>CM060414.1:133828982-138628982 GCA_030545235.1 Helianthus tuberosus
AACCGATGGCGGAAACATCGGGATGAGACGAAATAGATTGCAAAAGACATCATAACATTATGTGACAATATAATTAAAATTCAAATTTCATAAATGGACTAAAATTGTCATACAAGAATTCAAAGAGAGATAACATTGTTCAACAAAACATAGCATCATTTGATAAACTAAATTTAGGTGTGTATCTAAGTCAACCTAATCTTTGTTCTTCATCACATCATCATCAAACTATCAACCTGCAACATGTATTAAAACATATCAACAAAAAAAAGTTGGCGAGCATACAAGTTTGTTTACATAGCATAATATAGTCTAAAAAGTTGCTCATATCCACATAAATCATAATATGCGAGTTACTAGTATGCCTAGATTGTGTAACAATATGTTCAAACCCAAGTTTCCAACGCGTTTAATTTTGCCTGTCCCGTAGTATCGCGGGAGGTTACATGTTTAACTTAACAATACCCCAAGTATCGTGGGCGGTGCGTTAATCCTATAGCGCTATAATTGTTAAGGTAGGCTAGCAAAGTTAATGAGCATATATCAACAAAAATAGTATACATGGCATACGAGATTAACAAGCATCACACATAGTTTCATGTTTCAACAATGGATAGAGTTCGTTTAAAATAGTTTCAATGTGATGTGTAGTTTGTATAATATACATGTTGCACCCAAAGTGATTAAAAGGTAAAAGGGATCGAGTAAGCTCACGGTTTTTGCAAGCTTTCCTACTTAAATCCCGTGAGTGGTGTTGGTTGTTTAGTTTGGAGCACCCTGTCCTTCTACACAAAGGAACATAGATGTATCAGTTTGGGGAATAACGGAAGATTATAGGTTTCGGAATTTAAATAATCATAAACATAGTAATATGAAAAATAATCATCCATCACATATGATGTTTAGATGATAACTTACTAATTTGACAATGTCCACTTGTTCATCATCAAAGGTTCGGTTTGTTCGAATATTACATAAGTATCATATAGAGTATAGTACATCATATATGTCAAGCATGAGGTAGAAGATCAAAGTCTTCTTTAGGCACCTCTAAGTATCATAGAAATCATACATGAGGTAGGAAGAACAAAGCTTCCATTTAGGTACCTTTATTGTTCACCACTACACGGAGGGTCATGAACTTACAAGAAATAATGAAATACAAAAACTAATCTATAAGAAAACATCAAGAAGTGAGTGGATTTTTATGAAAGATAGCCCAAGCTAGTCTAACCATCACACTTTCATCAAGCTTCAAGCTTGAACACTTCTTGTGGGTAAAACCCAAACTAAAACAGAAAGTTTGTGAGGTTTTCTCCTCTGATTTAACATGTCTCAACCTTGTTTTTAAGCCTAAGCATTAGGACATAGGTTTGAGATGAGTTAGACTCAAGTTTGAACAAGTTTAGTAAAGTTTGAATCAAAACAAAAACGAACAGTGAACTTTGGAGCCCTTTTGCCAGAGTTCCAGGGACTTATTTACTGTGAAAAACCCATGGAATCGAAGCTAAGGTCAATCCAAACACTTAGGAAAAAGAATGAGGCAAAACGGATAAGAAACAAAGAAGTTATGCTCACTTTAGTGAAGAGGTAGCAATCTGCTCGAATATGGAAACTCGGCTGCGTTTTTGATATTTTGAGAGTGATTTGGATGAGTTTGCAAAGTGATTTAAGCTTGGGAATGGCTTGGTATTTATAGGGAAGGGTTAGGGTAGGTTGTGGTTGTGTATTTAATGTTAAAATTAAGTTTAAAACTCAAAAACAACTCAAATTCGCGCTTAAAAATGAGCTGGTAAAGGGGCTGATCACTTTTTGCGCGCTGGTAGGGCTTGGCGGGGAAGACCTTATATGATTAAAGGGGTCAGGTTTAAACAAAGGAAGCCACAGCTCAGTTGGCTGATGCCCGTGTGTGTGAGGGTACAGACCCAGATTCGAGTCCCGTGGTCTGCATCCTTTTTATTTCTTTTTTTTTTGTGTGTTTTGTTATTATAATACCAACTTTTAACAATTGCAATAACAGTCCCTGCACTTTATACTTTCAGGAATTGTATAACTCACCCCTGAACTATTAAATAACTAAGTTATATTAAAAGAAAACTAAAATTTTACTTTTAAACTAACTAAGTTAGTTTACTAACTTTAATATCTAACGAGATTAGCTAGTTTATTAATAAAAATAAAGTTTTAAATAACAAAATTAATTAATTTAATTAATTTAATTAGTTTAAATTTGAATAATGACCATATTTATAACGAATAAAAATCTTTAAACGTTTATTTATTTCACGAAGCTTTCAAGTTTCGAGATTTAGGATCCGAATCTCATCATTTTAATAGTTTCAACTAGTTTAACGAGTATCAAGTGTCGATAAATATAGAATCAAGAATCCGTGAATAATATTTCGTTCAAACGAGAAACCGATTAACAGTTGCACATAATATGAATACACAAAATAGTTTCGTTTTTATTATGATCAATAGTCTCGAATTACAAACGGAACGAAAGTAGATTTCAAAGAGAGTACAAGCGTCTAAATATGGAAAGCACAACACAACTTGCTAAAATAAGGAAGTTCGAAAATGCGGAGCGTTACATTAATAGTAACGTTAAATAATCAATAATTGGACACCCAATTCCAAAACTTGTCTGAAGATAATATGAGATTAAATTTGACGAGTGAGCTCATCGAGTTGTAAAACAATAGCTATGAGCAACACATGTATTAATTAGATTGCTAACTCTTCTGCATATCCCATCTTGTACATGTTCATTGATGTTTATATGTTAATAGCATTGGATTATTGTATTATATGTAAGATATGTGATGTCATTTACTATACGATTTGCTGATATTTGATCAGATGGTGATGTGGCGAATGCGGGAGAACTTCTTGACCACATTTTAGTAAGGTGAGAATGATTAATAATAATCCATACTTTTTATCATGTATTTTTTTAATTATAGTGATCATTGTTTTGTTCTTGCAGAGGTGGAAGACGCACAATTGAGTGTTATTAAATTTTTGAGTGTGGCTTCTTTTTTTCGTCTTCAAGGTGGCGTGGACCACGATTTAAAACCTGAGGTAAGCATAGTATTATGATGATAATGGATAGCTACAACCATGGATATTAATCTAATGACATGAATTTTTATCAGAATTTTCTTTACAGCACACGACAAGAAGATTCTACATTGAAGGTTAGAGATTTTGGTATACCTGATTCACAAGACCAGACAAGTATTAAATCTTTTAACATAATCTCTATATATAAGTTTGGTAGCATTTTCTATTTCATTAGAAAGAAATGGCGTCAAAAGGACCAGACTTTCTTCAAACTTGTAATTATATAGTCTACCTAAACAACTTTTTCATATCACTTAGTGTTTTATTTTTATAATCTGAGCCTTAAAACTTTCATGTCTACTTATAAAATGGACCCTAAGCTTGATGGCGACTGATGTGATTGTTAAGTATTACTAATCCATAAGATGAGAAAGGTGTGTTATTGGGTATGTTTGCATGAGTTTGATGAGGTTGGTGAACTAGCATGGCATTGTATTGTATGGTTAAGTTTAGGACGCAATGATGATTTCAACAAGATTGCTAACTTTGTTGTTTGGCATGGAAATCACTTTCTTTGTAGCCACAACGGGGTGTTGATGTGTCAGAAAGACAACATAGTTTTAATATCTACCCCCCCCCCCCCCCCATTTAGAAGTTGTTTAATGCAATTTTATATTGAATTGGTTGAATGTTTGTTTGTTGGGTTTTTGCAGGTTCCTAGTTAAAAAAGATGGGTTTCCATGTCAAAATATGAGCTTAATTGAATAATTCAAAAAAGTTGTTGGATTGAGTTTAGTACGGGCAGTACGGATCAGAAGAGTACTCCTGTAAGCTTTGGAGTTAGGCTACACCATCTTAGAAGTTTAAAACCCTAGTGGGCCCAACTGCGGACGTTGAAGTATACGGGTCGTACCCGATTGGAACGTATGGGTCGTACCTGACCCGCAACCTACATGGACTTTATAAATAGAATAAGTCATCCAAGAAACCCTAAGTTGCGATTTTAGAAGTCAAAGAGAGCTAAAAAAGGGTTGTTCAAGTGTTTTAAACAATCTAGACGATTCAAGGAAGAGAGTTCGAGAAGATCTAGTATACAAGAGATCAATCTGTTGATTCTCAGTGAGTTAGAACCTTTATATTTTTGTTTTACTTAGTCTTTATCATGTATTTGATGAAATCTTGTGTTTTAGTTATTTGTATGGATAGCTAACCGCCTTATAGCCGGTTAGGTAGGATGAATCTTAATACTTTGTGAAGTTGGAAGATTTCAATTTTGAAAGTGTGATTTTAGATAGTGTTTATCATTGAACTAGTGATGTGTTAATCTATATGTTGAGTATTGATCTTTGAATGAGTTTGTGTATGTAATTTGGATCTTCCTATGAAGTTATGCATGTTTGATATGTCTTATCTATCTTTGGACTATATCGATCGTTAGTCTATGGCTTGATGCTCAGTAGGTAACAGATAAACTTGTTCAAGGGTTGGTAATGCATATGGGTCATCTATGGGAAGAACTTGATTAAAAGAGTCTAGAAATTAGCTAGGGTTTGCTTAAAATTGAGTAACATAGATAGTAAGTTGCTTAGTTCGTGAATCCACGTGACTAAAAAATAAAAGAAGCTCTAAATCACAAGGGATAGGTAAATTTCTTAGTTATTGATGTGCGTGAATTATATATATTTTTATAAATGTATTTTCCTTCACACAAATTTAGTTTTAAAATGATTTTCGACTAAAAACTAAACTACACACACAAAAGGGCTAGTGTACGTATACCCGTCGGGTGGTAATATAGTTTACCGGTAAGAACCAGATATCAATCTGTGGACGCGGTGTCTCGATACTAATTTTTTACTACTTTAAAGCCTTTTCAATCAATGGGTTGGTTTTGTTTCTAATTTATAATGCAAATAACAAACTGCTAACTAATCTAGAAAGGAACAATATCTAAGGGAGGTTGCCTAAACTAAGTATCCACTACCAAACATGTGACAACAAAAGGGAAGAACTAGTGATGATGCAAGATCTAAGTTTAACTAAGTCCCCAATCAAGGTTTCCTAGTTTTATAATCCTTAGGAAAACTAAAATGAAATAACATTCTAATCACCTAAAAATTATTCTTTTTAAGTTCACTTGCTAAGTTGATGTTAATCTTTAATCATGAGTTATTTGTTTGTCAAAACTCCTAACTTTACAAATTAGGAAAAACTACTATGAACAACATACTAATCACCCTAACTTGCTTTTAAGTAAGTAATATCTTCATCATGTTCTTGATATGAACCACAAGCATGGTCACGCTAGATAACAATCTTGGCCTAAATCATTATACTAACACAATCACAGACTATAGAATTCATATACACATTCTTTTGATCTTTCCAAATCTAAATACAAGAATTCATATACAAGTTCAATATAGAATTCATATAAACATTCTTTTGATCTTTCCAAATCTAAATGCAAGAATTCATACACAAGTTCAAATCATCATTCAATTCATGTTAGCAATTACCATTCCTAGTTTAATGGTATGAATCAAACTAACAAGTTAACAAGATTCAACAATCATAATCTTTACATGGGCTTTCCAACACACCATGTATATACTTATGATCAAACATTCAAGAACAACAACTTTAAACATGTACATGAACTCCAAGAACAAGACTAAACATCACTATGAATATTAACAAGAACAATCATCACATCTCCTTCCATGTTATCACATATTCATTAGCTTCAACAAAGTTTAAGCAACACAAATGTTTAGCCCATATGGCTCATAACCACTAGATCAAATACAAAAAAGCTTAAATTGTTCATAATGTAATAAGTAAGCTAACCAAGTTTAAAGACAATATTAAATGGTAAATGGGTGGATCTTCAAATGATTAAGTCTTCTTCAAAGCTCCTCCTTGGCTCCAACAAACTTCCAAGTCTAGATTTTTGAGAGAAAACTTCACCAAAAATGCACCAACTCCCTTGCAAAAAAAAATTGAGACTCGTTTTTAAGCTACTGGATGTTTGCGACGATTGTGCCACCTTTTAGCACGGTCGTGCTTGGCATGTGTCATGCTAGCTTTCCGCCTGTCGATCTTGTTTGCTACCATTTCTGGAAAAATCCTGCTCAAAGTTTCCTGTGGTGGCACGACCGTGCCAGACTATGGCACGACCGTTCTTATCGATGAATTACCGACGATGACTATTGCGATCTCGGGAATGGGCTGATCAGAGATTGGCTTGGATCTGGCATGGTCGTGCGAGTCCTTGATTCTCCGGGTTTGGATAGTGCATGTGCTGATGACTGATAGTGCTGGTGAGAGTGCCGATGATGGCTGAGCCAGGTGTTGGCACGGTCATGCCATATTTGGCAATTTGCTGGAATGTTCCGTTTTTGCTCCATTTTGCTCCAAAAGCCCCCGTTTCAACCCCGGGCCGAAGCCCGGACCTGTATTTCCACAAACAACTCAAATGAGAACCAAAATCAATGAAAATACAAAGAGTTCACGCATAAACAGGGATAAATTTGACGTTTTAAAAATGAATAAATTCTTATACATCATTTACCTAAAACTAGATAATTAGGTGTGTCTATAGCTTGAGTGTTCGGGGTTATGCGGTCAACCTCGTAAAGGCAATGGGTTTTTAACAGTTCACACCTCATTAATAGTTTCTAATATGAGGATTTTTTCATAAATCTATAATCAAAAGACTTTATAAAAGTATTAGGAGGATTTTGATCCTAATTGGTTATTCTTTCTTATATTTGATTTTTAAAACTTATTCTTAGTGTTTCGTTTTTCTTACTATTTCACCATTTTAATTGTTACACAGGTTAGATATTATTCATAGAATTAAAGTAATAGATTTTGTGTCCAGGATCTATACTTGGGAACTTACCTGAACTATCCTATATTCCAATAGGTACGCTTGCATGTTACGTGTGTAGTTAGTAGTCTTTGGATTTTTACCTTAAAGCTCGTATGTGTTTTGTTGCAATTTATTTGTTACTATCTAAGCACATCAGGTGTGTTCTTGGTTATGTTTGCAAGAGTTTGGTGTGGTTTGTGAACCAGCATGGCATTGTATTGTAGGGTTAAGTTTTGGATCGTTTGTGACATGTTAACTTAGTTGCTGACGTTTATCTTCAGGTTTGTTTCCAGGGGATTTTGGTATCCCGTTTTGAGTCATTTTGTAATTGATTACTGTAAGTTGGGTATTCACTCTCTAGCATATTAGATCATATAAATTTGAGTCTTGAATAAAATATTATAATTTTCTTGTGAACTGATAAAACATGAATACTTAGATTTTTTTTCCTGTTAACAATTTAGTGTGTTTTTTTTTTTTTGTTCAACTGGGGAGGTTGATCTCTCTTTGGATGTACACCAATAAAAATTTTTACTAAATACGAGTAGTAATTTATAAGCCATATTTTAGCCTTTTTACTGCATCAGATGGAATTGTTTTGGAAAATCTGGCTGCAAGATTTCTAAATGGCGTTCAAATACAAGAGGTTTTTGTTTATTTTTATAGTTTGTAAGCATTCAGGTTATCATTTATGGGATTGTTTGAATCTGTAACTAATTTGAGGTGTTGTTTTGATAGGCTCGGGGCATTTTACAGGTTTCAAATTGTTAATTATGAAGAATATGCACTCTGGAGGAGCTTTTTTACACTTAGTAGTTTAGTTTGTATATGTTCATTTGAGTGTTCTCTTAAACTAGTTTTGTGTATTTGTTTTTTTTTTTTTTTTTGTAAGATACGCTGATGATGAAAGCCAAAACCCAAAGAAACCATTTTCCTTAGCCTATGGAATAAGGATTTTTTATTACATCAAGTACTGGTTTTTCCTCCTTTGAAAGCTTTAACAAACAACCATCAAACAGTTGGAAGAAGAACTATTGTGCTTAAAAGAGTTGGATTATCAAGACAAAAGGCTGAAGTATGCAAATGCTGGTCAAGTTAACAGCTGAAGACAAAAGTGCTGCAAACCAAAAGTACTGGATTCCTCCAGTAGTTTGGTTTCCTAGCAGTTTCATATGTGTTGGAAATTTGGTGAATGGATATTTAGTAAATTTATAATTTAGTGAAATTATAAATATTATATAAACTCTTCATGTGGTATATTGATGACAACTCTTGAGTAGAGTTTCTTTTATGGCAATTGATTAGAGATTTTATGGCAAAATTAAGTCTCTAATTATGTTGGACTTTTCACCACCCATGGCTCTTGCATACCTAGTAGGCTAGGGGAAGGTTTATTTGAGAAGAAATTTAATGTGAGAAGAAAAAGAAGAAAGGGTATAATGGTTAAACATTAAATAGTTTATAACTCCTCCCATTAATTATGTTATCTCTCATTAATAAAGCAAAAAACATTTTATCCTACACATTTCAAAATTTATCCTACATATATCTTTCACTTACCGAAATTTACCGTACACATATCTAAATTTATCATACACATTTAAGAATTTATCCTACACATACTAAAATTTATCCTACACATGTAGAAAATTGTCCTTCACCCTAAATTATTTTATCTTGAAAGAGTATATTTAAAAGTGAGTTACAAGTTTAATTAGTTAGCTAATTAATTACAATTAGAAATTTACCTATATGCCCTTGTTAATAACATTAAAAACACATATTAAATGAAGTAAAATGGAGCATTTCTATTGGTTTAAAACTTATTCTTTTTATTCTTACAAAATTCTTCTTCTCATTTGAACCCTCCACTAGTAGGCTATGTGTCTCTTTTGATGGGGTTAGAGAAAAGAAAAAAATATAAGTAAAAAGAATCAAGAAAGAGAGATGTATGCATGAAGAGTCCTTAGAGAAGAAGTACTTGATGACCCATATGTTGGGAACATATAGAGATAAGTTTCTCTACACGATTCAACTACATTTCTATTCTTAGTTTCCAAAAGGTCTAACACTATGATTTTACCCGGTGTAACCTCAGGTGTGTGGTCTTCTCCGGCAGTACAGATTGCTTCGGCTGTTGTACCCTGGGAGACAGACGAGTCGTCTTTGGTAGAGGCGCGAAATCTGTTTTAAGGGAAGCGTGTTGAACACGTGCCTCAGCTACAACCGTCAACATTTGTTTGTTAATTTTGTAGGAAATTAATGTACAAGAAGACGGTTCAAGACCTCGTTGAAGCATACACAAAGGATTGAAAACACAACGAACTATACAAGAAGACGCGATTAAAGCTCTTATTGAAGACCATAGTTTGAATCAATTTAATTACATATGTTGTATTATACATTATATTCGTAAGGATTTGTACACGGTACATGTACTATAATTTTCCAAATATGTAAAGAGGGTATCTTTACATTATTTATATAATTTTTATTAAAATGGTGACTCATGTCCTACAATATGCACTTCTAGTATTTTATGTTTTTCAGTTGTTTAGCTCCTAACTAGTAGTTTTGCAAACCGGTGACAGTTACACTTTGTTAGGGTTGTTTATGGTCGCTTTCATGGTGACGTCACTAGTAGTTCTCTCCTCTAATAAATAGAACAGTACCAGTAATTCATTATTTACTTGTATTAATGATCAGTTGAATTGTTAAATAGTTTATATAAAAAAACACACAACACACACTCTTAGATCCAACAAATGTATAGCTTTCTTTTGTAAACATTAATTAAGGATACGAAGGAAAAGCACAAATTTTTTAATGCAATTGAAAAACATTCCTTTGTTACAATTGATTACATAATAGAAGTTTGTGAATCGGATCGATTGCAAGTCAATTTAGTTGGCTGTAATGTAATGTGTGCGGGTCAATCTTCTAGTTATTGCCTAAACTGGTTTATGTTGTTACGAAATAGAATCATTTAAGACCAAATGTATAAGTTAAAGATCAAGAGGTAATTTTATAAACTTTAAAGTTTGAGGGGGTGTGTTACAAGACTAGATTATTCATATTTAAGAGCATTCACATTGGTGCCTTTATATTCATATATACTATATAATATAGAGCAAAAATAGTGCTCACAACAAAAACACAACTACATTGAAATCTCTGTAATAGAGAAAAAATTATAGAAACTAATGTACACCTCTATATACAGGGCGCAACTTCTAGTGGACGGGAGGAGCGGCCGACCCCCCGAACTTTTTGCTAAGTAGTGGAGAGTATGTAGTTTTCGTATATAAATTTTTGGGTATATACGTTTTCGACCCCCCGGTCAGAAATCTCAAGTTTCGCCACTGTCTATATATAGAGACTCATATTCAACTTTCTATTTTTATTGTGAGTGTATAGAGAAGAGAAAAAAAATGTTTGTGAGTAAGATAGAGATAGAGATTGGATGTGAGAGGTTTTTGGAAAATAAATAAAATTTAGAGAAAATGTTTTTTTTTAAACGGCTTAAATTACTCCAAATCCGCTTTTGGTGGGGCTCGAACCATTTACCTCAAGGGGAGCGATGTCACACCCTGGCTTTGCGGAAGCGTGGGTTAATTTGGTGTGACTTCTTAATACCATAGCTTAATCACAACAAAGCTATATGAAAATAAAACATGCAGATCATCCATTGATTTAAGTAAAATACCACAACATTGTCTTAATACGTTGACACATGCAACGGAAATTACAACATAAAAACTTTGTTCTTAACACACAACCCCAAAATATAACATAACATTTGTTTAAGACTTGCGACTCGTCCAGGTAAAAGTCGCAATCCCTAAACATGGATGATCCTGTAATTCTAACACAGCGGGAAAACGTAGCATACCGGGCCAGATCCTTAGTTCCCTGAAATACATGTAAGTTGGAAAAATCAACATAATGTTGAGCGAGTTCATGCGTAAGTGAGTATATAAAACACTTGTAAGTATAAAAGTTTCCTGGTATGTAGCAGTGTAAGAGGACTTGTAATCACCAATGGTTTGCAAGGCCATTAGCATGTCGTGAAATGCAAGTAGGAAGACACAACCCTAGCTGATTTTTGCGTTGGGCAACCAAGTCACTCCAGGTCCGTTTTGGTTAGCCTCAGCGAGGTCCGTTTGGCCTAGAGCTGGGCTCGCTACACCCAGATAGATCTACCGCCTGAGTCCCTCGGTGTTCTAACTACCCATTCACATGATCTAAACCTCCTTACGTAAATCATACCGTGTATAAAGTACTTGTAAACAAAGTAACATGTATTTCACCCCCGCAGTTAAGAAAACTGAAAACAGTTAGAGAAAAGGGGGACATGAACTCACTGTAATGCGTCCTCGAATAACAGCAAATCAACTCAGTCTGCAGCACGACAACCTACAACGTGCTAATATCTATTAGACGAGCGGACGTGCCTTAGCTTAGGGTCTTAATGTTCTTGGGGAAATAGTTAGACAACTATTTCGTGTTTAAATTTCTTGGTTAACGTATAAATAGATTCCTTCCCAAGGATGGGGTATTCGTACAGGTATTATGTATTTGGTGACTTAACGTATTAAAAAAAATACATTTACAAGTCTCCTATCCAACACTTTAAAGTTTTATGTCAAAACTCAAGGCGAGGTTTAATTATGAGATATAAAGTTTCACATACACGATAGAAAAATAATTTTTCTAAGTCTAGATATTTTTAGAAAAATTCGCCAGAACTTCCCCTAAAAACGGGAGTGTCCGTGCTAATACGCACATCATTTTCTTTTTGAAATCAACCCATGATCATCAACAATTAACCATTACGTTTTGACACGCAAAATACTACCCTTGTCGTTTCAGTTTCAATTTGTGAAAACTGGACTGTTTTCGGACGTGTAAATAAATTACTTAACTTATTCCAAAAATTCCCAAATTTTTGTGGAACGTCATAACCGACCCACAAATTATTGTGTAAAAATTTCGGGGTCTCGTTCATTACCAAAAATTTATGGAAAATCGTTTACCGAACTGTGATCAGATTTGTTACATTCTGATCACAGTTTACGGAATAATTCGCCAAAAATTCCTCGTAAGTCCGTTTGTCGAAAATCCAGTTCGAGGGTCACAAATACATCTGTGTTCATCTTTGATAAAAGTTTCAGGGGCTGGTTCGGTTCAGGTTTTAAGTTGTGATCGAAAACACACAGCCCAATTTTCTGCAGTAACAAACAGCCTTAGCTGCTGTCACGGAAACAGATTTTTAAAATAGTAACCGACATCAGAAAAATACGATTCCAGCGCCATTTTCTTCGTTTTTTGAAATGACACGATTTAGGCTTTTGAAATTCCGTTTTTCGAGTTTTTAAGGTCCGTTTACAGCCTGTTAAAGGCGGCTGAAACAGTGACTCAGCATGCTGTTTTGTGATTTCGATGTTATTAAATCGCGTTATAAGTGTCCGATTAGCGGGTTAAACAAGAAAACGACTTTTAAATATCAAGTATGTGTTATCCAACCCTTAACCCGACGAGATTCCACTTTATAAATCATACACAAGTAAACCTTTACGTAGATTTTTATGTTCATACTTATGTTTCATATTTTTCTGATATTCTTGCAATCTAGTGATTTAAACAACAATACTACATGTTAAATGCCATAATTTTCGAACAAGATGAGATCAAGTATGAAGAAACTTACTACTAGCCTCTAGCTAGGGAAGAATCTTGTGTCAAAATGATGAGAAAAGATGTAGAATCAAGCAAGAACAATGCACCCTTGCAATCCCTTCAAGTTGCACCTTCCATGGATGATTTCTAGGCTTAGAATGGACAATGAAAGGAAGGAGATGATGTTGTTTAGGGTGGTGATGGGGTGCTCGGTTGTGGGCAGCCGATCAAGAGATAGGAGAGAGTGAAAATGGGTTGTATAATCTTGTGAAGTGACATACAATATAATGGACCTTACTTATACATTTATTCTCACATATCTTAGTTAGATAGACAAGCAAATCAATTAATACAAGAGAGTTGAAATCAAGCAAGAAGATTGGAAGTATGGTGTTATGACATGTGGGGTCCCACTTGGGGAAAAGAATTCGTTGGGGGGGGGGGGGTATTATGTAAATATTGTGACTAAAGTGTAAGTAATGTGATATATGTTAGTGGTTTATTTTTGGCGGGTGTTATGGCATACGGGGATCATGACTAGCCATAGAAAATAAAACAAAGTGTCTGCCAAAAATTTAGTGTCCCGGGTAATGTCCGGTTCTTACGATTAAATACCGTTCCGTTAAAATGTTTAATTATGCCGAAAAAAACTCTTTATATATATTTTTGTAACATAAATTATTCCCGGTACTTAGGAAAATATACGGGACCGTTCTGAAGTGTTTTTGCACTGTATTAGCAATTTAAAATGCTGAGTTCTATAATAAAGCGCAGAATTTTGTATTTAAAGTACGTTTTAGGCACATCCAATCAGTGTATCTTATTCCTAGAGACGCAGTACCACAACCCTTATATCCCTACACTCACTACCAGTGTAGCCAAAATATATGAGGCTCTTAACAGGCCTTAGAGGCAGTATCTGCCTGATGCTGGTTATATCAGCATGTTCATTGTGTATCCGTTTAGTGCTACTGTGCTTTTCGTGCATCATGTTTGTCACTAGGGTTCAGCATGTAAATAATGTAGTGACAACAAATAAAGTGTGATGCAAGTAAGTGCATGTATCAGTATGCAGGTAGCAGTTTATCAGCTAGTTTCAAACAAGCACAGTAATTAAGCAGTAATTAATCATTAATTAAGTTGTACGGATACCTGGTTTAGTGCGGGTTGTCACATTCTTCCCCCGTTAAATAAATTTCGTCCCGAAATTTAAGTTCTGCTTGTAGATGCAGAGTTCTTAGGAAATAAGTGGGGGTATCTCTCTTTCATCCGGTCCTCATGTTCCCAGGTAAATTCAGGACCATGTCTGGCATTCCAACGTACTTTGACGAGTTTGACACTGCTCCGGCGGGTCTTGTTAACTTTCCAATCCGTGACCTCAACAGGTTCTTCAGCAAAGTGGAGCGTGTCGTCAATATGAATCTCGTCGATAGGAATGGCAACGTCAATTTGAGTTGGACTTTTCTTTAGATTGGATACATGAAATGTATCGTGAACACCATTTAGTTCAGCAGGTAGGTCCAACTTGTATGCTACTGTCCCAATTCTTTCCAGAATTTTGAAAGGACCAATGTAGCGCGGATTTAACTTCCCACGCTTACCAACGCGTGCCACCCCCTTCCAGGGTGAAACTTTCAATAACACCATCTCTCCGACTTGGAAGTCCACATGCTTCCGGTTTGGATCCGCGTAGGCCTTTTGCCTGTGGCGAGCGGCTTCGATGCGTTTAAGAACTTGCGTAATCTTGTCTGTCGTCTCTTGGACGATCTCGGGACCAGCAAGCTGCCTATCACCTGCGTCAGACCAACATAGGGGTGATCGGCACTTGCGTCCGTATAGGGCTTCAAATGGCGCGACACCAATACTGGTGTGGTAGCTGTTGTTGTATGAAAATTCGACCAAAGGTAAATGTTTATCCCAGCTACCGCCCAAATCCATAACACATGCCCTCAGCATGTCTTCCAAAGTTTGTATCGTTCGCTCGCTCTGGCCGTCAGTTTGCGGATGGAATGCAGTGCTCAGATTCAACTGTGAGCCAAAGGCTTCTTGGAAGGATTGCCATATCCTTGACACAAACCTTCCGTCTCTATCAGAGATGATTGAGAGGGGTACTCCATGACGTGCGACAATCTCTCTCATGTATATTTCCGCAAGTTTACTGGTACTGTCTTTCTCTCTGATTGGCAGAAAGTGTGCGGACTTTGTTAAGCGGTCAACTATCACCCAAATCATGTCATGGCCTCTTGGCGTTCTTGGCAATTTCGTAACAAAATCCATTGAGATTTGTTCCCATTTCCACTTGGGAATCTCAGGTTGTTGCAGCAGCCCTGAAGGCTTCTGGTATTCCGCCTTAACCTTAGCGCACGTCAAACATTTGCTCACATAAATAGCAACATCGCCTTTCATCCTAGGCCACCAATAATAATTTTTGAGATCCTGGTACATCTTATCCGATCCAGGGTGGATAGAGTACCGTGACTTGTGCGCTTCGTCGAAAATAACTTCCCTTAATCCACCAAACAGAGGAACCCAAATCCTTTTCTCAAAACATAACGTTCCTTCCTCGTTTGGTACCAAAAGCTTCTCCATTCCACGGAGATATTCTTCCTCAAGGTTTCCCTCCTTGAGAGCTTCCTTTTGTGCAGCACGAATGCGCAAGGAAAGGTCGGTTCGTATAATCATTTCCAAAGCTCTAACCCTTATAGGCTTGATTCTTTCCTTACGACTTAGGGCATCGGCGACTACATTCGCCTTCCCTGGGTGATACTTTATCTCGCAGTCGTAATCGTTCAATAATTCAACCCATCGTCTTTGCCTCATATTCAACTCCTTCTGGTTGAATATGTGCTGTAGGCTTTTATGATCCGTGAAGATTGTGCACTTCGTACCATACAGGTAGTGTCTCCAGATCTTTAAAGCAAAAACCACTGCGCCAAGCTCTAAATCATGTGTGGTATAATTCTTTTCGTGCACTTTTAGTTGGCGTGATGCGTAAGCAATGACCTTTTGGCGTTGCATCAACACACAACCCAATCCTTGACGCGATGCGTCGCAGTATACCACAAAATCGTCGGTACCTTCTGGTAGAGCTAGGATTGGCGCGTTACAAAGCTTACCCTTTAATATCTGAAACGCTTCGTCCTGTTTGATTCCCCAATCAAACGTCTTATCCTTCTGGGTCAGGAGCGTCAATGGTTGAGCGATTTTCGAAAAATCCTCGATGAACCTTCGATAGTAGCCAGCCAAGCCCAAGAATTGTCGAATCTCGGTTGGCGTTGTAGGCGTTTCCCAATTTTTTATTGCCTCGATCTTGGTGGGATCAACATGAATTCCATCCCCATTAACCACATGTCCAAGAAACTGGACTTCGCGTAGCCAAAACTCGCTCTTGGAGAATTTGGCGTACAGTTGTTCTTGCTTTAGCAGCTCCAATATGGTTCTAAGATGTTGTTCGTGTTCAGCCTTCGTCTTTGAGTAAATCAGGATGTCGTCGATGAATACAATCACGAACTTATCGAGATACGGCTTACAGACTCGGTTCATTAGGTCCATAAAAACAGCAGGCGCGTTTGTCAACCCAAACGGCATAACTAGGAACTCGTAGTGTCCATAACGAGTTCTGAAGGCTGTCTTCGGGATGCTCTCTTCTTGTATTCTTAGCTGATGGTACCCAGATCAAAGATCGATCTTAGAGTAAAAACTTGAACCTTGAAGCTGATCGAATAAATCATCGATTCTTGGCAGAGGGTATCTATTCTTGATTGTTAGTTTATTCAACTCCCGGTAGTCAATACACATACGGAAACTACCGTCTTTCTTTTTGACAAATAAAACTGGAGCTCCCCAAGGTGAGAAGCTTGGTCGGATGAATCCTTTGTCAAGAAATTCCTGGAGTTGTGTAGACAACTCCTGCATCTCAGACGGTGCAAGTCTATAAGGTGCCCTAGCTACAGGCGCGGCGCCTGGAACTAAGTCAATGTGAAATTCTACTTGCCTTTGGGGTGGCAGTCCGGGTAAGTCTTCTGGGAAGACTTCTGGATACTCCCTTACGACAGGGATGTCTTCGATCCTTGGCTCGGCAGCCTTTTTATCCACGATGTGTGCCAGAAAAGCAACACATCCTTTCTGTAAACACTTCTTTGCTTTCAAGCAGCTGATACATCTTAGCGGCGTGTCACGCTTCTCTCCGTGAACAACGATTGTCTCACCATCATTGGTTGGGATACGAACAACTTTCTCGTGACATACTATCTCAGCCTTGTTGCCTGATAACCAATCCATTCCTACTACCACGTCGAAGCTTCCCAACTGGACTGGTAGTAGATCTAGAGCGAACTCACGTTCTCCTAATTCTATCACACAGCCTCTGATTACTTCGTCGGCTCTGACTAACTTTCCGCTAACCAATTTGATTGAGTAGGGGATATCTAACTTACTAGCGGTTAAACCAAGTATATTCTTAAATTCTAATGACACGAAGCCATAATCGGTACCAGCATCAAACAAAATAGGTGCAAAAGTTTTGGTTGTTAGGGAACGTACCAGAAGCCACACCTGGATCCTGGCATGCCTCACAAGCTCTGATGTTGGATTTTCTCTCACGGTCTTGTTTCAACTTCAGGCATTCCCTCTTAAAATGTCCAACTTCCTTACAATGGAAGCATCCTATCATTCGGCCATTTCCTTTCCCATTTCCACCTAGAGCGTTGTTACTGTTTTCTCCTTGTATGGAACTCTTCATCCCACAACCTTCCTTGTTGTGTCCTTTCCTCCCGTACCAAGGCTTCTGACATCCACCATCACGGTGACACTTGCACTCAGCACATCTTGGTTTGGTTTCTAAGTAAATCTTATCACTGGCCTGTTTGTTAGGGCAATCTTTCTTGAAATGCCCTTTGTCCCCGCAGTCAAAGCAACCTCGAATAGATCTTTGTTCATCGTTGTTCATTTGGGTATCTTCGGTAAGCTTCCTTTTGTTCTTTCCAGACGACTCTACCTGAGTTTTCTTGTCAGGGTTTGCAAGTTTTTCTAGTCTATTTGCTTCCGTAACGAGTGCCAAACCCATCTTACTTGCAACAATGGTTGTTAGTGGCGTAGATGCTGTCATCAAGCTCAAGACTTGAGGCGCCAGTTCCCAAATGAATTGTTCCAATTTCTTCAGTTCTGGTTTTACCAGGTACGGAATAATTCGTGACAGATCATGAAGTCGTTGCACGTACTCCAACACCTTCGGACCTTCCATCAATAGGCTCCGAAATTCATCTTCCCACTTCTGGGTTTCCGTTTGGGGGCAAAACTTCTTATGCATCATTCCTTTCAACTCATCCCAAGTTAACGCGTATGCTGTAGTTAGGCCCATTATTCGAACCTGAAGATTCCACCATAAACGAGCTCCATCTTGAAACAACTCAGAAACGTATGGGACTTGTTGTTCTGGCGTACAGCCACTCATTCGAAAGATGGATTCCATACTTTCAATCCATTTTACAAAAGTTATGGCACCCCCAGTGCCGTCGAACTTCGGAGGCTTGTAGTTGAGGAAGTGCCAGTAGGAACAACCGTTATTTTCTGAGGTACCTTGGATTGGTTCGGAGCGTAGGGCCTCGTGCTGTGCTATAGCTGCAGCAATTATCTCTTTAAGTTCTGCCTCAGAGGTGGGCATGCGCACTTCGCGTCTTGGCGGCATCTTCTAAAAGATGTTTCACATAGGTTAGGTCATAGCAAGTGAAGTGTGCGTATGCATTTAACAATACCAACACATAACATCTCATGTTATCAACAAGTCAATCACATAACCTCTTATGTTGTAGGACATAAACAATTGATTGAACATCGCATGTGGTGAGAATACTGCGATTGTATTGCCACAATTCGAGACCACAATGTAAAGCTTACAAGTACACCACTATATCATACTACATCAATGACTTAGTAGGGGACGACCCTAGACAAGTCGTGCGATCGCTGGACACGTTCAGGAGTCTCTGGTTCGTCCATTCAAATTTCAGGACTCCACGTCAAGTTTCTGAATTTCTGTCCTAAAACAACATTTCTTCTCAATCGTTTCCTTGAGCTCGTCCCAGCTCAGTGTATAAGCAGCGTCTGTGCCAAGGGTCTGAACCTGGAGGTTCCATTAAGAGAGTGTGCCATCTAGAAATATCCCTGAGATGTAGGTAACACTCTGTTGGGGCGAACAGTTACTCATTCTTAGAGTGGAGTCGGTCTTTTTGGACCAACGAACAATGCAACGGTGCCTCCGGTTCCGACAAAGTTCAAAGGCTTGCAGTTCAGGAACTGTTTATAGGTGCAGCCAGTTGGAGGGTTATCTCCAGTAATGCCATCGTTGTACTTAGAGTGGAGGGCTTCAATGTCGTGCATTTATCTGTGAGATGCGTTCTTGCAGCTCGTCTTCTGTCCTCAGTAACGTACCGGTGCTTGTGTCACGTCTGGGTGACATTCCCTTTTTGTCGAAATAGTGTGAAGCGGGTTGGACAATGTTTCAATTGTCTATGGGGTATATATAGCAACGTAAGCCATCATGTAATCACCCCATTTCACACGCAAATATACTCACTGTATAAGTGGGGAAGTAAATTTCTGAGCCTTCACATAGGCTTGCCAATTTGGCTTGTTGCTCGTAATAGAATGAACTCGAGGCTACATCGCCTAGGTCATTTTGTGTTTAAGTTATTTCCTGCTGCATTGGTTATCATCAGCTTGACCTGCAGAGTCCACCAGGATTCCTGTGCACCACAAATCGTTATTACGTGGGCCCCCGTAATAATAAATTGTCTTGCACAGTTACCCCAAATTTTCTCTCATCCAAGCAGATGATCAATCAAGGAGCAACAGCCGGTGCATTGGCATGAACAGGGTCATACTTCAATGCGGGGTCAGGAGCAACGCCTGGCTCAGGGGCCACGGCTAGCTCCGAATCAAAAACTCCATCTCGAAATTGGCTAGATCAACAATCACAGGGGTTACAGGATTCCCCAAGGGCTGGTCTAAGTGCATGAACTCAATGTCATGGTCTGGATCAACACCAGGCGGAAAAACAGGATTGTCCTCAATATCGCTATCAAACTCAAAACTGTGTGCGGGATCCGGTGCAGCTGGTAATGCCATATCAGGGTCGGCGTCGTGTAAGTAATGCTGCATTCCCTGTATGTGCGAAGATGCGGATGTCAGAGACTCAAATGAGTCTGGGATAGGGAAATGAGTTTTCCCCTACAGGAGTGTCCGCATGCAGTAGTCTAATGCCAGCAGCAATAGGGCCTTGCCCTCAAGTGGGTCCTCCTCTTAATAGTTCGACATCGTCTTCAGAGACAACGTCGGGGGCATATCAACAACGAGATAAGCGGCAAGGGGCACAGGGGCAGGGATCACTGCCAGTGGCAAATTCCCAACAAGATGGCCATCAGTAGGCTCTGCTACGACTTCAGGCAGTGCACAAAGGGCTGAAAGTCGTCATTGTCTGTGCCGGTAGTATCAGAAATGTACACCTCGTGCTTCGTTGAACTATGTCGTCTGATACTATGGTCATGGGGTTCGTAGTGCCCATCTTTCTAGTACTTGATGAAAGCATAACGTTTGTAACACAAACACATATACGTATAATAATCAATCATATAATCAGTTAATCACATAAGTCACCAAGTAAGGTATCACATACTTCTCCTAGTCTTACTAGCCAATTTCATCCAGTCTACAAGACTGCTCTATCCTTCACTTAAACCAAACCTCGATCCTCCAGATCGATCCTATAACAAACCAACGTGCTCAACTACTTCGATCACCTCGATCCTCCAGACCGATCCTCAGCCCTCCAAGCTGAGCCTATAATTAATAAAATGTGCTCAACATTTGTTTGTAAAAAGTTTTGGATCTGGACTTAAGTGGTATGCAGAAAAATGTTTTCGTGAGAGCCCTAGTGATCATAGTCTAGACTCGAGAAAGAATCCTAGTTCACTATGATCAGAGCTCTGATACCAAGCTGTCACACCCTGGCTTTGCGGAAGCGTGGGTTAATTTGGTGTGACTTCTTAATACCATAGCTTAATCACAACAAAGCTATATGAAAATAAAACATGCAGATCATCCATTGATTTAAGTAAAATACCACAACATTGTCTTAATACGTTGACACATGCAACGGAAATTACAACATAAAAACTTTGTTCTTAACACACAACCCCAAAATATAACATAACATTTGTTTAAGACTTGCGACTCGTCCAGGTAAAAGTCGCAATCCCTAAACATGGATGATCCTGTAATTCTAACACAGCGGGAAAACGTAGCATACCGGGCCAGATCCTTAGTTCCCTGAAATACATGTAAGTTGGAAAAATCAACATAATGTTGAGCGAGTTCATGCGTAAGTGAGTATATAAAACACTTGTAAGTATAAAAGTTTCCTGGTATGTAGCAGTGTAAGAGGACTTGTAATCACCAATGGTTTGCAAGGCCATTAGCATGTCGTGAAATGCAAGTAGGAAGACACAACCCTAGCTGATTTTTGCGTTGGGCAACCAAGTCACTCCAGGTCCGTTTTGGTTAGCCTCAGCGAGGTCCGTTTGGCCTAGAGCTGGGCTCGCTACACCCAGATAGATCTACCGCCTGAGTCCCTCGGTGTTCTAACTACCCATTCACATGATCTAAACCTCCTTACGTAAATCATACCGTGTATAAAGTACTTGTAAACAAAGTAACATGTATTTCACCCCCGCAGTTAAGAAAACTGAAAACAGTTAGAGAAAAGGGGGACATGAACTCACTGTAATGCGTCCTCGAATAACAGCAAATCAACTCAGTCTGCAGCACGACAACCTACAACGTGCTAATATCTATTAGACGAGCGGACGTGCCTTAGCTTAGGGTCTTAATGTTCTTGGGGAAATAGTTAGACAACTATTTCGTGTTTAAATTTCTTGGTTAACGTATAAATAGATTCCTTCCCAAGGATGGGGTATTCGTACAGGTATTATGTATTTGGTGACTTAACGTATTAAAAAAAATACATTTACAAGTCTCCTATCCAACACTTTAAAGTTTTATGTCAAAACTCAAGGCGAGGTTTAATTATGAGATATAAAGTTTCACATACACGATAGAAAAATAATTTTTCTAAGTCTAGATATTTTTAGAAAAATTCGCCAGAACTTCCCCTAAAAACGGGAGTGTCCGTGCTAATACGCACATCATTTTCTTTTTGAAATCAACCCATGATCATCAACAATTAACCATTACGTTTTGACACGCAAAATACTACCCTTGTCGTTTCAGTTTCAATTTGTGAAAACTGGACTGTTTTCGGACGTGTAAATAAATTACTTAACTTATTCCAAAAATTCCCAAATTTTTGTGGAACGTCATAACCGACCCACAAATTATTGTGTAAAAATTTCGGGGTCTCGTTCATTACCAAAAATTTATGGAAAATCGTTTACCGAACTGTGATCAGATTTGTTACATTCTGATCACAGTTTACGGAATAATTCGCCAAAAATTCCTCGTAAGTCCGTTTGTCGAAAATCCAGTTCGAGGGTCACAAATACATCTGTGTTCATCTTTGATAAAAGTTTCAGGGGCTGGTTCGGTTCAGGTTTTAAGTTGTGATCGAAAACACACAGCCCAATTTTCTGCAGTAACAAACAGCCTTAGCTGCTGTCACGGAAACAGATTTTTAAAATAGTAACCGACATCAGAAAAATACGATTCCAGCGCCATTTTCTTCGTTTTTTGAAATGACACGATTTAGGCTTTTGAAATTCCGTTTTTCGAGTTTTTAAGGTCCGTTTACAGCCTGTTAAAGGCGGCTGAAACAGTGACTCAGCATGCTGTTTTGTGATTTCGATGTTATTAAATCGCGTTATAAGTGTCCGATTAGCGGGTTAAACAAGAAAACGACTTTTAAATATCAAGTATGTGTTATCCAACCCTTAACCCGACGAGATTCCACTTTATAAATCATACACAAGTAAACCTTTACGTAGATTTTTATGTTCATACTTATGTTTCATATTTTTCTGATATTCTTGCAATCTAGTGATTTAAACAACAATACTACATGTTAAATGCCATAATTTTCGAACAAGATGAGATCAAGTATGAAGAAACTTACTACTAGCCTCTAGCTAGGGAAGAATCTTGTGTCAAAATGATGAGAAAAGATGTAGAATCAAGCAAGAACAATGCACCCTTGCAATCCCTTCAAGTTGCACCTTCCATGGATGATTTCTAGGCTTAGAATGGACAATGAAAGGAAGGAGATGATGTTGTTTAGGGTGGTGATGGGGTGCTCGGTTGTGGGCAGCCGATCAAGAGATAGGAGAGAGTGAAAATGGGTTGTATAATCTTGTGAAGTGACATACAATATAATGGACCTTACTTATACATTTATTCTCACATATCTTAGTTAGATAGACAAGCAAATCAATTAATACAAGAGAGTTGAAATCAAGCAAGAAGATTGGAAGTATGGTGTTATGACATGTGGGGTCCCACTTGGGGAAAAGAATTCGTTGGGGGGGGGGGGGTATTATGTAAATATTGTGACTAAAGTGTAAGTAATGTGATATATGTTAGTGGTTTATTTTTGGCGGGTGTTATGGCATACGGGGATCATGACTAGCCATAGAAAATAAAACAAAGTGTCTGCCAAAAATTTAGTGTCCCGGGTAATGTCCGGTTCTTACGATTAAATACCGTTCCGTTAAAATGTTTAATTATGCCGAAAAAAACTCTTTATATATATTTTTGTAACATAAATTATTCCCGGTACTTAGGAAAATATACGGGACCGTTCTGAAGTGTTTTTGCACTGTATTAGCAATTTAAAATGCTGAGTTCTATAATAAAGCGCAGAATTTTGTATTTAAAGTACGTTTTAGGCACATCCAATCAGTGTATCTTATTCCTAGAGACGCAGTACCACAACCCTTATATCCCTACACTCACTACCAGTGTAGCCAAAATATATGAGGCTCTTAACAGGCCTTAGAGGCAGTATCTGCCTGATGCTGGTTATATCAGCATGTTCATTGTGTATCCGTTTAGTGCTACTGTGCTTTTCGTGCATCATGTTTGTCACTAGGGTTCAGCATGTAAATAATGTAGTGACAACAAATAAAGTGTGATGCAAGTAAGTGCATGTATCAGTATGCAGGTAGCAGTTTATCAGCTAGTTTCAAACAAGCACAGTAATTAAGCAGTAATTAATCATTAATTAAGTTGTACGGATACCTGGTTTAGTGCGGGTTGTCACATCTTTTACTTGCATGGATTACGGTGGTAATCATGTATTGCGAACTGCCTCGTGCAGTCAACCCGCAGTCATTGGTATCGATGGGTCTATGTCGATAACTAACGTGCTTCATTTCACTATGTGTACGTGCTGGTTATGCGTAAACGAATTCGAACTCTATATGCTATTATCAAACTTGTATGCTCACCTTTACATTTTATGTATTGACTTTATTTTAACGTATGTGACAGGTGCTTAGGAAGTTTACATGCTTAGCACGCTGTGAACTTGAGGCTAGGAAAGGTCTAGGACGCTCTCTGCGTTGTGATGAAATCGAAGCTAGGAAATGGGGTCCTAGAAACCAATAAATAAACTATCTTTACTTTTATTTGAATCTGAGTTGTCGGAACAGGATACTTGTCTTGATGATTATCTGTAATAACTTGTTTACTATTTATGACGTGGTATGAGACATGTTAACTTAAATTAAATGGTAATGATAGTTGTTATGGAAATTTCTGGACAATCTGTTTCGCTCAGTGCCATGCTGATGCGTGTGAAGTGTTATATATATTAGGTGTATATTTTAAGCCCTTTTAACACTTTTTTTAGCCAAGTTTTAAATTTATAAAACACGATATTTTACTAACACTAAACACACATATGGGCAAGTGCACCCATCGTGAGTGTAGTATAGCGTTGGTAAGATACCGAGGTCGTCCAAGGACACAAGAGCTTTTAGTACCGGTTTATCATCAACGTCTAATCAAAATAAAAAGTTTAGAAAAATGTTTTAACTAAGAAAAATAAAAACTAACTAAAATGCTGAAAATAAAAATAAAAAAAACAGATAGACAAGATGAATCACTTGGTTCCGACTCGTATCTAGTATAACCTTTGATTATTTCCGCACTTTTGCACATGATTAAGAGATTATCTTAGTTATTGTAGTAGGCCCATCTTTTGAAGGTGACGTTACCCTCACCCCAGTAGTTTGAGTCAGCAAGGATACAATCCTAAAAGGGTGGATTATTGGAAGATAATGAATTAAGTTATTAATGCAAATTATGGTAGGCCCCTCTTTTGGAGGTGACATTACCCTCGACTAAGTAGTCTGAGTCAGCAGGGATACAATCCTAAATAGCCGGGTTATAGTATTAATAGTAGTTAACTTATGAGGGGATCAAAGAGTTTGGACCCCTGCCATCCAATACCGTGAAGCATTGAAGGAGGTCCTACTAAATTTGACCCAGGTCCATTGCTGGACCTCTAAACGCTGAACAATGGCAAGACCTTTACCAAACCGTTCCCTTAACCCCCGACCAGGTAGCCAACATACCTCCATATAGACCGTGGAGATATGAATGGTGAAAATCTTTTATTTTATATAGACAGTAAAATAATGCCAAGACACCACGGACAAACGATAAGGAAAGATCACCTTCAACATAAGTAACTAGTTATTAAAGTCATTAATAGAAAACCAAATAAAAAGTGCAAAAGATTAGAAATAAAAGTATTATACTAGACACTTTGTCTTCACCAAGTGATGTAAGAGACTTAGGCAAACATGGCCTTGATTGTCAAGAACTCTTACGATCAATCTTGGATCCCGAGACGACTCACACACTCTACGATGGACAATGGATGATGGTGGTGGATGATGGTGTTGTGATGGTGGTGGGTGGTGGATGAAGTGTGAGAGAGGTGGTGTGCCAAGGGATGAGTTGAAATGAAACCAAGCACTCCTATTTATAGGCTGAACAGAAGGCTGGGCACGGCCCCGTGTCCGTTGGACACGCCCCCGTGCCTGTCTGACACTCTCTCTTCATTAATTGTAATTCGCAATTACAATTAATGCGCCTGCTGTACTTTCGCCACGCCCCCGTGTTCACTGGACACGGCCCCGTGGTGGGCAATAGAAGCTTCTATAGGTTTGTCTTTTCTGCTGCTTCTTGGGCACGGCCCCGTGCTGGCTGAGCACGGGGCGTGTTCAGTCTTCTGCCTTCTCTATTTTGCTTGGGAAGATGCTGTTGAGGGGTCGGGCAGTCCACTTATGTTCCTTTTCTTGTATTTATGTTGGATTTAGCTATCTTTTTGCTTCTTTTGTGTTTTTGAGCTCATTTAATCCTGAAAATACAAAAGGAAGACAAAAACACTCTTTTTCCAATATTAGTACTTAAAAAGGGTTAGTTTTATGCCTCATTTGATGTAATTTATATGTTGCATTTTACACACATCAAATACCCCCACACTTGAACTTTTGCTTGTCCTCAAGCAAAACTCTTTAATATGTGGCTTACACTCCCAAATGGAATGGGTAGAAAAGAAGGTTTTGGCTTGTCATAGAGTGTTGGGAATCCAAGATCCTTTTGGGTTTTATTTTTATCTATTTACAATCCTATTCGTAATGATTTGTTTAGAACGTTACATAGGAGAAATTACTTATTTGGGCATAACATGCCTTTTTAAAATTCCATTTATATACAAGTTCACATACCTCACGGGAGAAATCACTCACACTCGGCCGAAGGTGTATTTTTAGTGAATCACTCGAGAGCGACTTACTCCTACCATAAGCTTGCCAAGCAATCAATCCTCCTCCTTTTTAACTTTTATACCTTTTGTAAATATCAAGAGGACTTCGTGGGTTAAGGGTTAGGCTTGGGTTAAAGGTAGGTGGTTGGGATAGTGGTTAGTGGTTAGTAGAAAAAGGGTGAAAAGCGTAACAAGTGTCGGTTTTCGTAGGACTTTTTATTTTTGTAACTTTTATTTTGATGAAGCTATTATTCAAACAAAGTTTTTTTTTTTTTTTTTTTTTTTGATGAACTTGTTTGTTTATCTTTTGCTTCATCATCAACACATTTTTTTTGAACGATCATACGAAAAAAAAACCGAACTTGTTACTAAAACAAAGGGTTAAAAATAAAAAAAAAGTTTTGGTGGGTAAAAGGGTGTTTGGTTTGGGAAATGAAATGAAAAGGTTTAGGCTCAAAGGGGCTAACTAGGGGGATTTTTTGGTAGGTGGTAAAAGAAAAAGAAAAATAATGGTGTAGAAATAAAAAGGGTTAGTCCTAATGCCTCCATCATTTACTTACTCGGGTTTAAGTTGATAAGGACCGGGAATGTATCATCATGACAAGTTCTAGAGTCGTAAGATCCAAACGGCTATTCACACAAGAAACGAAAAATGAGCATTTAGTTTAATGATATGTAATTGTATGCTCAATAAAGGCTCAAAACTCACTTTTGTGAGAATGGGTTTTTTTTATGTGATCAAGTATATATAATCAAATTTTAACTAAGTTTGCCATGCCTTTTCATAATTTTCTTATGTTGGTTCTTTTTATCACTAGCTATCGGTTGTAAATTCGTAAAAATATAACCTTTTTGAGAACTTGAATTTCCCGAGTTAAACCTAGACAAGTAAAAAAAATGAAATTTTTGAAAAAATTTGGGGTGATGAGCGGTTCCAATAGAGTTTTGTGTAAGGCTTGTATTTAGGACTTGCAAGATTCAAGGTTTTAGCATCCCCCCACACTTAACTTACACATTGTCCTCAATGTGTCCCAAAAATAAATTTTTAGGTTGATTAGATGTGTAAAATGGTGTTAAAAGCAAAGATTTATGTTACTGGTAGCCTGGACACGGCCCCGTGGAGACCGGACACGGCCCCGTGTTCAGGTGCCAGTAACAGAAATTAAAGAAAAGAAACAGAAGCCTGGACACGGGGGCGTGTCTGGTGAACACGGCCAGTGTCCAGTTACCTGAACTGGGCATTTTTCTGCAGGGGGTTCAGCACGGGGCCGTGTTGGTTGGACACGGCCCGTGCCGAGCTTACTGTAATGGAGAGATTGATGCCGGGTTGCCTTGTTCTTGTGCATGGGGTCATTTTTCTCGTTCCCCTTTTCATCCCCTACCACCATGAGTGTGTTTTATTTATTAAGAACCATCCAAACTTTAAAAACCATCATTTCATTGCACTCATAGAGAGACCTTACATAATCATAAATTTAAATTAAACTAGATATGAAAACAAAGAAATATTAAACCATGGAGTTCTAGCCTCTACTTTATTTTAATTAGCAAAATTTCCAAGAAGCTACCAATCTTGGTTAGACAAGGCCTTTTAGAACTCCTTCTTCCGGGTGCGGTTCTCCTCATATGTCGGCGAGCCACTCTTCACCTCCCTTGGAAGGAGAAAAGAAGGCTCATTGGCATTAGTTTGAGGAGTTTCGATTTCCACCGGGATCTCTTGTTGGTGTTCCACGGGAGGTTCCGCCGGAAAGTCTTCCCACCCGGTAGGGTTGTTAATTCCGAGTGCCAGGTTCCAATCCTGTTGAGGGAGGACTGGTTCCATCGGGGGTGCTACAAGAATATTTAACATCTGGTGCAAGAGGTTAATTTCTTGGAAGCTGCTTTCGAGTCCCACCGTAAGATCGTTAATACGGTCGATTAGGACCTCCTCTACTGGTGTCATTTCGTCGAGAGCCTCCCTTAATGCTATCACATAGTGCACAAGTGTAGCTTCAACGGAGGGCCTCCTTCCTCTTCGGCTGTTTGATGAATGCACAGAAGATGTTTCGCTGTTTTCGCTCGACATCCTACGAAAAATAAACTGAAAAATAGTTTATTTAATGAAACAGTGACCGGACACGGCCCCGTGCTCATTGAGCACGGCCCCGTGTTCATCTTTCTGCAGAATTTTGGAGCAAGGAAACTTGAAATTTTAAGTTATTTTCTGAACTTGTGGGGTCTTTTTAGTCATTAATAACTTAAAACAATGTTACATAACATATTTTTACCAAGATTCCTTGAACAAAACTCATTAATCCTTACCACAAAGTTGGAAGAATTCAAACTTTTAATGGTAGTTCTTGGAGAAAGATGGAGAAGAAGGAAATGGCTAAAAGAGGAAATGACAAGATGGGTTGTTGGAACCTTCTTATAGACTTACCTAGGATAGTTGAGAGAAGATTCCTTCAAATCTCTGTCCCAAGTTGGTCCAACTGTGCATAATTCTTGGCTGCATTTATAGAAAACGACAGCCTCCTGGACACGGCCCCGTGTCCATTGGACACGGCCTCGTGTGCAGGTGGAGTTCTGACACAGTTTGTCCGTATTCTGACGTACTGGTCAGAAGGGAATCTTTTAGGTGAGCACGGGGGCGTGTTGGCTAGACACGGCCCCGTGTCGAGGGACTGTTTTATGAAGTTGTCTAGTTTTTTTTAAGGAACTCACTAGTATCGGGTGGCTCCTGATTGGTTGGAACAACCCCAAAGTGCCTAAGATACCTTAATTGTCCTAAACTAAGGCGAGAACGCAAGAGGTTGTCGGTGAGGGTAATTCCTATTTTTATTCTAGGTGGACAAGTCCAACCCTTTCCCGGGCTCTCGTTAAAGAAGGTGTATGCCGAATCGCTCAGGTCTATGTATGCACCGAACGAAGTCGATGGAGAGTCCTTCACGACACAATCGGCACAGGGACGATATCGTCCAAGTCTTTGCTAGGTATGAAGGTATTTTTGGGAGCAACGAGGTTGTCGGAATGCGGTTCCAACATTTCGTTATGGTCATCGTCTTGGGGTGGATCAATAAAGTCCTTCCTAAGCTCTTTTGACCAATTTAGAATTAGCTTTTCTAGTTGAAATAACTCGTCAAGGAGCATTTCCCCTAGAATATCTGGCTGGGCGCATTCGAGGGAGAGATAGGGCTTATTTTTACTTTCGCCCCTCTTAAGGTTAGAAGAAGTCGGTGGGTCCATGTAGTGGGGCCTATAATTTAGAAATTAGCATTCTAATTCTCTATGTTCGTGTAACACCTCGAAAATTCACGTCCTATAATGTATTGACACGTGTCATAAGCTTGAACGTGTGAAATTATATTTAGAGGGACTAAAGTTGACAAACATGGATAGTATGTGAATATAAGGGTTCAAAATGTCAACAAGGGATAAATATACTTTACAGTAACCCTACATGATGTTCATAACCTCAACCGAATAAATCATGGATCGTACGAAGCCAATTGTTAAAGAAAGTGAGGAATTACAAACTACAGGGGTTAAATGTGTCAACATGTTTAAAGGTATACCTCTGAGTGACCTTTTAGCGAACCCGAAGCTTTGTAATGCTTAATTATACTCACAAGATTGTATGATAAAAATTTCACAAGGTTTCGTTAAGGTATGAGAAAGCTATGGCAATATTAGTATACGAGGGGTTAAAAACGTCAACGATTTAATTTCTCACGATTTTTACGCAACCGGCGAACGAACACGCAAACATCGACTACCGATCCTAATTTGCGTATTTTAGTATTAATATTATGCTCTACGATGCTTCCATGATGTTCGGGTGCGTAGACGGGCTTGTGGGCCTTGGGCCCAAGCCCACGAAACCTCCACTATATAAATGATTTAAAAAAAAATAATAAATAAATAAAAATCATTATTTCACATCTCTTTCTCTCTCTAAAACTCTCTCTCTCTCTATAAACTTTCCGGCGACTTTTCCGGCGGCCGTTTTCCGGCGGCCGTTTTCCGGCCAAGAGTACACTTTTTCGACTATATCCGACGTTCCGGATCGCGTGGTGTGGTTAGTTTTAGCTAATTCTTAGCGGTTTGAGCTCTATGGCAACTCCGGCGACATTCCGGTCAAATTCCGGCGAGTCCGTTTCGAACTTTTGACTTTGCAGATGCTTCGATCGGGACTTTAGGAGCATTCCTGCAAAGTTTCAAGAAATTCTATTCTCCGGCGAAATCTCGACTCCTGACATGGTTCTGGCGAGTTCCAGCCATCAGTTTTCGATGAAAAATATATTTTTGGACTCCTAGTGACCTGTAGAGTCCATCGAACCACTTTCGACTCGGGTGAAAAATCTAAGTTCGGGACGCTCTCGGGCTCGACTTCTGACATGATTCTGGCGATTTCCAGCCATCAGTTTTCGATGAAAAATATATTTTTGGACTCCTAGTGACCTGTAGAGTCTATCGAACCACTTTCGACTCGGGTGAAAAATCTAAGTTCGGGACGCTCTCGGGCTCGACTTCTGACATGGTTCTGGCGAGTTCCAGCCATCAGTTTTCGATGAAAAATATATTTTTGGGCTCCTAGTGACCCGTAGAGTCCATCGAACCACTTTCGACTCGGGTGAAAAATTTAAGTTCGGGACGCTCTCGGGCTCGGTTCAACTTGGTCAACAGGTCAAACGTGGTCAAAACTGGTCAAGGGGAAGTTTTGGGTCATGTTAGTGCCTCGGTTCAGTTTTGGGTTCGGTCAAACCTGGTCAACATCGGTCAACCGTGGTCAACTGCTGGTCAACGCAGTCAACACGAGGCTCGGTAAAATTTTATCGATGCAAATTTTGTTATATTATGTGGGCATTAAACCCTTAAAAGGGCACCCTCTGATTCCCACTCTAACTAGGTCAAATGTCGGGTTAAACTTGTTATTAAAAAGTCAACAGGATAATTAATTGCTAATTTATGCATAATTAGCAATGTAGAACACATACAACCTGTTTGATCACTAATATAACTTGATAATTAGTGTAAGAACATGCCTAAACATGTTCAACCCGACAATTTCCTGTTTAGACCCGGTTCGGAACCGAAAGTCGCAAAGCTTTGACTTTTGCTTTGACTTCAGTTCTGACCCGTTTTGGTATGATTTAGAAATACCTTAGAGCTCTATTTGGACCAGGTTACATGCTAGTATAATCCTCTGTGATTATACACCATGGTTCATTAGTTAACCAATTTCTGCGCATGATTCCGTTAATTGCTTATATGTTGACCATTATGCCCTTTTCACCTTAAAACGTGTTTTTGAAAATATAAAAGAGTAGAAACCTTAATTACTGATATATAAACTTGTATACAAAGTTTGACATCAGTTTGAGTTGTAGATTGAGAGTTATGCTCATTAGCGTAATTTAGAAGCTTTATGTTAATTAAATGGCGTATTTAGCATATAGCATACTTAAACATACTTTTTGATATCAAATCTTTTACCCACTGATGTAATATATTATTTTGGGATTTTTAAATATTTTTAATTAATTTTAGGCTGAGCATAACTCATAGTCGTAGGCTTAACCCGGTACTTGTCGGTTTTGCCCTTACGGGCCATAAAATGGGTTTTACATATCTAAACGACTCCAAACCATTTGCTACTGATCTTAAATGATAAATAATTTATTTTAAGCCTTCTGGAATGGTAAAAATATCAGCTTTATGTATCGAACCCGTAAACGGCTTTTAATCGCCTAAATAAGCGTTTTTAACGCATAGTATGTACTAAGAGTATTTTAAACATACCAAGGGTGATACCTACTGATATTTGAGGCAAATTATAATATTTTAACAGTAAGCAAAGGTTGATAAACTCAGACTTCAGTTTTGAGCTTTTCGGCTTATGTGAAATTACCAAACTACCCCTACGGGGCACAATTTGCGATTAAATTCATTTCGGGCATAATAAAAGACATCTTACTGATGTCACAACATATATGAAGCATATTAACTTAGGAAACCTGTAAATGACTCTCATTACTACCCGTTACGCTTATTACGCGTTAGGTTCGGTTTATGTAACTAGTTTACAAAAACTAACCTAAACGGGTCAAACCTTATCGGTTTTATCTCAAAATCCAGAGTGTGCATGAAATACCCATATTAAACAAGTCTCTGAACTTGTAGGGTCTAAATCACATTCTATCCGGTCATCGCTTAATCGTGCGTACGAACCGTATCTTTGAAACTAGCCGGTCTAAGCTTAAGCTTAACTAAAGACCCGTTAGGATTCTAATAGGTTATTATGAACCTTCGTTCCAGATTTAGGAGCCCAGTAAAAGCTATCTGTACTTGCTGATTTGATACGGCTGGGATTGAATTTATATTTAGCTCAGGTAAATACTTTTAACTTATTTTCCCTATACGGGCTTGGGGTACGGTATATAAAATACCGCTTGGTCGGGGCGTTGAATCTTTGATTGAATGTATGATAATGAAAGTATTGAGATGCCTCGTTTAATATTGTTTTGTTTGCTTAAAGCCTTTGGGGGGTTAATGACCATGTCCCGGATATCCTTGACATCATTATATTATAAAATGGCCACGGCTTATGCACGGGGTGTAGGCATACACCTGACAGTTGCTTAAGGGAAACGGTATCTCACTTCCATGTGGGCCTATACTTGTGGTGTGTCTATTGATCTTTAACCCGGCTTGATCCGGGCTACCGAACGCATAAGGAACATGTAAATCCATACAAGTATTATATTTAAATAATTATCCCAAGTTATAAAAGGTTAATTTTGCCTCTGTGCATTTTAATCAAATTATAAAACATTTATGCCATGTGCATCCAAACCAATTTTAAATCATTTTCAAAATGAGTCGGTTGATAGTATTTACCAGTGTAAACTGACGTATTTTCCAAAAAGGCTAAGTGCAGGTACTAATCGGAATTGGCTGGCTACTCCTAGCATCATTAAAGAGTCTCGCAAGCTTAGATGCCTAAAGTCTGTTGAACTATTGTTTTCATTTTATGTTCGATCCTTCTGTGGATAAACCTCCGAATATTGTGGTATTTGATATTACAATAATAAATTCGGTTGTATTATATTTTCAATTGCTTCCGCTGTGCATATTAATATTGTGTTGTTTGACTATTACGTTACCAACCATGACGTCACGATACTCCCCCACCGGGCCCACCGGTGACACGTGGAAATCGGGGTGTGACAGTTCGCCTCCACATAATTGACACCACGTACCATAAGAGTGCCGAAAGTAAAAACAATTACTATCACTCATGTTTATATCAGAAATTACCAACCGCCGGGATCTAACGGTTCTGTTTTCAGTAAGTGAATCTTGGGCACGGGGGCGTGTTGGGTGAGCACGGCCTCGTGTTCAGCTTACTGTCTGACTTAAAACAGGATTGTCAGTTCCAATGATTTAGCACGGGGGCGTGTTCAGCGGGCACGGCCCGTGCTAAGCTCTGCAGAAGCTGAAAAACTAGGAAAATCCTAAAAAAAATTAAAAAGAAAAATAAAAAAATGATTAGGCCGTTGATTCCTAACTTTCTTAAAATCCTTGTCTCCCCGGCAGCGGCGCCAAAAACTTGATGCGTGTGAAGTGTTATATATATTAGGTGTATATTTTAAGCCCTTTTAACACTTTTTTTTAGCCAAGTTTTAAATTTATAAAACACGATATTTTACTAACACTAAACACATATATGGGCAAGTGCACCCATCGTGAGCGTAGTATAGCGTTGGTAAGATACCGAGGTCGTCCAAGGACACAAGAGCTTTTAGTACCGGTTTATCCTCAACGTCTAATCAAAATAAAAAGTTTAGAAAAATGTTTTAACTAAGAAAAATAAAAACTAACTAAAATGCTGAAAAAAAAAAAAACAGATAGACAAGATGAATCACTTGGTTCCGACTCGTATCTAGTATAACCTTTGATTATTTCCGCACTTTTGCACATGATTAAGAGATTATCTTAGTTATTGTAGTAGGCCCCTCTTTTGAAGGTGACGTTACCCTCACCCCAGTAGTTTGAGTCAGCAAGGATACAATCCTAAAAGGGTGGATTATTGGAAGATAATGAATTAAGTTATTAATGCAAATTATGGTAGGCCCCTCTTTTGGAGGTGACGTTACCCTCGACTAAGTAGTCTGAGTCAGCAGGGATACAGTCCTAAATAGCCGGGTTATAGTATTAATAGTAGTTAACTTATGAGGGGATCAAAGAGTTTGGACCCCCGCCATCCAATACCGTGAAGCATTGAAGGAGGTCCTACTAAATTTGACCCAGGTCCATTGCAGGACCTCTAAACGCTGAACAATGGCAAGACCTTTACCAAACCGTTCCCTTAACCCCCGACCAGGTAGCCAACATACCTCCATATAGACCGTGGAGATATGAATGGTGAAAATCTTTTATTTTATATAGACAGTAAAATAATGCCAAGACACCACGGACAAACGATAAGGAAAGATCACCTTCAACATAAGTAACTAGTTATTAAAGTCATTAATAGAAAACCAAATAAAAAGTGCAAAAGATTAGAAATAAAAAGTATTATACTAGACACTTTGTCTTCACAAAGTGATGTAAGAGACTTAGGCAAACATGGCCTTGATTGTCAAGAACTCTTACGATCAATCTTGGATCCCGAGACGACTCACACACTCTACGATGGACAATGGATGATGGTGGTGGATGATGGTGTTGTGATGGTGGTGGGTGGTGGATGAAGTGTGAGAGAGGTGGTGTGCCAAGGGATGAGTTGAAATGAAACCAAGCACTCCTATTTATAGGCTGAACAGAAGGCTGGGCACGGCCCCGTGTCCGCTGGACACGCCCCCGTGCCTGTCTGACACTCTCTCTCTTCATTAATTGTAATTCGCAATTACAATTAATGCGCCTGCTGTACTTTTGCCACGCCCCCGTGTTCACTGTACACGGCCCCGTGGTGGGCAATAGAAGCTTCTATAGGTTTGTCTTTTCTGCTGCTTCTTGGGCACGGCCCCGTGCTGGCTGAGCACGGGGCGTGTTCAGTCTTCTGCCTTCTCTATTTTGCTTGGGAAGATGCTGTTGAGGGGTCGGGCAGTCCACTTATGTTCCTTTTCTTGTATTTATGTTGGATTTAGCTGTCTTTTTGCTTCTTTTGTGTTTTTGAGCTCATTTAATCCTGAAAATACAAAAGGAAGACAAAAACACTCTTTTTCCAATATTGGTACTTAAAAAGGGTTAGTTTTATGCCTCATTTGATGTAATTTATATGTTGCATTTTACACACATCACATGCCCCGATGATTTCCGCCATCGGTTGGGGTGTGACATTTATGTACCTATGGTTTCAATTTCGTAACAATTTCAATGCATTATTCTGTTAATATAGTTAATATCAAATTAGATAACTAAGTTTGAATTTGAAGTAAATAGATAAATATAAAAGTAATAATTAATTGAGTTAATTACCGTTTTCGTCCCTGTGGTTTTCGTAACCATTTCTGTCCCTATGGTTTCAATTTCGTAACAATTTCAATCCATTATTCTGTTAATTACAGGGACTGAAATGGTTATGATGTGAACTAAAATAGTTACGAAAGTGAAACCATAGAGACTAAAATTGTAATTTTTAAATTAATTGACTGAATAGTGATTTTTGACAAATCACGAGGACGAATACAGTAATTAACTCTAATTAATTCAAATAAATAATATTACAAATGAGAAGGAGATTAAACTAAATAATAATTATCTATAAGTTATTAAACTAAATAATAGTTAATAGGAGGATTATCTATAATTAGTTAGATGAGATTAAACTAAAATAATAATTATCTATAAGAGATGTCATAATATGATGACAAGTGTCCTCAAAGTGGTTTCTTTTATTATACAGTATAGATATATATAAACAAATATACATATAAATAAATGTGTATTAAATTATACTAGTAGGGTGCCCGCGCGATGCGGCTGGGGCGACACTTTGGATTGCGGCACTCGTTGCTGGTAGTTTTCTTATTTGTATATGATAACATTATTGTGGTGGATATATGTCATAAGTGTTACACATGGGAGCCTAACACCTATAATGTCTTGCAATGTTCGATCAAATGCCTCTATCGCCTGACGTTTCGCCATCGATGCCTCATCCCATATAATTAACTTGGAGGACCTAATTAGTTGACCTATAATTCCTAAAATTTTGGGACATAGTTTACTATTTATCTACTAAATATCGTAAATTAGTATTAAATAAATATCGTAAATTAGTATTAAATAATTTCTAAAATTTTGGGATATAGTTTACTATCTATCTACTAATATCGCAAATTAGTATTAAATAATTTTATTACTATAAAGAAGCAACAAATATAGGCATCAAGAGTTGTAACTTGTGCTTAGGGCATTTTTCAAAAAAAAAAAAAAAAAAACTTGAATTTTTTACTTTTAACCCAAAAGGTTTTTACCGTTTACATTTTAACCCTACATAATTTGTTTTTTTAACTTTAACCCAAAACTTTTCATTATTTGCAATTTAACTTCACAACTTTTGTTACTTATACCTTTCATCTTTCGCAAATTTTTGTTTTGCGTATAGTTCTAAATTTTTCAAGTTAATATGACGCAACGTGCATGTGTGGTTCAACGTTTTTACCTCTATTTTTTCATGTTTGACAGGTTCGTCGCAACACGCATATCCTAGGTCGAGTCAGTGTTGGTGGTCGATGGCGGTTTTTGACACCATTTTACGCCCCGCCGCAACTCGGGGTGTGCTTTGGGGGGTTTTCAAAGAAAAAATGGTTATGCATATGGTTGTCGTAACGTTGGCTTTGGGGGTTTTAAAAAAAAATGATTTTTTTTACTTTTTACCCAAAAGTGTTTCATAAATTACTTTTAACCCAAAACTATTTGTTTGTTTACTTTTAACCCAAAACTTTTTATCTTTTGCAATCTATCCCCATAACTTTTTTTACTTTCAACTTTGGTCCTTTATAGTTTTCATTTTACGCAAATTTTTCGCTTTATGCTTGGTTCTAAATTTTGTGACTTAACACATCGCAACATGCGTCTTTGGTTTAACGTTTTTACGTTTCGTTCTAAATTTTGCGAGTTAACATGACGCAACGTGTGTGTGTAGGTGAACGTTTTTACATCGTCTTTTTTCCCCGTTTGACAGGTTTAACATAACGTGCGGGTCCTAGATCGACTTAGTTATAACTAAAGAATCCCCGCCGCATTGCGGCGGGTCTCAATCCTAGTTCCTAAAATTTTGGAACATAGTTTATCTTCTATCTACTAAATATCAAAGTTTTGTTTTGTTATAAAAATTAATAATAAATAAAGTATAGAAAAACTGTTTTAAACATGTAAAGATTCGTTTGTTAATAAAAAATACTAAACAAATGACAAAAGTATATTAGTTCAATCGAGATGTAAATTATAAGTGCAATAAAATAACACAAAACATAAACTTCAAATATAAAATAAACTTTATTATTCATGGGATAGCCTAGATCAAACAAAAACAACTGAAAATGAAAAAACATAAAAACACTTGATATATTTAATCTAATTTCTCTTCTTTTTTGATCCGTTTTTCTTGTTTGTGCTCGAATCAGCAGTATCATCTAATTCATCTTCTTTCTCATCGTCCTCAGAATCATCTAAATTTATAATCTCGACCCATTTCCATTCAGAGAGTCTCTTAGATCTTTTCTTTTGATTCTCATACTTCCGATCCTTAAAAAACAAAAATTTAATAAAAAAGTTAAAAAATGATTAAATAGATTTTATAAAAAAACAAATATTGAATAATTTTTTTTTAAAAGATTAAATAAATTTTAAAATTATCTCTTTACTAAATTGACGTTGAAGATTAGACTTGTATGGACTGAACATTGCACCATAAGAAAAAATATTTCAACACTATTATCACCATCATCCTACAATAAAACACCAAATAATAACATAACGAACTTGTTAATATGAAAGATTATAAGCGAAAATATTACTTAAAAACTAACAAAAGCTTGTTCGACAACTGGGGTGTTTAAATTGGTGTGTTGAATCTGAAAAATCAAATAAGTTGGTATTCACATAAAAGTAAATAAAAGAAAACAATTATTCATTATTGCGATATAACAAAACTTATCATAGAACCGACCTTAGATTTTTCAATATCGCATGCTTGTTTTTTCGCATCAAGTGAATTCAGAACTGGCTCCATATTTTAAATCTGTTTAGCAATAGAAATGTAGAATTGTGAGTGTTTGCTATGTATTTATAGTAGTCCATTAGGGTTTAGTTTTAAATTGGCCATCCACTTATTTAGGAAGTTTGTTGTGAGTTTTAAGTTTTTAAAATAAGATGCACATATTCTGTTTAGTTTGTTGTGGCATGTTTAATAGGAAGTTTGTTGTGAGTTTTATCTATACTATATTAAACATGTCACAACAAACGGACTCTGTACAAGTAAAATTAGGGAATATTTTAGTTTATTAATGTCGTTCAAAACAAAAAACTTGAGTAAAAAACAAATGTTAATGCACGGTAGCTAGGTAATGGTCAAAGCTGGCTTGGGTAAAAAACAAATGTTGGCTTTAATCAATTGTACATTTACGCATCGGCTATTTGTACTTTATGAACGCACGGCGAAACTAAAAAAGACAACTATCGAAACGTTTAAAAAAATGTGCCGATCGTCATGGTATCTTCGGATTTTTTTAAAACATTACGGGTTGTAAGATATCGCAGGAATACATTAAAGAATTAAAGAGAGGGGGAAGTGTAACTAATTACCCATAATTATGTTAAATGTCAAGGATTTAAATGTAATAGATTGAGGGACTAAAAAATAATTATGGTTTAAAAGACCACTTTACCCTCATTCTCGGGGTTTATTTATAAATAATGGGGGAAGAAGTTCTTAACTTTTGGGAATCCTTCCCTCATGTATTATAATATAGTATAGATATATAACAATAACTATTTTGGTAAAAAAAAATTAATATTTTATCATAAAATTATATTTTTTTTTCGTGTGTATAACCTTGCGCGGGGGAAGGCGAAAAAAAATCATAAAATTACGTTTTTCAGCTGAATTACCGTCACTTCGCATGAGGATGCGGAAAAATCCTTGTCCGCCACGAAACACGGGCTTATGATGACTCTGGTTGTGTTAATAAACAACATGACTGTAAATGCATGCTTGCTTGTAAGTTGATTATCTCATGTTGTTCATCATGTCATGTATTGAAATTCATAATCATGATGAACGTCAACTGTCTGCGAATGGTGAAATGTAAAGGGTATAGTGTTTGGTGTTAGTCAACTAAACAATGTTTGACTTGTTAAAAGGTCATATGTTCCAACAAATATCGATAAATGTTAGTCCGTAGTGGGGCTTGGTATAGCGCCACCTCCATTTATAATGCCTGTTGGATATTTTAGTGTAATCGGGGATTGACTTGGTGATCAAAGCGAATAATAATACACATCAAGCAAGTTAGGAGGTGCGGGAGTGCACGCTTGTTTGAGTAATTATTATTCGAAGTGTACGGGCGGAGCCCGTACTCTACGGGGGTTCCAAGGGGGCAGCGCTCCTGGGAGCAGGGTCCAAGGGGCGGCAGCCCCTGGCTGGGGGAAAAAATTATTTTTCATTAAATTGCCTTAATGAAACTGTATCAGAAAATTTTATTTTCTGGAATTTTTATCATTTTCGAAATGAAAAAAAAACGGCAGTTTTTTGGCAATTTTTGTCTGAAAAATAGAGGTAACTGCCTAATGGCAGTTACAACCCCAAAAACTAATTCATAGACATTTTTGATCATATTTTTTTTCCTGGTTCGAAAATTCACACACACTAACATACCCCTGTTCAATTTCTCGAAATCAGAGTTGTATCCGATTGAATTATTCGGGTGAACCACCGAAATAATTTGATATGAGAGTAATTACACGCCTCTCTGATCATCCGGTAAACTGAAATTCCCCAACAATGCCCTATAGCACCGGCGAACCCATAGCGCTAGCGAACACCGCTACCCGGAGGGGAAGCGCTATAGGCTGGATCTTCCCCTCCTCCGTGAAAATTTTCATGAGAGCCATACCCTCCACCATTTGTTTTTCTCTCACACACACATCTATACTATATAATAAAAGAAAACACTTTAGGGACACTTGTCATTATATTAGGCTATCTCTTACAGATAATTATTATTTTAGTTTAATCTTTTCTAATTAATTATAGATAATCATCCTACTAAATATTATTAGTTTAATATATTATATTATAGATTTTTTTTTGAAAGGTAAATTTCTTTTTATTCCCTGATGTCTGTGAGACTTGAATCCAAGACCTCCCCATCCCAAAGTGTTTTAAAGGCTTTGCATTTGCCAATAGACCACCACTCCATTCGTATATTATATTATAGATAACTCACCTACTAAATATTATTAGTTTAATATCTTATGGATAAATATTATTAGTTTAATTTCAGTGAGTTTTATATATTCATAAAACTTAAGTATAAAACGACTTATTTCACTCTTCCATATTTAGAGCATGCACAATTTAATTTGTTATTTCACTTTACTCCATATTTAGACCATATACTCTACTTTAGTTCAATTTCTTTATAGTCTATTCGATTAACGTTATACTCGGTATTTCATATCCACCTCCCTTTTTGTAGTGTTGTTTGTCACATTTGTAGTGTTGGTTATGGATCCATGATATGAAAACAAATTATGTTATCGATTGAAACAACCGATGATGTGAACATCTATATCTATATCTATACTATATAATTAAAGAAACCAATATGTGACACGTGCCATTCATTGGAGGCACCTATTTTTGGGATTTTCCGTCTTTCTTTTATATTTATTATTTAGTATATAAATTAGATTTTTTACTATTATTAGTATTTTTATTATTTATCAAATATATTGATTACTTAAAATTTATATATAAGACTTTATCCAAAATTATATTTATTTAATACACCATTAATCCAAAATTATATTTATATAATATACTATTAATCTAAAATTACATTTATTCAACTCGTGTAATACATAGAGTTTTCAAAGATTTAACTTTTTTATTATTTGGTATATAAATTACAATACACGAGGTTCTTAAAAATATAATATTTTTTATTATTTAATATATAAAATTACATTTATTCAACCCGTGTAATAAATGGGGTTTTTAAAGATATATTGTTTTATTATTTAGTATGTAAAATAACATTTTTTTTCAACCCGTATAATACACGGGGTAATAATCTAGTATATATACATACATATATATGTATACTTGAAGGGATACAACTCCATTACAAACTCAAGTTATATAACTCCCTATAACCCCTCTTTCTTACACAATTGCCACTTATCACATAACCCCCAACTATGAGGTTCCATAAGGCCTTACACATGACCTTATAAGGTGTAAATGTTTCACAAGGTAAAAAGGTCATGTGCTACTCTAATTGACCACAACATATGTTCAAATATTCATGAAAGTAAAGGGTCAAATGTTTCATATTGTGAATCATAAGTTACATCTTCTAACCTTTTAACACTTTGAAATACAAATTAAAATCTAACACAGTTTGACATGCAACTATCATCCTTAAACTAATAATGGATTGACGTCATTTGGATGACCATTTGAATGCGTCACGTCATTTGGGTTTGTGGTTTGAATATTGATCTTTTAACCTACAACATTTGACCTTCAATATATGTAACACTTAACCCGTCAAGTTTTGTTCTTTAGTGAAAGGGCCATTTACTATTACTGGTGATTAGAGTCTTTTTGTTGTTGAAAAAAAAACATGTAGTGATACTTGTGTAGATAACAAAATGTGATAGATTAGTTAGAGATGTAAGTGTATGTAAGTCAATACGAGCTTAGACCGGGGTATGGTGGGGCTTGGGTTGGGCATTGGTTGACACGTGGAATGGGAAAAAAAAACCCACGCCCATGGGGTATGGTGGGGGGTATGGTGGGGCTTTGGTTGGGGGCTTTGGGTTGGGGGCATGAGTTGACACATAGTCATTGAGAGCCCGTCATGCCGCCTTGCTAGCCCGCCCCACGCCCGGCTTGAAAGCCAAGCCCCAAGGGGCCACGCCCAAACCCAAGCCCCAACCCAAGCCCCCGGGATGATGGATTAGGCGTTTTCCCCCAACCCACGCCCAAACCCCGCCCCATACCCCAAAATGGTTTTGAAATTACCAAAACACAAATATGAAATATCTCACATGAATTCTTGCCACACTTATCCAAAAAACATGCTCTCCCCCCAACACACCCACCTTCCCCCTCACAACCACCTGCCCCTCCTCCACCACCCACTCTCCACCACCACCATCACCTTCAATCGCCGCCACCCACCCCCCATCTCCGCCTCCTCCCACCCACCCACCCCCCACCAACCCACCCAACCAAGACACCAAAATCCTCCGAACCCACAACGCAAGATCCACCTCAATCCTCTTCCAAACCGACCCACAATCTCAAACCTTACATGGGTATCATAAAAATGAAATCTTGAAGCTTTTGGAGCTCTCAATGGCCAAAAAAAGAACCCCTCAGTTTCCAGGCTCAATCTACATCCAGTCCCCTGCAGACACCACTGTAGAGTCTTCTTTACCACCTATTAAAGATGTGTTTAATGCTGAAAAGGATTATGATTTTGAGGTTATTATGAGGGCACTTGAGATTAGGAGGGAAGTGACATTGGAGATTTTTAAAGAGGCTATGAGGAAAGGGAAGTTTGGGATTACTTATGTTAATAATTTGGGGTCAAGATTGTTTCCTGAGTTTATTGATTATGTTATGGTTCAAGCTGCTGCTATGAAACAGGTGCCTGAGTTTGCGAATTCGTCGTTTAACGTTCGGGCTAAAGCTTGCTTAGAAGACTGTAATGTGGTTCCTCTGATAAGGTAAAATATGAATGCTACAATTGTTTTGAGTTTTTAGTGTGATTATATCATCTATGCAAGTGTGATTATATAATCTATACAAAGGACCATTTTTTTTGGGGTTTTAGACATGTTTTTGGCTGGTTTAGGGCTATAGGTGTAAAGAAGCCAAGCCTGGAGATCGGCTCGCTAAAAGCTTTAATTGAGCCAAGCTTAAACAATCTCGAGCCTAAAGATAAGCTTGTTTAATAAGTAACCCTGAGCCTTGGTTTTAAAAAGCGAGAGGCGCACAAAAGCGACGAGGTTTAAAATTGAGGCGCGGAGCGCAAAGCGCAAAAGCGGTGGGCTTTTCGTACCCGAGGCGCAAGATGTTTATATAATTTTTTTTATATATCCCATACATATCCCAGAGGTTTTTAGCTTCCTTTAACCAAAATATAGCTATAAATAAGGCTTTTGTACCATTTTACTAACATGTACAAGTAAAAAAACCCAAGGTACAACATTTTTCTGCAGTAAAACGCCTCAGATACATGAGGCGCGCGCCTCAGGCCAAAAAGCCCCCAAAAAAACCCTAAAATTTGCGCTTTTTGGGCGCTTCTTGTAATTACACAAGGCGCTGAGCGAAAAAGCCTCAGAGGCTGCGCCTTAGTGCACCTAGGCGCGCCTCAGGCGCGCTTTTTAAAACCCAGCCCTAAGCTCGAGGCTCGAGCTTCACCTATCATGCTCGGTAGGCTTGCGAGCCTAAACGAGCCTATTATTTATATAATTTTTTTATTTAATGTTTTAAATTATAATATGATGATTATTATTATATATAAGATTAAGATAAATATAACTAAATAATATACTGTGTTAGATTTTAAAATTGTAATTATAAATATATGTAAAAATATATGTATATAAGTTAATTAATAAATACTTATACTTCACAAGTTGAGCTCGAGCTTTGGAAATATAGCTCGAAACGAGCCAACGACTCAGCTTGTTTACACCCATATTTACGGCTAGTTTAGGCAGGTTCTAAGGCTTTTTTATGTTTGAGAATGTTATAGTTATTTAGACCTGTTCAAACCGGAATTTGACAAGAATCTAGCTAAAGTGCCTTTAACTGTGCAAGGCGCTTTTGCTACAGATGGCACCTAGGCGCGCGCTTGTGGCATCTTTGACTGCTATGAAATTACATGGAGAACGGCTAGATAGAATAGAACACTTGTTTACCCATGTAATACATAGATAAAACTTACATGTTGCCAAGAAAATGATGCATTTTGAGTGATTTTGACATTTGGAAGTTAATTTTCAATTTCTTTTACTTTTTGCTTTGTTTTTCAATCTCAATGATAATTTAGAATAGCTATTTTAAACTATTTATCTAAAAAATGATATTTAACATCTTGTTTATTAAAACTTATGATCTCATCAAATTGCTTGCTTTAATGATATTGTTTTGAATAAGTTATGAATGTCAAATCCCATGATCATGTAAAGATAGATCAATTGCATACGGAAGCCTTACACCTTAAGGAATTTGTGTATATCTAGGTGGCTAAAACACAACGGATTATCATATCCTCAGATCGGGAAGCTAATTTGCAATTCAAAAGGGAATCTCGAATCAATCAAAACCACTGCCGACTGGCTCAAGTCAATTCACGTCAACGGACGATTTATTGGGGTTGCGTTACTTAGAGGCGGAGAGAATGTATTACAACGCAGCACCGAAGAGTTGGATGAAATAGTTTCGTGTTTGGAGAAAAACGGAGTTAAAAGGGAGTGGATGGGTTATATCGTTAGCAGATGTCCCGAGTTGTTGTCTTTTAGCATGGAGGAACTCGAGACTCGCATGAAGTTTTACTTTGATATGGGTATGAACGAGAAAGATTTTGGGACTATGGTTTTTGACTTTCCTAAAGTGCTTGGGTTCTATTCACTCGAGGAAATGAATCAAAAGGTATCCAAAGTTTGCGTTTCTTTAGGTCGGGCCGGGTTGGGTAACATGTGAAAAGGGGTCCTGGTCAAAACTAGGGGTGCAAACAAGCCGAACCGAGCCCGAGATTGTTTAACTTATGAGGGCTCGAGCTTGGCTCGTTTATTTATTAATTAGTTTATGTTAATTATAATTATTATTTTTTATGTATAAAGTTATTTTTTCATGATTTTATTTATAGTAATTATTATTATTTAAATATATATTTATTTAATATATTAGTTAAAAAATTATATAAATAGTGGGCTCGATAAGCGAAGCTTGGGCTCGGTCTCGTTAACTTAACGAGCTTGTTTTTAGGCTCAGGCTCGAGCTCGTTTAAGCTCGGCTCGTTTCGAGCCGAACTCGGGTAGCTCAGCTCATTTGCACCCCTAGTCAAAACGTAATTGAGTTGACCTGTTTCCCTTTAGTTAAATCTATTAGCTCAACGTCTAAAACATAAAACATTACCCATATTGACCCATTTGTATCTAAATGGATCGAAATTGCCACCTCATGCGCTCTCTATGGATCCATTTACTAAGCAATTTCCTTATGTACTCTCTACGTTCTTGCAAGCTACGCAATTTTCCAATTTACAAGATTCATATGCAAGCTTTTGTGTTGCTCATATTAAGTCGTGTGTAATAAGACAAAAATAGGAATAAAGAAACCCGATTTGGAGAAGCAATAAGATAAACCTAATACTTTATTTACAATGCACTTTCGTTGTTTAGGTTGCATATTTAAAGGAGTTTGGCCTCAGCAATGAAGACGTAGGGAGATTACTAGCATTCAGACCGCACTTGATGGGATGTAGCATCGAGGAAAGATGGAAGCCTCTCGTTAAATACTTTTATTATCTTGGGATTTCTCGCGATGGTATGAGAAGAATTCTTACCGTTAAACCCATGGTTTTTTGTTTCGACTTCGAGGCCAATATTGTCCGAAAGGTATCTTCTTTTGTACATTTTCTTAATAGATTAATCTTCCCACTTCTGAAAAAAATCAAAAGTTGACCTTTTGGGTCAAAGTTAACTTTCGGTAAAGACTTTCTCAATAAAGGCACAAAGTTTATGTTTCAATAGTTACATTGACATTAGTACTTTGCACTCGAAGGTACAATTCTTTCGTGACATAGGCGTTCAAGAAAAGGGTATCGCTAGTATGCTTGTCAGGTTTCCATCATTAATGACTTATAGCCTACACAAGAAGATAAGGCCCGTGGTATGTATCAAACACAACCCTTGTATTTTTATTACGGGTAAACTGCATTTTACGTCCTTTAAGTTTCAGCAAAAATTCAGGTGTTGTCCTTTAACTAACGCAATTACAGCAGATGTCCTTTATGTTCTAATTTCTTTACAGGCGGTGTCCTTTCTCCCTAAAAAGATTACAAAAATAAAGGACAACCGCTGTATTTATTACTGAAAAAAATATAATTTTGTAATCATGTTGCCACACATAAAACAACCGATTATTTAACCTCTACTTATTGTGGACATTTTGTTTCTATATTATCGCAGGTAATATTTTTGTTGACAAAAGCCGGAGTATCCCAGATGAACATCGGAAAGGTTATCGGGTTGGGCCCGGAGCTCTTGGGGTGCAGTATATCAAAGAAATTGGATCCTAACGTCAAATACTTCTTGTCTCTTGGTATAGACCTTAAAACTTTGGGTGAAATGATTGCTGATTTCCCCATGCTGCTTCGGTACAACATTGACGTCCTACGCCCTAAATATCGGTATTTACGGAGAACCATGGTCCGCCCTTTAAACGATCTCATAGAGTTCCCACGGTATACTCTAGATCCCAATAATATTTTAGCCCTTGTGAACTATTATTGCTAGTAAATGTTGATGATGGTAAGCAATTGTTTGCAGGTTCTTTAGCTATTCTTTAGAAGATCGAATCATACCACGTCACAAGATTCTGATGGATAATCATGTAAATTTCAAACTTCGTTACATGCTTTCGAGTACAGACGATGAATTTCAACAAAAAGTAGAGGCTGCTGTTCAAAGACGGCGGATGTTTGAATCCGGGATATCAAACAACATAGGATTAGATTCTCCAACTGATGACTCCTCCGAGGATGAAATTGATGATGTGAACATCAACATCGACGATCTTTAACGTTCAATACATATATATTTGTACATAGTTGTCAGGAACATGTACTTTCGGTGCAAATGATTAAGAGCCAAAAAAATGTGTAACTTCACATCACAATTGTGTTTTCCGTGGGGCTGGTAATTTATGACACGACCTGTTAACATGACATGAGTCGACACAAACAAGTAAAACGGGGGTTTGGGTACAAACGGGTCGACATGTAAAAGATAATGTTATATATGGAAAACAAGTGTTACATGTCACAACTTCCACTCAGAATATCCACATCATGTAGAAGCTGTCACAAATCATGTATTTGAAATAAATACTTGAAAATATACACAATTTTCGGTCTTGAAACTAGAAAAACAAAACAAGGGTCGTGTCTTCTTGGCTCTCAACTTCCACGAACCAGATTTGTCGGGTCACTCAGAACATACTTTGGCAACTCGTACTTTGCACCTGCGATGATTTGATGTCGTTGGTGCTTAAAACACAAAAACGGTTAAAATGTAAACTGCATGCAGGCAATTACCTCTTTCATCGTAACAGACGGTCAAATCCGCCTTTTGAACGATAATGCCAGCACTGTCGACTATCGTTTGTGCAAGTGATAGTTCAGCTTCAGCAGCGGCTCGAAGTGCATCCCAGATCTCTGACAAATTACACAAACATGAGGTTAAATCACAAGCTAGGTGTAGGCGAGAGCTTCACGCATATGAGAAGGGATGTATTCATATAATACTTATTAACTTAATTCTAATACTAAATTTTCTACTTGTTAATACTTAAGCATCCAAAAATAAGACAATAAAAGAAATACACACAATATATTAATATGAAGAGCATGAACAATTTCAATGTAATCCAAAGAAGCTTAGAAATATGAGAACTAGGGGTGTGCATGGTTCAGTTCGGTTTTTTGGCAAAACCGAAACTGAAACAAAATGTTTGGTTTTCGGTTTTTAAGAACCGTTTGGTTTCGGTCTTTTCGGTTCTAGCGTTGGTTTTTCGGTTATTTCAGATTGTGGAACAAACTTACGTAAGATTTCAAAAAAAGAAGAAGTATAATATAGAGTTAATTACAAAGTTAGTCCCTGTGGTTTGCCTAAAGTAACATACTTAGGTACAAATAGTTTAAAATCATATTCTAGGGTATTAACTTTTTATTTTGTAACGTTTGGAGGTATTAACGTTATGTGTAGGTTTAAAATCACATTCTATTAGTACCTAAGTATGTTATTTTGTGCAAACCACAGGGACTAACTATGTTAATACCCTAGAAGTTAATACCTCCAAACGTTACAAAATGAAAAGTTAATACCCTAGAAGGTGATTTTAAACTATTAGTACCTAAGTATGTTATTTTGTGCAAACCACAGGGACTAACTATGTAATTAACTCTATAATATATGATATAATAATATTTCTTAAATGTTTACATTTATGTTAATATATTTAACCTTTTTAATTAATATTGTTCACATAAACCTAACATTCTAATCTATTTTTATGTTTCTTCAAAGTTTTTATTAATACATTTTCTTTTATAATACCTTGAAAATCATTTAATTTTTATGTTATATTTTGTAATTTCTTGTAGGTAATGGATAACTCATTTCAAAGATAAATAAACATGCTAATATTCTTATTATAAATGCTTAACATTTAAGAATATAATTAATAATTCCTAAATCAATATATAAAATATTTTTTTTAAAATGATATTTTAGTTATTCGGTTCGGTTTTTTCGGTTTTCATAAAATACAAAACCGAAACCGAAGCGTAAATTTTGGTTCGGTTATTTTCGGTTTTTTGTGCGGTTCCGTTAAACCGATTTTTTTTCCGGTTTTCTGCTCATCCCTAATGAGAACTGTAATGCTTTTTCTGTTAAAAATGTACTCATGAGCAGGAGGCGAAAACAAGTTCAACCTGAACCATGTAACTTTTTAGTGAGGACTGAGACAGGCTTGATCAAGTCGGGTTTGACACGCAACTACGTTTTTATCCCTAGTTTTGACTTTCTTATTAATACTTTAATGTAATAAATATAATTAAACAACAATATTATGACAATAATAATCCAAAATTTTGAATAAAACTATTTAGGAGGTTGTGTATCAAAAATACATTTTGGGCGACTTTTAAAGTGTTACGCATTTGACTTGTTCCCATCTTAGTTAACTTTATGGATTTGACCCGTTTGAGATAATGCATCATCCAAATCGACCCATTCATAATCAAATGGGTTGAAAACATTCTTATTTTTTACAACAAGAATCACCTTTTCGGCCACCATAATGCGGAGCCGTATCCCAAAACTCATCACGCATCCGCTTAAGCTGCTCCCCAGTTAGCGGTTCAGAATGCTTCCACGCCTTTGGTTTGGTTATTTTCTTAACAGGTTCTGCAACACAAAAAGATCATCATCATCATCATCATCATCATATGATAACCGTATAAAGAAAATGGCATTTTAGCAATTTGCATCAGGATCCTTTCTTCTCTTCGGTGATGCTAATGAGTTTGACTTCATTGAAGTCAAAGTGCGGAACTCTGAGATAAACTATATCATCACTATCACAACCTTCCTAATTCGGCTCATATGAATCAAACTCTTTTGTGCAACTGTAAAATGATTCAAGATTCCATAGCAGTCAAAAGCGCAGCCCAGCGCAACATAAGCGCCTTGCGTCCATCAAGGCTCACAAGCGCACATTCCAGTAAAATTTTGCAAATAAAACAGTCTGAACAGGTATATGACAGATAAAACTGGTCTGAAAGTGAAACATACAAAATCGCCTGGAACTAGCCTAGAACATGTCTAAAACCTCTAAAAATGGTCTGTTTGGAGCATTCCCATCTCATTCCCTATATCAACCTCTTCCCTATAATTTAGGGGAAATTTTAAGGTTATTATCAAACTTGACAGTTGACACTACATCCCATTCCTGATATTGGGATGAAGTTTAGGGGCTCACTTCCCATTCACCATATTTAGGGACTCACTATTCATTCCCTATATCTATTATCCATTCCTCGTATGTTTCTTGAGTGGTTGTGAGTGAAAGAAAGAGCAAAAAGTAACAATAATAAATACAAAGAAGAAAGTTATTTAATTGAACCGATATAGATATGGAAAATTTAACGTAGGAGGTTTGTAAAAGGTGAACAACTTTTACGGATAAATGTGAGTTTTAGCTAAATTATACGGATGTGAATGCCCTTATACTGTACGTCTTACTTAAAAAAGCCCTCGCTTTTTAAACGCCTCACACGACCCAAGGCAGGCTCAACCTTTGCACGTCGAGGCCACAGGGTGTGGCTTAGCGCCACCCCGCCAGCTCATCGATTTTAGCGCCCCGGGGTGCCATCAATCACTCCCCGCTCGTTAACAAGGGGGCGCTATCCCCTTGTCGCCAGCACGCTAACGGACGAATTTTGGGTGGATCAAGGCATTTGGTCAACATAATTGTTAAAGGGGGTGCTGGTGCCTGGTGGGGCTGTACCCCACACCATCATTGTTAAAGGGGGAACCATTTTCCACTCAAAATCTACGTGGCGCTTACGTGGCGTGATAAAGCCCCTAGGGGCTTTAAATCACACCCACCAGCCTGCGCTCGTGCCTTCATCTACCTAGGATTAAACACCTCAAACTCCAACAAGAATTGGTATCATCTATTGTGACAAAACCTTCAATTTTCAAAAAACAAACACACAGAAATATTAAAACTTTGTGCCCTTTTGTTCCATAGAACACAAACAACCAATCCTATAGATCTAGGGCTAAACTAACATCACTCATTATCCACACAAAAACCCAATATCAATCCAATCAAATTACACAAACATGTTCTTCAACACCTAACAAATCGCACAAAATCTGTCTAAACACATAACATAAATGAATAACTGATGAAAACCCATATCAAGATTATCAATCAAGCAATCATTTTCACAATAAAAATCATATTTTTAATAAAAAAAGATCAAGAGAATCTTGAAATTAGAGTATATACCATCTGTTTTGGCACTGGTTGATCCAGTACAACCCATGCTGATTGCTTCCGGTGATGTTTCCGGTGGCCGGAGCTGTTTTTGAGATGGGTTTGGTTGTTAACAGCCGGTAAAGTTGTAGAATCTTGAATTTAGAAAAAGAAAAGGTTTGTAAATAATGAATCAATGATTGCTGTAAACAGCAATGCAAAAGGAAAAGATATGCATATGTGAGTCCACTTTGTTTCTCCCCAATGAAATTGCACCTTAAGTGGTTGCTTTTATTATTATTTGGACTTTAGAAGAGATGATATATCATGCTATGATGGTAACTTGTATATTGGATTTTAATAATTTAAACTATAATTTATTATTTATTGGTTGATAATAATTAGATGTAATTAATAATTTTATTTTGGCGGAAAAGTAATTTTGCGTGTCCAAGTGATTAACTCACTTGGGGCACCCTCGGGTACTTCATTCAGGTATTACGGTAGCATCGCCGCATGCGGCTTGGGTAGTGGAATTGACTTGGGGGATTGGGTAGTGTATGACGATATGGGTATGTGGGGAAACCAACTGAATGTGGGGTGGTGATGGAGTGGATGTCCTATATTGGTTGGTGTCATTTGAATACTTTGGGTTGTGCTCTTACTTTTCTGTTACAGAAATAACAAAAATAAAATTTGTTTGTGTGGTTGGTTGCATTGTTGTGTGGATTATAATCGATTGTAAAATATAGTTTGGATAATAGAATCCAACTTGCCTAATTGTGAAAGAAAATACATCCTTCCTTTATTTATTTATTTTAACCAAAAACCAGCACACTACTCCTTCAAAAACAAGCTAAAGGATAAGGCCACAACAAATAGTAAAAGACTTGGGGCTGTTTTGCAATTTTTGAATGATTAAGTGCTGAACCAGTAAGAGGTCTGAACTATTAAGTGCTGAACCAATAAGACGTCTGAACCATTAAGAGCCAGTATAATACTTAACTATTCAAAGGCAAATGTCTGACCAATTCAGATTAGAGGTCTTAAACATTCAGAGGCAAATGTATGAACCATTCAGACATTTGTGCGCGAAACAAACAGTCTGAACCATTAAGTGTTGAACTAGTAAGAGATCTGAATCATTAAGAGCTTCATTAAAAGATCTTCAAAAGTGGCAAAGCCAAATTTTTAACTCTATCACTAATCCAAAGAAAGCTAAAAGTTACCACTTCACCCATTATCTTCTCCACTTTAACTAGGACGCTGGAGAAAACCGAATCGTTACGGGCTTTACAAATACACCAACACGCGGTCAAAATGATGGCACGAACAACTTCCTTTTTGAACTTGTTGAACATACTTGTTGTGCATCTCCAAAAGGTCATCAAAAGAGAAGGCGTAAATAGGCGGAATTTGACACCAAACACTAATCTTGTGCCAAATCATACACACCACCTTGCAAGACGAGAAAATATGTTCAACCGCCCCTTCACATAAGCAACATCAATTTGGACCGGTCTTAACCCCCTTTTTATTAGAGCATCCATACTGGGTGACCTATTTAGCAAAACCCTCCAACCAAAAATATTAACTTTAATTGGAATCCAAGCATGCCAATCGAAGATTTTGTGATCCGTAGATGAACCTGGTTAAGATATAATAGCTTTCTTCACCGAGGCGACTGAAAAGATCCTGTTATCTTTCTTCATCCAGACCCATTTATCCTTACCCAAACCCACATCCACCCGGTACAAATCCATGATAAGGTTAAACAAATCACTCCCTTCACATCCTCCAATGATAGCTGATTTCCACTTCCACTCCAGCGCCTCCTACCCATTCCACTTAACACACCTCTCGGCCACTAAACACGACTTTTCTACTTCAAATTTGAAAAGATTCGGGTATACCTCCATTAAAGGCCTATCCTGAATCCAAGTATCCAACCAAAAAAGAATAACTTTCCCATCCCCCAACACCCCTTTGATCGCACCCTTAAGAGACACATTAGCATAAGCAAGGAAATTATCCATCTTCGCTATTAGATGCCCACGTACCGTTTAGAGCCTTATTGTAAGGAATCAAAGCCCCCACTTTGGCGGTGTGATGCAAGGCTAAACTAAACCTTTTCCAAAGACTCTTATCATCCACCTTGAACATCCACCACCACTTTGCCAATAGTGCCAAATTTGAAACTTTAAGAGGACAAAGACCCAACCATCCTCTTCTTTACTAGTCGTCACAATATCCCACGTGACCCACGCCATCCTATCTTTGTTTCCATTACTACCTCACAAAAATATTTTTCTTTTACCTTCCAAACAATCAATAATCTTTTTAGGGCTTTATAAAGGGAAGAATAATAAGAAGGAAGACTTTCCAACACCGACTTAATTAACGTGAGTTTACCCCATAGAGAGATTACGAGCGTTCCAACTTGCTAACCTACAATCAAATATGTCCAACACCACTTGCCAATTACTAAGGCGATTCATGTTTGCACCCACCATGAGGCCCAAATAAATAAAAGGCATCGTTTCAGTTTTATAATTTAAAATTAAAGCAAAACTCTCCAATTCATCTTGTACCACCCCAACTGAAATACAGTCGATTTTTTAAGATTAATTTTTTAGCCCCCGACAAGATATCAATGCGTCATCCGCAAATAAAAGTTAGGATATGGGAGGCCCTTCATTAGGAGTACCAAAACCTTTAAACAAACCCATGGAAACAATTTTCTCAATAGAAATTGAGAATGCCTCTATCACCAATACAAAAAGGAACGAAGAAATCGGATCGCCTAGGCGAATCTCCCTAAAATAGTAAAACTCAAAGTCTGAAGATCTGTTAAACAAGACTGACGACCTCAAAGAGTTTATAATCCCCCTAATAAAGTCTCCATTTTTTTGGAAAGTTCATATGAAACATGGTCATAGGCCTTTTTGAAGTCATTTTTAAACAAGAAGCCTTTACTTTTCTTCTTTTTCATCCACGATATAATCTCAGTCGTGATAAGGGACATGTCTAAGCTCTATCTACCTTTGATAAAAGCCGAATGTGTCCTCGAAAAAATCGAGTCAATAACCACCTTAAGTCTATTAGCTAGCACCTTCGAAACCACTTAAGCAATAATACTAACTAAATTAATAGGACGGTAATCTTGAATCCCTGCCGGGTCTCTAAAGTTTGGCACCAAAGCAATAAAAGAGGATTCACATATTCTATCAATCAAAGCCGAGTTATTATTAATTTTTTTTTTACCAAAATCAGCCTCGAAGAGCCTCCAACCTCTTGAGGAACTTAAAACTGAATCTATCTAGGCCCAGAGCCTTATTATCGCCACACTCCCACACCGCCCTTTTTCTTTTGGATATCTAGAAAGGAGCAATTAGCATCTCCACCTTCTCATAATTCACCCTCTCCCCTCGAGCTTCGATCTATCTTCCAAAGGCTCATTAAACACTATTCTTTACTCTATTCGAAATATTGCACCACCGATCACTAACCACCAACTCATGTATTATGTCTGATGTCCTTTTTGCGTTTATCATCGTATGAAAAAACAGAGTTTTCATTTCCGTGAATTACCCAACTCGAGCGAGATTTCTAAAAACTATCATTCTTTTTCTTTCCCCCCCATCTATGCAATCTCCTTCAAACACTCTACTCTAACCCACTCATCCTCCTCCTCCTCAAGATCCCTCTACTCCAAAATGTTATCAAGGTCAAACAAGTCCGACATTTCTTGGTCTAGCCTTTTCGAGTCTTTTTTCCCCTTACCAATGCTCAGTTTTTCAAAAATCCTTTGATGTGCTTAAACTTGTAGGTTAACATGACATTCAGGTTACCTTCAAACATAAACGAACTACACGCTTCTTCACCACTAACTCGATATCCTCCTCCTTAAACCAAGAATTAAAAACTCGAAACAAATATGGACCGTAATCAATAGGGTTAGTCACCAAAATCAGCAGAGAGTGATCGGAGAGGTACCTAGGGAGCGCCATAAGACACGAGTCCGACCACTTATCCACAAAATCCTGATGAACCAAACATCTATCAATTCTACTCCTCTTTCTTATATTACTTTTCCTATAAGTAAAACGTTGGCCCTTGAAACTATATTCCATAAGGCTAGTGTAACACCCTAAATTTTTACCCTTAAATTTATACAAAATATAGTTTAAGTACATGACTTTCATTAATGAAGATCATAAGTAACCAAGACCTTAGTCAACTAATGACTAAGTTAAAACGTTTCTAAAATTGTTTAACATGTGTTTACAACCCATACACAAAAACTACATAGATCTAAAACATTGCGGAAGCTTCAAAACGGAGTGTTCGGTTCTTCATCTTATCACTTGATCGCCACCCGTAAGACTTGTCTATTTACCTATGACCAAAACCATTAAAACATTAGTTTCGACGTTATCGTATAATATAATCGCAAGGTTGAACGTCACATTTGAAATAATAAAAGCAAAATAACCTTCCTGGATCCACCGTAAATTACGGCATCACCGTAATTTATGGTGATCCCTGAGAGTTCCTGGTCACCGTAAACCAGTAGATAATCACCGTAACATGTCTGACCTATACCGTAAATTACGGTATTACCGTAATTTACGGTAAGTCCTGGAAATCCATGTTTTGTTTTGTGATTTCATTTCCTTCAAACCAATCTCGTAATTTGCCTTTCTAACAACCCATTACATCCAAATCTAGTATTTCTAACATGTAATAAATATTAACCAATAGCGTAGAACAATCTATCATATTTCCGGAATATAAATAATGTTTTACTTGATTATTTGACCCGTTTGGCTCGTCTAAAGAATCCTTCTATATGACGACTACCAACGGGTACCAACCGAATTTAATAAATCAATCAATATAACGACTTCAATGCTTAATTCAAAACAACTCTTATTCAAAATTCAATTACATATTTGAATCATCCGATATAATAAATGTAACGGAACAAGTTACATACCTTAGCGCACGCCCTTCAATCGTGAGTCTCCACCGGCTTGTCCACTCGACGTTCCGATATCTTGTCCTATAGAGTTCAATGTTATCTTGTTTAGAACTCTTTGTAAACCATATTTCACATAATAGTTAAAACATCACGATTAGGCGTTTTAACCACAAAATTCAAATTTTCAAGTCTTCTTTGAGGCATTTCAACAAACACTTCATATGCAGAATTTTTATACCTTTAGTAATCAACTTCTTAACTTGCTAATTAGCTAACTTGACAACAATAAAGCCCTCCTATAGTGTTTTAAGCATCATATCTTTCTGAAATCACTTTCAACAATCAAATTACACTAGAATATCCATCCTAAACCCTAGTGTTCATTTTCATCTTGTAAAACCCATAACCCACCTTCAAGGTGTTCATGGAATTTCCTGAAATTGGACATGATTTCATATGTAGTTGTCTAGGTTTCACTTCTAGACACTACATCATCTCTAATCAAATCAAACAACACACATGCAACATCTAATCTTAGATTTTCCAAAATCATGAGAATTTCAAACAAAGGATTAACACGAATTTTTACATACCTTATGATCCTCTTGTGATGAGGATCAATAATCTAAACTCGGATTTCGTTTTGGATCAGAATTGCACCTTCAATTTGAGAGTTTTGTGAGATTAGGGTTTTTTGGAATGGGGGTGTCGCCCCCTGCTTCTTCCTGATCGACCAACACCTCAATTTGGGGTGTTTGGTTTATTTTTTTTATTTGTTCCACTTAATTAAGTTTCAAATTAAACAACTATGGTCCCTCAACTTTGTTCAACATATAGTTTGGTAGCTTTTAATCAAGTTATAAGCTATTTCTAGACTAGTTAACTAACTAGGTTAAAATTCTTAGTTAGTAAACTCCCATTTACTTATGCTTTTTATAATTCCGATATAATGTCATATATTTTCGGGGTGTTACAGCTAGCTTCTTCAATAAACTCGTTGAAGGCACGAGCACACGATTGGTCTAACCCTGAATATAATCTCTCTTTGGCATTTCTAACAAAACTAAAGTCTCCGATCAAAACCCAATAACCTGTTTTCGCTTCTTTAATATCCAATAATTCTTTCCAAACCCGCTTCCTATCCGAAACATTATGTAGGCCCTATACATTCACCACATTGAGAACCTAGTCATAGCCTTTTAATTGACCCGATATCACCATGTAAAATATATTTTTCACAATATCATGAACCGAAAGAACTTTAGAACCCTAGACACATAACAAACCACCCGATCTACCCGGTGGCATTAACACAATCCCACTCGAACTGACTCGAACCCCATAAAGCAGTGCAATTGATTTTTGAATCGTCTATCAATTGTGTCTCTTGTATACAAAGACACAAAATATTGTGATCTTTCACTAGCCTCTGAATCCACCTATGATTAGCCACAAACCCCAACCCCTTGCAATTCAGTAACATAAAATTCATTGGGCAATAAGTAGAAACTCCTCACATTGGACCATTATTCTAATTTCTTGTTTGAATTTATCGAACCCCCCCCCCCCCCAAATTTTACTCCCCAACTCCACAGAGCTATCAACCTCTTGTCACACCCCGATTTCCGGTGGGCCCGGTTGGTGGGTTTATACGTGACGATTGATAATAGTTTCACAAATACGCAGCGGAAGATAGAATGATAAAGTAATAATGTAAATGTTTAAATTTATTTAAACAAAACTTATAAGTGTTTGATACAATGTCCTACAAGAAGGATCCGAAACAAAACCGAACTTAAGGACATCATAGGCCTTTAAGCAGAGGAGTTGCAAATTCTGAAGCTTTCCTTTTGACCAAACCATTCCACCCTTTATTCAGGGCTCGTTACCTGCGGTTTAATCTTTTGAAAGTACGTCAGCTTTCGCTGGTAAATACAATTAACCGACTCGTTTAAAAATCATTTTATACATATCATGATAACCCATGGGTTATTCATTTAGTATTCTTTTGGGATAGATTTCTTGTCACCAGTTTTACATGCTTGTTAATACAGCTGGGTACCAGAAATCTATGCTGGTATGTGATGATGGTACACACCACCTTTAATACACGTCTTCTGGGAGTATGCCTACTACCCTGCGTGTATTTTATTTTAATAGATTATAAACAGGAAGTCACCAGAATGCAGTAGTAGTATAAGGGGTATAGCTAATGTAAATTGGGTTATCTTACTAACACGTGTGCATTGTTTATTTTAATAGATTATAACCAGGAAGTTACCAGAATGCAGTAGTAGTATCTAAAATAGCAAGGTTAGTACATTCACTTTTTTGTAAACTGTTTTTATGAAACCTCAATTATTTTAAAGTATATTTAACAGTGATTGAGTCTATGTATTCTACAATTACTGTCGGTATGTTGGGGTTCTGTATACATTACTTGTTGCTACACTGTGAGTAGTAGCATGACCACAAGTCAGGATTGACAGTACCGTGGGTGGTAATTGGGTAGATAAAAACATTGTATTCGCTCTCAATACTATAAAGATATAAAATCTTGTTTTAATTAAACTGGGATACACTCGCCAATATTTCTTGTTGATAAAACTTTTTAAAATGTGTTTCAGGTAACAAAATGTGAAAGCCAAATAGAAGCCAGCTGGGGAGCACTGAAGGCTTGGAAACGTGGCTATAAAAGCTACCTATACAAGAAAGAAGTTTTATTTCAATAAATTGGGGTTTATCCCTATAACCATATTTGTAATGGAAACTTGGGTCTTTCCCATGTACTTATTATTTATAAAAGTGTGGTGTTTTACTCAGATAAACTATTTCCTAACTACGGTCCTGATGTTAATTTCCGCTGCCAAATTAATAAACACCGATACCACTGATACTATCCTCGCGGTCGCCCGCTCCCGGGGTAGGGGTAGGGGGTTGCGACAGAGAGTGGTATCAGAGCTACAACCACTGATTTAAGCCACATACTTGTTCTGCTGACACCAAGATTTTATCATTTATGTTAGGAAATAATTTATGTGATTACGTGTATATCCATATATTATTGTTTTATGTTATTTGACAATCTGTTAGTTTACAGTATGAGTGAGTAAGGTACATCTGACGCCTAGCGTCACCTAGCTAGTTCTCCCAAAAGTAAAGGAACTTCGTCACAGCCTACTCCTTTGAGGTATTCTGCTGACACTGAAGAGGGAATCTACATTTTTAAGGCGCAATCCGAGGAACCATTATCTTCGAAAAAGAGAGGAAGGTTCAGTCGGGGAGCACATGAGAGGAGAAAGCGAATGAGAAAGTTACAACAACAAAGGACATTAGCAGCATCCAATAGATAAATGAATGCCCATACTCAAGAAGTAGTGAATAGACAATTGGCAAACTTTCATATATTAGCCACCACTGCAGCCGATCCAAACCTAGATCAGATAATTGCACCACAACCACTGCCACTATTCCCAACCCAACCAATGGAGATAGAACTTAACCAAGGAAACCAAATTCCCATACCATCATTTGATCCTAACGAAATACCTAGAATCCCAGCGCCTAATCCTCTAATGTATGATCCATGGGAGGATGACCATAGGGATTATCAGGAACCCTATCCACAGGGAGAACTGATACCAAACCCCATAGCACAATATACCAACCTAAATCCTTTAGATCCACATTGGAATGCCGATCAGTATGTTCAGGAGATATTAGACAACCCATACCCATATGGAGAACCTATACCTCTGTACCCTGACCAGTACCCGCACTGTAACAACCCGCGTTTTCAAAGTCAAAGTACAAGTCAAAGTCAAAGGAAGAAAAGATTGCTAACTTCGATCCATCACTCCTTGCTTAATTATTGATTATACCCTTTGACTAGTAATCGATACTCTATTTTAAGTTGCTTTAGTTGTATTATGTGGAGTAAATGCTAATAATCGCAGTTCATCGCTAATCGACCTATCGCTATCTCATCGCTATCGCATCACAACTCGAATTATGTGTTCTGAATATTGTTTTACGTGTGTGTGCTATTTAAGTGTTACTTGTGCATGTTTATATTATGTTTGTGGTGGTTAATCGAAAACGAAATCATAACTCTATCGCAACGCAAACTAATCGCAAATGCTAAACGAAAGATAAATTATGTTAGTTAGGTTATTTGTGTAACTATTGTTTAATACTATCGCATCGCTTACTCGCAACGCTCAACGCACGAATCGAAACATCGAAATCCAACTCACCGGAGACATTCGATCGAATGACCATTCGATCGAATGGTCATCTGTACGGATGGCCATCCGATCGATGACCATCCGATCGGATGGCCATCCGATCGGGTTGCCATCCGATCCGTCACTTGGGCACGTTCTTCCTCTTTTGGACACCTATAAATAGCCCTGTCACATCACAAACAGTGATGTGACAGCTCTCTCTGCGATCCTTCGACTTCTCAGGCCATTTTCTCTCAATTTCTCGCGATTCTTGTAAGTTTCTTCCTCAAATCTTGTACATCTATCATCTACACACACTTATTCATCATTTTCACCTTTGAATCTTAACTTTTAACCATGAAATCGACTGATTTGGGGTGTTCTAGGATGATGTCATCATGGGGTTCTTATGAACTTCAAGATTTGGCTTTATTCCACCAAGAACAACTCAGATCTAAGGGATTTCAACATGTTTAAACACTGATTTCGCATAGATCTAAACATTTTCAAGATTTAAAAGGATTGAAAGATGTTTTCATAACTTTCTTTCAACTCTTTTACACTCATGCACAAAAAACCGATAGAATCGGAGCTCGTTCAGGCCTTCTACTCGTTTTCTAGTGAAGTGTTGGTTGGAGATCTGATTCCTATCAACGAGATAACTGACTTAACGGGTTGAACATGAACAAACCGTTACGAATAGTTAACTGATCGGACTGGGGTGATTCCCATCCGATCCGATACCCTGGACTTGGTGGAGTTCCTGTTGTTTAACATGTTGTCATACCGTCTCGGTCAAAATGAAACCTTTTCAAACTTAACAAATTTTCCAGATTTCAAAACGACCAAGTCACCAAACGGACTGCCGTCCGATCAGTTGCCATCCGATCGAACGACAATCCGATCGTATGACATTTGGTCCCAACACTTGCACTTTTTACAAACTTTCAAAACATATCAGTTCCAGCGGATTGTCATCCGACCGAAGACCAACCGATCGGATGACCATCCTGCTGTGAACTTGTTCTCTAAGAAATGTCTCGCTGGACGGATCGCCATCCGATCGAATAACCGTTTGACCGGACGACCTGAAAGGTAGAGATACTTCTCTGATTTTAAAATGCTACAACAAAAACTTCAAAGCCATCATACACAAACACATCCATCCCAAACGAATGTCAATCTGACCGAATGGCCATCCGACTGGATGACCATCTGTCCGGATTGTCATCCGAACGAATGACCATCCATGCGGATTGTCATCCGATCAGATGACCATTCGTCCCATAGTTCACTCACCACCGTTTAACGCGCCGTTCATCGCTTATGCTATCGTTCTGTAATCAGGCTAACTTCCCAGCGCTCCCTTTAATCCAAGACAATGTTTAGTTATTAAAAGCTATATGTGAGTATACTCGAACCCTTTTTGCCTTATGCACTTTTGGGTGTTACATACGTTACTTATTCAAATCACAATCGAGACACAACGCAAACACTTTTATACGCTGACCTTTACTGCATGTTATACATGTTACTCGATGAATGCTTGTATGTTATGTTTACACAGTGATTGTTGCCTGACACCTTAGCAATGATAGTACAATAGTTTGGACTCTGCACCTGTCGTGGACATGGGTTGTTAAGGGCTTTACTTCACGTGTCCCAGTGGGGATATGTGTTGCGCATTCTACAACTCGCAGTCACATCTTTGCATATTTCATTGTCGATAACCTACTAGCTTCACTTTGCTACATGTTACATGCTGGTTATGCTTAAAACAATTTCTCGCTATCTATTATACTACTAAACTTGTATGCTCACCTTTACACAATGTGTATTGACCTCTATTTTAACGTATGTGACAGGTGTTTGAGATGCTAGGATGCTTGCTATGTGGAATCAAGTAGGAGAGTCTAAAAACAAACAAACAATTTATAATTTGAGTTGTCAGAACATCCTTATTTGTCTTTGAGATATCCAAAACTAGTGCCTTCGGTGGCTAACCTAGGTTGAGCTGTTTGGTCTGTAATAACTGTTTACTTTGGTATGTTATGGGACATAATATTTAAATATCTGGTAATTTAGTTGTTATGGATTTCTCCTGGACAATCTGTTTCACTCAGTGCCTCACCCCGATGTTTCCGCCGTCGGTTGGGGTGTGACAGATTGGTATCAGAGCCATAACTATAGGGAATTAGGCAAGACTCGACCTGGTCCGGGTCGATGTCTTAGAACGACCTAGTCTATAGTCTAAGTACCAATAGACCGACTTGTGCAAACCCTGTAGGAGATTTGTACGAGCTTACTTGCTATTTCTCGCTCGCACTCGTTGAACATTATCACTCTGCTTTTCCTAAAGTAGGCACATCGCACTCTATTTTCGAAAATGAACGAGTGATTAGATCGAGACTAGATGTGAAAACTACAAACTCTCGATTGGATCGCTTGTTCGACGCGCATTTTTACTATAAACACTAGAATTTGCGTTGAATCAGGAGGGAAATCCGTACTTCGACGCATTTCTCTCTCGCTATTCCGTGATTTATCACACAAACAGGACTAAAGTCGTTAAGCCAGGGGTGAAACCCGAACCTCGACGACTTGTACCACTCTCTATTTTGGTTTTACAAAACTCTCACCAAAGTCTCGATGGATTCCAACAACTCGAGTTGTGTGAATAACCGACACGATGCGTGCCATTCACCATAATCCGGTGATAGACCACAGTCTACTAGGCCAAAACGTGTACTCGAAGCCTTTGTGAATAGTCGAGTCACTTTGGGTAGTCGACGTCTATCAAGCCGAGACACTCTATTTTCGATTTTAAGCTCGCAATCGCTGATTTTATTTGTTTCGATTCTGAGCCCGCATTCGCTGACTCTGTGATTATTCGCTTTTCATGAGAACTTTTATGTGTTTTATGTGGTTTTACATGTTTATGTGTTTCAATTTTTGGTGATTTATTCTCTTTATGCTTTTTGCTTTGTTCAACACACGCAACTCGCACTGCACATCTATCCCAAAACGTTAACAAATCGCATGCTATGTTACTCGTAACCTCGCTAATCGCACTCACAACTCTCGATCGCTTTACGCAGCTATGAAGGATAGGTGAATACGTGCAATATATGTAGGTGAATACGTGCAAAATATAGTGTAAAATATGGTTACGGTGAGCTGCGTAATTGTGTGTGTACTTGTTTATGTGCCTATGTGTTTACGTGCCCTACTTGATTACGTGCTTATGTATAGACGTGTTTCTGAGCTTTAGTAGTATTAAGTATGTTGTGAGGTGAGATTCGACATATAGTTTCTGAATCCTATGGTGATGTCTATTGCAGACAATGTTGTCATTTGGATCGCACACTGCTCGCTCCGCCCGTCGCAACCATGAGGACAAACGTATCGCTGCTCTAGTCGCAAAGCAGATGGATAAGGTCATTCCGCAAATTGTCAGCGAGTTAAATGAAAATGCTAGCAAGTCCTCTGATGAGTCCAGGACTGATTCTCTACGCGCTACTTTTTGCTTCAAGCAGTTTAAAGCCTGCGGTCCCAAAGAATTCACCAGAGAAGATGGACCTACTGCCATGTTTCAATGGTTCGATTCAATTGAATTCACCCTGCGCCAAACCGGCTGTCCTTATAATCTCCGCACTGTGAACACCACCGGCGTTTTCCAGTCCAGGGCTCTGGACTGGTGGACTGCCGAAAGAAACAAGTGTGGGATTGATGCAGCCTATGGGCTTACATGGGATGAGTTGAAGGACATCATGATGAAGGAGTTCTGCCCTCCCCACGAGCTTCAGAAGCTGGAGGACGAGTTCTGGCACATCAAGCAAGAGGGTGGCGACAACGCTGGTTTAAGTGCCCGCTTCAAGCAGCTGAGTATCATTTGTCCGGGTTAAGTTACTACCCCCGAGATGACCATCAAGAAATATATATGTGCTTTACCGGATTGTGTGGCTGATTTCGTGCAAGCCGTGAAGACGACAACTATTGAGGAAACCTTCCTGCTCGCTCCCGAGATTAACGACAAGCGAGTTAGGGTTGGTTACTTTGATAAGGCCTCCAAGAATCTTCACCAAGTTACCACTGCTCCCACCGCTGAAACCGCCGCTGCTCCGCAAGCTTCAAAGTCCTCCCGCCGCAAAAGAAAGAACAACAACAACAACAGTAGCAAGAATTGCACTGTCACAGCTGCCGCTCCTCTCCAAGCTATACTTGCTCAACCGCAACCTCAAAACCGCCAAGTAGCGGCCTTAGTGACTAATGCACCGCTAGCCAAGCGTGCATATACTGGTCCACACCCGCTCTGTCCTACCTGCACTTATCATCATCCTACTGGGATTGCTTGCAAATTCTGTATTCACTGCAACCTGTACGGACATTTTACTGCTAACTGCCGTACCGGTCCTCGCCAAGCTCCAGCTCAAGGTCAAGCTCCTGCACCACAAGCTCTCATTCCTGCTCAACAGGGCCAACAAGCAGCTCCTGCACCCGCTGCTCACGCTAGAGCTTGCTTTGCATGTGGTGATCCCAACCACTTTGCAAACATGTGCCCCAACAGAGTGGTGAAGCAAGAGCCACAGCAGCAGCCGCAACAACATCAACAGCAGCAGCAGCCAGCATCCCGCGGACGTGCTTTCAACATCAGCGCCCGCCAGGCTCAAGCAGACAACAACGTGGTTAATGGTACATTCCTCGTAAATGGTATATATGCTTCGTGTTTATTTGATACTGGAGCAGATCACTGTTTTGTATCGTTTGAATTCGAAAAGCTCCTTAATCGTAAGCGCGCCCATCTCCCCTCGACGTTCGATGTTGAAGTTGCCACTGGAAGAACCGTCGCTGTTAATTTTGTTCTACGTGATTGTATGCTTGAACTCAGCAATCACGTTTTCCCTATCGATCTTATTCTGATGCAGCTCGGTAGTTTTGACATCATAGTAGGCATGGATTTTCTTTGTGAAAATTGTGCTGAAGTTGTTTGCTTCGATAAAATGATTCGTTACTCGCTCGCTAATGGTGACCAACTTTGTGTGTCTAGCGAATCTCCCTCGAAAGGTCTCAAGCTTATGTCGTGTGTCCAAGCAAGCAAGTATCTCCGCAAGGAATACAGAGCTTTCTTGGCAAACATCGTAGTAGCGGAGAAAAAGGAAGTTAAGGCAATAAACAAGGTGCCTGTGGTTCGTGATTTTCCTAACATCTTTCCTGATGATTTACCTGGTTTTCCTCCGAGTCATGATATCAACTTTCGTATCGACCTCATTCTTGGAGCAAATCCTGTTGCTAAAGCTCCCTATCGCCTCGCTCCGTCCGAAATGCGCGAACTCTCGAGTCAACTCCAGGAATTACTTGACAAATGCTTCAATCACCCTAGCACCACTCCTTGGGGCACACCAGTTCTTTTCATCAAAAAGAAGGACGGGTCATTCCGGATGTGCATCGACTACAGGGATTTGAATAAGCTGACTATCAAGAATCTCTATCCTCTGCCCCGAATTGATGATTTGTTTGATCAGTTACAAGGTGCTACGTGCTTCTCAAAGATTGATTTACGCTCAGGTTATCACCAGTTACGAATCCAGGAGGAAGATATACCAAAAACCACTTTCCGAACTCGATATGGCCATTATGAATTCGTCGTAATGCCCTTTGGTTTAACCAACGCACCCGCGGTTTTCATGGATTTGATGAATCGCGTGTGTAAACCATTTCTTGATCGCTTCGTCATCGTGTTTATCGATGATATCCTTATCTATTCGAAGTCTAAAACCGAACATGCGCAGCATCTACGTTTGGTTCTCGAACTACTCCAGGGGAATCGACTCTATGCCAAGTTCTCCAAGTGTGAATTTTGGCTAGAGGAGGTTCAATTCCTCGGTCACATCGTCAATAGTCAAGGTATACACGTCGACCCTGAAGCTGTTAAGGGTTGGCTTACTCCAAAATCACCATCCGAAGTTCGTTCGTTCCTCGGATTGGCGGGGCTATTACCGTCGTTTCATCGCTGACTTCTCAAAAATCGCAGTCCTGCTTACTTCCTTGACGCATAAAGACAAGCCTTTTGTTTGGGGAACCGAACAAGAGACTGCCTTTCGAACTGTCAAGCATATGCTCTGCAATGCTCCCGTTCTCGCTTTACCCGACGGAAATGATGACTTCATTGTCTATTGCGATGCCTCGAACCTTAGTCTTGGTTGTGTTCTTATGCAACGTGACAAGGTTATCGCCTACGCGTCTCGTCAGCTCAAGATCCACGAGAAGAACTATACAACCCACGATCTCGAGCTTGGTGCAGTTGTTTTTGCTTTGAAGATTTGGCGACACTACCTTTACGGTACCAAGTGTACGGTCTTCACAGACCATAAGAGCCTACAACATATCTTAAACCAAAAGAAACTAAATATGCGCCAACGCCAATGGGTTGAACTTCTTAATGATTGCTACTGTGAGATTCGTTATCATCCGGGCAAAGCAAATGTCGTTGCCGACGCTATCAGCAGACGAAGATATTTGCATAGCGTTCGTAAGATTCACACCCAGCACAATCTCGAAGCTCTTATACGCGACGCTCAACACGCTAGTTTTACCAAACGCACCTTGAAGAAGGAAAGGATCATAAATAATGGCGAGCAGTTAGTGAATAAATCGAATGGTATATTCCATTATCTAGACCGAATTTGGATCCCCAAGGGCACCAACTTACGAAAAATTCTGCTGGACGAAGCCCTTAAGGCTCGATACTCTATTCATCCTGGTGTCGATAAGATGTACCAGGACCTTCGCTACAAGTACCGGTGGCCAGGCATGAAGAAGGATATCGCTATCTATGTTTCGAAGTGCCTGACTTATTCGAAAGTCAAGGCCGAACAACAAAGACCCTCTGGCTTACTCATCCAACCTGAGACCGCTATGTGGAAATGGGAGAGTATAGCTATAGACTTCATAACGAAACTCCCGTGCACTCCATTAGGTCACGACAACATCTGGGTTATCATTGATCGTTTGACTAAATCTGCTCATTTTCTGCCGATACGAGAAGACTACAAGGTAGAACAATTAGCACGGGTCTACACTGACGAAATCATCTGTCGATACGGGACTCCTCGTGATATCATCTCTGACCGCGATGGTCGGTTTACCTCGGGTCTTTGGGAAATGTTTCAATCTGCTCTCGGTACTACTCTTAATCTAAGTACCGCTTTCCATCCCCAAACTGACGGTCAGACTGAAAGAACGGTTTATACCCTTGAAGACATGCTTCGCTCGTGTGTCATAGATTTCGGTGGTAATTGGGACATACACTTACCTTTGGTCGAATTCTTGTACAATAACAATTATCATTCTAGTATTCAAATGGCACCATTTGAGGCATTATACGGAAGAAAATGTCGATCGTCTATTGTATGGCACGAGATCGGAGACGCACAAATTACCGGTCCTGAGCTGTTGCAAGAAATGACTGACAAAATCCCCCAAATTCGAGATAATCTGCTAAAATCTCGGAGTCATCAGAAAAGTTACGCCGATAGACGCCGCAAGCCCTTTGAAATTGACGTTGGCGATCACGTACTCCTAAAGGTTTCACCTTGGAAGGGTGTGATCAGATTCGGCAAGAAAGGAAAGCTCGCGTCTCGATATGTTGGACCCTTTAAAATTCTGGAAAGGATTGGCAAAGTGGTCTACAGACTCGAACTACCGGAGGAACTTAGCCACCTTCACCCGACTTTCCACGTCTCGAACCTCAGAAAGTGTCTAGCCAAGCAGGATTTACAAGTGCCACTTGAGGATCTATAAGTGGACGAAACATTACACTTCGTGGAAAAGCCTGTCGAGATCATGGACCGAGAGACCAAGAGGCTCAGGCGCTCACGCGTTCCCATTGTGAAGGTTCGCTGGGAAGGCAAATGCGGCGCGGAGTTCACCTGGGAACTCGAAAGTGACATGAAGGCGAAGTATCCATAGTTGTTTGTTACGCCTGCGCCTTAATTTCAGGACGAAATTCCCTAAAGCAGGGGAGGCTGTAACAACCCGCGTTTTCAAAGTCAAAGTACAAGTCAAAGTCAAAGGAAGAAAAGATTGCTAATTGCGATCTGCCACTCCTTGATTAATTAGTGATTGTACCCTTTGACTTGTAATCGATACTCTATTTTAAGTTGCTTTAGTTGTATTATGTGGAGTAAATGCTAATAATCGCAGTTTATCGCTAATCGACCTATCGCTATCTCATCGCTATCGCTATCGCAACTCGAATTATGTGTTCTGAATATTGTTTTACGTGTGTGTGCTATTTATGTGTTACTTGTGCATGTTTATATTATGTTTGTGGTGGTTAATCGAAAACGCAATCGCAACTCTATCACAACGCAAACTAATCGCAAACGCTAAACGAAAGATGAATTATGTTAGTTAGGTTATTTGTGTAACTATTGTTTAATACTATCGCATCGCTTACTCGCAACGCTCAACGCACGAATTGAAACATCGAAATCCAACTCACTGGAGACATTCGATTGAATAACCAGTCGATCGAATGGTCATCCGTACGGATGACCATCCGATCGGATGGCCATCCGATCCGACACTTGTGCACCGCCTTCCTCGTTTGGCCACCTATAAATAGCCCTGTCAGCTCTCTCTGCGATCCTTCGACTTCTCAGGCCATTTTCTCTCGATTTCTCGCGGTTCTTGTAAGTTTCTTCCTCAAATCTTGTACATCTATCATCTACACACACTTCTTCATCATTTTCACCTTTGAATCTTAACTTTTAACCATCAAATCGACTGATTTGGGGTATTCTAGGATGATGTCATCATGAGGTTCTTATGAACTTCGAGATTTGGCTTAATTCCACCAAGAACAACTCAGATCTAAGGGATTTCAACATGTTTAAACACTGATTTTGCATAGATCTAAACATTTTCAAGATTTAAAAGGATTGAAAGATGTTTTCATAACTTTCTTTCAACTCTTTTACACTCATGCACTCAAAACCGATAGAATCGGAGCTCGTTCAGGCCTTCTACTCGTTTTCTAGTGAAGTGTCGGTTGGAGATCTGATTCCTATAAACGAGATAAACGACTTAGCGGGTTGAACATGAACAAATTATCACGAACAGTTAACAGATCGGACTGGAGTGATTCCCATCCGGTCCGATACTCTGGACTTGGTGGAGTTCCTGTTGTTTAACACGTTGTCATACCGTCTCGGTCAAACCGAAACCTTTTCAAACTTAACAAATTTTCCAAATTTCAAAATGACCAAGTCACCAAACGGACTTCCATCCAATCGGATTGCCATCCGATCGAACGACAATCCGATCGGATGAAATTTGGTCCCAACACTTGAACTTTTTACAAACTTTCAAAACATATCAGTTCCAGCGGATTGTCATCCGATCGGAAAATGTCGCAACCCCCGCCCCCTATCTGTCCCGGGAACGGGTGACCGCGAGACCAGTTTTGGTGGTATCATTTGTTTATCAGTTTGGCAGCGGAATTTTCATCAGAACCGTAGTTAGGAAGTATTTATCAGAGTAAATAGCACGCTTTTATAATATTAAACATATTGGGATAAAACCTAAGTTTTCATTACAAACATTTTCATAGGAAAAATCCCTATTTTATTGAATAAAACATCTTCTTTTATTTAGGTAACTTTTATAGCCACTTTTTCCAAGCCTTCAGTGCTGTCCAGCTGGCTTCTAGATGGCTTTCACATTTTGTTACCTGAAACGCGTTTAAAAACATTTTGTAAGTGGGAAATACTGGTGAGTGAATCCCGGTTTAATCAAGAAGAGTTTTATCCTTTAACAGTATTGAGAGCTATCACATTGTTTATTTCTACACAATTACTCATTCAGTATTGTCAATCCTGACTGGTGGGTCATATTTCACGTTGGCTAACTCTTTGTCCAATGGTAACGTGTTCCACAATTTTTATACAAAACCCCAACATACCGGCAGTAATTGAAGAACTACAAAGACTCAATCATTGCTTAATCGCATTGTAAAACATTTAAGGTTTTGTAAAAATAATTTACAAAAAGGAGATTACTCACATTGCTGTCTTAGACTTCTTTTAAGGGTTTCCTAGTAGTTATCTATTAGTTACACAAATGTACATGTGTTAGTATAATAACCCAATATTTACATTAGTAATACCCTCCCCGAGACGGCATTCCAACGACTACGTCGGGCAGAACCACGACAGCCATTACGGAACCCTGGATCAATCGGGCAGCGTATCTAATACGTAACCGGGGTTATAATACTTACAATGGGGCAGAACTTTGTTAATTAGGGGGGTATTATACCCGATATTTTGCCTACTATAAAGAAATTCGAGAGAGAAAGTCGAGAGATGAACGATTTGACTGAACTGTCGATGCCCGCTATTTATAGTGCCTGAATTCAAGTCCCTCGCGGCCCGCGTAAGATTAGACTAAGTCTTACGTGGCCCGCGTAGTAGGGGTGTAGCTGCTAGGGTTGCTGATTCGTCGGTATAGGTTCGACATGATCATGACACGTGGCGGCTCAGGGGCTCGCCCTGACTTTAAGCAGTCGCGCCCCGCGTAAGATCCCTAAGGGGTCTACGCGGCCCGCGAGCGACATAAAAACTTGATTTTTATTTTATTTTTAATGATATTTCGTATATTGGGCTCGGTTTTCACATACGGGCTGTATTTTAGGACATATAGGAATACTTTAATATATATTAGGGTGTCGAAAAATATTTTGGAGGGTTGTTATAGAAGACCATCCGATCGAATGACCATCCTGCTGTGAACTTGTTTTCTAAGAAATGTCTCGCTGGATGGATCGCCATCCGATCGAATGACCGTTCGACCCGACCACCTGAAAGGTAGAGATACTTCTCTGATTTTAAAATGCTACAACAAAAACTTCAAAGCCATCATACACAAACACATCCATCTCAAACGAATGTCAATCTGACCGGATGACCATCCGTTCGGATTGTCATCTGAACGAATAACCATCTGTGCGGATTGTCATCCGATCGGATGACCATTCGTCCCATAGTTAACTCGCCACCGTTTAACGCGCCGTTCATCGCTTATGCTATCGTTCTGTAATCAGGCTAACTTCCCAGCGCTCCCTTCAATCCAAGACGGTGTTTAGTTATTAAACGCTATCTGTGAGTATACTCAAACCCTTTTTGCCTTATGCACTTTTGGGTGTTACATACGTTACTTATTCAAATCACATTCGACACACAACGCAAACACTTTTATAAGCTGACCTTTACTGTATGTTATACGTGTTACTCGATGAATGCTTGTATGTTATGTTTACACAGTGATTGTTGTCTGACACCTTAGCAACGATAGTACTATAGTTTGGACTCAGCACCTGTCGTGGACAGGGGTTGTTAAGGGCTTTACTTCACGTGTCCCAGTGGGGATATGTGTTGCGCATTCAACAACTCGCAGTCACGTCTGTGCATATTTCATTGTCGATAACCTACTAGCTTCACTTTGCTACATGTTACATGCTGGTTATGCGTAAAAGAATTTCTCGCTATCTATTATACTACTAAACTTGTATGCTCACATTTACACAATGTGTATTGACCACTATTTTAACGTATGTGACAGGTGTTTGAGATGCTAGGATGCTTGCTATGTGGAATCAAGTAGGAGAGTCTAGAAACAAACAAACAATTTATAATTTGAGTTGTCGAAACAGCCTTATTTGTCTTTGAGATATTTGGTCTGTAATAACTGTTTACTTTGGTATGTTATGGTATGGGACATAATATTGAAATATCTGGTAGTTAGTTGTTATGGATTTCTCCTGGACAATCTGTTTCGCTCAGTGCCTCATCCCGATGTTTCCGCCATCGGTTGGGGTGTGACATGCACCACTACCATCCATGAGTGAGGAGAATGTGCAGGAACTCCGTACATTTGGTGATGAGTTAGTAGAGGAAGGAGGAAGGATAAAACAAATAGGAGAAAAGCTCGTGTGGAAATACGACGAGCGAGAAACGCATTTTTGGAACAACCCCTAGTAATAATATATATATATATATATATGTGTGTGTGTGTGTGTAGTTTGAAAAAAAATCAACTAAAATAGATAACCTAATACATATTGATGCATAATTAGTAGTGTTTCAATTCCAGTTATAGATTGTAATATATATAGGGTAAGGTTCATGCGAGAACCACCCTTATTCCGAGAACCGCGAGAACCAATGTGAACACAAAATAAAATCTAAAAAAAAAAAAATCAAAAAAGCACTCAATTTTTTTTTTATTTTTGAGTAAATTTCAAAGTTCGTCCTTTATGTATGTCTAATATATCAAAGTATGTCCTTTATCTTTAATAACCTCAGAAAACATCCTTAATGTTTGAAAAACCAATCAGGTTATGTCCTTTACCCTAAACCTTGTTTGTTTTCCCAGTTAAGTCAGGTCACATGTGAAGCACATGAGGGCATTAATGTCATTCTACCTACCAATATATATATACACCCACACATACATACAGAAAACACTCACTCTCATCTTTCTCTCTGCTCTCTCTCTACTACCACCACCACCACACCACCACCACCCGTACCCTTTACCCTAAGAGAACCCTTTTTAACATCCGCTGACTGAACAGGGGAGTTCTCGATAGCAGAAGGCTGTTTTAAACCATCAGTAGGGGCTGCAAATGGTTGCTGATTTGCATCCGATCCAGCACTAATAAACTCCAAAGAGGTATGTTGGATAGCAGCACTATCGTTACCAGCAGATTGCTGGATGACCACACCATCACTATCCTTTTCACCCATATTAATGTTCCCATCTTGTCCCTGCAAATTAATATGTGTATCCTCTTCCTGACAACCTTCTTCTGCTTCCTGACTGCACCAAATCCGGCGATCTGGACACCACTCTGGTTTGAACGAGATCGAGTAAATCGTTTGATACCTCTAGCCTTATCAAATTCCTGTTGAATTGCTGCATCATGAGCAATTGCAGCCGCACGAGTAGCATCCAAGTCTGGGTCTCCAGAGCTCGAAATTGCCCCTGCCATTCTTCGCTTTTGATTTGATCTTTGGAGAAGACGCCTTCGGGTTTAGGGTTTGCTGGGGAGCCGATTGACTGTTAATCGCACTTGGGGGGGGGGTCGCATAAACAGATTTGGGTATGATTCACTCCCAATTTGAGATGCAATATCGATATTAGGGGGATTAGACTGAGCGACCACACCATGAGCAGACCTATTCTCCGCTAATGAGGGTGGCGGCTGGGCTAAAAGACCATCAAGAAGCTCAGATCTTGGACAATCAGCAACAATAGGGGTTGAGGCTACATCAGGTGGACGATCTGGAGGGATTAGAGGAGTTGAAGGTGGAATTAATCCACCAGATGAAGAAATTTCGGGCATGAGAGTGAAGGGGGGCGGCAGAGAGAATTTCTTTGAGAGAGAAAGTAGAGAGAGAGAAATGAGAGTGTGTGTTATGTATGTATGTGTGGGTGTATATATATATATTGGTAGGTAGAATGACATTAATGCCCTCATGTGCTTCATATGTGACCTGACTTAACTGAGAAAACAAACAAGGTTTAGGGTAAAGGACATAACCTGATTGGTTTTTCAAACATTAAGGATGTTTTCTGAGGTTATTAAAGATAAAGGACATACTTTGATATATTAGACATACATAAAGGACGAACTTTGAAATTTACTCTTTATTTTTTTAATATTTTTTAATAAAAAATCGCTATATTTCGTTACCATAAAAAAAAACTTTTTTTTCGAGTAACAGTTATCCATGCACATGTGCATATGTATCATTACTTCAACAAATTCGGTAATACGTTATCAGAAATAGACAATTGCACTTTAATTTACAATACCATTAGTAATACACTACTTTTTACATTACCAATATTCAAAATGCACATGTGCATAATTAGGTATAACCATGATATAACGTGTTTTGGTACAAAAAGTTTGTGATTTTGAATGGAGAAGTAGGCCCATATACATGTTTTTTGGTTAGTTATATCTAGTGGTTGAATGTTTGGTTATAGTTGTCAATTTTTTATGTAATATGTTGATTGGATGGTATAAATGGTGTTTACATACATGTAATAAAGTGAAAATATTGTTAATGGTATTGTATTATGGATGGTAGGAGGTAATGGTATTGTATTATGGATGGTAGGAGGTAATGGTAGTGTATTATGGATGGTATGATAGATGAAAGGGAAAGTGTATTCAAAGTGGTGTACCAAAACACCTTATTTCATGTTGATATATATAAATGCACATGTGCATTTCTAATATTGGTAATGTAAAAAATAGTGTATTACATATGGTAGTGTAAATGAAAGTGCAATTGTCTAATATATGTAATGAATTACGGAATTTGTCAAAGAAATGACAAAAATGCACATGTGCATGCTTGTGTATTATGGATGGAATGATAGATGAAAGAGAAAGTAGTGTACCAAAACACTTTATTTCCTGTTGATACATATAGATGCACATGTGCATTTCTAACATTGTTAACGTAAAAAGTAGTATATTACACGTGGTAGTGTAAATGAAAGTCAATTGACTATTATTTGTAATGAATTACGAAATTTGACAAAGAAACGACACATATGCACATGTGCATGGATAACTGTTACTCGAATTTTTTTTTTTGAAATTTTTTTTATTTTTTTTATTAACAAAATATTGCGATTTTTCAAAAAAAAAAAAATAGAAAAAAAAATTTTTGGGCGTTTTTTAGATTTTTTTAGGAATTACTATTTGTGTTCACACTGGTTCTCGCGGTTCTCGCAATAAAGGGTGGTTCCTAACGGATCTTTGTCACACACACACACATATATATATATATATATATATATATGAAAAGAGTAAATGTCGCAGTGCTCGACGATTTTGATCAATTTTTTTGCGTGATTGTTTGAATTAAATCTTATTATGTGATATTAATACCTGATAAATGTTTATAATCCAGATGGACAACGAAGTAAATCAGGAAAACCAGAATAATGAGAATAATAGGAACCAAATAGATAACAGTGCCATCCAACATATAGTTGCACAAGGAATTATAGATGCTATGCCATATATCATCAAGACTGTTAAAGAAGCAGAAAATAATAAAACTAATAGTGGGAATAAACGACCACCTACTGAACCTAGTCACAGCGTGAATAATGGACGCTACTCCAATTGCCTATTCCAAAAAGAAGAAGAACCATGTCATATGGTTGTTCTTACAAGGAATTCTGGTCTTGCAAACCAATAGAATTCTCTACCAATGAAGGAGCCATTGCAGCTCTACGTTGGATAGAAAAGACAGAAGCAGTCTTAAAAATAAGAAAATGTGCAGAGGAAGATAAGATTATGTTTGCTTCTAATTTATTTAAGAATGCAGCCTTAGAATGGTGGAATACTATTTTCTAGTCTAGGGGAAGTGACAGAGTTTATAATATGGAGTGGATCAACTTTAAGGAAATGGTTGAAAGGAAATTCTGTCCTCCCAATGAAAAGGAACAAATTGCGAATGACTGGAGTAGACTGCAAGGGTTACACTACCATATTCTTCGAATATGCTAGAATAGTGCCAACCCTAGTGTGACATCTATGCTTGTGTAATCATTGTACAACTCCGAACAATTCAAATATCAATAAAACAATGTGTTTTGATCCCAATATTTGTTATTTATGTTTGACATTTTGCATGTTTTGATTTTTGATCGATTTTGAACTCTAAATCGCTTTCTGGAAAAGTTATACGCAAACTGATGCGTAAACGTAATCATTTTAACGCGACAAACACTCCGGAACAGCAACATAAGCTTAACATACCTTAAATAACCCTTACATAACTTAGAAATAAGTTTTAAAGGGTTTGGTATGGCAAAAACAATTTTATTCGACTACAGGGACTATTTGTGTCAAACTGCAAAAGTTTGCCGTTTCGTATGGCAACGTACATTCTGGAACATGATTATAAGCTAAACATACCATAAATAACCTTAACATAGCTTAGAAATAAGCTTTTAGAGGTTCGGTGTGCGAAAATACGCTTATTTGATCAAACAGGGACTAAAAGTGTCAAAAACTGCATAATTTGCATTTACGCGCATATCTTACATTTTGACCACATCCGGACATCCAAAAATTTTTGAATTCACTAAAATATTTTATTTTTGTGATAGGAATGCAAAAATACCATTCGTCGCTTAATTTTGATCGTTTTCGCGTCCGTTCGAGTTTCGTCATAATTAGCCGAATAACGCGACCGTACGACCAAACGAACCGACATCCGTGATATTTCCAAGCATATTTCAACTCCCCTACACTTTTACATCCTTGTAGAGCCTTGAAAATGGCTTAACGGTGGTTAAATACGTCAAATATGCATGAATGTGTGTGTAGGGACTAAAATTGTAATTTTTGAAATTGTTATACTGCGCTCGCGGGCCGCGACCGCCTAAGCGGTATCTGTGTCGGAGCATGACAGCCCCCTGTCAACAGAATGTTTTGTTTCAGCTGCAGTTTAATTCTTGAGGGCCTTTCATGCAATTTTCTTTGTGTAGGCATCAAGTTAATACCTCTCCAAGCATATGCTAGCTGGCCATAACACTTGTATGGTCAAGATTCATTGCTTGGGCACTACACAAACACTTGGAATGATCCTACGACACTTCAACAACTATAAATGCCCACATCTTTCACCTCATTCTTTGCTTATTTCCATCTTTTCTACTCTTTTGAACTCTAAGTGGAGGATTTCCATCTTTGGGAGCCACCTACCTGAGTTCTTCTAGTTCAATCTTTCAGCCATAGAGCCTTGTAAGTGTTCTTTCATGGCATAGTTATTATTTTCAGACATTTAAAGCTGAAAGTCAAACAGTTTGACTTTCGAGTTTGACCATCAATTGGTTAAATCAAAGTTCAATTGAACTTTGCAATGTGATCGTAATCACGATGGTTATAATCCCTAGCGATTATACCTACTGATTACCACGTTGACTAGGCGTAGTGACGAATCAAAGTTTCGGTCAAAATGCGTATTTATGCGCATTTTATGACGAACTACTTTTAGGTATCAAAACACTTTGTTTTGATACCAAATCAGTTTTCTAACTTAGTTAAACATGTTTTGACATGTTTAACTCTTCACTACTAGTTTAGTGCTTGTTTAGGGTCGTAAGTCAAGCGGTCTCGACAACCGCTTAGACTTTCAAACCCCACGCGTTTGGTCGATCATTAGGATCCGACCAAACTTATTTAGTGATCATAGTTGCATAGGGAATAACCTACTGAGGTTATACCTTATGATCACTTAGGTTGGTTAGTTATTCGTTAAATCGTTTATATGCCCATTGAAAATGACCAAAATGCCCTTTTAAAGCATAAATTCATTTTTAACATTTGTAATCAAATTTTTGACATCTAAACTGATTTAATAACATAATTAAACATGTTTGGGCATATAGGACTTAACATAGGACATAGATAAGCATCCGACCTTAGTTTTACGCAAACGACACGTTAAAGTAGCTTAAACTACCGTAACGGGTCGAAACGGGTCAAAAGCACTTAGGATAACTTTCTAATCAGAATGTTAGGTCTATTAAATCATGCCATATGAGTTTAAATACTCATTTGATATACATAACTTCATTCTGTCCTATCTCCCAATTTAGGATCCGATTATTAACGTAGTTACCTATATTAGGTGCCGTTTGATTCCGTGATCCTTGAAGCTTTATTTGGTCTTAATTCCAAGACTAATAAGCAATCCCAAGTGAGTACATAGTCCCCTCTTTTACCGCTTTCAAATATTTTGGGGTGAAACACTTGTGCTTACATGTTACTTTCATGCTTTCATGCTTTTATGACATAAACATGCTATGTTCACTTAGTACACATATAGTACATGATTTCCATTATGCTTTGCTATGTATGTTGACTGAGCATGCTAGCACATTGATTTCATAAACACTTTTGTTGCATATGTTTACTCAGCATATGGACACATTGATTTACATTACATTTTTGCTATGTATGTTTACTGAGCATGCTAGCACATTGATTTCATGGACATTTCTACTTCGTATGTTTACTTAGCATACTTAGTACATGGTTTTCACATAGCATGCTTACATTGGTTATGACATTTGGTATGTTTAACGGGACAATAATACATTCATTAACATTGATCACGCCGCTCGGTAGTATGTAATGGTACCATATGACTTGACAAATCCCGTTCCCGGCTTCCTAGGTTTGTTTGGAAATAGGGAATGACAGAATCCGATATACATAATTGATAAACCTTTAACTTGTTAAGGGTTTATCCGTCAGTCTCAAGCCTGAATGTATGCGATAAACATTACTACATAAATGTTTGTAACAATAAAGCATTGGTTTTGCAAAATGTAACTTTTGATTTAAACTTAGGTTTATTTAAAGACATTGTTTTGTACATTTTACATATGGGATTGAGTAAATACATTTTATTCACCATACATGACATTTGTTTACACATTGACATTATACATATGGTTTGAGTAGATACTTTTTACTTGCCATACATAACATTTGATTACACAAGCAATGGTTTACATTTGACATTTGAACATTGTTTACACATAAACAGTTTGACATTGGTTTAAACAAGACATTTTGGGTGGTTATTGATAAGTGATTTACATAACGGGGCGTGTGTAATATGATAAAAGCATGGTGGATACGCCGCTAGTACTTCCTATATATAAGTGCTTTTATGATATTACATATCGTAGCGTTATTTAAACCACTTCGACAAAGGCATGATACATTTTATACAAAGACACGACATTGTTTTACAAATGACATATTTTATACAAATTCATTTTTACTTGGTTATTTATTTAAGCATGCATTATTCTTTTATATCATCTGATTTTCATGTCAATTTTCACATGATTTTATAAAAGAAAACATTTTACAAGGTTCATGACTACTTTTTGTTAAACGCTTCTTTTAACTACAAGTCATGAATCGTTCATCAACAAAACCTATGTATCTCACAGACATTTTTATGCTGACGTACCTATTTTCACATGTTTTTCAGGTGCTAATGTATGATGTTGATTGTGCTACACTTAGGCGGACTCGGGTCTTAGTGACTTAAAAGACAGTTTAATTATGTTATGTTTTTATTAATGCAAAGACAATGTAAACACGTTAATTAATAAAACCAAATCTTTAAATGCCATGGTTGTGAAACAATAATTTTGTCGCTCCACTCCCTGACGTTTCCGCCGCGGTTTGTTGTTTTACGCGGTCGGGGTGTGACACGTAGCTTCACCAGAACCAGTGTTAATCTCCCGTTATATTTGGGGATTAATTAGTGAGATCAGACACGTAGTCAAGGCAGCTATACCACAGACTATAGAAGAAGCAGTAGAATTAACAAATACCTTGACTGATGAATTAGTACGTACGCAAGAAGAAAACCAGAGGAAGAACCTAGCCCAAAAACTTACCCAGGAATTTCGCTACGGTAATTCCAACCGTGGGAAAGGTACAGGTTCTAATTCCGTGCCTTACTGTAAGTACTGCAAGAAGAAGTATTCAGGAAGATGTTCCATATACTGCAACTTCTGCAAAATTTCTAGACATAAGGAAGACGACTGCAGGAAGAAACCCAACAATAAGCTATGCTTCAACTGTGGAGAGACTGGACATATCAAACCGAACTGTCCGAAACTAGCTCCAGCAACAAACAACAAAACTACCAAGAAAGCCAGAGCATTTGTTTTGACTGCTGAAGAAGCCAAAATGATTCCGGACGTGATTGTCGGTACGTTTTTAGTTAATGATGTTTTTGCTAAAGTATTATTCGACTCTGGTGCGAACCAAAGTTTTATTAATACTTCGTTCTGCAAACTTCTCAATCAACCATTAACTAAACTTCAACAAGAATGTCTGGTAGAAATGGCAAATGGGGAACCCATTAAGATCACTGAAATCTTGCAGGGAGCAAGAATAAAAATTTTAAACCATAATTTTATCGCTAACCTTTATCCAATGAATCTGGCTGGATTTGATATTGTATTACGAATGGATTGGTTAGTAGCCAACCATGCCAGTATCTATGTGATCAAAAGTCAATACAAGTAAGTTCACCAAAGGGTGAAAAGATCATAATTAAAGGAGACAAGCCAACCAGATCTACAAAATTCATCTCTGTGATGAAAACAACAAGTTATGCAAGGAAATGATCACTAGTGTATATGATTTCCATAATCATTAACACTAAAGGAAAAGAATTGAAAGATATTCCCATAGTATCTCAATTCTCAAATGTTTTCCCAGAAGAATTAACAGGACTACCACCAGATAGAGAGGTTGAATTCAGAATTCACCAACTACCAGGGACAGCACTGATTGCCAAGGCAACTTACCGTTTAGCACCAACAGAGATGCAAGAACTGAAGAAACAATTGGACGAACTTCTAGAGAAAGGTTTCATACAGCCTAGTCCATCACCATAGGGAGCACCAATTTTGTTTGTCAAGAAGAAGGACGGATCAATGCGTAAGTGCATTGATTACCGAGAACTGAACAAGGTCGCGATTAAAAATCGGTACCCACTATCGAGAATCGATGATCTGTTTAATCAACTTAAAGGAGCTTGACTCTTTTATAAGATCGATTTACGCTCAGGATATCATCAATTAATAGTACAGGAAGAGGACATTCCTAAAACTGCTTTCAGAACAAGGTATGGTCATTATGAATTTACAGTCATGCCATTTGGTTTAACCAATGCCCCAGCTACATTTATGGACATGATGAACAGAATATGTAAACCATATCTGGATAAATTCATAATTGTCGTTATAGATGATATTCTAATTTACTCTAAGAGTAAAGAAGAACATGCAGAGCATTTGTATATACTTTTAAATTTGCTGAGAAAAGAGAAGCTTTATGCTAAATTCTCAAAATGTGAATTTTGGTTACAAGAAGTACAATTTCTTGGACACTTGGTTAATTATGAAGGAATTCATGTGGATTCCACAAAAATCGAGGCGATTACTAAGTGGAAAGTCCCTGAATGACCGACGGAGGTGAGAAGTTTTCTTGGACTAGCAGGTTATTATAGACGGTTTATCCGCGATTTCTCTAGAATAGCTATTCCTTTAACAAAACTGACCTGTAAATCAGTTAAGTTTGAATGGGGACCAAAACAGGAAGAAGCTTTTAGAATTCTTAAGCAAAGATTAACCAACGCACCTATACTTGCGTTACCAGAAGGAACTGAAGACTTTATAGTCTATTGTGACGCTTCTAAGTTAGGTTATGGATGTGTGTTGATGCAACGTTATGCCTCCAGACAACTTAAGAACCATGAAGAGAATTATCCAACCCATGATCTAGAATTAGGAGCCATAATTTTTGCCCTTAAGATTTGGAGACACTATCTTTACGGTAGCAAGTTTACCATTTTCACCTATCATAAGAGTATAAGATATGTTTTCGGGCAAAAGGAATTAAATATGAGACAGAGACGCTGGATGGAAATTCTTAGTGATTATGATTGGAATATCCAGTATCATGCAGGAAAGGCTAATGTAGTAGCTGATGCTTTAAGTTGAAAGTATCATGAAAAGCCAAGACGAGTGCGTTCTCTCAAATTAAATCTGTAGATAAATTTAAACGAGCAAATTAGAAAAATACAGGAATCAGTAATCAAGGACGATACTGAAAAATTAAAAGGAATGATTAAGGAATTAGAACAAGGAACAGATGGAATTTGGAGATTCCATAAGAAAAAAATCTGGATACCCAAACAAGGAAACCTACGCCACCGAATTTTAGAAGAAACCCATAAGTCTAAGTATACGATACACCCTGGTAATGATCAAATGTATCAAGACTTAAGAAAAAAAATTTGATGGATAGGAATGAAAAAGAATATAGCAACCTATGTTGCCAAGTGTTTAACTTGTTCACAAGTTAAAGCCGAACATCAGAAACCCTCAGGTTTATTGCAGCAACTAGAAATGCCAATATGGAAATGAGAATTGATAACAATGGATTTTGTTACCAAATTACCGAAGACACGAAAAGGTAATGATACAATCTAGGTGATTGTAGACAGATTAACCAAGTCTGCTCATTTCTTACCAATGAAGGAAACTTTCAGTATGGAACAATTAGCCAAGTTTTATGTAAATGAAATAGTTTCATTACATAGAATTCCTTTATCTATTGTTTCTGATAGAGATAGTCGTTTTACTTCTCGTTTTTGGACTAGTTTCCAAAAAGCAATGGGAACCAAGTTAAATCTAAGCACCGCTTATCATCCTCAAACGAACAAACAAAGCGAAAGAACAATTAAGACAATGGAAGATATGCTTAGAGCTTGTGTAATTGATTTTGGAGGAAATTGGGACGATCATTTACCATTAATAGAATTTTCCTACAATAACAGCTATAATACCAGTATCAATGTTGCACCATTTGAAGCGCTTTATGGATGAAAGTGCCGAACTCCAGTCTGCTGGGCAGAAATTGGAGAAAAACAACTGTCTGGACCAGAAATAGTACAAGAAACAACGGACAAGATTATTCAAGTCAAAGAAAGACTAAAAGCAGCACGGGATCGACAAAAGAGCTACGCTGATAACAGACGAAAACCGTTGGAATTTCAAGTAGGAGATAAAGTGTTATTAAAAGTTTCTCCATGGAAAGGAGTGGTCAGATTCATAAAAAGAGGAAAGCTAAGCCCCAGGTATGTTGGACCCTTTGAGATTATTAGAAGGATAGGACCAGTAGCTTACCAGCTACAACTGCCAGGGGAAATGGTAGGAATACATGATGTATTTCATGTATGTAATCTCAATAAGTGCTTAGCAGATGAATTATTAGTGGTACCTCTTAAGGACATAGAGGTAAATGAGAAACTTAAGTTTGTAGAGAAACCGCTACAAATTAAAGATAGAAAGATCAAGAATCTCAAACACAAGAGATTAGTTCTAGTCAAAGTGAAATGGGATTCCAAGAGAGGACCAGAATACACTTGGGAACTCGAGTCCGAGATGCAAAGGAAATATCCACATTTGTTCCAGTAGACCTCGAGGACGAGATCTAAAACAAGGTGGGGAGGATATAACAACTCTCCTAAAATCCTTAAAAACCCCTATACGTCCTAAAATACACCCCGTATACGAAAAACAGACCCAAAATACCTTTATATTAACAAAAACCAAATAAAAACAAAATTTTGGGGCTCTCGCTGGGCGCGACCCAGTCGGGCTAAGGCTGTTGCGGGCCGCGCCAGGTGGCACCAGGCGGCACCATATTGTGCCACGTGTCCAGTACGTGGTGGGTCTAGAGGGTTGAGTTGACTAAGCTAGGGCCTACCTTAGTTCTCTCGAGGGCCACGAGAGATATAGAAGCGGCCTTCGCGAGCCACGAGCCGACCAAAATCGGGCCTATATAAGGAGGCCGAGACCATTAGTTCAGTCGTTCAATTCCTTTCTTCTCTAAAGCCCCTATAATAGAAATAGTGTTGCTTGATATTATACCCCCTAAAAAGCGAAGCTCTGCCTCGTTGTAAGTATTATAACCCCCGGTTACGTATTAGTTACTCTGCCCGGTTGATCTAGAGCTCCGTAATGCATGTCAAGGCTCTGCTTGACTCAGTCGTTGGAGTTCTGTCTCGGGGGTATAGCTAATGTAAATTGGGTTATCTTACTAACACGTGTGCATTATTTATTTTAATAGATTATAACCAGGAAGTCACCAGAAAGCAGTAGTAGTATCTAAAATAGCAATGTGAGTACATTCACTTTTTGTAAACTGTTTTTACAAAACCTCAATTATTTTAAAGTATATTTAACAGTGATTGAGTCTATGTATTCTACAATTATTGTCGGTATGTTGGGGTTCTGTATACATTACTTGTTACTACACTGTGAGTAGTAGCATGACCACAAGTCAGGATTGGCAGTACCGTGGGTGGTAATTGGGGAGATAAAAACATTGTAATCACTCTCAATACTGTAAATATATAAATCTTGTTTTAATTAAACTGGGATGCACTCGCCAGTATTTCTTGCAGATAAAACTTTTTGAAACGCGTTTCAGGTAACAAAATGTGAAAGCCAAATAGAAGCCAGCTGGAGAGCAATGAAGGCTTGGAAAAGTGGCTATAAAAGTTACCTAAACAAGAAACAAGTTTTATTTCAATAAATTGGGGTTTATCCCTATAACCATATTTGTAATGGAAACTTGGGTCTTTCCCATATACTTATCACTTATAAAAGTGTGGTGTTTTACTCTGATAAACTATTTCCTAACTACGGTCCTGATGTTAATTTTCGCTGCCAAATTAATAAACACCGATACCACTGATACTGTCCTCGCGGCCGCCCGCTCCCGGGGAAGGGGTCGGGGGTTGCGACAATGCCCCACTCAAGATTCCCTGAAGATAAAGACAAACAGAAGACGACAAGGGACACGAGGCCGTGTGTCCTAGACACGAGCCATGGTCAACTCTCAGATTTGCAAATCTGGGTTCGTACAACAAGTACAAGGGCCACGGTAGGGCCGTGCCATTGGCATACAGGGCCGTGTGAGCAGATGAACTGACAATAACATTAAATGAAGACAGAGAAGGAGAAGGACACAAGGTCGTGCCCACCAGGCATGGGGCCGTGTAAACTCATTATTTTCAGCTATAAAAGGAGGTGCTTGGCTCACTTGCAACTCATCCCTTGGCAAACCACTTCTCTCAAACCTGCCACCACTCATTCACCACTACTACAATCACCCACCACATTCATTCATCATCCATCCTGAGAGTGTGTGTAGTAGTCTCGGGATCCAAGATTGATAGTAAGAGTTTTTTCTCAAATAAAGGTTATGCTTGGCTAATCTCTTACATCATGTAACACCCCGTGTTCTCACCAGTCAAGGTCAAACCCAATGACCGATTTCGCGCAACTTGACTTGTAGTAGATTTCTTTTAATGTAGCTATTATGTGGAGTAAGTGTCTATAAATGCAATAATCGACGTATGTTAATCGCTATCCAATCAATCTACGACTGTGAATTATAGGAAGTAACAATGCGATAAAGTTAACTAATCGATAATCAAGCTATGCTAATCGAATCGACATCAAATTGCAACTCGAGCTACGTATTTTTACTTGTTATTATACGTGTGTGTGTGCCTTACGTGTTACCTGTGCATGTTTAATTATGTTGTGTTGTGATAATCAAGCGAACTCAATCGAAACTTGAAGTCTAACTCGAAATGCAATCGAACGCGAATCATCAACGAACTATAATAGTTGGTGGAAAATAGATTATGCGATATGCGAGTGTTTGGGACTGAAAGTAATTTGACTAGGAAATTCTATCGTGTCGAACCGCTCGCAATCGGAATCGAAACACCAAATCGTCGCGCCAAACACTTGAACCCAGCGCCATCCGACCGAATAGCCATTCGACCGGATAGCCCTTACGGTGACATGTCACATGTCATCCGACCAGGATGTCATCCGACCGGATCGTCATCCGGGCGGAGTGTCACCCGATCGGATCATCCTTTCCTCTTTTGGAATCCTATAAATACCCCTGTCATTGTCATTCTTTCCATTTCTGGAAACTCCATGTCCGAACCAGTCGTGCTCCCCACCTTTTCTCCGATTCCTCTCAAACCAGGAAAGATCTCGCCCTAAACCTTGTACTTTCTTAATCTACACGCACTCCTACACCTTTCTATCCTTGAAATCCTAACTTTTAACCACGAAATCACTAGATTTCGGGTGTTCTAGGATGATGTCATCATGGGTTCTTCAAGAACTTCATGTTTTGACTTCAATCCACCAAGAACAACTGAGATCTACCCGATTTCCACCCGATTACACAAAGATCTTGCAAGGATCCTTACGCAGGAGTGGCAAGGAAGGATTGAAAGATGGTTTTTAACTTTCTTTCAACTCTTTTACACTCAAAACCGGTAGATCAGGATCAGATCTAGACTCCTACTCATCCATAGTGTTGTACTAGTTCAGATCTGGATTCCGCCTACGAGACCACCGATTTCAGGTTAAACAAGAATAACCGTCTAGAGCCGGTAACTGACCGAGCTAGGGTGATTCCTGGTCGGTTTAGTTACCCGGGTCAAAACGAGGGTTCTATTGGTTAACACGTTATCAAGGCGTCTTGACATAACGACAAACCATCAAAACGACCAAGTACGGAACGAATGGAACAGTTAGAACGGATTGCTGTCCGATCGGATAGGTCACCCGAATGGATTGTCACCCGGACGGATCACACTTAGGTCCCACTTTAAAACGATTTTAACTAAAGTTCGAGTATCGAACGAATTGCAATCCGATCGGGCGACCATCTGGCTGGATTACTCTTCGGATCATGAGATACTAAGACTTTAAAAACTTGAACAATTTTCAACGTGTTCAATGACAAGGTTACTATCCGATCGGATTGCCATCCGATCGAATGACACTTCTATCATGAACTTGCCTTTAACAAGTAACCTCATCACAGAGTCGTCGTCCGACCGGACCACTGTCCGACCGGATGACCATCCGAACGGATTGTCATCCGCACGACCGGTCATCCGATCGACCGACTTGAAGGATAGAGATACTTCTATGTTTTCTAAATGCTACAACGAAAACTTCAAAGGTCAAGCCATCATACACAAACACATCCTTCTTATAGGAAGAAACAATCCACTCGAATAGTCATCCGACCAGATAACCTATCCGACTGGATGACCATCCGAACGGATTGTTATCCGCACGAATTATTGTCCGCTCGGATTACCATCCGATCGAATTACCCTCCGACCCACTCGTACTTCATATCGTTTTATGCCTCACTTATCGCAATACGATCTAATTTATTCAGGCTAATCTTACTCGCTAAGCGCCCCCTTCAATCCATTAACCGTTGTGAGTATACTCGATCCCTTTTTGCTTTAAGCACTTTTGGGTGTTACATACGTTACGAATATTCAAACTACAACGATCACACTACTCAAATACTATTTGAACGCTAACCGTTAATGCATGCTATACGTGTCTCATGAATGCTTGTTTGTTATGATTACACATGGAATGTTGTCTACCTGCCTTAGCAACGATAGTACTATAGTTTGGACTCAGCACCCGTTCGCGGGGGTTGTTAAGGATCATTACTTGCATGGATTACGGTGGTAATCATGTATTGCGAACTGCCTCGGGCAGTCAACCCACAGTCATTGGTATCGATGGATCTATGTCGATAACTAACGTGCTTCATTTCACTATGTGTACGTGCTGGTTATGCGTAAACGAATACGAACTCTATAGGTTATTATCAAACTTGTATGCTCACCTTTACATTATATGTATTGACTTTATTTTAACGTATGTGGCAGGTGCTTAGGATGCATATGTGGTAGGAATTTGAAGCTAGAATAAAGCTTTAGAGTCCAACAAATAGTTGTCTGTAGATAACGAATCAGGGGTCTCTAGAAGCAGATAAACAATTGCTGTTTATTTTAAATCTGAGTTGTCAGAACAGAATATTTGCCTGGTTTGTCTGTAATAATTATTTTACTGTTTGAGATACGGTATGGGACGTATTATTTAAATTGAATAGTATTAATAATTGCTATGGAAATTTCTGGACAATCTGTTTCGCTCAGTGCCACGCCCCGATGATTCCGCCATCGGTTGGGGTGTGACAGATTGGTATCAGAGCCATAACTATAGGGAATTAGGCGAGACTCGACCTAGTCCGGGTTGAAGTCTTAGAAACCTAGACTATAGTTAAGAACCAACAGACCGACTCGAGTACATCCAATAGGGATTTCGTACGAGCTCATTCCTCGCTAATCTCACTTACACTACACTATCACAACACTCGAATTTTCAACTATAAATAGGCGATGAGGTCGAGATTAGGTGTGAAAATCACAAACTCTCGACTAAAATTGCTTAATCAACCCGCATTTTATCTACAAACAAGGAGAATTATGCCAAATCAGGAGTGAAATCCGTATTTTGATGAATAAACTCCTCTATTTTATTTATTTAAAGCTCAGGAGAAAAAGTTGTTAAGTCAGGGGTGAAACCCGAACCTTGATAGCTATTCCTGACTCATTTGGACTTTACAAAACTCTCACCAAAGTCTCGATGGACTCCAACGACCTGAAGTCACGATATGACTACGGGATGCGTGTCCAACGCCCAAGAATCGAGGCAGAGGCACTGCCCTGTAGGTCAAGCGTGCACGACAAGTCCATGTGAATAGTCGGACCACTTTGGTTAGTCAATGTCTAGGTAGCCGCAGACAATCTACCCTCGATTTTCTCGATTTTTATGGAAGATTTTATGTATTTTCTGCTTATTTGACAACAATCTGAGGTACTATTGGTTTCGAACTAATGCCTTTTGCTTCTGCTAAAACACGTAACCCACCGCACAACCATTAACAAATCGTTGAATTATAGGTGACTTTATACTACGCTATGCGCTTATACTACGCTATTCTCGAATGATCGCAGACTTCGAATAATAGGTTTCTGTTTTCTGACTGCCTCTAGTGATTAAATGCGAATGTGTATCCTTGCTTCTTTGCTTTACGTGCTTAGGTGTATGTGATTATGTGCTCTACGTGCTTATGTGTTTACGATTTGAGCCTACGTGTATATGTGCTACATGTTACATTGCGTGTTCCTAAGCTTTAGTAAGTAGTAGACGTGTGGGGTGAGATTCGAATACAATGTGATGAGTCCTGTGACGATGTCTGTTGCAGACAATGTCGTCTGGATCCCGTTACGCACTCTCTCGCCAAGAAAAGAGGGACAAATGCCTTGCTTCCATCATCGCTAAAAGTGTGGCAAAGGTCGTGAGCGATGTTTACGAGAATGCTAGCAAGTCATCCGAGGAATCAAGGACTGAAGCTCCTAAAGCTACCGCAAGGCCCTTCAGTTTCAAGCAATTCAAGTCGTGTGGGCCAAAAGAATTCACTGGCGAAGGAGGTCCGACTGCACTATTCCAATGGTTTGATTCCATTGAGGTCACTCTGCGACAGAGTGGTTGCCCTGATGACCTTCGAACTCTGAATGCTACCGGCGTTTTCCAGTCCCGTGCACTAGACTGGTGGACGGCCGAGAGGAACAAGCGAGGGAACGATGCAGCCTACGGTCTGTCGTGGGACAAGCTCAAGGAAGTTATGCTAGAGGAATTATGCCCTCCTCACGAACGTCAAAAGCTTGAAGATGAATTTTGGCACATACCCCAGCATGAGGGTAACAACGCTGCTCTCACTGCTCATTTCAAACAACTCAGCATCATCTGTCCCGATCAAGTCAAGACTCCAGAGATGACCATCAAGAAGTACATCCGAGCTTTGCCCGACTGCGTTGCTGATTTCATGCAAGCGGCTAAGACTACGACGATCGAAGAAACCTACCTACTGGCCGCCGAAATCAACGACAAAAGGGTTAAGGCTGGTGTCTGGGATAAGACTTCGAAGCATCTGCATCAAGCTACTGCCACCGCACCAACTGCTGAACCTACCTCATCGAGCAACAAGAGGAAGAACAAGAGAAAGAACAGCTCCAACAACAAGAACTGTGCGATCACTGTTGCACCGATTCAAGCTGTACCAGCTCAACAGTGTCAAGTAGCAGCGCCTGTGGCAAATGCACCACCTACAAAGCGTGCATACACTGGGCCACATCCGCTCTGCCCTACTTGTACCTACCATCAGCCAACTGCCATAGCTTGTCGTTTCTGTGCTCATTGCAACGTATACGGCCATTACACTGCCAACTGCCATATTCGACAAGCTCCAGCTCACCAAGCTCTACTCACTGCCCCTCAGGGTCAACAAGCTCCTCCGGCACCCGCAGTCAAAGCCAGAGCCTGCTTCGCATGTGGCGACCCGAACCATTTCGCCAACATGTGCCCAAACAGGGTCGTGAAGCAAGAGCCCCAGCAACAGCAGCCACAGCAGCAACAACAACAGCAGCAGCAGCAACAGGCCGCACGCGCCAGAACTTTCAACCTCAACGTGCGTCAAGCCCAGGCCGACAACAACGTGGTCAATGGTACATTCCTTGTGAATGGTATTTATGCTTCATGTTTGTTTGATACTAGAGCTGATAACTGCTTTGTGTCATTCGAATTTGAGAAACTCCTTAGTCGTAAACGCTCCCAACTTTCCTCGGCATTCGATGTGGAAGTCGGTACCGGAAGAACCGTTGCCGTTAATTCTGTTCTTCGTGATTGTACTCTTGAGCTCAACAATCACATCTTCCCAATTGACCTTATTCGGATGCAACTCAGAAGTTTTGACGTCATAGTAGGCATGGACTTTCTTCAAGAAAACCGTGCTGAAGTTGTATGCTTCGACAAGATGATTCGATTCTCGCTCGCGAATGGTGACGTATTATGTGTATACGGTGATACTACTTCAAGGGGTCTCAAGCTAATGTCATGTGTCCAAGCTAGCAAGTATCTCCGTAAGGAATACGGGGCTTTCTTGGCTAACATTGTGGTAGCGGAGAAGGAAAAGAAAGAGAAGAAGGAAGTGAAAGACGTTCCTGTGGTTCGAGAATTTCCTAATGTTTTTCCAGGGGATCTTCCCTGACTACCGCCAAGTCGTGATATCGACTTTCGTATCGACCTCATTCCTGGAGCCAACCCTATTGCCAAAGCTCCCTACCGACTCGCGCCGTCCGAAATGCGCGAACTCTCGACACAACTCTAGGAATTACTCGAGAAAGGTTTCATTCGCCCGAGCACCTCTCCTTGGGGCGCGCCAGTCCTTTTCGTCAAAAAGAAGGACGGGTCGTTCAGGATGTGCATCGACTATCGGGAATTGAATAAGTTAACTATCAAGAACCGCTATCCCCTACCTCGCATCGATGATTTGTTTGATCAACTACAAGGCGCTACGTGTTTCTCCAAGATCGACCTACGTTCAGGATATCACCAGCTGCGTATTCAAGAAGAGGATATACCCAAAACCGCGTTTCGCACTCGTTACGGCCATTACGAATTCGTTGTTATGCCCTTTGGTCTAACCAACGCACCAGCGGTTTTCATGGATCTTATGAATCGCGTGTGTAAACCATATCTCGACCGTTTCGTCATCGTATTCATCGACGATGTCTTGATCTATTCCAAATCGAAAACCGAACACGCGCAACATCTACGTTTGGTTCTCGAGTTACTCCAGGGGAACCAACTCTAAGCCAAGTTCTCCAAGTGCGAATTCTGGTTAGAGGAAGTTCAGTTTCTGGGTCACATTGTTAATAGTCAGGGTATTCACGTCGATCCTGCGAAGATTGAAGCAGTTAAGAGCTGGGTTACGCCTAAGAATCCGTCTGAAGTCCGCTCTTTTCTCAGACTAGCGGGCTATTTTTGACGATTTATCGAAGGATTCTCCAAGATCGCTGTACCGCTTACCTCTCTCACGCATAAAGACAAGCCTTTTGTTTGGGGAACTAAACAAGAGACTGCTTTCCAAACCCTCAAGCACATGCTTTGCAACGCTCCTGTTCTCACGTTGCCCGACGGAAACAATGATTTCATTGTCTATTGCGATGCTTCCAACCTTGGTCTTGGTTGTGTTCTCATGCAACGGGACAAGGTCATAGCTTACGCATCTCGTCAGCTCAAAATCCACGAGAAGAACTATACAACCCATGATCTCGAGCTAGGCGCAGTTGTTTTTGTGTTAAAGATTTGGCGACACTACCTGTACGGTACTAAGTGTACGATCTTCACCGATCATAGGAGCCTACAACAAATCTTTAATCAGAAGGAACTTAATATGCGTCAACGCTGATGGGTAGAACTTCTCAACGATTACGACTGCGAGATTCGTTATCACCCAGGCAAGGCAAATGTTGTCACCGACGCACTTAGCAGACGGAGCTACCTGCTTAGCACTCGTAATGTTCAAGCCCTGCATAATCTTGAAACACTCATCCGTGACGCTCAACATGCATGTTTTAATGAACGCACTCTAAAGAAAGAAAGAATCTACCACGATGGAGCCCAGCTTGTGAGCAAATCAAACGGGATATTCCACTTTCTGGACCGAATCTGGATTCCCAAACGAACCAATTTACGACAGATCTTAATGGACGAAGCCCATAAATCCCGGTATTCTATTCACCCCGGTGCTGACAAAATGTACCAGGATCTTCGCTATAAGTACTGGTGGCCGGGTATGAAAAGAGATATTGCTCTCTACGTCGGGAAATGCCTAACTAGTGCTAGAGTCAAGGCTGAACATCAAAGACCCTCTGGCTTACTCGAACAACCACCTATTCCCTTGTGGAAGTGGGAAAGTATAGCCATGGACTTTATAACCAAGCTACCACACACGTCATCAGGTCACGACAGCATATGGGTTGTGGTCGACCGTCTGACTAAATCAGCTCACTTCTTACCGATACGGGAAGACTACAAGGTAGAACGATTAGCCCGAATCTACACCGACGAGATCATTTATAATCATGGTACGCCTCGAGACATCATCTCTGATTGTGATGCTCGGTTTACTTCGCGACTGTGGGAAACATTTCAAACAGCACTCGGTACATCGCTTAATCTAAGTACCGCTTTCCACCCTCAAACCGATGGTCAGACTGAAAGAACGATTCTTACTCTTGAAGACATGCTCCGTTCGTGTGTCTTAGACTTCGGTGGTAATTGGGATAAATACCTGCCACCAGTTGAATTCTCGTATAACGAATTCTCGTATAACAACATCTATCATTCTAGCATCCAAATGGCACCATTCGAGGCCTTATACGGAAGAAGATGTCGATCGCCTATTGTGTGGCACGAGATCGGTCATTCACAACTAACCGGTCCTAAGCTATTACAAGAAACGACAGACAAAATTTTCCAAATTCGAGACAACCTGGTGAAGGCCCGGGATCGACAGAAAAGTTACGCCAATAAAAAGCGCAAGCCCCGTGAATTTGACGTTGGTGACTATGTACTCCTAAAGGTATCACCTTGGAAGGGTGTAGTCCGATTCGGCAAGAAGGGAAAACTCGCGCCTCGATATATTGGACCTTTTAAGATTCTGGAAAGGATCAGAAAAGTCGCCTACAGACTCGAACTACCGGAGGAACTGAGTAATGTCCACCCGACTTTCCATGTGTCAAACCTCCGAAAGTGCCTAGCCAACCACGACTTACATGTTCCTCTAGATGATCTACAAGTGAACGAAACATTACACTTAGTGGAAAAGCCTGTCGAAATCATGGATCGCCAAACCAAACAACTCAGACGCTCACGCATTCCTATTGTGAAAGTCCGATGGGAAGGCAAACGAGGCGCAGAGTTCACTTGGGAACTCGAAAGTGACATGAAGGCTAAGTACCCGCAATTGTTTCAAGAGAGGAGCTAGAGAGAGAAAGTAGCATTGTGATTCTAGTGCTTTGTACGATTTCATATCAATCTATAGAATCACCAATTATAGTACGTTCTTGTGTTTGGTCACGTTCATGTACGGATTTCGTACGTTACACGTCCTATTCGCAATTGTTTCGGAATCAAAACTAGTCGAACAGAAAGTTCTCAAACGCGATTTACGGTGTTGAACAACTCGAGCTACGTATTTTTACTTGTTATTATACGTGTGTGTGTGCCTTACGTGTTACCTGTGCATGTTTAATTATGTTGTGTTGTGATAATCAAGCGAACTCAATCGAAACTTGAAGTCTAACTCGAAATGCAATCGAACGCGAATCGTGAACGAACTATGATAGTTGGTGGAAAATAGATTATGCGAGATGCGAGTGTTTGGGACTGAAAGTAATTTGACTAGGAAATTCTATCGTGTCGAACCGCTCGCAATCGGAATCGAAACACAAAATCATTGCGCCAAACACTTGAACCCAGCGCCATCCGACCGGATAGCCATCCGACCGGATAACCCTTACGGTGACAGGTCACATGTCATCCGACCGGATCGTCATCCGGGCGGAGTGTCACCCGATCGGATCATCCTTTCCTCTTTTGGAATCCTATAAATACCCCTGTCATTGTCATTCTTTCCATTTCTGGAAACTCCCTGTCCGAACCAGTCGTGCTCCCCACCTTTTCTCCGATTCCTCTCAAACCTGGTAAGATCTTGCCCTAAACCTTGTACTTTCTTAATCTACACGCACTCCTACACCTTTCTATCCTTGAAATCCTAACTTTTAACCACGAAATCACTAGATTTCGGGTGTTCTAGGATGATGTCATCATGGGTTCTTCAAGAACTTCGTGTTTTGACTTCAATCCACCAAGAACAACTGAGATCTACCCGATTTCCACCCGATTACACAAAGATCTTGCAAGGATCCTTACGCAAGAGTGGTAAGGAAGGATTGAAAGATGGTTTTTAACTTTCTTTCAACTCTTTTACACTCAAAACCGGTAGAATCAGGATCAGATCTAGACTCCTACTCATCCATAGTGTTGTACTAGTTCAGATCTCGATTCCGCCTACGAGACCACCGATTTCGGGTTAAACAAGAATAATCGTCTAGAGCCGGTAACTGACCGAGCTAGGGTGATTCCTGGTCGGTTTAGTTACCCAGGTCAAAACGGGGGTTCTATTGGTTAACACGTTATCAAGGCGTCTTGACATAATGACAAACCATCAAAACGACCAAGTACGGAACGAACGGAACAGTTAGAACGGATTGCTGTCCGATCGGATAGGTCACCCGAACGGATTGTCACCTGGACGGATCACACTTGGGTCCCACTTTAAAACGATTTTAACTAAAGTTCGAGTATCGAACGAATTGCAATCCGATCGGGCGACCATCTGGCTGGATTACTATTCGGATCATGAGATACTAAGACTTTAAAGACTTGAACAATTTTCAACGTGTTCAATGACAAGGTTACTATCCGATCGGATTGCCATCCGATCGAATGACACTTCTGTCATGAACTTGCCTTTAACAAGTAACCTCATCACAGAGTCGCCGTCCGACCGGACCACTGTCTGACCGGATGACCATCCGAACGGATTGTCATCCGCATGACCGGTCATCCGATCGACCGACTTGAAGGATAGAGATACTTCCATGTTTTCTAAATGCTACAACGAAAACTTCAAAGGTCAAGCCATCATACACAAACACATCCTTCTTATAGGAAGAAACAATCCACTCGAATAGTCATCCGACCGGATAACCTATCCGACCGGATGACCATCCGAAAGGATTGTTATCCGCACGGATTATTGCCCGCTCGGATTACCATCCGATCAAATTACTATCCGACCCACTCGTACTTCGTATCGTTTTACGCCTCACTTATCGCAATACGATCTAATTTATTCAGGCTAATCTTACTCGCTAAGCGCTCCCTTCAATCCATTAACCGCTGTGAGTATACTCGATCCCTTTTTGCTTTAAGCACTTTTGGGTGTTACATACGTTACGAATATTCAAACTACAACGATTACACATGGAATGCTGTTTACCTGCCTTAGCAACGATAGTACTATAGTTTGGACTCAGCACCCGTTCGCGGGGGTTGTTAAGTATCATTACTTGCATGGATTACGGTGGTAATCATGCATTGCGAACTGCTTCGGGCAGTCAACCCACAGTCATTGGTATCGATGGATCTATGTCGATAACTAACGTGCTTCATTTCACTATGTGTACGTGCTGGTTATGCGTAAACGAATACGAACTCTATATGTTATTATCAAACTTGTATGCTCACCTTTACATTATATGTATTGACTTTATTTTAACGTATGTGGCAGGTGCTTAGGATGCACATGTGGTAGGAATTTGAAGCTAGAATAAAGCTTTAGAGCCCAACAAATAGTTGTCTGTAGATAATGAATCAGGGGTCTCTAGAAGCAGATAAACAATTGCTGTTTATTTTAAATCTGAGTTGTCGGAACAGAATATTTGTCTGGTTTGTCTGTAATAATTATTTTACTGTTTGAGATACGGTATGGGACGTATTATTTAAATTGAATAGTATTAATGATTGTTATGGAAATTTCTAGACAATCTGTTTCGCTCAGTGCCACGTCCCGATGATTCCGCCATCGGTTGGGGTGTGACACATCACTTGGTGAAGATAAATCATTTATGTATTACTTTTGATTTCCAAGCTTTGGAAACTTTTAATTGGGTATGTATTAATGACTTTAATAACTAGTTTCGTATATTGAAAGTGAACTTTATTGTATCATCTCTTCATGTTTTGTTGATTCACTCATTCGTGTCTTTAAGGTCTATATAAATGTGAACATAACTAACATATGCACTATGCTGAAATGTGCACATTCCTGATGTGTGCACTTTACTATATTTTGCTGAAATGTGAACATCACTAACATATGCACTACGCTGAAATGTGCACCTTCCTGACATGTGCACTTTACTATATTTTGCTTAAATGTGCACATAACTAACATATGCACTATGCTGAAATGTTCACATTCCTGATGTGTGCACTTTACTAAATTTTGTTGAAATGTGCACATCACTAACATATGCACTATGCTGAAATGTACACATTCCCGATGTGTGCACTTTACTCATTTTACTAGTATGTATGGGTCTGGACTTGTTTGCTCCCCACCGTTCATTCGGTGTTTTACCCAAACTGTCCCTTTAAGAGGTATTGAGCATTCTAGCCCAATCCTCCTATATTCCTTATTACTATTCTCTTTTTTTTTTCCCAACTACAACCGCGATTGTGGATGGCAATAATGGACAATACCTTAGCTTCTACGACCCCATGGTTCGTTTATACTTCGGTTTTATATGTCCAATTCTTTGTTTGTGGCCTTATAGACCACACCGACCCGTTTAGTTTACCATTTATGGTTTTCATTAACCACAAATGACAACCATCCTTTTATCATTTTCACCATGGTCCGTGACCACGTTTATTTCCGTTAGGCAACACCTCCGCTTCTATGATCCCGCGGGTCATTTATACTTAGGTCTAACATGCCATTTATGGTTTTCATTAACCACAAATGACAACCATCTTTTTATCATTTCTCACCATGATCCGTGACAACGTTTATTTCCGTTAGGCAACACCTCCGCTTCTATGACCCCGCAGGTCATTTATACTTAGGTCTAACATGCCTTTAGATACGGTTTACTTAACAAACACAATTTCATCTGACCCACCAATAGTCTTTCATTCTACTTCTTATTGATGTTTCATTTCTTCATCATCATCATCAACAATGGATCAATTTAGTAAAAACGTATCAATATAGCTACGTACCTTAAAGCTTCCCTTTGAGACGAGTATCCTTTCCCGTTTAGTCTCCTGGTGTATCACTTGAGTTGCCTTAAGTTTGTTGGATGTTAGATGATCAAAGTGCCTCAACATGCAAGGGAATCACCTTGATTTCCCTTTGATTTGCAAATATTTTGTGTTTGTTGATGTGGAAGAGGGTTGTTCACCCCTCTCTCTCTCTCTGGAACGATACCCACACATATATGTGTGAATTTCTAATAACTCAGCTTTTAATTAATTAAGTTTGGCACATGATCACTTTCAGTCCTTATGGTTTGGTATTGTTATGAAAGGTCACCATTCATTCTTTTACTAACAAGTTACTTGTATTTAACTAGATTGAATATTCCTAGTTACCACACATATGTTATTTACCATATTATAAATATATATATACACATATAAATATACAATTATATTTATATATAATATTTTTTGGGTGTTACAATATACTAGTAAAAATTATAAATATATTCAGAGGTGCACTTGGCTTTGATATTATTTAACTCATATAAATATACAATTATATTTATGTATAATATTTTTGGGGTGTTACAATCTACTAGTAAAAATTATAAATATATTCAGAGGTGCACTTGGCTTTGATATTATTTCAACTCATCGTATCTCTTTTTCACATACTCGAGAATACTTTACATATAAATATAATAATTTATGCTTCTTTAAGCAAATTTCAAATAAAATTAACTTTTATAAAATGTATGAAAAGTTGTCACAAACTGTACAAAACTTGAATTTGTCTTTTAATGCACTGAATTCAACCAAGTTGGATGCATCAATAGACTGAATTCAACCAAGTTGTATGCATCAATAGGTTGAGTTGACAATGCTTACTATTATATTATTAAATCGTTTTCTCAACCTCAGTCCAATTGCAGACTAAAAAAACACAACCGTCAAAGCTACAAATCACTGAGGCTGATTTATTAGGGTGAGGGGGGCACTCCCCTAAGAGGGGAGTCCCCTCTCTTACGCACACCCAATCATCGTGTGCTACGTCAACTCCCCTCTTAAACTCCCCTAACACCCCAATTTGATGGCGCCACTCCCCTCTTAACTCCCCTTGTTTTTTTATTAAAAAAAAAACAAAAAAGAAAAGTTTTGATTGGTCCACTCATCCTCTCTCCTCCCCCTCTCTTCGGTGAAGCCCCACCGCTTTCCTCCCTCTCTCTACCTCACCGCTTTGATGGCGGTGTCTCCCCTAATCGGCAAGAGGGGTCCCCGAAGGGAGTCCCCGAAGGCGCCCCCCACACCCTTATAATCGAACCATAATAAAAATAGGATGCTACTTTCTACACCCCCTCTAATTACTTTTTACACCCCCTCCTCTCACATACTTACAGGTGGGGCCCGTGTGGGACCGGTAGTTTTCCTCTCACAAGAGGGGTATAATGAGGGGGGGGGGGGTGTGTTTAAAATAAGCCTAAAAATAAACAACTCAATGTATAATCATATTAAACAAACCAAAAGAATGATCTTTTATATTTTTCTTTATTTTTACAGATGATAGATGATATGTTTATGTATCGAAAATCTTTTGTTGTGTCCTGTTATAAATAATATATTAGTTGTCGTTTTGTTATTCTTTATAAATATAAATTAAACTAAAAATATTATTAATGTTTTATTTGAAAAAATTGGATTTGTAATTAAATTTACTTTAACCAACTCACTATCTGTCAACTCAATTAAACAAGTGGATCGTCTAGGTTGTCAACTCAATTAAACAAGTATATTCTTAATTGGCAATGATCCTATGGTCCAGTGGTGGGTAGGCCAGATTTCTCGTGAGAGAGTCTGGTTCGATCCCCACTCGACGCATATAGGTGAGGTCAGGGGGTTTTACATTGCCACTTGTTGCGTGGTTTCCTCCTGGAACGGGCCGGATGAGAATTAAATGCCTATGATACCATTCGCGTGGCTTAACGTCCCGGATGGTTTGAGGGCCAAGGTGTACCTCGCCCTAAATGGAGGGTCCCTTGGTTTCGAACCCGGGGTCGCTCTTGACCTTACTGAAGTTGGAGCGAAAGCCCAACCAGCTGGTCTGTTACCGTTCAAAAGAAAAGTATATTCTTAATTTGTAAAGGGTCGTATTATTGGCACACCTTGGGGATTAAATCGACACCCTCAATACGCATCGTATAGGCCTATGCGATGCGTATTGGGGTGGTTCAAACTTCTATGTCTGCCAAAGGCTGCCAATGTCCCCTTACCAAAAAGTAATACGCATCGTATGCCTATACAATGCGTATTGAAGGTGTCGATTTAATTTTTTATTTTTTGCAAGGTAGTTTCTTGTCACGCGGTAGCTTTCCGTCACGCGAACGAAGAAGCAGCACTTTGGACATTTGTTAGTCTTCAAACATCTAGAAAACATTATTTGAGAATACCCCTGAATTTATCGAAGCTGTAGAATGAGATTCTCCACTCTTGGGTTATCATCTTTCAACCCCATTTTCCCTAAATTTATTGATTATGTTTTTCAACAGGGATGTAATGCAATGATTCCTCTCAATTGAATAGACCGACACTTGCTTCATATGACTCACTTGAATTGTCTCGGATGTAATAACAGTATGTAATGCAATGATTACTCTCAATTGAATAGACCGACACTTGCTTCATAGGACTCACTTGAATCGTCTCGGATGTAATAACAGTACGTTTAGCATCCGTGCCTGCTTGAATTGCAGAAAGCAAAGGATAACGAAGATGAACATTGTATTTATCACGAAAGTACTGAACAACCGAGATAACAGCTCCGGTTTCATCAGCTGCATTTGGAACATGAGAGTTGAAAAAAAACTGCAATTGGAATTGATCTTGGAACAACATACTCTTGTTACCATATGACATATGATAAAAGCGCTTCTCTAGACAATCTGGGATTATGTCCCGCAAATTGGGAACCACATATTTGCTTCAAGATTTACGTCCGATGTCCATGTTTGATCACATGGACTTCATCTGCGGCAGTCCACTAAGAAACAAATTCGGTCGAATAATGGCCAATAAGAAACAAATCTGTAAAATTAAACAATATTGATTGTTATAACATGATGGATGTGACACACACAGATTGAGGTTTGTATTTCCCATAGCCACCGTTTCCATAGTAAAAAACGGTTGAGGTTTGCAGATTCAATCTTCATTGCTTCATTAAAATTAACAAGGCAGTCTGTCTGCACCGTGATCTTCATATTCTTGGTTCAATACCAACTCATCTTTAGTAGAGTTTATTTGAGAACCTGATTCAGATACATAAATCTTGAAGCAAATATGTGGTTCCCAGTTGGTTACAGAAACCACTAGCAAAAGAACCCGACACGTCTTCATGTTACGGAGAATGTTCTCGAAATTGAAGGAAAAGGAAAAGATTTGTTGTAATCGAAGAAAAGAGTAAAAAAGATGAATTGAGGCGTGCATTGTTTAAATGTGAATCAGTTGGTATGTGTTCATATCAACGTTGTTTATCACCCTGTGTGAGCATTGGAAGCCCGGCAAACAGTCTTGCAATTATATCGTGTCAAGATGTTTCAGTTTGCACACATTCTCACTCAATGAATGTTAGGGTTTCGTTTCTTCATGCTCCAACTCCGTAGTAAAAGAGATTTGTTGAAATCAAAGAAATGAGTAAAAAAGATGAATTGAGGCGTGCATTTGGAACAAGAAGTCCAACAATCCATTCATTATTTGTTGTTGTCTAAACAATATGAATGCACGCAACGAATTTGACAACTGTGACAGCTTATTAAAAGTATAAATCACCTCCAATCCTTTCCTGGTCAAATCACACACTATAAAGTTTAAACATATCGTGTGTTGTAGTTTGGAAAGATGACCGAATAGACATCTGAATAACAAACTGTGGAGAACTTATTTGCGTTATCCTTCAACATAAGCTAAAATACTCTAAAATACGCTAAAATACTCTAAAATATGCTAGAATACGCTAAACATGCTAAAATACTATAAAATACGCTAAAATACCCTAAAATACGCTAAAATACACTGCAATATGTTAATATACGTCATATTACGAAAAAATACATGAAAATACGTTAAAATACGCCAAAATACGTTAAAATACCCTAAAATAGGTTAAAATAAGATAAAATACGTTAGAATACGCTCAAATACGTCAAAAATACTATTAAATACGCAACAATATGTTAGAATACGTCAAAATACGCAAAAATACGTCAAAATACGCGACTAACGATATTTCCACACACGTATACATACAACACGACACTATGGAGTACAAGTGAATTTCAAACAAAACTGTACGTAATCATAGAATACGATATTCGCACGCAACCGAATGGCACCGAAACGACTTATGTTGAAGTTATACGTCATAAAACGACAAAATATGCGATAGTTCGGCAAAAAACGACACGTATACGCGTCGAACTGAGGGAAACACGATAAAACTAAATTTGAAATAATGCCATATACGATCGTATAGGCCTATGTCGTATCATATATCGGCTTAATACGCATCGTATAGGCCTATATGATGCGTATTAAACTTTCAGTTTTCTCAAAAATACCCCTGAATTTATCAGAAAAACAAGGGTATTTCAGTAAATTCATCGATTAATACGCATCGTATAGGCCTATACGATGCGTATTGAACTATATATTTCTAAAAAATATGTTTCAAATCAAGGGTTCCATCATTACAACCACCTGTTTTCAACAGGGATGTAATGCAATGATTCCTCTCAATTGAATAGACAGACACTTGCTTCATAGGACTCACTTGAATCGTCTCGGAAGTATTGAACAACCGAAATAACAACTTCGATTTCATCAGCTGCATCGTTTACCGTGGAATGCATCCTTATTTCTGTAAATCGCACAAACAAGCATGCCTTGAACGAGTCTAGAACACTCGTAATCCTCAACTGGCTTTGAAAATGGACAGAATCTATTAAGAAACTGTTCGATTTCACGGTGAGTGGAGAAATCAGCGACGGAGAAATTGCTCGACACAGACATGCATCAGGAAAGAAGCATATAAAGAACCTTCAAAAGTTAGACATATTTTATTAGGTATTATACCTCGTTTAATAGCAAGATAAGAAGGATGAGATATCGGTAGTTAGCTCGAAGAAGTTTCTCTCGATCAGGTGTTCCAATAGATTCTCCCTATTAACAATGTCCTGTTAATTGTTTCTGATGACATGCTTGGTAACAAAGAGGAACACTTTCTTCTGTTTTATTTTTTTCTAGTTTTAGAAAGGTTTGACCATGCCGTATCATGTGTCATATGTCATAAAACGAAACATAATCCCAGATTGTCTAAAGAAGCGCTTTTATCATGTGTCATATTGGAAAAACATAATTTTACAGACGATTTAGAGAAACAGAGAATACGTTACGAGATTCTTTAAGAATTAGAAAAGGAGAAAATACGGAATGACAAGGGTGCTGGTCTTTTCTCCCACGTGTGATCCAGAGGTCGGTCTCGGGTGGGCATAAGATTCGTGGGCTCTATTGTCGGATCTGTGACTCCATGGAAGATGTGATTAAGGTAAGCGTGTCGTATCATGTGTCATAAAACGGAACATAATCCCAGATTGTCTAAAGAAGCGTTTTTATCATGTGTCATATTAGAGTAGTATGAGTCTGAGTCCATTTGTGGTTCGTGAATGTTTCGAATCATCATAGAAGACGTGTTGGGTTTGTATTTCCCATAGCCACCGTTTCTGTAGTAAAAAACAGTTGCGGTTTGCACGTTCAATCTTCATTGCTTTATTATAATTAATAATGCGGTCTCGATTGAAGATGTAGTTGCAAGATTGTTTGTCGGGCTTCCAATGCTCACACAGGGTGATAAACCACTAGTTTGTTTTTTTTTCCTATAATTTTACAGACGATTTAGAGAAATAGAGAATACATTATGAGATTCTTTGAGAATTAGAAAAGGAGAAAATACAGAACGACAAGGGTGTTGGTCTTTTCTCCCACGTGTGATCCAGAGGTCGGTCTTGGGTGGGCATAAGATCCGTGGGCCCTATTGTCGGATCTGTGACTCCATGGAAGATGTGATTAAGGTAAGCGTGCGTATCATGTGTCATAAAATGGAACATAATCCCAGATTGTCTAGAGAAGCGCTTTTATCACGTGTGATCGAGAAGTCGGTCTCGGGTGAGTTGTAGTTGATTTATAGGAGGAGGTTATGAAACGAATATATGTTTTATGCGAATTTAAAGGACAATACTGACAGGGGTGCTGGTCTTTTTTCCCACTATGCAAACTTGAAAAATCTGACCATAACACATTGTAGATTGGGGGGCTTGAATGGTTTTAATATATTTCATCCTGGACTATCTAGTCTAATACTTGAAAATGGATATGATCTTGTCAAGCTCTTTATCTATCATGTCATCGACCAACTGCTCGAAATCCCTTTAGTTTCTTGGGTGCTGGTCTTTTCTCCCACGTATTTTATCAAATGAACTGTCACGTGTGATTGGCACGTGTGATTATCAAATGACAACTTGAGGGGTCTAGTCCTAGCTAGTTTCTCCCACGTGATACGCATCTAATATGACACATGATAAAAGCGCTTCTTTAGACAATCTGGGATTATGTTCCGCAAATTGGGAACCACATATTCGTGTGTAAAAGCTTGGAAAGATGACCGAATAGAGATCTGTATACACCCTTGGTATTTGTTTACCACATGACACATGATAAAAGCGCTTCTTTAGACAATCTGGGATTATGTTCCGTTTTAACACGCCGCTTAAATCTCAGTTATGTCTCATTGCATTATGACAATACTGACAGGGGTGCTGGTCTTTTCTCCCACTGTGCAAACTTGAAAAATCTGACCATAACACATTGTAGACTGATAGGCTTGAATGGTTTTAATATATTTCATCCTGGACTATCTAGTCTAATACTTGAAAATGGATATGATCGTGTTAAGATCTTTATCTATCACGTTATCGACCAACTGCTTGAAATACCTTTCGTTTCTCGGGTTCGCATTCGACACAACACAACAAAAAATAAACTACAAAAAACAGTGCCTTGATACGCATCATATAGGCCTATATGATGCGTATCAAGCCCGCCGCCAGACATAACCTGCACCTGTCAGTCTGCCATGTCTTTTACTTTATTTCAATACGCATCGTATAGGCTTATACGATGTGTATTGAATTGAAAAAGTGTGCAGATAGACAGGGGGTGTGCCATTAGAAAATCCTTTCTAAAAGCATTTTTTGGTGAAATTAATATGTTATCTTTATTCTTTTAACCTTTTTTTACGAACGACGTAATTATACTTTTTTTAAATGTAAACTTCATTAAACAAACGCTAACCTCAAAACGAGGCGATAAAACCAGACATTACATATTAACAAACTTACACCAATCATCTCAAGACATATATGTGGATTTGACTCTACTTTTTAACCACAAAAATCCCACCGTCTTAACCTCGCACGAGATGTCCTCAAACTTGATCGATTTATTATTGAACTTTGCTTCGTTTCTCGCCCTCTAAATGCTCCAACAACCAATTATAAAGATGCCGATACTAACTAAGTTTTTTATGGGGCTCACATTCTTAACTTTAAGGAGAGCAACACCATACTAACAATTAACAACAATGACTTTATCAATTCAACCCTCTTTTAATTCTTTAAATTAACTTTTCACGTTATATATATAATTAAATTTAATTATTTACTTTAGTTGTAATTCACTAATTCCTTACTTTATTTAAAAATGTGAACTATATATAAATGTACCTATATAGAATTCAAAACATTTATTATTTTTTATTGTCTTACCAATAACATTACATTATATATATAGGGTTAGGTTCATTTGTGAACAATCCCTTTAATTATGATAGGGTGCCTGCGTAATGCAGCGGGGGTGACACTTTGCATTGAGGCACTCGTTTCTAGTAGTTTTCTTATTCGTAAAATATTTATGGTAGCATTATTGTGGTGGATATATGTCATAAGTGTTACACATATCTAGTAATTATTAAAGTTAGAATTTAAATTATCAAGTACTTTAAAAACAATTGACGCAATAAAGTAACACATGAATAAAAAAAATAAGTCTTAAACATAAATAAAAGTTATATAAAGTAGTACACGAATAAGGAAATATGAGTCTTAAATATAAAAGTTGAAAACTAAAAGCTCAAGTGTTAAGTACTTTACATCATCATGAGATCAATTTAGTAATCATACGGCTTAAACATCTGAAAGATGTCATCTATATTGTCACACCACCATTTGTCATAATCGAGATCAACGTCCTCTGTAATTTATTGTATCTCATCTTGTTTGATTATTACATTCTTTGGATGATGAGTTTCTTCTCTATTCTCATCTTTAACTGATACATCAGTAGTAGCTGGAGTAGTTTGGGGAACTGAAAAAAAATGTTAAGTATTTTAGTTACATATTTTATCATGTTACTGTTATAAATAATATAAAAAAGCGACGTTCGCAGTTAAACATAATATAAAAAAACAACATATCATGTTTTAGAAACATACTTACGTGTGTAAAGATCTGAAAGGATGAATATTGTAGCTCCAAAACCACTGAATAATAAATAAGATGAATGTTAAGTGTGAGCATAGAAGAATAAATCAAAGTTATACACAACAGAAAATTGAAATACATGTAAACCAAAAATTTTAAAGAACAAGAACTTTCTTGAAGTGAAAAAAATTAATGAATTATACTATATATAGAACCTATAAACCAACAAATTGAATAACTTGTAGCTTTTTTCAACTAACTAATATTATTTATATGAGTATTTTTGTACTTATAATCCCTAAAAAATGCAACAGAATCTGGTATTCAGATTTTGAAGATGTATTATGTTTAGATTATGGAGTTTTTTCCTAAAAGTTTGTTGGTGGAAAACTTATTTACCAAACTTCTAAAAAAACGTTTTTATAAAAAAGGTTTTAATGAAAACAAAAATGATTCTAAAAACATTTTTATAAATTTTTAATGAAAATTAAAATTCCATTTTGTTGAATATGGTATTATATAAAGTTTTGTTAATAAAACCAATTAGATAAAACAAGTGAGCTTGTTTGATATCAATTTACTAGCTACTAACCCATGTAAGTGTGTGCACCCAACCAAGTAAATACACAAACATACAGAATATGAACAAAGCTCATATCAAACCCGTATGTGCAAGGTTTCGAAATTAGTGAAACAAATTAGTGAACAATCTTAATCAAATGAAAATCAGAGTGAAAAGGGTTAGAATACTATTAAACTGATACTAATGACAACAACGTAGAGAGTCTTGAGCATTTAAAATGTGATAGGACACATTGCTTTATCACTTGTACACTAATTGTCACACCCCGATTTCCACGTGTCACCGTTGGGCCCGGTGGGGAGTATCGTGACGTGGTTGGCAACATAATAGTCAAACAACACAATATATAAATATGCACAGCGGAAGCAATTTAAAAGATATAATACAACCGAATTTAATATTGTAATATCAAATGTCACAAAATTCGGAAGTTTATCCACAGATGGATCGGAAACAAAATAGAAACAATAGTTCAACAGACGGTAGGCATCTTAAGCTTGCGAGACTTCTAATGATGCTAAGGAGAAATCCCAGCCAATTACGCTTAGTACCTGCATTTAATCTTTTTGGGAAAATACGTCAGTCTACACTGGTAAATACAATCAACTGACTCATTTTGGAAAATGATTGAAAATTTGTTTTGGATGCACGTGGCATAAACATTTTATTTAACTTGGGAGAATTATTTAAATATATAATCTTGTGAACGAATTACATGTTCCTTGTACGTTCAGTAGCCCGGATCTTGTCCGGGTTAAAGATCAATAGACACACCACAATATTCTTTTGTGCACTGACGGGTGTACGCCTACACCCCGATCTTAAGTCGTGGCCATTTCGTAAAATGATGTCAAGGATATCCGGGACATGGTCATTAACCCCCAAAGGCTTTAAGTAACAAGACTGTTTAAACGAGCCGATCAAATTATTCAATTAACCACCCAACGATGGAAGATTTGATGCCCGATCAAGCGGTATGCTATATACCATAACCCAAGCCCGTATAGGGAAAATAAGTTAAAAGTATTTACCTGAGCAAAGTATAATTCACAATAAGAAAACGCAAGTAGCTTTTACTGGTACTCCTAATCTGGAACGAAGGTTTATAATAACCTATTAGAATCCTAACGGGTCTTTAATTAAGCTTAAGCTTAGACCGGCTAGTTTCAAAGATACGGTTCGTACGCACGATTTAAGCGAAGACCGGATAGAATGTGATTTAGACCCGACAAGTTCAGACACTTGCTTAATATGGGTATTTCATTCACATTCTGGATTTTGAGATAAAACCGATAAGGGCTGACCCGTTTAGGCTTGTTTATGTAAACTAGTTACATAAACCGAACCGAACGCATAATAAGCATAACGAGTATTCATGAGAGCTATTTCCAGGTTTCCTAAGTTAATATGCTTCATATATGTTGTGACATCAGTAAGATGTCTTTTATTATGCCTGAAACGAATTTAAACACAAACTATGCCCCGTAGGGGTAGTTTGGTCATTTAAAAGGTTATAAAAGAGTTTAAGTATTCACCTGAGTTACAGGTCTGATGTAATCAGCAAAAATACTTATTTTACTAAGTCATAGCAGTAGGATAAAGTATATATGTGAAATTTATCAATTATAACCAAACTATGCACCGTAGGGGCATTTTGGTAATTTCACATAAGCCGAAAAGCTCAAAACTGAAGTCTGAGTTTAACAACCTTTGCTTACTGTTAAAATATTATAATTTTCCTCAAATATCAGTAGGTATCAACCCTTGTATGTTTAAAATAATTTTAGTACATACTATGCGTTAAAAACACTTAAAAAGGCGATTAGAGGCCATTTCCGGGTTTGATACATAAATCTGATATTTTTATATTTCCAGAAGGCTTAAAATAATTTATTTATCATATGTGATCAGTAGCAAAAGGTTTGGAGTCATTTAGATGTGTAAAACTCATTTTATAGCCCGTAAGGGCAAAACCGACAATTACCGGATTAGCCTACTACTATAAGTTATGCTCAGCCTAAAATTAATTAAAAATCTTCAAAAATCCCAAAATAATATATTACATCAGTGGGTAATGAGTTTGATGTCAAAAAGTATGTTTAACTAGGCTATACGCTAATTACGCCGTTTAATTAACATAAAGCTTTAATTTTACGCTAACGAGCATAACTCTTAACCTACACCTCAAACTGATGTCAAATTTTGCATACAAGTTTATATATCAGTAATTAAAGTTTCTACTCTTTTACATTTCCAAAAATCACGTTTTAAGGTGAAAAGGGCATAATGGTCAACATATGAGCAATTAACGGAATCATGCATATTAATTGGATAACTAATGATCCGAGGTGTATAATCACAGAGGGTTATACTAGCATGTAACCTGGTCCAAATAAAGCTCTAAGGAATTTCTAAAACATACCATAACGGGTCAGAACTGAAAGTCAAAGTATAAGTCAAACTATGCGACTTTTGGTTCCGAACCGGGTCTAAACAGGAAATTGTCGGGTTAAACATGTTTAGACATGTTCTTATACTAATTACCAAGTTATATTAATGATCAAACAGGTTGTATGTGTTCTACATTGCTAACTATGCATAAATTGTAATTTACACATTCTGTTGACTTTTTAAATACAAGTTTGACCCGACATTTGACCTAGTTAGAGTGGGAATCAGGGGGAACCCTTTTAAGGGTTTATTACCCACCTAATTACCAACTTATAACTACTTTTAATTCGAGATTTGACTGAGCCATTATTAATTAACCTCGAAGTCAAACCGTAATTACGATGGTTTGACTTTTAGCTAAATAACTAAGCTAAACATAATTTAAGAAGGTTAAGCAAACTTACAAGTGTCTAATGGTTGATTAGGAAGGCCTGGAGAGTGCTCTTGTGCTCCACAATTGATCAGAAGATGTTTGAGGAATGAATGATCAAAGTGTTGCACATTGGAGCTTTATATAGTGAACCAAGACATCACAAAGTGTTGACAACAAGGTCTACCACTGACCATAACATTCCCCCAGGTGTCCTAGATGTTTAGGGATTGTTTAGGGGCCAAGGGATATGAGGAAACTCGTTTAAAGGTGAGTTTTTGCGTTTAAACAGCAAACAGGAACATTTCTGTCGCTGGGCAACTGCTTGCGCACCGTAAGGATATGTTGTTGCGGTGCGCAAGCGTTCATCAGCAGCCAAAAATTTTGTTCTTTCATGCATTCGAAAGGGCAACCACTTATCTCGACTTTGGGACATTGTTTTGTCAGTTTGGGGCCTCTATTATGGGTCTTTAACAGTTACATACCCTACCATTATGTTATGTTTGCTTGGATCCTTTTCAAAAGTGCCGAACAAGAAGGTTAACCGTAGAAATTTCCATAGGAACCTATCATGCACTTCGAATTCATTTATTGTCAACGAATTTCTGGATTTAGGATATATTAGATGTTTGAAAAATATAATTGGGTCTTGGGATTTATAAATGAGGTTGCTCAGAGGTAAAAATTAACATGACACCACTTTTAAATCCTGCCAAAACATCTTTATTAAATCCGGGTTTACAACGCGTTTTGTCTTACATGACACGTGTCGTTATTTCATTGAACACGAATTTTCGAGGTGTTACATCCTCACCCCCTTAAAATAAATCTCGACCCGAGATTTACTGAAATAAATAAGGGTACTTTTCTTTCATCGTGGATTCAACCTCCCACGTATATTCGGGACCTCTACGGGCATCCCGTTTGACCTTTACAATAGGTACATGCTTCCTTCGAAGCTTTTTAACCTGTCGATCTTCAATCGACAATGGTTTTTCCACAAATTTTAAGCTCTCATCTATATACACACCTGTATGTGGTATAACCAGTGATTCGTCAGCGAAACACTTCTTCAGATTGCAGATGTGGAACACATTGTGAATTCCACTGAGGTCTTCAGGTAAGTTTAACTTATAGGCAACTGACCCGACACGTTCGATAACCTCGAAAGGTCCTATGTATCTCGGGCTTAGCTTGCCTTTCTTACCAAACCGCATCACTCCCTTCCAGGATGATACTTTAAGCAACACTTTATCACCTACTTCGAAGTGAAAAGCTTTACGCTTTGGATCAGCGTAACTCTTCTGCCTATCTCGGGCAGCCTTGAGACGGTCACGAATCTGGACAATCTTGTCCGTCATTTCAAAGACTATCTCTGGTCCTGATAATTGGACATCTCCAACTTCCGCCCAACAAACGGGCGATCTACACTTTCTACCGTATAACGCTTCAAAAGGCGCAGCCTTAATGCTGGTATGGTAGCTATTGTTGTAGGAGAATTCGATTAACGGTAGGTTCTTATCCCAACTACCACCTAAATCGATCGCACATGCGCGTAGCATGTCTTCCAACGTTTGAATAGTCCGCTCACTCTGGCCGTCCGTCTGAGGATGGTAAGCCGTACTAAAATTCAAACGTGTGCCCAAAGATTGTTGGAAGCTTTTCCAAAAATGTGACGTGTATCTAGTATCTCTGTCAGAGATAATAGACACAGGTATGCCATGTAAAGCTACAATCTTATCAACGTATAACTGGGCTAACATATCGGAGCTATAAGTCTCCTTAATGGGTAGGAAATGTGCTGACTTAGTCAGTCTGTCAACGATCACCCATATTGTGTCATTTCCTTTTCTCGTCTTAGGTAACTTGGTGATAAAATCCATAGTTACCATTTCCCATTTCCACGTAGGAAGTTCAGGCTGTTGTAGCAAACCTGACGGTTTCTGATGTCCGGCTTTGACTTGCGCACATGTCAAGCATTTAGCTACATAAGTGGCTACAGACTTCTTCAAGCCTATCCACCAATAATTTGCCCTTAGATCCTGGTACATCTTATCAGCTCCAGGATGAACGGAATATTTAGAACTATGGGCTTCTTGGAGGATGACATCTCGAAGTCCTCCATAAATTGGAACCCATATTCGTCCATTCAATCTTAGAATTCCGTCCTTGCTAAGAGTTAACTGCTCCTCAGTTACCCCTAGCTTTTCGTTAGGATAGTTAGCTTCCAACACAGCTTCTTTCTGTGCAGCTAACAACCTTTCAATCAAATTGTTCTTTATTTCCATGCGCTTGGCATTGATTCGAATGGGTTTCACCCTTTCCTTTCTGCTCAAGGCGTCAGCGAATCCATTCGCCTTGCCGGGATGGTATCTGATTTCACAATCATAATCATTTAAAGTCTCCATCCAACGGCGTTGCCTCATGTTTAACTCCTTCTGATTAAACAGATGCTGGAGGCTCTTGTGATCAGAATAGATCACACACTTGATTCCATATAGATAATGCCTCCACAGTTTTAGTGCGAATACAACGGCACCCAATTCCAAGTCGTGGGTGGTGTAATTCTTTTCATGCACCTTTAACTGTCTTGAAGCATAGGCAATAACTTTGCATTTCTGCATAAGCACACACCCCATGCCAGTGTGAGATGCATCGCAGTAAACCACAAAATCTTGTATTCCATCTGGCAAGGTCAAAACAGGGGCGTTGCTCAATTTCTGCTTTAGGATATCAAAGGACTCTTGCTGCTTAGGGACCCAAATGAACTTTACTTTCTTCTTAGTCAAGGAAGTTAGGGGTGCAGCAATCCTTGAAAATTTTTCGATGAAACGCCTGTAATATCCTGCCAATCCTAGGAAGCTACGAATCTCTGTAGGCGTCTTTGGCTCTTGCCAGTTCATAACAGCTTCAACCTTAGCGGGATCCACTTGGATACCACGCTCGCTAACCACATGTCCAAGAAATTGGACTTCACGAAGCCAAAATTCACACTTAGAGAATTTGGCATAGAGTTTCTCGTGATGCAGGAGTTTGAGAATACATCTAAGGTGTTTCTCATGGTCAGCTTGGTTCTTCGAGTAGATAAGAATGTCGTCGATGAAAATGATGACGAACTTGTCTAAGTAAGGTTTGCAAACGCGATTCATGAGATCCATGAACGCGGCAGGTGCATTAGTGAGCCCAAAAGGCATCACTAAGAACTCGTAATGACCATAACGAGTCCTAAATGCTGTTTTATGCACGTCTTCATCTCTAACCTTCAGTTGATGGTAGCCTGACCTCAAATCAATCTTCGAGAAATAACTTGCCCCTTGTAACTGATCGAACAAATCGTCGATCCTGGGCAAAGGATACCTATTCTTTATTGTGACCTTGTTGAGCTCACGGTAATCGATGCACAGACGCATCGATCCATCCTTCTTCTTGACAAACAGGACTGGCGCTCTCCAAGGAGACAAACTAGGTTTAATGAAACCTTTGGCTAGCAATTCATCCAGTTGTGTTCTCAATTCCTTCATTTCCGTGGGTGCCAACCTATAGGGTGCTCTAGCAACTGGTGCTGCTCCGGGGATGATATCAATCCTGAATTCCACTTGCCTATCTGGTGGCAAACCAGGTAGTTCTTCTGGAAAAACTTCTGGGAATTCAGAAATAACAGGGATGTCTTTTATCTTCGGTTTAGGCTCATCAATAATCACTTGTGCCATGTAGATGACACAACCCTTCTTTAAACATTTTGAAGCCTTGCGCATAGTCACTTGCTCAGGTAGCCCATACTGGGTATCTCCCCGAATGGTAAGTGATTCACCAGACGGAGTCTTTATCACCACTTGTTTCTTGTTACAGACAATTTGGGCCTGGTTGTGAGATAACCAGTCCATACCCAGAACTATGTCAAAACCGGCCAACTTAAAGGGAAGTAGAGACAAAGGAAAAGAATGGTTCTTAATGGATATAACACATCCATCTAACACAGTTGAGACGGCTTCTAAGGTGCCATCTACTAACTCTACCTCATAATTTATACTCAAGGTTTTGACAAGTAAATTCAGCAATTTGCAAAATTTATGATCTACGAAAGACTTATTAGCGCCTGAATCAAATAGTACTCTAGCATAGACGTAATTTACAAGGAAGGTACCTGTAATAACGTTGTCGTCTAGAACCGCTTCCTTTGCGTCCATTCTGAAGACTCTAGCATTAGTCTTCTTGGCCTCTTCAGGCTTCTTGTTGTATTTAGGGCAGTTGGTCTTAATGTGCCCCTTTTCATTGCAACGGTAGCACGTTGCGTCTTTCATTTTCTTGCAATCCAAGGTTTTGTGATCCGTGGACTTGCATATACCACAAGCAAAGGTTTTTGACTGAGTCTGCGAATTCGAATCTAACCTGCACTTCCCAAAGTGCCGTTTCTTGCAAATTTTGCATTTGGGCTTCTCACCAGAATGATGCCCATCTTTCCTTGACTCAGATCCTTTCTTGTTGTCACCGTTCCCACGGTGCTTCTTGTTCGACCTTCGTGAACCATCATCTTCACGTTTTCTCTTCTCAGCCTCCTTATTCCTCAGCGATCTTTGCCTGACCGCATCCAAAGTAAGGGATAAAGATATGTCAGCTACTGATCTAAAAGTAGCTGGCCGAGAAGCTTTCACGCTTGCCTTAATCTCGGGGGCTAAACCACCGATAAAACGAGCTATTCTTTTTGGTTCCGGGGTTACCAGATATGGAACCAACCGGGACATAGTGTTGAAGCTCGTTAGGTAAGCTTGACAGTCAAGGTTTGTCATCACCAATGATAGAAAATCAGACTCTATCTTCTCCACCTCATGCTGAGGGCAGTAATTTTCCCTGATGAGGGCAACAAATTGATCCCATGACATATTGTACAATGGGATTTTCCCGGTGGCTTGAATCAGAGATCTCCACCATGCTAAAGCTTCACCCTTAAAAGACTGCGACACAAACTTGACCACGTCTCTCTCAGCGCATCCGCTGATATCCACAACCGTATCCATCTCATCCAGCCATGTCATACAGTCAATGGCTCCTTTCTCCCCAGTGAAATCCCGGGGTTTGCAAGAAACAAAATATTTATATGAGCAACCCTTCTCATGGGGTCCTTGGTTCAATACAATATGTTGAGATGGATTACTGTGGTGGTTAGAGGAGTGTCGATCATCATCCTTCTTGGGTTCTTCCTTTTTGGAAGGCGGCTTCGAATGCGGTTTAGATATGGTCCTACTTCGAGTCCCACTATACTCTTCGTACTGCCGCTCCAAAGCCTTAGTAACTGCGTCGTCGACCAACGCTTTCAATTCAGCATCCGTTAAATTAACCCGGGCGTTATCAATGTTCTCCACTGGATGACTATTTATCTCATCTGAGTCAGCCATTTTAATTGAACTGTTACAGAAAAGAAGGACAATAGTTTATTTGGGAGTTTATTATGGAACTGCCCCTTAGGGAAATTCATTAACCATGGTAAACAGAGACCATATTTAGTTAATTTATTAGTCATATTTATTTAGGATTTCTATTATAATTTATCATAATTATAAAACAATAACAGTTTTATTTGTGGCACAAAAGGCCTAGTCACATGGACACTTTTAATTATAAGTTATGATTTCAGAGAATCAAAATATGAAGGTATACTGGCACAATAGGCCTAGTCACAAGGACATTTATATATTATAAGCTATGATTTCAGAGAATCAAAGCATGAAGGTTTGAACCTAGTTCATTACCTTTATCAGACATGGAGTCATAGCTACCACTGTCTTTTGGCTCATATGGAAATGAGCAGGGCCCGTAGGCACCATATTACCACCTATGGTCAAAATATGATCATCGTAATTGATGATCTGACCCATGATTCAGAGATCATTAAGTTGGGTTAGGAATCTTTGAAAGATCCTTATGTAATAATAACGTGTGTGATTTTAAATGAATCACATCTGCCAGGAGTGTTAACATGTTTTTAGATGTTAACAGGGATTTGAATCTTTTAAACAGGTCTTACCATCATGGTCAGGTCTTTATAATGACACTCCGACTAGGTTTCACTCTTAAGATTCTTATTCAATAATTAAGTAGGCAGATTATCTTTAAAAGGAATGAATTCTTATTTATTTATTTCATATATAACATTTATGCATATAATAGCAAGATGAAATTTATAAACATAACATTCCATTAATTTTTCAAAAGATTACATGTTGCCCTAAACGGGACTTTTCAGCAAACAAACTTACCCACACAGGGGCTTAATAACACACATACCCACGCAGGGGCTTAATAACAAACATACCCACGCAGGGGCTTACACAAATAACATACCCTCGTAGGGGTTTACAGAAAGATAGACCCACGCAGGGGTCAAAATAAACAACATACATACCCACGCAGGGGTTTACAACGATTGGAAGGATTCAGTGGTCCTTCTTGCTCTTTCCTTTGATCAAGCTTGTCAATCCTTGGAAGAAAGTTTGTCGCTCCCTTCGTTCCCTGTGAAATTATCGCTCCACATGGTCCAACCTTTGCAAAATTTCTTCGCGCTCTGGTGGGGAGAACCTTGGTGGTTGCGATTGTTGCCTGATAATAGGTCTTGGAGGTATTTGGTACCCATGTGTTGGGTACCCCACTCCCCATGGATCCCCATAGGGTCCTTGGGTGTTGTAGTTAGCCGCTACCATGTATGGGTCGACTTCTGCATAGTTGTAGTTGGTATGCACTGGCTGTTCAGACGGGTTATACGCCATGGAACCCGTGTATGCTGGAATTGGGTTATCAAAACCCATAGGCGGTGGTTACGGTGCCACCGGGTGTGAGGGTCCACCCAATTTTGGGTCCTCCTGAAGTGGCGGATAGTGGCTGCCACTTGATTGTCGTGGAGAACTAAAGTGAAAGTCTCCCGCCCGCGCAGACATACGCGCTCCGGTTCTCCTACGCCTTGGCGGTTGCGGAGGTGCCGGTTGAACTGGTGGCGGTGGAGGCGGTGGCGTAACTGCCACAAACCGTGAATCCACAGAGGGATCCTGTTGCTGCTGTTGCTGCTGCTGAGGCGGTGAATGGCGAGGAGGTGTATAGTACCATTCGTGCCTGGTAAACATCGCCTGAAAGCTGTCTGGACCACCGTAGGGTGATCCGTGGAATGAAGATCCATCCGAAATCTCGATCGGATGGTTCAGTGTACCATTGGCGGGTTCGACGGGATCCGTGTCCTCGTCCATATCCTCCGCGTTGTCTCCCGAGAAGTGGTCCTCCGGGCCCAATGGGTTAAAACCCACTGGTTCTTGTATATAATTGACCGGGTTAAACCGGCCCCGAAAAACGGGTGTAGGGTCACCAAAAGAGTTGTGCGATAAGGATCGCTGTAATGGCATGTATGAAGGTTGAGGGTTGTTGGGCTCATACTCCGGCTGTGTCCCGTAAGGGTTATGCACTGGAGGCGTTGAGCTGGTGAGACCGACCGTCTAGCCGGCTCAAAGAGGTTCCTCCGGTTCTGCCGGGGATCGTCACTCTCCGTGGTGGATGGAGCTCGCATATGCGAAGGTCCAGCTTCATTATCATTGGGGGCGGTGACTGGCCCCTTGCCTCTTCCTCTTCTTCTATAGAATCTTGGCGGCATTTTCAAATCCTGTCATTATAATATGAGATAACAAAACAAAAATATATACAAAATAAAGGACAACACAACTAGGTGGAATTTGTCCTATGTTATATGTCTAGACTCGAAAGTTTAGAACTGTGCAATTGTGTCATTGAGATTAAACACAAAAGGCCAGTGTTTAATTCACTCAATGTTGGCTCTGATACCAACCTGTCACACCCCGATTTCCACGTGTCACCGGTAGGCCGGGTGGGGAGTATCGTGACGTGGTTGGCAACATAATAGTCAAACAACACAATATATAAATATGCACAGCGGAAGCAATTTAAAAGATATAATACAACCGAATTTAATATTGTAATATCAAATGTCACAAAATTCGGAAGTTTATCCACAGATGGATCGGAAACAAAATAGAAACAATAGTTCAACAGACGGTAGGCATCTTAAGCTTGCGAGACTTCTAATGATGCTAAGGAGAAATCCCAGCCAATTACGCTTAGTACCTGCATTTAATCTTTTTGGGAAAATACGCCAGTTTACACTGGTAAATACAATCAACTGACTCATTTTGGAAAATGATTGAAAATTTGTTTTGGATGCACGTGGCATAAACATTTTATTTAACTTGGGAGAATTATTTAAATATATAATCTTGTGAACGAATTTCATGTTCCTTGTGCGTTCAGTAGCCCGGATCTTGTCTGGGTTAAAGATCAATAGACACACCACAATATTCTTTTGTGCACTGACGGGTGTACGCCTACACCCCGCGCTTAAGTCGTGGCCATTTCGTAAAATGATGCCAAGGATATCCGGGACATGGTCATTAACCCCCCAAAGGCTTTAAGTAACAAGACTGTTTAAACGAGCCGATCAAATTATTCAATTAACCACCCAACGATGGAAGATTTGATGCCCGATCAAGCGGTATGCTATATACCGTAACCCAAGCCCGTATAGGGAAAATAAGTTAAAAGTATTTACCTGAGCAAAGTATAATTCACAATAAGAAAACGCAAGTAGCTTTTACTAGTACTCCTAATCTGGAACGAAGGTTTATAATAACCTATTAGAATCCTAACGGGTCTTTAATTAAGCTTAAGCTTAGACCGGCTAGTTTCAAAGATACGGTTCGTACGCACGATTTAAGCGAAGACCGGATAGAATGTGATTTAGACCCGACAAGTTCAGAGACTTGCTTAATATGGGTATTTCATTGACATTCTGGATTTTGAGATAAAACCGATAAGGGTTGACCCGTTTAGGCTAGTTTATGTAAACTAGTTACATAAACCGAACCGAACACGTAATAAGCGTAACGAGTATTCATGAGAGCTATTTCCAGGTTTCCTAAGTTAATATGCTTCATATATGTTGTGACATCAGTAAGATGTCTTTTATTATGCCCGAAACGAATTTAAACACAAACTATGCCCCGTAGGGGTAGTTTGGTCATTTATAAGGTTATAAAAGAGTTTAAGTATTCACCTGAGTTACAGGTCTGATGTAATCAGAAAAAAATACTTATTTTGCTAAGTCATAGCAGTAGGATAAAGTATATATGTGAAATTTATCAATTATAACCAAACTATGCACCGTAGGGGCATTTTGGTAATTTCACATAAGCCGAAAAGCTCAAAACTGAAGTATGAGTTTAACAACCTTTTCTTACTGTTAAAATATTATAAGTTGCCTCAAATATCAGTAGGTATCAACCCTTGTATGTTTAAAATAATTTTAGTACATACTATGCGTTAAAAACGCTTAAAAAGGTGATTAGAGGCCATTTCCGGGTTTGATACATAAATCTGATATTTTTATATTTCCAGAAGGCTTAAAATAATTTATTTATCATATGTGATCAGTAGCAAAAGGTTTGGAGTCATTTAGATGTGTAAAACTCATTTTATAGCCCGTGAGGGCAAAACTGACAATTACCGGATTAGCCTACGACTATAAGTTATGCTCAGCCTAAAATTAATTAAAAATCTTCAAAAATCCCAAAATAATATATTACATCAGTGGGTAATGAGTTTGATGTCAAAAAGTATGTTTAACTAGGCTATACGCTAATTACGCCGTTTAATTAACATAAAGCTTTAATTTTACGCTAACGAGCATAACTCTTAACCTACACCTCAAACTGATGTCAAATTTTGCATACAAGTTTATATATCAGTAATTAAAGTTTCTACTCTTTTACATTTCCAAAAATCACGTTTTAAGGTGAAAAGGGCATAATGGTCAACATATGAGCAATTAACGGAATCATGCATATTAATTGGATAACTAATGATCCGAGGTGTATAATCACAGAGGGTTATACTAGCATGTAACCTGGTCCAAATAAAGCTCTAAGGCATTTCTAAAACATACCATAACGGGTCAGAACTGAAAGTCAAAGTATAAGTCAAACTATGCAACTTTTGGTTCCGAACCGGGTCTAAACAGGAAATTGTCGGGTTGAAAATGTTTAGACATGTTCTTATACTAATTACCAAGTTATATTAATGATCAAACAGGTTGTATGTGTTCTACATTGCTAATTATGCATAAATTGTAATTTACACATTCTGTTGACTTTTTAAATACAAGTTTGACCCGACATTTGACCTAGTTAGAGTGGGAATCAGGGGGAACCCTTTTAAGGGTTTATTACCCACCTAATTACCAACTTATAACTACTTTTAATTCGAGATTTGACTAAGCCATTATTAATTAACCTCGAAGTCAAACCGTAATTACGATGGTTTGACTTTTAGCTAAATAACTAAGCTAAACTTAATTTAAGAAGGTTAAGCAAACTTACAAGTGTCTAATGGTTGATTAGGAAGGCCTGGAGAGTGCTCTTGTGCTCCACAATTGATCAGAAGATGTTTGAGGAATGAATGATCAAAGTGTTGCACATTGGAGCTTTATATAGTGAACCAAGACACCACAAAGTGTTGACAACAAGGTCTAGCACTGACCATAACATTCCCCCAGGTGTCCTAGATGTTTAGGGATTGTTTAGGGGCCAAGGGATATGAGGAAACTCGTTTAAAGGTGAGTTTTTGCGTTTAAACAGCAAGCAGGAACATTTCTGTCGCTGGGCAACTGCTTGCGCACCGTAAGGATATATTGTTGCGGTGCGCAAGCGTTCATCAGCAGCCAAAAATTTTGTTCTTTCATGCATTCGAAAGGGCAACCACTTATCTCGACTTTGGGACATTGTTTTGTCAGTTTGGGGCCTCTATTATGGGTCTTTAACAATTACATACCCTACCATTATGTTATGTTTGCTTGGATCCTTTTCAAAAGTGCCGAACAAGAAGGTTAACCGTAGAAATTTCCATAGGAACCTATCATGCACTTCGAATTCATTTATTGTCAACGAATTTCTGGATTTAGGATATATTAGATGTTTGAAAAATATAATTGGGTCTTGGGATTTATAAATGAGGTTGTTCAGAGGTAAAAATTAACATGACACCACTTTTAAATCCTGCCAAAACATCTTTATTAAATCCGGGTTTACAACGCGTTTTGTCTTACATGACACGTGTCGTTATTTCATTGAACACGAATTTTCTAGGTGTTACACTAATGTATCATCTACTTGTATATTTTAATCCGCACAACAATACTAACCAAGACAACTATTAAAATGTCAACAAAAATGAGTAGGTCTTCATGGTACCTTTGGATTTTTTTTAAAACATTATAATTTATAAAATATGTCAAGAATATGTAAAATAATTATAAGTTTGTTGTGGAAAGGGATAAATGTAACTAATTAACCATAATTTTGTTAAAATAAAGGGATTTAAGTGTAATAATATGAGGGACTAAAATATAATTAATGTTTGAAAGACCAAGTTACCCTCATTTTAGGGGTGTTTTTATAAATAAAGAAGGAAGAAGTTCATATTTTTTGGGTATCTTAAAATACCCATCTGTCATGCATTATACTATAGTATAGATAATTAAATTTAATTATTTACTTTAGTTGTAATTCACTAATTCCTTACTTTATTTAAAAAATATGAACTATATATAAATGTACTTATATAGAATTCAAAACATTTATTAGTTTTTATTGTTTTACCAATAACATTACATTATATATATAGGGTTAGTTTCATTTGTGAACAATCCCTTTGATTGTGAATACTAGTGAACTAATCATAGCCCTTGATTATCAATACACAAGTGTAAATAAATGGCCGGGATTTGATTATTAAAATACACTATTGTTTACTCTAGAACCCCACCTATATATATATATGTATGTATATATATATATATATATATAGGCCGGTTAATGTACAAGAGTGCTTAACGTGCGAAGTGTACGCGAGTAAATTACGCATGTTATAAAACTCAATCCCTAACCATGCATGAACGAATATCTACTTACCCTAATCAGGCACGTTAACAAATGACACGCGGCGCAATCTCCTATTCGGATACGTTTCACACGATAACCACTCTTATATTTTACACACTATATATAGATAGGTGAATTACAGGGAGAAATCTAATGTGAGTTACAAAAACTCTGAAAACTTAATATATGGATATCAGGCTGCCACATGTTACCCTTTTCGCTTCAACATTACTAACATCTACACACTTTTTGTAACAGTGGAGAAAGGAGAGATTGTTCACATTTTTTGTAACTTCACCTGTTATAATTTTTTATTATTTTTTGGTAGATTTTTTTATATTATGTTAAGTGTATGGATTTTAAAACTTTATAATTTAAAGCAAGATTTTGTAATGCGTGTAAAAAAATATGTTACATTTTTTCACAGCGAGATTTTTATGTAACAATTGCATTTGTTACATATTTTTTGTGTCAGAGGAGAGGAGAGGAGAGGAGAGAAGAGAGAAAATTGTAAAGTTACAATTTTTGTTAGTTACACTGTTTAAAAAAATACATTCTTTTGTATCATTTTAATAGTTAGAGCCTTTTAACATCAACCATTGATTACATGAGATGGATGGTGGAGATAAAAAATTTTAGGTTTCTTAAAGTCATGTTCGTTTTCATTTTATCAATCCCCTATATATATAATTAAACTAGTGGGGTGCCCGCGCGATGCGACGGGGGCGACACTTTGCATTGCGGCACTCGTTTCTGGTAGTTTTCTTATTCGTATCATATTTATGATAACAATATTGTGGTGGATATATGTCATAAGTGTTACACATATGCAAAGTTTTGTTTTTTATAAAAAATAATAATCAAAAGACAAAAAATATTGTTTTTTCTATAAAAATTAATAATCAAAAGACAAAAAATAAAAGATAAGTTGTTATAATTGTAAAGCATGTTTATTTTATTGGTTAAATTATAAAGTATAATTTTATTCTTGAAAGTTCATAACTTTTTTTAAATATCCACATAGTACTCATCCAATAAACTTTAAGTTTAAAATTTTCGTTTTTATAAAAATAAAAATTGTATTTGACTCGTAAGTACGTTTTAGACCTTTAACTTAAATTGTTAATTTTGTTTTTTTACAGATATAAAAAATTTATATTTTTATAAAATTTCAAAAACTGTTTTTATAAAAAAAATAGGATGTTAAGAGTTTATATCTTTATTAACTTTATATCATAGTAAGTTCGAATTTTTAGTTCCTAACTAATCTTATCTATATGAATCTACTTTTAACTTATAATCCTTAAAAATATGCAACACAATCTACTATCTATCTAGTCAAGTTGGTAAATAATTATTTTGAAATTGACTAATATTATCTATAACAATATAGTTGAACTTATAATTCCTAAAAATTTGCAACACAATTTAGTATTTATCTAGTAATGATTGTAAATTTCTGGAGTATTTTATTTATAATACTTGTTACAAAAAAAGTTTAAAAAATAATTATTTTTTTATAAAAACAAAATGTTTTGTTTATAAATAAAGTAAAAAACTGTTTTACACATGTAAAGTTTCGTTTTTAATAAAAAAAATAATAATCAAATGAGAAAAAATAAAAGATAAGTTGTTATAGTTGTAAAGTAAGTTCATTTTGTTGGTTAAATGATAAAGTTTATAATTTTATTTTTTAAAGTTCATAACTTTTTTTTAAATATCCACATGGTACTCATCCAATAAACTTAAAGTTTAAAATTTTTGTTTTTAAAAATAAAAAATAAAAAATAAAATTTTAAAAAATAGTAGTTGACTCGTAAGTATGTTTTACACCTTTAACTTTAATTGTTAAATTTCGTTTTTATATATATAAAAATTTATATTTTTATAAAATTTTAAAAATAGTTTTTATAAAAAAATAGGATGTTAAGAGTTTATATCTTGATTAGCTTTATATCATAGTAAGTTCAGTTTTTTAGTTTAGCTTTATAGTTTATTACTTTATTATTTTTTAATTAAGAAATACAAATTATTATATTAATATCCAAGATTAACTGCAATATTTTATAATTTCAGCTTGACTATATCTAACTGTTATATCTATTTATTGCACTTTAGGATATTAACTTATATAAGTTCAGTTGACTTGTAAATTTAGGATACTAACTTTATTTTGAACTTTAATAATATGGTCCTGCATTATATTAACACAAAAAATAAAGTTTAAATATAAAATAAACTTTATTCATACGTCTAGATCAAACATAACAACTGAAAATAAAAAAAACATAAAAACACTTGATAGATTTCATATTAGACTGCATGAAATCCGTTCCGCTTCTGAATTGACACCTGAATTATTTTTAATCGGGTTTTCTGGTTTGTGCTTGAAATCGGCAGTATCTTCTAATTCCTCTTCTTTGTCATTGTCCTTAGAATTGTCTAAATTAATAACCTCACTCCATTTCCATTTAGAGAGTCTCTTGGATCTCTTCCTTTGAGTCTCAAACTTCTGATCCTTAAAAAGGACAAAAATTAAATACAAAAGTTAAAAAAAATATTAAATAAACATTAAAATTACCTCTTCATTAAATTCACATTGAAGATTAGACTTGTAAGGACTAAACATTCCACCATAAGAAATAATATCAACACTTTTATCACCATCATCCTGCAATAAAACACACATATAATAACATAACGAACATGTTAATACGAAAGATATACGCAAAAATAATACTTAAAAACCAGCAAAATCAATACCTTAGAAGCTTGTTCGACAACTGGGTTGTTTAAATTGGCATGTTCATCGTGCAACTGAATCTGAAAAATCAAATAAGTTAACATTCACATAAAATTAAATAAAAAACAATTATTCACTACTGCGATATAATAGAACTGACCTTAGAACTTTCAATCTCGCATGCTTGGTTTTTTGCAATAATTGAATTTAGAACTGGGTTTCTAACTTTGTTTAGCAATAGATACATGGGTGTCATGCTATGTATTTATAGTAGTAACTATAGAAGTGTATTAGGGTTTAATTTTAGATTTGCCACCCCTTTATTTAGGAAGTTTATTGTGGTTAGTTTTAAGTTTTTATAAGATAAATCTACGTATAGATATTAGGCAGTTTTAATAAAATAAAATGTGACACATAATATCTTCATTTTATGTTACGGTATTTTTAATTCTTTTTGTTTTTGTTTGCATAGATGGAGCCCATCTTTGTAGATTAGGCGCATTAGATCACAAGTATTAATTACTTGTACATTAAAGCATTATCGACTTGTACCTTTTAATCCATGCGTCGATATTGAACAAGACAACTATCGAAACGTCGACAAAAATGTGTAGGTTGTCATGCTATCTTTGGATTTTTTTAAACAATATAATTTATAAGATATGTCAAGAATACGTAAAAAAATTATAAGTTTGTTGTGGAGGGGTGAATTGTAACTAATTATCTATAATTTTGTTAAAACATCAGGGATTTAAGTGTAATAAGTTTAGGGGCTAAAAAATAAATAGTGTTTAAAAGACCAAACTACCCTCATTTTAGGGGTCTTTCTATAAATAAAGAGGGGGAAAGTTCTTATTTTTTGGGTATCTTAAAATACCCCTCTCTCATGCATTATAATATAGTATAGATATAATTATTTACTTTAATTATAATTCCTTACTTTATTTATAAATATGAAATATATAAATGTACTTGTATAAAATTTAAAACATGTTATGAATGTATCATTTATATGGTGACTCTCCACATACATAACTCATATCTCTTCAATTTCTTTTGTATTAATGTATGTGCCTATATATATATAGAGGCATTTGTATATGGTGTATATAGATTAATGAATAAGAATTCTCCATGTTCTATTCTCTACATGATTTTATAGTTTTGTTCTCATGTTTATATACTTATATATTGGTTGCTAATAGACCGTTGTTTTACAACACGTTATCAGCACGACGTAACGTGTCCCTTATGGCGTTACGTCATCGTTAATGAACCACTGATGGTGAAGGCTAGGGGTGTGCACGGTTCAGTGTTGTAAAAGTCGGATTACTCGGCCGAGTACTCGGCGAGTACTCGGTCCTCGGACCCCCTCCGAGGCGACTTCCTCCTAGGAGGTCTCAATTAGTCGGCCTCGGGATTACTCGGGAGTACTCGGTGCCTAGTCGGCCTAGTCGGCGATTAGTCGGACGTAGTCGGCCTAGTCGGTCTAGGCGGTCAACGTGGTTTGTTGACTTTTAATCGGTCAAACTCGGTCAAAATCGCCCTACTCGGCCTTGTACTCGGACTACTCGGACTACTAGGCCTTGTACTCAGACTAGTCGGACTTGTATTCAGAATATTTGAACTTAAAACATGTTTCATTTTAAATTATACTCAGTTGACATGAATTATGCTTATTTTAACACATAAATAATATATAACAATTAATTTTCTTTATATTTACCATGTTCGCGTACTCCCCGAGTACTCTCCGAGTACTCCGATTACTCCTAACTCCCCAGTCGGCCGACTAGGGACCGCCTAGCGACTTTTACAACACTGGCATGGTTCGGTTCGGTTTTTGGGTAAAATCGAAACCGAAATGTCGGTTTTTGGGTTTTAAAAACCGTTCGGTTTCGGTTTTTTTTCGGTTTCGGTTTTTCGGTTTTTACGTCGGTTCGGTTCGGTTCGGTTTTTCGGTTATTTCGGTTTTTGGAACAAAATTATGTAAGATTCAAAAAATAAAAAGTATAATTTATATTATAACAATATTTTTATATGTTTATATTTAAGTTATTATAGTTCACCTCTTTAATTAGTATTGTTTACATAAACCTAACCTTCTAATATATTTTTATGTTTCTTCAAAGTTTTATTAAATTTAATATTTATATTAAATTTTGTTATATCTTATAGGTAATAATAAATCATTTCAGTTATAATGTTTTTATTATAAACACTTTACATTTAAGAATAAAATTAACATTTTCTACTAGCATTGGGTTAAACACTTAAACAATTTAAACTTAAACATAAAAATATATGGATTGTAACTTATCGGTCCGGTTCGGTTTTTTTTCGATTATTAAAAACGTTTATCCGAAAACCGAACCGAAATTTTCGGTTATTAAAAATCCGAAAACCGAACCGTCGGTTTTTGTTTCGGTTCGGTTTTTTCGGTTATTCGGTTATGGTTCGGTTATTTCGGTTTTCTTGCTCACCCCTAGTGAAGGCCTCACGAGAAGTTATGGGTCTCTTTACCAAACCAGGTAAATAAACTATTCCTATAAACCTTTATGAATCATATGTTACTATGTAGTTGTTTGTTTTGCTAAAATAATTTCAACTGAAGTGTAAGCCAAATATTTAATTGATGTGTTCGTATTGTTTTAGTGAGTTGTGTCTTGTTATGTTTAAATAATATTTCATTGTGTTTCATTTGTGTAAGAATTATTTTATTATGTGTTTGTAAATCTGTTTATTGTTTTTATTTTAATAAATCTGCTACTATTTCTTTATACTAACATTTGTTTGTTGTAAACTCACTTTAAGTTGGTACTTGTTTAAAACAAACTGTTAGTTGTGCATAGGTATGTATTCTATATTATGCTGCTCTAGGTTGTATCTACTAAATGTTTATATAATTTGTTTTTAGATTGAATTGTTTTTGGAATACTGTATGAGCTTAATATTGCTATCTTATTGTTTCTTCATCCATCAAATTAGTAATAAACTTTGAAGTCTAAGTTCATCTGTTCATTTAGTAAAAAAAGATCGTCTAGTTAGTGTTATTGTAAATATTGTCTTTTATCATGTCCTGCATATAATACAATACAATATGGTTATTTAGGTATGTTATATTCCCGAATGAATAACAAAAGGTTTATGTCGATGTACATCTTTGAGATCATAGATTTTTTATATCACAAGTTTGATAACATATTTAAATAAAACCAATTATGCATGATGTTGATGTGTAATATTATATTGCTATTAATTGAAAGTAATTTTATTGAAATTTGTATCGATCAACTATATTTATAATTAAATTCAGTGTTGACTGTTGAGTTTATTTTTTAATCTTTTCCTAATAATATGATTTTGTTGAAAAATAAGTTTATGGTATTGATTGATATTAAATGTATATTCAAATACTATTAACACGGAAGGTAACTTTCGTTTATTCATGCTATAAGGAAATGTATTTGGTTAAATACGTACATGTAAACAAAGTTCATGATTAAACTAAATTAGAGGGATTCATTCAAATATAAATGAGTAGATTTGAGAATATTATTTGTTATAATGTTGGGGTTATATAATTTTTGGTATATATGTTCCTTTATGATATTATAATCTTCAATCTTAAAAAAATAATCTAAAATAAATTCATGGAGATATTTGTTTATTTTTTAAGTTAGAGTGACAAAACCATGTATATGGATATTTGTGATTGGTTATATAGCGATGAGTTACTATATAATATTCATGTTTCATAAATAAATACATATTTCATAAAACTGATGAACACATGTTATATCATAAGATTGTGTCATGCATTGTATAATCATCACCTTTAAATATTACCATAAACTTTTTTAATAGTGTTCTTGATATATTTTAATATTCAATCATGATACAGTAAGTCAAATTAATTATATGTATTTTATTACACTTGATAAGAAGGCATCTTATATCAATTATATATTATACAATTTGACTTTGTACATTATCTTTAATATGTCATTGTTTATGTATATGGACAATCTTCAATGAAGCAACTAAATTAAAGTTGTGCATATGATCACACGTTATAAACATGATTGAATAGTGATCAAGATTCATTTATAATATGACATTCGAAGTTTCAAACTCACTAAAGCTTATTGTAAATTTATTGATGCTTATAAGATTTTGGACTGATAAATCTTAATGATTCGATCATATAATTGATATTATGCGGTGAAAAGATTAGTTATACATGTGGAATAAAACAAGTTCCATTGTCAAATCTCAAATATGCTCCTGAAGAAGCAAGATTGTTAAAGAATATGTAAGGTTTGAAACGACCACCATGAAAGTTATGTGATTATAATCCATTCATGAAGTGAATGTGATGATATAATGACCAGTGTAAAGGTGAAGATCATGTACACAACTAACAAAATTGTAATGATGTCACCATGATAGTTGTTTGGGTATAATCCATTCCTTGAAGTGAATGTGATGATATAATGATTGGTGTAAAGTTCATAATCATGGTAATTGAGGAAATTGTTATGATGCTCATGTAATGAGATCAACCATGTTAATAAGGTGATGACTATACAATGATCGTTGTAAAGGTCGTAAGATATAAGATTGATAAATCTTATACGACTCAACTACTTCTCAATTGATGGTAAGCAAAGAGAACATTATTTACAAGGAAAAATCGATTAAATTCTTTCCATTTGTCACACTTGAGACATATGCTCCTAAAGTAGCAATATCATTATATGAAAAAATGAAATGATTTTATACTCATGTGACCGAGTAAATAATGAAAATCTATGAAGCTTGTTTTAGTTCTACTCCATTCACAAAAGTGAATGTGGTTATATATTAATCATTGTAAATATAATGATGGACCTAATTGAGACACTTGTAATGATTAGATTGACTATAAGAATTGTAATGATGCCCATTTTAATAATGAGATGGACCACCAAAAGTGGCAAACTAAGGAGTGATTGCATAACTTGATGGTTTTAACTTTAAAGTTATAATATATTCTCTCATATCATACGTTTTGTATTACATACGAGCAAGTAATACACATACGATCATAAACCAGAAGTTTATGGATCACAATTATTTAACTAGTTGGCATGACCGGTTAGACCACATCGAGTCACTGATGACGTGAAACATAATGAAGAACTAGAAGATTCTTTAAGATAATTTAGCATGTAATGTTTGCTCTCAAGGAAAGTTATATATTTGCAAAATAAACGAATATACCTAAATATTCTGGAAGCGATTAAAGGATATGCATATCCCAACATGATACCATTTAGTTTTTTTTAAATCGATGCATCGTCTAAATGGTTATCAAATCCACAACCTAAAGCTTGTGTGATTGTGGCCTAGCTAATGTGATAGCAAGCATATTAATCCAGATTAGTATATTTATTTGATAATAGTGAATTTGATTCCCAAGTTATTAACGATCATTGGAATAAGTGTTATTGTGATCACTAAACGTCTTCTATTTGTTACAAAGCCAATAATCATGAGAGGTGCAAAAGTTCATTTAGGTGCATGTAATTTTATATATAGTACCATCAATTCACATCAAGCCAATAAGTTATAGTTCTCCCCATACAGTTGGTTTTTGGTCAGGAACCAAAGATGTCTCATCAAAGATTTGGTTGTGCAACATATATTGAAACTCATCCACCACACCGCACAAAGATGGGACTTCTAAAAAGTTTGAGAATATGTTGGGTATAAATAATCGTCTATGATTAAATACTAAAGCTATTAGTGAGAAATTCGTTTATGGCTCATTGGGTTTCACTTTAATGAATGCATGTTCCCAACATTAGGGGGAGATAACAAGCAGTTGGAAAGTGAAAAGTGAAATGAATTATCATGTCATCTTGATCCTCAGACTATAAACTATGAATTAGAAGTTTAAAGTATAATTCATTTACCAATATTAAAGAACAAATTACCAGACAAGTTCACTGACCTAAATAGAGTGACTAGGTAAGTCACATAATCAACTGCTTGTGCTCCAGTTATATTTGTGTCCCAAGAGGACATAACATATTTTTGTAATGAGTCTATTGCACGCTTAAAGCGTGGTAGACTAGTTGATTCCAATAATAAAATTCCTCGAAAATTGGAGCAAGTAATTAAGATGGTCAAGTCGAGGTTATAGTAATAATATCTCCTGAAGAGACAATAGACATGATGGTTCAAGAAGAACCTCAGGTACATGAAAATAAAGGGATCTCGATAAGTTGTATCATGTCTAAGATATGTATGGAATCGAAATAAAAATCGACGTCGTTATACTTTTGTATATAATGTAGCGCTTAAAATGATTAAATGATGAGGATTAAGATTTAAGATCTGCCTATGAATGAATATTAAGAAGTGATTGGCCAAAATGGAAAGACGCAAATAAGGCAAAGCTGAATTCTCTAATGACATGGAAAGTATCTGGACCAACAGTATATACAACTGAAGTTGTAAAATATGTTGGACATAAACGGGTCTTTTATGCGAATTATGTGAAAATCAAATTGAGTGATATAAAGAAAAATTGGTGGCACAAGAATTTTGACAAAGACCTATGATTGATTATGAGGAGACGTATTCTCCAGTGGTGGATGCATTGACTTTCCAATATTTTATTAGTCTGGTAATATAAAGAGAGAATTGATATTCGTCTTATGAATGTTATGTATCATTTGATACTGAGAGTTTACATGAAAGTCCCGAAGGATTAAATTATGTAGGTCATGTAAAGTAAGCTCTCGAGAACAATGTGATCATTGTATACATATGTGTATTTTGAATAGGTTATGATTTTTACGTGTTGGATATAATTGAAACTCCTGATGAGTTTCTAAAGCAATTGGGTGCTTAAAAGGTTAATTAAAACATCTTATCAATGTAATACTTGTGCACCACGAAACGTACATGGAAACTTGTACCCAGTGATTATCTCAATAAATAGTGCACATGCATCGTACAATGTGGATTTTGAATATAAAAGCAAGTGTTCATGACATTTTTGCATATGATATAGATATATATGTGTTAAATTGACAAATTTATGTAGCAAAACTTCTAAAGAGTGAATGCACATGCATATTTGGATAAGATGGAAAGAATTCCCTCATGGATTGATAATGCTAGGAGCATTAATGATGTCAAAACCTCAAGAACATATTATATGAAGTTGACAAAATACGTATGGACTAAATAGTCGAAACGAGTGTTGTACAACTCGAGATATTCGCATAAAGAGGGATATAAGTTTGATTAAATTAGCCATGTTCTATGAGCATTCTACTTTTAAAAGTTCATTATAATCGCAATTTACAGTAATGATGTCTAGGCATCATTGAGAGAAATTGTCGAGCTTTTAGAGGGAAAATTTTTGAATAACCTTGGTGTAGGATCGGTTTCGGATCCGAACGAGTCGGTTAGAAGAGCTTTTCACCAAAACAAGAGGCGGAAACAAGTGTTTTGATGCAATTCAGCGAGTATTCACTTAAACTTGTTGATATTATTGATTTGCAAACGTTTACAAGCTCTGACAACACTTCGGCAGCACTTCGTGGCTCACCGGAAGACAACACACACATAACCTTCTAATTTCTCTCCTAGACACTCCTATATATAGTCCACATGATTTCGCTCCTAGCTACACCTAGACATCAGGAACGAAATCAGCATTACATCAGGAGCGAAATCAGCTCTAAACACATGGGCGAAATCACCTACACGTGATTACGGGCGAAATCAACTTAATACAAATTTCATGTGCACATGCAAACTATTTTGTCATCTTGTGATGTTTACATTCTCCTTCACGTGAATTGTAATGATGATTTAACTATTATGATGTCATCATCAAAGATGATGACATCATCCTCTTTCAGATCCGCAACGAGACTGAGACTCGACATAAGACGAAGACGACAGATGAATGCACCAACAGACTCCCCCTCAGATGTTGACGAGTCTTAAGTGTCGAGTCTTTGCATCTTCAGTCTTTATCAGTCTTTGTGCTTCTCTCCGAAGTATTCTCCATTGTAAGCATCCTCAACCAATCTTCTTTTCTCTTTCTTCCAGAATCACAATCTAGCTCTGAGCTCTCTCTTGAAGTCTTCAGACTCCCCCTCTCACTAAGCTGGGATCGCAGTCTGGAATTCACTTTCCACAGGTTCTTAGATAGTAACCTGGCACTTCATCAAACTCAGGTTTCGGAACCTGGCTAACCTGCACAACTCTACCCAAAAATAAGTTTCTCAAAGATTAAATCTTTAAAAATTAGAAACTATTTGCAGTATTCAAAATGATTTGATCTCTGTAAACACTTGTAAAAATTTCTGCATATACTCTCTCCCAAACCTGTTCATCAAGTTTAGCACTTGGAATTTTGAAAATCAACTTTCCAACACCAGTTATCGAAAATCTTTTTGAATTTTTACAAAATTTATGCTAAAACACACTGAAAATCTTTTTGTATTTTTTTAATGAGAATGCAGTAAAGAAATATTTACAAACAATATTTTTGTGAGTTTGTGCAAGAGGATCATATCAGTTTATGAGACCAATCACCAACACCGTTAAGCTTTAAACATTTTAAGCTCTAAACGATTCACGTAGATTGACGATATTGTTATCCACTTAAACTCAATCTAAAAACTTTCGAAATGCTTACCGATACGTTAAGGTATATTAATTTTGCACTAAATTCTTATGGACCCCACGATCTCAGCATATCCCCTCATCATGTAATACACTATCTCAAGCAATGCCTTTAAACTTTTATCAACTGTGATTTGTGCGAAAACAAAGCAGAATGTTTAAACATTAACAATCAGGTCGATACTTCCGTATACGCAGAGAAAGTCCAATGTTTAAACAAAATAAGAAAAATAAAACAAGTTCAAGTTGTTTAGGCTTTAACCACCAGGTCGATACTCCCGTATACGCAGAGGAGGTCCAAAGCTTAAACGAAACACCAAAGAAAATAAAGCAGAACGTTTAGGCAACAACATCCAGGTCGATACTCACGTATACGCAGAGTATGTCCGATGCTTAAACAAAATAAAGAAATAAAACAAGTTTAAATCTTTGCAAAATGAAATGCACAATCACAGCGACTTTTCAGCAAAGTTGTGAAAGTTCACAAACTTAACCAGTTTTATGTCTTTCGACAATCAGCGATTACTGAGTAGGCACACAGTCAAGAAGGACAAAACTAAGTACTATGCTTTCGACCATGTTTCCCACTAGAACTAGGCTTTTTCATTTAAGTTTGTATCGTTATCGCAATTCTACTAGTCTAGCTGAGCCTATCGTCACATCCTTAGTGAGACCGTTTATCACATTTTAACTTTCCATTTCTTTAGCATGTCGTGACAGTCCACTGATGTACTATCATTTCCTCTTTTATGCAACAAAAACTCATTTTTCATTTTATCATGTTTTTGGCTTTTTCAAATTTTCTAATGTTTTTGGATTTTCTGAAATTATACTCCCCCTAAAATACAAATACATCTAAAGAAAATTGAAACCAAACTGTACAAAAACTTGACAACTGATATCGAATTGCCTCAATTCGCCAACCACTTGGCATAAACAATCAGAACTCCCCTTCACAACAAACTATTTTCCCATTATGATCTCAAAACACTTAAGTTTGTTTTAATCAAATGGTTTTTCCGGAAAATTAGTTTTGTTGATTTTATCATTTGTAAGTTAGGGGTTTGGTTCATCACATTGTTTTTCAACCACTTGTAGGAAATCAGATACAACTTAATGTCCCTGATTTACCACTTGTAAGATCAATCCAATCAAGCATTTTCAACCAATCATCATCTGTTGGTTGAATTCTCAAAGTGCCGATTCCTACTCCTCGCTTACCAACCTGGGAGTTCCGGCTATTCACACTTATACACAAACAAATTTCAAACACAATGAAAGATGCCGATTCATGCTCCACGATTACCAACTTGGGAGCTCCGGCAAGTCAGGTTTTTACTGTTTGAAAAATATATCCACCCAAGCCTGACCTTCCTTGGGTGTAACAACCTCTTCTTCATCTTTACTTTCAACCGACCTGTGAACATGTCTTTTGGAAGCATAAAATTCTTTCACTCCTTTGGCCTTACCATCGACCATTTTTCCAAAAATGTGTTTCACAGTTCCGTTGAAAGCTTTATCAACATCAATTTTTTTCTTATCAGAATAAAATTGATTTGAAATTTCAACTTTTCCAACTTTCTTTTTAAAATTTTCAACCCGCAGAGGTGGAAAATTCACATCATTCACATTCGGAACTGATTTCTCAACCTTTTCTTTAACAACTTTTGGCTCCTCTGATTTTGTGGAATCAGATTCATCACCAGAACTGTTCCCTGAACCCTTAACAACCCATTTTTGATTTTTCAAATTTTCTTTTCTTTTAACCACATTCTTTGAACATTCACCAATCTCAAAGGTTGAATTTTCAAAGCCTGTAAATGTTTTGGTTGTAAGTTCAGTTTTCTCAACAACTTTTCCTTTCAGTTTACCAGAGACTTCATGTTTTGGTTTGAATGTTTTCGGACAATTTCTAGCAATATGACCAGCAGTTTTGCACTGAAAACAGGTTCTTGTCTCAATCTTCTTCTGAATAACACTTTTCTTCATCTCATCTTGCTTCTTTGCAAGGAATTCTTGATTTGTTTGCTTTCTGAACGCTTGCTCTTTCTCATCTTCTAAAGAGTTTCCTGAAACAAACACAGTTTTTGGTTTATAAAATTTTTCATTTTTATAATTTTTCGGTTGATTAAATCCTAATCCTTTCTTTTTGAAATTACAGTTATGGTTTGGTTTTTTATGAATACCAAAACCAGAACTGTAACCCTTTTTCTTGTTTAATCTTTGTTGCTCTCTTGAGGTGTAAGGTTTAGGTTTTCCAGAAAGATTAATATCTTTTATTTCAGAAATGTTGATTTCTGTTAGTTTGAAAACCTTTTTAATCATTTCAGTTTTAACACCTCTTATTGGAAAAATCTCATCAGAATATAATTTGTTAGAATCTTTCAAAGTATATGCTACTTTGACCGGTTCGTCATCCAAATTAGATTTTGATAACAAAAATTCTTTGTCATAAACCCGTTTGTCCTTTCTGATTGTTGAGTTTGACGTATCGGACCCAGACTTTGACTCGGATTTGGACTCCGGTTTTGACTCCTCTACGTCATCTTTATCTAACACCTGATCGACCATACGCTTAATCAACTCGGACTCATGATCAGTATCAGATGATGTAAACGTAACATCAATATTTTCTGGTAAGTTATCTGACGACACAGACTCCCACTGTAAGTTAATTGCCTTTTTAACTCTTTCAGAATTTGGACTTCGAGACAAATATCCATTTTCGACCGGGGGTGGACATTTGTTATAGACAACACTTGGTTTCTCACCAGAAATTTTCACTTCATCATCTTCTCTTGTCTCTGACTTCTTTTCTTCTGAAGTCTTCACTTCTTCAAATGTCTTCATTTGTTCCACAATTGGATAAATCTTGTCAACAACAAAAGTAGAACATGAGTAACTTTCTAATAAATTTTTAACTCTCTCAGTTTCTATTCTTTGTGTTGTCAGCTTCAATTCCAGATCAGCACATTTCTTGGTGTAGAAGTTGACATTATCAAGTTGTCTTATGTAAGCTCCTTTGAGTGTATTCATTGCTACAGCTTGTTCACTGTTTGACTCAGTGTACTTGTTGATCTCTCTGTTTATTGTATCATATGATTCTTTTAATCTGTTAATGTTATACAACAGTTCATTGTTTTGCTTGATCAACGAATCACAATTCAAACACTTTTCAGAAACTTTGACTGCTTCAGTATCAACTTTGATCTCAAACTTCGGAACATCTTTGACTGTTCTGTTTGATTGAAAAAAATTCATTTCTTCTCTTTCTCTCGGCTTCAGCTTCAGCTTTTAACCTTTCTTCTTCAATTTTTCTCCATTTTTCTTCTTCAGCTTCCCTGACCTTTCTGATTTTTTCTGCCCATTTCAGATCGTAAGCATTAGCAATAAAAGCTTTAAAATTCGACGTATCTTTGGACATCTCTTTGGCCATTAACTCTTGATCTGGGCAAAAATTATCCCAACTGAAACCTTCAGCTAATTTTTCATCGTCTTGATCTGCCAGATACACTTTGCTATTTGTTGGAATGTAATTATCCCAACTGAATCCACCATCCTTCCCCAGACAAGCTTTCTTTGAATCTTTAATCTCCATTCTTCCATGTGCAGTTTATGCTTGATGTGATGCTTGTTGTTGTTGATATGGCTGTGGTGTGACTTGATGATAAATCGCCTTTTTGTAATAATCATTGTTTCTGAAGGGATTTTGAGCTCCACTCGCTTCTCGATTTGTGCACTCCCTCTTGAAATGCCCCTTTTCCGTGCAATGAAAACAAGTAACTTTAGTTTTATCAAAACCTAAAGGTGAAACATGTGCCTCACGAAAATCATCTCTGCCTGTGATTTGTTTAAACTTTTCAGCCCATCTCAACACACTAGCCATGCACCATTTAATATCCATCAATTCCATTTCCTCGGCATCAATTTGATCGTAATCCTCTTTCGTGAGCATTGGATTACCGATCCTCCCTGCAACTAATCCACCATAGGACTCAAGCACTGTAACCAACAACGACATGTGACTTTTAGCAACTTCCTCTGTATAGTTCTGATCATTTTCAAGTTTTAAGGCAATGTTGCATTGAAGAACTTTTCCACTTTTTTGTTGTAGTGAACTGAGGATCGTATGTCGGAAATGAAGAAAATCCGGATGTGCTGCTTGATCCTTGAGTTGATTTTTCCGAAGAACCTTTTGCATTATAAGTTGTTTCAACCTTTGGAGAAAAATTCGTCTTTTCACTAACACCACTCTTAAAGTACAAGCTGATGTCTTGTTCTCCATCATAATTCTTCATTCGAGCAATCTTCCTCTGCTCCATCTCTTGAGCTTCCAAATGTTTGATGAACTCTCCCAATGTTAATTTTTTATATTCCTTCCGATTATTTCTCAACATCATCAAGAAAGTTCCCCAAGTCTCATGTGGTAGTGCATCAGCAAGTTTCTCAATCAGCTCATCAGTATCCTTTTTTATTCCCAATTTCGACATATTTCTCACCAAGTTACAATATCTTTCAATAATTTGCTTGGTGTTTTCAGATTTCAAACCACGGAATAGATCAAATTCTTTCTTCATGAGCGACATTTTGTTTTTAAGCATATCATCGCTTCCTACAAATTTTGCTTTCAGTTCAGTCCAAATCGAATAAGCAGTTCCATCATGTTGAAGCAAAATCAAAATGTCCTCTTTGATTGCTTGCGGAAGTAGACTCACCATCAGTTTTTCATCTCTATATTTCTTTTTCTCTTCAGTACTCATTTCTCTAATTGTTTGCTGAATACCATTCGTTGTGGGTCTAACATATGGTTCTTCAGTGTGTTCCCACGCATCCAAGTGATAAGCTTCAACCCAATTTCTAAACCATTCGGACCACGCATTGTAATCATCAATATCCAAGAGCTTTGGCGGTTTCTGTGATGTCCCGGTTTCATTTTCCAAGTTCATATTCTGAGCAATAGAAACCGGAGTAGTCGGAGTAGCAAACGCGTTGTAAAAATCGTTATCCATTGTTCAGGTTTCAAAGTTCACAAATACACATTTTCAAATGATCCGGTTCACCTCGTGAAATACTCAAATAAGCCAATGACTTAAAAAAAATCAATATATCTTCTGTTGGGCTTCACTTTCAAACTTGATCTTATATTGTAATTGGGCCTTTTATATTTGTTTAATTGACAACAACTTTCACTCTAATAAAGTATACACAATTCGATACTCTTGGGTCACATGCAATTCTGAGTAGCCGACAACAAACAAAGATTTTTAATTCTTCATGGCCGAAAATTATCAATGAACAAATGAATATGATTGGGCCTCCTTAACACTCACTAGGCTGACATCAAGTTTATTTTATTTTACCGAGAAACACATGCAATCACTCCTTCACATGTAAACCTTGATCCAAACAAACAATTATAATAGCCGACAATATGTTTAATTATCACATGTAATCTGAAATAATTCTGATCACCTAAACACTTTGGAGCTGAATTAGACTTTTCAAACTTGGAGCAAAATCAGATTTGAGGGTCAACAGGAGCGAAATCAACTGAAGACTTATGAGCGGAATCACAAATAATTCACGAGCGGAATTAGAATTAATCTCAGGAGCGGAATCAGAATTGACTCAGGAGTGGAATCAAACTGAAAGCTGATTTAGGAGCGGAATCAAGATTAATTCTGGAGCGGAATCAGGCTGATAGTCGATTTTGGAGCGGAATCAGGCTGATGTCATCATTTCCGAAAACAATTTCGAGCGGAATCTCAAAAATATCAAGTTTTACTTCGAATTATCTGTTAAAACTTCCAAGGCTTTGTTAAACACTAATTCCGAGCAATATGTGCAAAACTGAACTGATTCTGACCGTAAAATGATGGTCAATTTGATGAGAAGGTGTAGAAAAACAGAAAATGCGGCTGAATTAGCAAGAGCTCTTCAACCTGAGCTCTGATACCACTTGTAAGATCGGTTTCGGATCCGAACGAGTCGGTTAGAAGAGCTTTTCACCAAAACAAGAGGTGGAAACAAGTGTTTTGATGCAATTCAGCGAGTATTCACTTAAACTTGTTGATATTATTGATCTGCAAACGTTTACAAGCTCTGACAACACTTCGGCAGCACTTCGTGGCTCACCGGAAGACAACACACACATAACCTTCTAATTTCGCTCCTAGACACTCCTATATATAGTCCACATGATTTCGCTCCTAGATACACCTAGACATCAGGAACGAAATCAGCATTACATCAGGAGCGAAATCAGCTCTAAACACATGGGCGAAATCACCTACACGTGATTACGGGCGAAATCAACTTAATACAAATTTCATGTGCACATGCAAACTATTTTGTCATCTTGTGATGTTTACATTCTCCTTCACATGAATTGTAATGATGATTTCACTATTATGATGTCATCATCAAAGATGATGACATCATCCTCTTTCAGATCCGCAACGAGACTGAGACTTGACATAAGACGAAGACGACAGATGAATGCACCAACACTTGGCACGGTCTAATTATTACTCGAACTGTAGTTCGAGTATATATGTAATTATATTTTACTAATCCCTCAAGTACATCTAGAAGATGATGTTTGGATATTTTAGTATGGACATAGTTGAACCTTAAAGTATGTTAAAGGTTGTTAAGTCATTTGTTATAAGAAATGTCTATTATCATCTCCTTACCAAAGTAGAGATTCTCATTCTAGAAGTACCATCGTTAAATGCATAAGTGCATTAATATGTTTTGATAGCTATGTATGGTTAAAATATCTTTCACTTGAGCTTATTGTAATGATATAACCTTTGCCAAGCGAAGAGACATTGGAATGAGTTCAAAGAAATATTTAAGGTATAAACGATATTTGATTATATTTTACTAACCCATCAAAACAAGTTTGGTTAGTCTTGTAGATGCAGGAATGTTACGAAACACAGTCGTGGACATATGATATTTTTTGCAAGGAGGCACCTAAAGTCTCGTTAGAAGATTATACAACATTGCTCAACATAAAGGATTGCACATTAAGGGACCAAGCGACAAACCATTCGCTACAAAAGCTTTATTCGACTTTCAAGAAAGATCGACACACGTCACTTAAATGATACATATTAAAATGAGGGGGAGACTTATTCAAGTTGCACTCTTTTTCCCTTAACTAATTTTTGTCCCATTGGATTTTCTTAGTAAGGCTTTTAACGAGGCAACATACCTGATCCAGAAGTATCATAATAAGAAAATACGCGCTGCACTCTTTTTCCCTTAGCTGAGGTTTTATCCCACTGGGTTTTCCTAGCAAGGTTTTTAACGAGGCAGCATCACCAAGCGTATTAAAGGTATGTGGATAGTCAAGGGGGAGTTTTATGAATGTATCATTTATATGGTGACTCTCCACATACATAACTCATATCTCTTCAATTTCTTTTGTATTAATGTATGTGCCTATATATATAGAGGCATTTGTATATAGTGTATATAGATTAATGAATAAGAATTCTCCATGTTCTATTCTCTACATGATTTTATAGTTTTGTTCTCATGTTTATATACTTATATATTGGTTGCTAATAGACCGTTGTTTTACAACAAAACATTTATTATTTATTTTTTTATCATCTCGCCAATAACATTGTATAATTTGTAGTAAACTATGCCGCGAGAAGAAATATAGACCACAAAATAAATAAACTTATTTACAATAATATTAGATTTAATTACATATACGACGGCCTTTTGTAAAAGATAAAACAAAAAAGATAACGTTGTGATGTGTTTAAAAGGATGTCAACATTATTTTACATCGACCGAAAACCATCAAAACACATATCAGTACCCGATATTGTTAGGTATGTATCGGTTCATTCCCGGTTTTGTACTTCGAACGTTTCGGATTTTTTTGGGAAGTTTAGGTTCATTTGACGTCCTGTAACAACTCTCATCAAAAGTCTTAATTATTATTTTATTTTGTTCAATAGGAAACCCTAATTAAGACCCCCAAGTGATTCTGCATAAACCCTAAAATTTTCAGAACAATCGGAATCAGGATCAGGGCCCCTAAAACTCAGGGGGGGTAAACCCTAGTCGGTAATATCAACACAGTTTTACCTGTATAATGAAATTTGACGAACGACCAACTCAGCAAGGCTACCTGTACATGTGGCTACCCTATGCTAGGAGGGTACCCCTGGCGCCACGCGACGGTCCCTCGCGCCACGCGAGGGAGCCGATTTTCCAGTATAAATAGAGGGCATTGGCACTTAGATTTCTGCATTGGTTCGACGTTAAAACTCAATACGTACGTTGAGATATTGTCCAAATACTACAGAAAGACACACAATCACGAAATTCTGCCGCAATACAAGGTAATAACTTGATCGCTGCTACGATTTAATGTCCGATCGATAGAAATCAATCCAATGGATGTTTAAGTGCTGCCCAAATTAGGGTTATGCTTTATCATTCGTCGTGAATTCGATGGATGTTTAAGTATCGCACTTTGTCATTTGTTGTGAGGGTTTCAATCTCGTGAGTTATCGTAAATGTTGTATTAGTTACTAACCTAGTTTGTGTGCATGTTATTTAAATTAGGTTATCAGGCTAATCAGTAGGCTAAGCTCTATCCGTATTAAATCTGCAATGTGAGTCATTCTCTTTTTATCAAATTTGATTTCAAAATCATGTTTACTTTCAAAGTTATAATTACAGGGATTAAGTCTTTGTAGTCACCAAATTACAGCCGGTATGTGGGGTTTGTATACAATACTTGATAACCGTCACCATTGGACAACGGGTTAGCCAAGGGGTGATATGACCACAATCACAGACACCATTGGACAACGAGATAGCCAATTGGTGGTCGAGTGATAAATATCGTGGGTAGATGGTTGATATGTATAAACATTGTAATCGCTCTTAAAACTGTAAATTATAACAAGCGCATTGTTTTTAGTAAAAAGAATGATTCACTAGTATTTCCCCGCTGACAAAACCTTTTTCAAACAAGTTTCAGGTGATCTGTTGTGATCCAGGAAAAGTGCCGCGAAGCACTACAAGCTTAAGGAAGTGGCTCAATATAAATAAAGAAACATGTTTTGTAAAATAAAGATTTCTCAGTGAAATCCTATGATTGTAAACTACCGGGCTTTATCCCGAATTATGAAATAAAATAATCGGGCATTTTCAGTTTTAAAAAGATCCTGATAAAATCTTCCGCTGTCAACTTAATTAAATAAATACCACGGGATTTTCTGTCCCGCGGCTCCTGAATCGGGTTAAACCGGGTCGGGGGCCATGACAGAAAAATGTGGTATCAGAGCCACTGATTTAAGCCAATTAAGTATTTAGAAAATACTTAATTTTACTGATTGCTATTTTTGTGATTACGTGTTTTATTGTTTGAATATTTGTTTACAGTATGGGTAAGCAAAGACTTTCGGATATCTACTATAAATTAGATACTTCACCAAAAGAAAAAGGAACTTCATCCTAAAAATACCCAACAGATACTGAGGAAGGAATATTTGTTCGAAAGGCACAATATGAGGAACCACTTTCTCCAAATAAAAGAAGTTTGATTATTAGAAAAAGTCAGGAGAAAATAAAGAAATCACAACCAAAAGAAATGAGAGTTAATTAGAAAACCCAGAAACTAGGCAGTAACCCACCATGGGAAGACAAGTTAGATGAAAAATAGGCAGATCTCTATATGTTAGCCACTGTAGCAGTAAATGCAAATCTTTAAATACCATGCCTCAGTTCTAGCACCCATATCACTTACAAGCCAGAAACTTTACCCAGTAAATAAATAAGTTTATAGTAAACCCTAATATGTTTTAATTGTCAGTTGTCCTTTGTATTAAATTAGTCACACGGTATGCAATAATACTTGAATGGTTATCTGTGAAATTTTGTTATAAAATTTTAACTTAGCATTTTTGTGCATTTTGCATATATGCTAAACAACATGAATGAGTTATCTAAAGCCCTTCAGAATCTCAATCTCTATCCGGTGAAAATAGAAGTTTCCAGAGACTTTACTGGTTATATACCCGATATAGAAGAACCTATGGAATTCAACGCTCCACCTCCGGAGAAACCAAAGCCTAAGAAATGGAAAAGATTTGTGGGATGGAGGCGTGTGCGCAGGAGGAAACCCGCAGCTAGAAAGATTCCCAAAATAGAAAATCCCATAGATAAAGGAAAAGGGATTGAAATCGGGGAAGGTTCTAGGCACACAGAAATGGAGATTGGGGAAGGTTCTCGGCAAACAAAGATGGAAATTGGGGAAAGCTCTAGACAAGTCGAGGAGTTACCATTTCAGGAGGAATTGGATCGCGCATTGGCGAGCTGTGATATCATTAGACCTATCAACACCAACCTCTACCCTTATTCTGCTGAAACACTATTTCCAATAAACTTAGAACCAGCCATTCCAGACCCTCTGATCCACAGCCAACCTCTAGGAATGGACGAGTGGTGGACTAATGACTGGCAGTTTCAAAATCTTCTCAACAATCCTTATACCTTTTTCCCTCAGTTCGACCCGGAACCGATACCAAACCTGCCAATGAGCAATGAAAATCTAGCTGAACTCCGCCACTTTGGTGAAGAGTTGATGGACGCAGGGAATAGAATCCGGGAAATAGGAGGACAAATCTCCTGGAAGTATGACGAGAGGGAGCATCGTTTCTAAAAAGATTGCTGACGAGAAATAGTGTGATGTGAAACTGTGATTGTATAATAATAAATAGTAAAATATAACTATGTAAAATAACCTAAAATAAAACTTGTGTAAGATAAAAGTGTGTACGGATGCCTAAAATAATATAAAAGAAACGGATATCGAGAAATCGATAATTTTGGCTATATGTGTTGTGAAATTTGTATGATTGTTTTGTGTATAATTGTTATTTACTCTATACTAATAAATTATATATATATATATTAATTATCAGATGGAAAACGCTAATAATGAACCAGTTAACGAGGTTAACCAATCTGAGCAACACCAGGAGGACCGATTTATGACTAAGCAAGTTATAGAAAATATTGTTGCTCAAGTAATAGCCAATGCTATTCCAGCAATCCTTACTGCTGCCCAAAAACCTGTTGAGCCTCAACAAATCATTCCTAGCAAACGTACTTCTGAAGATAACTTCAGTAATAGTGTAAACGGAGGCGGTAATCATACTAATCATGATAATGATCCACGGCAGGCCCCGCTCCCTAAGAAAATGAAAGCTGCAACGCCTGGTTGCACTTACAAAGAATTTCTTGCTTGTAAACCAGCTGAATTTGCAGGCAATGAAGGGGGGACTGCGGCACTGCGTTGGTTAGAGAAAACCGAGGCAGTAATTACAATAAGTAAATGTGCCAAGGACGACAAGGTCATGTACGCATCGAATCTTTTCAAAGAAGGGGCGCTAGAATGGTGGAATACAATACTTCAAGCCAAAGGAAGAAATATGGCCTATGCCATGAGTTGGGAAGAATTTAAAAATCTGATAGAAAGAAAATTCTGTCCTGAATATGAAAAGGAACAAATGGCGAATAAGTTCCTGAACCATCGAATGATGGGTGTAGATTGTCGAGGATATACTTCGACATTCTTTTAATATGCTAGAGTGGTACCAACACTGGCTTCGCCAGAACCGGTACTTATTTCTCGCTATATTTGGGGATTGATTGGCGAAATCCGTAATATCGTTAAAGCTGTGAGACCTCGCACTATTGACGATGCGGTAGAATTAGCTAACACCCTAACTGACGAGCTGGTATGCACAAGAGATGAAAATCGGAAGAAGGAATTAGCTCAGAAAATTACCCAAGGATTTCGTGTGGGTAATATTAGCAACTTCAAGAAAAGAGGAACAGGGCAATCTTCAACTCCGCCGTTCTGCAGGAATTGCAGAAAGAAACATTATGGAAGATGTAATATAACCTGCAACTTTTGCAAAGTCGTAGGACATTGCGAAGAAGACTGCAGAAAGAAAACAAGGGTCTGCTATAACTGTGGAGAAGCATGACATTTTAAACCAGAATGCCCTAAGTTGGTTAAACAAGCAGACAATAAAGCTAAACCGACCGACGGAGCTACCAAGAAGAATGTTCGAGCATTCCAATTAACTACTCAGGAGGCAGAACTCATTCCAGATGTGATAGCTGGTACGTTACTAGTCCACAACGTCTATGCAAAAGTATTATTTGACTCTGGTGCAAACTAAAGTTTTATAAATACTTCATTCTGCCAAGCTCTTAACTTACCCTTAACCAACCTTAGGCAGATTTTTACAGTCGAAACGACAGACGGAAATTCTATTAACATAGATAAGGTTTTGCAAAAAGAAAATATAGAACTTTCAGGTCATAAATTTCATGCAAACCTATTGCCAATGAATTTAACTGGATTCGATGTCGTATTAGGAATGGATTGGTTAGTAGCCAACCATGCTCTAATCCTTTGTGATAAAAATTCTATAGAGATTCAGGCACCCACTGGAGAAGTAATCATGATTACAGGAGATAAACCGCGAAAACCCATGAAGTTCATTTCAGTAATGAAAGTTGCTAGTTATGAACGAAAGCAAGGAATAGTATATATGATTTCAGTAATCATTAGTACTAAGGATAAAGAACTTAAGGAGATTCCAGTAGTCTCAGAATATCCAGATATATTCCCAGAAGAACTACCTGGGTTACCACCCGAGAGGGAAGTAGAATTTAGAATTCATCTAATTCCTGGAGTTACACCGATAGCTAAGGCACCTTACCGATTAGCACCTACAAAAATGCTAGAACTAAAGAAACAATTAGATGAGTTGCTCAGTAAAGGATTCATACAACCTAGTTCATCCCCTTGGGGAGCACCAAGGTTGTTCGTAAAGAAAAAGGACGGTTCGATGCGAATGTGTATTGATTATAGAGAATTGAATATGGTTACAATTAAGAATCGATACCCATTACCTAGGATTGATGATCTTTTCGATCAACTTCAAGGAGCTAGATACTTTTCTAAGATAGACTTACGCTCCGGATACCATCAATTGAAGGTACAGCAAGAAGACATACCTAAAACTGCTTTCAGAACTAGGTATGGTCATTACGAGTTTACAGTTATGCCCTTCGGACTAACGAATGTACCTGCCGCATTCATGGACACGATGAATAGAATTTGTAAACCGTACTTGGATAAATTTGTAATTGTTTTCATCGATGATATACTTATTTATTCCAAAAGCCAAGACAATCATTGTGAGCACCTGCATGCACTCTTAACTTTGTTAAGAAAAGAAAAGCTTTATGCCAAATTCTCGAAATGTGAATTTTGGCTACAGGAAGTGCAATTTTTAGGACACATGGTGAATCACGAAGGTATTCACGTAGATCCTGCTAAAATAAAAGCAATTACCAAATGGAAGGTTCCACAATCAGCTACAGAAGTTAGAAGCTTTTTAGGATTAGCTGGATACTATAGGCGCTTTATTAAGGATTTTTCCAAGATAGCTGTATCCTTAACTAAGCTAACCTGTAAAGCAGTCAAGTTTGAATGGGGACTTAAGCAAGAAGAAGCTTTTAGGATTCTAAAGCAAAAGTTAACAAATGCCCCAATCCTAGCTTTACCAGAAGGGACTGAAGATTTTGAAGTTTACTGTGATGCTTCAAAGCTAGGATTAGGATGTGTGTTAATGCAACGCAAGAAGGTAATTGCGTATGCTTCAAGGCAATTGAAAAAGTACGAGGAAAACTATACGACTCATGACTTAGAGTTAGGAGCCATAATTTTTGCCCTTAAAATTTGGAGACATTATCTGTATGGAAGTAAATTTACTGTCTATACGGATCACAAAAGTTTAAGATATATATTTGGGCAAAAAGAGTTAAACATGAGGCAAAGGAGATGGATGGAAATCCTAAGTGACTACGACTGTGATATTCAGTATCACGAAGGAAAGACAAATGTAGTTGCAGATACCTGAATTCGTAAGTACCATGAGAAACAACGACGGGTTCGTGCTCTTAGATTAAATCTACAGTTAGATTTAATGGAACAACTAAAGCATTTTCAAGAAACAACAATCAAGGATGATGCTGAAGGAATGAAATGACGAATAAAAGAATTAGAACAAGGAGCTGATGGAATTTGGAGATTCCACAAAAGAAGGATTTGGGTACCTAAGCAGGGAGAATTAAAAAATAAGATTTTAGAAGAAGCCCATAAATCTAGGTATACCATGCACCCTGGAAACAATAAAATGTACCAAGATTTAAGAAATAACTTTTGGTGGATAGGAATGAAAAAGGACATAGCTAGATATGTTTCCAAATGTCTTACTTGTTCACAAGTTAAGGCAGAACACCAGAAACCTTCAGGTCTACTACAACAATTAGAAATGCCTGTATGGAAATGGGAACTCATAACAATGGATTTTGTTACTAAGTTGCCTAAAATCAGAAAAGGTAATGATGCGATTTGGGTAATTGTGGATCGATTAACCAAATCAGCTCACTTTCTACCCATGAAGGAAATCTTTAGCATGGAAAGGTTGGCGAAATTATACGTAGACGCAGTAGTATCCTTACATGGAGTTCCACTCTCCATTGTTTCGGATAGGGATAGTCGTTTTACTTCCCATTTCTGGACAAGTTTCCAAGAAGCAATGGGAACTCGACTAAATTTAAGTACGGTATATCATCCTCAGACAGACGGACAAAGTGAAAGGACAATCCAAACTCTGGAAGACATGCTCAGAGCATGTGTGGTAGATTTTGGTGGAAATTGGGACAACCACCTACCCTTAATTGAATTCTCCTATAACAATAGTTATCATGCAAGCATCGAAGCTGCCCCATTCGAAGCACTGTATGGAAGAAAGTGCAGAACTCCAGTTTGTTGGGCAGAAATAGGAGAAAATCAATTGTCAGGTCCTGAAATAGTGCAAGAGACCACCGACAAAATTACTCAAATCAAGGAAAGATTAAAGACTGCTCGAGATCGTCAAAAGAGTTATGCAGACAATAGACAGAAGCCGTTGGAATTCCAAGTGGGAGACAAAGTACTATTGAAAGTTTCTCCTTGGAAAGGAGTAGTTCGATTCGGTAAGAAAGGAAAGTTAAGTCCAAGATACGTAGGACCATTTTCAGTAATCCAACGTATAGGACCAGTTGCTTATCGCTTACAACTACCAGAAGAGTTAGCTGGAGTACATGACGTATTTCATGTATCCAATCTCAAGAAATGCCTATCTGACAAATCTCTGGTAGTGCCTCTTCAAGACATAGAGGTAAATGATAAGTTAAAATTTGTTGAGAAGCCATTACAAATAGAAGACCGAAAGATCAAGTTTCTCAAGCACAAACGACTAGTGCTAGTTAAAGTCAAGTGGGATTCAAAGAGAGGACCTGAATACACTTGGGAGCTGGAATCAGAGATGAAGCGAAAATACCCCTACTTGTTCCAGTGAATCTCGAGGACGAGATTTTTATTAAGGTGGGGAGGATGTAACAACTCTCATCAAAAGTCTTAATTATTATTTTATTTTGTCCAATAGGAAACCCTAATTAAGACCCCCAAGTGATTCTGCATAAACCCTAAAATTTTCAGAACAATCGGAATCAGGATCAGGGCCCCTAAAACTCAGGGGGGGTAAACCCTAGTCGGTATTATCAACACAGTTTTACGTGTATAATGAAATTTGACGAACGACCAACTCAGCAAGGCTACCTGTACACGAGGCTACCCTATGCTAGGAGGGCACCCCTCGCGCAACGCGAGGGTCCCTCGCGCCACGCGAGGGAGCCCATTTTCCAGTATAAATAGAGGGCATTGGCACTTAGATTTCTGCGTTGGTTCGACGTTAAAACTCAATACGTACGTTGAGATATCGTCCAAATACTACAGAAACACACACAATCACGAAATTCTGCCGCAATACAGGGTAATAACTTGATCGCTACTACGATTTAATGTCCGATCGATAGAAATCAATCCAATGGATGTTTAAGTGCTGCCCAAATTAGGGTTATGCTTTGTCATTCGTTGTGAATTCGATGGATGTTTAAGTATCGCACTTTGTCATTTGTTGTGAGGGTTTCAATCTCGTGAGTTATCGTAAATGTTGTATTAGTTACTAACCTAGTTTGTGTGCATGTTATTTAAATTAGGTTATCAGGCTAATCAGTAGGCTAAGCTCTATCCGTATTAAATCTGCAATGTGAGTCATTCTCTTTTTATCAAATTTGATTTCAAAATCATGTTTACTTTCAAAGTTATAATTACAGTGATTAAGTCTTTGTAGTCACCAAATTACAGCCGGTATGTGGGGTTTGTATACAATACTTGATAACCGTCACCATTGGACAACGGGTTAGCCAAGGGGTGATATGACCATAATCACAGACACCATTGGACAACGAGATATCCAATAGGTGGTCGAGTGATAAATACCGTGGGTAGATGGTTGATATGTATAAACATTGTAATCGCTCTTAAAACTGTAAATTATAACAAGCACGTCGTTTTTAGTAAAAAGAATGATTCACCAGTATTTCCCCGCTGACAAAACCTTTTTCAAACATGTTTCAGGTGATCTGTTGTGATCCAGGAAAAGTGCCGCGAAGCACTACAAGCTTAAGGAAGTGGCTCAATATAAATAAAGAAACATGTTTTGTAAAATAAAGATTTCTCAGTGAAATCCTATGATTGTAAACTACCGGGGTTTATCCCGAATTATGAAATAAAATAATCGGGCATTTTCAGTTTTAAAAAGATCCTGATAAAATCTTCCGCTGTCAACTTAATTAAATAAATACCACGGGATTTTCTGTCCCGCGGCTCCTGAATCGGGTTAAAACGGGTCGGGGGCCGTGACACGTCCCTAATTAGGCTATTGGACCTTTTCTAACTATTACACTTACGGTCGATGTCGGAATTCGACCCTGGACCGTTCATCAATGGTACTAGACTAAAGTCTTCACTCGAGCTAAGTCTAAGCAAATTGCATACGAGCTTGAGCAACCTTTAATTAAATACCAAGTTATAAACAGTCACCTCAAGTTTACTCCAGTCTAATTGTTTTTTCGTGCCAAAACGAAAATTAACATCACTAATTAAAATGTTCTTTTAGGATAAGGAAAATATTCAAATACATAGTGTCGTAAAAATAGGAAGTCGCAGGAAGGTATCAAATAGACTCTGATTGAATTCATTCCAGCAACATTGGAACCGTCTTGTCAAACTCTACGATCTAAGATTTAAGATTTTCGATTTTTAGCTTGTAGATTTTAGAATTTTTGTTTAGATCACTGTGTCTTTTTATTTGGTATTGTGGTTTTATTTTATTTTAATGTGTCTTTTTTCCTCAACATTGTGTTATATTTATTGACATTGTATTATATATTTACGATCCATTATGTCTTTGTACATTACCTAAATTTTGTAAGATAAATTTACCTTTTATATAATACATTTAACTAAATGGATTTAATTTATGAGTGCACTAATAACCAAGTTTAGATCCACTTCTATTCTGCCACGCGTTATATATCCTTAAGGCCGAAGGGTATGAGGGTATGGTTGGAATATAATTCGTCATGTAGGAACAAGAATGAAAGACTACACCACCTCCTTAATGATTCATGGTGGTAGGCGTGGATTGAACCACGATTACCACGAGTCACCTTTTTCCTTTTTCTTAGATTTTGACACTTTAAAAAATAAATTAAAATAATAAAGGGAATAGTGATTTGGGTTATAACCACACCCTTAGGGTAGTGGTTTTGGATGGTGGATTATAGGTAGATAACATGACGCCTATATGGAGGGTCATGATGATCATAAGGATCACAATCACACCCTTTAACCTTACATGACGAGAACATGTGATGTATTTTCAAAAGATAACTTGACTGATGAATAATGATCCAAAAGTATTGAAAGTATCAAATCCTCATACCGAAGCTAAATAGGTTACAATTTTACAGGGGTGTGAATTTCTGACACGACTCAAAAACACGACACAAACACGAATTTCTTGGGTTTGGGTTTACCCTAAATGGGTTCGGGTCAATTTCAGGTCGAACCCGCGAACCCATTTAGCTTAACAAATCAGGTTCGCGGGTTGACCCATTTAATTTATAAAAGTAAAAAATAGGGTGCATTGTGTGAATATATATATATATATATATAGGGTCAGGATCATTTCAGAACCATAAATATTTACAGAACTGGCAGAACCCCTAATAAATAATCTTTTTATTTATATATTTTTATGTTTAGGATAATTTTATCATTTATTATGTGTATTTTTACGATTACATACATGTTAAGAGTAATTTTATCATTTTTATATGTAATTTTATAATTACACACATGTAAACTAATTTTTTTACATATATGTAATTAGGTATGACACATATATATAATTTTGGCAATTAAACATATGTAAACTATTTTTAACATGTATGTAATCAAAGAAATACATATAATAGATGATATAAAGATCCTAAATACAAAAACTTATATATAAAATGATTGTTTATTAGGAGTTCTGAAAGTTCTGTAGTTATTTAGAGTTCTGAAATGAACTCAACCCTATATATATATATAGTTGAGGGTTTTAAGATATAATAAAGTTTTCATTATGAGCAGATTTCATTGGTTATGTAGGGTGGTGGTTAAGTATTGTGAACTTACCATCACCAATACATAGCATTTACATTGCAAAATATTTGTGGTTAAGTGCTAGCACTTAATGTGAGAAAAAGAAATTGTAAGTGAGTAAATAATTTATGAAGAAAGAGAAAAAGAAAATAAAATCTATTACACGGTGACGTGACCAAAATTCTTCTAAAAATTTGTTTGTAGAATTAGGTTTGGTCTAAATAAAGTGATTAGCAGGTTTATTTAGTTCGAAGCAAGAAATAAATCGACAAAAGTCTTTGGATGCCAATTTTATGTTTTTATTTTTATTTTTGTTTTGTTGAAATTTCCTTTTAGACAAGTTATTAGTATTTTTAGTACTAGTTTACAATAAATTATTAGAAAATATGTTTTGAGGTAATTTATAATTCTTGATGTTATATTCTATTTTAAGTATTGTTTTAGAACTTTAGAGCATATTACTTAAAAATAATTAAATGTTCGGGTCAACTCGTAAAAATTCAAGTCGTGTTCGAGTTCGTGTGTCTAACTCATTTTTTGGGTACGGGTCGTGTTTGGGTTCATGTAAATTTTTCGGGTTCGGGTCAGGTTGAACTCACCAACCTACATACCCGATCCGTTTAGCACCCCTACAATTTCAAGATTCCGAGTAGTTTAGTGAGTTTTTGTGTTTTATTCATGATTCTTCATTCATATCTAGTGATATGATGATGAATTTTGAGTAGTTTAGTGATTTTTTGTGTTGTTCTTCATCTGGGTTTTACAGGGGTTTTGGTTTTTGTTCATACAGAGTTTGAAGGTTGAAAAAGATTCCTGAGTTTGATCTTTGGAAGATTTGTCCGTGGTTTAAATTCTGTGTTTGTGTCTCCGGGGTATTGTTGAACCAGTGTGAAGTCACATTGGGGAGATAGTCCGGAGATTGGTTCTTCTGAGTTTTAGAGGGTCTGAGTTTAGAGTTTATCTTGTCCGAATTTTTTAACCTTTAGTTAAGTCCGACTTTTAAACTCTTTATTTAGTTCTCAGGTCCGAGTTTCTGGTTGTCCGAATTTTAGAATATTCTTTAGATAGGTCCGACTTTTGACTTTAGTTTATTATTGTCACTAGTTCCGAGTTTTTTTTTAATAATAACATTAGTCCGACTTTTATATGCTATTTAGGTAGTCCAACTATTAAATAGTAGAGTCCGCATTTTACAAATATCTTATTGTCCGAATTTTAATCTTATTTTACAATAGAGTCCGAGTTTTAACGGTTCTTGAGTCCGAGCTTTTATCTTGTTTAGTTGAGTCCAAATTTCATCCTTTAAGTTCGACTTTTACCTTGTTTAGTAGGGTCCGAATTTCATCCTTCCTTTAGAGTCCGACCTTTATTTCTTTTAGGTCTGAATTTTATGTCTCCTTTTCTTCTTGTGTCCAACTTTAGAGTCCGATTTTTAAGCTTGTTAGAGTCCGATTTTTAAAGGGTTAGTAGTAGAGTCCGAATTTTCAACTAGTCCGATCTTTCAATCTGTCCGATCTTGATCTTTTAACTAGTCCGACCTTATTTATAGTCCGAGTTTTTGAGTTTAAACAGTCAAACTGGTCCGAGTTTTGAAGTTTGGTTGTTCCGAGTTCTGATCTAGAAACAATCTCCGATTTTTAAAACAGGCTCCGAGTCTTGAGAGTTTTGTGCGTGTCTCTGATTTTCTCCTTGTTCCGAGTTATGTGACCTTCGACGAGGAGCCAGCGAGAGGAGACGAGGGAGCAGTGTTTACGGTCGGTGGAGACTTGTTTGTTTGGAGCGAAAGGGATCAACGCGCTGCTTGAATACAGTTATTCACTTGAGGAGCTTTCGGTTAAGCGGCTACGAGATGTTAACGACGGCTCAGCCGAGCCGATTGGTGTTGACGCGACTGCGAATTCGTTGAAATCGGTTTGTTTGAACGAGCTTTATAACGGACAGTTGTTTGGCTCGTTGATTTGTGGTGCGAAGAGAATACGACTTGCTTGGAATTTTGTATTGTTTACAAAGAAAATAGGAACTTCAAAATTTTTACTCCCCCTAAATCTGGAACGAAGGTTTTTAATAACCTATTAGAATCCTAACGGGTCTTTAATTAAGTCATGACTTAGACCAGTTAGTTTTCAAAAGGAGGATACGGTTCAAACGCATGATAAGGCAAAGACCGGAATAGAATGTGATTTAGACCCGACAAGTTCGGAGACTTGTATAATATGGGTATATTATACACATTCTGGATTTTGAGATAAAACCGATAAGATTTGACCCGTTTCGGCTAATTTATGTAAACTAGTTACATAAACCGAACCGAACGCGTATGAAGCGTAGCGGGTAACCGTAAGAGTCCTAAACAGGTTTCCTAAGTTAACATGCCTTAAATATGTTGTGATATCAGTAGGATACCTTCCATTATGCCCAAAACGAGTTTAATCTATAACTAAGCCCCGAAGGGGTATTTTGGTCATTTTAAAGATTATAAAAAGGGTTTAATTCAACTCCTGTGATTCGGGTCTGAATAAATCAGGAAAATAATTTATTTTAACAGGTTATAACATTTGATGTTAAGTCTTATGAAACAAAATGGTTTTAAACTCAAACTACGCGTATAATACGCGTATAAAGCCGTTTTAAGCGACGTACGGTTTAAAATAGGATTCTAAGTTTTCTGATCATTTAAACAGGCTCAAAACACTTTATTTATTATTTAAAATCAGTAGCAATTGGATTTGTAGCAAAAGAACTTGTAAAACTCATTTTATACCCGAAAAGGGCATATTCGATATTTACCGAATTAAGGCGATAAACCTAGCTTATGATCAGTTTAAAAATAATTAAAAATCTTCAAAATCCTAAAATATTATTTAACATCAGTGGGTAAAAGGTTTGGTGTCAAAAATTTGGTTTAGATAGGCTTTATGCTAATGACGTCGTTTAATTAATAAAAGTGTTTATAATTACGTCATTAAGCATAACTCCTAATCTAAACTTCCGATTGATGTGAAAATTTATAGACATGTTCAATAATCAGTAACAAAGACTTTTGTACTTTCACATCTTCAAAAATCTCGTTCTATGGTCATAAGGGCATTATGGTCATTATTTAGGCATTTAACGGAAACGTCAGATAGTTAAGGATTCGGGTAGTATAAACACAGAGGATTATACTAACATGTAACAAGGTTCTAATGGAACTTTAAGGCATGTCTAAACCTATCAAAACCGGGTCAGAATCGAAGTCAAAGCAGAAAGTCAAACTATGCGACTTTCGGCTCCGAATCGGTTCAAAACAGAGAGTTGTCGAATCAAACAGCGTAGATAAGTTATTATACTTATTTTCAAGTTATATGTATGTTAAAACAGATTACACACCCTCTGTATCGTTAATTACATGTTTGATGGTTCGGTTGACTTTTTCGGAAGAAGTTTGACTCGACAAACGACATAGTTAGAACGGGAATCAAAGAGTGCCCTTTTAAGGGTTAATTGCTCATATGATTACCAACTTGTAACATCTTTCGTTTCGACAAAACTCTGGTCCGTTTGTGATTTATCGCTAAGTCAAACCGTAGTTACGACGGTTTGACTTCTAGGCCAAAAACGAATCAAGACTCAATTTAGAAGTGTCAAGGATACTTACGTAAGTCTAATAGATGATTTAGAAGGCTTGTATCAGGTCTTGAGCTCCTCTAAATGTCCAGAAGTTGTAATGAGGTTGTATGTTGCAACATGATAATTTTATAAGAACTTTGATCTTTATCAAATGATGCCAAATGGTTCTAGGGTTGTAATCAGATGTCCAACATGTGTCCCTAAGGCTATAAACCACCTTAGACAAGCCCATAGAATCGAAACTTGCCATTTAAGTCGGTTAAAAAACACAATAGGCAGCTGCCTGTCATTTTTCTCTGATGCGGCCCGCTTTAGATCTCGACATATGGGAGGCCGGTCGCGTGGCCCATCTGATCAGGTTAAACATGTTTTTCGATATTGCATTTTGGTCCCTGGTCCCCCGAAAGGTCGTTTTCAAGTTGTTTCTTGCATTCTTATCCTTTAATATTGACATATGAGGGCTTTAATACTTATACCCACTTTGTCAAGTCCTCGGGTAACTTCGTGATCCCCCGAAAAGCCCTAATTTTCCTTGTTGACGATTCTAACCCTCACACACGAATTTTATCACAACTTTCTCATATGGTAACGAAACTTGGTGAAATTTTTATGGTACATTCTAGTGAGCATAATTAATCGTTACAAGGCTTCGGGTTTGCTAAAAGGTCACTCAGAGGTATATCTTAAACATGTTGACACATTTAACCCCCCGTAGTTTGTAACCTCTCACTTTCTTTCACAAGTCGCTTCGTATGATCCATGATCCATTCGTTTAAGGTTATAAACATCATGTAGGGTTATTGTAAAGTATATTTATTCGTTGTTGACACTTTGAACCCTTATATTTACACAGTTTCATTGTTTGTCAACTTTAGTCCATTAAGAACATTCTTTCACACGTTCAAAGGTTATGACACGTGTCAAGACATTATAGGACGTAAATTTTCGAGGTGTTACATCCTCACCCCCTTAAAAGAAATCTCGACCTCGAGATTTACTGAAATAAATAAGGGTACTTTTCTTTCATCGTGGACTCAACCTCCCACGTATACTCGGAACCTCTACGGGCATCCCATTTGAACTTTACAATTGGTACTTGCTTCCTTCGAAGCTTCTTAACCTGTCGATCCTCAATCGATATAGGATGTTTATCACATCGTAAATCCGCATACCAATTTGTGATAGTGCTCCTTGACTTATTGGCGGAACACCTCCTTCAGTCACTAGTGTGCAATGTATTTCGAGCTCCGCCAAACCACTTAAATAGGTTTTAGTTTACAAGCTACTTGATCTTGATACATTCGATTTCCTTCAAATGATTTCCATATATTCAGAGCTTAACTGGCCTGATAATTTAACAATTTTGGTACACCCTTCCTGGGTGATATCTTTTGTTAAACCATTTTCCTTAACAAGAACTTAGAAAGTTTGCTATTTTCATAACTCCTTGATTTCCTGCCGTATACTAGCAACCTACAATCGATTATGGATTTGTATGATCTTATTTGTTGTCTCCCAGGCAACTTTCAGATCTTGATAATTTGGACTTACCAATTCTCTATCTAACAATAGATATTTAACATTCCATCTATACAAAGTCTCCAAAGGAGTAGCCTTAATACTTACATATCAATTATTATAGAAAAGCTTATTTTAAGGTGAGATGGTTATTCCAACCACTGCTCAAAACTAAAATTAAGGAATAGCTAATCCTTGCCGCTAGTCGAACAATTCGACTATCCTGGGCAGCTGATGGCAATTTCTTAATCGTTGTCTAACTAGGGTTGCGGTGATAATGCATAAGCAAAATGAACCGTCTTTCATATCTAACTATACCGAACTCTCAGGATATTGAGTTAGGCTATATGAATCTATATCTTAAAACTTATTTGACCAGGGTTTTCAATTCTGTCAAAAATGGTACTAGCTGTCTTGGAGATCCCATAATAATGCAGCCCTAAATGGGATATAACCCTTAACTCTACCTGCCTCTCTGGGGTAAACAGAGTAATCTTAGAAGAAGATGATCAAGATATAAGGAGGATACAGAGATTTTATAAATCTCAAGCTCCAATTCATCCATCTTTGCTTGTGTCAATTAAGTGACACTTTTACGTTACGAGTCCACGAATTTCTTGATCTGGAACATTTACTTGGATAATTCCATCCTGGATATCTCCTCTGAATACCATTAGTTGACTTTAGTACCATATGACCTCTCGGAATACCTTTGTGGTCCCATGCATTAAACCTCCATACTGATCAGGCATGGAAGCAATCTATGGAACTTATTAAGATACACCAATCTTCATATGGCGCTTTTATCATACCATCTGGTATTCGGAATCGGTAGAGATTAAAGAGATATCAACTATATATGCTTTCGCACTTCCTTTTAGAGAGAGGATACTTCTAAAATTTTATGCCTAAAGGTTTCTGACAAGAACAGAAGAAATGGTTCATATGATTTGCCTGAAGGTTCTACCTTACACTTAACATCTGGGATTCTTACAGGGAAAAATTTCTAAAAGTTTGCTAAGTTTATGGTCTGGTGAGAGACTTAACAGCACCCGAAACCACATGTAATTTATAGCAATAAATTCACAAATAAGGGTTTATCCGGTGAAATTCACAATGTGAGCTGTCTCTAATTATTCAACAGGAGGGTTAAACGCCTCCATTATTAATCCTTCTAACTTAGCTGTAAAATCTTAGATAACTTTAGGGCAGTCTCAACTTTGACTGATTACTTCTTAATCATTATAACGTGGGTAGCTGAGGTAGATCCATAATGGATTTTTAATGAGTAGGTTTTTAAACCTTAATGTGCCCTCTTATTGCCAATGCTAATCACTAATAATTATGTGCTTTAATAGGGTACTATCTCAGCCAATGAATTAAAATTTGCGACACACTGTCGACAGTCTAGAACTTTTATGGCGAGAGTCAGAAAATTCTTATTCCGTCTTTTCCCTTTTTCGCGAAACGGATATCAGGTTTTTCTAATAAGGTCCTTAAAACTTGGACCGTTCCACAATGTATAAGAGGATCCTACTTGAGGATTTCATTAATGTCCTTACTCATTAAGAGTATTGCCATCAAATGACTGTGATGTATACCTTACCATGTCCTTTCTAGCATAACCACCGATATACTTAATGGTTTCTACTTCATCCTTTCTAGTGTTTAGTCAACATAAGCAAGCCAAGAGTAATTAAAACATAGAGATAAAATCTTGGATTCTAATACTTAGTTAACAGAAGAAGGATAAGTAGGTGACTTATAGTAAGAAGTAAGGAAGTTATTGCACATGTGCTTATATTTAATCAGATTGGAAATTTTCACAAACTAGGCACCTAGCTCGGTTGGCTAGGCGCGCGAAAGGGTGCGGCCTAGACCCAGGTTCGATTCCGGGGACGGCCGGTTCCACCATTTTTTTTTGACGCGGGCCGCGTAAGGTATCACCCAGGGCTTACGCGGGCCGCATGGATCTTCTGATCCGAAGCAAACCTTCAAAATGACAGTCTTGATAATTAACTACTTCTTATCACCCACAATATGGGCTTGGTCACAAGACGACAAATCCTTACCTATTACTATATAGAGTCCTCTTATTAACGGAACAAGGACAGCGGAGAAGGGTAATTCTTAATGAATATAAAACATCCATCTAATATTGCTGAATTAGTCTCTGAGGTACTATCGGCCAATTTTACTTCATACTTAACGCTTAGAGTTTTATCAGGCAGATTTAATGATTTACAATATCTATTTTCTATGAGAGACTTATCTGAACATGAATCAATTAATACTCTAGCATGAGCATTACTGGTAAAGAAAGTACCTGTGGTGACATTGTTATCCTGAACAATCTCCTGAGCATCCATTTGAGAGCTTCCAGCTTTGGTCTTCTTATCTTCCTCAAGCTTTTTAGCGTATTTAGGGCAGTTGGTCTTAATGTGCCCTTTTCCATTGCAACCATAGCAGGTTGCGTCTCCCAATCCCTTGCAATCCAAGGTCTTATGCTCCCTGGACTTGCAGATTCCACAGGGTAGAGGCTGGGATTCATATCTGCATTTCCCGAGGTGGTATTTCCTACAGGTTTTGCATTTGATCTTTTCACTGGTCTGCTGTTTGTCCTTCAAATCCTTCCCAGACTTCTTGGTTTTATTAGGGCAATTAGTTTTGATGTGCCCTATTTCATTGCAACCATAGCAGGTTGCGTCCTCCATCTTCTTGCAGTCCAAGGTCTTATGCCTCTTGGACTTGCATATCCCACATGCAAAAGTTCTCGCCTGTGTATGCGAGTTCGATTCATACCTGCACTTCCCGAAGTGCTGTTTCTTGCAGATTTTGCATCTGGGTTTTTCACCCGACTGTTGGTTTTTATTCAATTCTTTGCAATCATGGGTCTTGTGATCCATCTCTTTACAGATACCACATCCCCTGATCTGTTCATAAATACATTTACTGAAGTGCCTCTTTTTCCCGCAATTCTTACATTCGGGTTTAGCCTCCTTTAGCTTGGACTGGTTATAGTTTGAACCGGTCTTACCCTTTTTACAACCTTGAATTGGGGTATCATCGCCCTTTCGTTTGTGATCCCTCAGCACGCGATCCACAACGTTATTTATGGCCGTATTTAACATAGCCTGTAACTCGGTTCTTGTTAAGTTCAGTCTTACTTCATCATTCTGATCAACCGAACGATTTTGGGCTTCTGAGGAGTCAGCAATGGTGAAGCTTTGAAGGCTACAAACCAAGTAGTAATAATTGGCTTAATTATAGTGAATTGTCGAATTTGATGATTAAATAGCCATGGTACAAATAAACCATATAGGCGAATAGATAGTATTTAAATTGTTTGATTATGTTTTGCCTAGGTTTTTAAATAAACCATCTTTGGCTTGTAAACATAATATAATCCTTCATATTTATTAGACAGGGGACATAAATCATGACTGTCAATGTCGTACTGACATTTTATATAGCACAAGAGCTTGTTCCCAAGGACTCTTGATGGCACTGGGCCTTGTCACTAGGGAAAAATCTAAAACATAATCGATGATTCCTTTGGATCGGAAAATTTCATAGTTCCTTGTCTTGACAAGAATTTATGAAATAAAACTATCTTTTCATGTATACACCTTTTCCCGTAGGTATACATCCCAAATGGATGTTTTGATGCGTACATCATTTTCGACGTCTACTAGCCAAGATTCCTATTGATCATTTACGCTAACTAAGGGATTTGGAAACTTCCTATTAAAAGGATGACAAGTGTGATTTTATCGCATCATGGTTGTCGGGAGTGTTAACACATTTTCAGATGTTAACAAGGATCTGAATCTCTTTTTAAACGGATTTTACCATCTTAGCTAGGTCTTCAATGCTATTTAAGCTAGGTCAAACCTTTTAAGATTCTCTTTTAATATCTATATTGGCAGGAAAGGAATGATATTTATTTTATTCATGATTTTTATCATGAATCCTTATTTATAAGTTAGTAATAGCACAAATGGCCTAGTCGCGTAGACAAGTTTAATTTATAAACCATGATTTCAGAGAATCAAAGCATGAAGGTATTGCTGGCACAACAGGCCTAGTCACAAGGACATTTATAAATTATAAGCTATGATTTCAGAGAATCAAAGCATGAAGGTTTGAACCTAGTTTATTACCTTTATCTGACAGGGAGTTATCACTACCACTGTCTTTTGGTTCATATGGAAATGAACAGGGCCTGTAGGCGCTATATTACCACGTATGGTCAAAATGTGATCATCTCAAGTGATGATCTAAACCCATGATTCAGAGATCATTACATTGGGTTAGGAATCTTTTGAAGAATCCATTAATAAGAATGACGTGTGTGATTTTAATGAATCACGTCTGTCAGGAGTGTTAACATATTTACAGATGTTAACAGGGATTCGAATCTTTTAAACAGGTCTTACCATCATGGCCCGGCCTTAAAATGACCCGAAGGCTAGGTTTCACTCTTAAGATTCTTATTAATATTTAACGCAGAACAATCCTAAATTGAGGTGTTAAATATGGATCTGAATCTAATTATGGAACTACCATCTTTGCTCTGCCTCATAATATTGCGTGGCTAGGTCTCGTCCTTTTTAGATTTTTCCATTTTATATAAAGGTAGATCTTATAAAAGGAATGTCTGAATGAAAATTTAAAGTTAATTATTCCACTATAAAATTAAAATACAGATGTGCCCTAGACGGGACTTGAAAGGAATAGTGTTGTCCTCAAAGGAACTGAAAGGTAATTATGTCCTTATAAGGACTATTAAGGAAACGATTTTTAGCAAAAGGAGTTTCTTCCTCATTTTATTTCTGAATGCCTTCTCCTAGGTTGCATGTTTCGTCCTAGCCGCTGTACAAAGGTCAGCAATTCAAGGCTCCTGGTGTGGAGAATTATTATTACGGCTTCTTCGCTTGGCGACGTATCCAAATATAAAAATTTTGGAAGCAGAAATTCCAGATAAGGATTGAGAATATTCCTAAGTTAAGTCTAGACTCAGAAGGTCAAGGTATGTGCTAATGTGTCATTGAGATTAAACACAAAAAGATAGTGTTTAATTCACTCAATGTTGGCTCTGATACCAACCTGTCACACCCCAAATTTCCACGTGTTACCGGTGGGCCCGGTGGGGGAGTATCGTGACGTGGTTGGCAACATCATAGTCAAACAACACAATATATAAATACACAGCGGAAGCAAAAGGATAAATATATTACAATCCGAAATAATGTAACATCAAAGTATTACAACGGAAGTAAAGGATCCACAGACGGATCGAAAATAAAATAACACTGTTCAACAGACTTTAGGCATCTAAGCTTGCGAAACTCTTTATTGATGCTAGGAGTAGCCAGCCAATTCCGATTAGTACCTGCACTTAGCCTTTTGGGAAAATACGTCAGTTTACACTGGTAAATACAATCAACCGACTCATTTGAAAAGGTTTTTTAAAATGATTGATTTGAATGCACATGGCACAAATAATATTTTATAACTTGGGTTACTTATTTAAATATATAAACTTGTACAGGATTTACATGTTTCTTATGCGTTCAGTAGCCGGATCGAGCCGGGTTAAAGATCAATAGACACACCACATTATGTAAATGAGACACTGACAGGTGTACGCCTACACCTGGGTGCTAAGGTCGTGGCCATTTCGTAAAATGATGCCAGGGATATCCGGGACAACGGTCATTAACCCCCAAAGGCTTTAAGCAAACAAAACAAATTAAACGGAACATCTCAATACTTTAACCATCATACAATTAAAGATTCAATGCCCGACCAAGCGGTATTTTATATACCGTACCCCAAGCCCGTATAGGGAAAATAAGTTAAAAGTATTTACCTGAGCTAAATATAAATTCAATCCTAGCCGTATCAAATCAGCAAGTACATATAGCTTTTACTGGACTCCTAAATCTGGAACGAAGGTTTTTAATAACCTATTAGAATCCTAACGGGTCTTTAATTAAGTCATGACTTAGACCAGTTAGTTTTCAAAAGGAGGATACGGTTCAAACGCATGATAAGGCGAAGACCGGAATAGAATGTGATTTAGACCCGACAAGTTCGAAGACTTGTATAATATGGGTATATTATACACATTCTGGATTTTGAGATAAAACCGATAAGATTTGACCCGTTTCGGCTAATTTATGTAAACTAGTTACATAAACCGAACCGAACGCGTATGAAGCGTAGCGGGTAACCGTAAGAGTCCTAAACAGGTTTCCTAAGTTAACATGCCTTAAATATGTTGTGATATCAGTAGGATACCTTCCATTATGCCCAAAACGAGTTTAATCTATAACTAAGCCCCGAAGGGGTATTTTGGTCATTTTAAAGATTATAAAAAGGGTTTAATTCAACTCCTGTGATTCGGGTCTGAATAAATCAGGAAAATAATTTATTTTAACAGGTTATAACATTTGATGTTAAGTCTTATGAAACAAAATGGTTTTAAACTCAAACTACGCGTATAATACGCGTATAAAGCCGTTTTAAGCGACGTACGGTTTAAAATAGGATTCTAAGTTTTCTGATCATTTAAACAGGCTCAAAACACTTTATTTATTATTTAAAATCAGTAGCAATTGGATTTGTAGCAAAAGAACTTGTAAAACTCATTTTATACCCGAAAAGGGCATATGCGATATTTACCGAATTAAGGCGATAAACCTAGCTTATGATCAGTTTAAAAATAATTAAAAATCTTCAAAAATCCTAAAATATTATTTAACATCAGTAGGTAAAAGTTTTGGTGTCAAAAATTTGGTTTAGATAGGCTTTATGCTAATGACGTCGTTTAATTAATAAAAGTGTTTATAATTACGTCATTAAGCATAACTCCTAATCTAGACTTCCGATTGACGTGAAAATTTATAGACATGTTCAATAATCAGTAACAAAGACTTTTGTACTTTCACATCTTCAAAAATCTCGTTCTACGGTCATAAGGGCATTATGGTCATTATTTAGGCATTTAACGGAAACGTCGGATAGTTAAGGATTCGGGTAGTATAAACGCAGAGGATTATACTAACATGTAACAAGGTTCTAATGGAACTTTAAGGCATGTCTAAACCTATCAAAACCGGGTCAGAATCGAAGTCAAAGCAGAAAGTCAAACTATGCGACTTTCGGCTCCGAATCGGTTCAAAACAGAGAGTTGTCGAATCAAACAGCGTAGATAAGTTATTATACTTATTTTCAAGTTATATGTATGTTAAAACAGATTACACACCCTCTGTATCGTTAATTACATGTTTGATGGTTCGGTTGACTTTTTCGGAAGAAGTTTGACTCGACAAACGACATAGTTAGAATGGGAATCAAAGAGTGCCCTTTTAAGGGTTAATTGCTCATATGATTACCAACTTGTAACATCTTTCGTTTCGACAAAACTCTGGTCCGTTTGTGATTTATCGCTAAGTCAAACCATAGTTACGACGGTTTGACTTCTAGGCCAAAAACGAATCAAGACTCAATTTAGAAGGGTCAAGGATACTTACGTAAGTCTAATAGATGATTTAGAAGGCTTGTATCAGGTCTTGAGCTCTTCTAAATGTCCAGAAGTTGTAATGAGGTTGTATGTTGCAACATGATAATTTTATAAGAACTTTGATCTTTATCAAATGATGCCAAATGGTTCTAGGGTTGTAATCAGATGTCCAACATGTGTCCCTAAGGCTATAAACCACCTTAGACAAGCCCATAGAATCGAAACTTGCCATTTAAGTCGGTTAAAAAACACAACAGGTAGCTGCCTGTCATTTTTCGCATCTGCAGGTCTGATGCGGCCCGCTTTAGATCTCGACATATGGGAGGCGGGCCGCGTGGCCCATCTGATCAGGTTAAACATGTTTTTCGATATTGCATTTTGGTCCCTGGTCCCCCGAAAGGTCGTTTTCAAGTTGTTTCTTGCATTCTTATCCTTTAATATTGACATATGAGGGCTTTAATACTTATACCCACTTTGTCAAGTCCTCGGGTAACTTCGTGATCCCCCGAAAAGCCCTAATTTTCCTTGTTGACGATTCTAACCCTCACACACGAATTTTATCACAACTTTCTCATATGGTAACGAAACTTGGTGAAATTTTTATGGTACATTCTAGTGAGCATAATTAATCGTTACAAGGCTTCAGGTTTGCTAAAAGGTCACTCAGAGGTATATCTTAAACATGTTGACACATTTAACCCCCCGTAGTTTGTAACCTCTCACTTTCTTTCACAAGTCGCTTCGTATGATCCATGATCCATTCGTTTAAGGTTATAAACATCATGTAGGGTAATTGTAAAGTATATTTATTCGTTGTTGACACTTTGAACCCTTATATTTACACAGTTTCATTGTTTGTCAACTTTAGTCCATCAAGAACATTCTTTCACACGTTCAAAGGTTATGACACGTGTCAAGACATTATAGGACGTAAATTTTCGAGGTGTTACATCATCAATCAAGGGGGAGACTGTAAGTGCAGTATTCGGTGACTGAAGATATCAGTGTTAGACAGAACTGATTGCAACAGTTAAGGGGGAGACTGTAAGTGCAGTTCCTGCCGGGTAACTGTCGCTTATCAGTTCCGTATTAATCAAAACAGAAGTCCAAGTTAAAGTCAACAATAATGAAGAATTCAAGACCACATGAAGACCAAGGGGAGTTTGTTAGGGCACTTTAGGTGATAAGTGCATGTCTCCCATTCTTTAGGGTCTTTATTGTACTTTTGTTGAAAGTTAGTCCCAACTTTATCCTAGGGACATTTTGTCCAAGTTTTATGTCTAGGAAAAAGGTCAGGGGTTTATGTTAGGGACAAAAGTCAGGGTTTTGGTGTAGATTGTTTGTCCGAGTATAGTCCTAGTCTATATATATGTGTTGTATAGGATTAGGGCATCATCCATGGATGAGCAAATCGATTTGAGAAAGCTTTGTGCTCCTCTCCCAACTTGTTCCTCCTGGTGTGCACATCCTAGAGAGAGAGACTATGTGTTAGTGAGAGAAAGCTAGGGTTTAGATCTTTGTGATCTAAACCAGCTTGTAGATGATGTTTACTCCTTTGGTATGTAATCTGTGATGACTGATTCAATATAAAGGGTTCATCTTCTACGTATTTGTATCTTGTTCATATTTGGTTCTTCATGTCTTGAATCAAGTGCAATGTTTGATGTTCGTCATCGATCGGGTGCTATAACAAAGAATCTTGGCAAGGTGTATCTTATTTCTTTAACTTGCCAGGTACTAGAATTGAATGAAAATCAAATAAAAACTTGTTATTTAAAATGGATATTAAAATCTATATCTATACTATTTAATAAAACAAAAGTCGTTGAGGACACGTGTGTAGAGCATTTCATTTTTTTGTTTTCCCGTCTCTTTCTTCTGCTTAATTGTAAGTACTTATTTTTTTTTTATTAAAGATAATTATTAGATCGTCAACCGAATGAATTTAATATAAAATTAATTGTTTTTTTGAGGCGTCGCATTTTTTGTTTCCCCGCCTCTTTCTCCTACTTAATTATAAATACTTATTTTTTTATTAAAGATAATTATTACATCGTCAACTTAATGAATCTAATATAAAATTAATTATTACTTTATTAAATAAACTTAGATTTTTTACTTACAAGTTTCATCATGTTCAAAATTATGTGAGTTAAAATATTAAAAAAAACGAATAATAATAATTATTTTTATGAGTGATTTCTAAAAAATTTCAAAGGTAAGGTGGTTGAATGCTAAGAAGGATAAAAACCAATATGTAAAAAAAAAATAGAAAATAGATGGTATTAAAAAATCAAAGTTATTATCAGTGGTGGACCCAGAATTTTTTTTCAGGGAGTGCGGAATATTTTTAAATACTTTAGGCCCCTGGCTATATAACAAAAATTCGTTTTATAGTGGGTCGGGTCATGTAAAATAAAATAACATCAAACTAAAATTTAAATATTCATCAAAAGCACGTCAAAGTGTGAAAATGTGATTACAAACATATTTAAAATTGGACCCTACGGGTTTTCATTTTTTTAAATCTAACCAAAACATCATCTAGTGCGATTTTCCTAAGATCTCTACTCATGGTTCCTTTCACATATAAATCGTTCCATAAGTCCATAAAACAACACTAAACACTTAAACAAATCAATCATCAACCATAGTCTGTAATTTTCAATTTTAAGTTTCTAACATTCAAGCACTAGTTTTAAATGTTGATTACTTGTTGCTAATCATTTAAACAAACAAAACTTTAAATAAAAGAACAAAATTATTAACTAAAAGTCTAGAACAACAAAAAAAAAAAATTAATCAAGAGACAAAACTAGAAAATTTTTAATCAAGGACTCCTAATATACATTTTTTTACATTTGCATCAATCAGTTACCTTAGTAACAATTAATTTGAGTTATTTTTTCTAGGATCATTTCAAATAGAAATGATATTGAATACATATATAATTAATATTGAGAGATATGGATCTTTAAGCAAACTAATAATTTAATAAGATAAAAAAATAAAAAATAATGAATTGAGTAATAGTAAATAAAGTTATTGAAAAGGTAAAGGATCACGTGTCATTCCGCAACAAGGATTTTGAGTGAGTATGTAAAATTACAAAACTGCCCCTATTCTAAATAAGGTCTTCTTCTCCAACATTTTGCCCCACCTGCAACTAATCCGATGAACACCATTTTCACTCTTTTTTTAGTTCAAACACATTTTACTTCCACGATTCTTTCATTATCAATTTCATGGGGGTGCGGAGTCAAATTTTCATGGGGTGTGGAGTCAAATTTTCATAATCGTACATATACTTATAAAACCAAAAGTTTATGGGGTGCGCCTGCCCACCCACGGATCCAAATGGGTCCGCCCCTGGTTATTATCAAGTTAAAAAAATAATGTTTGAAAAACTAACTTAACAAAATTTAGAACTATCACGTAAATGTTCACTTATGTTATCAATTTTCATTATATTTTATTGAATTAGGATAATACATCAGTTTATTCAAGCATGCAATGCATATGTTTTCTTAAAACATAATCTTTTTATTACTAACTAGGTTAGAATCCCGTATATCACACAACTTGAATTAGTAAAATTCGGTTTTATTTTTGTAAATTTAAATATATTGGATCATAAAAGGCAAAAGAGAAAATTGGGAATCACAACTCTTAAATCTACCTATTATACTAAAAAAAATACACTTAATGCCACATGTCCTTTTCTTAAGCAATCATTTATTGATGTGGCATGTCTCTTTGAGCAGAGAATTGGTACATGGGCGGCAATTTGTTTTCCCCTCTTTCTCCTTATTCTCCTTATTACAACACGCGAATTTCAGAACACCCAATCTTCAAATTTCGCCATCTTCTTCGAGCAGATTCTCTTTCGTTGCTAATCATCCACCGCTTCAATCCTTTCGATTTGAATCCGGATTTGATTAATCTCATACTGGTAAGTTTTTGAAGTTCATGTTTCATTCATAGATCTGTAGTCCCAAATTAGGGTTTAAAACTAAACGTTGCTCTTTGAATCCGGTTTTGATTTATCGCGTTTATTTACATGTTGGATTTGATGGACTAAAATGAACTGTAACCCTAATCCGGATTTGGTTGATTTGATTTGAAACCGGCTTTATTTTCTCCTCACTTTTACTATCTTCATTACACCATTCAGAGCTCTTTACCTGTTTAATTGTTTGATGCAGTTCTGGCTACCGATTGTCGGCGTTGTGATAATTGTTCGAATGAAGGAACATCAAGGTACCCATCTATCGCAAAATTAGTGTTTTTTTAGTCTTTGTTCTTCTAGCCATATAATTCTACGTTTTAGTGTCTTAGAGGGTTTCAATATAATCTCGCCGGCGTTTCAGTCTGGAAACAGGGTTACGTATTGGGTTGCGACTGTGAAAAAAAGAAAAGGAGATTCCGGCCAACTGTATTCTATTTTGTTTACAATAATAGTGCGAATACTCATCATGATCCTGCTGAAGATGTGTCCTCAAAAGATGAACATATTGAAAGCCTTCCCAGTCAGGTATTATTCTTTATGTAAAATTGTCAAATAGACGATGGATATTCTTACTTCCACACTTCTGATCACAATTCTTTTTCTTTATAGTTATGTGTTGTTGAGAAGCCAAGCAAACTCAAGAAAGACCTCCCTTCTTTAAATGTAACAGTCGAATGAAATAAGACCCAAAAAACCACATACCCTTCTCAAGGTTGGTGTTATATTGTAAGTTTCTAACACATTTGATGCTTTTGACTCTTTTAAAGATAACTTTTCTTTAATTCCCATTTGAGCAGCAAACTTTATTTTAACTGATTTTACACGTATAAGTTGTTGGTGTGGTATCGGTTGAGGCCCCGTTTGAGCCACCTTAGATCATATGTTCACACTAAAAAACCAAAAAAAAAATAATAATAATAAACTTTTCGGGTTTGAATATATTTTTTTTAAATTTAAAAGTAATTCTTACGTACGGCATATACATATATGTATTACAATGACACATAAGACCATAATCGTATGAGTTCAGAACTGCCACACCCACTTAGGAACCAAGCCGAAGTTTTTAACTATCCAAAACTTTTGATCACCCCTATATGTTTACGAATATTTAAAAGATGAGATACCATGTGTATATGCAGTTACTTGGTGGAATTCGTATGGGAACTTGGATATTCCCATGAAAGACATGTTTAGTATTATACAAATGCTTGAGCAGAGATACTGGGGTGAGGAAACATTGATATGTGGGGATAAAAGTGGTTTGGTTGGATTATGCTTTTGTTTTCTAAGTTGATTGATGTAATAAAGTGAAAGTTATATTACATAAGCCCATATGGGGATTGCCTATTGCCTGATTAAGTGAATTTATGCATAAAAGTCATTGCTTGATGTATAATGGTAACATGAACTCCCATACCAATCCATAATAAGTAATATGCTTAAAACATCTTTAGTCCTCCAGACTACATGGAGAGTGGTTTTGACTATTTATTTGCCATGATATGATATAATGGCAGGTTATGTTGCTACTTTATGTGGTTGGTCGCAAATCTAAATACCCACGTGCATTAAAAAGTATAGAGTTCCATAGTCCACTATAATTTTTATTTTGGTGAGGTAGTTGGTATTATGCTTTTCTGGTGAGGCGGATCTTGACATTTTAGTTTGATCAGGACCTAAGTTTATTCTTCCTCAAATTTAGAACCTATCGCAAAAGATGTATATTTTTATAATAAATTATAATTTCCAAATTTTAGTTTATATTTACTATTAACTTCAATCGACATGAAGAACCTTCTTTTAGCGCTTTTATGTGGATAATTTAAAGAAACTGATGTATAGCAACTAGAAATTTATGATGAATATAACCATGTCTTATTTTTATAAATTTACTTTATGTTTCTTCCTCATTTTTTTTCTTTTTTATAAGAATTCCCAATATTATTGCCTCTGTAGCACTTCATAATCAGTTGTATAATGTTAAATAAATAAAGGATTTTCTTTTTTACTACCAATGTAGCTGAATTGCCTCATAATTCTATGATTTCATAGGGAGATTGTAAATAATCGCACATAAAAAACTTTATTCTGTTCGCGATAAACTAATTACAATATAGGTCTGTTGCTAAACAAAAGCTTCATTTTTTTGTTAACGCTGGGTCATTTTGTAGGGCGCCATTCATACACCATTTCTGATATTAAGTGCGCTGGCGCTGGTGATGGGTTCAGTTAGCAACAAGGCACAAAGTATAGAGCAGGTTGTTAGTGTTTAGAGAGAAAGATATATGAAACGCTCTATGAGGTTGCAGTGTTATTTTGAATAAAACTGCCAGAGTTGCATCAGGTGCAAAATGAACAAAATCTGCACCAGACTCATCATTTCCCGTCTTTCGGGATCTATCAACAGCAATATTGTCTCCTCCGCATAAGAAACCGTTTCTATGAAGGTAAGGTCCTCAATATCGAATTGTTTTCATTGCATTTAAGACATTTTTAAATCGAATTATATGGTAAAACATCACATCTAACTCTCCCTCAAGCAACTAATAATAGATTTTAGGGAGATAATATCTAAATGGATTTAGATAGCAAGACATAGGATTGTGAATGATGGACCGAGGACATACAATGAATTTGGAGTTTTCTTTATACTCTCCTTTGGCCGAAATTATATTCTCTCTTTGAATTAGAGGTTAATTTTCAAGGCTGGTTAAATTTTTTTTTCATGATTTTAATGTACAAAGGAAAAAGGTTAGAAGATTGATGATGTGAACTGGTATTTATAATCTGACAATCACGTTATTTACGTCATCTCATGATAAATGTCATGTATTGTTTGTCAATTCACTTAATGCGGTTATTATGGAGGTTTATGAATGCAACTAACGTCATATACAACATAGTGTAGAAAATAATTGTTCATTAAGGTCACATGTGGTCTAACTGAAGGTTGGTGAAGAGCCATTACCTAAGGGTCCTCTTTGGCTTCTTTTGACCGAAAAGGTAAATTGTACTTATGTACATAAATCTTTTTTAGTCAATATTTTTGTACTTAAATCAACAACATTATTTTACCCATTACTGGAGCTCTATCTCAATTAGATTCTTCTAATAGAGTCACCTCTAATGAAGCTATTTGTCGATTGCAATTGACATCCTATAACAATTTTTTTTTGTTTTGTAAAGGGCGAGTAATAGGTCATATTGGATGTTGCATTGTTGTTAACAAGTTATACTACCGCTTGGATTCTTGGTTAGCTTGCAGCTGGCATTTCATGAGTCAGATCACCACATGGGGTTCTGGTTATCTGTAAAAGTTCAGGAGTTTTGGTCAGCTGTAACGGGTCAGATTGCATATTAATTGCAACTATTATCCTATAATAGATTTTTTGGCATGGTAAAAATGAATGTTAAGATTAAAATGAAGTTCATAATTATAACTTATGCACTTCATACATAATGAAGTTCATAGTATTGATATTTTAAGATGAATATATTATTTTGTTTTATATAAATATATTATTGTATTGTTTTAATTCAAAAAATTAGATCATGATATATTCTGTTGTTTCTTTGGCAGGTCATATCTTTGAACAACATGCACTACCTCATATTCTCTCATGGATCAAGATTTGCGTTTTATGGGATACACCTCTGTTGTTCTAGCCTACGCCCCTACTATATACATTATGCATGCACGGGCCACCTGGTAATATAACCATTCTCAATATTCAGTCTTTAAAGTATATTTAATTAATTATAGTTTCACTTGAATCTATCACTTGGAATGCAGGGAAGAAAAGTTAATGTTATAGAGAAAATGGTTGTCTCCGGGTCCTATACTTTCCTACTTCTATAGAGATGGAAAGATGGCTCGGTTGGGTGGGTTGGGTTGGGTAATGAGTCAAAATTGGTCATTTTGCTACATGGTCAATCCAAAAGGCTTTTTTTTCTTCCATCCATTTCCACATCTTTATGATTTTACCATTTTAATAATCTTTTATATAACTTGCATGTTTTATTAATTAATGGATGGATTGGAAATCTCACATATGGATTAGATTTTATTGTTTTAACTGATCTAAATAGTGTTATTAAATCATACAGTTCATTTGGATTTGCCAATGACGCCATCGTTCTTTAAGGTGTTTCGTTACCCTCTTCATCTCATTTGGTACTCATCTTCTTCACAAAATTCCTCTTTCTTATAATCTAACTTTTATTTAAAAATTCATTTCGTCCATTTTGCAGACATTACCAATACCTTATGCCAACATTTATTTTGAAAGCACAATCTCAAGTGGTCGGGTACTCATATAATATGAGGGAAGTAAGTCATATAATGTTAAAAGTATGAGGGAAGTAAGTCATAGAATCTTAAAATAAGAAAGGTAGATGGCAAAATTGCATTCACCTATGGCTAGAAAATAAGATTGGTTGAAGATATGAGATTGCTTATTGAAAATCTCCTTTTGAGTTTAAAAATGTTATAAACAAGTAATGGAACATTTCGTTCAATTTAGAATTTTATATGTAAAATTTATAATAATATAATTCACATTGTGTAACTTGTGTAGCACACAGGTACTTCAACTATATCTCATATAATGTTTGAAACAATACGAACTCAAACTATTTAAAATTAAACAATAAATGTTGTGTATAAAGAAATTTTTAACGACTTGTGATTTTTTTCGTATTCATTTTTTTCAGTTCATTGTAATTTAATATTTACTTAAGTTATGAAACATTTCTTTCTTTCAAATGCAAATCATGCAGGTATGTTGCTGAGAAAGGTGTTGAAAGTAATGTTGCTTTTGTATAAAGAAAGTATTATTCTGTTGACAAAGAAGACGATCATTTCATGTCTCAACCTTTAGATGGATTAGTGGATCTCCTCCTTGCCATTTCAACCAATTGAAATGCAAGGTAACTTGAATAATATACCTGAAAGCTTGATAGTTTTTCTTTTTTAACGGGTCAAATGGGTATGGGTCATCAAGGTATGTATCTCATACTTAGTAATTTGGATAACGGGTCAATTGGGTATGGGTCATCGCGGTATGTATATCTCATTTTTAGTAATTTGTAGCCAAATTTGTACTACACAATCTTTTCCTTATTGAATTTAGGAGCTAAATTGGATGATTATGCAACGTTGGATCATTTCGGAGTTATCTTTGGTTTGTAACTCATGTAAGAATGGATTAGATACATTCGACCGCCATCTAAGAGAAGTGTTTTGCAAAGTTATAAATTGTCAGACCGAAGGTCTTTTGAGGGCTGTGATGAAGGATTTGGTTCCTTAAATCTGAATAGAAAATCTGAGCTCTTAATGGCATGAGTATACGGTATGAATATGACAAACTTTTTTTTTTAACATTTAGAACTTTGTAATTACATAGAAACATAAAGTAATTTGTTTACACAAATTCATCTCCTTTTTACACTAATTTGTTTCCTTCCATTTTCGTTGTGGATTTCTTAATGGCATGATCAGTTTTCTTTGGAATTTTACTATACGTGAAGATGCAACGGGGAAGCATAGAATTTCGGTTGAATGAAAGAGACTTGAACAACAATTTCGTTATTTGGAGGTTTGCTTTATTATCTTTATGGATTGATTGTTTTTATTTTTTTTTGTTTTAAAGGTGTGGTTTCTGCTTTAATTTTCCTCCGAGGGGATGAACGGCATCGCCAAGGGATGCGAAGAATTTGTGGTCCAACAACGGCAGCAACAACAGGGCCACGTAACCAGGTGGAGATTAATTTTGGTAGGCATGCACATCAGTGGTGACTGCGAGTTCATCGCATCTGTTGCAGATGCAGCCGGAGGTGTAAGCTTAGGGTGGATTTGTTGTTAGTCAGCAATTAAGTGGAAAATCGGCTGAAAGCCTAAAATAGGGTACGTGTATGAGATATTTGTGTAATTTTTTATTTGGTTTTTTTTTAGTGTTGTTTGGTTACTTACAAGTTAGGTTACAAACATGTTGTATGTAGTTTGGAATCTCACTTTTGAAATCTTTGATCATGACTAGAGGTATTCTATGAAATGTTCTACTGGGTCAAATAACCGTTGAGTGCATCCTTAAACACGGGATTAGAAAACAAAGGGTGTGGGTATATCATGCACCCCTATTTAATGGTCAACGATATTGTATCTGTTTTATTATTTTTTAATAAAGACTTTCTAACTGTTATGTGTACAATAATGCAACTTGGTTGATCCAGCAATATAAAATTATTCGGGGACTTACTATTCTTGCACCAGTTGGATCTCCCAACACTGGTGGAATCAACCAGGGTAATGACTTATGTACACATTGACTTTTTTAGTTAGACTTATGTTTATTCGAATTGAAATATGTCATGAACTTGACCACGAATAACACTCAATCTGCTATTTTTAGAAATGTATACAACGCTTAGACTATAGATCTAAATTTTCTAAAACTTTGACCTTTTTAACTTAGGTGTGAGGGCAAACAAAGTGCTTACTGGTCACAATTTTGCAAGTCTCTCGGCTTATTTGTCGATTTATCAAGTTCTACACTTTAAATTTGTTGATGATTCACTGTTGATTTAGCACATTGTTTGTTGAATTTCAATTCGATCTTAGGTGAACAATCTCGATTACTGTTGTATATTTCAATCATTGTTAACTGGCTTGCTGTGGGATAAAACCCATGTCATAATTAATCAATCGATTATTTTATTTTAATTTTTTTTAGATTATAAACATAATAAATTTATAAAAACATAACATAATTAAAAAAAACAATTAAGACAAAAATTACCATAAAACTAGAATAAAAAAGAAATTACAGAACTTTTTAAAGTTTATGTAACACTATTAAATAATAAAATGTTTCTGTTAAGCCACCCGCGAAATTCGCGGGTTCTTAGACTAGTACATAATATAGAAAAATAGAAGAAAATAATGGTGAAATAAAGTTTTATTATAGAAAGGTAAAGTTCAATACTGAAAACGTATGAGATTATTGAAAATGAAATAAGGAATGTATTAAATGTAATATAGAAAATGTAAATCAATAAAATTTGAAACAAGTAGGGATTCATGTGTAAGTTAAATTTGCATACGGTTTAGATAGAAAAACAAAAGTTAAAGATGTTTAAAATTGTGCCATGTACTGATTGTATAACTAAAACAGAGTCGAATATATCTATTATATATAATAAACATGATAAATAAGGGCTGATGTGTCATGATATGGGGGCTTGCAAAATGATGTGGCATCACCTTAGGCAATCTAGAAATTGGTTTTGGCTCCAAAAATTCGGGTATTTTTTTTTCATTACATGGGTAGACACGGGATCCATATTATGACCCGCTATTTAAATGTTCTAAAAACCTAATTCTCTATCTTTTTCACCTCTCCGCTTCTTTGTGACCTAAATCCTTCGGCCGCTTCCATTCTTCTGATCGATCTCTGTGATCTCTCCAGATGGTCCATGATCCTACTGATCTTGATCCTCGGTGCCAATTTCAGGTATATTATTGTTTTAGTTGATATAGTTAGGGTTTCATCAACTGCTTCTTTTTTATCGGATTTGCTCTTCATGATTCAAAAACCCTAAGTTTTAAATCGAATCAGTTTATGTATTTTTTTTGGACAAATTTTGATATGGGTTTTTGGTCTTTGTTCATCTCCATCGTCTTAACAAGGTTGATCTGGTGATTCACGAACACAATTATGAACCATCAATTTTAGATTCAGGATTTTGATTTTATGGTTGTTTGGATTTGTTTACTCTGTGTAATATGTACGATTAAATTTGTTCGTTGTAATTTATATCTGTTAGTTGATATATGTAATACGTGCTATTAAATTTGTTCGTTGTAATTGATACGTGTTAGTTAATATATGTCTAAAAATTCATTCAAATCTTGTACCTCTAGATTATTGTTCACAGTTGTTTGGTTTTCTTATTTTCTGGCAGAACCATCACCTCACACTTGTGAACTCTGATCTACAACATGGCTCCAGATGCTTCCGATGCTCTTGCAAGTTCCATCCTAACCACTCAAACTATACATATTAATCACATCTTCTCTATTCACCAAACCGATCTTCCAATTTTTGATTTCAGTGAGAGAAAAACTTCCAATAGTTGTTGAACGCTGCAGTTACCGGAGACCTCGATTTCTTAAAGAGTAAGTTTCTTTTTCACAATCAATTGTTGTATGAAATTGAAATAATAATTCTCATTATATGTTATATGTATGGTTATGGTGAACAGAGAAAGAGAGAGATGACGGAAGAGGTGGTGGCGTTGAAGGAGAGGTATAGCGAGGAAGAAGTGAGGAAGATGTATGGGTTTAAGATTAGCAGCGATGGGTATGCAGAGGTCACATGTGGATGCCCTAGCTACTGTTATGATGATGTCGTTGGTGCGCTTAGAGTAACCATCGATCAACTATCTATTTCTTTACTTTTAATTATTGATTTTTGTTTGATTATATCTAAAGTTCAGACAAAAAGAATTCACGATTAAGTGTGATTTGAGTTTATTTGGTATGACAAATCTGTCCTCTATGTTTTATATACAAAAATTTATTAAAATCTACTACATGTTTTGAATATGATGGGGGTTATAATTAGGGTTCTCGAACCCAAATTAGGGATTTTGATTTAATCAACTAAAAGTAATTTAATTGCAAAGAAAGATTTATTGACATTGTAAAAGTCCTTTGAATGAGAAAATCATCATTTTTAAGGATCATTTTTAAGGAATGTATCAGGTGCAGGTTGACAATTTTTTTACTATTTTGTTGTTTTAATATCATTACATAACACTTGAGGTGAATTGTGTTTTTTAGGCGATTGGAGCTGAATATGGAGAAGGGTTTGAGACTTATAGGCCAGATGGGCCCTTAAAAGTTGATGTTGAAAGTATTGTACTTTGTATTACTGTCTCTTGGTGGATATATTCAGAGGCTGCGTGAGTTAGGCGTTCCTTGGTTTTTAAAATGCGCGCGTCAGGAGTGCATAATAAGCGCAACAAATGATGTCTTGATGAGACGCATCGCTGTAGTTGATGGGCATGCCACATGATGTGTAGCATACGTGATTCTCACGCTTCACATCAAAGCGCATCGGAGCGCCACAAGCTTTTTAAACCAATGTGGTTGCTACACTTTTAAGTTTTCATTCAAACCTGTTTCTTGTGAGTTGAAAATTTGATCCTTAAGCATATCATTTGGTGATTTAATTTAAATATTTCGATTTCTATCTCTTTGTTTCGGAAAAACATGATTAAATTATGGCATTTTCTTTGTAATTCTGTGTTACTTTTATTCATAGAAGCTAAACATGTAAGATTGGGGTTGGTTTTCTTGCAGGATTTTTTAAATGATAGATTACAAGAGGGTTTTCTAAAAAGAATTCGATACGCGATGAAACCTGATGAAGCTTTGTGGTTGGTTTTCTTGCGGGATTTTTTAAATGATAGATTACAAGAGGGTTTTCTAAAAAGAATTCGATACGCGATGAAACCTGATGAAGCTTATGGACTTATTTTTTCATGGGACAATGTGATGGTAAGTTCTTGAACATTTGTAGGTCATAATGCAAGCCAATTAAATGGTTTACTTATCGATAAGCTAAACGTACTATTCTATTATATTCATGAGTTAACTGGTCAAAAATGTTATTTTGTTCTTGTTTCTCAGCTTTCAAAACCCTTGGAAGGCCTGAAAGAATGGTTGGATACAGTATCGACTGCCCAAATTCCTTGTGTTGTTTCAAGTCTCGATAGGAGAGTTATGGTTGAAATATTGGAACAAATGGGACTCATGAAGTATTTCCAGGTATAAATAATGGTTTACTTGCTAATTCACACTTTTTGGGTGCGTTTGGACTTTGGTTACGCGTAGTCAAACTATTCATCTTATTTTTGAGACTTCAAGGTTCACTAATATTTGCATGAAGTGATTATGATTGTAATTATCTGATTATTTAGGGTTAAATAATCGGTTTTATATCAGCTGCAGTGAAACTCATGATTTAAGATAACCCAAATTTTGTCCTCTACACGACAAAATTGCTCTCATGTCCTCTACTCAATGTTGTCATGTAATGATTTGGCGAACCGTTGTCAAATCTCAATGACCAAAACACACATGTTCATGCACTTGTAGGCAATAGTAACAGAGGAAGATGGCATGGATTCTATGGCTCATAGATTACTTTCTGCAGCAATCAAGGTAAGTTCTCTTGATCACATCCATCTATAACGATATTTAAACGCGAATAATCATCATGTTTTCATGTAATTTGTAACCTTTTCATATTAATTAAAAAATCTAACCAAAATTGACATTTATTATAGTAAAAAGGATTTAAACACCCTAAAAGTATCTTCGGTTGTTAACAAATATTGTAATTTCTTTTACAGTTGGATAGAAAACCTTCCAAATGTGTGGTTTTTGAAGACGACCCTCGAGGTATAACCGCCGCTCATAACTGCACAATGATGGCGGTGGCGCTTATCGATGCACATCCAGCGTGGCACAATATTAGAGCTTCTCAATATGAGTTTTGGCTCCAAAAATTCGGGTCCGCTTTTTGTTTAGTGAAGCCCCGTTTTTTACCCGAATATAAATACCTTCTAACGGTATACCAGTTTAAAAATTGTCATTGCAAGTTTATGAATTGTATCTGTATATGCAAGAGAAAAAAAGGCCTTAAACATGATCGTTGACGTCTTTTGTAGATCTGTAAAGCAACATTCTAATCTAGCACAATTGATGACCATGTATGATGACAACATTCTAATGCAGCACAACTGATTACACATCTGCATCTTTTGTAGATCTGTAAAGCAACATTTTAGTATTTGCTGACCTTCATAAGTGTTGTTTTAAGCAGGTTAGTAGAGACACATATTTTCTTTTGTCGTGGGTAGAGCATTTGTTACAGATATTGAGAAGTTAGGATTGAGAAGCAAAGCAAGATCGTTGGAGATCAAAAGTTTGATAGGCTATTTTTCAGAGGTCACAGAGGTTTGCCTTCAAATTTCTTTCTTTATTGGATGAGTTATGAAATTTATTCAATCTGTAGTAATATTTGTGCGAACGTTTATGTAGGATGGAATTCAGCCTGGTTCAAATCTTTTGCAGGCAGTGGAATACCTTGTATTCAGGGTCAATTCTGTTATCTGTTTTGACACTATAAGTTTTATACTGTAAAAAATCATAAGACTCCTATTAAAGCAATATCGAATAAGGGACTTATACATGTTGTTGGCAGCCTATAGATAAACAATCTCCCCTTGATTCTGGGATCTTATGTTGTCTCATTCATATTCTCAATGCCCTTTTGGGTCCCGATAGACAAAATACAAGGCATGAGGTTATTTCGATTGATGACGAGGCAGAAGTCATGGATAACACAGGTCTAGACAGACGGCTTGAGGTATACTACGTTGCAACACATATATATTTGCCTATATCGATATGACACTATAAGTTATCACATGGTTTCGTTCTTGAAGGTAAAAGGTAGTGTTGTGCATATTATGAAGGCTTTGGCAAGTCATCATGCAGCTGCTCAAAGTTTAATTGAAGACAAATCACTACAATTACTTTTTGAGATGGTTGCTAATGGATCTTTGATATCAAGTTCAAGATATAAAGAAGGTCGTGTACCCTCGCACAACATTCAGCTCCACCGGCATGCAATGCCGGTTTCCTTTGAACTTAATGAATTAATGCATCGACATCGAACCGGTTCCGTACCAGACCGGTACCAAAAAAATTAAATGTCGGTACCTAATTGTTACTGAAAATCAAGTCGGCTCAGGAAATATTTGGTATCGGTACCGGTTCTGAACTTTTGAAAGATATTTAGTATTTTCTTTACATAGATTCTTTATACTGTTTGTTGTTTTCATTTAATCTAATACCAGTGATGAAATAAGTTTTCGTGTGTGCTTATTTACCCTTCTTCATTCTTTGCGGCGATGGTCAACAAGGGTAAATATGTCTTTTAGTCCTTTAATCGAAAACCAAATTCACAATTTGGTTTGGTTCATTTTTTTATACCCCTACTTTGTAATCATTCAGACATTTGTTTGATAAAAAAAACATGTAATCATTAAATCTCCATTTGTCACAGTTCGTATTATTACTGGCTTCAATGGATTTTTTGTCTTATTTGGTCATCATGAGGCACCAATTAACATCAGATATTCTCTGTATGGACTTAAATCCTTTGTGTTTCTTTCTTATTTATGTAGGTAATTTTATTTTATTTTTCTATGTTTTTGTTCATGATTTTTTTTTTTGCGGTTTTCTTATTGCAGTGTGGACTTTCGCCTGGCAGGTTCTATGTTTATGACCATATTGTGAGTTCTTTACTAATAAATCACATTGGTTCATATTATTTTTCATAAGAAACGATGTAAATTATACACAATTGATGTTATGATGTGATATACAAGCGAAAGGAGACCACATACGTTTAGAGGTGTACAAAAAACCGGTTTTAGAACCGTAACCGAAAAAAAAATCAAAACCGGTTTTTTTTAACTGTTTTTTTTTTAAACCGGTTTTAGAACCGAACCGGCGGTTGGTGACCGGTTACTATTCTTGATCTGAAAAACCGGTTAATAACCGAAACTGGTTTTAAAAAACCGGTTAAAAACCGTGTTTTTTTGACAAAAACCGGTTAAAAACCGATCCTAACCGGTTACTGTTTTTGACTTGAAAAACCGGTTAGTAACCGAAACCGGTTATTAAAAAAACGGTTTTTGTTTTGGATGAAAAAAACCGGTTCGGTTATAAACCGGACCGATTTTTCAAAGAAAAAACCGATTTGTACACCTCTACATAAGTTGAGGACTTATTTATCGCTCATATTGCTGGAATACACAGTCTTCGTAATGCTATCAGTTGTTTGACAATGGCCTTTTTACTCAAGTTCTGCCAATGTGCCTAATATGAGAAGTTACCAATGGGTTTTACCCCTAAGTTTAACATGTAGATTAATCAACTGATTATTAAATATTTTTTTTGCAGTGAAACCGACGCAGTGGTAATTGTTCCCCCAAAGCAAAATGCGTCAAAATCGGAGGTGGATGATGGCTATATTGCGGTTGGTAATGATCCGCTTGGTCGGCGCCGCGACTTCCGTTGTTGAGGACTTCCTAGGGGCGTGTACATGTACTTTCATCTTGGTTTAATGATTCGGTTGGGGCCAGATGTAACCGGTTTAGTTTCTCCAAGTATGTAAAATTTGAAATGTTGATGATACATGCAGATGTGAGTGGTAACCGGTAACTCTTGAACCTTATGAAATATTGTGTCAGAGATGAACAAGATAGATGTTCTGTTAGAATTGTTGTAATGCAAATATTTGATGACATGCCTTATTAGTTATTGATGTTAAGATTTATTGAATGTTGATGTTGTCCATCTGTGGTTGTGTTATGTGTGAATCATATGTTGAAGGTTATTGCTTGGATGGTAACAAGCGTTACAATTAGGCGACCTGGACATTCCAGCATCAGTGAATGTCCTCACAAATTTTAAAAAAATAACCTGTTATACTTAAAAAAAAATATACATGATTAATAACTAATAAAATAAAACAACTCGTGGGTACCACGGGAGATAACCTAGTTGGACATAAACGTGATCATGGTAACGGTGATTTGAGATTTAAAGCAATATGTTTTGAGATTTAAATTGGAGTGAATTTTCGAATTATTAAATGCTAATATTATAATTTGTTATTTATTTAATACTAGGTATTGTTGTGAAAATATCTTTTTTTAAGTGGATTAACTTTCTTAAACAACATCACTGGTTTAAGAAAATATGTTTATGTAAAGCATATATTTTTTTCAATGCTATTTAACATGTATTTTATGTATTGCAGAAATTAAAAATTAATATTTAAATAAATAAAGTGTAAAAGACAAATGTGCGAGAGTGATTCTGGAGTGAAACGTGACATTCTTTAGAATCATTTATTATAACAGGAATCATATAACATTACATTTATCAACAAATAAATTTTGATATCTTGACATTTTGGTTATAATCTCATATAAGTTACTTTTTACTTTGTAATTTTATTACGATTACACCAAAGTTATATCATATCTCATTTGATTTTTACTTTGTAATTTTATTAAGATTACACCAAAGTTATATCATATCTCATTTGACGACTATAAAAATAACAATGAAAGTCTCATGTTCACAACATAAACACATTTCATCACCACAACCAAGAGCCTATATAGTGATCAAAGTTCCCTTCGTCTCACTTCTTGTGTTCCTCGCTTGTAGTTTGATGCTTGTATTCGCATCAACCAAACCCGAGACTCAAAATGTGGTTTCAAGTATCGTCACAAATGTTGAACATCTAAGTGGCGAGCCAAATTACGATGGACCATGTAAAATTGACTCCGACTGTATTTGCCCACCTGCATTGATCCCTGTCTGTATGAATGGTTATTGCAAATGTGTTGTTGTTTAAGAATGAAATGCTATGAATTATGAAATGTTTGCCTTTTACATTGCTTATCCCAGGCTATATGAATGATTATTGCAAATGTGTTGTTGTTTCAAAATGAAGTGCTATAAAGTGTTTGCCTTAAATATGAGTTATGTTATTCTACAAAGGCTCCTTAAAATAAGAAGTGTACAAAGACACAATGGATCACACAAGATGACACAATATCGAGCAAAATACAACATAATGCCGAAAAATATAACACAATGTCGAGAAAAAAGACACAATGACGTAAATATAGAAAAAACACAATGATAAATAAAAGACACAATGATAATAAATAAAAATTCTAAAATCCACAACCCATAAATTCAAAAGTGAAAACTTAAAATCTCACATAGCAGAGTTCGATGAGACGGATCTAATGACGATTGATTAAGGTCAATCGGAATCCGTTTGATATCCTTTGTATGGCTTATATTTTTAGGAGCTTTTGTTTTTGATCTCAAGCCTAATAAATATATCATCAAAGTTTATAAATTTCTCTTACTTTTTTAGTAATAGAAACAATTTGTGTTAGAAATATCTTTAAGTACTAGCTCTTATGCTTTAATAACAATTTATGCTTCTAGAACAAAATGTTTATTTAGAACCATATATTGCGAATCAAATATTCCCCTTAGATGAGATAAGTTGATATAATATGTATAACCAATGTAAAAGACTGATAGAACCGAGTTCGAGATCTGCGGTCTCCCAAAATATAAAATCAATGACGGAAAGTAATTAAAAAATAAAAACAAAACATAAGTTGCTGCAATTTTTCTTGTTAATCATTTGCCAAACTCAAAGGCCTTATAAAGGCTAACAAATACTGAAACTGAAATACGTAAAACATGCAACTAGTTAAGAGAACATGGACCTAATGCAATTAACACTAACATGATTAACTACCCACTAACATAATTAAAAACCAAAACAAATGAAAAAACTATTAAAACTAGGTTGATCCAACGTGTGAATGCAAGCTAATTTCACGGTGGTCTGTCTTAAAGACTATTAAGTGGCTTCAATGTTTGATCTTCAATAAACTTATTTGAAGAGTAATCTATCATCATATGTGAAATTGGTGAATAAATTGATCGAAAAATGATGTAAATAAAATTCATATTATTGAATTCCTCACTTCTATCAAATAAGTTAAATTCATATGCCTTGACGAAACAGATTGTTTATCAATCCAATATAGAACTTAATTTCTTTTATAAAATTATATAACTATTTATAATAATAATTACCATTATCACCATAACCATTATATCATGTTATCTTAAATTACATAGATTATTACATTACATTACATTATTATTATTATTATTATTATTATTATTATTATTATTATTATTATTATTATTATTATTATTATTATTATACATTAGGTTGGATTGGTTCATTACATTATTATTCTCTCTCTCACACACAAACATACATACATACATACATACATACATACATATATATATATATATATATAGGGGACCGCTAGAATGAGAACCACCTCGAGTTATGAGAACCGCGAGAACTACTTGATCCGGGGCGAGGTGGACCAATTTTCTTTTTCAAAAACGTATATGTATGTATTATAAACACATTCGTAAAAAAAAATTTAAAAAAAAAATGCCGTGTGTGTAGTTTTTTACACCACAAGTTGTAGTTTTTTACACCACAAACTTGTGGTGTAAAAAACTACACACACGACATTTTTTTAAAATTTTTTTTTTACGAATGTGTTTATAATACATGCATCTACGTTTTTGAAAAAAAAAATTGGTCCACCTCGCCCCGTACGGTGTGGTTCTCGCGGTTCTCATAACTCGAGGTGGTTCTCATTCTAGCGGCCATATATATATATATATATATATATATATAGGGTTAGGTTCAATTGTGAACCTAACCCCTAATTGTGAACTAAATGAACAAATCTTAGCCCTTAATCATTTTTAGATCAAAAGGGTAGGATTGTCATTAGATATTTAAATTTAATTTTTCTTTAATTTTAAACTAATTAAAATTCAGATTCAAAAAAATCAATTACTAAGATTATGGTAACTGCTCCCTACAATTAAGTAACTCAATATATTATTTCCTGAACAAAATTTAAAATCTTTAATCATCTAATATTCAAACTACGATCGATGTGGTGTCAATCATATATAGAATATGATTCGTCAAAGAAAACTAAACGATAGAGAACAGGATGATGCCAAAATGGTTGGACACCAATATGATTTATTTATTTTTGAGTCTAAATGGCAGCATTCATTCATTGCTTCTTATGAAGGTTGGTTATTAGAACCAGTGGTTGAATCACCGGTTAGAGAAGATGGACCATTTGATTTGTTGTTTTTTTTTGTGATATACGATTTCTACCTCCACATTGAAAAATTTATGAAGATCATCGATGGGATGAGATGGCGCCACCACCGGTGCTCACATGATCTCATTTTATATGCATTGTAATCAATTGTAATTATTTTCTATTGCTTCATTTTATATTTATTATTAGTGTTTTATTATTGCTAATGTACATATATGTATTATGAAACAAATTAGTGTTTTATTATTGCTAATGTACATGTATGTATTATGAAACAGATAATAGTTTGGATCATGATTTTGTTAATTACACATATGTACAATATACGATGTTGAACAACCATATCACTAACTTTTGATTAGAGGTAAATTATGAATATACATATGTGTACATTACAAAATAAGACACGTACATTTAAGAAGATGGTTTGATGAAACAATATTTGATAATGTACATATGTGTATATATGTTTCTAAATTGTGAATATGTATAATACATATGTGTGCATTTAAATTCTGCATCATTTTTAAATGTGTTCTATGGGACAATATTTTATAATGTTTTTATTTTTTTAAATTAATAAATTAATTAATTAGTGAGAGAAAAAAAGAAAAGAATCTAATTAAATATTTAATTGCAGAAAGAATTAATTTACAAATTACTTTCATACCCTTTTCAGTTATTAACTGTCATTATTACAAAGTTACATGATTTAAACAATCAATGGTCCAGATTTGTTCGTTTTGTTCACAAAATAAATATGGTTCACTTAGGAACCTCACCCTATATATATATAGGATTAGGTTCAAACGTGAACAAATTTCCAAGAGTAAACCGCGTGAACTGATCTGAACCATTGATTTCATATACATTTGATAAGGGTAAGATTGTAACTTTATATAAATATTGAATTTAAATTATTATTGTCTTATTAATTTCAAAATCCTAACATATTTAAATCATCAGTTACCAACTTTTTCGACAACAACAATATCATAACTTATTTTTTATTTATTAAGATAATCTTAACTTTTTCGACAACTACAAAATCATAACCTATTTTTATTATTTATTAAGATAATCTTAAATTATATACAATGTTGAGTTTCTTGAAAGTCACACAAATGCACCTGCTCACAGAAAGCACAACATTCGTGGAGTACACATGTGTATTTCTTGTGAGTGTATTTGAGTACACATGTGTATAATGTACAAAATTATATCGTACACATGTGTACACCGTACAAATATACCTGTTCTTCTACATAAATTGATTGTAAGTGTATTTCGTTATTGCACTAACATTACGTTATTGTACATAAATTTAATATTATTATTAAACCAAAAATACCACATACCTAGAAAACAAGGCACATAATAGGCATAACATATCACTTATCAATTCATCTTATAATATACATACACTGGTGTACCCAAATTTGGGCAAAGAGTACACTTGTGTACTTTGAAAATATAATTAATCATATATAACTAAGCACACAGACGATATCAAAAGATCTTATAAACAAAAAGTTAGCTATTTACGGGATTTACTCTTTTATTATTGGAAATAATCTTCTTTACGGGTTTAAATATGCAAAATAATATAATTATACTTCTACCCTTTTAATTTTAATAAAACAATAAAATCTAACCTATTAATTACAATCATGCCACCCCTTTAAAATATCAAGATCATATTAATCAACGGTCAAGATTTGTTCACACAGTTCACTCTTGGGAGGTTGTTCACGCTGGAACCTTACCCTATATATATATATATATATATATATATATATATATATAGATAAAGGTTCCTGTAAAAAAGACCAAAAGTGTGAGAAGGGTGAGAAAAAATCTCAGCCATTACATATTTTGATCTAATGGTTTAGATCAAAAGAGACCAAATTGTAAAATGTTTTTAATAGTTTGGACTGATTTGAAATTTGTATGGGCAATTGTGTCTTTTATGTCACACCCCGACCACGTAGAACATACAAAACGTGGCGGAAATGTCGGGGAGTGTTGTAACAGAATTAATTGTTTCAAATCCATGGCAATTGAAGTTTCGTTTTTTTGATTAAAAGTGTTACAATGTCTTAACAAACAAGGAAATACAACATAATTAACTAGTCTTGCATCTTTTATTGTCACTAAAGCCCAAGTCTGCCTATGTGTATCTTGATCATCTTATGCAACAGCTCCTGAAAAACACATGTGAAAATAGGTACGTCAGCATAAAAATGCCTGTGAGATACATAGGTTTTGTGAAAATAGGTTTCATGACTTATGTTTGAGAAAATGTTTAGTCATGAACCTTGTAATTTGCTTTGTTTTGTAAATCATTTGAAAAACGATAAGATTAGATGATATGTATAAAAAAAAAAAGAGAATAATGTATGGTTAAATGAATAACCATTGTAAAATGAGTTTGTATAAGATAAGTTGTTTGTAAATCAATGTCTTGTGAAAAGTATGTTATTTGTATAAAATGTTATATGTCTCAAACTGAAATGATTCAAATAACGCTACGATATGTAATACCATACAAACACTTATATATAGGAAGTACCAGCGGCGTATCCACCATGCCTTTATCATATTACACACGCATCGTTACTTAATCACTTAATCAAACCAAACCATCAAGATGTAATGTTTAACAATTGTAGAAATATTTAGGTATGGTCAAATACGGTTCACACGGTTCATAGATACAAACGGTTCACAGATACAAACGGTTCACAGATACAAACTGTTCACAGATACAAACGGTTCACAGATACAAACGGTTCACAGATACAAACGGTTCACATAGTCAAGTGTTTACAACGGTTCACATAGTCAAATAGTTATAAACGGTTCAAAATGTAATATAATGTGTTCATATACTGGATGAGCATATGCAACAAAATATAATGTAAAACAATGTACTAAGTATGCACACAATGGACATGCATAGCATGAAATGTAATGAAATCATGTACTATAATGTACTAACAAACATAGCCGGTATATGAAGTGTAAACTGGAAAGCATGAAAGTAACAAGTAGGCACATGTGTTTCACCCCAAAACAGTTTGGAAAACAGTAAAAGAGGGGTCTATGTACTCACTTGAGATTGCTTAGTAGTCCTTGAGTAACAACCAAACAATGCTAGAGATCACGGATATCAAACGGCACCTAATATAGGTAACTATGTTAATAAACCGGACCTAAATCGGAAGATCGGATAGAATGAGGGTTCGTAAACCAAACGAGTGTGGAGACTCGTATAATATGGTTTAACAAAGCCTACGTACTAAATGAAACCTTACATAAGTGCTTACGACCCATTACGACTCGTTTAGGTAGCTTATGCTACTTTAACGCGTCGTTCGCGTGAAACGCGTTCGGACCGCCTAACTAGTCCTATGACAAGTGTTATATGCCTAAACATGTTATATAATCAGTTATGTGACAAAAGTTTAGGTTACATATGCTTAATTACCAATTATACATGAAAAGGGTATTCTGGTAATTTACCTAAGGCATATAAACTACCTATCATACAACTACTTAACGAAGCGACCATAAGGTATAACCTCGGAAGGTTATTCCCTATATACTATGGTCACCTAATGTATTTGGTCGGATCCTAATGATCGACCAAATGGGTCGGGTTCGAGGTATAAGCGATTTATTAGATCGCTTACCCTACGACCCTAGACAACGTGGTAATCAGTAGGCATAGTCCCAAAGGACTATAACCAACGTGATTACACTCACGTTGCGAAGTTCAAACGAACTTCGCATTGACCATAAGCTGGTCAACGCTGAAAGTCAAACAAAGTTTGACTTTCTGACTCGAAAAGCAATAAAAGAAAGAAAAGAACGAAAGAATACTTACGAAGGGTCCCCAAATGCTAATCTCGATCCAAGAATCTCAGGTATGAAACAATGGTTTCAACTTAGAGTTTCTAAGATCAAAATTCTAGTGGTTTTTGAAGTTGTGGGGAGGGGTATTTATAGTTTTCAGGTAACCGTTAAGATCGTTTCATGGAAACCGTGCTCGAATCTCATGCGTACACTTGTCGGAAACTCATGGTAGCTAAAAATGGGTCTAAATGAGCTGAATGTGCAGTTGTGAGTGTGTGGTTGTGGTTAAAACAGCTGGAATATGCTGACTGTTCATTCTGATCTGTTATGGGAGGCTGAGGCGGCCCGCTTCAGGATCAGACAAATCTAATGCGGGCCGCATGGCCCTTCTGATCAGCATATAACTTTCAAAAATGACAGTTTCAGCCCCTGCACGTGTTTAAGGCCATTCCCGACACTTCTAAGGCCCGTAAAGCCAACTTTAAGGCCCTAAAATGATTCCTAAACATTTTGGACATGAAACATGCTCAAAAATATGTCGGATGTCAGTTCGTTTGGTCGTACGAACGCGATGTTCGCTTAATTACGACGGAATGCGCATAAGCGCGAAAAACGATCCAAATGACGAAACGAATGGATTTTTCTTATGCCAAACACTAAAATAAAATATTTTAGTGCTTACATAAATTTTTAGATGTCCGGATGTATTCAGAACGTAAATTATGCGCGAAAATGCAAACTTGTGCACTTTTTGACGCTTTTAGTCCCTGAATGTCACAAAAGTTTATTTTAGCACACCGAACCCCTCAAAGCCTATTTCTAAGCTATGTGAAGGATATTTAAGGTGTGTTTAACTTATGGTCATGTTCCGGAAAGTCTGTTACAGTTCAAATTGGCATACTTTCACAGTTTGCCAACTTTAGTCCCTGTAAACGATACACATATTTTTACAAATCCCAAGTATGAAATACAATATTTCATTGGTTTGGCATTTGTTTGATGGTTGAAGTGACACAGGTGTAACAGTCTCCCCTACTTTAGGAAATTTCGTCCCGAAATTTATTCGTTGGAGTCTATTTGTGACTTTGTGTCAAATAATTACCAGAGATATGTAAGGCATAATCCTGTCATTTCCTTAACGGACATTCTTCAGAACGAAAATGAACAGACGGAGTGATTTTCCTCAACGAGTATTCTTAAGAAGCGGAAATGAAGGAATAAACAAACGGGGATTCATTTCCTCAACGGGAAATCTTCAGAAACGTAAAATGAACTTACGGAGTCATTTTCAACGGGTGCTTCATCAGAAATGGAAATGAAAAGGAGAAACAAACAGATATTCATTTCCTCAACGGACAAATCTTCAGAAACGAAAATGAACAAACGGAGTCATTTTCAACTGGTGCTTCATCAGAAATGGAAATGAAAAGGAGAAACAAGCGGATATTCATTTCCTCAACGGACAAATCTTCAGAAACGAAAATGAACAAACGGAGTCATTTTCAACGGGTGCTTCATCAGAAATGGAAATGAAAAGGAGAAAAAAGCGGATATTCATTTCCTCAACGGACAAATCTTCAGAAACGAAAATGAACAAACGGAGTCATTTTCAACGGGTGCTTCATCAGAAATGGAAATGAAAAGGAGAAACAAACGGATATTCATTTCCTCAACGGACAAATCTTCAGAAATGAAAATGAACAAACAGAGTCATTTTCAACGGGTGCTTCATCAGAAATGGAAATGAAAAGGAGAAACAAACGGATATTCATTTCCTCAACGGACAAATCTTCAGAAATGAAAATGAACAAACGGAGTCATTTTCAACGGGTGCTTCCTCAGAAATGGAAATGAAAAGGATAGACAAACGGATATTCATTTCCTTAACGGACAATCTTCAGAAACGAAAATGAACAAACGGGGTCATTTTCAACGGGTGCTTCCTTAGAAATGGAAATGAATAGAGTTAACTTCTAGGCACATGACAAAACTCGCTATGGTTTCTGTGCACTAAATTCCATAATTATGTATGCATCCATAATTACATAATTCCTTGCACAGTCCGCACAGTTTGTCTTGTAATGTTTATAAGCACATAATCACATAGTTGTTTAACTTGGTTATTAATTTGTTATTAATTTGTTATCGATTGAGAACGGATATGGAAACCAGTCGATGGACTTCAATGTCTTCTGGGATCTATCTGAAGGGATAGGAAGATCTCCCAAAAATTTGATTTTGTTTTCAAAGAAACGTAATAGTCGAATTAAGGAACACAACAATTTTTAGGATTTACGGAAATACCCTTAGGTACCCTATTAAGGATTTATAGTGGTACTTTGGGTATTCATCCAGTGTTGTAACTTACGCCTTGTACTTCGTTTTCCTTTAGAATAAACGGGTACTTAGGAATTTCGTGGAAACGCAAGAGATCATAGAATGGGAAAATTTTGGGGGTTGTTTGTTCTTCAAGGAATACGGTTCCTTGATTGTCGGTATTGTAAGAGATATGTTGTTTATACATACAACCACATAAATACATTGTAATGTAAATAAAAGATTTATTTATAAACAATGATAACAATTGTTTCATGGATCTTGACAACAAAAGAAAATAATACATAAGACGTGATTATTTCTAAATGATGTTGTCGGTCAAATGCTCATCCCTGTGCTGGATTTGCATTAGCAAGTTTTGGGCAATTTCTTCGGAAATGACCCATCTCGCCACAGTTGAAGCAAGAACCTGGTAGAAAACGAACTTGAGCGGTATTGTTGCCAGCTTGGTTTGGTGCAGCTGCAGCTGGGCAGACTCTTGCTGTATGGCCTATAAGCCCACAAGTTTGGCATTTGCGGCACTTTACATTGGCATGATGATGGAGGCTACATTGGTTGCACAAGGGTGCAGTTCCATTGTATGGCTTCCTAGCAGGGGGTTGAGCTGGTTGGTTGGGGACGGCTTGATCATTGTGAGTAACCATGGCGAAGTTCTGAGAAGTCTTTCGCTTCTTTGACTTCTTAGGGGATCCAGTCTGTTCATCCATGGTCTTTGATTCCTCGATTTGGTCCGATTCCTCGACCTGTTTCTTGTCACCTTTTCGGAAAAGTTTACCTTTCCTGATCTTTGATTCCGTCAGGTTGCAGATAGCTCAATGGCCTGTCTAACTGTAGTAGGGTTGCTGCCAGTCACAATGTCTTGTATTGAGTCAGGGAGGCCATCAATGTACTTTTCGATTGCCTTATCCAAAGGCGTGACCATGTTTGGGCATAACAGACTTAACTCCTCATAACGGTCCGTGTAGGCTCGATGCTCACCGCTGTCTTGCTCAAGATTGTCGAATTCCCTTTCCAATGCCCTGATCTCGTGACGAGGACAGAATTCCTTCATCATAAGGGCCCTAAGTTCAGCCCATGTCTGTGCTAGAGCAACTTCTGCACCACGATCTCTCATAACCCCGTTCCACCACGTAAGGGCTCTCTTCTGGAACACACTCGAAGCAAACTCGACCTTGCGATTGTCAGGACACTGCACGTGACGGAAAGTATTCTCAATGCTCTCGAACCATTGAAGAAGCCCAGTCGCTCCCTCAGAACCACTAAACTTGAGTGGTTTCGCCGAGTTAAAACTCTTGAAATTGCATGGACCATTGTTGTTGTTGTTGGCTTGATTCCATTGAGCAAAGAGGTTTGGGAATTGAGCAGCCATTTGCTGCGCAATGATTTCTGCCAGTTCGGCAGTCGCTATCTGGTTTTCGCGTCGAGGAGGCATTCTAAAAGAGGAAACATGAAAGGAAACGAGTGAGAGAATTAGACGGAAAGAATGAGATGAAACAAATCTAATGAAAGCAAGGATAGTGGTCATTTGTTTGTTACTACAAAGCAACAAACGACCTCGGTGATTAATCAAAGTAAATAGGTCAAAAATAATGTATCTAGAAGACATGCTCGCCTATAAGTGAACACTCATCCCAAGAATTCCCAGGTAAGCACAACCGGTCTCGCGTCTGATGAGATGTATACGAAGTGCTTGCCTAGACAGAAAACCCAGAATACAGGCATTCACCCTTCCAGTTTGCACGTGTTCACATTATTTAAAACCCAGAACCTTGACGAGATTTTGAAAACTCAAAGGGGTTCAAAACCATATAACAGAGGGTTCAAAACCTTACAATAGAGGGTTCAAAACCTTGTAATCAATCATCCTAGAACAGATGATTAGTTTTCAAAGTGGTTTCAAAAATTATGTTCTTGTTGTGGTAGTCGCCTGAGGATAGGTGACGGTATTGTTTTATGACTAAACGCAAGTAAACTCGCGTTAGGGTCCTAAGAAGGTTATAGACTAGGTCAAAGCATTACTAATAACCTAATTCCCTATAACCATTGGCTCTGATACCATCTTTTCTGTCACACCCCGACCACGTAGAACATACAAAACGTGGCGGAAATGTCGGGGAGTGTTGTAACAGAATTAATTGTTTCAAATCCATGGCAATTGAAGTTTCGTTTTATTGATTAAAAGTGTTACAATGTCTTAACAAACAAGGAAATACAACATAATTAACTAGTCTTGCATCTTTTATTGTCACTAAAGCCCAAGTCTGCCTATGTGTATCTTGATCATCTTATGCAACAGCTCCTGAAAAACACATGTGAAAATAGGTACGTCAGCATAAAAATGCCTGTGAGATACATAGGTTTTGTGAAAATAGGTTTCATGACTTATGTTTGAGAAAATGTTTAGTCATGAACCTTGTAATTTGCTTTGTTTTGTAAATCATTTGAAAAACGATAAGATCAGATGATATGTATAAAAAAAAAGAGAATAATGTATGGTTAAATGAATAACCATTGTAAAATGAGTTTGTATAAGATAAGTTGTTTGTAAATCAATGTCTTGTGAAAAGTATGTTATTTGTATAAAATGTTATATGTCTCAAACTGAAATGATTCAAATAACGCTACGATATGTAATACCATACAAACACTTATATATAGGAAGTACCAGCGGCGTATCCACCATGCTTGTATCATATTACACACGCATCGTTACTTAATCACTTAATCAAACCAAACCATCAAGATGTAATGTTTAACAATTGTAGAAATATTTAGGTATGGTCAAATACGGTTCACACGGTTCATAGATACAAACGGTTCACAGATACAAACGGCTCACAGATACAAACGGTTCACAGATACAAACGGTTCACAGATACAAACGGTTCACATAGTCAAGTGTTTACAACGGTTCACATAGTCAAATAGTTATAAACGGTTCAAAATGTAATATAATGTGTTCATATACTGGATGAGCATATGCAACAAAATATAATGTAAAACAATGTACTAAGTATGCACACAATGGACATACATAGCATGAAATGTAATGAAATCATGTACTATAATGTACTAACAAACATAGCCGGTATATGAAGTGTAAACTGGAAAGCATGAAAGTAACAAGTAGGCACATGTGTTTCACCCCAAAACAGTTTGGAAAACAGTAAAAGAGGGGTCTATGTACTCACTTGAGATTGCTTAGTAGTCCTTGAGTAACAACCAAACAATGCTAGAGATCACGGATATCAAACGGCACCTAATATAGGTAACTATGTTAATAAACCGGACCTAAATCGGAAGATCGGATAGAATGAGGGTTCGTAAACCAAACGAGTGTGGAGACTCGTATAATATGGTTTAACAAAGCCTACGTACTAAATGAAACCTTACATAAGTGCTTACGACCCATTACGACTCGTTTAGGTAGCTTATGCTACTTTAACGCGTCGTTCGCGTGAAACGCGTTCGGACCGCCTAACTAGTCCTATGACAAGTGTTATATGCCTAAACATGTTATATAATCAGTTATGTGACAAAAGTTTAGGTTACATATGCTTAATTACCAATTATACATGAAAAGGGTATTCTGGTAATTTACCTAAGGCATATAAACTACCTATCATACAACTACTTAACGAAGCGACCATAAGGTATAACCTCGGAAGGTTATTCCCTATATACTATGGTCACCTAATGTATTTGGTCGGATCCTAATGATCGACCAAATGGGTCGGGTTCGAGGTATAAGAGATTTATTAGATCGCTTACCCTACGACCCTAGACAACGTGGTAATCAGTAGGCATAGTCCCAAAGGACTATAACTAACGTGATTACACTCACGTTGCGAAGTTCAAACGAACTTCGCATTGACCATAAGCTGGTCAACGCTGAAAGTCAAACAAAGTTTGACTTTCTGACTCGAAAAGCAATAAAAGAAAGAAAAGAACGAAAGAATACTTACGAAGGGTCCCCGAATGCTAATCTCGATCCAAGAATCTCAGGTATGAAACAATGGTTTCAACTTAGAGTTTCTAAGATCAAAATTCTAGTGGTTTTTGAAGTTGTGGGGTGGGGTATTTATAGTTTTCGGGTAACCGTTAAGATCGTTTCATGGAAACCGTGCTCGAATCTCATGCGTACACTTGTCGGAAACTCATGGTAGCTAAAAATGGGTCTAAATGAACTGAATGTGCAGTTGTGAGTGTGTGGTTGTGGTTAAAACAGCTGGAATATGCTGACTGTTCGTTCTGATCTGTTTTGGGAGGCTGAGGCGACCCGCTTCAGGATCAGACAAATCTAATGCGGGCCGCATGGCCCTTCTGATCAGCATATAACTTTAAAAAATGACAGTTTCAGCCCCTGCACGTGTTTAAGGCCATTCCCGACACTTCTAAGGCCCGTAAAGCCAACTTTAAGGCCCTAAAATGATTCCTAAACATTGTGGACATGAAACATGCTAAAAAATATGTCGGATGTCAGTTCGTTTGGTCGTACGAACGCGATGTTCGCTTAATTACGACGGAATGCGCATAAGCGCGAAAAACGATCCAAATGACGAAACGAACGGATTTTTCTTATGCCAAACACTAAAATAAAATATTTTAGTGCTTACATAAATTTTTGGATGTCCGGATGTATTCAGAACGTAAGTTATGCGCGAAAATGCAAACTTGTGCACTTTTTGACGCTTTTAGTCCCTGAATGACACAAAAGTTTATTTTAGCACACCGAACCCCTCAAAGCCTATTTCTAAGCTATGTGAAGGATATTTAAGGTGTGTTTAACTTATGGTCATGTTTCGGAAAGTCTGGTACAGTTCAAATTGGCATACTTTCACAGTTTGCCAACTTTAGTCCCTGTAAACGATACACATATTTTTACAAATCCCAAATATGAAATACAATATTTCATTGGTTTGGCATTTATTTGATGGTTGAAGTGACACAGGTGTCACATTTTACATCAACATGAAAATAGGAAACTGTAAATCAATTCCCTAAATTTTCAAATTCTCTTTCTTCTTCATTCGAATCATCCTCCTCCTTCTTCCAGAATTCGAACAACACCCCTCCTTCTTCCAGAATTCGAACAGTGCCCTCTTCTCGTTTTTCCGATGATTGCGGCGACGGCGGATGTGTCATTCCGGCGGTGGTTTTGGTATCCGAAGGTATAGGGGTTCCGGCAAGGTGGTTTCTAGTGGTTTGGTACGAGCGACAAAAAGACATCCAGCAAGGTGGTTGGCCACCTCTACACGACAGTGGCGGCAGAGCGGCTGTGGTGGTGCCGGCAGTGGAGAAGATGATACAAAGATGTAATGATTATTGAATGGTGTTATATATGTGTTGAATGGTGTTATATACTTTATTGAATGATGTTATATATGTGCTGAATGGTGTTATATACTTTATTGTATGGTGTTATATACTTTATTGAATGGTGTTATATATGTGTTGAATGGTGTTATATACTTACTGAATGATGTTATATACTTACTGAATGGTGTTATATACTTTCTGTATGGTGTTATATACTTGCTGAATGGTGTTATATACTTGTTGTATGGTGTTATATATTTACTGTATGGTGTTATATACTTACTGAATGATGTTATATACTTTACTGTATGGTGTTATATATGTGCTGAATGGTGTTTATAGAAATCTTTTAAAAAATTCCAGTTCCTATAATTAAGGTGGCGGTTATGGGAAATTTTTAATTAATTGAATTAATGATAAAATTACTTGTTTACCCTTTTTAATTAATTTAGATTTTGGACACATGTCATCTCCACAATATTTCTCACCTTTTTCACACTTTTAACCTTTTTTACAATAACCTTACCCTATATATATATGATAGGGTTCATGCGAGAACCGCGAGAACCAATGTGAATACAACAAAAGAAACCCACTACACCACCAAAAACCTAAAAAAAAACTAACCCCCCCCCCCAAAAAAAAAAAAAAAACCCCAAAAAACCTAACCCTCCCCAACCCCCCCACCCCCCACCCAAGCTAAATGCTAAAAACTAAACCCCCAAAAAAAACCTAAAAAATCTAAAAAACACATAATTTTTTTTATTTAAATCGCTACTTTTAGTAGCCAAAAAAGCTTTTATTTCAAAAAAATTTTAATAATGAAAACTAGCGAATTTTCCATAAAAAATATTTAAAAAATTGTTTGTTTTTTAGATTTTTTAAGGTAATTTTGTTTGTGTTCACATTGGTTCTCGCAATAAAGGGTGGTTCTTAAATGATCTTTCTCCTATATATATAGGAACGAGATCAGGAGAGAACGGTGAAAAGTGTGAGAACGGATCCTGGCCCAAGACGTGGCAGGGGGAGCTAATTGTTATGTAGGGGTACGATTGTCTTTTTATACGTTCCCTCCTTATTCGCGTTATAAATCTCTTTCAAATTAAAACTCCAAAGATTTCTTGTTAGTTGTTACCTCCTTTGCAAGCTTTCTCAGATCTATGGCGTCTAACGTGGATTCTGTTCGACAAAGTAAAATTCGTTGACGTTTTCTATTTTTGTTCCAGCAAATCGTGCAACAGATATGGCATTTTGTTCTTTTATGCTTGTTTCATTGTTTTTTTATATTATTATTTTATAATGTGTTGTATGATTTTCAATGGCGTTATTCAATTATGCAAGTTAATTGTGTTTTAATTGGTAGTTAAACAATTACTAAGAACTGATAACTGGAGTTTTCAATATTAATTTTAATTGTCGTTTACGATCTAGTATATTTCTTATGTTTTTACGATCATTGGCGTTTTAGATCTATTTGATTAGTTTTGAATGTTATTTAGTAGTATTTGTAAACATCAGTTATTACTATTTGTTAATTTGTGTAAATATCAGTTTTGTTAACTATGGCATTTTGATTGTGATGTTATATTTTTGTTAATTATTTATGTTGTTAAGTGTTTTTAATTATTCATCTCATGGCGTTTTTATCATGTCGTTTTTAAATTATGTGTTTATTATGTCTTGTTTATTATTCAATTAATGGCGTTTTAATCTATAATGTTATTACGAGACATTTTCTATTTTTAATGGTGTTTTTCTGATTTTTCTGTTCCTCACTATGTTTTCTCAGACGAAGTTGCTTCCTCGAGTCAAAGGCTTTGCCCCAAAACTGGATTACCATTTATCATTCCTGACGTCAGTGAAGAAATAAAGCCCACAATGGACATGGTATTCTCAAGCCTTGATGATTGTTATTCAATGTATGTTAAGTATGCCAATGAGCGTGGGTTTTCAGTCAGGAAAGGGACTACAAAGACAAACTCTAAAGGTGTCTTACGTATTAAGTATTACTTGTGTACGAGATCTGGGTTATACAAGGACAAGAAGGTTGATACGTTGGACCCCAATCAAAAGGAGCGATTAGTGCGATCCAACTTTTCAAAGAGGACTGATTGTGGTTCACTGTTATGTGTACTTTTTGAGGCTGGATCATGGAAGGTGTATAAGTTTGTCTAGGAGCACAACCATGATCTTGTTGAACGTCATGATAAGCATTTTCTTCCAACTGAACGACACCTCACTCAGTTCCCGAAGCATGTTATACACAGCATGTCTAAGCTGAACTTGGGTCCCATCAAGGCGTTTAATGTTATGAAGACTTGTTTTGGTGGTTTTGAAGATGTGGGTGCAAGTAAAGTTGAATTTAAGAACTATAGGAGGCAAATTAACTTGTTTATAGGGGAATATGACGCTGATATGGTTGTGAGACATTTGAATGAGAATAAACATTCCCAACCTAATTTCTTGTATGATTATTTCACAGACAAAGAGAATCGTTTGAAGGGACTTTTTGGTGTGACGATCAAGCCAAACGTAATTACCACGTGTTTGGTGATGTGATTTCGTTTGACGCCACGTATCGTTCCAACAAGTAATATTTTATAATTCAACTTCTTCTGTTTCTTTGGCGTTTTATGAGTTTACATGCAATGGCGTTTTTATTAGTTTACATGATATGGCGTTTTATTAGTTTACATGCAATGGCGTTTTATAAGTTTACATGCAATGGCGTTTTTATTATTGTTTCAGTTCTCATGGCGTTTTCATATGCAGATACTCTATGGTGTTTGTACCATTCACTGGTATAGACAATCATCACTGTAATGTTACATTTGGTGCAGCATTATTGGCGTCGGAAACTGCTGATACGTATATTTGGTTGTTGAGAGTTTTTCTAAAAGCTGTTGGTTCTCAACTAAAAGTTGTTGTCACTGACCAAGATCCAGCAATGAAGAAGGCTATTTCTGCTATATTTGTTGACACGAGGCATCGGTTATGCATGTGGCATGTGATGCATAAACTTTCTCTGAAGGTTGGTATGCTTATTTTTACCTTTGGCATTTTAGGATACACTGCGTTTTAAAATACATGGCGTTCTGTACCTTGTTACTGTCTTTGTAATTAAGTTTTGTCTTTGTGTAATTTATATGTTTTTTTATGCATGGCGTTTTCGTGTTATACATAGGTTGGTGTTAGGCTATGCAATTCCACCAATTTTAAAGAACGTATTTGTGGTGTTGTGTGGACGGATATTCTCACACCTGAAGAGATTGAATCAGAATGGGAAACGGTTATCGCAGAGTTCAATTTAGCAAATGATGGCTGGCTATCTGATATTTTTGCACTTAGGGAATCTTGGATCCCTGCATACTATAGAATGGAGGAGATGTCAGGTCTTATGCGAACGACATCGAGGTCAGAGAGTGAGAATCATTTTTTGGTCATGTGTGCAATTCGGAAGCTACTCTTGTTGAGTTCATGACTCATTATGAAACTGCAATAGAAGCACAACGTCACACACACCAGAAAAATGATCATGAATCTCGATACAAACGACCCTAGTTGAAGAGTAATTACCAATTGTTGGAAGGGCAAGCTGTTGACATATACACAAAAAGTATTTTTTGTGATGTTCAAGCTGAGCTGGTTGGAATTGTAGATTGCATAAATCAACGTTACGAAGATCAGCCCGATGGGTTTGTAAAGTTTTACATAAATGACTTCCAGCAGCCTTGCACATCCTTATTTTAGGTAAACAATGGCGTTTTGTTTTTTTATGGTGTTTTCTGTTAATGGCGTTTTTCATATCCAATGTGTTTTTTAATTTTTTTAGACAAACATTCTCTGCATGGCGTTATAGAGATATTGTTTTTGGCATTTTTCAGGTAATGTTCTGTAAGTCTGATTGCACATGCAGTTGCTCATGTAGGCGTTTTGAACAGTTTGGTTTGCTATGTAGACATATATTCTATGTTTTGGGAATTGTGGACATTAGGGAATTTCTAAAACAATACATTCTAAATAGATGGCACAAAGAGGCTTCCCCAAACTGCTATCCCGAATACTCAATTAGTCGTGAATATATGATCGAGCTTGATCCCGATGTGCAAAGTATGATGCGAGATATTATTTTTTCAACAGAATATACTTTGAACCGTTTATCTGGTAATAAAGAGGAGTTATCCTTATAAAAGGATCATGTTCAATCTTATATGAAGAAGGTTCAAGATATGCTGATTGTTGCTCCTCCCGCTAGTACTAGGGATAGATTTGCCGAGATAACCAGTCAATATAAAAATGACAAGAATCCGATAAGAGTCCCTGTTGGGTATAAATCTAAAGGTTCTGGTTCTCGAAAGCGCCTAAAATCTAAACAGGAGATAGCAATCGAGAAAAAGAAATCAAAGTCGAAACCCGGGGCCAAAGAAAGACAGTGTCAGAACTGCAAAGGCTATGGACACTACGCATCGACTTGCAAACCGGTCGTAATTAAAAGAAGATCGACAAGGTCTTCGAGAGCTAGTGAAGAGTAGTTTGGCGTTTTGTATTTTTCATTCTTACATAACACACACAGATGGTCTTTGAGAGCCAGTGTAGAGTAGTTTGGCGTTTTGTATATTTCATTCCTATAGAACACAGACAGATCTCAGTTTGGCATTTTACATCATTTTTTTCCATCTTTTTTTTCGACCTATTTGTTCATAACATGCTACTTCGAAGTTACATAACAAATAATATAAGATCAGACAAGCAAATCAAACGCCAAAAAAAAAAAGAAACGCCACTAAATAAAACTACCATAAACCTCTAATTTTGGTCATGCTAAACTCAATAATGTTTTGTTGAACGAGATGGACAACATTGTTAATCCTCAGTCAAGAAAGATGTCTAACAATGTTGTCCATCCCGTCTAGCTAAACTTTATTGAGAACAAAACTGAATTTCCATGAAATGACGTTTTTGAATTTTTGTGGTTTTTGTATGTTTTGGCGTTTATATTGAGGATCTTGCTCATTACATTGACCGAAAGTTTACTGAGAAAATAGTGTATATCAAAGAAACATGAATTGGAATTTTTTATATTTGGGTTTTTTTGGCGTTTCTAAGATAAATGGTATAGAGGAAAATATGGCGTTTGGGGTTTTGGTATGGATTTTAGTAGGTCTGAGAGGTAGTTTATATAGGAAGTTTTTGGCGCGTATTTTAGGCTCGATTTTTACTATAGTAAATGCTAGTAATTAAGTTCCGTCGTTTCAGTACTGTTTGTTCAGCTTTATCTGTTAAAAACAAAGTTTGGCGTTTTATATCTAATGGCGTTTAGATTAGGATGAAGTGTGCTATATGTGTTATGTAACAACCCGACTTTTAAAAGTCAAGGTACAAGTCAAAGTCAAAGTCAACGTTCAGATTGACATTTCTTACCTAATTATTGCTTGTACTCTCTGACTCGATAATCGATACTTTAGTTAACGCTATTTTAGTCTACGATTTATTATTATGTGAAGTAACAATACGATAAACGCTACTAAACGCTATTCTACTTAACGCTATCACATCGTAACTCAAATCGCAATTAATGTGTGTGTGTTATTATGTGCTTTACTTGTGTGTGCTGATGTTATGTTTTGGGAAGTTATTCACAAACATAATCGCAACTCTTTTTTTTTGAATGGCCAACAGAATCAATCCCGAGCACTCTCGGGTCACCCACTAGACCAAACGGAGTACTCCGAGAGTACTCGGGTCCACCACCAATTCCGGGGAAAACCCGGTAACCCACCCGCCCGTAGGCACGACGATGAAGTTACCGGTAAAACCCGTTTGGCTCAAAGATCCAACCCAGGTTTCCCTGGGTCTCCTATCATTGCCTACCAATACCTCATTCTGCTCCAAGTGGGAATTGAACTTGCATCTCCCAAGAGAAATGTAAGTCTTCCACCACTTAATCTAGAGATCATTGGCCCGCAATAACAAAACTATCACAACGCAATCTAATCGCAAACCCGAAACACAGACTTACTTTAGGCTTGGTTAGTAGTTATGTTATTTGTGTAACTAATGTGTAATACTATCGCATCGCTTACTCGCAACTCGCTACAACGCAACGCAATGGTTAACGCGCAAAATGAATGTCAGAAAACTAACTCACGCAAGCCATCCGATCGAACGACCATTCGATCGAATGGACATCTGACCGGATGACCATTCGATCGGATAGCCATCCGATCGAACAGTCGTTCGACCCAATCACTCCATACCGCCTTCTCACTTTTCACCTATAAATATCTTTCCTGTCACATCAACAGTTCATTGATGTGACAGCTCCGTTCGACCAGTGCACTCTCAGCCACTTTTCTCTCGATTCCTCGCGATTCTTGTAAGTTTTCTTCCTAAATCTTGTACTTCCATCTCCATTACACACTTTCTCATCATCTTCTCCAACAAATCACACTTTTTCACCGCGAAATCACCTGATTTGGGCTGTTCTAAGATGACGTCATCACGGGTTCCGATGAACTCTGTTGAATGGCTTCATCTCATCAAGAACGGTTTGGATCTAAAGGATTTCTACATGATTTTACAATGATTTGAACAAGATCTAAACACTTTTCATTGTTTCAAACTTTTCTTCAAAATCTTTCAAGCTTTTCTTCAAAGCCGTTAGAATCTGGACTCGTTCAGGCTCTCTACTCATTCTCTAGTGGAGAACCGATCTGAGGATGGATTCCTAACAAAGAGACGACCGATTCCCGGGTTAAACATGAAACTCCGTCAATGACAGTTAGTCCGATCGAATGGGGTGATTCCCGTCCAATTAAACGAGTTAGACTGAACCGCCATCCGATCACTCATCTCACCGACACGCTGTTCAACGCTTACACTTTCATTCTCTGATCAGGCTAATCTCTCAAGCGCTCCCTTCAATCCAAGACTGTGTTTATTCACTAAACACGATCTGTGAGTATACTCGAACCCTTTTTGCTTTACGCACTTTTGGGTGTTACATACGTTACTTATATCAAATCATATCAACACACAACACAACACTTTTTATACGCTAACCTCTCTCGCATGTTATACGTGTTATTCGATGAATGCTTGTATGTTATGTTTACACAGTGATTGTTGTCTGACACCTTAGCAACGATAGTACTATAGTTTGGACTCAGCACCTATCGTGGACAGGGGTTGTTAAGGGCTTTACTTCACGTGTGACAGTGGTGATATGTGTTGCGCATTCTACAACTCGCAGCCACTTCTGTGCATATTTCATTGTCGACAACTTACTTGCTTCACATCTCTACGTGTTACATGCTGGTTATGCGTAAATCACTTTCGCTATACTATATGCTATTAAACTTGTGTACTCACCTTTACACTATGTGTATTGGCCTATTTTAACGTATGTGACAGGTGTTTAGGATGCTTGGCTTGCTATGCTTGATGAAAGAAGTAGGTGGTCTAGAAACATCATTCAATAAAATTTGAGTTGTCGGAACAATTATTCTTCTTTGAGAACAATGTCTGTAATAACTATTTGTGCTTTACGAGTTTATGGTATGGGACATGAATGTTAATTATATTGCCACTAATAGTGTTATGGATTCTCTTGGACAATTTGTTTTGCTCAGTGCCTCACCCCGATTTTTCCGCCATCGGTTGGGGTGTGACATTAAGACGGGGTTTTAATAGCGTTTTATTCGTGAGTTTGGCGTTTTGTGTAGAGAAGTCAAAAGATCATTTTACCCTTAATGAAGCGCCACACTAATAAATGTGATGTTATTTACGAAAACGCCACCGCGTCATCTAGTCCATAGATTGTTTTGATCTGACGATCCATAAACGTTCTCTCCGTTCTCACACTTTCCACCATTTTCCCTTAATCCTGACCTTATATATATATATATATATATATAGGGGATGGTTCAAATGAAAACCACTTTTAACGCGAAAACTCGAAAACTAACTAAAAAAAGCCTAAAAAACACACAAATTTTTTTTTTTTTTTTCAATTTTTTTAATAAAAATCGCTGGTTGGATACACATGTGTAGTATTACACATGGGAACTACACAAAATTTTTTTTTTTTTTTTTTTGAAATTTTTTTTTTATATAAAAAAACCTGCGAAATTTGGTTTTGCAAAAAAAAAAAAAAAAAAAAAAAATTTGTGTGTTTTTTAGCCTTTTTTTAGTTAGTTTTCGAGTTTTCGTGTTAACTAGTGGTTTTCATTTGAACATTCCCCTATATATATATATAAGATTACGATATATAACTATATGTTTGTAAGTAGTTGACATAATAATTTAGCTTTTTAAATTGTATCACCAACAGATGCACCACTTTGACAACAAAGGTTTTAATTTTTAGATGATATCAATATACAAAGAAAATATAATTTATTTTGTTAACCTTTTTATGATAATATCAATATATTTTAAAGAATATAATCTATTTCTTAACAACAGAAGCACATGACTGGTAGAAAAAAACTTCTCTATTAAAAGATATAATCATTTTTTAAAAGAATTTAAAGAGAGAAGATTTCATTTTTATTATCATCTTATTAAGATAAACAAACAAATTCAAATATAGATGAATATTCTTATATGTTTAAACTTATCTTTTTCTTATTACAAAATATTTTCTTCTTATTTGAACCACCAATTATATATAACTAGTGGGATACCCCTCGCGCTACGCTGCGGTAATTCGGTTGGTATCGCTTCGGTGTTTTATGGTATCAGCACTCGTTATAACAAAAAGCGAAAACCGAAAAAAATAAAATCCTGATTTGCCCAAAAGAATATTGACACGTTTTTTTACATCAATTGAAAACTATAATAACATATATCAATAACGGTTCCGGTAATACCAATACCGATACTGATGTTGCTTGGTCAGAATCAGTTCGTCACGGTAGTGGCACTTGCATAATATAAGATACCAAAAATACTCTTTTATATACAAATTTATACCGGAACGTCTAGCACAAAAAAAAAATTAAACATAGTCATGTGTTCAATTTTTTTTTTAAAAGTTAACGAACACAAACTATTAGAAATATCAAATTAATAAAATTTAAACACATTAAAGACGTATATTATAAATACCGGTAAACATTAAAAAAATAAATTATGTTATTGTTACTTAGTTTAAATTAATAATAAACTAATGAAAACTTCAAATGTTCTAAATAGATGTGATGCATGATTTCTGTATATAAAAGTTAATGAAAAGTAAGCAAAAATTATACATATTAATTTGAAGTCTTTCATGAATAGTAATTTAAATTAAATTTAATAATAAACTATTATAAATTCATCATGATTTCATGAATATGATATTTATAAAATTATTAATGTAATATGGTTTGTAAATATTTAGTTGTTTTATACACATTAAATACAAACTTATATTTTCTTATAGTATGGGTTTTGATAATTATAATACAACTTTGTCTGCTATAATTAAACCAATATCTTTACCGATATCATGATGAACCGAACCAATATTATCCGAAAAACATTGGTACCGATGTACGTTTTTATGGTTTCAGTCGATGTAAAACACGTGTTGATTGTTATACCGAGTGCATGCATCGTATCATATCGTAACTGTAGTGTAGCAAATTGAACCAAGATAACGACTGAAATCCCATCGTGATAGCGCGAAAAAACCCCACTAACTTATATGTATGATTTTACAAATGACATGAAAATAACATAAATTTTATATGTAATTTTATTAAAAAAAATTATCGTTTTTTAACGTGGCATGATCAAGAAGCTCGAATATTGTCACCTGTAGTGATCTTCCAAATAATTATATATTTTTTTTGTAATTATATTAGTTTTATCAAGCTCTAAATGATGAATAGTGATTAAACTTTCTAAGTACTTATTTTTTTAACTTGATTATGACTTGCGCTCATTAACTTTAAAAAAAAATAACTTCGAAGTTATGTTTATTATTTTCAACATTGTAGTATAATTAATTTTACTGAAAATAGATATCGATCGACTATCATACAAAACACATCTGAAACCGACAATATATTTGAGTTTTTTTAGCAACTTGCATTCTATTTTTATTTTCTTTCAACATTGTGATATAAATTTTATTGAAAATGAATACGATGACGATCTCAATCGATCAACACCATTGGAACAACATCGGTGTCGGTACCTATGTTTGTTTTATCATTTTCGATCGATGTAAACCAGAAGTTGATTTCTATATAAAGTGCATGTATTGTATCGGTATTGTAACGAACCGAACCCCAATATCAATCGAGTGCTAACGGTAACGTACCGTCGCAACGCGGGCGGGCATACACCCTAGTTAGTATTAAAACAAAAGAAGTATATGTAGGTCCTTATCTTGTATAACAATAAATAATTGAAGTCTAGTGATGGAAATCTAAAAATGAAATCTTCAATATAGTCAGTGTGATGTGTTTTAATACATATAATAATACTATATCACATTATAGTAAACTAGTATGAATGCTCACGCTTTGCCACAAGTAATTTTACACTTTGAAAGAGGTTCCATGAAAAAGAACTTGAATGTGGTAATCTTGAGATGGGTTTAGATGATATGATGAAATTGATAGTGTAGTAATGTTCATAACCACCATGCTTTCTTGTATAAGTGAAATACATGAACAATTTGAGAATTCTGTAAGTGTTCATACATGACATGAAATGGGTTTTGTATGACATGATGAAATTTATATATTATTGATGTTAAAAGGTGCTTGAAATCATCATGTTTACTAGTTTGTATGGAAGAATCTTGAATTTTAGTTGTAATTGATGAACTAAGGCAAAAGGTAGGGATATGAGCATGCAATACTTGTACTTTGTGCATTATATGTGGTACACATGCCAAGTGTTTGATGAAATGCCTAGGTGACTAGAATAAGCAAAATTTTATGCAAGAAATGGTTTAATGTGTGCGTGGAAAGTGATAATGGTATCATTATTAGTAAACTAACATGAGGCAATGTGTCTTAGATGGAAATACCGTTTGATTATATGATTTGGTACAAACATACATTAACTACTTGTATTTTATATGTCACACCCCCAAAATCCACCATGCGGGGTATCACCGCTTGGAGACGTGACATGACCAGGATCGAGCCACCAATCATACTGAACAACGTACTTAAGTAGATAAAGACAACCACAATACGATTGGTGACCAAAAGCTAGTTAACCAAGTTTTTAATTTAGACAGCGGAAGCATAACGTAAAGTTCAAAACATAAGTTCGCAGTTCATAGTTTAAAGTCCAACACATAGGTTTAATAAGTTCATAATGTTTTAAACATTAAACACTGGACATAGCCGTCCGCACACCACAACGACTCCTTCCTCGTGCAAGCTCCAAATGATTAGCGACCTGTAAGGCATGTAACAATGAGTCAACAACAAAGTTGAGTGAATTCACAGTTGGTTGTTTAGTTATAGCATTCGTTTCGTAAATCATATGTTCGTTTTGAAAACCATGTATCGTATAAGTTTGCATCGCGGTCTTTCTGACATGTTTGCGAAGATTAGTGGGGGTTTCCCATGTGTTACTAGACCACGCGTATCGACTGCTACGAAAATATAAGAGGTGCCCTAAGTCAATGTCTATCAGCATTGACCCTTTGCCCATAGTCCATTAGTACACGCCCGTCCGACTGGCACGGTGTGAGGTTTGTTAAACCTAATAGCGCTATTAACTAATGACCCGCTCGCCATAGGCCTCGGCGATTAAGTCGATAAATGAGGGACTTAAAGTGATAGAGTTGATGGTCTTATGATCGTGTACGTAGGTTTTACGTACGTGCCCTTCAATCCGAGGACAGTAGTAAGTATGAGTGTACGTAGGTTTTACGTACGTGCCCTTCAATCCGAGGACAGTAAAAAGTAGTTTAATAGTAATGATAGTACAAGTAGTTATTTAATCCCATTCCCAACCCCTGGGAATCCCATGCCTTAGAAAGAGTGTGAACTCACCTTGGTTGCTCGGTTTGACTCTCAAATATAGCTAATAGTCGAGGTCGGTCAATCACGTCCTAGTATGATTACCACTTAGTTTATTAGTGATTTCAAATAGGACACAAAGTTCCTACACGTATCTATCACATAACATGCATCACTTTAACGGTTCATGCCCGTATAACCTTCCCATCTATTCCCCACTCATAGACAAACATACAACATTGCACATAACACTTTTATTGACATATAACATGTTCTATCATTCTCGGATAACCTACTCGACATTTAGACACGCAAATCACTCCTTATGTCGTTTCAGCTTTATTAATCAAAACTGGACTGTTTTCGAGCATTTTAATAAAATAGTTAACATTTTCCAAAAACTCTCAAATTTTTACAGGATGTCATATATAATCCAAAATTTATTGTGTAAAAATTTCGGATCTCAGTTCATTACCAATTTTATATAAAAATTCTTTTACTCGACTGCAATCAGATTTGGTACTTTCCGATTGCAGTTTTACGGAAAAATTCACTAAAAATCAATTGTAAGTCGGATCGTCGAAATTCCAGTTGGAGGGTCACAGAAACAACCGTGACCATCTACAGTAAAAATTCCATGAGCTGATTCTGCTCAGGTTTTAAGTTTTGACTCTGATTACAACACACTTTATTTCAGCTTTGAGCTGCTATCTAAAAATAATACTTTAAAAATAGTAAATGACCTCGGAAAATTACGATTCCAGTTCCATTTATTCAGATATTCAAAATTACACAATGTAGACTCCAGAAATTAAATTTTTCGATTAAAGATGAACCCGTTACAGCCTGTTGAAGGGGCTGGAAAATCTCAATCAGCAAGCTGTTTTTATTGTAGAAGTTACTAAAAACGCATAAGCAAAGACCCTAACCAATTTTTATCAATGATTTAATGTTCCAACACCATGCATGCATTTACCAAACTCAAACCAACCAGATTTCAGCTTCAAACAAACTTTTTATGAAAGGTTTTTATGTAGAGTTTCAAGTTCATATATCTAGTGTTTTAGCTTATGGGTGACAAGAACATTCACACAAAACATAGCAAGAATCAAGGTGGAACAAGAGTGTGAACGGACTTACTACTAGCACAAGGCTAGGGTAGTAATCTTAGGACAAGATGATGATGAAATGTTGGTGACAAAGGCTTGAATCAAGCTTCCGTGAAGACCCTTCAATCTTGTACTCCTATGGATGAATCCTCAAACTTGAATGAGAGCTTTTGGAGAAGAAAATGGTGAATGTGAAGAGTGGTGGTGGTGAAATCGGTTATGGAGAGAGGGGGGGGGGGGTGTGTGAGCCGAAAATAATAGGGACAAGGAAGAGGTTGAGTGCAAGCTTGGAGGTGATGATGATTTCCTTTGGAAATTGTAAGATTCCTTACAATCTTTGACAAGTCCCTCAAGCAATGCACAAGTTTCCCACCAATGGGGTAATGAGGCAAAAAGAACATGATTAAGGTGGGTCCATGGCTAGAAATCGGTTGGGGGGGGGGGGTAAAGTGTAGATTTTTGTTAGTTAATAGGTATTAAGTTAGAAGGTTAAGGGTATTTCCAAGTATAGTGGGTGTGTGACATGTTTCTATAGTGCGTAGGGATTTTGTGACCATAAATAATTAAGAAAGATAAAATAATATTTCTGAAAATATTTTAGTGTCCCGGAAAATGTCTGGTTGTTCGGTTACGTATCGTTCCGTTAAAGCGTTTAATTTCACCGTATAGCGTCTTATACATATATTTTTGTAACGAAATTTATTCCTGACACACAGGAAAATATACCGGACTATTTAGTAACTTTTCTGTATACTACTAGTATGCTAACACGCATATGTAAGTATAACACAGTAATCAGAGAGCAGTTAAATGATTCAGCACAGTCATCAAGTACTTTTATTATCATTAATAAACTGTATGGTTACATGCAAATTTGAGGGTTGTCACATTATACTTGAATGGGGTGTGTATATAACGTGTTTGTTTAACTAAGGTTTCATGGGATTTGGTATATTAAAAGTACCTAAGATACATACAAATGAATTATGCAAGTATTATGTACTTGAATGTCAAACATGTTCTGAGTTAATGCACATGTTCATACCTAAGGATAATTTGAATTTTAAAGTCAAACTGACCTAAAAATAAGGTCTTGATGAATTGATATGTGAAAATCCATGAGATGTTGTGGTCATTCTGTATGATGACTAACCTAATAAATGTTGTGGATATCGTGCTAAGTTTGATCTCATCAAGCTAGATGGAAGCTTGGGAAGGAATGGGTCAAACGGGTCAGGTGTCGAGGAAACTTCGAACGAACGCAATGTAAGTAAAATTTACATCTCCTATAATAGAATCACTAATTAAGAAATATGAAGTAGACGAAAATAAACATGACTTGTTAAATCGAGACCCATGGTGAAGACCAAACAGGTCAAAATGGGCAAGATTATGTTAGATCACATTTTGGTGATTGAATAAAGAATTTTAGAATCTGGACCCTAAGGCGTGAACCAAAATGGGTCAAGTGAGTAAAAACGCAAGCAAATCATATGTTAATGATTAAACTAACAACTATAAAAAGGAGACCCGATGATGTAAGTCATAATGGGTCAAATAAGTGATATCGCAAGTAAATCACATGTTAGTGATTTAAACGATATAAGGACGTGTGTAGTTGTTTAAGGAATAAACCAATAATGGTTAAAAGACCGAACGGGTCATACGGGTCAAATGGTGATGATATAAAACTACTATAAAAGTCAATATTCAAATATGTGTGTATGCAATATGCAAGTATGTTTGTATGCAATATGCAAATATGTTAAAATGGGTCTTATAAGCGTAGTATTTAAGGAGAGTATTGCTAAGCGTTATACTTACAGGTAAGCTTATTATTGTAACACTTCGCTTTTTAGTACTTTCCTTATTTAGAAAGTCTGTTTGTATTTCTGTTTTTTTGAAACTTGTAATCTTATTGTATTCGTATTTCCTCCCAAACATTGTAATCCGAGACTTGGATCATAATAAAACTCGATTATTTCATACATACTTGTTATACGTTGCAAACATTGATACATACTCATATACGCAAACTCATACTTTGAAATACTTGCAACATCAGTTTATACATGCATTCTATTTATACTTATACATATACATCACACTTGTGTGCTTGAAATACCTAAAACCGGCTTAAATACACGAAAACGGTCAAACTCAAGCCCTTCGAGCGTCTGGGGCACTCCTTGTGCGATTGGCCAAGTCACTTCGTGCGAAGATGCAATCCTCTTCGAGTGACTGACTCAATCGCTCCAACTCACTCGCACCAAGCTCAGTTCCTCCTATAAATACGAACCTTCACCCTCACTTCACACCTTCCATTCACTCCGAATTCTCTCTAACACCTTGAGCTCGCACACTTCAGCAGGATATCTCACAAACTTCTAAGTGAGTTCTAGCTCACTTACTCATCTTTTCTTTTCTTACTTTTCTTTTAGTTTCTTCTACTTTCTTCTACATTTTCTTCAATCCTTCATAACTTGGTTAATCTCTTGGTTGTCTCATAGACTTGCCCTGGTAGTCTAATGATGAAACTCACCGCTTGAGGCCAAAATGAAGACTTTTTATTTCTACGTTATTCAAATTTTTATAAAATGCTTTCTGATGCTGAAACTTGGTAAAATCTGGAACCCACCGAGCTCACAAGCTAAGTCTATAGCTGTGGGTTAGTGTTGAGTTCGATTTCAGCCAAGAAATGAGCCTGTTCGCACAAAACAGAACCCACTCGTCCCAAAACAGAGCCACTCGCGTGATGCAGTCTGCACGACTAGGTCCCTTCGCGCGAAGGGACTTTCTGTTGATTATGTTCCTGCAAAATCCTAGGTGTTGAATGTCATCTCAGATCCCCATCTTTAATATGGATGAATTTGTGTTTGACAGAAGTGTGAACCGTGGAAGCATTGGCTTTCCAATCTAGTTCCACCGCCTCACTTGGACTTGCAAACGAACACCCAAACAGTATCCTAGACTCAGAATAAGTTAACCCCACCTCGCCTCCAACACTTGCCATGTTGGGAATGACACGCCCGGGTTGTCCCTATCCGGCTATTTGGTATATGTGTATTTATTTATTTTCTGTTATATTCGTGACCAACCGGGTTTGTTAACGATGTTAATAAACTTTGTGCATTGGTGAAATATATAATGAGGTGTTATACCTCCATACATGACTTCCATGAACTCTCTGACTTACTGGACTATTATACTATATAATATAATATTATATCTAAAACATAACAAAAATCAGAACGTTAGTTGATTAATGGTTAAAGTGTCTCGAATAGGCCTCTTCGCACAAAGAGGTCTCTTCACACGACTGGGATTTTCCCACTCGCACGAATTGACTCTGTTCGCTCGAACAGACACCTGTTTGCACGAATGGAACTTCCATTCGCACGAACAGTGTTGTGAGCTTCGGTTATCTTTATATCTCAGTTCTACGTTCCTCGTCTGTTGATTCTAATGGGCAAATCAGGACCCATGATATCACAGTAAACTTATTGTCACAACGAGTGCTTAGACGAGATATACTTTCATGTTTTATATATACTTTTATACTTTGAAAATCCAAATCCGAATCCTCCATTCAACTCCAAATGACTCACACCTTCGTTTACCCCATGTCGGGTAACCTCGATGTTCCAACGTTCTCAACTTTCAACTCGCTGAATTAACAAAGGAAGCTTTGCAAAACTGTGAGTATACTCGCCACCCTTTTTACGTTTTACACATTTGGGTGTAACATGTTTACATTATAAAAACTTACACAATCACACATACTTTATGCAATCAGAAACAAACAATCTAATCATATATGCTTAATACGTTATACTTGATTCATACGTGCTGGAACATTCTTATGTGGTATACTTGTCATTAACTTCGTACAAGCCCCCTTTAACATGTGTAGTGCTATAGGAGTAACGCACCGCCCATATTTTTGAAGTCATGTTAAGTTAAAACAGAACGGTCCTATCATTGCTACGATAGGATTATGCTAGCGGTAATCTTTGGGTTGACATTTATAGTTGCATGCTAGTCTTACGTTAATCTTAGATAATAAGTTTTGCCATGTGGATTTGTTTAAATGATTTATACATATGCTATATATCAAACTTGTATACACGCCAATACTTGTTGTATTGAACTATACATTGACCATGTTGCTGGATGATGACGTTGATGATGATGAAATTTAGTAGGGTTGGCGAGAAACTCATTTAGAAAACTTAGTATTTTGTTTTATTGTTCATGATTCCCGTTGTACTTTGTTTCTCGTTGTATCATGTTGTATTTCGAATCAATTGTTGTACTTTGATTTCAAAAGTTGTACTTGAATATTATTCTATGAAATGATATTCGGTTTGGATTAAATATTGTCGCAAATAGTGTTATGAAGTCTCGAGCAATCTCTTTTTCGTCTCACTCCGATGTTTCCTCCATCGGTTGGGGTGTGACAAATTGGTATCAGAGCTATAACTATAGGGAATTAGGTAGAATTGCCATGATTTGACCTAGTCTATAGTTTAAGTACCAAAACTTGACCATTCTTGATTCCTTGCTTAAATGTTAAATTTCTTCCTACTTTGCTTCTTCTCTATTCTTTTGTCTTAAATTATACAAACGTTTTTCATAAGACGTCACAAAATTACACACTTGAAGACATGAAGATACTCGTATTATACAAACGAGACGATTTCACCAAAATAGCCGTGAAACCCACACTTTGGTGAATGACCTTCAATCCGCGTTATTCGATTTTCACGAAATTACGCCATCAAGTTAGGAGTGAAATCCACACCTTGATGGAAAATTTCCTATTCTAACTCTAGTGGACCCTCATCAATGATTTGGAATTAATTTTCTTGACCCATTTGGAGAGTACCAACCACACTTAGGGTACGATGTTGCCAAGTTAGGGGTGAAACCCGCATCTTGACAACTAGTCCCACTCCTCGATTTTCAATCCCGACAAAGTTTCAAATTTTCAAACGATTAGGGACGTGTAGTAACTAGAAGGGTGAATACCGTTAACCGCTTCTCGGTGAGAGTATTCTATCTATTAGGCCAAAACGCGTCTCCCTAACTCGAAAGAACTTTTGCTTCACTTTGGAATACTCTTAGTTACGTCCCGTGATACTCCAATTTTACTTTAACTCTCTTTTATGTTATATCCATTTTAATGTGTTTTATATACTTGATACTTCGTCTGTTTCAAAACCGATGCACAATTCGCACGTCTCCCGCAATAAAAAAACAATAATAATCCTCGAGAACCAAGCAAAACGAGCAAAACGAGCCTACACTAAGACACATGCCAAGTGTAACACTTGTTTGTACCACCACCCAATTCGCACGCCATGCCGCCTTTGCACCTCGTGCAATAGGTTTGGGCACTTTGCTACCCAATGCCAAAGTGGCCAAAAGCCACCAGGTAGCCAAACCCAAACCCCTACTCAGAACCAAACCCAGCCTCAAGCAAACAATGGTTGAGCCTGCTTCAAATGTGGAGATCCAAACCACCTCAGCAACACGTGTCCGCAACGCAACAACAACCAGCAGCAGAATCCTCGCAGACGAGCCTTCGTGATCACAGCAGCACAAGCTCAGAACAACAACGATGTAATCAACGGTACATTTCTTGTAAACGATGTCTATACTTCTTGTTTATTTGATACTGGCGCGGATAAAAGTTTTGTATCCTTTGAATTCGAACCATTGCTTAAGTGTAGACGCTCTATGTTGCCAAAATCATTCGCGGTCGAAGTCACTAACGATAAGTAGATAAATGTCGATTCTGTTCTCCGTAAATGTTCTTTGAACCTCAACGATCACAAGTTTTCGATTGACCTCATACCCATGCAATTGGTGTTCTGAAAAGTTTATTCGTTTCCCTCTCCCTTGTGGTGATTCGCTGCACGTCTATGGTGAGAAGCCTTCTAAAGGTCTCAAACTTATGTCGTGTACTCAAGCGAACAAGTACTTGCGCAAGGATTACTTTGCTTTTCTCGCCCACGTTGTGGAAAAGAAGGACAAAGATAAGAGAGTGAGTGATGTTCCTGTTGTTTGCGATTTTCCTGACGTGTTTCCCGAAGATCTACCTGGTCCTCCTCCTCCTCGTTCTATTGACTTTCGTATTGATCTTGTCCCTCGTGCTACGTCTGTTGCTAAATCTCCATACCGACTCGCACCATCGAAAATGCAAGAGCTATCTAGCCAACTTCAGGAATTACTTGATAAAGGCTTTATATGCCCTAGTACTTCTCCTTGGGGCGCGCCGACTCTCTTTGTTAAAAAGAAGGACGGTTCCTTTCGGATGTGTATCGACTATCGTGAGCTCAGCAAGCTTATAGTCAAGAATCGTTATCCTCTTCCTCGCATCAACGACCTTTTCTATCAACTTCAAGGCACGACGTGTTTCTCCAAGATCGATCTTCATTCTGGTTATCATCAACTTCGAGTCCCCGGTTTGACCAATGCACCCACGGTCTTCATGGATTTGATGAACCAAGTGTGCAAGCTTTACTTGGACCGTTTCGTGATCATCTTTATATATGATATCCTAATCTATTCCAAGACGCAAGAAGAGCATAAACGACACTTGCATCTTATCCTCGAAATCTTGCGCACTGAACAACTTTACGCCAAATTCTCCAAGTGTGAATTTTGACTAAAAGAGGTTCAATTCCTTGGCCACGTCGTAAACGAGAAGGGTATTCATGTCGATCCCGCAAAATCGAAGCCGTGAAGAACTGGATTACACCTAAGTCTCAGTTTGAAATTCGTTCGTTCCTTGGATTTGCTATCGTCGATTCATTTCCAACTTTTCGAAAATCGGTGTTCCCCTTACTTCGTTGATACAAAAGGATAAACCTTTTGTTTGGGGCCCTAAGCATGAGGAGTCTTTACAAACGCACAAGGACATGCTTTACAATGCTCCTATCCTCGCTTTTCCCGACGGAAACGAGGACTTCGTCGTGTATTGTGATGCATCTAACCAAGGTCTTGGTTGCATCCTCATGCAACGACACAAGGTTATCACTTACGCGTCGAGGAAACTCAAAATTCAAGAGAAGAACTGCACCAATCACGACCTCGAACTTGGTGTAATTGTTTCTACATTGAAAATATGGCGACACTACCTTTATGGTTATAACAACCCTCCAAAATATTCTGACACCCCGTATATGAAAACCGAGCCCAAAATACCTTATATAATTAAAAATCAAATAAAAAAAGATTTTAACCTTGCTCGTGGGCCAGGAACGAGTAGGCGGTGACCTACGCGGGCGGTGATAGCTCGTGGTCAGGGCGAGCCCCAGAGCCGCCACGTGTCACCATTCGTGTCGAGCCTAGTGGCGAGTCAGCCAAGTTAGGGCCTACCCTAGCTGGCCTCGCGGGCCGCGAAGGCCCTGGAGGAGGTTTACGCGGGGCGCGACAGAAGTCGAAGAGGCACCATATAAAGAGGCTTTCAGCCTCAGTTTCAATTCGCTCAATTTCTTGATCTCTCTCTCTCTCAATTCTGCATAGCTATTATAATCTTAGGTATAATACCCCCTAATTAACGAAGTCCTGCCTCGATGTAAGTATCATAACCCTGGTTACGTATGAGATACACTGCCCGATTGATCCAGGGTTCCGTAACGGCTGTCGTGGTTCTGCCCGACGTAGTCGTTGGAATGCCGTCTCAGGGAGGGTATTACTAATGTAAATATTGGGTTATTATACTAACATGTGTGCATTTGTGTAAATTATAGATAATCACCAGGAAATCCTTAAGGAAAACCCTAAGACAGCAATGCGAGTAATCTCCTTTTTGTAAATGTTTTTACCAAACCTTAAATATTTTACAATGTGATTAGCAGTGATTGAGTCTTTGTAATTCTTCAATTACTGCCGGTATGTTGGGGTTTTGTATACAAAATGTGAAACACGTTACCATTGGACAAAGAGTTAGCCAATGTGTAATATGACCCACCAGTCAGGATTGACAGTACTGAATGGGTAATTGTGTAGATGTAAACATTGTAATCGCTCTCAATACTGTTAAGAGATAAAACTCTTCTTGATTAAACTGGGATTCACTCACCAGTATTTCCCACTGGCAAAATGTTTTTAAACGCGTTTCAGGTAACAAAATGTGAAAACCAACTAGAAGCCAGCTGGACAGCACTGAAGGCTTGGAAAAGTGGCTATAAAAGTTACCTAAATAAAAGAAGTTGTTTTATTTCAATAAAATGGGATTTATCTCTATGAAAATATGTGTACTTAAAACTTGGGAGTTTCCCATGTGTTTAATATTATAGAAGTGTGGTATTTACTCTGATAATATATTTCCTAACTACTGTCCTGATGAAATTTCCGCTACCAAATTAATAAACACCGATACCACCAAAACTGATTCTCGCGGCCGCCCGTTCCCGGGACAGATAGGGGGCGGGGGTTGCGACAGAAGGTGGTATCAGAGCTAAGCCACTGATTCAGCCATAAAAGTGTTCTGCTGACACCAAGATATTATTTAAAATGTTAGGAAATTAATTACGGAAATACGTGCATATCTGTATTTTATTGTTGAGTGTTATTTGACTATTTGTTAGTTTACAGTATGAGCGACCAAGGACCCTCCGACGCCTATCGTCAGTTGTCCAGCTCACCTAGGAGCGAAGGCACCTCTTCACAGCCTGCCCTCTTAGTGTATTCAGCTGACAATGAAGATGGGATATTCGTGTTTAAGGCTCAGTCTTAAGAGCCATTCCCTCCTAAAAAGAGAGGATGGTTCAGTAGGGGAGCACATGAGCGCAGGAAGAGAATGAAAAAGTTACAACAACAGCGAGTTCTAGCAGCCGCTAAGAGAGAAACAGATGCTCACACCCAAGATATGCTTAAAAGGAGTCTAGCAAATTTCCATATCTTAGCAACCACAGCTGCCGACCCAAACCTGGAACAACTCATAGCCCCTCAACCATTACCCTTGTTTCCTACTCAGCCAATGGAAATAGAAAACAACCCAGAACATCAAATCTAAATGCATGATTTTAACCCAGAATAGATACCTAGGATACCAGCACCCAATCCCTTAGACCCAAACTACGACCCGTGGTTCGATGATCATAGGGATTATCAGCAACGCACATATCAGAAGAACCCATGCCAAACCTAGCTGCTTACCCAGGTCTAGACCCTCTAGATCCCAATTATGATAATGATGAATACATTAGGGAAATCCTAGAGAATCCATATCCTCAGGAAGAACCCATGCCACAGTACCCAGATCCAGTACCAGCACCTACACCCCCAATGAGTGTAGAAAATGTGCAAGAGCTCCGAACTTTCGGAGAAGAGATTTTAGAAAGTAGCGAGAGGATGAGGTAGGTTGGAGAACGACTCGTCTGGAAGTACGACGAGCGTAATATGGAGTTCTGGATGAACCCATATCAATGATGGTGATAGTAATAATATATATATATATATAATATGTGTGTATGAAAAAAAATCTATATATATATATATATAAAATATATAATGATAATATATATATATATATATCATAGTATAGACCACTTTGTGGTTAGTGATGCATATTAGTATTGTAATTTTAGATTTCAGTTCCAGTTTGTATTAGATGCATACTATAAGAAAGAGTAAGTCGCAATGTTCGACGTTTTTTACCAATATGTGTGTTGTGTGATTGTTTGCCTTAAATATTATCTTGTGATATTAATAATTGGCAAATGTTTAAAATTCAGATGGACAACGAAGTGAACCAGGAAAACCAGAATAACGATAACCAGAGTAACAATAACGATAACCCAAACAACAACAATAATGGAAACCAAGTGGATAACAATGCCATCCAACACATAGTGGCACAAGAGATAATAGATGCGATGCCATATATTATCAAAACGATTAAGGAAGCAGATAATAAAAGTAACCGTGATAGTAAACGACCCACTGAACCTGAACACAGCGTAAACAATGGACCCATACTTCAAGCGCCCATTCCCAAAAGAAGAAGAACTATGTCTTATGGTTGTTCTTATAAAGAATTCTGGTCTTGTAAACCAATGGAATTCTAGGGCAATGAAGGGGCCGTTGCAGCTCTACGCTAGATAGAAAAGACTGAGGCTGTATTAAAAATAAGCAAGTGTGCGGAAGAGGATAAGATAATGTTTGCTTCCAATCTGTTTAAGAACACAGCCTTAGAATGGTGGAACACTATCCTCCAGTCTAGGGGAAGTGATAGGGTTTACAATATGGAATGGGAGGAATTTAAGAACAAGATGGAAAGGAAATTCTGCCATCCCAATGAAAAAGAACAGATAGCAAATAAGTTCCTAAACCTTAGGATGACTGGAGTAGATAGTAAGGGGTACACTACGTTATTCTTTGAATATGCTAGAATAGTGCCAACCCTTGCATCACCAGAACCAGTATTAATCTCTCGTTATATTTGGGGACTAATCGGTGAGATTAGGCATGTAGTCAAGGCAGCTAGACCTCAAACCATAGAAGAAGCTGTAGAGCTAGCAAACACCTTGACTGATGAATTAGTGCGTACACTAGAAGAGGATCAGAGGAGGAACCTAGCCCAGAAACTTACCCAAGAATTTCGTTCTGGAAATTCCAACCGAGGGAAAAATGTAGGTTCTACTTCTGCACCCTACTGCAAGTATTGCAAGAGGAAGCATTCTGGAAGATGTTCCATATACTGTAACTTCTGCAAAATATCTGGACACAAGGAGGAAGACTGCAGGAAAAAGCCTAACAACAGGATATGTTACAAATGTGGAGAACAAGGCCACATCAAGCCAAACTGTCCAAAACTAGCTCCAGCTACAAACAACAAGAATACCAAAAATGCTAGAGCATTTGTTCTAACTGCAGAAGAAGCCAAGATGATCCCGGATGTGATCGCTGGTACGTTTTTAGTTAATGATGTTTTTGCTAAAGTATTATTTGACTCTGGTGCGAACCAAAGTTTTATTAATACTTCATTTTGCAAACTTCTCAATCAACCATTAACTAAACTCCCACAAGAATGTCTAGTAGAGACAGCAAATGGAGAAACCATTAAGATTTCTGAAATCATGCAGGGAGCAAGAATAGAATTTTTAAATCAAAAGTTTGTTGCAAACCTTTACCCAATGAATCTGGCAGGATTTGATGTTGTATTAGGAATGGACTGGTTAATAGCCAATAAAGCCAGTATTTTATGTGATCAAAAGTCAATCCAAGTAAATTCACCAAGGGGTGAAAAGATCACAATTAAAGGAGATAAGCCATCTAGATCCACAAAATTCATCTCTGTGATGAAAACAACAAGTTATATAAGAAAAGGATCTTTAGTGTATTTGATTTCCATAATCACTAACACTAAAGGAAAAGAATTAAAGGATATTCCAGTAGTATCTCAATTTTCAGATGTGTTTCCAGAAGAATTACCAGGGCAACTTCCAGACTGAGAAGTTGAATTCAGAATCCACATGCTACCAGGAACAGCACCAATTGCCAAAGCACCCTACCGTTTGGCACCCGCAGAAATGCAGGAACTGAAGAAACAGTTAGATGAATTATTGGAGAAGGGATTCGTACAGCCAAGTTCATCGCCATGGGGAGCACCGATCTTATTCGCTAAAAAGAAAGACGGATCGATGCGTATGTGCATTGACTACTGCGAATTAAACAAAGTCACGGTTAAGAATCGGTATCCATTACCAAGGATCGATGATCTATTCGATCAATTGCAAAGAGCTCTATTTTTCTCTAAAATCGATTTACGGTCAGGATATCATCAATTAAAGGTATAGGAAGAGGACATTCCTAAGACCGCTTTTAGAACAAGGTATGGCCATTATGAATTTACTGTCATGCCATTTGGTTTAACCAATGCCCCAGCTACATTTATGGACATGATGAACCGAATATGTAAGCCATATTTGGATAAATTCATAATTGTCTTTATAGATGATATTCTTATTTACTCTAAGAGTAAAGAAGAACATGCAAATCATTTGCACGCACTTCTAAGTTTATTGAGAAAAGAAAAGCTTTATGCTAAATTTTCAAAGTGCGAGTTTTGGTTAGAACAGGTACAGTTTCTTGGACATCTAGTTAATCTTGAAGGAATTCATGTAGATCCCACCAATATCGAGGCAATTACCAAATGGAAAACCCCTGAGTCACCAACCGAGGTTAGAAGTTTCTTAGGATTGGCCGATTATTATAGAAGATTTATTCAAAATTTTTCTAGAATAGCCATTCCCTTAACTAAGCTAACCTGTAAATCTGTTAAGTTTGAATGGGGACCAAACAGGAAGAAGCCTTTAGAATTCTTAAGCAAATACTAACCAATGGACCCATACTAACGTTACTAGAAGGAACTGAAGACTTTATAGTCTATTGTGACGCTTCTAAGTTAGGTTATGGATGTGTATTGATGCAACGTCAAAAGGTTATACCTATGCATCTAGACAACTTAAGAATCATGAAGAGAATTATTCAACCCATGATTTGGAATTAGGAGCTATAATTTTTGCCCTTAAAATTTGGAGGCATTACCTTTACGATAGTAAGTTTACCATTTTCACCGACCATAAGAGTTTAAGGTATGTTTTTGGGCAAAAGGAATTGAATATGAGACAAAGACGCTGGATGGAAATTCTTAGTGATTATGATTGTAATATCCAGTATCATGCAGGAAAGGCAAATGTAGTAGCTGATGCTTTAAGTCGAAAGTATCACGAAAAACCAAAAAGAGTACGTTCTCTTAAACTAAATCTGCAGATAGATTTAAATGAGCAGATTAGAAAAGCACAAGAATCAGTAATCAAGGATGATACTGAAAAATTAAAAGGAATGATCAAGGAATTAGAACAAGGAACAGATGGAATTTGGAGATTCCATAAGAAAAGAATGTGGATACCTAAATTAGGAAACTTACGCCACCGTATATTAGAAGAAGCCTATAAATCTAAGTATACAATGCATCCTGGAAATGATAAAATGTATCAGGATTTAAGAAAGAATTTCTGGTGGATAGGAATGAAGAAAGATATAGAATCTTATGTTTCTAAATGTTTAACCTGTTCACAAGTTAAACCTGAACACCAGAAACCCGCATGTTTATTGCAGCAGTTAGAACTGCCAGTATGGAAATGAGAATTGATAACAATGGATTTTGCTACCAAACTACCCAAAACAAGAAAAGGTAATGATGCAATCTGGGTGATTGTAGACAGGCTAACTAAGTCAGCTCATTTCCTACCCCATGAAGGAAACTTTCAGTATGGAACAATTAGCTAAACTATATGTAAATGAAATCGTTTCATTACATGGAATTTCTTTATCAATTGTTTCTAACAGAGATAGCCGTTTTACCTCTCATTTTTGGACAAGTCTCCAAAAAGCAATGGGAACCAAGTTAAATCTAAGCACAGCTTATCATCCTTAAACGGACGGACAAAGCGAAAGGACAATTCAGACAATGGAAGATATGCTTAGAGCTTGTGTAATTGATTTTGGAGGTATTTGGGACGATCACTTATCATTAATAGAATTTTCTTATAATAACAGTTATCACACAAGTATCAATGCTGCACCATTCGAAGCACTTTATGGACGAAAGTGCCGAACCCCAGTCTGTTGGGCAGAAATTGGAGAAAAGCAACTATCCGGACCCGAGATAGTGCAAGAAACAACAGATAAGATCATTCAAGTAAAGGAACGATTGAAAGCAGCACGTGATCGACAAAAGAGTTATGCAGATAACAGGCGAAAGCCGTTGGAATTTCAAGTAGGTGACAAGGTATTATTGAAAGTTTCTCCTTGGAAAAGAGTGGTAAGATTCATCAAAAGAGGAAAGTTAAGCCCCAGGTATGTTGGACCTTTTGAGATTATTAGAAGAATAGGACCTGTAGCCTATCAGCTACAATTGCCAAAGGAAATGGTAGGAATACATGATGTATTTCATGTATCTAATCTTAAGAAATGCTTAGCTGATGAATCACTGGTAGTACCTCTTAAGGATATAGAGGTAAATGAACAATTAAAATTTGTAGAAAGACCTCTACAGATTGAAGACAGAAAGGTCAAGAATCTCAAACACAAGAGATTAGTTCTGGTCAAAGTGAAATGGGACTCCAAAAGAGGACCAGAATACACATAGGAGCTTGAATCAGAAATGCAAAGGAAATATCCATACCTGTTCTAGTAGATCTCGAGGACGAGCTCTAAAACAAGGTGGGGAGGATATAACAACCCTCCAATATATTCCGACACCCCGTATATGAAAACCGAGCCCAAAATATCTTATATAATTAAAAATAAAATAAAAACAAAATTTTATTCTCGCTCGCGGGCCGCGAACGAGTAGGCGGTGACCTACATGGGCCGTGATAGCTCGGGGTCAGGGCTAGCCCCAGAGCCGCCACGTGTCACCATTCGTGTCGAGCCTAGTGGCGAGTCAGCCAAGCTAGGGCCTACCCTAGCTGGCCTCGCGGGCCATGAAGGCCCTGGAGGAAGTTTACACGGGGCGCGACGGAAGTCGAAGAGGCACTATATATAGAGGCTTTCAACCTCAGTTTCAATTCGCTCATTTTCTCGATCTATCTCTCTCAATTCTGCAAAGCTATTATAATCTCGGGTATAATACCCCCTAATTAACGAAGTTCTGCCTCGTTATAACTATCATAACCCCGGTTACATATTAGATACGCTGCCCGATTGATCCAAGGTTCCGTAACGGCTGTCGTTGTTCTGCCCGACGTAGTCGTTGGAATGTCGTCTCGGGGAGGGTATTACTAATGTAAATATTGGGTTATTATACTAACGTGTGTGCATTTGTGTAAATTATAGATAATCACCAGGAAATCCTTAAGGAAAACCCTAAGACAGCAATGTGAGTAATCTCCTTTTTGTAACCGTTTTTACCAAACCTTAAATATTTTACAATGTGATTAGCAGTGATTGAGTCTTTGTAATTCTTCAATTACTGCCGGTATGTTGGGGTTTTGTAAACAAAATGTGGAACACGTTACCATTGGACAAAGAGTTAGCCAATGTGTAATATGACCCACCAGTCTGGATTGACAGTACTGAATGAATAATTGTGTAGATGTAAACATTGTAATCGCTCTAATTACTGTTAAGAGGTAAAACTCTTCTTGATTAAACTGGGATTCACTCACCAGTATTTCCCACTGACAAAATGTTTATAAACGCGTTTTAGGTAACAAAATGTGAAAGCCAACTAGAAGCTAGCTGGACAACACTGAAGGCTTGGAAAAGTGGCTATAAAAGTTACCTAAATAAAAGAAGATGTTTTATTTCAATAAAATGGGATTTATCCCTATGAAAATGTGTGTACTTAAAACTTGGGAGTTTCCCATGTGTTTAATATTATAAAAGTGTGGTATTTACTCTGATAAAATATTTCCTAACTACGGTCCTCATGAAATTTCCGCTGCCAAATTGATAAACACCGATACCACCAAAACTGATTCTCGTGGCCGCCCGTTCCCGGGACAGATAGGGGGCGGGGGTTGCGACAATGGTACTAAGTGTGTGGTCTTCACCAACCATAAGATCCTTTAGCACATCTTCAATTAAAAGGAACTCAACATGTGTCAACGTCACTGGGTAGAGTTGTTAAACGACTACGATTGCGAGATTCGTTACCACCCAGGTAAAGCAAATGTCGTGGCCGCCGCTCTTAGTCACAAAACTCATGTCAAGGGTATTCGTTGTTTCCAACTCGTGGACGATCTTCGAAACCGCATTCGTGAAGCGCAATACTCGTCTGTTAACGAGGGTAACCTCAATAACGAGATGAAGTGTGGTGCTGAAGATCAACTCAAAACCAAGTCCGATGGTATTCTTTACTATCTCGATCGCGTTTGGGTACCAAATCGTGATGACCTTTGAGAACTCCTAATGAAGGAGGCACATAAAACCCGATACTCTATTCATCCTGGTGCCGACAAGATGTACCACAACCTTTGTACGTCTTATTGATGGCCTGGCATGAAGAAGGATATCGCCACCTTCATTTCGAAGTGTCTCACATGCTCAAAGGTGAAAGCTGAACATCAACGTCCCTCTGGCTTGCTCGAACAACCAGAAATTCCTGTCTGGAAATGGGAGGTCATCGCTATAGACTTCATCACCAAACTTCCTTGTACTTCTTTTTGTTATGATAGAATTTGGGTAATCATTGATCGATTAACCGAATCCGCTCATTTCCTCCCCATTCGTGAAGATTACAGAGTCGAGAAATTGACTCGTATTTACACAAATAAAGTCATATGTCGTCATGGTATCCCCATTGACATCATCTCGGACCGTAATGGTCATTTTACCTCTCGTCTTTGGCAAACGTTTCAAACTGCTTTTTCTTGGTACTGCTTTTCATCCTTAGTCCGACGGTCAAACCGAGCGCACTATCCATACTCTAGATATGCTTCGTTCATGCGTAATCGATTTTTGTGGCAACTAGGATATGTACTTGCCTTTGATAGAATTCTCGTACAATAACAGTTATCATGCGAGTATTCAAATGGCAGCTTTTGAAGCATTGTATGGTCATAAATGTCGTTCGCCTATTTGTTGGCACGAGATTGGAGAAGCTCAAATCACTGGTTCCGAGCTTATATAAGAGACGACGGACAATATCTTGCAGATTTGTGGCAACTTGCTCAAGGCCAGAAGCCGACAAAAGAGTTACACCGACAAGCAACGCAAGACCTTGGAATTCAACGTTGGTAACCATGTACTTCTCAAGGTATCTCCTGGGAAAGGAGTAGTTCATTTTGGTAAGAAAGGCAAACTCTCTCCTCGCTATGTAGGTCCTTTCAAGATTTTTGAAAGGATTGAAAAGGTAGCGTATCGACTAGACCTACCTCAAGAACTCAACAACGTTCACCCAACGTTTCATGTTTCTAACATGAAGAAATGCTTAGCTAAAGAAGGACTTCAAGTTACACTCGAAGATCTTCAAATCAGCGAGACCTTACACTTCATGCAGAAACCGGTCGAAATCATGGACCGAGGAGTTAAGCAACTAAGGCACAATCGAATTCCCATGGTTAAGGTACGATGGGAAGGAAAACGTGGCGCTGAGTTTACTTGGGAACTCGAAAGTAAAATGAAGTCTAAGTACCCGCATCTATTCATTGAGTCTTCCTCTTGAATAAATTTCGAGGACGAAATTTCCTAAAGTAGGGGAGACTGTAAAGCTTCACTTTTTAGTACTTTCCTTATTTAGAAATCCTGTTTGTATTTCTATTTTTGGTAACTTGTAATCTTATTGTATTCGTATTTCCTCCCAAACATTGTAATCCAAGGCTTGGATCATAATAAAACTCGATTATACGTTGCAAACTTTGATACATACTCATATACGCAAACTCATACTTTGAAATACTTGCAAGATCAGTTTATACATGCATTCTATTTATACTTATACATATACATCACACTTGTGTGCTTGAAATACCTAAAACCGGCTAAAATATGTGAAAACGGTCAAACATAACCCCTTCGAGCGACTGAGAACTCCTTGTGCGACTGGCCAAGTCTCTTCGTGAAAACGGTCAAACATAACCCCTTCAAGCGACTAAACATAGCAGTGATTGTTTCCTACTCGAACGTGATCTTTTCACGCCTCTCTGAATCCTTACGAATCTTGATGCTATCGAGTATCACCTGAACACCCATCTGAACGCCTAGCAAATAGGGTAGAATGTTAGGTACTTGTACGAACGCCCCTGAGTTGGATGTCACAGCGTTGAATGATTGGTTCATACCTTTCTCACTTGTCTTCATTTGCTGGAACTCAATGTGTTGACGCCTTAGATCCCGAAGTGCGATCACTTCTACAACACTCTAGCAACATACCGTGTATTACTTAATCATCTTGCAAGATCGATGGACAAGAGGATAAGCGTAGTAATTTACCGATCTCAGTATTAGGACGACCCAGATTGCCGGCAATGAACACCAGTAAATTGACTTCAATCGAATTCTTAACCCTAGTCAGCGACTCATGGGAGTCAACTCTTACGAATTAATCGGGACATAAGCGATGACAACTGATTATAGTGTGGAATGTTTGGTTGGTGAAAGATCGTAGGGTTCCGTTTCAAGCAACGGTATTAGAGGCAACAATCATGGCAACATCAAGGTACTTGTAATCATAGCCTACAGTATGGGAATGAAGGTGCCTACGGCATGGATTGGCCGTTGATAATTCAAGACGACAACAACCAAGGGGATGACGACAGTACTGGAAATCCTTGTAACGAAAACAACAACACTAGAAATGATGTTTGAGGAAGGGCATTTAGGATTGGCATGGGCGACGCCAGGATTATAGCAACACGGTGGCCTGCACGTTCTTGGTAACTAAACGCCTCGTTCTTGTTATGTTTAACCCTGATGCTTTTTGGAACCAACCTGATGCGGAATCGACTAATGGCCAGTCAATTGAACCCTCGCATGTTCGCTGGGATGCAAACTCGACCTTGTGGGACAAGTGCTCGACATCGACCTTCCTTCTGCTATTCCTGATAGTTTCGATGCTGTAGTTAGTGTGGATTGGTTATCAAGATTTCACATAGATATACCCTGTGAGGGAAAATTTTGCGTATCCCTCCCCTTAGTGGAGGATCGTTATCTGTTCTAAAGCGCCAGAGAGGCGCAAAGGTTAGCGTCATTCCAGCAATGAAAGCCAGGAGCGTCTACGGAGGGACTACCCCGCTATGTTAGCAGTTGTTATCGATGTTAAGGTTAGGGAAAAGAGGATCGAGAATTCATCAATTGTTTGTGATTTCATCAATCGAGAATTCAGCAATGAAAGCCAGGAGCGTCTATGGAGGGACTTCCGCAACTGTTAGACAAAATCTCAGTTTGATCTTGCGCCAGAGGCAACCCTGATTACTTGTACGCCTTACCGTCTTGCACCAGGAGGGTTGCAAGAACTGTCTAATCTACTACGGGAATTGTTGGACATAAGTTTTGTCGGACCTAGCTCTTTTCGCATTGGGGAGCCCCAGTTTTATTAGTGAAGATAGGCCTTATCGATGGACATGTGTACTGATTATCGAGAAATCAGCATGGTGACGGTCAAGAACCGTTTCCCTCGACCATGTATTGCCAGCCTGTCGACCAGTAGCGAGGGTCAAGCTCCCAATTGAGGGTTGACTAATGAACGAACTATTATCAGATGGAAGTCCAAGGGGAGAAGGTTCTTAAAAACGACATATCAAATGCAATGCGGCCATTGCGACACTGTACTCCATGACCTTTGGGTTAATCAACACACCAGCAGCTTTATGGATCACATGAATCGACCGTGTTCATTGATGACGTTTTGAATCATTTCCAGGAGAAAGGAACACCATGGGCGGCATATGTATCTTATTGTAGAGCTCCTGAGGGAGGAGCAACTCCATGCGAAATCTACCTAAGTGTGACTTCAGGATTCGAGAAGTACACTTTCTTGGTCGAGTAGTCAATGAAGTGGGGATACACCTGGATCTCGCTAAGATCCATTTTAGTGGAATTGGTCGGCTCTAAGGAGTCCTTCGGGGTTACAACAATTCCTTGGTTTTGCTAGATACTAAAGGAAGATAAATTTCAAGTTGGGTCCATGCGGGGCATGGAGGAGCAACTTTTGGCAAGTTGGACGATATTCGCTACTTCATGGAACGCATATGATTTCCATTATACTGCAACCACAGGGAACTTGAGCGGAGCAAAGCACACCAGCCTCGATGTTCTAGTCGTCTGGGTCTTGATAGGAGATACCAGGATTTATAAATCTTGTACTGGCGACCGGGCATGAAGGCCCACATAGTCGAGTATGTGAACGATGTTTGAGTTGTTCGAAAGTCAAGGTGGAATATCAGAAACCTTCTGCTATGTGCCAGCAACCTGAGACACCCATATGGAAATGGGAACAAACTACCATGGATTTTGTCACTGTCCTTCTTGAAACCCGAAACGGAAACAATATCTCTTGGGTGATCGTTAATTGTCTCATGTCACCGGTGCACTTTCTTGCAAACAAGAAAAAAAACTGACAAAGTCTTCGTATCCTATGAGTATTTGCCTGTGAAGGGCGGTCTCTAGGCACTAGGTGCCAACTCCTGTTACCTCCGATTTCGATCTATACCTGGTTCATGATAGGCAATACACAACAGCCCTGGCTCACGTCTAGACATGAGCATTACTTATCATCGTAGGACAAAACGGTCAGAGTAAACAAACCCTCCTGACACTTGAAGACATGCTGCGAACATGTGTGTGTTTGGATTTAGTGAAAACTTGATGGACTTTTACCTATGGTTGAGTTCTACTGCAGCAATTACCATTCTAGTATCCAGACAGCTCTGTTGAGGCATTGCATGGACGATGATGCCAACCACCTTGTTGGACTAAGATGGTTGACAACCTAATCACAGGTCTAGGACTTGTACACGAAACTCTTGTGAAGATTATTTAGATCGGAAGTCATTTGGCGGTAACGCGTGACTATCAGGAAGGCTGATAAGCTTAGGAAACACTGGGAGTTCGCTGCAGGCGAATGTGTCATGATTGAAAGTCTCGCCCTGGGAGGGTGTGGTACGCTTGGGAAGCGTGGCAAGTATAAATTATGATACGTTGGGTCATTCAAAATTCTGGAAAGAATCGGTCATGTGGCCTACAAACTTGGGTTACCCGACGAGTTGGGTAACATACACAATGCCATTTATGGCTCGAATCTAAAGCAGTGTTTGTCCGATGAAACACTAGTGGTACCGTTTCAAGAGCTGAAAATTGACGACAAGTTGTAGTTTGTTGAAGAACCCATCGAAATTATGGATCGGGAAGTCAAGGTCCGTAAGCATAGTCGGATTCTAATTGTGAGAGTTTGTTGGAACTCAAGACGTGGACCGGAGTTCAAGTGGGTATGCGAGGATCAGATGAAGCTCAAGTACCCTCACTTATTCCCAGCTGACCAATCCAAATTGAATGCAACTGGTGAATTTTGGGGCGAAATTCCCTTTCAAGTTGGGGATGATGTGGCACTTGCGGAAAATCCACAGTAATCCTGATTTAACATCTTGCCACTTTGGATTACTTGTCAAATTTCGGGACGAAATTTCTTTCAAGTTGGGGATGATGTGACAACCCGAAACTTCAAGTTCCTTCCTACGTATCTCTTGTTCCGCAATTCTTGTGACAAATTGTTTTAGTTTTTGTAATGTGCAACTGTTTGAAATGTTAGAATATTTTGTTAAATAGTGGATTTTATATGTGAACTAGAACCAAGTATATTGACCTTTTATTGGACTATGAGATATCCTCCACTCACTTGAAATGCTATTAGACCGAATAGTCTGAATGATTAATATGTTGGGCCGCTCAATAATTTACAAATTGATCTTATCGAGTTCACATGCAGCCAGTGAATATATCGAGCAATGTGCACTGATTCAAGATTCAATGTGTTGAATAATTGTCTGCAACAACTAAACTAGGATTGGACCTCACATACACTATTCAGATATATAATTAGGCCGCAAACAATTATGTTGTTATCACATGGGCCGTTTACCACTGTGATGCTTTTGGACCTTTATACTTTTGAAAACAAATTATTCACAATTAAATATGATCAGCACGTGGACTATAGGATTCTATTGGACCGTTTTTTACTGAACATTTATTATACACACATGGGCCAAGAATATTTTTGATTTTTCTTCGTCACCATATACATTGTGACGAAGCTTATGTTTCGTCGAAGATGATTCTTCGCCAAAAAGGGTTGTAGCCCAGTTGAACCCCCGGGCCCAATTCGGAACCAATCTAGGCCCGGCTCACCCAAGAGGTCGCATATGACCCTGTCTACGGTTTCTAAAATCTTAGAATCATATTTTGGAAGTTGCAAACCCTAGCAGTTTTCTCTCCTCCTCTCATGAACGACGGCAGAAGCTCTTGTCCGCAGCTATCCTCCTTGTTTTGTCATGGCACTCTCGCACACTCAACCTTCCGGTTAGTGTATCACCTTCTTTTATCGTTCTAGTTTTCCAGTTGTACATGATCTTTTGAGTACTTATGTGGTTAAGGTGTGCATGATCAAGGATGTGATTAAATAACATGATTTTGTGTGGGATGAACCCATTGCTCGTTATTGTTGAACCGGATCCCTTAACATGAATTGGTCCATGATAAACAACTAGTAAACTAGGGTTGCATGCTAAAAGATTTCATAGTTTTGAATAACGGGAATCGAGGGTTTGATATAATATTCGATGTTGCTGATTGGTTCGGTTAATCGTTAGTAATATTAGTCGCTACTGTAATGAGGAAATGATTGGTTGCTATTGATAAGGTAGGATGTGATATTTTGTTGAGCATGTAATCCTTGTCTGCTTGTCGATTATGTTAACTGCCATTGAATGAATGAATTAATTACTAGGATGAATTTGAATCATAACACCAAGATGATTGGACAGTTATGAATGTTGATTGATGGGTTAAATCGAGCTATAGGGGAATGTGTAACTGTTTTGATCTCACTGAAAATGTGTAACCGATGTTATGTAATCAAGGCCTTGTAACTGATCTTGATGAAACATAGGGATGTTTCGTCATGTGTAACCCGACGAAGAATGGGGATGTTTCGTCATGCATAGTCTCGACGAAAAACATTCTTCTTCGTCTATGAAGTTTCTTCGTAAGGGTTATAGATGGAACAGTAGAAGTATACGGTGTGTGTAATGTTGGATGATTGTGTTTACGAATGTTAGCGGTTACGTGTCTTGCGAAATATGAACTTGTAAATGAACCAACTACCTACTATGAGATTTCATAATGATAACAGGCTATTAAGTGTTAATTGGGACTTGGACTTGTGAAGTAAACTTGTATGTGGTACAATAATCTGTTGTGTGAATAAACTTTGTTAACATGAATGACGTGTGACATGGCTAACAGTTATAACATGCGTATTATGTGTATATTTCATGAACGTAACTTGTGTAATATGTGACAAAGTATGTGGTTCAATATGAATACAAAACTGATTGTTATTGATAAACCATGTTAGGACGTGCTTGATCAATTGATAAACAAAGTAACTAATCTTACCGAGCAAACCAAAGGTGAGTTCATTTCTCTTGAGCATGCGTCCCGGTGGTTGGGACAGTCATTGAGTATCCCTGAGGGGGATAGGTTTTGGGTAAATCAATTGGGTATTCTTGAGAGGAATACGTCTTGTGTGAAAAATCAGGAATGTTGGATAATACACTCGTCCTATCACCTTTAAGTCCCATCTTTTGTTACCGGAGATGTAACGGGGTATTAGTTGGTAGCACTACTTTGGTTTGGCACCCTCACCCCGTACCGGAGAGGACGGGTGTGAAGTAATGACCCAGTCATGTCCAGTGCTCTGATAGGAGCACCGGGGAACGAGCAAAACATGCATCAGGAGCCGTCTTGTATCCGAGGTATTATCAACATTGAAATCAATGAACGGAATTAAACACTTGGTAACTAACGTTTTCATAAAACTATGAACTCACCACCGTTGTCTGATATACGTGTGTGCATGCTCGCAGGTTATAAGTATTGTCTGGATGTGGAACTTGCTGTCTGAGATGCTGGAGTGGTCATGGGTCGAGATACATGGAATCGCGAGTCGCGTCTAATGGTTATCATACATATGGATTATGAACCACTTAATTAATGATTTATGCTTCCGCTGAATACGATGATTTGTATTTACTGTTTTGTAACACTTTACGTTAATGAATGAAAGTTTTATTTAAAATCTCGTATAAGTTCAATGTGATTGGTGGCTAGATCCTGGTACGTCACACGCCTCGCGGGGGTTTCCGCTTGGGGTACTTTGGGGGTGTGACACTAAGGGTAGATTAAAATGAGTCCAATAATGGGTTGCTCTTTCCGGTAACATAAAAGTCAGAGGTGTAAGTTTTTTGGCTTAATGCCTCCTAACAGGTCGTTTTAGGTAAAAACGTTTTACCGGAAGAAAATAATGAAAAGTTAAGGTTTGTCTAATGTAACCATTCACATTCGAGTTGTGGTTGGTAGAAATGACTAGAATATTGGTAAGAAAGTAGGGGACATGAGCTAGAATGCTAAATGCCTCCTAATGGGTCTGTTGGGTAATAATTTTTGAACCGATGGTGTGATTTTTAAAGCTAGAGGATCCGGGTTTGGATCAAGAATTTAAATCCTACAGATATGGGAGAAAGTTCTAAAAATGAGAAACTTGCAGTTGAGTCAAATTCGCTGCAAAAAATGCAAAATCTTGGCTAGGTTATGCACAGGGGTAAAAAGTGCTAGTTCTGAAAATATGTCGGAGACGGAGCCCTTTTTCCACAAACCTGTTTTTCTTCGTTGTATTAAATAGCGTTGACCGTTTAATCTAAACACTAATGGTATTTTAGTATTTATGATAGGTTTTCTCTAAGGCGGCAACCGGACAGAAGGACGACCAAGCACGTGAAGAACCGAACACTTCTAAACCGCCAATTCCGCAAGGTCATTCCTCGGGAAAGCTTAAGTATGATTACGCGAGACAAAGTTAAATGTATTAAAAACCTTATTGTTTTCAATCATAATTTATTTGTATAATAATCCATTATGGCAGTTCGTCTGGGTTGTCGGTTAACCCAGACGTACAAAAAAATATAATCTGGGACCTAAATATCCAAAAACTTTAAAATATTATTGTATTTGGGTTAGAGTGTTACATGGTGGTTACAGAGATCGAGCCCCTGGATCTTACAAATTCTTTGTAGTTTTTGTCTATGCAGTTAATGCGGAAAAATATCGGATATCGGTCAAGGACCGATATTTGAGATATTGTTTATCGCGGTGGGATATCGGTGGGATATCGGTAATTTATAATATAATGTAAAATATATTATATATATAGAACCTATATAATATATGTATATTAATATCTAGAACCTTTATAATATATGTATATTAACATCTAGAACTAATTAGTGCAACAATTTAGCCATATTTAGTGTTAAATAAGTTGTTTTCGAACCCAAACTAATTAATTTTACATTTTTTATGTAATTTTTTACAACTTTTAGGTACTAAATGGAAACTGGTAAAAGATAGAGGGGCTAAATGTTAAAATACATTAAGTTTATAAAACCCTAAATCTAAAACACACTAAAAAAACCCCAGCCGCTATCTTCTTCACCTTCTTCTTCCTTGTTTCCAGAAACCCTAAACCTAAAACACGCTAAAACACCCAGCCACTCTCTTCTTCACCTTCTTCTTCCTGTTTTCCAGCCACTATCTTCTTCTTTTTCGCCGGAAATCATCGTCGGAGTCGCAATAGATATGTGTTTTTATCTTTTTTTCAGCTTATCTGTTCAATTTTCACTTCGTTGTTGGGCCTATCGATATTCTCGGTGAGATGACCGATATCAGAATTACAAAATATCGGCGATATATCGGTATATATCACCGATATTATCGCCACCGATATTATTACCGATTTTTCAAACCGATATGCCAGCCAAGGTCCGATAACCGATATATACCGATATATCGCCGAGATTGACTGCATAGGTTTTTGTTAAACTAGTGGCCATGCTTTGCGGCGGACATTAGGTTGGTGTCAGTTAAATTTGGTTCGTAACAGTACCAGTATGATACCGGAACTTAATATACCGAATGGAAAAATCCGATAAATAAAAGCATGATATGTTCACAAAGATATCGACGCCATAAAATGGATACCGCTATCGTATTCGAAATAAAGATACCAGTATCATCAACAATATCAATGTTGTTCCGATGACAATGGTTCAGTTAACTACGGTACTATACTGTATCGACACACTCCATAACTTGATTCTAACGAAATTGCCTTACATTATGGGTTCATATTTTTATTGTTACCAACTTTTGCAATACATGAGCTATTCAAGTCCTTTTATAAAGCTTAAAACTAATATTCAAATGAAATTACATTGTAAATATAGTTTAATTTCTAAACAAAATATTTTAACTTATCATAAGGAATTTCGTGCTATAATTTATAACACTTTCTAACATCCTTTAAAAAAAGTAATATTTCTTTTTCTTTTTCTTTTTCAAATATAACAATAAACGGTTCATAGAAGTTTAGATATGAATGTTTTTTTAATGGTAAACTAATATACTCCTCGTATACTCTTATTAAACACGAACACATCTTGCATGATTTGAACCCTTTAACGCTAAGATAAAGGGGAGGTACCTTCTTACAACACCATATTCCTTGCGATTATGAAATACCTTCCTTCGATGTTAAATCCGAGTACTACTATGTGGTCATGAGACAAGTTGTGTTTAAGAGATCCAGAGTATAGGAACTATATCGTCCCACTATATAAAAAAGTTAGAGTAAAATGCACGGATAGTCCCTGTGGTTTGGTAAAATTTCACCCTTAGTCCCCAACTTTTGGAAATTACACCATTGCTCCCTATGGTTTGACAGTTTGTTATGCGGATAGTCCCTGGAGTGGATGGGGGTTAGTTTTCTCAGTTAAGTTGGTGTGAAATGACTATAATACCCTTAATATAAAATAAAATAAACAAATAAAGTATTAAATATATAAAACATATATGTATATACACACACTTACTTTTAGATCTGAAACTCATCCTTATCATGTTTATTTTCAGATCTGAAACAATTGACTCATTTATGAATTCTTTTCAAATCTGATCTTGTTCGAAATCAATAGAAAATTTCAAAACTTTACCGATTCAAATCGAAACTTGTCAAAACAAACTGAATATCAATGAAATGTGTCTAACATTCACAAACAATACATCGAAACAATTGGAAACTCGATCAAATCAGTCTGAAACAGATCAAAATGTTCAAAACTCTATTCGAAACAAACTGAAAATCTACCAAAACGGATCCGATCTCACCGAAAAAACAATCAATTCAATACGTAATCGATCGAAACTTGTCCGATTCGCAACACGATTACACGTAGAGCCACTCACCATAGCCACTCACCTCCACCTCCAGCCACCCCCACCTCATCCACCCCCACCTTAGCCACCTAAACCTAACTCCTTCAACCCTTAACCTGTTAATCGACTGAATTTACCTTTTATGTTAACATTAGCACCCATCATCACCTTCCTGTTCACCAATACTGGAAACCCTATGAACAAATCAGATCCATCCATCGCTGCTGCAGATGGATCCGACCACTGCTACAGTTACCATCGTCTCCAACCATCTTCTAGGGCCTTTTATGCGTCTCTCTCTCTGATTGATCTGTCTCTCTCTCTCCTGATTGATTTGTCTCCCTCTCTTGTCGTTTCTCTCTTTAAATGTGGTTGACGGTGAGTTCTGAAATGGAGGAGGGAATTAAGGTGGTAGAGATGTTGATGGTGGTGGACTGGCAGGTGGTGACGGCTGGTGTAAGTGGTGGCGGCAGATGGTGGTGACTGGTGAGTGAGTGTTTGTGTGTGCGTGAGATGAGAGAGATACAAGGGTTTAAAGGGTTAATGTTTTAATTTAATCCTAAGGGTATTTTAGTCATTTCACACCAACTTAACTGAGAAAACTAACCCACATCCACTCCAGGGACTATCCACGTAACAAACTGTCAAACCACAGGGAGCAAGGGTGTAATTTCCAAAAGTTAGGGACTAAGGGTGAAATTTTACCAAACCACAGGGACTATCCGTGCATTTTACTCAAAAAGTTATGTATAAAGCATAGTGCAAAAAAGTTGACTACAAGACTTCAAAAAGTTGACTAGAAAAGTAAAAGAAAAAGTTGTTGGAACAACATAAGTTACTGTGGATCTTTTATGATTTTATCCTCTTATTTTTACTTTTTATGTTTTCCAAATTTATTTAATTGTTTCATTTTTTTTTGTTTCTTGAATTTCATTTAATCGTAAGTAGAGCTTGGTTTGTTCTACATTTAATCACATGGGAGGTTTTGATGCATCTTGTGCTTTTTTAGGTTGTAAATTCATTCACATATTGATTTTGATAGATCTTGTACTTCAGGTTGTACATATTTAACTTTGATTTTACGGTTGTACAAAAAGATTCCTTATGTATTTAAATCGAATAAGTTTTTAATTATATTGACATAGTTGAAAATGGACCACTTAAAAATATAGTTTTGCGGACTCTAAGGTTGGCTTGTGATCGATTGGCCTCCTCTAAAACATGTAATTTTTTCACATATGTTAGTAGACCTACATTGTCTCACACAAGAAAAAAATTAGGACTCATTTAAAAGCCGTGTACGATCACCCACTATACACACCCTTAAAGACATCCCTGTATAAAACAACTCGTATTAAATGATATTTTATTATTATACGAGATGCATATCACCTTTTAATGATGTGTGCATACTTTCTGAGTATAACTTGCCCCTTAATATAATAATAATAATAATAATAATAATAATAATAATAATTATTATTATTATTATTATTATTATTATTATTATTTTCATAAGTCATAACAACAACGAACTTTCCAATAAATAATGTAATTTGGAGCACGACATCAATGATGTGACAAACAATATTTTCAAATTATAATGTTTCTCTCCTAACCCACCAACCACAATCATAAAAACCATACCAATTTGGTTAATTAATTATTGTTAACAAAATACAATCATAATAAAGATTCTTATCATACATTAAACTACATCTCAATGATTATAATGATTTGTCATCCTGTTGTGTGTTGTACCTTCAAAGTGATGAGATGGTAAGGCCAGAGGGTGTGGGAGGAAGCCCCATGGGGCTTTATACGGACACGTCAGCGCCACCTAGGCGCCACGTTATAACCCCCTCCCCTTTAAATTGCAGGGTGTGGGATGGAGCCCCCTATTAAACAAAATTAAAAAAAAAAAAAAAATTCAAAAAATTTCATTGGCTGATTATTGTGGGGTCCACCTGATAACCCCTTCTCCCCTCGTTATCATGTTGGCGAAGTGGCTATGGCGCCCCCCCCCCCCCCCCCTTGAAATGGAGGGTACGGGGATAAAGCAAATGGGGCGCTATAGTTGGCTGAGCTGGAGGGGTGGCGCCCCCCACACCCTCCAGCCTAAGAGTATCAATGTTTGATGTAATAAGTGAGCTGCAGTAATGGGCCATAGCAATTGCCAAAAATACCCCCCATCCCCACCACCTATTTCTTCTTCTTGTCTACCCCTTTCTCCAAATGTTATTATTTCATTTTTGCTCTGGTTTTAGGTTCTTCATATTTTGCGGGCATCCAATAAACTGAATTTGGAAAAATCTTGAGGTATGTCATTTTCAAAGTTTTATTTTTTTTATTTTTTGGGTATTCATCAGTGACATGAATGGTAGTTAAGAAGTAAAATTCAAATATAATTATGTTTGTTGCTACTAGTATGAAGTAGTTGACTCTTGATAATTAAAGGATTACTTGACTAGTATGGTTCTTTACTCACACTTTTCTTTGGTTTGGGTTGGGTTGGGTACTCTACTACTTTCGGAGTTTCGGGTCTCGCCAAACTTAACTTGACGGGTTAACCAGGCCACTTTGTATTTGGTCCGTGAAGGATCTATTGCTATTGGTCACTAAAGTGGCCTGTTTAACTCGTCATCCAAGGTTTAGTGACCCATTTTCAATTTGGGTATCTACTAAACTTAACGTGACTGGTTAAACAGGTCACTTAATACTTGGTCCGTGAGGGATCTATTGCTATTGGTCAGTAAAGTGACCACTTAACTTGCCACACAAAGTTTAGTGACCCACCTTCATACAATAAAGTAGAGTACCTAAACAAGAAAAGAAAAGTTGTAAGAAGTGTTAGTTAACCCCATAACCTAAAACAAATTATAATAAGATAATACTTTGATTTGGGTACTTTTCTACTTTATTTTTATTTCAATATTGGTCCCAATACTTAATGTGGCTGGTTAAGTAGGTCACTTGATACTTGGTCCTTGACGATTCGATTGCTATTGGTCGTTACAGTGGTTTGTTTAACTCGTCACACGAGGTTTAGTGACCTACTTGCTTATAAAATAGTTGAGTACCCAAACTGAAAAAAAGTTCTAAGACGCGTCAATTAAACCTTATAACAAATTATAATAGGATGACCCTTTGATTTGGGTACTCTACTACTTTATTTACAAGCAATACTTCCAGCTTCCTCAAGACCAACGGTTGTTCTACCAACCACAGATTTGTACGGCAATCCACTACCTGTGCAACAGCAAGCCTGTTATGGTAGCACGTCATCTGCTGGTCACTAAACTTAATGTCACCAATAAACAGGTAGCTTGATTCTTGGTCCGTAACGGATCTATTGTTATTGGTCACTAAAGTGACCTGTTTAACTCGGCAAGCGAAGTTTAGTGACCCACTTGTATATAAAATAGGAGAGTACTTGAACTGAAAAAGAAAGTTCTAAGAAGAGAACTATATCAGTCAAATAACTCTATAACTTAAAAGAAAAAAAATACGAAGATTATCCTTTCATGAAGAACATCCAAGCCCTGTCCCGCCTATGCGGGAAATTTATCATATTACCACAATGATCGATTGCTCGCTTATTAGATGATAATATGTATCTTTTTAAGTTGAATGCACTAGTGTAACCTACAGTTAGTAATGCTCCAAAAAAATATGCATATTGACTTTTGAAAGTCAATGGGGGTAGCTATCCAACTCCTAAATTAATGAGGATTTAAAAAGATATTAATTAAAAAACTTTGTTTGATGAAGATGGTTCAACTATTTTCATTAATGTTGTTTTTATTTTCTTGCTCCAAATGTATTGAATCTTTTCTTTGTGCATATGCTATTTGTTATCTAGGAGCATAAAGCAAGTGCAGCATCAACTATGGGATCTGGGCATTGGTTGAAAATTATAATCAACTGCAGTAAAGCAAGGAAATCAAGATCAAGCAAAACGAAGGTATGCCGTATTCATAATCTTGTGATCGCGGTTTCAACTTTAAAGCTTTCACCTTTTGCAAATGAAAAAGATGTTGATGTAGTGTCTTTATAAATCAAGTTTCTATTTTATTTTATTTGGACAGGGTTTTTCTGTACCGGAATCGTATAATTTGGAATCCCAGCCTCCAGAAAAATCAAAAGCTACTGTCAATGACATTGCTCATGAGAATATAGCTGCAACTCGGATCCAGACTGCATTCAGGGTGTTTAAGGTAAAAACTCTAACAACGATCGGTTATTTCAACTATTTTATATTCACTAATCTGGAAAGAAAAAGAAACTAACTGTTAAAACAATTTTCTCTAACAAGGCAAGAAAGGTTTTAAGGCATTTGAAAGGAGTATCAAGATTGCAAAAAATTACACGAGGCGATTTTGGCAAAAAACAAGCGTCAAACACATTGACCAATCTACAAACATGGACCAAGGTGCAAGCCCAGATAAGAACGCGCAGAAAACACATGGTTGAAGATGGAGGAATCCGGCGCAAGAAGTTAGAAAATCAGTTGAAGCTTGAGACTAAGCTCCATGATCTAGAGGTGAAACATATCTTTACACTATATTATTATTGTTTAGTTATTCATTACATGTTTTAATGATCACACACATGTATGTATTAAAGAAACAAATGGTTTCACTAGATGTGGCAATTCCAACACGTTTATGGATATATGATTAGTACTTCTCTTAACGGGTTGAAAGTTCGTCAAAGCATATTCAAAATGCATAAAACCTTCAAAACTGTTTTATCAAAAAAATTGGATTATTATCGTACTAAATTAGTTTTTGTAATGACATATCACAGTTTACTACTTATTTATTTTTATTAGAAAGAAAAAGAAAAAAGGTGTTTGATTGAAATTTCGGCCGAATGATGTCGTAAGCCTGGAAAAAGGGGCGGGTCGGTGGTGGTGGCGTGTGTGATGGCGAAGGTGGTGGTCAGTGGCAGAGCTTGAACAAAAAATCAGTGGGGGCCGGACTCTTAAAAATCCAATATTTCACACTACAAAAAATTCGAAAATTTTCAGTAAAATTAACACTACGAGCGAAAAATTAGTGGGGGGCGGAGCACTCCCGGGCCACCACTAACCTCCGCCAATGGTAGTGATGGCCCATATGAACCTGTTCATAGTTAGCTAGTTTCATAGGAGTGACCCGTCTTGACCCATTGTATAATTTGAGTGACCAAAATCAACACATTTAGCTAACAAAAAGTTATCATAATCCACCCATATATTTAAGAATGGGTCATGATTTCCACGTGTGAATTTAAGCGTTATTCGCTAACCTACATTTGCCCGTTGTACTTGTATAATATGCTTATAGCTAATGTATGGAATTTTGAGTAATTATTCCAGGTGGAGTGGAGTGGTGGTTTTGATACGAAGGATGAGGCTCTTGCAAGGATACAACAGAGAGAAGAAGCAGCAGTAAAGCGTGAGCGCGCTATGGCATATGCCTTCACTCATCAGGTCACATACCCATGTACCAATTCTATTATTTTTTGGTCAAGAAACATTCTTGGTTAAGTTAACCACAACCGATCGTATCATTTTTACTTGGGTAGGACATTAAACACATGATCAAGACTGGTTCTCAAAAGACAATTGGTTTCCAATGATTTTTAATGTCTATTAAACCCGAAACAAAATATATTAAATTGGTTACAAAATAAAAAATAAACTTTATTTGCCTTTTCTTTTCTTATAAAGAAAGCATCTATGGAAATGAGTCAAATCACAGTCATTTTATTAGAGATGCTAAAAGGTTCATGTTCACGGATTGACAAGTCGAACCGAAACGACACGTACCTGAAAATCATGTCACACACATGAAGACGAACACAACTCGTTTAACTTGAAACAAAGAACCTTATTTCATTTGTATTTCCATATCAATATATTAAAAGTCTAAGTTTATATATTATTTTATGAAGCAATTATGGTTAAAAAAAGGTTAATTTATTTTCAAACTTTTAAATTTTGGAGTACAAAAATACCCAAAAAAATAAATTTTTACATAAACCCATTCTATAAAAAAATAAACAAATGGGTTAAACAGGTCAATCCATGAAGTCACGAACCCACCAGGTTGACATAAACACGATCTGTTTAGCTAAACATGTTCCCAGAACTGACCTGAACCCGTTTAGACTAAACCCAAACTAATGAAAGTTATATTAGGTTCGTATCATGTCAGAAATCAACACCCTTATTTTTTTTTATCACGAATTTGCAGTGGAGGCCGAATTCGAAATCGAATTCAAGCCCAAAGGATTCAAAACTTGCCAATGCTTATTGGGACTGGAGTTGGATGGATAGATGGGTTGTTTCTCAGCCATGGGAAAAGAGAGTCCAGGGTGAGTTGACTCCAAAAAAAGTCAACAGCCCTGCAAACAAAGCCCCTAAAAAATCACCAAAGAAAACTTTGAGAAACAGAAAGCTATCTTATGGGTCAGCCACAAAAGTTGAAGATGCAAACAACAAGACAGAAACTGCATGATGATCTAATTTTGAGTTTATGTGTTGGCAAATAAATACATTGCATCTTGTGTATATTTTGTAAAGTTATTTTCTATTTATGTTGTAAAAAGTTGCAGAACATAATGTTTGATTGTCATTTTTTTCATAATGTTGTTTTCGTAATAGTTTGATGTGTAAACGATTTTTGTTTTATCTAGACTAAGCCTGGTAAAACGGGCGTGTCGGCTATTGGGTGGAAATGGATTCGGGAGGAAACGGTTTATGATCAAAATGAGTTGGGTCAAAATGGGTTCGCCTTGAAATTGATAACTTCAAAAAGAAAAGAAAAATATTAGAATGAGCCACTTGCTATATTTGCAAGTGACCATATTTACTTTTATGGTGGCTAGTTGCGACCGATGAATGTGGCAATGACGATGGAGGTGTCAGCAACGGTGGTGGATACAAAGGTGGCAGCCAAGGTGACGGCAGCGAGGTGGTGGATGTGGTGGCGGCTACTTGCACATAACGTGGTGGTCATTGATTTGTACTTTTTTTAATTGCAGTCTACTCATACTTGTATTTTAAACCGTTGTTCACTTTGAGATTTGAATTCTCGACCATATGAAGGACATGACACCACTAAGCCAAACGCACTTTAGTCACCGATTTCTACCAATTTTAAATTATTCTTTTATGGTAACCAAATTGATCAAATTGTCCGAGTCTCCATTATATGTTATAAAAGCCAACTTGTGTTTGATAGGTTACTATATAATATATATCCAACTTGTGTTTGACAGGTTAATTCAAAAGGGATATATTTTCAAAAAAAGTTCAAATGGGATATGCCATTCCTAGACAGCTAGACTCTAAGTTGGATACACCGTTTTAATCATCATTACATTTTTTTCTTATAACAGTGATCCAATGTCACACCGTCTAATCGGCGGCCCTAGCCAAAATCTGCCCAGACATACGTTGTCTTAACCGGATTCGCGTTGGGTTGGTCAGACTTGGTTAAGGCGTTCCTCCGGAAACCGAACTGCCTCCACACGAGTTGCCTCGCTGAAGTAACAGCCCGATGAAAACCGGGATGCGACTCAGGATCAACCCCCCCCCCCCCCCCCTCGATGAGTTTGTCACCATCACTGCCATACCACTGGGCTATAGCCCAATGCTTAATCATCATTACATGGTAACTCGGAACGCGTTGTAAAAAAAAAACAAAAACTAAGAAGCACACACTATTCTTTATTTCTTTAGGGTCTTGATTTATCACTTATGTCATTAATTTTTCCTATGATGCTTCATAATATTCCCATCCTATCATTTATCATCCTCTCTAAAAAAACACTTATCTTTAAATTTTTCTCTAAATTGATTTATAATAAACTTTTACACAAGGAATTCAAGTCAAGATGAGTCCGTGTCATAACCGTACGTCTAAAAATGGTCATTTTAGTTCGGTTAGGCAAAATCTAAAATAAAACATTGTTTTGAACTAGTCACAAAACAAAATAGTGTTCTAAGGAAGCATAAAAATATGAATAAATAAGCATCTAATTATGCCAGTTCCAACTACAAAAGCATCTAACTAAACCATTTCTATTGCTTATTAGCTAATAGATTTTCTTAATCAGTTTAGTTCAACAAAACGAAATTATGTTAATTTCCATGTTAAATCTCAATCTATTAACATTTTCGTTTGATGGGTCTATGTATGACCTTGTGTTAAATAAATTTTTTTGGTTAAAAGTCATAACAGGTGTGTTCATGCCCCAATTGATCTTATTGCATATGTATATATCAGGTATTAGAAATGATCAACTGTAATTTCTGAACAAAACTAAAAAATAATCAAATATCAAATCCACTTGCTGAGAATCAGAAATAACGTATACACAAGTTGCATACAATTCCTTTCATTTGGAAAATAGAGAGACGTAATATTGCGCACACAGGCTAAAGTACTATGGTGATCCAAAAACTTCATCCCCTTTGTAGCAATTTATCGAATAAATTGAGTGCCCGCACCATCAATACAAACATTTTCAGGTTAACGAGATACCCAAAGTTTGCTAATCGGCCACAAGTTACAGATCCAGGTCTTAAGTTTTCTTCAAAAAAACCGAGCCCAAAACGATATTATAAAATTTCTAATAAGCCGAATCTTAAGTTCAAATGTAGAACTCAAACAAGTTTGAGTTAGATCCATATCGAGCCAAGCTTGAATTCGAGCTTTCTAAAAATTACAGCTACTTCTATTATGTTAAAGATACTTCTTAGAATGATTAATTAATTTATTGATATAGCTACTTCACTTTTAATTTATTGTTTTAAATTTTAAATATAAGATACTATTTAGTGTGATTAATTAATTTATTGATATAGCTACTTCACTTTTAATTTGGTGCGGTCCTACGCTTTTTTGTTAGGCCGGCCTGTTCTTAATGAAGTTTTCCTTTAAAAAAATGCTACTTCACTTTTAATTTATTGTTTTAAATATACTTGTTTTGATTAAGGTTAGGATATAATAGGAAGATGTATTAGTGTAGGAAGGTTAGTAAGCAATTTTAACCATCCATTGAATAATTAAGGGATTGGATTAAGGGGCTGTTTGGCTAAGCTTATTTTTTTGACTTATTTACTTATTTGCTTTTTGAAAAGTTAAAAGGTGTTTGGGTTAGCTTATTATGTGAGAGGAATAAGTAAATAAGTCATTCCATTATGACTTATTTGCTTTTCAAATAAGCAAATAAGTAAATAAGTCAAAACAATAAGCTTAGCCAAACAGCCCCTAAATGAGTTAAGTAGAACAAAAGTGAGAGGCGGGTAAGATTGTTTAAGGGGTATTCTATTCTATCCAAATCAATAGTTTCTCTCTCATCGAATCACCCTTTGTTTTTAAAACATTAATAACTTTTTCATACGATATTATTTTTTTTTATAAAAATTGCACCATAAAACGAGCGTTGTTTTATCTTTAAAACGAGCACACTATTGTTATATTTTTGAAAAAAAGTTTTCGATAACCTAGATGCGGAAAACACAATTCACAAAAAAAATGATTTTTTTTTCTAAAACGCAATGGATAAAAAACAAAAAAATGTCTATTTTTCTAAAACGCAATAGAAGAAAACACAAGAAATGTGTTGTTTCTAAAACGCAATGGCCTAAAAACTCAAAGACGTGTATTTTTTTCTAAAACGCAATGACTTAAAAACACAAATATATATGTTGTTTCTAAAACGCAATGGAATAAAAACACAGAGAAATGTTTTTTTTTATAAACGCAATGGACTAAAAACATAAATAAATGTCTTTTTCTTAAAACGCAATGCAAACATTTTCAGGTTAACGAGATACCCAAAGTTTGCTAATCGGCCACAAGTTACAGATCCAGGTCTTAAGTTTTCTTCAAAAAAACCGAGCCCAAAACGATATTATAAAATTTCTAATAAGCCGAATCTTAAGTTCAAATGTAGAACTCAAACTAGTTTGAGTTAGATCCATATCGAGCCAAGCTTGAATTCGAGCTTTCTAAAAATTACAGCTACTTCTATTATGTTAAAGATACTTCTTAGAATGATTAATTAATTTATTGATATAGCTACTTCACTTTTAATTTATTGTTTTAAATTTTAAATATAAGATACTATTTAGTGTGATTAATTTATTTATTGATATAGCTACTTCACTTTTAATTTGGTGCGGTCCTGCGCTTTTTTGTTAGGCCGGCCTGTTCTTAATGAAGTTTTCCTTTAAAAAAATGCTACTTCACTTTTAATTTATTGTTTTAAATATACTTGTTTTGATTAAGGTTAGGATATAATAGGAAGATGTATTAGTGTAGGAAGGTTAGTAAGCAATTTTAACCATCCATTGAATAATTAAGGGATTGGATTAAATGAGTTAAGTAGAACAAAAATGAGAGGCGAGTAAGATTGTTTAAGGGGTATTCTATTCTATCCAAATCAATAGTTTCTCTCTCATCGAATCACCCTTTGTTTTTAAAACATTAATAACTTTTTCATACGATATTATTTTTTTTTATAAAAATTGCACCATAAAACGAGCGTTGTTTTATCTTTAAAACGAGCACACTATTGTTATATTTTTGAAAAAAAGTTTTCGATAACCTAGATGCGGAAAACACAATTCACAAAAAAAATGATTTTTTTTTCTAAAACGCAATGGATAAAAAACAAAAAAATGTCTATTTTTCTAAAACGCAATAGAAGAAAACACAAGAAATGTGTTGTTTCTAAAACGCAATGGCCTAAAAACTCAAAGACGTGTATTTTTTTCTAAAACGCAATGACTTAAAAACACAAATATATATGTTGTTTCTAAAACGCAATGGAATAAAAACACAGAGAAATGTTTTTTTTTTATAAACGCAATGGACTAAAAACATAAATAAATGTCTTTTTCTTAAAACGCAATGCAAACATTTTCAGGTTAACGAGATACCCAAAGTTTGCTAATCGGCCACAAGTTACAGATCCAGGTCTTAATTTTTCTTCAAAAAAACCGAGCCCAAAACGATATTATAAAATTTCTAATAAGCCGAATCTTAAGTTCAAATGTAGAACTCAAACTAGTTTGAGTTAGATCCATATCGAGCCAAGCTTGAATTCGAGCTTTCTAAAAATTACAGCTACTTCTATTATGTTAAAGATACTTCTTAGAATGATTAATTAATTTATTGATATAGCTACTTCACTTTTAATTTATTGTTTTAAATTTTAAATATAAGATACTATTTAGTGTGATTAATTTATTTATTGATATAGCTACTTCACTTTTAATTTGGTGCGGTCCTGCGCTTTTTTGTTAGGCCGGCCTGTTCTTAATGAAGTTTTCCTTTAAAAAAATGCTACTTCACTTTTAATTTATTGTTTTAAATATACTTGTTTTGATTAAGGTTAGGATATAATAGGAAGATGTATTAGTGTAGGAAGGTTAGTAAGCAATTTTAACCATCCATTGAATAATTAAGGGATTGGATTAAATGAGTTAAGTAGAACAAAAATGAGAGGCGAGTAAGATTGTTTAAGGGGTATTCTATTCTATCCAAATCAATAGTTTCTCTCTCATCGAATCACCCTTTGTTTTTAAAACATTAATAACTTTTTCATACGATATTATTTTTTTTTATAAAAATTGCACCATAAAACGAGCGTTGTTTTATCTTTAAAACGAGCACACTATTGTTATATTTTTGAAAAAAAGTTTTCGATAACCTAGATGCGGAAAACACAATTCACAAAAAAAATGATTTTTTTTTCTAAAACGCAATGGATAAAAAACAAAAAAATGTCTATTTTTCTAAAACGCAATAGAAGAAAACACAAGAAATGTGTTGTTTCTAAAACGCAATGGCCTAAAAACTCAAAGACGTGTATTTTTTTCTAAAACGCAATGACTTAAAAACACAAATATATATGTTGTTTCTAAAACGCAATGGAATAAAAACACAGAGAAATGTTTTTTTTTTATAAACGCAATGGACTAAAAACATAAATAAATGTCTTTTTCTTAAAACGCAATGCAAACATTTTCAGGTTAACGAGATACCCAAAGTTTGCTAATCGGCCACAAGTTACAGATCCAGGTCTTAAGTTTTCTTCAAAAAAACCGAGCCCAAAACGATATTATAAAATTTCTAATAAGCCGAATCTTAAGTTCAAATGTAGAACTCAAACTAGTTTGAGTTAGATCCATATCGAGCCAAGCTTGAATTCGAGCTTTCTAAAAATTACAGCTACTTCTATTATGTTAAAGATACTTCTTAGAATGATTAATTAATTTATTGATATAGCTACTTCACTTTTAATTTATTGTTTTAAATTTTAAATATAAGATACTATTTAGTGTGATTAATTTATTTATTGATATAGCTACTTCACTTTTAATTTGGTGCGGTCCTGCGCTTTTTTGTTAGGCCGGCCTGTTCTTAATGAAGTTTTCCTTTAAAAAAATGCTACTTCACTTTTAATTTATTGTTTTAAATATACTTGTTTTGATTAAGGTTAGGATATAATAGGAAGATGTATTAGTGTAGGAAGGTTAGTAAGCAATTTTAACCATCCATTGAATAATTAAGGGATTGGATTAAATGAGTTAAGTAGAACAAAAATGAGAGGCGTGTAAGATTGTTTAAGGGGTATTCTATTATATCTAAATCAATAGTTTCTCTCTCATCGAATCACCCTTTGTTTTTAAAACATTAATAACTTTTTCATACGATATTATTTTTTTTATAAAAATTGCACCATAAAACGAGCGTTGTTTTATCTTTAAAACGAGCACACTATTGTTATATTTTTGAAAAAAAGTTTTCGATAACCTAGATGCGGAAAACACAATTCACAAAAAAATGATTTTTTTTTCTAAAACGCAATGGATAAAAAACAAAAAAAAATGTCTATTTTTCTAAAACGCAATAGAAGAAAACACAAGAAATGTGTTGTTTCTAAAACGCAATGGCTTAAAAACTCAAAGACGTGTATTTTTTTCTAAAACGCAATGACTTAAAAACACAAATATATATGTTGTTTCTAAAACGCAATGGAATAAAAACACAGAGAAATGTTTTTTTTATAAACGCAATGGACTAAAAACATAAATAAATGTCTTTTTCTTAAAACGCAATGGACTAAAAACACAAAAATATGTTGTTTTCTAAAACGTAATTGACTAAAAACACTAAGAAATGTCTTTTTCTTAAAACGCAATTGACAAAAAACAAAAAAAAATATGTTTTTTTTTAAAACGCAATGGACTAAAAATGCAAAAAAAAATGTTTTTTTAAGCGCAATGCATTGGTGTGTTTGATAAAACACAATACAAAAACGCAATAAAGTAGATGTGTTATAAAACACAATTCAAAAACACATTTATAAAAATAATCATTTATTTGGGGACGTTTTCAATAATCTAACTTGTTGCGTTTTAGGAATTTAATGCGTTTTAAGAAATAAATTTAATGCAGAGAGTTGTCAAGGTATCAAATTCTTTTGAGCAAATCCTATATGACAGAGAGAGCACCATTATTTTAGGATGTACCTATTGGCACACAAATGTGCCTATATATGCAAACCAAAAAGTGTTTTTTTGTCTTACATGCACATCCTGCAGTGTCGAGCTGTGATCAAAGCGCGGCGTTTTGGTCCGGTCAACCAAACAAAGACTGACGGGTGTCTAACGGGTCTGTTGACCGGACCAAAACGCCGAGTTTTGGCCACGTTTTAGTCATGTCAACCAAACAAAAGACTGACCGAGTGTCTGTTGACAGGACCAAAACGCAGCCAAAGCTCGGCGTTTTGATCCGATCAACAGACCCGTCAGACACCCGTCAGTCTTTGTCTGACCAAAAAGCCGCGCTTTGGCCACAGCTCGATACTGCAGGTGTGCATATAGGATAAAAAAACACTTTTTGGGGTGGCTATCTACACACCAAGTGTGTAGATAGTTTGAGCCTTATTTTAAAGAGATAGAGCTGCAACCCATTTAAAAATTCTTTAACCAATGAGGGTGGTGGTCCATTGGTAAAGTCAAAACCTTTAAACACGTTAGAAGATAGAGATGTTGGGTTTAAGTCCCATATACGACAGAAATAAAAAGAAATTTGCCGTTAAAAAAAATTTAAAAATTCTTTATCAAAATTATAACGAACTGTGTTTTATCAAAATTATGCCTAACATGCAAAAATGCGGTGTTAAGTTGGTGTTTATTAAGTTATTAATGGATATGGAAACAAACAATAAGTCGGTGTTTATTAAGTTATTAATGGATATGGAAACAAACAATGCTGGCAAAGAAATAAGAATATTATTTGTTAAAAGTCCAATAGAATACCGAATGGAAACATACAGATTGTTTTATCCATACCTTTAGATTATTATTGACATAAGATATAAAACGCAATCAGTGGCGGACCCAGGAATTTTTCCATGGGGGTGCGGAAAATTTTTAAAAATTTTAGGCGTCTAAATATATACATAAAAAAAATTGGTTCGGGTCGGGTCGGTTCGGGTCAGGTCATGTAAAAAAGAACATCAAACTAAAATTTATATAATCATCAAAACACGTCAAACGTTGTTACAAACATATTTAAAATGTCGCCCTACGGGTTTTCATTTTTTGAAATCTATCCAAAACATCATCTAGAAGTACTTTCTTAAGCAAATCTTTCTCTATATAACATATACAACTATCACTTAAATTCTCATCGCCAATCCGATTACGCAAGTCGGTCTTCACATTCTTGATTGCCGAAAAATAAACAATATTCCTTAATATAATTAAAAAACACAAGTAATATAAACAGTTTTAATATTTAATAATGAAATCAAGAATTAAATTAACAAAAAAGTGATTTCATTATTTAATAATGAATGGCGGTTTGGCTTTAATATTTAATAATATTTAGATTTCATTATTAAATATTACAGCTGTGTTCAATAGCCTTACTTGAATTGATATTCTTCATATTCAAAGAGTAGAAGCAATTTCTAACAGAAGATGATCCGAGGGAAGACAACAGCCTTATTTAGATTTTTGAAGAATGAAATCAAGGTACCTCTATAAATTCAAGAGTGCGGTGTGCGGTACTGTGCGGCGAGATTTGTGGGCTGTGGCTGATCGATCGAACAGAGTCTACACTCACTGATGTTTCTGTTTCTTGGTCGCTGGCAGCAGAGAGGGGAGGGCCGGAGGAGATGAATGGTCGATTGGGTTAGTTGGGTTATGTTATGTTTAATTGATTTAGTTATTTGAGTTGGACTTTAACATAAACTTATATAATTGGGCTTTATATTGGGTTATAGGAATACAAGTTTTATTTAAAGAGATTAGTGGGCTAACTTGTTTACATAATTGGGTCGGGTTTAAATCCGTGTTCACAATTTTTTTTATATAAATTCCTAACATTTTTTTCTAAGGGGTGCGGTCAGAATTTTCCAAGGGGTGCGGTCGAAATTTTCCAAGGGGTGCGGTCGGGATTTTTCGCGAAAAATAACACTAAATTATTTTTTTTCAAGGGGTGCGGCCGCCCACCCACGGGCTAACTTGGGTCCGCCCTTGAACGGAATATTGATTCAAAAGTAAGAATATTTTTTAGCATCCCAGGTGCTGGAAGGTCGGAAAACTGACGGAGTGACGGTGCTGGAAACGTGAAGAAGCAATGATGGTGATAATGCCATCATGGGAGGCTTTGATGGTGTGCGGGGAGGACCTCCGCACAAGGCCCACGATTTTGAGGGGCATGCGATTTAAAAAAAAAAATCCGATATATATATGTTATTTTTTTAAACAGTAAACAAATACCACTTCCAATATAGGCTCATTTACAAATCATTTTTTATGGTTTAGAATTTAGCGCACTTGAAATTAGGTTTATTGAGCCCAATGTTAATTTGATTTTTTTTTAAATAATAACGAAACATAACGGAAGGGCACATTTTTTCAATCTCGAACAGGGTACGTGAATTTTCAGAGACGACTCTGAATGCCATTAACGACGACGTATAGAGTGGAGAGAACGATGGGGATGGTTGTGGTCCTGTGGAGGCGGTGGTGGGCGATGGAGTGATGGTGGTGGGGTGTGAGATGAATTGTGAAATTGTGGTCCTGTGGAGGCGGTGGTGGGCGATGGGCGATGGAGTGATGGTGGTGGGGTGTGAGATGAATTGTGAAATTGTGGTCCTGTGGAGGCGGTGGTGGGCGATGGAGTGATGGTGGTGGGGTGTGAGATGAATTGTGAAATTGTGGTCCTGTGGAGGCGGTGGTGGGCGATGGAGTGATGGTGGTGGGGTGTGAGATGAATTGTGAAATAGGACGTAATTGGGTTTTTTTAGATCTAGGATTTCATAAGAGTAATTTATGTTTGATGAAAATGTCCCTTCTTATGTTTTTTTTTCTTATTTGCCACATGTCCTTCTATTATTGCTTCCTACACTTGCTACCTAAACTAAACTTTCTATTTGACCTTTTCCCTTGTTAATTATTATGATTAACGGAAACTTTAAGCATACATTATGAACGGGAAAAATTACAAATTTTGTCCTTTATCTTAATATCATTTATCAGGCGTTGGCTTTTTTAACGAATTTTGACAAGTTTTGCCCTTTACAAGGAATTTTGTTGCATGTTTTGTCCTTTAGGCTTAACTCAGTTAGATTTTTTTGTTAAATCTTGTCACTCAAGGGTATTTTAGTCTTTTTACCCATTTATTTAATATTATTTAAAAGAATAAAACAAAATATTTTAGGGTTGATTCTTGAAATAAACAGGTAAAAAGACTAAAATACCATTGGGTGACAAGATTTAACAAGAAAATCTAACTGAGTTAAGCCTAAAGGACAAAACGTGCAACAAAATTCCTTGTAAATGGTAAAACTTATCAAAATTCGTTAAAAATGACACCGCTTGATAAGGACAAAACTTGTAATTTTTCCTTATGAACGATAATGACATATTTTTAATATACGAACTAGTAATAAGTCTCGCGCGCGTTGCGGCGCGGGTACATCACAAACAACGAATGGATTAGTCCAAGCATTATGTGATGCGTTAATCATATGAAAACATGCGTTTCGACGTGACCAATTGAACTCGAAGTAACCTATATAAGCATTGCGATTTGATCAAAACGTAAGGTAATTTATACCGCACAACCATAACTTATTAAAAGAAAAATTCACACGTGTAATCAAATGAGATTAATTAGAGCTTAAAAAAAGAAACCACAATTTGACTTCATTCGGAATAGAACAAAATTTAGGAAACGTACATAAAATAAGCATGAAAAAGTAATGTATTTGACTTGACTTGTTTCCAAAAACGTTTACGAACGTAGACCAATTAGAACTTATACCGACACGTACATAAAAATATGCAGTAAAAATGCTTTATTTTTAATGAAAATTTATTATATTTAACCTGACTTGTTTCCAGAAAAAAGTTTGCGTTGAAAATAGACTAACTCGAATTTATACCAACACATACACAAAAATATGCACGTAAAAAATAGTCTTTATAAAGTAAAGAAACAATAGGGGTAAACAAAAGGAATTAACGAACGACGAAAGTTATTGAATGAAAAGTAAAATAGTAAAAAACTTAATATAGTAAAAACGTATATTATATATTCAATAAAATCCACTTCTTACTTTGACTAATGGTTTTTAAATTTCACTAAAGGGTATTTATGTATATTATATATTCAATAAAATCCACTTATTACTCTTGTTAAATAGTTTTCAAGTAGTAAAGGGAATCCGGGAAAACAACAATCCCTTTGAAATCAAATATATATGCACTACGGATGGAAACAGACAATGAGAAAAAGGACCAAAGAAAAATAAGTGAATACTTGAAGGGTCAATGGAAAAATAAGCAAAGGGATATAACATGTAATATGCACCGACATTTCTTTTTAATATAGATACAATTGTCACGTATAACCATTTTTTTTTTACCTTTTTTCTCTCAAATTTCACATCTTTATTCTATTCCAGTAGTCATTTTGGTAAGGTTTCTAAGAATATAACTTAATTTTTCTATTTTATACCGTAACATATTATCAGTGACAATGAGAATTATTGTAATAAAATTATAACCCTGATCACATTAAATAAATTTATGCACAGAGACACATAATAAGTTATACATTGAATACAGACAGTATACTTATATATTTCATTAATATATGTGTTTCAACTGTCGAAGGTCTTGGCTAATCGGATGAAGCTAGTACTGAATGGGGTAATATCGAATGTGCAATCGGCATTGGTGTCGAACCATAATATAGTGGATGGACCGTTAGTAGTGAACGAATTGGTGAGCTGGGCAAAAAAGTCAAAGAAACAATTGTTTCTTTTTAAATATCACACACTCTGTTGGAAGTTTCTAATCACCATCTTAATACATATGGGCTTTTCAACTAAATGGAAAACTTGGATCATGGGAATTTTATTTTCGGGTCGTGCATCAGTATTGGTAAATGGAGCACCGACGGGGGAATTTCAATATAAGAGAGGATTGAGGCAAGGCGACCCATTATCGCCGTTTTTATTTACGGTCACAATGGAAGCTTTACACGTCTTAATGCAAAAGGCTTCACGGGAAAATATATACACCGGTATAAAATTACCAAATAACAGGCCATGTATCACACACTTGTTTTTTGCTGACGACTCTATTTTTTATCGGAGAATGGAACGAAAACAATCTAAGGACAATTAGAAGGATACTTCAATGCTTCCATCTAATGTCTGGATTGAAGGTAAATCAAAACAAAAGTTACATATATGGAGTGGGAAAAGATGAATCTGAAGTCGAACACATGGCGAGTATATTAAATTGCAAACCAGGTTTGTTTCCTTTTACATATTTGGGGCTGAAAGTGGGAGCGAATATGAATAGAATTGCAAGTTGGAAAGAAGTGATTGATAAACTACAAAAAAGATTATCTAATTGGAAGGCAAAAATATTATCTTTTGCGGGTCGCCTAACCCTTATAAAATCCGTTTTGGGAAGCATTCCTAACTACTTTCTATTGTTATATAAGGCCAAAAGCCATAATAAGAACGTTGGAAGAAATTAGACGAAGATTCCATTGGGGGGGGGGGGGGGCTGTGGGGGCGTAAACAAGATAAGATGGGTAAAGTGGGAAAAGGTTGTCAGGACAAAGAACATGGGTGGATTGGGTGTAGGGGGAATACGGGAATTAAACCTAGCACCACTACTAAAATGGTGGTGGAGATTAAAAGAGGATCTGAACTAGTTATGGGTGAAAGTAGTAGAATCCATTCATCGCAACACCAAAAAAGTTTCACAAATCCCATTAAAAGTGGGTAATAAGGGTATATGAAAAAATATTGTGGGGATCGGGGAGGATTTCAAAAAGGTAGGGATAGACATACAAAGAGGGCTCAATAGTGTTGTGGGCAATGGCGAAAAAACGTTATTTTGGCAAGACATGTGGACGACTCACGGTCTGCTAAAATATGCCTTCCCACTTTGTTATAATTTGGCAAAAAATAAGAGAGACATGGTGGCAAAACATTACAGAATGATTCAAGGAGTCCAATTGTGGGATTGGATATCGATTAGAGCACCAAATAGTATGGAAGAACAAGAAGAAATGCAAAGCTTAAATATGCTACTAGTTGAACAAAAGATGGGTGAGGGTAATGATATGTGGAGATGGAAAGAAGAAAAGGATACGGTTTTCTCGGTAAGGTCGGTTAGAAGAGACATAGGTGGACAGTCTTGACAAGTAAGAGATGAAAGGTTTAATTGTATTGAAAATATTGCTCTGTGTATTGATTTACATTGAGGAAAAACCACGAACTTATACAAGATTTCAAGAAGAAATAAAAGGAAACACAATAAAGTTTGGGCTGGAAATATGGCTAGTTATGAGCTGGCGGATCCATTATTTTGGGAGATGATGTTGCTTAATTTTGACTGATCCCTAAAATTTCTTTCTTCTAACACTCCCCCTCAAGTTGAATAGTGGGATCTCCAAAATTCAACTTGTCCAAACAATTGTTTAAGATTTTGCTTCCGATAGCTTTGGTTAAAATGTCTGCCAGTTGGTCTTCAGATCGGACAGATGGAAGTTCAATGATACTAGCTTCAAGTTTTTCTTTGATGAAATGCCTGTCCACCTCTATGTGCTTTGTTCGATCATGTTGCACGGGGTTTTCTGAGATTTGAATTGCAGCTTCATTGTCATACATGATCTTGCTTGTTTCTTTTGGATGGAACCCAATTTCAGTTAGAAGTTTTCGTATCCATAAGACTTCTGCCAATCCCCTTGCTATCCCTCTGAATTCTGCTTCAGCGCTTGAGAGAGCGACTACCTTTTGTTTTTTACTTCTCCAAGTGACAAGATTACCACCAACCAGAGTGAAGTAACCTGATGTGGATCTCCGGTTTCCTTTATCCCCTGCCCAATCTGCATCAGTGAACACTTGAGTGTTTAAATGGCCATTTGATTTGAAGAGTACTCCATGACCAACAGTCCCTTTGAGATATCTTATGATCCTTAAGGCTGCCTCCATATGAGTAACTTGTGGCTGGTGCATGAATTGGCTTATCACTCCAACTGCATATGTTATATCTGGACGAGTGTGCGAAAGATATATTAGCTTTCCCACTATTCGCTGGTATCTGTTTCTATCAGCCAACTCCGCTCCTTCCTCCATGTAAAGTTTTTGGTTTGTCACCATGGGAGTTTCGGTTGGTTTGCAATCAAGCATCCCAGTTTCTGCCAATAGGTCCAGAATATATTTCTTCTGACAAATGAAGATCCCCTGTCTTGACCTTAATACTTCAATTCCAAGGAAGTATTTAAGTCTTCCTAGATCTTTCATTTCAAATTCTGTGAATAAGCCTTCTTTCAATTTTGCCATTTCTTCTTTGTCATTTCCTGTAATAATCATATCATCAACATAGATTATTAAACAAGTTACGAGATCTCCTCTTCGTTTAAGAAACAAAGTATGGTCCGAGTTACTTTGTCTGAACCCGTATTTCTTCATTGCTATGGTAAATCTCCCAAACCACGCCCGGGGAGATTGTTTTAGTCCATATAATGGCTTGTTCAGGCGACAGACTTCACCATTTTTAAAGTTATGTGAGAACCCGGGTGGGGCTTCCATGTAGACTTCTTCTTTTAGTTCCCCATGTAAGAAAGCATTTTTAACGTCAAACTGGTGAAGTGGCCATCCTTCATTTGCAGCTATGGAGAAGAGAACCCTGACTGTGTCAAGTTTTGCAACTGGAGAGAATGTTTCAGAATAATCGATCCCATATGTCTGAGTGTAGCCTTTAGCGACTAGCCTGGCCTTGTACGTCTCTATCATACCATCCGGCTTATATTTCACTGTATAGACCCATCGACACCCAAATGGTCTCTTTCCTTGTGGCAGAGTACACTTCTCCCATGTTCCATTTTTTACCAAGGCTTCCATTTCGATCTCCATTGCATCCTTCCAATTCTTTGATTTCAGGGCTTGTTCTACATTGGAAGGGATATCTTCTGAACATATAGTTGCAGCAAATGCTTTTGCTTCTTGAGATAAGTTTCCTTTAGCTATGTTGGCCATGGGATATCTTGAACTTTTGGACTCCTTTTCTGGGGAATACCTTTTTGGCGGAACTCCCCTGTTTGCTCTTGGTGGTAACACATATCTTTCGGAAACTTCTTCTAGTGGGGGTTCTTCTCTTTCTTGTCATGTTTCTTCTTGACTAGACTGATTAAGATTATAAGTGGATTCAATGTTTGCAAAAGAATCAGAAGAATCAGGAGAATCAGAAGAATCACTTACCTCGGGTATCAGGTGGGAAGGAGTCACTTCGGCAGCACTTACGTTTGGACTAGACTGTATAGGTTTTTCAGGTGACTCGTTGTTGGTACTGTGATTACTACAGTTTCCTTCTGGTGTTATGACATATTTCAACCAACTCAGTGGATCAAATTCTTCCTCCCCCTGACCACTGTGTTGGGAGGAGTAGTAGTATTTGGTTTCGAGAAAGTTACAATTTATGGTGGTGTACATGTGACGTGTTTTAGGGTTATAACATCTATACCCTTTTTGGTTAACTCCATAACCAACAAAGACACATCTTTCGACACAAGCATCAAGTTTACTTCGATGAGATTTTGGTATGTGGACAAAAGCTGTGCAACTAAATACTTTGGGTTCGAGTGTAAGGACGGGAGGGAGTTTAGTGAACTCTTCCAAGGTTTTCAAGGGGGTTTTTAGGTTGAGGATTTTGGTGGGAAGACGATTGATAAGGTAGGCAGCTGTAGCTAGAGCTTCTGGCCAAAAAAATTTGGGAACCTGTGATTCAATTAGAAGAGCTCTCGCCATTTCTAATAGAATACGGTTCTTTCGCTCAGCCACGCCATTTTTTTCTGGAGTGTGAGGGCAGGTAGTTTGGTGAACTATCCCTTTTGATTGAAAGAATTGTCTCATTTGTGTGTTAACGAATCCCCCCCCCATTGTCAGATCGGAAAATTTGGATGTTTTTTCGAAATTGAGTTTGAACCATAGTGTAAAAAATTGTGAACTTATCAATAACTTCAGATTTATTTTTTAAGAAATAAATCCAAGTCATCCGAGTACAATCATCCACAAATATTACGAAAAAACGAAAGTTTTGCCCTCCAATAGTGGGAGCGGGACCCCAAACATCCGAATGAATCAATGAAAATGGCACATCAACTCTTGTGTTATTTGGTTTAAAAGTTTGTCTGTGGCTTTTGGCCAATACACATGTTTCACAAGGAGATGTACTACTAGAAGGAAAAAGTTTAGGAAACAAATTATGTAAATAACCCGTGGATGGATGTCCCAATCTTCTATGCCATAACCGCGCTTCTCGTTCAACTGTTCCATGAGCAAGCATCACAGTACCACTTTGAGTCACCTCATCCACATAATACAGTCCTTGCCTTTCAGTGCCACGCCTAATGATCCGCCCCGTCCCGATATCCTGTAAAATACAAAAGGTAGGATGCATGAGAACCGAGCAATTAAGTTCTTTCGTAACATGACTTATTGAAAGAAGTTTATGTTACAGTGAAGGCACATATAAACAATTAGAGAGTCTAAGTGTTGACGAAATCTCAATCGTCCCTCCGGTTTTTACATCCATCTTTCCACCATTTGCCGTTTTAATATTTGATTTCCTGGGTTCAGTTGAGGAGATAAGGTCGGCCAAATCATAAGTCATGGTATCGGTTGCCCCACTATCAAATATCCATGAGTCATCCTCTTTGTTACCACAATTTTGGGCCATGTTTATGGACCCATCATAATTTGGTCGACTAATACACTTTTTAAAACTTTCTATTATAAAGTCTTTGATTTGGAATATTTGAGGGACTGAATTGCAATTATTTGATAGATAAAGTGGGGTTTTCAAGAGCTTGTCTCTTTCAACCCCAATACCTTCACTGAAGAAATCATCTTCTTCTTTGTTCCAGGTTGCCACCGCTGCTATTCCTCCGAAACCACCACTGTTCTTGCTTCCATTACCAATGTCTTCTCGATTACTGGTGCTGGTTGATTTTCCTTTCTCCAGAACCGCAGTCTTTGTGGGTTTCTTGTGACCATCGGACCACCATTCGGGATAACCGACGAGCCTAAAACATTGTTCCTTTGTGTGTCTCGCCATTCCACAGTGATCACACTTTAGGTGAGTTTTGTCGTCTTTAATTGTTGAACCGGATTTTTTACCGTCATTCCGACGGTACCCCTTCGTTGCAAGACCCACTCCTTTGGTTTCGGAGGCTGCTACCAAACCTGCTCCTATTCCCTGTGTATCATTGAGAGTTGCTCCCAAAATATTTTGGTGAGCAGCCTCTTTGCGAACAATGGCGTACGCGGCTTCCGCCGCTGGAAGTGGGTCAAGCCGGAGTATCTCCCGTTTTATAGGGTCATACTTCCGGTCAAGGGCATTTAAAAATTGGAACAACTTTTGTTCTGACCTGATTGTGGAGTATGCTTGTATATCGGCCGGACACTTTATTGGATTCGGGTCAATCCGGTCAATCTCTCCCCATACTCCTTGAAGTGTAATCCACAGTTCTTCGAGGGAGAGACTGTTTTGCTTGATATCATTGGCTTTTACATGGAGATTGAAAGTCTGAAGTTTGTCACGCCCACTGCTATAAGTAACTACTAAGGCATCCCACAATGACTTTGCTGTGGGAAACTCGGTAAGGTTACCTGCAATGGCTGGTTCGATATTTTGAATCAACCAGGAAAATACGACGAGATCGTCTTGCTCCCATTGATCGTGTGTTTCATGGTTTTGGTCCGGTGGGTTTGAGGTGAGATGCTTCAACAGGTTTTTTGATCTTCCGCCTATGGCAACCCGAATCATTCGGGTCCACATGGCATAATTTTGACTATTCAGTTTCAGGTTTATTTGTAAATTATCAGAAAGCTTTGGACTTTTTGGTTGAGAATTTTTTAGAAGATTGGCTAGCTGTAAGGTTAAGTCATTACCGGAGTTGCTCGAGTTGTCGTCTCCAGACATGGCGACTTGCTGGCGACTATGGTCTGACTAAGGTAGATGATGAGCAGATTATAAAACCCGCTCTGATTAGGGGTGTTCAGGATTCGTTTCGAATTCGAAAAATTCGAAATTCGTTTAAATTCGATTCGATTATCAAGAATTCGTTTCGATTATAAGAATTCGAATTCGATTCAATTCGAGTCAAGTAAATCGAATACGAATCGAATACGAATTTATAATTTCAAATTCGATTCGATTCGAAATTCGAATAAAAATTATACATTTTTATTTATTATTTTTATATATAATACATATATAACTTTTATTAAGCTATACTATAAATTATTTTCAAATTTTTTTCCAAGTATTAAAATTACCCATTACCAAACCCACTGCATGACCCATAAGTAAAACCTAAGTAACAAATCTATCAATAGATTTCTAACCATAAAAATATTAACTTGTAATGTGGAGTGATTATTCCCGACTTCTTGTTTTGCATTTAACTTGTGGTACTTTATTTGAAACTTTTTAATGTGATATCTTGCTTTATTGCTCATTTTGATAGTTTTTTACATGTTTTAAAGAATCTGAATTAAATCGAATTTATTCGAATTCGATTCGAATTCGAAATTTTAATTGAATACGAATTGGGTTTTTTATTCGAATACGAATTCGAATCGAATTCGATAGGTTTTAATCGAATTCGAATCGAATACGAATTCAAGGAAAAAAAAAATTATTCGAACAATTCGATTCGAATAATTCGAAAATTCGATATTCGATTCGATGAACACCCCTAGCTCTGATACCATCTTGACAAGTAAGAGATGAAAGGTTTAATTGTATTGAAAATATTGCTCTGTGTATTGATTTACATTGAGGAAAAACCACGAACTTATACAAGATTTCAAGAAGAAATAAAAGGAAAGACAATAAAGTTTGGGCTGGAAATATGGCTGGTTATGAGCTGGCGGATCCTTTATTTTGGGAGATGATGTTGCTTAATTTTGACTGATCCCTAAAATTTCTTTCTTCTAACAGACAGTTGGATCTTAACACCGATGCAAACAATTTTTATTGGAACCGTATTGCTACACCAAAGGCGTCTCTGTTTGCGTGGAGAGCTAGTGTAGGAAAGATACCTACATTTGAAGCATTAAGAAAAAGGGGAATAAATTTAATATCACAAGTGTGTAAAGTGTGTGGAATGAGAACGGAAACGACGGATCACATCTTGATACAATGCCAATATGCGGATTTGGTGTGGACTCAGGTAGATCAGTGGCTAAACGTTCCAGCCGGCAATATTATGGATGAGGTCGAGGCCAGATTATTATGTGTAAACGGGTTAGGAAGATCGAAGGCGCAACAGAAGATAATTCATGCAGTCTTCCTTGCAACTTTATGGTACTTATGGAAGAATATAAACAACATAGCATCCACAAACAAACGAGTGGAAGAAATAAAGGAAGAAACTTTCGAATGGATGAGGCAAAGATCAAAGAATGTCCGGGTGTCTTGGAGCGATTGGAGAAGATTTAATATTCAAATGTAAAACTCGATTTGTTTTAGCATGAACCGTCCTGTAATTTAATATTTTGTATTCTGCTTGGTGTAGTGGAGATCTTGGATTTAATCATGTCTCCATAGCATCTTGCTATGTTGATTGTTTGGTGGAATGAATGAAAATACTGTTTTGTTGTTAAAAAAAAAAATTATGTGTTTCAACTTTGAAAATATATTTTAAACAACGAAAATGATGTTAGATGTTTTTGCAGACAAGTGGGTTAATGACGGGCATTCGCACATGTTCGTGCAACAAAATTTATGGCATGTTTCAATGCAACTACCAGTCCCCTCTCAATAATTTTAAGAGATAAGGTGTTACTGTGTTAGCATGTCCACACTTACTATAAAATAAATACAACCAAATTAACTTTAATTTTACTTGTAAACTAAACTTTTAAATGTTTTCGCATCAAATATGAACAATCTCAAATCAGCTTACAACATTCTAGAATAAACATAATAAACAGTTTGTTTTTCATGAATGTTGGTGTTACAAAGTTTTAACGAATGCGTGTGAAAAGATGGGATTAGAAAAGGTTACATGGGAACTGGGAAGAGGGTCAACAATAAATGAACGTGAATAGGATTTATTGTGAGAATTGAATCTCTCTCTCTACATATCTCTCTCTCTCTCTCTCTCTATATATATATATAGGATGGATCATGAGAAAACTAGTTTAAATGAGAAAACTAAAAAACTAACCAAAAAGCCTAAAAAAAACCTAAAAACATATAGGATGGATCATGATAAAACTAGTTTAAATGAGAAAACTAAAAAGCTAACCAAAAAGCCTAAAAAAACCTAAAAACATACCAATTTTTTTTTTTTTTTTTTTACAATTTTATATAGAAAAATCACTACTTTTTATGTATGGAAAAAAATTTCAAAAAAAAAAAAAAAATTATTTTTTGGTTGTACTGCACATGTGCACTAATACATAAAGCTTAAACCACTTAACCCACCCCCCCACCGACACCCTCCAAAAACCTAAACCCCCCACCCCCCAAAAACCTAAATTCACCCTCCCATCAAAAGCCTAACCCCCCCGCCCCCCAAAAACCTAAACCCCCCCACCCCCACCCTCCCGAAAACCTAAAACTAAACCCTAAACATAAACCCGAAAAAAACCTAAACCCCCCCCCCCCCACCCCCACCCCCAAAAACCTAAACCCCCCTCCCCCCACACCCAAAAACCTAAACCCCCTCTCCCCCCCACACCCAAAAACCTAATCCTAATCCTAAACCTCCAAAAAAACTAATCCTAAAAGCCAAACTAGACTCAAAAGGCTAATTTTAAGCATGTAATGCAATTGTAGTACATGTTATATTGCACATGTGCACTACTATAATAATAGTATTGAAAACAAGACGACACCATAACTCTTTTTTTATGTCATAAAAAATATGCTCGAATATACTTGAATGAAAGATACAAAAATTTGTGATCTTATGGTGCCAGTTTTGTTTTAAAATGATAACGTATGGAGAAATGAGAAATGTTTGAAAAGTTATATATATATTTTTTTCCAATTTTACCACTCCTTCATTAAAAGTCCACCCCTCCTTCATTAAATGTCTCCCCCCCTCATTTTTAGTGGTTTTTAGTTAGTTTTCTAGTTTTCTCATTTATATCTAGTTTTCTCATGATCATCTCCCTATATATATATATATATATATATAGAGAGAGAGAGAGAGAGAGAAAGAAAGGTTAACATACAAAAAGCCTTATCATACATCACGTAGGAGACAATGGTAACCGTTGGATCAGGGGTATAATCACGCATTGGACCACATAATCACGCATGGGACCACATAATCACGCATGGGACTATAATCACGCACGTTCTATGATAATAACGCACGTTATATATTTTGTCATGTATGTTAATGTAGGTTAAGCCCTGAAGTACATTATACTTTATATATATATATATATATAGGATAAGGATCATGTGAGAAGTAGTAGGCTAAATGAGAAACTTGAGAAGCATTCTGGACCACACATTTTCCCTAAGCAAAAAAATACAAAAAAAAGGTTAAAAAATGCAAAAATTTTTTTTTTTGATTTATACACATGTGTATATTGTTAATCTTTTAACTATACATATATGTATATTGTCCATTATACATATATGTATATACATGTTTAAAATTGAAAAATAAGTGTTATTTAGGGTTTAGCATTAGTATTTAGGGTTTAGCATTAGGGTTTAGCTTTATGGTTTAGGGTTTAGCTTTAGGGTTTAACATTAGGGTTTAGCATTAGGGTTTAGCAATAGTATTTAGGGTTTAGCATTAGGGTTTAGCTTTTGGGTTTAGCATTAGGGTTTAGCTTTTGGGTTTAGCTTTAACTTTTGGGTTTAGCTTTATCTTTAGGGTTTGTATTAGGGTTTAGCATTAAGGGTTTAGCTTTAGTGTTTAGTTTTAGCTTTTGGGTTTAGCATTAGGGTTTAGAGTTTAGGGTTTAGCTTTAGGGTTTAGCGTTAGGGTTTAGCTTTAGGGTTTAGAGTTTAGGGTTTAGCATTAAGGTTTAGCTTTAGTGTTTATGGTTTAAGATTAACAATATACACATTTTTTCAATTTTAAACATGTATATACATATATGTATAATTGACAATATACATATATGTATAGTTAAAAGATTAACAATATACACATGTGTATAAATCCAAATTTTTTTTTTAAAATTTTTTTTTTTAATCCTTAAAGAAAAAGCTGCGATTTTTCAAAAAAAAAAAAAAAATTTAGCATTTTTTTCACATTTTTTGCTTAAGGAAAATGTGTGGTCCAGATAGCTTCTCAAGTTTCTCAAATAGGGTGGACTTCTCTTAGGATCCCTACCCTATATATATATATATATATAGGGGAACGATCCACTAAAAAGTGGATTTTGCCTAAGTAGCCTAAGAAGGATTGTGATGATGACAAGTGTCACTTCTAATAAGTAGGAATGAAGGACATTTTGGTCCTTATAAATAGGAGTGAAAACGACATGTGGCACCCCTTTTGTTTTTTAAAAATATATACAAAAAAAATTTAGTACAAAAAAATCTAGCACAAAAAACTAGTACAAAAAAATCTAGCACAAAAAATCTAGCACAAAAAATGTAGTACAAAAAAAATATAGCACAAAAAATCTAGTACAAAGAAAAATATAGCATGAAAAAATTTAGCAAAAAAATGTAGTACAAAAAAATCCAGCACAAAAAAATTGAGGAAAAAAAATTTAAAACACAAAAATTCAGCACAAAAAATTTAGCACAAAAATATAGTACAAAAATTCAGCACAAAAAATGTTATACAACATAGAAATACAACATATTTAAGTGGGTTTTTTTAGTGTTCATATTTTATATAGCAATATGGTACTCAAATTAAAGATAAAAAGAAGCTCGATTTTACGGTGAAATTTTTATGAAAAAATAATGTTGTTTAAAAAAATTATGAACGTTTAAAAAATGGGGGTGGAATATGCATGTGCCTTGCATGTGGAGAGAGAAAGTCCATAAATATGATTTTCACAAGATACCCTTGCACTCCTCCTTTCTCCTACCCTTTCATCTTAACCATTGATTTGAAAAATAGATGGTTAAGATTCCTTCTCATCCTACTTAGGGAAAATTAACTTTTTATTTGATCTTACCGCTATATATATAGGGTCGGGATTTAGAGAAAATGCTCAAAAGTGTGAGAACGGAGAGAACGCTTATGAATCGTCAGATCAAAACAATCTATGGACTAGATGACGCGGTGGCATTTTCGTAAATAAAATCACTTTTATTAATCTGGCGCGCTTCATTAAGGGTAAAAGGGTCTTTTTGACTTAACATAAAACGCCAAACTCACGCTATTAAAATCCGCCTCAACACACATACACTTCATCATAATATAACGCCATAGATATAAAACGCCAACCTTTGTTTTTAACCGATAAAGCTGAACAAACAGTACTAAAACGACGTAACTTTATTACTAGCATTTACTGCAATAAAAATCGCGCCAAAAACTTCCTATATAAACAAACTCTCAAAATTACTAAAATCCAAACCACAAAAACCTATATTTTCCTCTACACCATTCATCTTATAAACGCCAAAAATATTAAAGATTCAAATCCATGTTTCTTTTGATATACAAAATTTTCTCAAAAAACTTTCACTCTATGCAATGAGCAACATCCTCAATATAAACGCCAAAATATAGAAAAACCATAAAACTTCAAAAAAAAAAAGCCATTCATGGAGATTCTGTTTTTGTTCTATATAAAGTTTAGCTAAACGGGATGGATAACATTGTTACACATCTTTCTTGACTGAGGATTAACAATGTTATCCATTTCGTTCAGCAAAACATTATTGAGTTTAGCACGACCAAAAGATAGAAGTTTATGGAAGTTTTATTTAGTGGCGTTATTGTTTTTTTTGTCGTTTGATTTCCTTGCCCAATCTTATATTGTTTGTTATTTAACTTCTAGCATGTTATGAACAAAGAGATAGAAAAAAGAAAAATATGCAAAAAAAAAAAAAAAAAAAAAAACCAAACTGAGAAATGTTTGTGTTCTATAGCATTGAAATAAAAAAAGCCAAAGTCCTCTAAACTGTCCCAAAGACAACTGTATGTGATCTGAAAGAATGACAAATACAAAACGCCAAACTACTCTTCACTGGCTCTCGAAGACCTTGTCGATCTTCTTTTAATTACGGCTTGTTTGCATGTTGATGCGTAGTGTCCATAGGCTTTGCAGTTCTGACACTGTCTTTCTTTGGCCCCGGGCTTCGACTTTGATTTCTTCTTGTCAACTTCTATCTCCTGTTTAGATTTCAGGCGCTTCCGAGAACCAGAACCTTTGGATTTTTAACCTACAGGGACTCTTATTGGATTTTTGTCATTTTTATATTGACCAGTTATCTCGGCAAATCTATCCCTAGAACTAGCGGGAGGAGCAACAATCTGCATATCTTGAACCTTCTTCATATAAGATTGAACATGATCCTTGTATAAGGATAGCTCCTCTTTATTACCAGATAAACGGTTCAAAGTGTATTCGGTTGAATAAATAACATCTCGCATCATACTTTGCACATCAGGATCTGTTAGTGCATAAATGTCTGTTAACTTCGTCTTGTCTCGAGTCGTATGTCTAGATAGGATAGGCCAGTGCTCAGCAGGATAGAAAACAGGGTTTGTATCTAAATAGGGTATTTCGCACGAAATAGCCAGTGCCTATTTCGTACGAAATTACCTCCCCTATATATAGTGGACCTGCTGATTCATTTGTAACGTTATAGATTTCAGAGCCGAGGTGCTGCCAGTTTGTCAAACGATCAGAATTGCTTTGAAATCATTAATAAAAGGATAATTAAGGAGAATCAAGCTGTTTCACGTCTATATCACTGATTCCGCCTTTGATATGGATCATAAACTCTTCTGATTGACTCGTTAGGGTCACATGACGATCCAACAAGTGGTATTAGAGCTCAGGAAGAAGAGTTTATACCAATTCAGCTAGTTTTCATCACTTCTACTCATTCTTTTCAAAATTAAACGAGATTTAGCGGACAAAATGGATTGAATTTTACATATATCACGTAAAACACTGTTTTAATGAATCCTTGAAAGAACTAGACCAAAATTCGGACAAAAACTGGATCAATTTGACAAAATGGTGGCCGATTTGCTGATGTCATCACTATTTCGCACGAAATAGTCATCTTTATTTCACGCGAAATCAAATATGTGACATCTAATTTCGTACGAAATCAAGTAATTTCGCACGAAATCAGCAGATTGTTTCTTATTCCGTACGAAATCAAGTAATTTCGCATGAAATTAGCAGATAATACCGTATTTCGTACGAAATCAAGTTTGTGAACCTAATTTCGCACGAAATCAGACCTTATTTCGCACGAAATCATCTTGAACCTCTATTTCGCATCAAACTTGCTATTTCGTGTGAAGGGTATTTCGTGTGAAACTTATTTCGTGTGAAAGCTTATTTCGCTTGAAATCTGATTTCATTTGAACTGATTTCGTTTGAAACTGTTTTTGTTAAAATCCAAAAAAAAAAAAAAAAATTTCTAAGTGTTTGTTGATTGTTTCAGATACGTGAAGATGGATGATTTTATGAATCCATTCAGTGACGTTTTTGCTTTCACGGGAAACACTGGAGATGATACATCAAACAACACAAATGAAAATGCTCCGAGTGCGAAGAAAACTATTTCTGATGCTTTGAGTGTGGAGAGTGCATATGGCACATACAACAAACCTCCCAAACTGATGGCGATTGAAGAATACAATAGATGGGCTAAAAGGTTTGAAGAGTGGCTAAAAGCTTTTGCATATCTCAGTTGGAAGAACATGAAGAATGGTTTTGATATGGGAAGAACGGATTATGAAAATATAGCGGATAATGAAGTTGAAAATTTTGTTGCTGAACAAAAAGGCATTGCTTTACTTCATCAGTCCGTGAGGGATGGCATAATATCATTGATTGAATACATGAATTCGAAAGATCTATGGGAGAAACTGAAAGTAAAATTTGTGAGTAGTGCCGAGATTGTTAAAAACAAAAAGAAATTGTTAAGAAAAGAATTTGATTTGTTTGGATGTTTGAAAAACGAATCTGTGCCAAAGATGATTGAAAGATTCGGGCGTTTGAAGTTGGAACTTGCAAGACACGGAATCGTGTACACTCAAGAAGAATTGGTTGACAAACTGTTTGACTCACTGCCTGATGATAAAGACTGGCAGTATTTTGCTTTGATGCTGAAAAACACAGTTGAACCAACCAAACTGACGGTTGATTTGTTAATCGAAAGATTGGAAAGTCATGATTTGGAGATCAGGAAATTGAACAAAGTCAAGAACTCTTCATATCAACAGAATGTTGAGCTGTATTACCAAGGAAGTATGATCCCGAAATCTGCATCACCAAAAACAACATTTTCAGTAGAAAATTCAAACACGGTGAATCAAGAAACTCCAAGCAGTGGATATCATGGAGGTTCATCTTCAACTACTCAAAGTCAATCAGTTACAAAGAATCTTTTTTAGTGCAACATTGTTGTGGATATCAAGAATGCACAGAATTTTAGTGAAGAATCCGCAAAGAAGCAAATGGTGTTTTTAGCATCTGTCTTAGAATCTTATGAAAGCCTCGTAGCGGGAAAGATCAGAAACACTAACCTCACCAAGGAAGATTATGATCAGATTGACCCAGAAGAGATGGAGTTGATTGATATCAGGTGGTGTATGGCGAGTGCGGTTAGGGGAGCGCAAAGATTCATGGAGATTACCGGTAGACATTCTATTGGTGGACCTTCAACCAAGCTAGGGTTTGATAAGTCAAAGGTCACGTGCTTTAAATGTAAACAAAAAAGGTCATTTTAAAAGAGAATGTCGAAATGCATATGCTGATGATACGGCAAATCCGTTCCGTGAAGATTATTACAAAAGAGCTATTTATCATCAAAACAAATCTGAATCCCCCAGAATGAAGCAGATAGAAGAAAATCCCAAAGAAAAATCAAGAGCACTTGCTGTTATCCATGACGATGAGGGATATCATTGGAGTGAAGTGTTACTAGAAGAAGATGCAGTGGGCTATGCGTTTGTGACAAAGATTGTTCCTTTTAAAGATTCCAGAACAGAAGAAGTGAAATACATCAACAGAAAGATGCAAGCTCAGAACATGAGAAGTAAAATTTATCATACATGGAAAGAAGCAAAAAAGGCAAATAGATGGGATGCTGATAGAGAATGTTACCTAGATCCCAACGGAAACATAGCTATTGATCCAGATTCTGTAAATATTGAAACTCTCACCGAGCAAATTGCTGAAGAAGAAGAAGCAAGACAGAGAATGTGGTGGGGAGGAGGAGAAGTTGAAGAAAAAGAAAAAGAAAAAGAAAAAGAGAAGGAGTTGCAGACAAAGAAAGTTGATGACGGGATTATTGACACGTCACAAGAGTTTACTGCTGAAAATTTGAAGAAGATGGCTGACAAAGTGCTTGCTGCGAAAGAGCTAGAGGTAGTTTCTGGTTCTGGCACTGAGTCTAAAATCAAGGTCAGTCAGAATGATACAATCAATGAGTCAGGTAAGAAAACTAAAACTGAGAGAGATTGAAAAAATTGCATGAAAGACTGCAAGGTTTGTAGTACACTTGCTTACCTCAGCGGTAAAAAGACCAAAGAACTGACAGGAAGAGTCAGAGACGTTGAAGATCAGATCTTAAACTGTGATAAAATGTTAAAAGCTTCAAATGAACGATTAAAAGAATTAACTGAGAAAATTGAAAATGATAAAAATGACGTAGAAAGAATTAGGAAAGAAAACAAAAAATTAATTCATGAAAATCGTCAACTCTTAGAAAATTTTGAGAAGCTAAAACGAACGGTAAAAGATTCTGATGAAAGAAATGGTAAAACAACCAAAGAGAATCTTCAGCTGTCAGGAGTTCTTAGGGTAAAAGAAGAGCAAATCAATCAACAACTGGATGAAATTGCTAAGTTGAAGCTTCAGTTTCAAGAAGCTAAAATTGAAAATGAACGCATCCAGTTGAAACTGAACAGTTACAACTCTGCAAGTTTTGTTCTTCAACATATCGTTCCTAAACCAATTGGGAAGAACAAAGCAGGCGAAGATGTATACTTTGATGGAACCGGGGTTGGGTTTCACCAGGTTCCACCACCGGTATTAAATAATTTTTCAAAGAAAAAATCAGGGTTGGTCAATGATGAAGAAGAAAATGAAGTTAAATTTCTAGACATGATTGATGTCACATTTACCACATCATATGATGAAGATAGTGTCCAATCTGAAGTTGTGAAAAGCATGGTTGAAAATGTTTTAAAGTCTGAAAGTGACACTACTGAGGATGATGAATGCTTTTTGGATAAATACATTCCAAAATCAAAATCCAAAAACAACTTAAATGAAGAACCTAATCTTGTGATGTACAAGATGGCGGGATCTGATAAGTTGTATTCGGATCGTGATTTTCCTTTGGAGAATGTGAATGTTGGTAAATCGAGAAATGTGTTCAAGTTGATTGAGATTGATGTGTCTGAAATCGAAGGTTTGAAACATTCCAAAAAGCAATTAAACTTTGAAAATGATAAAGCTTATTACAAAAAACCTGTTGTACCACCGCGTTTTTCTAACAATAATCAAAACAAATGGTCGGGTGGTTATAAGGGTGGTAAGAATTATCAAAGGAAGAATTTTCAAAACAAGAAGTTTGTTGAGAAAAAGGTGTTTGTAAAAAGCTCGAGTTCTCATTCCGAGCAGGAATCTGAAATATTTTCAAAAACCAATGAAGAATTTTTTGAAGAAAAGGCTTCACAGCCTCAGACCGAAGGCACAAGTCGGGTTGTTGATACCCGTACATGCTTTAAGTGCAACAAAGTTGGACACATTGCACGAAAGTGCACCAACTTAAAGCCAAAGTCTGAAGTTGTTGAGATTCAGAAAAGGAAAGCTGATGCAAAAGGCAAAGCTCCAATGGTTGTTGAGAAGAAAGTTTTGAAAAATGAAAACAACAAGATCAAAACTGAACCCGTAAAGAATGTGGTAACTAAAACTAACAAATTTTACAAACGGTTTGCTTCGCCTCAACAAGCATGGAAGCCAAAATCAGTTGAAAAGAAATCAAGTTCTCCAAAACCAAAGGTTTCTAAGACGGAAAAACAATCATCTTCTACCACTCCAGTAAAGATGAATGTTCCTTTGGATCATTATGAGAAACTTGAAACACAAAAGGCTATTACTTCTGAGAAGAAGTATGTACCAAAGAAAGACCAATCATTTGGTCAACCTCCTAAAAATGATTTCTTTTTATACAAAGAGGTTGAGATTGGGTCTGAGGAGAGCTTAAAGATGAATGACAAAAAATTTCCGCCACTTTACAATGCTAAAACTCACATCAAAGTCAAGCTACCTGAGTCAAAAGAGGCTTGGGTAGCATTAAAATCTAACTAAAGTGTTTGTGATATGTGCAGGAGCTTCCAAGATCTGTTTCACATTGGATTATGGATAGTGGAGCTTCTCGGCACATGACAGGGAAGAAGAACCTATTGTATGATGTTAGAGGGTTTAATGGAGGATATGTGGGATTTGCAGGCAATCAAGGTGGTCGAATAGTCGGTGAAGGAACTTTATCGAATGGTATCGTCACGTTTGAAAGAGTAAACTACATCACCGAGCTTGAAAACAATCTTCTGAGCATCTCTCAGATCTGTGATCGTATGTATACAACGCACTTTACAGATAAATAATTTTTGATATTGAAACCCGGATTTGTTGTTCCCGAAGAGTGGGTTATCATGAGAGCACCTAGAGTGAATGATCTGTACATGTTGGACATGAGTGTAGCAACTACTACCATAGGTCAGGCTCACTGTTTTATGTCAAGAGCAACGGAAAAAGAATCGCAACTGTGGCATCGAAAGATGGGCCATATTCACCTGCGAAAAATGAATCACCTGGTGCATAACGACTTAGTTATTGGTGTTCATGTGAAAGGTCTTCATCTTGAGGGGGAGTGCATTAGCTGTATCAAAGGTAATCAAAAGAAGAAATCTTACCCTGGGAAGAAGGTTAACTCAGTCTCAAGACCATTAGAGAGACTCCATATGGATCTGTTTGGTCCAGTAAACGTCAAAAGCATAACTGGTGATCTCTACTGTCTAGTAGTAACATATGACTACTCGAGATTTTCAAGGTATCATTTTTGAAGTCAAAGGATGAGACATTTGAAAGTTTGATGACGTTGTTCAGAAAAATTGAAAACTTGTACCAAACTCGAATCAGAAGAATGAGGAGTGACAATGGTACTGAGTTTAAGAACAACAAGATGGAAGAGTATTGTGATGAGAGAGGTATATTGCAAGAATTTAGTGCTCCTTACACTCCACAACAAAATGGAGTAGCTGAAAGAAAGAACATGACGCTAATTGAAACGGCTAGGACGATGCTTGCTGATTCGAAATTACCTGTCAACTTTTGGGCAGAAGCAGTATCAGCTGCTTGCTATACACTCAACCGGGTTCTTACAGTGAAGAAATTCAACAAGACATGTTTCGAGCTGATCAACAACCGCAAACCTAACCTGAAGTATCTGGAACCGTTTGGGTCTCCCTGTACAGTTCTAGAACCTTATGGAAAATTTGGTGCAAAGAGCATTGAAGGAATTTTCGTGGGTTATGCAAGTCCATTAAAACGAGTCTTTGTTCCAAGCTTGAAGCGGATCATCGAAGCACATAATGTTGAGTGTCAAAGTTATACCATGCCACCTCAGAATCCTGGCGACTCATGGCGTTTTAATTATGATACACTGTGGGATTCGTTTGACATAGAAGAAGAACCAGATTTCTTTGACGAGTTAGATATTCTGAGAGAGTATGAAGAATTAGGGGTGTTCAGGATTCGTTTCGAATTCGAAAAATTCGAAATTCGTTTAAATTCGATTAATTCGAAATTCGTTTAAATTCGATTCGATTATCAAGAATTCGTTTCGATTATAAGAATTCGAATTTAAATTCGATTCAATTCGAGTCAAGTAAATCGAATACGAATCGAATACGAATTTATAATTTCAAATTCGATTCGAAATTCGAATAAAAATTATACATTTTTATTTATTATTTTTATATATAATACATATATAACTTTTATTAAGCTATACTATAAATTATTTTCAAAAATTTTTCCAAGTATTAAAATTACCCATTAGCAAACCCACTACATGACCCATAAGTAAAACCTAAGTAACAAATCTATCAATAGATTTCTAACCATAAAAATATTAACTTGTAATGTGGAGTGATTATTCCCGACTTCTCGTTTTGAATTTAACTTGTGGTACTTTATTTGAAACTTTTTAATGTGATATCTTGCTTTATGGTTGCTTTAAAATTTATGTTTCATTTTGATAGTTTTTTACATGTTTTAAAGAATCTGAATTAAATCGAATTTATTCGAATTCGATTCGAATTCGAAATTTTAATTGAATACGAATCGAATACGAATTGGGTTTTTTATTCGAATACGAATTCGAATAATTCGATAAGTTTTAATCGAATTCGAATCGAATACGAATTCAAGGAAAAATAAAAATTATTCGAACAATTCGATTCGAATAATTCGAAAATTCGATATTCGATTCGATGAACACCCCTATGAAGAATCACAAGAAAGATTCCCAGCTGAGTATTCTAGACGTCAATTTCAAGCTTCCAATGACGATGAAGCCGGTCCTAGTAATGCTGGAGAGCATGATGATATTCAGCAAACTCTTGACAATCAGATGGCAGTCAATGATAATCAAGAATCTGATGTTAGACCTATATTCAATCATGGTGATTCAGATTCTGGGGGGGGGGGGGGGGAGCAGATCCAGATTTCAAGTCAAACTATTCCAGTCAGTGAACAAGGTGCAAACCAGAATGTCACAAATTTGGAAGGCGAGGTAGATGTTCTAGGCGAGGTGATGCCAAGAACTCTTTCGTACCATCCAGAAGAGCTGATTATTGGAGAATTACAATCAGGCGTTCGCACAAGACGACAAATTGACCAAGGCCTTACATGTTTTTATTCTACAGTTGCTCCGTTACAAACTGAGTTTTCACTTAGTTGTTTTATTTCGCAGATTGAGCCGCGAACATACAAAGAAGCACTAACTGAAGATTCTTGGGTCAACGCGATGCAAGAGTAGCTGAGTCAGTTTGAGAAGTTGGGTGTGTGGAAATTTGTCACACCCCGACCACGTAAAACAACAAAACATGGCGGAAACGTCGGGGAGTGTTGTAACAAAATCATTGTTTCACAACCATGGATTAAACAGTTTCGTTTTATTGAATTAAATGTATTACATTACATTGGAATTAGAAACAAAACAAGAACAAATAAACTTTCATTGTTATTAAGTCACTAAGGCCTCGTCCATTCCTATGTGAGCGTACACAAGTATCATCATCAAACATCATCAACTATGGTACCTGAAACACATGTGAAAATACGTCAGCATAAAAATGCCGGCGAGTACATAGGTTTTGTTTGAGTGTCGGATTCATGGCTAGTTTTCATGTTGCAATACTTATTTAAAAACCTTGTTTTTGAAAAGTATAGTATTGCGACATAATTAACCAACTCAAATCAAGTTGGTTATAATTTATAAAATCCCATAGCCATGATTCTTAACTCCAAAACATTTGTTTAGTTAAACCCAGATTGTAAATCGTTTTTGAAATAAAAACTCGAATAGTATGTATATATCGTTAGAAAAACCTTGTAATATAACTTTGTTTCGATAACCTTGCCCAAGTGATCTAGATAACGCAGTGATATATAATGTATTAAAAGCACTTATATATAGGAAGTACCAGCGGCGTATCCACCATGCTTTTAACACATTACACCCGCCCCGTTACCTAATCACTTCCCTAACCCAACGGTTCAAACAGATTTCAAACGGTTCATGTCAATCAAATGGTTACAAACGATTCACATAGTCAAGTAGTCACAAATGGTTCACATAATAAACGGTTACAAACGGTTCACATAATCAACAGTTACAAACGGTTCACATAGTCAAGTGGTCACAAACGGTTCACATAATCAACGGTTACAAACGGTTCAAAAATGTAAAACAATGTGTTCATATACTGGATAAACATATGAAACAAAATGTAATATATGAAAAATCTATGTGCTAGTATGTTAAGTGAACATACATAGCAAAACATAATGAAATCATGTACTATATATGTACTAATGAACATAGCAAGTATATGATATAAAAACATGAAAAACATGAAAGTAACAAGTAGGCACATGTGTTCCACCCCAAAAAAAATTGAAAACAATAAAAGAGGGGGCAATGTACTCACTTGAGGGTGCTTAGAAGTCTTGAACAACAACAACCAAGCAAAGCTAGAGGGATCACAGAATCAAACGGCACCCTATATAGGTAACTATGTAAATAACCGGACCCAAATCGGGAGATCGGATAGGATGAGGTTTCGTAAACCAAATGAGTGTTGGAACTCATATGATATGGTTTAACAAAGCCTACATTCTAAAATGAAACCTAACCTAAGTGCTTTCGACCCATTACGACCGTTTAGGTAGCTTACGCTTCTTTAACGCGTCGTTCACGTAAAACGCGTTTGGAACGCCTAACTAGTCCTATGACAAGTAATATATGCCTTAACATGTCTAATATTGTTGCCTAATCAATTTAGATGTCAAAATTTATGTTACATATGCTTAAAATGAATTTTGGCGCAAAAAGGGCATTTTGGTAATTTTCCTAAGGCATATAAACTACCTATCATACAACTACTTAAACGAAGTGACCATAAGGTATAACCTCGGAAGATTATTCCTTATACAACTATGGTCACCTAAAGTGTTTGGTCGGATCCTAATGATCGACCAAATGGGTCGGGTTCGAAAGTATAAGCGATTGATTAGATCGCTTACCTTTACGACCCTAGACAAGCACAAATCTAAAAGTGACAAGATAAACATGTCAAAACATGTTTATCGAGGTTTAAAAACAGGTTTGGTATCAAAATAAACGGTTTTGATACCTAAAAGTAGTTTGGTTACAAAATACGCAAGAATACGCATTTTGGCCGAAACTACGACTCGTCACTAAGCCTAAAAAACGTGGTAATCAGTAGGTATAGTCACTAGGGACTATAACCATCGTGATTACGCTCACGTTATGAAGTTCAAACGAACTTCGCATTGACCATAAACTGGTTAATGCAGAAAGTTAAACAAAGTTTGACTTTAACGGTAAAACGAATGAAAAGAACGAAAGAATACTTACAGAAGGTCCCCGCAAGTTTTATTTTCCAAGTATTTCTCAGGAATGAAGTGTTTCACACTTCAACTTAGAGAAAATCTCAGAAATCAAGTGGGTTGCAACAAAAGGGGTGGGGGGTATTTATAGATATGACACAACCGTTAGGATCATTCCTCGTAATCCGAGACTCAATAACGGCCGTACACATCGAGCCCATTATTTTATAAAACCATTGGAGCCCCCAAACCAGCCCATAGGAACCATAAACCCATTTGCAAGTGAAGGAATCAGTTGGAAACAGCTGAAACAAGCTGTTTTCAACATTCTGCACATCTGGGCAGGCTACAAGGCCCACGTAAGGATCTGCATATGTTCACGCGGCCCGCCTGGGCTTCAGCTCAGCAAAACAAGTTTGCAGATTTACAGTTTCAGTCCCTGTATGTGTTTTAAGCTCATTTCGACACTTCTAAGGCGCGTTAAGCCAATTTTAAGGCCCTAAAATGATGCCTAAACATTGTGGACATGAAACATACTCAAAAATATGCCGGATGTCGGTTCGTTTGGTCGTACGATCGCGATATTCGCTTAATTACGACGAAATGCGCACGAACGCGAAAAACGATCCAAACTACGCGACGAATGGATTTTTCTTATGCCAACCACTAAAATTAAATATTTTAATGCTTACATAAATTTTTGGATGTCTGGATGTATTCAGAACGTAAGATATGCGCGAAAATGCAAACTTATGCATTTTTTGACGCTTTTAGTCCCTGAATGAACATAAAGTTTATTTTAGCGCACAAAACACCTCAAAGCCTATTTCTAAGCTATGTAAAGGATATTTAGGGCATATTTAACTTATGATCAAGTTCCGTATTGTTCGTAACAGTTCAAATTGGCATACTTTCGCAGTTTGTCGAATTTAGTCCCTGTAAGCGAATAAACTTGATTTCGGCATACCAAACCATCCAAAACTTATATCTAAGTTATGTAAAGGTTATTTAAGGTATGTCAGGCCTATGTCACTGTTCTGGAGTATTTTTTGCATTAAACTGGTTATATTTACGCATCAGAATGCGTATAACCTTCCAGAAAGCGATTTAAAGCCCGAAATCGAACAAGAATTGATATGTGTAAATGATACACATATTTTTACAAATCCCAAGTATGAAACAAAATATTTCATTTATTTGATATTTGTTTGATGGTCGTAGTGACACAGGTGTCACAGTCTCCCCTACTTTAGGAAATTTCGTCCCGAAATTTATTCGTTGGAGTCTGTCTGTGACGCTGTGTTAATTAATTGTCTTGCATGGAATCTAGGGTGTTTATCTATTTGCGTAGAATAACCCATCAAAGATATGCAAGGCATAATCCCGTCATTTCCCTTAACAGACATTCTTCAGAAACGAAAATGAACCGATGAAGTTATTTTCAATAGATATTCTTCAGAAATGGAAAAATGAACGGAAAAACAAAAAGGATATTCATTTCCTTAACGGACATTCTTCAGAAACTAAAATGAACTAACGGAGTCATTTTCAACGGTTGCTTCCTCGGGTACGGAAATGAAAGATTTAACAAACGGATATTCATTTCCTCAACGGACATTCTTCAGAAACGAAAATGAACGAACGGAGTCATTTTCAACGGTTGCTTCCTCAGGTACGGAAATGAAAGATTTAACAAACGGATATTCATTTCCTTAACGGATAATCTTCAGAAACAAAAATGAACAGACGGAGTCATTTTCAACGATTGCTTCCTCAGGTACAGAAATGAAGGATTTAACAAACGGATATTCATTTCCTCAACAGATAATCTTCAGAAACGAAAATGAACAGACGAAGTCATTTTCAACGGTTGCTTCCTCAGGTACGGAAATGAAGGATTTAACAAACGGATATTCATTTCCCCAACGGATAATCTTCAGAAACGAAAATGAACAGACAGAGTCATTTTTAACGGTTGCTTCCTCAGGTACGGAAATGAAGGATTTAAAAAACGGATATTCATTTCCTCAACGGATAATCTTCAGAAACGAAAATGAACAGACGGAGTCATTTTCAACGGTTGCTTCATCAGAGTTGGAAATGAAGGATTAAACAAACGGATATTCATTTCCTCAACGGATAATATTTAGAAACGAAAATGAACAGACGGAGTCATTTTCAACGGTTGCTTCATTAGAGTTGGAAATGAATTGGGTTAACTCTAGATACATGATAGAACTTGCTGTGATTTCTATGCACTAAATTCCATAATTATGTATGCATCCATAATTATGTAATTCCTTGCACAGTTCGCACAGTTTGTTTTGTAATGTTTAGGGGAAGAAAATCAAACCTGTGATGAGGGTGACTAGACTACCATAGGGTCCTTTTAATTAGATCGACAGATGATCTTTTTAAATAGACCACCAAGGAGTCTTTTCAGCTATATCATCACATGACATTCCTAACCAGATTTGTGGATCAATTTATTTAACTAGACCACTCAAGGGGTTTAATTATGGAATAGTACTTTACAATCCAAGGGACTTAACTATTACGTAGAAGCCCATTAAGGATTTAAGGTAGTACCTTTGGGTATCCTACTATGAATCCCTTATACGAAGATATGGAAGATTCTACGAGTATTTGGATAACAAAATTTGGATCACACAAAAACATAAAAAAGGAACACATAAACACATAATTGGTTTCTTGGTTATTAATTGTTATTATCTTGTTATTGATTGCTATTAACTTGACATCGATTTGACCATGGGTATTCAAGGCATACCAGGAACCCAGTTGATGGACTTCAACGTCCTCAAGCATCTATCTGAAAAGATAGGATGATCTTCCAAAAATTCGATTTTTGATTACAAGGAATCACCATATTCGAATTAAGGTATACAACAATTAAGGACTTACAGAAATATCCTTAGGTACCCCATTAAGGAGTGGGTATTCGTCCAGAGTTGTAACTTGCACCTTGTACTTCGTTTTTCCTTGGAAGAAACAGGTACTTAGGATTTTCGTGGAAAACGCAAGAGATCATAAAGTGGAAGAATTTTGGGGGTAGTCTGTTCTTCAAGGAATACGGTTCCTTGATTGTCGGTATTGTAGGGGATATGTTGTTTTATACATGCAACCACATAACCATATTGCAATGTAAATAAAAGATTTATTTATAAACAACATAAACAACTGTTTCTTAGATCTTGACAACAAAAGAAAATAATACATAGAGCTTGATTATTTCTAAATAGTGTTGTCTTTCCGTCGGTCGGATGCTCATCCCTGCGCTGGATTTGCATTAGCAAGCCTTGGGCAATTTCTTCGGAAATGGCCCATCTCGCCACAGTTGAAGCAAGAACCTAGTGGAAAACAACCTTGAGCAGGATTGTTGTTAACCTGATTGGGTGCAGCTGCAGTTGGGCAAACCCTCGCTGTATGAACTATAAGTGTCACACCCTGTCTTTTGCGAAAGCGTACGATGTGTGACTAGTTTGTTATCATTGCATTCAATCATAATAAACAACTACATGATTAAAACGATGTTCATCCATTTAGAAAATTTTGAGTATTACAAACACTTAATTACTTAAGTTTTAAAACACAACCTTCATCTAGGTTACAATTCAACAAAAGTGGATGACATCTAAGCTTGTAGTCTACTTCTAGTTACGACACTTGCACCCAAGATCCATCCTGTCACCTGAAATACATGTAATTTTTGGAAAACATCAACATAAAGTTGAGCGAGTTCATGCATTCTTGTATTTCACGTTTGTATACTTTGTATGAAAACATAGTGTGTGTCATGTATAATTCAAGTTTTTCTTGAGTACCCCACGTACTCAAGTATAATTCCCGTTTTCTTGAGTACCCCATGTACTCAAGTATCATTCAAGTTTTCTTGAGTACCCCACGTACTTCAAGTATAAATCAAGTTTTCTTGTGTACCCCACACATTAAATGATTGTTTATACAAGGACATTAAGGCACATGAGGTCATAGGGAGCATTAGTATATTCTCCTTCAAGGCATGTGAGGACATAGGGAGCATTAGTGTTTTCTCCCTCAAGGCATGTGAGGACATAGGGAGCATTAGTATTTTCTCCTTCAAGGCATGTGAGGACATAGGGAGCATTAGTGTTTTCTCCCTCAAGGAATGTGAGGACATAGGGAGCATTAGTATTTTCTCCTTCAAGGCATGTGAGGACATAGGAAGCATTAGTATTGGCTCCTTTAACTGTGTCGATTACCCTCGACTGTGTCGATTAACCTCGACTGTGTCGATTAACCTCGACTGTGTCGATTTCCCTTGACTGTGTCGATTAACCTCGACTGTGTCGATTAACCTCGACTGTGTCGATTTCCCTCGACTGGGACACCGAAGCACTCAAGAGGTCACATAAGGACCATGAGTGGGGCTCGGCCGTACCCGTTAGATCTAACCCTTGTCCCTAAGTAAGTATTAATGGCATCTCAATATCTAGTTTAAGCTCACATGATCTAGTATTTTCTAGGCATTTCTTAAAGCTCATCATATTGCACTCACCACGAGTGCTTCTTGTATTCTCAAATCATATTGCACTCGGTACTCATTCTCACCAAGAGTGCTTCTCGTATTTTTTACCATTTGTAAAAATTGTAATATGTGTAACATTTATTTCACCCCCGAGAGTTATAAAACCAAAAACAGTTAAAGAAAAGGGGGAGCATGAACTCACAACTTTGCGTTCCTTGCATCGTAAGCTTCACCGGATTTTGCTCATAGAGCGTCGTGACCTAAACATGTTTTATTATCGTTAGTCACTAGACTTGTAACACACAAGTACAAGTCACTATCTTTTATGTATGTATTTTTGTGTTAAAAATAATTTAAATTTTTAACTAAGTGACTTACTTATATCATTTTCTTTAACATATAACATGTTAGATCATTCTCAAATAACCTACCCGACATTTAGACACGCAAATTACTACTTATGTTGTTTCAGCTTTAATATATATGAACTGGGCTGTTTTCGGACATTTAAATAAAATGGTTAACTTATTCCAAAAATTCCCAAATTTTTACAGAACGTCTTAAACGATCCAAAAATTATTGTGTAAAAATACCAGTTCATTACCAATATTTTATAAGAATTTATTTTCCGGATTCTGATTGCAGTTTACGAAATAATTCATTAAAAATTCATCGTGAGTCCGATTTACGAAATTCCAGTGGCAGAATTACAAATACATCAGTGGTCAACTATGATATAAATTTCTTGATCAGACTCCACACAGAATACAAGTTATGACAGAAAACAGGACGCACATTTTCAGCAGCAAAAATGCAGCTCTAGCTGCTGTTACGAAAAGACACTTTAAAAATAGGAAACGGAGTCCAAAAATTATGGTTCCGGTGCCATTAGAACCGTATTTCATACTACATGAATCTAGACTTTAGAAAATACATTTTTCGTTTTGTTAAGGTCCTGTTACAGCCAGTTAAAGTCGGCTGAAAATACAACTCAGCATGATGTTTTTAGTTTAAAGGTTACTAAAACGCACACATACGATCACCATTTGTCCTAATAACGATTTATATCGTAACATATATTATTTACAGCAGATTAGTGTTTGTATTACTCATATTTATCATGTTTTACACATATATCTTCTCTTTATCCACCTTTTAACACATCATGTTCAACATTTGTTCATGATCTTTAAAGTTTCTTAACTTTTATCATTCTTATCATCTATTAATCACCAAAGACAAGAACAAGATGAAGATTTAGAACACTTACTACTAGCACAAGGCTAGGGGAGTTTCAAAGCGTAAAAGTGGTGGATAAAAGAAAGTGAGAGAGGTCCTTCAAGTTCCGTTGCTTCCAAGCTTCGTTATTCACCTTCTAGCACCTCTAGATGAACTTGGAATGGATGAGTGTGGATCAAAAATGAAAGTGTGTGTCTGTGTAGTTGAGGCCGTAGCCATGGAGGAAGGAAGAGAGAGAGTTTGTTGAAGTTGAAAGATGAAGATGAAGTATTGTTATCTAGTGGTTTTTATAAACATCTTCCAACACATCTTTAGCCATGAGTTAATATGTCTCTATACCTACCAACATGAGTTAATATAATAATGAAAAGAATCCATGGGGGGTGTCCCCATGTAACCGTCCAAGGGGGTGTTTGGTTGAGTTTAAATTGCTAGTTACTAACTTAGTTGGAATATAATTAGAGTAATTAGCGGTTTATGATGTGTTATTAAATATATAGTGTGTTAGGGTGTTCGGGTACCCTAACTAGCTTAGGAAAATAAAAACATTGCTTCTAGCAATATTTTGGTGTTCCGGGTAAAGTCCGGTTGTTCGGTTAAATACCGGTTCGTTTAAGTGCTTAATTGCACCGTTTAGTGTCTTTCAAGTATCTTTTGTGACACTTTCAATTCCCGACACTTAGGGAAGTATTCTGGATGATAAATCATCATTTCTGCATAATATTACAGTGTCATATTGCTGATTATAGCTGAATTTAAATAAATTATGCGCTTAAAGTGTGTTTCGGGTGCTATTTAGTGCGTAATTTAGCTTTCAGAATGCCTTTATTAAAACCCTTGTATGTACTCTTGGGTTTTAATTCATTCTTAATGTTGGACCTACACATAGGCTCCAATTCTAATGTCTGACTGCTTTCTGCAGTTTTGTTGACACGATGTGTCTTACCGGTGAGTTTACTAATATATTTGACGCAACGCTATCATAAAGTAATTCTTGTAGCATATATCATGCATGAATTCACTTGCATGGAATTCAGAAATTTATTTGTCTGGTAAACCAGATCATGCACAGTCATTTAAGCGCAAATTACTGTTCATTTCGTGTATGGAATGTACGGAAAAGTGACGGTTGTAACAATAAGTCCACAAACTTGGCATGTGCGGCACTTCACACCAGCATGATGATGTAGGCTACATTGGTTGCACAAGGGTGCAGTTCCGTTGTAGGGTTTCCTAGCAGGGGGTTGAGCTGGTTGGTTGGGGACGACTTGACCGTTGTGAGCAACCACGGCGAAGTTCTGAGAAGCCTTTCACTTCTTTGACTTCTTGGGGGACTCAGTCTGTTCCTCCTTGGGTTTCGATTCCTCGACCAGTTTCTTGTCACTTTTTCAAAAAAGTTTACCTTTCCTGATCTGAGATTCAGTCAAGGTAGCGGATAGCTCAATGGCCTGTCTAACTGTAGTGGGATTACTACCAGTCACAATGTCTTGTACTGAGTCAGGGAGGCCATCAATGTACTTTTCGATTGCCTTATCCAAAGGCGTGACCATGTTTGGGCATAACAGACTTAACTCCTCATAACAGTCCATGTAGGCTCGATGCTCACCGCTATCTTGCTTAAGATCGTCAAATTCCCTTTCCAAGGCCCTGATCTCGTGACGAGGACAGAATTCCTTCATCATCAGGGCTCGAAGCTCTTCTCACGTTTGAGCCAGTGCCACATCGGCACCCCTATCTCTCATCACACCGTTCCACCACGTCAAAGCTCGTTTCTCAAAGACACTAGATGTGAAATCTACCTTTTGCTCGTTTGGACATTGAACATGTCTGAAGGTGCTCTCTAAACTCTCGAACCATTGCAGAAGTGCAGTCGCTCCTTGAGACCCAGAAAATTTTGATGGCTTTACCGAGTTGAACGTCTTAAAGTTGCAGGGGACATTGTTGTTGTTGAGAGCCTGGTTACATTGAGCAACGATGTTCGGGATTGCGGCAGTCATTTGCTGCGTGATGACAGCTGCCAGCTCTTCAATAGGTACCTGATTCTCGCGTCGTGGAGGCATTCTAAAAGGGGAAACAAGAGAGGAAACAAGTGAAGTGGCATTGGGTAAGAATAGGATGTTACAAATACCGACCAAAAGCATGGGTGATGGTCATTTGTTTGAACCACGAAGCAAACAAACGACACACAACGGCTGAATCAAAGTAAATAGGTCCTCATGATGTATCGCGAAGACATGCTTGCCTATAAGTGGACACTAACCCCAAGAGTTCCCAGCTAAGAGTGACTGGTCCGATACTGCGGATTTGTACGAACACTCTAGCCTTAGACAGAAAACTCAGGGTACAGGCACCCACCCTTCCAGTTTGCACGTGTTCACATTATTTAGACCCAAACTCTGACGAGATTTTGAAGAGTTTGAAGGTTCAAAACCTTATAATAAATCACCCTAGAACAGATGATTAGTTTTCAAAGCAGATTCGAAATTTGCGTTCTTATTGTGGTTGTTGCCTAAAGATAGGCAACGGTATTGTTTTATGACTAAATGCAAGTAAACTCGCGTTAGGGTCCTAGGAAGGTTATAGTCTAGGTCAAAGTATTACTAATAACCTAATTCCCTATAACCATTGGCTCTGATACCAACTTTTCTGTCACACCCCGGCCACGTAAAACAACAAAACGTGGCGGAAACGTCGGGGAGTGTTGTAACATAATCATTGTTTCACAACCATGGATTAAACAGTTTCGTTTTATTGAATTAAATGTATTACATTACATTGGAATTAGAAACAAAACAGGAACAAATAAACTTTCATTGTTATTAAGTCACTAAGGCCTCGTCCATTCCTATGTGAGCGTACACAAGTATCATCATCAAACATTATCAACTATGGTACCTAAAACACATGTGAAAATACGTCAGCATAAAAATATCGGTGAGTACATAGGTTTTGTTTGAGTGTCGGATTCATGGCTAGTTTTCATGTTGCAATACTTATTTAAAAACCTTGTTTTTGAAAAGTATAGTATTGCGACATAATTAACTAACTCAAATCAAGTTGGTTATAATTTATAAAATCCCATAGCCATGATTCTTAACTCCAAAACATTTGTTTAGTTAAACCCAGATTGTAAATTGTTTTTGAAATAAAAACTCGAATAGTATGTATATATCATTAGAAAAACCTTGTAATATAACTTTGTTTCGATAACCTTGCCCAAGTGATCTAGATAACGCAACGACATATAATGTATTAAAAGCACTTATATATAGGAAGTACCAGTGGCGTATCCACCATGCTTTTAACACATTACACCCGCCCCGTTACCTAATCACTTCTCTAACCCAACGGGTCAAACAGATTTCAAACGGTTCATGTCAATCAAATGGTTACAAACTGTTCACATAGTCAAGTAGTCACAAATGGTTCACGTAATCAACGGTTACAAACGGTTCACATAATCAACGGTTACAAACGGTTCACATAGTCAAGTGGTCACAAACGGTTCACATAATCAACGGTTACAAACGGTTCAAAAATGTAAAACAATGTGTTCATATACTGGATAAGCATATGCAACAAAATGTAATATATGAAAAATCTATGTGCTAGCATGTTAAGTGAAGATACATAGCAAAACATAATGAAATCATGTACTATATGTACTAATGAACATAGCAAATATATGATATAAAAACATGAAAAACATGAAAGTAACAAGTAGGCACATGTGTTCCACCCCAAAACAGTTTGAAAACAGTAAAAGAGGGGGGCTATGTACTCACTTGAGGGTGCTTAGAAGTCTTGAACAACAACCAAGCAAAGCTAGAGGGATCACGGAATCAAACGACACCCTATATAGGTAACTATGTAAATAACTGGACCCAAATCGGGAGATCGGATAGGATGAGGTTTCGTAAACAAAATGAGTGTTGGAACTCATATGATATGGTTTAACAAAGCCTACATTCTAAAATGAAACCTAACCTAAGTGCTTTCGACCCATTACGACCCGTTAAGGTAGCTTACGCTTCTTTAACGCGTCGTTCGCGTAAAACGCGTTCGGAACGCCTAACTAGTCCTATATGTCTAATATTGTTGCCTAATCAATTTAGATGTCAAAATTTATGTTATATATGCTTAAAATGAATTTTGGCGCAAAAAGGGCATTTTGTTAATTTTTCTAAGGCATATAAACTACCTATCATACAACTACTTAACGAAGTGACCATAAGGTATAACCTCGGAAGGTTATTCCTTATACAACTATGGTCACCTAAAGTGTTTGGTCGGATCCTAATGATCGACCAAATGGGTCAGGTTCGAAAGTATAAGCGATTGACTAGATCGCTTACCTTTAGGATTGATTAGATCGCTTACCTTTACGACCCTGTAAGCGAATAAACTTGATTTCGGCATACCAAACCATCCAAAACTTATTTCTAATTTATGTAAAGTTATTTAAGGTATATCAGGCCTATGTCACCGTTCCGGAGTGTTTGTTGCATTAAACTGGTTATATTTATGCATCAGAATGCGTATAACCTTCCAGAAAGCGATTTAAAGCCCGAAATCGAACAAGAATTGATATGTGTAAACGATACACATATTTTTACAAATCCCAAGTATGAAACAATATTTCATTGATTTGGTATTTGTTTGATGGTCGCAGTGACACAGGTGTCACAAAATTGGTAGACTTGCCTGATGGTCACAGGAAGATAAACACCAAGTGGGTGTTCAAGTGCAAGAGGGATGATCAAGGGGTTATTATTCATAACAAAGCTCGACTCGTTGTCCAGGGATTTAGTCAGCAGGAGGGTATATATTTCACTGAAGTGTATGCTCCAGTTGCTAGACTTGAAGCGATCAGAATCTTCCTAGCATTTGCATCTTGGAAAAGTTTTAAAGTTTATCAGCTAAATGTTAAATCGACGTTTCTCTATGGGAAGGTAAAAGAGGAGGTATATGTCAGACAGCCACCGGGCTTCACCGATCCAATCCACAAAGACAAGGTTTACTTACTGGATAAAGCGCTGTATGGTTTACACCAGGCCCCGAGAGCCTGGTACGAGACATTGTCTCAACATCTGCTTGCCAACAGCTTCATCCGTGGAAAAGTGGATGCCACTCTCTTCACCAAAGAAGTCGACAGACATCTTCTGATAGTTCAGATATACGTGGACGACATCATATTTGGGTCAACAAATGAAAATCTGTGCAAAGATTTCAAAAGAGTTATGAAGCAAAAATTTGAAATTTCATCGATGGGTGAGATGAAATTCTTCTTGGGACTTCAGGTTAATCAACTGCCTAAGGGAATTTTCATACATCAAACGAAGTATGTTCATGATATCTTAGAGAAATTTGGGATGTCAGGTTCTACTCCATCTTCCACCCCATTAGCGACGAACCATAGGATAAACCCTGATCTCACCGGAGAGAAGGTAGATGAAACGTTGTATCGTTCCATGATCGGATCGCTGATGTACTTGATAGCTTCTAGACCCGATATCATGTATCCAACCTGCCTCGCAGCAAGATTTCAGTCTAACCCGAGAGCTTCGCATATGGTGATTGTGAAACGGATATTACGCTACCTGAAAGGAACTCCATCACTGGGGTTGTGGTATCCAAGAGAAGGTGATTTCACGCTCGAAGGGTATTCCGATTCCGATTTCGGATGCTGCAAAGTTAACGCTAAGTCAACAACAGCGGGGTGCCAGTTTTTCGGACCACGATTGGTTACCTGGCAATGCAAAAAGCAGACCTCTGTAGCTTTATCCACATGTGAAGCTGAATATGTATCTGCTAGCAGCTGCTGCTCTCAGATCTTGTGATCCAGCAACAGATGAGAGACTACGGTTTGCAATTTCTTAACACCCCTATCTTTGTTGATAATGAGGCAGCGATAAACATCACTAAAAATCCTGTTCATCACGCTAAAATGAAACACATTGAAATTCATCATCACTTCATCCGAGACTGTTTCGAGAAGAAGTTGATACGAATTGAGAAAATCCACACTGACGAACAAAAAGCTGATTTACATACCAAAGCGTTTGATAAAACTCGTTTTCAATATCTTTTAAAATTGAACGGTATGAAGCTTTTATCGGTGTCGGAAGAGATTCTTGGCGTAGATGAAGGTACCACTGTAGATGATGTTGAGACGGAATCTGCAATGGTTTGTCAATTTTTTACTTGTTTTGGTATTTAGGGGGAGGTAGGTCATATATTTTCAGAAAATACAAAAACAGTAAAAAATTTCAAAAATAAAAAAAACATGAGATATTTTCAAAATCCAAAAACAATAGAAAACCGAAAAAGAGCTTGTGTAAAAATGGAAAATGATAGTATATTAGCTTGACAGTTACGGTATGCTAAAGAAATGTAAAGTTTAAATGTGTTAAACAGTCTCGCTGATGATATGCCGATAGGTTTTTACACATTTAGTAGGTTTGTTCGGGATATAAACCTAAATCTTTACTTGCTTATTTCGTGGGGAACATTACTTGGATATATAGGTAACCCCTGAAATCTTGTTTGAAGGACCCCTCTTTCTGAAATACTAGGTCTTTATACTCAGTGATATCTTGGGTATTATCCCGGGACTTCTGATTTTGCGGAAGCAATGGCCTAGTCCCCGTATAATACTTTACTACTGCTTGAAATAAAAGCCTGCCCTCAGCATAAAAATGATGAAACATTGAAAAATGCTAATCATGTGCTGTTGTAAAAAAGATCCTCTAAAGGGGACCCACTTAAAGTCGAAGCCGTCATCTCTCTGATTTTGCGGAAGCAATAGCCTGAGCTCTCACGGCCCTCGCATTTAACCCCTTACATATATCATCTGTGGTATACTCACCTGTAAGACTGAATATTGGGATCTGGATACTAGAGTATATTCAAGAGGTGGGACACATGAATGAGTTTAAGTTCTTAATTCACCTAATTCATATCCTGGACATATTGAAAATTGTGTGAGAACTTAAGTGGATCAGTATATCGACAATCTAAGCGAATTGTTTAATTCTGAGTATGAAATCTAAGCTTAACGGTACTTGTGACTTGTCGACAACTGGTATGATTCCCTAACACGCTCACCAAAAATATGTCTGTAAATAGTTTACATTTACTGCATTTCATTTCTGTTTAGCATTTTAGTATAGAAACTTTATTCAAAATTCAAAAAGATTTTACATTTCTGCTTTATTTTTTTTCCAACAAACCAAAGTGGAAAGCTGATCTTCAGATTCGCAGTTTGAAAAAGATGCAGGAAGTTTCTGAGCTGGACAGAAGGGTTGTGAGCTTAATATGTTTGACTTGGAAAATGAAAAGTCAAAACAAGTTCATTAAGTTGAAACTTGTAATTTTCAGAAAAAATGTTTTGAAAAATGTTGAACAAAAGTCAGTTTTGTTTTGTCTCAGATCAACCAAGGTCATTAAGTTGGACTTGGTAGATAAATTAAGTGCCTAGGGTCATTAACTTGGACCTAGATACTTAAATGGATTATTAAAAACTGATAAGAGTAAGAAAAGATGTTAAAAGTCAATAGAGTGTAATGTTATATTCTTGAGAAGCAGGAAGCAAAATCCCCATGGCAAAGAAAGTGTAAAGATTGAACCAGAATTCGAGCTCCAGCATATTGAAAGGGAGAGTCTACATTCTGGATCAACATTCAAAGGGGAGTTTGAAGATAGAGACTAAAGGATGCTTACAGTGTCAAATCAATTTGAAAAAGACGACAAGACTGATCAAGACTAAAGACTCGATCCTGAAGACTTCGTCAACATCCAAGGGGGAGTCTGTTGGTGCATAAATGTCTGTTAACTTCGTCTTGTATCGAGTCGTATGTCTAGATAGGATAGACCAGTGCTCAACAGGATAGAAAACAGGTTTTGTATGTAAATAGGGTATTTCGCACGAAATAGCAAAAGGCTATTTCGTACGAAATCACATCAGGTATTTCGCATGAAATAGCCAGTGCCTATTTCGTATGAAATTACCTCCCCTATATATAGTGGACCTGCTGATTCATTTGTAACGTTCGAGATTTCAGAGCCGAGGTGCTGCCAGTTTGTCAAACGATCAGAATTGCTTTAAAATCATTAATAAAAGGATAATTAAGGAGAATCAAGCTGTTTCACGTTTATATCACTGATTCCGCCTTTGATATGGATCATAAACTCTTCTGATTGACTCGTTAGGGTCACACGATGATCCAACAAGATCAAGCTCAGTCATATATTCACGACTAATTGAGAATTCAGGAGAGGAGTTTGGGGAGGCCTCTTTGCGCCATCTATTCAGAATGTATTGTTTTGGAAATTCCCTAATGTCCATAAGTCTCAAAACATAGAATATATGTCTACATAGCAAACCAAACTGTTCAAAACGTCTGCATAAGCAACTGCATGTGCAATCAGACTTACAGAACAATACCTGAAAAACGCCAAAAACAATATCTCTATAACGCCATGCATAGAATGTTTGTCTAAAAAAACTAAAAAAGAAAAGAACACATTGCATATGATAAAACGCCATTAACAGAAAACGCCATTATTTACCTCAAATAAGGATGTACAAAGCCGTTGGAAGTCATTTACATAAAACTTAACAAACCCATCAGGCTGATCTTCGTAACGTTGATTTATGCAATCCGCAACTCCAATAAGCTCAGCTTGAACGTCACAAAAAATACTTTTTGTATATATATCAACAGCTTGCCCTTCCAACACTTTGTAACTACTCTTCAACTGGGGTCTTTTGTATCGAGATTCATGATCATTTTTACGATGTGTGTGACGCTGTGCTTTTATTGCAGTCTCATAATGCCCCATGAACTCAACAAGAGTAGCTTTCAAATTGCACACTTGACCAAAAAAATGATTCTCACTCTCCGACCTGGATGTCGTTCGCATAAGACCAGACATAGGCTCCATTCTATAGTACGCAGGGATCCAAGATTCCCTAAGTGCAAAAATATCAGATAGCCAGTCATTATCTTCTAAATTGAATTCTGCAATAACCATTTCCCATTCTAATTCAAACTCTTCAGGTGTGAGAATATCCGTCCACACAACACCACAGACACGTTCTTTAAAATTGGTGGAATTTCATAGCCTAATACCAACCTATAAATAACACGAAAACGCCACACATATATAAAAAAACTAAAGACAAAACTTAATTAAAAAAAATAGTAACAAGGTAAAAAACACCATGAATCTTAAAACGCATTGAATACTAAAACGCCAAAGGTAAAAAAAGCATAACAACCTTCAGAGAAAGTTTATGCATCACATGCCACATGCATAACCGAAGCCTCGTGTCAACAAATACAGCAGAAATAGCGTTCCTCATCGCTGGATCTTGGTCAGTGACAACAACTTTTGGCTGAGAACCAACAGCTTTAAGAAAAACTCTTAACAACCAAATATACGTATCAACAGTTTCCGACACCAACAATGCTGTACCAAATGTAACATTGAAGTGATGATTGTCTATACAGTGTCACACCCCGACCACGTAAAACAACAAATCGTGGCGGAAACGTCGGGGAGTGTTGTAACAGAATCATTGTTTCATAACACATGGAAATTTGAAATTTTGTTTTATTGATTTAAAAGAGTTACAATGTCTTAACAACAAGGAAGCATAACATAATTAACTAGTCTTGCATCTTTTATTGTCACTAAGGCCCAAGTCCGCCTAGGTGTAACTTGATCAATCCTATGCATCATTTCCTGAAACACATGTGAAAATAGGTACGTCAGCATAAAAATGCCTGTGAGATACATAGGTTTTATTGATTTAGGATTCATGACTTGTAAGTTTAAAGAAAATGTTTAACAAAAGTAGTCATGAACCTTGAAAAATGTTTTTGTTTTATAAATCATATAAAATCGATAAGGAAACAGATGATATAAAAGAATATGTATGGTTATGTAAATAACCAAGTAAAAATGAATTTGTATAAAATGTGTTATTTGTAAAACAATGTTTTGTAAAGATATGTTAATTGTGTAAAATGTAATATGTCAAAATTGAAATGATTTAAATAATGATACGATATGTAATATCATAAAAGCACTTATATATAGGAGGTACTAGCGGCGTATCCATCATGCTTTTATCATATTACGCACGTCTCGTTACTTAAATCACTTACCCAAACAAACCACCAATGTAAAAATGTTCATGTATAACTAAATGTAATGTTTTAAACAAATGTTGAAATGTTATTGTGTAAAGAAATGTAATGTAGAGTGAATAAAAATCCTTTATTTATTAAAAGCATTTACTCGACCCTATAAGAAAGAAATGTACAAAACAATGCAATTGATAAATTATAATCAAAATTTATGTTTTGTAAAATAATGCATGCTTTACTGATACAAACATCTATGCGGTATTATGAATATGCATACATTCAAGCCTTGAGACTGTGGCGATAAACCCTTAAACGAATTAAAGATTTATCTGAGTTATGTTTATCGAATAAGGTCATTCCTTTCATCCAAACATACCTAGGATGTCAGGAACGGGAGTTGTCAATTCCTATGGTACCACTACCAACTAACGAACGGCGTAGCTAATGTTAATGAATGTATTTTTGAGCCATTTAAACAAACGAAATGTCATACCAAAATGTAAGCATGTTTTAAGAAAATAATGTACTAAGTATGCAACAAATGAACATACATAGCATGAAATGTAATGTAAAGTAATGTACTAAGTATGCAACAAATGAACATACATAGCATGAAATGTAAATGAAAATAATGTACTAAGTATGCACTAAATGAACATACATAGCATGAATTGTAAATGAAAACAATGTACTAAGTATGCACTAAATGGACACACATAGCATAAAATGAAATGTAAACAATGTACTAAGTATGCACTAAATGGACATACATAGCATAAAATGAAATGTAAACAATGTACTAAGTATACACTAAATGGACATACATAGCATAAAATGTAATGTAAAACGATGTACTAAGTATGCACTAAATGGACATACATAGCAAAAACATAATGAAATCATGAACTAATAGTGTACTAATGAACATAGCAAGTATATGATATGAAAACATGAAAAGCATGAAAGTAACAAGTAGGCACATGTGTTTCACCTCAAAATGTTTGAAAAACAGTAAAAGAGGGGTCTATGTACTCACTTGAGATTGCTTAATAGTCTTTAGATAACCACCAAGCAATGCTAGAAGGATCACGGAATCAAACGGCACCTAATATAGGTAACTATGTTAATAAACGGACCTAAATTGGAGGATCGGATAAAATGTGGTTTCGTAAACCAAATGAGTGTAAGAACTCATGTAATATGGTTTAACAAAGCTCACATTCTAAAAAGGAACCTATCCTAAGTGCTTACGACCCATTACGACTCGTTTAGGTAGCTTATGCTACTTTAACGCGTCATTCGCGTAAAATGCGTTCGGACCGCCTAAATAGTCCCATGACAAGTAAAATATGCCTTATCATGTCTAATATTGTTTCCAAATCAATTTAGATATAAAAAATTATGTTACATATGCTTAAAATGAATTTTGGCGTAAAAAGGGCATTTTGGTAATTTTCCTAAGGCATATAAACTACCTATCATACAACTAACTAAACGACGTGACCATAAGGTATAACCTCTAAAGGTTATTCCCTATACAACTATGGTCACCTAATGTGTTTGGTCGGATCCTAATGATCGACCAAACGGGTCGGGTTCGAAAGTCTAAGCGATTGTTTAGATCGCTTACCTTACGACCCTATATAAGCACTAAACCTAAAGTGACGAGCTAAACATGGTAAGACATGTTTAATGAATTTAGAAAACAGGTTTGGTATCAAAACAAACGGTCTTGATACCTAAAAGTAGTTTGGTTACAAAATACGCAAGAATACGCATTTTGGCCGAAACTACGACTCGCCACTATGCCTAAATAACGTGGTAATCAGTAGGTATAGTCACAAGGGACTAGAACCATCGTGATTACGCTCACGTTACGAAGTTCAAACGAACTTCGTGTTGACCATAAACTGGTCAAAGCTGAAAGCCAAACAATGTTTGACTTTCACGCTAAAACGCGTAAAAGAACGAAAGAGGGCTTACAACGGGTCCAAGCTATGGAGTTTTGATCCGATTACTCTCAGGTATGAAGTCTATAGCTTCAACTTAGAGAGCCAAATCAGATCAAAGAGTGAGTTTTGAAGAAAGAGGGTGGGGGTATTTATAGGAAAACCAAGACCGTTAGGATCGTTCATTGAAAACCGAGCTTCGATCTGGACCTTACATGTGTGCCCATGGTTTTAGAATACCACGGGTACCCCAAAACAAGCCCCTAGTTTCATTAAAACCATGTGCAAATGAGGGGAACAGCTGGAACAAGCTGGAAATCAGATTTTCAACTTTGGTCCCTTCCTAAGATAACTATGGCAGATTATCAATTTTGGTCCCTGAATGTGCAAAACATGGTTTTTGATGCATTTTTAACACGTTTAAGCCCCGTTAATCCAATTTCAAGGCTCTAAAATGAATTAAAGTATTGGGAACATGAAACATGCTAAAAAATATCTCGGATGTCGGTTCGTTTGGTCGTACGGTTGCGTTGTTCGGTTAATTACGACGAAACACGAACGAATGCGAAAAACGATCCAAATTACGCGACGAATGAAATTTTATCATGCCAATCACTAAAATAAATTATTTTAATGATTACATAAAGGTTTGGATGTCAGGATGTATTCAGAACGTAAGATATGCGCGAAAATGTAAACTTATGCACTTTTTGACGCTTTTAGTCACTGAATGACCAAAAAGTTTATTTTAGCACATCGAACCCCTCAAAGCCTATTTCTAAGCTAGGTAAAGGATATTTAGGGTATGTTTAAATTATGGTCATGTTCCGGAATGTCCGTTACAGTACGAATCGGCATACTTTCACAGTTTGTCAAATTTAGTCCCTGTAAGCGAATAAACTTGATTTCGGCACACCAAACCTTCCAAAACTTATTTCTAAGTTATGTAAAGGTAATTTAAGGTATGTTAAGCCTATTTCACTGTTCCTGAGTGTTTGTTGCATTAAACTGGTTATATTTACGCATCAGTGCGCGTATAACCTTCCAGAAAGCGATTTAGAGCCCGAAATTGAACAAGAATTGATATGTGCAAATGATACACATATTTATACAAATACCAAATATGAAACACATTATTTCATTGGTTTGGCATCTGTTTGATGGTTGAAGTGACACAGGTGTCACAGTCTCCCCTACTTCAGGAAATGTCATCCCGAAATTTATCTAGAGGAAACTTGTGAGAGCTTGAAACATGAAGTTGAAAAGATCAAACAACACCGGTTAGAGTCCTGAACTTCTAGTAACTTTAAATAACATCATGCTTGCAATGTGAGAGGGACACTTATATACAAGTATATAAAGCATTATTGGTGCGTCCATCGTACCTTCATTACATTCTTCACGTTTTGTTATTGTTGCCACTATAGGTTCTTACACATGATAAATCTTACTAGGGTTCCTGTGCACTGAATTTCATAATTATGTACGCGTCCATAATTATGTAATTCCTTGCATAGTCCGCACAATGCATTTTATGATGTGTAGGGAAAAACCAAATGAACAAACCTGCGATGAGCGTGACTAGACCACCATCGGGTCCTTTTAATTAAATCAATGAATGATATTCTTAAGTGGACCACCAAGGAGTCTTTTCAGCCATATCATCACATGCCATTCTTAACCAGATTTTGAATCAATCTTCTGGCTTAGACCACTCAAAGGGTCTCTTTTTGAATCATGGAATGGTACTATATAATCCAAGGGTCTTAACGATTACGTAGAAGCCCCTTAAGGATTTAGGGTAGTTCCTTTGGATATCCCACTATGAATCCCTCATATGAAGGTATGGACTATTCTACGAGGATTTGGATAATGAAAACAAAAAAAACACAAAAGAAAATACATAACACATAATTACATAACCACAAAATTGTTTATCTTGATCTTTAATTCGTTAATATTTTGTAAATTTGTTTTGTTATATGTGCACATGCATTTAAAGCATACCAGGTATCCAATCCGTGGATTTTGATTGGCACTTTAAATATTTCCAAGAATCTAACTATAAAGATAGGAAGATCTCAAAAATAAAATTCGATTTTGATTATAAGGAATCGAAATGTTCGAATTAAAGCATACAAGGAATCCAATGAAGGACTCTGATTTTGCACGATAATCATCTACAAGGATCTAATTGTGAAAGTAAGAAGAACCCATATGAATTTTGGGATTTGGAAAGCGGGAGGCGTTTCAAAACCTTGCACTAGACGTGCTTATGTCAAAACTTGAGGTAAAATGCTCATGAAGTTGAGGTGTTGGTGCATACGTCTGTCGACTTCGTCTTGCATCGAGTCTTGTATTGTAATAGATAGATCAGGGCACGCAAAATGAGAAAAGTGTGTTTGTGGGTAATTTCGCACGAAATTACACCTAGGTAATTCCGCACGAAATTAGATGTTAATTCCGTACGAAATTAGATTTCGCATGAAATCTAATTCCGTTTGAGCAGGTTCGTGCGAAATTATGCTGCCTATAAATACCTGATGTGCCTTGTCATTTGTAACGATTCTGATTCTGGTAGCGAAGCTCTGCCGAAGTGTCTACAGCATTGTAATCGATCTTATATCCATATAAGGACAATTTAAAGTGTATTGCAAGCTGAATTACCTTGATACATTTGTTTCCGCCTCTCGTATTGAGTAAAAACTCTTCTGAACGACTCGTTTGGTTGGTAATACGATCCTACAAGTGGTATCAGAGCTCAGGAGGAAGAGTTTATACCAATTTAGCTGCAATTTCTGATTTCTACACCTTCTTTTTCAAAATTAACAAGTTTTCACGGTCAAAATGGCTTGATTTTCTCACATTATATGCGAAACAGTGTTTTAACAGACCCTAGAAAGAATCAGATCCTAATTCGGCTTAAAACTTGGTCAATTTTTGAAAAAAACTGTCCGAAAGTGTAATTTCGCATGAAACATTGATATAATTTCGTTTGAACATTGCTGTATCTTCGTACGAAATCAGATATTCCGCACCAAAGTGATATTCCGTTTGAGAATTTCGCACCAGATTGGTATTTCGCTTGAAAGTTGATTCCGTGTGAAAAGTGGTATTTCGTTTGAAGGGTATTTCGTTTGAAGAGAGTATTTCGCTTGAAACTGACTGTTTGTGAACTTTTGAAAATCAAATCATGGATAACGAGTTTTACAATGCCTTTGCTAGTCCGATGACAATTACTCAGAATACGATGCTTGAAAATGAAACGGGAACAACACAAAAACGCCTAAACTTATGGATATTGATGATTTTAGTGGATGGGCTGAAAGTTTTGGTAACTGGGTTGAAGCATATCACTTAGATGCATGGGAACATACTGAAGTTCAATATACTAGACCAGTCAGGAACAACAATGTGAAAATACCAATTAGAGAATTGAGTGCTGAAGAGAAAAAGAAATACAAAGATGAGAAGTTGATGGTTAGTTTGTTGCAGCAAGCGATTAAAGAAGACATCTTGATCTTACTTCAACACAATGGAAGTGCATGTTTGATATGGAATGAACTAGAATCAAAGTTTCTTGGAAGTGATGATATGCTAAAGAACAAAAAGTCACTTATGAAGAAGGAATTTGATTTGTTCCGAGGTTTAAGAAATGAAAGCACCAAGTAAATCATTGAGAGATACTGCACTTTATTGAAGAATATGAAAAGATCGGGCATCAACAAAGATAAAGATGAGTTGATTGAGAAGCTAGCTGATGCGTTGCCACATGATGTTTGGGGGACGTATCTGATGATGTTGAAGAATAAAACAGATTTTAACAACATCACGCTGAGCGAGTTTATTAAACATATTGAAGCTCAAGAGATAGAACAAAGGAAAATTGCTAGAATGAAGAACTATGATGGAGAACAAGATATTGGATTATATTACAAAAGTGGTCTTAGTGATAAAAACAATATATCTCCAAAAGTTGAAACTGCTTTCAATGCAACGGGTTCTTCTGAAAAGTCATCTCAAGGATCAAGTAGCAAAATGGGATTTTCTTCGTATCCATCGTTTGATCCACATTTTACAGCAACAAAGAGTGGCAAAGTACTTCAATGCAACATTGCATTAAATCTGGAAAATGATCAAAACTATTCAGAGGAAGTAGCTAAGAGCCATATGTCTTTGTTGGTGACTGTACTTGAATCTTATGGTAGTTTGGTTGCAGGGAAAATCAGGAATCCAATGCTTACAAAAGAGGATTACGATCAAGTAGATGCTGAAGAAACGGAGTTGATGGATATAAAGTGGTGCTTGGCCAGCGTATTGAGAAGAGCCAAAAAGTTTAAACAAATTATGGGAAGAGAAGATTTCCGTGATGCGAATGTTTCTACTTTAGGCTTTGATAAATCTAAAGTCACTTGTTTTCGTTGCAGGGAAAAGGGGCATTTCAAGATGGAGTGCACAAATCGCGAAGTAAGCAGAGCTCAAAATCCTTTCGGAAACAACGACTACTATCGAAAGGAGATTTATCATCAAGTTGCTCAACAGCCATATCAACAACAACAGCCACAAACTGCACATGCTAGAAAAGAGATTGAAGATTCAAAGAGAGCGTGTCTGGTCAATAAAAATGATGGAAGTTCATCAAAGGATTTCAGTTGGGACAAATATATTCCAGCGGATAATAAAGCCTGTCTGATAAATCAAGATGATGAAAGATTACCAGAAGGATTTAGCTGGGAAAACTTTTGTCCAGACAAAGAGATTTTAAAAGCTAAAGCTGTTGTTGCTCAGGTTATCAATGATTATACTGATGACTATTGGGCAGAAAAAATCAGAAAACGTTTAAATGCTGAAGCTGAGAAAAAGAAGGAAGTTGAAGAAGAAGTTCAAATGAGAGTAGTCAAAGAAATTCCAGAATTTGAAATTAAAACAGATGCTGATGCAGTCAAGGTCTCTGAGAAGTGTATGAATTGTGAATCTCTGATAAAGCAAAACAATGAATTGCTACACAACATAAAAAGGCTGAAAGAATCATATGATGTCTTGAACAAAGCCATGAACAAATACAATGAGTCGAGCAGTGAACAAGATATAGCAATGAATACACTCAAAGGAGCATACATGAGACAGCTTGACAATGTCAATTATTACACCGAGAAGTGTGCTGAGCTTGAATTGAAGTTGGAAACTCAGAGAATAGAAACCGAGAGAATAAATAGTTTGTTAAAAAGTTACTCATGTTCTACTTTTGTGGTTGACAGGATTTACCCGATAGTAGAAGGATTGAAGACGTTTGAAGAAGAAAAGACTTCTAAAAAGAAGAATTCTGAAACAAAAGAAGATGATGAAGTAAAGATTTCTGGTAAGAAACCAAGTGTTGTCTATAACAAATGTCCACCCCCGGTCGAAAATGGATATTCTCCTCGAAATCCAAATTCAGAAAGAGTAAAAAAGGCAACAAACTTACAGTGGGAGTCTGAGTCTTCAGATAATTTGCCAGAAAACATTGATGTCACGTTTACATCGTCTGACACTGATCATGAGTCCGAGATAATAAAGAAATTGGTCGATCAGGTGTTGGATAAAGATGAAACAAAGGAGTCAAAGTCGGAGTCAAAATCAGAGTCAAAATCAAAGTCCGACACGTCAAGTCAAAAAGACAAACAGGGCAAAAGAGTTTATAATAAAGAATTTTTGTTATCAAAATCTAATTTGAAAGATGAACCGATCAAAGTAGCATATACTTTGAAAGATTCTGACAAATTATATTTTGATGAGGCTTTCCCAATAAGAGGTGTTAAACCAGAAATGATAAAAAAGATTTTCAAACTAATAGAAATTGATATTTCTGAAATAAAAGATAAATATCTTTCTGAAGAACCAAGTCCTTACACCTCAAGAATTAAACAAAGATTAAACAAGAAAATGGGTTACAGTTCTGGTTCAGGTTATCAAAAGAAACCAAACCATAACGGTAATTTCAAAAAGAAAGGTCTGGGTTTTATTCCACCAAAAAATCATAAAAATAAGAAAATTTATAAATCAAAAACTGTTTTTGTTACAGGAAAAACATCTGAAGAAGAAAAAGAACAAGGTTTCAGAAAGCAATCCAACAAAGAATTCCTTGCCAAGAAGCAAGAAGAAATGAAGAAAATTGTTACTCAAAAGAAGATAGAGACAAGAACTTGTTTTCAGTGCAAAACAGTTGGTCATATTGCCAGGAATTGTCCAAAGGCAATACAAATGAAACAGGAAGTCTCTGGTAAACTCAAAGAAAAAATGGTTGACTTTGAACCACCAATTGACAGATCTAAAATTTTTAAAAATTCAAAATTTGAAATTGGTGAATGTTCAAAGACTGGTGTTAAAAGAAAGGAAAGGCTTAACAATCAAAAATGGGTTGTTAAGAATTCAAGTGACAGTTCAGGTGATGAATCTGATTCCACAAAATCAGAGGAGCCACAAGTTGAAGAAAAAGAGAAGTCAGTTCCGCCTTTGGATGATGAAAATTTTCCACCAATGCGGGCTGAAAATTTTAAAACAAAAGTTGGAAAAATTGAAATATCAAATCAATTTTTTTTCGAAAAGAAAGAATTTGACATTGAAAAGGCTTTTAATCCCACAGTGCAAAATATTTTTGGAAAAATGATTGATCGAAGGGTCAAAGGGGTAAAAGAATTCTATGAGAAGAAGATGGAAGGTAAGCAACCGAGTGTTAATAACTCGGAATTTCCCATGGTCTGTCAGGCTTGGAAAAATCTCTCTAACTGAAAAAATCTGACTTGTCGGAGCTCCCAAGTTGGTAATCGCGGAGCATGAATCGGCATCATTCTTGAAATGTTTTTGAATATGTTTAAGTGTGACTTGCCGGAACTCCCAGGTTGGTAAGTGTGGAGTAGGAATCGGCATTTTGAGATTTCAATCTACAAGAGGTATTTTGTTGGTAAGCAAACCAACAAGTGGTTGAAAGAGAGGTTTTACTTACAAGTTGTTGGTAGTTATTCTTACAAGTGGTTAATCAAGGTAATTAAATTGAACTTGATTTAACTATAATTCAAATGATTGAAAAACAAAGTGATGAATGAATCCCCATTTTTACAAGTGGTGAAATCAACAAAACTTATTTTCCAGAAAAACCATTTGATTAAAACAAACTTAAGTGTTTTGAAATCATAATGGGAAAATAGTTTGTTGTGAGGGGGAGTTCTGATTGTTTATGGAAAGTGGATGGCGAATTGAAGCGATTTGATATCAGGTTGTCATTTTATTTGTACAGTTTGTTTTCAAATTTTGTTAAATGGTTTTGAATTTTAGGGGGAGTAAGAAACTTCAGAAAATCCAAAAACATTAGAAAATTAATGATGAGTTTTGTTGGGAAAAAGAGGAGATGATAGTACATCAGTGGACTATCACAGCATGCTAAAGAATTGGAAAGTCAATATGTGATAAACGGTCTCACTGATGATGTGCCAGTAGGTTTTTGCACAATTAGTAGATTGTGACGAGATATAAACCTAAATTTCAAACTTACTTATCTCGTGGGGAACATCTCTTGGATATATGGGTAACCCCCGAAATCTTGTTTGAAAGGTCCCTCTTTCTGAGATACTAGGTCTTTATACTCAGTGATATCTGGGGTATTATCCCGGGAATTCTGATTTTGCGGAAGCAATGGCTTAGTCCCCGTATAATACTTTTCGCTTGCTTGAAATATAGCATCACCCTCAGTACAAAAAATGATGAAACATTGAAAAATACTAATCAGGTGCTGTTGAAGAAAAGATTCTCTAAAGGGAACACACCAAAAGTCGAAGCCGTCATCTCTCTGATTTTGCGGAAGCAATAGCCTGAACTCTCACGGCCCTCGCAATTAACCATTTACAGATATCATCTAGGTATACTCACCTGTAAGATTGAATATTGGGATCTGGATACGGGAGTATATTCTGAGGTGGGACACGCGAATAAGTTTAAGTCTCTAAAACACTAATCTCGTATCTCGAAATAGTTGAACTTTGTGTGAAAATTTAAGAGGATCAGTATACTGACAATCTAAGTGAATCATTTAGAACTTAAAATGTTTAAAGCTTAACGGTGTTGGTGATTTGTCTCAAAAACTGATATGATCCTCTTACATAAACAAAAATATTGTGTGTAAATATTTCTTTACTACATTTCGTTAAAATCAAAATTCCAAAAAGATTTTCTGTGTGTTTTAGCATAAATTTTTGTAAAATCCAAAAAGATTTTCGACAATTGATGTTGGAGAGCTAATTTTCAAAATTCCAAGTGCTAAACATGCTGAACAAGTTTGGGAGAGTGTTTTTGAAATGAAGAATGTTTGTCTAAATGATCATCAAAAGCTTTTATTTGATAAATCATTCTGGAAAAATACCTGCAAATGATATAAATTTTGATAAATTTTAAATTTGTGAAACTTATGTTTGTGGTAGAGATTGTGCAGGAAAAGCTAGGTTCTGATACCTGAGTAGAGTGTGAGCTAGGTCACGATCCTAGAACGCAAATTCCAGACTGCGATCCCAGCTTATCGAAAGGGGAGTCTGATGACATCAAGAGGGAGTCTGAAGATGTAAGTTGTTGATGCTAATGATCTTAAGGAATCAAGAGACCTGATCAAGAAGAGTATAGAGCCAGGTTAAGATTCTAGGAGAAAGAGAAAAGAGATTGATTGAGGATGCTTACAATGGAGAATTTTTGGAGATATTGAAAAGACTGATAAAGGCTGAAGGTTTGACAACCGAAGACTCGACACCGAAGACTTCGTCAACATCCGAGGGGGAGTCTGTTGGTGCATACGTCTGTCGACTTCATCTTGTATCGAGTCTTGTATTGTAATAGATAGATCAGGGCACGCAAAATGAGAAAAGTGTGTTTGTGGGTAATTTCGCACGAAATTACACCTAGGTAATTCCGCACGAAATTAGATGTTAATTCCGTACGAAGTTAGATTTCGCATGAAATCTAATTCCGTTTGAGCAGGTTCGTGCGAAATTATGCTGCCTATAAATACCTGATGTGCCTTGTCATTTGTAACGATTCTGATTCCGGTAGCGAAGCTCTGCCGAAGTCTCTACAACATTGTAATCGATCTTATATCAATATAAAGATAGTTTAAAGTGTATTGCAAGCTGAATTACCTTGATACGTTTGTTTCCGCCTCTCGTATTGAGTAAAAACTCTTCTGAACGACTCGTTTGGTCGGTAATATGATCCTACATGAGGCGCTAGATATGCCAAGGCGACATATGAAGCAGAGTTTGAAGGTTAAGTCAATGTATGGGGAAAATGTTTTTGAAAACTATGCATGGGGTTCTTTTTGAAATGGGTTTAATGTTTTTGAAATCTTACATAATACTCTTGAAATCATAAAATAAGTGTATTAGATAAGTATACTTATAAAATGTTTTAAAATCATGCGAGATGAATTTTGAAATTATGTATAAGGTTTTTGAAAACATGAATGATGTTTTTGAAATCATGCACTTGATATATTAAGTAAATATACTATGTTAAAAATGTTTTCAAACTATATGAAACATTTCGAAATCATGAAGGTTGTTTTGTAAACTTATGCTATGCATGTTGTTATGAAAATCAGAATGTAATGATACGGGTATGAGATTGCAAATACCCAAGGATTCAAAGGCACAAATGTGCAAAAAGCACGATTACTCATAATGTCGCTTTATTTCCTGTACTTCGTCTCTTAGAATGAAACGAGTACTTTAAAATTTTCGAGGAAATCATGAGTGATCACTTGAAAGGGGGAATCACAAGAGTAGTTTGTTTAAAGAACGTAGTTCTTTGATGTAGGTATCGTAGGGAAATGCCATACACATATGTAACTACACCTGTACATCAGAATTGTGAACAACAATTTATTTATAAACAAAGCAAATTGTTTCAGGGTTCAACAAAAGATACAAGAGCAGAAGATTCAAATTATTTAAAGCAGCAGTTTCTTCTAATCAGCCAAATGCTTATCCATGGGTTGGATTTGCATTGGCAAGCTTTGGGCATTTATTCACGAAATGACCCATCTTGCCACAGTTGTAGCACGATCCAGGAGGAAAGTGAGCTTGAGCAGGGTTGGCTCGGAGTTGAGTAGCAGGAAGATTTGCATCAATTTTGTTTTGGATAGCGAAGCGGCATATGTCAACCAAATGTCCCCATCGTCCACAATGGGTACATTTGAAACATGGTGAAAGACATATGAGGAAACAAGTGAAATGTTATAGGATAATCAAAACAGAATGGCAATGCATAAAATTGCGATCATTTGTTTGTTACCTAGGGCAAACAAATGAGACAGTGACAAATCAAAGTAAACGAGTCATATTAATGTATCACTGAAGACATGCTTGCCTATAAGTGAACACTCACCCCAAGAGTTCCCAGGTAAGAGTGACTGGTCTGATACTGCGGATTTGTACGAACACTCTAACCTTAGACAGAAAACTCAGAGTACAGGTATTCACCCTTCCAGTTTGCACGTGTTCACATTATAAGACCCAACTTTGATGAGATTTTGAAGACTTAGATGGTTCAAAACCTTATAATAAATCATCCTAGAACAGATGATTGGTCTTCAAAGCGGATTTGAAATTTGTGTTCTTGTTGTGGTTGTCGCCTAAGGATAGGTGACGGTATTGTTTTATGACTAAACGCAAGTATACTCGCGTTAGGGTCCTAGGAAGGTTATAGACTAGGTCAAAGTATTACTAATAACCTAATTCCCTATAACCATGAGCTCTGATACCAACTTTTCTGTCACACCCCGACCATGTAAAATAACAAATCATGGCGGAAACGCCGGGGAGTGTTGTAACAGAATCATTGTTTCATAACACATGGAAATTTGAAATTTTGTTTTATTGATTTAATAGAGTTACAATGTCTTAACAACAATGTAACACCTCGTAAATTCATGTCCAATAATGTATCGACACGTGTCATGAGCTTTAAATATGTAAAAGATTATTTTAGAGGGACTAAAGTTGACAAACAAGGAAAGTATGTGAATAAAATGGTTCAAAATGTCAACAATGGATAAATATATCTTTCAACAACCCTACACGATGTTTATACCCTTAAACTAATGGATCATGGATCATACGAAGCTAATTGTGAAAGAAAGTGAGAGATTACAAACTACAGGGGTTAAATGTGTCAACATGTTTAAAGTATACCTCTGAATGATCTTTTAGCAAACCCGAAGCTTTGTAACGATAAATTATACTCACTAGAATATGTGATAAAAAGTTCACAAGGTTTCGATAAAGTATGAGAAAGTTATGATAATATCCGTATACGAGGGGTTAAAAGCGTCAACGTTGAAATTAAAGGCTTTACGGGTGATCAAAAATTAACCAAGGATATAATCATGTTTGTTTATGCCTTGGAGCCCTTAAAATTTAAGTTAGAGGGTCAAAATGCAAGAAATGAAGTTAAAACCACGTTTACAAGGACCAGGGACCTAAAGTGCAAAGTTTGGAAACTTGTAACCTGAGTCTGGGCTTCACACGGGGCGCGTAAGGATTGCCCAGAACCTTACATGGGCCGCCTGGGACTGCCAGCATCAGAAAATGTGGACAGCTTCCTGTTTCAGCAAGTTTAACCGACTTATGGAGCTTGTTTTCGATTCTATGGGCTTGTTTGATGTTTTATAAAGGCCTAGGGACACTTGGGATGATTAGGAATCATCCCACAGACTTATTTGGCATGATCTTGATGAATCAAAGCTCCTATATAAGAAACCCAAAGTTGCACCATTTGAGCACTTCACTTGCAAACTTCACAACTTCACTTCTGGAGAGTTTTGGAGCTCAAGCACCCTTCCTAGTGATCTCTAGTCGTGCTTAGGACCTTTGTAAGTGTCCTTAACTTTCTTTAATTCAGTTTTGCTTAGTTAATTAGCCTAAAGTCAAACTATCGTAATTAAGATTTGACTTCCTCATTAATCTTAATTTGTCCAGTCAAATTCCAAATTGAAAGTACCTATGAGTGGGTAATTATGTGGGCAATAAACCCTTAAAAGGGCACCCTCTGATTCCCACTCTAACTAGGTCAATTGTCGGGTCAAAGTTAATCTCAAAAAGTCAACAGAAAGCTTATTTTCAAATTAAAGCATAATTAGCAATGTAGAAGCTATGCAATCTGTTTTGTCATTAATATAACTTGGTAATTAATGTAAGAACATGTCTAAACATGTTTAACTCGACAATTTTCAGTTTAAGCTCGGTTCGAAACCGAAAGTCGCAAAAGTAGACTTTTGCTTTGACTTTCAGTTCTGACCCATTAGAGCATAGTTTAGAAATGCCTTAGAGCTTTATTAGGACCAAGTTACATATAAGTATAACCCTCTGTGATTATACAACTTGGTTCATTAGTTATCCGATTCATATGCATATTTCCGTTAAATGCCTAAATGTTGACTATTATGCCCATATGACCTTAAAACATGAATTTTGAAAATGTAAAAGAGTAGAAACCTTAGTTACTGATTTATAAACTTGTACCTAAAATTTGACATCAGTTTGAGGTCTAGATTAAGAGTTATGCTCATTAGCGTAAATAGAAAGCTTTTTAGTAATTAAACGGTGTAATTAGCGTATAGCCTATCTAAACCCGATTTTTGATACCAAACTTTTTACCCACTGATATAAAATAATATTTTGGGATTTTTGGAGATTTTTATTTATTTTTAGGCTAAGCATAACATAGAGTTCTAAGCTTGATCCGGTAATTGCCGGTTTTGCCCTTTTAGGCTATAAAATGAGTTTTACAAATCCTTTTGATCCCAAACCTTTTTCTACTGATCCAATATGATAAATAGAATAATTTAAGCCTTCTGTAATAATAAAAAACATCAGCTTTTCTTTAAAAACCCGTAAATCGCTTAAAACCGCCTTTTTACGCGTTTTTAACGCATAGTATGTATTAAAACTATTTTTAACATATAAGGTTGATACTTACTGATATTTTTAGTAAATTTTTATATTTTAACAGTAAGCAAAAGTTTTAAACTCAAATTTCCAGTTTTGACCTTTTAGGCTTAAGTGAAATTACCGAAATGCCCCTGCGGTGCATAGTTTAGTTATAAAGGATAAATTTCACATATAAACAATACTCTACTGTTATGACTTATAAAAATAAATATTTTTACTGATTATATCAGACCTGTAACTCAGATTAATATTTAAACTCTTTTATAACCTTTAAAATGACCAAAATACCCCTACGGGGGGCGTAATTTGAGTTTAAATCCGTTTTGGGCATAATAGAAGATATCTTACTGATTTCACAACATATTTAAGGCATATTAACTTAGGAAACTTGCATATGACGCATTTGGTTACCCGTTACGCATTTTTCGCGTTCGGATCGGCTTATGTAACTAGTTTGCATAATTTAGCCGAAACGGGTCAAACCATATCGTTTTCATCTCAAAATCCAGAATGTGTTTAAGTTACCCATATTAAACAAGCATACAAGCTTGTCGGGTCAAAACCACATTCTAAACCGGTCTTCGCCTTATCATGCGTTTGAACCGTATCTTCCTTTTGAAAACTAACCGGTCTAAATCTAAGCTTAATTAAAGACCCGTTAGGATTCTAATAGGTTATTAAAAACCTTCGTTCCAGATTAGGAGCCCAGTAAAAGCTACGTGCACTTGCTGTTTGTGATTTATACTTTGCTCAGGTAAATACTCTTAACTTATTTTCCCTATACGGGCTTGGGATACGGTATTATAATAATACCGCTTGGTCGGGTATGTAGTCATTTAAATCGGATTGTGATTAATGCATTTACATAACTCATTTTATTCTGTATTATTTGGTATATGGCCTTTGGGGGTTAAATGACCATGTCCTGGATATCCTTAGCATTATTCAAAGAAATGGCCACGACCTAAGCTCGGTGTGTAGGCGTACACCTGACAGTTGCATATGTAAAAACTGGTAGTCTACTTAAAGGAATCAACCTTGTGGGTATTATACCCGTGGCGTGTCAGTTAATCTAGACCGGCCCTACAAACCTGCCCTGACGGACGACAAATAAGTAAAACTGTATACAGGATTATTTTTGAATAATTGTCCCAAGTTATAAAAGATATTTTTGCCTAAGTGCATTCAAATCAATTTTTAAACATTTTTCAAAATGAGTCAGTTAAGTTGTATTTACCAGTGTAAACTGACGTATTTTCCAAAAAGGCTAAGTGCAGGTACTATACGTAATAGGCTGGCTACTCCAGGCATCAATAATCAAGTCTCGCAAGCTCTAGATGTTAAAGTCTGTTGAACAATTTCCTTTTTCTTTCGATCCTCCTGTGGATCTGTTTCAACTATTTTGTGATACTTAATATTACAATTTATTCAGTTGAAATGAATCTATCCTTTGCTTCCGCTATGCATTTAAATTTGTGTTGTTTGACTATGACGATATCAATTATGTCACGATACTCCCCACCGGGCCCACTGGTAATACGTGGAAATATCGGGGTGTGACAGGTTGGTATCAGAGCCAATACTGAGTGAATTAAACACTAACCTTTTGTTTTTAATCTCGGTTACACAATTGCACATTCTTTGATTCTCGAGTCTAGACAAAGAACTTAGGACTAATCCTAATTCGTTTTATTTTGTCCTTATTTGTTTCCTTTGTTTTTTTTCTGATTAGCCCCTGCATGGGCAAGTAATTTCAGTTAGAAGTCTCGTTTAGGGCAACCATGTAATTGTTTAAATTTTAATGGAACGGTTAGATTTAAAATAACATTCCTGTTATAAGATCTACCATTATAATAAAATGGCAAAAATCTAAAAAGGACAAGACCTAGCCATGTGTCACCTTAAGACAGGGCCAAGATGGTAGTTCCTCAATTAGATTTAGATCCTTACTAACATCTCAATTTAGGATTTTTCTGCGTTAAATATTAAAAAGAATCTTAAAGGAAAAACCTAGTCTATATGTCATTGCAGACATGACCAAGATGGTAAAACCTATTCAAAAGATTCCAACCCTTGTTAACATCTGAAAACATGTTAACATTCTTGGCAAAATGTGATTCGATAAAATCACATAAGTCATTCTTAAATTGGGATATTCCAACTTCCCTTAATTATATAATCATCCCTTAAGGATAAAGTGCCTACGGTCTATAATTAACGTCCTTTGGGACTAAAGACAGTGGTGGCCTACAACTCCCTGTCAAGAAAAGGTAATGAACTTTGATTCAAACCTTAATGCCTTGATTCCATAAAATCTGGGCTTATAAATTAAACTTGTCTATGTGACTAGGCCTTTTTGTGCTATTATTAAATTATAACTAGGGATTGTAATAAAGCTCTTGAATATGTATATATTTAACAAATTAACTAAAATGGTTATTAAAAACCATGGTTAAAAAATCGTCAAGAACGATAGTACTGTATAGACTTCCAAATAAACCTTGTCCTTATTTTCTTTTATGTAGCAATTAAAGCTACATGACTAGGTCAGAAGAGGTAAACAGTCATCCGGTGGAAAACCATGAAAATGCTAAGATACATGTGACCGGTGCGGAGCTGCAAGCATTAATAGATAATGCTGTTACAAAAGCTATAGAGCGGCAGTATAATGAATCTAGCGGGACTCAAAGTAGGACCCTATCCGCACCGCATTCCAAGCCTAAGACTCATTCAGAGGCTCACAGCAAGCCACCCTCTAAGAAAGATGAGCCAAAGAAAGATGATGATCGACATTCATCTAATCAACACAGTGCTCCATCCAAGAGGATAGTGTTCGATAATGAACCACGTACCAAGTCCTGTACTTATAAGTACTTTGTTTCCTGCAAACCCCGGGATTTCACTGGGGAGAAAGGGGCAATTGACTGTATGACTTGGTTAGATGAAATGGACACCGTGGTCGATATCAACGGTTGTGCTGAAAGGGATGTAGTGAAGTATGTATCCCAATCATTCAAGGGAGAGGCGCTAGCATGGTGGAAGTCTCTCATTCAGGCTGGTGGAAAGATCCCACTCTACAATCTGACATGGGATCAGTTTGTTGCTCTCATTAAGGAGAATTACTGCCCTCAGCATGAGGTGGAAAGGATTGAGTCAGATTTCTTATCATTGGTGATGAAGAATTTAGATTGTCAAGCTTACCTCACCAGTTTCAATACCCTGTCTAGGCTGGTTCCGTATCTGGTAACACCGGAACCCAAGCGAATTGCTCGCTTCATTGGGGGGTTTAGCCCCAGAGATCAAGGCCAGTGTTAAGGCATCTAGACCTGCTACTTTTAGGTCGGTAACTGATCTATCTCTATCTCTTACTTTGGATGCGGTTAGGCTAAAATCGCTTAAGAACTCGGAAGACAGTAAGAGAAAACGTGAGGACGACAACTCACGACAATCTGAGAAGAAGCACAAGGGAAACACTGATTCCAAGAAGTTTGGGTCTGGAAAGAGTAGTCAACGAACAAAGGAGAAGCCAAAGTGCACGACTTACCAAAAACGCCACTTTGGAAAATGCAGACTTGAGTCCAAGTCTCAGTCAGGACCAGCTGCATGTGGGTTATGCAAGTCTAAAGAGCACAAGACTGTGGATTGCAAGAAAATTAAGGATGCCACGTGCTACAACGGCAATGAGAAAGGGCATATCAAGACCAACTGTCCTAAATATGCCAAGAAGCCTGATGAGGTCAAGAAGACCAATGCAAGGGTCTTCCGGATGGATGCAAAGGAAGCTGTTCAGGACGACAATGTGATAACAGGTACCTTTCTCATAAATGATGTTTATGCAAGAGTGCTATTTAATTCAGGAGCTGATAAGTCGTTTGTAGATAATAAGTTTTGTAAGTTGCTGAATTTACTTGTTAAAACCTTAAGTGTGAAGTATGAGGTTGAATTAGCCGATGGAACTAGAGAAACCACATCAACATTGTTAGATGGATGTTCCATATCCATTAGGAACCACTCTTTTCCATTGTCCTTACTTCCTTTGAAGTTAGCCGGTTTTGATATAGTTATAGGCATGGACTGGTTATAAGCAAGTGGTGATCAAGACTCCGTTTGGTGAGTCACTTACCATTCAGGGAGATACCCAGTATGGACTGCCTGAACAAATGTCTATGCTCAAGGCATCTAGATGTTTGAAGAAGGGTTGTGTCATTTATATGGCACAGGTGACTATTGATGAATAGAAGCCCAACGTCGAAGATATTCCCGTCATTTCTGAGTACCCTGAAGTATTTCCTGAAGAACTACCTAGTTTACCACCAGATAGGCAAGTAGAATTCAGAATTGACATTATTCCAGGAGCAGCACCTGTTGCAAGGGCACCTTACAGGTTGGCACCAACAGAGATGAAAGAGTTGAGGACTCAGCTAGACGATTTATTGGCTAAAGGTTTCATTCGTCCTAGTTCATCTCCTTGAGGAGCACCAATCCTGTTTGTGAAGAAGAAGGATGGGTCGATGCGTCTATGCATCGATTATCGTGAGCTTAATAAGGTCACTATCAAGAATAGATATCCATTGCCCAGGATCAACGATTTGTTCGATCAACTTCAAGGGGCGAGTTATTTCTCCAAGATTGATTTAAGGTCAGGCTATCATCAACTTAAGGTTAAAGATGAAGATGTGCACAAGACTGCATTTAGGACTCGTTATGGTTATTACGAGTTCCTAGTGATGCCTTTTGGGCTCACTAATGCACCAGCGGCATTCATGGATCTCATGAACCGCGTCTGCAAGCCATACTTGGACAAATTTGTTATCATCTTCATTGACGACATTCTGATTTATTCAAAGAATCAGTCCGACCATGAGAAGCATCTTCGATGCATTCTGGAGCTGCTTCAACAGGAAAAGCTCTACGCCAAATTTTCAAAGTGTGAATTTTGGCTTCGAGAAGTCCAGTTTCTTGGACATGTTGTTAGTGAGCGTGGTATCCAAGTAGATCCCGCTAAAGTTGAAGCTGTCATGAATTGGAAAAAGCCAAAGACGCCTACAGAGATTCGTAGCTTTCTAGGTTTAGCAGGATATTATAGGCGATTTATAGAAAACTTCTCAAGGATTGCTGCACCCCTAACTTCGTTGACACGTAAGAATATTAAGTTTGACTGGGGCCCTAGGCAGCAGGAATCCTTTGACATCCTTAAGCAAAAGTTGAGCAATGCTCCAGTATTGACATTGCCTGATGGAATAGAGAAATTTGTAGTATATTGTGATGCATCGCACACAAGTATGGGATGTGTGCTTATGCAGAAAGGCAAGGTTATTGCCTATGCTTCTCGACAGTTAAAGGTGCACGAGAAGAATTACACCACCCATGATTTGGAGCTGGGTGCCGTTGTATTTGCACTAAAACTGTGGAGGCATTATTTGTATGGAACTAAGTGTGTGATCTACTCTGATCACAAAAGCCTTCAACATTTGTTCAATCAGAAGGACTTGAACATGAGGCAGCGACGTTGGATGGAAACTTTGAATGATTATGACTGTGAGATAAGATACCATCCCGGCAAGGCAAATGTAGTCGCCGATTCCTTAAGTAGAAAGGAAAGAGTGAAGCCCATAAGAATCAATGTCAAGAGCATTGAATTAAGGAATAGTTTGAATGAAAGGTTGATTAGCTGCACAGAAGGAAGCTATATTAGAAGCTAACTATCCTGATGAAAAGCTAGGAGTAACTGAAGAGCAGTTATCCTATGGCAAGGACAGAATCCTGAGGTTAAATGGACGAATATGGGTTCCAATTTATGGAGGACTTCGGGATGTTATCCTCCAGGAAGCCCACAGTTCTAAGTACTCCGTTCATCCTGGAGCTGACAAGATGTACCAGGATCTAAAGACGAATTTTTGGTGGATAGGCTTGAAGAAGTCTATAGCTACCTATGTAGCCAAGTGTTTGACGTGCGCACAAGTTAAAGCTGAACATCAAAAGCCATCAGGTTTGCTACAACAGCCTGAACTTCCCACCTGGAAGTGGGAAATGGTGACTATGGATTTTATCACCAAATTGCCAAAGAAAAAGAAAGGAAATGATACTATTTGGGTGATAGTAGATAGACTGACTAAGTCAGCACATTTCCTACCCATCAAGGAGACTCATAGCTCCGACATATTAGCCCAGTTGTACGTAGATAAGATTGTATCTTTCCATGGCGTACTAGTGTCTATTATCTCAGACAGAGATACTAGATACACATTTTTGGAAAAGTTTCCAACAATCTTTGGGCACGCGCTTAAATTTTAGTACGGCTTACCATCCTCAGACGGACGGGCAGAGTGAGCGTACCATCCAAACTTTGGAAGACATGCTTCGTGCATGTGTGATTGACTTAAGTGGTAGTTGGGATAACCACCTGCCATTGATCGAGTTCTCCTATAACAATAGCTACCATACTAGTATTCAGGCAGCGCCTTTTGAGGCATTATATGGTAGAAAATGCAGGACGCCTATTTGTTGGGCAGAAGTAGGAGAAGCTCAGTTATCAGGACCTGACTTAGTCTTTGAAACGAATGACAAGATTGTGCAGATAAGAGATCGTCTCAAAGCTGCCAGAGATAGGCAGAAAAGCTACGCAGATAAAAGGCGTAAACCTTTAAAGTTCGAGGTAGGTGATAAAGTTCTGCTTAAAGTATCACCCTGGAAAGGAGTGATGCGATTTGGTAAGAAAGGTAAGTTAAGCCCAAGGTATATAGGACCATTCGAGATCATCGAATGTGTAGGAACAGTGGCTTATAAGTTAAACTCACCTGAAGAGCTCAGTGGTATTCCCAATGTATTCCACATCTGCAATCTAAAGAAATGTCTAGCTGATGAATCGCTAGTCATACCACATACGGATGTGCATATAGATGAGAGCTTGAAATTTGTGGAAAAACCTTTGTTGATCGAGGATCGACAAGTTAAGAAGCTTCGAAGGAAGCATGTGCCAATTGTCAAGGTTAAATGGGATGCCCGCAGAGGTCCCGAGTACACGTGGGAGGTAGAGTCCACAATGAAAGAAAAATACCCTCATTTGTTTCAGTAAATCTCGAGGTCGAGATTTATTTTAAGGGGGTGAGGATGTAACACCTCGTAAATTCATGTCCAATAATGTATCGACACGTGTCATGAGCTTTAAACGTGTAAAAGATTATTTTAGAGGGACTAAAGTTGACAAACAAGGAAAGTATGTGAATAAAAGGGTTTAAAATGTCAACAATGGATAAATATATCTTTCAACAACCCTACACGATGTTTATACCCTTAAACGAATGGATCATAGATCATACGAAACTAATTGTTAAAGAAAGTGAGAGATTACAAACTACAGGGGTTAAATGTGTCAACATGTTTAAAGTATACCTCTGAGTGACCTTTTAGCAAACCCGAAGCTTTGTAACGATAAATTACACTCACTAGAATATGTGATAAAAATTTTACAAGGTTTCGATAAAGTATGAGAAAGTTATGATAATATCCGTATACGAGGGGTTAAAAGCATCAACGTTGAAATTAAAGGCTTTACGGGTGATCATAAAGTTAACCGAGGACTTGATGATGTTTGTTTATGCCTTGGAGCCCTTAAAAGTTAAGTTAGAGGGTTAAAAATGCAAGAAATAAAGTTAAAACCACGTTTACAAGGACCAGGGACCTAAAGTGCAAAGTTTGGAAACTTGTAACCTGAGTCTGGGCTTCACACGAGGCGTGTAAGGATTGCCCAGAACCTTACGCGGGCCGCCTGGGACTGCCAGCATAAAAAAATGTGGACAGCTGCCTGTTTCAGCAAGTTTAACCAACTTATGGAGCTTGTTTTCGATTCTATGGGCTTGTTTGATGGTTTATAAAGGCCTAGGGACACTTGGGATGATTAGGAATCATCCCATATACTTATTTGGCATGATCTTGATGAATCGAAGCTCCTATATAAGAAACCCAAAGTTGCACCATTTGAGCACTTCACTTGCAAACTTCACAACTTCACTTCTGGAGAGTTTTGGAGCTCAAGCACCCTTCCTAGTGATCTCTAGTCGTGCTTAGGACCTTTGTAAGTGTCCTTAACTTTCTTTAATTCAGTTTTGCTTAGTTAATTAGCCTAAAGTCAAACCGTCATAATTAAGATTTGACTTCTTCATTAATCTTAATTTGTCCAGTCAAATTCCAAATTGAAAGTACCTATGAGTGGGTAATTATGTGGGCAATAAACCCTTAAAAGGGCACCCTCTGATTCCCACTCTAACTAGGTCAATTGTCGGGTCAAAGTTAATCTCAAAAAGTCAACATAAAGCTTATTTTCAAATTAATGCATAATTAGCAATGTAGAAGCTATGCAACATGTTTTATCATTAATATAACTTGGTAATTAATGTAAGAACATGTCTAAACATGTTCAACTCGACAATTTTCAGTTTAAGCTCGGTTCGGAACCGAAAGTCGCAAAAGTAGACTTTTGCTTTGACTTTCAGTTCTGACCCATTAGAGCATAGTTTAGAAATGCCTTAGAGCTTTATTAGGACCAATTTACATATAAGTATAACCCTCTGTGATTATACAACTTGGTTCATTAGTTATCTGATTCATATGCATATTTCCGTTAAATGCCTAAATGTTGACTATTATGCCCATATGACCTTAAAACATGAATTTTGAAAATGTAAAAGAGTAGAAACCCTAGTTACTGATTTATAAACTTATACCTAAAATTTGACATCAGTTTGAGGTCTAGATTAAGAGTTATGCTCATTAGCGTAATTAGAAAGCTTTTTAGTAATTAAACGGTGTAATTAGCGTATAGCCTATCTAAACCCGATTTTTGATACCAAAATTTTTACCCACTGATATTAAATAATATTTTGGGATTTTTGGAGATTTTTATTTATTTTTAGGCTAAGCATAACATAGAGTTCTAAGCTTGATCCGGTAATTGTTGGTTTTGCCCTTTTAGGCTATAAAATGAGTTTTACAAATCCTTTTGATCCCAAACCTTTTTCTACTGATCCAATATGATAAATAGAATATTTTAAGCCTTCTGGAATAATAAAAACCATCAGCTTTTCTTTAAAAACCCGTAAATCGCTTAAAACCGCCTTTTTACGCGTTTTTAACGCATAGTATGTATTAAAACTATTTTTAACATATAAAGTTGATACTTACTGATATTTTTAGTAAATTTTTATATTTTAACGGTAAACAAAAGTTTTAAACTCAGATTTCCAGTTTTAACCTTTTAGGCTTAAGTGAAATTACCGAAATGCCCCCGCGGTGCATAGTTTAGTTATAAAAGATAAATTTCACATACAAACAATACTCTACTGTTATGACTTATAAAAATAAATATTTTTACTGATTATATCAGACCTGTAACTCAAATTAATATTTAAACTCTTTTATAACCTTTAAAATGACCAAAATACCCCTACGGGGGGCGTAATTTGAGTTTAAATCCGTTTTGGGCATAATAGAAGATATCTTACTGATTTCACAACATATTTAAGGCATATTAACTTAGGAAACTTGCATATGACGCATTTGGTTACCCGTTACGCATTTTTCGCGTTCGGATCGGCTTATGTAACTAGTTTGCATAATTTAGCCGAAACGGGTCAAACCATATCGTTTTCATCTCAAAATCCAGAATGTGTTTAAGTTACCCATATTAAACAAGCATACAAGCTTGTCGGGTCAAAACCACATTCTAAACCGGTCTTCGCCTTATCATGCGTTTGAACCGTATCTTCCTTTTGAAAACTAACCGGTCTAAGTCTAAGCTTAATTAAAGACCCGTTAGGATTCTAATAGGTTATTAAAAACCTTCGTTCCAGATTAGGAGCCCAGTAAAAGCTACGTGCACTTGCTGTTTGTGATTTATACTTTGCTCAGGTAAATACTCTTAACTTATTTTCCCTATACGGGCTTGGGATACGGTATTATAATAATACCGCTTGGTCGGGTATGTAGTCATTTAAATCGGATTGTGATTAATGCATTTACATAACTCGTTTTATTCTGTATTATTTGGTATATGGCCTTTGGGGGTTAAATGACCATGTCCTGGATATCCTTATCATTATTCAAAGAAATGGCCACGACCTAAGCTCGGTGTGTAGGCGTACACCTGACAGTTGCATATGTAAAAACTGGTAGTCTACTTAAAGGAATCAACCTTGTGGGTATTATACCCGTGGCGTGTCAGTTAATCTAGACCGGCCCTACAAACCTGCCCTGACGGACGACAAATAAGTAAAACTGTATACAAGATTATTTTTGAATAATTGTCCCAAGTTATAAAAGATATTTTTGCCTAAGTGCATTCAAATCAATTTTTAAACATTTTTCAAAATGAGTCAGTTAAGTTGTATTTACCAGTGTAAACTGACATATTTTCCAAAAAGGCTAAGTGCAGGTACTATACGTAATAGGCTGGCTACTCCAGCCATCAATAATCAAGTCTCGCAAGCTCTAGATGTTAAAGTCTGTTGAACAATTTCCTTTTTCTTTCGATCCGCCTGTGGATCTGTTTCAACTATTTTGTGATACTTAATATTACAATTTATTCAGTTGAAATGAATCTATCCTTTGCTTCCGCTGTGCATTTAAATTTGTTTTGTTTGACTATGACGATATCAATTATGTCACGATACTCCCCACCGGGCCCACTGGTAATACATGGAAATATCGGGGTGTGACAAACAAGGAAGCATAACATAATTAACTAGTCTTGCATCTTTTATTGTCACTAAGGCCAAAGTCCGCCTAGGTGTAACTTGATCAATCCTATGCATCATTTCCTGAAACACATGTGAAAATAGGTATGTCAGCATAAAAATGCCTATGAGATACATAGCTTTTATTGATTTAGGATTCATGACTTGTAAGTTTAAAGAAAATGTTTAACAAAAGTAGTCATGAACCTTGAAAAATGTTTTTGTTTTATAAATCATATAAAAATCGATAAGGAAACAGATGATATAAAAGAATATGTATGGTTATGTAAATAACCAAGTAAAAATGAATTTGTATAAAATGTGTTATTTGTAAAACAATGTTTTGTAAAGATATGTTGATTGTGTAAAATGTAATATGTCAAAATTGAAATGGTTTAAATAACGCTACGATATGTAATATCATAAAAGCACTTATATATAGGAAGTAACAGTGGCGTATCCACCATGCTTTTATCATATTACACACGTCTCGTTACTTAAATCACTTACCCAAACAAACCACCAATGTAAAAATGTTCATGTATAACTAAATGTAATGTTTTAAACAAATGTTGAAATGTTATTGTGTAAACAAATGTAATGTAGAGTGAATAAAAATCCTTTATTTATTAAAAGCATTTACTCGACCCTATAAGAAAGAAATGTACAAAACAATGCAATTGATAAATTATAATCAAAATTTATGTTTTGTAAAATAATGCATGCTTTACTGATACAAACATCTATGCGGTATTGTGAAAATGCATACATTCAAGCCTTGAGACTGTGGCGATAAACCCTTAAACGAATTAAAGATTTATCTGAGTTATGTTTATCGAATTCGGTCATTCCTTTCATCCAAACATACCTAGGATGTCAGGAACGGGAGTTGTCAATTCCTATGGTACCACTACCTACTAACGAACGACGTAGCTAATGTTAATGAATGTATTTTTGAGCCACTTAAACAAACCAAATATCATACCAAAATGTAAGCATGTTTTATGAAAATAATGTACTAAGTATGCAACAAATGAACATACATAGCATGAAATGTAATGTACTAAGTATGCAACAAATGAACATACATAGCATGAAATGTAAATGAAAATAATGTACTAAGTACGCACTAAATGAACATACATAGCATGAAATGTAAACGAAAACGATGTACTAAGTATGCACTAAATGGACATACATAGCATAAAATGAAATGTAAACAATGTACTAAGTATGCACTAAATGGACATACATAGCATAAAATGAAATGTAAGCAATGTACTAAGTATGCACTAAATGGACATACATAGCATAAAATGTAATGTAAAACGATGTACTAAGTATGCACTAAATGGACATACATAGCAAAAACATAATGAAATCATGTACTAATAGTGTACTAATGAACATAGCAAGTATATGATATGAAAACACGAAAAAGCATGAAAGTAACAAGTAGGCACATGTGTTTCACCTCAAAATGGTTGAAAAACAGTAAAAGAGGGGTCTATGTACTCACTTGAGATTGCTTAATAGTCTTTAGATAACCACCAAGCAACGCTAGAAGGATCACGGAATCAAACGACACCTAATATAGGTAACTATGTTAATAAACGGACCTAAATCGGAGGATTGGATAAAATGTGGTTTCGTAAACCAAATGAGTGTAAGAAGTCATGTAATATGGTTTAACAAAGCTCACATTCTAAAACGGAACCTATCCTAAGTGCTTACCACCCATTACGACTCGTTTAGGTAGCTTATGCTACTTTAATGCGTCGTTCGCATAAAATGCGTTCGGACCGCCTAACTAGTCCTATGACAAGTAAAATATGCCTTATCATGTCTAATATTGTTGGCAAATCAGTTTAGATATAAAAAATTATGTTACATATCATACATCTAACTAAACGACGTGACCATAAGGTATAACCTCGGAAGGTTATTCCCTATACAACTATGGCCACCTAATGTGTTTGGTCGAATCCTAATGATCGACCAAACGGGTCGGGTTCGAAAGTCTAAGCGATTGTTTAGATCGCTTACCTTACGACCTATATAAGCACTAAACCTAAAGTGACGAGCTAAACATGTTAAAACATGTTTAACGAATTTATAAAACAGGTTTGGTATCAAAATAAATGGTCTTGATACCTAAAAGTAGTTTGGTTACAAAATACGCAAGAATACGCATTTTGGCCGAAACTACCACTCGTCACTATGCCTAAATAACGTGGTAATCAGTAGGTATAGTCACAAGGGACTAGAACCATCGTGATTACGCTCACGTTACGAAGTTCAAATGAACTTCGTGTTGACCATAAATTGGTCAAAGCTGAAAGCCAAACAATGTTTGCCTTTCACGCTAAAACGCGTAAAAGAACGAAAGAGGGCTTACAACGGGTCCAAGCAATGGAGTTTTGATCCGATTACTCCCAGGTATGAAATGTATAACTTCAACTTAGAGAGCCAAATCAGATTAAAGTGTGAGTTTTGAAGCAAGAGGGTGGGGATATTTATAGGAAAACCAAGACCGTTAGGATCGTTCATCGAAAACCGAGCTTCGATCTGGACCTTACATGTGTGCCCATGGTTTTAGAATACCATGGGTACCCCAAAACAAGCCCCTAGTTTCATTAAAACCATGTGCAAATGAGGGGAACAGCTGGAACAAGCTGGAAATCAGATTTTCAACTTTGGTCCCTTCCTAAGATAACTATGGCAGATTGTCAATTTTGGTCCCTAAATGTGCAAAACATGGTTTTTGATGTATTTTGACACGTTTAATCCCCGTTAATCCCATTTCAAGGATCTAAACTGAAGTTAAAGTATAGGGAACATGAAACATGCTCAAAAATATCTCGGATGTCGGTTCGTTTGGTCGTACAGTTGCGTTGTTCGGTTAATTACGACGAAACACGAACGAATGCGAAAAACGATCCAAATTACGCGACGAATGGAATTTTATCATGCCAATCACTAAAATAAATTATTTTAATGATTACATAAAGTTTTGGATGTCTGGATGTATTCAGAACGTAAGATATGCGCGAAAATGCAAACTTATGCACTTTTTGACGCTTTTAGTCCCTGAATGACCAAAAAGTATATTTTAGCACACCGAACCCCTCAAAGCCTATTTCTAAGCTATGTAAAGGATATTTAGGGTATGTTTAACTTATGGTCATGTTTCAGAATGTCCGTTACAGTACGAATGGACATACTTTCGTAGTTTGTCGAATTTAGTCCCTGTAAGCGAATAAACTTGATTTCGGCACACCAAACCTTCCAAAACTTATTTCTAAGTTATGTAAAGGTTATTTAAGGTATGTTAGGCCTATGTCACAGTTCCGGAGTGTTTGTTGCATTAAACTGGTTATATTTACGCATCAGTGTGCGTATAACCTTCTAGAAAGCGATTTAGAGCCCGAAATTGAACAAGAATTGATATGTGCAAATGATACACATATTTATACAAATCCCAAATATGAAACACATTATTTCATTGGTTTGGAATCTGTTTGATGGTTGAAGTGACACAGGTGTCACATACAGTGAACGGTACAAACACCATAGAGTATCTGCATATGAAAACGCCATGATAAATGAAACAATAATAAACGCCACTGAATGTAAACTAGTAAAATGCCATTGCATGTAAGCTAAAAAACGCCATTGCATGTAAAATAAAAAAACACTATGAATGTAAAATTAATAAAACGCCAAAAAACAAAGAAGTTGAATTATACAAAATTACTTGTTGGAACGATACGTGGCGTCAAACGAAATCACATCACCAAACACGTGGTAATTAAGTTTGGCTTGATCATCACACATAAAAAGACCCTTCTAACGATTGTCTTCGTCTGTGATGTAATCATACGAGAAATTAGGCTGGGAATGTTTTTTTTTCATTCAAATGTTTCACAACCATATCAGCGTTATATTCCCCTATGAACAAGTTTATTTGCCTCTTATAGTTCTTAAATTCAACTTTGCTTGCTCCCACATCTTCAAAACTACCAAAACAAGTCTTCATAACATTAAACGCCTTGACAGGACCCAAATTCAGCTTAGACATGCTGTGTATAACATGCTTCTGGAGCTGAGTGAGATTCCGTTCAGTTGGAAGAAAATGCTTATCAGGACGTTCAACAAGTTCATGATTGTGCTCCTCGACAAACTTATACACCTTCCAAAATCCATTCTCATATTCTACACATAACAGTGCACCACAATCAGTCCTCTTGGAAAAGTTAGATCGCACTACTCGCTCTTTTTGATTGGGGTCCAACGTATCAACCTTCTTGTCCTTATATACCCCAGCTCGCGTACACAAAAAATACTTAATATGTAACACACCTTTAGAGTTTGTCTTTGTAGTCCCTTTCCTGACTGAAAACCCACACTCCTTAGCATACTTAACATACATTGAATAACAATCATCATGGCTTGAGAATAGCATGTCCTTTCTGGGCTTTAATTCTTCACTAACGTCAGGAATGATAAATGGTTATCCAGTTTTGGGGCAATGCCTTTGACTCGAGGAAGAGACTTCGTCTGAGAAAACACAGGGAGGAACAGAAAAATCAGAAAAACAGAGTGATGTCTCGTAATAACATTATACATTAAAACACCATTAATTGAAAAATAAACAAGACATAATAAACACATAATGAAAACGCCAAAATTAACAAAACTAATGTTTCCACAAATTAACAAAATAGTAATAACTAATATGGGAAGGTTCATTTGAGAAGAAAATTTTATTGAGAAGAAAAAGAATAAAAGGGTATAATTGTAAAACATTAAATAGTTTTTTTCTCATCTCATTTATTATTATGTTTGACTAATTAATTAGTCATTAAGACTATAATCCTCCACACTAAATATTTTTGCCTACACACATCAAAAGTTATCCTACACATTTCGAAATTTATCCTATACATATTGAAATTTATCCTACACAACTCGTAATTTATCTTACACGCCTCGTATTTATCTTACACTTTAAATGAATTTTTATTTTTATTTTTTGTGAAAAATATATATCTTAAAAATAAGTTACAAATTTAATATAGTTAGTTATTAAAAATGAAACTACCAATTAATGATGTATGTAAGTTTACTAATATACCCTTATAGTTACATTAAGTACAAATATTAAATGAAGTCTAATGAAGCATTCCTATTGGTTGAAATTTCTTCTTTTTTCTTCTTACAAAGAGTTTCTTCTCATTTGAACTCTCCACTATATTCTTCTCATTTGAACCCTCCACTATTTTTGTAAGAAGAAAAAAGAAGAAATTTCAACCAATAAGAATGCTTTATTTTACTTCATTTAATATAAGTATTTAATGTTACTATAAGGGTAATATGGTAAACCTACAAACATCATTAATTAGTAGTATTCCTCTTTAATAGCTAACTATATTAAAATTTGTAACTTATCTTCAAAATATATATTTTTTCAAAAAAATAAAATAAAATAATTTAGAGTGTAGGATAAATTACAATGTGTATATGAAAAATTACGGGTTGTGTAGGATAAATTTCAACATGTGTAGGGTAAATTTCGAAAGGTGTAGGGTAACTTTTGATGTGTGTAGTAAAAAAACATTAGTGTGGAGGATGATAGTTTTTATGAATAATTAATTAGTCAAAGATGATAATAAATGAGATAAATGGAAAAGTACTTAATGTTTTACAATTCTACCCTTTGTTCTTTTTCTTCTGAATTAAATTTTCTTCTCAAATGAACCTTCCCCTATATAAATACTACTAAATAAAATTCAAAACTAATCAAATAGACGAAAAACGCCAATGATCGAAAAAACATAACAAATACACAAAAACGTAAACGACATTTAAAATTAATATCGAAAACTCCAATTGCAGTTATGAATAATATATTAAATATAAATTAAAACGAGATTAAACTGCATAATTGAATAACGCTATGCAAAATCATACAACACATTATAAATTAATAATACAAAAAATGCCATAGAACAATGATAAAAGAACAAAACGCCATATCTATTGCATGATTTGCTGAAACGAAAATAGAAAACGCCAATGAATATTACATTGTCGAACAGAATCCACGTTAAATGCCATAGATCTGAGAAAGCTTGCAAAGCAGGTAACAGCTAATAATAAATCTTTGGAGTTTTAATTTGAACGAGATTTATCACGCGAATAAGGAGGGAACGTATAAAAGGACAATCGTACCCCCGCATAACAATTAGGCCCCCCTGCCACGTGTTGGGCCAGGATCCGTTCTCACCGTTCTCACACTTTACACCGTTCTCTCCTGAACCCGTTTCTATATATATATATATATATATATATATATATATATATATATAGGGTAAGGTTCATGCGAGAACCGCGAGAAACGCGAGAACCAATGTGAACACAACCTGAAATAGCTAAAAAAACCTAACCCCCACCCCCCCCCCAAAAAAAACCTAAACCCCCCACTCCCCAAAAAAAAAACCTAACCCCCTCCCCCCAAGCTAAATGCTAAAAACTAAACCTCCCCTCGCGAAAAAAAAAACCTAACCCCCCTCCCCCCCAAATAAAACCTAAACCCCCTCCCCCACCCCCCAAAAACCTACCCCCCCCCCCCCCCAAGCTAAAATGCTAAAAACCAAACTCCCAAAAAACCTAAAAAAATCAAAAAACACAATTTTTTTTTAATATTTTTACATTAAAATCGCTACTTTTAGTAGATTTTTTTTTAAATTTATTTATTTTTGGCTACTAAAAGTAGCGATTTTTTTATAATTTTTTTTTGTGTTTTTAGCTATTTTTAGGTATTTTTGGTTGTGTTCACATTGGTTCTTGCGGTTCTCGCAATAAAGGGTGGTTCATAACGGATCCTTTTCCTATATATATATATATATAGTCACACCCCGACCACGATAAAACAACAAATCGTGGCGGAATCGTCGGGGAGTGTCGTAACAGAATTATTGTTTCATAACACATGGATTGAAGTTCTGTTTTATTGAATTAAATGTATTACATTACATTGAAATTAGAAACGAAACATGAACTAATAGACTTTTATTGTTATTAAGTCACTAAGGCCTCGTCCGTTCCTATGTGAGCATGCAATAATATCATCATCAAAAATCACCAACTATGGTACCTGAAACACATGTGAAAATCACCAACTACGTCAGCATAAAAATGCCGGCGAGTACATAGGTTTTATGTGAGTGTCTGATTCATGGCTCGTTTATGTTTTGAAAATATAACTTGAACACCTTTGTAAATTGATAATTAGAAAACCAAGTTTTGCAAAATGTTTGTAATGTAAATTGAAATAACTAAGTCAAAACAGATTTGTTATAATTTATAAAACCTCGATACCATGAATCTTAACTCCAAAACTTTTGTTTATATAAACCCAAATTGTAAATCGTTTTTGAAATAAAACTCGAATGCTTTACATTGTTAGAAAAACCCTTGTAATATAACTTTGTTTTGATAACCTTGCCCAAGTGATCTAAATAACGCAACGATATATAATGTGTTAAAAGCACTTATATATAGGAAGTACCAGCGGCGTATCCACCATGCTTTTAACACATTACACCACCCCATTACCTAATCACTTCCCTAACCCAACGGTTCAAACAGATTTAAACGATTCACATAAATCAAACAGTTACAAACGGTTCACATAAATCAAACAGTTACAAACGGTTTACATAAATCAAACAGCTTCAAACGGTTCACATAAATCAAACAGCTTCAAATGGTTCAAAATGTAAAACAATGTGTCCATATACTGGATGAGCATATGCAACAAAATGTAATATACGAAAATCAATGTGCTAGCATGCTAAGAGAACATACATAGCAAAACATAATGAAATCATGTACTATATACGTACTAAGGAACATAGCAAGTATATAATATAAAAACATGAAAAGCACGAAAGTAACAAGTAGGCACATGTGTTCCACCCCAAAACAGTTTGAAAACAGTAAAAGAGGGGTCTGTGTACTCACTTGAGGATGCTTAGAAGTCTTGACTAACAACCAAGCAAAGCTAAAGGGATCACGGAAATCAAATGGCACCTAATATAGGTAACTATGTTAATAAACGGAGGATAAAATGATGTTTCGCAAACCAAATGAGTGTAGGGACTTATGTAATATGGTTTAACAAAGCCTACATTCTAAAACAAAACCTAACCTAAGTGCTTACGACCCATTACGACTCGTTAAGGTAGCTTACGCCACTTTAACGCGTCGTTCGCGTAAAACGCGTTCGGACCATCTAACTAGTCCTATGACAAGTATTATATGCCTTAACATATCTAATAATGTTGCCTAATCAGTTTAGATGCCAAAATTTATGTTACATATGCTTAAAATGAATTTATGCGTAAAAAGGGCATTTTGGTCATTTTCCTAAGGCATATAAACTACCTATCATACAACTACTTAAACGAAGTGACCATAAGGTATAACCTCGGAAGGTTATTTCCTATACAACTATGGTCACAATAAATGCTTGGTCGGATCCTAATGATCGACCAAACGGGTCGGGTTCGAAAGTCTAAGCGGTTGTTTAGACCACTTATCTCACGACCCTATACAAGCACTATACCTAAAGTGACGAGTTAAACATGTTGAAACATGTTTAACGAAGTTTTAAAACAAGTTTGATATCAAGACAAAGGGTCTTGATACCCAAGAATAGTTTGGTTGCAAAATACGCAAGAATACATATTTTGACCGAAACTATGACTCGTCACTACGCCTAAATAACGTGGTAATCAGTAGGTATAGTCACAAGAGACTATAACCATCGTGATTACGCTCACGTTACAAAGTTCAAACGAACTTCGTGTTGACCAAAGACTGGTCAAAGCAGAAAGTCAAACACTGTTTGACTTTTAAGCTTAAAAACGCATAAAAGAACGAAGGAATACTTACAAAGGGTCCAAGCAAGGAAATCTTGATCAAACTACTCAGGTATGAAGTCCTTGAACTCCAACTTAGAGTAATTAAATTAGATTTTGTGAGGAACTTGAAGGAGGGTGTTGGGTATTTATATGAAATCCACAACCGTTAGGATCGTTTCTCATAAACCGTGCTTCGATCATGACCTTACACTTGGGCCCAAGGTATTAGAATACAATGGGATCATAAAAACAATCAAATGGTATTGAAAACAATGGTTTAAAACCATCAAAACAGCTGAAACAGACCAGATGCAATGTTTCTGTCTGGCAAGACTACGCGCCCCGCATAAGCAGACATACCAGGCTACGCGGCCCGCCTGGGCAGTCTTTCCAGAAATGTCAGAAATGGTCCCTGCACTTGCTAAACTCAGTTTTTGGCACTTTTAAGCCCCGTTAACCCCATTTCAAGGCTCCAAAAATATCTCGGATGTTGGTTCGTTTGGTCGTACGGTTGTGTTGTTCGGTTAATTACGACGAAACATGAACGGACGCGAAAAACGATCCAAATCACGCGATGAATGGAATTTTATCATGCCAATCACTAAAATAAAATATTTTAATGATCACATAAATTTTTGGATGTCCGGATATATTTAGAACGTAAGATATGCGCGAAAATGCAAACTTATGCACTTTTTGACGCTTTTAGTCCCTATTGATCAAGAAAGTTTATTTTTGGGTACCAAACACCTCAAAGCCTATTTCTAAGCTATGTAAAGGATATTTAGGGCATATTTAACTTATGATAAAGTTGTGGAATGTTCGTTACAGTACGAATCGGCATACTTTCGCAATTTGTCGAAATTAGTCCCTGTAAGCGAATAAACTTGATTTCGGCATACCAAACCATCCAAAACTTATTTCTAAGTTATGTAAAGGTTATTTAAGCTATGTTAAGCCTTTAGTTTGTTGCATTAAACTGGTTAAATTTATGCATCAGATCGCGTATAACCTTCTAGAAAGCGATTCAAAGCAATCAAACATGAATTGATAAGTGCAAACGATACACATATTTATACAAATCCCAAGTATAAAATAAAATATTTCATTGATTTGGTATTTTTTTGATGGTCGCAGAGGCACAGGTGTCACATATATATATATATATAGGGTAGGGATATGGTAAAAAGTGTTTAAAATGTGAGAAGGGTAAGAAGTGTTTTAAACCATTGGATATTTGATCTAATGGTTGAGATCAATAGGGTATAAAAATGTAAATTGTGTTTTAATTAGAAGGACCTTATGTGAAATTGAAGGGCAATAGTGTCTTTTCAAATGTTTCAAATATGGTAACCGTATCCTACACAACCAAAACCCCCATCATTCTCCTAAAAATCAACGACTTTCCTTCAAAAGTTGATTATCCGATTTCCTTGACTATTAACCCTTGATAAAACACTATGTGAAGATATAAAAAATATTTTTTGTGTGTTTCCTTCAAAAGTTGATTATCCGATTTCCTTGACAATTAACCCTTGACTATTAACCCTTGACAACCAAAACCCCCATCATTCTCCTAAAAATCAGCGACTTTCCTTCAAAAAAAAAAAATTTTGGCTACTAAAAGTAGCGATTTTTTTTATAAAAAATATTAATTTTTTTTTTGTTTTTTTAGCTATTTTTAGGCATTTTTGGTTGTGTTCACATTGGTTCTCGCGGTTCTCGCAATAAAGGGTGGTTCCTAACGGATCTTTGTCCTATATATATATATATAGGGGGCCGCTAAAATGAGAACCACCCCCAGTTGTAAGAACCGCGAGAACCACTTTCCACCAATAAGATCATGCCAACCAAAAGGGTATTTAGGTCATTTTGTTTATATGTCATGTCCATCATGTGTGTCTTGTCTCTTATTAAAAGCCTTTTCCATTTCAATTCATTTCAAAATTTTCTAACACACATTTCTCTCTCTTCATATCTTCATCTCTGATGAAGATCAACATCTTCAGCCTTTATCCTAATGAAGATCATCATCTTCAAACTCTCTTTTCTTCACACATACATCGTCGTTTGTATGTGTGATCGCTTCGCTGCCACGTCTTCCGATCTCGACGCCTCCACCCCCACCGCCACCGATACATCGTCAGAAGTTAAAGGTATGGTATCGGTTGGAAACTTGATTTAGCTGAGTTAATGATTTGTGTATGATTTGTTTTGATAGATTTTGATGTTGTTTGTGGGTGAGAAATTGTTGATTTTTTGTGGTTGAAAACTTGATTTAGAGAGTGTTGTTTTGGATCTTGCAGCGACGGTGTTTGGAGGTGGTTGCTACGTGAGCGGTGGCGGTGTGAGCAGCGGTGGTTGCTGTGTGAGCGGCGTTGGCGGTGAACGATGGTGAGGGGGTGGGTAAAGGGGGTGGTCGATTTATTTGCAAAGTGGTTCCCGGTGGTGCCCCGTGGTGCTCGCGTGGTGCCGGTGGTGCCCCGTGGTGCCGATGGTCGATTGAAGTATGGTTTTGGTTCCGGGGCGGTTATTTTTGGCCTATGTGCTTGATTTTTCTGGTGATTTTCTGGTTGCCTGTGTTCTTGATTTTTCTAGTGATTTTCTGGTTGCCTGTGTGTCACACCCCCAAAATCCACCATGCGGAGCGTCACCGCTTGGAGGCGTGACATGACCAGGATCGAGCCACCAATCATATTGAACAACGCAATTAAGTAAATAAAACCAACCACAATACGATTGGTGACCAAAGGAAAGTAAACCGACTTTAAGTTAACCAAGTTCAGATTTAAGCTGCGGAAGCATAAAACATGAAACTAAAACATAAGTTCATAATTCATAAGTTTAACGACCAAACATAAGTTCCATAAGTTCATAAAGTTTATTTATTAGGCACGGGACATAACAGTCGCTATTCCACAGCGACCTCCTCCTCGCGCAAGCTCCATAAGTACCTAACGACATGCAAGGCATGTAACAACAAATCAACAACAAAGTTGAGCGAGTTCACAGTTGGTTGTTCAGTTAATGAGTTCGTATCAGAAATCGTAAGTTCGTTTCATAACCATGTATTACCCATTATCCTTGATTCCCAAACCTTTACGATATTTAGTGGGGGCTTCCCATTTTGTATGTACTAGACTAGTCGTATCCATAAGTGTCCTTCCCAATCCGAGGACAGTGGTAAGTATGAGTTTACGTAGGTTTTACGTAAGTGCCCTTCCCAATCCGAGGACAGTAGTAAGTATGAGTTTTACGTAGGTTTTACGTAAGTGCCCTTCCCAATCCGAGGACAGTAGTAAGTATGAGTTTTACATAGGTTTTACGTAAGTGCCCTTCCCAATCCGAGGACAGTAGTAAGTAGTCTAGTAGTGTTGATAGTATAAGTAGTCATTCAATCCTATTCCCAACCACCGGGAATCCCATGCCTTAGTAAGGGTGTGAACTCACCTCGGTTGCTCGGTTTGACTCTCAAAAATAGCTAACAGTCAAGGTCGGTCAATCACGTCCTAGTATAATTTACCGGTTAGTCATTTAGTGGTTTTCAAATAGAGCACAAAGTTCCTACACGTATCTATCACATAACATGCATCACTTTAACAGTTCATGCCCATATAAACTTCCCATACATTCCCCACTCATAACCAAACATACGATAATGCGCATAACACATATAACATGTTAGATCATTCACAGATAACATACTTGACACTTAGACACGCATATTACTACTTATGTCGTTTCAGCTTTAATATTCAAAACCGGGCTGTTTTCGGGCATTTTAATAAAATAGTTAACTTATTCCAAAAATCCCCAAATTTTTACAGAATGTCTTAAACGATCCAAATATTATTGTGTAAAAATATAGGGATCCAGTTCATTACCAATATTTTATTAAAAATCATTTTCCGGATTGAAATCAAATTTATCTTTTTCTGATTGCAGTCCACGGAATAATTTATTAAAAATTCATCATAAGTTGGATTTACGAAATTCCAATGAGGGAATTACAAATACATCGGTGGTCATCTACGGTACAAATTTCATGATCTAACTGAATTCAAGTTATGACGGAAAACAGAACGCATATTTTCAGCATAAAAATGCAGCTTTAGATGCTGTTACAAAACGACACTTTAAAAATAGTAAACGAAGTCCAAAAATTATGATTCCAGTGCCATTAGAACCGTATTTCATAATACATAAATCTATACTTTAGAAAATACATTTTTCATTTTATTAGGGTCCGGTTACAGCCAACTGAAATTGGCTGTAATCACTAAACAACTTTCTGTTTTCAGTCTTTAATATCTAAAGCGCGCTCGACTGACTCCGTTAACATGTTTAGCAATAAACTACAATACTTACAGCAGATTATAAGTCCTTCATATCAGTACATAATCATCATACACCAAACAACACAAAAACAACATGATTTCATCTTCATTTTAACACTACTTCATCTCTAGTTACTTTATACTTCAAGACCTTGTTTATGATTCTTTAGAGTTCCTATCTTTTTGATCTTTAAACATCATTAACCACTTAACAATCATGTAAAATGCAAGGATCTAAGTGCTTACCACTAGCACAAGGCTAGGGGAGTTCGAGTGTAGAAAAGTGGTGGTTAATAGCAAACGAAGAAGGTCCTTCCTCTTCAGAGAACACCGAGCTTCGTTGAACGCCTTGTAGCACCTAGAAGTACACTTGGATTGGATGAACTTGCAACAAAAATGTGGTGGTAGTGGGAGGGGGTTTCGGCTGAGTTTATGGAGGATGGAAGGAGGAGAAGTTGGGTGATGAAGATGAATAAGTGAATGTCTAGAGGATTTATAATAAAAACTCCAACATCCTATTAACCAATGTGTTTTGTGTTTGGAAAGTACACAACAAATCAAATAAATAACTAAGTAAAATCATGGGGTGTCCCCTCATGTTCATAACCGGTTAGGGGGGGGGGGGTGTTGTCTAGTTGAGTTGTGATGGTAGTTAGTTTAGATGGTTAGAGGTTAAGTGAACTAGTTAGGTGTTTAGGTGTTATGTCATAGTATAGTGTGTTATGATGTTCGGGAGCCATAACTAGTTCAGAAAAATATAAACAATGCTTCTAGCATTATTTTGGTGTTCCGGGTAATGTCCGGTTGTTCGGTTTGATACTGTTCCGTTAAAGTGCTTAATTAATCCGTAAAGTGTCCTACATATATATTTTTGTAACGTTTTTAATTTTCAACACTCAGGAAAGCATACTGGACTATTTAGTAACTTTTCTGTATACTACTATTATGTTAACAAGCACATGTAAGTATAACACAGTAATCAGAAAGCAGATAAATGATTCAGCACAGTCATTAAGCATTTTATTTATCATTAATAAATTGTACGGATACAAGGAATTATGAGGGTTGTCACACTGTGTTCTTGACTTTTCTGGTGATTTTTCGGTGGGTTTTGGTAATTTTTCAGCTTGAATCTGATGGTTTTTTGATATGTTGGGGGTTTTGATTTGTGTTCTATGAATCTGTGGGTTTTGATACGATCGATGGGGTGGCGATGATGCAAAAAAAAAACGTAGATTTTGCTGACGATGGCGCGGAAAGGACGGCGGAGGGTAGGTTTTTTGAACCTGCAACCCCACTTTTGTAGCCTCTTGATTATCGGATAATCTGAGCCTAACCCCGTTTTTTTTTTCGAGATACACTTTTCCCCAGTCGATGACGATAACAATATATCTGAGACACCTACCGAGTTAGCGTTTTCTGGGTGCGTTCGTTTTTTGCGTAAAAACGTTTTGTAAAAAAAATGTTAAACCGTAAACTTTTTAACGTAAAACTTAAAAACGTAAAAAGTGTTTCGTAAAACGTTAAAAGTTTTAGGTAAATCGTAAAACGTAATTTTTTTTAGTAAAACGTAAAAAACCTGAATTTAAAAATGTTAACGTAAAAAACGTTAACGTAAAAACCGGCGCGTAAAACGTAAAAAAACGTTAACGTAAAAAAACCGGCGTGTAAAACGTAAATAACGTTATCGTAAAAACGGCGCGTTGAAAAAACGACGCGTGAAAAAGCCGAGCGTAAAAACGGTGCGTCAAAAAACGAGGCGTGAAAAGGCCGGGCATAAAAACGTAAAACGTTAAACGTAAAAATCCGTAAATAAATCTAAATTTGAAAATGTTTTAACAAAAAAACTATGTTTAAAAAATAAAAATCTAATATAATAATACATAAAAGTAATAAAAAAACAATAAATACAAAAAGACAAAATAGAGTAATTTTACTAAAATACCCTTTTCGATTAAAATATTAAAGACATAATAAGACAAAAAATACTTAATATTATTTTTAAATACTTTTAATCTCATCCATCCATCTTCTTGATCTATTGGCTAGAAAGTGGTTCGCGCGGTTCTTACAACTAGAAGTGGTTCTCATTTTAGCGCTCCCCTATATATATATATATATATGGGAAGGTAATTTTGAGAAGAAATTTAATGTGAGAAGAAAAAGAAGAAGGGGCATATTAGTAAAATACTATTTCATTTATAACTCATATCATTAATTTTTCTATATTTAATTAATTAGTCAACTAATCATTAGTTATCCTACATATAATCTACAATACCTACACATATCAAAATTTTCCTACATATACCCTATACATTATAGAATTTTATCCTACACAGTCGAAATTTATCATTCACACCTCGAAATATATCCTACACAACTCGTAATTTATCCTACACAACTAGTAATTTATTCTACACTTAAAATTAAGTTGTTTTTTTTAATTTGGAAAAAAAGTGTATATTTTGAAAAGGAGTTATAATTTTAATTTAGTTATTTATTAAAGGGGAAGAATACAAATTAATGATTTATGTAAGTTTACCAATACACCCTTATATTAAAATTAAATGCAAATATTAAATGAAGTAAAATGAAGCATTCTTATTGGTTGAAACTTCTTCTCTTTTATTCTTACAAAAAAATTCTTCTCATTTGAACCCTCAACTATATATATATATATATATATATGGGTGGGAGTTGGCTACAAAGTCCATTTTTCCTACAAAGTCATAAAACAGCACAATTTCAGCCATAAAACACACTCAAAACCCACAAATAACAAAGTGGAGATTACTAAAACGTCATATTTAAAGGGTTTTCTATTGTGTTTTGGATGATAAGCCTTTGATTTTTGAATAACTAACATTAATGTGTTTTATGTTGATTATCATGTTGTGTTTTATATTCATAGTTCTACGATGGTGTGTTTGAAGTTATTTATGAACTGTTAGGGTTTGGATATTGTGTTTTAGTGATCTTCACTCTATTATTTGTGGGTTTTGACTGTGTTTTATGGCTGAAATTGTGGTGTTTTATGGCTTTGTACACTTTGTAGGAAAAATGAATTTTGTAGTCGAACCAAACCCATATATATATATATATATATATAGGACAAAGATCCGTTAGGAACCACCTCTTATTGTGAGAACCGCGAGAACCAATGTGAACACAACCAAAAATGCCTAAAAATAGCTAAAAATCACACAAATTTTTTTTAATATTTTTTATAAAAAAATCGCTACTTTTCGAAGCAAAAAAAAAAAATTAACTTTTTTTTTTAAAAAAAGAAAATTTTTTTTGGATACTAAAAGTAACGATTTTAACATAAAAAATATTAAAAAAAAAATTAGTTTTTAGTTTTTTTTTTTTTTTTTAGGTTTTTTGGGGGTTTAGTTTTTAGCATTTTAGCTTGGGGGGGGGGGGGGGTGGGGGGTTTAGGTTTTTTTTTTTAGGGGGGGGGGTTAGGTTTTTTTTTAGCTATTTTAGGTTGTGTTCACATTAGTTCTCGCGGTTCTCGCAATAAGGGTGGTTCTCGCATGAACCTTACCCTATATATATATAGGGGGAGGTTCATTTGAGAAGAATCTTCTTAAAAGAAGAAAAAATGAATTAATCTAAACCATATATTATTTTGATCAATGGTTGTGAATTAATATATTATTTTTGTCCACTTTTAATTAATGTTTTAATTACTAATGGTAGTATGGACATTTTGATTGTCACACCCCGACCACGTGAGATAACAAAACGTGGCGGAAACGTCGGGGAGTGTTGTAACAGAATTAATGTTTCACAACCATGGAAAATTAAAGTTTCGTTTTATTCATCAAACAAGCGAGTTACATTGTCTTTAAACAAGAAATAAAGAGTACATAACAAAAATTAACTAGTTCTTGTCTCGTTTTAAGTCACTAAGGCACAGGTCCGCCTAAGTATGTCTCGATAAGTCCTATGCATCAACTCCTGAAAACACATGTGAAAATAGGTACGTCAGCATAAAAATGCCTGTGAGATACATAGGTTTTGAGAAAATATGATTCATGACTTATGTTTGAGAAAATGTTTAGTCATGAACCTTGTAATTTGCTTTGTCTTGTAAATCATTTGAAAAACGATAAGATCAGATGATATGTATAAATAAGAGAATAATGTATGGTTAAATAAATAACCATGTAAGATGAGTTTGTATAAGATAAGTTGTTTGTAAATCAATGTCTTGTGAAAAGTATGTTATTTGTATAAAATGTTATATGTCTCAAACTGAAATGATTCAAATAACGCTACGATATGTAATACCATATAAACACTTATATATAGGAAGTACCAACGGCGTATCCACCATGCTTGTATCATATTACACACGCCTCGTTACTTAATCACTTACTCAAACCAAACTACCAAAGTAAAATGTTCATGTCTAATGTGAATCATGTAATGTGTATCCAAAATGTAAGCATATGATGAATAACAATGTACTAAGTATGCAACAAAGGACATACATAGCATATAGTGTAATGTAAGACAATGTACTAAGTACGCACACAATAGGCATACATGGCATAAAATGTAATGCAAAACAATGTACTAAGTACGCACACAATGGGTATATATAGCATGTAATGTAAGGCAATGTACTAAGTACGCACACAATGGGCATACATAGCATAAGATGTAATGTAAAACATCTTATGCTATGTAACAGCTGAGAAAACGATTTGCTGAGGTGCGCAAGGACCTAGTTTGGCAGATTTACAGTTTTGGTCCCTGCTGTGTAATAGGCTCATTTCCGACACGTTTAAGGCCCGTTAACCCCATTTCAAAGCTCTAAAATGAAGTTAAAGTATAGGGAACTTAAAATGTGCTCAAAAATATCTCGGATGTCGGTTCGTTCGGCCGTACGGTTACGATGTTCGGTTAATTACGACGGAATGCGCATAAGCGCGAAAAACGATCCAAATGACGCGACGAATGGATTTTTCTTATGCCAAACACTAAAATAAAATATTTTACTGCTTACATAAAATTTTGGATGTCCGGATGTATTCAGAACGTAAGTTATGCGCGAAAATGCAAACTTGTGCACTTTTTGACGCTTTTAGTCCCTGAATGACCCAAAAGTTTATTTTAGCACACCGAACACCTCAAAGCCTATTTCTAAGCTATGTAAAGGATATTTATGGTATGTTTAACTTATGGTCATGTTCCGGAATGTCTGTTACAGTTCAAATTGGCATATTTTCGCAGTTTGTCAACTTTAGTCCCTGTAAGCGATTTAACTCGATTTTTGCCATACCAAAGCCTTCAAAACTTATTTCTAAGTTATGTAAAGGTTATTTAAGGTATGTTAAGCCTATTTCACTATTCTGGAGTGTTCGTTGCATTAAACTGGTTATATCTACGCATTAGTGCGCGTATAACCTTCCAGAAAGCGATTTAGAGCTTGAAATCGAACAAGAGTTGATATGTGCAAAAGATACACATATTTATACAAGTCCAAAGTATGAAATACAATATTTCATTGGTTTGGAATTTGTTTGATGGTTGAAGTGACACAGGTGTCACATTGATGTAGAATATTAATAAATATTTTAAAGAGTTACTCAAATCTTATTAATGCAACCATAAATTCCTCCTTCACCATCATTAATGTGTCGGCTCCTACACAAATTTTATTAGAAGTGACAAAATTATTTAAAATTTTTGTGTCCTACACATATTTTATTATGAGTCGCAAAATTATTTAAAAGTGTTTGAGTTCTACACATTTTGTATCCAACACCAAAATATTGTTTTAATGGTGTAGGAAGTGTTAAAAATGTAAGATCATGTGCAAAATTGTTTTTATTGTGTAAGGTGCACAACTATTTTATAAGATAAGCTCATTAAATGATTAGAGTTCATTAATTTGAATAGCAAAAATTAATAATAGACTCATTAAATGATTTGTTCAAATTACCTTTCTATCCTTTATTCTTAATTTTTAATTCTTCTCATTTGAACTCTCCACTATATATATATATATATATGAATCCTGGTCTAACACGTGGCGCGAGATATGATCAGGGCGTGAGGGGTTTTTTTGTGTTTTCAATCTTCTTTTATTTTCCCAATTTATGCTGCTTCATTTTTGGCGTCTAAGATTATTTTGGTGTTAATTGTATTCATCAACTAATTGACGTTGAATTAATTCTTTTTGTGTCACATATATATTTTTTTTGGCGTTACAGCGTTTCTCTGGTATTTTTTTTGGCGTTTTGTGGCGTTGTATAATAATTCACTACGAGTAATTAATATTTTCATAAGATTACAATAAGACCAAATGTTTTTATGGCGTTTAGTCAATTTTTTTGGCGTTTAATACATTGACAAGGTGCTTTCCCAGCACCCGTTCTCACAGTTTTCATACTACTAATGTTTTTGTGTTTATAGTTTTTGGCGTTTTATATAATAATGTATTTTATTTGTAGAGAATTAGATAACAAACAAAAGATAATTTGATAGCAAAACAATATAAAATGAAAAAGAAAAAAAGTTAAAAATGGTAATCTAATTTCTCATCCGAATCTTCACTGTCATCAGCCTCTTCTTCTTGAATTTGTTTTGGCGTTTTGAACCTTTGAATACCTTAGCTAGATGCCAACTTTCCTACATAAACCCCGTCTTTTTTAGACGAAGCTTCTTAGTGGCATCCTGTTTTTTGGTGTGATACTCTTGTTTGGTGGCATGTCATTGAAGATCAACTCTTGCTTGAATGATATTTATAATAATGGAGTCCAAAATAGCATTTTACACTTGTGTTGATCCCTTCATGCCATGCATATTCAAGAACAAAGCTCACATGATCACATATCACTGTCATCAGTCTCTTTTTCTTAAATATTTATCCATCTCATTCAACAAAAGATTATAGAGATAACCCCCTCAGAGAAGAATGCATTCAATGAAAGCTTTGCCATCTGTGGTTTTTTTTAACTTTTTTGGCGTTAAAGTGAGTGGTTTCTAAGGAAGATGACTTTTGTTTTTCTGGGTGTGATCAATTCATTGTGTAGAGACCCCTCTCTTATAGGAGTTTTTTGGCGCGTAGTTTAGGTGGGATTTTTTATTATAATAAATGATAGTAATAAAGTAACCGTCTTTTCAGTTATTGGGTGTATTTACTGCTTTGTTCAGCTTTATCAGTTTCTAGGGTGATACACGTCCCATCTTCCAAGTTTGGCGTTTTTTTAAATGGCTTTATGCTGACCAAGATGACAAAATACAATAACAGAGAAAATATTAAGCAGGAAAAATAATTTTTATTATTTTTGGCGTTTTGTAAGCAATAACTTTTTGTAGTATATTTTTGGCGTTTTGCAAATAAATAGAGAAATATATTATTTAATTATCTTAAGAAAAAAAAAGAAGATTACACAGAAGAAAACTAAAAAAAAAAATTAAAACTCTTCGTCAAAAGGTACTTTATCTGAGAAGTATCCATCACTTGCGTCATCTTCTTCCTCGGAGTCTTCATCTAGACCTTCATCCATGTCATCACCTTCACTTTCATCGGCTTCTTGTTCCTGAAGATTCTGAAGCCTCCATTTGAACATGTCTTGCATTAACGCCATTTTTGAGTCCATGTCTGTGTTCAAACAAGTGGCATTATGCAATCTTTCATGAACCCAAGCCCCTGCTTTGTCATGATGTTTTCAAGCAGGTAGTCTTCCTGCTCTCCGCTGTCGTATATAACGGTCACCATGTCTATTTCATCATCAAAATGTCATGATGTCATGACAGGGTCCGGCTTTCCATCTGCTTTGATTGGTCCAAATTTCCTTGTTAATGCTTTCATAAGCATATGTGTTTCACGGCATTCGTTATCCAGAGTGATGCAAAGAGATAGGATACCCCTCTGTACCTCTTCTTCCATCTTCAAAATTGCCTTGATCATCCTAACATACACCCTCCTTCTGTTGTCAAAACGCAGGACGAATCGCCTGATTGCCAGAGTGTATCTCCACCAAACGATGGTTGCCATTTTTGGCGTTTTGGTTAAATTGACGTTTTTGGTAAAAGATGTTTTTTGTAGAAATAATAGATTGAAGTGATTATAGAAGCGATGTTTTACGTCGTTTGTATAATGATGTTTTTTGGCGCGTAATTTAGGAGGGAACTTCTTCTAATAAATGTTAATAACTGAATTTCAGTTACTGTGTTGTTTCCTCTTCCTGTAATCTCCAACGCATTTTATCACTAATTTTTTTGAGTTTTGTATTTAATGGCGTTTTATTTTTTTGAATGGCGTGTTATCATTTTTGTTGGTGTTTTGAATTTGAGCGGTAAAAGACCATTTTACCCTTAATGAAGCGTGTCCCATATAATAAAATTGATGTTATTTATGAAACGCCACCGCGCAATCTAGTTCATAGATTGTTTTGATCTGACGATCCATAACCGTTCTCACCGTTCTCACACTTTCCCCCGTTTGCTCTAAATCCTACCCCTATATATATAAAGAGAGATAGAGTGAAAAAGGACGTGAGAATAAGATGTAAGGATGTGAGAATAATGAGAGCTTTATTCTTTTGATATATGTAAATGTGACTAGGTGTTAACGGTCCAATTTGACATTTGATTAACGGCTTTTAGACCAAGGGGTGTGGGGATTGTCCCCACCCGGCGCCGTGCGTCCCCCTCGTCCCACACCGTCCCCTCCCCCTCGTCGCGTCGCAAACGGCGCAGAACAGACGTTGGAGACGAGCTGCTTTTTCTGAAAAGTGGGCATGTTATAGAGAGAGAGATATATTATAAAGAGAGAGAGAGAGAGTGTGAGTGTGTTTTTTTAATTATTATTGTTTTTGTTTTAATTGTTTTAATAATAAAAAAAGGGGGAGGACTATCCTACACACCCTTGGGTAGTCCCCAAGGGGATGATCCTCCACCCATGGTGATGTGGCGCCTATGTGTCACACCCCGATATTTCCACATGATTCCGGTGGGCCCGGTGGGGAGTATCGTGACGTAGTTGATATCATCATAGACAATTAAACACAATTATAGCACAGCGGAAGGCTTGGAAGTTTAAATACTATTACAACCCATAATGTTCAAGGTTCAAACGAAAGAATATACAAACGGATTGTAATAGAGATCCATAGGCGGATCATGAAAACAAATACATAAAACTGAGTTTAACAGACTTTAGGCATCTAGGGATTTGCAAGATCCTCTTAATTTATGCCAAGTAACTCCAGCCTAGTTTCGAGAGGTACCTGTCACTTAGTCTTTGGAAAATACGTCAGTTTTCACTAGTAAATTCAATTAACTGACTCATTTAAAAACATTTATGAAAATTGGTTTAGGCGCACAACGCACAAAATCTTTTATAACTTGGGACAATTTCATTTAAAATCTTGTATACAGATTTACATGTTTGTCATACATTTGGGGCCGGTTTGGAAACCGGGCATGATTAACCAACTCACCACTTATAAAACCCACAAAGGAGTTATCTCCAACTTGTGGGTAATTTACTATTTAGCATTTGTATATGTCGGGTGTATGCCTACACCCCGTGCATAGGTCGTGGTGTGACACCTGGGTCACTGCGACCATCAAACAAATACCAAGCCAATGAAATATTGTATTTCATACTTGGGATCTGTATAAATATGTGTATCTTTTGCACATATCAACTCTTGTTCGATTTCAAGCTCTAAATCGCTTTCTAGAAGGTTATGCGCGCGCTGATGCGTAAATATAACCAGTTTAATGCAACGAACACTCTGGAATAGTGAAATAGGCTTAACATACCTTAAATAACCTTTACATAACTTAGAAATAAGTTTTGAAGGCTTTGGTATGGCAAAATCAAGTTAAATCCCTTACAGGGACTAAACTTGACAAACTACGAAAGTATGCCAATTTGAACTGTAACGAACATTCCGGAACATGACCATAAGTTAAACACACCCTAAATATCCTTTACATAGCTTAGAAATAGGCTTTGAGGGGTTCGGTGTGCTAAAATAAACTTTTGGGTCATTCAGGGACTAAAAGCGTCAAAAAGTGCATAAGTTTGCTCTTTCGCGCATAACTTACGTTCTGAATACATCCGGACATCCAAAAATTTATGTAAGCACTAAAATATTTTATTTTAGTGTTTGGCATAAGAAAAATCCATTCATCACGCCATTTGGATCGTTTTTCGCGCTTATGCGCATTCCGTCGTAATTAAGCAAACATCGCGATTGTACGGCCAAACGAACCGACATCCGAGATATTTTTGAGCACATTTTAAGTTCCCTATACTTTAACTTCATTTTAGAGCTTTGAAATGGGGTTAACGGGGCTTAAACGTGTCAAAAATGCATCAAATAGCAAGTTTGGAGCTTCAGGGGCCTGTTCTGCCAATTTTCAAACTTTCTGGTCTGCAGGTCCTTGCGCACCTCAACACTCTGAGTGTTATGGTGCGCAAGCAGGGGTCAGATGCAGAAACTTGTTTTTAACAGCCTGTTTCCAGCCTTTAAACCCTCCAAAGGCCAATGCCACTTGTCAATAACTGGTGGTGGGGGCAAAATGAGCTACCATAACATTCCGACAAGTGTACGGGTGAGATCAAGGCACGTTATTCGAGGAACGATCCTAACGGTGGTCCATTTACTATAAATACCCATCCATCCCCATTGCAAAACCCACTTGAAATCTGAGTTTTTCTCTAAGTGGTTGTGTTTATACACTTCCTACCTGAGATTACTTGGAAATCAATCTTGCGGGGACCCTTTGTAAGTGTTCCTTCGTTCTTTTATCGCTTTTCTAGCCCGAAAGTCGAACTATGTTTGACTTTCTACATTGACCAGTTTATGGTCGATGTGAAGTTCGTTTGAACTTCATAACGTGAGCGTGATCACGATGGTTATAGTCCCTAGTGACTATACCTACTGATTACCACGTTATCTAGGCTTAGTGACGAGTCGTAGTTTCGGCCAAAATGCGCATTCTTGCGTATTTTGTAACCAAACTACTCTTAGGTATCAAAACCGTTTGTTTTGATACCAAACCTATTTTCTAAACTTAGTTAAGCATGTTTTAACATGCTTAGCTCGTCACTTTTAGTTTAGTGCTTATATAGGGTCGTAAGGTAAGCGATCTAAACAATCGCTTATACTTTCGAACCCGACCCGTTTGGTCGATCATTAGGATCCAACCAAACACATTAGGTGACCATAGTATATAGGGAATAACCTTCCAAGGTTATACCTTATGGTCGCTTCGTTTAAGTAGTTGTATGATAGGTAGTTTATATGCCTTAGGTAAATTACCAAAATACCCCTTTGATGCCAAAATTCATTATAAACATATGTGACATAACTTTGAAATCTAAACTGATTTGGCGACAATATTAGGCATGTTAAGGCATATTCTACTTGTCATAGGACTAGTTAGGCGATCCGAACGCGTTTCACGCGAACGACGCGTTAAAGTAGCATAAGCTACCTAAACGGGTCGTGATGGGTCGTAAGCACTTAGGTTAGGTTTCATTTAGTATGTAGGCTTTGTTAAACCATATGAGATGAGTCTCCATACTCATTTGGTTTACGAACCCTCATTCTATCCGATCTTCCGATTTAGGTCCGGTTTATTAACATAGTTACCTATATTAGGTGTCGTTTGATATCCGTGATCTCTAGCATTGTTTGGTTGTTACTCAAGGACTACTATGCAATCTCAAGTGAGTACATAGACCCCTCTTTTACTGTTTTTCAACCGTTTTGGGGTGAAACACATGTGCCTACTTGTTACTTTCATGCTTTCCTGTTTTCACATCATATACTTGCTATGTTTATTAGTACATTTATAGTACATGATTTCAATACATTTTATGCTATGTATGCCCATTGTGTGCATACTTAGTACATCACTTTACAATACATTTTATGCTATGTATGCCCATTGTGTGCATACTTAGTACATCACTTTACAATACATTTCATGCTATGTACGCCCATTGTGTGCATACTTAGTACATTGTTTTACATTACACTTATGCTATGTATGTCCATTACGTGCATACTTAGTACATTGTTTTACATTTCATTTCTGTTGCATATGCTCATCCAGCATATGAACACATTATACTACATTTTGAACCATTGTAACCATTTGACTATGTGAACCGTCGTAACCCTTTGATTATATGAACCTTTTGTAACTATTGAACCGTGTGAACCAGTTGTATCTGTTGACATGATTTACATTTGAAAATAGACATTTGACTATACATAAACATTTCTACAATTGTTAAACATTTTACTTTGGTGGTTTGGTTTGAGTAAGTGATTTAAGTAACGAGGCGTATGTAATATGATACAAGCACGGTGGATACGCCGCTGGTACTTCCTATATATAAGTGTTTGTATGGTATCACATATTGTAGCGTTATTTGAATCATTTCAATTTGAGACATATAACATTTTATACAAATAACATACTTTTCACAAGACAATGATTTACAAACAACTTATCTTATACAAACTCATTTTACATGGTTATTCATTTAACCATACATTATTCTCTTATTTATACATATCATCTGATCTTATCGTTTTTCAAATGATTTACAAGACGAAGCAAATTACAAGGTTCATGACTAAACATTTTCTCAAACATAAGTCATGAATTCTGTTTTCACAAAACCTATGTATCTCACAGGCATTTTTATGCTGACGTACCTATTTTCACATGTGTTTTCAGGAGATGATGCATAGGACTTATCAAGACATACTTAGACGGACCTGTGCCTTAGTGACTTAAAACGAGACAAGAACTAGTTAATTTATGTTATGTACTCTTTAGTTCTTGTTTAAAACAATGTAAACTTTCATGTTTGATTAATAAAACGAAACTTCAATTGCCATGGATTTGAAACAATTAATTCTGTTACAACACTCCTCGACATTTCCGCCACGTTTTGTATGTTCTATGTGGTCGGGGTGTGACAGAAAAGTTGGTATCAGAGCCAATGGTTATAGGGAATTAGGTTATTAGTAATACTTTGACCTAGTCTATAACTTTCCTAGGACCCTAACGCGAGTTCACTTGCGTTTAGTCATAAAACAATACTGTCACCTATCCTTAGGCGACGACCACAACAAGAGCATAAATTTCAAAACCGCTTTGAAAAGTAATCATCTGTTCTAGGATGATTGATTACTAGGTTTTGAACCCTCTGTTATAAGGTTTTGAACCCCTTTGAATTTTCAAAACTCTCGTCAAAGTTTTGGGTCCTAAATAGTGTGAACACGTGCAAACTGGAAGAGTGAATGCCTGTACCCTGGGTTTTCTGTCTAAGGCTAGAGTGTTCGTACAAATCCACATAATCGGACCAGTCACTCTTACCTGGGAACTCTTGGGGTGAGTGTCCACTTATAGGCGAGCATGTCTTCGCAATACACTATGAGGATCTATTTGCTTTGATTCAGCCTTTGTGTTGTTTGTTTGCTTCGTGGTTCAAACAAATGACCATCAACCATGATTATGGTCGGTAATTGTAACATCCTATTCTTACCCAATGCCATTTCATTTGTTTTCTTTCTTGTTTCTCTTTTAGAATGCCTAGTCGAACTATGTTTGACTTTCTGCATTGACCAGTTTATGGTCGATGTGAAGTTCGTTTGAACTTCATAACGTGAGCGTGATCACGATGGTTATAGTCCCTAGTGACTATACCTACTGATTACCACGTTATCTAGGCTCAGTGACGAGTCGTAGTTTCGGCCAAAATGCGCATTCTTGCGTATTTTGTAACCAAACTACTCTTAGGTATCAAAACCGTTTGTTTTGATACCAAACCTGTTTTCTAAACTTAGTTAAGCATGTTTTAACATGCTTAGCTCGTCACTTTTAGTTTAGTGCTTATATAGGGTCGTAATGTGAGGTCCCTATGTACAGGATCTGATCTTAAGGAACAAGGTGAATCGACTTTGTCTAATGTGCGGAATCCATTATGACAAATCACAGATAATCAACACAGAATTCAACTCTTAAATGCTGTCTGATCTTTCTATTCAATCGGATATGAAAGTACAAGAGTTCCTCTGAAAGTCAGACTGACATGAGTTCACCAGAGAGTCGAAAGTGCAAAAGGTAACAAATGACCTGATCGAACAGGTATTTATAGGCAGAGTCAGGATAGAAGAAGTGCTGTCCGATCGGACGCCTGTCCGATCGGCTGGGCTAGCCGATCGAACGGCTGTCCGATCGGCTGGCATAGCTTAACACAATGCAGCACTTTAACAATACATATCCATATCCTGATCTGCTATTCTAACATACATACATATTAAAAAGACACAAATATACAAAACATGACTACATGCTGACGGAAGCTACAGACGTATGTACTAACAGACTCCCCCTCGGATGTAGCTATAGTTCCTTCCAGCATAGTCTTCAATTCCTCCTGTTGCGTCTTCTTTCACGAGCTCTCTGTCTTCTCATCTCTACTTTTTCTTCTAACATTTTTTTTCTTTTATGTCTTCCTTCGGTCAACCACCAATTTCTATAAACAGGATCACCATCACGCTTCCGAATCCCATTTTGGTATCTTGTTTTCTTCAGATTCAATAGGTGTTTGATCTGTTGGAGGCACAAATCCCAACTTCCGTTTTCCCACTTGAGCAGCTCTTTCAGCAATCTTTTTAGATCTTTGTTCACGCTTATACTTTTTCAGAAACTCATCAATCTCCAGATCTCTCCATTTTGTCTTCTAGTATCTTCTAGAATTGATGTCTTGTGCAAAACAAACATCGACAATTGCTTGATATTGCATTGCTTGCTCTCTGTCAGGCCTTTCGTATACTATCTTGTTGTAAAACAGGCAATCTATGTCTTTCTTTGAGCAATTCACAAGCCACATAGGATCTAACACACAAATCCTTCTTGCTTCCCTAGTGGACTTGTTATGTAATGAAATTATTGCCTCGGCCGTAGATTGATTGTACAACCATCCTTCAAATTCTTCATGGAAATCTTGCTCCACTGCCCGTAAAGGCATATTCTTCAAACAACGAGGAGGCTTGATATCCAGAGTAATATCTTTTTCACCATTCTCTAAGATTCTGACAATTTGATCTGGATAATGTGGTTTCCAGTCATGATATCTTTTCTTCGCTTGCAGCTTCACATAGTTCCATAAATGTTGATCATGCTGCTTCACATCTAAACCATAGTAGAATTCTTTAATATTCTTTATTTTAACCAATTCATCTATGTCCCACCATGGAAGAGTTTTGATATCAGCCAAAAACTCAAAGTACTGGACCCCCTGTTCTCGTCTGATTGCATAGACTTGTAAATCTTCCAAATAACCCCAAGAAAGAATGTCACCCCAAGAAAGATCTTTGTTGTGAGTGAAGAACTGAAGTGCCCTAAGTTTCTTTCTCTCCTTAGGAATAACTTTAAACCATTTCTTTCTTTCTTCAGCAAGGTTTTCTCTGGATATAGTTTCTAGAATACCTTCGGTAGACACTTTCTCCACAATCTTTCTCCTGATTTCATCTTCATTTCGGTCTTTGAACATTTCAGCAAATGATGGAAAAGTCGCATCAACACCAGAATAGTGGAAATCAGTTTCCTCATCAGATGAATCTGAAGCATCTTCAACAATTACATCATTGTAATGATCAGCTTCAAAAGCATATCTTGGTTCAAATATGTCTTCAGATGACTGAGGAATCTCATCTTCAATATTGAATTTTAATTTCCCTTCTTCTAATCCCAACTCTTCCAACATCTCTTCTCTTGACCTCCTAACTTCAATCACTTCCTCATGTTTATCATGTAAGTAAATGACAGTAGGATTCGTGAGGAATACCTGATCTGAGTGCTGTTTTCCAGATGTAGAAGTTTCTTGCTGATCATCATCTTCTTGTTCATTGATTTGATCATTCAGAAACTCTTCAATCTTTTGTTCGTCAATAGGATTCTCAACTAGCAATCCCGAAGCACCTTGATCATTATCATCATTTTTCTTATCATCATTATCATCTTTCTTACCATCATCTTTATGAACAGACTCATCTTCATCATCATTATCATCTTCATTCTCTTCTTCATCTCCAAACATTTCAACATCAGAATCACTAACTTCTTCTCCACGTGCCTTCTTTGCTTCTTTTCGCCTTCTATTAATTTTCATTCTGCGAACAACTTCTTTTATATTGTAAGGCACTGTAGAAGCATCACCAACAAGTACAAATTGATGCGTCTTCCATTCAAGTAGTAGCACTTCTTTGGCCTTTCTCTTCTTTTGTATAGCAGCAACTCTACGAACTTCTTCATCAGAATCAATTAGTAGAGAAGGCTCACCGACTAACATGTACTCTTGACCATGTGCATCATGTTCTTGTTCTTGAATATCTTCATCAGCTTGTTCGTCAGCAACTTGTTCTTGAACAACTTCAGCATCAATCATTTCAACATCAATTTGACTTGAAGATCCACCAGCTTCCTGAATATCTTCAACAACACTTTTGTTCTTTTGAATTGCATCTTCAGCTAGTCTTCTCTCTCTTTCAAGTCTTCTTTCTTCAACTTTTCTTACTTCAATCTCGTTGAATGCAGCTTGAACATCCATTTTTAGATGACTTTCCATAACAGAGTATAACATTCGAAGTTGTTTATCCTTCACCACTTTATCTGCTTTCATAGCTTCCATCTCTAACTTCATTGCTTTCATTTCATTAGATGTAGCTTCACTCATTTCACTGAGAAGCTGATTGAGTGTCTGATTCACATCCTGAAGATTCTTTGTCTTCTCATTTAATGAAGAAATTTCTGCAGTTAAAACTTCAATGACTTTAGAATTATTATCTCCATCATCCTTTACTTTCTTCATTTCTTCTTCATGGTTGATCAGCACCAATCTTATTTGATCATGAGCTTTCATCAGCTTATTTACTTGCTCTAATAACATATCACGTTCTTTTTCAGCCTTTTCCTTTTCCTTTTCAAGCTCCTTAACTTTCTTTGCCAGAATCCTTACAGCTTAATTATTGAATAAATCATCTTCAAAATTCAAATCTTCTAACGGGTCTCCTGATGCAGGTGGAAGATTGCTAAAGAAATCATCTGAAACTTTTGGTTGTGAGGATTCTGGAATCTCAATATTTTCAGGAATTTGCGGAAATCTTGAAGAAAAGACTCCACCCTCAGTAACTTCAACATAGTCATCTTGACCAACTTTCTGTTGACTTTCCGGTTCTTTAGCCTTAGATGATTCAGGTTGCTTCTTACCTTTGCCTCCTTGATCCTTTTGAACTTGAGCTTCTCCTTTCTTTGCTCGCACAGTTCTAGGAATAACTCCAGTTTGAACAACTTGCTTCTTTAATTGTTTCTTTGGTTGATCTGGTTCAAAAGAAGAATCTTCCTCATCTGAAGTCTTTTGTTTCTTTGAAGCCTTTTTCTTGAGTTGAGCTTTGCCTCTGCCAAGAGTATTTGGATCAAGTTCTGATTCTGATTCTGTGGCTTCAGAATCTTCATCACTAGATATATCTTGAACATCACCTTCAGGTTCTTTGCCTTTAACACCTTTAGCAGCATCCTCATTTTTCTTTAAAAAACTTTGAAGAGATTGTGACAACAACTCAGCTCCTTCTTGAATAACTGCTGATGGTTCCCAAACTGTTTCATCTCTCAGCTTTAGTTGTGGTTCTCCAGAAGACCCTGCAAAACAAATTTTGACAGATTTATTAGAAACTTTTAACAATATAAATTTCTAATTACCTTATGACTCCCCCTTTCACTATACCCTTTTCTACATTCTTCGGAATAAAAACTGCAGGGGACGTCTTTGGAGTTCTCTTTCTCTTCCCATCTTTAACTTTCTCAACCCACCATCTAGTATTCTTTTCTTTCAAATCGCTCATCTTCATTATCTGAATCACTGTTCTCATGTCTCCATTTGCATTTTCAGGAGCAACATAATCTGGATTCTTAATTTTGCATATCATTTGTTTTGTTTTTGCATCATCTTCTTTGGTGACTCTTGCAATGGTCTCAGTTGTTATGTTTCTCATGTCCATAATGTCACTTTTATTCTTTGGAAGATCTTTGAACTTATCATTTATCAGCATCATTATGAATCTTGGATACATGATATACTTGTCACCTTTATTTTGACAGTTCTCCTTCATATAGATTATTTGAGAAATGTTGTAACGTCTGTTCAATACCAAACTTGCGATGATATTCATGATGTAATCTGATACTTCATCATATGCACCTTTCCTGTGTGACAATGAATGAACCATGCAATGCAACAAAAATCTGTAGGCCTTTGAGAAACTTGTCTTAGTCATCTTTCCATTGATATAACCAGTGAATCCCATTCTGCACCATACACCTTTAGCAAGACGTTCAAACGTGATTGTTGGATCGTCATCAGAATCTTTTAAGTCTAGAACCCTTCTAATGTCTCCGACACCAAAATTAAACTCTACATCTATATCTTTTCCCTTTTTGTCCTTCTTTCTTAAAACTGAGTGTATCATCTTATCAGTTTCTTCATATCTAGCTGTGCTCCAGAAGGTTCTTACATGAGATTCATATATAGCAGTTCTGTCAGATAAAGCCTTTGCAACTCTGCTTTCTCTTAAGAATTTTTCCATTTTCTCAACCACTGTATTCTCTGTGTTAGCTTCATCAATTACACAATATACATTGTGACCCTTATCCGTATCCTTTCCTCTTCCCTGTAAAAATATACATTATTAATTATTTACACAGGTTTTGAGATATAAGGATGAAAGATGAAAATTTTGAAAAAATTTCCTAACACTGAGAATCCCTTGAACAAGCTGTCCGATCGACTAGTAATGCTGTCCGATCGGCTAGTGATGCTGTCCGATCGGCTAGCAATGCTGTCCGATCGGCTAGTGATGCTGTCCGATCGGCTAGCAATGCTGTTCGATCGGCTAGCATATCTGACACATTGAAAAATCAACAAGGTATGATTGAATGCTGACCGATCGGCTGGCAAAGCTGTTCGATCGGTTTGTAATGATGTCCGATCGGCTGGCAATGCTGTCCGATCGGCTAGCAGAAAATGCTGTCCGATCGGCTGGCAATGCTGTCCGATCGGCTAGCACAATTTTGCACAAATTTCAATGAATGCTGTCCGATCGGCTGGCAATGCTATCCGATCGGCTAGCAATGCTGTCCGATCGGCTGGTAATGCCGTCTGATAGGCTAGCACAAAAATTCAACATGAAACATTCTACATATTGATGACACAAAATGGCACAAACTCCAAGGCATGAGTTATCCTAACAAGCAACACTACTTATTGCAACCACTATGATGGCTGTCCGATCGGTTGACATCTCTTCAAGAACATTCAAGAACACTCATACTTAGAAAATTTTTCAGGCAGATTATCAAAGATTGAACGTAGATCTATGATAAGAATCTTGTCGCGATCAAAACCCTATGTTCATTATTTTCTAATTCGTTCTAAACAAGGTTTAATTTCCCTAAAACCTAGCCGACTATCGTAACGCTAATCACCAGATCTACACAACTTAAACATGATATTACACAAATTAAACCGGTAAATCTATAGATCTTAACATTTCGACCAAGACCCTGTACTTTGAATTCATCAAAAATGTCTAGAAATTCCTAGATCTGATTATAAAGATGATGACAGTTACGGCATGAAGAACAGATGGAACAGATGATAGATTTGGATGTGAAAAACTTACCTTTGGCATTGTGAATGATGTGCAAACCAACAAACCAATGTTCTAATCCAAAGAGAATCAATGAGAAATCAGATGACGAAAGTTTGAGAGAGAAAGGACAGCCGATCGAACATGTAGCCGTATTGACTGAACTTTGACCACCTATTTATAGGTGTCATTGCGTCGGCGTGCTATCCGATCGGCTAGCAATGCTGTCCGATCGGTCAGCTGTTCGATCCAAGCATTCCTATATCTCTCAAAACTTTGACATTTTGACTTTTTGACCCAATCAGTGTTTGAAAATCCACTTAAGTATCTAGATCCAAATTAATGACCCTAGGTACTTAACTTGTCAATCAAGTCCAACTTAATGACCTTGGTTGACCTGATACAAAGCATACTGATGTTTTAATTAAACATTTTCTAAAAATTACAAGTTTCAAATTAATGAACTTGTATTTGACTTTTCATTTTCACAGTATTCAAATGATTAGCTCCAAACTCAACATCCAGCCCCGAAACTTCCTGCCTTCAATTCGAATCTGAAGATCAGCTCTCCTCTTTTGTTTGTCGGAAAATAAAGCAGAAATATAAAATCTTTTTGGAATTTTAATAAAGCATCTAGACTAGAAAAGAAATACAGAAAAATAAATGCAGTAAACGTAAACTATTTACAAACATATTTTTGGTGAACGTGTTAGGGAATCATATTAGCTTCCGACAAGTTACAAGTACCATTAAGCTTGATTTCATACACAACATTTAAACAATTCACTTAGATTGTCGATATACTGATCCTTTTAAATTCTCACACACATTTCAATCTGTTTAGGATACGGAATTAATGTTTTAGAAGCTTAAACTTATACGTGTGTCCCACCTCTTGAATATACCCCCGTATCCAGATCCCGATATTCAGTCTTACAGGCAATTATAACACAAATGATATCTGTAGGGGTTAATAATTTATGAAGAATCATGAGAGCTCAGGTCAGAACTACCGTTCAGCAGAGAGATCATGACTCAACCTTTGGGTGTGTCCCCTTTAGAGGATCTTTTTTTACAACAGCATTGCTAAGCAATTTTATTGTCTTATCATATATGCTGAGGGTGATGCTATGTTTCAAGCATTTGCAGAAAGTATTATTCGAGGACTAGGTCAGAACTTCCATTCAGCAGAAGTCCCGGAATAATACCCCAGATATCACTGAGTATAAAAACCTAGTATATCAGAAAAAGGAATCTTTCAAACGAGATTTCAGGGGTTACCTATATATCCAAGTAGTGTTCCCCACGAAATAAGCAAGTAAGACTTTTAGGTTTATATCCCGAACAAATCTACTAAACGTGTAAAAACCTATCGGCACATCATCAGTGAGACTGTTTAAAACTTTCCATTTCTTTAGCGTACCGTAACCGTCTAGCTGATGTACTATCATTTTCCCTTTTTACACAAGCTCTTTTTGAATTTTATCATGTTTTTGGCTTTTTCAAATTTTCTAATGTTTTTGGATTTTTGAAATTTTTATTGTTTTTGTATTTTCTGAAATTAAAACTATTATCTCCCCCTAAAGACCAAAACAAGTAAAAATTCGACAAACCATTGCAGATTGCTTTTCAACATCATCTACAGTGGTATCTTCATCAACGCCAACGATTTCCTCCGCATCCGATAGCAACTTCATACCATTAAGTTTCAAAAGATATTGAAAACGTGTTTTGTCAAATGCTTTGGTATGCAAGTCAGCTCTTTGTTCATCGGTGTGGATTTTTTCTATTCGTATCAACTTTTTCTCGAAACAGTCACGGATAAAGTGATGACGAATTTCAATGTGTTTCGTTTTAGCGTGATGAACAAGATTTTTTGTTATGTTTATAGCAGCCTCATTATCAACAAAGATAGGGGAATTTAGAAATTACAAACCGTAATCTCGCATCTGTTGCTGGATCCACAAGATCTGAGAGTAGCAGCTGCTAGCAGATACATATTCAGCTTCACATGTGGATAGAGCGACAGAGGTCTGCTTCTTGCATTGCCAGGTGACCAATCGTGGTCCGAAAAACTGGCACCCCGCTGTTGTTGATTTAGCGTTCACTTTGCAGCATCCGAAATCAGAATCATAATATCCTTCGAGCGTGAAATTGCCAACTTTTGGATACCACAACCCTAGAGATGGAGTTCCTTTTAGGTAGCGTAGAATCCGTTTCACAATTACCATATGCGAAGCTCTAGGACTTGACTGAAATCGGGCTGCGAGGCAGGTTGGATACATAATATCCGGTCTTGATGCCGTCAAGTAGATTAACGAACCGATCATGGAGCGATACAGTGTTTCATCTACCTTTTCTCCGGTGAGATCAGGGTTTATCCCATGGTTCGTCGCTAATGGGGTGGGCATAGGTGACATTCCTGACATCCCGAATTTCTCCAGAATATCATGAACGTATTTTGTTTGATGTATGAAAGTTCCCTCGGGAAGTTGATCAACTTGAAGTCCCAAGAAGAACTTCATCTCACCCATTGATGACATTTCAAACTTCTGCTTCATAACTTTTTCAAAATCTTTGCAGAGTTGTTCATTTGTAGACCCGAAAATTATGTCGTCCACGTAAATTTGGACTATCAGAAGATGCTCGTCGACTTCTTTTGTGAACAGAGTGGCATCTATCTTTCCTCGGATGAAGTTGTTGGCTAACAGATGTTGAGACAAGGTCTCATACCAGGCTCTCGGGGCTTGATGTAAGCCGTATAACGCCTTATCCAGGAGATAAACTTTGTCTTTGTGAATTGGGTCGGTAAAGCCCGGTGGCTGTCCGACGTAAACCTCCTCTTTCACCTTGCCATAGAGAAACACCGACTTTACATCTAGCTGAAAAACTTTAAATCCTTTCCACGATGCAAATGCTAGGAAGATTCTGATTGCTTCAAGTCTTGCAACAGGGGCATATACTTCAGTGAAATCTATCCCCTCCTGCTGACTGAAACCTTGGACAACGAGTCGAGCTTTGTTTCGAATAATAACTCCTCGATCATCTCTCTTGCATTTAAACACCCATTTGGTATTGATCTTCCGATGTCCATCAGGCAAATCCACTAACTTCCACACTCCCAGCTTTTCGAATTGGCTCAGTTCCTCCTGCATTGCATTGACCCAAGAGTCTTCAGTAAGTGCCTCTTTGTAAGTTCTTGGTTCAACCTACGAGATAAAACAACTTAATGAGAATTCAGTTTGCAAAGGAGCAACTTTTGTATAAAAAGATGTAAGCCCTTGATCAAGCTGTTTTCGAGTGCGGACGCTTGACTGCAACTCTCTGATTATCAACTCCTCTGGATGATATGAGAGTGTTCTTGGCATCACCTCGCCTGAAACATCTACTTCACCTTCCAGATTTGTGACATTTTGATTTGTAATTTGTTCACTGACTGGAATAGTTTGATTTGAAAACTGAATTATCTCCCCCTCAGAACCTGAATCATCACGATCAAATACAGGTCTGTTTTCAGATTCTTGATTATCATTTTCAACTTTCTGATTATCTTTAGCAACTTCATTCTGTTCAACATCGTCATGTTCTCCAGCATTGCTTGGACCTGCTTTATCATCATTTGAAGTTTGTCGTTTTCGATAAGTTTCTGCTGGAAATCTTTCATCTGAATCTTCATACTATCTTAGAATATCCAACTCGTCAAAGAACTCTGGTTCTTCCTCCATGTCGAACGACTCCCACAAAGTATCATAATTGAAACGCCATGAGTCGCCGGGATTTTGTGGTGGCATTGTATGGCCTTGACATTCAACATTTGGAGCTTCAATAATCCGCTTCAGACTTGGAACGAAGATTCGTCGTAACGGACTTGCATAACCTATGAATATTCCTTCAATACTCTTCGGACCAAACTTTCCAAAAGGATCTAGAATAGTACAGGGTGACCCAAACGGTTCAAGATACTTCAGATTCGGTTTGCGGTTATTGATCAACTCAAAGCATGTTTTGTTAAATTTCTTGACAGTGAGAACTCTGTTGAGCGTATAGCATGCGGCTGAAACTGCTTCTGCCCAAAAATTTATCGGTAATTTTGAATCAGCAAGCATTGTTCTGGCCGTTTCGATTAGCGTCCTGTTTTTACGTTCTGCAACTCCATTCTGTTGCGGAGTGTATGGAGCACTAAACTCATGCAATATACCTCTTTCATCACAATATTCTTCCATCTTGTTGTTCTTGAACTCAGTACCATTATCACTTCTAATTCTTCTGATACGCCTTTGGTACAAATTCTCAATCTTTCTGAACAACGCCATCAAAATGCCAACCATTTCATCTTTTGACTTCAAGAATGATACCCCACGAAAATCTGGAATAATCATCAGTAACCACAAGACAGTAGAGATCCCCGGTAATACTTTTGACGTTTACTGGACCGAACAAATCCATATGTAGTCTCTCTAATGGTCTAGAAACTGAATTGACTTGCTTTTTAGGGTGTGACTTTTTCTTCTGCTTGCCTTTAATGCAACTAATGCACTCCCCTTCCAGATGAAAACCTTTGATATCAACTCCAAGAACCAAATCGTTGTGCACCAAGTAATTCATTTTTCTAAGATGTATATGCCCCATCTTCTGGTGCCACAACTTTGATTCTTTCTCAGTTGCTCTAGACACAAAACAATGTGCTTGACCTGTTGTTGTAGTTGCTACGCTCATGTCCAACACATATAAATCATTCACTCTAGGTGCCCTCATGATAATTCATTCTCCAGGAACAACAAATCCTGGTTTCAAGATCAAACATTCTTTGTCTGTGAAGTGAGTGGTATACATATTGTCACAAATCTGCGAGATACTTAGCAGATTATTCTCCAGCTCAGTAATGTAGTTAACTCTCTCAAACGTTACAATCCCATTGGATAACGTTCCTTCACCAATAATTCTACCACCTTCATGTCCAGCAAATCCCACATAACCACCATTGATATTTTTAACATCATACAGCAATGCTGTCTTTCCTGTCATGTGCCGAGAAGCTCCACTATCCATAATCCAACGTGAAACGGATCTCGGAAGCTCCTGCACATATCAAAACATTTAATGAGATTTTGATGCTACCCAAGCCTCTTTTGACTCGGGTAACTTGACATTAATGTGAGTTTTTGTAGTGTAAAGTGGCAGAAAGTTTTTATCATTCATTTTTAAGCTTTCAGCAGTCCCAACCTCAACCTCTTTGAATAAGAAAAATTCGTCTTTTTGAGGTTGACCAGATGGTTGGTCTTTCTTCACCACATACTTCTTTTCAGAAGTCGATTTTTGCTTCTCATATAAATCCAAAGGTACATACATCTTCTTGGTTGAAGATGATGATTTATCAGTCTCAGACACCTTTGGTTTTGGAGAATTTTCTTTCTTTTCAACAACTTTTGGCTTCCATGTTTGTTGAGGTGATGCAACTCTTTTGTAAAATTTGTCATTTTTAGTTCCCAAATTCTTAACAGGTTCAGTTTTGATCTTAGAGTTATCATTTTTCAAAACCTTTTTCTCAACAACCAATGGAGCTTTTCCCTTCACAACATCTTTCTTGATAGAATTCATCACAACTTCAGTCTTAGGCCTCAAGTTGGTACACTTTCGTGCAATATGTCCAACTTGATTGCATTTGAAGCATGTTCGGGTGTCAACTACCCGACTTGTGCCTTCAGACTGAGGCTGTGAGGCCTTCTTTTCAAAGAACTCTTTGTTTGTTTTTGAAAAAATCTTAGATTCCTCATCAGAAAGTGAACTTGAACTGTTCACAAACACCTTTTTCACAGCAAACTTCTTGTTCTGAACATTCTTTTTCTGATAATTCTTACCACCCTGATATCCTCCCGACCATTTATTTCGATTGTTGTTAGAAAAACGTGGTGGAATAACAGGTTTCTTATAGTAAGCTTTATCTTTCTCAAAATTCATTTGCCTCTTTGTCTGATTCAAACCTTCTACTTCAGACAAATCGATTTCAACCAATTTGAAAACATTTTTCAATTTGTTCACATTAACATTCTCCAAAGGAAACTCAAAATCCGAATACAACTTATCAGAACCAGCCATCTTGTACATCACAAGACCCGGTTCATCATCTAAGTTGTTTTTAGATTTTGGTTTCGGAATGTAATTTTTCAGAAAACATTCTACATCCTCAGCTGAATCACTATCCAAAACACTTTTAGCCATGCCTTTAACAATCTCAGTTTGAACACTATCATCAGATGATGATGAAGAAAATGTCACATCAATTGACTCTAGAAGTTTTATCTCATTTGTTTCAACTTCATCATTAACCAACCCTGATTGCTTCTTCGAAAAATTGTTTAGAACTGGTGGTGGAACTTGATGAAACCCGACCCCAGTTCCATCACAGTATACATCTTCGCCAGCTTTGTTTTTCCCAATGGGTTTTGGAACAATGTGTTGCAAAACAAAGCTTGCAGAGTTGTAACTGTTCAGTTTCAAATTAATACGCTCATTTTCAATCTTAGCTTCTTCAAATTGAAGCTTCAATTTTGCAATTTCATCCAGTTGTTTGTTTATTAACTCTTCTTTAACCCTCAAAACACCTTGCAAATGACAATTTTCTTTGTATGTTTTACCGTTTCTATCATCAGAATCTTTCACCGTGCGTTTCAGTTTTTCAAAATTTTCAGAAATTTGACGATTTTCAAGAATTAGTTTTTCATTTTCTTTCCTAACTTTTTCTATGTCAATTTTATCAGTTTCAATTTTGTCAGTTAATTCCTTTAATCTGTCATTCGAAGCTTTCAGCATTTTGTCACGGTTCAAGATCTGATCCTCAACTTCTCTGACTCTGTTTGTCAGATCCTCAACTTTCTTACCATTGAGATAAGTGATTGTACTACAAACCTTGCAATTTTTCATGCAATTTTTGCAGTCAATATCTCCATTTACTTTCTTACCTGATACACTTGTTGACCCGTTTGAACTGACCTGGCTTTTGGACTCAGATACGGATTTAGAATCTACCTCAAGTTCCTTAGCAGCCAGCACCTTGTCAGCCATCTTTCTCAAGTTTTCGGCATTCAACTCTTGTGATGTATCAATGATCCCATCATCAACCTTCTTTGACTTTTCTTCTCTCTCGTTTTCTTTCTCTTCTTTGCTTCCCCACCATTTTCTTTGCCAACCCTCTTCTTCTTCAGTCACTTGTTGAATTATGGTTTCGAGATCGAGGGTTTTGTAGTCAATGGCAATGTTTCCTTTGGGGTCAAGATAACATTCTCTGTCTGGATCCCATCTCTTTGCCCTTTTTGCTTCAGTGTATATTTCAGAAATTCTGTTTTGAGCAATCATCTTTCTGTTTACATACTTTTCGTCTTCATTTCTGTTGTCTTTATAAGGGACATGTTCAACAATCTTTGCCATAAAAGCGTATCTAACCGCATCCTCTTCTAGTAACAACTCGCTCCAGTCAAAGCCTTCATCGTCATGAATTACGGAGAGAGCTCTGGATTTTTCTTTATTATCTTCAAGTTGTTTCATTCTGGGCGGTTCTGATTTATTCTGATGATAAATCTCTCTCTTGTAGTAATCTTCTTTAAATGGATTTTCAGACTCATCAGCATAGGCATTCCGGCACTCTCTCTTAAAATGACCTTTTTGTTTACACTTGAAACAAGTCACTTTTGTCTTGTCGAAACCCAACTTGGTGGATGGTCCACCTATGGACTTTCTCCCTGTTATCTCCATAAAACGCTGTGCCCGACGAACTGCACTAGCCATGCACCATCTTATGTCGATCAATTCCATCTCCTCAGGATCGATTTGATCGTAGTCTTCTTTTGTTAAGTTGGTGTTGCCAATCTTGCCTGCTACCAAGCTCTCGTACAACTCCAGCACAGATGCTAGAAAAACCATCTGTTACTTTGCAGACTCCTCGCTGAAGTTTTGAGCGTTCTTTAAGTCAACAGCAATGTTGCATTGAAATAAGTTCTTTGCAGCTGATTGGTTTGAAGTTGATGAAGAGCCACTGTGAAAACCGCTGCTTGCATTCTCTTTGCTGCTTTCACTTTCTTTGCTAGATGTGTTGGAGCTTTTAGCAGAAAAAGCTGTTTTGGGAGGTGTATTCTTTGGAATCATTCTTTTTGGATAATACAGATCCAAATTTTGCTGATATGATAAATGATTGACTTTGTGTGTTTTCTTTATCTCAGCTCGTGACTTTCTAGTCTTTCAATCAACAAATCAACTGTAAGATTCTCAGAAGTGATCGTATTCTTCAACATCAGGGCAAAGTATTGCCAATCCATCTCATCTAGCAATGAGTCAAACAATTTGTCGACTAACTCTTCTTGAGAATAGATAATCCCGTGTCTCGCCAGTTCTAACTTCAAGTGCCCAAACCTCTCGATCATTTTACAAACTGATTCATTTTTTAAACACCCAAATAGATCAAACTCTTTTCTAAGTAGTTTCTTTTTGTTTTTCACAATTTCTGCACTACCTAAACATTTAACTTTCAGCTTTTCCCAAAGATCTTTAGCATTAGTGTATTCGATCAAAGATATTATATCTTCTTGAACAGACTGGAACAACAATGTGATTCATTTTTGCTCGGCAACAAACATATCTATCTCTTCGGATGATGTCAAATTTTCACCAACTTTCCCTCCATCACTGTATCCATTCTTTAAGCTTTTCCAGCTAGTATATGCAAATTCCTTCAACCATTCTTCAAATTTCTTGGCCCACCGACTGTACTCTTCCATTGCCATCAGCTTTGGGGGTTTGTTATATGTTCCGTATGCACTTTCCACTCCCAAAACATCCGTCCAGGTTTTCTTTGCATTTGAAGTGTTCTCATTTGTGTTGCTAGAAGTACTATCATCTCCCGAGTTTCCAGCAAAAGCATACATCTCACTGAAAGGATTCTTGAATTCATCCATTTTTAAGTACCTGAAACAGTTATCAAACACTTAGACAAATTTTTGTGATTTTCAAAAATTTTACACAAGTGCACTTGGATCGAATGACTGTTCGATCGATCGGTTGTTCGATCGATCAGCTGTTCGATCGGTCGTCTGTACGATTATAACAACAATCAATTACCGTCTGATCGGTCGTCTGTCCGATCGGCTAGCAATATGACGTAAGCAAAAGGTAACTTGTAACAACAATGCTGTCCGATCGGCTAACACTGATGATGTCAGCAAACAACTGGCAGATACTAACTAATCTAAACCGTTCGGACAGCTGTCCGAGCGAGTAGATGACGTAGCATATATGAACAGTTAAACATGATTTTTTATGAATTTGATCTCGTTTTAGGTTGAATTTGAATATGAAACTCAGCAGGATTATACTTTGAATGATTGCGAATCGAATGATATCAATTTTATCAAATTTTAACCGTAGATTCAAGTTTAATTTTAAGTTTTTCTGATTTTATGGTGACAAACTGAGAAATGATGTAAGAAACAAGTAGAAGACGATGAATTTGGTCAAATCTCCGGTGAAATTTGACTATAATCGGCAAGAAATGTCAAATCTCCAGTGAAATTTAACTTTGATCGGCAAATAAAGCTCGAATTCTGGTGAATTCGGTGTCGTTGATCTCGATTCAGCTCCCTGAATGCTCTGATACCACTTGTGAGGTCCCTATGTACAGGATCTGATCTTAAGGAACAAGGTGAATCGACTTTGTCTAATGTGCGGAATCCATTATGACAAATCACAGATAATCAACACAGAATTCAACTCTTAAATGTTGTCTGATCTTTCTCTTCAATTGGATATGAAAGTACAAGAGTTCCTCTGAAAGTCAGACTGACATGAGTTCACCAGAGAGTCGAAAGTGCAAAAGGTTACAAATGACCTGATCGAACAGGTATTTATAGGCAGAGTCAGGATAGAAGAAGTGCTGTCCGATCGGACGCCTGTCCGATCGGCTGGGCTAGCCGATCGAACGGCTGTCCGATCGGCTGGCATAGCTTAACACAATGCAGCACTTTAACAATACATATCCATATCCTGATCTGCTATTCTAACATACATACATATTAAAAAGACACAAATATACAAAACATGACTACATGCTGACGGAAGCTATAGACGTATGTACTAACACGTAAGGTAAGCGATATAAACAATCGCTTATACTTTCGAACCCGACCCGTTTGGTCGATCATTAGGATCCGACCAAACACATTAGGTGACCATAGTATATAGGGAATAACCTTCCAACGTTATACCTTATGGTCGCTTCGTTTAAGTAGTTGTATGATAGGTAGTTTATATGCCTTAGGTAAATTACCAAAATAACCCTTTGATGCCAAAATTCATTATAAACATATGTGACATAACTTTGACATCTAAACTAATTTGGCGACAATATTAGGCATGTTAAGGCATATTCTACTTGTCATAGGACTAGTTAGGCAATCCGAACGCGTTTCACGCGAACGACGCGTTAAAGTAGCATAAGCTACCTAAACGGGTCGTGATGGGTCGTAAGCACTTAGGTTAGGTTTCATTTAGTATGTAGGCTTTGTTAAACCATATGAGACGAGTCTCCATACTCATTTGGTTTACGAACCCTCATTCTATCCGATCTTCCGATTTAGGTCCGGTTTATTAACATAGTATATTAGGTGCCGTTTGATATCCGTGATCTCTAGCATTGTTTGGTTGTTACTCAAGGACTACTAAGCAATCTCAAGTGAGTACATAGACCCCTCTTTTACTGTTTTTCAACCGTTTTGGGGTGAAACACATGTGCCTACTTGTTACGTTCATGCTTTCCTGTTTTCACATCATATACTTGCTATGTTTATTAGTACATTTATAGTACATGATTTCAATACATTTTATGCTATGTATGCCCGTTGTGTGCATACTTAGTACATCACTTTACAATACATTTCATGCTATGTACGCCCATTGTGTGCATACTTAGTACATTGTTTTACATTACACTTATGCTATGTATGTCCATTACGTGCATACTTAGTACATTGTTTTACATTGCATTTCTGTTGCATATGCTCATCCAGCATATGAACACATTATACTACATTTTGAACCATTGTAACCATTTGACTATGTGAACCGTCGTAGCCCTTTGATTATATGAACCGTTTGTAACTATTGAACCGTGTGAACCAGTTGTATCTGTTGACATGATTTACATTTGACAATAGACCTTTGACTATACATAAACATTTCTACAATTGTTAAACATTTTACTTTGGTGGTTTGGTTTGAGTAAGTGATTTAAGTAACGAGGCGTATGTAATATGATACAAGCACGGTGGATACGCCGCTGGTACTTCCTATATATAAGTGTTTGTATGGTATCACATATTGTAGCGTTATTTGAATCATTTCAATTTGAGACATATAACATTTTATACAAATAACATACTTTTCACAAGACAATGATTTACAAACATCTTATCTTATACAAACTCATTTTACATGGTTATTCATTTAACCATAGATTATTCTCTTATTTATACATATCATCTGATCTTATCGTTTTTCAAATGATTTACAAGACGAAGCAAATTACAAGGTTCATGACTAAACATTTTCTCAAACATAAGTCATGAATTCTGTTTTCACAAAACCTATGTATCTCACAGGCCTTTTATGCTGACGTACCTATTTTCACATGTGTTTTCAGGAGATGATGCATAGGACTTATCAAGACATACTTAGGCGGACCTGTACCTTAGTGACTTAAAACGAGACAAGAACTAGTTAATTTATGTTATGTACTCTTTAGTTCTTGTTTAAAACAATGTAAACTTTCATGTTTGATTAATAAAACGAAACTTCAATTGCCATGGATTTGAAACAATTAATTCTGTTACAACACTCCCCGACGTTTCCGCCACGTTTTGTATGTTCTACGTGGTCGGGGTGTGACACGTGGCCATTAATAACTTAAATGAGCCGATGATATCCCGGACACGGTCGTTAACCCCCAAAGTTTATGTTATCAAACAAAACAGATTAAAACGGGTTATACAGATTTATTAAATCACAATCCGATTAAATGATCTCATACCTGACCAAGCGGTAATAATTTACCGTATCACAATCCCGTATAAGGGAAAATTAGTTGAAAGTATTTACCTGAGTTAATTATGCAAGGAATGCTACTCACTCGTATATTTCTAAGACTTTATGCAAGTATCTTCTACCGAGGCTACTTAATCTAGAAGGAATGTTTTATTAACCTATTAGGATACTAACGGGTCTTATTTAAGTCAAAGACTTAGACCAATTAGTTTTAAGGATTATTTACGGTTCGAAACACTAGATTAAGCGGAGACCGGAATGGAATGTAATTTAGACCCAACAAGTATGAAAACTTGTATAATACGGGTAAACTAAATACATTTTGGATTTTGAAGTTTAAATGATAAGGTTAAACCCGTTTCGGTTAATTTATGCAAACTAGTTACATAAACTGAACCGAATGCGTATAAGCATAACGGGTAACCGAATGAGTCATATACAAGTCCCATATGTCATTATGCTTAAAATATGTTAAGACATCACTAGGATATCAACATATATGCCCAAAAAGATTTTAAAACTGAATTAGGCCCCATAAGGGCATTTTGGTCATTTTAAGATTTATAAAAGAGCTTTATAGGTAAACTGAAGTCCTGGTAAAAAAACATTCTGTAACAATATTTATTTTATGATGTTATAACAGTAGGATATCATACATATGTGTGGTTTACCATTTTTGGCCAAACTATGCCTCGAAAGGGTATTTTGGTCATTTCACATATGTTTTTAAGGACATAATTGGAATTCTGAGTTCATGACTTATACCTACTGTAAAAAAAATTTAAAATCATTTATAAGGTCAGTAGGTAACAAGTCTTGGGTGCTAAATATGGTTTTAAACCATACTATGCACCTAATTAGCGTAAAAATCGATAATTGACGATATTTACAAGGTTTTTGTGATTCTGAGATTTTGACCAGCCTGGAATGGTCAAGACATTTTATTTTTTCATATTAGATCAATAGCAAAAAGTTTTGCATGTCAATTATATGTAAAACTCATTTTATTCGCAAAAAGGGCATTATCATCAATTATAGATTTTATACAAGAACTCAATGTTAAGGTCAGTATATGATCTGACCTAATACTCCAATAATTCCTAAAAATGATATCATAACAGTAGGTAAAGAGTTTTGTGCCAAAATTTATGTTTAAACTTGTTTCACATACTTAAGGGTACTTTGGTCCTTATAAAGCATTATTTTTGATAAATTGCATATCATCAGTTTAAGACCAGAATGTAAGTGTCAAAACATTTTAAATATATTTACTAATTAGTACCTAATCCATTTGCATGTTCATTTATTTAAAAATCCTATTTTTAGACCATAAGGGCGTAATTATCAACAATAAGCATAATAATGGAAACATGCATATAATTCAGATTTCTAAGTGCCATGTAATATAACCTCAGAGGGTTATACTACAACATTATATGGTCACAATGGAAGCTTAATATGTCACACCCCTTTCTGCGGCGGAAGCACGAGGTGTGATCATGAAAGGTTCTCATTGCATACGAAAGGTAAACATACTACATGCTCAAAAATAACTTCAAACATTACATTACTGAAAGCATATGTCAAGTGTTTACAACACGAGATAGCATGTTGTCTTAAAAGTTACAACTTTATTTAACGATAAACAAAGCAACATCCACAAGCATGAGTAAGACCACGCGCACATCCATCCTAGTTACCTGAAATACATGTGAGTTTTGGAAAAACGTCAACATAATGTTGGTGTGAATTCATGCAGTTTTTGTATTTCACGTTTGTATACTTTGTATGAAAACATAGTTTGTGTCATGTAAAAATCAAGTTTTCATATATAAATCAAGTATTCATGTGTACACCACGTACTCATGTATAATTCAAGTTTTCTTGAGTACCCCACGTACTCAAGTATAAATCAAGTTTTTCTTGAGTACCCCACGTACTTCAAGTATAAATCAAGTTTTAGTATGGTATAAATTTATGTAAATAAAGTATTCCTGTAAGTATCAGGATTGTTAATGGGTTGCAAGGCCATTAACATGTGACACGACATAGGAAGTCACCAAACCTTAGGCATTTTTCTAGTTGGCATATTCTGAGACACAAAAGCACTACTCGATACTCGCCCTCACTGAGAGTGTGGCTGCCCGGCACCCGTTAGATCTAACCTTTTGTTCTGCGGTCTAGGTATATAGTTGATTAATGGTGCCTATGTACCCTATTCGTGACACAATTTCTCGTATCATTTCTCATAACGCATCATACTTGGTACTCGTCCTCACCAAGTGCGCTTCTTGTATTCTTATATCTCATCACACTTGGTACTCGTCCTCACCAAGTGTGCTTCTTGTTATCATACCATTTGTAAACATAGTAATATTTGTAACATGTATTTCACCCCCGAAGTTATAAAACTGAAAACAGTTAAAAGAAAAGGGGGAGCATGAACTCACAACTTTGCGTTCCTTGCGTCGTAAACTTCACCGGATTTGCTTAATTAACGTCGTGACCTATACGCGTTTTCTTAACGTTAGTCACTAGACTTGCGCGCACAAGTACAGTCACTCTCTTTTGTATTTGTATTGTTGTGTTAAAAATATTTTATATTTTTAACTAAGTATCTTACTTATATTATTTTCTCAAAAATTAATATAAGCCTCTCGTGTTTTGCACTTTGCACCCGAATTATGTATCTTGTATGTTGTATGTGTATTTTTGTGTTTATACTTCTCATGAGTATTTAGTGTATTTTTAAGTCTTAATACACTAGCACGTATAACACATATTATATACACTTAGCACAAAAGTTGGTGATCAAATAATATATATTTTTCTCTCAAAATAAATCATCATTTCTTATCACCAAAAATTAGGGAAACCTTGGTAATATTTTTAAATACATTTTTAGGGAATAAGTTTCTCAAAAACTTATATTTTTCTAAGTGTCAAAATTTATAAAAATTTTGACAGAGTTTCCCCTAAAAATGGAGGTTTCCCATGTTTTCAAAACATGTGTTTATTTTCTTTTAAAGCATCAACAATATCAACAACACAATCTTTAATTACCAACTTGTCAAAACAAGCATATACCATAAACTTATGAACTTGAAAGTTTGTAAAAATATGTAGTAAATCACTTGCGGATTTAGTAGGTTTTGTTATATTTAAAAATAAAATTAGTTTCTTAGAAACTTTATTTTTAAAGAACATGAAGTTTCACAACTTCTAGTCAAGATTTACAAAACATTTCTTTGTTAAATTTTTCTTGTTACACAAGTGTTTACACACTTGTTTATTTGCCAAGAATACTTCTAGTTCATAAAATATCCGGGTTTTATTGAGACTTGCATCTTTCACTTGGTTCTTCCGAAAAACCACTTGTAGATCTTTAGATCTACTAGTTTAGAACCTTATTTTACAAGAAAAATTACATTTACTCAAGTTCAAGTTTCATGAGTGGAAGGGTTCATCATCTTTTATAATTTTAACACTAACTTACTACTAGTTCATGTTCTTGTACATAATCTAGTATGGTTAGATGATGATCCATCCCACTTCTAGTAACAATCAACATCAAATAATCACAACTAGACAAGTTTCACAAGATTTACACAATAGTTTCTCTTTATCCAACTTATTCATCATATGATCAAGACTTTATGTCATGTTCTTGTGTTTTCTTGATTTTTAACCGTTAAATCACTTATTAACCACTTTAAACAAGAACAAGATGGTGTTTAGAGGCACTTACTACTAGCTCGAGGCTAGGGAAGAAACAAGACGTAAACAAGGTGGATAAAAGAAATCTAGAGAGGTCCTTGAGTTTCCGAGAGCACCGAGCCTCCTTGTATGTCACCTTGCACCTTTGTATGTATGTAATATTGCTAGATCAAGACTTGATGATGATGGTGGGTGTGTGTGTGATCTCGGCCGAACATAAAGGAAGGAGGAAGAAGAGAGAAATTTTAAGTTGTGTTGATGAGAGATAATGGTGATCTCTTATGTAAATTTATAATCCATCCAAGTGCTTTATCCATCATATAACATGTCTTTAAGATATTAGACAAGGCTAAATAAAATAATCAAGAAATGTGGGGAGTGTCCCCACTCCACAACCGTTCGAACTAGGGGGTAAGGGTTGGTTTGTAATTAAGCACATAATTGCAGTCATTAAATAATAATTAAAGTGTACGGAAGTTACCGGTTTGGTGCCAGTTGACACAGTCTCCCCCTCGTTAAAAGAATTTCGTCCTGAAATTCAGGCTGAGCTAACTCTCACATGAGTCTTCTTGAATAGGTGGGGATACTTTTCTTTGAACTGGTCTTCACGTTCCCATGTGTACTCGGGTCCGTGCTTAGAGTTCCAACGTACTTTGACAAGTTTAACAGTGCTCCTCCTGGTCTTGTTGACTTTCTAGTCGGTAACCTCAACGGGTTGTTCTGTAAATCGGAGGGCGTCATCAATATGCACTTCATCCACCGGGATGATCACGTTTTCTTGTGTTGGACTCTTCTTGAGATTGGATACATGGAACGTATCATGTACTCCATTAAGTTCTTCCGGTAATTCCAACTTGTATGCCACGGTACCAATCCTTTCCAAGATTCTGAATGGTCCGATGTATCGTGGATTCAGCTTTCCACGCTTTCCAAATCTTACTACGCCCTTCCAAGGTGAGACCTTTAACAACACTTTGTCTCCCACCTCGAATTCTACTGGTTTTCTTTTCAGATCAGCGTAGCTCTTTTGTCGATCCCGAGCCGCCTTAATGCGCTCTCGGATCTGCGCAATCTTGTCGGTTGTCTCTTGTACAAGTTCAGGACCAACCATACGTTTATCGCCAGTATCTGCCCAACATAAGGGCGATCGGCACTTGCGGCCATACAGAGCTTCGAACGGTGCGGCTTTTATGCTCGTATGATAGCTATTATTGTAGGAAAACTCAACTAAAGGTAGATGAGTATCCCAGCTGCCGCCCAGATCCATGACACATGCGCGAAGCATATCTTCTAACGTTTGTATAGTCCGTTCGCTCTGGCCGTCTATTTATGGATGGAATGCCGTGCTTAGATCTAACTGAGATCTAAAGGCTTCCTGAAATGATTGCCAAATTCTTGAGACAAAGCGTCCATCTCTGTCTGAAATAATTGAGATTGGCACTCCATGTCGTGCCACAATTTCCCTTAAGTATATCTCAGCAAGCTTTTCAGTGCTGTCTTTTTCTCGGATTGGCAGGAAGTGCGCAGACTTCGTTAACCGATCGACTATCACCCATATCATATCGTGCCCTCTCGGGGTCCTGGGTAATTTCGTTATGAAGTCCATCGAGATTTGCTCCCACTTCCACATGGGTATCTCTGGTTGTTGTAGTAGGCCGGACGGTTTCTGATATTCTGCCTTAACCTTAGCACAGGTTAGGCATTTTCCAACATAGACAGCAACATCGCTCTTGAGTCTCGGCCACCAATAGTATTCTTTCAAATCTTGATACATTTTATCTGATCCTGGATGGATCGAGTATCTTGATTTGTGCGTTTCATCAAGGATGACTTCTCGTATGCCACCATAGAGTGGAACCCAAATACGCTTCTTAAAGTACAAGGCTCCCTCTTCATTTGGCACCATATATTTCAGCATACCCCGAAGGTATTCAGCTTTACGATTTTCTCCTTTAAGAGCTTCTTGTTGTGCATCACGAATGCGTGCAGTGAGGTTCGTTCGAATCGTCATCTCTAACGCTCGAACTCTTAGGGTCTTAACCCTTTCTTTTCGACTTAGTGCGTCCGCTACAACGTTTGGCTTTCCAGGATGGTAGTTGATCTCACAGTCGTAATCATTTAGCAGCTCGACCCATCACCGCTGGCGCATATTCAATTCCTTCTGATCAAATATGTGTTGTAAGCTTTTGTGATCTGTGAAAATTGTACATCGAATACCATATAAATAATGTCGCCAGATCTTCAAGGCGAATATCACCGCACCTAGTTCCAAGTCATGCGTGGTGTAATTTCTTTCATGTACCTTCAATTGTCTTGAAGCGTATGCGATGACTTTTTGGCGTTGCATGAGCACGTAACCCAAACCTTGTCGTGAGGCGTCGCAGTATACCACGAAGTCTTCAGTTCCTTCGGGTAATGATAGTATTAGTGCATCGCAAAGCTTACTTTTAAGTAGCTGGAAGGCTTCTTCCTGCTTGTTACCCCAGTCGTATTTCTTGTCTTTCTGTGTAAGGGTCGTTAGCGGTTGAGCTATTTTTGAGAAATTCTCGATGAATCGCCGATAATAGCCCGCTAAGCCCAAAAATTGACGAACCTCAGTTGGGGTTTTGGGAGCTTCCCAATTCTTTATTGCTTCTATCTTGGACGGGTCTACATGAATGCCCTTCTCATTCACAACATGACCAAGAAATTGTACTTCGCGAATTCAGAATTCGCATTTCGAGAACTTTGCATAAAGCTTCTCTTTCTTCAGTAGTTCCAAGATGGTTCTGAGATGTTGCTCGTGCTCTTCTTTCATTCGCGAGTAAATCAGGTTATCATCGATAAATACAATCACGAATTTATCGAGATATGGTTTGCATACGCGGTTCATCAGATCCATAAAGACCGCTGGTGCATTCGTCAGCCCGAATGGCATCACAAGAAATTCGTAGTGCCCATATCGCGTTCTGAAAGCAGTCTTTGGCACACTTTCTTCTTGGATTCTCAGCTGATGGTATCCAGATCGAAGGTCGATCTTGGAATAGTAGCTTGATCCTTGCAATTGATCAAATAAGTCGTCAATCCTCGGTAGTGGATACCGATTCTTGATTGTGAGCTTGTTTAGTTCCCTGTAGTCGATACACATCCGCAGAGTTCCATCCTTCTTCTTTACGAACAATACCGGAGCTCCCCAGGGCGAGAAGCTTGGCCTTATAAATCCTTTATCCAACAACTCCTGGAGTTGTGTAGATAATTCTTGCATTTCGGATGGTTCCAGTCGATAGGGTGCCTTGGCTACAGGAGCGGCTCCTGGAACCAAGTGTATACGGAATTGGACTTGTCGTTGCGGATGTAGTCCTGGCAGATCTTCGGGAAAAACATCAAGAAATTCCTTCACCACAGGAATGTCTTCGAGTTTCGGCTCCTCAGCCTTCTTGTCTATAACGTGTGCTAGGAAGGCAACACATCCATTCCTTAAGCACTTCTGTGCCTTCATGCAACTGCTGATTCAAAGAGGTGCGTCTCGTTTTTCTCCATGCACGATGAGAGTTTCATCATTCGCCAAAGGGATGCGAATGATTTTCTCGTGACAAATAACTTCAGCTTTGTTCTTGGACAACCAGTCCATTCCGACTACTACATCGAAGCTACCCAATTGAATAGGTAAGAGGTCGATGCTAAATCTTCGTTCACCAAGTTCTAATGAGCAGCCTCTAACGATTTCGCCCGATTCAATAAGTTTACCATTGGCTAGTTCTATGGAATAAGGAATTTCTAATCTACTAGATTCTATTCCAAGCATGCGTTTAAATTCCACAAACATGAAGCTATAATCGGCGCCAGTGTCAAATAATATGGATGCAAAGTGATTGTTAATGAGAAACGTACCGGTGACCATGTTAGGGTCCTCGCGTGCGTTCTTTGCTCCAATCACAAATGCTCGAGCCTGAGCATTGTTTACCTCTGGGCAGTCCTTCATGAAATGATCATTGCTTCCACATCTGAAGCATCATTGGTTCCGCCCCTTCCCGTTACCATTCTTCTTACCAACGCCATTTCCATTCCGGTTCTTTCCTTTTCCCTAGCAGTCTTCTGTTTGATGACCCAACCTTCCACATTTGTTGCACCTTGGAATGCGACAAGCTCCTTCATGATGATACTTTCATTTTTGGCATTTAGTCATGGTGCCTTGGTATCCTTTGGTTGCAAGGGTTTTCGTCTCCTGAGGCGGGTTAGTGTCGCGCTTCTTGCTGAAACCTTTGTTGTTGCGAGTTGCTTGATTCACATTCGAATGCTTTCTCTTTTTGTCACCGGACGACTCGGCATGCGTCTCGGTCTTTTCAGTGGGGTTCAGCGATAACTTCTTCATACGAACACAATCTTCAGTAAGGCTGACAGCCAGAGTTACAGCCTCTGTGATTGTTTGAGGTTTGGCCGAAGTTACCATGCCGTGAAACTCTGGGGCCAGTCCCCAAATGTAGCGCTCAACACGCTTAAATTCGGGAGTCACCATGTAGGGAAGCACTCTAGACAGATCGTGGAACCTTCGAGTATATCCATTAATGTCAGCACCTTCCATGTTCAAGTGCCAGAACTCCGTTTCCAGTCTTTGGAGTTCAGCACGAGAGCAGTACTTCTCTCTCATTCTTTCCTTCAGTTCCTCCCAAGTTAGGCCATAAGCGGCATCATCGCCCAAGGTTTGGGCTTGCAAGTTCCACCAAGTCAGAGCTTCATCGACAAACAACCCAGTAGCAAACGTGACTTGCTGATCCGTGGTACACTTGCTCATGCGGATAGTAGCTTCAGTCTTCTCCGTCTAGCGTACAAATGCTACCGCACCTCCTGTGCCATCATAGTTCATCGGCTTGCAGTCGAGAAACTGCTTGAAAGTGCTGCCTTGAGCTGCGTTGCCTCCAGATGAATCTCCGTTCCCGTTGCGTCTAGCGTTGCTTGATCCTCCACTGTCTTGAGTACGGTTCGCCTCGTATTGGGCGATAGCAGCGGAGATCCTTTCTTCCAGTAGAGCATTCAGCTCTTCAGCTGTTCTGGGTAGTGGGGGAGGAGGAGGTTGATCATCATTGCGAGCATTCACAGCTTTCCTGGGTGCCATGTTCTGACACAACATAACACAATAGGGTTAAACATTTGTTTGATATCGTCACACTAGACAGTAGCAGCATATATATTCACATGTATATACCACATAAGTGACATCAAACAATTATTACTCTAGCAGAGTACTTAGTAGGCTAGCACTAAGGGAATCTATACGTGACAAGACTTGTTGTGGTTTCTATGCACTGAATTCCATAATTATGTATGCATCCCTAATTATGTAACTCCTTGCACAGTCCGCTCAGTTCGTTTCATCCGCGTATTTCTTCCTTCAGATAGGCCATTGCTTTCAGGTAAGGTCACGTATACTTGTGACATTCTACATCTAGTATATGTAAATATCAATTATCACACATAATTGCAAGTAATTTCTGGTCAACGACAAGTGCTACTCAAGTGCACTCTAAGTCTCGTAGTGTCTTTTCTAGACTCTTTGTGGACAATTTCAGGTAGTGGATGTCGCGGGACGTTTTATGCAATGAAAACTCTTTGAAAAAAAATTGTTTTCGTGAAAGGATCCTAGAGATTGTAGACTAGACTCGAGAAGGAATCCTGGTTCACTACAATCGCAGCTCTGATACCAATCTGTCACACCCCTTTCTACGGCGGAAGCACGAGGTGTGATCATGATGTGACAACTGGTGATTTACGGCTCCTAATTACGTGATTAACAGATGATTAACGTGACAATAAATAATGTTTACGACGCAAATTAACTTAATTAGGCCTTTGGAGTGCCTAGGAACGTCTATACGACTTTACAGTGCGCGAACGATGGCTTACAGAGAAACCTGCTGAATATTGCGCGACAACGAACTGATACCGTACAAGATACTGACAACGCCGACAAATAATAAATTTTTACGATATATTTTAGCTTCGTAATTTAATTTTAGTGACTACAGTCGAAACCAGATCGAAAAACAGATTAAAGACGGCAACGATACAATATTTCGCGATTATTACCGTAATCGACGAACGGGCGAGCAAACGACTACCGACCGTATTTTATGTATTCTAATACGAAAATTTTATCTTTGGATAATAAACGGAGTTCGGGTTTCGACAACGTGTCTCGTAGGAATCACTGGCCACTTACACATGAGTTGGGCTTGTGGGCCCTAGGCCCAAGCCCAAAACCCACAAGCCTAAACCTGATATGCTAGATCTTATAAGATCTCTTCAAAAATTATCCAAATCTCTACAAGATTTCCTTGAAAATCATTGCCTTGTAAATCTGTTCAAAATCTCTACAAATCTAACCTAAATCTTTACAAAAGATTTTACACAAGATCTTAGAAGATCTCTTCTCTACATCTCTATATTAAGGTCCATACCTCTCCACAAATCAAAACACAGGTGCCATATACCCTCTTTTATCTACAACAATTCATCAGACATCTTCATTCCCTTTTGTTGAGAAACCCTAAAACACTTTAAACTTAACACAGAGCCAAACACCTCCTTCTCTCATCGTTCTCGTCACTACTCCGATCACCGGAGATCGGAACTCCGGCTGACACCTCTCTAGCCAGCCGACGCACACCAGACACCCCCCCTCGACAAGCTCTCACCTGCAAACACCCCCCCTCTTCTCGGTCCCTCTTTCTAACACGAGATCCTGACCGGCTCCGACCGCTTCTCCGGTGACTCGCTGGTGTTCATGATGAAAGTTATTGTTGAAGATGATGATGATGCTCGACGATGAAGATGATGATTCTGGTTGCTGATGATGATCGGAGACGGCTGACGAGCATTATGGCAGTCACGGGTTCGCGATTGTTCTCCGGAAGGTTCGGAGTGGTGGTGGTAGGGTGCGACGCCGGCGACGACACCTGGCAGGCCTACGTCGCGGCATAGGTGGTGGTGTTATTTGGGTGCTCGACTTCAATTTCAGTTCGGGATAGGGTAGTCTCGGGATTTCAGCTTCGTTTCTTTCCCGGTTAAGTTCGGTTCAACTCAGATCTGGGGTTCGAGTAGTCATATCAGCAGGATCGGGTCACGGTTCACGTTGGTTATGCTTTGGGTTCACATCGGGTCCGATTCGGTTCGAATCTCGGTTCAACAGTCAAACGGGTTTTGATTCGAGATCGATCAAGCTCAGATCGGGTTCAACACGGTCAGTTTAGAAAGCGGTTCAGTTGACTCGGTTCGAGTCAACTCAGTCAAACCTGAGTCAACTCAGTTGACTCGGTCAACTCAGTCAAACATTTCTGCAAATCGACACGAGGATTGGAAAAGAATTAGTGACGCGATTTATTTAATTACGTTTTATATAGTTTTAACGTATCACGTGATAACGAGCTCGAACCGACTGATTATAATTTACATTTGATATATATTTGATAAAATTGCATATAGTATAAGTGAATTTTGATTGATTGTTGATTGAATTTTGAAAAATAACGACAACTTGTGTTGTCGGGGGCGTCCAAAAACAGAGGAAACTCTGCCCGTTTTTCGAGAAAATCCGCAAACACAAAAGGCGTTTTATTATCGGATTCAAATAATCTTTTACAAAGACGACAATTTGGATATTATTTCGATAATGGTTTTATAAAATAAAACATGAAATAATATTTTCAATTCTTTTATTACTTTCGACAACTCCTTTATAAAGTCAATATAATTATTTATATTGTTTCAAACGCCAAACACACATTCGTTTATAAAAAAATAAATATAGTTATATATTTATTTTCAAACAGACAATCCGACGATTCTTTCATGAATATGACTTTTTATATTCACGTCAAACGCCTAAATGGCATAGACATACACTTTGATAAATTTCATACGAGACGTATATATGATACGACTTGGTTATACGTTATTTTCATACAAACTCTTGTACATACACGTACGATTTCTCGAGACAACTAACGCGATTATATCAATATATTTATATACTTTTATATAAATATTCATATATTTTAAACCTCACGAGAACTAAGTCTTTTCGAGACTTCTTAAATACCGACGAATAAACGAATTACGCAAGCATAACTTCTTCGCTTCTTTTAAGTTGACAACTTATCGTTGAATCATTCGATTAACGATTCGGTAGAGCTCGATGACACGTAGTTTAGATACTGCGTTTATTTAGAAACTTATAAGATATTCCATGTTAGGAATATTGTAGAATGCACGCTAGCAAGTCAAGTCTTGGAAACGACATCACGAAGTCGTAATTAGCTAGCTTTGCATAGGGAATATTCAGGTGAGTTCATAACCCCCACTTTTTACTGTTTACATTTTTGTAAATGTTTTCGGGGTGGAAAGACATGCACGTTTTGCAAAAACACACAAAGTTCTGAACAAATTCAAAACTCGTATTTCTAAATTATATTACGAAGTGATTTCGAGGAACTCAAATGATTACGAAAGGTTTATACTAAACATACCGGTTTTCAAACAAACGTATCTTTCGGAATATGCATACCCACGAAATTCTAGTTTTCTAAACTACGGGTAAATACAAGAAGCACTCTTGGTGAGGACGAGTATCAAGTATGATGCGTTTTGAGAAAGGATCAGTCTTAGAGACTGGGGGAGGATCAGTCTTAGAGACTGGGGTAAAATACATGTACAAAGGATTACAGACATTTTTATACATGGTATGGTTAGCGTAAGGAGGGTTTACTACTTAGATCATGTGAGTGGGTAGGTGCAACTTGGGATCATTAATCCTCATTGTAGGACCGAGGGACAGGAGCGGTAGATCTATCTGGGTGTAGCGAGCCCAGCCCCCAGGCCAAACAGAACGGACCTCGGGGTGACTTTGTGCCCGACGCATAAATTTGCTAGGTTTGAGTCTTCCTACTTGCACTTCACACATATCAATGGCCTTGCAAACCATTGGTGATCTCTTTATTTCCTTATTTGCTACATACCAGGGACATATATTCTTACGAAACTACTTGTTCATACAAATTAAATACCATGTTTTATACAAAATTCAAAGCACAGGATTATGCGGGTATGGAGTCAAAGTCATGTTGGGCATTGACGGTTATGCGAACATTACAAATACATGGTTTTTATGAACATACTGTGTTACAAACACAACGTTTCCATATAACTTGGCAAGAAAATGATTTTTAAATTCGTTTTCTCAATACTATTTCAAAAACCGGTTACTCCAAAGATTTATTTCAAATCTTTCACAACTCAAAAGATTTATTTCAAATCTTTTACAAACAAACTATGAACTCGCTCAACTTTATGTTGATTTTTCGCATGTTTCTTTCTCAGGTTGCATTTCAAAGTCGAGGCACGGTTGGAATAGGAGAACCATTGGAGACTCGAGTACTTAGTGGGCGTTCAATTTCTAGAAAGTCTTAGCTTTTTGCTTCCGCTGTGCAATGAAGATACCAGTCCAGTCACGCCAATGCTCTGATAAATTTCGGGGTGTGACAGATTGGTATCAGAGCTATAGGTTACAGCGAATTAGGTTTCTGTTGTGATACCTAGGCTCTAACCTCACTTTTCTCTGGGAACTTAGAATATTACAACCTAAATACATACAAAACGCCTAGTACTCGAATATGGTCTCCAACCGTTGCCGAAAAGCAAACAGTCAAAATTTTGTTTTCAAATATACGCTATTGTGATGTTTTACACACGGTACACAAAACAATTACATACAGTACACAACACTCTGAGAGTTTAGGAAACATGCATTTAAGACCTTCGGAACAGGGAGGTAGTCTGAGAGACTAGGAGATTCAGTCTGAGAGGCTGGGAGGGTAGTCTAGTGGGACTAGGAGATTCAGTCTGAGAGGCTGGGAGGATAGACTAGTGGGACTAGGGGAATTACTTGATTGCTTATTGGTGACTAACATGTTATATGATTGATTATTTGCGCATGTGTGTGTTTATTAAAGGTCATCACGTAGGAACCACGAATATTAACTCGGGCACACATTATTATCCATATTGTCTGTGATATTTTAACTTCCCGAGCAGGCAGCCTACGCATAACAAAACGAGTGCACAAGAATACATGCAACTTAATATTTACGTCAACGGATGTCGGGGCACATCACGTTCTACGCGGAACGAAACGCTAGTGCACAGGTATACGCGAAACTCAATATGTACGTCAACGGAGGTTGAAGCACGTCACATACGACTGTCGAGGTGAGGCCTTTGAGAAGGAACGATGACGCAAATTTAACGACGACGCTAGATCCCTGTCAGCAGGAGAACTAACGATCAGGAAACGACAACTTGTCACGCGATCCTGCAACGACACGAATCACGCCAGGGAGAAGACGATTGTCTCCGCATTCCCCCCCCTACCTAACTAACGACGAATACGCTATGTTCGACATTCCATGGTAATGTCACCTAACAATGGGTCGTCACACGAAACCCCAGGTAAAGTCCTCAAATTTCTTTATTGAAATTTCGAATTTCACACTTACTGAGTAGATTTTCGTATCTCTACTCCTCTTAATGGTCATTGTATCACGATCATTTCTTTACAAGTTACATACATGGTTTTTCGTTGTAACCATGCCTAAAGTTTTCTTGTCAATACATATATTTATTGTCGGATTGCGCTAAAACCAAGTTCGATTATTTGAACTTCTGCATTACACATACTCAATTCAAGATACCATATGATGTATTGAAGACATCATATTCAAATTCGTTTTAACAAGAGTTTCATTTGTTCCGAGTCGTAGTAGACTTGTTTGGTCTACGACTCCAATAAGTCATTTGTTGATTTCGACACCTTGTGGTGGTGTATTCATTAACTTGAAGCTTGCGCTAAACTCATTTACGCGTCTCATACACGGATTTAATCATTTCTTTATTAATTTGTTTTAAATCCGCTTTGAATTATCATATTAAAGCAGTCTTAACACAATCGTGTGTTAAGACAATGGTACACAAATTCATTTCATATTCCGGTATACCTCATAACGGTTCTCTCAACATCGATCGAATGCTTTGCGACATTCATTACTTCTTCACCTTTGATCGAAAACATTATTTCTTTGATGTTCCATTTTCAATTGAAAATCTTTCGATGTTGGTTGGAACAAACATTCATATTTACTTCATTGCGCTTCCATTTGACTTCAAACACGGTGGATTTGTTTGATCACCGCTGTTATTGAATTAATTAAGTCACTACGACACCTTGTGGTGTCAGTACAAACTTGTAGCTTCGGCTAACCATGATTGAGCGTTTCATGCAAAACACATGTGATACTTGTTCGATCACTCATATTATTGAATTGTTTCATTCATTGCGACACCTTATGGCGTCGGTAAGACTTGCAGCTTGCGCTGATCACGATCGAGCGTTTCATGCAAACTATTATATTTGAGATTGTTGATTCTAAGTTCATCCAGTGGATGTTATTGCTTCTAGAACTCATTTACATGTTATAAACGTTCATATGGAATTCGATTGGTCGAAGTTCCTGTTCATTGTTGGATCCTTGTTAACTTAGTCGCACTGGTGACTGTATCATTACGTCTCGTTTCCTTTGACATCAATTACTGAGACACATTTCTTTTAAACCGTTGGGATTCCTATTGTGGAGGAATGCTATTAAATTCACATGACTCGAATAAGTCTTGTTTCGATTACGCGGTCATTCACTTTGTTATTATTCGGACTTACCTGCAAACAACACAATTCTGAGGAGATAACATAGTCTAAATTTCGAGGACGAAATTTCTGTAACAGGGGGAGAATGTGACAACTGGTGATTTACGGTTCCTAATTACGTGATTAACAGATGATTAACGCGACAATAAATAATTTTTACGACGCAAATTAACTTAATTAGGCCTTTGGAGTGCCTAGGAACGTCTATACGACTTTACAGTGCGCGAACGGTGGCTTACAGAGAAACCTGCTGAATATTGCGCGATAACGAACTGATACCGTACAAGATACTGACAACGCCGACAAATAATAAATTTTTACGATATATTTTAGCTTCGTAATTTAATTTTAGTAACTACAGTCGAAACCGGATCGAAAAACAGATTAAAGACGGCAACGATACAATTTTTCGCGATTATTACCGTAATCGACGAACGGGCGAGCAAACGACTACCGATCGTATTTTATGTATTCTAATACGAAAATTTTATCTTTTGATAATAAACGGAGTTCGGGTTTCGACAACGTGTCTCGTAGGAATCACGGGCCACTTACACATGAGTTGGGCTTGTGGGCCCTGGGCCCAAGCCCAAAACCCACAAGCCTAAACCTGATATGCTAGATCTTATAAGATCTCTACAAAAATTATCAAAATCTCTACAAGATTTCCTTGAAAATCATTGCCTTGTAAATCTGTTCAAAATCTCTACAAATCTAACCCAAATCTTTACAAAAGATTTTACACAAGATCTTAGAAGATCTCTTCTCTACATCTCTATATTAAGGTCCATACCTCTCCACAAATCAAAACACAGGTGCCATATACCCTCTTTTGTCTACAACAATTCACCAGACATCTTCATTCCCTTTTGTTGAGAAACCCTAAAACACTCTAAACTTAACACAGAGCCAAACACCTCCTTCTCTAATCGTTCTCGTCACTACTCCGATCACCGGAGATCGGAACTCCGGCCAACACCTCTCTAGCCAGCCGACACACACCAGACACCCCCCCCTCGACAAGCTCTCACCTGCAAACACCCCCCCTCTTCTCGGTCCCTCTTTCTAACACGAGATCCTGACCGGCTCTGACCGCTTCTCCGGTGACTCGCTGGTGTTCATGATGAAGGTTATTGTTGAAGATGATGATGATGCTTGACGATGAAGATGATGATTCTGGTTGCTGATGATGATCGGAGACGGCTGACGAGCATTATGGCAGTCACGGGTTCGCGATTGTTCTCCGGAAGGTTCGGAGTGGTGGTGGTAGGGTGCGACGCCGGCGACGGCACCTGGCAGGCCGACGTCGCGGCATAGGTGGTGGTGTTATTTGGGTGCTCGACTTCAATTTCAGTTCGGGATAGGGTAGTCTCGGGATTTCAGCTTCGTTTCTTTCCCGGTTAAGTTCGGTTCAACTCAGATCTGGGGTTCGAGTAGTCATATCAGCAGGATCGGGTCACGGTTCACGTCGGTTATGCTTCGGGTTCACATCGGGTCCGATTCGGTTCGAATCTCGGTTCAACAGTCAAACGGGTTTTGATTCGAGATCGATCAAGCTCAGATCGGGTTCAACACGGTCAGTTTAGAAAGCGGTTCAGTTGACTCGGTCAAACCGAGTCAACTCAGTCAAACCCGAGTCAACTCAGTTGACTCGGTCAACTCAGTCAAACATTTCTGCAAATCGACACGAGGATTGGTAAAGAATTAGTGACGTGATTTATTTAATTACGTTTTATATAGATTTAACGTATCACGTGATAACGAGCTCGAAACGACTGATTATAATTTACATTTGATATATATTTGATAAAATTGCATATAGTATAAGTGAATTTTGATTGATTATTGATTGAATTTTGAAAAATAACGACAACTTGTGTTGTCGGGGGCGTCCAAAAACAGAGGAAACTCTGCCCGTTTTTCGAGAAAATCCGCAAACACAAAAGGCGTTTTATTATCGGATTCAAATAATCTTTTACAAAGACGACAATTTGGATATTATTTCGATAATGGTTTTATAAAATAAAACATGAAATAATATTTTCAATTCTTTTATTACTTTCGACAACTCCTTTATAAAGTCAATATAATTATTTATATTGTTTCAAACGCCAAACACACATTCGTTTATAAAAAAATAAATATAGTTATATATTTATTTTCAAACAGACAATCCGACGATTCTTTCATGAATATGACTTTTTATATTCACGTCAAACGCCTAAATGGCATAGACATACACTTTGATAAATTTCATACGAGACGTATATATGATACGACTTAGTTATACGTTATTTTCATACAAACTCTTGTACATACACGTACGATTTCTCGAGACAACTAACGCGATTATATCAATATATTTATATACTTTTATATAAATATTCATATATTTTAAACCTCACGAGAACTAAGTCTTTTCGAGACTTCTTAAATACCGACGAATAAACGAATTACGCAAGCATAACTTCTTCGCTTCTTTTAAGTTGACAACTTATCGTTGAATCGTTCGATTAACGATTCGGAAGAGCTCGATGACACGTAGTTTAGATACGGCGTTTATTTAGAAACTTATAAGATATTCCATGTTAGGAATATTGTAGAATGCACGCTAGCAAGTCAAGTCTTGGAAACGACATCACGAAGTCGTAATTAGCTAGCTTTGCACAGGGAATATTCAGGTGAGTTCATAACCCCCACTTTTTACTGTTTACATTTTTGTAAATGTTTTCGGGGTGGAAAGACATGCACGTTTTGCAAAAACACACAAAGTTCTGAACAAATTCAAAACTCGTATTTCTAAATTATATTACGAAGTGATTTCGAGGAACTCAAATGATTACGAAAGGTTTATACTAAACATACCGGTTTTCAAACAAACGTATCTTTCGGAATATGCATACCCACGAAATTCTAGTTTTCTAAACTACGGGTAAATACAAGAAGCACTCTTGGTGAGAACGAGTACCAAGTATGATGCGTTTTGAGAAAGGATCAATCTTAGAGACTGGGGGAGGATCAGTCTTAGAGACTGGGGTAAAATACATGTACAAAGGATTACAGACATTTTTATACATGGTATGGTTAGCGTAAGGAGGGTTTACTACTTAGATCATGTGAGTGGGTAGGCGTAACTTGGGATCATTAATCCTCATTGTAGGACCGAGGGACAGGAGCGGTAGATCTATCTGGGTGTAGCGAGCCCAACCCCCAGGCCAAACAGAACGGACCTCGGGGTGACTTTGTGCCCGACGCATAAATTTGCTAGGTTTGAGTCTTCCTACTTGCACTTCACACATATCAATGGCCTTGCATACCATTGGTGATCTCTTTATTTCCTTATTTGCTACATACCAGGGACATATATTCTTACGAAACTACTTGTTCATACAAATTAAATACCATGTTTTATACAAAATTCAAAGCACAGGATTATGCGGGTATGGAGTCAAAGTCAGGGTGGGCATTGACGGTTATGCGAACATTACAAATACATGGTTTTTATGAACATACTGTGTTACAAACACAACGTTTCCATATAACTTGGCAAGAAAATGATTTTTAAATTCGTTTTCTCAATACTATTTCAAAAACCGGTTACTCCAAAGATTTATTTCAAATCTTTCACAACTCAAAAGATTTATTTCAAATCTTTTACAAACAAACTATGAACTCGCTCAACTTTATGTTGATTTTTCGCATGTTTCTTTCTCAGGTTGCATTTCAAAGTCGAGGCACGGTTGGAATAGGAAAACCATTGGAGACTCGAGTACTTAGTGGGCGTTCAATTTCTAGAAAGTCTTAGCTTTTTGCTTCCGCTGTGCAATGAAGATACCAGTCCAGTCACACCAATGCTCTGATAAATTTCGGGGTGTGACACATGAAAGGTTCTCATTGCATACGAAATGTAAACATACTACATGCTCAAAAATAACTTCAAACATTACATTACTGAAAGCATATGTCAAGTGTTTACAACACGAGATAGCATATTGTCTTAAAATTTACAACTTTATTTAACGATAACCAAAGCGACATCCACGAGCATGAGTAAGACCACGCGCACATCCATCCTAGTTACCTGAAATACATGTGAGTTTTGGAAAAACATCAACATAATGTTGGTGTGAATTCATGCAGTTTTTGTATTTCACGTTTGTATACTTTGTATGAAAACATAGTTTGTGTCATGTAAAAATCAAGTTTTCATATATAAATCAAGTATTCATGTGTACACCATGAACTCATGTATAATTCAAGTTTTCTTGAGTACCCCACGTACTCAAGTATAAATCAAGTTTTTCTTGAGTACCCCACGTACTTCAAGTATAAATCAAGTTTTAGTATGGTATGAATTTATGTAAATAAAGTATTCCTGTAAGTATCAGGATTGTTAATGGGTTGCAAGGCCATTAACATGTGACACGACATAGGAAGTCACCAAACCTTAGGCATTTTTCTAGTTGGCATATTCTGAGACACAAAAGCACTACTCGATACTCGCCCTCACCGAGAGTGTGGCTGCCCGGCACCCGTTCGTGACACGATTTCTCGTATCATTTCTCATAACGCATCATACTTGGTACTCGTCCTCACCAAGTGCGCTTCTTGTATTCTTATATCTCATCACACTTGGTACTCATCCTCACCAAGTGTGCTTCTTGTTATCATACCATTTGTAAACATAGTAATATTTGTAACATGTATTTCACCCCCGAAGTTATAAAACTGAAAACAGTTAAAAGAAAAGGGGGAGCATGAACTCACAACTTTGCGTTCCTTGCGTCGGAAACTTCACCGGATTTGCTTAATTAACGTCCTGACCTATACGCGTTTTCTTAACGTTAGTCACTAGACTTGCGTCGCACAAGTACAGTCACTCTCTTTTGTATTTGTATTGTTGTGTTAAAAATATTTTATATTTTTAACTAAGTATCTTACTTATATTATTTTCTCAAAAATTAATATAAGCCTCTCGTGTTTTGCACTTTGCACCCGAATTATGTATCTTGTATGTTGTATGTGTATTTTTGTGTTTATACTTCTCATGAGTATTTAGTGTATTTTTAAGTCTTAATACACTAGCACGTATAACACATATTATATACACTTAGCACAAAAGTTGGTGATCAAATAATATATATTTTTCTCTCAAAATAAATCATCATTTCTTATCACCAAAAATTAGGGAAACCTTGGTAATATTTTTAAATACATTTTTAGGGAATAAGTTTCTCAAAAACTTATATTTTTCTAAGTGTCAAAATTTATAAAAATTTTGACAGAGTTTCCCCTAAAAATGGAGGTTTCCCATGTTTTCAAAACATGTGTTTATTTTCTTTTAAAGCATCAACAATATCAACAACACAATCTTTAATTACCAACTTGTCAAAACAAGCATATACCATAAACTTATGAACTTGAAAGTTTGTAAAAATATGTAGTAAATCACTTGCGGATTTAGTAGGTTTTGTTATATTTAAAAATAAAATTAGTTTCTTAGAAACTTTATTTTTAAAGAACATGAAGTTTCACAACTTCTAGTCAAGATTTACAAAACATTTCTTTGTTAAATTTTTCTTGTTACACAAGTGTTTACACACTTGTTTATTTGCCAAGAATACTTCTAGTTCATAAAATATCCGGGTTTTATTGAGACTTGCATCTTTCACTTGGTTCTTCCGAAAAACCACTTGTAGATCTTTAGATCTACTAGTTTAGAACCTTATTTTACAAGAAAAATTACATTTACTCAAGTTCAAGTTTCATGAGTGGAAGGGTTCATCATCTTTTATAATTTTAACACTAACTTACTACTAGTTCATGTTCTTGTACATAATCTAGTATGGTTAGATGATGATCCATCCCACTTCTAGTAACAATCAACATCAAATAATCACAACTAGACAAGTTTCACAAGATTTACACAATAGTTTCTCTTTATCCAACTTATTCATCATATGATCAAGACTTTATGTCATGTTCTTGTGTGTTCTTGATTTTTAACCGTTAAATCACTTATTAACCACTTTAAACAAGAACAAGATGGTGTTTAGAGGCACTTACTACTAGCTCGAGGCTAGGGAAGAAACAAGACGTAAACAAGGTGGACAAAAGAAATCTAGAGAGGTCCTTGAGTTTCCGAGAGCACCGAGCCTCCTTGTATGTCACCTTGCACCTTTGTATGTATGTAATATTGCTAGATCAAGACTTGATGATGATGGTAGGTGTGTGTGTGATCTCGGCCGAACACAAAGGAAGGAGGAAGAAGAGAGCAATTTTAAGTTGTGTTGATGAGAGATAATGGTGATCTCTTATGTAAATTTATAATTCATCCAAGTGCTTTATCCATCATATAACATGTCTTTAAGATATTAGACAAGGCTAAATAAAATAATCAAGAAATGTGGGGAGTGTCCCCACTTTACAACCGTTCGAACTAGGGGGTAAGGGTTGGTTTGTAATGGTTAGTTAGATTCTAGTTATGTTTAGTTATGATTTTAAGTAGGTTATTAGTGTGTAGTGTAATATAAAGGGTGTTAGGGTATTCGGGGACCCTAACTAGCTCAGAAAAGTACAAACAATGTACTTGGCAAAATTTTTGTGTTCCAAAATTCTGCACTTAAAGTGCGTTTCGGGTGTGGTTTTTAGTGCTTATTTTTGCTTCCGGAGAGTGTATATATTAAACCCTTGTATGTACTCTTGGGTTTTAATGTATTCTTGTTGTCGGACCTACACCTAGGCTCCAATTTTTATTGTCTGACTGCTTTCTGCAGTTCTGTTGACACAGTGTGTCTTACCGGTGAGTTTACTAGTATTTCTGACGCAACGCTATCGTTTTTGCATAAAGCAATATTTTGTAGTATACAACGTACATGAATTCACTTGTTTAGCATGTGTTCAGACATTGTTGACAATTAAGCACATAGTTGCAGCCATTAAATAATAATTAAAGTGTACGGAAGTTACCGGTTTGGTGCCAGTTGTCACATAATACATAAAGGAATTAAGCTAATTCGGGTCAGAACTGAAAGTCAAAGCAAAAGTCAAGCTTTCGCGACTTTCGGTTGCGAACCGAGCTTAAACTTAGAATTGTTGGGTTGAACATGTTTAGACATGTTCTAATAATATTTACCAAGTTATTTAAGTGATAGAATATGATTTATACCCTCTACATTATCAGTTTTGATTATTATTGAAAATCTGACTAGTTTGACTTTTTGATTAATTACTTTGACCCGACAATTAACTAAGTAAACGTGATAATTAGGAGGGGCCCTTTTGAGGGATTAACACCTATCTAATTTTGATCACGTAGCCATATTCGTCTTGAACAATGGCTGGACAATTTAGGTCTAAACCGAAAGTCAAAGCCGTTTTGCGGCAACTTTGACTTTCGGTCTTTAAACATATAAAAACCGAACTAGAGTGGCTAAGGACACTTACAAAGGGTCCTAGCTCGAACTTTAAACTAGAGGGAGCTTCCTTTTTGACCAGGAACCTCAGAAAGAGTGAGAAAGATTGAATTTGAAATGAGCAAGTAAAAGAGGCAATATGGTGCTCCTATTTATAGTTGAGGAAGGTGTTCAAGGATCAAGCCAGGTGTTAGGGATGTCCCGAGATCATTACAAGTGTCCTAGCTGATTGTTAAAACCATCAAAGAGTTCCTTGTTTCAGATTTTTAGAGTTAAGGACATGTGTCATCACATAATTGAACACGATTTTACGAGGTGTTACATCCTCACCCCCTTAAAGAAATCTCGACCCCGAGATTTACTGAAATAAGTGAGGGTACTTTTGTTGCATAGTGGACTCAACCTCCCATGTATATTCAGAGCCTCTATGGGCATCCCATTTTACTTTCACAATCAATACATGTTTCCTTTGGAGCTTTTTAACTTATGGATCCTCGATCGATATAGGTCTTTCAACAAACCTCAGGCTTTCGTTTATCTGTTCGTCTTTATGAGACATTGCTAGTGATTCATCAGCTAGACACTTCTTCAAGTTACAGATGTGGAACACATTGTGAATTCCACTAAGCTCCTTAGGAAAATTTAGCTTATAAGCTACATTCCCGAAACATTCGATGATTTCGAAGGGTCCAATGTACCTTGGGCTTAGCTTGCCCTTCTTACCAAAACGCATCACCCCTTTCCAGGGCGATACATTCAGTAAGACCTTGTCTCCTATCTCAAACTTTAGAGGTTTTCGCCTTTTATCTGCATAGCTTTTCTGCCTATCTCTGGCAGCCTTTAGGCGATCACGAATCTAGAAAATCTTGTCCGTTGTTTCTAGGACTGTCTCAGGTCCTGATAATTGAGCTTCTCCAACTTCTTCCCAACAGACAGGTGTTCTACATTTTCTCCCATATAAAGCCTCGAAAGGCGCAGCCTGAATGTTGGTATGGTAACTGTTATTGTAGGAGAACTTAATTAGGGGAAGGTGGTCATCCCAACTCCCACCTAGATCAATGACACATGCGCGAAGCATGTCTTCCAATGTTTGAATTGTACGCTCACTTTGTCCATCTGTTTGAGGATGGTAAGCAATACTGAAATTCAAACGAGTGCCCAATGATTGTTGGAAGCTTTTCTAAAAATGAGAAGTGTATCTAGTATCTCTATCGGATACAATAGATACTAGCACTCCGTGGAGAGATACAATCTCGTCCACATATAACTAAGCTAGCTTATCAGAGCTATGAGTCTCCTTGATGGGTAAGAAATGAGCTGAATTAGTCAGTCTATCAACTATGACCCATATTGTATCATTTCCATGCCTCGTCTTAGGTAACTTGGTAATGAAATCCATGGTTACCATCTCCCACTTCCATGTGGGAAGTTTTAATTGTTGTAGTAATCCTGACGGGTTTTGATATTCAGCTTTGATCTGAGCGCACGTCAGACATTTAGCTACGTGTGTGGCTATGGATTTCTTCAAATCCATCCACCAATAGTTGGCATTTAAATCTTGATACATTTTGTCACCTCCAGGGTGAACTGAATATCTGGAGTTATGAGCTTCCTGGAGGATTACATCTCTCAGTCCTCAACGAATAGGAACCCAGATTCTACCATTTCATCTAAGGATTCCATCATTCCTAGGTGACAACTGATCGATAGTTGCACCTATTTTCTCGTTTGGAAGGTTAGCTTCCAATACAGCTTCTTTCTGAGTGGCTAGCAGCCTCTCATTCAAACTGTTCTTGAGTTCGACACTATTAATCCGTATAGGTTTGACCCTTTCTTTTCTGCTCAATGCATCTGGGACTACATTCGCTTTACCAGGATGGTAGCGAATCTCACAATCGTAGTCATTCAAGGTTTCCATCCAACGGCGTTGGCTCATATTGAGATCTTTCTGATTAAATAAATGTTGGAGACTTTTGTGATCTGAGTATATCACACACTTAGTTCCATACAAGTAATGTCTCCACAACTTAAGTGCAAATACAACGGCACCCAATTCCAAGTCATGGGTGGTGTAATTCTTTTTATGCACCTTCAGTTGTCATGATGCGTAGGCAATCACTTTGCCTCTCTACATAAGCACACATCCCATGCCAGTGTGCGAAGCATCACAGTAGACAACGAATTATTCTATTCCTTCAGGAAACATCAACGCAGGAGCATTGCTCAACTTTTGCTTGAGGGTTTCAAAAGACTCTTGCTGCTTGGGACTACAGTCAAATTTTACATTCTTGCGGGTCAGAGTGGTTAGAGGTGCGACTATTCTTGAGAAGATCTCGATAAATCTTCTAGAATATCCTACTAATCCCAAGAAGCTGCGAATCTTAGTAGGTGTCTTAGGTGCTTCCCAGTTCATGATTGCTTCTATCTTAGCGGGATCCACTTGGATTATAACAACCTCAAAGAAAACCGACACCCTCGAATTTTCCGACACCCTAATATATTTTACAATATCCCAATATGTCCCTAAATACACCCCATACGAGAAAACGGACCCTGAATACCTTAAATATTATTAAATTTAATTAAAATTTTGATTCTTGGATTGAGGCGGGCCGCGTAAACCCCACCCCAATCCTTACGCGGGCCGCGAGAGGCCCAAGATGTGGCGCAACCCGGTGTGGCCACGTGGCCCAACACCCGGCAAGTCTAGTCGATGACCCAGCCAAGCTACGCGTTGACCAGGGTTTGACGCGGGCCGCGTAGACCCTTGTCCACATTTACGCGGGCCGCGTAAAAGTTGAAGTGAGGCACTATATATAGAAGCCATCGGATCTTCAGTCAAATTCGTTCAAAAATGTTTTCTTTCTCTCAAATTTAAAGTGTAGACATTATACTCGGGTATAATACCCCCTAAATAGCGAAGTTATGCTCCGTTGTAAGTATAATAACCCCTGGATACGTATTAGATACTCTGCCCGATTGATCTAGGGTTCCGTAACGGCTGTCGTGGTTCTGCCCGACGTAGTCGTTGGAATGCCGTCTCGGGGAGGGTATTACTAATGTTAAAATGGGTTATTATACTAACACGTGTGCTTTTGTGTAAATTATAGATAATTCTCAGGAAACCCTAAAGGATAATCTAAGACAGCAATGTGAGTTGATCCGCTTTTTGTGAACCTTTTGTTAACTATTTTTACAAAACCTCATACAATTAAATATATATTAAGCAGTTATTGAGTATTTGTAAGAATGCAATTATCATGAGTATGTTGGGGTTTTGTATACAAAATTTGTTACCACCTGGTCAAGGAGTAACATGTCAACAAGTCGGGTCTGACAGTACCATGGATGTTAATTGATATAACTTGGAAACAAATGTAATTGCGAGATCGCCCTCAATACTGTACAATGGTTTTTATTTAAACTTGATTAAACTGGGATTCACTCACCAGTATTTCCCACTGACAAATGTTTTTAAAACGAGTTTCAGGTAACAAATTGTGAAAGCCAAATAGAAGCCAGCTGGACAGAACTGAAGGCTTGGAAAAGTGGCAATAGAGTTACCTAAAATAAAATAGATGTTTTTATTAAATAAAATAGGATTTGTTCCTATGAAAATGTGTGTATTGCGAACTTGGGTTTATCCCATATGTTTAATATTATGAAAATGTGGTATTTTACTCTGATCAAATATTTCCTAACTACGGTCCTGATGAAAAATTCCGCTGCCAAATTAGACAATACGCGATACCACCGAAACTGGCTCGCGGCCGCCCGTTCCCGGGGATTAGGGATCGGGGGTTACGACAGAAGGTGGTATCAGAGCTAAGCCACTGATTCAGCCACAGAAGTGTTCTGCTGACATCGAAATTCAATCTGTTAGGAAATAAATTATGGAAATACATGCATAACTGTATTTATTGTTATGTCTTATTTGACTATTTGTTAGTTTATAGTATGAGTGACCAAGGAACATCTGACGCGCACCATCAATTGTATGGTTCACCTAGAAGTGAAGGCACCTCCTCTTCTCAGCCTGCCCTCTCAGGGTACTCTGCTGATACGGAAGAAGGAATATTCGTGTTTAAGGCTCAGTCTGAGGAGCCATTTCCTCAGAAAAAGAGGGGATGGTTCAGTCGAGGGGCACCGATGCCTATGCCCAGGATATGCTTAATAGCAGCAGCTAAAAGAGAAACCGATACCTATGCCCAGGATATGCTTAATAGGGGTATAGCCAATATCCATATCTTAGCAACCACTGCAGCTGACCCTAACCTGGAGCAAATGATAACACCCCAACCACAACCACCAATTCCTGACCAAGCAATGGAAATAGAAATCCCTGAAAATCAAGTAGAAATGCATGATTTTAATCCGGAGGAAATACCTAGGGTACCTGCACCAAACCCCTTAGACCTAAATTACGACCCCTGATGGGATGGCGTTAGGGACTATGTGCAACGCTACCCGATACATGAGGACACGCCCATGCCAAACATAGGAGCCTACCCAGGTTTGGATCCTTTAGATCCTTATTACCACGATGTATTAATTAGGGAGATTTTGGAAAATCCTTACCAATTCCAGGCACCTACACCCCCATATAAAGAAACCGCACCCCAGATTCCGAACCCAGTCCTAGAACCTGCACCCCTAATGAGTGCAGAAAACGTACAAGAACTTAGGACATTTGGTGAGGAAATTCTAGAGAGTAGTGAAAGAATGCGACAGGTGGGAGAGCGACTCGTCTGGAAGTACGACGAGCACAATATGGATTTCTAGATGAATCCATATCCATGAATGTGATGGTGGAGACGGTAGTAATAGTAATAATAATAATAATAAAGTAATATGGTATGTGTGTATGTGTATGAAAAAAAAAACAAAACTGCGGATGCCTACTACTAGTAGTGTATTGTAATTTTTAATTTCAGTACTGGTGTGTAATAGATGCATAGTATATGAATAGAGTAAGTCGCAATGATCGACGCTTTTGACCAAAAATGCGTGTCATGTGATTGGCTATATTAAATATTATTTTGTGATATTAATACGTGGTAAATGTTTAAAATTCAGATGGCCGACGAAGTAAATCAAGGAAATCTGAATAACGATAACCAGAGTAACATTAACTTGGTTAATGAGAATCCGAGTATCAATAACAATGGAAACCAAATGGATAATAGTTCTATCCAACACATAGTGGCACAAGGAATTATAGATGCAATGCCATTTATTCTTCAAACGGTTAAGGATGCTGATAATAAAAGTAAACATAGCAGTAATCGACCAACTGAACCAGAACATAGCGTGAACAATGGACCCATACTTCAAGTGCCCATTCCCAAAAGAAGAAGAACCATGCCTTATGGTTGTTCTTACAAAGAATTCTGGTCCTGCAACCAATAGAATTCTTGGGCAATGAAGGACCCATTGCAGCTCTACTCTGGATAGAAAAGACTGAGGCTGTTTTAAAAATAAGCAAGTGTGCTGAAGAAGACAAAATAATGTTTGCTTCTAATTTATTTAAGAACTCAGCCTTAGAATGGTGGAACACTATCCTCCAATCAAGAGGAAGTGATAAGGTTTATAATATGGAATGGGAGGAATTTAAAAATATGGTAGAAAGGAAATTCTGCCCTCCCAATGAAAAGGAACATATAGCAAATAAGTTTCTGAACTTAAGGATGACTGGGGTAGATAGTAAGGGTTATACTACCACATTCTTTGAATATGCTAGAATAGTACCAACCCTTGCATCACCTAAACCGGTATTAATCTCCCGGTATATCTGGGGATTAATTGGAGAGATTAGACATGTAGTCAAGGCAGCTAGACCTCAAACTATATAAGAAGCAGTAGAACTAGCAAATACCTTGACAGATGTGTTAATCCGTACTAGAGAAGAAGACCAGAGGAGAAACCTAGCTCAAAGGTTTACCCAAAAGTTCCGTTCTGGGAATTTTAACCGTAGGAATATAGGTTCTACCTCTGCACCATATTGCAAGGTCTGCAAGAAAAAGCATTCGGGAAAATGCTTCGCTCACTGCAATTTCTGTAAGTTACCAGGACACAAGAAAGAAGATTGCAGAAGAAAATCCAGTAATGGACTATGCTTCAACTGTGGAGAAAAAGGTCATATCAAGCTGAACTGTCCGAAACTAGCTCCAGCTGCGAACAACAAGAATACTAAAAATGCTAGAGCATTCATTCTGACTGCAGATGAAGCCAAGATGATTCCAGATGTGATAGCCGGTACGTTTTTAGTTAATGATGTTTTTGCTAAAGTATTATTTGACTCTGGTGCAAACCAAAGTTTTAATAATACTTCATTTTGCAAATTCCTTAATCAACCATTAACTAAACTACCACAAGAATGTCTAGTCGAGATAACAAATGGAGAAACAGTTAGGATTTCTAAAATCTTGCAGGGAGCAAGAGTAGAAATTTTAAACCAAAAGTTTATGGCAAATCTTTACCCAATGAATCTGGCAGGATTTGATATTGTATTAGGAATGGATTGGCTAATAGCCAATAAAGCTAATATTTTATGTGATCAAAAGTCAATTCAAGTAAATTCACCAAAGGGTGAAAAGATCACAATTAAAGGTGATAAACCATCTAGATCCACGAAATTCATCTCTGTGATGAAAACTGCAAGCTATATAAGAAAAGGGTCTATAGTGTATGTGATTTCTATAATCACTAACACTAAAGGAAAGGAATTAAAAGACATTCTAGTAGTGTCTCAGTTTTCAGATGTATTTCCAGAAGAATTGCCAGTGCTACCACCAGACAGAGAAGTTGAATTTGTTAGTGCATGATGTCTAAAGCCTACATCTTAAGTCTAGGGTCTATATATGTCATGATTGTATAGTACAAGGGTCAAAATGTAAGTTTAAGTTTATGTTTAAGGGGTTTCGCTTGAAGGTGTTTCATGTCGAGTTCAAGCGAAACTGGATGTTAAGGTTTCGCTTGAGACTGGTTTAAGCGAAACCCAGTGCCTATAAATAGGCTAGTTTGTTTCTCATTTGGTAACAGTTCTTTCAGAAGTGTAACGTTACTCTGTCGGATTTTCAAGTCAATATATGAATGAGAAACAGTGTTTAAAGTGATATTCTGTCTATTTCTACTCAATTCTCTTTGATTCAAACTGTTTGTGTGATTCCACCTCATAAACAGTGGTATTTTGACTCGGATTGACTCATTTGATCGTTAATATCGATCCTACAGAATTCAGAATTCATCTACTGCCAGGAACCGCACCAATTGCCAAAGCACCTTACCGTTTGGCACCAGCCGAAATGCAGGAACTAAAGAAACAGTTGGATGAATTGTTGGAGAAAGAATTTATACATCCAAACTCATTGCCGTGGGGAGCACCAATTTTATTTGTTAAAAAGAAGGATGGATCAATGCGTATGTGCATTGATTACCGTGAATTAAACAAGGTCACGATTAAGAATCGGTACCCATTGCCGAGAATCGATGATCTGTTCGACCAATTGCAAGGAGCTCGATTTTTCTCTAAAATCGATTTAAGGTCAGGATATCATCAATTAAAGGTACAGGAAGAGGACATTCCTAAAACTGCATTTAGAACAAGGTATGACCATTATGAATTTACTGTCATGCCCTTTGGTTTAACCAATGCCCCAGCTGCATTTATGGACATGATGAACCGAATATATAAGCCATATTTGGATAAACTCATAATTGTTTTTATTGATGATATTCTCATCTTTTCTAAAAGTAAAAAGGAACATGCAAAGCATTTGCACGCACTTTTAAGTCTATTAAGAAAGGAGAATCTTTATGCTAAATTTTCAAAGTGCGAGTTTTGGTTAGAGCAAGTACAATTTCTTGAACACTTAGTTAATCATGAAGGAATTCACGTAGATCCAACAAAAATCGAGGCAATTACCAAATGGAAAACCCCTGAGTCACCAACTGAAGTTAGAAGTTTCTTAGGATTGGCCGGTTTTTATAGAAGATTCATTCGAGATTTTTCTAGAATAGCCATTCCTTTAACGAAGTTAACCTGTAAATCCATTAAGTTTGAATGGGGACCAAAGCAAGAAGAAGCATTTAGAATTCTTAAGCATAAATTAACCCATCCACCCATATTAGCGTTACCAGAAGGAACTGAAGATTTTATAGTATATTGTGACGCTTCTAAGTTAGGTTATGGATGTGTGTTGATGCAACGCCAAAATGTTATAGCTTATCCATCCAGACAACTTAAGAATCATGAAGAAAATTATTCAACCCATGATCTAGAATTAGGAGCCATAATTTTTGCCCTTAAAATTTGGAGACATTATCTTTATGGTAGTAAGTTTACCATATTCACAGATCATAAGAGTTTAAGGTATGTTTTCAGACAAAAGGAATTGAATATGAGACAAAGACGCTGGATTAAAATGCTTAGTGATTATGATTGTGATATCCAGTATCATGAAGGAAAAGCAAATGTAGTTGCAGATGCTTTAAGCCGAAAGTATCATGAAAAGCCAAAAAGGATACGTTCTCTTAAATTAAATCTACAAGTAGATTTAAATGATCAGATAAGAGAAGCACAAGAATCAGTAATCAAGGATGATACTGAAAAACTAAAAGGTATGATTAAGGAATTAGAACAAGGAACAGATGGAATTTGGAGATTCCATAAAAAGAGAATGTGGATACTTAATAGGAAACCTACGTCATCGTATATTAGAAGAAGCCCATAAATCTAAGTATACGATGCATCCAGGAAATGATAAGATGTACCAGGATTTAAGAAAGAATTTTTGGTGGATAGGAATGAAAAAGGACATAGCAGCGTATGTTTCTAAATGTTTAACCTGTTCACAAATTAAAGCTGAACACCAGAAACCCTCAGGTTTATTACAACAGTTAGAAATGCCAGTGTGGAAATGGGAATTGATAACAATGGATTTTGTTACCAAATTTCCCAAAACAAAGAAAGGTAATCATACAATCTGGGTGATTGTAGATAGGCTAACCAAGTCAGCTCATTTCCTACCAATGAAAGAAACTTTCAGTATGGAACAATTAGCTAAATTATATGTAAATAAAATCGTTTCATTACATGGAATACCTTTATCAATTGTGTCTGATAGGGATAGTCGTTTTACCTCTCATTTTTGGTCAAGTTTCCAAAAAGCAATGGGAACCAAGTTAAATCTAAGCACAGCTTATCATCCTCAAACGGATGGACAAAGCGAAAGGACAATTCAGACGATGGAAGACATGCTTAGAGCTTGTGTAATTGATTTTGGAGGTAATTGGGATGATCACTTACCTTTAATAGAATTTTCTTATAATAATAGTTACCACACGAGTATCAATGCTGCACCATTCGAAGCACTTTATGGATGAAAGTGCCGAACCCCAGTCTGTTGGGCAGAAATTGGAGAAAAGCAACTATCTGGACCTGAGATAGTGCAAGAAAAAACTGATAAGATCATTCAAGTCAAGGAACGACTGAAAGCATCACGTGATCGACAAAAAAGCTATGCTGATAACCGACGCAAACCCTTGGAATTTCAAGTAGGAGATAAAGTATTGTTAAAGGTCTCTCCTTGGAAAGGAGTGGTAAGATTCATCAAACGGGGAAAGCTAAGTCCCAGGTATGTTGGACCTTTTAAGATTATTAGAAAAATCGGACCTGTGCCTATCAGCTACAACTTCCAGAGGAAATGGCAGGAATACATGATGTATTTCATGTATCTAATCTCAAGAAGTGTTTAGCTGACGAATCACTGGTAATACCTCTTAAGGATATAGAGGTAAATGAACAACTCAAGTTTATAGAAAGGCCTCTACAGATTGAAGACATGAAATTCAAGAATCTCAAGCATAAGAGACTAGTTCTGGTCAAAGTGATGTGGGACTCCAAAAGAGGACCTGAGTATACATGGGAGCTTGAATCAGAAATGCAAAGGAAATATCCACACCTATTCCAGTAGATCTCGAGGACGAGTTCTAAAACAAGGTGGGGAGGATATAACAACCTTAAAGAAAACCGACACCCTCGAATTTTCCGACACCCTAATATATTTTACAATATCCCCATATGTCCCTAAATACACCCCATACGAGAAAACGGACCCCGAATACCTTAAATATTATTAAATTTAATTAAAATTCTGATTTTTGGATTGAGGCGGGCCGCGTAAACCCCACCCCAATCCTTATGTGGCCGCGAGAGGCCCAAGATGTGGCACAGCCCGGTGTGGCCACGTGGCCCAACACCCGGCAAGTCTAGTCGATGACCCAGCCAAGCTACGCGTTGACCAGGGTTTGACGCGGGCCACGTAGACCCTTGTCTACATTTACGCGGGCCGCGTAAAAGTTGAAGTGAGGCACTATATATAGAAGCCATCGGATCTTCAGTCGAATTCGTTCAAAAACGTTTTCTTTCTCTCAAATTTAAAGTGTGGACATTATACTCGGGTATAATACCCCCTAAATAGCGAAGTTCTGCTCCGTTGTAAGTATCATAACCATGGATACGTATTAGATACTCTGCCCGATTGATCTAGGGTTCCGTAACGGCTGTCGTGTTTCTGCCCGACGTAGTCGTTGGAATGCCGTCTCGGGGAGGGTATTACTAATGTTAAAATGGGTTATTATACTAACACGTGTGCTTTTGTGTAAATTATAGATAATTCTCAGGAAACCCTAAAGGATAATCTAAGACAGCAATGTGAGTTGATCCGCTTTTTGTGAACCTTTTGTTAACTATTTTTACAAAACCTCATACAATTAAATATAGACAAAATTGCAGAAAACAACCTTTATGTATACCCCAAACTGCACTTTATACCTTTCACTATGAAATCCGCCAAAACCAACCTTTACGTTCATGTTTTGTTACACATCACAACCTTTACACCAAACCTAGTCAAAAAAGTCAGTTAAGTTGCCCCATGTGCGATGCATGTGAGGGCATATATGTCTTTTCCTTTGACCCTTTTACAATTAATATTATATTTAAACCTTTTTATTTATTTCCTTCAACAAACCCCTCTCTCTCTCTCTCATGTGCGATGCAGTCAAACAAGCTCTTGCAAAGGTAATCTTTTGATTGTTCAATCCCCAAACAATTTGAGGCACCTCTAAGAACTTCATTCTTACATGATTCCACTCGAATTCGTTGTTTTTAAACCGACCAAAGGGAAACGGGCTTGGGAGTAAAAGAGTTCTGAAGATCAAAACCATAACAAACAAGAACACACATATGGAAACCAAATAACTCACATGACACTTGAAAAACTTCACATGTTTCAACTTTAACAACTCCATTAAAGATTAAAATATGCTACATAACTCAAAAACTCATCTCAATTGAATAATATAACTTAAAAAAAAAACAATCTCTCACCTGTTCACCATGTAGAAACCATCAAAGTGAGCCCAATTCGATCTCGAACAGATTCAATTCAACGAAATCAATTAATCTTTGAGCATGTTTCTCTCAGGCATTTGAACAAACACTTGCAGGGGGTGTTCGTTGGACCTAAAATTCGAACAAAAAGCTCAAATCTTTCCACCTAATTTGGATCAAAATTATTCAAAAACTCAATAATCAAACTCAATTTGATGAACCCAGAACGGATCAATCAAAATCTTTAAAGAATTATGAGAATTATTGAAAGATTGAACATATCTTTTTAAATTAAAGAAAGAAAAAACGGGAAACATGGAAAAGGTTGAATCGATTTAACAAAAACTAAAACATTACCTTTGTTGTAGGGCAAAACCGATCAGGTTGACCGGGTGGGCCACCACCACAAAAAACCACACCACCACCACGCCCTACAACCAACCACCTCCGGTCACCTCACAACCACCGTAAACCCCAAATATTCACCATCAACTTCCACCCCGTCACAGCGTCACCACCACGAAACAACACACTCGACAACCACCTTCTCCATCCATCACCTTAACCACCTTCTCCATCCATCATCTTAATGACCGTAAGGTAGTAGTGAGGTCAGGGATAACAGTGGTTGATCAAGGTTTTGAGCTTTTTGAAGATGTGTGCAGGTGTAAAACAGTAAAGGGTAAGAGGTTTGATATGGGTTTTGTGGTTGGTTACTGGATATGAAGATGAAGACTAATGCTGGGTTTTGTGGGTTCTTTTAAATACATATTAAAAAGATGGGTGAAAAGACATTAATACCCTCACATGCAAAGCATGTGAGGTAACTTAACCAAGAAATCTAACGGTGTTAGTGGTAAAGGTTATGATGTGTAACAAAACATGAAGGTAAAGGTTGGTTTTGGCGGATTTCATAGTGAAAGGTATAAAGTGCAGTTTGGGGTATACATAAAGGTTGTTTTCTGCAATTTTGTCTTAAATATATATTAAGCAGTTATTGAGTATTTGTAAAAATATAATTATCATAAGTATGTTGGGGTTTTGTATACAAAATTTGTTACCACCTGGTCAAGGAGTAACATGTCCACAAGTCGGGTCTGACAGTACCATGGATGTTAATTGATATAACTTGGAAACAAATGTAATTGCGAGATCGCCCTCAATACTGTACAATGGTTTTTATTTAAACTTGATTAAACTTTGATTCACTCACCAGTATTTCCCACTGACAAATGTTTTTAAAACGCGTTTCAGGTAACAAATTGTGAAAGCCAAATAGAAGCCAGCTGGACAGCACTGAAGGCTTGGAAAAGTGGCAATAAAGTTACCTAAAATAAAATAGATGTTTTTATTAAATAAAATAGGATTTGTTCCTATGAAAATGTGTGTATTGCGAACTTGGGTTTATCCCATATGTTTAATATTATGAAAATATGGTTTTACTCTGGTCAAATATTTCCTAACTACGGTCCTGATGAAAAATTCCGCTGCCAAATTAGACAATACGCCATACCACCGAAACTGGCTCGCGGCCGCCAGTTCCCGGGGATTAGGGATCGGGGGTTGCGACATGGATACCACACTTGGAGAATTTAGTGTAAAGCTTCTCCTGTTGTAGCAGTCCTAGGTTGCACCGAAAGTGTTTCTCGTGATCAGCTTGATTTTGAGAATAGATAAGTATGTCATCTATAAAGACGATGACAAATTTATCTAGGTATGGCTTGCCTACTTTATTCATGAGGTCCATGAATGTTTCAGGTGCGTTAGTGAGCCCGAAAGGCATCACTAAGAACTCATAGTGGCCATACCTTGTCCTAAACGCGTTTTTAGGTACATCTTCAGTTCTAACTTTAAGTTGATGATACCCTGACCTTAAATCAATCTTCAAAAAGAAGCTTGCCCCTTGAAGTTGATCAAACATATCATTGATCCTGGGCAAAGGATAACGGTTCTTGATTGTTATCTTATTTAGCTCGTGATAATCAATGCACAGAAGCATTGAACAATCTTTCTTTTTAACAAACAGGATGGGTGCTTCCCAAGGTGACGAGCTGGGTTGTATAAAACCCCTTTCCAGTAAGTCATCCAATTGGGTCCTCAGCTCTTTCATTTATGTTGGTGCTAAACGGTAAGGAGCTCGTGCAATCAGTGCTGCCCCTGGCAGGATATCAATCCTGAACTCTACTTGCCTCTCAGGAGGTAATCCAGGTAGTTCGTCAGGGAAGACATCCGGGTTTTCAGAAATGATCGGAATGTCTTTTATCTTGGGTTTCAGATCATCAACTATCACCTGTGCCATGTAGATGACACATCCACTCTTCAGGCACTTGGATGCTTTGAGTATAGATACATTGTCGGGCAAGCATCCATCAAGAAGAGTCGAAGCAGTTTCTATGGTACCATCTGCGAGTTCTACCTCATATTTAATGTCTAGAGTTTTAATAGGCAGATTCAGCAATTTAGTAAACTTAAGGTCTACAAACGACCTATCTGCACCTGAATCAAATAAACTCTAGCATAAATATCATTAATGAGGAAGGTACCTGTTATAACTTTGTCATCATTCACCGCCTCCTTGGCGTTCATCTGAAACACCCTAGTATTTATCTTCTTCGCCTCATCAGGCTTCTTGGTGTTCTTTGGGCAGTTTGTTTTAATGTGCCCTTTTTCATTACAACCATAGCAGGTTGCATCTTTCAAGTTTCGGCACTCCAAAGATTTGTGCCCTTTCTTCTTACAGATTCCACAAGGCTTGGCTTATGGATCTAGATTGCATTTCCCGAAATGCCTCTTATCACAATTCTTGCACATGGGCTTGTTACTAGACTGATCCTTCTTAAACCCAAAGTTTCCCTTCTTCTTCTTGTTTGACTGGTGGGACTGATCATCCTCTCTCTTTCTCTTCCCATCCTCAGTGGTCCTCCTAGACTTACTCCTTATAACATCAAGAGTAAGAGATAGTGATAGATCTACAGCCGATCTGTAAGTGGTAGGCTTCGAGGCCTTGACATTCCCCTTGATTTCAGGGGCTAAACTACCAATAAAGCGCGCAATGCGCTTAGGCTCTGGAGTGACCAGGTATGGAAGGAGTCAGGACATTGAGTTAAAACTGGTAACATAGGATCTACAATCCAGATCTTTCATAACTAAGGTGAGGAAATCAGTCTCCACCTTTTCCACTTCATGCTGTGGACAGTAAGTATCTTTGACAAGTTCAACAAACTTAACCCAAGAGAGGTTATACAAAGGAATTTTCCCTGTGGATTGCACTAGAGATTTCCACCATGTTAGGGCGTCGCCTTTAAAGGACTGAGACACAAACTTCACAATGTCCACCTTGGCACACTCACTGATATCTACAACTGTCTCCATCTCATCCAACCATTTCATACAATCAATAGCTCCTTTTTTCCCAGTGAAATCTCTTGGTTTACAAGAGACAAAATATTTGTAAGTACATCCCTTGTTATATCGGGGAGCCTGATTAAACACAATCTGCTTTTGGGATTCACTTTTCTGATTGGATGAATGTTGAGATTCATCCTTTTTCGACGTATGCGGTTTTGATAGGGACTTAGAATGAGTTTTCGATCGAGCCTCACTTGACTCTTTAAACACCTCATTCACAGCTTTAGTAACTAATGTGCTTATCATGGTTTGAATTCCGGCACCAGTAACATTCAGCCTTGTATCATTATTCCCATCAACTGGGTGACTATGAGCTTCGTCGGAGCCAACCATGATTTGAATGCTATAATTAAAAAAATGTTTTGTTTAGTTGTCATATAACGAATAATCATATTTGATGATTAGATAGCCATGGTATAAATAAACCATATAGGCCAATAAGGAAGTATGTTTGAAATTATTTGATTATAATTTGCTTAGGTGACAAATGAACCATTATTGGCATTTAAACAGGATATAATCCTTTATATTTATTAGACAGGGGACATAAGTCACAACTGTTGGTGCATCTAATGTCTGTTAACTACGTCTTAATCGAGTCTTATGTCTAGATTAGATAAATGAACACACAACAGTGATTTAATTAGGGTTTGTTTATGTTTTAAGAGGTAATTCCGTTTGAAGGTGGTCTTGGACAAGTTCAAACGGAATAGATGAAAGTGGTTTCGTTTGAACATGGTTGTGTCATTTTCAAACGGAACAGCAACATCTATAAATAGGGTTGTGCTAGTCTCATTTCAAACGGATCCAAGTGTGTGTGAGCTGAGGTGCTGCCGGATTCTTGTCAAGATTAGATTGTAAAAGCTCTACAAATCAGTAATAAAGAAAGATTAGAAAGGAAATAAGCTGTTTGAAGTTGTTTACTTTGATTCCGCCTCTGTAAACGTGATGAACTGCCTTTACTGACTGTTTAGGGTCATGGAACCGATCCAACAAGTGGTATCAGAGCTCAGGACGAGGAGTTCATACCATTGCAGCTTGAAATCATCGGATTTTCTTACTTCTACTAATTCTTTTCTGATTCGGACATAATTCACAGTTGAAATGGCCTAAAACTTTCACATATCAAACGAAATACTGTGTTGACTAATCCTTTAAAGTTTGAGACCAAAATTCGACTTAAAACTGATCAAAAACACCTATTCCATTTGAAACTGTTCGAAAAATGATGACATCATAGGTTATTCCGTTTGAACGAAGCCTGGTTTCCGTTTGAAATCTGACATCTCGTTTGAAAATTGCAAAAGTCTCAAACGTAATCTCTTGTATCGTTTGAAATGAGGGATTCCGTTTAAACTTCTCGTTTGAAAGTGGTTCGTTTGAAACTTCTCGTTTGAAAGTGTCTAAGCATCACGTGAAACAATAAATTGCACCGACCCATTCAAGAGTATCGGCCCAATCATTCTTTAAATTGATTCAGACTTGTTGTGCGGCCCAATGAAAATTTAGATAACATCAACATTGTCGGTCATCATCAAATTGCAAGAAACCATTATTGATTAATTGCATGTGAAAGTTGTCGACCATTTAAAAAAAAAAAAACATGTGCATTGTTTGTTAGCTTACTATATATTAGCGGCCCAATCAAAGAACATTGAAATATATGTTGTCGGCTCTTTAATTGATGATTGTCAGGCCACTTGTTATTGCATGTGAATTTTATAAATGATTTGTCAACTGTGACTTAGAGTGAATGGCCCAATAGAATTCAAGATTTGCATGTAAGTGGCCCAATCAAATTGTTGAGTGATTCTAAATTGTTGGCCACATTTAATAGAATTCAAGACGTTTAACAAAGAATTTGTGGTTAAAATGTTTGACGAGAAGGAAAACGTTAAACTTGAAAGACTAAACAATTGGTATAGTGGCTGTTATCTTGAGAAAAAGGAGGTTGTGGTTGAAAGATTTAAATATTTTATGTGTAGGAAATATGAGAACTTTAATGATATGGAAAAGCGATATGATGATTTACTTAAAGGTTTGAGAATGGATTACTTAAAGATATCAGATGCTGAACAGATATCTAAGTTTGCAGATGCATTACCTTTGGATTGGGATGAATTTTTGGGAAAACTGAAAAAAGATTCTAAATTCTCAAAATTTAGTTCAAATGATTTCATCAGAGAGCTTAGAACACACAATGATGGGAATGAAAAGAAAAAGAAAGAGTTGATAGAGGAATTAAAAAGAAGTTCAGAATATATAAGTTTGAACATAATTCTTGAAATAATCAAAAGAATTAGAAATGGTCTTGATGTAAGAAGTAGGATGAAATATGATCTCAAGAGAGGTTGTTTTTTAAATGAAGATTTGAATCCTGCTGATATGGTTAAAAGTTTTCTTGCAGGAACGTCAAAGATTGAAGAATCCATGAAAAATGAAACTTCAAATATGAAGTGGTGTGCTCAAAATGCTAAAAATCCGAAGCAGAAAATGTCAATCTCTTGAAAGATGTGGAAAATTTGACATTGGAAAACAAAGCTTTGAAAGACGAGAAGAAAGCTGATAATGAACAGATTCTGGAGTTGCGCTTGAATTGTGAAAAACTGAGATCTGAAAATGACAAACTTTTGAAGAATGTTGAGAGTTTGTCATTAGAAAACAAAAATTTTTAAAAATTAGAAAAAGATTTTGAAAATCAAATAAAAATTTTAGAAAATGAAAAATCAATTTTTGAGAAAAATAACTTGGAAAAACAAAAAGCAATAAATTCTCATCTTGAGAATATCATTCGACTTGAAAAAGAAGCCGAATGTGATAGAAATAAAATTGCTGAGTTAGAGAATAAATTGAACGGCTTTGTGACTTCGTCATTAATACCAGATCTTGTATGTCCAAAACCGATCAATTCCGTTCCAATAAGTGACAATGTCACAAATTTTGACAAAGTCAAAATTGAAGATTGTGATGACAAAACTGATGATGAAAATGAGAAAAATGAGAAAAGAAAAATATTTTTGGAATTAAAAGAAAAATTCAAAGATACTGTTTTACATTCTACTGAAATAGGTGAATGCTCAAAGCAAAAACCTGTTAAGAAGAATGTAGAACAAAAACAAAAAGTTAAAAATTTTCAAAATTTTCAAAATGAAAATAAAAGCTCATCAGTTAAGTCATCCAATCATTATGAAAAACCACAAAAATTTAAAAATCAAAACTTACAAAAAGTTGGTAATAAGTGGTGCAGGTTTGACCACAGTGCTCAAATGTCAAATCAAGGATACAAGAGGAGACATGAGTACCACAAGGCAAATCAATGCTATGATCTGAGTGTTTGGTATGAAGATGGTGAATGGTACGATAACAGGATGTGCTACGCTTGTGGTGTTAGAGGACACATCTCTGTTAACTGCCAAACTCAGAGATTTGAAACGAGAAGATGTTATGAATGCCAAATCAGAGGCCATATTGCAAGAGATTGCCCAATGAGATCAAAGGGAAGATCGAGGGCTGATTCTCAGAAATTGGCAAAGAAACCAGTCAATGTCAAGCCCAAAGCACAGAAAGTTCAAGAACCTAAAGTTCACAAACAGAAAGTGAAGCTTTCGCAGGGGCAGAAAGACAGATTGAGGAAGAAGAGAAAGAAGGCAAGAGAGTATCTCGAAAGGATTTTGTCCTCAGATACAGTTGTCAAAGCGAATAACAGTTCTGATAAATCGTTTTACTCTCCTAAGACCGATCAGTCAAATAAAACGAATTCATCAGGTACAAATCTGGGGACAAAAGAAAAGAAGAAGAAAATTGTCAGCGATGAATCTGGCTCAATAAAGTCAGACAAGCCATGTTCAGGCAATGATTCTGGTTCATCAAAGCCAGAAGAGCCATGTGTTGAGGTAAAAATAGAGAATTCTAGTCTAACAATGGATGATGAAAATTTTCCACCATTGTTGAACAAGAATTCTAAATCACCCAAGGACAGTCAGGCTTGGGTGAAACTTTTCAAATAGAAAAACCTGACTTGCCGGAACTCCCAGGTTGGTAAGTGTGGAGTAGGAATCGGCATCTTTCTTGAGAAATTCACAGGTTGGTAACTGTGATATTTCGATGTACAAGTGGTTAATCAAGGACATTAATTTGTACTTGAAATAACTATCTTTCAAGTAGTATTGTTGATAGATCCTAAAAATGTTAAATTTTTCAAATGATGATGAGAAAACAATGTGATGAAACCACCCCAAGTTTGTGAAAAGACAAACAAAACTTATTTTCTGGAAAAACCATTTTAATTAAAACAAACTTAAGTGTTTTGAAATCTAAATGGGAAAATAGTTTGTTGTCAGGGGGAGTTCTGATTGTTTATGCCAAGTGAATGGCGAATTGAAGCGATTTGATATCAGTTTGTCACTTTTCTTGTACAGTTTGTTTTCAAATTTTCCCAGAAAATCAAAATTGAAACATATTTTGATTTTAGGGGGAGAAAAATTTTTAAAAAAATTAGAAAAATTGAAAAAGCCAAAAAACATTGAAAAAGCAAAAATGAGTTTTGTTGTGAATAAGAGGAAATGATAGTAAATCAGTGGACTATCACAGCATGCTAAAGAAATGTAATGTCAAATGTGATAAACGATCTCACTAAGGATGTGACGATAGGCTCAGCTAGACTAGTAGATTTGCGATAACGATACAAACTTAAATAAAAAGCCTAGTTCTAGTGGGAAACATGGTTGAAAGCATAGTACTTAGTTTTGTCCTTCGTGATTGTGTACCTACTCAGTAATCGCTGAATGCTAAAAGAGCATAAAAACCGGTCAGTTTGTGAACTTTCACAACTTGCTGAAAAAGTCACTGTGATTGTGCATTTTATTTTGCAAAGACTTAAACTTGTTTTATTTCTTTATTTTGTTTAAGCATTGGACATCCTCTGCGTATACGTGAGTATCGACCTGGATGTTATTGCCTAAACGTTCTGCTTTATTTTCTTTGGTGTTTCGTTTAAGCTTTGGACCTCCTCTGCGTATACGGAAGTATCGACCTGGTGGTTAAAGCCAAAACAACTTCAACTTGTTTTGTTTTCTTATTTTTTTTAAACATTGGACTTTCTCTCCGTATACGGAAGTATCGACCTGATTGTTAATGTTTAAACATTCTGCGTTGTTTTCGCACATATCACAGTTGATGAAAGTTTAAAGGCATTATTTGAGTCAGTGTATTGCATGATGAGGGGATATGCTAAGATCGTGGGGTCCATAAGAATTTAGTGCAAAATTAATATACCTTAACGTATCGGTAAGCATTTCGAAATTTTTTAGATTGAGCTTAAGAGGACAACTATATCATCAATTTATGTGAATTGTTTAGAACTTAAAATGATTAAAGCTTAACGGTGCTTGTGATTGGTCTCATAAACTGATATGATCCTCTTACACAAACTCACAAAAATATTGTCTGTATATATTTCTTTACTGCATTTCTTTAAACTCAAAATCCAAAAAGATTTTAGTGTGTTTTAGCATAAATTTTTGAAAAATACAAAAAGATTTTTGACAACTGATGTTGGAAAGCGGATTTTCAAAATTCCAAGTGCTAAACATGATGAACTATATTGGGTTGGGAGAATATGTTAAAAACTTTGAATGTCATTTACAAATGGTTTTGATAGATTGTGGATTTAGTTAATCAAGGTCATTCACTTGAACTTGATGTAACTATTTTTATTGATGAAAGAATGATTTCTACCAGTAAGTTTTTTTAAAATCTAAATGTTATAAATTTGTGAAACTTATGTTGTGGTAGAGTATATGCAAGTAATAGGAATTCCCATGGCAATGAAAATGACAAAGTTTGAACCAGAATTTAAAGCCCTAGCTGATCGAGAGGGGGAGTATGTGAAAGGGGAAGTCAGAATTCTGGATCAACATTCAAAGGGGAGATTGAAGATAAAAGATTAAAGGGAGCTTTACAATGTCAAGAAAAATTTGGAAAAAGACAAAGACTAAAGACTCAACGCCGAAGACTTCGTCAACATCCAAGGGGGAGTCTGTTGGTGCATCTAATGTCTGTTAACTACGTCTTAATCGAGTCTTATGTCTAGATTAGATAAATGAACACACAACAGTGATTGAATTAGGGTTTGTTTATGTTTTAAGAGGTAATTCCGTTTGAAGGTGGTCTTGGACAAGTTCAAACGGAATAGATGAAAGTGGTTTCGTTTGAACATGGTTGTGTCATTTTCAAACGGAACAGCAACATCTATAAATAGGGTTGTGCTAGTCTCATTTCAAACGGATCCAAGTGTGTGTGAGCTGAGGTGCTGTCGGATTCTTGTCAAGATTAGATTGTAAAAGCTCTATAAATCAGTAATAAAGAAAGATTAGAAAGGAAATAAGTTGTTTGAAGTTGTTTACTTTGATTCCGCCTCTGTAAACGATGATGAACTACCTTTACTGACTGTTTAGGGTCACGGAACCGATCCAACAACAATTGTCAATGTCGTATAGACATTTTTATATATAGCACAAAGGCTCGTCTCGAAGGACATTTAGATGGCACAAAGGCCTTGTCACGAGGACAATTTAGAATATATTTATGATCTTCTTAGATCAAAGTTTTTAAGGGTCGAACATAGTTCATCGCCTTTTGACAAGATGTTATAGGATATAACTATCTTTGTTATGAAAACAATACAAATTGGCCCGTAGGCAGAATGAATAACATCTCAAATGGATGTTTTGGTATAGACATCATATTCGATGTTATTAGCCATGATTTACATTGATCATTTAGGCTATGTAAGGGCTTGGAAAGATCCAAGTACTTTGAAGCCTGGTGTGGTTTCTCAAGTCACACTGCTAGGAGTGTTAACATGTTTTTGGATGTTAACAAGAATTTATTGTCTTAAGAGGGTTATACCATCATGGCCATTGATATTTTGGCTAGGTTATACCTTTAAGAATATCTTTTGAAATTTCTAAGCAGATCAATTAAAATTGAAATGATTGTTTGCATGTTGATGTAATGAAAATACATATATATGAATTTCAAAGTAAATTTCCATTAATAGTACTAAGGATTACAAAAACTGCGATAAACGGGTCTTTGAAATAAATTGTCCACGCATGGACTAAAAAAAAGAAATAAGTCCTCGCAGGGACTGATAATAAAAAGGAATGTCCCTGCAGGGACTTAATTTAAACAACAATACAAAATAAAATAAAGGTCTTCAATTATCCTTCTTCTTTCCCTTGATAAATCTTGTAAGACCCTTAAGAAAATTATGGGTCTTTCTATCACATACTTCCACCCTACGTTCAACTTCTTCCACCCGTTGCAAGATTTCTTCTTCTTGTTGTTGGGGTGTAGGTTGAGGTTGTGGCTGATATGGAGGGTATTGATACCCTTGGATAGGATACCCAGTTGGGTATGCGGGTGGAAACGGCAAAGGATAGAGGGCATTGTAGTTGACTGCTTCGACGTATGGGTCGTAAGCAGGAGGTTGATAATGGTAACTGGTAGGAGCTTGTGGCTCAAACGGGTTATACCCAGTCGGACCTGAGTAGGTAGGTATTGGGTTTTCATAACCCATTGTAGGTGGCGGTGGTGCAAAGGTGGTCGGTGTGGTATCAATCTCTGGCATAGTATGTGAAGGTCCACCCATTTGTGGATCTTCAGGAATCAGAGGGTAGTTGCTAGAAGCTTGAGGGTAGCTAAATCTTGGTCCCCCTCGCACCGACATGCGTGCGTTTCTGCTCCGTCTTGGCGGCCCGGGAGTTGGCTGAGGTGGTTCCTCAGCTGGTAGTGGTGGTGAAGTCACTACTTCAAAGTACGGCTCCTCTAATGGCCGCTGTGGTGGGGTGTTGTGGTATGAAGGGGTGTTTGCAAATTTCCACTGCCCAAACCACTCTAAATAATTATCGGGACCTTGATAAGGAGATCCCGCAAAGGAAGAACCGCTAGATATATCTATGGGATGCGTAGGCGTCCCAGAAGGTGGCATTTCTGGATCCGGATCATCATCCAAATCCATATCTTGTGAGAAGTAGTCTTCGGGGCCCAATGGGTTATATCCCGTTGGTGCATTGATATAATCATCAGGGTTAAAGTAATACTGTGAGTAGGAATGATGGGAAGCAGAATGATGTGAAGAGTGGTGAGATGAGTTGTGGGAATGGTGAGAGTGCAGCAAGTGCTGCGAATGATGCGAATTTTGGGGCTCGCCTGGCCCGAAAGAGTGATGGTAGGAAGGTGAGGTGCTAAGCGAAACCGATCGTCTCGCTGGCTCGAGAGAACGCCTCCAATCGTCATGTGAATCAAAGCTGAACAATGCTGAAGGCGTACATCGATGAGAGGGTCCTGCTTGACTGGATGGTCCCCCTCTCATGGGACCTTTTCTTTACCCCTTACACATGGCGGCTAGTTTTATAAAACCTGTCAAAAACAAGAAAACAACATATATAAACAAAATAAAGGTTAAGAATAATCCTAGGTCATTTGCCTAGACTCGGAAGTCTAAGGAATGTGCTATTGTGTCACGGCCCCCGTCTCGGTTTTACCCGGTTCAGGAGCCGCGGGACAGAAACCTGTGGTATTTATTAATTTAGCTGACAGCGGAAGTTTAACATGATCTTTTAAGACTTGAAAATGCCCAATTATTTTATTTCATAATTTGGGTCAAACCCCATAATTTACAATAGAGGAATTTCACGAGGAAATTCTCTGTTTTACAAAACATGTTCATTTATTTTACTGACCCACCACTTCAAGCTTTTATTAGTGCTCCGTAGCACTTTTCCTTGATTCACAGTAGGTCACCTGAAACATGTTTTAAAAATATTTTATCAGCGGGGAAATACTGGCGAGTCACTCAAATTTGATAAAACAACACTTAACTACGAATTACAGTATAAGAGCGATTACAATGGCTACTATCTTATTTTTATTTGGCGCCGTGTCACAGCCTTGTGATGATGGTCATACCACTATTGGGTCCTTTCACCTAAGTAGTGATGATTATCACTGTTAGGTTGGTGAACCTAACCGTGAGAAATTAGTAATGTGCACAATACCCCACTAGCCAGTGATTCAAGATAACCACGACTTAATCCCTGTAATTATAACCTCTGAAAATAATTTGAGGTTTAGTAAAACAGTTGATAAAAAGAGAATGACTCACATTGCAAGTTTAAACGGGCGGAGTTTAGCCTACTGATAAGCCTTGTAACCTAAATTAAATGACAATGCATACGAACTAGGTCAGTAACTTAATACAACATTTACGATAACTCACGAGATCAAAACCCTAACAACGAATGACAAAGTATAGCCCTAATTTGGGCAGCACTTAAACATCCATCGGATTGGTTTCAATCAATCGGACATTAAATCGTAGCAACGATCGAGTTAATACCCTGTATCGTAGCAGCGTTTCTCTACGTAAAAGTGTGATTTTGAGCAGTAGAACTTCGTTTTTGAAGGAAATTTTCGACACATATGAACTGCTCATGCACCAGCCATTTATAGCAATTTTTCAAGTTTTACGCGGCCCGCGTAAACCTTAATAAGGTCTTACGCAGCCCGCAAGAGTCCACCTAGTCTACACTAGGGCTAGCGTGTCATCGGTAGGTCCGCCACGTGGGCGACACGTAGCCTGGGATGCTTATCTGGTCAACTTTAATTTGACGCGTCCCGCGTAAGGCTACGCTTAACCTTTACGCGGCCCGCCTAAAACTCAAATTTCTAGTTTTCTTGGTTTTTCATGCACATTAGGGTTTCAGGGGTCTGGGTTTTCACTTACGGGTCGTTTTGGGACATTTTTGCAAGTCCTTACATCCTCCCCACCTTATTTAAAATCTCGTCCTCGATATTTATTGAAATGAGTGAGGATACTTTCGCTTCATCTCCGATTCCAGCTCCCAGGTGTATTCGGGCCCTCTTTTTGAATCCCACTTGACCTTGACCAATACTAGTCTTTTGTGTTTGAGGAATTTAATCTTTCTGTCTTCTATCTGAAGCGGTTTCTCTACGAACTTCAACTTTTCATTCACCTGTACATCTTGAAGAGGGACTACTAGGGATTCGTCAGACAAACATTTCTTGAGGTTGGATACATGAAATACGTCATGTACCCCGGCTAACTCTTCTGGTAGTTGTAAGCGATAGGCGACTGGTCCTATGCGTTGGATTACTGGGAATGGTCCTACGTATCTTGGACTTAGCTTTCCTTTCTTAACGAACCGAACTACTCCTTTCCAAGGAGAAACTATCAAGAGTACTTTGTCTCCAACTTGAAATTCTAGCGGCTTGCGTCTATTGTCTGCATAACTCTTTTGACGATCTCAAGCTGTTTTCAGCCTTTCCTTGATTTGAGTGATCTTATCGGTAGTTTCTTGCACGATTTCAGGACCTGATAATTGACTTTCTCCTATTTCTGTCCAACAAACTGGAGTTCTACACTTTCGTCCATATAGTGCTTCGAATGGGGCAGCTTTGATACTTGAATGATAACTATTGTTATAGGAGAATTCAATTAAAGGTAAATGGTTGTCCCAGTTTCCTCCAAAATCTATTACACATGCCCTGAGCATGTCTTCCAGGGTTTGGATCGTCCTTTCACTTTGTCCATCTGTTTGAGGGTGGTATGCAGTACTTAAATTTAGTCGAGTTCCCATTGCTTCCTGGAAACTAGTCCAGAAATGGGAAGTGAAACGGCTATCCCTATCCGATACAATGGAGAGTGGAACTCCATGTAAGGATACTACCTCGTCTACATATAACTTTGCTAACCTTTCCATGCTAAAGGTTTCTTTCATGGGTAGGAAATGAGCTGATTTGGTTAATCGATCCACAATTACCTAAATTGCGTCGTTACATTTTCGGGTTTTGGGCAACTTAGTAACAAAATCCATGGTTATTAGTTCCCATTTCCATACAGGCATTTCTAATTGTTGAAGTAGACCTGAGGGTTTCTGGTGTTCCGCCTTAACTTGTGAACAAGTCAGGCACTTAGAGATGTATCTAGCTATGTCCTTTTTCATCCCTATCCACCAGAAATTATTTCTTAGATCTTGGTATATCTTATTATTACCAGGATGCATGGTATATCTAGATTTATGGGCTTCCTCTAAAATCTTATTTCTTAATTCTCCTAGCTTAGGTACCCAAATCCTTTTCTTATGGAATTTCCAAATTCCATCATTTCCTTGTTCTAATTCTTTTATTCATCCTTTCATTCCTTTAGCATCATCCTTGATTGCTGTTTTCTGAATATTTTTCAGTTGTTCCATTAAGTCTAATTGCAAGCTTAACCTAAGAGCACGAACTCGTCGTTGTTTCTCGTGATACTTACGACTTAAGGCGTCAGCAACTACGTTTGCTTTTCCTTCATGATATTGAATATCACAGTCGTAGTCACTTAGGATTTCCATCCATCTCCTTTGCCTCATGTTTAATTATTTTTGCCCAAATATGTATCTTAAGCTTTTATGGTCTGTATAGACAGTAAACTTACTTCCGTACAGATAATGTCTCCAAATTTTAAGGGCAAAAATTATGGCTCCTAACTCTAAGTCATGAGTTGTATAATTTTCTTCATGCTTTTTCAATTGCCTTGAAGCGTCTGCAATTACCTTCTTGCGTTGCATTAGCACACATCCTAATCCTAGCTTAGAAGCATCGCAATAAACTTCAAAATCTTCTGTCCCTTCTGGTAAGGAAAGAATTGGGGTGTTTGTTAATCTTTGTTTTAAAATCCTAAAAGCCTCTTCTTGCCTAGGTCCCCATTCAAACTTAATTGCTTTACAAGTTAGTTTAGTTAATGTCATAGCTATTTTGGAAAAATCCTTAATAAATCGTCTATAATATCCGGCTAATCCTAGAAAGATTCTAACTTCCATAGCTGACTGCGTGACTTTCCATTTGGTGATCGATTCTATTTTGGAGGGATCTACGTGAATACCTTCGTGATTCACCATGTGTCCTAAAAATTGTACCTCTTGTAGCCAAAATTCACACTTCGAGAATTTGGCGTAAAGCTTCTCCTTTCTTAACAAGGTTAAGAGTGCTCGTAAATGTTCACAATGCTCGTTTTGACTTTTGGAATAAATAAGTATATCTTTGATGAAGACAATTACAAATTTATCAAAGTACGGTTTACAGATCCTATTCATCATGTCCATGAATGCTGCAGGAGCATTTGTTTGTCCGAAGGGCATGACTGTAAACTCGTAATGACCATACCTAGTTCTGAAAGCAGTTTTAGGTATGTCTTCTTCTTGTACTTTCAACTGATGGTATCCGGAGCGTAAATCTAACTTAGAAAAGTATCTAGCTCCCTGATGTTGATCGAAAAGATCATCGATCCTAGGTAATGGGTATCGATTCTTAATTGTAACCTTATTCAATTCCCTATAATCGATACACATTCGCATCGAACCATCTTTCTTTTTCACAAACAACACGGGCGCTCCCCACGGGGATGAACTAGGTTGTATAAATCCTTTGGTTAATAATTCATCTAACTGCTTTTTTAGTTCTAACATTTCGGTAGGTGCTAACCGATATGGCGCATTGGCTATCGGTGTAGTTCCAGGAATTAGATGAATTCTAAATTCTACTTCTCTATCGGGTGGTAATCCAGGTAGTTCTTCTGGGAATACATTCGGGTATTCTGATACTACTGGAATTTCCTTAAGTTCCTTATCTTTGGTGTTAGTGATTACCGATATCATATACACTATTTCTTGTTTTTTTGAATAACTGGCCATCTTCATTACTGAAATGAATTTCAGTGGCTTACGTGGCTTATCTCCTGTAATCACCACTATTTCTCCTGTGGGTGTATGAATTTCTATGGAATTTTTATCACAGAGAATTCGAGCATGGTTGGCAACTAACCAATCCATTCCTAACACAATATCAAATCCGGCTAAATTCATAGGTAACAGGTTTGCAGATAATTTATAACCTAAGAGTTCTATCTTTCCTTCTCGCAAAACCTTATCTATGTTAACAGAATTCTCATCTGATGTTTCGACAATAACAATTTGTCTAAGGTTGGTTAAGGGTAGGTTAAGAGCTTGACAGAACGAAGTATTTATAAAGTTTTGGTTTGCACCAGAGTCGAATAATACTTTTGCATAAACGTCTTGAACTAGGAACGTACCAGTTATCACATCTGGAATGAGTTCCGCTTCTTGGGTAGTCAACTGGAATGCTCTTGCATTCTTCTTGGTAGCTCCGTCTGCAGGTTTGGCTTTGTTGTCAGCTGGTTTGACCAGTTTCGGGCAGTCTGGCCTAAAATGTCCAGCTTCTCCACAGTTGTAGCAGATTGTTGATTTCTTCCTCCTACAATCTTCCTCTTGATGCCCCGGAATTTTGCAGAAATTGCAATACCCTCTGGATTTCCCAAAATGCTTTCTTTTACAGGTACCGCAGAATGGAGCAGTGGAAGATTGCCCAGTTCCCTTTTTCTTGAAATTACTACTGTTACCCACACGGAATCCTTGGGTAATCTTTTGGGCCACTTCCTTTTTCCGGTTTTCTTCTCTTGTGCGTACCAGCCCGTCAGTTAGGGTGTTAGCTAATTCCACAGCATCGTCAATAGTGCGAGGTCTCGCAGCTTTAACGATATCACGGATTTCGCCAATCAAACCCCAAATATAGCGGGAAATAAGTACCGGTTCTGGCGAAGCCAGGGGTGGTACAACTCTAGCATACTCGAAGAATGTCGAAGTATACCCTCGACAGACTACGTCCACCATCTGGTGGTTTAAGAATTTATTTGCCATTTGTTCTTTCTCATATTCGGGACAAAATTTTCTTTCCACCAGACTTTTAAATTCTTCCCAATTCATGGCATAGGCCACATCGCTTCCCTTGGCTTGTAGTACCGTATTCCACCATTCTAGTGCCCCTTCTTTAAAAAGATGTGACGCATACATGACCTTGTCTTCCTCGGCACATTTACTTATTTTACTTACTGCTTCAGTTTTCTCTAACCAACGCAGTGCAGCAGTCGCCCCCTCGTTGCCTGCAAATTCAACTGGTTTATAGGCAAGAAATTCATTATAAATGCAACCAAGCGTTGCAGCTTTCATTCTCTTAAGGAATGGGGCTTGCATCCCATCATTATCGTTATTATTAGTGTTGCCACCTCCATTTACATTATTACTGAAATTGTCGCCGTGAGTACGTTTGCTGGGAATAATTGGTTGAGGTTCAACTGGATTTCGAGCAGTAGCAAGGATTGCTGGAATAGCATTAGCTATTCCTTGGGCAACGATATTCTCTATATCTTGCCTATTCAGAAATTGATCTTTATGGTTTTGCTCAGATTGGTTAACTTCATTAACGGGTTCATTACCAGCGTGTTCCATCTGGTGATTAATATATATATATATATATAAGTGATTAGCACAAATTAAATAACAACCAAACACAATAAAACAATCGCACATAATCATGTCAACACGTATAACCAAAATTGTCGATTTTGCGACGATGATATTTTTATATACTAATATGCATCCGTACATTACCAGATATATTACACAAGTTTTATTTTTAGTTATTTTACCAGATTATATTTTTATTATTTATTATTATTTCATTATTATTAAACAAACACACCACTCAACCACACACGATCCCTGTCAGCTGGCACTTCAGAAACGATGCTCCCTCTCGTCGTACTTCCATGATATTCTTTCCCCTACTTACCGGATTCTATTCCCTGCGTCCACCGGCTCGTCGCCATAGTGGCGGAGTTCAGCCAAATTTTCTGAGCTCATAGGTGGGTGTAGTGGAGGTTCAGGGTCGAACTGAGGGAAAAAGGTATTAGGGTTTTTCAGGAGATTCTGAAACTGCCAGTCAGTGGTCCACCATTCTTCCAGCTCTCCTAGAGGTCGGGAGTTAACAAGGGGATCTGGAATAGCAGGTTCCAGATTGACTGGAAGTTGGGCTTCAGCTGGGTAATTGAAGAGAGTCTCATCGGCAGGTCCGGTGAGGTCGCTATTTGCTAGTTGGCGGTCCAGTTCCTCCCAGGGTGGCATCTCTTGGGCTTGCCTTGAACTTTCTCTGATCTCTATTCCTTTGCCTTTATCTTTGGGATCCTCAGTCTTTATAACTTTTTGTGTTGCTGGCCTCTTCCTACGTACACGCCTCCAGCCTACAAGTCTTCTTCTCTTTTTCGGTTTTGGCTTCTCTTGAGGCTGAGCTTGGAATACCATTGGCTCTTCAGTGTTAGCCTGGTAGCCAGTAAAGGTACTGGTGGTATTCATATCTGAGCATTGATAGAAAAGTTTTGAAGTGCTTCTGGTAGTTCATTCATGCTGTTTAGCATACATGAAGAAACACAAAAAATTCTAAGTTAAAATTGTGTAAATTAAATTTTCATAGAATCACAGAATGGTAATCAGAAAATTAAGTATTTCTAAATACTTAATTGGCTTAAATCAGTGGCTCTGATACCACATTTTTTCTGTCACGACCCCCGTCTCGGTTTTACCCGGTTCAGGAGCCGCGGGACAGAAACCCGTGGTATTTATTAATTGAGTTGACAGCGGAAGTTTAACAGGATCTTTTAAGACTTGAAAATGCCCAATTATTTTATTTCATAATTTGGGTCAAACCCCGTAATTTACAATAGAGGAATTTCACGAGGAAATTCCATGTTTTACAAAACATGTTCATTTATTTTACTGAGCCACCACTTCAAGCTTTTATTAGTGCTCCGTAGCACTTTTCCTTGATTCACAGTAGGTCACCTGAAACATGTTTTAAAAATATTTTATCAGTGGGGAAATACTGGTGAGTCACTCAAATTTGATAAAACGACACATAACTATGAATTACAGCATAAGAGCGATTACATTGGCTACTATCTTATTTTTATCTGGCGCCGTGTCACAGCCTTGTGACGATGGTCATACCACTATTGGGTCCTTTCACCCAAGTAGTGATGATTATCACTGTTAGGTTGGTGAACCTAACCGTGAGAAATTAGTAATGTGCACAATACCCTACTAGCCAGTGATTCAAGATAACCACGACTTAATCCCTGTAATTATAACCTTTGAAAATAATTTGAGGTTTAGTAAAACAGTTGATAAAAAGAGAATGACTCACATTGCAAGTTTAAACGGGCGGAGTTTAGCCTACTTATAAGCCTTGTAACCTAAATTAAATGACAATGCATACGAACTAGGTCAGTAACTTAATACAACATTTACGATAACTCACGAGATCAAAACCCTCACGACGAATTACAAAGTATAGCCCTAATTTGGGCAGCACTTAAACATCCATCGGAATGGTTTCAATCGATCGGACATTAAATCGTAGCAGCGATCGAGTTAATACCCTGTATCATAGCAGCGTTTCTCTACGTAAAAGTGTGATTTTGAGCAGTAGAACTTCGTTTTTGAAGGAAATTTTTGACACAGATGAACTGCTCATGCACCAGCCATTTATAGCAATTTTTCAAGTTTTACGCGGCCCGTGTAAACCTTAATAAGGTCTTACACGGCCCGCGAGAGTCCACCTAGTCTACACTAGGGCTAGCGTGTCATCGGTAGGTCCGCCACATGGGCGACACGTGGCCTAGGACGCTTATCTGGTCAACTTTAAGTTGACGCGGCCCGCGTAAGGCTACGCTTAACCTTTACGCGGCCCGCCTAAAATTCAAATTTCTTGTTTTCTTGGTTTTTCATGCACATTAGGGTTTCAGGGGTCTGGGTTTTCACTTACGGGTCGTTTTGAGACATTTTTGCAAGTCCTTACATATTGTGTCATTGAGATTAAACACAAAAGGCTAGTGTTTAATTCACTCAATGTTAGCTCTGATACCAACATGTCACACCCCGATATTTCCACATTATTCCGGTGGGCCCGGTGGGGAGTATCGTGACGTAGTTGCTATCATCATAGACAATTAAACACAATTATATCACAGCGGAAGGCTTCGAAGTTTAAATACTATTACAACCCACAATGTTCAAGGTTTAAACGAAAGAATATACATACGGATTGTAATATAGATCCACAAGCGGATCATGAAAACAAATACATAAAACTGAGTTTAACAGACTTCAGGCATCTAGGGATTTGCAAGATTCTATTAATTTATGCCAAGTAGCTCCAGCCTAGTTTCGAGAGGTACCTGTCACTTAGTCTTTGGAAAATACGTCGGTTTTCACCGGTAAATACAATTAACTGACTCATTTGAAAATATTTATGAAAATTGGTTTAGGCGCACAAGGCACAAAATCTTTTATTACTTGGAATAATTTCATTTAAAATCTTGTATACAGATTTACATGTTTGTCATACATTTAGGGCCGGTTTGGAAACCAGACATGTTAACCGACTCACCGCTTATAAAACCCACAAAGGAGCTATCCCCAAATTGTGGGTAATTTATTATTTAGCATTTGCATCTGTTGGGTGTATGCCTGCACCCCGTGCATAGGTCGTGGCCATTAATAACTTAAATGAGCCGAGGATATCAAGGACACAGTCGTTAATCCCCAAAGTTTATGTTATCAAACAAAACAGATTAAAATGGGTTATGCAGATTTATTAAATCACAATCCGATTAAATGATCTCATACCCGACCAAGCGGTAATAATTTACCGTATCCCAAGCCCGTATAAGAGAAAATAAGTTAAAAGTATTTACCTGAGTTAATTATGCAAGGAATGCTACTCAGCCGTATATTTCTAAGACTTTATGCAAGTATCTTCTACCAAGGCTACTTAATCTGTAAGAAAGATTTTATTAACCTATTAGGATACTAACGGGTCTTATTTAAGTCAAAGACTTAGACCGGTTAGTTTTAAGGATTCTTTACGGTTCGAAATGCTAGATTAAGCGGAGACAGGAATGAAATGCAATTTAGACCCAACAAGTATGAAAACTTGTATAATATGGGTAAACTAAATACATTCTGGATTTTGAAGTTTAAATGATAAGGTTAAACCCGTTTTGGTTAATTTATGCAAACTAGTTACATAAACCGAACCGAACGCGTATAAGCATAACGGGTAACCGAACGAGTCATATACAAGTCCCATATGTCATTATGTTTAAAATATGTTAAGACATCAGTAGGATATCAACATATATGCACAAAAAGATTTTAAAACTGAATTAGGCTCCGTAAGGGCATTTTGGTCACTTTAAGATTTATAAAAGGGCTTTATAGGTAAACTGAAGTCCTGGTCAAAAACATCCTGTAACAATATTTATTTTATGATGTTATAACAGTAGGATATCATACATATGTGTGGTTTACCATTTTTGGCCAAACTATGCCTCGAAAGGCTATTTTGGTGATTTCACATATGTTTTTAAGGACATAATTGGAATTCTGAGTTTATAACTTATACCTACTGTAAAAATATTTAAAATAATTTATAAGGTCAGTAGGTAATAAGTCTTGGGTGCTAAATATGGTTTTAAACCATACTATGCACCTAATTAGCGTAAAAATCGATAATTGACGATATTTACAAGGTTTTTGTGATTCTGAGATTTTGAACAACCTTGAATGGTCAAGACATTTTATTTTTTCATATTAGATCAGTAGCAAAAAGTTTTGCATGTCAATTATATGTAAAACTCATTTTACTCGCAAAAAAGGGCATTATCGTCAATTATAGATTTTATGCAAGAACTCACTGTTAAGGTCAGTATATGATCTGACCAAATACTCCAGTAATTCCTAAAAATGATATCATAACAGTAGGTAAAGAGTTTTGTGCCAAAATTTATGTTTAAACTTTTTTCACATGCTTAAGGGTACTTTGGTCCTTATAAAAGCATTATTTTTGATAAATTGCATATCATCAGTTTAAGACCAGAATGTAAGTGTCAAAATATTTTAATATGTTTACTAATCAGTACCTAATCCATTTGCATGTTCATTTATTTAAAAATCCAATTTTTAGACCATAAGGGCATAATTATCAACAATAAGCATAATAATGGAAACATGCATGTAATTCAGATTTCTAAGTGCATGTAATATAACCTCAGAGGGTTATACTACAACATTATATGGTCATAATGGAAGCTTAATACATAAAGGAATTAAGCTAATTCGGGTCAGAACTGAAAGTCAAAACAAAAGTCAAGCTTTCGCGACTTTCGGTTGCCAACTGAGCTTAAACTTAGAATTGTCGGGTTGAACATATTTAGACATGTTCTAATAATATTTACCAAGTTATTTAAGTGATAAAATATGATTTATACCCTCTACATAATCAGTTTTGATTATTTTTAAAAATCTGACTAGTTTGACTTTTTGATTAATTACTTTGACCCGACAATTAACTAAGTAAACGTGATAATTATGAGGTGCCCTTTTGAGGGATTAACACCTACCTAATTATGATCACGTAGCCATATTCGTCTCAAACAATGGCTGGACCATTTAGGTCTAAACCGAAAGTCAAAGCCGTTTTGCAGCAACTTTGACTTTCGGTCTTTAAACGTATAAAAACCGAATTAAAGTGGCTAAGGACACTTACAAAGGGTCCTAGATCGAACTTTAAACTAGAGGGAGCTTCCTTTTTTATCAGGAACCTCAGAAAGAGTGAGAAAGATTGAATTTGAAATGAGCAAGTAAAAGAGGCAACATGGTGCTCCTATTTATAGTTGAGGAAGGTGTTCAAGGATCAAGCCAGGTGTTAGGGAAGTCCAGAGATCATTACAGGTGTCCTAGCTGATTGTTAAAACCATCAAAGAGTTCCTTGTTTCGGATTTTCAGTGTATAGGGCTGTTTAAGTGGTAACCTGCAGCTGTCCAAAATAATCTGCCCAGATACAGGCTTTACGGGCCGTAAGTATGAACCTCATACGGTCCGTAACCGCTTTGAAATATTCTCCCAGATGCAGTCTTTACGGACCGTAAGCATGAACCTTATACGGTCCGTATCCGATTATCAGAGAACCATATTTTTGAAACTTTACATATTTGGCCCCTCAACTTTTATAATCAAATATCAATCATTCCCGAGAACATGATTTAACATTATGAAGCCCCGGGTTTGGTAAAAGGTCACTCAGAGGGATAAATTTAGCATGTTGACACTTTTAGTCCCTTCGCATACATATTTTTATTGATTGTCAACTTTAGTCCTTGTAATTCAAACTCTAACATTTTTAGAATTAAGGACACGTGTCATCACATAATTGAACACGATTTTACGAGGTGTTACACAATGTGGCGGGTAGTCCCTTTGGGGACTAAGCAAACCACACCCCATGGCCTTAGTTGTTGTAAATCAAAACCAAACTGTTGATAGTTAAACCAAACCATACCTTTAGTAACAATTTGACTTCACTTTAGTTTCACTATTTACCGATTGCTCCTTTATGATATAAAAACCATAAAATACGATCAAAATAGAGAAACAATAATATTCTAAAAGTTAAAAGACTTAAAACTTAAAAAGACCAACTCTATGTATTATATCATCTAGTATTTTTTTTAAGCAGGTTTGAGCATAAACTGTAAATCAAACTGTTTGCTACGTTTTAAAATTTCTAAACTGGATAACAAAAAATTTAAAAATGGCTGTGAAACCAAACTCACTATTGGTTTTGACAATTTTCAGAGTTTCAATTCAGAACATGAACACCACCAAGTGTAGTGGGATGTGAAGAACTGAAGATAATGCCCTACCTTTGGGTATGATCAGTCATGTGGCGGTCCAGTCTGCATTTGGGCGTTATGGGGCAATTGTTTAAAGTAAGTGTAGTGGTATAATGCCCAATAATGCCCCATTCAATGATTATCAAATTATTTTTTTTTTGTTTTTCTTTTCAAATTAAAACAAATAATATGTCATTAAATAAAAAAAAAAAGAGTTAATTACATAGATGGACCCTTTGGTTTATAGCTAGTTTCATCTTTGGGTACTAACTTTTTTTAACAGGTTTAGGTTTTATGGTTTCAATTTTGTAACACCTATGGGTACTAACACCAAAATTAGTTAATTTTATCAATATAATGACTAAAATACCCTTCTAATTTTTTAATTTTACCAATGTAACACCTTTGGGTACTAACACCTAATTTTATTTAAGTTTAAATCAATTTTACGAAATCTGTTTTTTTTTTTTTCATCTTTTTATTATATCTCTTAATTAACATAAAATCTATTTATTTTTTATTTTCATCTTTTTATTAAATTTCTTATTTAACATAAAATCTACTAATTACACCAGTATTTTTTTAAATATATTTTTTTTAAATAAAATCTACTAGCTATATAGTTTTAAAACTAAATAGCTATATAATTTACTAGCTATATAAACATGTCTATTTTTTAATTTAACATGAAAGATATTTATTATTATCTATCATATCTATCCAAAATTGAAAACGAGTAAGGTTTAAAATATTTAAAACGAGTAAAATATTTAATTTACATAAAACTACATAGCTAGTAGATTTTATTCAATATAATAAATATAGAAACTATATAAGTTCTAAAATATTAAAATGTAAATGAACAAAAAAAATACTGGTGTAATTTGTAGATTTTATGTTAAATAAGAAATTTAATAAAAAAATGAAAATAAAAAATAAATAGATTTTATGTTAATTAAGAGATATAATAAAAAAGATGAAAATAAAAAATAAATAGATTTTGTAAAATTGAATTAAACTTAAATAAAATTAGGTGTTAGTACCCAAAGGTGTTACATTGATAAAAGTAAAAAAACATAGAAGTGTATTTTAGTCATTATATTGATAAAAATAACTAATTTTGGTGTTAGTACCCAAAGGTGTTACAAAACTAAAACCATAAAACCTAAACTTGTTAAAAAAAAAAGTTAGTACCCAAAGGTGAAACTAGCTATAAACCACAGGGTTCATTTGTGTAATTAACTCTAAAAAATTACATTGCTAAAAATAAATTAAAAAAAAATGAAAAATGCAAAAAATAAAACATAAAATTTAAAGTCTGTGTTTGTCACGGATTTGTTTCCGACGCATTTCCGCTTGGATCAACGCGTCTCCTACGAGGTGGTCGATCGGTTTAGACAAAAATTCTATGTATTTCTCCATTTGCCTCAACTCTAGTAGCGCGACAATTTTTTTGTTTTCGGCGTTTCTTTCTTGCATTGTCTCTAAATGCCTTTGACCGAGGTCTCGAATGTCTTGTAGGCGTCAGTTCATCTCTTCGAAATCTTGCTTCATTTCGAAATAAGCCGAAGATGACTCCGTCTTCCCCCTTTTTCCTACTTCTTCTACCGGGCGGTCGGGCCAACTCCACATCCTCATCCTCATCGTCCAAATTAATGTTTAAGTCGACGTTTCAAGCATCGGAAGTGGGTGTTTCCGGATCAACTGAGGATGATGTTTTGTACTGATTTGCTTAAAAAAACAATATACAGGTCCATTTAAAATTTTATGTCCAATATGTGATCGGTTTAACGGAGACTAACATATAACTACTTTAAAATATGACAGGTTTAACGGAGATTAACACATAACTACTTTAAAATATGACAGCTCTCAACCTAGGTGACTCATTTGTCAAGTTTGATGCATCAATGTTAGTGAGATTGTGTGAGTTTTATTCATATGATTGTGAATGGGGGAAAGTTGCTCTTGCATATCAACTTGACTTGTACATTGATAGTGTGCAAAAAATTGAAATATTTGCTAACTTGAATGGTATTGCCGATCTTGCTAGAGTTATGGTTGAAACAAAGGAGCATATTTCATATTAAATTCAAAGTTAACACTAGTTTTTTCATGTTACAAATGCAACGGTTGGGAGACGTTTTTCAGCAGTGAAGCCCGTAAAGGCAAATTTGCGCAATCATATTGGTGAAGAACTGAAGATGAAGATTTTCAGAATAATTTTGTAATCTGTGTCATAGAAAAATCACTTAGACTAAAGGGAGTGGGGCATCCTTTTGAGAGAGCGTCTTGCGACACGTGGCGCCATGTCAGATTAGAGGATTTTGAGCAAAAAAAGGGGAGTGGGGCAACTTTGCTGGGTAGGGCGTCTTGCGACACGTGGTACCCATTTAATTTTGATTTGGTTAAAAAAAAAAATAATTGGTCAAAAATCCTGTGGACCCATCTTCGCATCACAAGCCAGGCGTCTTGCAGAGGATGCCCAAAGGGGGGATGCCCCATGGGAAGCCGATGGGGGGCGGTGTGCGAGGCGACTAGGGGCGACGTGGGAGGGGGAGACGCCCCACTCCCTTCAGTCTTAGAAAGTGTTATAAATAAAGCTGCAAGTCACCATTTCAAAAAAATTCAAAAAGATGAAATCACATAGGACAATTGTAATATATATATACAAAATCAATGATTGTTTTTAACTATGAGTAAAAATCCTAAATTCGTTACTGTTTGCCACGCCTATATATAAGTTATGAGTTAAGTTCACGTAAAAATAAAATAAACGTACGAAACGTACGAATTGAAAGAAAAGTCAAAAAGTGGCGGTGTCATTTTGGTAATTATCAGCAACTTCAGAATTACTCTAGTAGAGTAATTTTGAGCTTCTGTAGAGTAATTTTGTAAATGTTCATGTAGAGTAATTTTGGTCGTGTAGGGTAATTATCAAAATTGTAGGGTAATTATCAAAATTACACTAACCCCCCCCCCCCACCCCCCAAAAACCTAAACCACCCCCGCCCCCTTCCCCCCAAAACCTAAAAAAACCTAAACCATTGTAAATGTTCATGTAGAGTAATTTTGGTCGTGTAAGGTAATTATCAAAATTGTAGGGTAATTATCAAAATAACACTAAGCAACGCCCCCCCCCCCCCCCAACTAAAAGCTAAAAACTAAACCATAAAGCTAAACCCCATAACTAAATGCTAACAAAATTACTCTACAAGACATTTTCCAAAATTACTCTACATAAGTCAAAATTACTCTACTAGAGTAATTTATAATTACCCTACATTTCCCAAAATTACTCTACAGATGCTCAAAATTACTCTACAAGACACTTTTTGCTTTTTCCCCAGTAATTTAGAAGTTGCTGATAATTACCAAAATGACACCGCCACTTTTTGCTTTTTCCCTCAATGCGTACATTTCGTACGTTAATATTATTTTTATTTGATCCTTTACCATAAGTTATAACCTATTACAGAGTGGGGTGTTTCGTTATCATGATTAATGGATGAGACAAGAATCATTAATCTGACTAGCATCTTAGCTAACTTCCAGTTAGACATGATATTTATATCCACAAGCAACTTCCAGTTAGACTAAAGGGTATGGAGAGGATGGGCTTGAAGGGGATGAGCCGCCACGTAGGCGACACGTAGGCGGCTCGTGGGGGATGGGCCTCCTTCATATTTGAGAGGGATGGAGCCGAGGCTACCCCACCTCATTATTTTATAATTTTCTAGGTGTTTAAATTGAAAAAGGATGAGAGAGAGGGTATTTAAATTGAAAAAGGATGAGAGAGGGGGTATTTAAATTGAAAAAGTAAAATAAAATATTCAGGTGGGGCCTCGTCTGAATCGGCTGGTGTGGGACGTTTGGGCCGCAGCCGAGCCTAGGGGGGTGGTGTGGGGGCTCGGCGCCGGAGCTAGCCGGGGCTAGCCGACCCCCATACCCATTAGTCTTAGACATGATATTTATATCCACACGCTAAACACTGGCAACATTATTATAGCCTATAGCCTATAGGGTCATGAAGAAATTTAATTCATTTAATAATCTCCCTACTAACCTCACACGTCGAGACAATGGCAGATCCAGGAATTTTTTTCAGTGGGTTCACTATATATAAATGCTCATAGAACCGGACATAAAAGTTTTCGGGTCGATTTGACGGTTCAGGTCAGGTAAGTTTCATCACATAATAAAGATACGATACAATAATTAAAAAAACACAGTCATTAGAAATTAGAAATACAATAATTTAAATACGATAGTCTTTACGAATTAAAAAAAGGTACTTATAGTTTTTAGCTACGAGTTTTTAAGATGAAAACATCGCATTACATCTTCGACCCACAACTAAGTTAGAACTAAAGATTGATATTTTGTGTATTCTATTATGTTGATCAAGTACATAGAACCCAAAAGGCCTATCTATATGCAACCCACTAATAGTAAAATAAACTTTGATCTAGTAATAAAAATCATTCATGTTTTGCTTTCAATATATGCATCTATTTGCAAAACAACCAATTTATAGGATCTATTGATGTCCTTGCTGATCTTCCCTTAAAAACCTATGAGATTAGTATATGATTATTTGGTTTCTGTTAAAAAAAAACATATTCATTAATAGCATGCATCCACATGAATGTTGCCAAGATAACAACTTAAGTGGTGGGGTTCTTAGTTAGACATTTGGGGATGCTGGTTTCAGAAATGGGGTCATGGGGTTTAATGTTAAGACCCTAAGTTCTATTTTAAATTTTGAAGTAGTTGAACCTGTGACCTCAGGTATGGAAGTATATGACTTAACCAATCTGCCACCCATCAATTTTATTAATGGGTTCATCCCGAATATTTTTTATGGGTACATACCAAATTTTGTATTAACATTTCTACTAAAAATTTGAGACCGAATGGGTTCGTGTGAATCCGTAGTTCTCAACGTAGATCCACCCCTGCGTCTAGAAAACAAAGTTCTATCAACTGAGTAATACAAATGGATTTTTAAGTAAGTGATTAATTACTAAATAATTTCTAAAGATTGTGTCGGTGATTTGCAAGGGATTACTGAAGATCAATGGCATATAATTAAAAAATTAAATAAACATAAAGGAAAAGAAAAAAACAGAAAGAATTTTAATGGCAGTTTCTAGTGATGAATTACCAACGATTGGTATTTTTACTGAGATATGTTTGTAAGTTTGTTTCATACTATATGTATTTTTTCTATTTCTAACGCCCTAGGAAAGTGGTGGGTATCATAAACTCTTAACTTTCTTATCTTAAGAAATTTCTAATAGATATTTGACATTTGTTGTGCAACTAGTAAGATAACCCGGGCTACGTGTGAGGACCGGTAGTTCGGTTCTAGATTGAACAACTCAGGTCGGATCTGCGATCACTGTAGCTGTGCGGAATCCAAATACAGTGTAGGAATCAGATCAACAATGATAGTAACATTTAAAGCTTTCATTCTCATTCAAAGATGTGCAAATACAAAGTTCTGGTGAGAAATGAACAGAGCTCCGCCTCATAGACAACCAAAACAACAACCTACAAATGAGACCCAAGTCTCCTATTTATAGGCGGGCTGAATCAGGGACCATCCGGATAGCCATCCAATCGGATGGCTTATACAAAACCTGTTATCTTTCGTTTATATAAACACAAATATACAATAACGACAACTAGGACAAAATATAGACTAAGTACAGACGGAAGCTACAGACATAATGCATCTACAGACTCGCCCTTGGATGTAGCTGCAGTCTTCCTTCCTGTACAGTCTTCATTGCGCTTTCCTGTTGCGTCTCCTTTCTCTAGCCTTCCTCCTTCTCTCTTCCTTCCTTTCTTCAACATTCTCCTCCTCAGAGGTCTTCCAGTCTCGTTCCACCACTTGCGGTATTCTGGATCACCATCTTTTGACTTACACCACCTAGGAATCTTATTTTCTTGAGATTCGATAGGTGTTTGATCGGTATCTGGCGGCCTGGCAAACTTCCATCTAGCTCTTTGAGCAGCTTTCTCTGCAATCTTCTTAAACCTTTCACTTCGGCGTTCAGACTTTAAGAATTTTTCTAACTCCAGATCTCTAAACTTAGACTCCCAATATCATCCAGAGTTGATGTCTTTGGCAAAACAAACATTCACGATCTTTTGATATTGTTGGGCTTGTACCTTGTCAGGCTCATTATAGACAATCTTATTGAAGAACAGACAATCAATATCTTTCTTTGAGCAGTTAACTAACCACATTGGATCCAAGACATGTATGCGCCTGCATTCTTTAGTCTTCACATCGAATAAAGTAATTATCGCTTCAGCTGTGCTTTGATTGTAGAGCCAACCCTTGAAATCTTCATAAAAATCTTGCTCCATTGCTCTAAGTGGCATGTTCTTTAAGCATCTTGGTGGTTTGATCTTCAAAGTTATATCCTTTTCGCCTGTAATAGGATCAACTTTTACAACTTGCTTTGGCATATGCGGCTTCCAATCTGGAAAGTTTTCTTTTGCTTGCAGCTTGATGTAGTTCCAAAGCCTTTGATCATGACATTTCACCTCCAAACCATAGTAAAACTGCTTTATGTTCTTCGTTTGTACCAGCTCTTCTACATCCCACCACGGCAGTGTCTTGATATCTGATAGAAATTCGAAGTATTGTACCCCGAACTCTCTTCTTATAGCATATACTTTCAAGTCTTCCAAGTAGCCCCATGATTGAATATCACCCAGCGATTTATCTGGATGATTAGTGGAGTACTGTAGCGGCCTTTTGAACTTTCTTTCTTTGGGCATAACCTTGTACCATCGCTTTCGTTCTTCTAGAAGATCTTCTTGTGGTACAGTCTCTGGAACCCCTTCATTAGTGATCCTCTCCACTACTTTCCTTCTTACTTCATCTTCATTATGCGACTGGAATAGTTCATTTAAAGTAGGAAAGTCGTCATCAACTCCAGAATAATGGAACGAAATATCTTCCTCTGAAATATCTCAACCCTCTTCTATGATCACATCATTAAAATTATCTGCTTCATTCACGAACTTGAACGTGTATTCTCTTTCAGGAGTAGGTGGAATTTCCTCTTCAATGTCAAACTTCAACTTTCCATCATCCAGATCCAACTCCTCTAACATGGACTCCCTAGTCCTGTTTTCTTCCAACTCCCCCTCAACCTCTGCATGTAACTAAATGACTTTGGGAAGCGTAAGAAATACCTTATCATCAGCATGTTGTTTTCCAGAAGAAGACAGTTCATGATATTGATCTTCTTGTTGTTCATTCAGCTCATCATTAGAGAAGTCTTCAAGAGTATTTGGACCAGAACGCTTTACTATCATCAATCCTGTAGCCCCCTGATCATCATCATCATCATCATCATCACCATCATAATCATCTATCGCTTTGAACAAATCTTTCAACTCTTCATCCTCTTCATCATCATCCTTGTCATTATCATCCTTTGATTCTGAATGACGTTTTTCAATAATCTTTCTCCTATCAAGTCTTATCTCTTCAGGAGTAATATCTTTCAACTCACCAACTGGAATGATAGCAAGCGTATTATCCACATCTTCTTCTTCTTCTTCTTCTACGTTTTGCATTTCAACATCATTAACATTTGAACATTCAACATTAGAAGCATGTACCTCATGAGTAGGTTCAGGCTGGCTTGAAGATCCAACAATTTCTTGAGTATCAATCACCAACCCCTTTCTCTTCTCCTTAGTTTCTTCAGCTAGCTTCTTCTCTCTTTCAATCTCAGTAGGAGTTGGCTCATAAGTAGCATCTTATTCGTCAGACGCTTTCTTTTTCTTTGGCGATCTTTTGTACTTTTGTTTGCCACTCACATAAGACGTTGGAGCAATCTTTGTTGGATCTATATCATCACTTGCAGTCTCACTGGAATCTGTATGAACTAGTCCTTCAACGAACGTCTCTTTTACTCCTTCACCACTTGCTTCAACATTCTTTGTTGTCTTTTCTGCTTCCTTTTCACCTTGAGCACCTTGATCAATTGTAAGATTCTCGAACTCAGCGAAAGACATATTCTAGAAGATCTACACCTTCTTTGATCAAATATGTTGGAGGAATGACATGCTCATCTACTAGGCATGGTGGTGACTTCTTTTTCTTCGTTTCTGCAACACAAGAATTAACACATTTAGTATAATATTCAAAAGAATGATCTACTAACTTTTCTGATGATTCCTGCTTCTCATGTTTACCCTTGATCACAACTTTCGGTGTAGAAACTTTAGGAGTTTTCTTTCTTTTCTTCTCGCCCTTCACAACCCAAAATCTTAGCTTCTTTTCAACCATCTGCTTCAAACCTTCTATTTCAGTGTCTGAATTACTTTCAGTGTGTCTCCAATTATCACTTTCAGGTGCCACATAGTCTATTTTCTTTATCTTTCCAAACTTAGGCCAATACCTCGGCTCGTCCTCTGGCTTCACACCTCTATACTTATCCAATCTCTTTAGTGTTTCACTGTCCATATGCTGTAATGGAAGTTCATCACTTGGATCTTTTGGTAGGTTCGAGATCTAATCATCCAATAACATTTCTATGAACCTTGGATACATAATATACTTTTCGCCTTTAATGTTATCCACCATGTGGTTGAAGATCACTTGCGATATATTATATGGACGATTGATCACCAAGCAAGCGATGATGTTCATGATGCAGTCAGATGTTTCATCATATGCACCCTTTCTATGAGATAGTGCATGGATATAACAATGAACGAGGAACTTGTAGGGTCTGCAAAACTTAGACTTTATGTACCCTTTGTCATTTATAAAGCCTGTGTATCCCATGCGTAGCCAGAACCCCTTACACAATCTTTCAGAGATAATGATGGGATCATCATCTTTGTCTTGCAAATTCAATACTCTCCTCACATCTCCTACAGTAATCTTCACTGGCAAATCAAAGTCCTTCTTCTTATCATCCTTGACCTTAACTGCCGAGTGAATCGCTTCATCTTTCTCGTCATATCGTGCAGCATTCCAAAATGTTCTAACATGCGATTCATAACACTTGTGCCTCTCCGTCAATGCCTTGAATATTCTGCTCTCTCTTAGAAATGACACAACACCCTTGAATGGCTCGATGTTTGGAAAATCTGCATCCAAGATGCAGCATATGTTGTGTTTTGGGTGAAAATCAGAAGCTCTTGCCTACAAAAATATCATTTTCATAATATGCACACAATTCAAGACATTTAGTACATAGTGAAAAAATTTCAAAATTTTGAAAATTTTTCTGACACTTTTTCACTCTATACAGTACTGAATCCATCTGATGAATGGCCATCCGATCAGATGGTTATCCGATCGGGTGAGTCTGTTCTGATAAGCACAATGATTCAAATGAAAGTGTTGTGGCTCGAATGGCCATCCGATCGGATGGTCATCCGATCGAATGATCATTCGAGTGTAAGACAATTAAGCACACAGTGATCAAGATGATGTAATGGTTTGGATGGTCATCCGATCGGATGATCACTCAAGTGAAATCAGTTGAGCAAACAAGATCATTCAAACAGTTAAACTCTTAAGATCATTCAATCAAGAAGGTGTAATGGATCGGATGGTCATTCGATCAATCATGAAGAACAGTTTTGAATACCAACACATCAAGATCAAATTTTATCATGATTTTTCAAAATTAAACACAATTTCTCTTAGAAATATCGCCGATAAACACAACCATATGTTCCATTTCTATCAAAACTTCCTAAAACTCCCTAGATCTGAGGAAATACATGTCGGCTTCTGACACCCTTAAATCTCTCTAAGTTCAAATCCAAGGTGTTTTATATGAAATTGGACCGGTGAATCCTTAAAACTAAGGCCGTTATACAAGAATCTAAGTTCAATTTCTACAAACAACATCCAAAGAAGCCTAGATCTAAGTTATACCCTATGTCGGCACCGTCGGTCCAAATAAACATAAAAACAACAAATCTAGCTGTGAAATTAGTGAAACTTACCTTTCCCATAGAGAGTGATGCGCTAATCAACAATCCTATGACAATGGATAAGCAAGCATTGCTCCGAATCACAGTGAACAGTTGAGAGAGAATGAGTGAAAATGACAGATAGCGAGTCGGTCGAATGAGTTTGACTGACTAGTTGACCCTTATATAGGGTGACCTCCACTCAGGTGGTCATTCGATCGGATGATCATTCGATCAACTCAACCTTTCGAAAATTTTCTAACTTTTTCAAGCTTTATCAGTTTTGATCAGATTTGGTCAGCTTTAAACATCCACTCAAGTATCCAGGTCCAAGTTAATGACCCTGGTTACTCAATTTGCCTACCAAGTCCAAGTTAATGACCTTGGTTGACTCGATTCGAACCAACTGGCATTTTGTTCAAACTTTTCAAACCTTCTTTCTGAAAAAAAAATACTAGTGTCAAATTAATGTACTTGATTGTCTTTTGAAATTCCCAACTTTTAGATTAGCTCCCAACCCAGTCGTTTAGCAAAAACTTTCTCTGCTTCGCATGTGAGATTCCGAAGATCAGCTTTCCACAATGGTTTGTCAAAACTAAAGCAGAAATAAAATCTTTTTGGATTTTAGAATGTTTATGTTAAAACACACTGAAAATCTTTTTAGGTTTAAGCTAAAATGGAATAACAATAGACTATTTACAAACATCTTTTTGTAAGTCGTGTTAGAGGATCATATCAGCTACCGACGTGTCATAGGCACCGTTGAGCTTACATTTCACATTAAGTTTTAAATAGTTCACCTAGATTGTCGATATACTAATCCACTTAAATTCTCACACAAAGTTCAACTAATTCAGGATACGGATTAGTGTTTTAAGCACTTAACTTATTTGCGTGTCCCACCTCAGAATATACTCTCGTATCCAGATTCTGTAACACCTGTGCCTCCACGGCCATCAAACAAATACCAAACCAATGAATTATTATATTTCATGCTTGGGATTTGTAAAAATATGTGTATCATTTGCACATATCAATTTTTGTTCATTTCCAAACTCTAAATCGCTTTCTGGAAGGTTATACGCGCACCGATGCGTAAATATAACCAGTTTAATGCAACAAACACTCCGGAATAGTGACATAGGCTTAACATACCTTAAAAAAACCTTTACATAACTTAGAAATAAGTTTTGAAGGCTTTGGTATGGCAAAAACAAGCTAATTCGCTTACAGGGACTAAACTTGACAAACTGCGATAGTATGCCAATTTGAACTGTAACAGACATTCCGAAACATGACCATAAGTTAAACACACCTTAAATATCCTTTACATAGCTTAGAAATAGGCTTTGAGGGGTTCGGTGTGCTAAAATAAACTTTTGGGTCATTCAGGGACTAAAAGTGTCAAAAAGTGCACAAGTTTGCATTTTCGCGCATAACTTACGTTCTGAATACATCCGGACATCCAAAAATTTATGTAAGCACTAAAATATTTTATTTTAGTGTTTGGCATAAGAAAAATCCATTCGTCGCGTCATTTGGATCGTTTTTCGCGCTTATGCGCATTCCGTCGTAATTAAGCGAACATCGCGTTCGTACGACCAAACGAACCAACACCCGACATATTTCTGAGCATGTTTCATGTCCACAATGTTTAGGAAACATTTTAGGGCCTTAAAGTTGGCTTTACGGGCTTTGGAAGTGTCGAAAATGGCTTAAAACATCAACAGGGACTGAAACTGTAATTCTGCAAACATGTTTCTGATCTGCAACTCCCAGGCGGCCCGCCTGAGTTTTAGTAGATCCTGAAGCGGGCCGCGTCCGCCTCCCTGATCAGATTAGATCGAACAGTCAGCAGTTTCCAGCTGTTTGATCCTCACCCACACATTCTCAACTGCACATTCAGCTCATTTAGACCCATTTTTAGCCACCATAACTTTCCGACACTTGTACGGATGCGATTAAGGCACGATATTCGACAAACGATCTTAACGGTTACCCGAAAACTATAAATACCCATCCACCCCCATTGCTAAACTCACTAGAATTCTGATTTGAGGAGCTCTAAGTTGAAACCATTGTTTCATACCTGAGCTACTTGGATCGGGATTAGCATTCGGGGACCCTTCGTAAGTATTCTTTCGTTCTTTTATTTCTTTTCGAGTCTGAAAGTCAAACTTTGTTTGACTTTCTACGTTGACCAGTTATGGTCAATTCGAAGTTCGTTTGAACTTCGCAACGTGAGTGTAATCACGTTGGTTATAGTCCCTTGGGACTATACCTACTGATTACCACGTTGTCTAGGGTCGTAGGGTAAGCGATCTAATAAATCGCTTATACCTTCGAACCCGACCCGACCAAACACCTTAGGTGACCATAGTAGGTAGGGAATAACCTTCCGAGGTTATACCCTATGGTCACATCGTTTGAGTAGTTGTATGATAGGTAGTTTATATGCCTTAGGTAAATTACCAGAATACCCTTTTCATGTATAATTGGTAATTAAGCATATGTAACCTAAACTTTTGTCACATAGCTGATTATGTAACATGTTTAGGCATATAACACTTGTCATAGGGCTAGTTAGGCGGTCCGAACGCGTTTCACGCGCACGACGCGTTAAAGTAGCATAAGCTTCCTAAACGGGTCGTAATGGGTTGTAAGCACTTATGTTAGGTTTCATTTAGTATGTAGGCTTTTTTAAACCATATTACATGAGTTTCCATACTCGTTTGGTTTACAAACCCTCATTCTATCAAATCTTCCGATTTAGGTCCGGTTTATTAACATAGTTACCTATATTAGGTGCCGTTTGATTCCGTGATCTCTAGCATTGTTTGGTTGGTACTCAAGGACTACTAAGCAATCTCAAGTGAGTACATAGACCCCTCTTTTACTGTTTTCCAAACATTTTGGGGTGGAACACATGTGCCTACTTGTTACTTTCATGTTTTCCTGTTTTCACATCATATACTTGTTATGTTCAATTGTACATTTATAGTACATGATTTCATTGTTTTCATGCTATGTATGTCCATTTAGTACATACTTAGTACATTCTTTTACATTGCATCTCTGTTGCATATGTTCCAGTAACATATGGACACATTGTTTTACAGCTCTACCTTGTATGTTTACTCTAGCATACTAGGTACATTATCTTCATCACATGCTTACATTTTGGTATGACATTTGGTTTGTTTAAATGAGACAATGTACATTCATTAACACCGATCATGCCGCTCGGTAGTAGGTAGTGGTACCACAGGACTTGACAAATCCCATTCCTGAAATCTCGGGTTTGTTTGGACGTAAGGAATGACCGAATCCGAATACATATTCTTTTGATAACTCATTTTTACATAGTTATCCGACTGTCTCAAGGCTTGGATGTATGAATTTTCACAATACCGCATAAATGTTCATATTCAGTATAGCATGCATATATTTTACAAAACATAACTTTGATTTAAACCAAGTTTTACTTCAATACTTTGTTTTGTACATTTTCAGTTATGGTTTAAGTAGTCTTATTTTACTTACCATACATATCATTTTGGTTACACATTACTTGACTACTTTTGGACTATCAACATTTGACATGGTTTATACAAGGACTTTTGACAATTGGTTTAAACATAGACATCTTACATTGTTTGGTTTGGTTTGAGTAAGTGATTTAAGTAACGAGGCGTGTGTAATATGATACAAGCATGGTGGATACGCCGCTGGTACTTCCTATATATAAGTGTTTGTATGGTATTACATATTGTAGCGTTATTTGAATCATTTCAATTTGAGACATATAACATTTTATACAAATAACATACTTTTCACAATACATTGTTTTACAAACAACTTAACTTATACAAACTCATTTTACTTAGTTATTCATTTAACCATACATAATTCTCTTACTTATACATATCATCTGATCTTATTGCTTTTTAAACAATTTACAAAACAAAGCAAACTAAAAGGTTCATGACTAAACATTTTCTTAAACATAAGTCATGAATCTCATTTTCACAAAACCTATGTATCTCACAGGCATTTTTATGCTGACGTACCTATTTTCACATGTGTTTTCAGGAGATGATGCATAGGATTTATCAAGACATACTTAGGCGGACCTGTGCCTTAGTGACTTAAAACGAGACAAGAACTAGTTAAATTTTGTTATGTACTCTTTATTTCTTGTTTAAAGGCAATGTAACTCGCTTGTTTGATGAATAAAACGAAACTTAAATTTCCATGGTTGTGAAACATTAATTCTGTTACAACACTCCCCGATGTTTCCGCCACGTTTTGTATGTTCTACGTGGTCGGGGTGTGACAGAAAAGTTGGTATCAGAGCTCATGGTTATAGGGAATTAGGTTATTAGTAATACTTTGACCTAGTCTATAACCTTTCTAGGACCCTAACGCGAGTTTACTTGCGTTTAGTCATAAAACAATACTGTCACCTATCCTTAGGCGACAACCACAACAAGAACATAAATTTCAAAACCGCTTTGAAAACTAATCATCTGTTCTAGGATGATTGATTTCTAGGTTTTGAACCCTCTGTTGTAAGGTTTTGAACTCTCTGTTATATGGTTTTGAACCCCTTTGAATTTTTCAAAATCTCGTCAAGGTTTTGGGTTTTAAATAATGTGAACACGTGCAAACTGGAAGGGTGAATGCCTGTATTCTGGGTTTTCTGTCGAGGCAAGCACTTCGTATACATCTCATCAGACGCGAGACCAGTTTTGCTTACCTGGGAATTCTTGGGATGAGTGTTCACTTATAGGCGAGCATGTCTTCGCGATACATTATTTTTGACCCATTTACTTTGATTTGTCACCATTTCATTTGTTTGCCTTAGGTAACAAACAAATGATCACAATTTTCATTCGTTACCATTCTGTATTGATTTTTCCAATAACCTTTCACTTGTTTCTTCCTATGACTTTCATTTCCTTCTAGAATGTCTATTCCTCTCAGCACTGGTCAAACGTCCGAGCGAACAGCCAAATTTGTCCAGCAAATAGGCGAAGTGATTCAGAAGACTGTGGATTTAGGCATTGCCATGGCTCGTCTCAACAATGAAGTCTCTCGTCTCGATAATGAAGCCACTCAAGAGCCATCGAAGGCGGCAGAAGTCAAGCCTGCACCAAAATCAAGGAAGCGTAAGGCTTCAAGGAAACCCGCAGTGGTTACACCTAATCAAGCGGGACCTAGCCAAGTGACAGCACTACCAGCCAGGAAGCCATACAACGGAATTGCACCCTTGTGCAACCAATGTACCCTTCAGCATCACCCTAGTGTGAAGTGCCGCAAATGCCAAATTTGTGGACTTAAAGGTCATACAGCTAGAGTTTGTCGCGCTGCAGTTGCTCCAAAGCAAGCTGGCGACTCTTCTCAAGCTCGTTTCTCACCAGGGTCTTGCTACAACTGTGGCGAGATGGGCCATTTCCTAAGGGATTGCCCAAAGCTTGCTAATGCAAATCCAACCCACGGATGAGCATTCGGTTGAACAAAGGATGTTGTTGTCTTATGCCTTTGTTTCTTTTGTTTTCGTGTATCGTGAAACAATATGTTTTGTTTATAAATAAAAGTTGTTGTTCGCAATTCTGATATACAAGCGTAGTTACATGAGTGTATGGAAATTCTCTATAATACCTGTACTAAGGAACTATGTTCCTTACAAACTACTCTTGTGATTCTCTCTTTCAAATGATCGCTCATGAGTCCCTCGAAAATTTTAAGTACTCGTTTCATTCTAAGATATGAAGTACAGAAAATAAAGTGACATTATGAGTAATCATGCTTCAGCACATCTTTACCTTTAAATCCTTGGTTAGATAACTAAGGGTATTTTCAAATCTCATACCCATTACGTTTTGATTTTTCAACATACACAGTACAAGTATTTCAACACAATCTTCATGATCTCAAAACATTTCATATAGTTTGAAAACAATTTTTCTTGATGCATTGTCTATGTTATTTCAAAAACATTGGCCATGTTATCAAAACCAACCTTCCTAATTTCAAAATATTTCATATAGTCTGAAGGCAATATTAACACAGTACATTTTCTTATCAAGTGCATGATTTCGAAAAGCATCATTCATGTCTTTCAAAAACCTTATACATAATTTCAAAATTTATCTCGCATGATTTTAAAACATTTTGTAAATATATCTACCTAATACACCTACTTTATGATTTCAAAAGTATTATATATAAGGTTTCAAAAACGTTAAACACATTTTTCTTAAAAGAACCCCATGCATAGTTTTCAAAAATATTTTCTTCATACATTGACTTAACCTTCAAATTCTGCTTCATATGTCGCCTTGACATATCAAGCATCTCAACTTCATAAGCATTCTTACTTCATGTTTTGACATAAGCACATCCAGTGCAAGGTTTCAAAACATCTCCAACTTCTAAAATCCATATGGGATCTTTTTATCTTCACAATTAGATCCTTGGGGATAATTGTCATACAAATCAGAGTCCTTAACTGGATTCCTTATGTACCTTAATTCGAACATTTCGGTTCCTTATAATCGAAATCGAATTTTTCTTTTAAAAATCTTTCTATCTTTATAGTTAGATTATTGATAATGTTTAAAGTACCAAATGAAATCCACGAGATGGATTCCTAGTGTGCTTTAAATACATGTGCTCTGTTAGCAGAATAAACTTCTAGTTAAACAATTTTGTGGTTATGTGACTATGTGTCTATGCATCTTGTGTTTTCTTTTATACATTTTGTGTTTTTATACTCTGGGTATTAGTTATCCAAATCCTCGTAGAATCTTTCATATCTTTATATGAGGGATTCGTAGTAGGATATTCAAAAAGGTACTACCTTAAATCCTGAATGGGCTTCTATGCAATAGTTAAGACCCTTGGATTAGATAGTACCACTCCATGATTCATAATAGACCCTCTTAGTGGTCTAGTAAAAAAAAAGATTGATTCACAATTTGGTTAAAGAACGACATCTAGTGATGTAGCTGAACAGACTCCTTGATAGTCTATTTAGATCATTTATTGATTTAATTAAAAGGACTCTATGGCGGTCTAGTCACACTCATCACAGGTTTGTTCGTTTGGTTTTCCCCTACACATTATAAAATAGACTGTGTGAACTGTGCAAGGAATTGTCTGATTACAGACGCGTACATAATTATGAAATTTAGTGCACAGAAACCCAGTAAGGTTTATTATGTGTAAGAACCGATAGCGACAACAATAACAAAATGAGAACGATGTAATGGAGGTACGGTGGACGCACCAATGGCGCTTCATATACTTGTATATAAGTGTCCCTCATACATTGCAAGCATGATGTTATTAAGGTTACTAGAAGTTCAGAACCCTAACCAATGTTGTTTGATCTTTTCAACTTTATGTTTTAAACTCTCACAAGTTTCCTCTAAATAAATTTCGGGACGAAATTTCCTAAAGTAGGGGAGACTGTAACACCTGTGCCTCCACGGCCATCAAACAAATACCAAACCAATGAATTATTATATTTCATGCTTGGGATTTGTAAAAATATGTGTATTATTTGCACATATCAATTTTTGTTCATTTCCAAACTCTAAATCGCTTTCTGGAAGGTTATACGCGCACCGATGCGTAAATATAACCAGTTTAATGCAACAAACACTCCAGAATAGTGACATAGGCTTAACATACCTTAAAAAAACCTTTACATAACTTAGAAATAAGTTTTGAAGGCTTTGGTATGGCAAAAACAAGCTAATTCGCTTACAGGGACTAAACTTGACAAACTGCGAAAGTATGCCAATTTGAACTGTAACAGGCATTCCGGAACATGACCATAAGTTAAACACACCTTAAATATCCTTTACATAGCTTAGAAATAGGCTTTGAGGGGTTCGGTGTGCTAAAATAAACTTTTGGGTCATTCAGGGACTAAAAGTGTCAAAAAGTGCACAAGTTTGCATTTTCGCGCATAACTTACGTTCTGAATACATCCGGACATCCAAAAATTTATGTAAGCACTAAAATATTTTATTTTAGTGTTTGGCATAAGAAAAATCCATTCGTCGCGTCATTTGGATCGTTTTTCGCGCTTATGCGCATTCCGTCGTAATTAAGCGAACATCGCGTTCGTACGACCAAACGAACCAACACCCGACATATTTCTGAGCATGTTTCATGTCCACAATGTTTAGGCAACATTTTAGGGCCTTAAAGTTGGCTTTACGGGCTTTGGAAGTGTCGAAAATGGCTTAAAACATCAACAGGGACTGAAACTGTAATTCTGCAAACATGTTTCTGATCTGCAACTCCCAGGCGGCCCGCCTGAGTTTTAGTAGATCCTGAAGCGGGCCGCGTCCGCCTCCCTGATCAGATTAGATCAAACAGTCAGCAGTTTCCAGCTGTTTGATCCTCACCCACACATTCTCAACTGCACATTCAGCTCATTTAGACCCATTTTTAGCCACCATAACTTTCCGACACTTGTACGGATGCGATTAAGGCACGATATTCGACAAACGATCTTAACGGTTACCCGAAAAATATAAATACCCATCCACCCCCATTGCTAAACTCACTAGAATTCTGATTTGAGGAGCTCTAAGTTGAAACCATTGTTTCATACCTGAGCTACTTGGATCGGGATTAGCATTCGGGGACCCTTCGTAAGTATTCTTTCGTTCTTTTATTTCTTTTCGAGTCTTTTCGAGTCTGAAAGTCAAACTTTGTTTGACTTTCTACGTTGACCAGTTATGGTCAATTCGAAGTTCGTTTGAACTTCGCAACGTGAGTGTAATCACGTTGGTTATAGTCCCTTGGGACTATGCCTACTGATTACCACGTTGTCTGGGGTCGTAGGGTAAGCGATCTAATAAATCGCTTATACCTTCGAACCCGACCCATTTGGTCGATCATTAGGATCCGACCAAACACCTTAGGTGACCATAGTAGGTAGGGAATAACCTTCCGAGGTTATACCCTATGGTCACATCGTTTGAGTAGTTGTATGATAGGTAGTTTATATGCCTTAGGTAAATTACCAGAATACCCTTTTCATGTATAATTGGTAATTAAGCATATGTAACCTAAACTTTTGTCACATAACTGATTATGTAACATGTTTAGGCATATAACACTTGTCATAGGGCTAGTTAGGCGGTCCGAACGCGTTTCACGCGCACGACGCGTTAAAGTAGCATAAGCTTCCTAAACGGGTCGTAATGGGTCGTAAGCACTTATGTTAGGTTTCATTTAGTATATAGGCTTTGTTAAACCATATTACACGAGTTTCCATACTCGTTTGGTTTACAAACCCTCATTCTATCAAATCTTCCGATTTAGGTCCGGTTTATTAACATAGTTACCTATATTAGGTGCCGTTTGATTCCGTGATCTCTAGCATTGTTTGGTTGGTACTCAAGGACTACTAAGCAATCTCAAGTGAGTACATAGACCCCTCTTTTACTGTTTTCCAAACATTTTGGGGTGGAACACATGTGCCTACTTGTTACTTTCATGTTTTCCTGTTTTCACATCATATACTTGTTATGTTCAATAGTACATTTATAGTACATGATTTCATTGTTTTCATGCTATGTATGTCCATTTAGTACATGCTTAGTACATTCTTTTACATTGAATCTCTGTTGCATATGTTCCAGTAACATATGGACACATTGTTTTACAGCACTACCTTGTATGTTTACTCTAGCATAGTAGGTATATTATCTTCATCACATGCTTACATTTTGGTATGACATTTGGTTTGTTTAAATGAGACAATGTACATTCATTAACACCGATCATGCCGCTCGGTAGTAGGTAGTGGTACCACAGGACTTGACAAATCCCATTCCTGAAATCTCGGGTTTGTTTGGACGTAAGGAATGACCGAATCCGAATACATATTCTTTTGATAACTCATTTTTACATAGTTATCCGACTGTCTCAAGGCTTGGATGTATGAATTTTCACAATACCGCATAAATGTTCATATTCAGTATAGCATGCATATATTTTACAAAACATAACTTTGATTTAAACCAAGTTTTACTTCAATACTTTGTTTTGTACATTTTCACTTATGGTTTAAGTAGTCTTATTTTACTTACCATACATATCATTTTGGTTACACATTACTTGACTACTTTTGGACTATCAACATTTGACATGGTTTATACAAGGACTTTTGACAATTGGTTTAAACATAGACATCTTACATTGTTTGGTTTGGTTTGAGTAAGTGATTTAAGTAACGAGGCGTGTGTAATATGATACAAGCATGGTGGATACGCCGCTGGTACTTCCTATATATAAGTGTTTGTATGGTATTACATATTGTAGCGTTATTTGAATCATTTCAATTTGAGACATATAACATTTTATACAAATAACATACTTTTCACAATACATTGTTTTACAAACAACTTAACTTATACAAACTCATTTTACTTGGTTATTCATTTAACCATACATAATTCTCTTACTTATACATATCATCTGATCTTATTGCTTTTTAAACAATTTACAAAACAAAGCAAACTAAAAGGTTCATGACTAAACATTTTCTTAAACATAAGTCATGAATCTCATTTTCACAAAACCTATGTATCTCACAAGCATTTTTATGCTGACGTACCTATTTTCACATGTGTTTTCAGGAGATGATGCATAGGATTTATCAAGACATACTTAGGCGGACCTGTGCCTTAGTGACTTAAAACGAGACAAGAACTAGTTAAATTTTGTTATGTACTCTTTATTTCTTGTTTAAAGGCAATGTAACTCGCTTGTTTGATGAATAAAACGAAACTTAAATTTCCATGGTTGTGAAACATTAATTCTGTTACAACACTCCCCGATGTTTCCGCCACGTTTTGTATGTTCTACGTGGTCGGGGTGTGACAGATTCCCTATATTCAGTCTTACAGGTGAATATACTATACTGATATCTGTTTCAGGGTAGTGCGAGACCATGAGAGCTCAGGTTAGAACTTCTGTTCAGACAGAGAGATGATGGCTCGACTTTGGGTGTGTCCCACTTAGGGATCTTCTTTACAACAGCACTTGATTTGTATTTTTCAATACTTATCAATTTTTATACTGAGGGAAAGCTTTATTTTTAAAGCGCGTAAAGTATTATACGAGGACTAGGCCATTGCTTCCGCAATATCAGAAGTCCTGGTATAATACCCCAGATATCACTAAGTATATCGACCTCGTATCTCAGAAACAGGCAATCTTTCAAACAAGATTTCAGGGGTTACCTATATATCTGAGAGATGTTCCCCACGAAATAAGTAATATATGAATTTTTGTTTTATATCCCGAAAAGTTTACTAAATGTGAAAAAACCTATCGACACATCATTAGTGAGACCGTTTAACGCTTTTAATCATTACAATTCTTTAGCGTACCGTGACCGTTTAACTCCTTTTTGGGTTTTCTATTGTTTTTGTATTTTTTCATTTTTTAATGTTTTTTGTATTTTCTGAATAAGACTATCTCCCCCTAAAAACGAAAACATAAAAAAATGCGACAAACCATAGCAGATTGCTTCTCGACGTCCTCTGCTGTGGATTTCTCATCAAAGCGAACTATTGCTTCCCCTGACGACAAAAGTTTCATACCATTTAGTTTTAATAAGTATTGAAAACGTGACTTATCAAACGGTTTAGTGTGTAAATCAGCCTTTTGTTCGTCGGTGTGGATCTTTTTAATTCGAATAAACTTCTTCTCAAAATAGTCTCAGATGAAGTGATGTCGAATTTCTATGTGTTTAGTTTTAGCGTGATGTACCGGGTTTTTTGTTATGTTGATTGCTGCCTCGTTATCTACATAGATAGGAGTAGTAAGGAATTGTAAACCCCAATCCCGCATTTGTTGTTGGATCCATAGAATCTGAGAGCAGCAGCTGCTTGCTGAGACATATTCTGCTTCACACGTTGAAAGTGCAACGATTGTCTGCTTCTTACATTGCCAAGTTACCAGACGTGGTCTAAAAAACTGGCATCCTGCTGTAGTAGACTTTGAATTGAGCTTGCAGCATCCGAAATCTGAGTCAGAGTAGCCTTCGAGCTTGAAATCACCGTCTTTTGGATACCACAACCCCAAGCTTGGGGTTCCTCTCAAGTAGCGTAGAATCCGCTTGACGATAACCATGTGTGACGATCTAGGACTCGACTGATAACGGGTTGCGAGGCAGGCCGAGTACATTATGTCGGGACGAGATGTAGTGAGGTACATTAGCAAACCAATCATCGAACGGTATAGCGTCTCGTCGACCTTCTCTCTGGTGAGATCAGGGTTGATACCGTGATTAGTTGCTAACGGGGTGGACATAGGTGTAGTCTCTGACATCCCAAATTTCTCCAGAACATCATGGACATACTTTGTTTGATGTATGAAGGTCCCCTCTGGCATTTGATCGACTTGTAGCCCAAGGAAAAACTTCATCTCACCCATTGATGACATCTCGAACTTCTGCTTCATTACTGTTTCGAATTCTTTGTAGAGTTCCTCATTTGTAGACCTGAAAATTATATCATCAACATAAATCTGCACAATCAGTAGATGTCCAGTAACCTCCTTTGTGAAGAGAGTGGCGTCCACCTAATCTCGGATAAAGCCGTTGGAAAGCAAATGTTAAGAGAGCGTCTCATACCAGGCTCTCGGGGCCTGGTGCAATCTGTATAGCGCTTTGTCCAAGAGGTAGACTTTGTCTTTGTGAATCGGATCGGTGAAGCCCGGTGGCTGACCGACGTAGACCTCCTCTTTCACTTTGTCATACAGGAACGCCGACTTGACATCCAGCTGGAAGACTTTAAACCCTTTCCATGAAGCGAATGCGAGAAAGATTCTGATAGCTTCAAGTCTAGCAATAAGGGCGTATACTTCGGTGAAATCGATCCCTTCCTATTGACTAAAGCCCTGAACGACTAGGCGAGCTTTGTTGCGCACAATTACTCCCCTATCATCTCGCTTATACATGAACACCCACTTTGTGTTAATCTTTCTATGCCTAACAGGAAGATCGACTAGCTTCTGCACTCCAAGCTTTTCAAATTGACCGAGCTCCTCTTGCATCGTGTTAACCCATGACTCTTCCGTCAGTGCCTCTTTATACGTTCGTGGTTCAACCTGTGAGATAAAGCAATTGAGTGAGAAATCGTTTTGTAACAGAGCAATTTTAGTGTAAAAACATGCAAAGCCTTGGTCTATTTGACTTCTCGTTCGAACTCCTGATTGTAATTCTCCAATTATTAGCTCTTCGGGGTGATAAGATAGAGTCCTCGGCATAATTTCACCAGAAACGTTCACCTTGCTTTCTAAATTTGTAACATTCTGATCTGCAACTTGTTCATCGACAGGAACTGTTTAATCTGAAGATTGGATCTGCTCCCCCTCAGGTTCTGAATCACCTCTATCAAAGGTCGGGCTATCCGAATCAGACTCTGAATCATCAAAAACTGCTGTCTGATTTTCTGGAGCAGGCTCTTGTTCTGAAGTCGTTTGCTGCAAATCTGCATCACTGTGACCATTGTGACTGGGACCAGCTTCATGATCATTCGAAATTTGTTGATGCCTTGAAGACTTGACTGGCCATTTGCTATACTGAGAAGCTTCATATTCCTGAAATAGATTTATCTGATCAATAAACTCCGGCTCCTCAGGTAAGTCGAATGACTACCATAATGTCTCTTAGTCCAATCGCCATGAGTCAGCAGGTTTCTGTGGAGGCATAGTGTATCCCTGGCATTCCACGTACTGAGCTTCAATGATCTTTCCAAGACTTGGAACGAAAACTTTTCTAAGTGAACTAGAATAACCCACGAAGATTCCTTCCAAACTCTTTGAACCAAACTTTCCATCAGGATCCAGAACTATGGAGGGTGACCCGAACGGCTCCAGATATTCCAAATTAGGATTTCGGTTGCTGATCAGCTCGAAACACGTCTTGTTATGCTTCTTCACAGTTAGAACCCTATTAAGAGTATAGAAAGCAGCAGGAACAGATTCTCCCCAAAAGTTTATAGGAAGTTTTGAATCTGCCAACATTATTCGCGCTGTTTCTATCAGTGTCCGGTTCTTCCCTTCTGCAACTCCATTCTGCTGCGGAGTGTAAGGCGCACTGAATTATTGCAGTATACCCTTTTTGTCACAGAATTCTTCCATCTTATTGTTTTTAAACTCGGTACCATTATCACTTCGTAATCGACATATGCGTGTCTGGTACAAGTTTTCTATCTTCTTGAACAGTTTCAGCAAACTCTCAAATGTTTCATCCTTTGACTTCAAGAACATCACCCACGGAAATCTCGAATGGTCATCAGTAACCACTAAGCAGTAAAGATCACCAGTAATGCTCTTCACTTTCACAGGACCAAAGAGATCCATGTGAAGTCTTTCAAGTGGCCTCGAGATCGAGTTCTCCATTTTTCTGGGGTGCGACTTCTTCTTTTGTTTACCTTTCAAACAGCTTATGCATTCCCATTCCAAGTGAAATCTCTTTAGATTCACGCTTTTGACTAGATCGTTATGTACCAGGTGATTCATCTTTTGCAGATGAATGTGGTCCATTTTTCGATGCCACAATACTGATTCTTTCTCGGTAGCTTTTAACACAAAACACTGAGGATGTCCCGATGTAGTTGTAGCAATGCTCATATCAAGAACGTACAGATCATTTTCCCTCGGCGCTCGCTTAATGATCCATTCTTCAGGGATAACAAACCCTGGCTTCAAAATCGAACATTCCTTGTCGGTAAAGTGCGTTGTGTACATCCTGTCACAAATTTGAGAGATGCTTAGTAAATTGTTCTCCAGCTCTGGTATGTAGTTGACTCGTTCAAATGATACGACACCGTTAGATAACGTGCCCTCCTCGATAATTCGACCACCTTGGTTTTCGGCGAAACCAACATAACCACCATTAAATCCTCTAACGTCATACAGTAGGGTCTTCTGCCCTGTCATGTGCCTGGATGCTCTGCTATCCATAATCCACTTTGAAATAGATCTTGGGAGCTCCTGCACATTTCACATGTAATTTAGTTAGATGATGAAGCAACCCAAGCCTCTTTTGACTCGGGTAGCTTGACGTCAATGTGTGTTTTCATGGTGTAAAGTGGTGGGAAGTTTTTTTCGTTCACTTCCAGGTTCTTCTCGGTTCCAACCTCAACCTCTTTGTATAAGAAAAATTCGTCTTTTTGTGGTTGACCAGATGGTTGGACCTTTTTCGGAACATACTTCTTTCCAGGTGGGGTCGAAGAAGTTTGTTTTTCAAGTTTCTGATACAAATCCAAAGGTATATCCATCTTAACTGATTTGGCTGAAGATGTTTGTTTTGCAGCACTATCGGGAACCTTTGGTTTTGTTTCAGTTGATGCCTTTACTTGAGATTTTGGCATCCATGTTTGTTTTGGAGGAGTAACTTGTTTAGAAGATTCACCATTGTTTTTACCGGTTATTTAACTAGTTTAGATTTGGTTTTAACGTTTCCAGATTTTGGAATCTCCTTTTCAACAAACATGGGCGCTTTGCCCTTAGCATCATTTGACTTCTTTGGATTCTCGACAACCACTGACTTAGGCTTCTAATTGGTGCATTTTCATGCAATGTGACCAATCTGATTACACTTGAAGCACGTTCGAGTGTCAACGACTCGACTTTGATCCTCCGTCTGTGGTTGTGAGGCCTTTTTGGCGAAAAACTCTTCATTTGTTTTAGAGAAGATTTCTGATTCTTGTTCGGTCATTGAGCACGAACTTTTCACAAATGTTGTCTTTTTCACAAACTTTGATTTCTGAAAATTCTTTCTCGGATAATTCTTACCACCCTGATATCCACTAAACCCTTTGTTTTGGTTGTTATTGTAAAAACGCGGTGGCACATTAGGTTTGTTGTAGTAAGACTTATCTCGTTGGAAGTTCAAAAACCTTTTCGAACTCGACAAACCTTTTACTTCAGAAACATCAATTTCCACTAACTTGAAAACCTTTTTCAGCTTATCCACATTCACATTTTCAATCGGAAACTCCTTATCCGAGTACAACTTATCCAAACTACTCATCTTGTACATGACAAGAGTTGGTTCTTCCTCTAAGTTGGTTCTTCCTCTATCATTTAATGAACATTTTCATTTTTCATGTAAGCAAATAGATCAAACTCAGTGACTTCTTGTTTTTAACAATCTCCTCTCCACCCGTGCACTTCTTCTCCAATTTACTCCACAAATCCTTTGAGTTCTCGTAATCGATCAAAGAAATAATATCGTCTCGTACAGATTGGTGCAAGAGTGCAATGGCCTTTTATTTGGCAATAAATTCATCCAGCTCAGCATCTCGGAGATTTTCATAGTCACTTCTTGTGTTATTGTATCCATTTTTCATACACTTCCAACTATCATACCCAAAAGCTCTCAACCAACCATCAAAATGCTTTGCCCAGCGGTTGTAGTCCTCGATGGCCATAAGCTTCGGTGGTTTGTTATACGTGCCATAGGTGTTGTCCACGCTCAACGAGTCTGATATCGCCTTTGTAGCAGTTTTAGGATTCGCATTGGAAGATATTTCTCCAGTTTTGTATGCAAAGAAATCACCAAACGGGTTTAGAAACTCGTCACCCATGATTGCTCGTTCCTGAAAAATTCAAACAGGTCAAACTTGATTTAAACAAGAACAATTGATCGGATGATCAGTCGTCCGGATGGCTATCCGGATAAAATGATCAAATGAAACAAGTAACTGGTATGCCAAGTGTCGGATGACTATCCGGTCGGATGGCTATCCGGTCGGATGGCTATCCGATCGGATGGTCAGTCGATGATCAACAAACTCAGACTATCAAATAACCAAAAACTCTATCCGGTCGGATGACTATCCGATTAGATGAGTGATGACGTCAGCTAACAAGAACAAGAATTCAGTAAAGATGTAATCCGGTCGGATGACTATCCGATCAGATGAGTGACGTCAGCACAGTTCATCTCAAAGTTCATGGTTTTTGATCGATTTTGATACGATTTTGTTCAAATTTTGCTGTGAAACTTTGTAGGATTATACAATGATGTTTTGTGCACAAAATATGTGAATTTTAGTCCATTTTAACCATAAAATCTTAGTCAATTTTAGATTTTTAGGTCTTTTGAGATGAGAAAAGGTAGAACTAAGATGAAATCAGAAAATAGATGAAGAAACAGATGAAATCTCTGGTAGAAATCGGTCAAATCTCTGTGAAATCGCTGAAGATCCTCTCCGAATCCGACCTCCAAGCTCTGATACCACTTGTGAGGACCGGTAGTTCGGTTCTAGATTGAACAACTCAGGTCGGATCTGCGATCACTGTAGCTGTGCGGAATCCAAATACAGTGTAGGAATCAGATCAATAACGATAGTAACGTTTAAAGCTTTCATTCTCATTCAAAGATGTGCAAATACAAAGTTCCGGTGAGAAATGAATAGAGCTCAGCCTCAGAGACAACCAAAACAACAACCTACAAATGAGACCCAAGTCTCCTATTTATAGGCGGGCTGAATCACGGACCATCCGGATGGCCATCCGATCGGATGGTCATCCGTCCGGATGAGCCATACCCATCCGATCAGATGGCTTATACAAAACCTGTTATCTTTCGTTTCGTCCCTTATTTGATAATATAAACACAAATATACAATAACGACAACTAGGACAAAATATAGACTAAGTACAGACGGAAGCTACAGACATAATGCATCTACACTACGCAATAGGGTTTCGATCAGTATCAGTTAGGTACTGGCACTTAGTATAGCAATCAAAAGAAACATGCCTAAAAAATATCGACATGTTTTACAATGGATAATACTATTGCGGCGCGATAAACTGCAAAAAAAATATATGAAAGCGTAGAAAAAAAATCGCAAGGCTATATTCAGAATAAAAATAAAATTTAAAAACAAATGTTCACAATTTACTTATAAACCTATGTGCAATACTAAGAAAGAAAGTGTAAAAAAATAAAAAAAAAATAACTAAAATAAAAGAAGAGGTAGGAAAATGGAACAAAAATAAAAGGTTAAATAAAAAACAGGTTAAATGCAAGAATTTATGTTGGAGAACATTAGCATTGAGGTTTCTCTTTTGTAGCCCCACTTATTAATTAGGAAAAGAAATTATTTGTAGATGCTTACTTGTTGTATGAATTTTTTTTTTTTTTATGAAATCTTTTCTACTTTTCATTTTTTATTAGAGCAAATTACAAATCATGGGTTGGTAGACGGGCAACAAGCTGCGTTGCCACCCCCTTTTGAATTGCAAATCCTACACGGCTAAACACATAACTATGGCCTACAGACACTGTCGCATGCGCAAGTGCTGCCTTTTGAACCCGCTTCAAGAAACCGGACGCCACAGGGGCCAGACAACCAAAGGTATCGAACGCGAAAGGAAGGAAGGCATGTTGATTATCTATGCAGGCCTGCTCGTGCTTGGATATTTTCCCCACCTCAGCCTTCCGCGTCGCTTGCCCTGAAACAAAACCACTGCCCCTGAAACCGGCAAGAGGCGATACCCCCGTGAGATCAATGCAAGCATGCTTACCCCCAGACCATCCAAAAACCAGCACATCGGCTGGTCGAAGGGAAGACCTCCCCTCCTTCGGGTCCGTTAGGAAATTAACCGGAGCCTCTTTTTTAGCAGCGATACCAGCTCGCTTGAGAACGTCAAACAACACATCTCTAACCAGATCGTGTATGTACTTGAAGCCAGGAAGCTCTTTGCAGTGAAGGGCATGTTCCCCGAAGCTATCAAGATACACCTTCCGACAAACAGGGCACGGTTCATCCTCAGGGTACAATGGTATCATCAATCGATATTTGAGGACAAACCGATATTCTACTGCCGACATACATTGCCCCAAGCCCTCGATCGGGATAACAGTAAGGAAATCTTGAGCGTGGGGGGCTCGTAAACAATCAAAAACAGCTTTTTGCCGAGGGGATAACCCGAAAACACCATTGATTTCCTTCACGGTTTTACCATAAAAAGCACTCGCCAAAATAGTTTGAGGTTCACGGGGGCGGTGTCTTTATTAGCAAAACCGCCAAGGTCAACATTAGGAAGAACAGCTTGTAAACCATCCAACGCAGCCCTAAAGTCTGAATCCAAATCACCCATACAACAAGCTCGCAGAATATGATCTTGAAGTTCCAAAGATTGCACTCTGGAGGCCACGAAGGCAAAAGACGAGACATCCCCCGCCGATAGTAATCCAAGCCCACCCTCTTTGATTGGCAAGGAAGCCAATCGCCATTGCAAGTCCCCAAAGAACGGCCCCCCGCCAACCACAATATCATCAATGGCTTGCCGAAGTCCTTCATCAAACAAAGTAACAGCCGCTCCAACATAAGATGGTTGGCATGTGCGGAGACCAAAGATAAGCTTGGCAACTCCCATGCACGAACGCAGTAAAAGGAGTTCACATTATGGGTTCTTAAGTTGCGGGAGTACCCTCATGAGATCGACAACCCGGGAGGCCCTCTTAACAGCCAGGTCACTGATGAAGTCCCGATCACGGCTGACGGCACCCCCCAATAACTTGACTCCCAGCTTAGGCCTCCTAATATCCTCTGGGAACAACCCCGCAGCAAACTTCTCCCCATTGCATAATGGCCAGAACAATTCAGTCTTCCGAACATTTAGTTGGAGCCCCAAAGAAGGGCCTTCCCTTGAGATAACTTCTAAAGCCTTAGCCACTTCACGAACAGGACCAATAATCGTACCATCATCAAGGTACCAAGCATGAAAAAGCAGGCGACACTGCTCTTGGACCCGGGTAATGAGGGGGTGTAAAGCCAGAGCAAACAGTAAAACCTGGCTTAATAATCAAAACTGGCTTATGATGTCGGACTCGAACCTGGCTTATGATGTCGCACTCGAACCTGTGCCAAAAAGTTGCAAGGGCTTGTCATAATTAAAACCCACCAATGCAGCACTAACTTAATTATTAATATTTTTTGTTTTAAATGAATATAAGATTTCACACTCGTTAAAAAAAATTAGTGAATGTCATGTGGCATTTGCTGATTGGCTCCATAATGAAGTTATTGTAAATCTTCTTTGAAAATGTTAGGATATAATATATATATATATATATATATATAGAGAGAGAGAGAGAGAAAGGTTAACATACAAAAAGCCTTATCATACTTCACGTACGCGACAAGCATAACCATCAGATCAGGGCCATAATCACGCATGGATCAGTTAATCACGCATGGGAGCAGTTATTTGGTGATAATCACGCATGGGAGGTGATAATCACGCATGGAGGTGATAGTCACGCACGTTATAATGGTAAAAAAAATAATCACGCACGTTATGTTTTTCATCGCGTAGGTTAATGTAGGTTAAGCAGTTTTGTACATTATACTTTCTATATATATATATATGTGTGTAGGGAGGAGTTCATGCGAGAACCACCCTTATTGCGAGAACCGCGAGAACCAATGTGAACACAACCTAAAATAGCTAAAAAAACCTAACCCCCCCCCCCCCAAAAAAAAAAAAACCTAAACCCCCCCCCCCCCCAAGCTAAATGCTAAAAACTAAAACCCCCAAAAAAACCTAAAAAAAACCTACCCCCCCCCAAAAAAAAAAACCTAAACCCCCCCTCCCCACCCCCCAAAAACCTAAACCCCCCCCCCCCAAGCTAAAATGCTAAAAACTAAACCCCCAAAAAACCTATAAAAATCTAAAAAAAAAAAAAAATTTAATATTTTTTATGCTCAAATCGCTACTTTTAGTGTTTAAAATTTTTTTTTTTTTGCTTCGAAAAGTAGCGATTTTTATATAAAAAATATTAAAAAAAAATTTGTGTGACTTTTAGCTATTTTTAGGCATTTTTTGTTGTGTTCACATTGGTTCTCGCGGTTCTCGCAATAATAGGTGGTTCTCGCATGATATTCTCCCTATGTGTGTGTATATATATATATATGGATTGGAAAAATAAGAACTGTATCGAGTTGTGAGAACCGAAAGAACAAATCTCATCCTTTGATTAAGATGAGATGCATTGGGTTATGACATGAGGGGACCATGTCTTTTTAATAAAAACACCATTTAAAGTACATGAAATGGAAAATATAACATTTTGACACACCTACTTTTTGTAAGAATAATATTTTTAAAGTTGTCCCATCAAAACAAATGAAAAACACAAAATTATTTTTTCACAAACCAACATCATTCAACACTAAAAATTTACACAAAAATATTTTCATACATGTATAATATATTTTTAATGCAAAATAACATTTTATACAACAAAAAAAATCCCTAGATTTTCATTCGCCAACAAATTTACAAATTTATGTTGATGTAAAATCACCAAAACATGTCTCAAAAAAATAAATGCACACAACAACCTTCATCTATTATTCGTTATCCTCGACTTTTGAACAACAAAGCCCCAACACCTGCGAAAATCAAAGAAAAAAATAGAGCGTTTACATTCTACAAACGTGAAAACACTTTTTTAACGTATGTTAAACAAAGTGTTTACAGACTCCACCGCACACAACAAAATTTTTACATTCGTCACCTGTTTGTAAAAATATTCTACAAACGCATGTGAAATAAACATTTTTTACAAACGTGTGTAAAAATATATTTACATGTGACATTTGGAGGAGCTCAAGCGCGCGTTTAGGGGCGTAAAAACATTTTTCTACCGCATGTAACAAAAAAACATTTTTTACTTTCAACACCGTGCGCAATTTTTTTTACATTCGGCAACGAATGTAAAAACATTTTTTCAAACGTATGTAAAAACTACAAATTTACAAACGTGAATTTACAAACATTTTTATAATTTTTTTGGTGCCGCTGACACGTAAATTTTTTATTTTTACCCTATCCCCGGTTGTAAATTATTTTTACACCCCGCTTGTAAATTTTATTTCCGTCTCGGTTGTAATTTCTTTTACGCCCTTGTTAAAACATTTTATACCCTTTTTACGCCCCCGGCTGTAAAAATTTTTTACGGCCCGGTTGTAAACTTTTTTTACACCCTTGTTAAAAAAATTAAACTTTTTTACGTCCCGGTTGTAAACTTTTTTTATGCTCCGGTTGTAACTTTTATTTACACAAATGTAACTCATCAAAAACTAGCATTGCCACAATATGTCTTATCTTTTTGCATTACTTCCCTGATTTTAACAACGTCTTCCGGGTTCGTGTTTGGACCATGTAGGAACCGGCTGTAATGCAACCCAAAAAAACAACCAACATATTTATAGTTCCACCTAAAAATTAACGAAACCAAACATTTAGCAAAAAGTAGCATATCATACCTAAAAATTAACAAAAACCGAACAACCCAAATCCTACAGTTCCATTAAAGGCACATACTTCACATCAAGTTCTTCACCTAGCGAGTCGTAAAACACAAAATTTCTTCATAAAATCAAACTGCTATCGTACCTCCGACGACCTTAACTTCAACTGGTGCATCACCAACCCTTGTAACATCACTGCTTTATAAACTTTTGTGTTAACGTTCCGATGAGCCAATTCACGGTTCAACCTTTTGCTTGTCAAACGACTATCACAGGATTTCACAAAACATCACCTACAAACATGTGAATTCAACAAGTCTTTGATTAAGCATACACTTTTCAATTAAAAGCATTATTTGATGAAAATAGCTAAATTTACTTCTGGTCAAAATTGCTTATTTACACCTAGCATGTAATTCACTTAGGTTTAAACAAATCAACAAATTCAAATACTTAACAATCCGAGAAAATAAAAAAACATAAATAAAAAAGATAAAAAAACATAAATAAAAAAGTCAACAAATGGTGGATGGTGAAGAACCAAATGGGGTTTACCTACGACCTACAAAACGGTGACCCATATACTTTTAGGTTTTGTGGATTCGCTTTGAGGATCGAATCTTCAACCGTTGAATGCGTAGAACACGTATCTTGTGCGGAATCCAAGTACATGTGTAGATTGAACACAAAGATGTAATTAATACTGATTTCTATTACTGATATAACATTTTACAACCACGAAATCAAACGAGCAGATCTTCGCCTCTATAATGCTCAAAGTTACAAATGAACAAGACATGCTAAGTATTTATACTAGTTGCCCATCCGGACCATACAATCTACGGATGGAGTTCTATGCCTGAACATTGAAAGTTACGGATGGGCTATAAAGTAACGGATGGACTTGGCGGATCCGTCTGAATGGACTCTGTGTCCATTCGTACGAATGGGCTTCACCATTTATGAACTTTATGAAATTATCTGTTCAGCACCAGTCTTGTTTCATCTGATTAAGCTACGATATGTGATTGACGGAAGTGATAAATATATGCACTCACAGACTCCCCCTTGGATATTGCTGCAGTCAATCTCGTAGCTTTCTATCTCTCTCTGAGTCTTCACAAAATCTTTAACAACTTTAGAACCACAGACTTCCTCTTGCTCTAACAAGCTCTTCTTAAATCTGCGTTCTGCTTCAGCTCCCCCTTTCGGTTGACTCTTTCTCCATACTCCCCCTTTCTTTAAGCTTCCGGCAGCTATTCAGGTTCGTCACCTGGTTCTATCTCTACAAGCTCCCCCTTGCTTCGAGCTTGTCTTTAGACTCCCCCTTAGCCTTAGCTGTCAGGATCGTAATCTGGTTTATCATCTGAAAATCTAACAATTTAAACCACTTGTAAAATATTTGACAATACAAATCCAAGATCGTGAATCCTAGCTCTAAACACAAATATTTAACAGTGAACGCTTTTAGATCTCCCAAAATCGGTAACCTGGTTCTAAGCATAGATGTAACAATATGTAATTTCCAGACTTGCCCGACTCTACACCCCCTATCAAATAGCTAAATATCTGACAGTTAAGTATCCAAAACCCTCTTAATTAATCATCCAAGTCCAATGTTGCGGAGTATAACTAGTTGTCATATGATGATATATTCCATGTTCAAAAAGAAAGCTTTGAAAACTATTGCTGCAATACTCCCCACCTTTATATGTTCTAATGCATTTAAGATTTCATTCACTTTGCTTTTCTATTCTAGCTTTAAAAAATTTAAAGTAATACAAAGCTTGTGACTTTTCTCTTAAATAGTATACCCAACATTTTCTTGAATAGTCATCCATGAATGTAATAAAGTACCTACAACCACCAATTGTTTTGGTTCTCATAGGACTATAAATGTCGGAGTGAATCAGATTTAGAGGTTTGCCAGCACTCCATTTTTCTACTCAACGAAATGCCTCCTGATGTATTGTAAAATACATATGTTTCCAATGTAAAGTTTGTACAGTTTTCAAATAGTTTTGTGTCGTTTTGATTGGAATTTCATATGGTACTTAGTCTCTTGTGTTTTGCAAGTGTCCAGATGGAAAAAGAAGTGAAAACGGGAAAAAACGAAGAAAACCGAGCTTCCGAACGTGTCACGAGTGATCGAGAGATCGGAAAATAAAAAAATGCTGAAAAACACCCCTGTCGCATCGCGCGACAAGGTTTAGAGGTTTCCCTTGCGCGACCCAAGGGTACTATATTCCCAGAAAATGACCAAAATGCACTTCTACTCCATGGCTTATTTCAGAAATTTCCACCACGTAATTGGAGCGACAACATAGGCAAATGCCCCTTGCGCGACGCGAGGGATTTGTGTTTCATGAAAAATCTTATTCGGGCCCATGTCAACATAATAAAACGATAACACTAATTTTAGAGAGATAATCAGACTTTGAGACGAACCAAGAGCTTTGGAAGGAGATTTTGAAGAGACACAAGGCTAGGATTCAAGGTCTCAAGCATACGATCAAGATTCTTTAGGTATTAACATTCGGTTTCTTGTTTCTTTATTTCCTTTGATTCTAAACAATGTTTATTGAACTAGAATTGATACTTATTTGCTGTTTCAAGATGACTATTGGCTAAACTTTATAGAACTACATAGGTTTTGATGATTACACATGTTTAACTTGTAATCTTTCTGTTTTGGAACTTGATTTGTTGATTAATTTTGAAGTCAAAACTTTGTTTATTCTGATCTGATGTGTATGTGTATTTAGACAGATTTAAGGCATGATTATCATTCCACATGTACTTTGTTAAATGTCTTTCTGTTATAGGTGCATGCTAGATTATGTACTGTGATGTTTTCGATTGTTAAATGGTTTGCTGGATGTAGTAACCCATAGGAATGGTATTCGTGAATTGAGTAGGTCTAAGTATTCAACCAATCTCGATGTCCATGAGGTGAGAGGTTTTTGGTTTTTCTTGAGTGTTAGGTTGCTAGGAGTAAAGCCTTTGTGAGAAGATTTCCCTAGTGTACTTGTCCTTCCTTGCTTATCCAGTCTGGTCAGTTTATCATTAGTTACACCCTTACACTTCTTAGTGTACTGAGACTCTCGTGATGTGAGGTAGATTGTGTATAGGGTGCTTCATCATTAGAATTGGAAATACCGTGATGGAATCCACGTAACCGGTTGTCTTAATAGCTTTTAGGAGTCTATTAGGTGACACCTCAAGAAGGGTCGAGGATCCTTTAGATCATCGTTTGAGTTTAGCATAATTAGATCCCGTTTTCACAATAGTTCCATTGTCGATAGAAGACTTGTCAATCATGTGTAGGATTCTGACCTAGGAAGTGCTTTTATAATCATCTGTTCTCGTCTGCAGTTAGAGTTCGTGTCTGAGTTTGTTTTAGTTTATCGTTTAATTATTTGCATTAGGATTGTTAGAACCCCCCCCCCCCAAACAATAAAAACAATTAAATCAATAGTGTAGATAAGTAATTGAGTCTAGTTCACGTTTTCAATAGGAGTCTCGTGGGTTCGATATCCGGACTTACTTTAGCATTACTAGTTTCGATATGTTCACTTACTTGTTAGTAGTTTAGTTTTCAGAGAGTCTAGAGTATTACTTTGTGTCTAATTTAGAGTTCATTTATTTAGTTTAATTAGACTACTTTTAGCACATCACCTTCCTTGTATGTTTCCTAAGGCACATCCTTCACATACTTGTTCATTTTTGTTGATCAAGGGTAAGCCCTCCATAGTTGATTTGTTACTCATTGCAGTCAATGTGTCATAATTAACATGACCATATCGATGGTGCTATAGTATCAAATCATCTTTTGTTGACATATTTAATGAAAGAGTTATATCTCTACCGAGGGAAACATTTTATTCCTAGTCATCTTAATCTTTGCTAAACTAGCACCTTTCATATCTTTAACCTAACATCCGGTCCTTGTGTGTTAGACTAATCTTGCATATTATGTGTAAGTTCGGGTTAAAAGTGACCGACTTACAAAGTTCAGGTAAAAAGTGACCGGGTTATAAACTTGGGGTTTTTTTGAGATAATTTTTTAATCCTAGTTTGAGTCAAATTGGTTTACTTGTTGAACAAGTTATTAGGCTTATAAATAGAAGGATTTATTTGTATCCCTAATGGTACCAATTATCAATAAACAAGTTTTCTTTGGTATCCAATTCTAGCAAATTGGTATCAGAGCTCTAAGGAGTTTGATCGAGACTGTGTTTGAGTCCGGCAAGAAAGCATCAATCGTTAAAGGATTTCGGTTGAGAAGATCTTGCAATGGGTTCTTGTGATCACAGAAGGCGGTGACCAAAAAGAATTGGCGCACAAGTTTGCACAGTTTATTCCGTGAACACGTAAACTTTGTTATTCCGTTCAAGAACACCGACGATCAAGAAGACGACAGATCTTAGTCGGCAATTTTGAGTACGGAAGGAAAACGTATTTGATTGACAAAGGACTGCAATCAATAGAAGTCCTGTGACGGGTTCCGAGTAGTCCCCGAATAGGAATAAACGGCTGAAACGGGGATCCCTAGGGTTGTCAAGGAGAAGGGTTGTTGGTTACTCGTTTAAAGTTTAAACAGAAGGTCTAGTAGTGCGCAAGGCTGAATCGAACAAAGGAAAAGCAAAAATGTAATTGTTTTTTTAAGCTTCGATTGAAGAAATACATAAAGGAGTTTGTTTCTTCTTTGATTACAAAGCCACACAAAAGACAACAGTAAGCTTTTTCTTTGGAAAAGCAACCAAAATTTATTGTTCCAAAAGTCAACGTAATTTTCTATTTTGACAAGCAATTTGTTTTGGTTATTTTCTTCTGACATCAAGATAAAAGAAAAGGAATAGTATTTTTATAAAAAGCAACAAAAGGTTTTTTAAAGTCACGACAGAAAGAACAAAACAATTAAAGGATTTATTGTTTTTTCTCTTAAAATCTGCTATTAAAAGGAAGTAGCTGGATTTTTATTCTCGGGAGGGAATTGATTTGAGGTTAAAAAAAAGTTGATTCAAGTCCTAGTAGTACTCCGATAACATACAGTATAAGAAACCCAAGGATGGGTGATAACGCGAATCGGGTACCTCTAGCGAAGGAACCGATGCCTAGTCTTCTATGTCCAATGATTACGGATACAAACTACACCATTTGGGATATGAAAATGAAGGTAATCTTCAAGGTTTACAAGGTATGAGATGTGATTGACCCAGGAACGACCATCGACACTCACAAAGATTCTATAGCAATCGCTTTGCTATTCCAAGGGTTACCCGAAGAGCTAGTGTTGCAGATTGGGAACAATGATTCAGCAAAAGAGATGTGCGAAGCGGTGAAATCTCGCAATCAAAGTGCCGAACGTGTGAAAGAAGCAAGACTTGAAACCTTAATGTCGGAATTTGAGGGTTTGAAGATGAAGGAACCAAGTACGATCGTTGAGTTCGCAGGAAAGATTTCAGGGATTACTTCTAGATCTGCTTCTCTTGGAACATTGATTAAAGAAGAGAAATTGGTTAAAAGGTTTCTACATGGTTTGCCAAAAAGGTTTATTCACATGGTTGCCTCTTGACCTTAAGACAGTTGGATTTGATGATGTCGTAGGTCGTCTTATAGCCTATGAGGAACGCGTCAACCTTGAAGATAAGGAGCAACCGGTTAGAAGTGATCAGTTATTGTTGACTTATGAGGAGTGGGAAGCTAGAAAAAGGAAGGGTACGACCGAGGCAAAGGAACGACTGAGTCTAGTTAAGTTGTCGGGGTCGCGGTCGAGGAAAAACCAGGGGTCAAGACAAAGACAAGGAACCGAATAAAAAACCAAAGAAGGACTGTTCTAAGATAAGGTGTTTTCGATGTGATGAATTAGGACATTTTTCTTCAGGTTGTCCTACACGTAAAAAGGACGAGGACGAGGAAAACAATCTTATTCAAAGGGTTGACCAGTTCTTTACTTGCAAACACACTTTGAAGAGGCTAATGATGTGTTTCTAGACGAGGAAAGGATTATTCCAAGGATTTATGCTTCGAGCCCAAGTGAATTCAATACATGGTTTCTTGACAACGGGGAGAGTAACCACATGACGGGTAAAAAAAAGTGGTTCACTAACCTCGATCACAACATTAAGGGAAAAGTGATGTTTGGAGACGGGTCATGCGTAGAGACTAAAGGACAAGGGATGGTCATCTTGGAAGGAAAATCTGGGGAACAAAGGGTGTTGCGTGATGTTTACTATATTCCAGCACTTGAAAGTAATATAATAAGCATTGGTCAGCTGGACGAGAGAGGGTACAAGATCACAATCCAAGACGGTATACTTTGGATGTTTGAGCAAGACGGAATTTTGCTAATGAAGGTACCTCGTTCACCTAATCGCATTTACAAGATTAATCTTGAAGTTGTATCTCCAGTTTGCATACAAACTAAAGATGACAGGGCTGAAAATAGCGACCAACCAGTCTCTATTGTGACGGAAGTCGGCGACCAAACAGATCAGTCAGCAACAGGAATTAGCGACAAATTTAGGCAGTCAATGACACATCAGACATATAGCGACCAGACTGACCAGTTAGCGACAGAATCTGACCAGTCAGTGACAGAATCAGATCAGCCAGTGACAGCTTTTAGCGACGAGTCTGCGACAGATAAGTTTTTCAGCACTTCAATACTTAAATGGATGCTCAGTTTATCCAATGAAGAGAGAAGTTTGAAAGTCAAGACCTTATTGCAAGAGCAAGTTAAAGTGGAACGTATTAGCAGAGATTTGCAACGGACTGTGTCGCAATCCCCGACCCCTGCCTCGGGAGGCGGGCGGCCGCGACCTACTCAGAGATGGTGGTATCGGTGTTTATCAATTTGGCAGCGGAAATTTCATCAGGACCGTAGTTAGGAAATATTTTATCAGAGTAAAATACCACATTTTTATAATATTAAACACATGGGAAATTCACAAGTTTCCATTACAAACATTTTCTAGGGATAAACCCTATTTTATTAAATAAAAACATCTTCTTTATTTAGGTAACTTTATAGCCACTTTTCCAAGTCTTCAGTGCTGTCCAGCTGGCTTCTATTTGGCTTTCACATTTTGTTACCTGAAACGCGTTTAAAAACATTTTATCAGTGGGAAATACTGGTGAGTGAATCCCAATTTAATCAAGACAGGTTTTATCGGTTTTCAGAATTGAGGGCGATCTCGCAATTACATTTGTTTATTTTTCTACCTTAATTACCACCCACGGTACTGTCAACCCGACTTGTGGTCATGTTACTACTCACAGTGTAGTAATAAATTTTGTATACAAAACCCCAATATACTGACGATAGTTGTAGAATACAAATACTCAATCTCTGTTAAGTATAAATTAAAACATTTGAGGTTTTGTAAAAACAGTTTGCAAAAAGATTTACAAAAAGGAGATTACTCACATTGTAACTTTAGGGTTTTTCCTGTGATTTTCTTGGTTATAATCTATTAATTACACAATGCACATGTGTTATATAATAACCCAATATTTACATTAGTTATACCCTCCCCAAGACAGAACTCCAACGACTACGTCGGGCAGAGACTCGACAGCCGTTACGGAGCGCTGGATCAATCGGGCAGCGTATCTAATACGTAACCGGGGGTTATGATACTTACAACGAGGTAGGACTTCGTTATTTAGGGGGTATAATGCCCGGGTATTATAATTGCTACGTAGAATTTGAGAGAGAAAGGAAAGATGTGAGCGGATTGAACTGAAGGCCGATACTCCCATTTTATAGGGGTTGATCTCGGCTTTCTTGCGGTCCGCGTAAGAAACAGAAGGGGCCTTTGCGCCTTGCGACGTAGGCCGGGTAGGCCCTAGCTTGGCCCGGTCACCGATCTAGCTTCGACATGTGTTGACACGTGGCGGCTCTGGGGCGTGCCTCATGTCCACTCGCAGCCCGCATAAGATGAAGAACAAGTCTTCGCGACCCGCGAGAGACTATAAAAACTTATTTTTATTTAATTTTAATAAGAATAAAGGTATTTTGGGCCATTTATCGTATACGGGGTGTATTTTAGGACGTATAGGGATATTCTATATTTTAGGGGTGTCGGAAATATTTTAGGAGGGTTGTTATATCCTCCCCACCTTGTTTTAGAACTCGTCCTCGAGGTCTACTGGAATAGGTGTGGATATTTCCTCTGCATCTCTAACTGAATCTCCCAAGTGTATTCTGGTCCTCTCTTAGAATCCCATTTTACTTTGACTAGAACCAGTCTCTTGTGTTTGAGGTTCCTGACTTTCCTGTTTTCAATTTGTAGACGCTTTTCTACAAACTTAAGTTTTCCATTTACTTCTATATCCTTAAGAGGTACTACTAGTGATTCATTGGCTAAACACTTCTTGAGATTACATACATGAAATACATCATGTATTCCTGCCATTTCCTCTGGTAGTTGTAGCTGATAGGCTACAGGTCCTATTCTTCTAATAATCTCAAAAGGTCCAACATACCTGGGGCTTAGCTTTCCCCTTTTGATGAATCTGACTACTCCTTTCCAAGGAGAGACTTTTAACAATACCCTGTCACCTACCTGAAATTCTAACGGCTTTCGCCTGTTATCAGCATAACTCTTCTGTCGATCGTGTGCTGCTTTCAGTCTTTCTTTGACTTGGATGACTTTGTCTGTTGTTTCTTGTACTATCTCGGGTGCAGCATAAAGTGCCCTCCATAGTCGATTTGTTACTCATTGCAGTCAATGTGCCATAATTAACATGACCATATCGATGGTGCTATAGTATCCAATTTCTGCCCAACAGACTGGAGTTCGGCACTTTAGTCCATAAAGTGCTTCGAATGGTGCAGCATTGATACTGGTATGATAGCTGTTGTTGTAGGAAAATTTTATTAATGGTAGATAATCGTCCCAATTTCTTCCGAAATCAATTACACAAGCTCTAAGCATATCTTCCATTGTTTGAATTGTCCTTTCGCTTTGTCCATCTGTTTGAGGATGATAAGCGGTGCTTAGATTTAGCTTGGTTCCCATTGCTTTTTGGAAACTTGTCCAAAAATGAGAAGTAAAACGGCTATCTCTATTAGAAACAATAGATAAAGGAATTCCATGTAATGAAACTATTTCATTTACATACAGCGTAGCTAATTGTTCCATACTGAAAGTTTCCTTCATCGGTAGGAAATGAGCTGACTTAGTTAGCCTGTCTACAATCACTCAGATTGTATCATTACCTTTTCTTGTTTTGGGTAATTTGGTAACAAAATCCATTGTTATCAATTTCCATTTCCAAACCGGCATTTCCAACTGCTGCAATAAACCTGAGGGTTTCTGATGTTCAGCTTTAACTTGTGAACAGGTTAGACACTTTGTAACATAAGCTGCTATATCCTTTTTCATTCCTATCCACCAAAATTTCTTTCTTAAGTCCTGTTACATCTTGTCATTTCCAGGATGCATTGTATACTTAGACTTATTGGCTTCTTCTAATATTCGGTGGCGTAGGTTTCCTAGTTTGGGTATCTACATTCTTTTCTTATGGAATCACCAAATTCCATTGGTTCCTTGTTCTAATTCCTTAATCATTCCTTTCAATTTTTTAGTATCATCCTTGATTACTGATTCTTGTGCTTCTCTAATCTGTTCATTTAAATCTACTAGTAGATTTAATTTAAGAGAACGTACTCTTTTTGGCTTTTCGTGATACTTTCGACTTAAAGCATCGGCTACAACATTAGCCTTTCCTGCATGATACTGGATATTACAATCATAATCACTAAGAATCTCCATCCAGCGTCTTTGTCTCATGTTTAACTCCTTTTGCCCGAAAACATACCTTAAACTCTTATGATCGGTGAAAATGGTAAACTTACTACCGTAAAGGTAATGTCTCCAAATTTTCAGGGCAAAAATTATAGCTTCTAATTCTAAATCATGGGTTGAATAATTCACTTCATGATTCTTAAGTTGTCTAGACGCATAGGCTATAACCTTTGGACGTTGCATCAGCACACATCCATAACCTAACTTAGAAGCGTCACAATAGACTACAAAGTCTTCAGTTCATTCTGGTAACGCTAATATGGGTGCGTTGGTTAATCTTTGCTTAAGAATTCTAAAGGCTTCTTCTTGTTTTGTTCCCCATTCAAACTTATCAGACTTACAGGTTAACTTAGTTAAGGGAATGACTATTCTAGAAAAATCTTGAATAAATCTTCTATAATAACCGGCCAATCCTAAGAAACTTCTAACCTCGGTTGGTGATTCAGGGGTTTTCCATTTAGTAATTGCCTCAATCTTTGTGGGATCCACATGAATTCTTTCATGATTAACTAAATGTCCAAGAAACTTCACTTCTTCTAACCAAAATTCACATTTTGAAAATTTAGCATAAAACTTTTCTTTTCTTAGCAAATTTAGAAGTGCATGAAGATGCGCTGCATGTTCCTCTTTACTCTTAAAGTAAATGAGAATATCATCTATAAATATAATTATGAATTTATCCAAACATGGCTTAGATATTCGGTTCATCATGTCCATAAATGCGGCTGGGGCATTGGTTAAACCAATTGGCATGACAGTAAATTCATAATGGCCATACCTTGTTCTAAAAGCGGTCTTAGGAATATCTTCTTCCTTTACCTTTAGTTGATGATATCCTGAGCGTAAATAGATCTTTGAAAAGAATCGAGCTCCCTGTAATTGATCAAACAAATCATCGATTCATGGTAATGGATACCGATTTTTAATCATGACCTTATTCAATTTTCGGTAATCAATGCACATACGCATTGACCCGTCTTTCTTTTTGACAAATAGGATCGGAGCTCCCCATGGCGATAAACTTGGCTGTACGAATCCTTTCTTTAATAATTCGTCTAACTGTTTCTTTAACTCTTGCATTTCTGCAGGTGCCAAACGGTAGGGTGCTTTGGCAATTGGTGCTGTTCCTGGTAGCAGATGAATTCTGAATTCAACTTCCCTATCTGGCGGTAGTCCTGGTAATTCTTCTGGGAATACGTCTAAGAATTGAGATACTACGGGGATATCCTTCAATTCTTTTCCTTTAGTGTTAATGATTATAGAAATCAAATAGACTAATGATCCTTTTCTTACATAACTGGCTGTTTTCATCACATAGATGAATTTTGTGGATCTAGACGGCTTATCTCCTTTAAGTGTGAACTTTTCACCTTTTGGTGAATTTACTTGAATTGACTTTCTATCACATAGAATACTGGCTTTATTGGCTACTAACCAATCCATTCTTAACACAATATCAAATCCAGCCAGATTCATTGGATAAAGATTTGTGATAAACTGTTGATTTAAAAATTCTATTCATGCTCCCTGCAAGATTTCAGTGATCCTAATGGCTTCCCCATTTGCTGTTTCTACTAGACATTCTTGTGGGAGTTTAGTTAATGGTTGATTGAGAAGTTTGCAAAATGAAGTATTAATAAAACTTTGGTTCGCACCAGAGTCAAATAATACTTTAGCAAAAACATCATTAACTAAAAACGTACCGGCGATCACGTCCGGTATCATTTTGGCTTCTTCTGCAGTCAGAACAAATGCTCTAGCATTCTTAGTAGTCTTGTTGTTCATGGCTGGAGCTAGTTTCGGACAGTTCAGCTTGATATGACCTTTTTCTCCGCAGTTGAAGCACACTCCATTACTAGGTTTCTTCCTACAATCTTCTTCCTTGTGTCCTGGTATCTTGCTGAAGTTGCAGTAGGTGGAGCATCTTCCTGAATGCTTCTTCTTGCAGGCCTTACAGTAAGGCGTGGAGGTAGAACCTACGTTTTTCCCACGGTTGGAATTTCCATAGAGAAATTCTTGGGTAAGCTTTTGAGCTAGGTTCTTCCTTTGGTTTTCTTCTTGTGTACGCACCAATTCATCAGTCAAGGTATTTGCTAGTTCTACAGCTTCTTCTATAGTTTGTGGTCTATCTGCCTTGACTACATGCCTAATCTCACTGATTAATCCCCAGATGTAACGGGAGATTAATACTGGTTCTGGTGATGCAAGGGTCGGCACTATTCTAGCATATTCAAATAATGTAGTAGTGTAACCCTTACTATCCACTCCAGTCATCCTAAGGTTTAAGAACTTATTTGCTATCTGTTCCTTTTCATTGGGAGGATAGAATTTCCTTTCAACTATGTTCTTAAACTCATTCCATTCCATGTTATAGACTCGGTCACTTCCCCTAGACTGAAGGATAGTGTTCCACCATTCTAAAGCTGAGTTCTTAAACAGATTGGAGGCAAAAATTATTTTATCCTCTTCTGCGTACTTGCTTATTTTTAAGATTGCCTCAGACTTTTCTATCTAGCGTAGAGCTGCAATGGCTCCTTCATTGCCCGAGAATTCTATTGGTTTACAAGACCAGAATTCTTTGTAAGAACAACCATAAGACATGGTTCTTCTTCTTTTTAGAATGGGTACTTGAAGTATTGGTCCATTGTTTACGCTGTGTTCTGGTTCAGTAGGTGGTCATTTACTGCCATTATTACTTTTATTATTTTCCGCTTCCTTAACCATTTTGATAATATATGGCATTGCGTCTATAATCCCTTGTGCCACTATGTGTTGGATGGCACTGTTATCTACTTGGTTTCCATTATTATCATTATTCTGGTTTTCTTGATTCACTTCGTTGTCCATCTAAATTTTAAACATTTACCACATATTAATATCACAAGACAATATCCAATGCAACCAATCACACAACAAGCATATTGATCAAAATCGTCGAACATTGCGACCTTTACTCTATTTTATATATGCGTTTAGTACAAACCGTAACTGAAATCTAAAATTACAATACTAGTATGCATCCGTAGCTATTATCTATTATATATATATATATATATATATATATATATATATATATATATATATATATATATTATTACTACTGATAGGGGTTCATCCAATATTGCATGTTGCGCTCGTCATATTTCCAGATGAGTCGCTCCCCTATCTGTCTCATCCTTTCACTTCCTTCTAATATCTCCTCACCAAAGGTGCAGAGTTCTTGCACATTCTTAGTGCTCATGGGTGGTGTGGGTGCTGGTATCGGGTCTGGGAACTGGGGCATGGGTTCTTCGTAAGGATACAGGTTCTCTAGAATTTCCCTGATATATTGGTCATTATCCCAGTAGGGGTCTAGAGGGTCAAGATTTGGGTAGGGTGCAGGTTTTGCATGGGTTCGTCTTCTAGTGGATAGCGTTGTTGGTAATCCCTATGGTTGTCAAACCATGGGTCATAGTCTGGGGGATGGGGTGCTGGTATTCTAGGGATTTCAGCTGGGTCAAAAGCAGGTGCTGGAATTTGGTCTATTGGGTTTGGCTCACTTTCCATAGGTTGTGTGGGAAACAATGGTAACGGCTGGGGTGCTATGAGTTGTTCTAGATTCGGGTCTGCAGCTGTGGTTGCTAAGATATGAAAATTTGCTAATCTCCTATTGATCATATCATGTGTTTGAGCATTCATTTCTCTATTCGCGGCTGCTAAAGCTCGCTGCTGCTGTAGTTTTCTCATCCTTTTTCTACGTTCATGAGCTCCACTGCTGAACCATCCTCTTTTCTTGGGATGGAATGGCTCTTCAGATTGCGCTTTGAACACGAAAATCCCTTCTTCGGTATCAGCCGAATACCCCGAGGGGGTAGGCTGTGAAGAGGTTCCTTCGTCCCTAGGTGAGTTGGACAACTGACGGTAAGCGTCTGAAGGTCCTTGGTCACTCATACTGTAAACTAACAAATTGTCAAATAACACAAAACAATAATATGCAGATATGCATGTAATCACGTAGATTATTTCCTAACATATTGGATAAAATTTTGGTGTTAGCATAACACTTTTGTGGCTGAATCAGTGGCTGTAGCTCTGATACCACCTTCCGTCCCAACTCCCGACCCCTGCCTCGGGAGGCGGGCGGTCGCGGCCTACTCAGAGATGGTGGTATAGGTGTTTATCAATTTAGCAGCGGAAATTTCATCAGGACCGTAGTTAGGAAATATTTTATCAGAGTAAAATACCATATTTTTATAATATTAAACACATGGGAAATTCCCAAGTTTCCATTACAAACGTTTTCTAGGGATAAACCCTATTTTATTAAATAAAAACATCTTCATTATTTAGGTAACTTTATAGCCACTTTTCCGAGCCTTCAGTGCTGTCCAGCTGGCTTCTATTTGGCTTTCACATTTTGTTACCTGAAACGCGTTTAAAAACATTTTGTCATTGGGAAATACTTGTGAGTGAATCCCAATTTAATCAAGACAGGTTTTATCAGTTTACAGTATTGAGGGCGATCTCGCAATTACATTTGTTTATTTTTCTACTTTAATTATCACCCACGGTACTGTCAACCTGACTTATGGTCATGTTACTACTCACAGTGTAGTAACAAATTTTGTATACAAAACCCCAACATACCGACGATAATTGTAGAATACAAATACTCAATCACTGTTAAGTATAAATTAAAACATTTGAGGTTTTGTAAAAACAGTTTGCAAAAAGGTTTATAAAAAGGAGATTACTCACATTGCAACTTTAGGGTTTTTCCTGTGATTTTCCTGGTTATAATCTATTAATTACACAATGCACACGTGTTAGTATAATAACCCAATATTTACATTAGTTATACCCTCCCCAAGACAGAACTCCAACGACTACGTTGGGCAGAGACTCGACACCCGTTACGGAGCGCTAGATCAATCGGGCAGCGTATCTAATACGTAACCGGGGGTTATGATACTTACAACGAGGCAGAACTTCGTTATTTAGGGGGTATAATGCCTGGGTATTATAATTGCTACATAGAATTTGAGAGAGAAAGGAAAGATGTCAGCGGATTGAACTGAAGGCCGATGCTCCCATTTTATAGGGGCTGATCTCGGCTTTCTCGCGGCCCGCGTAAGAAACAGAAGGGGCCTTCGCGCCCCGCGACGTAGGCCGGGTAGGCCCTAGCTTGGCCCGGTCACCGATCTAGCTTCGACACGTGGCGGCTCCGGGGCGTGCCTCATGTCACAAGTCTTCGCGGCCCGCGAGAGACTATAAAAACTGATTTTTATTTAATTTTAATAAAAATAAAGGTATTTTGGGCCATTTCTCGTATACGGGATGTATTTTAGGACGTATAGGGATATTCTAATTATTTTAGGGGTGTCGGAAATATTTTAAGAGGGTTGTTATAGACTGACATCCTCACAAAAGCCGTGCCACGACCGAAGATTATCGAGATGAGATATATTCTCGGTATTGCAAGATTAGGGGGGTGGTTGTTAGACTAATCTTGCGTATTATTTGTAAGTTCGGGTTAAAAGTGACCGACTTACAAAGTTCAGGTAAAAAGTGACCGGGTTATAAACTTGGGGTTTTTTGAGATAGTTTTTTAATCCTAGTTTGAGTCAAATAGGTTTACTTGTTGAACAAGTTATTAGGCTTATAAATAAAAGGATTTATTTGTAACGCTAATGGTACCAATTATCAATAAACAAGTTTTGATTCAATACATTCTTTGGTATCCAATTCTAACATTGTGAAGGGAATGTCATATCCCTTTTGGACTAATTGTCCAACACTTAATAAATTATGCTTCAATCCTTGTACATAGAATACAATTGGAATGACTTTCTCTTTTCCATGTAGGTTGATACTAACCTTACAAGATTCGGGAACTTCGTGTCTTTTGTCATCTCCAGTTCTCACTTCTTGTCTTTCGGAATCATTTAAGTTCAAAAACATGTCTCTGTTTCTCATCATATGATTACTACACTCGTTGTCTAAATACAAACATGTGTGATTTGAATCCTCCTCCATGTTTAATATCATGAACATCATATCATTTTCAGTAATAGTTTCTTCGGTCTCGTCTTCATGTATCAAAATGTGTTATGTTGTTCTTCATTAGACTCATTTGGACATAGTCTACTAATGTGTCCAATCTTTTGGCAATTGTAGCACTTTATGTTAGGATTGAAACGTCCCGGTCTACCCTTTCCTCATCCTCTACCACATAATCATCAGCATACTCAGTATATCCCACCAATAGCAAAGCTAAGGTAGGGTCTAAGGAGGGTAGATGTAGACAGACTTACCTCTACCCCGTAGGAATAGAGATGCTGCTTCCAGTGAGACCCCCGGCTCGAATGTAGTTTTGTATCAAGCTTGGACCTAAGACACATAACACTCAAACAATCGGGCCAGAGACTGATTGGTGCATGTACCCCTGTGTCTTTCAGCTATCAAAGTCACCACATGATGCATGATTAACCATCCGCCACTTTTAACGTTATTTTCACTGAATTAGTAAAATAACGTTAAAGTTAGTACCATTTCACTTTTGCCCCCCGAGCGCCCACACATATATACATTATATGTGCACACCGCAAGCAGGGCATGGTTAGAATTAGTGTTTTGTACTTGAAAGGCCTGAGCGATAGGATGGATATCATATTGCTTCAGCCTTAGTTCATGGAATTGAAGTATTCCCATCAATTCATCGGTAGAGAGTTATGTGACCTCTTTGGATTCTTCCACCGCCGCAACAACTGACTTGAACTTTTGAATCAAGGTTCTCAATATTTTTTTTTTCAATTATCTTCTGCTCTTCTATTTTTTCTTCATTCAAGCGTAATTGATTTACAATGGATGTGATTCTATTGAAATATTCTTCTATACATTCTCTTTATAACATGCGATAATTATCGAATTCAGAACGCAAGGTTTGAAGCTTTACTCTTTCGGCTATTCGTTCAAAATCGCTTACGCTTGATGCCTGAAATAAAATATGTAGTGCCCTTTGTCACATTTTTTAATTTCTCAATAATCTGCAACAATCTAATCCGAGGGATTTTCGGGTGTCACACCCCGACCACGTAAAACAACGAAACGTGGCGGAAACGTCGGGGAGTGTTGTAACAGAATTAATTGTATCACAACCATGGAAATTAAAGTTACGTTTTATTTATCAAACAAGAGAGTTACATTGTCTTAAAACAAGAAACAAAGAGTACATAACATAATTAAACTAGTTCTAGCTTCATTTTAAGTTGCTAAGGCACGGGTCCGCCTATGTTTGACTTGATCATCCTATGCAACAGCTCCTGAAAACACATGTGAAAATAGGTACGTCAGCATAAAAATGCTTGTGAGATACATAGGTTTTGTGAAAATAGGATTCATGACTTGAGTTTAAAGAAACTGTTTAATAAAAAGTAGTCATGAATCTTGTTGAGTGTTTCCTTTCATAAATCATTTGAAAAGTGATGAATAAACCAAATGATATATATGTATAAAAGAATAATGTATGGTTAAGCGAATAACCAAGTAAAAATGAGTTTGTATAAGTTAAGTTATTTGTAAAACAATGTTTATGTGAAAATGTGTTGTAAATGTAATATGTCTAAACTGAAATGGTTTAAATAACGCTACGATATGTAATACCATAAAAGCACTTATATATAGGAAGTACCAGCGGTGTATCCACCATGTTTTTATCGTATTACACGTCGCCTCGTTATATAAATCACTTACCCGAAAAAACCACCAAGATGTAATGTTTAACAATTGTAGAAATGTTTATGTATGGTCAAATGTCTATTGACAAATGTAGATCATGTAATGTGTAAACAATGTTACGTATGGTAAGTAAGACGAGACTACTTAAACCACAAGTAAGATGTACAAAACAAAGTATTTTGAATAATCAAAAGTCATGTTTTGCAAAATAACTGCATGCTTTACTGATACAAACACTTATGCGGTAAGTTAAACGTCTACATCAAAGCCTTGAGACAGTAGGATAACCTTAAAGTAAAGGTTATCAAAAAATGTTTTCGGATCCGGTCATTCCTTACGTCCAAACAAACCCAGGATTTTAGGAATGAGAGTTGTCAAGTCCTATGGTTACAGTTACCAATGGTTTACATAATTCAAAAGGTTACAAATGGTTCACATAAATGTAACACGGTTACAAATGGTTCATACAATCAAATGGTTACAAATGGTTCAAAATGTAAAACAATGTGGCCATATGCTGGATGAGCATATGCAACAAAATGTAATGTAAAACAAGGTGCTAGCATGCTAAGTGAACATAGATAGCGTGAAATGTAATGTAAATCAATGCACTAGGTATGCACTAAATGGACATACATGGTGTGAAATGCATGAAATCATGTACTATATGTGTACTAATGAACATAACAAGCATATGATATGAATACATGGAAATCACGAAAGTAACAAGTAGGCACATGTGTTTCACCCGAAACCAGTTTGAAAACAGTAAAAGAGGGGTCTATGTACTCACTTGAGATTGCTCAATAGTCCTAGGATAACCACCAAGCAAGCAAGAAGATCACGGGATCAAACGACACATAATATAGGTAACTACGTTAATAACTGGACCTAAATAGGGAGATCGGATAGAATGAGGTTTCGTAAACCAAATGAGTTTTGGAACTCATATGATATGGTTTAACAAAGCCTACATACTAAAATGAAACCTAACCTAAGTGCTTACGACCCATTACGACCCGTTTAGGTGGCTTATGCTACTTTAACGCGTCATTCGCTTAAAACGCGTTCGGATCGCCTAACTAGTCCTATGATAAGTAAAATATGCCTTAGCATGTCTAATATTGTTGCCAAATCAGTTTAGATATCAAAAATTATGTTACATATGCTTAAAATGAATTTTGGCTTAAAAAGGGCATTTCGGTAATTTACCTAAGGCATATTAACTACCTATCATACAACTAACTAAACGTCGTGACCATAAGGTATAACCTCAGAAGGTTATTCCCTATACAACTATGGTCACCTAATGTATTTGGTCGGATCCTAGAGATCGACCAAACGGGTCGGGTTCGAAGGTCTAAGCGGTGGTTTAGACCGCTTTGACTTACGACCCTAGACAAGCACTAAACTATAAGTGACGAGCTAAGCATGTCAAAACATGCTTAACTAAGTTAGAAAAAATAATTTTGGTATCAAAACAAACGGTTTTGATACCTAAAAGTAGTTTGGTTACAAAATACGCAAGAATACGCATTTTGGCCGAAACTACGACTCGTCACTGAGCCTAGATAACGTGGTAATCAGTAGGTATAGTCACAAGGGACTATAACCATCGTGATTACGCTCACGTTACGAAGTTCAACAGAACTTCGTGTTGACCATAAACTGGTCAACGAAGAAAATGCTAAAAGAACGAAAGAGGACTTACAACGGGTCCAAGAACGGAAGTTTTGATCCGAATATTCTCAGGTATGAAGTGATAAACACATCAACTTAGAGAACAAATTCAGATTCAAAGGTGTGGGTTTTGAGTTGTGATCTTGAGGGGTATTTATAGATTTCTTAGGACCATTAAGATCGTTCATCGAAAACCGAGCTTCAATCTCATCCTTACATGTGTACCCATGGTTTTGCAATACCATGGGCACATCAAAATGGCCCCTAGTATCTTGAAATACCATGTGCAAGAGAGAAATGAGTTGGAATTGGCTAGAAACAGGCTGGAAACAGCTTTCTGCTGGTCTGGGGATGCCTTACGGACCGTATGGTCTATCCCATACGGACCGTATGTGGTCTGCAGACCAGCAACTTTCAAAAGTTGACAGTTTAGCCCCTGCACTTGAGAATCTTGCATTTTAATGCATTTCTTGCACGTTTAAGCCCTGTTAACCCCATTTCAAGGCTCTAAAATGACGTTAAAGTATAGGGAACTTGGAATATACTCAAAAATATGTCGTATGTCGGTTCGTTTGGCCGTACGGTTGCGTTGTTCGGTTTATTACGACGTAAGTCGTAACGGACGCAAAAATGGTCCAAATTGCGTGACGAATGGATTTTTCTTATGCCAAACACTAAAATAAAATATTTTAATGCTTACATAAATTTTTGGATGTCCGGATGTATACAGAACGTAAGTTATGCGCGAAAATGCAAACTTTTGCACTTTTTGACGCTTTTAGTCCCTGAATGACCCAAAAGTTTATTTTAGCACACCGAACCCCTCAAAGCCTATTTCTAAGCTATGTAAAGGATATTTATGCTATGTTTAACTTATGGTCATGTTCCGGAATGTCTGTTCCAGTACGAATCGTCATACTTTCGCAGTTTGTCAATTTTAGTCCCTGTAAGCGAATTAACTTGATTTTGCCATACCAAAGCCTTTAAAACTTATTTCTAAGTTATGTAAAGGTTATTTAAGGTATGTTAAGCATATGTTGATGTTCCGGAGTGTTTTTCGCATTAAAATGATCATGTTTACGCACCAGTTGGCTTATAACTCTCCAGAAAGCGATGTAGAGTTTGAAATTGAACAAAAATCAAAACATGCAAAATGTAAAACATAAATAAACAAACATTCGAATCAAATATCATTATTTTATTGATTTGGATATTTTTTTGATGGTCGTGGAGGCACAGGTGTCACAGTCTCCCCTACTTCAGGAAATTTCGTCCCGAAATTTATTCGTAGGAGTCTGTCTGTGACTTTGTGTTAAATGATCATCAAAGATATGCAAGGCATAATCCTGTCATTTTCCTCAACGGATATTCTTCAGAAGCGAAAATGATCGAACGGAGTCATTTTCCTCAACGGGTTCTTCGGAAATGGAAAATGAAGGATTTAACTAAACGGATATTCATTTCCCTCAACGGATATTCTTCAGAAGTGAAAATGAATGGATGATTCATTTTTCCTCAACGGGTTCTTTGTCAGAAATGGGAATGAAGGAATAATCAACGGATATTCATTTCCCTCTACTGATACTCTTCAGAACGAAAATGAACAAACGGAGTCATTTTCCTCAACGGGGATTCTTCAGAATTGGAAATGAAGGATTAAACAAACGGATATTCATTTCCCTAGACGGATACTCTTCAGAACAAAAATGAACAAACGGAGTCATTTTCCTCAACGGTTATTCTTCAGAATCAGAAATGAAGGATTAAACAAACGGATATTCATTTCCCTCGACGGATACTCTTCAGAACGAAAATGAACAAACGGAGTCATTTTCCTCAACGGGTATTCTTCAGAATTGGAAATGAAGGATTAAACAAACAGGATATTCATTTCCCTCAACGGATATTCTTTCAAAAGTGAAAAATGAATAGCTAGGTCATTTTTCCTCAACGGATGCTTCATCAGAAATGGAAATGAATAGGGTTAACTCTAGACACATGACAGAACTTGCTGTGATTTCCGTTCACTAAATTCCATAATTATGTATGCATCCATAATTACGTAATTTCTTGCATAGTAATCACAGTTTGTTTTATAATGTGAAGGGGATAGAATTTGAACAAGGTCGAGACAACTTATGATTAGGTCAACACATCAACACACAAGCACATAATTGTTTTCTTGGATATAAATTTTGTTATCATCTTGTTATTAATTGTTATTAACTTGATGTCGATATGAACATGGGTATTCAAGGTACACCAGGAACCCAGTCGATGGACTTCAACGTCCTCAAGAATCTATCTGAAAATAGGGTGATCTTTCAAAAATTTGATTTCTGATTACCAGGAATTATAACATTCGAATTAAGGTACACAATAATTAAGGACTTACGGAAATACCCTTAGGTACCCTATTAAGGATTTATAGTGGTATATTGGGTATTCGTCCAGTGTTGTAACTTGCGCCTTGTACTTTGTTTCTTTGGAAGAAATGTGTATTTAGGTCCTTCGTGGAAATCGCAAGAAATCAAAAGATGGGAGGAATGCGGTTCCTTGATTGTCGGTATCGTAGGGGATATGTCGTTTATTCATGCAACCACAATTGTACATTGCAATGTAAATAAAGGATTTATTTATAAACAATAACAACAACTACAACAACTGTTTCATAGATCGAGACAACAAAAGAAAATAATACACAAGGCTTGATTATTTTCTAAACAGTGTTGTCTTCTGTTGGTCAGATACTCATCCCTGCGCTGGGTTGGCATTAGCAAGCCTTGGGCAATTCCTACGGAAATGGCCCATCTCGCCACAGTTGTAGCAAGACCCCGGTGGAAAACGAGCTTGAGCAGGATTGTTGCCAGCTTGATTTGGTGCAGCTGCAGTTGGGCAAACCCTTGCTGTATGACCTATAAGTTCACAAATTTGGCATTTACGGCACTTCACACCAACATGATGATGAAGGTTACATTGATTGCACAAGGGTGCAGTTCCGTTGTATGGCTTTCTAGCAGGGGGTTGAGCTGGTTGGTTGGGGATGGCTTGATCATTGTGAGCAACTAAGGCGAAGTTCTGAGAAGCCTTTCGCTTCTTTAACTTCTTGGAGGATTCAGTCTATTCATTCTTTGGTTTCGATTCCTCGATCGATTTCTTGTCACCCTTCCGAAAAAGTTTACCTTTCCTGATCTAAGATTCAGTCAAGGTTGCAGATAGCTCAATGGCCTGTCTAACTGTAGTAGGGTTGCTACCAGTCACAATGTCTTGTACTGAGTCAAGGAGGCCATCAATGTATTTTTCGATTGCCTTATCCAAGGGCGTAACCATGTTCGGGCATAACAGACTCAACTCCTCATACCTATCAGTGTAAGCCCGATGTTCACCACTATCTTGCTTCAAATCATCAAATTCCCTTTCTAAAACCCTCAGTTCATGACGAGGACAGAACTCCTTCATCATAAGGGCCCTAAGCTCGGCCTAAGTCTGTGCTAAAGCAACCTCAGCACCACGGTCTCTCATAACCCCGTTCCACCATGTAAGAGCCCTCTTCAGAAACACACTGGAAGCAAACTCGACCTTGCAATTATCAGGACATTGGACGTGACGAAACGTACTCTCAGTGCTCTCGAACCATTGTAGGAGCCCAGTTGCTCCTTCAGAACCACTAAACTTGAGTGGCTTAGCTGAATTGAAACTCTTGAAATTTCATGGAGCATTATTGTTGTTGTTGGCTTGGTTCAGTTGAGCAATAAGATTTGGGAAAGCAGCAGCCATTTGCTGCGCGATAATTTCTGCCAGTTCGGCATTCGCTATCTGATTGTCGCGTCGAGGAGGCATTCTAAAAGAGGGAAACATGAAAGGAAACGAGCGAGATGATTAGATGAAAAGGATGAGGTGATACAAAATTTGACAAAAGCAAAGATGGTGGTCATTTGTTTGTTACCACAAGGCAAACAAACGACACATTGTGACTAATCAAAGTAAATGGGTTAAAAATAATGTATCGCGAAGACATGCTCGCCTATAAGTGAACACTCACCCCAAGAGTTTCCAGGTAAGAGTGACTGGTCAGATTATGTGGATTTGTACGAACACTCTAGCCTTAGACAGAAAACCCAGGGTACAGGCATTCACTCTTCCAGTTTGCACGTGTTCACACTATTTAGGACCCAAAACTTTGAAGAGATTTTGAAAACTCAAAGGGGTTCAAAACCTTATAACAGAGGGTTCAAAACCTTACAATAGAGGGTTCAAAACCTAGTAATCAATCATCCAAGAACAGATGATTAATTTTCAAAGCGGATTCGGAATTGATGTTCTCGTTGTGGTTATCACCTAAGGATAGGTGACGGTTTTTGTTTTTAAAAATCTAAACGCAAATCTTCTTGCATTAGGGTCCTAGAAAGGTTATAGTCTAGGTCAAAGCATTACTAATAACCTAATTCTCTATAACCATTGGCTCTGATACCAACTTTTCTGTCACACCCCGACCACGTAAAACAACAAAACGTGGCGGAAACGTCGGGGAGTGTTGTAACAGAATTAATTGTTTCACAACCATGGAAATTAAAGTTACGTTTTATTTATCAAACAAGAGAGTTACATTGTCTTAAAACAAGAAACAAAGAGTACATAACATAATTAAACTAGTTCTAGCTTCATTTTAAGTTGCTAAGGCACGGGTCCGCCTATGTTTGACTTGATCATCCTATGCAACAGCTCCTGAAAACACATGTGAAAATAGGTACGTCAGCATAAAAATGCCTGTGAGATACATAGGTTTTGTGAAAATAGGATTCATGACTTGAGTTTAAAGAAACTGTTTAATAAAAAGTAGTCATGAATCTTGTTGAGTGTTTCCTTTCATAAATCATTTGAAAAGTGATGAATAAACCAAATGATATATATGTATAAAAGAATAATGTATGGTTAAGCGAATAACCAAGTAAAAATGAGTTTGTATAAGTTAAGTTATTTGTAAAACGATGTTTATGTGAAAATGTGTTGTAAATGTAATATGTCTAAACTGAAATGGTTTAAATACCGCTACGATATGTAATACCATAAAAGCACTTATATATAGGAAGTACCAGCGGCGTATCCACCATGTTTTTATCGTATTACACGTCGCCTCGTTATATAAATCACTTACCCGAACAAACCACCAAGATGTAATGTTTAACAATTGTAGAAATGTTTATGTATGGTCAAATGTCTATTGACAAATGCAGATCATGTAATGTGTAAACAATGTTATGTATGGTAAGTAAGACGAGACTACTTAAACCACAAGTAAGATGTACAAAACAAAGTATTTTGAATAATCAAAAGTCATGTTTTGCAAAATAAATGCATGCTTTACTGATACAAACACTTATGCGGTAAGTTAAACGTCTACATCAAAGCCTTGAGACAGTAGGATAACCTTAAAGTAAAGGTTATCAAAAAATGTTTTCGGATCCGGTCATTCCTTACGTCCAAACAAACCCAGGATTTCAGGAATGGGAGTTGTCAAGTCCTATGGTTACAGTTACCAATGGTTTACATAATTCAAAAGGTTACAAATGGTTCACATAAATGTAACACGGTTACAAATGGTTCATACAATCAAATGGTTACAAATGGTTCAAAATGTAAAACAATGTGTACATATGCTGGATGAGCATATGCAACAAAATGTAATGTAAAACAAGGTGCTAGCATGCTAAGTGAACATACATAGCGTGAAATGTAATGTAAAGCAATGCACTAGGTATGCACCAAATGGACATACATGGTGTGAAATGCATGAAATCATGTACTATATGTGTACTAATGAACATAACAAGCATATGATATGAATACATGGAAATCACGAAAGTAACAAGTAGGCACATGTGTTTCACCCCAAAACAGTTTGAAAACATTAAAAGAGGGGTCTATGTACTCACTTGAGATTGCTCAACAGTCCTAGGATAACCACCAAGCAAGCTAGAAGATCACGGGATCAAACGACACCTAATATAGGTAACTACGTTAATAACCGGACCTAAATAGGGAGATCGGATAGAATGAGGTTTCGTAAACCAATTGAGTGTTGGAACTCATATGATATGGTTTAACAAAGCCTACATACTAAAATGAAACCTAACCTAAGTGCTTACGACCCATTACGGCCCGTTTAGGTGGCTTATGCTACTTTAACGCGCCATTCGCTTAAAACGCGTTCGGATCGCCTAACTAGTCCTATGATAAGTAAAATATGCCTTAACATGTCTAATATTGTTTCCAAATCAGTTTAGATATAAAAAATTATGTTACATATGCTTAAAATGAATTTTGGCGTAAAAAGGGCATTTCGGTAATTTACCTAAGGCATATTAACTACCTATCATACAACTAACTAAATGTCGTGACCATAAGGTATAACCTCGGAAGGTTATTCCCTATACAACTATGGTCACCTAATGTATTTGGTCGGATCCTAGAGATCGACCAAACGGGTCGGGTTCGAAGGTCTAAGCGGTGGTTTAGACCGGTTTGACTTACGACCCTAGACAAGCACTAAACTATAAGTGACGAGCTAAGCATGTCAAAACATGCTTAACTAAGTTAGAAAAATAAGTTTGGTATCAAAACAAACGGTTTTGATACCTAAAAGTAGTTTGGTTACAAAATACGCAAGAATACGCATTTTGGCCGAAACTACGACTCGTCACTGAGCCTAGATAACGTGGTAATCAGTAGGTATAGTCACAAGGGACTAAAACCATCGTGATTACGCTCACGTTGCGAAGTTCAACAGAACTTCGTGTTGACCATAAACTGGTCAACGCAGAAAACGCTAAAAGAACGAAAGAGGACTTACAACGGGTCCAAGAACGAAAGTTTTGATCCGAATATTCTCAGGTATGAAGTGATAAACACATCAACTTAGAGAACAAATTCAAAGGTGTGGGTTTTGAGTTGTGATCTTGAGGGGTATTTATAGATTTCTTAGGACCGTTAAGATCGTTCATCGAAAACCGAGCTTCAATCTCATCCTTACATGTGTACCCATGGTTTTGCACTACCATGGGCACATCAAAATGGCCCCTAGTATCTTGAAATACCATGTGCAAGAGAGAAATGAGTTGGAATTGGCTGGAAACAGCTTTCTGCTAGTCTGGGAATGCCTTACGGACCGTATTGTCCATCCCTTACGGACCGTATGTGGTCTGCAGACCAGCAACTTTCAAAAGTTGACAGTTTAGCCCCTGCACTTGAGAATCTTGCATTTTAATGCATTTCTTGCACGTTTAAGCCCCGTTAACCCCATTTCAAGGCTATAAAATGAAGTTAAAGTATAGGGAACTTGGAATATGCTCAAAAATATGTCGGATGTCGGTTCGTTTGGCCGTACAGTTGCGTTGTTCGGTTTATTACGACGTAAGTCGTAACGGACGCAAAAACGGTCCAAATTGCGCGACGAATGGATTTTTCTTATGCCAAACACTAAAATAAAATATTTTAATGCTTACATAAATTTTTGGATGTCTGGATGTATTCAGAACTTACGTTATGCGCGAAAATGCAAACTTGTGCACTTTTTGACGCTTTTAGTCCCTGAATGACCCAAAAGTTTATTTTAGCACACCGAACCCCTCAAATCCTATTTCTAAGCTATGTAAAGGATATTTATGGTATGTTTAACTTATGGTCATGTTCCGGAATGTCTGTTCCAGTACGAATCGTCATACTTTCGCAGTTTGTCAAATTTAGTCCAAGTAAGCGAATTAACTTGATTTTGCCATACCAAAGCCTTCAAAACTTATTTCTAAGTTATGTAAAGGTTATTTAAGGTATGTTAAGCATATGTTGATGTTCCGTAGTGTTTGTCGCATTAAACTGATTACGTTTACGCACCAGTTGCCGTATAACTCTCCAGAAAGCGATGTAGAGTTTGAAATTGAACAAAAATCAAGACATGCAAAATGTCAAACATATATAAACAAACATTGGGATCAAATATCATTATTTTATTGATTTGGATATTTGTTTGATGGTTGTGGAGGCACAGGTGTCACATCGGGCAATTCTCTGCATCCTGATTCAACAACACACCAAAGTTCATGTGCTTCGAGTAAGACTCGCGTCTGTATATGCCAATGGAAGTAATTTTTTCCATACGGTTTTGTAATCTGAGTTTGCACTCTCTTGCCTTGCATGATGACCGTTTAATCAGACTATGAATAAGTAATGAGAATTCGTTAATCGTTCTGAACTGAAACACGTATTGTTTAAATGGATTAAACCAGAAATCGGAAGGCTCTGATACCATTTTATTGGGAAATTGTGATAAGCATGTATGTTCAAAAAGACAGTATACATGTTTGTTGTTGATGAACAATTGGTAACCATCAAAGTGACGAGATACCTATGTATATATACTTTAGATGTTTTAGGATTCATCCAACTTACATATGGGTCGACCGGTATGAGTAGTTTACATGCATAAAAGAGATAAATAATAATACAAAGTAATAATACAAACATATATATTTACACGTAAACTTACACGCGAAACCTTTCAAAACTACGTAGTTTTGATTAAAACTTCCCTAAAATCTCAATCAATTAAAATTACATCGCTGGGTCCATGCCCATGGTTCTTTTGGCTGCCCTTTGAACCCTAATTATTGCAATCATTAGCGCAGTATTAAGGCTGAATAAAAAAATTGAAATAAAAAACATGCAATGTGAAATATAAATTTCGATGATGAACCAATGACCGATTTAGGCAATCACGAAGTCAAAGAGCTTGAATTTGAAGCCATGGCTGAAGCTTAAAAGGGTGATTCAAATATATAACATCAAAATGGCGAAGTCAAAGGATTATTGCAAGCTTCAGCCATGGCTTCAAATTCAAGCTCTTTGACTTCACGATTGCCTAAATCGGTCACTGGTTGTCACAGCCCCCAACCCCACCCCAGGAGCGGGAGCCGGGAGCCAGTCAGATGGTATCGGTGTTTATTAATTTGGCAGCGGAAATTTTCTTCGGGACCGTAGTTAGGAAATATTGTTATCAGAGTTAAACACCAAAATGTTTAAAATAGATAAATGGGATAAAACCCAAGTTTTGCTGATAATACATTTATAATAAACAAGTGGGTCAAAACCCGATTTTCATTTGTAATATATTTATAGGGATAAACCCAAATTATTGAAAATAATTATTCTTTTTATCTGGGTAACTTTTATAGTCACTTTTCTAAGTCTTCAGTGCTCTCCCGCTGGCTTTTATTGGCTTCACACTAAGTTACCTGAAACACGTGTTTAAAACATTTTATCAGCAAGAAATACTGGCGAGTGAATCCCAGTTTAATCAAGAAAAGTTTTATCATTTTACAGCATTGAGGGTAATCCAGCAATTACATTTGTTTATATCTACTTTAATTACCACCCACGATACTGTCAATCCTGACTGGTGGTAATGTTACTACTTACAGTGTAGTAACAAATTTTGTATACAAAACCTCAACATACCGACAATAATTGTAGATTACAAAAAATCAATCACTGTTAAATAGGATTTAAAACAACTGAGGTTTTGTAAAAACACTTTGTGAAAAGAGGAATCACTCACATTGCTAGTTTAGGTATTTTCCTTGTGACTTCCTGGTTATAATTTAATAAATTAAACAATGCGCACGCGTTAGTATAATCACCCAAATTTACATTAGTTATCCCCCCTCCCCCCGAGACAGAACTCCAATGACTGAGTGAGGCAGAGCCCCGTGTTCAGCTTGAAACTTGGGCACGGGGGCGTGTTTAGTGGTCACGGCCCCGTGTTCAGCTTACTGTCTGACTTAAAACAAGATTGCCAGTTCCAATGATTGGGCGCGGGGCGTGTTCAGCGGGCACGGCCCATGCTGGGTTCTGCAGAAGCTGAAAAACTAAAAAAAAATCCTAAAAAAATTGAAAAATAAGAAAAACGATTAGGCCGTTGATTCCTAACTTTCTTAAAATCCTTGTGTCCCCGGCAACGGCGCCAAAAACTTGATGCGTATTCTAGTGTTATATATATTAGGTATATATTTTAAGCCCCTTTAACACTTTTTAGTCAAGTTTTAAATTTATAAAACACGATATTTACTAACACTAGACACACATATGGGCAAGTGCACCCATCGTGAGCGTAGTATAGTGTTGGTAAGATACCGAGGTCGTCCAAGGACACAAGAGCTTTTAGTACCGGTTTATCCTCAACGTCTAATCAAATCAAAAAGAAGTTTTAGAAAAATGTTTTAAACTAAGAAAAATAAAAACTAACTAAAATGCTGAAAATAAAAATAAAAAGAAAAGCAGATAGACAAGATGAATCACTTGGTTCCGACTCGTATCTAGTGTAACCTTTGATTATTTCCGCACTTTTGCACTATTTTAAGAGATTATCTTAGTTATTGTAGTAGGCCCCACTTTTGAAGGTGACGTTACCCTCACCCCAGTAGTTTGAGTCAGCAAGGATACAATCCTAAAATGGTGGATTATTGGAAGATAATTAATTAAGTTATTAATGCAAATTATGGTAGGCCCCTCTTTTGGAGGTGACGTTACCCTCGACTAAGTAGTCTGAGTCAGCATGGATACAGTCCTAAATAGCCGGGTTATAGTATTAATAGTAGTTAACTTATGAGGGGATCAAAGGGTTTGGACCCCCGCCATCCAATACCGTTAAGTATTGAAGGAGGTCCTACTAAATTTGACCCAGGTCCATTGCAGGACCTCTAAACGCTGAACAATGGCAAGACCTTTACCAAACCGTCCCCTTAACCCCCGACCAGGTAGCCAACATACCTCCATATAGACCGTGGAGATATGAATGGTGAAAATATTTTATTTTATATAGACAGTAAAATAATTTCAAGACACCATGGACAAACGATAAAGAAAGATCACCTTCAACATAAGCAACTAGTTATTAAAGTCATTAATACAAAACCAAATAAAAAAGTGCGAAAAGATTAGAAATAAAAAGTATTACACTAGACACTTTGTCTTCACCAAGTGATGTAAGAGACTTAGGCAAACATGGCCTTGATTGTCAAGAACTCTTACGATCAATCTTGGATCCCGAGACGACTCACACACTCTACGATGGACAATGGATGATGGTGGTGGATGATGGTGTTATGGTGGTGGTGGGTGGTGGGTGAAGTGTGAGAGAGGTGGTGTGCCAAGGGATGGTTTGAGCTTAAGCCAAGCACTTCTATTTATAGGCTGAACAGAAGCTCGGGCACGGCCCCGTGTCCAGTGGGCATGGCCCCGTGTCCACATCCTTCTCTTTCTTCATTTAATGCAGTTTTATCTTTTTAGTTGACCACGCCCTCGTGTCCGCTGAGCACGACCCCGTGGTGCAGAAGAATCTTTGTACTATGCAGATTTGCTGGATTGTGCGAATCTTATAGTTGACCACGGCCCCGTGTCCGCTGAGCACGGCCCCGTGGTGGGCAATAGAAGCTTCTACCACTTTGTCTTTTCTGCTGACACTTGGGCACGCCCCGTCCTGGCTGAGCACGGGGCGTGTTCAGGCTTCTAATCTCTTATTTTGCTTGGGAAGATGCTGTCGTGGGGTCGGGCATGTCACGTCTTGTTCCTTTTCTTGTATTTATGTTAGATTTTGATGTCTTTTTGCTTCTTTTGTTAATTTGAGCTCATTTAATCCTGAAAATACAAAAGGAAGACAAAAGCACACTTTTTCCAACATTAGTACTAAAAAATGGTTAGTTTTATGCCTTATTTGATGAAATTTATATGTTGCATTTTTAACACATCAAATACCCCCACACTTGAATATTTGCTTGTCCTCAAGCAAAACTCTTTAATATGTGGCTATTACACTCCCAAATGGAATGGGTAGAGAAGAAGGTTTTTGGGCTTGTCGTAGAGTGTCGGGATTTCCAAGATTCTTTATTTAATTTTATTTTTATTTATTTACAATCCTATTCGTCATGATTTATTTAAAACTTTTCATAAGATAAATTACTTATTAGGGCATAACATGCCTCTTTAAAATTCTATTTATATACAAGTTCACATACCTCACGGGGATCACTCAACACTCGGCCGAAAATGTATTTTTGTGGATCACTCGAGAGCGGCATGGAACTTACTCCTACCATAGGCTTGCCAAGCAATCAATCCTCCTCCTTTTTAACTTATATACCTTTGTAAATATCAAGAGGACTTTGTGGGTGAAGGGTTAGGCTTGGGTTAAAGGTAGGTGGTTGGGTTGGTGGTTAGTGGTTAGTAGAAAAAGGGCTAAAAAGCGTAACAAGTGTCGGTTTTCGTAAGACTTTCTATTTTTTGTAACTTTTATTTTGATGAAGCTATTATTCAAACAAAGTTTATTTTTGATGAACTTGTTTGTTTATTCTCTTTTGCTTCATCATCAACACAATTTTTTTTTTTTTTAAAGTCATACGAAAAACTGAACTTGTTACTAAAACAAAGGGTTAAAAATAAAAAGGTTTTGGTGGGTAAAAAGGGTGTTTGGTTTGGGTTATGAAATGAAAAGGTTTAGGCTCAAAGGGGCTAATTAGGGGGATTTTGGGTAGGTGGTAAAAAAAAGAAAAAATAATGGTGTAGAAATAAAAAAAAAGTTAGTCCTAATGCCTCCATCATTTACTTACTCGGGTTTAAGTTGGTAAGGACCGGGAATGTATCGTCATGGCAAGTTCTAGAGTCGTAAGAACCAGGCGGCTATTCACACAAGAAACGAAAATGAGCATTTAGTCAAATGATATGTAAGTGTTTGCTCAATAAAGGCTCAAAAGTCACTTTTGTGGGAATGGGTTTTTATGTGATCAAGTATATATAATTAAATTTTAACTAAGCTTGTCATGCCTTTTCATAATTTTCTTATGTTGGTTCTTTTTATCACGACGCAATCGGTTGTAAATTTGTAAAAATATAACCTTTTTGAGAACTTGAATTTCCCGAGTTAAACCTAGACAAGTAAAAAAATGAAAATTTTTGAAAAAATTTGAGGTGATTAGCGGTTCCAATAGAGTTTTGTGTAAGGCTTGTATTTAGGACTTGCAAGATTCAAGGTTTTAACATCCCCCCCCCCCCCACACACTTAAATTACACATTGTCCTCAATGTGTCCCAAAAATAAGTTTTTAGGTTGATTGAATGTGTAAAAGGTGTGAAAAAGCAAAAAAAATTCGTGTTACTGGGCGCTGAACACGACCCCGTGTTATCCGGGCACGGCCCCGTGTTCAAGTGCCAGTAACAAAATTAAAATAAGAGAAACAGAAGCCTGGACACGGGGGCGTGTTGGGTGAACACGGCCCGTGTCCAGTTACCTGAACTGGGTCTTTTTCTGCAGACTGTGCAGCACGGGGCCGTGTTGGGTGGACACGGCCCGTGCCGAGCTTACTGTAAACGAAGAAATTTGTCGGACGGTTCTGTTTTCCTGCATGGAGTGCTGGTTCAAGTTTCCCTTGCATCCTTTGCCATCTCAAGTGTGTTTTATTCATTTCAACACCATCCAAAGCACCAAATTAACTAAAACCATCATTCATTAATCATAGAGAGAATTACATAATAGTCCTAAAAATTAAAATATTAGCTAGTTTGGTCAAAGAAACACAAGAAATCCAATCCAAGAAGTTTCTAGCCTACTATTTATTCTACTAGCAAAATTTCCGAAAAGATAGATCTCTCGGTTAAAAGTGGCTTGACACTTCTTCCTCCGGGTATGGGCTCCTCATACATCGGCGAGCCACTCTTCGATCTCCCTAGGGAGAAGAAAAGCGGGCTCATGAGCATTGGGTTGAGGAGGTGTAACTTCCACCGGAATTTCTTGGAGTTCTTCAAGGGGAGGCTCCGCCGGAATGTCGTCCCAACCGGTAGGATTTTGGATTCCAAGTGCGAGGTTCCAATCCTCTTGAGGGAGGATTGGTTCTACAGGAGGAGTTACCAGAATGTTTAACCTCTGGTGCAAGAGGTTTATTTCCTGGAAACTGTTTTCCAACCCCACCGAGAGATAGTTTATACGGTCAATGAGGACCTCCTCCACTGAAGTCATCTCGTCAAGTGCTTCACGTAGCGCCATCACGTATCTTACGAGAGTTGCTTCAATCGATGGCCTCCTTTCCCGTCGGCTGTTCCTTGAGTGTGCAGAAGAGGTTCCGCTGTTTTGGCTAGACATTCTACGAAAACAAACCAAAAATAGTTCGTTTTAATGAAACAGTACCACGGGCACGGCCCCGTGCTCAATGATCACGGCCCCGTGTTCAACTTTCTGCAGATTTTTAGAACAAGGAATCTTGGGGGTTTCAAATTATTTTCTTAACTTATGAAGCTTTTTTAGCAGAAATAACTTAAAACAATGTTGTGTAACTTATTTTTAACAAGATTCCTTGAACAAAAATTCAATAAACATCACAACAAAGCTTGACATCAAGCTTTAATGGAGTTGTTGGTGCAAGAAAGATGAAGAAGAAGGCAATAGATAAAAGAGGAAAGGACAAGATGCTTGTAAGAATCTTCTTTTAGAACATACTTAGGATGGTAAGTCAGAAAATCCTTCCAAATCTCTGTCCCTGGATGGTCCAAATGTGCAGGGTTCTTGGCTGCATTTATAGAAAACGACAGCGTGCTGGACACGGCCCCGTGTCGGCTGGACACGGCCCCGTGTGCAGGCAAGATCCTGACACGTTTTGTCCGTATTCTGACAAAAGTCAGAAGGGAATCTTTTGGTGGACACGGGGACGTGTTGACCTGGGCACGGCCCCGTGTCGGAAGGCTGTTTTATGAAGTGCGTCTATTTTTAAGGAACTTTTCCGGATCGGGCGGTTCCTTACTGGATGGAACAACCCCAAAGTGCCTAAGATACCTTAATTGGTCTAGATTAAGACGAGAACGCAAGAGGTTGTCGGTGAGGGTGATTCATATGCTATATGTAGGTGGACAAGTCCAACCCTTTTCCGGGCTCTCGTTAAAGAAGGTGTATGTCGAATCGCTCAGGTCTATGTATGCATCGAACGAAGTCGATGGGGAGTCCTTCACGGCACAATCGACACAGGGACGACTATCGCTCAAGTCCTCACTAGAGTTAGAAGTATCATTAAAAACAATGAAGTTGTTTGAATGCGTTTCCAACCTCTCTTCTTGGTTATCGTCTTGGAAAAGATTATTGAAATCTTCCCTAAGTTCTTTTAACCAATTAATAATTAGATCTTCTAGTTGAAATAATTCATCGAGAAGCATTTCTCCTAGAATATCCGGTTGGGCGCATTCGAGGGAGCGATAAGGATTATTTTTACTTTCGCCCCTCTTAAGGATACTAGGAAATGATGGGTCTATATAGTGGGGTTTATAATTTAGAAAGAAGCATTCTAATTCTTTATGGTTACCACCACATAATTGACACCACATAGTACCATAAGAGTGCCGAAAGTAAAAAGTATCAGTATCACTCATGTTTGTGTCAGAAATTACCAACCGTCGGGATCTTACGGTTCTGTTTTCAGTAACTGAAACTTGGGCACGGGGGCGTGTTTAGTGGGCACGGCCCCGTGTTCAGCTTACTGTCTGACTTAAAACAAGATTGCCAGTTCCAATGATTGGGCACGGGGCGTGTTCAGCGGGCACGGCCCGTGCTGGGTTCTGCAGAAGCTGAAAAACTAAAAAAAAAATCCTAAAAAAAATTGAAAAATAAGAAAAACGATTAGGCTGTTGATTCCTAACTTTCTTAAAATCCTTGTGTCCCCGGCAACGGCGCCAAAAACTTGATGCGTATTCTAGTGTTATATATATTAGGTGTATATTTTAAGCCCCTTTAACACTTTTTAGTCAAGTTTTAAATTTATAAAACACGATATTTACTAACACTAGACACACATATGGGCAAGTGCACCCATCGTGAGCGTAGTATAGTGTTGGTAAGATACCGAGGTCGTCCAAGGACACAAGAGCTTTTAGTACCGGTTTATCCTCAACGTCTAATCAAATCAAAAAGGAGTTTTAGAAAAATGTTTTAAACTAAGAAAAATAAAAACTAACTAAAATGCTGAAAATAAAAATAAAAAGAAAAACAGATAGACAAGATGAATCACTTGGTTCCGACTCATATCTAGTGTAACCTTTGATTATTTCCGCACTTTTGCACTATTTTAAGAGATTATCTTAGTTATTGTAGTAGGACCCTCTTTTGAAGGTGACGTTACCCTCACCCCAGTAGTTTGAGTCAGCAAGGATACAATCCTAAAAGGGTGGATTATTGGAAGATAATTAATTAAGTTATTAATGCAAATTATGGTAGACCCCTCTTTTGGAGGTGACGTTACCCTCGACTAAGTAGTCTGAGTCGGCAGGGACACAGTCCTAAATAGCCGGGTTATAGTATTAATAGTAGTTAACTTATGAGGGGATCAAAGAGTTTGGACCCCCACCATCCAATACCGTTAAGTATTGAAGGAGGTCCTACTAAATTTGACCCAGGTCCATTGCAGGACCTCTAAACGCTGAACAATGGCAAGACCTTTACCAAACCGTTCCCTTAACCCCCGACCAGGTAGCCAACATACCTCCATATAGACCGTGGAGATATGAATGGTGAAAATCTTTTATTTTATATAGACAGTAAAATAATTTCAAGACACCACGGACAAACGATAAAGAAAGATCACCTTCAACATAAGCAACTAGTTATTAAAGTCATTAATACGAAACCAAATAAAAAGTGCGAAAAGATTAGAAATAAAAAGTATTACACTAGACACTTTGTCTTCACCAAGTGATGTAAGAGACTTAGGCAAACATGGCCTTGATTATCAAGAACTCTTACGATCAATCTTGGATCCCGAGACGACTCACACACTCTACGATGGACAATGGATGATGGTGGTGGATGATGGTGTTATGGTGGTGGTGGGTGGTGGGTGAAGTGTGAGAGAGGTGGTGTGCCAAGGGATGGTTTGAGCTTGAGCCAAGCACTTCTATTTATAGGCTGAACAGAAGCTCGGGCATGGCCCCGTGTCCAGTGGGCACCGCCCCGTGTCCACATCCTTCACTTTCTTCATTTAATGCAGTTTTGTCTTTTTAGTTGACCACGCCCCCGTGTCCGCTGAGCACGACCCCGTGGTGCAAAAGAATCTTTGTACTATGCAGATTTGCTGGATTGTGCGAATCTTATAGTTGACCACGGCCCCGTGTCCGCTGAGCACGGCCCCATGGTGGGCAATAGAAGCTTCTACCACTTTGTCTTTTCTGCTGACACTTGGGCACGCCCCCGTGCTGGCTGAGCACGGGGCGTGTTCAGGCTTCTGATCTCTTATTTTGCTTGGGAAGATGCTGTCGTGGGGTCGGGCATGTCACGTCTTGTTCCTTTTCTTGTATTTATGTTAGATTTTGATGTCTTTTTGCTTCTTTTGTTAATTTGAGCTCATTTAATCCTGAAAATACAAAAGGAAGACAAAAGCACACTTTTTCCAACATTAGTACTAAAAAAGGGTTAGTTTTATGCCTCATTTGATGAAATTTATATGTTGCATTTTTAACACATCAGTTATAATACTTACAATGAGGAAGAGCTTCGCTAATTAGGGGTTATTAGGCTATAGCCCCAGCCTATAGAATTTTGAGAGAGAAATAAAAAAAATGAACGACTTGGAAATGGTGCATCTCGATCCTTTTATTGCTGAAACAGGGGCGGGTCGCGCCCCGCGACGCCCTCCACTTCTTGTCTCACGGGCCGCGAGGGACGTATGGCGCTTTTAGGGTTTGCTAAGTCATTGGGGGTCTTGACACGTGTCCTGCCACATGGCACATGGGGCTGTCCGCCAAGCAACACTTCGTCGCGCCGCGCGAAGGAGTCTCCTTCGGCTGTTGTGGGCCGCGACGACATTAATTTATTTATTTTATTTGTTATTTATTAATATAAAGGTTATTCGGGTCCGTTTCTCGCATACGGGATGTATTTAAGAATGTTAAGGGTTGTTTTAGGAGGGTTGTTATAACTTGGGTATAACTCCTGAACTATTTAATAAAATATATAATGCACTCGCATTACGTATAGTAACCCAATTCAACTTTATCAATATGTCACACGACAGAACCCAAACGAACTTAGTCGGGCAGAGCCTTGACATGCGTTGGTGGGTCCTAAATCAATCGGACAGGGTATTGACTCAGTGATCAGGGGTTACAACACTTAAAACGGGACAGACTTTGGAGTATAATAGGTGAATACTAAAGAAAATAATGGGTGTATATGTATATGATCGAGAGAGTGTAGAAAGGAAAAAGAAGTGAACAATTTAGAAGGCTTGTCTGCGCATGTATTTATAGTTGATTTTTAGACTTGTTGGCCACGCCAATCTTGAATTCCTTCTTATCTTACATGGACACGTATACAAGTATATTTCAATTTAAATTCTCATATTTCGTGCACACCGCCACGTATCATTCAACATTAATTGGACCATTCTGATTCCTTTTTAAATCATGCATACGTATGCATGAAAGTTTATATTTCAAAAATAAGTTTAGATTTTAATATTTTATTATTATAACTAGGTTATTACTCGGGATTGCTTCCCGGGCTCGGGAAACTTAGTTATATCAATTATTATTTGTTATTAATACGACCTCATTACATCAAGCATCGCATTGGATTCAACAACAATGTCTTCACATCACCGGATTAGATCATAAACCCATATTAGAGGTCAAACAAAAGCACAACAGGACCACATGAATAACATCATTTCCACTTTTACTTCAATGCATATACGTGATCGGGTGATTTGGGATTTTGTAAAAATGTTTGTTCTTGTAATTCTTAACAAAATTACATAGAATTCAAGAAAACAAAACAATGACTTAAAGAACTATAGTTTAACACCAAATCTGATCAGGCAAATAGATGTTGACCAAAAGTCAAACAGTTGTTGACCAAAAGTGAAACAGATGTTTAACCAGATCCACTGTCTTCTTATATTTTAGCACTGTTTTCCTCTTCAAAACACTATTCAACCTAACATGGGTTTCCATGAACTGTTGACCAAAAGTCAAACAGATGTTAAAACCACTGTTTGAGTTATTCAAACGTCTGTTGAATAATTAATGAGATGTTGGCCAAAAGTCAATCAGATGTAGACCAAAAGTCAAGCAGATGTTCACCAAAAATCAAACGAAGTGACCCATACATGATTTCTTATACATATTTAACATGTCTCATTTGATCAATTTCAGTTTTAGTTTGGAAATTGTGGACACCAGTCCAAGCAAAAGGAGATATGTTTCTTAATATAATCAAAACTGTATGTGTTTCTATTTGCTTGAAATGATTATCAGAGAATAGAACTCGATGTTTTTATTCCTTTAATGGCATAATTAACCAGCTTATCATTGTCAAAGAATAGCGCTTATAACTTTGAACATGGTTTTTCTATTAGTTTGTACTATATTTTCAATTAAGGAATCGTTTCGAGTGAGTAACTGAGTATATTGTCTTTAGCTTACATCTCCGCATTGTTTCCATTAGACATGGACCTAATAATTTACATGTACATATATAGTTTTAGAATCACAACTTCAAAACTAAACAAATAAGTCTACCATCAGTTTCAAAAAGCAAAGAACTACATCCCAAAAACTTGGTTCAATGTATGCTTCTGCATTTGCCTTTTCAATCCCATGAACATTCATCCGAACATAAAAAGCTTTTTACCTTTCACAAAGTTAAGTGTAAATGCTTCACCTGGAGCCATGCCTTTATCTCTCACAAACTTTCTCATTCCTTGCAGATAGTATCTTGGTTGACCTCGAGATGAACCTATAGCAGCTAAAACATTCCAAACATCACCTTCCACGTCCACAATCTTCAAACCCATCTTACGATTCAATCCAAGATCTTCAGCCTGTTTTTTAAAAAGGCGCTGTAACAAACAACGAACAATTCAATAAACAAAGAATTAACACATCTTTAAAATCTTACTAAAGTGTGATATATTAGTAAACTCATAATCACAAACTTACAAAATGACCGTCAACACGGAAAGAAATAGGTACAATCTGATTATCTTCATTCACAATAACCATACCACATTCATTGACATTAACGATGTCCTGTACAGCTTCAGCATCTGAACTCAAGACAATCTCTTCTATCACCTTTTCTTTAACAACAGCACAGACCTCCGGTGGAAGCACTAAATCACAGGTATCACAATTGAAAACCGTGATATGAAAAGTCTAAAGATCTATCATCTCAAAGACAATGAGATGATCAACAGTTAATGACAACTCATTCTTTATCTCCTTCCATCCGGTAGTTATGTAAAGTTCATTGTTGATATCTTCCATCCGTACAGACCAGTTTTGGTTTCCAGATCCTTTAATAAGAACCAGATATGAAGGAATAGTGTTTAACATCTTGTGATGAATAAAAGAACGATTAATACTCTACAATCAGAATAAAACACATTATATAGTATATTAGTAAAAATATATCATAAAATTAAGTAAATAAATAAAAAACAACAATTAAACAATTGTATCTCCAAAAAAATTACATGATGAATAATCTTCGAAGTTACATACCACATAATCTTCGTTACCAGATGGTTTGTAGTAAAAATTTTCACAAGGAGCAAGAGCAATGTCTTGATAAAAATACAATATTCTGAAACTTCTAATGCTTCTTCATAATGAAATATCAACCATGAATCTGAAGGTATTTTCAAACTGTCTACCAACTGACACCAACCATTATAGAAATAATATCTGCCATTGCTTAGAGGATAGATCTTGACTTTAAAAACATTTCCAGTTGTGGTCCAGATGTTTGTATTTCCAGTTAGATAATTAAACTGTTGAACCCAATTTTGATACTGTTTTGGCAAAATCTAAGCATAAATAAAAGAAACACTTTTATTTCTAGATATCATACAAAAAAATTAAAATTAAGTGTTAAACTAAGATCGGATAAAATTACTAACCAAACATTTCCTTTTACTGTCTTCAAGGTAACACGGAAATCCATAAATCATTCTCACGTAAAACTGTAACAGTATCAATCATATAGAATCAAAATAAATAACATTAAGAAACAAATGAATACAATCCATTAGGGTATGCAATACATCTAAATAAAAGATGATACAACTAATATATATCAAAATAATAATAGACAACATCGAAAAGGTGAGAATACATGTAATTTCTTATCATATCGAAATATATATATGTTTTACAGCAAATCATATAATTAAAACTTAAAACCTACTTTTCCGATTAAGTATCACAAATAGACATGCAGGATCATCCGCTGAATAAATTGTATAGAAAGACAGGATAGTGACTTGTGTCTATACCAAACAAAAACTTAAAAACAGTATACCAACTACTAATCAAAATAAGTTCAACTTTTCAAATACACATGAGAATACATCAGTTAAAATCGGAAATTTATATTATACTTCAGAATAACAGTATACCAACTACTAATCAAAATAAGACAAATGGTAGATACACGAAATGCAAATCACTTTTTTTAGAATCATATATGTCTATCATAACATGCATAATAACTACATAGTAATCGGATATACAAAAAAATTAGGACTATCAGAAGTTGTTCCAGTATAAGCCGCAACAATAAACGCAATCATAACCAACAATGGATTGAAAAAAACAGGGAGATACATGAATACACCACCGTCAATTACAACTTCTTCATTAAAACAGCAAGAACCATAATCGGCTATGGAATTCAAAACTAAAAGAATAAACATGAAAAAAAATACAAAACAAATCAGATTATTTAACAATACCTTTGTTATTATACAAGATGATATTGATGAAGATCGGAAGAAATCGGAGAAGATGATAGAGTTTCTTGGAGAAAGTCTACAAAGAAACGTGGAGAGAGAAAGGAACCGATATTTTGTGAGGATCTTTAAAAAGTTAGAAGGTTTAAAAATATCCCATGTAACCGGGTCGGATCATCCCATTTAGTTTTTCGTCAACATCTGTTTGACTTTTAATCAACACCAGTTTGAGTTTTGGTCAACAACTCATTTAGTATTCAACAGAAATTTGAATAACGCAATTAGTAGTTTGAAAATCTGTTTGACTTTTAGTCAACAGTTGGATGGAAACCCATGTTAGATTGAACAGCGTTTTGAACAGATGTTTAAACATCTATTTAGACTTAAATAGATGTTGGGGCTTAAACAGATGTTTGGCGTTCTACATCTGTTGTTTGGGCTTAAACAGATGTTTGACCTTAAACAGATGTTTGGCCAAACAGATGTTTGGCAATAAACAGATGTTTGGCCTTAAACAAATGTTTGAACTTAAACAGATGTTTGCCCATAAAGAGATATTTGTCCTGAAACCAAACATCTGCTTAAGGTCAACATCTGTTTCACTATTCGTCAACATCTGTTTGACTTTTGGTCAACATCTGTTAACATATAAACACTGTTAACATAAATTACAAATAATTAGCTAATAGACGACACACAATTAGCATCTTAAATCATCAAGACCCTTAACAATTTGACCATATGATTTAATCGTGTGTTTTATCTTAGATAGGACAACTCAAAAAGAAAATTCACTAAAAGGATAACATATTAAACGGGTAAAAAAAAGCTCAAAGTGTATTTTACTGTATAAATATTGTTACATACAAACACTGTTAACATAGACACTGATGCAATATCTGTTGTTGATGTTGAACTACTATTGTTGTTGGGCAGTGGTTCACCTTTGGTTGTTTAGATCTTTGGTTAATTCTTGTACCTTTGCTGAGTCAAGATTTTCTACCAACATCTGCTTGATGGCCAATTTAAAATATTGGGATTCTTGTTGCGCCTGTTCTTCTTCATCCATCTGTTTTTGCCTCTTTGTTTGATAGACAACAGCAACAGATGGAACAGTGGGTTTAGCAGATCTTTTAGTTGGTACGGTCTGTTTGATTGAAACCTCTGATGCTGGATAATCTTGCTTTTTAGGAACAGAGGGATCTTTCTTTCTTCTTTCTTCAAATTTTTTGTATGTCTCTATCACCTTAATCTCTTTCCACCTTGTGATTTGATTCCTTGAGCCATAATTTGCAGTTATAAGCTCTTCCTTCATTCTCTTAAACTTCAAAGCACTTTCAGGTACATTCTTTTTATACTGGGACCAGACTGGTGGGGTTGGTTTTATTGTTGAGTCTTCAAGCATCTTTTGTATTCTTGCAATTTCTTGCTTGAGCTCACTTATGGTCCAATCTTTGAATTGATACTTTTCTGCCTTGTATTTCTTGTTTTGTATGATGAGCTCAATGTAATCATTCCTTAGGGTTTCATCATCTCTTTCTGATAACTGCTGACAAAGATCTTTTGAAAACTGCTCTAATGTTCTGACTTGGCTGAGCAGATATTGCAAATATCTCTGTATTTCTTTATCAGATTTTCCTTTTGTGTCTCTTTTTGAGATATCCTCTCCTTGTTTAACCTTCAATTGAAGGTATTCATGAATGTTCTTTGGCAAAGGATACCCTTGAAGAGATGGAAAACTCATCTTTTCAGGATTATCTTCATAATAGAAGGATTTGATCTCCTCCCTAACTGCTGGAAGATCCAGAGGAAATTTCACACTCAATGGAACAAAGTCAGTAGTTTGGTCTGGGGTTAGAATTGAAGCAGTTGAAGCAGCTTTTTGTACAGTTGATATGATCAGAGGTTGTGAAGATATTGGAAGTGGAGAAGCTACAGTGTCATCTTCAAGTTTGACATTTGTTATCCTCCTTCTTTTGATTTTTGGTGTGGTTGAAGGTGTTGAACTTGGAGTTGGATTTGTGGATTGAGTGGTGGTTGGTAAAGTAACAACAACATTTGTTGTGACAACAACTGTTGAAACCACTGATGTATCAACAGCTGTTGATATAACAGGTGTCTCAACATCTGTTGGCTTTGTAGTTTGATGTGAGGAACTTTTGGGGATTTCAGAAGGTGATGTATACACCACTGATGTATCAACAACTGTTGATATAACAGGTTTCTCAACATCCGTTGGCTTTGTGGTTTGAGCTGAGGAAGAAATGGAGATTTCAGAAGGTAATTTATCAACCACTGAAGTATCAACAGCTGTTGATATAACAGGTGTGGAAGTGGGTTGAATGGTGGTTGGTAAAGTGACAACAGCATTTGTTGTGACAACAACTGTTGAAACCACTGATGTATCAACAGCTGTTGATATAACAGGTGTCTCAACATCTGTTGGCTTTGTATCAACCATCCAACCATTCAATACTTGCCGAAACCATACAATACTTTGTAGTTTGAGGTGAGGAACTTTTTGGGATATCAGAAGGTGATGTATCAACTACTGATGTATCAACAACTGTTGATATAACAGGTGTCTCAATAGCTGTTGAAGTACCCTGCTCTTCCTTTGCCATCAGAACTTCCTTTTCTTTTTCAAATCTTTTAGAACCCTTTCTTTCCATTTTCTCTTTTCTATTTGCTTTTTGTCAGCAAAGGCATTGAGAGTCACATCAACCTTCTTTGTACCATCTGGCCTTGGAATTTCTACAACAGGTTTAGCCTTAGGATCAGGTTTTAGATACAAACCATCCTTTCCTTTCTTTCCTTTCTCCCCCTTTTTGGCATCATCAGGGTTTTCTACGTAGCTCACTTGTTGTGGTAGCAAATGATGAAGCAGTGGATCGAGACTTTGAGGATTGTAACAACTGTTGCAATATATTTTTGATATCTGCCATAGATGTTTCAAGATTGGTAACTCTCTCCGTCAAATTCTGATATTTTAAACCATCACCCAATTTAATGGGATCATCTGATTTCCTACCAGCAGTGGTTGTTTTTTAACTATCAGTGGATAGCCGACAGTGATTCAAACACTGATGTTTGGAGTTAAACAGATGTTTAACCTTAAACAGATGTTTGCCATAAACAGTTGTTTTGCCATAAACAGATGTTTGGCCTTAAACAAATGTTTGACCTTAAACAAATGATTGCCCATAAACAGATGTTTGGTCTTAAACCAACTATCAGTGGATAGCCAACAGTGATTCAAACACTGATGTTTGGAGTTAAACAGATGTTTAACCTTAAACAGATGTTTGCCATAAACAGTTGTTTGGCCATAAACAGATGTTTGGACTTAAACAAATGTTTGACCTTAAACAGATGATTGCCCATAAACAGATGTTTGGTCTTAAACCAAACATCTGTTTAAGGTCAACATCTGTTTGACTATTGGTGAACATCAGTTTGACTTTTGATGAACATCTGTTTCAGTTTTTCTCAACATCTCATTTAGTATTCAACAGAAATTTGAATAACACAATCAGTGGTTTGAACATATGTTTGACATTTGGTCAACAGTTGGATGGAAACCAATGTTAGATTAAACAGTATGAATGAATAAACACTGAAGTATCATAAAACTGTGAATGAATATCGTGAAAAGTTAGATGTGATACAACAGTTGAGAGGAGACCTTTGCATTTTAGGCTTGTTTCTTATTTTGAATAACTGTTGATGATGTTGAGAGTTTTTTGAAACGTCCACTTTCCATGAGGTCAAAACTCAATAATTTATCGACGAAAATCATGACCCGATTTAAACTTTTTACATACCATTAGAAATAAACTTAATTGTTCATACAAAAACCATTTTGTTTAGACACTCGCAACCAACCGGGTTTATACGTAAGACATGGCATACTAAGATTTAAAGTTTAACAACTAAACATAAACTGTTTGTAAGAAAAGTATTTGAAACACCCTTAATGCACATTCAGAAATATTATTAATGACATACTATTTTTAACAAAAAATTGGGCATGACTCGTTCGTAACATGAGCGGTTCCCTGTTTTTAACAATCATCATTTCAAGAAATTCTACGACACGTTCAAAAGACATAACATGTTAAGCTTTAAAGTCTAGCTACTAATCATAAGTTATATACCACAAAGGTATTTTTGACCCATAACATAATTACAAAACTAGCGGAAGCGCATGGTGGATGTGATTCATGTGTGTTCGTTCCAAGTCGCCAAGCCATTATGTTGAGGATTTATGTAACAACCTTGATTTTCAAACATGTACTTGTTTGATACATATATCATATTTTGAGATGCAATTTGTTTGATACATGTTTAGTTTTATTGTTGCAGCATGTTTTGCCGACCCAAACACGTGAATAATTTCAATTTGTTCTAGTTTCATACTTATAAACAAGACAATATTAATTACAAGGTCCTAACATGTCATTTTGTGAAAGTATAAGCTAAGGGACTTAATTGTCATTCCTTGAAACTTGTTTGAAAACTTCAATTTTTAAATCCGTATTTTAAAACCGCCACTATTCTACAAAATATAAAGTTCGGGGACTAAGTTGTCATTTTTGAAACTTAAATGTTCAGGTTAAAAATGTAAATGTTGTAAAACATAAAATTTAGGGTCCTTTATGACATTTCTGAAACTAGTTTTATAAATAAAAATATAAGTTTTTAAAACTTTTAAAAGTTTAGGGTCTAAAATACAATTTTTGAAACTTATATTTTTATAAAATAAAATACATATATTTTTAAATTTAAAGTCCAAGGACCATTGGGTCATTTTATCAAACTTGAAGTCTAGGGACCATTCTTGTCATATTTGAAACTATTTTTCAGTTAAAAACCCTAACCGGGTTAAAAATTTATAAAAGGGATCCATGTTTAAACATTAACTCAGTTAACTTGTTCAGTTAACAAGTCCAAGGACCAATCTTGACATTTTCAAAGATGCTTTAACCGGATAAACTAACCCGGTTAGTTATTTTATAAAGGAAACATGTATTAAAGCTAACCTAGTTAGGCATTTTGGTTAATTAGTGAGGGACCTGTTTTGACTAACTCAGAAACACCAGGGACTGATTTTATAACTTCGATTCAAACCGATTATTACCGTTTGTATCGCCGGAAATCGGTCCAAAACGCAAACAGACAAAGCTCACTGATCTACGAACATTTCTGCTTGTTCTCCTCGACATCATGAACCGTCCAAACTCATCAATTGTACCAAACCATGCAAACATGCCTACGGAACCAGAATTCTTTTTAAAATTCTTAGTGGGAATCTGTATTGTCTGTTTTCGTATGTATGAGGATCAATTGGAGTTGTTAAAACGTTCCCGATACCTTCACGAACCTACTGCACCTTTCAATTCACGCAAACACTTCATAAAACATCTCTGGTTCTCCTCTGTTTCTTCGCCGGAAATCCAACTCGCCGGACTTAGCCGGAAGCCCACCTAATATCGATATCGGATCATTTTTCTTCGACAAATCGGTATAACTTCACCTGTTCATCGTTGCTACAAATTTAATTTAGTTTTGGTTCATGTTTGATAGGTTAATTTAGCGGGTTGACTTCTGTTGACTTGATGATTGGGGAAGATGATGATTTATTTTTGTATTTCAATTCTTATTTTTAAACAGTTTACAAATAAATTCATATTAATTCGATGTTAACTTTATAAAATCCGAAATTTTTATCTTACATTCCTTACATGTTGGTGCATTTATTAAAAATATAAAAGCTTGTAAAATTTTATAAATCTATTTTATTTTAATTAAAACTGTTCTGACTTTAAATATTTATATAAATTCGAATTTTTGGAGTTTATTTATGAAATTTTTATGCTGCATATTTTGAACAGTATACTTTGTAAAAATAAATTTTTATAAAATATTTGAAACTGTTTTGATATTTTTATAATTAAAACAGTTAAATCTCATATTCTATAGAGTTAATTACATTAATTTAATTATTCTGAGTTATAAATTATATCCAAAATTATTTTTATAATTTCATGCATGTTATGTTGAGATTATAAAAAAATCAGAAACCATGTTTAATTATCTTGCATGTTATTTTTATATAATAAACTTTATAAAATCAATCTTTGTGAAATTATTGTTTTAATTCCAGAATATTATATAAAATTTGTCAAAGGCCATAATATTCATTTTAAATCTGTATTATTGCATGTCATTATTTAAAAATATTATTTCTAAATTTTTCTGTTATTAAATAATTATTTACGTAATTATTTATACAATTATTCAGTCATTTCATTTTAACATATAATTAAACTGTTATATAAAACATATTTATTTTCTGCCATGATAATTATTTTTAATCTGATTTATACTTGTTATATAATTAAAATGTCATTTTTAATTATTCTGCCCTAAATTAATTATTAGATAATTAAATTGTATAATTGTCATGTTATTTTGGAAATACACATTTATTTTCTGTTTTAACTATATAAATATAAATTCTATATCCAGAAATTATATAACTTAGTTATTTATACAAAATACATTGTTCTTAAATAATCCATGCATACTTATCCTCCGCTTCCCCAATTAAGTTGTTCAAAACCCATAGTTACCATTTATGTCAAACCATACCAAACACCATGGACTTAGTTTCCAGTTTACAATTAACAATATTTGTTGATACCAATTGCAATATTTTGTGCATGTTCAAATCATTAGAGTAACGTGGACAAACCTTGTTCCCGCCAAAACTCTCACACTTTGCATAGTAGTTTGGACTTACCCGAAATCAAGGTGAGTACATAGACCCCTCTTTTACTGTTTTCAAACTGTTTTGGGGTGAAACACATGTGCCTATTTGTTACTTTCATGCTTTCCTGTTTTTCACATCATATACTTGCTAGGTTTATTAGTACACTTATAGTACACGATTTACATTACATTGTTTTGCTATGTATGTTGACTGATAGCATACTTAGTACATGGTTTTACTTTACATTTCTGCTATGTATGTTGACTGATAGCATGCTAGCACATTGATTTACATGACTTTTCTGCTTTGTATGTTGACTTAGCATATTTAGCACATTGTTTTCATTTAACATATTTACAATTGGTATAACATTTGGTTTGTACAAACGGGACATATATACGTTCATTAACATTAGCTACGCCGCTCGGTAGTAAGTAATGGTACCATAGGACTTGACAACTCCCGTTCCTAAAATCCTAGGTTTGTTTGGATGGATGGAATGACTGAATCCGAAAACAATTTGATAACCTTGACTAAAAGGGTTATCCGACGAGTCACAAAGGCTTGAATGTATGCGTTAACTTACCACATAAATGTTTATACCAGCAAAACATGCATTTACTTTGCAAAACATAACTTTTTGATAAATTCAAAATACTTTGTTTTGTACATCTTTACATTTGATTTATGTGACTACACCTTACTTACCATACATAACATTTGTTACACAGTACTTGACTACATTTGACATGGTTTATACAAGGACTTTTTGACAATTGGTTTAAACATGGACTTTATACATTGATGGTTTGTTTAAGTGACTTAAGTAACGAGATGCATGTAGTATGATACAAGCATGGTGGATACGCCGCTGGCATTTCCTATATACAAGTGCTTGTATTGTACTACATGTAGTAGCGTTACTTAGATCATTCAATTTGGACTCATACATTTTATACAAACAACATATTTTTCACAAGACTTTGGTTAACAAAACAATTTACAAGGTTCATGACTAACTTTTATTAAACATTTCTTTAAACTCAAGTCATGAATCCTATTTTCATAAAACCTATGTATCTCACAGGCATTTTTATGCTGACGTACCTATTTTTACATGTGTTTCAGGATATGATGCGTAGGATTTATCAAGATACACCTAGGCTGACTTGGACTTTAGCAACAATAAAAGATGCAAGACTAGTTAATTATGTTATATTTTCCTGTTTTGTTAAGCATGTAACTCTCTTAAGCAATAAAACAAAATTTCAATCTCCCATGTGTTATGAAACAATGATTCTGTTACAACACTCCCCGACGTTTCCGCCACGATTTGTTGTTTTTACGTGGTCGGGGTGTGACAATTTACCTACATCAAACAACAAACTTGAAGAGTTAAATTCCATTAACTATGTTACATTTTATCTAATAAACCAATTCATCTATTTCGTGTCTTCACATTATTCTTGCACTTACTACCCGTCGAAACGGGTCAAAACATACTTATCTCAAAATAGATATAAAACATACGATTCATTACTTACCCGTTGAAACGAGTCAAAACATACTATCTCATTAGTGAGATAAAACATACATTTATTAATCCGCTAGAAACGGGTAATTACATTCGTAACATAAACTTCCATTCGGTCCGTTTACCACGAACGAATACATTCCGTTCATCTTTTATACTTGCATCAACTCCAATCCGTTTATAACGGTTCGAGTAATTACATTCCTCTCTTACATAACTTTCCAATATACGGTTCATTCGAGATAAACCGATCATAACACAATATCATTCATAAACTTTCATTTCATATGACCCGTTTGTGACGGGTCATGCTATCTACAACATAACTACTACGGACCACCAAAATTATAATTTTGGTACAAAACGACAACTTACAAAATAAAGTTTGTATGCATAAAACAACATACCTCGATCTTGCCAGCTTTCCAAATTTCCGAGCGTTTGAGCTTTCTTCTTTTACGCCTACATTAATACATTAACTCATTTAGCCCAAACTATATCATTCCATCATTCATATAATTCCTCATATGACAACATTATCATAAATGAACAAATTTCACATATTTGTTCTCTTAGACATTTCATCGAACACTTGGCGGGTTTCGCATTAATAGGACACTTAATACAAGCATATAAAGCATGACTTTACTAGTTTATCTCACATATTATCATCAATCATTCAAGTTTACATAACTCTTTTATTCCTCATCAATTTACTTAACATTCATGTATTACAAACAAGATCATACATCAAGATTTCACATATATATTTCTACTTAATCATCCTATTCATGCTAACTTTTCATCAAATGGGTTTTTGCAACAAATCACTCAAAATGCTAAAATCAAACATTATTCATGTCCTATTTTGTAATCATAACTTCCAATCATTCAAATGTTTGCATAAATTCATGATTGGGTGAAAAACCCATTTCCTATAATTCATCAAATCAAGGAATTTGACTTACCACTTTACTGAGTACGTTTAGATGATCGAGATTTAGGGTCATGCAACTGATTATCCTTGAAATCTCTACTCAATTTGATGGAATTGACAAAGCTAGGGTTTTCACCTTGTCCCTGCCCTTTGTTGGATCGCCCAGACTCACACAATGTGTGTGTGAGTTTTAATTTTTCATTCTTTTATTAATTAGAGTTTTGACATTTAACACCTTTGGCCCTTCTAGTTTATTCACTTATTTAATTTAAGCGCTTGTCATTTTATTACTAGTAATTGTAACATTTCCCATTAACCAAGTTAAATTTTAATTAATTTAACTTATGCCTAATAAACCTTTTTGGTGTGTTACAAGTCTACCCCACTTAAAAGAGGTTTCGTCCCCGGAACCTGGACACATAACAAATTAAATATCTACGTAACGAAGAGAAAATGATAGTACTTCCGCATTTCATCTTCCGCTTCCCATGTAAGTTCCGATCCTTTTCGATGTTGCCATTACACCAGGACTTGTCTAAAAGCTTTATTGCGAAGGTTCTTTACTTTAGCATCTTTAATGGCTATCGGTCTTTGGACATAATTTAACCCTTCATCTAGTTCAATGCCGTCAAGAGGTACGTACGCCATTTCATCCGCAAGGCACTTTCTCAATTGTGATATTGTGAATCCCGTCTAGTGTAGACGGCAATTCTAAACGATATGCAACCTTCCCAACTCGAGCTACAATCTCAAATGGTCCGATATAGCGAGGTCCCGATTTACCCCATTTACAAAAACGAATTACACCTTTCCATGGGGATACTTTCAATAAAACATAATCCCCGAATTGAAACTCAATAGGATGTCTTCTCTTGTCCGCATAAGCCTTTTGCCGATCTTGAGCCGCTTTCAGTCAAGCTCTAATAAGATCGTTCTTTTCGTTGGTCATCGCTATCAAATCGTTAGGCGCAAGCTCCCTTTGTCCTACCCTCCCCAAAATCTACGCGCATGCCCTCAACATATCAACAAGTTTTTGGATGGTTCTTTGTGATTGGCCGTCAGTCTGAGGGTGATAGGCGGTGCTTATGTGTAACTTCGTGCCCATATTTTCATGAAACTTCTGCCCGTAGCGAGAGGTGAATTTCGTATCTTGATCTAAGATGATTGACACGGGCACCCCGTGTCGAGATATTATCTCATTCATATATACTTCCGCCATCCTTTCCGAGGAGTAGGCCTCTCGAATAGGTAAAAAGTGGGCACTTTTTGTGAGTCGGTCCACAATTACCCATATTGTATCGTGCCCTTTTTTTTCGTTTTCATTTTTCGTTTTAGGAAGTTTAGTCACCAAATCCATTGTTATTTCCTTCCATTTCCATACCGGAATTTCCAAAGGTTGAAATTCTCCGTACGGTTTCTGATGTTCTGCCTTCTCTTTGAAACATGTTAAGCATTTCGCGACATACTTAACAACATCGCGTTTCATACCCAGCCACCAATAGTTTGCCTTCAAGTTCCGGTACATTTTTGTTGCCCCGGGGTGAATTGAATACCCTGACTTATGGAAGAGGTAGTATTCACTTACAGTCATAAGTACATATCTTGTTCTCGTCTTAAAATCAGGAGTTGAACTTTCATGCGTTTACCATTCGTAGTGGGTCATTCTATTTCCACCTCACTCATACATCATAGAAGATATTACATTCTAACATTAGCCCCACGAATACTTGTCGTGAGTTTACCTCGGTGTTCTTTTAGTAGCATCCTTTCTAGGTACTTTCGCTAACACATAATAATTTGGACCATTTACATACTCATTTTACTAACATTCATTTGAGTTAAACGTTACCACCGGATAATTATTATTTCATTCCCACTTATCTGGAGCAAACCACTACATTCCATTACTAATGTTGCTCCTAATTTCTTTCATATCCTCATGGAAGGTTAGCATATGATAGTACGCACTACTGTAATCATTTAAATATTGATACACCATCATAATTACCATTTTCATACTCACTTATCCATACTCGTTATGAGGATTACGCATCAATCTACATTTTCTACTGTTCCTTGAACTACTTACAACTTTAAGTCTAGCCTCAAATTTAATCTTTCGTATCACTTATTATTAACTCTTTGCATGCACTACTTATTAAACTAACCGAGTATGTCATGCAAAAGCATCATACGAGCGTTTAACCAATTAGTCTAAACTTCCATTCAAGACCTTTAGATCTTCCTCTTAATGATATAAATACCTTCTTATGTTGACCATTAAAAGTCGAACATTTCATACCATACCATAATTATCCTACCCTTTATTTCGTTCACACGTACAAATCAATCTACAGATTCTTACTTATCAATCAAGAACTAAACATTTTACTAACCTTGATTTCATTACATAGACCAATGATCCGTGGCCCGGATCGTCCCGCTCCTTCATGAGTTCTCACCATAACCGGATTAACCTCATTCATCCGTGTGATGAACTTCCGCTCGTGCACATCCTTTCTCAACACTACTAGCTTTATCACATCGAGCGTTCTACCCCCTTCATCTATAAAATTTAGGATTAGCATATTTCATTCAAATTCCTTCAAGTATGGCACTTATCAACTCATTTTGACCCGTTCACAACGGGTCAACACATGACCGTTTCCTAATGTATCATTCCCACTCGTTTGACCCGTACTCAACGGGTCAATACATGACCATCCCTTAATATACCATTTTCATTTGTTCATTCACTGTATTTGGTGTTAATTCACCTACGTTCTCTCACAGATCCCTTACTAATGAGTGTCCTACATTACACATTGCATTTCTTACGTAATACTTCCAATATTCGTAAATAATTATTATTTACTGACTTATGCAATTTAACCTTTTAAAGTCAACTGCCACTTAGTACTTTTGTATATAAGTACTGTAGTACGCGTTGTACTCACTTTCAATTCGTACATACTTACAAAACGTCTTTAGCTAACATCTTAACTAATATTCTTTCCATACCTTTCATTAACATTACCAAGTTCTCATTTCCATCTTAAAACTTCTCAACTAAAATTTATGACCGGTTTACCCCTATAATGAGGTCTTACCGGTTTAACATTATGCCAACCATTTCAACAAAACGTACCTTAACATTTCTCATTTATTTATATGTTCCACTTGATTTCGAATATTCAAACACGTATACATCTTCATGTAAATAATTTCAAAGTGACTGCGAAATCACCTTCCTTTAGCGTCCAAGTGCATGCTTGCCTCATTGCTTCCTCTTAACCTGTTTGCCATCCATGCTCAAGTCAATTGACAAGATTTCCATACTTACATATCATTACATTCGTAATATTATTAGCTTATGTGAGCATACATACAACTGTTCACTTTCTTTCTATTCATACGTTACTTGACTTTTGTTAGTCAAATTTCGTATAAATGAGACATTTATTAATAGTTATCTCATTTCAAATCCATACAACTAAACTATCATCAAGCATAACACGTAATTCATCTAGTACATAACACATTAACTCTTTACTTTAACAATTGCGTCTAATGGCCATTCCATGATATCCCTATATTGTTGACTTTTAGAAAGTCAACTGTCTTACATACACACTTTAAACTTTTGAACATGTATTCATCTAAATATGGTAGGCCATAATATTAATATCCTACACATTTCATACTCATATTGTATGACATATACAATTTACGTGATCCTCTAAACAATACACATATACATTCGCATATACGTACTTTCACATGCTAATGCTCCATGATTCTACAATAGAAAATTTCATTCAAGATAACTATATAACATAATTTCAACATATCCTTTACTAATAAGCTCGTATGATTCACATTTAGCACATATTCGCCTCTCAATCATACTAAAGCAAATCATTAAATACACATAAGTATCACACCATTCAAGCACAGGGTACAAGCCTCTAATGCATAATTCTTATTAAAGCATACATTTATCCGAATTCTCATACGAATTCCATCTAATTCACATTCTTCAAATAATTTTCACCACTAATCTCATCATTTTTATTTTCATTTATTAACAAATCAGGTTCCTTCACATATCCAAGTACTTTAGTCTACATTTACTTCTTTCATTATTCATAATCATACGTTTCAAACTCCACTTTATACGTTCGTCATTCAATTCATGCCATTCCGTACATTACATTCGACTTTTACGAATTTCATTTCATCATTACCACACCATTTTGATCACATACATCTTATTATACCTATTAAGGACTTTACGGGAACAAAAAATAGGCTTTCGGATAACACGGGGACCCCTAGTATGTAAAACGAAACAAAACAGCAGACTGAAGCCGCACGAGGCTTCGGCGACGGCCGGAGTGCCCGTCGGTGACGGTCCCTAAAAAACCGCGTAGGGTGAAAACTGCCGTAGGCAGGAAGATAGGGCGTCGGCTGGGGCAGTCGCGTCGGCGACGCAGTTCTCCGGCGTCGGCGACGCCCCTCCGATCTGCCTTATCGCTGCTGCATTTTTCTTTTGTTGTTTGACCGACTATCAAGCCCGGTTCCGACCACATGGACCCCGTAACCCTTCCGACTTTTATCATTCTAATATCAAGCTAAATTTTTATTCTAATAAACACTTTACACCTACTATTATATACAGAAACTTAAGCATTTACCTTAATTGCGACCTTGGAGCGAACACACCTTCGAGCGAGCTGTCAGTTTGAGTTCAAGCACCATTACTTACGCATTGAATCCCTCAAACCTCAGCTCTGATACCAACTTGAAACGTCCACTTACCATGAGGTCAAAACTCAATACTTTATCGACGAAAATCACGACCCAGTTTAAACTTTTTACATACCATTAGAAATAAACTATTTGTAAGAAAAGTATTTGAAACACCCTTAATGCACATTCTGAAATATTATTAATGACATACTATTTTTAACAAAAATTGGGCATGCCCCGTTCGTAACATGAGCGATTCCCTGTTTTTAACAATCATCATTTCAAGAAATTCTACGACACGTTCAAAAGACATAACATGTTAAGCTTTAAAGTCTAGCTACTAATCATAAGTTATATACCACAAAAGTATTTTTGACCCATAACATAATTACAAAAGTAGCGGAAGCGCATGGTGGATGTGATTCATGTGTGTTCGTTCCAAGTCGCCAAGCCATTATGTTGAGGATTTACCTACATCAAACAACAAACTTGAAGAGTTAAATTCCATTAACTATGTTACATTTTATCTAATAAACCAATTCATCTGTTTCGTGTCTTCACATTATTCTTGCACTTACTACCCGTCGAAACGGGTCAAAACATACTTATCTCAAAATAGAGATAAAACATACCATTCATTACTTACCCGTTGAAACGAGTCAAAACATACTATCTCATTAATGAGATAAAACATACATTTATTAATCCGCTAGAAACGGGTAATTACATTCGTAACATAAACTTCCATTCGGTCCGTTTACCACGAACGAATACATTCCGTTCATCTTTTATACTTGCATCAACTCTAATCCGTTTATAACGGTTCGAGTAATTACATTACTCTCTTACATAACTTTCCAATATACGGTTCATTCGAGATAAAACGATCATAACACAATATCATTCATAAACTTTCATTTCATATGACCCGTTTGTGACGGGTCATTCTATCTACAACATAACTACTACGGACCACCATAATTATAATTTTGGTACAAAACGACAAGTTACAAAATAAAGTTTGTATGCATAAAACAACATACCTCGATCTTGCCAGCTTTCCAAATTTCCTAGCGTTTGAGCTTTCTTCTTTTACGCCTACATTAATACATTCACTCATTTAGCCCAAACTATATCATTCCATCATTCATATAATTCCTCATATGGCAACATTATCATAAATGAACAAATTTCACATATTTGTTCTCTTAGACATTTCATCGAACACTTGGCGGGTTTCGCATTAATAGGACACTTAATACAAGCATATAAAGCATGACTTTACTAGTTTATCTCACATATTATCATCAATCATTCAAGTTTACATAACTCTTTTATTCTTCATCCATTTACTTAACATTCATGTATTACAAACAAGATCATACATCAAGATTTCACATATATATTTCTACTTAATCATCCTATTCATGCTAACTTTTCATCAAATGGGTTTTTGCTACAAATCAATAAAAATGCTAAAATCAAACATTATTCATGTCCTATTTTGTAATCATAACTTCCAATCACACAAATGTTTGCATAAATTCATGATTGGGTGAAAAACCCATTTCCTATAATTCATCAAATCAAGGAATTCGACTTACCACTTTACTGAGTACGTTTAGATGATTGAAATTTAGGGTCATGCAACTAATTATCCTTGAAATCTCTACTCAATTTGATGGAATTGACAAAGCTAGGGTTTTCACCTTTTCCCTGCCCTCTGTTTGATCGCCCAGACTCACACAATGTATGTGTGAGATTTAATTTTTCATTCTTTTATTAGTTAGAGTTTTGACATTTAACACCTTTGGCCCTTCTAGTTTATTCACTTATTTAATTTAAGCGCTTATCATTATATTACTAGTAATTGTAACATTTCCCATTAACCAAGTTAAATTTTAATTAATTTAACTTATGCCTAATAAACCTTTTTGGGGTGTTACATTTTTATTGACACTGACATTTTAGAATATGTTAAGATGCATGTTGAGATTATTAAAATAAACTATTACATAGAAAAATAGAAATTTAATGAAATATTTATAAACTATTACACGCTAGAGTTAACACTTGTTAGGATTTCGTAGACTCTGGCCTTTCTCCATGTGATTTCATGCTCTCTTTTGTTTTTCAGGTCAGTTAGCATGTTGCAGATTTTCTGATCCTGTTTTAGAAGTTGTGTGAGAAAGTCTTCTGCATTCTTTTGGAAATCTGATGGAGGAGAGTAGAGGACTTCATCAAGCAATGCTATGCTGTTCCAGGTTTTCTTGTAATTAGTGTCATTGATTATGTCGACTTTACTGTTTAGTTCTTCGTCTGTTCTTTTTTCTTTGAGTGACCACATCGAGAATTGGGTTTTAACATCGCTGGTGTCTGACCTGTGGTAGAAGCTGAAGTTTGTCATGTAGATATTTGTTGGATTTTCTGATGTGGAACAATCTTTCACAGACAGTGACTTGTAGGACAATTTGTTGATGTTTTGAATCAAAAGTAATTATCGGTCTTTTATAGAGTTTAAAAACGCGTCTACATGGTAAATGAAGAGGTTAATTGTAATTATGACAATCTGCTTTTGTTCTTTGAACTTCGAAAATTTATCCCTTGGGTTTCTTGGTATTTAATTTTAATGTTTTCCCATAAAAGTTGGGGTTTGAAAAGGTTTTTGCATTAAAAGATTGCTGTTTTGAAATGTTTATATAAACTCATGGCCACTTCACATGTTTTTCATCACGATTTCCTACGAAGATATCATACTTTCAAGAAAATCGAGTAATATAGTTTATTGAAATGGCGTCATTCCTTCTGTAAAATCAGATGATTTAAAGCAGCGTTTTGTAAAGCATATAGAGGAACAGGTGTATGAAGATAGGGCTACTCTTCAAGAGCTGAAGAGATGTTTTGATGGATTGCAAGTTGGCCTGTTCATGAGAGAGCAGGTTTCCAGAAATCTTTTGTGGATGCCTTCAACTTCAGTTCGTGAGCTTTGTGTTGTTAGCAATATAGAGTGCGGTGATAGAGACGTGGAGTTCATGGCGATGCTGAAGGACATACATCGAGAGGTTCAGCAATCCATGGAGTTGAAGCTGACATTTCTTAATTCTTACGATTATTGTTAGATTTAAAAGTTTAGGTGTTCAGTATGTTATGTAATAATTGGACTTTTAATGTCATGAATAAATGAATAAATTTTAATCTTATCAATCTATGTTGCGTTTGTAGGAAAAAAAAAAAAAGAGAACGTCAATTTTAAATTACCATTTTGCGTATTTTGAATTTCAAAAGTTATTGATATATTCAGTAATTACTGATTTGATTTGATAGCAATTGTCATCATGACATTTCTAATTTTTATATTAACTTTAATTAAGATAAAATAACCGTTAATTTGAAATTCCCATTTTGCATATTTTCAATGTCCAAAGCTCAAGAAATTAGCATTAATTACTGATTTCATATGCAACAAAATGTCATCAACAATTTTTTATTTTAACTTTAATTTTTATCACCAAAACAATATTCGAGGAACTCTTATCTCATTGGAATGTAACGATTAGGTAAAATTGTAATTTCATTGTAATTCTAGTTTTCATTTGATAATTTCATTCTATAATTAATTAACCACATCAACAATAAAAATGTGAGCAGTTGATGTTTTTTAGGAAAACCAATGATTGTCAATATCAGTGGATGTCAACAATAAAAATGTGAGCAGTGACTATTTTTTAACTATCAGTGGATAGCCAACAGTGATTGAAACACAGATGTTTGGTCAGTCAGTGGTCAACATGAAGAATGAAGAAACAAAGGTTCTCTTTCAGCAGTGGATAACATTTAACAATCAGATGTTTGAACCAAAACAGTGGTTGTAACAGACTTTTAAGGATTAATGAAAACTATCATTTTTAACTATTTTGAGGATGTTTGACCTTAAACAGATATTTGACCTTAAATATCTGTTTGGACATAAACAGATGTTTGCGCTTAAACAAATGTTTGACCTTAAAAAGAAGTTGGCCCATAAACATCTGTTTGCAAAAAAAAATACCAATTTCAAGAATACTATACCCAAACAATCAAAATTAGGAGCTTAATAATCATCCAAGTGTACTTCATTTTTATTTAGTAGTATAAAGATCAAACCACTGTTCAATTTATAGTACAGATCAGTTAGCATGCTGGGGTGATGTGATAAATACTGTTACATATAAACATCTCAGTGATATGACATCTAACAATCTAATAGAGTATAAAACACTGATGTGATAAATACTGTTACATATAAACACTGTTAACTTAAACAAAGGTAGAATATTTGCTGTTAATGCTGAACCACAGTTGTTGTTGGGCAGTGGTTCGTATTTCAGTTTGTATAGGGTTTGTCTCGAGAGATAAACTATAGCGAACCACTACTACACTAAATACTGTTACATAAGAAACACTGATACATAAATACTAAAGTTGAATCCGCTGTAGATGCTGAACCACTGCTGCTACTGAGCAGTGGTTTTCCTTTCGTTGATCGGGCTTTAGGTACATAAGTGCTTGTCTTTAACAGGGCTTTGTCTTCAACAGTGGATAGGCCTCATCAGTCTTTAAGTCCATCAGTCTTTATAAGGAGCAGTGTTTAATTATAACAGTCCTTAGCATGAACAGCTGTTATAACCACTCCATAACCCTTTGAGAGGAAGCAAGTGTCCGTCTATTAAATTGAGAGGAGTCATTGCATTACATCCCTGTTGAAAAACAGAATCCATAAATTTAGAGAAAATGGATTTGAAAGATGATAACCCAACAGTGGAGGATCTCATTCTACAGCTCCGATAAATTCAGGGGTATTCTCAAATAATGGTTCCTAGATGTTTGAAGAACGACAAAGACAGACAAATGTCCACAGGGCTACTTCTTTGAACATTTGTCGGTCTTCAAACATCTAGGAAGCATTATTTGAAAATAACCCTGAATTTATCAAAGCTGTAGAATGAGATCCTCAACTATTGGGTTATGATCTTTCAACCCCATTTTCACTAAATTTATCAATTCTGTTTTTCAGACCTCCGAAAGCCACCTATCCAGCTCCAAAGAGATCGAGACAGCTTGAAGCATAACCTGGACTTGTTGTAATTCCACCAATTCAGTATTTAATCCCAATATACCAACTCAATACAAATAACAAATATTTGGTGTGCTACAACTGTAAATAACTCAGGAAACAGATTTGAAACCATAAATATGGATTATAGAGATCTATGAATGAAACATGGGTGAATAAACCAACAAAACAGATTGTGAAAAACAAAAACTACAAACATATCAAAATCAATCTACTAGTAATCACATGGTACACCAATGCAAGCATCTGAATAAACAATAACAAATCAAAGACAATTTACCGATACTTACCGAAACCATAACTGGTCAGATTTATGTGCGGCTCTTAACTACATTCTGTAGAATCTGTACATCTAACAAATAATCAAAGAACAAAGAAACAAATAATCAGAGATGAGATACATAAGTGCTTGTCTTTAACAGGGATTTGTCTTCAACAGTGGATAGGCCTCATCAGTCTCTAAGTCCATCAGTCTTTATAAGGAGCAGTGGTTAGTTATAACAGTCCTTAGCATGATCAGCTGTTAAAACCATTCCATAACCCTTTGAGAGGAAGCAAGGGTCGGTCTATTTAATTGAGAGGAATAATTGCATTACATCCCTATTGAAAAATAGAATTGATAAATTTAGGGAAAGTGAGGTTGAAAGATGATAACCCAATAGTGGAGGATCTCATTCTACAGCTTCGATAAATTCAAGGGTATTCTCAAATAATAGTTCCTGGATGCTTCCAAAGAAGCAGCACTTTGGACATCTGTTGTTCTTCAAACATCTATATCTATTATTTATTCTATCTATTATATATAATAAATGAAAGTTATTTGGTCCACGTGGCCCAAATAACTTCCATTTATTATATATAATAGATAGAATAGATAATAGATAATAGATGTTTGAAGACAACAGATGTCCAAAGTGCTTGTAAATCCCAATATCAATCCGGATCACAGTGGTTGATTGTTTTAGTCCAAAACACATGTTGATTAGGTGTTTGTACTATGAAAAAGTTAAGAAGAATCAAGAATAAAGATAAAGCTAATGGTATGATGAATACAACAAGTGTTGTGTTGTATTGAATCCAAACAAGAAGATAAATCAATAATGCACCTTGGAAATCTGATTAAGCACAAGAGTAGAGATTGAAATGTAAACAACACTAATATTCACCAAGTGTGGCCAAAAGCTTAGCTAGGGCAACAATACAATGGTTTATATAGATCCTGACTTGCCAGCATAATTATAATTATGCTGGCATCTTAACTACACTAGGTTAGGTTTGCTACTATTACATAAATACAAAATTAGCCCCTAGACTTTAGATAAGCTACAAACTATAACAAAATTAATCCAGTGCAAGTATCAACGATCTCATAAGTTCCAACAATATCCCCCCTAGATCGTTGCATACTTGTTTTTCATTCTTCAGTAGTTGCCACTGGATTGTCTGTAGCTTTCTTTTCTGGCTCTGGAGGGACTTCTTCATTCCCTGTTGCTTCTGGTGTTGCTTGAATCTCAGTCGATGTTGTGGAGGTTTCTTGAGTTAAAATAACTTCACTTGTTGATGGTGGTTCCTGCATAATGGCCTCATATGTGGATGAGGCCGGAGGTGATGATGTTGCTTGAGAAGTTGTGGTGGGCTCTTTTGTCGATGAGGAAGACTTTTCTTTCTTTCTTTCGTGCTTTTTCTTCTTCCTTTCTTCCTTTTTCTTTTCATCTGCTTCCTTTCTTTTCTCGATCTTATCAACGATGTCGAGCATCTCGTTTTTTCTCTTCCAAGCTCTATCAACTGCCCTCTGGAACAGCATGGCCTCTTCTAGATTCGTGTTTCCAGCTCCAACATTTATCCGATTTGCATTCAGCACCATTAGGTCAGAGAGTCCGAACATAAATACATCCATTGGATCCAATATTTTAATGTCTTCATTTTCGTTCGAGCGGATCACCGCTTCACCAGTATGGCTATCATAAAACCACTTCTTAAAATTGTTTAGACACACTGCAATTCATCTGGAAGCTTAATTCTTGTGACAACCTTTGCAGGGTTAATAACCCACGTCACTTTGCCTTTTCCAGTAATAGGATCTTTCGTTGTTTTGGACACTCTCCTTCTGGGACGTTGTGGCTTGAAATTCGGAAAGCCTTTGTTTCATTCTTTGGCAATTATGTGCTCAAAGTCCCCACCAACGCTTCTATCATCTGGATTTAACATATCCAGTCAGCCAAGTTCGCGTAGATCCCACCCGGGAAGAGAAAAGAGATCATACCCTGTTCGGAAGTACTGAATCACACCACCTCTTCGTTTGACCACAAACATTCCCTTTAGATTGCTATACATACAGCTAATGATTTTGTCAGTAGCTTCTGTCTTCTCAACAGTTACCACCTGAGTAGTTTTTCTCTTTCCCTTTTAAACCATTCAGGATGCTATGGGGTGAAAGTCTTTCCATCTTCTTGTTTATAAACAACTTCCTCCTCCAATCCCCACTCAATAAATTTTGCAGGCATTTCATCTCTGTCCATTTCTTCTTCGTCGCTCTCGTCTCCTTCTGTTACTTTTTCTGTTGACTCCAGAAGACGTTTCTTTGTTTCAGCTTCTTTCTTCTTTCTATTTGTTTCCTCCTCTTTAAAAGCCTCAAAGTCGAAGATTTCTGTGAAAGAGAACATGGGCTCTATCTCAATTTTTGCGCAAATGTTCTTCATCATTCTATATAGCTTCTCTATTCCATGCAGCTGGAACCTTATGTACTGTGATTGACCAGTGACGTAAGCATGCATTTCTTTGTTTTTCTTTCTTTGATCTTTCATCTTTTCTCTCAGGATGTTTGTATCATTTACTTGGTTCTTGAGGAGGCAGATTTCTTTAGCTGAAGTTGGACCAGTCTCTTTGACAAGTTTATCATAAAGATCTTGAAATGGACGAACTCTTTGTGGAGGCACAGGAGGTTTTGAGATCCTTGTGGGTTTTACTTGAGGAAACCTAGAAGGTTCTTCATCTGTTGACTTTTTCTTTGGGGGAGTTGACTTGCTTGTAGAAATTTCTTCTGGATCTGTTAATAATGTATCAACAAAATCATCTAGTGTTTACTCTTCTTCCGTTACTACAACTGGTCTTTCGGATTCCGACATTTCTCGTCTTGCAAGCTTCTTTTCTCTCTTTTCCTTTTCTTGCATTGCATGAATTTCCCGCATATCTTTAATGTGACGACGATGTTCTTCTGAATCTACGGCTCTGAAGCTTGCTCCCATAAGTCTTTCTGGGTTTTCTAAGGATTTCTTCTTCTTTGTAGGTTCGTCATCGGCAACCTGCTTTCCTTTTCTTTTTCTTTTTAGCTGTTCTTCTTCTTTTTCTACAACCTCTTCCTCAGCTTGCACGATTCTTTGGTGTTTTGCTTGAACTGCTTCCCTGTACTTTTTATAAGCTGCTTTCACCAACGGCAGTCTTTCTGCAGTATACATCTAGTCGTGTAACATCACCCATTCGTTCGTTTTGATCTCTGTGTATTGTCTACTGGTGGGAACATGAAAGGTGTAGAGGCCTCCATCATGCGGAAGTTTGTCATATTGATCGTTGATCAACATCTGAATGAATCTGGGATACATTGCCCAAGTATGCCCTCTTGCATTCTCGAGCATGTAGTTGAAGATTAATCCAGAGAGGTTTAACTTTTGGTTCAAACATAAATTCAGCATTGCTCCTGACCATTCCAAGTTAAGCCCATCATAACCACCTTTTCGATGTGCCAAACTCATAGCAATTACATGTACAATGAACCTCCAATCCCTTGTTAGACCGTTTCTTTTGATCTCTTTCTTTTGACGAAAATCTCCCACATAACCCATGCCACGAAACCCATCAAGAATATCATCCTTGTTCAAATTGATCGGATCCTCTGCATTATCTCCCAGCTTCAGAACCTTTCGAATCCTTTCTTCAGTTACAATTACTTCTTTGTTGCGCACTGTTGCAGATATTCTTTTGATTTTGTTAACAGTTTCAGCTTTGGCAGTTTGCCAGAATTCTTGAATGTGAATCCGATAGATAGGGACTTCCGTTTGAACTGCGAAGCTTATCCTGCTAGATTGTATCCATCTGGCCGCGTCTTCGAAATCCTTTGGAACTTCTTCAAGTTTGAAAAACTGATTTTGCTTTATAGTCTTATCCCACTCGACGTTTTTCACCATCTTGCTTCTGAAACAACAAACGAGCCAAGTTAGAATTTTTACGACACTAAGATGCAATATTTACAACGAGATACTAAAATATGAAATTTGATAATATTTACAAATATTTTAGGTTATATGAAAGATAATTTGATTTTAGTATTAAAAAGATATTTACAAAACCAAAAAAAATAATTAAAAGTTAAAATCGCCGATAACCCAAAAGGTTATCTTCGCTGATGATCGTAATCGAGACCCAGCAATTTCGCCAGCGACAATATCTGGTTACGAGTGTTTTTGCCCGCAACAACTAAGAAAACAAGTCAAGTTTCGCTGATGATATCTTCGCCGGTGATAAAAGCTGGTATCGAATGATTTCGCCGGAAATAAACGTGTGATTTGAATTTAATTTCGCTGATGATCTTCGGCGAAGACAGAGTTTGGTCACGTAACACATTCATTAGCGAAGACATTCGTCTAGGCCAATTTACTGGCGAAATAAATTATTTCTCCGGTTGCTCGAACTCGCGTTCGAGACTTTTGAAATTCCTTATTCACGATAATTTCGCTACGGTCTTCGCCATATTCATCATTACTTCGCTGGCATAAAAAATTTCTTGATAAACCCTTTTAAAACCCCTAACTGATTTCTCATGTTGATCAACATCGATCACAGACTAATCTAAACATGAACGAGCATTTTGAAATCTCAGTTAAACTGATTTAACCATTTACAACACACCCTAAAACTACTGATTCAAGATCTTCAGTCATGAACTTCAAAAAGAAGAAACCAAACACAACAAACTCTAACAAAATCCGACACATATATTGATCTGTAAGCGATGAGCAAAACAAAATATATTACCTATGATCCTGACCAACAAATGAGATCGAAAGTTTTGAATAATGAGAGTCTTGAGCAAATTAGATTATGAACCGGTTATAGAGAAGAAGATAAAAGGAAAGTTTGAAAATTTTGAAAAAAAAAAGAGTCGGTTATGTCCTTATATATTAAAAAAATGACCAGCGAAATTAATAATTTCGCTGGTATCTTAATTTCGCCGTGTAAGAGGATAACCAATCTATTTCAAAATCAACTTTTAAATTCGCTCGTGAATTTCAAACTTTCTCGAGAAGCGTGCACAATTTTGTTTAAAATACCAGAAATTATGAAATATTCACAAACTAGAGAAAATTAGGGCCATTTTGACTCCGAACTTCGATTTTTTTTAATTTTGGGAGGATCCATTTTTGCTGATTTTCTTGTTTCTTTTGACGCTTGTCGACTTACCTGCAGAAGATTATATTGTCAACACTTATCAATTCCTTATTTAATATTATTATTATTAGAGAATCAAGGCACAAGAAAAACTGCCTGTATGTTTGTTCGCTTAAATCTATGCATCTTTCTTTCAACGTGCCTTCGGAGAGCGCGTTTATCATGTTTTTGGTAATATTGACAAGAATTCTATGGCCCCCACACAAACTATTGAGAATAGGATCATTAAGCCCGTGAGTCCCACATCAGGACATACCCCCGCGATCAAGGTATGCACAAAGGTTCCTCATAATAGGTGAGTATATTGGATTCATTCGTTTTTCTTTTCAACGATAGAGTTGGAAATCAGGTCAGTACTTTCGTACAACAGAGATCCCGAAAACTACCGAGGGCGGAGACAGATACCAGATTTGGTACGATTTGATGATAGATAGTTTGGTGAACAGGTCAGTACTTTCGTACAGCAGAGAGACCAAACTAATCCGTTTTAAGGTTTTGGCCATTTTTGGCTCTTTTCTTGAAAAGATATCATAGCGTCTAGGTCAGCATGTATCTGGATGCAGCAGAAGAACAACTATGATATCCCCGAATGAAAAACCAATATAAAGACCCGAAATCTCAGACTTTGGCAATCTATCAACGCAAGATTTAAGACCATTAAGCCATATGCCGCAACGTGTTACCCACAATGATGCGTAATGCCTGAGAAATGCCAGAATCCTTGTGTAGATGTTATGTTTTGCTCCCTAACAGCAGTTTACTCGTTGGTGTTGCTGAATCTACCGACACGTCGTTGCTTGGTACCCCGATTTCTTTTGTTTTCTGTTTTTCAAGAAATGACAAAGTGTTAGCAATTTTTTATCATTTCCTCTAACAAGAGTCAGACACAAGCATCTAAATTTTGATTTTCTGGAATATCCCCCCTAAAATCTTTATTTTCGAAAGTCCATTGCCCGAAAATGAAATTTTACAGCGCAGAAAATCTTTTTTGGTGGGCAACGTTTTACGATACTCGTTTTACTTTTAACAAACGTTTTTTTTTAATATGGACAAAGATAGAGTATTTACAAACAATTTTGGAGAACCAGATTCATTTCCACTCAAGGAAATTAACCATTTCCAACCAGGTTACCAGCTGGTTGAATCGGGTTTTATCAAAGGCTTTCGCGAAAATGTCGGCCCGTTGCTGTGTTGTATCCACTGGCACCACTTGAATGTATCCTTTCTCGTAGGCATCTCAAATTGCATGAATACGAATTTCGATATGCTTTGTTCTGGAATGGTGGATGGGATTCTTCACAATTCCCAGACATGCTTCATTGTCAATGAATATAGGAGTCTTCATGATGTTGATTCCATAATCCAACAACTGATTTTGTATCCAGAGAACTTGTGAACAGCAACTGTAGGCCGCAGTGTACTCAGCTTGAGCAGTGGAGGTAGACACAGTTCTCTGCTTCTTGCTTTGCCAAGAGATCAGACGATTTCCCAAGAATTGACATCCTCCTGATACAGACCTGCGATCCACTTTACAACCTGCATGATCACTGTCAGAATAAGCAATAAGATCAAAATTACTATCTTTAGGATACCAAAGACCTAGTTTCGGTGTTCCTTTGAGATAGCGGAAGATGCGCTTCACAGCGGTTTCATGTGATTCTTTGGGATTTGTCTGAAAACGAGCACAAAGACAGACTGCCCACATAATGTCAGGTCTGCTTGTATTTAAATACATCAGAGAGCCTATCATTGAACGGTAGAAGGACTTATTCACTTGTTTTCCTTGAGGATCTAGAGTAAGCTCCGTCTGAGAGGCGAACGGGGTGCTAGCAACTTTGCAGTCGATCATGTTGTACTTTGCGAGAATATCCCAAATGTACTTAGCCTGGTGAATAAGAATAGCGTCCTCCTTTTGCTTCACTTCTAATCCTAAGAAGAACGTGATTTCTCCCATCATGCTCATTTCGAACTTTGCCTTCATGATGGTCTCGAATTCTTTACACAACTCCTCATTTGTTGACCCGAAGTTGATATCATCCACATAAATCTGAACCAGCATTACGTCTTCTCCGACTCGTTTGGTGAAGAGAGTCATGTTGATCGTTCCTCTGGTGTACCCACACTTTAAAAGATAAGTTGACAAAGTCTCGTACCAAGCACGTGGAGCATGGTGAAGACCATAGAGGGCTTTGTCCAACTTGTAGTAGCGACCTGGAAAATGAGGATCTTCGAATCCCGGAGGCTGACACACATAGACTTCTTCCTTTACCTTTCCATACAGAAAAGCACTCTTTACGTCCATTTGGAAAACTTTGAAATTCCTGTATGATGCGTATGCCAGGAATACTCTGATTCCCTCTAATCCTGCAACTGGAGCAAAAACTTCTTCGTAATCAATTCCTTCCTCCTGACGAAAACCTTGCACCACCAATCTAGCCTTGTTCTTGATCACTACTCCACGATCATCCATCTTGTTGCGAAAGACCCATTTTGTACCAATCAGAAACTTTCCCTCAGGTAAATCTACTAACTCCCAAACTTTGAGTTTGCGAAATTGAGATAGTTCTTCCTGCATAGCCTGAACCCAACTGGAGTCTTGAATGGCTTCTTCAATGTCACAAGGCACGGACTACGAGGGAAAAGCTGCATATAGCCCTTTGTTGACGCTTGATGACTGACCACGTGTACGTACTCCTTCTTCTACTACACCTATGACATTCTCAAGTGGATGATTGCGATTTGTCTTGTATCCTGCATTTGTGTGAGTCTCAATTTGCTGTGGAAGGTTGGTGAAGTGTTCGTTAACGTAGATTACTGGAGGGTCATCTTCTTGAGTTGGTTCATCCACATTCTCCTGTGAAGAAGAAGCACCGTTTTCAGGGGTGTTCTCAGGCGAAGTGTCACCATTTACTTCATCTACAGAGAGAAGTGGATCAGCAGAAAATGGAGAGAAACGGGTAGTGAAAGGAGTTAAACCAATATCTGAAGAATCAAACAGAGGTTCAACTTGAGCAGCTTCTGCAGGTTCTGCTTCTGGAACATTTTCTGGAATTTCAAAGGTGTTGAAAATCACACCCACATCCTAAAACCAATTGGGAGTACTTCCAGTGTTAGTGTAGTTTCCTTCTTGGAAGTCAACGTAATACGATTCAATCACCATCTTTGTTCTTTTGTTGTAGACTCTGTAGGCTTTCTGAGTGGATGAATATCCCATGAAATAGCAGATATCACCCACTGCTTCGAACTTGATGAGATTCTCTTGAGTGTTTAGAAGAGTGCAAGAACATCCAAACGGTCTGAAGAAATCAATAAGCGGCTTCCTTTTGAAAAGAAGTTCATATGCAGTTTTTCCGTGAGGTTTTACAATGAGAACCCTGTTCAGAACGTAGCTTGTTGTATTTACCGCTTCTGCCCAAAAGATGATTGGAAGCTTTGAATCCACCAGCATGGTTCTCAGGGCTTTGATCAAAGTTCTGTTCTTTCGTTCAGCGACTCCATTTTGTTGAGGAGTTCTAGCCGCACTGTATTGAAGATGAATTCCCTTTTCTGCACAAAAGGATATAAAGGTTTGATTCTTGAATTCGGAACCATTATCACTTCTGATCGACTTCACTTTCAATCTGGTCACGTTTTCAATCAAGGGAATGAATGACTTAAGGATATCAGCTGTCTCACTCTTGGATTCAAGAAAATAAACCCATGAAAAACGAGAGAAATCATCTGTAATCACCAAACAGTAAGAAATTTTAGCAAGACTCTTAACACTTATTGGACCAAAAAGATCCATATGTATCAACTGAAGAGGCGCAGTAATCGTGTTCACTGCTTTGGACTTGTGAGATTTCGTGTGTTGCTTTCCTTGGGCGCATGCTATACATTTTTCAGAAAAAGGAAATTCTTTTATCGGAAGTCCTCTTACTAAGTTTAACTTAGAGAGTTTTTTCATATTTTTGAAATTTACATGCCCCAATCGCCTGTGCCAAAGCAGTGACTCCGATTCTGAAGCCTTTGAGATTAAACAAGTCAAGTTATCATTTGTCTTGGCGTTTTTCATGTTAAGCACGTATGTATTGTTTTGTCTTGGAGCAGTGAGCATGATCATCTCTGCAGGAACGACATATTCAGGCTTGAGAAACAAACATTCCTTGTCGTTGAAAAGCACCGATATTCCTTTATTACAGACTTGTTATACGCTCATAAGATTGTAGCACAATTCTGGTACATAGTTGACATTTTCCAAAGTAAGTGCTTCAGACACAACATCTCCTATTCCAACGATCTTCACTCCCTTCTCGTCTCCAGCGAGTGACACGAATCAATAAAACGAAAATTTTTCAGAAGTTCCTTTAAGCCTGTCATGTGTCTTGAACATCCGCTGTCGACATGCCAGATATATTCCATGAGCATTCGAAGCCATTTCTGAAGTTTATTCTGAAATACAAGTATATACACAAATTAGTTTGACTTGGGAACCCAGATTTGCTTCACTTTGGATCTATCGTGGTTTTGACCCACGATGTCCTCTTTTTGATTCCAAAAATAAGTTGTTGAATTAACCAGATTTTTAACAGATTTCTTAAGAAAATCAAGCTGATCTGTGAAATTTTTAACAAAATCATATTCTGGTTTAGAAAAATTCTTGGTTTTACAATGTTTCGCTGTATGTCCTAAATGACCACATCGAAAACATCATTTATGTCTGGGCTTTTTGGTGTTAGAAGATGATGTATGTGATGAGTGTCTTGAGCTTTTTGAAGAATCTTTTGATGTGGTGTATCTTGAGCTCTCGGCTTTCTTCATTTTCTTGTCAACTCAGCTTTCATCTTCTGAACAGTCTTCATCATTGTCGGAATCTGATGAACTTTCTGATGTTTGATTTGAATTTTGATCTTCACTTGCTTCGTCACTAGAATCATCGGAGCTCTGATTTTCACTTGAACTTTCTGAATTTTGATCTTCAATTGTTTCGTCACTTGCATCTTCGGAGCTTTCACCTTCTGTTGTTTGATCTTCACTTGAATTTTCTGATTCTTGTTCTTCATCAGAACTTGAAGTCTCTTCTTCCTTTTCTAAGGCAGAAAAGCTTGAATCTTCTTTGCTGCTATCATTAGCGACTTCCTTCTCTAAATCTGTCATACCTATTCGAGATGGAATAAATTCTGGAATTTCCTCGGTGAGGAATTTTCCAAAGCTATTCTTTTTCAATTCTGGCACAAATACAGGAGATTCACAAACATTTTTATCATCACAAAATCCAGAATTTAAATCATGACATTCAAACATAGCATGTTCACGATCACGGGTCTCAAATGTAGGCACATGGCCCTTACAGTCATCCAAAGAGTTAAATTTAGGCACACGACCATTACAGTCATCCGTCCTAATTAAATTATTACATTCACCCTGAATATTGTTTTTCTTAGAACAGTTCCAGGCGAACCAGTTAACGGTGGAATAACTGTCGCCTGAATAACCCATTCCTATTTTTGAACCGCCGCCGTCTCCATCCTCATCGCACACATCTTCTTTCCACACAATTGGATCTGCATTACTTTTAGGAATGTTAGCGGTTGTTTCATTTTTTGAAAGAATCGTTTTGTTCTACAGAGGCCTTTTCATCAATGAAATCATTGTTGGGATGAGGAGTTGGCATCGGCACATAGTTTTTGCTATGTGGTGGAAAGAAAAGTTTTCTTTCATTTCCTTGCCTATCCTTATACCCGATCCCATCTTTCACATACGTCGGTCGTTGGCAGTTTTTGATGTCAGTAAAGGCCTTTTGACTGACATTCCATTTGTCTATGATAATTTGTAATTTATTATTTTCGTTCAAAGCTTTTTCTAGGCTATCTGTAAGATCGTTGATGATAAAATCTTTTCTAAAAATAAATTCTATTAGAGTTTGCATTTCAGCTAAAGTTGAATTCAACTTTCTCTGATATGCGGCCTCGTTCTGTTTAAGTTCTTTATTAAATTTTAAAGCTTTGTCTTTTTGCCTCTCAAATTCTTGATTAAGAGATTTGTAGTGTGCCACGACGTCAACGCATGCTGGTGTGCATAACTTTACTTTAAAGTTATGTGGAATGCTATTTACCAAGTCTTTGTCAGCTTTTTCCTTTGAGGATTCAGTTTTCATTGCTGCTGCTAAGACTTTTCCCTTTTCTTTCTTCTCATCAGATGACTCCTTAGGAACATGCTCCTTGGGTTTTTCAGCTTCTTCATAATTCTTTTCTTTCTCAGGCTCTGGGGAGGTGAGAATGCTTTTCAGACCTTTGTCAGCAATGTTGTCCCCCTTTGGGATTCCAGCAGCCTGTTTCTCAAACTATTTTGATGACGACCCGCTTGAGATCTTTGCCATGAGAGCTTTGTTGACTTGTTCCTTGGCTTCAGTAATTTCTTCACCCCAATCATAATCTTCAACAACCAGAGCTTTTGGTGTATTGGGAGTAGCATTGTTCTTGTTTTCTTGAATAGCAATTTGTTTTATAGCAGGAGCAGCTTCAGTGTTTCCCTCCTTCAACAAAGGACACTCTCGCTTGAAGTGACCCAAACTCTTGCAGTTGTAACACCTCAGCTTGGATTTTTCAAAACCAACTTTTCCAAGACCTAGACGTTTCCCAGTCTTATCCTGAAGCTTCTTCAACCTTAAAGTGATCATAGCCATCTGCCACTTCAAATCCATCTTCTCCATGTCATTTAGATCAACCTGATACATATCTTCAGCAGTGAGCATCTCCTTCTTGAGTTCTCCCGACATTAAAGCTTCATAGCTACTTAGAAACATGTTAAAAAGTGCCACATGTTCAGTTGACACTTTCAACGCTTGAGTATCACCCACCACAGCAGCCTTATCACTAGATTGTGTAGCCTTTGACGCGCTTGCGGAAACGTTAAAGTAGGACATCTCGGAGGCTTGTTTACTGGTGCCTCCTGAAGCTAGAAATGCCACATTCTTTAGTCCAGTAGAAGTTTGAGCTGCCTTTGGGGGGTAACCAGCTGTATTCCATTCGCGTTTGTTGACGTCCATTTCAAAAGCCTTTAGAGTGTTGATTAAATCGGACAAAGTGACAGGATTTGGGTTGTTGAGGAAATCCTTTTTTATCATCATGCACTGAAGACTCCATTCCTTGGAAGCGAATCCAGAAGCTTCTTTATGGCAGCACGATTAGTGACAGGATTTCCTGCCTTCTTCATATTGGTCATCATATTCAGAAAGCGACTGATATGATCGGAAAGGCTTTCTCCACGAATTCCACCAAACATGTCGTATTGCTTCTGCACCATGTCTCTTTTGATCTCAATTAGCTCTTCATTTCCCTCGTAGTGTTCGATCAAAGCGTGCCAGAGTTCATTAGCAGTTCTGTATTCTACAAACATGTTACAGTCATCAGTTGACAAAGCCATGGTTAAGGCAGCATGTGCACGACGGTCGCGTTGGATTAGGGCTTTGTCTTCATCAGTGAAGGTTGTGGGGTCGTTGTTATTGATTATCACATCTCCTTGAACCACCGTTGGAACATGGGGTCCAGCAATGACAGAAAGCCAAAGATTATAGTCAGTGAATTCGAAGAATGACTTGATTCGATTCTTCCAAGTACCGAAATCTTCTGCTCCTTTCAACTTTGGTTGTCTTATGGTGGTTCCGGTCTCAAGTTCAGCTTGAGCGATTGAACTTAGTTGATTCGCCGACATCTTGACTTGTTTTTGACTTAAGAAAGCTGATCAGAGTTTAAATTTGCTGACAGACTGATGAAAGAACAACTTCGCCGGAAATGATGATAACTTCGCCGGACAGTAGACTGAAATTTTGTGGAACAAGACAAATTCGCCGATTATCTTCGCAGATCTGGTGTCTTCGCCGGTACGCGGAGAAGTCTTGCATGAGCTAAGAAAGCTAATTCCGTTGATACAATAAACACACACGTTAGATTGGCTTATTTTGCCGTATACCGTGATAAAGACGCTGTGGTTCTTTATCACAGTTCTCGAAGTCGCCTTCGATAAATTCGCTACAGGGACACTGGCACTATTTCGCCGGAAATTATCGATTTCGCTCGAGTGTTAATCGGCGAAATAGATAATTATGCGATTTTCAAAATTATTTCGCTGTATTCAAACACAAGTTCGCTGTATTCAAAAATGAGTTCGCTATATTCAAAACAATTTCGCTGTCTTCAAAGATATCTTCGCCAAACAGAGGGTTTAACACGAGCTAAAACCCTCTAATAACCCAAAAACGACTCAAAAACCATGTTTCTTTGTATCAAAATGTCCAAAATAACTCCCTAATCACTGATTCACAACAACCTATCAATTAAACACACCAAATCAATCCATTTTAAGTCCAAAAATTTGAAAAACTTGAAACTTTTGAAAAACCTTCAAAACTTTGAAAAATCTTAACAAAAACACAACAACCAAGAGCACTAAGGCTCTGATACCAATTTGTAAATCCCAATATCAATCCGGATCACAGTGGTTGATTGTTTTAGTCCAAAACACCTATTGATTAGGTGTTTGTACTATGAAAAAGTTAAGAAGAATCAAGAATGAAGATGAAGCTAATGGTATGATGAATACAACAAGTGTTGTATTGAATCCAAACAAGAAGATAAATCAATAATGCACCTTGGAAATCTGATTAAGCACAAGAGTAGAGATTGAAATGTAAACAACACTAATATTCACCAAGTGTGGCCAAAAGCTTGGCTAGGGCAACAATACAATGGTTTATATAGATCCTGACTTGCCAGCATAATTATAATTATGCTGGCATCTTAACTACACTAGGTCAGGTTTGCTACTATTACATCAATACAAAATTAGCCCCTAGACTTTAGATAAGCTACAAACTATAACAAAACTAATCCAGTGCAAGTATCAATGATCTCATAAGTTCCAACAGTGCTGCTTCATTGGAAGCATCTAGGAAGAATTACATGAGAATACTGCTCAATTTATCGAAGCTGTAGAATGAGATCTCCACTGTTGGGTTATCATCTTTCAACCTCACTTTCCCTAAATTTATCAATTATATTTTTCAACAGGGATGTAATGCAATTATTATCTTATTTAAGATACCTTCAACTGCATCTTCTGATAAATCAACATTCATTTCACTCAAATGATAGCTTCAATTGCATATTCAATCATGAACTATCTAAAGAAATGAATGAAATCATCCAAAAATACCGAAAATAAAACTAATTAAACCATCCAATATTCTTGAGTACTCACCATTAATGTGATGACCAATATAAAATCAAACCCTAAAAGCATACAAATCATAATGAAATATGAAATCAGGTAGTTGTATAACAAATCATTATATTATATGAAATAACGAAGAAGAAGAAGAACTAACTATAAAGTGTATTAACAATTAGCAAAAGAATAACAATTATCTGATTTATGTGCGGCTCTTAACTACATTCCGTAGAATGTGTACATCTAACAAATAAACAAAGAACAAAGAAGCAAACCAAAAAACTTGTTGGGCGATTAAAATTAAAAAGATATCATACGCAATATTCAGGTAATTAGAATGGCCATTTTTACCTTACTTGACAACAATAGCAAACAACATCAAACAACAATAGCAAGTGACCAATCAATTAACCTCATAATCATATAGAAGCCTAAAAATAAAATGAAAATTAGATAAGTGAACATCAAAACTGAACAGGAAACCTGACCAAAACTTAACCAAACACCTGATGTTGAATCCACTGTAGATGTTGAATCCACTGTAGATGCTGAACCATTGCTGTTACAAACAGATCATACCTCGGGAACTGGAAATTTAAAAGGATCGGCTTCAAAGGCTTCAACAATCGGAAGATTCAAATCTCAAGCAAATGAAACCCTAATTTCAAAAAGAATAATCGGTGAACATATTCGCAGATCAATAATCAACAGATGTTGTACTCATATCATCACCGTTAAGAAAAAAACCCTTAGTTTCTGAACATATTCAAACATACCAGTTCATGGCGGAAATCTAGACGCAGGTAAGCGGATCTGAACTTTGATAACCATCGATGACAACAACCTTGGAACCATATGATGAGATTAGGAGTAGAAATTAGGGTTTAATTAGAAACTTTGTATGAAAATAAGAAGAAATCAACACAGACCTATAAACATACAAATCAAACCTTAAATGGAAGAACCTTGCCGACGAAGAAGATGAAAGAATCTTGTAAGAGAAAAACCGCAGAACCCTTAGTCGGCGCCCCATCTCTCGATCTATCTCTCGAATCTTCTCTCCTTCTTTCAAGATGAAGAGCAAAAAGAATTCTGGTGAGTTTAGGGTTTATGGAGAATAAATGTGAGAAAGAAGAATCGATGATGGAAGAACTGGATGAAGGAAAGGATCTTTAGGGTTTGGAGAAAAGAGAAAGCCTGAAGGAGAAAATGAGGCGACATAATGATTTAGGGTTTTTTAGGAGAGATTAAAGGAGACTGTTACTGTTGGGCGGGAAAATGGGATTGAGGATGCCCTAATTAAGTGACACGTGACCCAAATCACTTTCATTTATTATATATAATAGATTAATTCAGCTGCTTCACTTATTTGACGCTTATAACTTCTAAAATATAATGTTTATAAAACAATGAATATCTTATTAGAACGACAATATTTGTATCTACATTTTAAACCATGTTTCATTAAAAACGGAGTAGGTTCAAATATAATGTATTTTTTATAACTTAATTATTAAACGGTTCCTAGCCCCGTCTAGGTACTTCATATTTCTAACAGTTAACTTACCCATGATCTATTCGTGTAATAATTTTATTTTAAATTTAAAATTTTGGGAAATGTTACACTGGTTCATCATCAAAATTTATATTTCACATTGCATGTGTTTTTATTTCATTTTTTTTAGGGTTATTGGATTTTAATAATCCAAAGTTTCACCTGTTGGCCGATAATAATCTCAACTTTAAAAATTTCCTCCAATAATCCCAACTTGTAAAAGTTTGGCCGCCATTGATCATTTTCAAATATATAAGAATTTAGTCTACTCAATAGATTCAATTACACCTAGAGACTCATTAATTGATTTAAGTGCACCTATGTTAGAAAATGATCAATGGCGACCAAACTTTTACAAGTTGGGATTATTGAAGGGAATTTTTAAAGTTGGGATTATTATCGGCCAACAGGTGAAACTTATGATTATTAAAATCCAATAACCCATTTTTTTATTCAACCTTAATATTGCGCTAACGATTGCAATAGCTGGCAATACATGGTCCAATAAATGGTGAGACACATCTTATTACACAGGTATTGGGGGCATATGGGTAGCATATGGGTATGCAGCTCCAGAGTATGTAGAAACAGGTGAGTTACCTTGTAAATAGTTAATGCCATGATTTGGGATTTAAGCTTCATGTCTTACACTTGTAAACATGTGGCATATACAGGTTATTTGAACGGTATGAATGACATAAATAATTAGGGTTCAAAAGGCAGCCAAAAGAACCATGGGCATGACCCAGTCATGTAATTTTAATTGTTGATTGAGATTTTAGGGAAGTTTTAATCAAAACTACGTAGTTTTGAAAGGTTTGGCATGTACGTTTAGGTGTCTAACAGCACCGTATTCACTTTCCCCATGTAACTATATCTAATATTACTCTAATAATACTTATTTATGTCCAAAGTTAGTGAAATAACACTTTTTCACTGATTTTTCCAACAAGATAAACCTCCAAAAATCTTGTTTACAATTCAATATATAGAGTATTTTATCATCTTCTTTACTTCCTTTGCTTTTACTCTCCCTTAACACCATGACTAAGTAGAGTTGATTAACAGGCTGTGATACACTTAAGGGATCCCTACAGTTAACCCTATCTTCGTAATTTATTCTTCCTAGTTTAGGGTATAGTTGAGGTTGTTTGATCCGATTAGGCCATGCCTAGTGGTCCGTGATATACCGCCCAAATCAAACATGGCGCCCCATAGCGCCGCCCAACACCTTTACAGGGGGCGCTATGGGTGTTTAAAATTGTGCTCCCGTTATCCTCTTCGCGGCGTGAGGGGGGATTGTATTCAAAAATTCAACAATTACCACTCACACACATATATATACATACATATATAAAGCCCCATACATATATAACCCCACTACACCCTCTTGTGATATAAATCCACTCTTTTACGCGTTTCACCACTTGTCGCATAACGCCTCCTAGGTAAATGGAAAATATTCTATATAAAGATATCTACTTCAAAGCTATTAAATGTCGAATTGTTAATAGATATAAACAAAATTAATGTTATATTCCAAACCAAACATCATTTAATGACCCAGAGTCGATAGTCTATATATATGGCATAGAGGCCTTGGTCATTTTCATCAAGTCTAAAACTAAAAACTAAAAACTAAAAATAGGTCTCCATTTGGAACAATTACAAGTAAACAATTATGGGTTGTTTACATATGATCATAAACATGTGTATGGCCTTGGTGGTGGTGATGTCTCTTGTGGTAAACCTAGGGCCACAAGCCGATGCCATCGCGGTTTCTGAAATAAGGCGGATTGCAGTCGCAAATAACGTAACCGGTTTGTTTGTGTTTGGTGATTCAAGCGTCGACCCAGGGAATAACAACCGCCTTAAGACCGATGCTAAGAGTAACTTTTCACCTTATGGGGTCGACTTCTTTAGCGGTCGCGCCACTGGGAGGTTTAGTAATGGAAGACTGGCCACTGATTTTATAGGTACATAAAACCTGCTTTCATATACCACCACCTTTTTTTGGTTGATTAATCTATGTTCATGTTGTTATATTTTTTTTCTGGCACAAAACTCGTGCTTAATGTGAACTGGCTTCATGTTAATATATTAACAGAATACAGTGGATACACTGTGACATCACGATCTGATCAAAGTTGATAGATATAACTCTATAATTCAAAGTAATTGCAACATTTAACCATACACAGAAAATACGTGAAAATGTTTATTTGTTAATTTATTATATTTTGCTAGATTTGTTTTTATAGTTTATCATTTAACAGTAACTAGTTATTTTCCGCCCGCGTGTTGCGGCGGGACTCAATAACTATAAAAGGCGTGTTAGCAACGGCAAACAGATACCGAATATCAAAACATAAATAAAATGACGTGGTAAGGATAGTCACTCCGTCATAAAAAAAAGATATTAAATAACCTAATATATAATAATAGGACCCACACGTCCTACACGTTGAAAATTCGGTTGTTTTCAGTTCAGTTATTACGGTGCTAACACGTTAAAATATGGATGAGCTCGGTATCGGTAACGGCAGCGAAAGTACCGATCCGGAAAATCATCGAAATTAGGTACCGGCACCGAAAATGCTCGGTACAATACGGTATGGTATTTGAAGGTAAAAATCAATAAATACAGGTATGGTGCTAGACCGGTGTCGAACCGAAAGTAACGATTCTGAAAACACCAAAAGGTGGGTACCAAATTGGTACCGAAAATGATTTGGTATAGTAAATTTGGTACCGATACGATACCGGTTCGTTTACAGGAGTTGATACGATTTGCTCATCAATATTCTAAATATCCAAGTTAATTTTACATGTTAAAATTCATTTATTACAGAAAAAGACAAAAAAGAAAGCAAAATAAGTTGTTGTGTATATAAAACCTCATTCAAACGAAATACAGTTTACTTACTGTATGTATGAAAAGTAATCTAAACGGTGCAATTACTTGCATTGCTGCGTTGCTACATGATTTGATGAGCTCGGTATCAACCGGTACCGAAAATACCGTTACCGAAATCCCCAAAAGTGGGTACCGGTACCGAATATACCTAGTATGGTACGGTTCGGTACCGGTCGGTACTGGTACGACACCGGTATTTGAGGGTAAAAACCGGTGAATACCTGTGTAGAACCGGTACCTAAATTACACCGGTTTGGTAAATTTGAGACCGATACCTATACCCGATACCATTTGCTCATCTCTGGGTAATGGAATGGACGAATGAATGGAATGGACGAGGGAATGCAATGGATCATTACCATTCCATGTCTTGTTTTGTTACCATGTGAATGGAATGAATTATTATTGTGTATTGTTCGGTAGGCAAGAAAAACGGAGTAATAAAATTAGCGGTGAGTGGTGGTGGTGGTCGGTGGTAGTGATTGTGGGTGGTTATAGGTGGCGGTGGTGGGTGTCGGCGGCGGCGATGGGTGGTGGTGGTGGCGGCGAGTGGCGGTGCGGCGGCGACGACGAGTGGTGGTGGCGACAAGGTGGCCGTTGGTGGTGGGTGGCAGCAAAGGTGGCGGTTGGTGGCGGCGGCAACGGTTGGTGGTGGCGTCGACGATGGTGGTGGGCGTTGGCGGTTGGTCGCAGCTGTGGGTGATAACGGTGGCGAGTGGGTGGCGGCGGCGGCGGTGGCTGTCGGGGTGAGGTGGTGGCGGGTGGCGGCGATGGCGTCGGTGGTGAGTGGTGGTGGTGGGTTGTGGCGAAGGTCGTGGGTTATGGTGTTGTTGATGAATGGTGCAATAGGGGATGGAATGGAAAAAAAACATGGGAGGTGGAAGGAATGATTTTGAGGGAACGGAATGCCTTTTGGAACAGGTGATTTCATTCCATTGACCAATCAAATACTTTTTTCTTCATTCCCTCGTAATCACTCATTCCATTTCACCTCTCATTCCTGCATACCAAACACTACCTTAATGATGTTACTATTCATTCCATTCTAATTTTAAATAATTCTAATCTAATTCTAATTTTAATTTAATAATAAATCACTGTTCATTCTAATTTAATTCTAATTCTAATTTTAATTTAATAATTAAAATTATTAATTATGGCGGCGGTGGTGGGCGTTGGCGGTTGGTCGCAGCTGTGGGTGATAACGGTGGCGAGTGGGTGGCGGCGGCGGCGGTGGCTGTCGGGGTGAGGTGGTGGCGGGTGGCGGCGGGTGGCGGCGATGGCGTCGGTGGTGGGTGGTGGTGGTGGGTTGTGGCGAAGGTCGTGGGTTATGGTGTTGTTGATGAATGGTGCAATAGGAGATGGAATGGAAAAAAAAACATGGGAGGTGGAAGGAATGATTTTGAGGGAACGGAATGCCTTTTGGAACGGGTGATTTCATTCCATTGACCAATCAAATACTTTTTTCTTCATTCCCTCGTAATCACTCATTCCATTTCACCTCTCATTCCTGCATACCAAACACTACCTTAATGATGTTACTATTCATTCCATTCTAATTTTAAATAATAATAAATCACTGTTCATTCTAATTTAATTCTAATTCTAATTTTAATTTAATAATAAATCACTATTCATTCACTTTGTTTTTTATTATATATTATATATAGATTCTTAGAAACATGTATAATATTACTTAACAAGAGAACTGTGGCTTCACCGAGGGACGCTTTCGTCGAAAACCTGTAAGTAAAAATACACCGACAACTCGACAAGTATCCGTTGGTGAAGGTCTGTCGGTAGAATGGCCGTGATCAGTGGCGGAGCTTGACCAAAAGTTCCGAGAGGGCGGAAAGTCATGAAACTCGATTTATACATTGTATAAATATTTAGGCAAAATAATTGGGGGGGACGATCCTATATAATTTTAAAATTTTCAGACGAAAAATAAGAAGTTTTACACTTCTAACAGAAACATTTGTTTTTTTTTTTTTTTGGGGGGGGGGGGGGGGGGCGGGGGTGGGGGGACCCCCCACTTCACATTAAGCTACGCCCCTGGCCGTGATTGATGCTCTTTCTAATCTGGACAGAGAAAATTTCATCGGTGAAAATCCAATTTTCGCATACCATCAAATTCTTCAAAAATAAAGCTTCTTATAAACAAAAAAAAATCACCAAACTCACTTCCAATATTAATATGGGGGGCACCCCTCGCTTCACACTAAGCTACGCCCCTGGCCATGATTGATGCTCTTTCTAATCGGGACGGAGAAAATTTCATCGATGAAAATCCAGTTTTCGCATACCATCAAATTCTTTACAAATAATGCTTCTTATAAAAAAAATATTAATCACCAAACTCACTTCCAATATTAATATGTAGTTTATAACATTTTCAACTGAATGGAAAAAGACTACCGATTTGTAAATTTCATGCCAATTATTATTTTACAATTTTATATTGAAAGGATTATATTTGATTTACATAATTTTTAATATTTATGCTCTTTTAGATATCATTTTCTTGGATTTGTTTTAAACCACAAACTTCATTTTTTGCTCCTTATCGAATTTGAACCCATGACATTCCCAACCCATGATGGACACACCTAGTAAAATCCATCACTAGTGATGGAATAAATCTCGATGACGTAGCGGAAATTGATTAAATGTTGTGAGTGTTAAAATTTCATCACTAGTGGTCATCTTTGCAAATGCATAACCGTTGTGGGAATGTTGCATTAAGTGCAAAAAGCTAGAAGACATCGCATTCATTTTATTGCATTGAAATGCTAACTTGTACATCTATCTTATATTTATATGAATTGCTAGAGGGGCCCGTCTCTGTATTTTATATAGAATCTTGTCGTTCCAAAATAATATTTATGAATTAAAAAATTTATTTTGTCACAATCAGATTTCTTACATTTTGTGATTTCAAGATGCAACAAAAATAAAAATATTGACACTTATATCATTGTTTAATAGCCGAGGCATTGGGTTATACGAAGGAGATTCGACCATTTCTCGAGCAAGGAGTAGTGATGCCCTTCGATCTTTCCCATGGTGTTAGTTTTGCTTCTAGCGGTTCCGGTTATGATAACCTCACTGCTCAAGTTTCGGTATGTCTCGAGACTCTAATTAGTTATATAAGCAAGGAAACCGGCTGAATTTAGTAAATCCGAAGTGTACAGTCAGGTTAACACGATATATATATATAGCTTCATCTTGTTAGAGAGGAAATTAAATAACTAAGAATGTGCGTATATTGTTTATATTGAATTTATGAAAAGAAAACCAATGACATTATAGATGCTTATATTTTATTCATATTACTATCTAGAGCTATTTTATGTAGCTAGTGGTATCTTCGTGTGCTTTGTGGTGGAATTTAGTTGGTTTGGGTTCGGCATTTAATGGTACTGGAATTCAGTCGTTATCAGTTTGGTTCGTTACTGTATCAGCGTTCGCTATAGCAATCGAAAGAAAACAAAACCCAAATGCCAAGAACACATTTTGTCCATCAAGATATTAAAAGTCTAGAATCATCAGTCACTAAGGAGAACATATTTTTTACATTGTTTGATATCACTACACTATAAAGTAAAGTTTAAATAATAAGTTTTGTGATTTTGGTTTTCTTGAAAGTACTAATTTAATCACTTACTATTTTTCAAAACATAATATGTTTGGTAGTTTTTAAGGAAATAAACATTAAAGCACTATTGAATTAATAAACCCAATAAGTTCAAAATATATTAAAAGAAAAATTACATAAACCTTTAAAGTGTAGCTAAAATTTTTATCTATTATATATAATAATAAATAAAAGAAAAACACAAGAAATACTTAATAAAATAAGATTCAATTTGATATTCAAGTAAGATAGTAATTTACTATTGAGTGTATATAAAAGTTATAGTGATAGTGTGAATAAGCTTCCGCTTCCTAAGATCATGTGTAGTGGTTAAACAAAATAATACTCCCACCATGGGGCATTATTCGACACGTGGCAGTCCAGTCAGCATGGAGCGTTATTGCAAAAGTGGCGTAGTGGGAATAATGCCCAATAATCCCTTTTAGGCGTTTTTTTAAACAAAAAAAAAAAAAAAAAAAAAAACTAACTATTTTCTCATTGGCCAAGTCCTAACTGAACCACACAAATTAATCACCTTTAGGCGTGTTTTTAAAAACGCCAAACCAATTTTTTTTCAAAAATACCGCCCCAAAACGCCTAGTGTAATGGTGGGGGGTGTTTTTTTCAATTTTTTTCAAAAATACCGCCCCACTATGGGTGGTGTAAGGGTTTAAAAAGGGTATGACACAAATTGTCTTAGGGAGTAGGGTGAGTGGCAGATAGTCTCTTGATTTAGTGTCACCAAATATTTATCTATGTTAAAGTGGTATGAGTTCGAGTTTTACTTTATGGGCCACACATAGGATGTATATGCTCAAAGTTCTCATCCATTGTTTTTTTTCTTATTCTTTTATACTAATATTATGTTTTTTTTTTTTTTTTTGAAGAATGTGTTGTCGTTGTCGCACCAATTGAAGCATTTTGCGCATTACAAAAGAAATCTTAGGATGAGGGTAGGATCAAAAAAGGCCGACGAATCTATCCAGAACGCGGTGTTTGTATTAAGCATGGGAACAAATGATTTTCTACAAAACTATTACGTGGAGCTCCCACGACGGGCCCAATTCACCGTTGACCAATATGAAGATTACTTGATCTCTCTTTTTCATGGTTACGTCAAGGTTTTAACTTTTCACTTAAAAAAGAAGCAATAGAAAAATGATAAAAATAATCAATTTACTAGGTGTCTTATGCCTCTATGTACGTGTTAACACAAATTTAGATATATAGCCATGACATGGCTATATAGGTATAAGACAAAAAAAATGGTTACTTTCGTTGTTTTCTAAAAATAATAAGCATTATCATTTTTATTTTCTCTTCATTGATTATGTTAATTTGTTGAATATAAATTGGTGTAGAAAATGCATGCTCTAGGAGCAAGAAGATTGGTGATGGTTGGAGTTGTTCCTTTTGGTTGCATGCCTTTGGTCAAGACATTGAAGGGTAGCACCAAATGTGACGATGAGTACAACAAAGTGGCTTTCTCATTCGATTTGAAGTTACAAAATGCATTGCTTACAATACAAAGAACTTTAGGGATGAAAACGGCCTACGTCGACACTTATGGTCTCGTTCAAAGTGCGATTGAAAACCCTAAAAAATACGGTGAGTAGTCTTTTAATTTTTTTTTTTTCAAAATACGCATTATATAACCACCTTTTCATTCAAATTTTGAAATGGGAAAATGTCATTTGTAGGGTTTGAAGATACTACAAAGGGGTGTTGCGGAACAGGAACGATTGAATATGGTATTACTTGTAAAGGCTTGGATGCATGTGTTGATCGAGATAAATTTTTATTTTGGGATGCTGTTCATCCAACTGAAAGGATGTATAAGATCGTTGCGGATGAGGCCTTAAATTCTATTCTCACCAAGGTTTTTTAATGATTATAAAGATACATTGTAATTTGAGCTTGAAACCTTAGTGTTATTCCTTTGTGTGAGTATGCACATGTATTATGTGACCTAAATAACCAAGTAATATGTCTATTATTGTTGATGTGTTGTTATGCTGCCTAAATAACTTGTCGGGAATGTGGTTTCTCAGAAGCTTTGAGTTTAGTAAATGCTTACAATAAAACCGAATATATAAGTTTACTAGATTAAAACCCTGTGTATTACATGGCTTAAATTAGTAACACTTAATTTTATTTTTGTAATTTTAAATATGTCGGACCAAAAAAGTCGAAAGATAAAAATGAGAATCACAACTCTTAAATTTAGAAAAATATATAGAACAAAATAACAGTGAATTAAATTTTTGTTAGAAAAATACTAAAGTTTAAATAATGAAAAACGTATTATCCTTATATGAAATTTTCAACGTTTTGAACAGTAACATTGTTTTGTTTTTAATATTATTATAGTTATATGTATAGATTTTTAATACTTTTATTATTTTGATATTATAATAATAATTATTTTCTTACTTTTTAAGTTGAATAAGCTTTGTGTCAATCGGTACTTGTATCGAAAATACATGTATGGTCCGGTTCGTTATCGGTACATGAAGGTAAAAACCGGCACCAGCCTGGTACATACACGAAGGTAAAAATCGGCACCAACCTTGTACATAAAACCCCAAAAGTCAGTACCGAAATGATTTTGAAAATCTTTTAGTTCGGGAAATTCGGTACTTCTACCCGGTACCATTTGCTCATCTCTGATCATAGGTACCGTACGATCAACAACGGTATCATGCAACTTTTTTTGTTGATTTTCTTCAACTTTTAATGATTTCTTTTTTTCAGTTTCAGGGGTAGGGTTGAGCTCGGTGCCAACCGATATCGATATCGATACCGAAAATACCGGTTACAGTACCGCTATATGAAGGTAAAAACCTGTAGGCGCCAAAAGTCGGTACCGAATTTGTACTTAAGATCTTTCAGCTCAGGAAATTCAGTACTGGTACTCAGTGTCATTTGCTTATCTCTGACCACGGATTACGAACAAAATCATTACGATAAAATTTTTTTTTGTTGATTTTCTTTCGGTTATCTTTTAGTGTTTTTTTCTATATCTTCTTTTTGTTCTTGTCATCGGTTTCGTGCGCAACGCTCTCGTAGTGATTTTAAAACACATGTAAACACAGACTAAATAATAAAATAAGTTCGCCGCAACGCGGTGTTTGTGAAAAAACCTAGTTGGTGATGAAAATGAATCAAGTAAATATTAAATAAAAAAATGTTGGAAATGAAATCACGTAAAGTTGTAAGAGGTAAAGATCACATGTAAGTTAGATGGGTATATAGTTTAGACAAAAAACAAGAATTAAGGTAGTCAAGAATTAAATCAGGTAAAAACTAGAATTATGTTAAGTTAATTTTTAAAACTCTATATTAATTTTTTATGTAATAGATGAAATGTTTATCTGACTAAAGTATACTTACTCCTTCAAATATTATTTTAATTAACAGTTAGGTTATATTAAGTACAATTATAAATATATAGAAATATTAATACATATAAAGAGTTAAGCCCTAAAATTTGGATATTTGTAACATCTATTTTTTTTATTATTTGACATATTTTTACCATTCAAAGAATCCAACCGTATTAAATATTTGAAAACTTTTAGAATTCACTGATAAAAACAATTTTATTATCACTATTCTTCTTTTTTACAATATTTTAACAAACATAATTTTGAAATTGATGATATTTAGAAACATAAATATAAGTTTCTAAGTAAAAAAAAAGTTTATTTAGAAGATTCAAAATTAACTTATATTAAATTCACATATTAATAAATAGAATAACTATAATTAAATAATTATTATACATAATTAAGTAGAAAGAGAGTTAGAAAACCCAAAAAGTAGATGGCTTACAATGGTGATAAGTAACATTTTCTTTTATTTATATAGTATAGATTTGGAATATTTTTCGATGACAAAGATAATTTATATAAAAAGGATGATGGTTAGAAAAATGTAGATAATTCCCGAATTCTCACCATGGACCCAAACATCTGGATACATGGAAAAAAACCATGGGGAATTAGAGCAAACTCCTCATCTTATTATCGACCCGCGCACACCAAAATACTCCTCATTGACAAAAGGTTCACACACCATGAGCATAAAAATATTTTCCATCAATGGGAATAATGCTGACATTAGCCCAACGGTTATATGAGTATGGAGGGGACAATGCACTTGATGAAAGTGACAACCAACATAATCTATACTACTTTAATAAGCATATAGGAAGGGCAAGAATGGTCATTTGCCATTGTACAACCATTTGAAGCCCATTGTACAAGCATTTAAGCATGGATGTGTTGAAAACTTCTTTCAACACGCGGCCAATAAAAGATTAGGGTTTCTCCAATCACATCTCACATTTCAAAATTCAAATCCCGTTCTCATCTGCTTTCTCTCTCTATCTCTATCGAGATTCACATCTCACATTTCAAAATTTTTGTTATCCCGCCCCCATCTGCTATCTCTCTCTCTCTCTGACTCAAGAAGATCAAGCGTATACAAGGGGATCGATGAAGATTTCACCAGATCGATGAAGATTCCGACTTCTCTCATCGGTGGTTGTAGATGCTGGTTGTCTGGTTGATCTCGGCTTTGACCATTCGACAAATCCTGAGGTAAGATCTTGAGTTTTCATCACTGATTGCATGTTTTGGTTCATTAAGTAATCGTATTTTATGTTGGCCGTGAAGAAAACGTTTCCCAAAAGGTTGGGAGTGGAGTCGGGTGTAAGAAGTAGTGGGAACGAAGCTGAACGCAGAGTAGCCAGATCTTTTTTAAGTTTCCCCCAGATTATCCACTTTTTTTTTCTCACACACGCTTCAATGGCGTCCGTACAACAGTTATCTGCAATCAAGGTACGCAATCATCACTTCGATTCAACTCTTAGGTTAATTTTTCACTAATTTCCATTGTTTCTAGGGCTCAAAAGTGCTTATGGTTGGTGCTGGTGGTATCGTTTGCGAGCTTCTCAAAACCCTAGCTTTTTCAGGTTTTCAGGATATTCACATTGTAAGTCAACTTTGCGCTAATGCGAGTTATAGTTATTGTTGTTATCATTGTTTATTATTAAATCTTCATTGACTTATTCTGTTGTTTTGAGTGTAATTAGTGGTTTGTGGATGCTTGGTGGTTGCTTTTTGACGTTAGGGCTTAGTTTGTTTGCTATGTTTTGGTGTAGTTGGTGTTAGTGATACTGGTTGTTGACACAATTTAACGAGGAGATTTGTTTTTTATATGATTAATGGATAATAATAGTTCTATTAGTTTTTAACTATTTTTTTATTATTGTTTAATTTTATGATGATTAATTGTATATGTTTGTTTTTTTGTTTGTGTTTAGCTGTTATGATTGTAAACTTGACTGGATTTGGATGAAGATGGTTTTTTTGAAAATAGGTACACATTTACTGAACCAGGTTACTTAATTTCATATATGTTTGATAATGAATGTTAATTTTACTTTTGATGGAAAGAAGATGCAAAACTCAAGATCCTCATTGAAAACTATGGTACTGGAGGTGATTGGGTTGATCTCCCTCACAAATCTGTTAATTTTGTTTTTAGTTTTAAATACGAAATACAAAATAATTATTTTTATAAAGAATACGATATTCTTATGAATAAATTTTAACATTCGAGACATTATGATGTAATTTTTTTCGGATTTTAGTTCTTGCTGGTTCGTTTTTATATTTCTATACAAAATCCCTAATCGTCTTTCACAACCGCAGACATCCGAACAGCAGCAGCCGAATGAGACACAACTTGACAGAAATTGGGCAGGGAGTTTTGTTGAAAGAGGGGTTCTAGGAATTGCACCAGCTCTCGCATACATCGTCAACCGCTAATTGTTTTGTTATATGAATTACTTTTTTGCAGCGGGTAACATTTCTAGGCAAAATACACATTCAGATATAAATTGTTTGTTTCGATAAGGAGTCTAATATTCAGTGGCTTTTATTCAGTTTCGTTCTTGAGCATGTTTAGTGTATTTGTTATGTTCTTGATTCATTCCCAGGTTTAAGGGTTGCTTATTAGTCTGGTATCTTCCGCTAATTATATTGTGTTAAATATCTAATCATCTTGCTGCGTTACTATCTAAATAGGTAGAAAGAATCGTTACTGAAGCTGACAAGTTCACAAAAGAAGACAAGGAAAAAAGTGACGCCAGATTCAGTTGTTTACCAAACAGAGAAACAATTAAAGGGACTAGGAGACAAAGTTCCTTCATATGTGAAAGAAAAGCTGGAGGCCAAACTCGGTGAGCTCAAGGTGGCCATATCTAGCAGGTGAACACCAACCATGGATGCACTCACCCAAGAGGTAATGCAGATGGGCCAGTCTCTCTACAACTAGCCTGGTACACCAGGGGCGGGCCAACCCCACCTGGTATTGAGTTGTCGGAATCATCATCAGACAAGGGGCCAGAAGGTGACTTTGTCGACGCAGATTTACCGACATCAAGTGAGTTTAGATTGAAGATTTTACTCCAAATAACGAGTCAAATGTTTTTTTAATTAGAATAGTATTTTACTACAAACAATGAGTAAGTTTATGCATTCTTGACTTTGAGTTATATGAGACTAACCCTAGGCCCCCGAGTTATTTCAATCTCAAGTTTTCTCTTATTATTTTTTTTTTATTTGCTTTAGGTAAAAAAGATAGCAAGGGCCTATTTGAACAAGATTTTTTTTGGGTCAGCCAACGCGTTTTAACGTGCACCAAAATTATGCATTTTGACTCGAATTTGTGTTGATTTGTTACCCAAACAGCTGACCGACAAATTTTTGCGATGTATGCTATTTATTACACATTTCATTTGGAATGCAATTGAGTAAATACAATTCAACATTTTAACTTCTTGTGTTGAACACAGGGTACTGAACTTGCTTCCCAATAAGGTAGAAGTGCAGCAGCCTGCCGCAGCATTAGCCGGCTGCAGAACATTGGCAGAAGAACACACTGCGTTAGCTGGCTGCAGAACATTGACCATATTCTCCCTTCGCAGTCCATCTAACTTGAAAATGGGAAATAACTTTGCGCTCCATCAGTCGACAATTGGAGCTTGTGGGCTTTCACGAGTTGAATCCAAAGGGGTAACAAGTTTCTCAAGAAAAAAAGTACTTGTAGAAATGTTGGTATGCATAAAGCACTTACGAATTTTTTTTTTTTTTTTTTTGGCAGAAGTGGCACTATGCGAAGAACTTGCTAATACAGTGGATAAAAGCGCTTTCATCCAGCCCCCTATCTATATCTTGTAGCTGTCACTCCAATGAAGGTAAAGGAATATGCATGTATGCTTGGTTTTAAAAAGCGAGAGGTGTACAAAAGCGACGAGGTCTAAAACTAAGACTCGAAGCGCAAAAAAAACCCAAGGTACAACAGTAAGATGCATAAAAACGCCTTGGGAACAAGAGGCGCGCGCCTCATGCCAAAAAAGCACAAAAAAATCCCAAAAAAGCACGCTTTTTAGGGCTTCTTGTAATTACTCTAGGCGCTGAGCTAAAAAGCCCCAAGGTGTGAGCCTTGTTGCGCCTCATGCTTAAGGCGTGCTTTTTAAAACCCAGCATGTATGTTTATTATTGATACATAATTATGGATTTGCTTATTGAGGTATGACTGTGTATGTTGACAAGCCAAACAAACCCTGCAGATGTTTTGCAGTATGATGTAATGCAGGTCAAGGTTAGTATAAGTTTTTATTAATGTGTTTTGCAACTTGACTGTATTTGACCGTTTCTGACAACTGGTTACCATGCAGAGTTAATTTCTTCAAAGATTCTGATGAAGCTATTGAGGTCCAGCTTACCATGAGTGATAGTCTATTTGCAAGTTAATGGGAACTTTTCTTCACTGATGGATCATTGTATTGCAAGGTCAGTCAACATACACAGTTGCACTGAATTGCTAGGTCATTTATTGTTGCGGGTTACTCATTGTAGCAAGACTATCACACTAGCTGCTAAGCCAAGAATTGAAGAAACAAACTTTTGCTCGGTTCATTTTTTATAGATTTATTTTGTTTTCTTCATGATATTAGTTGTATTTGATGTTAACATTGTGTTTTGTTTATGAAAAGATGTACGTTCATGAGCAAGTACCGGTTCCATTGTCTGAATAGCGGAAATTATGAAAAATTATCAATCTGGTACCAGGGATCTGCATCTGTCTCAATTTAAGTATTCTACTTTCAGGTGTTTTATCGTTTACCTAATGTTATGACATTGGATTATGGCCAATTCTCTTTTTTTATAGACATCCAGATGTTTTTACAGATTATTCGATTTGATTTTATTGTTGGCTTATTTGCAGAGAATGCCATGATTAAATTAGGATGGCTGCTTATGTTTTGGTAATAAACATCTTCCCCTATTTGTTTTTATTTGTGGAAGTGATAGATTATTTTGTTTATTTAAACAATGAACGCGTATGATATGATGATAATGGTCTAATGCAGGCACAAGGAGGGCACGACAAGAGTGAACATTGGAAAAGTAGCTGGTGAACCGGACGAGAGTGGTTAGTATTGCTAAATCCTTTTGTACGCCAGCATGCATCAGTGACCCGTGTCATTTTTGTGAAAGTTGTAACATATGATGTTTTTCCCCTCCCCAGCATGAGCGTCTGGTATGGTGGACGTGTCTCATAAATTATATGGAAAAATTCAAGTTGCCGGCAATGAGTTCGGACGTCGTGGTCCAGGTATTAAGTGCGTTTTTTGTGTCTTTTCTCTTACTCTTTGTCACTCGATGTTAAAAAAATGCCAACACAGATACAGTGCCAGAAGCTGTCGTTGGTCAAGATACGTTAGGTGTAAACAAAGAGGATATGACAAGTGTGGACAATGCAAGGGTTTTCGGATGAGCAGGTGCTGATCTTCAACCGAATGGTTCTCGGAATCATGTGTGGTTACATGGCTGGTGGCAATAGTGGGTACAATATTGCTGTGGGTTGGGACAGCCTGAAGGCAGAGTTTCATAATCACAGTTTTACCGCGACTCTTTTTAACCAACAAGTGATGCTGCTGGATCTTGAAGTGTCTCCAGCGCAAAAATGTGTGACAGTCAAGAGCTGGTGGCATCTTTGGAAGGGAAAGGGCTGTTATAACTGCTGGAACCAGTGCTGGTTTATTGTCAGAGCTATGGTTGACATTGTGTACCTGGGTGAAATCAAAAAAGGTTGGTATGATAAGGCTATAGGAAGAGTACTCTCTTTTAGTGATGTTAACTTAGGCTTTAAGTTTGCCAAACAGATCAATAAGGCTAAAGGAAGAGTAGTCTCTTTTTAGCTAAGTTTCGGAAAAGAATGATGGTTTATATTGATTTTTATGGCAGATTAGCGTTACTTTGGAGTGAAATTTAATATAAAGTCAAATGGTTAACATATCATTCTACTTCAATGAGGCGAGATATAACAATTCTATCTCCAAGATAAGCTCCATCAGAATATATGCGGCGGGCTTTGCCACCATCCAAGATAAGCTTCATCCGCTTTAGCGCTTTATCTTATTTTCTTTTATTCATTTGTGCAGCCTTTGCCACCAAATTAGGTGTGGATTTGGACAGAAGGGCTTTACCACTTGCTCACCAGATGATGACCCAAGGAGAGACGGCGTATTACCACTTGCTGAGAGTATATTGCAACTAACTTTAGAAATTTGACTTTTTGGTTGACACTTTTTGTGGTTACTTATAGTATGCAAGATGTAAATTGAGTTATAAAATGTAAATTTTTATTTTATGCAATGTATTCATAGCTTAACTTGAACATACTTTGACTTTTTGTGTCACACCCCTTTCTGCGGCGGAAGCACGAGGTGTGATCATGAAAGGTTCTCATTGCATACGAAGAGTAAACATGCTACATGCTCGTAAAATAACATTCAAATACCATAATTTGAAAACATACGTTAGCGTTTACATCGCTAAGTCGCATAAAACATTGACTTAAAAGTTTACAACTTTATTTAAAGTTAAACACAAGCGACATCCACGAGCATAAGCGAGACCGCGCGCACATCCATCCTAGTTACCTGAAATACATGTGAGTTTTTGGAAAAACGTCAACATAATGTTGGTGTGAATTCATGCAGTTTTGTATTTCACGTTTGTATACTTTGTATGAAAACATAGTTTGTGAATAAATCAAGTTTTCATATATAAATTCAGTTTCATGTGTACACCACGTACTCATGTATAATTCAATTTCTTCTTGAGTACCCCACGTACTCAAGTATAATTCCCATTTTCTTGAGTACCCCACGTTCTTCAAGTATAATTCAATCTTTTCTTGAGTACCCCACGTACTCAAGTATTCATCAATTTTTAGTATGGTATGACTTTTATGTTAATAAAGTATTCCTGTAAGTATCAGGATTGTTAATGGGTTGCAAAGCCATTAACTTGTGACACGACATAGGAAGTCACCAACCCTAAGGCATTTAATTGGTATATTCTGAGACACAAAAGCACTACTCGATTCTCGCCCTCACCGAGAGTGTGGCTGCCAGGCACCCGTTAGATCTAACCTTTTGTTCTGCGGTCTAAGTATATTGTTGATTAATGGTGCTTCTGTACCCTATTCGTGACACTATTTCTCATAACGCATCCTACTTGGTTCTCGTCCTCACCAAGCGCGTTTCTTGTTATCATTTCTCATAGCGCCTCATACTTGGTTCTCGTTCTCACCAAGTGCGCTTCTCATATTCTTATATTTCATCACACTTGGTTCTCGTTCTCACCAAGTGTACTTCTTGTATTCTTATATTTCGTCACACTTGGTTCTCGTTCTCACCAAGTGTACTTCTTGTATTCTTATATTTCGTCACACTTGGTTCTCATTCTCACCAAGTGTACTTCTTGTATTTATATCATACCAATTATAAATTTTGTACATTTGTACATGTATTTCACCCCCGAAGTTATAAAAACTGAAAACAGTTAAAGAAAAGGGGGAGCATGAACTCACAACTTTGCGTTCCTTGCGTCGTAAACTTCACCGGATTTGCTTAATTAACGTCGTAACCTATACACGTTTTCTTATCGTTAGTCACTAGACTTGTATCGCACAAGTACAGTCACTCTCTTTGGTGTATATATTCTTGTGTTAAAAATATTTTATATTTTTAACTAAGTATCTTACTTATATTATTTTCTCTAAAATTAATATAAGTATCTCGTGTTTTGCACTTTGCACCCGAATTATGTATCTTGTATGTTGTATGTGTATTCTTTTTGTGTTTATACTTCTCATGAGTATTTAGTGTATTTTTAAGTCTTAATACACTAGCACGTATAACACATACTATATACACTTAGCACAAAAGATGGTGATCAAATAATATATATTTTTCTCTCAAAAATATATATACTTAATTTCCATTTTTATTCTTGAAGAAATCCTCATTTCTTATCACCAAAAATTAGGGAAACCTTGGTAATATTTTTAAGTACATTTTTAGGGAATAAGTTTCTCAAAAACTTATATTTTTCTAAGTGTCAAAATTTATAGAAATTTTGACAGAGTTTCCCCTAAAAATGGAGGGTTCCCATGTTTTCAAAACATGTGTTTATTTTCTTTTAAATCGTCAACAATCATCAACAACAATTATCAACAATAATCATCAACAATAATCACTAATTTCTCCATTTCATGAACTTGAATATTTACAAAAATGTGTAGTAACTTACTAGCACATTTAGTAAGTCTTGTTATCTTTAAAAATAAGTTTAATTTCTTAAAAACTTTATTTTTAAAGAATATGAAGTTTCACAACTTCTAGTCGGTTTTTACGAAAATTATTTCTTTGTTAAAACTTTTGTTACACAAGTGTCCACACACTTGTTTGTTCACAAAAACACCTCTAGTTCATGAAAGACCCGACTTAAAATGAGACTTGTATAAATTTTACTTGGTTCTTCCGAAAAACCACTTGTAGATCTTTAGATCTACTAGTTTAGAACTTCATTTTACAAGAAAAATTACTTTTACACAAGTTCATGTTATTATGTAGTAGTGTTCATCATCTAGTCCTTTTCATATTTTAACATACACTAGTTCATGTTCTATGAACATGACCTAGCCGGGTTAGATGACGATCCGAACTACTACTAGCATAAAACAACACTAAATAATCATAACAAAACAAGTTTAACAAGTTTTACACCATCACTTTCCTTTTATCCATCAAGTTCATCATTTTACAAGACTTTTAGTTGGTGATCTTTAGTGTTCATGATTTTCATCCGACAAAACTCTTATTAACCACTCTAGACAAGATCAAGAAGGTATTTAGAGTCACTTACTACTAGCTCGAGGCTAGGGAAGTTCAAGAGTGCAAATGAGGTGGATAAAAGCAAATGGTGAAGGTCCTTCAAGTTCCGTGAGCACCGAGCCTCGTTAGCGACCTTCTTACACCTCAATATCACCTTGGAATGCTTGAATGATGATTGAAAATGGTGATGGTGTGGTGGTGGCTTGAAGCCGTAGCCAAGGGAGAGAGGGAGAAGAAAGTTGTGTGTGTAATGTGTGAAGTTGTGATGGTTATGATCTTGTGGTGTTTACTTATATCCATTTCAAGGCTCTAACCCTTGGGTATTATGTTTCAAAAGGACATGGCAAGTTCTAATAAAATATGCAACTTAAATCCCATGTGGGATTATGTTCCCAACCATCCAACATGTGGGGGGGGGGGGGTTAAGTGAAACATTTCTAACTACTAGTTAGTGATTAGTTGGAAATCAAAGGTCTAGTTAGTGCCTTATGGTATATTATATAATGTGTAGTGTGTTAGGGTGTTCGGGGACCCTAACTAGCTTAGGAAAATAAAAACAATGCTTCTAGCATTATTTTGGTGTTCCGGGTAATATCCGGTTGTTCGGTTACATACCGATTCGTTAAAGTGCTAAATTACACTTTTTAGTGTCTTTTAAGTACCCTTCTTGTACCCTTTCAATTCCCAACACTTAGGGAAATATTCTGGATGATAAAACAAAATTTCTGCATAATATTTATATGTTTAAATGCTGAATTATACAAAATTCAGCACTTAAAGTGCGTTTCGGGTGCTTTTTAGTGCGTATTGTTGCTTTCGTATTGCATATATATTAAACCCTTGTATGTACTCTTGGGTTTTAATGCATTCTTGCTGTCGGACCTACACCTAGGCTCCAATTTTATTGTCTGACTGCTTTCTGCAGTTCCGTTGACACATAGTGTCTTACCGGTGAGTTTACTTAGTAATTTTGACGCAACGCTCTCGTTTATGCATAAAGAAATATTTTGTAGTATACAACGTGCATGAATTCACTTGTTTAATCATGTGTTCAGACATTGCTGACAATTAAGCACATAATTGCAGTCAATAAATAATAATTAAAGTGTACGGAAATTACCGGTTTGGTGCAAGTTGTCACATTTTGTACTTTAAGACATGGCCTGGGTTACATTTTCTTATTTGTGTGTTTTTTATAATTTAATTAAGATCTGTAAGGCTCATGGCATAGATAGACTATATCAATGCTACGAATAAGAAAACTATTGGCATAGATAGACCACGCCTATGCGACGAATTAGAAAATAACAAACGTACCATATAATATATCACGAGATAATTGGTGGCTCAAAACCGAACCGCCCCGTACATAGCCCTAAACTCACCAACCTAAGTGATATGTTTCCCGCCGCATCGCGCGGGTAAACGACTAGTAGAGTATAAATATAGATGAGGTCATCCTAAAAAGGTAACTCATTCTCTCTCTCTCTCTCTCGCTATATATATATATATATATATATATATATAGGGGAATGCTAAAATGAGAACCACCTCGAGTTGTAAGAACCGTGAGAACTACACCGTAGGGGGCGCGGTGGACCAAATTTTTTTTCATAAACGTAGATGCATGTATTATAACAACATTTATAAAAAAAAAATTCGTGTGTGTAGTTTTGAGCACCACAAGTTTGTGTTTACGGGTACCGTAAATTTAACCGGAAAATTTACGGTACCCGTAAACACAAACTTGTGGTGCTCAAAACTACACACACGACATTTTTTTTTGAATTTTTTTTTACAAATGTTGTTATAATACAAGCGTCTACGTTTATGAAAAAAAAAATTGGTCCACCTCGCCCCGGATCAAGTAGTTCTCACGGTTCTTACAACTCGAGGTGGTTCTCATTTTAGCGGACACTTATATATATATATATATATATATATATATATATACACACAGACACACACACATACACTTACAAAGAATCTCTATTTCTTCTAAGTACAAAAATTTATCCTCGCGCTAGAGGGTGGTCAGAGGGAAGTCCCTATTCCTGTGACACGCTAACAGTGTTTTTTGTTTTGTAAGTTCTTCGTCCCAAGTAAATTTATAGCTCTCAAAGATGTCACCCCGGTGGAAATATATTTGATCCTAACCCGCAAGGATTTTTTTTTCTTCATCGACGCCATCCATGGGACTTTAACCAAACACCAAAAGCAACAATTACATAAAAAGTGGATTTTTAATCCACAACCAAGAAATATTGAGTTACTTTTTCCTATTGATGATCCACGTAAAAGAAAATGAAGAATGCTATCGAAGAAGGGGTCTTTCTTAAAGTCGTTTGCTTTGAAAATGACCTTATTTCTATGCTTCCTGGTATATACTTTTTATGTAAGTGTCAAAGAAAAATAATGAAGGAATCTGATTTCTATGATCAGATTTGATGCTGACAAAATCAAAAGGTCAAACAGAAAGAAGGTACTTGACTTCAAGACAACAAAAGGGATAGTCAACATCAAATAAAGATCAAACAGTTATCTACAAGATAAGAATAAGACCGGATTAAAAGAATCTGAAGATAAATTTGATAGTTATCATCTAAATCTGATGATCAAAGTCATCAGATTTCTAATATGGGACTCATCAGAATTCTAATGAAGCAACTTGCTAAATCGATAAGATTTGCACGAACTCCAAAGTGACTAGTGGATCAATTGATTCAATGAATATGCCAAAAAAGCTACTTTTCACAGGACAAGTGCGTGAATAAACAAATGTTTATTCATGTCAAATATTCTCTATAAATAGAGAGTAAACCATCGAAGAGTAAATGAGTTGAACTTTACCTTTAATACATCCTACAGATTCTAGTGCCCTTCAACATAGAATTCTTTAAGTATTTGTTTTGTAATAGCCAATAACTTTCCAATCACTTTGTAAGCATTTAAAGTGATATAAGCTTGAAAATTTTGTAGCTCAGTTTCTTGAAAGTCTAATCACTAAATTCTGCACATTATTTTCTATACTTGTTGAAATCATTTGCCAAGTTTAGTTAAACATTTTTATCTGGGATCAAGAATTGGTATCAGAGCATATTGAATAACTTATTTTCAAACGATCAATTGCTTGAGTATATCTTTTTGTATACTCCGTTTTTCAACATTTTCTTTGACTAAAAATGGCAAGTTTTCAAATGTGGAACAATGCATTCAATATTGGGTCTATGTCAAAGCCTCTGACTTTAGTCAGAGAGAAGTACCCCCAATGGAGAATCAGGATGATCAATTTCTTTAATGGTCATGATCGAGCTCTGTTTCAGAACATTGAGAGAGTTCCACGTATACCCCATGTTGAAATTGCAGTTGTCCTAGAAACTGATCAAACTCCAGCAATACCTGCATCATGGGTTCCTAAACAAGAAGGTTTATAGAGTGATGTTGACAAGAAAATGGTGGAAGCAGATGATAGGGCCAAATCACTCTTGATTATGGCACTTTCAAATGATGTATTTTCCCAAGTAGATGCATGTGCATCTACAAAGGAAATAGGGATCACTTGGAAAATCTTTGTGAAGAAGGAGAAAGAATGAAAAGAAACAAGAGAACTGATTGTATCTTATCATATGAACGTTTTAAAAGTCTTCCAAATGAAACGCTTTCAGAAACTTATAACAGATTTGTCAAAATTCTGAATGATTTAAAAAAGTTTGGTGTTGAAAAATTAAATGATGAGAGAAATGTGAAGTTTTTAGATGCCTTGCCAATAGAATGGAAAAATCTCACCATGAATCTTGCCTCCACTTTAGAACTAGGAAATCTGAACCTTCACGATCTCTATAGCATCCTAGTACCTAGAGAGGAATAAATCTATGAAAAATCAACCCTAAGAGGATGACCTATTGCTCTTATTTCTAACACACAAAGAACCAAAATTTCTGACCCATAACCCTCATATGGCCAAACATTAGAATCAGAGATTTTTGATACTTCATCAGATTTCTCTGCATTTGCTGGAGTAATAGCATTGCTCACAAAAACCTTTGAGCAAAGGTTGAGAGGAGGAAGTTCCAAGAATCAAAGAAGTGACAAAGGAATAATGGAAGGAAGAACAAATGAAGATCTGAAGGGAAGTCAGAAGTAGTTTGTTATAGATGCAAACAAAATGGGCATTATGCATCAGAATTCAAAAAATAAGAAACTAAAAGATGTTTCTTATTATGAAAAGAAGTTAGAAGAAGCCAGAAACAAAAACAGGCCAGTCTGATTGCAGGCACTGACACCTGGATAACATATGATTCATCAGATGACGATGAGCAAGAAGAAGTAGCTAACTTCTGTCTGATGGTAAAAAATCTGAACAGAGTCTGAATCATCAGGAAATAAGGTAAATTTAAGTAATCAAGATTTGGACATCAGTTAGACAAACTAATGAAAGATTTTGAAAGTCTGCAAGAAAAACACTTGGCAGAAACAAAAAAAAAATTCTGATGAGCTACAAAAATAGCTAAAAGAAACTCAAATCAAAAGTTAGTCTCTTTACGACAAAAATTTAATAAAAGATACAAAAATTAACTTTTTTGAACAAGAAAGAAAAACTTTGTACAAGAAAATTTATGAAAGTGAAATAAACGTTAAAGGTTTTCAATAATCAAGATACTTCATTAATTACTTGAAACAACACCAAAGAACAAAGTTGAAGGTTTGGGTTACACAAAAACAAAAATCAACAATCCAACTGTCTTTGTTCGTGCTTCTGAACCAATTTATGACAAAATCATATCAGAATCTGATGCAGAATCAAGCATGTCTATGAACTCTGATCTTTTAAAATCTTCTTCAGAATCTCACTCAAAAATTAAGAAAACAATTTTAAAAACTAAAAAAATACAAGACCTTGCCAAAAGAAATAACATAAAAAAAATCCAATCCAAAAATCAAAATTTTCTTCAAAATAAAGAGAAAGCTCTTCCATCACAATACAATTTATCAGTAAATTTGGATAAAATGGATTGTATGTGTGTTGAAATTCTGAGATTAATTAAACATAATCTTTCAAGAATTAAACCATTTGTCAAAGACTCAGCATTGAACAAAAACTCCGATTACAACAGTTCATCAGAAGAAGACTGTGAAAGAATCAGAAATACCAGTTCATTAGAAAGAGTACCCAAATAGGTTTGGGTGCCTAAAATTCTCTAGCCTTTCCATTTTAGGAGCATTATGTGCAACAGATATGGTATTGTGATTCTGGTAGCTCCAAGCACATGACTGAGGGTAGGAGCTTACTCAGTAATTATAAAGAAAAACTAGGTACATTAGTAAATTTTGGAAATGGTGTAAAGGGAAGAACACAAGGGTATGGTAGCATTGTATGTGGAGAACTTACAATTGATAAAGTTGCATATGTAGAAGGTTTGAAATATAATCTTCTAAGTTGTGGACAATTTTGGATAAAGGCTTCAAGTTAACCTTCCTACCTAATATATGTTTGCTGATTGGGTTAGAGGATAATAAAATTTATTTAAGTGGCAAAAGAATCAAAAAAACCAATTACTACTTTGATTTTAAAGAAACAGTTGAACATCCACAATTGTGTTTGTTTTCAAAAGACAATAGGGGTAGTAGTTGGTTATCGCACAAAAGATTAGCTCACTTGAATTTTAAAACTTTAAACAAACAAGCAAACAAAAAACTAGTAAAAGGTTTACCATTTATCACTTCTAAGAAGGATAAACTTTGTGAAGCATGTGAGCTAGGAGAATAAAAAAAGAAGCTTACACAAAACTATAACTGAATCTTCAATTTTCTCAAAATCTTGAACTTTTGCATATGGACTTATATGGACTACTGAGTACAAAAAGTTTTTTAGGAAAGAAATACATTTTAGTCATTGTAGATGATTATTCAAGGTATACATGGGTTGAGTTTTTAAGACAAAATAATGAAACCCCAGATCTGATCATAAATTTTATTAAAAGGAATCTATTGAATTTATATGTTAGAAAGATCAAATCTTACAATGGGACAGAATTTAAAAATGTAAAACTTGGGACATTTCTTATTAACAAAGGAATATCTCATGATTTTTCTACACCTAGAACCCTACAACAAAATGGGGTATTGGAAAGGAGAAACAGAACATTGAAAGAAGTAGCCAGAACAATGCTTGCTTATGCCAAATTGCCTACATATTTTTGGGCAAAGGTTGTCACAAATGCATGTTTCACACAAAACAGAACTATCATTAACAAAAGACATTAGAAAACACTTTATCACATCATCAACAACAAAGTTCCTAATATCAACTTCTTACATACTTTTGGTTGTAAGTGTTTTATATTTAATGATAATCTTGAAAAAATTTGACAGAAAAGCTGAAAAAGGAATTTTCCTTGGATACCTTCTTACAACAAAAGCATATAGGGTATTTGTAATAAGTACAAGGACCATAAGAGAGTTTATATGTATCCTTTGATGGTACATCAGAAACAGAAAATTTTGACGACATCTTAAAGGATATCAATAAACAAAATCCAGAAAATCTCAAACATTTCATAATCAACTAACTAAAGAACTGCTAGGATATGATTGGGAAAGTAAATGTAGTGAAATTAGCAAAAATCAATCATATACTAACTCTGAAGAAAATCTAGAGCCAATCACTGAAATACAAGGAACACATGATTTGAATTCTGATTTTGCATCAGAAAATCATTAAACGAATCAAATTCATGATCCTTTAAGCTCATAATAGATAACAGATTAGGGGGGAGCAGAAAGTTCTTCATCAGAACAAGATTCATGATTGACAAAACTTAAAAATCTAAGATGGATCAAAGGGCACTCTACAACAAATATCATTGGGAACCCTGAAGAATGTGTCTGAACAAGATCAACAACAGCACATGAATGTCTTCATGTTGGATTCTTAAGCATAATAGAACCAAAACCGACAGTGAAGCACTCAAAGATCCATATTGGGTACAATCAATGCAAGAAGAGCTGGACCAGATTGAGAAAAGTCAAGTTTGGAAACTGGTACCTAAACCAAATAATAAATTTGTTATTGGTTCAAAATGGGTATTCAGAAACAAATCTGATGAACAAGGTATCATAAGAAGGAACAAAGCAAGATTGGTGGTCAAAGGGTACAGTCAACAAGAAGGGATTGACTATGATTAAACCTTTGCACCAGTTGCAAGATTGGAAGCTATATGAATTTTCCTTGCTTATGTAGCATCAAAAGATTTTATGGTTTATTAGATGGATGTGAAATCAACATTCTTAAATGGTAAGATTGAGGAGGAAGTGTGTGTGCAATAACCTGAAGGATTTGTTGATCCAAAATACCCAAAACATGTTTATAAGTTAAACAAAGCCTTGTATGGGTTGAAGCAAGCTCCTAGAGCATGGTATGAAACTCTTTCAAACATCTTAATCAAATCTGGCTTCACCAAAGGTACAATAGATACAACATTGTTTCTCAAATCATACAAAGGGCGCACTATGTTGGTTCATATATATGTTGATGACATCATATTTGGATCAACCAATCCTAGTTTTTTGCAAGAAGTTTGAAAAATTAATGACTAGTCATTTTGAAATGAGCATGATGGGTGAGTTAAGTTTCTTTCTAGGACTTCAAGTAAAACAAGAATCTGATGGTATACTTTTAAGTCATTCAAAATATGTCAGAACAATTTTAAAGAAATACTCACTAGAAAATTGCTCATCTTCAAAAACTCCCATGGCCACAAGAAACAAACCGGATTCTGATCCTGATGGTTATTTTGTGGATGTTAAAATTTACAAAGGAATGATAGGATCGCTGCTATATCTAACTGCTAGTAGACCAGACATATGTTTTCAACTTGTTTTATAGCAAGATATCAATGCAATCCTAAAGAATCTCACCTAAAAGCTGTAAAAAGAGCTTTTTTTTTAAATATCTTAAAGGAACATCTGATCTTGAATTATGGTATCCTAAAAGCACAAGTGTAGACCTTATTGCATACACAGATGCAGATCATGCAGGTTGCAAACTTGACATAAAAAACACATTCGGTGCTTGTCAGATGTTGGGAAAAAAGTTGGTATGCTGACTAAGTAAAAAAGCAAAACTATGTATCTACTTTCACTACAGAAGCAGAATATGTAGCCGCAGCAAGCTGTTGTTCACAAGTTCCGTGGATGCAAACACAGCTCAGAGATTATGGAGTGAATCTAACAAAGATACCAATTCTTTGTGAATCAAAAAGTGTCATTGCAATAATGTCAAATCCAGTTTATCTCTCCAGAACCAAGAACATTGATGCCAGGTATCACTTCATAAAAGGTCACATAGAAGAAGGTAACATAGAGATGTATTTTGTACCAAGAGAAAACCAAGTTGCTGATTATTTAATCAGTAAATTGGGAATGGTCAATATGAGACATTAAGAAACAAAATTTATCACAGATATGTCTAACAATGATCATAAATATGATGATCTAAAAGACCATCAGATATCTGATCAAAACGTCAAAGTTCTGATGGAACATCGGAAATCTGATAACCTATTAGAAATCTGATGAATCATCAGAAAAGGTCAACATCAATTGTATTTACATGCTTGCATAACGTTTAAACAACGAAAATCATTCAAAATGAAATCAAAGGTAAAATCTGAAATCATCAGAATGAAAAAAAATGAAAACAATTGATCAAAGAAAATTTTGCAAGTATCAAATAGAAAATCATTTAATATAAACAAAAAAAAATATTTTCAGAGACAATGTGATTTCTCGTTCTCCCATCTTCTTAAAGGATCTTTCAAAAACATTTGCATCCTTGCAATTTTATTTCTGGGTAATCTTCAAAGGAATATTAGATTTTCTGATGAGCTTATCAGAATATCAGAATATGATAAAATTTTGATAGATCAATCATCCAAGGAGAATGCTACATAAGTCGAAATTCTCTTCAATTCTCATTCCCTTTCATCTAAAAAGAAAGGGAAACATTACAATTGACACTTTCTGGTCAAATTCTGATAACAAAAACATCAAGCTGCTTGATATCTGATAGCCAACATAAAGAAACATGATCAACCCATCAGAAAATGATCAAACTATCAGATTTCATCAGAAAAAGAAATATGTCATCAGAATTTACCAGAAAAACATAAACTAATGGTGATCTCAAAAAGGAACTTGGAAATGACAACATGTGACAAGAAGAAAATTTATCTGGTAATCATGATCATATCCAATGCCTAGAAAATTCATTTTCAGATCACAAACTCTTATCAGGAAATATTTCCAAGACTAACCTGGCCCAATTGTACAAAAATAATTTTTATCTTTCAAAAAGGGGGAAGAAAAGCAGGTTTCTCAGAGTTTAAATGAATGTTAGTGGACCACCTTTCAAAAGATGGACTCACCAAAAGAAAAAGGTACAACTTGGCCGTTAGTATTCACTAATTAAAAGATCAGAAATTTTTAATAATTCTATGAAAATATTCAAAGGATATATTGAAAGTTTTAAACCAACTTAAATACAAACCACCCATGACCTCAATATGTGGGACACCACAACTCCCAGACAGTATAAATAGCCTTCTTTAACAAGAAAACCTTCATTCACTCAGAAATTCGAAACCACATACAAGCGCTAGAAAATTCTTCACCAAATCACCATGTCTGCCTCAACTTTAGTTAACTTCAATGTTCCTGCCGTAGAACATGAAGTACTACTCATCAATAGGAACAAAGTCCTGCCCCTAAAAGACAACAATATTCAGATGAATGCACAACATAATTTATATGATCAAATATCTCATATTCTAGTTGAATATCTGATAAATTGCCCATTGAAGCAAGCCATACTGAAAACAGCAGAAGTACCAGCAATCATACTTCAAAAACTAGTTAATACACTAGAAAATTCAGCATATAAAAACAAGAAGAGATGAATGCACATCTGTGGGGGAACGTATACGTGACCATCACCCTAAAGAAGATCAGAGAATGGTTAGAGTTACCAGTAAAAGGCCAGTATATTGAAGTACTAGAAAAGGCTCAAATGTTTACAATTTTCAAGAATTTAGGTTACAAGGAGAACATCACAAAGATTGGAGACTTCAAAAGGAAAGAATTGCCTGTTTTTTGGCAAGTTCTCATAGAAACATTGAACAGATGCTTGACTTTGAAAATAGGAGGTGCAGATCAAATCAACACCTCAATTCTGACAATCATGTATGGACACATTACAGGGTTCCACGTTGATTATGCAAGAGATATTTTTAATCTGATGAAGTAGTCGGTATTTGCTAAGAATGGACGTATCACAACCCATCTTCCATATCCCAGATTTTGGGCAATAATGATTGTTGAAGTCTTTGAAGAAAGAATATGAAATTTCCCATATCTGAAGAAATGTGGAAGACACCAGTAATGGTGACATGGTGTGCTGATAGAGGATGCACATCAGCCAGTGATATATTAGCATTACTAGAAAGCATGTTAGAACTGATAGCTCAAGACTCTCATTTCAGAAGGAAACATGAAGAACTATTCAACAAGGAAGAATTGTTTGATAGAAGCTCCTCCGTAGATGATGATCAACCCTCCAAGATTCAAGATATGGAAGACACAACTCATAAATCTAAAGCTGATGACAATCCTCAATCTGATAGTGCCTCCATACTAGAAATTGTAGGAGCCAGTGTTGATCAAACTGTGTTTGCAGGGGAAGGACTAAATCAGGAAGCTGAATCAGAACCCTTCATCAGATCAGGTGTACAAACCAATCCTTCTTTTAATTATGTGTAGAACTCAACAGAATCAGATTCTGATGATTCTATAGATGTTAACTATGAATTTGCTGCAAGAAAAACAAATATTAATTTGGAAGAAAGAATTGGTGACCCCATAGATCTTGACTCTGAATCTGATAAAGAAGAGGAGGTGGAGATCATATTTCTTATTAAGGAAACCTGGTAAAGGAAAATCTGTTTTTTTCCCAGCAACTCATGGAGAACAATCTGTAAAGATAGTTCAGGAAAATGAGGAAAATTCAGATGTGAATCTGTTACACAAATCTAGTAAAGGTCCTATGGATTGGTCTTATGATCAGTTTATACCTTTAACAACAGCAAGAAGTGTGTCTTCTGCTAGTCTGGTAGAAGGAACATCTGTTGTTCCACCTCACCCAAAAATCCAAACCATGACATCTATGGAACTTGATGCAGTATTGAAGCAGATCATGAATAAGTTAGGAGAAAAGAAGCAATCTACAGAACAACCAAAATCAGTTGTTGAAGACAAGCTAGACCGTTTGCTGAATGAAATGGAAAGCCAAAAATCTGACATCAGAAAATTGTCAGATTCTATAGAATTTATCAGACAACAGACGGAGGAAAATACAAAGAAGCTATAGAGCATGCAAAAGACCCCAACAAGTTCTCAAGACATCAACAACTTCACATCAGAGTTCAGAAAAGTGATTCAAGAACTAAAAGAAATGAAGAATCAGACGGAAGAAGCCGTGAAGTCAAAAGGAGAAGCAAGTTTTGATAACATCAAGGAAGATCTCAATAGTGTAAAGGTGAGCAATAACACTATTGCTGCTGCACTTGTAAAATTGATTGAAGATTGGAGTGAGCACAAAGAAAAGCTTCAATCAGAGCTAAGTGCAATGCATGCTGAAGAAATAAATAACAAGGTCCTGATCAATAATGTTAAATCCTTGTTAAAAAGATTGTCCTACAACATTGCTCAAGTATCAAAGATAAAGATACATGATTTTATAAAGCCAATACCAGAACAATCATCAGAACAAGGAACTTTAGCAAGAGGAATAAAGGCAGCAGCACCCACAGCAACAACAGAAAAATAAACAACACCAGCCACTAGACAAAGGACAAAACCAATGGGTCCTCCTCCTATACCAAATCAAGAAACTGAAGTGATCCTGCTTTTAAAAAAAAGAAACTACACCAGAACATCCAACAACAACAGAACAGAGAAAGAAGCAAACATTCACAAAACCCAAGAACAAGGAAAAGCTACATGCATCACCCAAACAGACAACTTCTAGTGATACAACTTTCAGCTTATCCTTGGTTCAAGGTGTCAAGAGAAGATGGGAAGAGACAACAACTTCTTCAGAGAAGCCAAGGATCATTCCTAGATCAGATCTCCCAAAACATATCACAAGGTACTCAGTGTAGGTCTCAAATGAAGACATGCTTTTTCCTGAACACCATCTTAGACACTTCTATAGAGATGAGAAAGAAGAAATTAACAGATCACTAAGCCTAGTGACCAAGAACTTCTATCTTCAAAGGATTGTTAGAGGAGAATACTGCTTTCACAGACCACTCAGAAATCCAATCAGAAGAGTAATGAAAGTAGTAGACCACTCTACACCTGATGGCATATTGGGGTTTCATGATCAAAATAAGTACACAGTAGTGAGGATCCTAGGTGATGAACAAACATTCATTGATGTGGATCTGACATCTCTAATTCATCTGGTTGATCTGATGAAGCTAAGAAAGACGTATGAAGAAGAGAAATCATACAGAAGGACTGTTAGAAGAGTCATCAACAATATCTTTACCAGTGGCATAATAGTCTTCACAAAAATAGATCTTAGTGATTTTGATATATGTATTCATTTTTGTCCCACCCCGACCCGCAGCGGAATGGTACGGGGCATGATGATTGCCCATAGCTCATGACACTATTATAAGTTTAATATTTAAAGTCATCAAATTAAATTTTGTCACACATAACATAGAGTTCAAATATTAATATCAAGTTACAAAATCAAATAAAGAAAAGCAACATATCATAGCCGGTTTATTACTAAGGCAATCCTACATGTCTTCAACTCAAAAATCTTCCCACCCTTGTGTACCTGTATCATGCGTAAAAGAGTTTTGGGTCAACAAATATGCTGGTGAATAGATTCGGTTTTTATTTAAAAACATTTTTGTTTTATTAATTTTTGAAAACTTTACTTTTTAACATGCATTATCAAATGTGAAACTAGGTCCCTCAATTAACAAGAATTCAACAAATATATCATAAGCAACACAAACATAACAACATTAGTAACCATAGACACATAGAGATTCAAGCCCCGAAAGACAAATCTGCGAAACAATGATGGCGATACCGAGTTCAACCCATGGCCGTGGGGAAACGGTCAGCCAGGTGGATCCACGCGAAACCTGTGACACAAAGCGAGTAACACATAGATGCACGTATATAGAAACAATAGCATTTAGCAACAAGTGACACATAGAAACACATTGAATAGCATGTTAACAATTTAAATAACAAATTGAAATCAAGCACGAGATACACCCCAAAAAGAGTTAATGGCAAAAAGGGGGAAAAGTCGAATCTACTCACTGGTTACGAAGATATGATCCACGAGAATTACCGCACGAGTGTAAAGAGGTAAATCCAAATAATCAAAGTACCCTAAAATCAAATAACAAGAATTCTAAACAAAGGAACAACCTTAATAATATAGGAAATTGGGTTCTCCTATTTGGGTTTTTTTATAAAATATTATTTTGGTTAAAACCCATTTAACTTTCTATGGATAACTTTTACATTTTCGGTTTAATAGTGATAGTTATCATTCAAGTTATCAAAGACTGACGTTCATTAGATAACTCAACCAAATATGTATTTTACGAAATAAAGTTTTTTTTTATATGTATATAGAAGTATAATCTGATTGTTTTAATAGTAAAGAAATTGAAGTTTTGAAAGTAAACTTACAAAAATATTTCCATCAAAAAGTGGATCGTTTGTTTAAATAAAATTCTACCCAAAATATTAATTCCATTAACTCGATGTTACCAATTACTAGTTAACTCTGAATATGGCATTATGAATTTAAAATGGACAAATACAATGTGGAAAAGGATCAACCATCATCTTCATAACTAAAGTGTAAGTCTATAAGCATTTTATTTATATACTAGTTTATAGTCCCGCGTATTACATGGGTTGAATAAAGACAATATGTTATTTAAACTCGTGTAACGCATAGACTATAACCTAGTGACTTAGATAATAATAATTCAAGATTATAATAATATAATAATTTACGAATAGATAATAATAACAATAGCAATTTTTCTCATTTGTTCCTGAGTTTTGCATTTTTATTTCTATTTTCATCTAAACCATTAACTTCATCAAAAAAGTCAGTTTAATGAGGGGTATTTTTGTCTTTTTACTTACTTAATTTATTATTTTTTTAATCCAAATAAACCCCACCCATTAATTTATCATCGCTCAAATGTGAACTTAAAAAGCTATGTAAATATCTTCTATTTAACTTAATCATTGTTGATATTAAATTACAAAAATAAATAAAAATATAATCTAATTATATAAAATATAATTTAAATTTTAAACTATATACTATATTCGTTTTTATATGTTTATTGGCATGGCGGTATAAAATTCATTGAATAAAGAGTTATATTAGCAATAAAATTGTTTTTTTGTATCGGACATCACATGTGTTATATATTATTAATAAAATAATAATATTGCTAAATTAAGAGATATATGTGTGTAGTTATTCGCAAACAAATTATTTGGTTAGATTAGACAATCTAGGTCTCAAGTATATAACCTAATTTAGTTTGATCAGCAATGATTGAAAAATAAATTTAATGTCACATATGAAAATAAAAATAAATAAATAAAATACTACAATAGTATAAGATAAATATTTTTATGTATTACGTATTTATCTATAGTTATGTATACACTACAAGAAAAAACACTTTTAGGGACAAAATTTTTAGGGATGACAAAAGTCGTCCCTATTGAACAAGCGATGGGGAGGTCTTTTGGTTCATATATAGCCGTGTAGTATTTGAAATAAGTTTTTTCTATAGGGACCAAAAGTCGTCCCTATAGCTCGAAGTTAAATTGTTTTTGTTTTTTTTAATTCTAATATTATAAATAAGAAACAAACAAATGTTTTAACTTGTAGAGACCATAAGTCGTTTCTATAACTTTGAATATTTTTTAAAAATTTTCATTTAATAATGACGAAAATAAAAAAAGTTAAAAAAAAAGAAAAAAAACACTTGTAGGGACAAAATCTATAGGGAGGACAGTAGTCGTCCCTATACAACAAGCAATTGGGATGACTTTTCGTTCATATAGAGTTTTCCTCTATTTCAATTAAGTTTTTTCTATAGGGACCAAAATCGTCCCTATAGCTCAAAGATAAATTGTTTTTGTTTATTTTTTTAATTCTAATATCATAAGAAACCTAAAAAAGTGTTTCAACTTGTAGAGACTATAAGTCGTTTCTATAGCTTTGATTATTATTATTTTTTAAATTTCATTTAGTAATGACGAAAATAAAAAATAAAAAATAAAAAAAGACTCAAGCTATAGGGACGATATATGGTTTCGAATAATTTTGACTAGTCAATTTTTTTAGCGGCAAAATTTCCCACATTTTTTTAAAAATTTTCCCACCACTTCACAACCTAGAGGGACCATAAATCGTCCCTATAGAGAAAGCTTATGTAAGTTATTTTATTTTACTTTATCTTTTTTGAGAACTATTATTATTAATAAATTTAATTTTGTACTTATAATAAATATATCATTTGGTTTTTCATTTATAATAATTAGGTTATATACTAAATATTAATTTTAATTAGTTTGTTCTATTCTTCATTGATAAATAATAATAATAATAATAATAATAATAATAATAATAAAACGTTTTCAGTTGTATATGTATATTTGTGGGTATGTGGGTGTATATGTGTATGTGTATGTGTATTTTTTTAAAACGCTTATTTCGTTGATTAAGTTTTGGATCCCCTCAAATGATGATAGAGTCAACATCTGCTCAATTGCTTGGTATGACCGTCAATGACTGCCTTTAAGTTGTTGGCCCATTTGACAATCATTTTGTTTATCGTAAAAAACAAACCTTCCACCAAAGACCATCACAATCTCAATCCTTTTTACCACAATTGGAAACCAAAGCTAGTGGATGACCAAATGCTCATACCGGTTTCGGATCCATAACCTTCTCAACCACATCATGAGGGCTTTAACTGAATGCCACACATATAGTCACCGGAGACCCCATATATGACAAGTAAATGGAGCAACAGTTATCACACTAACTCGAATTGTCGAAACTGACCTAGGAAGTTAATGATCTACTCGAATAAGGAACCTGTAATTGGAAAGCTACAAACCACCATGAGTCAGGTGTGCTTGCCTGATTCCTCTGTTAGACACCACAAATTGTGGCCACCGTTGTCATCTGCCAATTCTCTTAAAGGTATGTATCGTATGAAACTTCTACCTTATACAGTTAATAAAGCAAATGAGGCAGGCAATTATTCCATTAGAATTAATAAGGATTCAATGTTACACCATCTTCAGGGTCATGAGCATGCATGTGTGTGACAACTGTGTTCTGTAATCGATGTACGATGTAAAACAATGATGATTTTTAATTAAAAAAATGTGCTTTGGTGTTATTATATGTGTTTTGGTGTTTCTATGTGTGTATTTGTGTTTGGTGATTTTACAATTTGATTCGATTCCAATTACAAGCTTTAAATCGCGTTCTGGAAGGTTATACGCAAACTGGTGCATAAACGCAGTCAGTATAACGCGAAAAACACTCCAGAATAGTGACATAGGGTTAACATACCTTAAATAACCTCCACATAACTTAGAAATAAGTTTTGAATGGTTTGGTGTGTCAAAATCAACTTTGTTCGATCACAGGGACTATTTGTGTCAAACTGCGAAACTATGCCGATTTGTATAGTAATGAACATTCCGGAACTTGATCATAAGTTAAACATACCCTAAATAACCTTTACATAGCTTATAAATAGGCTTTGAGGGGTTTGGTATGCTAAAATAAACTTTATGCTCATTCAGGGACTAAAAGCGTCAAAAAGTGTATAAGTTTGCATTTTCGCGCATAACTTACGTTCTGAATACATCCGGACATCCAAAAATTTATGTAAGCATTAAAATATTCTATTTTAGTGTTTGGCATAAGAAAATTCCATTCGTCGCTTAATTTGGACCCTTTTTGCGTCCGTTACGACTTCCCTCGTAATTAACCGAACAACGCAATCGTACGATCAAACGAACTGACATCCGAGATATTTTTTAGCACATTTTAAGTTCCCTATACTTTAACTTCATTTTAGAGCTTTGAAATGGGGTTAACGGGGCTTAAACGTGTCAAAAATGCATCGAAAACCAAGTTTTGGGGCTGCAAGGACTAAAACTGCCAAACTGTGAAAGTAGGTCCTTACGGACCGTAAGGGTGAGGACCATACGGTCCGTAAGCATGTCCCAGTTGCTCAGAAACTTCTAAACCAGCTGTTAACAGCTGTTAACCACTCCTAATCTCATTTCCACATGTTGTTCCCTGATGTATTGACATACCTTAGTATTTCTACAAGTGTAGGGATGAGATTAAAACCCGGTTTTCAAGAAACGATCCTAACGGTCCTAGTAATCCTATAAATACCCCCACCATTCACTTGCAAAACCCACTTGAAATCTGAGTTTTTCTCTAAGTGGTTGTGTTTATACACTTCCTACCTGAGATTACTTGGAAATCAAACTTGCGGGGACCCGTTGTAAGTGTTCTTTCGTTCTTTTCCATTCGTTTTAGCGTTAAAATCAAACTGCATTTGACTTTCTGCATTGACCAGTTTATGGTCAATGAGAAGTTCGTTTGAACTTCATAACGTGAGCGTAATCACGATGGTTATAGTCCTTTGTGACTATACCTACTGATTACCACGTTATCTAGGCTCAGTGACGAGTCGTAGTTTCGGCCAAAATACGCATTTACGCGTATTTTGTAACCAAACTACTCTAGGATATCAAAACCGTTTGTTTTGATATCAAAACCTGTTTTCTAACTTAACTAAACATGTTTTAGCATGTTTAGCTCGTCACTTTTTAGTTTAGTGCTTGTGTAGAGTCGTAAGTCAAGCGGACTAAACACCCGCTTAGACTTCCGAACAAGACCCGTTTGGTCGATCTTAGGATCCAACCAAACATGGTTAGTGACCATAGTAGTATAGGGAATAACCTTCCGAGGTTATACCTTATGGTCACCTAGTTTAGGTAGTGGTATGATAAGTAGTTTATATGCCTTAGGTAAATTACCAGAATACCCTTTTCATGTATAATTGGTAATTTAGCATATGTAACCTAAACTTTTGTCACATAACTGATTATACAACATGATTAGACTTGTATAGGCATATAATACTTATCATAGGACTAGTTAGACGTCTCGAACGCGCTTTGCGCGCACGACGCGTTAAAGTAGCGTAAGCAACCTTAATGGGTCGCGATGGGTTGAAAGCACTTAGGCTAGGTTTCATTTAGGATGTAGGCTTTGTTAAACCATATCACATGAGTTCCAACACTCATTTGGTTTACAAGACCTCATTCTGTCCGATCTTCCGATTTAGGCATCTATTGTTTGACTAGTGATTCAATTACTAGGTACTACGTGATTTCTCTGGTTTACTCGAGTTTGTTGAAGTACTATTGATTGAGGATACCTTGCACTACATGTGAGTACATAGTTCCTCTATTTTACCGTTTTCAATTGTTTTGGGGTGATTCATATGTACAAAATGTTTTCAAGGTTTAAACGATGATTTCAAAAACGAATAGAACGATTTATACTAAACTAATAACGATTTCGGTAATGTGAACGAACTTGTTGGTTGTAGTTACATAACGAATGACATTTATTAGCATTGATCAAGCCGACCAGTATTAGGTTATGGTACCATAGGATCTGACAAATCCCGTTATTTCACTATACCCATGGTTATGTGTGGGTGTTGTGGGTAACGACTGAATCTGATGATTGTTAACTTACCCTTTGGAGGTTTGTTAATGCAAGAACGAGTTGAATGATGAACGAGTCACAAAGGTTTGAATGTTATTAGCGAGGCGACCATATATAAGTTTCACAATTAAAACAAGAACGATTTGAACGATTGAATGATTTGAACGATTGAACGATTAAACGATTTGGAAACGATGTGCTGGTACTTCTTATATATATAAGTGTTTTCAACATATTACATGACGTGGCGTTATTTAGTTCACTTGGGTAAACGATAGTGAAACGATGTCACACAACGATGTTTTCGAAACAATATACGAGTTTTATTTACAAGTTATTACGAGATGTTTTACAATTTGCCTTACTAAAACAAATGTTTTTGGGTTAAGAATCATGGCTACGAGGATTTCTAAACCATAACCATCTTGATTTGAGTTGGTTAATTTAGTTGCAATATAATACTCTTTTCAAAACAAGGTTTTTAATAAAGTATTGCAACATTTAAAATAGCCATGAATCCGACACTCCTATAAAACCTATGTACTCGCCAACATTTCTTTGCTGACTTTGTTTTCACATATGTTTCAGGGATTGATGCTTGATGATGTTTACTAGGATGCATGAGTCACATAGGATCTGGACGAGGCCTTAGTGACATAATAACAATATTAGTCGATATGTAACTTGTTTGTTCTATGTTAAGAGAATGTTAATCTTTAATATTCAATACAATGAAACACTTTTGTATCCATGGTTATGAAACGATAATTCTGTTGCAACACGCCCCGACGTTTTCCGCTGCGCTTTGTTGTTTTACGCGGTCGGGGTGTGACAGAAGAGTTGGTATCAGAGCCAATGGTTATAGGGAATTAGGTTATTAGTAATGCTTTGACCTAGACTATAACTTTTAGGACCCCAACGCAAGTAAACTTTGCGTTTAGATTTTTTTAAAACAAAACTATCACCTACCCTTAGGTGATAACTACAACGAGAACACAATTTTCGAATCCACTTTGAAAACTAATCATCTGTTCTAGGATGATTGATTACTAGGTTTTGAACCCTTTGTTGTAAGGTTTTGAACCCTTTAAGTTTTCAAAATCTCGTCAAAGTTTGGGTCTAAATAATGTGAACACGTGCAAACTGGAAGAGTGAATGTCTGTACCCTGAGTTTTCTGTCTAAGGCTAGAGTGTTTGTACAAATCCACATAATCGGACCAGTAACTCTTACCTGGGAACTCTTGGGGTGAGTGTTCACTTATAGGCGAGCATGTCGTCGCGATACATTATTTTTGACCTATTTACTTTGATTAGTCACTGCGTGTCGTTTGTTTGTTCGAGGTAACAAACAAATGATCGCCTTCCTTGTGTTTTGTCGATACCTCTTTTGTTTTCCCTAATTTTCAACCTCACTCGATTCTCCTGCTTCCTTGTTAGACAATGCCTCCTCGACGTGAAGCACAATCTTTTACTATTGAAGAAATCGCAGCCCTGGTCTCTCAGCAAGTGGCTGCTGTGCTTCCCGGCGTTGTGACCCAAGTCCACGAGATATTCAACAATGATAACAACAACAATGCACCGTGTAATTTCAATAATTTCAATACTGCGAAGCCGCTTACGTTTTCTCGCAAGGAGCAACTGCGCTCCTACTGTGGTTTGAGAGTATCGAGAGCACATTCAGACATGTGCAATGTCCGAATGCGCGTAAGGTTGAATTTGCTTCAAGCGTGTTTGAGAAGCGAGCGCTTACCTGGTGGAATGGTATTATGCGTGACAGGGGTGCCGAAGTGGCGTTGGCACAAACATGGGAAGAGCTTCGTGCTCTCATGATGAAGGAGTTTTGTCCCCGTCACGAAACTCGGGCTTTGGAGCGAGAGTTTGACGATTTAAAGCAAGATGGGGCTGAACACCGTGCTTACACGGATCGTTTTGAAGAACTCAGTCTATTGTGTCCCACCATGGTTACTCCTCTGGAGAAAGCAATCGAGAGATATATCGATGGGTTACCTGATTCTATTCTGGAGATTGTGACCGGTGTTAATCCTCATACCCTTCGCCAAGCAATCGAGTTGTCTGCTACCCTGACTGAGACTCAAGTCAGGAAGGGTAAACTCACCCGCAAGGGTGATAAAAAGAAGACGACTGATTCAGAGAAGGACAAGAAAAAGGGTAAGGGTAAGGAAGGTGAGTCATCGAAGAAGTCGAGGAAGCGAAAGGGTGCCCAGAATTTTGCTGTTACAGCACAGACTGCTCAGAACCCACCAGCTCAACCACCTGCAAAGAAAGCGTATGCTGGTACCACACCTCATTGTGCTCGTTGCAACGGTCATCACGTTGCACAACAAGCTTGCAGGCAATGCACGACGTGTGGTAGACTTGGGTATTTGGCCAATGTTTGTCGTTTTGGACAGAATCAGTTTGCTCTGGTTCCAGCTCCGGGTCAGGGGAATGCTGCGAGATTCCCACCGGGTTCATGTTTTAATTGTGGAGAGTATGGTCATTTCCGCAACAAGTGTCCGAGATTGGTGAATGCAAACGCGAATGCTAACACGAACCCGAATGCGAACGTCAACGTTAATGTGAATCCCGCTCGTGGGCGAGCGTACAATTTGAATGCAAACAAAGCGAGGGCTGACAACAAAGTTGTTAATGGTACGTTTCTTGTTAACAATCAACCTGCATCTATTCTTTTTGATTCGGGTGCCGATAGAAGTTTTGTTTCATTATCTTTTGAGCCTTTGCTTGCGATACCTAGAACTAAACTAAGGAAACCCTTATCTGTCAAGGTTGCTACTGGTAAACCTTTGGTTCTCGATTCTGTTATTCGTGATTGTCAGTTGAACCTCGATAACCATCGTTTTCCTATTGACCTCACACCGATGCAACTTGGGAGTTTCGATATTATCATTGGTATGGATTGGTTAACCAAACACCATGCTGAGGTGATTTGTTTCGATAAGATTGTTCGTATTCCTTTGTCTTCTGGCGATGTTCTGGAGATTCGTGGCGAGAAGCCATCTGGCGGTTTGAAGCTTATGTCGTGTACAAAGGCCCAAAGTTATTTGCGAAAAGGATATGTTGCTTTTCTGGCACATGTCACAGAGGAGAAAGACAAGAGCAAAAGTATTCAGGATATTCCGATTGTTCGGGATTACCCGGAGGTGTTTCCTGATGAACTGCCTAGTTTGCCTCCAGTTCGTCAAGTCGAGTTTCATATTGATTTTGTACCCAATGCCAAACCGATTGCAAAAGCACCTTATCGTCTTTCACCGTTGGAGATGCAAGAGTTATCGAAGCAGCTTCAAGAGTTATCAGATAAAGGATTCATCAGACCGAGCTTTTCACCTTGGGGAGCTCCTGTCCTCTTCGTGAAAAAGAAAGATGGATCTTTTCGAATGTGTATCGATTATCATGAGCTTAATAAGCTCACCATCAAGAATCGATATCCCCTACCTTGAATTGATGACCTCTTCGACCAGCTGCAGGGTGCTTCATGCTTTTCCAAGATCGATTTGCATTCTCGGTATCATCAACTTCGTGTTCTCGAAGAAGATATTCCCAAAACTGCTTTCCGCACAAGATATGGGCATTTCGAGTTTACTGTCATGCCTTTTGGTTTGACGAATGCTCCAGCTATCTTTATGGACTTAATGAATAGGGTCTGCAAGCCTTATTTAGATCAGTTCGTCATTGTTTTTATTGATGACATCTTGATTTATTCAAAGTCTCGAGACGAGCACGAACAACACCTTCGCTTAACATTGGAACTCCTGAAAAAGGAACAACTTTTTGCTAAATTCTCCAAGTGTGAATTCTGGCTTAAAGAAGTTCAATTATTGGGTCATATAGTCAATGAGCAGGGTATTCATGTGGATCCATCCAAGATTGCTGCTATCAAGGACTGGAATACACCGACGACGCCTACAGAGATTCGATCTTTTCTTGGTCTTGCTGGTTATTATAGTCGATTCATTTCAAATTTCTCAAAGATTGCGGTTCCACTCACTGCTTTGACTCAGAAGAATAAGCCTTTCGAGTGGGGACCCAAGCAAGAAGAAGCGTTCCAAACGCTGAAGCAGAGGTTATGTAATGCTCCTGTTCTATCTCTACCCGAAGGAAGCGATGATTTCGTTGTCTATTGCGATGCGTCCAACTTAGGCCTTGGTTGCGTCCTTATGCAACGAGGTAAGGTTATTGCATATGCATCTAGACAGCTGAAAGTTCACGAGAAGAACTACACGACTCATGATCTTGAGTTAGGAGCTGTGGTTTTCGCGCTTAAAATCTGGAGACACTACCTCTATGGAACAAAGTGTGTGGTTTTCACAGACCACAAAAGTCTCCAGCATATTCTTAATCAGAAAGAGTTGAACATGAGGCAACGACGTTGGGTTGAACTCTTAAACGATTATGATTGCGAGATTCGCTACCACCCTGGTAAGGCGAATGTTGTAGCTGATGCGCTTAGTCGAAAGGAGCGAGTCAAGCTTCATTCTGTTCGAACTCTATCTGATCTTCAATCTCATGTCCTTCAAGCTCAACAATTTTGTGTTTCACAAAATTTGATGGGTATGGAATTACCACGTCAACTTGAGCTTATGCTCGAAGCGAAAGACTATGGTTTGCTCTATTTTATGGATCGATTGTGGATTCCGAAACAAGACGATCTTTGCACCTTGGTAATGGACGAAGCTCATAAGTCTTGATATTCTGTCCATCCTGGTGCTGATAAAATGTACAAGGATCTTCGTACTAAGGTCTGGTGGCCTGGTATGAAGAAAGATGTTGCCTTGTATGTGTCGAAATGCCTAACTTGTCTCAAAGTCAAGGCTGAACATCAACGACCATCTGGTTTGCTTGTACAACCAGAGATACCGGTTTGGAAGTGGGAGAACATTGCAATGGATCTCATCACTAAGTTACCGCGTACGTCTAAAGGTCATGATGCTATCTGGGTTATTGTCGATCGATTAACAAAATCAGCTCATTTCATTCTGATTCGCGAGGATCTATCTGCTGATAAACTTGCAAAGATTTATGTTGATGAGATTGTGACACGACATGGTGTGCCCTTGGATATCATCTCTGATCGTGATGCTCGATTTTCATCTCATTTCTGGAAGGCCATGCAATCTGCTTTGGGAACCCAACTGAATCTAAGCACTGCTTATCATCCCCAAACAGATGGCCAATCTGAGAGAACGATTCAAACTTTGGGGGATATGCTTAGAGCATGCGTGATAAACTTTGGTGGTAATTGGGACTCTCATCTACCGTTGATCGAGTTCTCTTACAACAATAGTTATCATACTAGCATTAATATGGCACCATTCGAAGTTCTCTACGGTCGAAAATGTCATTCACCTGTCTGTTGGAACGAGACCGGTGAAGCTCAGCTTACTGGACCTGAGCTCGTTCTGGAAACAACTGACAAAATCAAGAAAATCCGCGATAATCTTGTGACAGCTCGAAACCGTCAAAAGAGATATGCGGATTTGGGACGCAAGCCCTTAGAATTTCAAGTCGGAGATCGTGTCCTACTCAAGGTTTCACCTTGGAAGGGAGTCGTTAGATTTGGAAAGAAAGGAAAACTTGCACCTCGATATGTGGGACCATTAAAGATTGTGGAAAGAATTGGAAAGGTTGCCTATCGACTAGAGCTACCTCCAGAGCTTGGAAATATTCACCCGACTTTCACGTGTCCAATCTACGAAAGTGTTTAGCTGACGCTGATCTACACATTCCTCTCGACGAGATTCGAATTGATGAAACAATGCACTTTGTCGAGAAACCTGTGGAGATAGTGGAACGTACATACAAACAGTTGAAGAACAAACAGATTCGTTTGGTTAAAGTTCGCTGGGAATCCAAACGTGGCCCAGAGTTTACTTGGGAATGTGAGGACCAGATGAAGACGAAATATCCGCATTTGTTTTCACAAGCTTCCTCTAGTTAAAATTTCGGGACGAAATTTCCTGAAGTAGGGGAGACTGTGACAACTGTGTTCTGTAATCGATGTACGATGCAAAACAATGATAATTTTTAATAAAACAATGTGCTTTGGTGTTATTATATGTGTTTTGGTGTTTCTATGTGTGTATTTGTGTTTGGTGATTTTACAATTTGATTCGATTCCAATTACAAGCTTTAAATCGCGTTCTGGAAGGTTATACGCAAACTGGTGCATAAACGCAGTCAGTATAACGCGAAAAACACTCCAGAATAGTGACATAGGGTTAACATACCTTAAATAACCTCCACATAACTTAGAAATAAGTTTTGAATGGTTTGGTGTGTCAAAATCAACTTTGTTCGATCGCGGGGACTATTTGTGTCAAACTGCGAAACTATGCCGATTTGTATAGTAACGAACATTCCGGAACTTGATCATAAGTTAAACATACCCTAAATAACCTTTACATAGCTTATAAATAGGCTTTGAGGGGTTTGGTATGCTAAAATAAACTTTATGCTCATTCAGGGACTAAAAGCGTCAAAAAGTGTATAAGTTTGCATTTTCGCGCATAACTTACGTTCTGAATACATCCGGACATCCAAAAATTTATGTAAGCATTAAAATATTCTATTTTAGTGTTTGGCATAAGAAAATTCCATTCGTCGCTTAATTTGGACCGTTTTTGCGTCCGTTACGACTTCCGTCGTAATTAACCGAACAACGCAATCGTACGATCAAACGAACCGACATCCGAGATATTTTTGAGCACATTTTAAGTTCCCTATACTTTAACTTCATTTTAGAGCTTTGAAATGGGGTTAACGGGGCTTAAACGTGTCAAAAATGCATCGAAAACCAAGTTTTGGGGCTGCAAGGACTAAAACTGCCAAACTGTGAAAGTAGGTCCTTACGGACCGTAAGGGTGAGGACCATACGGTCCGTAAGCATGTCCCAGTTGCTCAGAAACTTTTAAACCAGCTGTTAACAGCTGTTAACCACTCCTAATCTCATTTCCACATGTTGTTCCCTGATGTTGGGGGGCCAATTGACATACCTTAGCATTTCTACAAGTGTAGGGATGAGATTAAAAGCCGGTTTTCAAGAAACGATCCTAACGGTCCTAGTAATCCTATAAATACCCCTACCCTTCACTTGCAAAACCCACTTGAAATCTGAGTTTTTCTCTAAGTGGTTGTGTTTATACACTTCCTACCTGAGATTACTTGGAAATCAAACTTGCGGGGACCCGTTGTAAGTGTTCTTTCGTTCTTTTCCATTCGTTTTAGCATTAAAATCAAACTGCATTTGACTTTCTGCATTGACCAGTTTGTGGTCAATGAGAAGTTCGTTTGAACTTCATAACGTGAGCGTAATCACGATGGTTATAGTCCTTTGTGACTATACCTACTGATTACCACGTTATCTAGGCTCAGTGACGAGTCGTAGTTTCGGCCAAAATACGCATTTACGCGTATTTTGTAACCAAACTACTCTAGGATATCAAAACCGTTTGTTTTGATATCAAAACCTGTTTTCTAACTTAACTAAACATGTTTTAGCATGTTTAGCTCGTCACTTTTTAGTTTAGTGCTTGTGTAGAGTCGTAAGTCAAGCGGACTAAACACCCGCTTAGACTTCCGAACAAGACCCGTTTGGTCGATCTTAGGATCCGACCAAACATGGTTAGTGACCATAGTAGTATAGGGAATAACCTTCCGAGGTTATACCTTATGGTTACCTAGTTTAGGTAGTGGTATGATAAGTAGTTTATATGCCTTAGGTAAATTACCAGAATACCCTTTTCATGTATAATTGGTAATTTAGCATATGTAACCTAAACTTTTGTCACATAACTGATTATACAACATGATTAGACTTGTATAGGCATATAATACTTGTATAGGACTAGTTAGACGTCTCGAACGCGCTTTGCGCGCACGACGCGTTAAAGTAGCGTAAGCTACCTTAATGGGTCGCGATGGGTCGAAAGCACTTAGGCTAGGTTTCATTTAGGATGTAGGCTTTGTTAAACCATATCACATGAGTTCCAACACTCATTTGGTTTACAAGACCTCATTCTGTCCGATCTTCCGATTTAGGCGTCTATTGTTTGACTAGTGATTCAATTACTAGGTACTACGTGATTTCTCTGGTTTACTCGAGTTTGTTGAAGTACTATTGATTGAGGATACCTTGCACTACATGTGAGTACATAGTTCCCCTATTTTACCGTTTTCAATTGTTTTGGGGTGATTCATATGTACAAAATGTTTTCAAGGTTTTAACGATGATTTCAAAAACGAATAGAACGATTTATACTAAACTAATAACGATTTCGGTAATGTGAACGAACGTGTTGGTTGTAGTTACATAACGAATGACATTCATTAGCATTGATCAAGCCGACCAGTATTAGGTTATGGTACCATAGGATCTGACAAATCCCGTTATTTCACTATACCCATGGTTATGTGTGGGTGTTGTGGGTAACGACTGAATCTGATGATTGTTAACTTACCCTTTGGAGGTTTGTTAATGCAAGAACGAGTTGAACGATGAACGAGTCACAAAGGTTTGAATGTTATTAGCGAGGCGGCCATATATAAGTTTCACAATTAAAACAAGAACGATTTGAACAATTTGAACGATTAAACGATTTAAACGAGTAAACGATTTGGAAACGATGTTAAACGATTTGGGGTAAACGATTGATTTTTGGTTAGTGTTTAGATAACAAGACGGGTGTAATGTAGTGAAAACATTGTAGATACGCCGCTGGTACTTCTTATATATATATAAGTGTTTTCAACATATTACATGCCGTGGCGTTATTTAGTTCACTTGGGTAAACGATAGTGAAACGATGTCACACAACGATGTTTTCGAAACAATATACGAGTTTTATTTACAAGTTATTACGAGGTGTTTTATAATTTGCCTTACTAAAACAAATGTTTTTGGGTTAAGAATCATGGCTACGAGGATTTCTAAACCATAACCATCTTGATTTGAGTTGGTTAATTTAGTTGCAATATAATACTCTTTTCAAAACAAGGTTTTTAATAAAGTATTGCAACATTTAAAATAGCCATGAATCCGACACTCCTATAAAACCTATGTACTCGCCAACATTTCTTTGCTGACTTTGTTTTCACATATGTTTCAGGGATTGATGCTTGATGATGTTTACTAGGATGCATGAGTCACATAGGATCTGGACGAGGCCTTAGTGACATAATAACAATATTAGTCGATATGTAACTTGTTTGTTCTATGTTAAGAGAATGTTAATCTTTAATATTCAATACAATGAAACACTTTTGTATCCATGGTTATGAAACGATAATTCTGTTGCAACACGCCCCGACGTTTTCCGCCGCGCTTTGTTGTTTTACGCGGTCGGGGTGTGACAATGTGCATTGTACGTGCGTGTATGTGGATGTGTAAGTGTCAATGGACGTGTATGTGTATGTGTATGTGTATGTATTAGTGTATATGTTAGCGTGTATGTGTGCGGATGTGTATGTGTATGTAATTATGCAGAGTGTGTATGTGTTAGTGTACGTATGTGTGTACGTGATAGTATATGTGTATGTACGTGTTATTGTGTTAGTATGCGTATATGTGTGCATGTGTTAGTATATGTGGATGTGGATATATATGCATGTATACCCGTACGTATCTATATGTGTTTGTTTAGTATGTGTCTACGTGTTAGTATATGTGTATGTATGTGTTATTGTGTTAGTGTGCGTATGTATGTGTATACGTGTATGTATTTGTCTAGATGCGAATGTGCATGTATTAGTGTATTGTGTGTATGTATGTATGTACGTATCTATGTGTGTTTGTGTATGTATATGGAATTGTGTATGTATATGTGTACATGCGTGTATGTGATATAGGTGAGCACGAAGTGGTTCGGTTTAGTTTTGGGTTTTTCATAACCGAATCTGAAAATTTTGGTTAATTGGTTAATAACTTAATTTCGACATAAACATAAAACACAATACATAAATTTGATTTAGTTTTTATAGGGTTTATAAATCTTCTTAATCAAAACATAATATATGGGCTAGTATTCTTTGAATAAAATTTCAACGTAAAAACCCACTATATAGATTCGGTTCAGTTTTTATCGGTTTTATACATCATTCTAATATCTTTGAATAAAATTCAACGCAAGCATAAAACCCACCATATCGATTCGGTTTAGTTTTTATCGGTTTTATACATCATTATAATATGTTGGTTAGTCTTCTTTGAAGAAAAAAACAATATATTCTTTAAGCAAAATATATATAACTTTAAATAATATATTCTTAACTATAGATTGTAAAAAAAAATATAAAAAATAAATAATTTAACCTATAGGGACGATATATTGTCCTTGTAGAATTCTTAGCCAGTGGAGACTAAATGTCGTCCCCATAGGGTTTAAAATTTTTGCCATACAATTATACCGCGCACCAAACACCATTTGCCCCCAATTTCATTTCTTCCACTCTCACTATCACAGTGAGCACCTCCCAGAATTTTGCCCTAAATCAACCACCACCGTGTTCAACCAGCACCTCTGCACCTTCAACGGGCTCCAACCAGCACCTCCGCACCTCGCACTCACACCAGATCCACCCTCCAACAGCCGTTGTTTCCAGGAACCACCACCACTGTTTGCACTCACACGAGATCCACCCTCGTACCAGATTCTGCCAAACACCTTCGAGTCACTTGTTTAATTCGGTAGTGTCAATGTGAGTCTGGTTTTCATATTTTTGCATATAACAGTCGATTTTATATATCAGTAAAGTCATTGGAATGTGAAGGTGTGTTATAAATGGTAGGGTGTAGGGGTAGTGATTTGTGTGAAATGAGTAAAATGTAGCTACTTGTTGAACACTAATAGCCATAAATTAAGGCCTTATTGCATTTGATTTCGTGTGAAATTACTCTCTTGACTTTATTGAAATGGCATATTGCTTTCACTATTTAGTAGGGGTGGCAAAATGGGTGGGTTGGGTAGGTTTGGGTAATGGGTTAGGATGGGTTTATTAAGAAATGGGTTAGGATGGTTTTAGGTCAAGACGGGTTTTTGTCAAGATGGATTTGGGCGTGATAGGCTAAAAGCTTCCTTTATATGTAATTAGGGGTAATAAATACAGAACATGTGGGTAATAAATAGGGGTAAACAAGTGATGTTAATATGTAATTAGTTTTGTTGTCGTATGTATTAAACTGAATATCTGACTTTTAAATAATCAGCACTCCTTTATCCAAACACTAAAAACTAATTCTTACAATTCAGGTCACCATAATAATCAAAATATTAGAATGCAAATTTACCGGAAGAATCTAGCAAATTAGGAAGACTGCTAATGGTAGTTTTGAGCTGACACTTGTCTAATGCCTGTAAATTCATCAGAACTATCAACGTTATTGCATAAAGATCGTATAGATATATGAACAGACTTCTTTTGTATAAACTACCAATGCATTTTCAATTTTGTTATGTTTTCATCATAGTATTTTCTTTGGGTATACATATAAGAATAGATGGCTTTTGTCCGGTTTTAGTCAGTGGGTCCTCATGTGGAATTCGTGTAAAAGCTTTTTAACCGATCGGTTTCGGTTATGATTTCCCTAAAACCGAACCTCGGTTATCGGTTATGGTTACGTGTAAAAACCGAACCGACATTTGCTCACCCCTACCCACAAAAGAACTAAAAAGAAGTTAAAACCATGTGAAAAGGTTCACGCACCAGCCTTCGCTACTATATCTTCATCCAAGTTATTATTAAATTGAGATTTATCAGTATAATACTTGAACAGTTTCTTGTATCGGTATAATACTTGAACAGTTTCTTGTATCGGTGTCGTAAAACCCGTTTGGTATGGTGGGGCCCGAATTTCTCATTGAATGAATTGAGCATCTCCGTCCATGCTTCTTTGGTGTATGAGTTAATATTACTATCAAGTTTATTGCCTTTTTCTTGTTGACGTAATAACAACTCACTGAGTTGACGGAGTTAGAGTTCCTATTCCATCACCTAAACAGCAGAAAATCATATAAGTTTGTATGCACACATACTTGGGGATCAAACCCGGAAAATGAGGTTCGGTTGACACCTACTTTATATACAATAGTTTCACACAATATGATATCTTTTCCTAAAAAAGTCTTCAACTTAACAATGGTTTACAAATGAGCAATGCTCACTAAAGTACAGCCTTCTCTCACTTTTATAAATTTAAGAATCACAGGCTCGAGCCCAGTAGTCTCAAGTGGTCATTGGCAATATGGGCTCAGGTCTTCAGCCCATCCAAACTCCTCCAAAAAGGCCAACACAACCCGTTCGACATTAAAATAGTAATAGCATGTGGCTCGAACCCACTAGGCTCAAGTTCTAAACCACTAATGCACTCAAGATAGTGTTACAGACTTACAGAACCACCACTTACCTTGTGGTTAGAGCTAGCATTGAGCCAGTAATCGAACCATTGTACCTTCTCTTCGTCCCCAAAAAACAATGTCCAGAGCCTTCTTTCTTGATTCTTAAGTTTATATATAATTTGTATGTATGTATTTATAAAAAGAAATTATATTTTTCTGGCAGTTGTGATGGCATGTGTTGTTGTTGCCTCTTGGATATATGCTTCTAGGTAGTTGAAGAAGGAGGTGATATCTGACTTCTCTATCAGGTGTGTTTTTTCGGTTCTTTGTTTCAAAGAATTTCGGTCATCGGGTCGGGTCGGGTAATTTTCGGGTCAGGTTTATGCTTATAACCTGTTTGATGTTGTCAGTTAACAACGTGTACGTTGCTTATAAGGTTTTTTGAGCGAAAAATGGCAAAAAAGGCCAAAAATCTGCAGGTTTTTTTCAGCAAAAAAAAAGAAGGTTTTTTATCATTAAAAATGTCAAAAAAGTGCAGGTTCTTTCAGCAAAAAAAACGCCTAAAAACCGCAAGGTTTTTTCAGCAAAAAAAACTCCAAAAAATGTAGATTTTTCAACAAAAACATCAAAAAGTGCAGCGTTTAGAAGCATTTATTGTATGTACATTTCTGTCTAAGTGTATTTATGTTTTTATATACACACACACACACACACACACACACATATATATATATATATATATATATATATTCTTAATATTGAAACAGTTATGACAATTGATAAGAGTTGGATTAAATTGGGAAACCGGATTTTTTAAACGGTATTCGCAACTTTATAGAGATTTCCAAGAACCATGTCATCAATCAAGGCAAAGCGTTTTGCCCATGTAGACGATGTTGCAATGGGATACGGCATGATATGAAAACAATAGGAAACCACATACACGAGAGTGGGTTTCTATCATTATACCCAACATGGCATTATCATGTGGATGGCGGAGAAATGTAAGGTTATTTAAAAAATGTGAACAAAACAATGGTGATCCACTACCCAGTAACTTTACTGCTCAGGCACGTCAGTATAAGTTCACTGTACCGCATGCCTCAGATTTTATAAGATTTATCTCCAACACTATTGCAAGCGTAGTTCCTATGCATTTTAAAGATTGGCAGAGTGTTCCACCTGAGCACAAAAAAGCCGTTTATCCCGCACTTTTCGTAAGGGCTCATTTGTATTGTTTCATTCATATTTCAGTTTTGTAACTTTTCATATTTTTGAATTATTTGTTTTTATAGGATTACTTTAATCTCAACGTGTATAAAGATGGCGACGCCGACCAGTGGGCAGGGATTGAGCTCGGAATCATTGCCGAATGTCAAAGTCGCTACAGCAGTCGAAAGAATAAACTGAAAGATCATTTTCGGGCAGTTGGAGGTGATAAGGATGTTGATAGAGCAAAGAGTTGCCCACCAAAGAATTATGATTCGCGAAAGTGGGTTGACCTTATTGATATGTTGTTCACGGATCCTGACTATATAAGATGAAGCAATGCAAATATAGAAAACAGAAAAAAGCAAAGATACCCCAGTTATCATGGTAGTCAATCTTATGCTCAAAGGCGATACATTGAGGTAAGAAAAACTGTTAGTTTTACTTAAACGCGTATTAACATACCTATTGAATCTGAATAATAGTATATTTGTTGTTTACAAGGAGCAAAAAACTGGAAGCCCAAACTATATTGTTGTTTTTGAGAAGACACATTACAAGGAAGGGCGGGGATGGGCAAACGATATTTGTGCAGCAGACTGGGTGAGTAAAAAACATTTAGTTGTTTCCTAGTAACGTTCTTTCTTGGTTAAAATCCCAGCAGCAACGTTCTTTCTGTTTTATACTTTGCTGGAAACTTAACTAGACCCGGCAAATGGGTTGGGTCGGGTTACGGGTCAAAACGGGTTCGGTTCAAAACGGGTCAGTTAAAAAAGGGTTGTTTTGGTTCGGGTCAAAACGGGTTTCGGTCGAAATGGGTTTGGGTTAGAACAGTCGACATCGCCATATCAGAAACTAAAAAACTCCATATCAGACATGTGCGGTATATATTGCATATATGTAGTATAAACTGTGTGTATGCAGTATATATTGTGTATGTGTATATGCAGTATATAATATCATCCATTTATGTAATATGATACATATAATAGAACAACCCTGGTGTTAATTTTGCCATAGGATTCATGCCTCCCTTAATCCAAAACATCATATATTGGTTAAATAAACACCAGAATCGCCGATGCCCCTTAACTTCTCTACTAAATGAGTTGTTATTCTTTATTATTAATGATGGAACAGGTTACTTTTATCGATTTTAATGCAGTTATGCTGTCGAATTTTAGTAAAAAAATATAATGTATCTTTTAATGTAGGGTAAATTTCAAAACGAGTTAGCTAGACCGTCGAGAGATGTGGATGATACTTCACCAGTTGACGAACTCAAGGTACTCAAAAGTGTCTTGGGTCATAGGAATGGGCACGTACGCGGTGTTGGTCGTGTTGTTAAAAATGTCACCCACGAAATATCGAGCTCATACCCCCCGCCACGACAACAACAACAATTGGAAGAAATGCAACAAATGCGACAAGAAATACAAGAAATGCGACAACAACAACAAGTGCAAGTGCAACCATTCTCAAACCAAGCAATAATGGAACTACTACTACTACTACAACAACAACATGCGTTTCAAATGCAACAAATGGAAGCACAATTTCAATGCCAACTTAATGAATTGAAACGAAAAATGGGTCAAGTTGACGAAGATGATGAAGATGATGATTAAGAATTGGATATTTGCATTAAACTTTTAATTTGAAGTTTATACTCGATAACTAATGTTTATTTTGAAGCTTGGACTTGATAACTATGACGAATATTTTGTATTTTGAATCTTTAGTATAATATGTATGTAACACCCCGTGTTTCGAAAGTCAAAGTCAAAGTCAAGATTGAAGTCAAAGGAAGAAAAGATTGCTAATTACGATCTGTCACTCCTTGCTCAACTACTGTTTTGACTTCTTTGACTTGTAATCGATTCTATTATTTATTTGCTTTAGTTGTATTATGTGGAGTATCTATTAATAATCGAGGTTTAATCGCTGTTTAATCGCATGTTCAATCGCTAATCGACTTATCGCTAACGCATTCGCAACTCGAATTATATGTTCTGGATATTGTTTTACGTGTGTGTACTATTATGTGTTACTTGTGCATGTTATGTTTATGTTGAGGTGTTTAATCGTAATCGTAATTCTATCGCATCGCAATCTAAATCGCAAACGCTAAATGCAAGCTATTTATAGTGATTGTATGTTAGATATAGTAATTAGGTTATTTGTGTAACTAATGGGTAATATTATCGCATCGCTCGCTCGAATCACATCGCAACGCTCACGCGAATCGAAACGACAAAACTCAACATGCCAGACACCAGGATCGAGTGGCCAACCGATCGAGTGACCATCCGATCGGATTGCCATCCGATCGGGTTGCCATCCGATCGAACAACCATCCGATCGGACTGCCATCCGATCAGATTGCCATCCGATTGGTGACCAATCCGACACTTTGACACTTTCCTCTTTTGGAAACCCTATAAATACCCACATGTCACATCATTTGTGATGTGACAGCTCCTCACTCGACCAGCCGCACTCAAGCTCTCATTTCTCTCGATTTCTCGTGATTCTTGTAAGTTTTCAACCTAAATCTTGTACTTCTATGATCAACATGCACTCCTTCATCTTTTTCACCTTTGAATCTTAACTTTTAACCATGAAATCACTGGATTTGAGGTGTTCTAGGATGATGTCATCATGGAGTTCTTATGAACTTCAAGGTTTGGCTTCATTCCACCAAGAACAACTTAGATCTGAAGGATTTCCACATGAATAATCAATGTTTTCGCATAGATCTACGCATATTCATGGTTAAAAGGATTGAAAGATGGTTTTCTAACTTTCTTTCAACTCTTTTACACTCAATGCACTTAAAACCGATAGAATCGGAGCTCGTTCTAATCTTCTACTCTTTCTTAGTGATGTGTTAGTTCAAGATCTGGATTCTATCCAAGAGACAACTGATTTCGGGTTAAACATGAACAACCGTCTTGAACAGTGAGCTGATCGGAATAGGGTGGTTCCTGTTCGATCGGATCACCTGGGTCAAGATGGGGTTTCTGTTGTTTAGCACGTTATCATACCGTCTCGATCAAAAATGCGAAACTTTCAAAATAAATCAAGTACCAAGACGATCAGGTCGTTGGGACGGATTATCGTCCGATCGGATTGCCATCCGATCGAATAGCCATCCAATCGGCTTGCACTTGGTTTCACACCTAAACTTTTCATTCAAACTTTCAAGGTTTTAAACGTCGAACAGGTTACCGTTCGATCGGATAGCCATCCGATCGAACGACCATCCGACCATGTGACGTTTGGAACTTCGACACTTATTTTTATAATTTTCAAAGATCATCAGTAACTAACGGATTACCCACCGATCGGATTGCAATCCGATCAAGTGACAATCCTACTGTGAACTTTTTCTCACTAAGTGTCTTGCCAATCGGATCGCTATCCGATCGAACTGCCGTTCGATCGATCGACCTGCCGTTCGATCGATCGACCTGAAGGGTAGAGATACTTCTCTATTTTCAAAATGCTACAACGAAAACTTGAAAGCCATCATACACAAAACACATCCTTACCAAACGAATGTCAATCCAATCGGATGACCATCCGTGTAACACCCCGTGTTTTCACGAGTGAAAGTCAAAGTCAAGGTCAAAGTCAACGACCGATTTCGCGCGACGTGACTCGTAGAATTGTTTGGATTATATTTAGATTATGTGGAGTAAATGTCGTACATTGCAATAATCGAGTCATGCTAACCGTATTTCAATCGATCTACGACCGTGAAGGATAGGAAGTAACAATGCGATAAAGTTAATCAAGCTATGCTAATCAAATCGACATCAAATCGTAACTCGAGCTATGTATTTTACTTGTCAGTTATACGTGTGTGTGTGCCTTACGTGTTACTTGTGCATGTTTATTTATGTTGTGATAATCAAGCGAACTCAATCGAACTCGAAGTCTAACTCGAATATAAACGAACCCGAACCCGAATCCCGAGTCGAACCATATAAGAAGTAGTTGGGACTGAAAGTAATTTGATTAGGAAACCCTATCGAATCGCTTGCAAATCGAAACCGAATCAACATCGCACCGAACACACCAAAGGAGGTGGCATCCGCACGGATGGCCAATCCGCACGGATTGCCAATCCGCACGGATGACCAGTCCGCGCGGATAACCTACCCGGGTGCTTGCCATGCGCACGGCTCACCCTTTCCCTTTTTGGCATCCTATAAATACACGGGTCACTCTCCACTTTTTCCACTTTTGGCAAGTGACGTCCGAACCACACGCATTCTTCACCTTTTTCTCAGATTTCTCTCAATCCAGGTAAGATCTTGCACTAATTCTTGTACATCTTTGATCACTACACAATTCTACACATTTCTATCTTTCGAATCTTCACTTTTAACCATGAAATCATCCGGATTTGAGGTATTCACGGGTGACGTCATCATGAAGTTCATAAGAACTTCAAGCTTGGCTTCATTCCACCAAGAATATCTCAGATCTAAACGATTTCTACAAGTTTTCACAATAACTTCACCTAGATCTAAACTTTTCTAAGGATAAAAGAGTTGAAAGAAATAAACTTAAGTTCTTTCCTTCTTTTTCCCTTAAAACCGGTACGGATCCGATCAGTTCTAGTGTTCTACTCGTCAATAGTGATGCACTGGTTCTAGATCTAGAATCCTACCCATCGACAACTGATTTCGGGGTCAACCGGAATGACCGTTCTGAGTCGCCGACAGGCCGAGTTAGGGTGGTTCCTGACCGGTCTAGTCACGTGGGTGAGAACACGACTCCAAGTGGTTACCACGTAATCAGAACGTCTCGATAAACGACAACAGAAACCAAGTGTAGACGAACGGAACAACCAGACCAGTTGTCCGCACGGACAAGCTGTCCGCACGGACTAGCTGTCCGTACGGACGAGCCGTACGCACGTACAGGTCATACGCACATACAGGTCATACGCACGGGTTGTCACCCGCACGGACTACCCTTGGGACCCACTTTCCAAACACGGTTTGAGTATCGACGAACGAGCAATCCGGACGGACGATCCCTGAATGGATTACTCTTCGGATCATGAGATACTAAGGCCTTAAAATGATAATCAAACAATCTTCATCCGCACGGCCAAGTCGTACGCACGGACAGGCTATCCGGACGGATTGTCTCTGCCCGCGCGCACAGGCTGCCCGCACGGACTACCATACGCACGGTTGGGGTGTGACAGATTGGTATCAGAGCCATAACTATAGGGAATTAGGCAAGACTCGACCTAGTCCGGGTCGAAGTCTTAGAGACCTAGACTATAGTTAAGAACCAACAGACCAACTCACGCGTAAGCGTAAACTCGCCACTATCACTCACTATTTTCCATCATTGCACTCGAATTTCAAGTTGTGAACAGGCAATAAGACCGGGAATAGGTGTGAAAACCGCAAACTCTCGACTAAAGTTGCCTAATCAGCTTGCGTTTTTAGCTACAAACGAGGGGAATTATACCAAATCAGGAGTGAAATCCATATTTTGATGAATAATCTCCTCAATTTTTATCAAAAACGAGGACGGAAGTTGCAAGCTAGGGGTGAAACCCTAACCTTGACGACTCGTCCCGCTTTTATACAAAAACTTCCACCAAAGTTCGATGGACTCCAACGATCTAAAGACACAACCTAACCAAAGGGAATTGCGCCAACGCCCGAGAATCGAGGCAAAGGCATAGTCCTGGAGGTCGTTGTGCAGGATCCTTGCGAATAGTCGAGCTACTTTGGTTAGTCGAAGTCTATTAGCCGCAGACAATCTACCTTCGATTTATCAGTTTTTATGAAAGTTTTATGCATTTTCTGTTATTTGTTAACGTTTTGAGGTATTATTGGTTTCGACCCAACACTATCGCTTCTGCTAAAACACAAAAACCCACACAACTCATCGCTAGCGAATCGACAATAGAGGCAGTCAGAATGTTTTGTACACTCGTATGTGCTTTAGTGATTAAGTTATATGTGCTCTTGCTAGTATGCTTACGTGTTTAGGAATATTGTGCTCTATGTGACTATGTGACTTTGTGCAACTCTGTGATTTTGTGACTGTATGCGTTTACATGGTACGTGTTACTGAGCTTTAGTAGTAATAGACGTGTGAGGTGAGATTCGAATACATGTGTTGAGTTCCATGGCGATGTCTATTGCAGACAATGTCGTCTGGATCCCGTCATCCACTCTCTCGCCAGGAAAAGAGAGACAGACGTCTTGCTTCCATCGTCGCGAAAGCTGTAGCAAAGGCAGTGAGTGATATCTGTGAGAATGCCAGTAAATCATCCGAGGAATCGAGGACTGAGGGTCCTAGAGCTACCGCGAGACCTTTCAGTTTCAAACAATTCAAGTCATGTGGGCCGAAAGAATTCACAGGCGAAGGAGGTCCTACTGCACTATTCCACTGGTTTGACTCTATCGAGGTGACTCTGCGACAAAGTGGTTGCCCTGATGACCTTCGAACTCTGAACGCTACCGGCGTCTTTCAGTCCTGTGCTTTGGACTGGTGGACGGCCGAGAGGAACAAGAGAGGGAATGATGCAGCTTACGGTTTGTCGTGGGATGAGCTCAAAGAAGTCATGCTGGAGGAATTCTGCCCTCCTCACGAGCGTCAAAAGCTTGAGGATGAATTTTGGCACATACAACAGAAGGATGGAGGCAATGCTGGTCTCACTGCTCGCTTCAAACAGCTTAGTATTATCTGTCCCGACCAGGTCAAGACTCCCGATATGACCATCAAGAAGTACATTCGAGCTTTGCCCGACTGCGTTGCTGATTTCGTGCAAGCGGCTAAGACTACCACGATCGAAGAAACCTATCTGCTGGCCGCTGAAATCAATGACAAAAGGGTTAAGGCTGGGGTGTGGGACAAGACCTCCAAGCATATGCATCAAGCTACCGCTACTGCACCAACTGCTGAACCTACCTCGTCAAGCAACAAGAGAAAGAACAAGAGAAAGAACCACTCCACCAACAAGAACTGTGCGATCACTGCTGCACCAATCCAAGCTGTACCTGCCCAACAGCGTCAAGTAGCGGCGCCTGTGGCCAATGCACCGCCTGCAAAGCGTGCATATACTGGGCCACATCCACTCTGCCCTACTTGCACCTATCATCACCTGACTGCTATTCAATGCCGCTTCTGTGCTCATTGCAACGTCTACGGCCACTTTACTGCCAACTGCCGCATTCGTCAAGCTCCTGCCAATCAAGCTTTACTCGCTGCCCCACAGGGTCAACAAGCACCTCCGGCACCCGCAGTCAAAGCCAGAGCATGCTTCACGTGTGGCGACCCGAACCATTTCGCTAACATGTGCCCGAACAGGGTGGTGAAACAAGAACCCCAGCAGCAACAGCAGCAACCACAGCAGCAACAACAGCAGCAGCAACAGGCCGCACGCGCCAGAACTTTCAATCTCAATGTGCGCCAAGCCAGGCCGACAACAACGTGGTCAATGGTACGTTCCTTGTGAATGGTATTTATGCTTCATGTTTGTTTGATACTGGAGCCGATAATTGCTTTGTGTCACTCGAATTTGAGAAACTCCTTAATCGTAAACGTTCTCGACTCTCCTCTGCATTCGATGTTGAAGTCGCTACTGGAAGAACCGTCGCTGTAAACTCTGTTATTCGTGATTGCACTCTCGAGCTCAACAATCACATCTTCTCAATCGATCTCATTCCAATGCAACTAGGAAGCTTTGATGTCATAGTAGGCATGGACTTTCTTCGCGAAAACCATGCCGAAGTTGTGTGCTTCGATAAAACGGTTCGTTTTTCGCTCGCAAACGGTGATTCATTGTGCATCTATGGTGACACTACTTCGAAAGGTCTCAAGCTTATGTCATGCCTACAAGCTAGCAAGTATTTCCGTAAGGAATACAGGGCTTTCTTGGCTCATGTCGTAGCAGCGGAGAAGGAAAAGAAAGAGAAGAAGAAAGTAAAAGACGTTCCAGTGGTTCGAGAATTTCCTCAAGTTTTTCCAGAGGATCTTCCCGGACTACCTCCGAAGCGTGATATCGATTTTCGCATTGATCTCATTCCTGGAGCAAATCCTATCGCCAGAGCTCCTTATCGACTCGCACCGTCCGAAATGCGCGAACTCTCAACCCAACTCCAGGAATTGCTTGAAAAAGGCTTTATTCGCCCGAGCACCTCTCCTTGGGGCGCACCAGTCCTTTTCGTCAAAAAGAAGGATGGGTCATTCCGGATGTGCATCGACTACCGGGAATTGAATAAGTTGACTATCAAGAACCGCTATCCTCTGCCTCGAATCGACGATTTGTTTGATCAGCTACAAGGCGCTACGTGTTTCTCAAAGATCGATCTGCGTTCAGGATACCATCAGTTGCGTATACAAGAGGAGGATATACCCAAAACCGCGTTTCGCACTCGTTACGGCAATTACGAATTCGTAGTCATGCCTTTTGGCCTAACCAATGCACCAGCAGTTTTCATGGACCTGATGAATCGGGTGTGTAAACCGTATCTTGACCGTTTCGTCATCGTGTTCATCGACGATGTCTTGATCTATTCCAAAACGAGAGCCGAACACGCGCAACATCTACGTTTGGTTCTCGAGTTACTCCAGGGGAACCAACTCTACGCCAAATTCTCCAAGTGCGAGTTTTGGTTGGGGGAGGTTCAGTTTCTGGGTCACATCGTAAATAGTCAGGGTATTCACGTCGATCCTGCGAAGATTAAAGCTGTTAAGAGTTGGGTTACGCCTAAGAACCCGACTGAAGTCCGCTCCTTTCTCGGGCTAGCGGGCTATTATCGACGATTCATCGAGGGATTCTCGAAGATTGCTGTACCACTTACTTCTCTCACTCAGAAGGACCAGCCTTTTGTCTGGGGAACCAAACAAGAATCTGCCTTTCGAACCCTCAAATACATGCTTTGCAATGCTCCTGTTCTCACACTACCCGACGGAAACGATAATTTCATTGTCTACTGTGATGCTTCCAACCTTGGTCTCGGTTGTGTCTTAATGCAACGAGACAAGGTCATAGCTTACGCATCTCGTCAGCTCAAAATCCACGAGAAGAACTATACAACCCACGATCTCGAGCTAGGCGCAGTTGTTTTTGCATTAAAGATTTGGCGACACTACCTGTATGGTACCAAGTGTACGATCTTCACCGATCATAAGAGCCTACAGCACATCTTTAATCAGAGGGAACTGAATATGCGTCAACGCCGATGGGTAGAACTTCTCAACGATTACAACTGTGAGATTCGTTATCACCCAGGCAAAGCAAATGTTGTTGCCGACGCACTTAGCAGACGGAGTTATCTGCTTAGCACTCGTAATGTTCAAGCCCAGCACAATCTCGAAGCTCTTATTCGCGACGCCCAGCATGCATGTTTCAACGAGCGCACTTTGAAGAAAGAAAGAATCTACCACGATGGAGCCCAGCTTGTGAGCAAATCAAACGGGATATTCCACTTCTTAGACAAAATCTGGATTCCCAAGCGAACCAACCTGCGACAGATTATCATGGATGAAGCCCACAAATCTCGATACTCTATTCATCCTGGTGCTGACAAAATGTACCACGACCTTCGCTATAGGTACTGGTGGCCGGGTATGAAACGGGATATCGCTCTCTACGTCGGAAAATGCCTAACCTGTGCTAGAATCAAGGCAGAGCATCAAAGACCCTCTGGCTTGCTCGAACAACCTCCAATCCCCATGTGGAAGTGGGAGAGCATAGCTATGGATTTCGTGACCAAGCTTCCAACCACGTCATCAGGTCACGACAGCATTTGGGTTGTTGTTGACCGTTTGACTAAATCAGCTCATTTTCTGCCAATACGAGAAGACTACAAGGTGGAACGATTAGCCCGAATCTACACCGACGAGATCATTTGTCGACATGGGACACCTCGTGACATCATCTCTGATCGTGATGCTCGGTTCACTTCACGATTGTGGGAAACATTCCAAACGGCACTCGGTACAACGCTTAATCTAAGTACTGCGTTCCACCCACAAACCGACGGTCAGACTGAAAGAACGATTCGTACACTTGAAGACATGCTCCGTTCGTGTGTCCTAGATTTCGGTGGTAATTGGGATAGGCACCTTCGGTTGGTGGAATTCTTGTACAACAACAGCTACCAGGCTAGCATCCAGATGGCACCTTTCGAGGCCTTATACGGAAGAAGATGTCGATCGCCTATTGTGTGGCACGAGATCGGTCACTCGCAACTAACCGGTCCGGAGCTGCTACAAGAGACGACAGACAAAATTTTCCAAATTCGAGACAATCTAGCGAAAGCTCGGGATAGACAGAAAGTTCTCGCCGATAAAAAGCGCAAGCACCGTGAATATGGCGTTGGTGACTACGTACTCCTAAAGGTATCACCTTGGAAGGGTGTAGTCCGATTCGGCAAAAAGGGGAAACTCGCGCCTCGATATGTGGGACCTTTCAGGATTCTGGAAAGGATCGGAAAAGTCGCCTACAGACTCGAATTACCGGAAGAACTTAGCAATGTCCATCCGACTTTCCACGTGTCAAACCTCCGAAAGTGCATCTACGACCACGACTTACATGTTCCTCTAGATGATTTACAAGTGAACGAAAAATTACACTTCGTGGAAAAGCCTGTCGAAATCATGGATCGCAAAACCAAAGAACTCAGGCGTTCACGCATTCCTATTGTGAAAGTCCGGTGGGAAGGCAAGCGAGGCGCGGAGTTCACTTGGGAACTCGAAAGCGACATGAAGGCAAAGTATCCACAGTTGTTTAATTAGAGGGATAATCTTAGAGAGAGAAAGTCTAGAGAGAGAAAGTCTCTCGTGTGATTCTCGGTATTGTACGCGACAGCATATAAATAGAATCACGTTAAAATTGTACGTTTTTGTGTGTTCGATAACGAATCGAAACGAATTCAAACCCAGACCTACAATAATCAAGGTTTTGAAAGAAAAAGAAAAAGGTTTTGAAATTGAAAAATTGGAAATTGAAAAAGGATTTCTCTCAAACGGCTTGAATTGAAATCTAAAACTTTATAGACTTTTAGATTAAAGGTTTTCGCATATCATATCCGAAAATTATCAATTTTTAACCGTAAAACCCTGATTAAGTTGACGATTTTCAATGGTCTAAACAAAGGACTCTCACACGTGATTCACGAACTAGTTACAGCTTTCAGCTTAATTTCGGGAAGAAATTTCCTAAACAAGGGGAGGCTGTAACACCCCGTGTTTTCACGAGTGAAAGTCAAAGTCAAGGTCAAAGTCAACGACCGATTTCGCGCGACGTGACTCGTAGAATTGTTTGGATTATATTTAGATTATGTGGAGTAAATGTCGTACATTGCAATAATCGAGTCATGCTAACCGTATTTCAATCGATCTATGACCGTGAAGGATAGGAAGTAACAATGCGATAAAGTTAATCAAGCTATGCTAATCAAATCGACATCAAATCGTAACTCGAGCTATGTATTTTACTTGTCAGTTATACGTGTGTGTGTGCCTTACGTGTTACTTGTGCATGTTTATTTATGTTGTGATAATCAAGCGAACTCAATCGAACTCGAAGTCTAACTCGAATATAAACGAACCCGAATCCCGAGTCGAACCATATAAGAAGTAGTTGGGACCCGAAGTAATTTGATTAGGAAACCCTATCGAATCGCTCGCAAATCGAAACCGAATCAACATCGCACCGAACACACCAAAGGAGGTGGCATCCGCACGGATGGCCAATCCGCACGGATTGCCAATCCGCACGGATGACCAGTCCGCGCGGATAACCTACCCGGGTGCGTGCCATGCGCACGGCTCACCCTTTCCCTTTTTGGCATCCTATAAATACACGGGTCACTCTCCACTTTTTCCACTTTTGGCAAGTGACGTCCGAACCACACGCATTCTTCACCTTTTTCTCAGATTTCTCTCAATCCAGGTAAGATCTTGCACTAATTCTTGTACATCTTTGATCACTACACAATTCTACACATTTCTATCTTTCGAATCTTCACTTTTAACCATGAAATCATCCGGATTTGAGGTATTCACGGGTGACGTCATCATGAAGTTCATAAGAACTTCAAGCTTGGCTTCATTCCACCAAGAATATCTCAGATCTAAACGATTTCTACAAGTTTTCACAATAACTTCACCTAGATCTAAACTTTTCTAAGGATAAAAGAGTTGAAAGAAATAAACTTAAGTTCTTTCCTTCTTTTTCCCTTAAAACCGGTACGGATCCGATCAGTTCTAGTGTTCTACTCGTCAATAGTGATGCACTGGTTCTAGATCTGGAATCCTACCCATCGGCAACTGATTTCGGGGTCAACCGGAATGACCGTTCTGAGTCGCCGACAGGCCGAGTTAGGGTGGTTCCTGACCGGTCTAGTCACGTGGGTGAGAACACGACTCCAAGTGGTTACCACGTAATCAGAACGTCTCGATAAACGACAACAGAAACCAAGTGTAGACGAACGGAACAACCAGACCAGTTGTCCGCACGGACAAGCTGTCCGCACGGACTAGCTGTCCGTACGGACGAGCCGTACGCACGTACAGGTCATACGCACGGGTTGTCACCCGCACGGACTACCCTTGGGACCCACTTTCCAAACAAGGTTTGAGTATCGACGAACGAGCAATCCGGACGGACGATCCCTGAATGGATTACTCTTCGGATCATGAGATACTAAGGCCTTAAAATGATAATCAAACAATCTTCATCCGCACGGCCAAGTCGTACGCACGGACAGGCTATCCGGACGGATTGTCTCTGCCCGCGCGCACAGGCTGCCCGCACGGACTACCATACGCACGGACTGCCGTCCGCGCGACCGGCTTGAAAGATAGAAACACTTACGTGCTTTCTAAATGCTACAACGAAAACTCCAAAGCACAAGCCATCATACACAAACACATCTTAGGAAGAAACAATCCACTTGAACGTTTATCCACACAAACAACTTGTCCGTACGGATAAGTCACCCGCACGTACAACTAGTCCGCACGGATTACCACCCGCACGGGCAGTCGTACGCACAGATCACCTATCCGGATGGAACACCATCCGCACGCATCACCATCCGCACGGATAGGTCATGCGCACGGATGACTTCTACTCACGGATAACTGATCTGCACGATCAGTCATCCTACCCACTCTCACTTGTACTGTTTTACGCGTCACTTATCGTTACGTTGTCAAATCTATTCAGGCTAACCGTACTCGCTGTAAAAGCGCTCCCTTCAATCCATATCGCTGTGAGTATACTCGAACCCTTTTTGCTTTTAGCACTTTTGGGTGTTACATACGTTACAACTATACAAACTACAACTATCACACCACTCAAGCTATTTTAACGCTTAACCATAAATGCATGTTATACGTGACTTATGAACGCTTGTTGTTATGTCTACACATGGAATGCTGTCTACCTGCCTTAGCAACGATAGTACTATAGTTTGGACTCAGCACCCGTTCACACGGGGGTTGTTAAGGATCTTTTACTTGCATGGATTACAGTGGTAATCGTGTATTGCGAACTGCCCCGGGCAGTCAACCCGCAGTCATTGGTATCGATGGATCTATGTCGATAACTAACGTGCTTCATTTCACTATGTGTACGTGCTGGTTATGCGTAAACGAATTCGAACTCTATATGCTATTATCAAACTTGTATGCTCACCTTTACATTTTATGTATTGACATTATTTTAACGTATGTGACAGGTGCCTAGGTTGTTTATATGCTTCTCGGGCTGTGATGAAATTGAAGCTAGGAACTGGAGTCCTAGAAACCAACGAATAAATTGTTATGTTTAATTCTGAGTTGTAGGAACAGAATATTTGTTTAGTTTTTGTCTGTAATAACTTGTTTTGCTATTTGAGACATGGTATGGGACATGTTAACTTAAATTGAATGGTAATGATAGTTGTTATGGAAACTTCTGGACAATCTGTTTCGCTCAGTGCCGCGCCCCGATGATTCCGCCATCGGTTGGGGTGTGACAATCTGAACAGATTGACATCCGATCGACTGGCCATCCGATCTGATTGCTATCCGACACTTGGTACTTTTGCACCGTTTATCGCACCGCTCATCATTTATGATATCGTTAACTGTTCAGGAGAAACCTCTCAACGCTCCCTTAAATCAAAGACAGTGTTTATTAAGTTAAACGCTATCTGTGAGTATACTCGGTCCCTTTTTGCTTTACGCACTTTTGGGTGTTACATACGTTACTTATTCTAAAACACATCTGTCACACAATGCAAACACTCTTTATACGCTGACCGTTACTGCATGATACGTGTTACTCGATGAATGCTTGTATGTTATGTTAACACAGTGATTGTTGCCTGACGCCTTAGCAACGATAGTACTATTTGTTTGGACTCAGCACCTGTCGTGGACAGGGGTTGTTAAGGTTACCTCTCACATGTCGCAGTGGTGATATGTGTTACGCATTCTACAACTCACAGTCTAGTCTGTGCATATTTCATTGTCGATAACCTACTAGCTTCACATTATACATGATACATGTTGGTTATGCGTAAACTATTTCGAACTCTATTATGTTATATCAAACTTGTATGCTCACCTTTACACTATGTGTATTGACTTTATTTTAACGTATATGACAGGTGCTTAAGATGCTAGGATGTGTGCTTACTATTTGATGGAATTGAGCTTAGGAGAGTTGACGGGTGGTCCGTAGGACAACCCTTAAGTGCCTTAAAAAGATTAAAATCCCATGCTTTACACGTTTAATTGTTTGAACTTGGTAACTACTAGTTGTTTGGACGTGCAGGTGCAAATGGAGCATAAAAGGGAAAGAATTTGGAGCATAAATAAAAAATCAATTTTTGGAATTGAAGAATTAAGAGGATAGCATGATAGAGGACGAAATTACGAGAACGTAGGCGAAACGGTGAAGAAAACGGAGTTGAAACGAAAAAGTTATGCTGAAAACAAGTTTTCAGCATTGCCTGCCGTAGATCAGAAGAGAGCTACCGTAAAGAAATGCTGGCCGTCGTAAGCTACGGCCCTCTGGCGTAGCTTACGGCGCCGACTGATCCAAAACAGTAACTTACGCATTTAAAGCCATTTTGATGGTGATTTATGATGTCTCATCATATGTTTCGGTTACAAAAACACTTGGGGACGAATTTTGGCTAACTTTTGGAGCTTGAAGACTATCTCTATCATTGTTTTTCATGTTCTTTACTTGTTTGAAGATTAAAACTTGGTTTATGATGTTTGTTCAAGCCATGAGTGGCTAAACACTTTATGATCATCCTGGATTGAAGGTTTGCTTGAGGCATTTCATGTTTGATTTCCTAATTTCTAGAATAACAATCTTTATCTTTATGGTATGTTATGGTGTGTGATTGTTTCTTAGTAGCTTGTTAATTCTTACATTGAACTAATTAGAAACCATACGTTCTTGGTGCCGTTGGCAATCGAGATATCATGGGTATAGTTAGGCTTGGGTAAGGGTTGATTGATCATCGGGTAACAACCTCACGTTCTAGGAATCTGAGTACTTAGTTCCCTTTCATCACTGCAAGTAGTCACACATGAACTATGTCTATGTAGTTCTTTCTAGTGGAATGATAACATGAATGTCAATTGAAACCGGAAATCTAGGATGGTCATTTGTCTCTAATTTGCTTACAACCAACACTCCTCTTTTGCAATTTTTTAGTTAATATTAGTTTTAAAACCAATCAAATCAACTCTTGAATTTTACTTTTCTTGCAATTATATTAATTTAGTCAAGTTAGATATACACTTAGATAACATACATTCCACAAACTCCCTGTGTTCGATACCCACTTATCGCTAGCTAATTAGTTGTATTTGGATTAAATTTGATTGAGATTTCGACCTCACGTCAAATTTTGGCGCCGTTGCCGGGGAGTAGTTCGCAACGTGTGTTATCTTGTGTATTAGTTTGAAAAAAAATTAATTAAAAAAAAACCAAAAAGATTTCTTTTATGTTCATGATTTACACTTGGTAGTTGAGTTGTGTTGTGCAGGATGACAGGGCATTACACAAATTTCAGCTTATTTACGTGTAGATTGTGCGGGGGTCCATGGCATCCATGTATTGGTTGCCACGAGGCTCACTACAGGAGGGCGCATGGAAAACCGGTGTCTTATGTTTCACAGCTTCCACCTCCATCATACGTTGACGATTATGAATCAGAAATGGAGGATGACTATTATTCATATGGATACGATCGGGATGAGGAAGATTATTATGAGGCAAGGATGGATGGTCTATGTTTTTGTTGCGGTCGCGATCACACTTATGATTATGATGTGTGCACGGTGTATTCAGAAAACCCGAAGTATTGGGATAAAAAGATGATGGATGCGCGCATCTATAGACCGTATCAGGGATATCGACAATATCATCCCGAAGAATATTCTGAGCCCAAGGGTGTTTATGTTTATGAGACCGAGGAGGAGAAAGAGCTTGCTATATTGGAAGTAACTTTGTCCAAACTCGAGCAATATTTAGCAACACCCAACCTGTCCGATGAAGACCGAATCAGCTGCTTAGTTTCTAAGTGTCATACTTTAAAATTGAAGATAGAGATAGAAGAACGCCTCTCACCATTACCTGACGATATTAGAGATTATTCTCACATGAAGGAGGAGGTTGTAGAGGATAATACCACACCAATGAGTCCTTTATCTGATGAAGAGTCACTTGTAGATCAGATGATGTGTGCAGATTATGAGGTAGAGCAAGCTGATGAGATGGATATGTGTACCGAACCTCTTCCCATATCAATGATTCAAATTAACAAGTGTGGGGAAGAGGGTTCGAGGAATAAAATGAGAAGGGTGAAACTACCAGACATTAAGGTATATGTCATGAAGTGGACTAGCAAAGCCCGTAGGAGCAGCTTTAACATGCCAAATATACCGACAAATCTATGGAGATGGCATGTAAATTTCCGGGCATTTGTTGGAAATGCTGCGGGTAAGTGTGCATTAAGACCATCATAACGCATATCAGGTATGGTCTGGCTGAAGACCTTTAAACTTAGCGCTCTTGGGAGGCAGCCCGAGGATGTAGAGTATTGTATTTGTGTTTTGTTTTGTTTTGTTTTGCTTTGCTTTGTTTGGTTTTGTTTTGGTGTTATGTTTGTGTTTTGGCAGGTTATTACGTTTCAACCCTCGCGGATGCAATGATTCAAGTGTGGGGATGTTTGGCAACATCCCTGTTGAGATATCGGCGAATCTAAGAGATGTTTTTGAACCGGTCCGATTACCGCAGCTGCATCACTATCAACACTGCTGATTTACTAATCAGGTCGTGTCTTGTTCTCATCTTGTGCACCTTTGTATATATTCATGTTTAAGTTTATGGTTGGGGGGTTGGGTGGTGTTTTGATGTGTTTAGTTTATGGGTTGTGAAGGATTGGTGGTGTTTCTAATAATTAAAAAAAATACAAAAAGAAATTTGGGATTTGAGAGTATTAGCGAAAGTTAATGTTGTTGGTTAAAAGCGATCTTTCCCTCAAAACCATACATTGGGACAATGTATCCCAAGTGTGGGGATGAGGGGATTTTTTTGAGAATTTTAAAAATTTTTGTGAAGCCAAGCGAAAATTGTCAAAATTTGAAAACTTGATATTGTTCCACTTGACACATCGATACCCATTCCTGGTCATTTCTTGGTGAGTGTTTGAGCCACATATGATTATTATAGATATTTCTTTGTTTTGAGTGGCGGTGTGTGTATTGTGTTAATAGAACTTGTGTATGAATTCTTGTTAAATCCTAGAGTTAGCATGCTTTTGAAACTAATAGGGGACTTTTAGGTAGCCTCGTCTAGATGTGTGAGAGTGTGGGAATTAGGGGTTGGACCTCATACGTTACATATATGAGCTTGGTATTGTGAGGGGTGGGGGTTTGGTCTTTAGAAAGCCATGTTTGAGTCTTATACCATTCGGTTGTGACCCAAACCTACTTCCTACAAAATTTTACCTTTTGAGATGACCCGGTTTAGGAGATTTAGTATGTAGTATTGATGTTCTTGTTTATATTGTTGAGTTTGATGTGTTAAAAAAAATGAAAAAAAAATTGAAAAAAAAAGAAAAAAAAAGAGAAAGAGAAAAATATGAAAAAAAAGGTGTTTAGTTGCAATAGTAGTTGAGAATGTTGAAGAAGTTGTGTATATAATTGATGTTTGCTTTGTTTTGTAGTAGAAATAAAAACCGGGTCAAATCAATTAGCTCTCGCATATATATTTTCCCATTTTCCTACCTTTGCACCTAGCCCCGTTACAACCCATAAGTCCTTTTGATTCATAAGCATGCTAAATACTCAATAGGAGGAGACTTGATTTTTATACAAGCTTATTGTCGCACAAATACACACACGCATTGAGTGGTTTAGCATTATGTGCTAATATTTCTTGTCACCGAGAGTTTTTGTGAGGGGTGTGTCTTGTGGTGTGATAAAAAGTTAGTAAAAGGACAATACATTTTAGCTTGATTTGCATGTTGATCGCTTGTGGTTTTGAAATGGTTTTTGAATAGGTTGCTTGGGACAAGCAACGAGTAAGTGTGGGGATGTGACGGGTGGTCCGTAGGACAACCCTTAAGTGCCTTAAAAAGATTAAAATCCCATGCTTTACACGTTTAATAGTTTGAACTTGGTAACTACTAGTTGTTTGGACATGCAGGTGCAAATGGAGCATAAAAGGGAAAGAATTTGGAGCATCAATAAAAAATCAATTTTTGGAATTGAAGAATTAAGAGGATAGCATGATAGAGGACGAAATTACGAGAACGTAGGCGAAACGGTGAAGAAAACGGAGTTGAAACGAAAAAGTTATGCTGAAAACAAGTTTTCAGCATTGCCTGTCATAGATCAGAAGAGAGCTACCGTAAAGAAATGCTGGCCGCCGTAAGCTACGGCCCTCTGGCGTAGCTTACGGCGCCGACTGATCCAAAACAGTAACTTACGCATTTAAAGCCATTTTGATGGTGATTTATGATGTCTCATCATATGTTTCGGTTACAAAAACACTTGGGGACGAATTTTGGCTAACTTTTGGAGCTTGAAGACTATCTCTATCATTGTTTTTCATGTTCTTAACTTGTTTGAAGATTAAAACTTGGTTTATGATGTTTGTTCAAGCCATGAGTGGCTAAACACTTTATGATCATCCTGGATTGAAGGTTTGCTTGAGGCATTTCATGTTTGATTTCCTAATTTCTAGAATAACAATCTTTATCTTTATGGTTTGTTATGGTGTGTGATTGTTTGTTAGTAGCTTGTTAATTCTTACATTGAACTAATTAGAAACCATACGTTCTTGGTGCCGTTTGCAATCGAGATATCATGGGTATAGTTAGGCTTGGGTAAGGGTTGATTGATCATCGGGTAACAACCTCACGTTCTAGGAATCTGAGTACTTAGTTCCCTTTCATCACTGCAAGTAGTCACACATGAACTATGTCTATGTAGTTCTTTATAGTGGAATGATAACATGAATGTCAATTGAAACCGGAAATCTAGGATGGTCATTTGTCTCTAATTTGCTTACAACCAACACTCATCTTTTGCAATTTATTTAGTTAATATTAGTTTTAAAACCAATCCAATCAAATCAACTTTTGAATTTTACTTTTCTTGCAATTAGATTAATTTAGTCAAGTTAGATATAATCTTACAAATAACACATATTCCACAAACTCCCTGTGTTCGATACCCACTTACCACTAGCTAATTAGTTGTATTTGGATTAAATTTGATTGTGACCACGACATCACGTCAAGAGTCTAGAAACCAATGAACCATTTATTTATTTGAAATATGAGTTGTCGGAACAGAACAATTTGTCTTTGATTTGTCTGTAATAACTATTCTACTTGTTATGTCATGGTATGGGACGTGATGCTTAAATAATTGGTAATCGTAGTTGTTATGGAAACTCCTGGACAATCTGTTTTGCTCAGTGCCACGCCCCGATGTTTCCGCCATCGGTTGGGGTGTGACAGATTGGTATCAGAGCCATAACTATAGGGAATTAGGCAAGACTCGACCTAGTCCGGGTTAATTTCTTAGAAACGACCTAGTCTATAGTCTAAGTACCAACAGACCGACTTGTGCACGCCCTTTAAGGGTTTTGTACTACTCACTATTCTCGCTTACACTACACTATCACTGCACACTATTTTTCGAAAATGAACGAGTAATTAGGTTGAGATTAGGTGTGAAAACCGCAAAATCTCAACCGAATCGCTTATTCGACCCGTATTTTTATCCATAAACAGGAGAATTTGCGTTGAATCAGGAGTGAAATCCGTACTTCGACGCAAATTTCCCTCTCTATTTTATAAAAAACAGGGACGAAGTTGTTGAGTCAGGGGTGAAACCCGAACCTTGACAACTTGTTCCGTTCTTATTTTGGTTTTACGAAACTCTCACCAAAGTCTCGACGGACTCCAACGACTTGAAGTCACACTATAGCTAGAAGGATGCGTGCCGATCGCCCAAAATCGAGGCGAGAGCACAGTCTAGAAGGCCAAAGTGTGTACCTAAAAGTCCTTGTGAATAGTCGAATCACCTTGGCTTGGTAGACGTGTTTCAATGAAAGCCTTAGACAATCTATCCTCGATTTCAATCTCGCATTCGCTGATTTTGTGTGTTTCGATTCTGAGCTGCAACTGCTGACTCTGATATTTGTCGCTTTTTATGTGGATTTTATGTGTTTCATGTGGTTTTACCTGTTTATGTGTTTCGATTTTTGGTGGTTTATACGTTTTTCGCTTCTCACTTCGATCGACATACACGACCCGCACTGCACATCTATCTCAAAACGTTAACAAATCATTGCTACTCGTGGATGATCGCATGCTATGTTACTCGCTTATGCTATACTACTCGTTGTGTACTCGCTAATCGCAATTGCTATTCTTGAATTCACGGACTTGAACGATAGGTGATGGTGTGTGAACAGGATAGGTAAATACGTGCAAAATATAGAATGGGTTCTGTGTTCTGACTGCCTTATGTGCTTCTGTGCCTTACGTGCTTATGTGCTTCTGTGATTATGTGCCTATGTGCTTACGTGGTTGTTTGTGTTCCTGAGCTTTAGTAGTAGTACGAGTGTGGTGAGATTCGATTAAATAGTGTTTTGAATCCTATGGCGCTGTCTATTGCAGACAATGTCATCATTTGGATCCTTTCATTCCCGGTCTGCTCGCTGCAATCATGATGAAAAACGCATCGCCACCCTCGTCGCTAAGCAAATGGCGAAAGTTATCCCCCAGATTGTTAGTGAGCTAAATGAAAACGCGAGCAAGTCGTCTGAAGAATCCAGGACTAATGCTCCTAAAGCTGCTTTTAGCTTCAAGCAGTTCAAAGCCTGCGGCCCGAAAGAGTTTACCGGCGAAGATGGGCCTACGGCCATGTTCCGATGGTTTGATTCTATCGAAGTTACCCTGCGCCAGAGTGGCTATCCTGATAATCTTCGTACTCTTAACGCCAATGGCGTCTTCCAATCCCGAGCTCTGGATTGGTGGACGGGCGAGAGAAACAAACGCGGAAATGATGCAGCTTACGGGATGACGTGGGATGAGTTGAAGGACGTTATAATGCAAGAGTTCTACCCTCCCCACGAGCGCCAAAAGCTGGAGGACGAGTTCTGGCATATCAAGCAGAAAGATGGAGACACCGCTGGTTAGACTGGTCGCTTCAAGCAGCTAAGCATAATCTATCCTACCCAAGTTACCACGCCTGAAATCACCATCAAGAAGTATATCCATGCTCTTCCGGATTGCGTTGCAGATTTCGTTCAAGCTGCAAAGATGACAACAATTGAGGAAACCTTTTTACTCGCTGCTAAGATCAACGACAAGCGAGTCAAGTCTGGTTACTGGGATAAAACTCCTGAGAATCTACATCAAGCTACCACTGCTTCAACCGCTGAAACCACCGTCGCACCGCAATCTTCGAAGCTCTCACGCCAAAAGAGGAAGAACAACAGCAGTTCCAGGAACAAGAATTGTGCAGTTACTGCTGCCCTGCTCCAATCAGTTCCTGCTCAACCGCAGCCTCAACACCGCCAAGTAGCGGCACCGGTCACCAACGCACCACCAGCAAAGCGTGCGTATACTGGTCCTCAACCGGCTTGCCCTACTTATACCTATCACCACCCTTTGGGAATCGCTTGCAGATACTGTGTGCATTGTAACATGTACGGCCACTTCACCGCCAACTGCCGTACAGGTCCACGTCAAACCCCAGCTCCAGCTCAAGGTCAAGCTCCTGCTCAACAAGCTCTACTTACTGCTCCTCAAGGCCATCAAGCAGCACCTGCACCTACGGCTCATGCTAGAGCTTGCTTTGCGTGTGGTGATCCCAACCACTTCGCAAACATGTGCCCCAATCGAGTGGTTAAGCAAGAGCCACAACAGCAGTAGCCCCATCAGCAGCCTCAACAACGACAACGACAACAACAACCAGCACCCCGCGGACGTGCCTTCAACATTAACGCTCGCCAGGCTCAAGCAGACAACAATGTGGTTAATGGTATGTTCCTTGTGAATGGTATATATGCTACGTGTTTATTTGATACTGGAGCTGATAACTGTTTTGTATCGTTCAAATTCGAAAAGCTCCTTAATTGTAAGCGCGCCCATCTACCCTCGACGTTCGATGTTGAAGTTGCCACCGAAAGAACCGTCGCCGTCAATTCTGTTCTACGTGATTGTACGCTCGAACTCAACAATCACGTCTTCTCTATCGACCTTATTCCGATGCAGCTCGGTAGTTTTGACATCATAGTAGGCATGGATTTTCTTCGCGAAAATCATACTGAACTTATTTGTTTCGATAAGATGATTCGTTTCTCGCTCGCTAATGGTGATCAACTTTGTGTGTATGGCGAAACACCTTCGAAGGGTCTTAAACTCATGACATGTTTCCAAGCTAGCAAGTATCTCTGCAAGGAATACCAAGCTTTCTTGGCACACATTGTAGTAACGGAGAAAAAGGAAGTTAACGAGGAAGACCAGGTGCCTGTAGTTCATGAATTTCCCAACGTATTCCTTGAAGATCTCCCCGGATTGCCTCCCACTCGTGATATTGATTTCCGAATCGACCTCGTTCCTGGAGCAAACCTGTTGCTAAAGCGCCTTATCGTCTCGCTCCTTCAGAAATGCGCGAACTCTCAAGTCAGCTCCAGGAACTATTTAATAAAGTCATTATTCGCCCTAGAACCTCTCCTTGGGGCGCGCCTGTCCTTTTCGTCAAAAAGAAGGATGGTTCGTTTCGGATGTGCATCGACTATAGGGAGTTGAATAAGCTGACAATCAAGAATCGCTATCCCTTGCCCCGAATCGATGATCTGTTTGACCAATTACAAGGTGCTACGTGTTTCTCGAAGATCGATCTACGTTCAGGCTATCACCAGTTATGCATTCAAGAGGATGATATACCCAAAACCGCTTTTCGAACCCGCTATGGTCACTATGAGTTTGTTGTTATGCCTTTTGGTTTGACTAACGCTCCCGCAGTTTTTATGGATTTAATGAATCGAGTGTGCAAACCCTTCCTTGATCGCTTCGTAATCGTGTTCATCGATGATATCCTGATCTATTCCAAGTCAAAAGCCGAACACTCGCAGCATCTACGTTTGGTTCTTGAGTTGCTCTAAGGAAACCGTCTCTATGCCAAGTTCTCCAAGTGTGAATTTTGGCTGGAGGAGGTCCAATTCATGGGTCACATTGTCAATAGTCAAGGTATCCATGTCGATCCCACGAAGATCGAAGCCGTTAAGAGTTGGGTTACACCCAAAAATCCGTCTGAAGTCCGTTCTTTTCTCGGACTGGCAGGCTATTATCACTGATTTATCGAAGGTTTTCTAAGATTGGTGTGCCGCTTACTTCTCTTACGCATAAGGACAAACCTTTTGTTTGGGGAACTAAACAAGAGGAAGCCTTTCAAACTCTCAAGGCTATGCTTTGTAATGCTCCCGTGCTCTCAATGCCCGACGGAAACGACGATTTCGTAGTTTACTGCGATGCCTCGAACCTTGGTCTTGGTTGTGTTCTCATGCAATGAGATAAGGTTATCGCGTACGCATCTCGAGAAGAACTACACCACACACGACCTCGAGCTTGGCGCAGTTGTTTTTGCGTTAAAGATTTGGCGACACTGCCTTTACGGTACCAAGTGTACGATCTTCACCGATCATAGGAGCCTACAACATATCTTTGACCAGAATGAACTGAATATGCGTCAACGCCGGTGGGTAGAACTCCTCAACGATTACGACTGTGAGATTCGTTACCACCCAGGCAAAGCAAACGTCATTGCCGATGCTCTCAGCCAACGAAGCTATTTGCATAGCGTTCGTAATAGCCAAGCCCAGCATAATCTCGAAGCCCTTATACGGGACGCGCAACATGCTTGTTTTACCGAACATACTTTGAAGAAGGAAATGATTCTAAACGATGGCGCCCAACTCGAGAATAAATCGAATGGTATCTTTCATTATTTGGACCGAATTTGGATTCCCAAGCGTACTAACTTGCGACAACTTCTGATGGACGAAGCCCACAAATCTCGGTATTCTATTCATCCCAGTGCTGACAAGATGTACCAGGACATGCGCTACAAATACTGGTGGCTGGGCATGAAGAAGGATATCGCTATCTATATTTCGAAAATGCCTGACTTGCTCCAAAGTCAAGGTTGAGCAGCAAAGATCCTCTGGCTTACTCGTACAACCCGAGATCCCGATGTGGAAATGGTTGAGTATAGCTATGGACTTTATAACGAAACTTCCGCGAACGACGTCAGTTCATGACAGCATCTGGGTTGTGGTCGACCATTTGAATAAATCTGCTCATTTTCTGCCGATACAAGAAGACTTTAAGGTAGAAAAATTAGCCCGAATCTACACCGATGAGATCATTTATCGACACGGGACGCCTTGTGACATCATCTCTGACCGCGATGGTCGGTTTACCTCGCGTATTTGGGAAACATTTCAATCTGCTCTCGGTACTACGCTTAATCTAAGTACCGCTTTCCATCCCCAAACCGACGGTCAAACTGAAAGAACGATTCGCACCCTTGAAGACATGCTCCGATCGTGTGTCATAGATTTCGGTGGTAATTGGGACGCACACTTACCTTTGGTCGAATTCTCGTACAATAACAGTTATTATTCTAGCATCCAAATTGGCATTGTTTGAGGCATTATACGGAAGGAAATGTCGATCGCCTATTGTATGGCACGAGATCGGAGACGCGCAAATTACCGATCCTGAGCTGTTACAAGAAACGACAGACAAAATCCTCCAAATTCGAGACAATCTATTGAAAGCTCGGAGCCGACAGAAAAGTTACGCCGATAAACGCCGCAAGCCCCTTGAATTTGACATTGGCGATCACGTAATCCTAAAGGTTGCACCTTGGAAAGGGGTGATCAGATTTGGCAAGAAAGGAAAGCTCGCGCCTCGATATGTTGGACCCTTTAAGATTCTGGAAAGGATTGGGAAAGTGGCCTACAGACTCGAACAACCGGAGGAACTTAGTAATCTCCACTCGACTTTCCACGTTCAGAACCTCAGAAAGTGCTTGGCCGACCAGGAATTACATGTCCCTCTCGAAGATTTACAAGTGGACGAAACATTACACTTCGTGGAAAAGCCTGTCGAGATCATGGGACGAGAAACCAAGGTGCTCAGACGCTCACGCATTCCCATTGTGAAGGTTCGCTGGGAAGGCAAACGTGGTGCCGAGTTTACCTGGGAACTCGAAAGTGACATGAAGGCGAAGTACCCGCAGTTGTTTGTTACGGCTAAAGTCTAATTTCGGGACGAAATTCCCTTAAGTAGGGGAGGCTGTAACACCCCGTGTTTCGAAAGTCAAAGTCAAAGTCAAGATTGAAGTCAAAGGAAGAAAAGATTGCTAATTGCGATCTGTCACTCCTTGCTCAACTACTGTTTTGACTTCTTTGACTTGTAATCGATTCTATTATTTATTTGCTTTAGTTTTATTATGTGGAGTATCTATTAATAATCTGGTTACTGGGATAAAACTCCCGAGAATCTGCATCAAGCAACCACTGCTTCAACCGCTGAAACCACCGCCGCTCCGCAATCTTCGAAGCTCTCACGCCAAAAGAGGAAGAACAACAGCAGTTCCAGCAACAAGAATTGTGCAGTTACTGCTGCCCCACTCCAATCAGTTCCTGCTCAACCGCAGCCTCAACACCGCCAAGTAGCGGCACCGGTCACCAACGCACCACCAGCAAAGCGTGAGTATACTGGTCCTCACCCGGCTTGCCCTACTTATACCTATCACCACCCTTTGGGAATCGCTTGCAGATACTGTGTGCATTGTAACATGTACGGCCACTTCACCGCCAACTGCCGTACAGGTCCATGTCAAACCCCAGCTCCAGCTCAAGGTCAAGCTCCTGCTCAACAAGCTCTACTTACTGCTCCTCAAGGCCATCAAGCAGCACCTGCACCTACGGTTCATGCTAGAGCTTGCTTTGCGTGTGGTGATCCCAACCACTTCGCAAACATGTGCCCCAATCGAGTGGTTAAGCAAGAGCCACAACCGCAGCAGCCCCAATAGCAGCCTCAGCAACAACTGCAACAACCAGCACCCCGCGGACGTGCCTTCAACATTAACGCTCGCCAGGCTCAAGCAGACAACAATGTGGTCAATGGCACGTTCCTTGTGAATGGTGTATATGCTACGTGTTTATTTGATACTGGAGCTGATAACTGTTTTGTATCGTTCAAATTCGAAAAGCTCCTTAATTGTAAGCGCGCCCATCTACCCTCGACGTTCGATGTTGAAGTTGCCACCGAAAGAACCGTCGCCGTCAATTCTTTTCTACGTGATTGTACGCTCGAACTCAACAATCACGTCTTCCCTATCGACCTTATTCCGATGCAGCTCGGTAGTTTTGACATCATAGTAGGCATGGATTTTCTTCGCGAAAATCATGCTGAACTTATTTGTTTCGATAAAATAACTCGTTTCTCGCTCGCTAATGGTGATCAACTTTGTGTGTATGGCGAAACACCTTCGAAGGGTCTTAAACTCATGACATGTTTCCAAGCTAGCAAGTATCTCCACAAGGAATACCAAGCTTTCTTGGCACACATTGTAGTAACGGAGAAAAAGGAAGTTAACGAGGTAGACCAGGTGCCTGTAGTTCATGAATTTCCCAACGTATTCCTTGAAGATCTCCCTGGATTGCCTCCCACTCGTGATATTGATTTCCGAATCGACCTCGTTCCTGGAGCAAACCTGTTGATAAAGCGCCTTATCGTCTCGCTCCTTCTGAAATGCGCGAACTCTCAAGTCAGCTCCAGGAACTATTTAATAAAGGCATTATTTGCCCTAGAACCTCTCCTTGGGGCGCGCCTGTCCTTTTCGTCAAAAAGAAGGATGGTTCGTTTCGGATGTGCATCGACTATAGGGAGTTGAATAAGCTGACAATCAAGAATCGCTATCCCTTGCCCCGTATCGATGATCTGTTTGACCAATTACAAGGTGCTACGTGTTTCTCGAAGATCGATCTACGTTCAGGCTATCACCAGTTATGCATTCAAGAGGATGATATACCCAAAACCGCTTTTCAAACCCGCTATGGTCACTATGAGTTTGTTGTTATGCCTTTTGGTTTGACTAACGCTCCCACAGTTTTTATGGATTTAATGAATCGAGTGTGCAAACCCTTCCTTGATCGCTTCGCAATCGTGTTCATCGATGATATCCTAATCTATTCCAAGTTAAAAGCCGAACACTCGCAGCATCTACGTTTGGTTCTTGAGTTGCTCCAAGGAAACCGTCTCTATGCCAAGTTCTCCAAGTGTGAATTTTGGCTGTAGGAGGTCCAATTCTTGGGTCACATTGTCAATAGTCAAGGTATCCATGTCGATCCCACGAAGATCGAAGCCGTTAAGAGTTGAGTTACACCCAAAAATCCGTCTGAAGTCCGTTCTTTTCTCGGACTGGCAGGCTATTATCACTGATTTATCGAAGGTTTTCTAAGATTGGTGTGCCGCTTACCTCTCTTACGCATAAGGACAAACCTTTTGTTTGGGGAACTAAACAAGAGGAAGCCTTTCAAACTCTCAAGGCTATGCTTTGTAATGCTCCCGTGCTCTCAATGCCCGACGGAAACGACGATTTCGTAGTTTACTGCGATGCCTCGAACCTTGGTCTTGGTTGTGTTCTCATGCAATGAGATAAGGTTATCGCGTACGCGTCTCGACCGCTCAAGATCCACGAGAAGAACTACACCACACACGACCTCGAGCTTGGCGCAGTTGTTTTTGCGTTAAAGATTTGGCGACACTGCCTTTACGGTACCAAGTGTATGATCTTCACCGATCATAGGAGCCTACAACATATCTTTGACCAGAATGAACTGAATATGCGTCAACGCCGGTGGGTAGAACTCCTCAACGATTACGACTGTGAGATTCGTTACCACCCAGGCAAAGCAAACGTCGTTGCCGATGCTCTCAGCCGACGAAGCTATTTGCATAGCGTTCGTAATAGCCAAGCCCAGCATAATCTCGAAGCCCTTATACGGGACGCGCAGCATGCTTGTTTTACCGAACATACTTTGAAGAAGGAAAGGATTCTAAACGATGGCGCCCAACTCGAGAATAAATCGAATGGTATCTTTCATTATTTGGACCGAATTTGGATTCCCAAGCGTACTAACTTGCGACAACTTCTGATGGACGAAGCCCACAAATCTCGGTATTCTATTCATCCCAGTGCTGACAAGATGTACCAGGACATGCGCTACAAATACTGGTGGCCGGACATGAAGAAGGATATCGCTATCTATATTTCGAAAATGCCTGACTTGCTCCAAAGTCAAGGTTGAGCAGCAAAGATCCTCTGGCTTACTCGTACAACCCGAGATCCCGATGTGGAAATGGGAGAGTATAGCTATGGACTTTATAACGAAACTTCCGCGAACGACGTTAGGTTATGACAGCATCTGGGTTGTGGTCGACCGTTTGAATAAATCTGCTCATTTTCTGCCGATACGAGATGTAACACCTCGAAAATTCATGTTCAATGAAATAACGACACGTGTCATGTAAGACAAAAGTGATATAAACCCGGGTATAATTAAAGATGTATGGCAGGATTTAAAAGTGTCGTCATGTTAATTTTTACCTCTGAACGACCTCGTTATAAATCCCAAGACCCTAACATATATTACACACATATAACATACCTTCAATCCAGTGAATTGTTGACAATAATTGAATTCAATGTGCAAGACAGGATCCTATGGAATTTCTACGGTAAACCTTCGTTTTTGGCACTTTCATAAGAATCCAAGTAAACACTTCAAAGTGGTAGGGTATATCACTGTTCAAAGGCACATTTTAGAGGCCCCTAACTGATAATTCAGGTCCCAATTTAGAAATACATGGTTGCCCTTTCGAATGCCTGAAAGAACAAGAGTTTTTGGCTGCTGAAGAAGGCTTGCGCACCGTAAGCACATCCCTTACGGTGCGCAAGGGATTGCCCAGCAACAGAAAACAGGCAGCTGCCTGTTCCAGCCCGTTCCACCGCCTCAATCTGCCATTTTTCGATTTTTAGGACTTGTTTAATGGTTTTAGACTTTAGGGGGGCACTTGTATGCATCTTGGGTCATTGGTAGACTTGTTTGGCATGATCTTGTGAGATCAAACTCACTATATAAAGCACCATGAGTTGCAACATTTGATCATCCCTTCACAACTCAACATATGAAGAATTCTGGAGCTCAAGGCCATCTTCTAAGCTTCCCTAATCGATCGTTAGACACTTGTAAGTATGCTTAACCTTCTTTAATTGAGTTTAGCTTAGTTATTTAGCTAAAAGTCAAACCGTCGTAATTACGGTTTGACTTCGAGATTAATTAATAATGGCTCAGTCAAATCTCGAATTAAAAGTACCTTTAAGTAGGTAATTATGTGGGTAATAAACCTTTAAAAGGGTACTCACTGATTCCCATCCTAACTAGGTCATTTGTCGAGTCAAAGATAATTAGAAAAAGTCAACAGAAATGTAATCTTCGATTTAACGCATAATTAACAATATAAAAGGCGTGTAACCTATTTTATCATTCATATAACTTGATAATAAGTATAAGAACTTGTCTAAGCTTGTTTGATTCGACAACTTTCTGTTAGAACCGATTCGGAACCGAAAGTCGCAAAACTTTGACTTTTGCTTTGACTTTAGTTCTGACCCGATTTTGATAGTTTTAGACATGCCTTAAAGTTCCATTAAGACCTAGTTACATGATTGTATAACCCTCTGCATTTATACCACTCGAATCCCTAATTGTCCGACGTTTCCGTTAATTGCTTAAATATGGACCATAATGCCCGTATGACCATAAAACGAGAATTTTCGAAATGTGAAAGAACAATAATCTTTGCTACTGATTAATATGCATATCCGTAAATTTTCACGTCAATTGGAGGTCTAGATTAGGAGTTATGCTCAATGACGTAATTAGAAAGCTTTTTATTAGTTAAACGGCGTCATTAGCGTAAAGCCTATCTAAACCCAATTTTTGACAGCAAACCTTTTACCCAATGATGTAATATAATATTTTGGGATTTTTGAAGATTTTTAATTATTTTTAAACTGATCATAAGCTAGGATTAGTGCCTTGGTTCGGTAAATACCGAATATACCCTTTTAGGCCATAACATGAGTTTTACAAATCCTTTTGACACCAATCCAATTGCTACTGATTTTAAATAATAAATGAAGCATTTTGAACCTGTTGAACTGATCAGAAAACTCAGAATCCTATTTTAACCCGTAAATCGCTTAAAACGACGTTATACGCGTATTAAACGCATAGTAAGGGTTTAAAACCATTTTGTCACATAAGACTTAACACCAACTGATATACCATGTTAAAATAAGCTATTTTACTGAATTATTCAGACCCGGATCACAGAAGCTTAATTGATCCCTTTTATAATCTTTAAAATGACCAAAATACCCCTAAGGGGCTTAATAAGAGATTAAACTCGTTTTGGGCATAATGGAAGGTATCCTACTGATATCACAACATATTTAAGGCAAGTTAACTTAGGAAATCTGTTTAGGACTCTTATGGTTACCCGTTACGCTTCGTGAGCGTTTGGTTTGGTTTATGTAATTAGTTTAGATAAATTAGCCGAAACGGGTCAAACCTTATCGGTTTTATCTCAAAAATCCAGAATGTGTATAGTATACCCATATGAAGCAAGTCTTCAAAATTTTTGGGTCTAAATCACATTCTATTTCGGTCTTCGCTTAATCATGCGTTTGAACCGTGTCTTCCTTTTGGAAACTAACTGGTCTAAGTCTAAGCTTAATTAAAGACCCGTTAGGATTCTAATAGGTTATTAAAAACCTTCGTTCCAGATTAGGAGCCCAGTAAAAGCTACGTACACTTACTGTGTTGGATTTATACTTTGCTCAGGTAAATACTCTTAACTTATTTTCCCTATACGGGCTTGGGATACGGTACTATAAAAGTACCGCTTGGTCGGGTATGTAGTCATTTAAATCGGATTGTGATTAATGTATTTACATAACTCGCTTTATTCTGTATTATTTGGTGTATGGCCCTTGGGGGTTAAATGACCATGTCCCGGATATCCTTGGCATCATTTTACGAAATGGCCACGACCTAAGCACGAGGTGTAGGCGTACACCTGACAGATGCATTATGTAAAAACTGGTAATCTACTAAGGAATCAACCTTGTGGGCATTATACCTGTGGCGTGTCAGTTAATCTTGTCCGGCTCTTCTAACCGGCCCTGATGGACGACAAATGAGTAAAACTGTATACAAGATTATTTTAAATAATTGTCCCAAGTTATAAAGATATTTGTGCCGAAGTGCATTCAAATCAATTTACAAACTCTTTTCAAAATGAGTCAGTTGAGTTGTATTTACCAGTGTAAACTGACGTATTTTTCAAAAAGGCTAAGTGCAGGTAATAGACGAAATAGGCTGGCTACTCCAGGCATCATTACTCAAGTCTCGCAAGCTCTAGATGTCAAAGTCTGTTGAACAATTTTCCTTTTTATTTTGATCCGCCTGTGGATCCTTTACATTCCGTTGTAATACTGGATGTTACTTTATTCTCGGATTGTAATATATTTATCTTTTGCTTCCGCTGTGCATTTATATATTGTGTTGTTTGATTATTATGTTGCCAACCACGTCACGATACTCCCCCACCGGGCCCACCGGTGACACGTGGAAATTCGGGGTGTGACACGAGAAGACTTTAAGGTAGAAAAATTAGCCCGAATCTACACCGATGAGATCATTTATCGACACGGGACACCTTGTAACATCATCTCTGACCGCGATGGTCGGTTTACCTCGCGTATTTGGGAAACATTTCAATCTGCTCTCGGTACTACGCTTAATCTAAGTACCGCTTTCCATCCCCAAACCGACGGTCAAACTGAAAGAACGATTCGCACCCTTGAAGACATGCTCCGATCGTGTGTCATAGATTTCGGTGGTAATTGGGATGCACACTTACCTTTGGTCGAATTCTCGTACAATAACAGTTATCATTCTAGCATCCAAATGGCACTGTTTGAGGCATTGTACGGAAGGAAATGTCGATCGCCTATTGTATGGCACGAGATCGGAGACGCGCAAATTACCGATCCTGAGCTGTTACAAGAAACGACAGACAAAATCCTCCAAATTCGAGATAATCTATCGAAAGCTCGGAGCCGACAGAAAAGTTACGCCGATAAACACCGCAAGCCCCTTGAATTTGACATTGGCGATCACGTACTCCTAAAGGTTGCACCTTGGAAAGGGGTGATCAGATTTGGAAAGAAAGGAAAGCTTGCGCCTCGATATGTTGGACCCTTTAAGATTCTGGAAAGGATTGGGAAAGTGGCCTACAGACTCGAATAACCAGAGGAACTTAGTAATGTCCACTCGACTTTCCACGTTCAGAACCTCAAAAAGTGCTTGGCCGACCAGGAATTACATGTCCCTCTCGAAGATTTACAAGTGGACGAAACATTACACTTCGTGGAAAAGCCTGTCGAGATCATGGGACGAGAAACCAAGGTGCTCAGACGCTCACGCATTATCATTGTGAAGGTTCGCTGGGAAGGCAAACGTGGTGCCGAGTTTACCTGGGAACTCGAAAGTGACATGAAGGCGAAGTACCCGCAGTTGTTTGTTACGGCTAAAGTCTAATTTCGGGACGAAATTCCCTTAAGTAGGGGAGGCTGTAACACCCCGTGTTTCGAAAGTCAAAGTCAAAGTCAAGATTGAAGTCAAAGGAAGAAAAGATTGCTAATTGCGATCTGTCACTCCTTGCTCAACTACTGTTTTGACTTCTTTGACTTGTAATCGATTCTATTATTTATTTGCTTTAGTTGTATTATGTGGAGTATCTATTAATAATCGAGGTTTAATCGCTGTTTAATCGCATGTTCAATCGCCATTCGACTTATCGCTAACGCATTCGCAACTCGAATTATGTGTTCTGGATATTGTTTTACGTGTGTGTGCAATTATGCGTTACTTGTGCATGTTATGTTTGTGTTGAGGTGTTTAATCGCAATCGCAATTCTATCGCATCGCAATCTAAATCGCAAACGCTAAACGGAAGCTATTTATAGTGATTGTATGTTAGATATAGTAGTTAGGTTATTTGTGTAACTAATGGGTAATATTATCGCATTGCACGCTCGAATCACATCGCAACGCTCAACACGCGAATCGAAACGACAAAACTCAACAGGCCGGACACCAGGATCGAGTGGCCAACCGATCGAGTGACCATCCGATCGAACAACCATCCGATCGAACAGCCATCCGATCGGACAGCCATCCGATCGGACTGCCATCCGATCAGTGACCAATCCGACACTTTGACACTTTCCTCTTTTGGAAACCCTATAAATACCCACCTGTCACATCATTTGTGATGTGACAGCTCCTCACTCGACCAGCCGCACTCAAGCTCTCATTTCTCTCGATTTCTCGTGATTCATGTAAGTTTTCAACCTAAATCTTGTACTTCTATGATCAACACGCACTCCTTCATCTTTTTCACCTTTGAATCTTAACTTTTAACCATGAAATCGCCGGATTTGAGGTGTTCTAGGATGATGTCATCATGGAGTTCTTATGAACTTCAAGGTTTGGCTTCATTCCACCAAGAACAACTTAGATCTGATGGATTTCCACATGAATAATCAATGTTTTCACATAGATCTACGCATATTCATGGTTAAAAGGATTGGAAGATGGTTTTCTAACTTTCTTTCAACTCTTTTACACTCAATGCACTCAAAACCGATAGAATCAGAGCTCATTCTGACCTTCTACCCTTTCTTAGTGATGTGTTAGGTCAAGATCTGGATTCAATCCAAGAGACAACTAATTTTGGGTTAAACATGAACAACCGTATCGAACAGTAAGCTGATCGGACTAGGGTGGTTCCTATTCGATCAGATTACTTGGGTCAAGATGGGGTTTCTGTTGTTTAGCACGTTATCATATCGTCTCGATCAAAACTGCGAAACTTTCAAAATAAATCAAGTACCAAGACGATCTGGTCGTTGGGATGGATTGTCGTCCGATCGGATTGCTATCCGATCGCATTGCCATCCGATCGAACAGCCATCCGATCGGCTTGTACTTGGTTTCACACCTAAACTTTTCATTCAAACTTTTAAGGTTTTAAACGTCGAACGGATTACCGTCTGATCGGATAGCCATCCGATCGAACGACCATCCGACCATGTGACGTTTGGAACTTCGACATTTAATCTTTTTTATAATTTTCAAAGATCATCAGTAACTAACGGATTACCAACCGATCGGATTGTAATCCGATCGAGTGACAATCCTACTGTGAACTTGTTCTCACTAAGTGTCTTGCCAATCGGATCGCTATCCGATCGAACTGCCGTTCGATTGATCGACCTGAAGGGTAGAGATACTTCTCTATTTTCAAAATACTACAACGAAAACTTCAAAGCCATCATACACAAAACACATCCTTACCAAACGAATGTCAACCCAATCGGATGACCATCCGAACGGATTGACATCCGATCGACTGGCCATCCGATCGGATTGCCATCTGATCGGATTACCATCCGACACTTGGTACTTTTGCACCGTTTATCGCACCGCTCGTCATTTATGCTATCATTAACCGTTCAGGCTAATCTCCCAGCGCTCCCTTCAATCCAAGACAGTGTTTATTAAGTTAAACGCTATCTGTGAGTATACTCCATCCCTTTTTGCTTTACGCACTTTTGAGTGTTAGATACGTTACTTATTCTAAAACACATATGTCACACAACGCAAACACTATTTATACGCTGACCGTTACTGCATGATACGTGTTACTCGATGAATGCTTGTATGTTATGTTAACACAGTGATTGTTGCCTGACGCCTTAGCAACGATAGTACTATTTGTTTGGACTCAGCACCTGTCGTGGACAGGGGTTGTTAAGGTTACCTCTCACATGTCGCACTGGTGATATGTGTTGCGCATTCTACAACTCGCAGTCTAGTCTGTGCATATTTCATTGTCGATAACCTACTAGCTTCGCATTATACATGATGCATGTTGGTTATGCGTAAACTATTTCAAACTCTATTATGCTATATCAAACTTGTATGCTCACCTTTACACTATGTGTATTGACTTTATTTTAACGTATGTGACAAGTGCTTAAGATGTTAGGATGCGTGCTTGCTATTTGATGGAATTGAGCATAGGAGAGTCTAGAAACCAACGAACCATTTATTTATTTGAAATCTGAGTTGTCGGAATAGAATAATTTGTCTTTGATTTGTCTGTAATAACTATGCTACTTGTTATGTCATGGTATGGGACGTGATGTTTAAATAATTGGTAATCGTAGTTGTTATGGAAACTCCTGGACAATTTGTTTCGCTCAGTGCCTCGCCCCGATGTTTCCACCATCGGTTGGGGTGTGACAATGTAGTTTTGAAATTTCATGTTTAAATTCAGTTTAAAAAAGCAGGTTAATAATTGTAAAAAAAAACGCATTAAAAATAATAATCTATAGGGACGACATATTTTCCCTGTAGAAAAAAATAGAAAAAAATGATTTTGAACTTGGTGGAACCACATATCGTCCCTATACATTTAAAACAATTTTTTTTTATTTTAACTTTATTGGGACGACTTTTGGTCTCTAAAAGTTTAAACCAATTTTTTTATTTTTTTTTATTTTAACTTTATGGGGACGACTTTTGGCCTCTAAAAGTTTAAACCATTTTTTTTATTTTAACTCTATAGGGACCACTTTTGGTATCTAAAAGTTTAAACTAGTTTTTTTTATTTGAACTCTATAGGGACGACTTTTGGTCTCTAAAAGTTGATCTATGGGGACAACACCAATAGGGACCACCTTAATAACCTGTAGGGAGGGGCCTATAGGAACAAAAGATGTGGATACCATATGTCGTTCCTATAGGTTAAAAAGACCAATAGGGACGATAAGTCGTCCCTAAAAGTTAAAAAAATTGGTTTCCACATGTGTTTTTCCTTGTTGTGATAGATTAACAAAATTGGATGTATTAATATCATATAATAACAATATGTATTTATTTGTTGTGTATAAATTAATAAATTGTATATTAATATCATATAATAATAAGAAGAAGAATATAAATAATAATATTAAAGGAGAGAATGCCATATGGCATTAAAATATAATTTTAAGAAGAGAATTCCATGTGGTATTAACATGATTCTTTTATTAGTATTAGATTTTAATTTTGGTTTCACCAAAATGTAAGAGCATTATCTATGAAAATACAAGGTTTAAATTTTTAGACTTATTAAACAAGTTTAATATGACAACATAGTATTCGAAGTACTCATCGTTAGATTACTAAAACTAATTAGATATTAACATCTGATATGTACCAATCGGTTGATAGATAATCCGTCGAGTGGATCAAACTCAAAAGAAATTAGTAAGATGCAAGACTTGAGATAACCTCTAAACTTTCATTCATAAAATCTAAAAAACTAATTCATCCCCTTTTAAAGAGGTACAAACCTAACAACTAAACCACTACTACCCTAAAAATTGGAAAACATGGAAACATGTAGAACTGGTCATCCCACGATCTCCATTCTAGCATCCTACACTATTACTAAAAAAAATAGAAAACAAGTAATTTAATAAAAAGATTGATTATTGACCACGTGACCATTCTCCTTCTTGACACCTGCATGGGCTTACGGGTAGAGGCACATAACATTCCCTTCCACTCAAAACAATCCTTGTCCACAAGGATAGAATCGGAAGGTGACCCGCGAGACACCACGGCGGCCTCCACTCAGTTCTTCCGGCGACATACGAACAGGACATAACATAATGCCACGGTGGCCGCCATTCATAAGAGCCTTTGTCTCTCTTTAAAGGATTCCCAGTTTGAGTAGTTTGAGTGGGCATCTCCAACATTAGTGCAAGTGATGGTACTTGTGTGGGGGTTGGTTTTAGAGTAATAACAGAATACGGTGGGCTGGTTTTGGTACTGTTTTGGGATGGGTAATTTTGTGTGGTAAAGAATGATGGTTTCTGAGCATTAACAGGAGAATGAAGGATGAACTTTTTGTTGGCATGTCCATGCGTTGGGGCTGATGTTGGTAGAGCAGAAGTTTCAGGTGGTGGGATATTTAGGCTTGGTCGTGGTTGTAGTGAGGCAGGTGTTGGTGTTGCGGCGGAAGCGGGTGACGAGACATTTGGTGCGGTGGCGGAAACGGGTGGTGGAAGTGTAGGTACGGGAGCGGAAGTTGGTGGTGGTGATGCAGCAGCGGGTGACGGTAGCGGTGTAGAAAAAATGGGTGAAGTTGCCCATCTCCGGGACTCGTTTTTGAGAAGATCGATCATCTCAGCAATCGTTGATATGATTCGATCCAACGACTCGTTCCATTCGTGAGCATCCATGAGGGGATCAATACCGCTCTGATACCAATTGATATGTAACAATCGGTTGATAGATAATCCGTTGAGTGGATCAAACTCAAAAGAAATTAGTAAGATGCAAGACTTGAGATAACCTCTAAAATTTCATTCATAAAATCTAAAAGACTAATTCATCCCCTTTTAAAGAGGTACAAACCTAACAACTAAACCACTACTACCCTAAAAATTGGAAAACATGGAAACATGTAGAACTGGTCATCCCACGATCTCCATTCTAGCATCCTACACTATTACTAAAAAAATAGAAAACAAGTAATTTAATAAAAAGATTGATTATTGACCACGTGACCATTCTCCTTCTTGACACCTGCATGGGCTTACGGGTAGAGGCACATAACAACATCATGTTTGGATAATATGGATAATATTAGTGGATTTATGAAAACTAAATTTCAAGATCACCAATATTCCAAGATAGAAAAAAGAAACCACATGATAGTAATCCATTTTGGTTATAAGAAAAAGAAAAGATCGGACTTCCCTCGCCAAATGGTTACAGCCTAATTGGATTCGATAGGTAAAGTGACGTGTACAAGATTCATAGGGAAGTTAAAGCTTGGTTTAGTTACCTGAATGAGGAATGCGAAGAAGTTCTTGTAGGGCACCGGTGAACCGAAAAAAATAGAGCGATGGCTGACTTAAAACTGGTGCGTGATGACGGTACATGTAATACCCCAAAACTCGAATTATTAAATTCGTAGGTGTGCTACCATGTTAAATAAATGAAATACAATAACTATGTTATTAAATTTAGTTAAATGCCTACAAGATAAGCAAAGGAATGAAATTGGTGGCAATTATGATGAGGTCGTAAACCTAAGGGACTAAGGTTTCCAAACTAGAAGCTTGAAATTAATTAATATAAAAAGAAAATTAAAACCCACACACACAGTGTGTGAGTCTGGACGATCGAACAAGGGGGCAAAGGCAATGTGAAACCCTAGTTTCATCAAATCCATCAAATTCAGTAGGGATTTCAAGGAAAACCGAATGCATGAACGTCACACCCCGATATTTCCACATATTACCGGTGGGCCAGGCGGGGAGTATCGTGACGTAGTTGATATCATCATTATCAATACACACAATATAATAGCACAGCGGAATGCTTGGTGAATAAACTATTACAAACCATAATGTCTGAGTTTCCGAATGAAAGAATATACAGACTTGATTGTAATAAGATCCACAGGCGGATCATAAATAAAATACAAGAAAACTAAAATAACAGACTTCAGGTATCTAGAGACTTGCAAGATCCTCTTATACGACACCTTATAGCTCCAGCCTATTTACGAGAGGTACCTGTCAATCAGTCTTTAGAAAATACGTCAGTTTACACTGGTAAATACAATTAACTGACTCTTTTGAAAACTTTTATGAAATTGATTTAAGTGAACATGGCACAAATCATTTATAACTTGGGATAATTATTTAAAGATATTCTTGTATACAGATTTACATGTTTGTCATACAATTGGGGCCGGTTGGAAGCCGGTCATGATTAACCGACTCACTACTTATAGAACCCACAAAGGAGTTATCCCCAACATGTGGGTTTATATATTATTTAGCATTTGCATCTGTCAGGTGTATGCCTACACCCCGTGCATAGGTCATGGCCATTTTCAAATGAAATGAGCCGAGGATATCCAGGACACGGTCGAATTAACCCCCACTGTTTATGTTATCAAACAAGACAGATTAAAACGGGTTATGTAAATTTATTAATCACAATCCGATTAAATGATTTCATACCCGACCAAGTGGTATTATTATAATACCAAATCCCAAGCCCGTATAAGGGAAAATAAGTTAAAAGTATTTACCTGAGCTAATGTGAAAGGTAACTCAGCAGTATAATCCTAAAGCTTTATGATGATACCTTCTACTGGATGCTACTTAATCTGTATAGAAGGTTTAATAATCTATTAGGATGCTAACGGGTCTTTAGTTAAGTCAAAGACTTAGATCGGCTAGCTAGAAAGAAACTTTACGGTTCTAAACGCTAGATTAAGCGGAGACCGGAATAGAATGTGGTTTAGACCCGATAAGCTTGGATATTTGTATAATATGGGTAAACTAAACACATTCTGGAATTTGAGGATTTAATGATAAGGTTAAACCCGTTTCGGCTATTATACGTAAACTAGTCACATAAACCGATCCGAACGCATAAATGCATAACAGCTAACCAAATGACTTATATACAGGTCTGAAATGTTATTATGCTTAAAATATGTTAATACATCAGTAGGATGTTAACTTATATGCCCAAAAAGTAATTTAAACCAATTTAAGTCCCGTAAGGGCATTTTGGTAATTTTAATAATTATAAAAGAGATTTTATAACAAACTGAAGTTCTGGTCTTAGGAAATCAGTAAAAATATTTATTTTATCTCATTACATCAGTAAGATACTACATATATGTGAGGTTTACCATTTATGGCCAAACTATGCCCCGAAAGGGCATTTTGGTCATTTCACATATGCTTTTAAGGACATTTTTGGAAATCTGAATTCATAACTTATACCTACTGTAATAATATTTAATTTTTTTTTAAATTCAGTACGTAACAAGTCTTAGGTGTTAAATATGGTTATAAACCATACTATGCACCTAATTAGTGTAAAACTCGCTAATTGACGATAATCAAGATGTTTATGTAAATATGAGATTTTGATCAGTTTTAAATGCTCAAAATAATTTATTTAATGTATGAAATCAGTAGGAAAAGGTTTGGCATTCAAATCATTTGTTAATCTCATTTTATGCATGAAAAGGGTATTATCGTCATTTACCGAATTACACAAGAACTATATGATTACACAAGAACTATATGATTTAATCAGATTATAATCTGACCAAAAATCTTAAAATTCCTTAAAAATAATATCTTAACAGTAGGTAATAAGTTTTGGTTCAAAATCCAAGTTTAAACATGTCTAATGCAAGATATCGTAAATTAATTAATAAAAAGCTTCTAATTACGATATCGAGCATAACTTTTGTTTGGGACCAAGAACTGATGTCAAATTTTCGGGATAAGTTTATATATCAGTAGCAAAGGTTTTTGTCCTCTCACTTTTCTAAAAATCTCACTTATATGTAAAAAGGGCATTTACGGCATTTATAAGCATATTAACAAATAAGAGCATATAATTCAAACTACTAAGGACCAAGCAATATAACTCCAGAGGGTTATACTACTTAATAATATGGTCCTAATGGAAGCATAAAACATGGAAGAATTAAGCTTAAATGGGTCAGAACTGAAAGTCAAAGCAAAAGTCAAGCTTTTGCGACTTTCGGTTATAAACTGACCTTAGACTGATAATTGTCGGGTTAGACCTGGTTAAACATGTTCTAATACTAATTACCAAGTCATTAGAATGTTAAAATATAATTTAGAACCTCTGTTTTATTAGTTTAAATCATTTTTAAACTTTCTGTCCAGTTTGACTTATTGACTAACTAGTTTGACCTGACAATTAACTAGTCAAACGAAATAATTAGGAGGTGCCCTTTTAAGGGTTAATCACCTACCTTAATATGGTTCCATAACCACTTTCATTTCGGTCAGTGGCTGGACCATTTATGATTAAACCGAAAGTCAAAGCTTAATTACGATATGTTTGACTTTTCGGTTTTTAAGCTAATAAAATGGACTAAGCAGGGATTAAAACTCTTACACAAGGTCCTTGCTATCTTTTCTACACTTCTTAGTCTTCTCCTAATGCTTGCTAGCTCCAGAGATGAGTTTGAATGTTGTTGCAAGTGAAAGTGCATGTGAACAAAGAACTAGAGTGTCTTATATAGCAATTTGCCATGCATTCAGATGTTTGCAGCTGTTTTGGATGCATCTAGGATCACTCCTGGTGTCCTAGTGGTAATATAAGACCGACATACAACCCCTAGTAATGGTTCTGACTCATTTTGGCGGTTTGTGTGGCAGCCAAGGCAAAATTTCGAACTGGTAAGGGTATGGCTACCCGCGACGGGCAAAGCCTTAGTCCTTCATGGGTCGCCGCGGCCTCAAATAATTTTCCGAAGTTGGCAGTTTCAGTCCCTAGCCCTTATAAACTTAATATAACCTCATTTTTTGGCATAAAAGGCCCTTGTAGTTAGTTTGTATAGGCTCAAGGAAGTATAATCAAACTCCATTAGGCTCGGTTTCGTTAAATATCAATATAAACACAAGTTTCATCAAATTGACACTTTTCACCCAAAGTCTTGAAAACTTGTTTAACGATCTCGAAACCACATGAAATTTATACCACTTATTCTTGAGAGTAAATTTGAATATTTCGAAGCCTCGGGTTCGTTAAAAGGTCAGTCAGAGGTAAGAATTAACATGTTGACACGTTAACCCTTGTAGTTTTATAATCTTCCGATTATTTTCACAAACGACTTCTTATATCCAATTAATCACTCATTTAAGAATATATTCTTCGATTATGGTCATTCAGAGGCACAAGTTTGGCATGTTGACACTTTTAGTCCCTACACATACATATTTTCACTGTGTGTCAACTTTAGCCCTTTAAAGTCAATTTTTCACATATTTAGAGTTTAGGACACGTGTCTATATATAATTGGACACGTTTTTCATGGTGTTACATCCTCACCCCCTTAAAAGAAATCTTGACCCCGAGATTTACTGGAATAAGTGAGGGTACTTCTGTCGCATAGTGGACTCAACTTCCCACGTATATTCAGGGCCTCTACGGGCATCCCATTTAACTTTGATTATAGGCACGTGCTTCCTTCAGAGCTTTTTAACCTATCGATCTTCGATCGATATAGGTCTTTCAACAAATCTCAGGCTTTCATCAATTTGCACGTCTTTATGAGACATTGCTAATGATTCAACAGCTAGACATTTCTTTAGATTAATGATGTGAAACACATTGTGGATTCCACTCAGCTCCTCAGGCAAGTTTAGCTTATAAGCTACACTGCCAACACATTCGATAATCTCGAATGGTCCAATATACCTCGGGCTCAACTTGCCCTTCTTACCAAAACGCATCACTCCTTTCCAGGGTGATACTTTTAGTAAGACTTTATCGCCCACTTTGAATTTTAGAGGTTTCCGCCTCTTATCAGCATAACTTTTCTGCCTGTCCCTAGCAGCTTTCAGGCGATCACGAATCTGGACAATCTTGTCCGTCGTTTCAAGGACTATATCGGGTCATGATAACTGAGCTTCTCCAACTTCTGCCCAACAAACAAGCGTTCTACATTTCCTTCCATACAATGCCTCAAAAGGCGCAACCTGAATGCTAGTATGGTAGCTATTGTTATAGGAGAACTCGATCAAAGGTATGTGGTCATCCCAACAACCTCCCAAATCAATAACACATGCTCTAAGCATGTCTTCCAGAGTTTGAATTGTACGCTCACTCTGCCCATCTGTCTGAGGATGGTAAGCAGTACTAAAATTCAAATAAGTGCCCAAAGATTATTGGAAACTTTTCCAAAAGTGAGAGGTGTATCTAGTATCTCTATCGGATATAATAGACACCGGCACTCCGTGGAGAGATACAATCTTATCCACGTACAATTGGGCTAGCTTGTCGGAGCTATGACTCTCCTTGATGGGTAAGAAATGTGCTGACTTAGTCAATCTGTCAACTATGACCCATATAGTATCATTTCCATGCCTTGTTTTAGGTAACTTGGTTATAAAATCCATGGTTACCATCTCCCACTTCCATGTGGGTAGTTCTGGCTGTTGTAGCAGACCCGATGGCTTTTGATGTTCAACTTTAATCTGAGCACAAGTCAGGCACTTAGCTACATGTGTGGCAATAGATTTCTTCAAACCTATCCACCAATAATTAGCTTTCAAATCCTGATACATTTTGTCACTTCTAGGGTGAACTGAGTATTTAGAATTGTGAGCTTCCTGGAGGATTATATCACGAAGCCCTCCATGAATAGGAACCTAAATTCTTCCATTCATTCTAAGGATTCCATCCTTACCTGATGTTAACTGTTCAACAATTACACCTAGCTTTTCATTTGGAAGGTTAGCTTCCAGAACAGCTTCTTTCTGTGCAGCTAATAGCCTTTCATTCAGGCTATTTTTCAATTCAATGCTCTTGGCATTAATCCTGATAGGTTTGACTCTTTCCTTTCGGCTTAGAGCATCAGCGACCACCTTCGCTTTACCAGGATGGTAGCGAATTTCGCAATCATAATCATTTAGAGTTTCCATCCAGCGGCGTTGTCTCATAGTGAGATCTTTTTTATTGAATAAGTGTTGGAGACTTTTGTGATCTGAATAGATCACACATTTAGTTCCATATAAATAATGTCTCCATAACTTAAGCGCAAATTGATGTGCACAAAATGCATCATATAAATTACATCAATTGTGGCATAAAACTAACCCTTTTTTAGTACTAATGTTGGAAAAAGTGTGTTTTTGTCTTCCTTTTGTATTTTCAGGATTAAATGAGCTCAAATGAACAAAAGAAGCAAAAAGGCAGCAAAATCTAACATAAATACAAGAAAAGGAACAAACATGGCACGCCCGACCCCCCGACAGTATCTTCCCAAGCAAAATCAAGAAGACAGGAGGATGAACACACCCCGTGCTCAGTAAACACGGGGGCGTGCCCAAGTGCCAGCATAAAAGACAAAGCTATAGAAGCTTCTATCACCCACCACGGGGGCATGCCCAGCGGACACGGGGCCGTGGTCAACTCTAAGATTCGTAGAATCTGAGGAAATCTTGATAGTACAGATATGCTTCTGCACACAGGGGCGTGCCCAGCGGACACGGGGGCGTGGTCAACTTATGCAGACAAACTGCAATTAATGAAGAAAGAGAAGGAGGATGGACACGGGGTCGTGCCCAATGGACACGGGGCTGTGCCTGAGCTACTGTTCAGCCTATAAATAGGGGTGCTTGGCTCATTTGCAAACCATCCCTTGGCATACCACCTCTCTCACACTTCACCCACCACCATCACAACACCATCATCCACCACCATCATCCATTGTCCATCATAGAGTGTGTGAGTCGTCTCAGGATCCAAGATTGATCGTAAGAGTTCTTGACAATCAAAGGCCATGTTTGCCTAAGTCTCTTACATCACTTGGTGAAGACAAGTGTCTAGTGTAATACTTTTTATTTTTAATCTTTTCGCACTTTTTACTTGGTTATGTATTAATGACTTTAATAACTAGTTTCTTATGTTGAAGGTGATTCTTCCTTATCGTTTGTCCGTGGTGTCTTGGCATTATTTTACTATCTATATAAAATAAAAGTTTTTCACCATTCATATCTCCACGGTCTATATGGAGGTATGTTGGCTACCTGGTCGGGGGTTAAGGGAACGGTTTGGTAAGAGTCTTGCCTTGTTCAGTGTATAGATCCTGCAAGGACCTGGGTCAAATTTAGTAGGACCTCCTTCAATAACCACAGGTATTGGATGGCGGGGGTCCAAACTCTTTGATCCCCTCATATGTAAGCTACTATTAATACTTTAATCCGGCTACTTAGGACTGTATCCCTGCTAACTCAGACTACTTAGCCGAGGGTAACGTCACTTTCAAAAGAGGGGCCTACCATAATATGCATTAATAACTTAATTAATTATCTTTCAATAATCTGACCCTTTAGGATTGTATCCTTGCTGACTCAAACTACTGGGTTGAAGGTAACGTCACCTTCAAAAGAGGGGCCTACTACAATAACTAAGATAATCTCTTAAAAAGTGCAAAAGTGCGGAAATAATCAAAGGTTACACTATACACGAGTCGGAGCCAAGTGATTCATCTTGTCTATCTGTTTTTATTTTATTTTATTTTTCAGCATTTTAGTTAGTTTTTATTTTTCTAGTTTAAAACCTTTTTCTAAACTTTTGATTTGATTAGACGTTGAGGATAAACCCGTACTAAAAGCTCTTGTGTCCTTGGACGACCTCGGTATCTTACCAACACTATACTACGCTCACGATGGGTGCACTTGCCCATATGTGTGTTTGGTGTTAGTAAAATATCGTGTTTTATAAATTTAAAACTTGACTAACGTGTAAAAAGGGCTTAAAATATACTTAAATATATATACACACCACACACGCATCAAGTTTTTGGTGTCGTTGCCGGGGACACAAGGATTTTAAGAAATCTTAAAATCGACGGCCTAATCAGTTTTTCAAAACTTTTTCAAAACGCGCGCATATTTTTCTGCATTTTAGTTTAGTTTTGCATTTACAGTAAGTTGAACACGGGCCGTGTCCACTGAACTTGGGGTCGTGCTGCATATTTTTCATAAAACACCCAGATACAGAGCTTGAACACGGGGCCGTGCTCACTGAACACGCCCCGTGCTCAACGAAATCAGTAACTTTAATTAAAACGCCCAGATACAGATTCTGTACACGGGGCCGTGTCCACTGAACACGGGGCCGTGTCCAGCCTCTGTTTCCGTTTTTATTTTTGTTTTCTGGTCTCGAGACTTGGTTGTGGTCTGCTGAGTGATTCTTATGGATCAATACTCAGGAGGTTACAACTACACCTATGAGGAGGATGATTATAGGAATAACTATTGCACTAATTGTGGTGACCCGCACTCGGTCCAATATTGTAACTTATATCAACCATCCACTTCATACACTTACTATGAGGAGCCCAAGTACGAGCCATCCACTTCATACACATCCTATGAAGACCAAAGGTATGAACCTCCTCCCTCATACTCATATTTTGATGAACCAAGGTATGAGCCTTCTTACTCATACTTTGAGGAACCAAGATATGAGCCACCACCTTCATATGCTTACTATGAGGAACCATGGCGTGAACAACCCACCTCATATGAGTATTATGAAGAACAAAATTACGACCCTTATCCATCATATGCTTACAATGAAGAACAATGGTGTGAACCATCTACTTCCTATGAGTATTATGAGGAACAAAGGATCGAACAACCGGATTCAAGCTTTGAAAATCCCGATCCTTACTCTATCACCAAAGTGACCGATAGGATATTAGAACACCTTAAAACTATCGAGCGCTACATAAAACAATCTCATGCAAGGGAAGAGGAGTCCCGCGCAAGAGAAGAATTAACTTGTAATAAAGAAGAGATAGTTGAAAGTGTAAAAATGGAAGAACAAATAAGTGAAGAACCGACACATGAGTTAAACAACGAAAAATGTGAGTCCGTCAACGGTAAAATTCAAGAAGAGTCTAATTTTGAAGAAATTAATCTCTTGTCACCTTCTTTTGAAAATCATTGTTTAATTCCCACTCATGCTAAGTTTTTAAAAGAGTTAAACACTAACACTAAAATTGACGAAACGGTAAGCGTTAAGTTAACTAATGATCAAACCTCGCTAATAAAAGAAGACCCATTTGAAATCAACATTACACCGGTTCCATGATTTTTTCAAAATTCATTTATTAGTAATGTCACAATTGATAAAGATCTTTGTGTTAACATAATGCCCAACTACATTTTCGAAAAATTAAGTATTAGTGATTTTTCTCCACTTCAAATACCCATTTTTCTATCTAATCAGAAAATAATAAAATCGATCGCTGTAGTTGAGGATGTCTTGGTTCAAACAAATCAAATGGTAATCCCAACCGACTTTGTCATCCTCGATGACGCTCCTCTAGTGTTGGGATAACCCTTTGTAAAAACTCACGAAGCTTTGAAAAACCAGAAGTACAACAATCTACCTATTCAATTAGGGGCATTTAAAAAGAGTGTCGATCTAAAGCGGTCAATGAAATATCCATTCGGCAATAATGACCCCCTAATTGAAGATGAAGATGAACCACCCGATACAAATGAAAAGTTTGACCACTTTGTTGAAGAAGAGGTCGCCATAGAACAAACTTTTAAAGTTCTTGATCAAAATGAGCAACCAAATAAGGAGTCTCCTAAAGACCCACCTCTTGAGCTCAAAGAACTTCCAAAAAGTTTGGAATATGCTTTTCTAGACAAAGATGGTAAATCACCTGTAATTATTTCGTCTAAGTTAGGTAGTGTAGAAAAAGAAAAATTAATTAATCTTTTGAAAAAGCACAAAAATGCGATTGCTTGGAAGCTTGTAGATATTAAAGGAATAAGTCCTTCCATGTGCACGCACAAAATTTTAATGAATGATGACTACAAATTGTGACACCTGTGTCACTTCAACCATTATACAAATACCAAACCAATGAAATATTGTGTTTCATACTTGGGATTTGTATAAATATGTGTATCGTTTGCACATATCAATCCTTGTTCGATTTCGAGCTTTAAATCGCTTTCTGGAAGGTTATACACAATCTAATGCGTAAATACAACTAGTTTAATGCAACAAACACTCCGGAATAGTGAAATAGGCTTAAAATACCATAAATAACCTTTACAAACTTAGAAATAAGTTTTGGAAGGTTTGGTGTGGCGAAATCAAGTTTATTCACTCATAGGGACTATTTGCGTCAACTTGCAAAAGTCTGCCGTTTCATAAGGCAACGTACAGTCCGAAACATGATCATAAGCTAAACATACCATAAATAACCTAAACATAGCTTAGAAATAAGCTTTGAGTGGTTCGGTGTGTGAAAATATGCTTATTTGATCTTACAGGGACTAAAAGTGTCAAAAACGGCGTAAGTTTGCATTTTCGCGCATATCTTACGTTCTGACCTCATCTGGACATCCAAAATTTTTGTACACACTAAAATATTTTTTATTTTAGTGATCGGCATGCAAAAATACCATTCGTTGTGAAATTTGGATCGTTTTCGCGTCCGTTACGATTTTCGTCGTAATTAGCCGAACAACGCAACCGTACAGCCAAACGAACCAACATCAATCATATTTTTTAGCATATTTCATGTTCCCTATACTTTAACTTCATTATGGAGCTTAAAAATGGGCTTGACGGGTGTTAGAAGTGCCAATACTCGACGAAACAAGCTCAGGGGCCAAAACTGTCAATTTCTGAAAGTCACTGATCAGATGCAGGGTCCTTACGAAGCGTAAGGGTACCCTTGCGGACCGTAAAGCATGCCCAGCGACAGAAACTTGATTTTCAGTTGCTGTTTGACAATTCAGGGACTTTCATGCAATTCTCTTGTTTTGGGCTCCAAGTAAACGACTCTCCAAGTAATACCAGCTGTCCATAACACATGTATGGTCAGATTTCAATGCTTGAAGGCCAAATAACCACTTGTGATGATCTTGTTCATCCTCCACAACTATAAATAGCCATCAACTCTCATTTGTTCTTTGCTCATTCTTCTCATTCCTCCTTTACATCTGCTTTGGAGAGCTTCCTAATCTGATTGGGAATTTATTCTTAGTAGAAAAGATAGCAAGGACCTTTAGTGAGCATTCCTTCATTCTTTTATTGCTTACTAGTTTAAAAAGTCAAACAGTGTTTGACTTTCAGTTTGACCAGTCAATGGTCAACGCAAAGTTCGGTTAAACTTTGTAACATGATTGTAATCACGATGGTTATAATCCTTAGTGATTATGCCTACTGATTACCACGTTAACTAGGTGTAGTGACGAGTCAAAGTTTCGGTCAAAATGCGTTTTAGCACGCATTTTGCAACGGAACTACTTTTAGGCATCAAAACATTTTGGTTTGATACCAAATCAGTTTTCTAAGAAAGTTAAACATGTTTTGACATATTTAACTCGTCACTACTAGTTTAGTGCTTGTTTAGGGTCATAAGTTAAGCGGTCTAGACAACCGCTTAGACTTTCGAACCCGACCCGTTTGGTCGATCATTAGGATCCGACCAAGCTTGCTTAGTGATCATAGTTGCATAGGGAATAACCCCTGAGGTTATACCTTATGATCACATAGGATTGGTTAGCTATTCGTTAATTGGTTTACATACCCATAGGAAATGACCAAAATGCCCTTTTGTAGCATAAATCCGTAATGTGCATATGTGAACATATTTTTGACATCTAATATGAAATAGTAACATGTTAGGGTATAATTGGGCATGTAAGACTTGATATAGCTCATAGATAACCATCCGAACATAGTTTTGCGCAACCGACGCGTTATAGTAGCTTATACTACCATAATGGGTCGAAACGGGTCAAAAGCACTTAGGTAGACTTTCAAATCAGAATGTTAGCTCTATTAAATCATACCATATGAGTTCAATTACTCATTTGATTTATAGAACATCATTCTATCCTATCTCCCGGTTTAGGAGCCGTTTAATAACATAGTTACCTATATTAGGTGCCGTTTGATTCCGTACTCCCTCTAGCTTTGCTTGGTTGTTATTCAAGACTTCTAATCACCCTCAAGTGAGTACATAGTCTCCTCTTTTACTGTTTTAAATGTTTTGGGGTGAAGCATGTGTACCTATTTGTTATGTTCACAATTTCAAAGTATAATTGATTATACATATTAGTACTTATCTTTTGACAAACCGACTGATTATTTATGGTTTAAACTCTAATTTTTCCAAAGAGTATAAAATAAATTGTTGGATAGTACTTATTTTTTTCACCAGACCGATTGGTAGTATGATATAGCGCTATAGGATTTGACACCCCATTCCTGTTGTAATGGAATGTCTGAAACCAATTTGTTTCTCCATCCAAATAGGGATTGCCTTTGTAGTATCCCTATAGTCTCAAAGGTGTATTTTGATGCACTAGGTCTGATTGAATTCTTAAATCACACTTTTATTGTATATTTTATTATACTCCCAAAAGTATAGTTTGATATACTCTCATGTGTGATAATGTACAAAACAACATATATTTTGATAACTACCAAAACATATTTTAAATATGTTATTTACTCAACCAAAACATAGTTTAATATGTTATACATAAATCCAAAGTATACTTTTGATATACTATCGAAAACGATTATTTTGACAACCAAAGTATATTTAATATACTATCTGTTTAACGATTTTGGAACCGAAATATATTTTGATATATTACCTAATCTACCTTCTTAAAACCAAAGTATATTTTTATATATACTACAAACATTTTATTCAAAACATTATTTTATAAACTCATTTTACTTAATTATTTATTTATGCATCATTTTTTTATATCATCAAATTTCTCATAAATTTTCACATGATTTTATAGAGAAAACATTTTTAGGTTCATGACTACTTTTTGTTAAAACATTCTTTTAAACTTATAAGTCATGAATCATGCATAAATAAAACATATGTATCTCACAGGCATTTTTATGCTGACGTACCTATTTTTACACATGTTTCAGGTACTGCTGTGTGATGATTGTTGATACATGCTATACATAGGATGGACTCGTGCCTTAGTGACTTTAAAACTTGAAAGATAATATTTGTAATTATCTGATTTGTACTAAAACAATGAGTTCAATAATTCAATAAAACGAAATTATTTAATCCATGGTTGTGAAACAATGATTCTGTTACAACACTCCCCGACGTTTCCGCCACGTTTTGTTGTTTTACGTGGTCGGGGTGTGACAGAAAAGTTGGTATCAGAGCCAATGGTTATAGGGAATTAGGTTATTAGTAATGCTTTGACCTAGACTATAACCTTCCTAGGACCCTAACACAAGTTTTCTTGTGTTTAGTTTTAAAACAATACCGTCACTTATTCTTAGGTGACAACCACAATAAGAACACAAATTTCAATCCTGCTTTGAAAACTAATCATCTGTTCTAGGATGATTGATTGGAAGGTTTTGAACCCTCTAAGTTTTCAGAATCTCATCAAAGTTGGGTCTTATAATGTGAACACGTGTAAACTGGAAAGGTGGGTGCCTGTACCCTGGGTCTTCTGTCTAAGGCTAGAGTGTTCGTACAAATCCGCAGTATCGGAACAGTCACTCTTACCTGGGAACTCTTGGGGTGAGTGTCCACTTATAGGCGAGCATGTCTTCGCGATGCATTATATTGACCCATTTACTTTTATTAGTCACTGTCTCATTTGTTTGCCTTAGGTAACAAACAAATGATCGGAATTTTATGCATTGTTATTCTGTTTTCATTTCCCTTGTTTCCTCCCATATCTCCCATTTCCTTCATGGTGCCACTTCATCGCAACAACAATGTCCGAACTAGGTGCTGCAATTGTCCATCAATTAGGCGTCGTACTACCAGAAGGCTGTTGATTTAGCTATCACCGTGACTTGTCTTAGGGATGAAGCCATACAAGGGAACCGCTCCTTAGATCAATCAATGAAACCATCATCATCCGAATCAGATACTCTATTTCAAATGTACCCACAGTGGACGATGGGGATATCTGATTATCATGTGCCGCTTGGCAATCCAAAGCAAAGTTGTTACAAATCCTGCTGCTGCTCAACCTCTTGCAAGGAAACCTAATGCCGGTGTGTGCTTATGTGCAATGAATGTAATGCACCTCACCAAGCTTACCTGCAGTGTCGTCTGTGTGTATCACGTGGACGACTCGATCACCTGGCAAATGCTTGTCAAATCAACCCAAACCAAAGTGGTCTAAACCAACCCTAAGTCAACCCTTCTCGTATGATCGACTTAACATACGTGGTACCCAACCATCAAACTCTGCTTCATATGTCGCTTGGCATATCTAGCACCTCAACCTCATGAACTTTCTACCTTGTGTATCGACTTAAGCACGCCTAGTGCAAGGTGTCGAAACACCTTTTGTTACACAAAATTTCCAAAATCCAAAATAGGATCTTTTCTATCCTCATAATTAGATCTTTATGGATAATTATCAATCAAATTGGAGCCCTTAATTGAATTATTCGTATGCCTTAATACGTAAATTACGATTCAATAAGGATAAATCCGAATTCCTATTAAAATCTTTCTATCTCCATAGTTAGATTCTTATGTTTAAAGTGCCAAATGAAATCCACGGATTGGATTCCTGGTGTGCTTTAAATGCCTATGTCCAAAGATAACAAATTAAAAATCAAGTTAATTAATTATGTGATTATGTGTTTATGTGTTTTCTTATATGTTTTGTGTTTTTATGTGATCCATCCAAATCCTCGTTGAATCTTCCATATCTCATATGAGGGATTCATAGTAGGATATCCAAAGGTACTATCTTAAATCCTTAATGGACTTCTACGTTGTAGTAAAGTCCCTTGGGTTTTAAAGTACTATTCTATAATTGGACCCCTTGAGTGGTCTAGTTAAACAGATTGATTTTGAAAATCTGGTTAGGAATATCATGAGATGATATAATTGAAAAGATCCCTTTAGAGTGGTCCATTTAAAAAGATTATACAATGGACTAGTTAAGAAGATCATGTGTTGATCTAGTTAAAAAGCTCGTTCGTTGATCTAGTTAAAAAGACCCTTTGGTGGTCTAGTCAAGTCGCTTCATGTTTATTCAATTGATTTTTTCCCCTACGCATTATGAAATGAACTGTGCGGACTGTGCAAGGAATTACGTAATTATGGAGGCCTACATAATTATGGAATTCAGTGCACAGAAATCACAGGAAGTTTTGTCGTGTGTTAAGACCTATAGTGACAAGAGTAATGATACGGGAGAAGTCTTGGACCTTGACCAATGTCATTTATTCTTACACTCCCCAATTCTGATTTCAAGCACACACAAGTTTCCAATGATAAGTCTTCATGGGAAACGTTCTCCTGTCTATAGTTTGAAACTCCATGTTTTGCTACTACAAGGACTTCACCTTGAGGGTTGACAATTTCGCTAAGAACCCTATCATCGCCCAGAGTTCTACTTAGGGTTCAAGGGATTCATTCGAAAGCGAAAACATCACAGTTATCCTCACAAGTTTCTCCTAAAATTAAATTTCGGGACGAAATTTCCTAAAGTAGGGGAGACAGTGACACCTGTGTCACTTCAACCATCATACAAATACCAAACCAATGAAATATTGTGTTTCATACTTGGGATTTGTATAAATATGTGTATCGTTTGCACATATCAATCCTTGTTCGATTTGAGCTTTAAATCGCTTTCTGGAAGGTTATACGCAATCTAATGCGTAAATACAACCAGTTTAATGCAACAAACACTCCAGAATAGTGAAATAGGCTTAACATACCTTAAATAACCTTTACATAACTTAGAAATAAGTTTTGGAAGGTTTGGTGTGGCGAAATCATGTTTATTCACTCACAGGGACTATTTGCGTCAACTTGCAAAAGTCTGCCATTTCATAAGGCAACGTACAGTCCGGAACATGATCATAAGCTAAACATACCATAAATAACCTAAACATAGCTTAGAAATAAGCTTTAAGTGGCTCGGTGTGTGAAAATATGCTTATTTGATCTTACAGGGACTAAAAGTGTCAAAAACGGCGTAAGTTTGCATTTTCGCGCATATCTAACGTTCTGACCTCATCTGGACATCCAAAATTTTTGTACAAACTAAAATATTTTTTATTTTAGTGATCGGCATGCAAAAATACCATTCGTTGCGCAATTTGGATCGATTTCACGTCCGTTACGATTTCCGTCGTAATTAGCCGAACAACGCAACCGTACAGCCAAACGAACAAACATCTGTCATATTTTTTAGCATATTTCATGTTCCCTATACTTTAACTTCATTATGGAGCTTAAAAATGGGCTTGACGGGTGTTAGAAGTGCCAATACTCGACGAAACAAGCTCAGGGGCCAAAACTGTCAATTTCTGAAAGTCACTGATCAGATGCAGGGTCCTTACGGACCGTAAGGGTACCCTTGCGGACCGTAAAGCATGCCCAGCGACAGAAACTTGATTTTCAGCTGCTGTTTGATAATTCAGGGACTTTCATGCAATTCTCTTGTTTTGGGCTCCAAGTAAACGACTCTCCAAGTATTACCAGCTGTCTATAACACATGTATGGTCAGATTTCATTGCTTGAAGGCCAAATAACCACTTGTGATGATCTTGTTCATCCTCCACAACTATAAATAGCCATCAACTCTCATTTGTTCTTTGCTCATTCTTCTCATTCCTCCTCTACATCTGCTTTGGAGAGCTTCCTAATCTGATTGGGAATTTATTCTTAGGAGAAAAGATAGCAAGGACCTTTAGTGAGCATTCCTTCATTCTTTTATAGCTTACTAGTTTAAAAAGTCAAACAGTGTTTGACTTTCAGTTTGACCAGTCAATGGTCAACGCAAAGTTCGGTTGAACTTTGTAACGTGATTGTAATCACGATGGTTATAATCCTTAGTGATTATGCATACTGATTACCACGTTAACTAGGTGTAGTGACGAGTCAAAGTTTCGGTCAAAATGCGTTTTAGCACACATTTTGCAACGGAACTACTTTTAGGCATCAAAACACTTTGTTTTGATACCAAATCAGTTTTCTAAGTAAGTTAAACATGTTTTGACATGTTTAACTCGTCACTACTAGTTTAGTGCTTGTTTAGGGTAGTAAGTTAAGCGGTCTAGATAACCGCTTAGACTTTCGAACCCGACCCGTTTGGTCGATCATTTGGATCTGACCAAGCTTGCTTAGTGATCATAGTTGCATAGGGAATAACCCTTGAGGTTATACCTGATGATCACATAGGATTGGTTAGCTATTCGTTAATTGGTTTACATGCCCATAGGAAATGACCAAAATGCCCTTTTGTAGCATAAATCCGTAATGTGCATATGTGAACATATTTTTGACATCTAATCTGAATTAGTAACATGTTAGGGTATAATTGGGCATGTAAGACTTAATATAGCTCCTAGATAACTATCCGAACATAGTTTTGCGCAACCGACGCGTTATAGTAGCTTATACTACCATAATGGGTCGAAACGGGTCAAAAGCACTTAGGTAGACTTTCAAATCAGAATGTTAGCTCTATCAAATCATACCATATGAGTTCAATTACTCATTTGATTTATAGAACATCATTCTATCCTATCTCCCGGTTTAGGAGTCGTTTAATAACATAGTTACCTATATTAGGTGTCGTTTGATTCCGTACTCCCTCTAGCTTTGCTTGGTTGTTATTCAAGACTTCTAAGCACCCTCAAGTGAGTACATAGTCCCCTCTTTTACTGTTTTAAATGTTTTGGGGTGAAGCATGTGTACCTATTTGTTATGTTCACAATTTCAAAGTATAATTGATTATACATATTATTACTTATCTTTTGACAAACCGACTGATTATTTATGGTTTAAACTCTAATTTTTCCAAAGAGTATAAAATAAATTGTTGGATAGTACTTATCTTGTTCACCAGACCGATTGGTAGTATGATATAGCGCTATAGGATTTGACACCCCATTCCTGTTGTCATGGAATGTCTGAAACCAATTTGTTTCTCCATCCAAATAGGGATTGCCTTTGTAGTATCCCTATAGTCTCAAAGGTGTATTTTGATGCACTAGGTCTGATTGAATTCTTAAATCACACTTTTATTGTATATTTTATTATACTCCCAAAAGTATAGTTTGATATACTCTCATGTGTGATAATGTACAAAACAACATATATTTTGTTAACTACCAAAACATATTTTAAATATGTTATTTACTCAACCAAAACATAGTTTAATATGTTATACATACTATTGAAAACGATTATTTTGACAACCAAAGTATATTTAATATACTATCTGTTTAACGATTTTGGAACCGAAATATATTTTGATATATTACCTAATCGACCTTCTTAAAACCAAAGTATATTTTTATATATACTACAAACATTTTATTCAAAATATTATTTTATAAACTCATTTTACTTAATTATTTATTTGTGCATCATTTTTTTATATCATCAAATTTCTCATAAATTTTCACATGATTTTATAGAGAAAACATTTTTAGGTTCATGACTACTTTTTGTTAAAACATTCTTTTAAACTTATAAGTCATGAATCATGCATAAATAAAACCTATGTATCTCACAGGCATTTTTATGCTGACGTACCTATTTTTACACATGTTTCAGGTACTGCTGTGTGATGATTGTTGATACATGCTATACATAGGATGGACTCGTGCCTTAGTAACTTTAAAACTTGAAAGATAATATTTGTAATTATCTGATTTGTACTAAAACAATGATTTCAATAATTCAATAAAACGAAATTATTTAATCTGTGGTTGTGAAACAATGATTCTGTTACAACACTCCCCGACGTTTCCGCCACGTTTCGTTGTTTTACGTGGTCGGGGTGTGACACAAATCGGTGATACAACCACAACGTCGAGTAAATCCAAATGTTTAAGAAGTGGTTAAAAACGAAGTCATCAAATTACTTGACGCCGGACTTATTTATCCTATCTCCGATAGTCCTTGGGTAAGTCCCGTCCAAGTAGTTCCAAAGAAAGGAGGTATGACGGTAATAACTAACGAAAAGAATGAATTAATACCAACGAGAACCGTCACAGGATGGAGAGTATGTATAGATTATAGACGATTAAATGAAGCAACAAGGAAAGATCACTTTCCTTTGCCCTTCGTTGATCAAATGTTAGAAAGATTATCCGGTCATAAATTTTACTGTTTCTTGGATGGTTTTTCAGTTTACTTTCAAATCCCGATAGCACCCGAAGACCAAGAAAAGACAACCTTCACATGTCCCTATGGAACTTTTGCTTATCGACGCATGCCATTTGGTCTATGTAATGCCCCCGCAACCTTCCAACATTGCATGGTAGCCATCTTCCATGACATGATAGAAAAGACAATGGAAGTCTTCATGGATGACTTTTCTATCTTTGGGGATTCATACGACCAATGCCTCGATAACCTTGAACGAATGCTATCCCGATGTGAGGAAACTAACCTCGCCCTTAATTGGGAAAAATTCCATTTCATGGTAACGGAGGGAATAGTAGTCGGTCACAAAATCTCAAGCGAAGGAATGGAGGTTGATCGAGCCAAAATAGACACTATTTCTCGATTACCACCCCCATCCTCCGTTAGAGCTATCAGAAGTTTCCTAGGGCATGCCGGATTTTATAGGCGGTTCATCAAATACTTTTCTAAAATTTCAAGGCCTCTAACAAAATTACTTGAAAAAGATGCCCCTTTCATCTTTGACAAGGACTGCAGTCAAGCATTTCTAACCCTAAAAGAAATGCTAGTCAATGCACCTATCATGATAGCACCTGATTGGAAATTCCCTTTCGAAATCATGTGCGATGCAAGTGACTTTGCAGTTGGAGCTGTCTTGGGACAAAGAAAAGAAAAGCATTTTCACCCAATTTATTATGCTAGTAAAACACTTAACGATGCACAAGAAAATTACATAACAACTGAAAAAGAATTACTAGCTGTGGTATTTGCTTTTGATAAATTCCGTTCTTATCTTGTTCTTTCTAAAAAAATAGTCTATACAGATCAAGCAGCCATTCGATATCTCTTCAAAAAGCAAGACGCAAAACCACGTTTGATTCGGTGTATTTTACTCCTCCAAGAATTTGATATTGAAATCAAAGACAAAAGAGGAGCAGAAAATACTGCAGCAGATCATCTTTCACGCTTAGAAGACCTAGCTTTGGAGGCGACCAGGGACGAGCAAATCAACGAAAAATTTCCAACGGAGTCCCTAGAAATGGTGGAATACAAAGAAGAACCATGGTATGCCGACTATACTAACTATCTAGCTAGCGGTATAGTCGCAAAAGGTTGGCCACATCATCAAAGAAAAAAATTCTTTGCTAATGTGAAGCATTATTTTTGGGAAGACCCTTATCTTTTCAAAATGTGTGCCGACCAACTCATCCGACGATGCGTACATGGTAGCGAAGCACAAAGAATTATCCGCCATTGTCATGAAGGTCCATACGGAGGACATCATGGTGCCGCTAGTACCGCACGAAAGGTATTTGATTCAGGGTTTTATTGGCCAACCATTTACAAAGACGCCCAAAGTCTTGTCAAGACATGTGATGCTTGCCAAAGAGCAGGTAATATTTCTTCCAAAAATGAAATTCCCCAAAATGGCATTCTTGTTTGTGAAATTTTTTATGTGTGGGGACTCGACTTTATGGGACCTTTCCCACCGTCAAAAGGAAACAAATATATACTTGTGGCAGTAGATTACTTGTCTAAATGGGCCGAGGCCGAGGCACTTCCAACAAATGATGGAAGAGTCGTGGTAAGATTTCTGAAAAAATTATTCTCTCGTTTTAGAACACCTAAAGCCTTAATAAGTGATAGAGGTACCCATTTTTGCAATCATCAACTTGAAATTTTTTTAACAAGATATGGGGTCTATCACCGAGTCTCAACAACATATCACCCTCAAACAAACGGACAAGCCGAAATGACTAATAGAGGTTTAAAGTGAATACTTGAAAAAACCGTAGGGTTAAATAAAAAGGAATGGGCATATAAATTAGATGATGCTTTATGGGCTTTTCAAACTGCTTATAAAACAACAATAGGTACAACCCCATATAAGCTAGTCTATGGAAAAAGCTGTCATTTGCCAGTAGAAATTGCACAGAAAGCCTACTGGGCAATTAAAAATGTAAACTTAGATTTAGAATTTGCCGGTAGAAATCGATTTTGTCAGTTAAATGAATTAGACGAACTTAGGAATTATGCATACTCAAACTCTGAAATTTATAAGGAAAGAACGAAAAACTTGCATGACAAACATATTAAACCTAATGAATTTCGAGTAGGAGACCAAGTTCTTTTGTTTAATTCATGACTTCGACTATTTCCTGGTAAATTAAAGTCTAGGTGGTCAGGACCTTTTTCCATCACCCATATTTTCCCACACGGTGCAGTAGAAATTAAATCTCAGAATGGAATTCCATTCAAAGTCAATGGCCAACGGCTGAAGCTTTATCAAGGATTCATTGAGGATGAAGAGGAAGAAATCTCGCTTCAAACAGTCGAAGAGTAAAATCATCAACATCATACCTGGTAAGTTACGAACAAACGGGTTGACATCTAAATCGGTAAGTTTTCTAACCAAGTTTTTGGGAAACAAGGGCACTCACACGAGCACTAAAAAAAATTTGCTCGGCACGAGGCCGTGTCCGCGCGACTGTCGGGATAAAACCCCTTTTTCATAACAGTTACTTCATTCCACACGCCCGTTTCCCCGAAAACTCTCTGGTTCAGGCGATTTTCCGCATATTTTCGACGTCTCCTCTACTTCTAACAACATCAAGGTATGATTCTATCATCATTAGTAGTTAGATTAAGCATTTGCATGTAGTTAAAACATCAAAAATTTGGGGAAAAATCTAGGGTTCTTGAACTTCATCCGGATCGAACCTCAAATTTTTGTATAAATCTGTTAGCATTAGTTTAGATTAATGTTATAGGAAGTAAATCCACTTGTATTGTTCAAAGATTCGCCCGATTTCTCACAAAAACCCCCAAACCCTTGTTTTTTAACCGAAAAGATAAAATTGAAGGGGTAAACGGTTTGTTTTGGGAAAAACGGCACTTGGGGTTTCATTTTCGGGGGAAACCACACCTACTGGACCAAAAATTTTCAAGTTTTCGGGACCGGGTCGAAAAATGAAGTTTTTGAGTAACAGACGCCTGGACACGGGGTCGTGTCCGCTGAACACGGGGCCGTGTCCAGCTAGCTGTTTTCAGTTTTCTCTGAAAATTCCACTGTTTCGTGCTAACTTTTGGTGTATTCTTTCAGATGTTGAAGAAATTCATGAGGTTCAATGCAAATGAGCTCGAAGCTAGGGCAAGATACGAAGTGCTTCAAACCAGACCGGAAGAACACCCAAGACAAGCGTGCATGGATCTTTTAGCAATGGTGAACCAACTTGACCGGTTTAACAACCTAGTTACCGGCCCACTAAGAGTCGCCCTAACCACTCGACTTCGCTCAGTCCACGAGTATAATCTGGAATTCTATAGCACATTCATGTTCAATTCAAGGTGCGACCCTTTCGACAGTGATGGGGTGGGATTCCGATGTGGTAGAACTAAGTACTCGATTTCGATGGCACAATTTGGGTCGATAGTTGGGCTGTATGTGGAGGAAGATGCGGGTAATGAAGAGAACACCGGAGGGGTGCGAGAGTTGGATGAGAACGAACGCCAAGCCGCGTGGGCTCAGATTGGTGAAGGACACTACAACCCGAGCAGCACTAAGAGCACTAAGCTGAGGGACCCGCTTTACCGTTACATTCATAGGGTCCTCACTTACTCTCTTAGCCAAAGGCATGACAGCGGTGGCGTTGTAGGGTTGAGAGACCTAATAGTCCTTCATTGCATTCATAACCGCAGACACCTCGATGTTCCATACCTCCTGCTCCAAAACATGCATTTGAACCGGCTTGCTACTCCACCAAACCCTATCTTCTTCGGGGGGTGGATATACCGTCTCTTCAAGCATTTCGTGAACATGCCTAGGTCATTTGAAAAGAGCCCATGGCCGGGAAGAGTGGATGTACACATCTGCCGCTCCATGAACTTAATTTATGAGGCTGAAGACGGGTCGGTCAGCTTCCAAAGAGTCCAAGGGCATGCATGAAACCCGCAAGAGGCACTCGTCCTTCACGCTCCACAGTTTCAACACCCTCCTCAGTACCAGTACCAGCCCCACGGTGATCCGTGCCAATCCTCCTCACAAGGAGGTGGTTTTCCTAACTTCCAAAGTTTGCATGATTTGTTGGAGGAAAACCTCATGTGCACCAGGAACACCTATAGCATGGCGAGCAACACGTACACCCGGGTTGGAGCAATTGAGAGAAACATATCCGACATTCAGGATGATATTGGGAATATCCGGGAGTACATGGCGGGGCACGGAGGAGGAGGTGATGACGATGAGGACGAAGACATGGACTAGGCGGGAGGAGTAGAGGCAGGAGCGGTTGGTTGGTGATCCCACAGGTTAACCCCCTTTTTCTTTCGAACAATTTCCGGCCTGCGTGCCGTGTGTTGAACAATTTACTTTCCTTTAACTCTTTTTACTTTCTGCATTTGTTTTTCTTTTTAACTTTGTGATGTGGATGTTGAACTATGGTAATTTAGGATGTTTGCTATGGTTTGGTGTAGTGTTTATTGATAAAACAGGTACATATGAGGCTTAGAGCACTAAACATTAGTGCTACTAAAGCCAGGACAGGAAACCGGAGCCAGAAACCTATTTTTCACCTTTGCAGATTGTCTACACGGGGTCGTGTCCAGCCGACACGCCCCCGTGCCCACTTCCCCAGACCTGCTGTTTGCTTAAATCAGCAGACTTTTGCCAGACACGGGGTCGTGCCCAGTAGACACGCCCCCGTGTCCACCTTCTGTAAGTTTTCGTTACTGGCACTCTGAACACGGGGTCGTGTCCATCGGACACGGGGCCGTGTCCAGACGCCCAGTAACATAAATTTTGCTTTTTTACACCTTTTTACGCATTCAATCAACCTAAAAATTTATGTTTGGACACATTGAGGACAATGTGTAATTTAAGTGTGGGGGGATGCTAAAACTTGAATCTTGCAAGTCCTAATCACAAGCCTTACACAAAACTCTTTTGGAACCGCTAATCACCCCAAAATTTTTTCATTTTTTTTTACTTGTCTAGGTTTAACTTGGGAATTTCAAATTCTAAAAAGGTTGTATTTTTACAAATTTACAACCGATAGCGTCGTGATAAAAAGAACCAACATAAGAAAATTATGAAACGGCATGACAAGCTTAGTTAAAATTTGATTATATATACTTGATCACATAAAAACTCATTCCCACAAAAGTGAGTTTTGAGCCTTTATTGAGCATACAAATACATATCTTTAAACTAAATGCTCATTTTTCGTTTCTTGTGTGAATAGCCGCTTGGTTCTTACGACTCCAGAACTTGCCACGACAATACATTCCCGGTCCTTACAAACTTAAACCCGAGTAAGTAAATGATGGAGGCATTAGGACTAACCCTTTTTCATTTCTACACCATTATTTTTTCTTTTTTTTTACCACCTACCCAAAATCCCCCTAGTTAACCCCTTTGAGCCTAAACCTTTTCATTTCTTAACCCAAAAACAAACACCATTTCACCCACCAAAACCTTTTTTTTATTTTTAACCCTTTGTTTTAGTAACAAGCTCGGTTTTTCGTATGACTTTTCAAAAAAAAAATGTAGATGATGAAGCAAAAGAGAAATAAACAAACAAGTTCATCAAAAAAAATAACTTTGTTTGAATAATGGCTTCATCAAAATAAAAATTGCAAAAATAAAAAGTCTTACGAAAACCGACGCTTTTTACGCCTTTCGCCCTTTCACTAACCACTAACCCAACCACCTACCTTTAACCCAAGCCTAACCCTTCACCCAAAAGTCCTCTTGATATTTACAAAGGTTTATAGTTAAAAAGGAGGAGGATTGGTTGTTTGGCAAGCCTATGGTAGGAGTAAGTTCCACGCCGCTCTCGAGTGATTCACTAAAACACATCTTCGGCCGAGTGTTGAGTGATCCCCGTGAGGTATGTGAACTTGTATATAAATGGAATTTTAAAAAGGCATGTTATGCCCTAATAAGTAATTTATCTTATGTAATGTTTTAAATAAATCATGACGAATAGGATTGTAAATAAATAAAAAATAAAACTTAATAAAGAATGTTGGAAATCCCGACACTCTATGACAAGCCCAAAAACCTTCTCTTCTACCCATTCCATTTGGGAGTGTAAAGCCACATTATAAAGAGTTTTGTTTGAGGACAAGCAAAGATTCAAGTGTGGGGGTATTTGATGTGCACAAAATGCAACATATAAATTACATCAATTGTGGCAAAAAACTAACCTTTTTTTAGTACTAATGTTGGAAAAAGTGTGTTTTTGTCTTCCTTTTGTATTTTCAGGATTAAATGAGCTCAAATGAACAAAAGAAGCAAAAAGGCAGCAAAATCTAACATAAATGTTGGAAAAAGTGTGTTTTTGTCTTCCTTTTGATATCCTTAAACAGAAGTTGAGCAACGCTCCTGTACTTACATTACCTGAAGGTACCGAAGAATTCGTGGTCTACTGCGATGCATCACACACCGGGATGGGATGTGTGCTTATGCAGAGAGGCAAAGTTATTGCCTACGCTTCACGACAGTTAAAGGTGCATGAAAAGAATTACACCACCCATGACTTGGAGTTGGGTGACGTTATATTTGCACTGAAGCTATGGAGGCACTATTTATATGGTGTCAAGTGTGTGATCTATTCTGGTCACAAGAGCCTCCAGCACCTGTTTAACCAGAAGGATTTGAACATGAGGCAACGACGTTGGATGGAAACCTTAAATGATTATGATTGTGAAATCTGATACCATCCAGGCAAGGAAAATGTGGTCGCCGATGCCTTAAGTCGGAAGGAAAGAGTGAAACCCATCTGAATCAATGCCAAGAGCATTGAGATAAAGAACAGTTTGAATAAAAGGTTGTTAGCTGCACAGAAGGAAGCTGTGTTGGAAGCTAACTATCCTAACGAAAAACTAGGAGTCACTGAAGAGCAATTATCTCAGGGCAAGGATGGAATCCTGAGGTTAAATGGGAGAATATGGGTTCCAGTTTATGGAGGACTTCGAGATGTTATCCTCCAGGAAGCCCACAGCTCTAAATATTCCGTTCATCCTGGAGCTGATAAGATGTACCAAGATCTGAAGGCAAACTACTGGTGGATAGGCTTGAAGAAGTCTGTAGCCGCCTATGTGGCTAAATGCTTGACATGTGCACAAGTCAAAGCTGAACATCAAAAGCCGTCCGGTTTGCTACAACAACCTGAACTTCCCACATGGAAGTGGGAAATGGTAACTATGGATTTTATCACCAAGTTACCTAAGACAAGGAAAGGCAATGACACTATATGGGTGATCGTAGATAGACTGACTAAGTCAGCACATTTCCTACCCATTAAGGAGACCTATAGCTCCGACATGTTAGCCCAATTGTATGTATATAAGATTGTAGCTCTATATGGCGTACCTGTGGCTATTATCTCTGACAGAGATACTAGGTACACGTCACATTTTTGGAAAAGTTTCCAACAATCTCTGGGCACGCGTTTAAATTTTAGCACGGCTTACCACCCTCAGACTGACGGACAGAGTGAGCGTACCATCCAAACATTGGAAGACATGCTACGTGCATGTGTGATTGATTTAGGTGGTAGTTGGGATAACCACCTGCCATTAATCGAGTTCTCGTATAACAATAGCTACCATACCAGCATCAAGGCTGCGCCTTTCGAGGCCCTATACGGTAGAAAGTGTAGAACGCCCATTTGTTGGGCAGAAGTTGGAGATGTCCAACTGTCAGGTCCGGAAATAGTCTTTGAAACAACGGACAAGATTGTCCAGATTCGTGACCGACTGAAAGCTGCCAGGGATAGACAGAAAAGTTACGCAGATTTAAAGCGTAAACCTTTTAACTTCGAGGTAGGTGACAAGGTGTTGCTTAAAGTATCACCCTGGAAGGGAGTGATGCGATTTGGCAAGAAAGGCAAGCTAAGCCCAAGATACAAAGGACATTTCGAGGTCATCGAACGTGTCGGATCAGTTGCCTATAAGTTAAACTTACCTGAAGAGCTCAGTGGTATTCATAATGTATTCCACATCTGCAATCTGAAGAAGTGTTTCGCTGATGAATCACTGGTCATACCACATACAGATGTGCACATAGAAGAGAGCTTGAAGTTTGTTGAAAAACCTGTGTCGATCGAGGATCGACAGGTTAAGAAGCTTCGAAGGAAGCATGTACCTATTGTAAAAGTAAAATGGGATGCCCGAAGAGGTCCCGAATACACGTGGGAGGTTGAATCCACAATGAAAGAAAAATACCCTCATTTATTTCAGTAAATCTCGAGGTCGAGATTTCTTTTAAGGGGGTGAGGATGTAACACCTCGAAAATTCATGTCCTATAATGTAATGACACGTGTCATAAGGTTTGAACGTGTGAAAGAATGTTCTAGAAGGACTAAAGTTGACAAACATGGAAAATATGTGAATATACGGATTTAAAATGTCAACAGTGAATAAATATACTTAACAATAACCCTACATGATGCTCATACCTTCAAACGAATAAATCATGGATCATACGAAGCTAAATATGAAAGAATGTGAGAGATTACAAACTACAGGGGTTAAATGTGTCAACATGTTTAAGTTATACCTCTGAGTGACCTTTTAGCAAACCCGAAGCTTTGTAACGATTAATTATGCTCACTAGAATGCACGATAAAAATTTCATAAAGTTTCATTATCGTATGAGAAAGTTATGATCAAATTCGTATACGAGGGGTTAAAGCGTCAACGTTGAAAATTATGACTTTTCGGGTAATAACCAAGTGGCCAAGGACTTAACAAAGTGGGTATAAGTCTTGAAGCCCTTATAGGTAAATTTGGAGGGCTCAAAGTGCAAAATATAAAGTTGGTTGACCTTTCGAAAGGCCAAGGGACAATATGCAACAACTTGAAAATGTTTAAACCTGAACACAAGGACCATACGGGCCGCGTAAGCCATGCCAAAGGCCTACGCGGGCCGCCTGACTTGCCTAGTTACAGAAACTTTAGACAGCAGCTGATTTTCATGCATAAACCGACTTTAAACATATATTTTCACTACATGGGCGACCCCTAAACAGTCCTAGGCACTTAGGGACATCTGTTGATGATCCATGGTCATTGATAGCATGATTTGTTAATGATCTAAGATGTTTAAAGCACTATATAAAGGCCCTTGTTGCAGCCATTTTGATCACACCTCACTTCTGCATTTCTGATCCTTTCTGGAGCTCCAAAGCAGACTCAAGTGATCACTAATCGAGCATAGGACTTCAGTAAGTATGCTTAACCTTTCTTAGTTAAGTTTTTGCTTAGTTTTAGCTTAAAAGTCAAACCGTCGTAATTAACGGTTGACTTAGCGATTAATCATTAATGGTCCAGTGATTAGTTGAATTGAAAGTAGTTATAAGTTGGTAATTATGTGGGCATTAAACCCTTAAAAGGGCACCCTCTGATTCCCACTCTAACTAGACCATTTGTCGGATCAAAGTTAATTAGAAAAAGTCAACAGGATGCTTAATTTCAAATTAATACATAATTAGCAATGTAGAACCCATACAACCTGTTTGATCATTAATATAACTTAGTAATTAATGTAAGAACATGTCTAAACATGTTCAACCAGACAATTCTCTGTTTAGACCCGGTTCGGAACCGAAAGTCGCATAATTTGACTTTTGCTTTGACTTTCAGTTCTGACCCGTTTAAGCATGTTTTAGAAATTCCTTAGAGCTTCAATTGGACCAGGTTACATGCTAGTATAACCCTCTATGATTATACACCTTGGTTCAATAGTTATCCAATTAATATGCACGAATCCGTTAATTGCTCATATGTTGACCGTTATGCCCTTTTCACCATGAAACGTGATTTTTGAAAATGTAAAAGAGTAGAAACCTTAATTACTAATATATAAACTTGTACCCAAAATTTGACATCAGTTTGAGGTGTAGATTGAGAGTTATGCTCATTAGCGTAATTAGAAAGCTTTTTAGCGATTTAACGGCGTAATTAGCATATAGCCTATTTAAACCCACTTTTTGATATCAAACTTTTTACCCACTGATGTAATATATTATTTTGGGATTTTTGAAGATTTTTAATTAATTTTAGGCTGAGCATAACTTAGAGTTATAAGCTTGAGTCGTTAATGGTCGGTTTTGCCCTTTCGGGCTATAAAATGAGTTTTACATATCTTTTTGACCCCAAACCTTTTGCTACTGATCTTATATGTTAAATAAATTATTTTAAACCTTCTGGAATAATAAAAATATCAGCTTTCTATATAGAACCCGGAAATGTCTTCTAATCGCCTTTTAAGCGTTTTTAACGCATAGTATGTACTAAAACTATTTTAAACATACAAGGGTTGATACCTAGTGATATTTTAGGTAAATTATAATATTTTAACAGTAATCAAAAGTTGTTTAACTCAGACTTCAGTTTTGAGCTTTTCGGCTTATGTGAAATTACCAAAATGCCCCTACGGTGCATAGTTTGGTTATAATTGATAAGTTTCACATATATGCAATACCCTACTGTTATACCTTATCAAATTAAGTATTTTTGCTGATTATATCAGACTTGTAACTCAGGTTAATACTTGAACTCTTTTATAACCGTATAAATGACCAAATTACCCCTACGGGGCATAGTTTGTGTTTAAATTCATTTCGGGCATAATAAAAGATATCTTACTGATGTCACAACATATTTGAGGCATATTAACTTAGGAAACCTGTATATGACTCTTATGGATACCCGTTACGCCTCTTGCGCGTTCGGTTCGGCTTATGTAACTAGTTTACATAAATTAGCCGAAACTGGTCAAACCTTATCGGTTTTGTCTCAAAATCCAGAATGTGTTTAGATTACCCATATAAGAAAAGTCCTTAAACTTGCCGGGTCTAAATCACATTCTATTCCGGTCTTCTCTTAATAACGAGTTCGAACCGTATCATTCCTTAAAACTAATGGTCTAAGCTTAAGCTTAACTAAAGACCGTTAGGATTCTAATAGGTTATTATAAACCTTTGTTCCAGAATAGGAGAACCGGTAAAAGCTACCCGCATTTGCTAATTGTGAATTATACTTGCAAAGGTAAATACTTTTAACTTATTTTCCCTATACGGGCTTGGGGTACGGTATATAAAATACCGCTTGGTCGGGCATTAAATCTTTCCACGTATGATGGTTAAATTGATATTAATCGGCCCGTTTAAATTGTTTTGTTTGCTTAAAGCCTTTGGGAGGTTAATGACCATGTCCCGGATATCCTTGGCATCATTTTACGAAATGGCCACGACCTAAGCACGGGGTGTAGGCGTACACCCGTCAGTTGCCAAAATAAATAATATGGTGTGTCTATTGATCTTTAACCCGGCACGATCCGGGCTACTGAACGCATAAGGAACATGTAATTCTTTTACGAGATTATATATTTAAATAATTATCCCAAGTTATAAAAGTTGTGCCATGTGCATCCAATTCAATTTTTAATCATTTTCAAAATGAGTCGGTTAATTGTATTTACCAGTGTAAACTGACGTATTTTCCCAAAAAGATTAAGTGCAGGTACTATTCGTAATCGGCTGGATTTCTCCTTAGCGTCAAAAGAGTCTCGCAAGCTTAAGATGCCTAAAGTCTATTGAACTACTGTTTCCATTTATTTTGATCCACCTGTGGATAAACTTTCGACTGTTGTGATACATGGTATTACAATATTTTATTCGGTTGAAATATATCTTTCATTTGCTTCCGCTGTGCATATTAAATATTGTGTTGTTTGACTGTAATTTTGCCAACCACGTCACGATACTCCCCCACCGGGCCCCCCGGTCAAACGTGAAAATATCGGGGTGTGACAAAAAGACAAAGCTGTAGAAGCTTCTATCACCCACCACGGGGGCGTGCCCAGCGGACACGGGGCCGTGGTCAACTCTAAGATTCGCAGAATATGAGGAAATCTTGATAGTACAGATATGCTTCTGCACACGGGGGCATGCCCAGCGGACACGGGGGCGTGGTCAACTGATGCAGACAAACTGCAATTAATGAAGAAAGAGAAAGAGGATGGACACGGGGCCGTGCCCGAGCTACTGTTCAGCCTATAAATAGGGGTGCTTGGCTCATTTGCAAACCATCCCTTGGCACACCACCTCTCTCACACTTCACCCACCACCCACCTCCCACCATCATCCACCACCATCATCCATTGTCCATCATAGAGTGTGTGAGTCGTCTCGGGATCCAAGATTGATCGTAAGAGTTCTTGACAATCAAAGGCCATGTTTGCCTAAGTCTCTTACATCACTTGGTGAAGACAAGTGTCTAGTGTAATACTTTTTATTTTTAATCTTTTCGCACTTTTTACTTGGTTATGTATTAATGACTTTAATAACTAGTTTATTATGTTGAAGGTGATTCTTCCTTATCGTTTGTCCGTGCTGTCTTGGCATTATTTTACTGTCTATATAAAATAAAAGATTTTCACCATTCATATCTCCACGGTCTATATGGAGGTATGTTGGCTACCTGGTCGGGGGCTAAGGGAATGGTTTGGTAAGAGTCTTGCCTTGTTCAGTGTATAGATCCTGCAAGGACCTGGGTCAAATTTAGTAGGACCTCCTTCAATAACCACCGGTATTGGATGGCGGGGGTCCAAACTCTTTGATCCCCTCATATGTAAGCTACTATTAATACATTAACCCGGCTACTTAGGACTGTATCCCTGCTGACTCAGACTACTTAGCCGAGGGTAACGTCATCTTCAAAAGAGGGGCCTACCATAATATGCATTAATAACTTAATTAATTATCTTTCAATAATCCGACCCTTTGGGATTGTATCCTTGCTGACTCAAACTACTGGTTTGAGGGTAACGTCACCTTCAAAAGAGGGGCCTACTACAATAACTAAGATAATCTTTTAAAAAGTGCAAAAGTGCAGAAATAATCAAAGGTTACACTATACACAAGTCGGAGCCAAGTGATTCATCTTGTCTATCTGTTTTTATTTTATTTTATTTTTCAGCATTTTAGTTAGTTTTTATTTTTCTAGTTTAAAACCTTTTTCTAAACTTTTGATTTGATTAGACGTTAAAGATAAACCGGTACTAAAAGCTCTTGTGTCCTTGGATGACCTCGGTATCTTACCAACACTATACTACGCTCACGATGGGTGCACTTGCCCATATGTGTGTTTGGTGTTAGTAAAATATCGTGTTTTATAAATTTAAAACTTGACTAACGTGTAAAAAGGGCTTAAAATATACTTAAATATATATACACACCACACACGCATCACAAATACAACGGCACCCAACTCCAAATCGTGGGTGGTGTAATTCTTTTCATGCACTTTTAGTTGTCGTGATGCATAGACAATTACCTTGCCTCGCTGCATAAGTACACAACCCATACCGGTGTGTGAAGCATCACAGTATACAACAAACTCTTCAACTCCTTCAGGTAATGATAATACCAGAGCATTGCTCAACCTTTGCTTAAGAATCTCAAAAGATTCTTGTTGTTTTGGACCCCAATCAAATTTTACATTCTTGCGGGTCAGAGAAGTCAATGGTGCAGCTATCCTTGAGAAATTTTCAATGAATCTTCTATAATATCCAGCTAAACCCAGAAAGCTGCGAATTTCTGTTGGTGTCTTTGGTGCTTCCCAATTCATAATGGCTTCTATCTTGGCGGGATCTACTTGGATGCCACGCTCACTAACAACATGTCCAAGGAATTGGACTTCATGAAGCCAGAACTCGCACTTGGAGAATTTAGCATACAGCTTCTCCTGTCGAAGCAATCCTAAGATACATCGAAGGTGCTTCTCGTGATCAACTTGGCTACGAGAATAGATAAGTATGTCATCTATGAAGACGATGACAAACTTATCTAAGTATGGTTTGCAGACTATATTCATGAGGTCTATGAATGCTGCTGGTGCATTAGTGAGCCCAAAAGGCATCACTAAAAACTCATAATGTCCATACCTCGTCCTGAACGTTGTCTTAGGTACATCTTCGGTTCTAACCTTGAGTTGATGATACCCAGATCTTAAATCAATCTTCGAGAAATAGCTTGCCCCTTGGAGTTGATCGAATAAGTCATCGATCCTGGGTAAAGGATAATGATTCTTGATCGTTACCTTATTTAATTCACGATAATCAATGCATAAGCGCATTGATCCATCCTTCTTCTTTACAAACAATATTGGAGCTCCCCAAGGCGAAGAGTTGGGTTGTATGAAACCTTTTTCCAGTAAGTTGTCCAATTGAGTCCTGAGCTCTTTCATTTCAGTAGGCGCTAGCCGATAAGGAGCTCACGCAATAGGTGCAGATCCTGGGAGAATGTCTATCCTGAATTCAACTTGCCTCTCAGGAGGTAATCCAGGTAATTCATCAGGAAAGACATCAGGATACTCAGAAATGATTGGAATATCTTCGATCTTAGGCTTCGGGTCGGTTACTGTCACTTGTGCCATACAGATGACACATCCGCTCTTCAAACACTTCGATACCTTGAGAATAGACACATTGTTGGGCAACCCATATTGTGTATCTCCTTGAATAGTGACAGATTCACCAGAAGGGGTTTTGATAATAACTAGCTTTTTATCACAGGCAATTTAGGCTTGGTTATGCGACAACCAATCCATGCCTAAAACTATATCAAACCCAGCCAATTTCATTGGCAAGAGGGATAGCGGGATAGAATGATTTTTAATTGATATAAAGCATCCATCAAGAAGAGTTGAAGCTGTTTCTAAGGTACCATCAGCAAGCCTACCTCATATTTTATGTCTAGAGTCTTAATAGGCAAATTCAGTAACTTACAAAACTTATGGTCTACAAAAGACTTATCAGCACCGGAATCAAATAAGACTCTAGCATAATTATTATTAATGAGGAAGGTACCTGTTATGACGTTCTCGTCGTTCACCGCTTCCCTAGCATTCATCTGAAAAACTCTCGCATTCGTTTTCTTCGCCTCCTCGGGCTTCTTAGCATTCTTTGGGCAATTTGTCTTGATATGCCCCTTTTCATTGCAACCGTAACAGGTTGCATCCTTGATGTTTCGGCACTCTACAGACTTGTGCCCTTTCTTCTTGCAAATCCCACATGGTTTAGCTTGTGGGTCTTGGTTGCACTTTCCAAAGTGCCATTTGTTGCAAGTTTTGCACCTGGGCTTGTCACTTAACTGCCCTTTCTTAGAACCAAAGTTCCCTTTGTTCTTCTTGTTAGATTAAGGAGACTTGTCTTCCTCCCTCTTCCTCTTCCCATCATCGGTAGCTTTCTTTGCCATACTCCTCACAACATCAAGAGTAAGGGACAAAGATAGATCCACAGCGGATCTATAGGTAGCAGGCTTAGAAGCCTTGACATTTCCTCTTACTTCAGGGGCTAGACCACCGATGAAACGCGCAATGCGTTTGGGTTCAGGAGTGACCAAATATGGTACAAGTCTTGACATCGAGTTGAAACTGGTCACATAGGACCTGCAATCCAATCCTTCATCACCAAGGTGAGGAAGCCAGTCTCTATTCTCTCGACTTCATGTTGAGGGCAGTACGTGTCCTTCACCAGATCAACAAACTTGTTCCATGAAAGGTTATACAGAGGAACCTTTCCAGTGGATTGCACCAATGCTTTCCACCAAGTGAGGGCGTCGCCCTTGAAAGATTGAGACACAAACTTCACTATGTCTTCCTTAGCACATCCACTGATGTCTATCACAGTCTCCATTTCATCTAACCACTTCATGCAGTCGATTGCTCCCTTTTCTCCTGTGAAATCCCTCGGTTTACAGGAGACGAAGTATTTATAGGTACAACCCTTGGTGTACCTGGGAGTCTGTTCAAGAACAATCTGCTTCTGTGGTTCACTTCTCTGATTAGACGAGTGTTGAGACTCATCTTTCTTCTGTATATGCGGATGAGATAGGGAATTTGAATGAGTTTTGGACCGAACATTACTCGGCTCTTTGAATTTATTATCCACAGCTTGAGCAACCGCTGCGGTTATCATCGCTTGCAATTTAGCACCAGTGATATTAATCCTGGTATTGTTGTTTTCTTCCACGGGATGACTGTTTGCTTCGTTAGAGCCAGCCATGATTCGTGTACTATATCAAACAATAATGATATATTTAAATTATATAATGAATCATCGCATTGATGATTAGATGGTCATGATATTATTAAACCATATAGACCATTTTAAATAAAATCAATTTAATCACGATTTGCCTAGGCTACAACAGAACTATTATAAGCAATCAATTGGATACAATCCTTTATATTTATTAGACAGGGGATATAAATCACAACTGTCAATGTCATGAAAGAGATTTTCATATAGCACAAGGCTTGTCTCGAAGGACATTTAGATGGCACAAAAGGCCTTGTCACAAGGACGATTAAAGTATAACCAATGATCTATTGGATCAGTGGTCTTTCAAGGGTTGAACATAGTTCATCGCTTTATTGACAAGAAGTTTATAGATAAGACTATCATTGTCATTATTACACCTTTGCTTATAGGCATACATCTCAAATGGATGTTTTGGTGTATACATCATATTGATGTTTATTAGCCATGATTCACATTGATCATAAAGGCTATAAAAGTGACTTGGAAAGATCCAAGTACATTTGGAAGCTTGTGTGATTTTTCGTACCGCACAACCAGGAATGTTAACAGATTTTCAGATGTTAACAGGTTTATTGTCTTAAAAAGGTTGTACCATCATAGCCATTTAATATTTTGGCTAGGTTATACCTCTAAGAACTTCTTTGGCATATCAATTTAAAAAATTGAAATGATATAGCATGATGATGTAATAAAATACATATTTAAAATCCATAAAGAAATTCCATTAAACCATTAAACTAATACAAAGATGCCATAAACTGGTCTTGAAATGAACACACTGCCCATGCAGGGGCTACAGAAATAGAAATAAGTCCACGCAGGGACTAGGTACAGAAAATAAAATGTCCTCACAGGGACTTGATTGAAAGTAACATACAAAATAAAGTAAACAACTTTCTATTTCTTTTTGCCTTTGATGAGACTTGCAAGGCCCTTGAGAAAGCTGCTATGCTTCTTGTTGGTTTCATCTGCTTTTCGCTCAACCCTGTCCAACCTCTGCATAATTTCTTCAGTTTGCACCTGTTGGGAAGGAGGAGGTTGCTAGTAAGGTGGGTATTGATACCCTCGCACTGGATATCCAGTTGGATAAACTGGAGGATAAGAAGAAGGATAAAGTGCATTGTATTGTGCTGCTGTAAGGTATGGATCTTGAGTTCCATAACCCACAGAATTTGGGTATTCAAAGGGGTTATACCCAGACGAACCTGGGTAAGTCGGTATCGGGTTTTCAAAACCCACTGGCGGTGACGGTGGTGCATAAGAAACTGGCGGAGGATCGTCTTCCGGCACCGCATGCGAGGGTCCACCCATTTGGGGGTCCTCGGGGATAGGAGGGTACGAGCTTGAACCTTGAGGGGAACTGAACCGTAGTCCCCCTCGCACAGATATTTGTGCATTCCTCCTTCGCCTCGGCGGCTCGGGAGGTGGTTGAGGTGGTTCCTCAATGGGTAGAGGTGGTGGAGAAACAGCTTAAAGATGCGGCTCATCCAAAGGAGGTTGAGTAGGAGAGTTGTGATACGAAGGGGTGAATGCCCATTCATGTTGGTTCCATCTTTCAGCAAACGAGTCGGGCCCTCGATACGGCGATCCTTGGTATGGAGAACCGCTAGAGATGCTGATAGGGTGACCCGGTGTTCCGGTTTGCAGATCAGGATCAGGGTCGTCATCCATTTCCATCTCCTGAGAAAAGTGATCCTCGGGTCCTAGTGGATTGAAACCCAGAAAATCGTTGACATAGTCATTGGGGTTGAACTGGGCTGGAGAGTAGGTGGAATCCGAGTGATGGAAAGAATGGGAATGCAAAGAATGGTAATACTGGTGGGAATCTTGTGAATGATGTGAAACATGAGAGTGATGGGAATGCTGGGGCTCGTCTGGAATAGGCGGCCCAAATGATGGATGAAATGAGGGTGGTGAACTCAACAAGACCGAGTGTCTCGCAGGTTCAAAAGAATGACCCCATTGGTCATGGGAATTTGAGCTAGAAAATGACGCAGATGGAGTGCGCCTATGGGAAGGTCCTGCATGTCCCGATGGTCCAACTCTCATTGGACCCTTCCCCTGCCTCGTACTCTTGGCGGCATTATCGATAAAACCTGTCAAAACAAGTAAATAAAACATAAACAACAAACGGAAAGTTAAGAATAAATCCTAGGTCATCAGCCTAAACTCGGAAGTCTAAGGAATGTGCTTATTGTGTCATTGAGATTAAACACAAAAGGTTAGTGTTTAATTCACTCAATGTTGGCTCTGATACCAACCTGTCACACCCCGATATTTCCACATATTACCGGTGGGCCTGGCGGGGAGTATCGTGACGTAGTTGATATCATCATTGTCAATACACACGATATAATAGCACAGTGGAAGGCTTGGTGAATAAACTATTACAAACCACAATGTCTGAGTGTCCGAATGAAAGAATATACAGACTTGGTTGTAATAAGATCCACAGGCGGATCATAAATAAAATACAAGAAAACTAAAATAACAGACTTCAGGTATCTAGGGACTTGCAAGATCCTCTTATACGAAACCTAATAGCTCCAGCCTATTTACGAGAGGTACCTGTCAATCAGTCTTTAGAAAATACGTCAGTTTACACTGGTAAATACAATTAACTGACTCTTTTGAAAACTTTTATGAAAATTGATTTAAGTGCACATGGCACAAATCATTTATAACTTGGGACAATTATTTAAAGATAATCTTGTATACAGATTTACATGTTTGTCATACAATTGGGGCCGGTTGGAAGCCGGTCATGATTAACCGACTCACCACTTATAGAACCCACAAAGGAGTTATCCCCAACATGTGGGTTTATATATTATTTAGCATTTGCATCTTTCAGGTGTATGCCTACACCACGTGCATAGGTCGTGGTCATTTTCAAATGAAATGAGCCGAGGATATCCAGGACACGGTCGAATTAACCCCCAATGTTTATGTTATCAAACAAGACAGATTAAAACGGGTTATGTAAATTTATTAATCACAATCCGATTAAATGATTTCATACCCGACCAAGTGGCATTATTATAATACCATATCCCAAGCCCGTATAAGGGAAAATAAGTTAAAAGTATTTACCTAAGCTAATGTGAAAGGTAACTCAGCCGTATAATCCTAAAGCTTTATGATGATACCTTCTACTGGATGCTACTTAATTTTTATAGAAGGTTTAATAATCTATTAGGATGCTAACGGGTCTTTAGTTAAGTCAAAGACTTAGACCGGCTAGCTAGAAAGAAACTTTACGGTTCTAAACGCTAGATTAAGCGGAGACCGGAATAGAATGTGGTTTAGACCCGATAAGCTTGGATACTTGTATAATATGGGTAAACTAAACACATTATGGAATTTGAGGATTTAATGATAAGGTTAAACCCGTTTCGGCTATTATACGTAAACTAGTCACATAAACCGATCCGAACGCATAAATGCGTAACGGGTAACGGGTAACCAAATGACTTATATACAGGTCTCAAATGTTATTATGCTTAAAATATGTTAATACATCAGTAGGATGTTAACATATATGCCCAAAAAGTAATTTAAAACAATTTAAGTCCCGTAAGGGCATTTTGGTAATTTTAATAATTATAAAAGAGATTTTATAACAAACTGAAGTTCTGATCTTAGGAAATCAGTAAAAATATTTATTTTATCTCAATACATCAGTAAGATGCTACATATATATGAGGTTTACCATTTATAGCCAAACTATGCCCCGAAAGGGCATTTTGGTCATTTCATATATGCTTTTAAGGACATTTTTTGAAATCTGAATTCATAACTTATACCTACTGTAATAATATTTAATTTTTTTTTTAAATTCAGTAGGTAAAAAGTCTTAGGTGTTAAATATGGTTTTAAACCATACTATGCACCTAATTAGTGTAAAACTCGCTAATAGACGATAATCAAGATGTTTATGTAAATCTGAGATTTTGATCAGTTTTAAATACTCAAAATAATTTATTTAATGTATGAAATCAGTAGGAAAAGTTTTGGCATTCAAATCATTTGTTAATCTCATTTTATGCATGAAAATGGTATTATCGCCTTTTACCGAATTACACAAGAACTATATGATTTAATCAGATTATAATCTGACCAAAAATCTTAAAATTCCTTAAAAATAATATGTTAACAGTAGATAATGAGTTTTGGTTCAAAATCCAAGTTTAAACATGTCTTATGCAAGATATCGCAAATTAATTAATAAAAAGCTTCTAATTACGATATCGAGCATAACTTCTGTTTGGGACGAAGAACTGATGTCAAATTTTCGGGACAAGTTTATATATCAGTAGCAAAGGTTTTTGTCCTCTCACTTTTCTAAAAATCTCACTTATATGTAAAAATGGCATTTACGGCATTTATAAGCATATTAACAAATAAGAGCATATAATTCAAACTACTAAGGACCAAGCAATATAACTCTAGAGGGTTATACTACTGAATAATATGATCCTAATGGAAGCTTAAAACATGGAAGAATTAAGCTTAAATGGGTCAGAACTGAAAGTCAAAGCAAAAGTCAAGCTTTTGCGACTTTCGGTTATAAACTGACCTTAGACTGATAATTGTCGGGTTAGACCTGGTTAAACATGTTCTGATACTAATTACCAAGTCATTATAATGTTAAAATATAATTTAGAACCTATGTTTTATTAGTTTAAATCATTTTTAAACTTTCTGTCCAGTTTGACTTTTTGACTAACTAGTTTGACCCGGCAATTAACTAGTCAAACGAAATAATTAGGAGGTGCCCTTTTAAGGGTTAATCGCCTACCTTAATATGGTTCCATAACCACTTTCATTTCGGTCAGTGGTTGGACCATTTATGATTAAACCGAAAGTCAAAGCTTAATTACGATATGTTTGACTTTTCGGTTTCTAAGCTATTAAAATGGACTAAGCAGGGATTATAACTCTTACACAAGGTCCTTGCTATCTTTTCTACACTTCTTAGTCTTCTCCTAATGCTTGCTAGCTCCAGAGATGAGTTTGAATGTTGTTGCAAGTGAAAGTGCATGTGAATAAAGAACTAGAGTGTCTTATATAGCAATTTGCCATGCATTCAGATGTTTGCAGCTGTTTTGGATGCATCTAGGATCACTCCAGGTGTCCTAGAGGTAATGTAAGACCGACATACAGCCCCTAGTAATGGTTCTGACTCGTTTTGGCGGTTTGTGTGGCAGCCAAGGCAAAATTTCGAACTTGTAAGGGTATGGCTACCCGCGACGGGCAAAGCCTTAGTCCTTCATGGGTCGCCACGGTCTCAAATAAGTTTCCAAAGTTGGCAGTTTCAGTCCCTGGCCCTTATAAACTTAATATAACCTTATTTTTTTGGCATAAAAGGCCCTTGTAGTTAGTTTGTATAGGCTCAAGGAAGTATAATAAAAATCCATTAGGCTCGGTTTCGTTAAATATCACTATAAACACAAGTTTCATCAAATTGACACTTTTCACCCAAAGTCTTGAAAACTTGTTTCACGATCTTGAAACCACGTGAAATTTATACCGCTTATTCTTGAGAGTAAATTTGAATATTTCGAAGCCTCGGGTTCGTTAAAAGGTCACTCAGAGGTAAGAATTAACATGTTGACACGTTTAACCCTTGTAGTTTTATAATCTTCCGATTATTTTCACAAACGGCTTCTTATATCCAATTAATCACTCGTTTAAGAATATATTCTCCGATTATGGTCATTTAGAGGCACAAGTTTGGCATGTTGACACTTTTAGTCCCTTCACATACATATTTTCACCGTTTGTCAACTTTAGCCCTTCAAACTCAATTTTTCACATATTTAGAGTTTAGGACACGTGTCTATATATAATTGGACACGTTTTTACGTGGTGTTACAATGAACCTCTATTCTCGAACATCTAACCTTGTTCATTGAAGTGGTAAGTCCAATTTTGTGATTTGATGAATTGTAGGAAATGGGTTTCAACCCAATCATGAGTTTTTATTATGCTTTGTGTAAATTGGATGTTATGACTACTCTATAGAACATAAATCATGTTTGATTTTAGGTTAATTGAAAGATTTTAGTATAAACCCACCTTATGAGAATGTGTTATGAATAGGATGATTGAAGTTGATACAACTATGTGAAAACTTGAACTATGATGTTTTTGAGATACTTGAAATCTTAGACAAATGTGGTGTAGGATGAAAGATTGTTATGAATTTGATTGATTGTTAATAAGTTATGTGAAGAATTAGTAGGAATCATGCTTTAAAATCTTGTACATAATGTTTTACAAATGCGAAACCCGCCAAGTGTTCGATGAAATGCCTAAGATAACAAATATGTGAAATTATATGCAAGTTGTAAGTTTATATGTATAGAAAGTGATTATGATGTAGTTGTTAGCAAACTAACACGTAAAGTGTGTTTTAGATGGAGTTCATGTGGATTTCTAGTAAGAATCATGTCGTGTTCAAGGACAGTGGCAAATTAGATAATCTTGAATGATGATGTTGATAGTTATGAAATTATGAGGATCCTAGTATGAACGAAATGGAATGTGTGTGTATATAATCAAATGATCTTGTAAGTTTACATATTGTACAATATGAGTGTGAAATGTGAATGATGTTTATACTATAGTCTACTACATTTAAGACGAATTCATATTCTTAATTTAGATGGAATTATATAAGCTGGACATTCGACTTTTGAAAGTCAACTATGTATAAATTGCCATGAATGAGCTTTTGGACATAGTTGAATGGGTGTATGTATGCTAATTATGTTGTGAATGTGACTGCTTGTACGGATAGGAGCTATGTCATCATGGATACAAGCACGGAAGGACAACAGGTCAAAAAGTAAACATGGGAACTATGCGTAAATTCGGACGCACGAGGTAAGTAAACTCCCGGACTCCCTCTTTAGTAGTAATGGAATTAATTGTATGATAATTGTTAGAGGTCATGTTGAAATGCGTTATTGAGGATGATATCAAATAAGTAGTATTAAGTAAGTGGTTTCCGAATCACTTCTTAGATTATTTAAGCAAAGTTATGTGCTAGTCACTTAAGCATGATAATCGAAGCCTATTAAGATTTGGTTATTTAGAAGTGAAGGTTTTCACTATGTAGACCAACAGGTCAAAATAAGAATTTATTTCATTACAGAATGTATAACAACTCTAAAACCGACACCCTCATAATATTTCCAACACCCCAATATACTTAAAAAATATCCCAATATGTCCCTAAAAACACCCCATACGTGAAAACGGGCCCCGAATCCCCAAAATATTATCAAAAATAATTAAAAATCAAGTTTTTAAGTTTGTCGCGGGCCGCGTAGACTTCTTAAGAGTCTTACGCGGGCCGCTAGAGATCAAGATGGTGGCGCAGCCCGGTGATGACACGTGTCATCATCGTGGAGAGTCTAGTAGCTGACCCAGCCAAGCTACGCCGTTGACTGGGTTTGACGCGGGCCGCGTAAAAGTGAAAGTCAGACACTATATATAGAATGCATCGGATCTTCAGTCGAAATTGTTCAAAATCGAAATCTCTCTCTCTATTCTGAATATTAGGCATTATAAGCGGGTATTATACCCCCCCCCCCCTAAATAGCGAAGTTCTGCTCCGTTGTAAGTATTATAACCCCTGGATACGTATTAGATACGCTGCCCGATCGATATAGGGTTCCGTAACGGCTGTCGTGGTTCTGCCTGACGTAGTCGTTGGAATGCCGTCTCGGGGAGGGTATTACTAATGTTAAAATGGGTTATTATACTAACGCGTGTGCATTTGTGTGAATTATAGATAATTCTCAGGAAACCCTTACGAAAAATCTAAGACAACAATGTGAGTTGATCCGCTTTTTTGTAAACCTTTTGTGAATTGTTTGTACAAAACCTCATATAATTAAATGTGTACTAAGCAGTTATTGAGTATTTGTAAGAATACAATTATCATGAGTATGTTGGGATTTTGTATACAAAATTTGTTACCACCTGGTCAAGGAGTAACATTTCCACAAGTCGGGTCTGACAGTACCATGGATGTTAATTGGTATAACTTGGAAACAAATGTAATTGCGAGATCGCCCTCAATACTGTGAAATGGTTTTTATTTGAACTTGATTAAACTGGGATTCACTCACCAGTATTTCCCACTGACAAATGTTTTTAAAACGCGTTTCAGGTAACAAACTGTGAAAGCCAAATAGAAGCCAGCTGGACAGCACTGAAAGCTTGGAAAAGTGGCAATAAAGTTACCTAAAATAAAATAGATGTTTTTATTAATAAAATAGGATTTATTCCTATGAAAATGCGTGTACTACGAACTTGGGTTTTAACCCATTTGTTTAATGTTATGAAAATGTGGTATTTTACTCTGATTAATATTTCCTAACTACGGTCCTGATGAAAATTTCCGCTGCCAAATTAGACAAACACGCTATACCACCGAAACTGGCTCGCGGTCACCCGTTCCCAGGGATAAGGGATCGGGGGTTGCGACAGAATGTGGTATCAGAGCTAAGCCACTGATTCAGCCACAGAAGTGTTCTGCTGACATCAAAATTCAAATTGTTAGGAAATAAGTTACCGAAATACGTGCATAATTGTATTTTATTGTTATGTGTTATTTGTCTATTTGTTAGTTTACAGTATGAGCGACCAAGGACCATCTGACGCGTATCGTCAATTGTCTGGTTTGCCTAAAAGCGAAGGCACCTCCTCTTCTCAGCCTGCCCTCTCAGGGTACTCTGCTGATACGGAAGAAGGAATCTTTGGGTTTAAGGCTCAGTCAGAAGAGCCATTTCCTCATAAAAAGAGGGGATGGTTCAGTCGAGGGGCACACGAGCGTAGAAAGAGTATGAAAAAGTTACAAGAACAGAGGATACTAGCAGCAGCCAAAAGAGAGACATATGCCTATGCCCAGGATATGATAAATACGGGTATAGCCAACATCCATATACTAGCAACCACTGCAGTTGACCCTAACCTGGAGCAAATAATAGCACCCCAACCACAACTACCAATCCCTAACCAACCCATGGAGATAGAAAACCCTGAAAACCAAGTAGAAATGCATGACTTCAATCCGGAGGAAATACCTAGGGTACCAGCACCAAATCCCCTAGACCCAAATTACGACCCCTGGTGGGACGACAATAGGGACTATGTGCAACGTTACCCGATACATGAAGACATGCCCATGCCAACCATAGGAGCCTACCCAGGTTTGGATCCTTTAGATCCCTATTACCACGATGAATACATTAGGGAGATTTTAGAAGATCCTTACCGATTCCAGGCACCTACACCCCCATACCAGGAACCCGCACCCCAGATTTCGAACCCAGTCCTAGAACCTGCCCCCCAATGAGTGCAGAAAACGTACAGGAACATAGGACATTTGGTGAGGAAATTTTAGAGAGTAGTGAACGAATGCGACAGGTGGGAGAGCGACTCGTCTGGAAGTATGACGAGCGCAATATGGATTTTTGGATGAATCCATATCTGTGAATGTGATGGTGCAGACGGTAATAGTAATAATAATAATATTAAAATAAAGTATGTGTGTACGGATGCCTACTATTATTTATTTCAGTTGGTATTGTAATTTTTATTTCAGTACTGGTGTGTAATAGATGCATAATAGATAAATAGAGTAAAGTCGCAATGATCGACGCTTTTGGCAAAAATGTGTGTCATGTGATTGACTATATTAAATATTATTTTGTGATATTAATACGGGGGTAAATGTTTAAAATTCAGATGACCGATGAAGGAAATCAAGATAATCTGAATAACGATAACCAGAGTAACATTAACGTGGTTAATGAGAATCCAAGCATCAATAACAAAGGAAACCAAATGGATAATAGTGCCGTTCAACACATAGTGGCACAAGGAATTATAGATGTGATGCCATTTATTATTCAAACGGTTCAGGAAGCGAATAATAAAAGTAAACATAGCAGTAAGCGACCAATTGAACCAGAAAACAGCGTGAACAATGGACCCATACTTCTGGTGCCCATTCCCAAAAGAAGAAGAACCATGCCTTATGGTTGTTCTTATAAAGAATTCTGGTCCTGCAAACCAATAGAATTCTCGGGCAATGAAGGACCAATTGTCGCCCTACGCTGGACTGAGAAAACTGAGGCTGTTTTAAAAATAAGCAAGTGTGCTGAATAAGACAAGATAATGTTTGCTTCTAATTTATTTAAGAACTCAGCCTTAGAATGGTGGAACACTATCCTCCAATCAAGAGGAAGTGATAGGATATACAACATGAAATGGGAATAATTTAAGAATATGGTAGAAAGGAAATTATGCCCTCCCAATGAAAAGGAACAGATAGCTAATAAGTTTCTAAACTTAAGGATGACCGGGGTAGATAGTAAGGGTTATACTACCACATTCTTTGAATATGATAGAATAGTACCAACCCTTGCATCACCTGAACCAGTGTTAATCTCCCGTTACATATGGGGATTAATTGGAGAGATTAGACATGTAGTCAAGACAACTAGACCTCAAACTATAGAAGAAGCTGTAGAACTAGCAAACACCTTGACAGATGAATTAATCCGTACTAGAGAAGAAGATCAGAGGAGAAACCTAACTCAAAGGCTTACTCAAGAATTCCGTTCTGGGAATTACAACCGTAGGAATATGGGTTCTACCTCTGCACCATTCTGCAAGATCTGCAAGAAAAAGCATTCGGGAAAATGCTCCACTCTTTGCAATTTCTGCAAGATGCCAGGACACAAGGAAGAAGATTGCAGGAGAAAATCCAGTAATGAACTGTGCTTCAACTGTGGAGAAAAAGGTCACTTCAGGCCGAATTGTCCAAAATTGGCTCCAGCTGCGAACAACAAGAACACTAAAAATGCCAGAGCATTTGTTCTGACTGCAGATGAAGCCAAGATGATTCCAGACGTGATAGCTGGTACATTTTTAGTTAATGATGTATTTGCTAAAGTATTATTTGACTCTGGTGCGAACCAAAGTTTTATTAATACTTCGTTTTGCAAACTTTTAAATCAGTCATTAACTAAACTACCACAAGAATGTCTAGTTGAGACAGCAAATGGAGAAACAGTTAGGATTTCTGAAATCTTGCAGGGAGCAAGAATAGAAATTTTAAATAAAAAGTTTATTGCAAACCTTTATCCCATGAATCTGGCAGGATTTGATGTCGTTTTAGGAATGGATTGGTTAATAGCCAATGAAGCCAGTATTTTATGTGATCAAAAGTCAATCCAAGTAAATTCCCCAAAAGGTGAAAATATCACAATTAAAGGAGATAAACCCTCTAGGTCCACAAAATTCATCTCTGTGATGAAAACTGCAAGTTATATAAGAAAAGGATCTATAGTGTATTTGATTTCTATAATCACTAACACTAAAGGAAAAGAACTAAAAGACATTCCAGTAGTGTCTCAGTTTTCAGATGTATTTCCAGAAGAATTACCAGGACTACCACCAGACAGGGAAGTTGAATTCAGAATTCACTTGCTACATGGAACAGCACCAATTGCCAAAGCACCTTACCGATTGGCACCCGCAGAAATGCAAGAATTAAAGAAACAATTAGACGAATTGCTGAAAAAAGGATTCATACAGCCAAGCTCATCACCACGGGGAGCGCCGATACTGTTCGTTAAAAAGAAGGATGGATCAATGCGTATGTTCATTGACTACCGTGAATTGAACAAGGTCACGATTAAAAATCGGTACCCATTACCGAGAATTGATGATATGTTCGATCAATTGCAAGGAGCTCGATTTTTCTCTAAAATCGATTTAAGGTCAGGATATCATCAATTAAAGGTACAGGAAGAGGACATTCCTAAAACCGCATTTAGAACAAGGTATGGCCATTATGAATTTACTATCATGCCATTTGGTTTAACCAATGCCCCAGCGGCATTTATGGACATGATGAACCGAATATGTAAGCCATATTTGGATAAATTCATAATCATCTTCATAGACGATATTCTCATTTATTCTAAAAGTAAAGAGGATCATGCAAAGCATTTGCACACACTTTTAAGTCTATTAAGAAAGGAAAAGCTTTATGCTAAATTTTCCAAGTGCGAGTTTTGGTTAAAACATGTACAATTTCTTGGACACTTAGTAAATCATGAAGGAATTCATGTGGATCCCACAAAAATCGAGGCGCTTACCAAATGGAAAACCCCTGAGTCATCAACCGAGGTTAGAAGTTTCTTAGGATTGGCCGGTTATTATAGAAGATTTATTCGAGATTTTTCTAGAATAGCCATTCCTTTAACTAAGTTAACCTGTAAATCCATTAAGTTTGAATGGGGACCAAAGCAAGAAGAAGCATTTAGAATTCTTAAGCAAAGATTAACCCATGCACCCATATTAGCGTTACCAGAAGGAACTGAAGACTTTGTAGTCTATTGTGACGCTTCTAAACTAGGTTATGGATGTGTATTAATGCAGCGTCAAAAGGTTATAGCTTATGCGTCTAGACAACTTAAGAATCATGAAGAGAATTATTCAACCCATGATCTAGAGTTAGGAGCTATAATTTTTGCCCTTAAGATTTGGAGACATTACCTTTATGGTAGTAAGTTTACCATATTTACCGATCATAAAAGTTTAAGATATGTTTTCGGGCAAAAGGAGTTAAATATGAGACAAAAACGCTGGATGGAGATGCTTAGTGATTATGATTGTGATATCCAGTACCATGAAGGAAAAGGAAAAGCAAATGTAGTGGCAGATGCTTTAAGCCGAAAGTATCATGAAAAGCCAAAAAGGGTACGTTCTCTTAAATTAAATCTACAAGTAGATTTAAATGATCAGATAAGAGAGGCACAAGAATCAGTAATCAAGGAGGATACTGAAAAATTAAAAGGTATGATTAAGGAATTAGAACAAGGAACAGATGGAATTTGGAGATTCCATAAGAAAAGAATGTGGATACCCAAATTAGGAAACCTACGTCATCGTATCTTAGAAGAAGCCCATAAGTCCAAATATACGATGCATCCGGGGAATGATAAAATGTATCAGGATTTAAGAAAGAACTTCTGGTGGATAGGAATGAAAAAGGACATAGCAACCTATGTTTCTAAATGTTTAACCTGTTCACAAGTTAAAGCTGAACACCAGAAACCCTCAGGTTTATTACAACTAGAAATGCCAGTGTGGAAATGGGAACTAATAATAATGGATTTTGTTACTAAATTACCCAAAACGAAGAAAGGTAATGATACAATCTGGGTGATTGTAGATAGGCTAACCAAGTCAGCTCATTTCCTACCAATGAAAGAAACTTTCAGTATGGAACAATTAGCCAAATTATATGTAAATGTAATTGTTTCATTACATGGAATACCTTTATCCATTATTTCTGATAGGGATAGCCGATTTACCTCTCATTTTTGGTCAAGTTTCCAAAAAGCCATGGGAACCAAGTTGAATCTGAGCACAGCTTATCATCCTCAAACAGACGAACAAAGCGAAAGAACAATTCAGACAATAGAAGACATGCTTAGAGCTTGTGTAATTGATTTCGGAGGTAATTGGGACGATCACTTACCTTTAATAGAATTTTCTTATAATAATAGTTATCACACAAGTATCAACGCTGCACCATTCGAAGCACTTTATGGACGAAAGTGCCGAACCCCAGTCTGTTGGGCAGAAATTGGGGAAAAGCAACTATCTGGACCTGAGATAGTGCAAGAAACAACTGACAAAATCATTCAAGTCAAGGAACGACTGAAAGCAGCATGTGATCGACAGAAGAGCTATACTGATAACCGACGCAAACCCTTGGAATTTCAAGTAGGAGATAAAGTATTATTAAAAGTCTCTCCTTGGAAAGGAGTAGTAAGATTCGTCAAAAGAGGAAAGCTAAGTCCCAGGTATATTGGACCTTTTGAGATTATTAGAAGAATAGGACCCGTAGCCTATCAGCTACAACTGCCAGAGGAAATGGCAGGAAAACATGATGTATTTCATGTATCTAATCTCAAGAAATGCCTAGCTGATGAATCGCTAATGGTACCTCTTAAGGATATAAAAGTAAATGAACAACTCAATTTTGTAGAAAGACCTCTACAGATCGAAGACAGGAAAATCAAGAATCTCAAGCACAAGAGATTAGTTCTGGTCAAAGTGAAATGGGACTCCAAAAGAGGACCTGAGTACACATGGGAGCTTGAATCAGAAATGCAAAGGAAATATCCGCACTTGTTTCAGTAGATCTCGAGGACGAGCTCTAAAACAAGGTGGGGAGGATATAACAACTCTAAAACCGACACCCTCATAATATTTTCGACACCCCAATATATTTTAAAAATATCCCAATATGTCCCTAAAAACACCCCATACGTGAAAACGGGTCCCGAATACCCTAAATATTATCAAAAATAATTAAAAATCAAGTTTTTAAGTTTGTCGCGGGCCGCGTAGACTTCTTAAGAGTCTTACGCGGGCCGCTAGAGATCAAGATGGTGGCGCAGCCCGGTGATGACACGTGTCATTATCGTGGCGAGTCTAGTAGCTAACCCATCCAAGCTACGCCGTTGACTGGGTTTGACGCGGGCCGCGTAGCCCTATGTTAATATTTACGTGGGCCGCGTAAAAGTGAAAGTCAGGCACTATATATAGAATGCATCGGATCTTCAGTCGAAATCGTTCAAAATCGAAATCTCTCTCTCTATTCTGAATATTAGGCATTATAAGGGGGTATTATACCCCCCCCCCCTAAATAGCGAAGTTCTGCTCCGTTGTAAGTATTATAACCCCTGGATACGTATTTAGATACGTTGTCCGATCGATCTAGGGTTCCGTAACGGCTGTCGTGGTTCTGCCCGACGTAGTCGTTGGAATGCCGTCTCGGGGAGGGTATTACTAATGTTAAAATGGGTTATTATACTAACGTGTGTGCATTTGTGTAAATTATAGATAATTCTCAGGAAACCCTTACGGAAAATCTAAGACAGCAGTGTGAGTTGATCCGCTTTTTTGTAAACCTTTTGTGAATTGTTTTTACAAAACCTCATATAATTAAATGTGTACTAAGCAGTTATTGAGTCTTTGTAAGAATACAATTATCATGAGTATGTTGGGGTTTTGTATACAAAATTTGTTACCACCTGGTCAAGGAGTAACAATTCCACAAGTCGGGTCTGACAGTACCATGGATGTTAATTGGTATAACTTGGAAACAAATGTAATTGCGAGATCGCCCAAAATATTGTGAAATGGTTTTTATTTGAACTTGATTAAACTGGGATTCACTCACCAGTATTTCCCACTGACAAATGTTTTTAAAACGCGTTTCAGGTAACAAACTGTGAAAGCCAAATAGAAGCCAGCTGGACAGGACTGAAGGCTTGGAAAAGTGGCAATAAAGTTACCTAAAATAAAATAGATGTTTTTATTAATAAAATAGGATTTATTCTTATGAAAACGCGTGTACTACGAACTTGGGTTTTAACCCATTTGTTTAATGTTATGAAAATGTGGTATTTTACTCTGATTAATATTTCCTAACTACGGTCCTAATGAAAATTTCCGCTGCTAAATTAGACAAACACGCGATACCACCGAAACAGGCTCGCGGCCGCCCGTTCCCAAGGATTAGGGATCGAGGGTTGCGACAGAATGGTTGCATAAGTATAGACGACGGTATTATAATCCGGGTAACGGGTAGAATTTCTCATAAGTGATCTAACCGACAGACAGGGACGTGGGTTGATGGGCAAAGGACTTGGTTTGAGACACGATGCTAATAAAGTTCAATTACGTAAAATTTATTGACATGAATAAGGTTAACGTATGCCGGGAATCGGGTTCATAAACTTATTGTACGGAACTCCGGATAATGTAAAAGGGTTATAGTTATAACATTCATGTGAGGTTTGGGCATAAACATATGAGTTGTTTGATAAAAACATGAACGGGTCGAATAATTCGTAAATGAATATTAAGCCAAAAGCATATAAGTTAAGAATTTCCTTAGTTCGGATGTTAGATTTTGAGTCCATATGATAGAGGATCAAATTACGGTCATGTGGGAAGAAACGGATCGTAAAACGGACAAGAAATGAGAAAGTTATGACCAAATTGTAAAAATTTGTTAAGCTGAAAGTTGCAGGTCAGAACTAGGCGCAAGGTTGCGCCCCCCTGGCACAAGGTTGCGCCCCTGACTGAAGTCTTCTGTATTGCGCCAGAACTGGCACAAGGTTGCGCCAGATCGGTTTCTTCTTGCGCCAATCGCTGGTTCTTTCATATTTTTCGCATTCTTCGACTCCAAACTTGTGTGAAGGCTATCTAGCTATGTTATATGCATTATATAACTACATGTAAGTATGTAAGCATGTACGTATAGACGTGATTATGTTTGCATGTATGTTTTCGGGTGTATGTAAATAGAGGTATGAGTATACATATATGAAAGTATGTACGTATGTATTAAATGGGATTGAATGTACACAAAGAAATAAAGCTTGTATGTATGTAAGTATGTATGTATGTATGCATGTATGTATGTATGTATGTACGTATGAAATGTGTATGAACATACATGTATAGGTACTTATCCATGAAGTAGGATTTGTTGTGCATGAAAAAAAGGATTTTGTATATATGCTTATATATATGGCTCTAACATGTTTGAATAGTCACATTACTAATGGTGTGCCTTGAGAATGGAACATGAATGCAGATACGTAAGTTTGGGCTTACAAAGATTGGATGCTCGGTGTAAAGAATGAACTCAAAAGAATATTATATCGGAGTTGTATAAAATGATAGATTGCTAAGTGGTTATGTATATTTTTATGTCTTTATACTAATGTATATGATGTCACCAATTATTAACGTGTTGGGTGACCGCAGGATAGTCGGATATTCATGACGGACTAGTGATCGAGGGTCGAGTTAAGATCAAGGATTGTACGGGGATGTGATCACATGTTGGAAACCATTTGTAATATAATTTTCTTAATTAGGTATGAATAATGTAAAAGATTTAAATCAAGTCGATTCGAATGGGTTATTAATAAGTTGTATGATTGATATTTCCGCTGCGTCGCTTTTAAGGTTAAAGGTGTTTGGGCATTACAGTACAACTGCAACTGATTATGGCGATGATGTTTGGCATTCGGTTATTCACCATGATTGGTGGCTTTCAAAAGACAACCATGCGAACGACAGTGTCCGGTTCCAACTCGGAAGTACGTAGTGGAGACGGATGTGTGGTGTGTGTCGATTAGTGATATACAATAAACATGTGCTTCCTATAATTGTGCCTTAGTTAATAGCAATTATAGAAATTGATTTCTTTCATTATTTATGGATGGTATTCATCACTAAGATCCGTTACAAACTCAAGAGGTGTTGTCATGGCAGTGTCATTTTCTTTGATTCGTGGTTATGTTCAAGAAGGTGAAAAGAATGGGTAATAATTCACAAGTTTAGTCCTCCTAAATTTAGGATGTTTAAAAAGTCAAATAAAACTTTCTTCAGTTAATTTTACTACATGACAATAACATAAATAATAGGTAAATATAAGAATTCGTATTTTTTATTTATTTCGTTTAGGGTCCGGTTTACAAAATGATGCGGGTTTTCTAGGATCCGTTTTTTTTTTTTGCGGATGTTACAATTTTGACCATGAAATCTCTGGAAAGCTGCTAATAACCCCACCCTATATAGAAATCCCTAATGGACTCAAAGCTGAAGCAAGAACAGGTTTGATCTTTGAAAAACCTAAGATATCTGTCTTTTACAGGGAGTCAATGTAGAAAGGGCAATGTTCAGACTTAGTGAAATATGCAAATACTCCAACAAGACTTTAAATTACATTAGTGATTGCATGAACAAAAAGTAGGAACAACTAATGGTTAAGGGACGTGCGAAAATATATCTTATGAAGCAAATTGAACAGATAATGGATGAATGGATTGAAGCTATAGAGGTCTACAAAGCCCTGTACAAGGAATGAAGCAAACCAATTCCACAAGAGATGAAGTTGAGAAGAGGATGTCTTTACGATTTTGCTTGAAAAACAATTTAAAATTCTATACTTTTGGATGTTTGGTTGAACAATTTCTTTTCAATTGATGTAATCTTGAAAGTTTCTTTTGTCTATCACGTTTCATTTTGTATGTCATACTTGTTATTTTACTTACAACACTTAGGGGGGAAATTGTTAGGAATTTTTTTATGTAAGTGTTGAAGAAAAATAATAAAGGAATCTGATCTCTATGATTAGATTTGATGCTGACAAAGTCAAAAGGTCCAACAAAAATAAGATACTTGACTTTAAGACAACAAAAAAAGAGTCAACATCAAATAAAGATCAGACAGTCATCTACAAGATAAGAAGAAAACTAGATCAGAAGAATCTGGTGTATCTGATGATAAGTATGCATATAGTTATCATCAGAATCAAATCAGAACAGATCATCAAAAATCTGATGATCAAAGTCATCAGATTTCTAATATAGGACTCGTCAGAATTTTGATGAAGCAACTTGCTAAACCGATAAGATTTGCACCAACTCCGAAGTGACTAGTGGATTAATGTATTCAATGAATATGCCAAAAAACTACTTTTCACAAGACAAGTGCATGAATAAACAAATGTTTGTTCATGCCAAACATTCTCTTTAAATAAAGAGTAAATCATCGAAGAGAAAATAAGTTGAACTTTACATTTAATGCATCCTACAGACTCCATTGCCCTTCAACACAAAATTATTTATGTATTTGTTTTGTAATAATAGCTAATAACTTTCCAATCACCTTGTAAGCATTCAAAGTGATTTAAACTTGAAAATTTTGTAGCTCAATTTCTTGATAATCTGATTTCTAAATTACGCACATTAGGCTATAGGGTGTGGTCATGACCCTTATGATCACCATGACCCTCCATATTAGCGCCATGTCACCTACTTCTAATCCATTATCCAAAACCACTACTCTAAGGGTGTGGTTATGACTCAAACCACTATTATCTTACTTTAATTTATTTTTGTGAAAATGAAAGAAAATATTAAATATGGAAAGTAGGCTCATGGTTTCCATGGTTTAATCCATGGGAATCATGGTGGATGAGACAAGGGGGTGGTGTAGCAATCCATTAATGGTCCTACGTGACGATTAATGACCCAACCATGCCCCTCACACCCTATAGCCTTATTTTCTACATTTGTTGAAATCATTTACCAAATTTAGTTGAAGTTGTTATCTGAGATCAACACTTCCAAATATACCACCAAGAAAAAAGATATCTACAACAGTAATTACCAAGAGGGTCTTCAACCAAAAAATAAAGTGGTAATATGCCCAAAATATATATCATATTGGCATGTTACAACAACGAAGATGGCGGCGACAACAACGATAATATTTATAGCATTGATAAAAATAATATTAATAATAATAATAATAATAATAAGTGATAATATTAAAACGAAAATTAAAATAACCTTAAATGTTAATAATATTAAAAATAGTAATATTAGTGTATATGACAATTGAGGTAGATCTTGTGAACAGTGTTGATTTTTTTTTTTTTTTTGTCTTTTGTTTTTTTGTTGCTTTTTAAATTGGTTTACATTTCAGTCCCTCAAATTTGTATGAATCACTTCTGGCCATTTAAGTTTTATGTTTTTCTTTTGGGTCTTTAAGTTAAGACTTTCTAGGTATAAAGAGTAAATTGTCATTTTAGTCCCTGAGTTTTGTCCAAATTTACCATTTTAGTCCAAATAGTTTTTTTTTTCGCCTCTGAGTCCCGGATTTTTTCCTTTTGTTGCCATTTTGATCACATACACTGACTCCATCCAAAAACTCCATCTTTAACCAGGGGTAATTTGGGGATTTTCATTTTAAATGTTTTCAATTGCCATTTTGATCCAATTCCAAAAAATCAAAAAAAAATCCAAAAAATCAAAAAAATTCCAAAAAATTCTAAAAAATCATAAAAATTTTAAAAATCCAAAAAATCCGTTTCGGCGCGAACCAATTCGACCCGTACCGTTTCGAAGCCAAACCATTTCAAGCCGAACCGTTTCGACCCGTATCGTTCCGAACCGTACCGTTTCGAACCGAACCGTGCCGTATCGAACCGAACCGTTTCGACCCGTACCGTTTCGAGCTGAACCGTTTCGACGCGAACCGTTTGGACCGTATCGTTTCGAACCGTACCGTTAAGATGCGAACCGTTTCAACCCGAACCGTTTCGACCCGTACCGTTTCGACCCGTACCGTTTCGACCCGTACCGTTTCGACCCGAACCGTTTCGACCCGAACCGTTTCGACCCGAACCGTTTCGACCCGAACCGTTTCGACCCGAACCGTTTCGATCCGAACCGTTTCGAACCGTACCGTTTCGACCCGAACGGTACGGGTCGAAACGGTTCGGTTCGAAACGGTTCAGCTCGAAATGGTTCGGGTTCGAAACGGTACGGGTCGAAACGATTCGGTTCGATACGGCACGGTTCGGTTCGAAACGGTATCCGAACCGTTTCGAACCGTACCGTTTCGACCCGAACGGTACGGGTCGAAACGGTTCGGTTCGAAACGGTTCAGCTCGAAATGGTTCGGGTTCGAAACGGTACGGGTCGAAACGATTCGGTTCGATACGGCACGGTTCGGTTCGAAACGGTACGGGTCGAAACGGTTCGCGTCAAAACGGTTCAGCTCGAAACGGTTCGGTTCGAAACGGTTCGGTTCGAAAGGGTTCCGCTCGAAACGGCTCGGTTCGATACGGCACGGTTCGGTTCGAAACGGTACGGGTCGAAACGGTTCGTCTTGAAACGGTTCGGCTTCGAAACGGTACGGCTCGAAACGGTTCGGGTCGAAACGGTACGGGTCGAAACGGTTCGCGTCGAAACGGTTCGGGTTCGAAACGGTTCGCGCCGAAACTTATTTTTTGGATTTTTTAGAATTTTTATTATTTTTGAGAATTTTTTGGAATTTTTTTATTTTTTGGAATTTTTTTGATTTTTTGGAATTGGATCAAAATGGCAATTGAAAACATTTAAAATGAAAATCACCAAAATACCCCTGGATAAAGATAGAGTTTTTGAATGGAGTTAGTGTATGTGATCAAAATGGCAACAAAAGGGAAAAGTCAGGGGCCTAGAGGCGAAAAAAAAACTATTTGGACTAAACTGGCAAATTTGGACATAACTCAGGGACTAAAATGGTAATTTACTCTAGGTATAAATTTGAGTTTATTAATTTTTCTTTGGGTCTTTGACTTAGAGTTTTCTTGGTATAAATTCGAGTTTTTCTACATTTTAAGCTAGCTCGCGGTATAAGTTCGTGTTTGTCTTTGCCTATGTTTTACGTCACGTTTCGGTATAAATTCGCGTTTTTTATGATTTTTTTTCTGGTTTTGATCGTTGTTTGCTTACTACTTAGCATGGTTTTACGAGCCCTGCGCCCGCAACACGGGGGTCAAACACTAGTTAGTAATAGTTACAATTATCAAAATAGCAATAACAATAACAATAATAATAATAATAATAATAATAATAGAAAACAATAATAATAGCAAAATTAATAACAAGTAATAGTATTAGCATTAGGTCTTAGGATCATGTAAAAAGAACATTTTTCGTGAGAAATGTGAAAAGACAAAAGAATTGACATGTAGTTATCATGTTTTGGACTTAGGCTTGATGTTTTTGGTTGTTTTGGCAAGAAAAACATCAAACATAACAAGTTAAGACACAATGTAATGAGTTCTAGGCTTAAAACTTAAAACACTATTCCAAGAACATTAAGTAGTGTGTGTTTTAAGTGTTAAGCAGTGTGTTTTAATTGTGTTTTCACGCCCATAATACGTTGGATTATGTTTTAAATTGTTATATTTGGTGTTTTTTTTGCCAAAACATCCCAAAACATTATGCCTAAGTCCAAAACATGATGCATATATGTCAATTCCTATGTCTTCTTACACTTCTAAAAAAAAAAAATTTACAGGAACTTCACCCATAGCATTAGTACTAAAGTAATAAAAAATCATAAAGCTTAATACTCTTATGGTGATTGGTGAGGTAATTACTATCATGATTTCTTCTCAAGAAGATGCTCGAGCTTTGAAAATTGTGATCGACAGAAGAGCTTTGTTGATAACAGACGAAAACCATTGGAATTTCAAGTAGGAGATAAAGTATTGTTAAAGGTCTCTCCTTGGAAAGGAGTGGTAAGATTCATCAAAAGATGAAAGCTAAGTCCCATGTATATTGGACCTTTTGAGATTATTAGAAGAATAGGACTTGTAGCCTATCAGCTACAATTGCCAGAGGAAATGGCAGGAATACATGATGTGTTTCATGTATCTAATCTCAAGAAATGCTTAGCTGATGAATTGCTAATGGTACCTCTTAAAGATATAGAGGTGAATGAACAACTCAAGTTCGTAGAAAGAACTCTACAGATCGAAGACAGGAAAGTCAAGAACCTCAAGCATAATAGACTAGTTCTGGTCAAAGTGAAGTGCGACTCCAAAAGAGGACCTGAGTTCACATGGGAGCTTGAATCTGAAATGCAAAGGAAATACCCACACTTGTTCCAGTAGATCTCGAGGACGAGCTCTAAAACAAGGTGGGGAGGATATAACAATCCTCAAGAAAACCGACACCCTCGAATTAATTCCAACACCCTAATATATTTTAAAATATCCTAATATGTCCAAAAATACACCCCATACGTGAAAACGGACCCCGAATACCCTAAATATTATCAAAAATAATTAAAAATCAAGTTTTTAAGTTTGTCACAGGCCGCATAGACTTCTTAAGAGTCTTACGCGGGCCGCTAGAGATCAAGATGGTGGCTCAGCCCGGTGATGACACGTGTCATCATCGTGGCGGGTCTAGGCGATGATCCGGACAAGCTATAACGTTGACTGGGTTTGACGCGGGCCGCGTAGCCCATTGTTATCATTTACGCGGGCCGCGTAAAAACTGACAAACTCGGCGATATCCTTCTTGCTATCATTTCTCCAAAAGTTGACAAACTCGGAGGCCCTATATAAAGGAGGTCTCGGGTTTCAGTCAGAAATTGTTCAAATTGTCTTTCTTTCTCTCAAATCTGAATTATAGGCATAATAATCGGGTATTATACCCCCCTAAATAGCGAAGTTCTGCTCCGTTGTAAGTATTATAACCCCTGGATACGTATTAGATACGCTGCCCGATTGATCTAGGGTTCCGTAACGGCTGTCGTGGTTCTGCCCGACGTAGTCGTTGGAATGCCGTCTCGGGGAGGGTATTACTAATGTTAAAATGGGTTAATATACAAACGCGTGTGCATTTGTGTAAATTATAGATTGTCACCAGGAAACCCTTACGGAAAAACTACGACAGCAATGTGAGTTGATCCGCTTTGTGTAAATTGCTTTTACAAAACCTCATACAATTAAATGTATATTAAACAGTTATTGAGTATTTGTAAGGATACAATTATCATGAGTATGTTGGGGTTTTGTAAACAAAATTTGTTACCACCTGGTCAAGGAGTAACATTTCCACAAGTCGGGTCTGACAGTACCATGGATGTTAATTGTTATAACTTGGAAACAAATGTAATTGCGAGATCGCCCTCAGTACTGTACAATGGGTTTTACTTAAACTTGATTAAACTGGGATTCACTCACCAGTATTTCCCACTAACAAATGTTTTTAAAACGTGTTTCAGGTAACAAACTGTGAAAGCCAAATAGAAGCCAGCTGGACAGCACTGAAGGCTTGGAAAAGTGGCAATAAAGTTACCTAAAATAAAATAGATGTTTTTATAAAAAAAAAATAGGATTTATTCCTATGAAAACGTGTGTACTACGAACTTGGGCTTTATCCCATGTATTTAATGTTATGAAAATGTGGTATTTTACTCTGATCAATTATTTCCTAACTACAGTCCTGATGAAAATTTCCGCTGCCAAATTAGACAATACGTGATACCACCGAAATTGGCTCGCTGCCGCCCGTTCCCGGGGATTAGGGATCGGGGTTTGCGACACCGTGTTTTTTTACCCGCCTTTTTTTATGCGGCGTTTTTTACGCCCCGTTTTTACTCGCCGTTTTTTTACGCGCCGCTTTTTACGGTTGTAAAAAAGATATTTTACAAAAAAAAATTACGGATGTAAAAAACATTTTTTATAAAAATTGTTTTTTTACAAAAAAACGTTTTTTTTTTCACAAAAAAAAATTTACGGTTTACGGTATAAATTTTTTTTACCTCAAATTTTTACGTTTTACGTTTTGCGGGATTATTTTTTTTACTTAAAAGTTTACGTTTTACCTTAAAAAGTTTTACGTTTTACAGTTTACGTTTTACGTTAAAAGGTTTTACATTTTAAAGGAAAATGTTTTACGTTTTACAATTTACGTAAAGTTTTACGTTTTACAGTTTACGTTTTACGTTAAAAGGTTTTACGTTTTACGTTTTAAAGGAAAATGTTTTACGTTTTACAATTTACGTAAAGTTTTACGTTTTAAGAGATAAAAAAATTTACGTGAAATTTTACGTTTTATGTTTTACGTAAAATTTTTAAAGTTTTACGTTTTACGTTAAAATTTTTACGTTTTACATTTTAACTTTTACGTTTTACATAAACCGTTTTACGTTAAATTTTTAAAGTTTCGCGTTTTACGTTTTACATTAAGATTTTTACATAAAGTTTTACAATTTACAATTTACAATTTACAAAAAAAAGTTTTACGAATTACTTTTTTTTACTGAATCTTTTTTACACAAAACGAACTCATCCAAAAAACGCGGCTCGGTAGATGTCTCAGATAGATTGAACTTATCATCATCGACTTAAAAAAATTATAAAAAACCAACAAAAAAAATCAAAACAATGTGTGGATTCTTGAAAAAACGGGGTTTGGCTCAGAGTTTCCAATAATCAAGGCTGCAAAGTGGGGTTGCAGGTTTAAAAAATCTACCCTCCACCATCCTTGCCGCACCATCGTCATCAAAATATACGTTTTTTTTTTTTGCATCATCACCGCCCAATCCAACAGATAAAAAATCCACATAATTGCAGTTATCACAAAAATACCACAGAATCAAGAATACAAATCAATAGAATCAAAAACAAAAATCAACCCCCAACATTCCAAAAATACCAACAGAATCAAGAACAGAAATACGAGCAGACGGGGGGGGGGGGGGGGGGGGGCGGCTACCACCCTATTACGGTGGCGCCGTAGAGAGGTTGAATCAAAGGATCCACCCATAAACAAGTTAATTCCGGTAAAAATACTCAGCATCAATTCACGAAGCTCACAAAACGATTGATCTGGAAGATGGTCATAACATATCATTCTAAGATCAGCAGCAGAAACAACCTTTAAGTTCTCCAAAACAGGAAAGATTTTGGTGTCAATCAAGGATTCAACCCCGGTATAACCATAGACCTCCAAACATCTCAAGTGTTTGAAACCTTTCCTCAAGTCATTACACAATATAATCATTATCCTCTTCCCCACCAACCACCTCCTCTACCACCGACTATGGGTGGCCACCACCGGTTCACATCCCCCCTCACCCACCCCTTCTGTCACACCCCGAATTTCCACGTATTACCGGTGGGCCCGGTAGGGGAGTATCGTGACGTGGTTGGCAACATAATAGTCAAACAACACAATATTTAAATGCACAGCGGAAGCAAAGTATAGATTCATTTCAACCAAACAATATTGTAATATTAAGTATCACAAATAGTCGAATATAAATCCACATGTAGATCAAAATAAAAGGAAACAGTGTTCAACAGTCTATGACATCCAAGCTTGCGAGACTTATTGAGGATGCTAGGAGAAAAGCCAGCCTATTACGCGTAGTACCTGCACTTAACCTTTTTGAGAAAATACATCAGTTTACACTGGTAAATACAATCAACCGACTCATTTTGAAAAGGTTTAATAAATAATGGATTTGAATGCACATGGCACAAATAATATTTTATAACTTGGGATAATTATTTGAATATAATACTCGTAAAAGATTTACATGTTTCTTATGCGTTCAGTAGCCGGATCGAGCCGGGTTAAAGGTCAATAGACACACCACATTATGTAAATGAGACACTGACAGGTGTACGCCTACACCTGTGTGCTAAGGTCGTGGCCATTTCGTAAAATGATGCCAGGGATATCCGGGACACGGTCATTAACCCCCCAAAGGCTTTAAGCAAACAAAACAATTTAAACGGTCATCTCGATAATACTTAACCCCCAAAACGACTAAGGTCGAATGACCGACCAAGCGGTATTTTATATACCGTACCCCAAGCCGTATAAGGGAAAATAAGTTAAAAGTATTTACCTGAGCAAGTATAAATCAAAATCAGCGAGTGCAAGTATCTTTTACTGGTTCTCCTAATCTGGAACGAAGGTTTATAATAACCTATTAGAATCCTAACGGGTCTTTAGTTAAGCTTAAGCTTAGACCGGTTAGTTTTAAAGATACGGTTCGTACGCACGATTAAGCGAAGACCGGATAGAATGTGATTTAGACCCGATAAGTTTGAAGACTTGCTTAATATGGGTATATTATACACATTCTGGATTTTGAGATAAAACCGATAAGGTTTGACCCGTTTCGGCTAATTTATGTAAACTAGTTACATAAACCGAACCGAACGCGTATGAAGCGTAACGGGTAACCATAAGAGTCCTAAACAGGTTTCCTAAGTTAACATGCCTTAAATATGTTGTGATATCAGTAGGATATCTTCCATTATGCCCATAACGAGTTTAATCTCATATTAAGCCCCGTAGGGGTATTTTGGTCATTTTAAAGGTTATAAAAGGAATTAATTAAGTTTCTGTGAACCGGGTCTGAATAAATCAGTAAAATATCTTATTTAAACAGGTTATAACTTTTGGTTATAAGTCTTATATGCCAAAATAGTTTTAAACCCCAAACTATGCGTTTAATACGCGTATAAAGCCGTTTTAAGCGACGTACGGGTTAAAATAGGATTCTGAGTTTTCTAATCAGTTAAACAGGTTCAAAACACTACATTTATTATTTAAAATCAGTAGCAATTGGATTGGCCTCAAAAGAACTTGTAAAACTCATTTTATGGCGGAAAAGGGTATATTCGGTATTTACCGAATCAAGGCACTAATCCTAGCTTATGATCAGTTTAAAAATAATTAAAAATCTTCAAAAATCCCAAAATATTATATTACATCAATGGGTAAAAGGTTTGGTGTCAAAAATGGGGTTTAGATAGGCTTTACGCTAATGACGTCGTTAAATCACTAAGAAGCGTTCTAATTACGTCATTGAGCATAACTCCTAATCTATATGTCCAACTGATGTAAAAATTTACGAACATGTTTAATAATCAGTAACCAAGATTATTTTACTTTCATATTTCCAAAATTCTCGTTTTATGGTCATAAGGGCATTACGGTCAATATTTAGGCGATTAACGGAAACGTCGGACAATTAAGGATTTATGTGATATAAACGCAGAGGGTTATACACACATGTAACTAGGTCCTAATGGAACTTTAAGGCATGTCTAAACCTATCTAAACCGGGTCAGAACTGAAGTCAAAGCAAAAGTCAAACTTTTGCGTCTTTCGGTTCCGAATCGGTTCAAAACAGAAAGTTGTCGAATCAAACAAGCTTAGACAAGTTCTCATACTTATTATTAGGTTGTATGAATGATAAAACAGGTTACACGCCTTCTATATTGTTAATTACGCGTTTAATCAAAGTTTAGCATTTCTGTTGACTTTTTCGGACAACGTTTGACTCGACAAACGACCTAGTTAGGATTGGAATCAGTGGGTACCCTTATAAGGGTTTAATACCCATATAATTACCTACTTAACGGTACTTTTAAATCGAGATAAGATTGAGCCAAATATAAATAATCTTGAAGTCAAACCGTAGTTACGACGGTTTGACTTTTAGCTAAATAACTAAGCTAAACTCAAAACAAGAAGGTTAAACATACTTACACTTGTCTAAGGATGATTAGGAAGCTCTTGTGTCAGCTCTTGTGCTCCTCAAAATGTCCAGAAGTTGAAGTGTGGTTGCATGTTGCAACATGAGACTTATATAATGACTTTGATCATACTAGATTGATGCCAAATAGGTCTACTAACAATCAAAGATGTAAACATGTGTCTTCTATATGCTAAATACCATCATAGGCAGCCCATGGTATCGAAAACTTGAGTTTTAAGTCGGTTAAAACATCAACAGGCAGCTGGCTGTTGCTTCTGTCGCTGGTAGCTGTCACGCGGCCAGCGTAAAGGTCTTAAGGACCTTACGCGGCCCGCCTTAGACCACGGATCAGGTTACAAATGTTTCTTTAATTGCACTTTTGGCCCTTAGTCCCCCGAAAGGTCATTTTCACATGGTTTCTTGCATTTTAAACCTTTATATTTGACATATGGGGGCTTTAAGGCTTATACCATCTTTGTCAAGTCCTCGGGTAACTTTGTGATCACCCGAAAAACCCTAATTTTCAATGTTGACGCTTCTAACCCTCACACACAAATTTTATCATAACTTTCTCATACGTTAACGAAACTTTGTGAAATTTTTATGGTGCATTCTAGTGAGCATAATTAATCGTTACAAAGCTTCGGGTTTGCTAAAAGGTCACTCAGAGGTATATCTTAACATGTTGACACATTTAACCCCTGTAGTTTGTAATCTCTCACTTTCTTTCACAATTCGATTCGTATGATCCATGATCCATTCGTTTAAGGTTATAAACCTCATGTAGGGTTATTGTAAAGTATATTTATTCATTGTTGACACTTTGAACCCTTATATTTATATAGTTTCATTGTTTGTCAACTTTAGTCCTTCAAGAACATTCTTTCACACGTTCAAACCTATGACACGTGTCAACACATCATAGGACGTAAATTTTCGAGGTGTTACATCCTCACCCCCTTAAAAGAAATCTCGACCTTGAGATTTACTGAAACAGATAAGGGTACTTTTCTTTCATCGTGGACTCAACCTCCCACGTATACTCGGGACCTCTACGGGCATCCCATTTGACCTTTACAATCCGTACATGCTTCCTTCGAAGCTTCTTAACCTGTCGATCCTCGATCGACAATGGTTTTTCCACAAATTTCAAGCTCTCATCTATATGCACATCTGTATGGGGTATGACCAGTGATTCGTCAGCGAAACACTTCTTCAGATTGCAGATGTGGAACACATTGTGTATACTACTGAGCTCTTCAGGTAAGTTTAACTTATAGGCAACTGACCCGACACGTTCGATAACCTCAAAAGGTCCTATGTATCTCGGGCTTAGCTTGCCTTTCTTACCAAACCCCATCACTCCCTTCCAGGGTGATACTTTAAGTAAGACTTTATCACCTACTTCAAAGTGAAAAGATTTACGCTTGGGATCAGCGTAGCTCTTTTGCCTATCTCGGGCAGCTTTGAGACGATCACGAATTTGGACAATCTTGTCCGTCGTTTCAAAGACTATCTCCGGTCCTGATAACTGAACATCTCCAACTTCCGCCAAACAAACGGGCGTTCTACACTTACTACCGTATAAGGCCTCGAAAGGCGCAGCTTTAATGCTGGTGTGGTAGCTATTGTTGTAGGAGAACTCAATTAGTGGTAGGTAGTTATCCCAACTACCACCCAAATCAATCACACATGCACGAAGCATGTCTTCCAACGTTTGAATAGTACGCTCACTCTGACCGTCTGTCTGAGGATGGTAAGCCGTACTAAAATTCAAACGCGTGCCCAAAGATTGTTGGAAGCTTTTCCAAAAATGTGACGTGTATCTAGTATCTTGGTCAGAGATAATAGACACAGGTATGCCATGTAAGGCTACAATCTTATCAACGTATAACTGGGCTAACATGTCGGAGCTATAAGTCTCCTTGATGGGTAAGAAATGAGCTGACTTAGTCAGTCTATCAACGATCACCCATATAGTATCATTGCCTTTCCTTGTCTTTGGCAGCTTGGTGATGAAATCCATCGTCACCATCTCCCACTTCCATGTGGGAAGTTCAGGCTGTTGTAGCAAACCTGACGGCTTTTGATGTTCTGCTTTGACTTGCGCACACGTTAAACATTTAGCTACATAGGTAGCTACAGACTTCTTCAAGCCTATCCACCAATAGTTTGCCCTTAGGTCCTGGTACATCTTATCTGCTCCAGGATGAACGGAGTATTTGGAACTATGGGCTTCCTGGAGGATAACATCTCTTAGTCCTCCATAAATTGGAACCCATATTCGTCCATTCAATCTTAATATTCCGTCCTTGCTAAGTGTTAACTGCTCCTCAGTTACCCCTAGCTTTTCGTTAGGATAATTAGCTTCCAACACAGCTTCCTTCTATGCAGCTAACAACCTTTCAATCAAATTGTTCTTTATTTCCATGCGCTTGGCATTGATTCGGATGGGTTTTACCTTCTCCTTTCGACTCAAGGCATCGGCGACTACATTCGCCTTGCCGGGATGGTATCTTATTTCACAATCGTAATCATTCAGAGTTTCCATCCAACGGCGTTGCCTCATGTTCAAGTCTTTCTGATTGAACAGATGTTGAAGGCTCTTATGATCAGAATAGATCACACATTTGATTCCATATAAGTAGTGCCTCCAAAGTTTTAGTGCGAATACAACGGCACCCAACTCCAAGTCATGGGTGGTGTAATTCTTTTCGTGCACCTTTAACTGGCGTGAAGCATAGGCAATGACTTTGCCTTTCTGCATAAGCACACACCCCATCCCGGTGTGTGATGCATCACAATAAACTACAAACTCCTCTATTCCATCAGGCAATGTCAGTACTGGAGCATTGCTCAACTTTTGTTTCAGAATATCGAAGGATTCCTGCTGCTTAGGACCCCAGTCAAACTTAATCTTCTTACGTGTCAGCGAAGTCAGGGGTGCAGCAATCCTTGAAAAATTTTCAATGAATCGCCTATAGTATCCTGCCAAACCTAGGAAGCTACGTATTTCTGTAGGCGTCTTTGGCTCATGCCAATTCATGACAGCTTCAACTTTAGCGGGATCTACTTGGATACCACGCTCACTAACAACATGTCCAAGAAATTGGACTTCCCGAAGCCAGAATTCACACTTCGAGAACTTGGCATAGAGCTTTTCTTTATGAAGTAGTTCCAGAATGCAGTGAAGATGCTTTTCATGATCAGCTTGGTTCTTCGAGTAGATGAGAATGTCGTCAATGAAGACGATGACGAATTTATCTAAGTGCGGCTTGCAAACGCGATTCATGAGATCCATGAATGCGGCCGGTGCATTAGTGAGCCCAAAAGGCATCACTAGGAACTCGTAATGACCATAACGAGTCCTAAATGTTGTTTTGTGCACGTCTTCATCTCTAACCTTCAATTGATGGTAGCCTGACCTCAAGTCAATCTTCGAGAAGAAACTTGCCCCTTGCAGTTGATCGAACAGATCGTCGATTCTGGGCAAAGGATACCTATTCTTGATAGTGACCTTATTAAGCTCACGGTAGTCGACACATTTGACATGTTGACACATTTAACCCCTGTAGTTTGTAATCTCTCACTTTCTTTTACAATTCGATTCGTATGATCCATGATCCATTTGTTTAAGGTTATAAACCTCATGTAGGGTTATTGTAAAGTATATTTATTCATTGTTGACACTTTGAACCCTTATATTTACATAGTTTCATTGTTTGTCAACTTTAGTCCTTCAAGAACATTCTTTCACACGTTCAAACCTATGACACGTGTCAACACATCATAGGACGTAAATTTTCGAGGTGTTACACCTTCACCCACTAATCGCCGGAGAAACGATGGGGTCACCATCAACAGTGGTGGTGGCGGTGGTGTCGCCGATGAAAGTGATGAGATATGAAGCTTTCAGACACCCACCCACCCCTGTGCGGCGGCGGCGTCCACCGGAGCTCTTATCTCCACCTAAAAACCATCATAAAACCTTCGAGATCACCCTCACCCCAGCCACCGTTCTCCTTCGCTCCTCACCACCTCCCACCGCCGACGGTATCGACTGAAACAGGGGATGTTTTTTATGGTGATTTTTGGTGTGGGTGTTTGGGGAAAACATAGCATAGATTTGGGGATGAAGGAGCTTGAGAGAGATATGAGAGATGATATATCAAAAGAAAAAGTCTGCTGACTTTAAATGAAGAGAGAGATAAATTGGACATTTGAAGGAAATGACTAAAATACCCCTTATTCTGATTGGTGGAGAGTGGTTCTCGCGGTTCTCACAACTGGGGTGGTTTTCATTTTAGCGGCTCCCTATATACATGCATATATACATATATATATATATATACACACATATATATATAGGGTCAGGATTTAGAGAGAACGGTGAAAAGTGTGAGAACGGTGAGAACGATTTTGGTGGTGACATGTGGCATTGATGTTAAATTACACTAAGGGGTAATATTGTCAAAAAACCCACTCATATGAACTGGGTGTTCAAATAAAACGCCATAAAAACACCCAATTCAGAAAAACACCATGAAAATACCCAGTTAAAACGCCATAAAACACTCAAAAAAGCTATTGTTATGCACGCACAAAAAAGCTATTTTTTGAGCTATAATTTACAACAGCTAAAAAAAACATTTTTTTGAGCAAATAGCTCACAGTTAAAACGCCATAACAAAAAAAGCTATTTTTTAGCTATAATTTACAATAGCTAAAAAAACCATTTTTTGAGCCATATAGCTCAAAAAACGCCATAAGCTCCCAGTTAAAATGTCACGCAAAAAAAAGCTATTTTTTGAGCTATAATTTACAACAACTCAAAAAAAAAAAAAATTTTGAGCCATATAACTCCGAGTTAAAATGCCATAAAAAAACTATTTTTTTGAGCTATAATTTACAACAACTCAAAAAAACATTTTTTGAGCCATATATAGCTCAAAAACACCAAAAAAAAACTATTTTTTTTAGCTATAATTTACCTAAAAAAAACATTTTTTGAGCCATATAGCTCAAAAAAATCATTTTTTTTTTGTGTCTAACCGCCTAAATTAATATTTTTTGAGCTCAGAAAAATCATAATTTGTACTGTAAAAACGCCATAAAACACCTAGTTCAGAAAAACGCCATGAAAAAACTCAGTTGAAAACGCCATAAAACACTCAATTCAGAAAAACGCCATGAAAATACCTAGTTCAGAGAAACGCCATGAAAATACATAGTCTATGAACTTGGGTGTTAATCGGAGCCCCACGGTGGTCGACCGGCAGTGGTGTAACAGAGAGGTGAGTTAGGTGGTTGCCGTGATGGAGGTTAATCGGAGATGGTCGGTGGTAGGTGGTAGTCGGTGGGTTTATGTGACCGGTGGTAGGTACGGCGGCGAGGTGATCGAAAATCAGAGGTGTCGGCGGTAATGGAGAAGGAGATGGGAGAGGGGATAATCGGTGGTGGTCAGTCGTGGTGGGTATGGTCATCATCATCGACCAACCACCATCATCTTCACAGTTGGGTGGCCGGCAACGGTGGCCGGAATTTGGCCGGTATATGGCCGGTATGTGATTGTCGCTGGAAAACGAGGCCACAACGGTGGCCGGTATATGGCCGGCACCGGTTGCCCGCTCCTGGTCCCCATTTTTGAAATAGTGAAGTGTGACAACTCGAGTTTTCAAGGTCTTTCCTCGACACGTTACTTGTTTACAGTCATGTTTTCTTAACTCGTTGTGTTGTAACTTGTTCATGATTGTTATATGATTTATGTGTTACATGATTGTTAATTAGTAATAAAACTTATGAGCTGTTTGAATTATAAACTTAACATGTGCATTCTCACCTTCATGGCTACGACGAAACATAGAAGTTTCGCCATACTCCTTACTCGACGAAACATGGTTGCCCGACGAAACTGGGGTTTCGTCACCCCTACGCGACGAAACATTGAGGTTTCGTCGGAAGGAATTTTGCCATAACAGGCCTCGGCCCAGGGAGGTTTCGGCCCAACTCCTCATTATATTAAAACTTCTCATTCATCAGTTACGTAAAATACACAAACCCTAGAGCATTCCTTATCTTCCCCTGCTACCGACGGCAAACCTTTCTAGACTCAAGCCGTTCTTCTATCTAGTCTGGATTAAGGTTAGCATATGTTTCCCAAATATTCTGATTGATCTACTTGTCGTACGTGGTTGTGTGTGTTATATGTGAAAGATTAGTGAGGCAACAGTATTCATGATTGGGTTATGCGATAACGATTAGTGTATTAACAGTGTTGTAATAGGATCTATGGGGAAATTCGTGTATGCATGACATGACAACTGTAAAGCGAATGCTTGGGAAACAAATGAATTGGTAAGGATGCGATCTAATTGACTATGACCCTTAGTGACACGATTAGGGTAAAGGGTTAGATTGTTATGCTGGTTACGTATGTTGGGATTTAATCGTTTGATTAGGGTTATACTTGTAAATGATGTTCAAATGATGAATTGGTTAATAACTAGGGTTGATGCTCTATTTGATGTTTGTATAGCAGGTTATCACTGTTTATGAATGATTAAATGATTATGTGTTACAGTTATGTACATGTCCCTGGTCTAGTAACGTATGATTCGTGGCTAGGTTTGATGTTGATGATTAACTGTTAGGTTGTAATTAGGGTTTTGGTGTGTATGTTTAACTGTTATGTGACGAAACATGTGGGGGTTTCGTCATCTTGCATACCGACGAAACTTGAGGAGTTTCGTCACTCTAGTGCCGACGAAACAAGAGGTGTTTCGTCATTCACGGTGCCGAAGAAACATCAAGTGTTTCGTCGCTTGAGGTTTCGCCGCCCTGAATGTCACCACAGTAACATACTGTAGTCTAGAATATGCATGGTGATGTATGATTCTGTTACTGATTGTTACTGTCTGTTAGTTATAGCACACTTAAATACTAAATTCTGTTGTGGATCATGCTCGAGAATAGTGAAATCGTATGATTCTGAATAACTGTTAAGATGTTCAAATGCACACCGTGGTTTTATATTATACGTGAACCCTGTGGATGTAAACTGATTGTGTACGTATGAATACTATAGGCTTTGACTGAATTATTGTGAACAAGTAGTTAATCAAACCGAGCAAACCAAGGTGAGTTCACACTTTTATAAGGCATGGGATTCCCGGTGGTTTGGGAATGGGTTAAGAAGCTAAAACGAAACCTACATATTCACCTTTAACAGAATATGTACCTCTATCCTCGTTGAGAAGGATGACAACATTAACCTGCGTATTCTCCTTAGATAGATTACGTACCTCCGTCCTCAGTTGGGAGGACGACAACCTATAACTTACTAGACAAAACTCTATCATTAAGTCCCTCATTTTTATATCGACTTAATCGCCGGGCCAATGGCGAGCGGGTCATTAGTTAATAGCGCTATTAGGGTTGACAAGCCTCACACCGTGCCGGGAGGACGGGCGTGCACTAATGGATCTGGGCACTTAGTCAATGATGATAGACATTGACGTAGGGCACAACTTTCTCAGTCAGTTGTCGATATGGTAACGGTCTAGCGGTTACATGGGGTAGCCCCCACTGGTTATGGTTTGGGAAACAATGGATTGGATAACTCATGGTTTTGAATGAACTCGTGGTTTTTGAAACAACTATAAATTGGATAACCAAATGTGAACTCGCTCAACTTTATTGTTGACTCGTTGTTACATGCCTTGCAGGTCGTTAGATGTTATCTGGAGCTTGCAGGGGAGCGGAAGTCGTTGTGGTACATGGACTGTTGAGTTCCATGATAAACATTGAACTCTTAAACTTATACTTTGGTTTTTGGTTTTAAACTTTATTGCTTCCGCTGATAACTTGATTTGGATTAACTTGGATGAACACCAATTATATTGTGTGGTTGGACTTTTATTTATTTAAACTACTTTGTTCAATATGATTGGTGGCTGGATCCTGGTCAGGCACGCCTCCTGCGGTGTTACTCTGCTCGTGGATTTTGGGGGTGTGATAGAAGAAGTGAAGAAGATGGAGTGGTGGGTTAGCAAAAGATCTACAATTAGAAAAAGTGAGGAGAGAAGAGAGAGACAATTAAATAGGGGACATAGACATTTCTGATGTCATTAATGAAGAGAGAGAGTGTGAGAGATTAGACATTTGGGGTAAAAGACCAAAACACCCTTTTAGTTGGCATAATCTGATTGGTTGAAAGTGGTTCTCGCGGTTCTTACAACTGGAGGTGGATCCTATTTTAGCGGCTCCCTATATATATATAGGCTAGGAGTTGGCTACAAAGTCCAAATTTCTTAAAAAGTGTAAAAAGTAATAAAACACCATAATGTCAATCATAAAACACATCAAAAATCCACAAATTGACAAATAAATTAATGTAGAAAGCTAAAACATCATATATGTTGGTTTTGTGTTATGTTGTGTAAGATAAGACTCTGATTATGGAATGACAAACATTATTGTGTTTTATGTTGATTAGCATGTTGTGTTTTATATTCAAAGTTCTACGTTGATGTGTTTGAAGTTGTTATGGACTATTAGAGTATGAAGATGGTGTTTTAGTAATATTTACTCTGTTATTTGTTGGTTTTAGGTGAGTTTATGGTTAAAATTATAATGTTTTGTGACTTTTTACAATTTTTAAGAAATTTGTACTTTGTAGCCAAACCTCACCCTATATATATATATAAACCGCGAGAACCAATGTGAACACAACCAAAAATACCTAAAAAACACAAAAAAAAATTAGTATTTTTTTATAAAAAATCGTTAATTTTAGTAGCCAATTGTGAAAGTAAAATGGGATACCCGTAGAGGCCCAAAATACACGTGGGAGGTTGAATCCACGATGAAACAGAAATACCCTCATTTATTTCAGTAAATCTCGAGGTCGAGATTTCTTTTAAGGGGGTGAGGATGTAACACCTTGCATAATCAAGCCAATACAGTGGTGACACGTGTCATAAACCCTATTATGTTAAAAAGATAATTTGAGGGACTAAAGTTGTCAAACAGTGTAAAGATGTATGTGGAAGGACCAAAAGTGTCAACATGCCAATCATGTGCCTCTGTTGACCTTACACAATGTTCGTATTCCTGGTTGAATATAATGGTCGAACGTAGAAAGCCGTTTGTGCTTAAAATATAGAATTTACAAAGCATAGGGGTTAAACGTGTCAACATGTTAAATATTACCTCTGAGTGACCTTTTAACAATCCTGAAGCATTGTAATATTTTATTATATTCTCACGGATGTCGGATATTGATTTCGTAGAGTTTCGAGGCAAATAAATTCTTAAAGCGGTAAATTCCAAGGCATAGGGATTAAAAGCGTCAATGTATGAAATTAACAATGTTTCTTTCATGACCCAAGACATTTAAAAGTTAGCTTTGGGGGTTACTAGTGTGACACCTGTGTCACTTCAACCACCAAACAAATTCCAAACCAATGAAATATTGTATTTCATACTTGGGATTTGTATAAATATGTGTATCGTTTGCACATATAAATTCTTGATCGATTTCGAGCCTTAAATCGCTTTCTGGAAGGTTATACGCAATCTAATGCGTAAATACAACCAGTTTAATGCAACAAACACTCTGGAATAGTGAAATAGGCTTAACATACCTTAAATAACCTTTACATAACTTAGAAATAAGTTTTGAAGGGTTTGGTATGGCAAAAACAAGTTTATTCACTCACAGGGACTGTTTGCGTCAAACTGCAAAAGTCTGCCGTTTCGTAAGGCAACGTATAGTCCGGAACTTGATCATAAGCTAAACATACCATAAATAACCTAAACATAGATTAGAAATAAGCTTTGAGTGGTTCGGTGTGTGAAAATATGCTTATTTGATCTTACAGGGACTAAAAGTGTCAAAAACGACGTAAGTTTGCATTTACGCGCATATCTTACGTTCTGACCACATCTGGACACCCAAAATTTTTATACACACTAAAATATTTTTATATTAGTGATCGGCATGCAAAAATACCATTCGTTGCGCAATTTGGATCGTTTTCGCGTCCGTCACGATTTCCCTCGTAATTAGCCGAACAACGCAACCGTACAGCCAAATGAACCAACATCTGTCATATTTTTTAGCATGTTTCATGTTCCCTATACTTTAACTTCATTATGGAGCTTAAAAATGGGCTTGACGGGTGTTAGAAGTGTCAATAAGCGTCGAAACAAGCTCAGGGGCCAAAACTGCCAAACTTTGAAAGTTGCTGGTTAGCTGCAGGGCCCTTACGGACCGTAAGAGGTCCTTTGCGGACCGTAAAGCATGCCCAGCGACCAGAAATCATATTTTGCAATCTGTTTGATACTTTAGGGGCTGTTCTTGCAAATTCTTTGTGTGGTAACCAAGTTATCCCTTCTCCAAGGCTTTAAACCTGCATCCAACAAGTATATGGCCATGATTTTTGCTTGGAAGCTACACAAACACATGTCATGATCTTGTGTTCTTGCTACAAGTATAAATAGCCATCACCTTTCATTCATTCCTTGCTCATTTCATCTCAATCTCCTTTCTAATCTGAATTGGGAGCTCTCTCAAGTGGTTGGAAACTTGTTCTTGGTAGAAAAGATAGCAAGGACCTTTAGTGAGCATTCCTTCATTCTTTTATTGCTTACTAGTTTAAAAAAAGTCAAACAGTGTTTTTGTTAAAATATTCTTTTAAACTTATAAGTTATGACTACCTTTTTTAGGTTCATGACTACCTTTTTGTTAAAATATTCTTTTAAACTTATAAGTCATGAATCATGCATAAATAAAACCTATGTATCTCACAGGCATTTTTATGCTGACGTACCTATTTTTACACATGTTTCAGGTACTGCTTTGTGATGATTGTTGATACATGCTATATATAGGATGGACTCGTGCCTTAGCGACTTTAAAACTCGAAATATAATAATTGTATTTATTTGATTTGTTATAAACGATGAGTTCAATAATTCAATAAAACGAAATTATTTAATCCATGGTTGTGAAACAATGATTCTGTTACAACACTCCCCGACGTTTCCGCCACGTTTTGTTGTTTTACGTGGTCGGGGTGTGACAGAAAAGTTGGTATCAGAGCCAATGGTTATATGGAATTAGGTTATTAGTAATGCTTTGACCTAGACTATAACCTTCCTAGGACCCTAACACAAGTTATCTTGTGTTAATTTTAAAACAATACCGTCACCTATCCTTAGGTGACAACCACAACGAGAATACAAAATTCGAATCCGCTTTGAAAATCAATCATCTGTTCTAGGATGATTTATTGTAAGGTTTTGAACCTTCAAAGTTTTCGAAATCTTGTCAAAGTTTGGGTCTAAATAATGTGAACACATGCAAACTGGAAGAGTGAATGCCTGTACCCTGAGTTTTCTGTCTAAGGCTAGAGTGTTCGTACAAATCCGCAGTATCGGACCGGTCACTCTTACATGGGAACTCTTGGGGTGAGTGTTCACTTATAGGCGAGCATGTCGTCGGTGATACATTATATTGATCCATTTACTTTGATTAGTCACTGCGTATCGTTTGTTTGTTCGAGGTAACGAACGAATGATCGCCTTCCTTATGTTTTGTCAATGTTTTCAATACCTCTTTTGTTTTCCAATCATCGACCTCACTCATTTCCCATGTTCCCTTTAGACAATGCCTCCTCGACGTGATGCTCAATCTTTTACTGCTGAGGAAGTCGCAGCCCTTGTTGCTCAACAAATGGCTGCAGTGCTTCCAGGCGTAGTAACTCAGATTCATGAGTTATATAACAACAATAACAACAACACCCAGTGTAATTTCAAGACCTTCAACTCTGCCAAACCTTCGAAGTTTTCTGGATCTCAAGGAGCAACCGCGCTCCTGCAATGGTTCGAAAGTTTGGAGAGCACATTCAGGCACGTGCAATGCCCCAATGAGCGTAAGGTTGAGTTTGCGTCCAGTGCGTTCGAGAAGCGTGCTCTTACATGATGGAATGGTGTGATGCGTGATAGAGGTGCCGATGTGGCAATGGCACAAACTTGCGAAGAGCTTCGAGCTCTAATGATGAAGGAGTTCTGTCCTCGTCATGAGCTTAGAGCATTAGAGAGGGAATTTGACGATCTTAAACAAGACAGCGGTGAACATCGAGCTTATACTGATCGTTATGAGGAATTGAGTCTGTTATGTCCTGCTATGGTCACGCCTGTGGATAAGGCGATTGAGAAGTACATTGATGGTCTTCCTGATTTAGTTCAGGATATCGTTACTGGCAGCAACCCTACTACTGTCAGACAGGCCATTGAATTGTCTGCCACCCTGACTGAATCCCATATCAGGAAGGGTAAGCTTTTTCGAAAAGGCGACCCAAGACCATCTGACAAGGCTGCACAGATTGAACCAAAGGAAAAACAGGCCGAGACACCCAAGAAAAAGAAGCGTAAGGCTTCTCAAAACTGCGCCATAACTGCTCAGAACAATCAGGTTGCACCAAACCAACCAGCACAACCTCGTAAGAGGAAAAATTATGTTGGTACTGCACCTTTGTGCAACAAATGCAACCGTCATCATCTGGAGCAAGAGCAGTGTCACAAATGTACCCACTGTGGAAGATTGGGACATTTGGTCGATACCTGCCGTTATGCAAATCCTGCTGCTGTTCAAGCACGGTTCCCACCTGGGTCGTGTTATAACTGTGGTGACCTTACTCACTACAGAAACAATTGCCCAAGACTTGTTAACGCAAATCCAACGCGTGGACGAGTCTTTAACATAAATGAGGCAAACATGGACAACAATGCAGCAGTGAACAATTAGTCTTTTGTATTTCTTTGTCTGTTATCTTTTGACGTTGGAACAATTCAGTTGTTATATACATAAAATTGTTGTTTCAATTTTATTTTACGAAACTGTTATGTTTGTACAACCCTACGATGCCGACACCAAGGAACGGTGTTCCTTATAAGACAAACTACTTGTGTGGTTCTGTCATTATTGTGATCACTTGTGATCTCCCCGAAAATCTTAAATACACGTTTCTTTTTAAGAAACAAAGATGAATTCCTATTAAGATCTTCCTATCTTCATAGTTAGATTCTTGAAAGTACTAATTGGAATTCACGGATTTAATTCCTAATATACTTTAATTACTCGTGTGCTCGATTAACAAGAAAATTAATAAAATGAAGATCAAGATAAACAATTATGTGATTATGTGCTCTCCTCTATGTTTCGTGTTTTTATATGATTCATCCAAATCCTCATAGAATCTTCCATATCTCTATATGAGGGGTTCATAGTAGGATATCAAAAGGTACTATCTTAAATCCATAATGGACTTCTACATCGTAGTTAAGTCCCTTGGATTATATAGTACTATTATATAATTGGACCCCTTGAGTGGTCTGGTCAAACAGATTGATTCAAAAATCTGGTTAGGAATATCACGCGATGATATAACTGAAAAAGATCCCTTAAGTGGTCAATTTAAGGAGATCGTACGAAGGTCTAGTTAAGAAGATCATGTGTTGATCTAGTTAAAAAGATCGTTCGTTGATCTACGTAAAAAGATCCTTTGGTGGTCTAGTCAAGCCGCTTCATGTTTATTCGATTGATTTTTCCCCTACACATTATGAAATGAACTGTGCGGACTGTGCAAGGAATTACGTAATTATGGATGCACACATAATTATGGAATTCAGTGCACAGAAACCACAGCAAGTTTTGTCATGTGTTAAGACCTATAGTGATGAGAATAATGAAACGGGAACAATGTAAAAAGGGCATGGTGGATACGCCGCTGGTACTTCCTATATATAAGTGTTCCTTATTACATTGCGAACGTAGCGTTATTTAAGTTACTAGAAGTCCTGTACCTTGACTAATGTCATTTTATCTTACACTCTCCGACTCTGATTTTGGACACACACAAGTTTCTTATGATAATCTTCATAAGAAACGTTCTTCTGTCCGTAGTTCGAAACTCCATGTTTTGTTACTACAAGGACTTCACTTTGAGAGTTGACAATTTCGCTAAGAATCCTAACATGGCCCAGAGTTTTACTTAGGGTTCGAGGGATTTATTCGAAAGCGAAACCATCACAGTTGTCTTCACAAGTTTCCTCTAAAATTAAATTTCGGGACGAAATTTCCTAAAGTAGGGGAGACTGTGACACCTGTGTCACTTCAACCATCAAACAAATGCCAAACCAATGAAATATTGTATTTCATACTTGGGATTTGTATAAATATGTGTATCGTTTGCACATATAAATTCTTGATCGATTTCGAGCCTTAAATCGCTTTCTGGAAGGTTATACGCAATCTAATGCGTAAATACAACCAGTTTAATGCAAAAAACACTCCGGAATAGCGAAATAGGCTTAACATACCTTAAATAACCTTTACATAACTTAGAAATAAGTTTTGAAGGGTTTGGTATGGCAAAAACAAGTTTATTCACTCATAGGGACTGTTTGCGTCAAACTGCAAAAGTCTGCAGTTTCGTAAGGCAACGTATAGTCCGGAACTTGATCATAAGCTAAACATACCATAAATAACCTAAACATAGCTTAGAAATAAGCTTTGAGTGGTTCGGTGTGTGAAAATATGCTTATTTGATCTTACAGGGACTAAAAGTGTCAAAAACGACGTAAGTTTGCATTTACGCGCATATCTTACGTTCTGACCACATCTGGACACCCAAAATTTTTGTACACACTAAAATATTTTTATTTTAGTGATCGGCATGCAAAAATACCATTCGTTGCACAATTTGGATCGTTTTCGCGTCCGTTACGATTTCCTTCGTAATTAGCCGAACAACGCAACCGTACAGCCAAACGAACCAACATCCGTCATATTTTTGAGCATTTTTCATGTTCCCTATACTTTAACTTCATTATGGAGCTTAAAAATGGGCTTGACGGGTGTTAGAAGTATCAATACGCGTCGAAACAAGCTCAGGGGCCAAAACTGCCAAACTTTGAAAGTTGCTGGTTAGCTGCAGGGCCCTTACAGACCGTAAGAGGTCCTTTGCAGACCGTAAAGCATGCCTAGCAATCAGAAATCATATTTTGAAATCTGTTTGATACTTTAGGGGCTGTTCTTGCAAATTCTTTGTGTGGTAACCAAGTTATCCCTTCTCCAAGGCTTTGAACCTGCATCCAACAAGTGTATGGCCATGATTTTTGCTTAGAAGCTACACAAACACATGTCATGATCTTGTGTTCTTGCTACAAGTATAAATAGCAATCCCCTTTCATTCATTCCTTGCTCATTTCATCTCAATCTCCTTTCTAATCTGAATTGGGAGCTCTCTCAAGTGATTGGAAACTTGTTCTTGGTAGAAAAGATAGCAAGGACCTTTAGTGAGCATTCCTTCATTCTTTTATTGCTTACTAGTTTAAAAAAAGTCAAACAGTGTTTGACTTTCAGTTTGACCAGTCAATGGTCAACGCAAAGTTCGGTTGGACTTTGCAACGTGATTGTAATCATGATGGTTATAATCCTTAGCGATTATACCTACTGATTACCACGTTGACTAGGTGTAGTGACGAGTCAAAGTTTCGGTCAAAATGCGTTTTAGCACGCATTTTGCAACGGAACTACTTTTAGGTATCAAAACACCTTGTTTTGATACCAAATCAGTTTTCTAAGTTAGTTAAACATGTTTTGACATGTTTAACTCGTCACTACTAGTTTGGTGCTTGTTTAGGGTCGTAAGCTAAGCGGTCTAAACAACCGCTTAGACTTTCGAACCCGACCCGTTTGGTCGATCATTAGGATCCGACCAAGCATGATTAGTGATCATAGTTGCATAGGGAATAACCTCTGAGGTTATACCTTATGATCACATAGGATTGGTTAGCTATTCGTTAAGTAGTGTACATGCCCATAGGAAATGACCAAAATGCCCTTTTGAAACATAAAACCATATTGTGCATATGTGAACATATTTTTGACATCTAATCTGATTTAGTAACATGTTAGGGTATAATTGGGCATGTAAGACTTGACATAGCTCATAGATAACCATCCAAACATAGTTTTGCGCAACCGATGCGTTATAGTAGCTTATGCTACCATAATGGGTCGAAACGGGTCAAGAGCACTTAGGTAGACTTCCAAATCAGAATGTTAGCTCTATTAAATCATGCCATATGAGTTCAATTACTCATTTGATTTATAGAACATCATTCTATCCTATCTCCCGGTTTAGGAGCCGTTTAATAACATAGTTACCTATATTAGGTACCGTTTGATTCCGTACTCCCTCTAGCTTTGCTTGGTTGTTGTTCAAGACCTCTAAGCACCCTCAAGTGAGTACATAGTCCCCTCTTTTACTGTTTTCAATGTTTTGGGGTGAAGCATGTGTACCTATTTGTTATGTTCACGATTTCAAAGTATAATTGATTATACATATTAGTACTTATCTTTTGACAAACCGAATGATTATTTATGGTTTAAACACTGATCTTTCAAAGATTATAAAGTTAATTGTTGGATTGTACTTATTTTATGTTCACCAGACCGATTGGTAGTATGATATAGCGCTATAGGATTTAACACCCCATTCATGTTGTCATGGAATGTCTAAAACCAATTTGTTTCTCCATCCAAATAGGGATTGCATTTGTGGTATCCCTATAGTCTCAAAGGTGTATTTTGATGCACTAGGTCTGATTGAATTCTTAAATCACACTTTTATTGTATATCTTGATATACTCCCAAAAGTATAGTTTGATATACTCTAATGTGTGATATTATACAAAACAACATATATTTTGTTATCTACCAAAACATATTTTAAATATGTTATTTATTAAACCAAAACATAGTTTAATATGTTATACCTAAATCCAAAGTATACTTTTGATATACTATCGTAAACGATTATTTTGACAACCAAAGTATATTTAATATACTATCTGTTTAACGATTTTGGAACCGAAATAAATTTTGATATATTACCTAATCGACTTTCTTAAAACCAAAGTATATTTTTATATATACTACAAACATTTTATTCAAAACATTATTTTATAAACTCATTTTACTTGATTATTTATTTATGCATCATTCTTTTATATCATCAAATTTCTCATAAATTTTCACATGATTTTATAAAGAAAATATATTTAGGTTCATGACTACCTTTTTGTAAAAATATTCTTTTAAACTTGTAAGTCATGAATCATGCATAAATAAAACCTATGTATCTCACAGGCATTTTTATGCTGATGTACCTATTTTTACACATGTTTCAGGTACTACTTTGTGATGATTGTTGATACATGCTATATATAGGATGAACTCGTGCCTTAGCGACTTTAAAACTCGAAAGATAATAATTGTATTTATTTGATTTGTTATAAACGATGAGTTTAATAATTCAATAAAACGAAATTATTTAATCCATGGTTGTGAAACAATGATTCTGTTACAACATTCCCCGACGTTTCCGCCACGTTTTGGTGTTTTACGTGGTCGGGGTGTGACAGAAAAGTTGGTATCAGAGCTAATGGTTATAGGGAATTAGGTTATTAGTAATGCTTTGACCTAGACTATAACCTTCCTAGGACCCTAACACAAGTTATCTTGTGTTTAGTTTTAAAACAATACCGTCACCTATCCTTAGGTGACAACCACAACGAGAATACAAAATTCGAATCCGCTTTGAAAATCAATCATCTATTCTAGGATGATTTATTGTAAGGTTTTGAACCTTCAAAGTTTTCAAAATCTCGTCAAAGTTTTGGTCTAAATAATGTGAACACATGCAAACTGGAAGAGTGAATGCCTGTACCCTGAGTTTTCTGTCTAAGGCTAGAGTGTTCGTACGAAATTATTTAATCCATGGTTGTGAAACAATGATTCTGTTACAACACTCCCCGACGTTTCCGCCACGTTTTGTTGTTTTACGTGGTCGGGGTGTGATAACTAGTGCAATAAACGAAAGTTATTTAAACTAAATATGGAACAGGGACTGAAAATGCAAAATCTACAAACTTTTTACCGGAATTCAGGGTCCTCGCGGGGCGCGTAAGCCACCACTGAAGGCTACGTGGGCCGCGACTGAGTGCCAGCGACAGTTTTTCTGGACAGCTGCATGTTGCAGCCTATCCACCGCCTTTGCATGAGTTCTGAACGATACCAGGGTCTTGTAAATGGTTTTTACTGCCATGGGGACACCTGTGATCATCAGATTAACTCCCTAACCAGCTGGAATCATCTCAAGGGCCTTCAAATTCCTATATAAAGGAGCTTGTTTTGGTTCTTTTGAACTTGCACACTTCAATTTCACTCATAACTCATCTCTGGAGCATCCTGGTTATCTAGGAGGCTTTCTCAAGTTTAATCTTCGTGCTAAGGACCATTGTAAGTGTTCTTAGCTTCTATAGTTAATGTTTTATTAGCTTAATGACCGAAAGTCAAAGATATCGTAATTATACTTTGACTTTGTGATTAATCACTAACGGTCCAGCCATTATTCGAATTGAAAGTGGTTATGTGTTGGTAATTAAGTAGGTGATAAATCCTTAAAAGGGCACCTTCTAATTATCACGTTATCTCAGTCAATTATCGGGTCAATGCAACTAGTCAAAAAGTCAAAACAGTCAACTTTTCCAAATATAATTAAAACTGATAATACAGAAGATGTGAAACATGTTTTGACACTAAAATAACTTGGTAAATATTATAAGAACATGTTTAGACATGTTCAACCCGACAATTCTGAATTTAGGCTCGGTTCGCAACCAAAAGTCGCAAAAGTAGACTTTTGCTTTGACTTTCAGTTCTTACCTGAATTAGCTTAGTTTAGTTATACCTTAGGGTTCCTTTGTGACCATATTATATGTTAGTATAACCCTCTGAGGTCATACTACATGGTCCCTTAGAAATCTGAATCATTTGCATTAAATGCTTAAAAATTGACCATTATGCCCTTATGTTAATAAAACGAGATTTTTGAAAATGTGAGAGGATAAAAAGCTTTATTACTGATATATAATATGTCCTAAAACTTTGAAAACCGTTTCGGGTCTCAAATAAAAGTTATGCAAGATATCGTAAAACAAAACTTTTTGTTAATTAAAATGCATTTTTGGCATAAATCATATTTAAATCCAATTTTTGGCACCAAACATGCTACCCACTGTTATGATATAATATTTAGGGATTTTTGGAAATTTTTGTCAAATTTTATGCTGACCATAACATAGAGTTCTTTTGTAAATTCGGTATTGACGATAATGCCCTTTTCATTAATAAAATAAGTTTTACATATCATTTTGATACCAAACCTTTTTCTACTGATGTCATATGTTAAATAAAATATTTCTAACATTCAAGACTGATCAAAACTTCAAAATTTTATAAACATCTTAAATAACGTCAAATACCGACTTTTACGCTAATTAGGCGTATAGTATGCTTTAAAACCTTATTTAATGCCTAAGAATTGTTACCTACTGATTTTATAAATAAATTTTTATACATTAATAGTAAGTATCAGTCTTGAACTCAGACTTCCAAATTTGACCTTAAAAGCATGTGTGAGATGACCAAAATGCCCCTACGATGCATAGTTTGGCCATAAATGATAAACCTCACATGTGTATGATATCTTACTGATGTAACTTGGTAAAATAAATATTTTTACTGAATATTTCAGACCAGAACCTCAGTTTGCTATTTAATCTCTTTTATAAACTTTAAAATTACCAAAATACCCTTACGGGGCTTAAATTGGTTTTAAATTCGTTTTGGGCATAATTATTGATATCCTACTGATATCACAACATATTTTAAGCATAATAACTTATGGAACTTGTACATGACTCATTCGGTTACCCGTTATGCATGTACGCGTTCGGTACGGTTTATGTAACTAGTTTGCATAAATTAACCGAAACGGGTCAAACCTTATCTTTTTTACTTCAAAATCCAGAATGTGTTTAGTTTACCCATTATATACAAGTCTTCATACTTGTCGGGTCTAAATCACATTCCAATCCGGTCACCGCTTAATTTTGTGTTTCGTACCGTAAACTGTCCTTTAAAACTAACCGGTCAAAGTTATAACTTAAATAAGCACCCGTTAGGAATCTAATAGGTTATTAAAACCTTTGTTCCAGATTAGGAGCCCAGTAAAAGCTCCCTGCACTTTCTGATTAGAAAATACGACTGATAATAAATTACATTTAGCTCAGGTAAATACTTTTAACTTATTTTCCCTTATACGGGCTTGGGATACGGTAAATTATTACCGCTTGGTCGGGTATCGAATATTTAATCGATTAGTGGTTAAATCATTGAGATAACTCGTTTTAATCTGTTTTGTTTGATACAAAGCATTTGGGGGTTAATATGACCGTGTCTTGGATATCCTCGGCTCATTCATTTGAAATGGCCACGACTTAAGCACGGGGTGTAGGCATACACCTGACAGTTGCGTATGTAAAACGGTATCTCACTCGTGAGGAAACTTCTTGTGGGCTTATACTACTGGTGTGTCTATTAATCTTGACTCGGCTCTTCTATTTCGGGCCCTGAACGTACAACAAACATATAAATATGTATACAATATTATTTTAAATAATTGTCCCAAGTTATAAAAGAATATTTGTGCCTTGTGCATTTAAATCAATTTTCTTAAATGTTTTCAAAATAGACAGTTAATTGTATTTACCAGTGTAAACTGACGTATTTTTCAAAAAAGATTAAGTGCAGGTACTACACGAAATGCGCTGGAAACTCCTGAGTATTAATTAAAGAGTCTTGCAAGCTTTTAATACTTAAAGTCTGTTGAACAATATTTACTTTCTGTTTTAGATCCGCCTATGGATCCACTTACAACCGTTGTGTAATATTTTATTATACTTTTCAATTCGGTTTGTATTATTACTTTTAGACTTCCGCTGTGCATTAAACTGTGATTAATTGACTATGATGATATCAATTACGTCACGATACTCCTCACCGGGCCCACCGGTAATACGTGAAAATATCGGGGTGTGACAGGTTGGTATCAGAGCCAACATTGAGGGAATTAAACACTAGCCTTTTGTGTTTAATCTCAATGACACAGTTGCACATTCCTTGACTTCCGAGTCTAGGCAAAGGACTTAGGATCAATCCTAATCTTAATTGGTTTTTGTCTTTTGTTGTTTCTTTTGTTTTTACAGGATCAAAAGCAAAAATGCCGCCAAGAGTGAGAGGCCGAGGAGGAAGAGGAAAAGCACCAATTTTGACTAGGAACGACCATGAAGCCGGACCATCTCACCGACGTACACCATCCACGTCATACGGATCAAGTCCTCACGAAGACTGGAGGACATATCTCGAGCCTGCGAGACGCTCTGTCTCGCTCAGCTCCTCACCGTCCTATCACCACTCCTTTGGGCCGCAACAGGAGGACGAGCCCAACGATTCTCACCACTCTTACATTCCTCTACAACGATCGGGTTCGCACCATTCATTCCAGAACCCGACACCTTATTTTCATAGCCGGTTCAACCCGATGAACCAGATAGAAGAACCAGAGGGACAAAACCCTTTGGGACCGGCTGATCATTTCCCTGAAATCCAAAACATGGATGTGGACGAAGATCCAGATCCAAAGATGCCGCCATCTGGGACGACGACGCATCCCATTGAAATATCTAGCGGATCATCCTTCCATGGTTCGCCTTACAGGGGCCCTGATATCTGAGCCGAAATATGGGCTTCATACAAGTGGGAGTATACTCCCCCTCACCGCAACTCGTCACCACACCAGTAGGTCCCTTCTGAGGACCCACATTTTCAGGCAGTCACGCCACCGCCACCACCAGCGCTCGAGCAGCCACTGCCTCCAGAACCACCGAGGCGAAGAAGAGGTGCACGGATGTCCGTGCGTGGGGGTTTTCACTTCAGCACCCCCCAACACTCCAGCAACAGCAACTACCCGCCGCTCTAGGAAGACCCGCAAGTGGCTGGGCCTTCAAATGCAATTTCTGAAGTCGACTCTGCGCCTGTCGCACCAGCACCGCCCATGGGTTATGAAAACCCAATTCCATCATACCCAGGTGCAGCTGGGTATACCCCGTTTGAGCAGCAAGCTTACTCGGGTTACAACTACAACAATGCCCCTGCCGTTGACCCGTACATCAAGGCAGCAAACTACAATGCTCTCTACCCTGGACCCTTTCCAGCTACGTACCCAACTGGGTACCCTGCATATGGGTATCAATACCCACCGCCTCCTCAACCTCAGCAGCAGCAGCAACCGCAGCCGCCACAAATTCAACCACCGCAGCAGCAAGAAATCCTGCAGAGGTTGCACGAGGTGGAACAAAGGGTAGACGAAGAGCGTAGGACCCGCCGCGGTCTACTAAAGGGTTTGGCAAACCTTATTAAGGGGAAGAAGAAGAGGGACTATTAGAAATCCCTATTTATTGTTTTGTAATATTTGAAATTTCAATTAAGTCATTGTGTGGACATTTTATTTATGTATTTGGTCCCTGCGTGGACTTGACTTTCTTATTTTAGTCCCTGCGTGGACAAGTTATTTATTTAAAGTCCCGTTTAGGGCAACTAATGTACTTTTTACAATTTATGGAATGTTTCATTTTAAAATTTACGAGTTCACGGTAACCGCGCGTTGCAGCGAAAAGTCGATTGTTATTGCTTATTTGCTAACATGAATATGTTTTAGTTTAAACAAATTATTAAAAAAAAGGCTAAAACATAGTTTGATTGTGTCTGGTTAAAAAATACATAAAATGATTTTCAATAAGTGTTTAAACAAAATGAAACAAAATTTTCTTTTATTATTTATTTTCATTTTGCCAAAACTTTAGCCTATAATACCATACTAAAGCGAGAGTTCGGTGTATTTCACATAGAGTCGATTGAGTGTTGTAGTATAAACTTTTTACACTCACTTGCTAATATTTAATTAATCATTTATATCAATTTATGGGGTGGAAGTTCGTTACAAAGTCTATTTTTTCTACAAAATGTAAAAAGTCATAAAACACCATAATGTCAACCATAAAAGAAACTTAAAACCCACAAATAACGAAGTGAGGATTACTAAAACCCCATGAGTTTTTGTTTTGTGTTTTGTATGATAAAGATTTGATTATCGACTGACTAACATTAGTGTGTTTTATCATGTTGTTTTTTATATCCATTGTTCTACGATGGTGTGTTTGAAATTTTATAGACTATTAGGGTTTGGATATTGTGTTTTAGTGATCTTCACTCTGTTATTTGTGGGTTTTAAGTGTGTTTTAAGGCTGAAATTGTGGGGTTTTATGACTTTGTACACTTTGTAGGAAAAATGGACTTTGTAACCGAATCCGCCCTAATTTATGTACCATAACTATAGAAACTATTATTAATGTGAATTTTATATTTTAGCAAATTGATGTTAAGGATCTAATTATTATTAGTTTAATAAGTAAGGAAAGGTTTTTATGTTCATTAAATGTTTCATTTGAGTTTTTTTTTTTTAACAGCAAGGAACGATGTGTAAATCACCGTGACATCGGGTATTCTGTCTATCTTAGATGTAAAAGTGAAATGGCAAAAAGAATAACTAAATGAATGTAAAAAAAGTAATATTTATTATAAAATTAGCCTTAAATATTTGAATTAAATTTACTCATGTGGTTGATGTGTTGTTTCTCTCAATTACCATGTGGCTATGGGATTGTATACACGTAATTACTTTTTGTTAAAGCTTTAGCTTTATCTCACCGAATATAAATAGAAAAAAAAACCTAGCTAATAAAATAATCAAGAATTTATATAAATAAAAAAACAAAAACCTAATAAAATAATCAAGAATTTGAGAACGGGCAAACATCAAAAGCCCAACTAAACAAAATTAAGTTATCATGTTATCAGTATTCCGCAATATTCTCTTTCAGCGCACGTCGCAACGGCTAACCAGAAATTTTGTTTGGATAAATTATCTTCATTTCAATCAATCAAATTACAACAACTTGAGGGATAAACCGCAAGAAATCAACAATAACATTCACATCGGATAACCCTATTAAGCGGAAATCATCACCACTACCGTCGGACATTCTGGAAATCGCAGTTACAGTGGAAGTCGGAGGCGATGAAGCAAATCAAAGACTAAAATTTCCGATGACCATACATCGTACATCGTTTTCCTGTCCTGTACTCTGACACGCCTATCGCCACCTTCTGTCTTCAGATCTACGGTTAGTCGGAAATTCCAAACATCTTCCCTACGCTGGTCGTTTCATCTTCATCTGTATTTCTGCAATCTCCAACATGTGGAACGAATTAGAAAGTCAGAAAATAGAAGACTAATTAGAAAACTTATTGACGGGTGAAAGCCAGAAAAAGCATGTGGACGTTCATATGATAAAAGAACAAAAATGGGGTGGTGATGGTTAAATAGAGCAGTGAAAAGGTGGCAAACGATGGGGGTGGTGGCTGTTGGAGGAGACGCACTGTTTGGCAAGGTGATAAACGACGGGGTGGTGGGAGGAGACGCCTCTCTTTGGTTCACACTGGTAGTGGAATGTTTATGTCGGTGTTTACTTCAAAGGGAAGGAATGGGTAAAAATAAATAACTGCCATTCCTTCGAAACGTCATGTGTTGCTTGAAACGACATGTGTTGCTTTTTGTATATATAAGTAATTTGTCATTATATGTATGAATATATCATATGAAACAAATCAAAATATCATTCCAATTTACAATTGATCTGCCATTAAATATTAAAATAAAATCTTAAAGGTAAAACCTAGCCTATATGCCACTTTAAGACATGGCCATGATGGTAAATCCTTTTTAAGAAAATAAATCTTTGTTAACATCTGAAAACATGTTAGCACTCCTGACAAAAGTCGTACGATAAAATCACACTTGTCATCTTTATAATGGATTCTTCCAAATTCCTCACCTAGCCTAATGATTATGAAATCATGGCTTATATCATCAATTGAGATGATCACATTATAAACATCCATTAGTGATGAAGTGCCTACGGGCTATACCTATTGTCCTAAAAGACAAATGACAGTGGTAGTCTATAACTCCCTGTCAAGAAAGGTAACAAACTATGTTCAAACCTTAATGCCTCGATCCTATGAAATCATGGTTTATAAATTAAAACTGTCCTTGTGACTAGGCCTTTTGCGTGCCATCCTAATATCCATAATAGTTTATAACTGGGATTAATTGTAATGAAAAATTTAAATAAATTATCAAATTAACCAATATAGTTTATAATTACCATGGTTAATGAATCATCAAAAATGATGATTCCATAATAGACTTCTGAATAAATTGTTGTCATCATTTTTATATAGCAATCAAGCTACATGGCTGAATCTCAAGAGGTTAATAGTCACCCAAGGGAGAGAAATGATAACATCAGAATAAATGTAGCTGGTGCAGACCTACAAGCATTAATAGATAATGTTGTCACTCGAGCCATTGACAGACAATTCAAAGAACCAAGTGGTACTCGCACTAGGACACTTTGTCTCTTGCAAGCCAAGGGACTTTACAGGAGAAAAAGGAGCCATTGATTGTATGACATGGCTCGATGAGATGGATACTGTAGTTGATATAAGTGGTTGTGCGGAATAGGATATTGTGAAGTTTGTTTCACAATCATTTAAAGGTGAAGCTTTGGCTTGGTGGAGGTCGTTAATCCAAGCCACACGGAAGATCCCATTGTATAACTTGTCTTGGGATCAATTTGTTGCACTGATCAAGGAAAACTTCTGTCCTCAGCATGAGGTAGAGAAAATCGAGACTGACTTCTTGACTCTGGTCATGAAGAATTTGGACTGTCAGGCGTATGTTACAAGCTTCAATACCATGTCCCGATTGGTTCCTTATTTGGTCACACCGGAACCAAAGCGCATAGCACGTTTTATAGGAGGCCTGGCTCCAGAAATCAAGGGAAATGTGAAAGCATCCAGACCTACCACATACAGATCAGTGAAGGAAAGCGGAAGCGGGAGGATGAGAGTTCTCATCACTCCGATAAGAAACGAAAGGGGAACTCTGAGCATAAGAAGGGTTCTGGGTTTAGAAAGGATACCCTGCAGACAGGGGAGAAGCCCAGGTGTAAAGTCTGCAAGAAACACCATTTTGGAAAGTGCAGATTCGAATCGCAGTCGCAATCGCATTCACAGCCTAAAGTTTGTGGGATCTGCAAGTCCAAAGAGCATAGGACTTTGGATTGCAAGAAAATAAAGGATGCAACCTGTTATGGTTGCAACGAGAAGGGGCACATAAAGACTAACTTCCCAAAAAATCCAAAGAAGCCCGAGGAGGCTAAAAAGACCAATGCTCGAGTCTTCCAGATGAATGCTCAGGAGGCAGTTCAGAATGATAATGTTTTAACAGGTACATTCCTCATCAATGATGTATATGCTAGAGTTTTATTTGATTCTGGTGCAGATAAGTCTTTTGTAGACAATAAATTTTGCAAAGTGTTAAATCTGCCTGTTAAAACTCTAAACATAAAATACGAGGTAGAATTGGCCGATGGTACCACAGAGACTGCTTCAACAATCTTAGATGGATGTTTTATATCCATTAGGAATCACTTTTTTCCGCTGTCTTTACTTCCGTTGAAATTGGCAGGATTCGATATAGTTATAAGCATGGATTGGTTATCTCGCAACCAAGCCCAAATTGCCTGCAACAAGAAGCAAGTTATCATTAAGACCCCTTATGGTGAACCACTTACAATTCAAGGAGATACACAGTATGGATTGCCTAAACAAGTATCTATGCTTAAGGCATCGAAGTGTTTGAAGAAAGGTTGTGTCATTTACATGGCACAAGTGACCGTTGATGAGCCAAAGCCCAAGATCGAAGACATTCCTGTTATTTCTGATTATCCAGATGTTTTTCCTGAAGAGTTACCTGGTTTACCCCCAGACCGACAAGTGGAATTCAGGATCGATATTATTCCAGGAGCAGCCCCTGTAGCACGAGCTCCATATTGGTTAGCACCAACCGAGATGAAAGAATTAAGAACACAATTGGATGATTTGTTAGAAAAGGGTTTCATTCAACCAAGCTCATCTCCTTGGGGAGCGCCCATTCTATTTGTGAAGAAGAAATATGGCTCGATGCGTCTATGCATCGATTATCGTGAGCTGAACAAAGTTACAATTAAGAACAGTTATCTATTGCCCAGGATCGACGATTTGTTCGATCAGCTTCAAGGAGCAAGTTACTTTTCAAATATCGATCTAAGGTCAGGTTATCATCAGTTGAAGGTCTGAACCGAAGATGTGCACAAGACCACATTCAGAACATGCTATGGCCACTGTGAGTTCTTAGTGATGCCTTTCGGGCTCACTAATGCACCTGCAGCATTCATGGACCTTATTAATCGCGTTTGCAAGCCGTATCTAGACAAGTTTGTCATTTTCTTCATTGATGACATACTTATTTACTCCAAGAATCAAGCTGATCATGAAAGACACCTCCGGTGTATCCTTAAACTTCTGTAGCAAGAGAAGCTCTACGCAAAGTTTTCCAAATGTGAGTTTTGGCTACGTGAAGTCCAATTTCTTGGACATGTGGTAAGCGAGCGTGGTATCCAGGTGGATCCCGCTAAAATTGAAGCGATTATGAATTGGCAAGCGCCTAAAACACCTACAGAAATTTGCAGCTTCTTGGGTCTAGCAGGATACTACAGACGTTTCATTGAAAACTTTTCAAGGATTCATGCACCTCTAACTTCGTTGACTCGCAAGAATATAAAGTTTGATTGGGGTCCCAAGCAACAAGAATCCTTTGAAATTCTTAAACAGAAATTAAGCAATGCTCCTGTGTTGACATTGGCAGAAGGGATAGAAGAGTTTGTTGTTTATTGCGAGGCATCGCACACAGGTATGGGTTGCATGCTTATGCAGAGAGGCAAGGTTATTGCCTATGCTTCACGTCAACTGAAGGTGTACGAGAAGAATTACACCACCCATGATTTGGAATTGGGTGCCGTTGTATTTGCACTAAAACTTTGGAGGCATTATCTTTATGGAACCAAGTGTATGATCTATTTTGACCATAAGAGCCTTCAACATCTGTTTAACTAGAAAGATCTTAACATGAGACAGCGTCGTTGGATGGAGACACTAAACGACTATGATTGTGAAATACGCTACCATCCTGGCAAGGCAAATATAGTCGCTGATGCTTTGAGCAGGAAGGAAAGGATCAAACCTATCAGGATCAATGCCAAAAGCATTAAACTAAAGAACAGCTTGAATGAAAGGTTGTTAGCTGCTCAGAAGGAAGCTGTTTTGGAGACTAACTTTCCGAATGAGAAGTTAGGTGTAACTGCTGATCAATTGTCATATGGAAAGGATGGAATCCTTAGATTAAATGGTCAAATCTGGGTTCCAATCCATGGAGGACTTAGAGATGTGATCCTTCAAGAAGCTCATAGTTCAAAATATTCAGTTCATCCAGGCAGTGATAAAATGTATCAGGATCTAAAGGCAAATTACTGGTGGATAGGTTTGAAGAAATCTATAGCCACTTATGTGGATAAATGTCTGACGTGCGCACAAGTTAAAGCCGAGCATCAAAAGCCGTCAGGTTTGCTACAACAACCTGAACTTCCCACTTGGAAGTGGGAAATGGTAACTATGGATTTTATTACTAAGTTACCAAGAAAGAAACGTGGGAATGATACGATATGGGTTATAGTCGACAGACTGACCAAGTCAGCTCCTTCTTACCTATTAAAGAAACACACAGCTCCGATAAGCTAGCTCAGCTGTACGTGGATGAGATAGTATCTCTCCACGGAGTGCAGGTATCTATTATCTCTGATAGGGATGCTAGATACAACTCTCATTTTTGGAAAAGCTTTCATCAATCATTAGGCACTCGTTTAAATTTCAGCACTGCTTATCATCCTCAGACGGATGGGCAAAGTGAGCGTACGATTCAAACGCTGGAGGATATGCTCAGGGCTTATGTTATTGACTTGGCAGGAAGTTGGGATGACCATCTTCCTTTGATTGAATTTTCATACAATAATAGTTATCATTCGAGTATCCAAGCCGCGCCTTTTGAGGCATTGTATGGAAGAAAGTGCAGAACGCCAGTTTGTTGGCGGAAGTTGGAGAAATCCAACTGTCAGGACCTGATATAGTCCTCGAGACGACGGATAAGATCGTTCAAATCCATGACCGTTTGAAAGCTGCCAGGGATAGGCAAAAGAGCTACGCGGATAAAAGACGTAAACCTCTGAAATTCGAGGTAGGTAACAAAGTGTTACTCAAGGTGTCACCCTGGAAAGGGGTGATGCGTTTTGGCAAAAAGGGCAAGCTGAGCCCAAGATACATAGGACCATTCGAGATCATCGAATGTGTCAGAACTGTAGCTTACAAGTTGAATCTAACTGAAGAGCTAAGTGGAATTCACAATGTATTCCACATCTGTAATTTAAAGAAATATCTAGCCGATGAATCACTAGCAATGTCGCATAAGGACGTGCAGATTGACGAAAGCTTGAAGTTTATCGAAAAACCTTTGTCGATCGAGGATCGACAGGTTAAAAAGCTTCGAAGAAAAAGTGTGCCAATTGTGAAAGTAAAATGGGATGTCCGTAGAGGCCCAGAATACACGTGGGAGGTTGAATCCACGATGAAACAGAAATACCCTCATTTATCTCAGTAAAGCTCGAGGTTGAGATTTCTTTTAAGGGGGTGAGGATGTAACACCTCGCATAATCAAGCCCAATACAGTGGTGACACGTGTCATAAACCCTACTATGTTAAAAAGATAACTTGAGGGACTAAAGTTGTCAAACATTGTAAAGATGTATGTGGAAGGACCAAAAGTGTCAACATGCCAATCATGTGCCTCTGATTGACCTTACACGATGTTCGTATTCCTGGTTGAATATAATTGTCGGACCTAGAAAGCCGTTTGTGCTTAAAATATAGAATTTACAAAGCACAGGGGTTAAACGTGTCAACATGTTAAATATTACCTCTGAGTGACCTTTTAACAATCCCGAAGCATTGTAATATTTTATTATATTCTCATGGATGTCGGATATTGATTTCGTAGAGTTTCGATGCAAATAAATGCTTAAAGCGGTAAATTCCAAGGCATAGAGATTAAAAGCGTCAACGTATGAAATTAAGACCTTTCGGGTAATCTCGTAACTAACAGGGAGCTTAACAATGTTTGTTTCATGACCCAAGACACTTAAAAGTTAACTTTGGGGGTTACTAGTGCAATAAACGAAAGTTATTTAAACTAAATATGGACCAGGGACTGAAAATGCAAAATCTACAAACTTTTTACCGGAATTCAGGGTCCTCGCGGGGCGCGTAAGCCACCGCTGAAGGCTACGCGGGCAGCGACTGAGTGCCAGCGACAGTTTTTCTGGACAGCTGCATATTGCAGCCTGTCCACCGCCTTTGCATGAGTTCTGAACGATACCAGGGGCTTGTAAATGGTTTTTACTGCCATGGGGACACCTGTGATCATCAGATTAACTCCCTAACCAGCTGGAATCATCTCAAGGGCCTTCAAATTCCTATATAAAGGAGCTTGTTTTGGTTCTTTTGAACTTACACACTTCAATTTCACTCATAGCTCATCTCTAGAGCATCCTGGTTATCTAGGAAGCTATCTCAAGTTTAATCTTCATGCTAAGGACCATTGTAAGTGTTCTTAGCTTCTATAGTTAAGGTTTTATTAGCTTAATGACCGAAAGTCAATGATATCGTAATTATACTTTGACTTTGTGATTAATCACTAACGGTCCAGCCATTATTCGAATTGAAAGTTTCTATGTGTTGGTAATTAAGTAGGTGATAAACCCTTAAAATGGCACCCTCTAATTATTACGTTATCTCAGTCAATTGTCGGGTCAATGCAACTAGTCAAAAAGTCAAAACAGCCAACTTTTCCAAATATAATTAAAACTGATAATACAGATGATATGAAACATGTTTTGACACTAAAATAACTTGGTAAATATTATAAGAACATGTCTAGACATGTTCAACCCGACAATTCTGAATTTAGGCTCGGTTCGCAACCGAAAGTCGCAAAAGTAGACTTTTGCTTTGACTTTCAGTTCTGACCCAAATTAGCTTAGTTTAGTTATACCTTAGGGTTCCTTTGTGACCATATTATATGTTAGTATAACCATCTGAGGTCATACTAGATGGTCCCTTAGAAATCTGAATCATTTGCATGTTCCCGTTAAATGCTTAAAAATTGACCATTATGCCCTTATGTTATAAAAACGAGATTTTTAAAAATGTGAGAGGACAAAAAGCTTTATTACTAATATATAAGTATGTCCTAAAAATTTGACATCCATTTCTGGTTTCAAATAAAAGTTATGCAAGATATCGTAAAACAAAACTTTTTGTTAGTTAAAATGCATTTTTGGCATAAATCATATTTAAACCCAATTTTTGGCACCAAACATGCTACCCACTGTTATGATATAATATTTAGGGATTTTTGGAAATTTTTTTCAAATTTTATGCTGACCATAACATAGAGTTCTTGTGTAAATTCGGTATTGACGATAATGCCCTTTTCATTAATAAAATGAGTTTTACATATAATTTTGATACCAAATCTTTTTCTACTGATGTCATATGTTAAATAAAATATTTCTAACATTCAAGACTGTTCAAAACTTCAAAATTTTATAAACATCTCAAATATCGTCAAATACCGACTTTTACGCTAATTAGGTGCATAGTATGGTTTAAAACCACATTTAACGCCTAAGACTTGTTACCTACTGATTTTATAAATAAATTTTTATACATTAATAGTAAGTATAAGTCTTGAACTCAGACTTCCAAATTTGACCTTAAAAGCATGTGTGAAATGACCAAAATGCCCCTACGATGCATAGTTTGGCCATAAATGATAAACCTCACATGTGTATGATATCTTACTGATGTAACTTGATAAAATAAATACTTTTACTGAATATTTCAGACCAGAACCTCAGTTTGCTATTTAATCTCTTTCATAAACTTTAAAATGACCAAAATACCCTTACGGGGCTTAAATTGGTTTTAAATTCGTTTTGGGCATAATTATTGATATCCTACTGATATCACAATATATTTTAAGCATAATAACTTATGAAACTTGTACATGACTCATTCGATTACCCGTTATGCATATACGCGTTCGGTACGGTTTATGTAACTAGTTTGCATAAATTAACCGAAACGGGTCAAACCATATCATTTTTACTTCAAAATCCATAATGTGTTTAGTTTGCCCATTATATACAAGTCTTCATACTTGTCGGGTCTAAATCACATTCCAATCCGGTCACCGCTTAATCTTGCGTTTCGTACCGTAAACTTTCATTTAAAACTAACTGGTCAAAGTTATAACTTAAATAAGACCCGTTAGGAATCTAATAGGTTATTAAAACCTTCATTCCAGATTAGGAGCCCAGTAAAAGCTCCCTGCACTTGCTGATTAGAAAATACGACTGAGAATAAATTGCATTTAGCTCAGGTAAATACTTTTAACTTATTTTCCCTTATACGGACTTGGGATACGGTAAATTATTACCGCTTGGTCGGGTATTGAATATTTAATCGATTAGTGGTTAAATCATTGAGATAACTCGTTTTAATCTGTTTTGTTTGATACAAAGCATTTGGGGGTTAATATGACCGTGTCCTGGATATCCTCGGCTCATTCATTTGAAATGGCCACGACTTAAGCACGGGGTGTAGGCATACACCTGACAGTTGCATATGTAAAACGGTATCTCACTCGTGAGGAAACTTCTTGTGGGCTTATACTAGTGGTGTGTCTATTAATCTTGACTCGTCTCTTCTATTACGACAAACATATAAATCTGTATACAAGATTATTTTAAATAATTGTCCCAAGTTATAAAAGAATATTTGTGGCTTGTGCATTTAAATCAATTTTCTTAAATGTTTTCAAAAGAGTCAGTTAATTGTATTTACCAATGTAAACTGACGTATTTTTCAAAAAAGATTAAGTGCAGGTACTACACGAAATGGGCTAGAAACTCCTGAGTATAATTAAAGAGTCTTGCAAGCTTTTAATACTTAAAGTTTGTTGAACAATATTTACTTTCTGTTTTAGATCCGCCTGTGGATCCACTTACAACCGTTGTGTAAAATTCGGTTTGTATTATTACTTTTAGACTTCCGCTGTGCATTAAACTGTGATTAATTGACTATGATGATATTAACTACGTCACGATACTCCCCACCGGGCCCACCGGTAATACGTGGAAATATCGGGGTGTGACAAAAAGCAGAAGATAAAATGACAAAAAAGCCCCTCCGCCCTTCTCTATGTCGCGTGACACGTGTTGGGCCAGTATGCGTTCTCACCGTTCTCACACTTTTGGGCGTTTTCTCCTGATCCCGTTTATATATATATATATCTATATTGGATTCGGTTCAAGAAGGTACCTCTACCAGTTGCGAGAACAATGTGAACTCCTCCCATCCAACAGAATTTTAACACATCACCTATAATCAATTTAATTCAAAAGAATATTTTAATCTTTTTCTCTCAATGTCACGACCCTTCTCTCTTATCTCTAAAACACATCACATCATCGTTATCTCTCTCCTTTCATCTCTTTTATACTTTTTATATTTAAAATTGGGAATAAATATCTTAGGTTTTAAATTAAAACACCAAAAGTATTACGTAATTTAGAAAATACATAAATATCGAAAATGATATCTATTTATTTTGGCTATATTTCTCCTAATTATGACATAATGTTCTTTATAAAATGTAAGTTATATTTGTCTTATATGTGTTTTAGAAAATACAAAATTATCAAAAATGATATTTATTTATTTTTACTCTATTTTCCCCTAATTCTGACATAATGTTCTTTATAAAATGTAAGTTATATTTGTCTTATATGATTATTGAGATTTTATATTTCATTCGTTAATGTTTGATCACTTTGCACTGCAACTTTTTAAAAAACATTCGACAACGTGCGTAAATTTTTTTGACAACGTGCGTAAAAAAAGTTTGACAACGTGCATAAACATTTACATGAACTGAGTATAAGAACACCACTATGTAAAAAAATAAATAAATAATGCTTTGACAACGCGCGTAAAAAAAGTTTTTTTACGCCCCTAATCACCTACCCGAGCTCCTCTAAATGTCACGCGTAAATCTAATTTTCAAACGTATGTAAAACGGAATGTGTAAAATATTTTTTACGTACGTTTAAAAAATGTTTTTACGGTTGTCGAATGTAAAATATTTATTTTGCGCACGGTGTCGAATGAAAAAAAATGTTTTTACGCCCCTGGTCGTCGGTCCGAGCTCCTCTATTATTCATATGTATGTAAGACGGCACGCGTAAATGAGTAGTTTTTACATACGTTTGAAAATTTATTTCTCGTACGTTGTCGAATGTAAAAAAATTTGCGCACGACGTCAAATGTCAAAAAAAATCACGCACGGTGTCGAATGGAAAAAATGTTTTTTTATTACACACGATAAAAAAATGTTTTTTTATGCCTCTGATCGCCGGTTCGAACTCCTATAAATGTTTGTGGAATGTAAACACTCTGATTTTTTCTTTGATTTTCGTAGGTGTTGGGGCTTTTACGTTCAAATTACGAGGATAACAAACAAAAAATGAAGATCAAGATCAGAGATTGAAGATTTTTTTTATATATGTAGTGTAATTTTTTTTATAAAAAAATCATGTGTTATAATTAATTCTTTTTTTTAAAAGATAAACGTAATTAATGTTGACATGAAAAGTGATGTAGTCTATGATGTTTGATTCTTAGTTTAACAAGTTGACATGAATAGTACATAAGTTAAATTTTCCAAAATACCCTTCTTGTACTATTTATTTTTTTTAATCAATAAATCACTACAAGACAAATCAAACTTAAACAATTTAATCCCAACAACTCACACATGAGAGATCTAGGGTGGATAATGGTTCCTACGGTTCTCGCATCTAAAGGTGTTTCCTATTTTACCTCATCCCTATACATATATATATATATATATAAGAGTAAATTACAAGTTTTGTCCTTTATGTTTACAGCACTTTGCAGGTGGTGTCCTTTAGCACAAACGTTTGCAAGTTTTGTGGTTTATGTTTAAAAATCTTGAACGTTTTAACCTTTAGGTCAAACCTAGTTAGATTTTTTAGTTAAGTGTGGTCATGTGCAAGGCACATGAGGGTATTCTTGTCATTTTACCTCCCTAAGGACTATTGAGTAAATAACTTGATATTTAAGGGACTAATTGTGTAAGAAATAAAAATAAAAAATAAATTATAAAAATAAAAAACCCTCAATTCTTTCTCTTTCTCTCTAAAGCTAAATTTGGGGGTTTCAACTTTGAACACTGATCGAATGAAGAAGATAAATCCGCCATTGTTTCCAATACTTTCCCTCTAGCATCCTATCTCCGATGAGATGAGAGGAACACTTGTGCATCTGATTTCTTGAATCATCATCACCATTTACATCTTTCGATGAGATGAGATGAGAGGAACCCTAGGTTTTAATATCCAGATTTTGTTGTGTGTGATATAGGATTATTTTTTTGGTGATTGATATAGATGGGAATAATATTCTTCTTCTTCTTTAGTTTGAGGATGGTTAGTTAGTGGAAACAGTTGTGGAAGGGAATCAACTGGGGGTTGTGCCTTATTCCATTCAAGTGTCACAAGATGATGCTGAACTTTATGTTGTCGATTCCATTAGGGGTTTTCTAATGGCACACCCCCTGTCTATCTACACACTTTTTCAATTCAATTCAATACGCATCGTATAGGCTTATACGATGCGTATTGAATTAAAGTAAAAAACATGGCAGACTGACAGGGGCAGGTTACGTCTGATGTCCAAGTTTGATCACATTTGACTTCATCGGCGGCAGTCCAATAACTTTCTTGAGTCACATATCCGACAATAGGGCCCACGGATCTTATGCCCACCCGAGACCGACCTCTGAATCATCATAGAAGACGTGTCGGGTTCTTCTGCTAGTGGTCGAGCTTCCAATGCTCACACAGGGTGATAAACAACGCCGATATCATCATAGAAGCGTTGGGATTCAAGGGTTTATGAGTCAAAGTTAACATACAGATTCAGATTCAGAAAGCCGATGATTTTGTACTTGGTTTATTCTCTTTAATCTATTAGAACAATCCTTGTTTTGTCATGTACATGTGTTCAATTCCCAACATCCTTGAAGTGTTTAGAATGTTTGAAGGAAATGTTGGTTCATGTCACACCCCCAAAATCCACCATGCGGAGTACCACCGCTTGGAGGCGTGACGTCACCAGGATCGAGCCACCAATCATATTGAACATCGTAATTAAGTAAATAAAACCAAACACAATACGATTGGTGACCAAAGAGGAAGTGAACCGATTTTTGGTTAACAGCGGAAGCATAAAACATAAGTTCAAAACATAAGTCCATAGTTCATAAGTTTAAAGTCCAAAACGTAGGTTTAATAAGTTCATAAAGTTTATTCATTAAATACGGGACATATCAGTTCGCATCCCACAACGGCCACCCCCATATGCAAGCTCCATAGCATCTAATGACCTGCAAAGCATGTAATAACGAGTCAACAACAAAGTTGAGTGAGTTCACGGTTGGTTGTCCATTTTAGAGTTGTTTCCAAAAACATAGTTTAATCTCATTCGGCTATCAAGCCGTGGGGGTTACCCCATAGTTCGAAAACGTTTATTAGTTAACCATCCCATGTCCACCTTCCCTGGCTATCCAGCCCGGCACTTTGGCCGTGGGGAGCTACCCCAGTATTTTAAACTACCAGACTCGTTTATCATATCGACTACTAACAAAAGAAATCAATTGTGGCCTAGCGTCGGTGTTCTATCACCACCGACGTGCCATAGTCCATTAGTACACCCCCGTCCAACTGGCACGGTGTGCGGTTTGTTAAACCTAATAGCGCTATTAACTAATGACCCGCTCGCCATAGCCTCGGCGATTAAGTCGATACAAAAAGGGAGGGACTTCGCTGATAGAGTTCTAGTCCAGTAAGTCTAACACGTCCCAACAGGACGAGGAATTTACATTCCTGAACGCGTCTCAAAGGACGAGGAATCCCTAAACCTGTACCCATTCCCATTCCCACCGGGAATTTACCATGCTTTGTAGAAAAGTGTGAACTCACCTCAGTTGCTCGGTTTGACTCTCACAAATAGCTAACAATCAAGGTTGGTCAATCACGTCCTGGTATGATTACCAGTTAGTCGTTTAGTGGTTTCAAATAGGGCACAAAGTTCCTACACGTATCTATCACATAACATGCATTTCTTTAACAGTTTATACCCATATAAGTTTCCCATCCATTCCCCACTCATAAACAAACATACGATAATGCACATAACACATATAACATGTTATATCATTCACAGATAACCTACCCGACATTTAGACATGTAAATCACAACTTATGTCATTTCAGCATTAATATTCAAAACCGGGCTGTTTTCGGACATTTTAATAAAATAGTTAACTTATTCCAAAAATTCCCAAATTTTTACAGAATGTCTTAAACGTTCCAAATTTTATTGTGTAAAAATATCGGGGTCCAGTTCATTACCGATATTTTATAAAAATTCATTTTCCGGACTGAACTCGGATTTATATTTTTCTGACCACAGTCCACGGGATAATTTATTTAAAATTCATCGAGCGTCCGATTTATGAAATTCCAGTGGGGTAATTACAAATACATCGGTATTCATCTACAGTACAAGTTTCATGATCCAACTCTACACCGAACCCAAGTTATGACAGAAAACAAAACACATATATTCAGCAGAAAAATGCAGCTCTAACTGCTGTTACGAAATGACGCTTTAAAAATAGTAAACGAAGTCCAAAAATTACGATTCCAGTGCCATTAGAACCGTATTTCATAATAACACGTTTTAGACTCAAAATATCAGTTTTTCGTAGAGTTTATGACCTGTTTACAGCCAACTGAAGTTGGCTGTAAAACCGGGACAGATTCTGTTTTTCACTCTTTAACTTACTAACTTGTGTTCGATTGATTCCGTTAATCATGTTTAGTGACCACAACAACATCAAACACTAATATTAATCAGCAAAACATCAGATAATCAACCAATAATCATAACAAAACAAGATCCAAGAGTTTTACACTAATATTCATTCTTTAACCAACATGTTCATCATTTTTAGTAGACTTTTAGTTTTGTTCTCTAGTGTTCATGATTTTTATCCGACAAATTTCTTATTAACCACTTTAGATATGAACAATAGGGTGTTTAGAGTCACTTACTACTAGCTCGAGGCTAGGGAAGAAACTAGACGAAAAACGGGTGGTTAATAGCGTCGTAAAGAGGTCCTCGCGATTCCGTAAGCACCGGGTCTCCTCGTATGAGCTCTAACACACTTGGATGTATGTGGTTTTAACAAGATCCAAGTTGGAAAGTGATGGTGAGTGTGTGTGATGGTTCAGCCGATCCAAAGAGAGGGAGAGGAGAGATGGGATTTTTTTTTTTTTTTTTTTTTGAAGTGTGGAAGTGAATGAAGCTCTTGATCTTGTGGTCACATTTATAGCCCATAATCTCTACTTACCCAAGGGTCAATGTGTCTAGTAGATACTAGACAACCAACATTAAAATAATCAACATTGTAAGAATGGTGTCCCCTATGGGGAACCGTTCGGTTGCAGGGGGGGGGGGGGGTTTGGTTGAATTCCAACTAGTTAGTTAGTAGCTAGTTAAGATTAATTAGAATGTTAAACTAATTTGTAGTGTGTTATGCATTATAGCGGGTGTTAGGGTATTCGGGGACCCTAACTGGCTTACAAAAAGCAAAACAGTGTCATTTTCAATATTTTTTTTTATGTTCCGGATAAAGTCCGGTTGTTCGGTTCGATACTGTTCCGTTAAAGTGTTTAATTAATCCGTAAAGTGTCTTTTATGTATATTTTTGTAACACTTTTAATTTCTAACACTTAGGAAATTATAACGGACTATTTAGTGACCTTTCTGCATACTACTAGTATGTTGACAAGCACATGTAAGCATATCACAGATATCAGAAAGCAGTTAAGTAATTCCACACAGTCGTCAAACACTTTAATTATCATTAATAATTTGTACGGAATACATGGGATTTTGAGGGTTGTCACATTCTCCCCCTGTTAAGAGAATTTCGTCCCGAAATTTAGCGCGTGGTTACTGAGGAAGCTAGTTATGTTGCGTTGTTTTCCTGATTTTCCTGGGGTGTCACAGTTCAATACCACCGGTTTCTAACTTTTTGCTTGCATCCACCACAATGAATATTAACTTTGTTGGAATCTACGAAGAAACTATTCGATTTCACGGTGAGTGGAGAAATTAGCGACGGAGAAACTGTTTGTATTTGTGGATTTCGGTTGGTTTAGAAACTTAACAAGAGAAGCAACTAAAAAAGCGGTGAACGGTATTTAACGTACACACCGCATTCGAAGATCCTTGCATCTCAAGATTAAAACCGCAACCGTTTTTTACTACGGAAACGGTGGCTATGGGAAATACAAACCTGACACGAACCACAATGGACTCAGACTCATACTACCCTTGTCGTTCCGTATTTTCTCCTTTTCTAATTCTCGAAGAATCTCGTAACGTATGACACATGATAAAAGGGGAAATCTAATGGAACACCTGATTGAGAGAAACTTCTTCGAGCTAACCGCTGATATCTCATCCTTCTGTTGTTCAGTACTTCCGAGACGATTCAAGTTATTTCAGTTATTTCTGTTGATTCAGTACTTCAACGTATTTTAGTTGGTTTCGAATATACCCAAAGAGATCTGAACCAACCGAAATCCACTTACATGATGATTCAAGTGAGTCCTATGAAGCAAGTGTCGGTCTATTCAATTGAGAGGAAACATTGCATGCCTTGAACGAGTCTAGAACACTCGTAATCCATAACCGGCTTTGAAACTGGACGGAATCTACGAAGAAACTGTTCGATTTCACGGTGAGTGGAGAAATTAGCGACGGAGAAACTGTTTGAATTTGTGGATTTCGGTTGGTTCAGAAACTTAACAAGAGAAGCAACTAAAAAAGAGGTGAACGGTATTTAACGTACACACCGCATTCGAAGATCCTTGCATTAGACACAATTTGTTGTAATTTGTGGATCAACAGAAATAATTGAAATAGTTTTCTTTAATCTATTAGAACGATCCTTGTTTTGAGAACCTGATTCTGTTGTTCAGTACCAACAGAATGCATACACAAATAGTTCTAGTGGACGAAGCAAATGAAACCGGAGCTGTTATCTTGGTTGTTCAGTACTTTCGTGTGCTAAATACAATGTTCATCTTCGTTATCCTTTGCTTTCTGCAATTCAAGCAGGCACGGATGCTAAACGTACTGTTATTACATCCGAGACGATTCAAGTGAGTCCTATGAAGCAAGTGTCGGTCTATTCAATTGAGAGGAATCATTGCATTACATCTCCGTTGAAAACAAGTGGTTGTAATGATGGAACCCTTGATTTGAAAAAAACATTTTTGAGAAATTTATATTTCAATACGCATCGTATAGGCCTATACGATGCGTTTTAATCGATGATTTACTGAAATACCCCTGGTTTTCTGATAAATTCAGGGGTATTTTTGAGAAAATTCAAAGTTTAATACGAATCGTATAGGCCTATACGATTCGTATTAAGCTGATATACGATACAACATGGGCCTATACGATCGTATATGGCATTATTTCAAATTTAGTGTTATCGTGTTTCCCTCAGTTCGACGCGTATACGTCTCGTTTTTTGCCGAACTTTCACATATTTTGTCGTTTTATTACGTATACCTTTAACATAAGTTGTTTCGGTGCAGCTCGGTTGCGTGCGAATATCTTATTCTATGATTACGTACAGTTTTGTTTGAAATCCACTTGAACTCCATAGTGTCGTATTATATGTATACGTGTGTGGAAATATCGTTAGCCGCGTACTTTGACGTATTTTTGCGTATTTTGACGTATTCTAACATATTGTTGCGTATTTAATAGTATTTTTGACGTATTCTAGCGTATTTTAGCTTATTTTAACGTATTTTAGGGTATTTTTACGTATTTTTACGTTTTTAGCGTATTTTAGCGTATTTTAGAGTATTTTAGCGTATTTTAACGTATTTTAGCGTATTTTAACGTATTGTAGGGTATTTTAACGCATTTTAACGTATTTTAGGGTATTTTAGCGTATTTTAACGTATTGTAACGTATTTTAGCGTATTTTAGCGTATTTTAACGTATTGTAACGTATTTTAGACAACAACAGATAATGAACGGATTGTTGGACTTCTTGTTCCTAATGTACGCCTCAATTCATCTTTTTTACTCTTTTCTTCGATTTCAAGAAATAGTACCGCAACTGTTTTTTACTACGGAAACGGTGGCTATGCGAAATACAAACCGTGATCGTTTGTGACTATGGGAAACACAAGTTTTCTTTTTGAGCTTGATGGATGTCCGTTATCTCAATTGAGGCGTGCATTGTTTAAATCTGAATATAACTAGATGTTACGTGTAACTTCATTAAACCAAGAACAAAGCCTATTTTTCAAAACACATGTGTTCGTATCAACGTTGTTTATCACCCTGTGTGAACATTGAAAACCCGACAAACAGTCTTGACAACTGTGACAACTTATCTATCTGTGTGTGTCACATCCATCCTATTTGTGTATGCATTCTTTTGGAGAACTTATCGTGTGTTGCAGTTTGGAAAGATGACCGAATAGAGATTTGAATAACTAACTGTGGAGAACTTGTTTGCGTTATCCATCAACATAAGCCCGAAGAAACCAAATTTGCAACAATGAGTCTGTGTCCATTGTTGTTCGTGAATGTTTCGAATCATCATAGAAGACGTGTCAGGTTCTTCTGCTAGTTGTCGGGCTTCAAATGCTCACACAGGGTGATAAACAACGCTGATATCATCATAGAAGCGTTGGGATTCAAGGGTTTATGAGTCAAAGTTAACATTCAGATTCAGAAAGCAGATGATTTTGTACTTGGTTTATTCTCTTTAATCTATTAGAACGATCCTTGTTTTGTCACGTACATGCGTTTAATTCCCAACATCCTTGTAGTGTCGGTCTATTCAATTGAGAGGAATCATTGCATTACATCCCTGTTGAAAAACATAATCGATAAATTTAGGGAAAATGGGGTTGAAAGATGATAACCCAACAGTGGAGAATCTCATTCGACAGCTTCGATAAATTAAGAGGTATTCTCAAATAATGTTTCCTAGATGTTTGAAGACCAACAAATGTCCAAAGTGTTGCTTCTTCATTCGCGTGACGGAAAGCTACCGCGTGACAGGAAGCTACCTTGCAAAAATTAAAAAATTAAATCGACACCCTCAATACGCATCGTATAGGCCTATACGATGCGTATTACTTTTTGGTGGGGGACAATGGCAGCCTTTGGCAGGCATAGAAGTTTGAACTCACCTCAATACGCATCGTATAGGCCTATACGATGCGTATTGAGGGTGTCGATTTAATCCCCCAAGGTATGCCAATAATACGGCCCTTCCATTTATAGCAACATTGTTTGAATTACTCCCCTGTAACCCAATGTAAACATTATTATAATTTGCCATTGCTCTGCTATTTGTTTTAATAATAATAATAATAATAATAATAATTTGTTGATACAGATAGTAGGGCAAGATTAAGTGTATACAAAAACTTGGTGGTGGTGGTTGTTCAGATGAGAGCAATGAAGGCGGTGGTGGTGGTGGGAGATAGGATGTGGCGGCTGAATGTTGGTAGTGGAAGGTTGTGGCGGTGGCTGAAGAGTAGTGGTGGGAGGTTGTAGCAGTGGGTGTTGGTGGTGGAAGGTGGAGGTGGTGGTAGTGGGTGAAGAGATAGATGGGGAGGGAGAGGAGAATGTGAGATAGAGAGAGGGTCAGAGAATTGAGAGTTTTTAATATTTATTTATTTTTTACATAATTAGTCCCATAAATATTGAATTATTTACTCAGCAGTCCCTAGGGAGGTAAAATGACAAAAATATCCTCATGTGCAAGGCACATGACTATATTTAACTAAAAGAGTTAAATGTCATTTTAGTCCCTGTGGTTTAGGCCATTTTGCCAGTTTAGTCCAAAGGTTTCATTTTTCGCCTATGTGTCCAAAAAGGTTTCATAGTTGTCATTTTAGTCCACTGGGTTAACTTCGTCCATTTTTTCTGTTAACGAGAAGGGCAATTTGGTCATTTTATATGGCCGAATTGCCCTTCTAGTTAACAAAATTACATATAAAATGACCGAATTGCCCTTCTCGTTAACAGGAAAAAATGGATAAAGTTAACCCAGTGGACTAAAATGGCAACGGTGAAACCCTTTTGGATCCACAGTCGAAAAATGAAACCTTTGGATTACACTGGCAAAATGGCTCAAACCACAAGGACTAAAATGGTATTTAACTCTAACTAAAAAATCTAACTGGGTTTGGCCTAAAGGTTAAAACGTGCAAAATTTTGAAACATAAATCACAAAACTTGCAAACTTTTGCGTTAAAGGACACCGCCTGCAAAATAATGTAAATAAATTTTTAAACAAGTAAATTTTTCTTATTTTTAAACCACCACCCCAATAAATCCTATAAACAGTAAAGCAAAATAAAATGCTTAACATTTAGCATAAAACGATTATTTTCCAATCTTTAATTACAACTAAGAATTCTCATAAAGAAAATATAATGAAGATATAATAAACTAGATATGGGGAGAAATAAATAAATAAAAACAAGATAATGGATTTCCTAAACCCAAGCTATGTAGTGTGTTGGATGGATACCTAATTTCATGGGTGTGGTGTGATTATTTTCCAAAATCTTTCACCATTTTTCTCATAACAAACACACCCTAATCATCAACTACACAACCATAACTTGAAACATAATCCTTTACAATATTTTGTGCACATTTATACATACATTCAATACATAATTTCCCCAATATTAAACCTATAAGTTTATTTAACTGCTTACTTAAGTTGCCCGGGTTTGACACCCGATCACACTAGACTATACGGGCATTGCACATATACATACGTGTACTTGTACATGTATATACATAGTGCATAAATATACGTATAAATTTGGTTAGTCTGTGTCATTATTTAAAGCACACGCCATAACTACAAACTAGCAGTAATGAGCGAAGACGATTGGTGTTGCTTTTCCTGCTGGTTAATGGTGTCGGCAACATGAGCAACCACTCCAGCTCCCGCTTTATGGAACCATTCATCTTTCACCTGAAAATTCCACAAAATCGAGAATAAAAGTTCGTTCTTTTGCACGCGAGATAAGAAAATATCGAAACTGTTACCGACTACCGTACATGAATGTTGTTATGAGCGAAGAACGGCCAAAGCGAAGAGTGGAAACTGACATCAACTTTTTTCCATCCCAACTGTTGTAACCCGCGAATCATTTCCTCTATATAACCAAAAACCAATGGAGGTTTATTTAGTTACTAGACAACTTAAACTATATGAGACATGGAGCGTTGGTTCACTCACTACCTTCCATGATTTCGTGGTACTCGAGGGTATTTTGGGTAGTTGGTACATTTTGGGCAGCTTCTTTTGCTCTTGCTGCTTCTGGAGGAAAACTTGAGCCTCTGGATTCTACGGGTGGGCAATACTCCACATCGACGACATGTTTATAACCATCCAAAGATTGAAGAGGGGGCTGCCAATTTAAGCATCAACAATATACAGGCCAGTTATACTACATGAAGTGACTGCGGCCTAGAAATATTATATGCATATTGATTGATACTAAAAAACACTATGAATATAATGGTTCCTATATATTTAGAGGAAATATATAGGAACCATTATATTCACGATGAATACGCTACACTACTTTAAAAAGTCTACAAATAGTGTATTTACCGGTGAATACATATATTCATCAATAAATACAATACATCTTCTGATTATTCAAATTGACTAGTGAATAAGTCAATAAAATGGTTCCTTATGGTTCTCAAATATGTAGTGGGTTCCCATACGAACTCGTTCCTATAGTACAAACATACATACATACCTATATACATATGTAGAGTGTTTGTTGTGTATGTCATATATGTTGCGAATGAGAAAGAGAGGCGGTTACATAATCACGCTACGTATTACATTTAAAAGCAATATGTACAGGTATTTAATTATTTATGTGGTTTTCACTATTCTCTACTTAAACTAGTTACATATTAGAAGGCCTTATTTATAATTATATATATAGGGATGTTAAACACAAAACCAATTTTAAGTAGAGAAATGCGAGGAACCGCACAAACATTTGGACCTTTATACAGAAGACAGTTTTCTAACCGCCTCTGTTGTTTCTCTCTGGTTTTGTGGTTTTTGCGGTTCTCTACTTAAAATTTGTTTTGTGATGATCACAACCTGCATATATATTGAGTATATTATAATAATGTACCTTAACAAGCTCGGACTCCCTTCTGATTGAGGATGTGCGGCGACCCACCATATCTAGTAGTAAACGCTAAGTCGAAACAGAAACAAAAATAAAAAAACAGAAGCATGAAGAGCGACAAATTAAATGCAGGCAGGATACGATCATAGGAGGCATTGGCATACAAAACACGATATTTAAATGCACCGAGAGCAGATCTGCAACAGAAAGCACATAAAACAAAATAAAATAAGCATTTTAATTTTGTAATTTATTTTTACGGCAGTGTGTAAAATGAAAGGGGACATTTCATTTGAAGATGAAGGTTTACAACTTTACATATTTATTTAGTTGCGCTTAGTCTTACATAAAATCGGACTCTTCAGCATCTGTCGTCATTCTCAAAAGCAGAGGTGGTCTGTCAGGTTTACCGTCGGTGAGAAACAGCTGACTACCTGTTCGTCCAACAAAGATCGGAGCCATTGGAGCAGCGATTTTTTCTAACATGGGTACACCCAGAAGAAACGGAAGCTAAATCACCAAAAGAATCGTATAAAAAGGTGTGCATACATACGTAAACAAACTTCACCTCATAACCATTACTATATATGAGGAGAAAGTAAAACCTGCTTGTTCCCTCTAACTCCGAGATGCGGTGTTGCTAGTGTTATGAAACTAATGGCCTCCAACCCGGCGATGAGACTAGCGGTTCTATCGTCAACACGAGTATAAAGAACACCTACTGCGTATCTTGCGATAAGACCACCAAGCGAATGGGCTAAAAATGATATCCTCTTAAGGTTCTCTCTACTCTTCACCACTTGCCTCACCTGTATGTATGTTCGAACAACGTCCATTAAAACTCTCTCTCTCTCTCTCACTCTCTCACACACACACGTGCGCACACTTGTATATATGTATTTTACAATATATATTTATGCATGTTAGGACAATCAAGACTCATGCTTGTCAGGTTGTACATGTACGTAATTTCCATATTAAAACATATATAAAGCTTACTTATCTCATAAGTCATAATATTGGGTGGGTGATGCTAAAAACCTATAGGAAATATATAAAAAATTATATAATTATTTGCACCTAGGGTATGAAAAGCGGTGCGCTTTTGCGCTTGGCGCCATGGTTTTAGACCTTGTCACTTTTGTGCACTTCTCGCTTTTTAAAACCAAGATGTGTACACGTACATGTGTGTATTTATAAAAAAAGCGCGCCTCAAGCACAAAGCGACCTTAGCCGCAAAGAGTTGCGCCTTGTGTGACATAAGGCGAGCTCTATACAAAAAGCGCACAAAAAGCGAGCTTTTTTTGGAAAAAGATCCCACGGAGCCGCGCACTTCTTGTACAAAAGGTGTTTTTGTGCTTTAAAGTGTTATACATGTAGGTAAGATGGTTGTACAGATAAGTGATTTATACATTAAATCATATATGAACCTTATTTATAACTATATTTTGGGTAAGGGATGCTAAAAACCCATAGTTGTCAATAGCGAATAGTGACAAGGCACCTATAGGCTACGTAGCGAATAGCGACATATAGCGACGGCTATTTTATAAATAGCGATTACACTAGAAAAAGAATTTTGAAAATTTTTATATGTATATTACATCAAAATATCCTTGTATATATGCTATTTTACATGTATATTTAACAAAAACCTATAAATCCAGCTATTTTATAACTATATCTAATTGCTATTTACATAAAAAAAAACCTAACTGTCGCTAAATACGCTATTGGTCGCTATGACCCATATAACGACACTTGGTCGCATGGCTACATAGCGCGCTATAGCAATCGCTATAGCCGCTATTGACAACTATGTAAAAACCTATACGATATATAAAATAAATTATATAAGAACCTTGCGCCTCACGTACGAAAAGCCCTCCGCTTTTGCGATTTGCGCTTTGATTTTAGACCTTATCGCTTTTGTGCGCTTCGCGCTTTTTAAAACCAAGGGGCTCGAGGCCATTTGTTAAACGAGCTCCAAGTTGGGCCCGAGCTCTTAGGCTTCACTCGTGTCAAGCTTTTAACAAGTTGAGCTTAGTCGGGTCCTAACTCAGGTCGGCTCGTTTAAACCCCAATATATGAAAGGGGTATTTTGTTTAGAAACAGAAGATGATGATATGGATGACCAGATGCATACTACATTCCTAGACTTGTATATTTGTAATATAACCCTTTATTTGCATATTAGTTGTTCATGAACGCGTATCCTACATAGTACATAATGCAATAAGCTCCTGACAGAGATTTGGATACTTACTTCATCTGCTAACCGTTTTCCAGCCCCGTCAATTCCAGCAAAGGTTTTAGAGTAAGTGTTACAAGAACTTGCTGCACACATGTTAAAAAATCAAACGACCAATAGGATACACTAAAATAGCATATATTAACAGGGCCCTTTTACCATGTTTCTAGTGTGGTTACACAATTTCTAAAAAGTATTACTAAATCATCAAACTTTAAAAAACCATTATATATAATATAATGGGTTGTTCAATACACAACCAATTTTAATAGAATACTGCGAGAACCGCATAACCACTTGTAACCACACACATCATATATACTATAAATATGCTATTTTGTCCCATCAACCAAATTTGGCATTAACCAACTTTAATAATGACATGTTTAGCCCCTTAACTAATACAACTTTCTCAACTTTAATAATGTCATGTTTAGCCCCTTAACTAAAACATCAACCAACTTTAACTCTCGTGATTTGCTTATTTTTATCTACGTTTTGAACCCGCTGCGATGTGCGGGTGGTAACCCAGTAGTATACATATAAAAACATGAACATTTAGCCATGTCACCCATCAAAATTACCTAAATATCAATTTGTATAATGCCACTGTGTAGCTCTTCAAAAGAAGAGAATGCTATCAATTAACATGTGAATTTAGACACAAGTGGTGACCATCATGAAAAAAGAATGAGTATGAGGAAGTCATACCGTATATCAAAAAGTGTCGCCCTAATCGTCTTTTGAGCTCCGATTCTACGTATCTCCAGTCACTAGGGCTGCATAGATTGATTTGGAGTGTTGTTCATGTCAGTATCAATATATCATACATGAAACCAAAAGCTAATGCACAGTTTCTCGATTCAATTTAAGATATCTTGTTTACGATATTAGGTGTATATCAATATCCCAATACCTAAGCAGTTAATGAGGTAAATATCGGATATCGGTCAAGGACCGATATATGAGATATCGGTTATCGCGGTGGGATATCGGCAATTTTAATATCATGTTGAATTTATATACATAGCAATTTAACACTAACAATTCAGCATACTCTCCTACCATTAACAAAATAACCTTTTGCAACTTGCAAAACACTAACAGTTGTAGCAAGTAGGAACTAACTAAGACTTAAAAACACTAATAGCATCAATAAGAAGAAAGACGACCGGTAGAAGTAGAACTAAAAAGAAAGGTACTGATATCAGGAAAATCGGTGATATATCAGTCAATATCGCCGATAATATCGGTACCGATATTCTAACCGATATTTTGCACTAATATCTCGCCAGGGGACTGATAATCGATATATCACTGATATATCGGTGATATATTGGCGATATTAACTGCATAGCCCAATATACAACATGTAGGTAAATTCAATAGTTGAAATTGAAATTTGTACATTACCTTGCATAGATTCCGTGAACAAGAACAAGAAGATGATCTGGTTCTTCATCTTTCACCCCATTGGCATCCGTTGGTGATATAAAACTCCCATGAGTTTGAGCTGCACTCATAGCGTGAGCTCGAAGACGTTGACGCTTCCAAATGTCGTTTACGCCTGCAGAAATTCAAACCCGCGATTATAAACAAGAGATAGAGTTATCAAACATTTGAATCAGAGTACCAAATCAAATAAAACAAAGTTTGTGAACCCATCTTTAACCATCAAAGAACTTATTATATCTTCACCTAACCACTTCCGAATATGAACTCATGTTTTCACCTATGAATTGGGACATAATTACAGTGAATACAACAACAACAACCATTTTTATCAAAGAACTTATTACATCTTCACCCTTCAACTACCTAGATTATACAATCAAAGTAACCATTTTTATCCTGCAAAATGAGCTATGAAGCTGTAAAGATTCACCATCAATGCATAACACAACAACATGATATCAACACAAACAAACAAACAAACTATTTGGGCAAAACATAAATCCAACAAATACCCTTTACAATCCCCATCAAAAGGTTGGCAACATCTTTCCTCTTGAGTAACAAAAGCAACAACAAAAAACCAAAAAAGAAAAAGAAAAAACCCATTTCAAAGAACAAAAAAAAAAAGTTACCAAAACAATTGGAGAAAGCCCAAGAAAAGGCGTGGCAACAGGAGGAAGAAGAGCAGGAATTCGGGTTGGGGTTTGGATTCGGGTTATTATTGGACCCTAAATTAGCGTTTCTTCGAAGAGAAATAACCGGGGGTGTGGTGTAATTAAGCAAGGATGCCATTTGTATGGTGTATCTATATATAGATATAGAAAGGAAGACGGGGTGTTGTGTCAGGGTGACACCATCATCATCATCATCATCATAGATTCATATGTATGTATATAATGATCATGGAGTTGTGGAGAACAAGGATGGAAGCCCACGCCTACTTAATTTGTCTGGTTTTTGGCTTCACAATTCACAACCAAGTTGTTGTTTGATATCTTGAAAGTTCAATTTGGATTCACCAAGCTAATAGAAACAATGTTATGATTATAATGTTTAGTTCATGTAAGGGGATAAAGCTGAATTTTAATGTTTATTTTTCGTATCATATACTACTACATTTTACAATGTCGGCAGCCTGCTTCCATTGGCCAAAATGGGCGGCTGCCTTAATAGTTTTTTTTTTTTTTTTCTTTCTTCGTTTTGCCCCTAGCTCAAACTAAAATTACGCTTTTGCCTCCATCTCAAAATTACGATTTTGCCCTCAAGTCAAAATTACGATTTCGTCTGCCACTCTCCCATTGGACCAATCAGTTTATTATTTTATATCCATTTTAAAATGACGGTTTTGCCCCCCATCTCAAAATAATATTACGTTTTTGTCCCAAATAAAATTATGTTTTTCCCCGGCTAAAAAATACGATTTTGCCCTCTGTTAAAAAATGTTATTTTTCCCCGTTAAAAAAATTACGATTTCGCCCTCAGTTGAAAATTACGTTTGTCCACCCTTCAAAATAAAATGATGTTTTTGCCCCAAACTCAAAATTACGATTTTGCCCTCGGTTCAAAATAAAATTGTGCTTTTGCCTCCAGCTTAAAATTACGATTGTGCCCGTAGTTCAAATTTATATTACGCTGTTACCCTAGGTGCAAAATAACGAATTTGTCCCTATTAAAATTTCAAATTCCCCCCCCCCCTTCAAATTTACAGTACTGCCATGACTTTGGCTTTTGGCAATTTACGATTTTACTCCAGTCAAAAAATACAACTTTCCCTCAGTTAAAAATTACAATGTTGCCATTGTTTTAGTTTTTTTTTTTCAAAAATATAAAAGTGTTTTTTTTATTGGTTGACTCGATTTAGTTGTTTTTCGTGTCAATGAGCTGCTACCTAACACTCGCTCATTATTCGTCCACCGCCCCGCAACGCGGGCGGGGCATCTAACTAGTTTTCAACATATACAAACTCAAGTGTGCATACGTCACCGGGTAATAGTTCCGCCCCTCAATTAGGCAAAATGGACGGCATGTGTAATAGTGCCATTTTATCCCGATATACATCACCGGGTAATAGTTCCGCCCCTCAATTACGATTTTGCCATCAGTTCAAATTTATGTTTTCGCCCCCGCCTAAAAATAAATTTACGCTTTTGCTCACAGCTAAATATTTCAATTTTACCCCCAGTTAAAAATTACGATTTTCACCCGTTTCAATTTACAGTTTTGCCATTAGTTTTTTTCCCTTAAAATTACGATTTTGTCATCAGGTCAAAGTTATGTTTGTGCCCACGCTTAAAAATAAATTTACGCTTTTGCTCCCAGCTAAAAAATTTAATTTTGCCATCGGCTCAAAAATACGATTTTGCCCCGTATAAATTTATACTTTCGCCATTAGTTTTTTTTTCTCACAGCCAGGTTACGATTTTGCCTCAACTTAAATTTACATTTTACCCATCGTTTTTGTTTGATTTCCTGGTGACATTACAAGTTTGCCCCCAGTGCAAAATTACAGTCGTGCCGGCAACTTCCTGGCACTCGCCCGTTGGTCCATTTAGTTTACGATTTATCCCTGAATTAAAATTATGATTTGGCCCTCGGTTAAAAATTACGTTTTTCCCATCGTTTTAGTTTTTTTACCAAAACTATAAAGGTTTTTTGTTTTAATTGCTTTACTCGATTTAATTTCTTCCCGTGTCAAGGAGTTGCCTAACACTGGCTCATTAGTCCTGAAAAATTACAGTTTTGCCCTGAGCACAAAAATACGGTCTTATCATCGTTTTTATTTTTTTTACCCTAGCATAATTATCGTATTTTTATTAATTGGTTGCGAATTATTCGGCCATCGCCCCGCAATGCGGGCGGGGCATCTACTAGTTATATACGTATGTATGTATGTATGTATGTATTAATAAAATAGACCGGTGTAACATTTAATAAAATAGACCGGCGTACATAGGGGTGGGCTAAGTCCGAAAATTATCAAAAATTGGTAGCGGCATAAAAAATGCTCGGTACGGTACGCTACTGGTATGCTACGGTATTTGAAGGTAAAAGGTGGGTAAAATAGCGAACGGAAAGTAACGATCTTGAAAATCGCATAAAATAAGTACTGATACTGAAAGTGCTCGGTATGGTACAATATATAGTATTTGAAGGTAAAAAGTGGGTAAAATACCAAAGCGAAAGTACCGATCTCGAAAAGCGTAAAAATAGTACTGAATTGGTACCGAAATTTGATCGGTACAGTACGATTCGGTACCCAATTTTTTTTCGTACCTAGTACCGACTACTCATCCCTACTTGTACGTAGTGTTTTAGTGAGGGAAAGAGAACGAGAAGTAGATGACAAATGAACAAGAACCCGAAATGCAAACCTAAAACATTATGGACGAGAATTAAAGACACACAGTCGCGCCGTTTTGGCTCACTTTGGTGCGCCGCGGCTCGCGATGATGCGAGTGTGCGAAGTGCAAAGTGCGCCATCAAAGCGCCACATTGCGTCTCATCGCCCACGCCACGCGCGCGCGCGAGCGTGCGAGTGCGAGTTAGGGTGCTCCACACCCTTCGCGAGTACACTAGTGAGTGCTCCCATGAAACAATAAGGATGGAGAGTTCCCACTTAAATACCCCTTTAAGTTCCATCTCTCATCCGATGTGAGACAAGGTGCTACTTTCCCTTTTGTTTCAGCATTGAATGTTCCAAACACTCAACTTTGAACATCGATATCTCATTCATCTTAGCTCCGTTTTGGACGTGGTTTAGTTCGTTGCGAAGCTCTTCCAACATAGAACACAAACCCACAAATAAATATATAAAACCCGCTCATTTTATTATATTTATTTCTAGTCCAAAATAGGAAAAAATCATTTTCCTATATTTGTGAAAAATGCTATTTTTACCTATTTTTCCAACAATCCCCCACATGAAAAATGCTATTTTCATCAAATTTCCAACAATCCCCCACATGTATGGAAATGGATCTTTTCCTTACACTTTTCAACGATAAACTTCGACAGTTGAGTATTGCAAGATAGGTAGGTTGTAACCTTTGAACCTTCTTTTGTGAAGCATACTTAGCTTACTAGCGGTGTGTAGACGCGATGTCGAAGTTGGTGTATCTACTTAGCCTACTCACACAATACTCTCCCCCATTTGTGTAAACGACAATACACTTCACACAATACTCTCCCTGGTTTGGCCAACTCCTCATTGTCGTGTCCTATTATGGTCCTGGAACACTAGCCTGGTTCTGCGAGAGCTCTAGGATTTGCGCACCCCACAAATCCATTCGAAGCGACCCTACTTCTCTCTAACATAGGTGATTCCTCTGAATCATTAAAAGCATCATGGTTATTTGATTTCCCGAAATCGTTAACCTTAATATGCTTAGCCTCACTTCAATGTCACTGATTGGAATGGACTAGGAAGTATATATAACTCCCTTTTATTTAGTTTGAGGTACTCCCCCACAGTGACTCCGTTTTGGTAATATGATTAAGTTGTCCTATTGAACTTAGATCTTGGGATCTCCAGTCAGCTAAGTTAGGTTTCCCTCATATTCCCATTTACCACGGGCTTTAGTCCCATTCCTCTTGACGACGTTTCTACTAACTCTCTGCTTAAGCCTTTTGTTAACGGGTCCGCAATGTTATCCGTTGATCTCACATAATCAATTGTGATAACACCCGTTGAGAGTAGTTGTCGTATCGTGTTATGTCTACGTCGCATATGCCTTGATCTGCCATTGTACATCAAGCTTTGAGCTCTACCAATCGCTGATTGGCTATCACAATGTACACATATGGCTGGCAAAGGCGTTGGCCATCTTGGAATATCTTCCACGAATTGACGTAGCCATTCCGCCTCCTCGCCTGACTTATCCAAGGCGATAAATTCGGATTCCATTGTGGATCTTGCTATCACCGTTTGCTTAGAAGACTTCCAAGCAATAGCAGCTCCTCCAAGTGTAAACACGTAACCACTTGTTGATTTGGAATCTTTATTATCCGATATCCAGTTTGCATCAGTGTATCCTTCGATCACTGCTGGTTGTCGAGTATAATGCAGTCCATAATCTCTTGTGTATCTTATGTATTTAAGCACCCTAGTGATAGCTTTCCAATGATCCGCGCACGGATTGCTGGTGTATCTACTTAGCCTACTCACCGCGTAAGCCAAGTCGGGTCTAGTACATGTCATTAGATACATTAGACTGCCAATAATTCTTGAATACTCTAACTGAGCAACTCCATCTCCTTTATTCTTCTTGAGATGTTGGGAGGTATCAACTGGAGTTCGAGCTACACTCGTATCTCCCGAGTTGAATTTTTCAAGAATTTTATCCATATAGTGAGATTGACTTAACACAAGACCTTCTTGGGTTCTTATGATCTTTACTCCATAAATCACATCCGATAAACCCATGTCTTTCATGTAAAATCTCGCTTTTAACATGCTTTTAGTAGCTTTGATAATTTTATCATTACTCCCAATGATAAGCATATCGTCTACATAAAGGCATAAAATCACATAACCTTCATTTGTGTCTTTGAAATAAACACATTTGTCGCACTTATTTATTTTGAAACCATTGTCAATCATGACATGATCAAACTTTTGGTGCCATTGTTTTGGTGCTTGCTTCAAGCCATACAAAGACTTGACGAGTTTACATACTTTACCCTCTTGACCTGGAGTAGAGAAACCTTCAGGTTGCTCCATGTAAATCTCTTCTTCTAAATCGCCATTTAGAAATGCGGTTTTAACATCCATTCGGTGAACTTCCAAATTTCTTAAAGCCGCTATAGCAAGAACCAATCTAATCAAGGTTATGCGCATCACAGGCGAGTAGGTATCAAGGTAATCTAGACCTTCCTTTTGTCGAAATCCTTTAATCATCAACCTAGCCTTGTATTTATCAATACTTCCATCAGTTTTCATCTTCCTTTTGAATATCCAACGATATCCAAGTGGTTTGCAACCAGGTGGAAGATCTACTAACTCCCAAGTATGATTTTGCAATATAGAATCAATTTCATTCCTTATTGCTTCTTTCCATTGAGGTCCTTCTGAAGAGGAAACCGCTTCGCGATATGTATTGGGCTCGCCCTCAACCATATAGCTAACGAAGTCTGGACCGAAGGATTTTTCAACCTTTGGCCTTTTACTTCGCCTACGATCACTTTCTTCAACCTCAGGTCGTTCATGTGTCTTATCATGAACTACCTCATCAACTGGTGTAGATGAACTTTCACCTACTTCAAAATTAGGTGTTGATAACGTTGCATGTGTTTGTCTTCTCAAAGGAAACACATTTTCAAAGTAAGACACAACGTTAGGATTCACCTCCATGATAGTGTTTACGTGTAAATCAGGATTCTTGGAGTCATGTACAAGAAAGCGATGTGCACTACTTTGATGTGCATACCCAATGAATATGCAATCAACAGTTTTGGGTCCTATCCTAAGAGCCTTAGGAGGTGGTACAATCACCTTTGCTAGGCACCCCCACACTTTCAAGTATTTGTATGAAGGCTTCCTCTTTTTCCATAACTCATATGGAGTTTCGTTTCTCTTTTTCAATGGTATCTTGTTCAAAAGATAATTGGCCGAGGGAATGGCTTCCCCCCCATTTCCTGGCTCACCCCAGAACTTATCAACATGGCGTTCATCATTTCTTTCAAAGTACGGTTCTTTCGTTCCTCCATGCCATTTGATTGTGGAGAATAAGGAGGTGTACCCTCATGTACAATGCCACTTTTTGCGCATAAATCAGCAAAAGGTGCAACATATTCGCCTCCTCGATCGCTTTGCAAAGCTTTTATCTTCTTTTGAAGTTGATTCTTAACTTCATTCTTATACAAGATAAATTTATTTATTGCTTCATCTTTACTTTTTAGTAAATATACATAGCAATATTTAGTACTATCGTCAATAAACGTGATGAAGTACTTATTTCCACCTCTTGTGGGTACCGCTTTTAAATCACAAATATCGGTGTGAATTAAATCAAGGGGTTCGGTTATTCGTTCAACCGATTTTGATGATGTTCTTGTAAGTTTGGATTCAACGCATGTTTCACATTTATAGTGTGAATCAATATGGAATGTTGGTATACAATTTAAATTGATTAAACGGCGTATTGAATTAAAATTTATGTGACCTAATATACCATGCCATTTATTTGACTCAGAAAACTCAAGCATATAAGTAGAAGTAGTAGCAATTTTATTCATGTTTTTCTTGACTGCCATTACATTCAATTTAAACATACCATTTTGGGCGTAGCCCTTGCCTACATACATTCCTCGTTTAGTTAGTACAAATTGATCGCTCTCAAAAACTAAACGAAATCCAAACTTATTAAGCAACCATCCCGAGACTAGGCTCTTGCGCAAGTCTGGGACATATAACACGTTGCTTAAAGTGAGCTCCTTCCCTGAAGTCCACTTCAAAATCACCGTTCCTTCACCCTTGATGTCCGCGGTGGCTGCATTTCCCATGTACAGCTTTTCATCTCCCGCAAGCTCCTTGAAGGTGGTAAAGAGGCTCCTGTCTGGGCACACATGACGGGTGTCACACCCCCAAAATCCACAAGCGGAATATCACCGCATGGAGGCGTGACTGACCAGGATCCAGCCACCAATCATATTGAACAATGTATTTAGAATAAATAAAATCCAACCACACAATATAATTGGTGTTCAAAAAACAGTTAACCAAGTTCAAGTTAATTAGCGGAAGCATAAAACGAAAAACCAAAATAAAAGTTCAATGAGTTTAAATGTAACATGGCACACAACCGTCCATGCTCCACAATGACTCCTCCTGCTCGTGCAAGCTCCAAAGATACCTAACGACCTGCAAGGCATGTAACAACGAGTCAACAACAAAGTTGAGCGAGTTCACAGTTCAGTGTTCTTTGTTAGGTTGTTCAAAAACCATGAGTTCGTTTGTAAGTAGTAAGTTAATCTGTTTACCCTGTTTCCCAAACCTATCCATAGTTGGTGGGGGCTTCCCCATGTTAACCACTAGACTCGTTTACCATATCAACCGCTGACTAAAGTAAGTTGGTGCCCTGACGTCAATGTCTATCATCATTGACTAGTGCCCAGATCCATTAGTTCACGCCCGTCCTCTGCGGCACGGCGTGAGGCTTGTCAAACCTAAATAGCGCTATCTAACTAATGACCCGCTCGCCATTGGCCCGGCGATTAAGTCGATATAAAAAGGAGGGACTTCATGATAGAGAGCTTTGGTCTAGTATCCGTGTTGTCACCCTTCAATAAAGAGGGTGTGTACGTAATCCCCAAACCAGGAGATTACGCATGTTCCATTTGTATTCTTATCACGTGTTGTCACCCTTCAATTAAGAGGGTGTGTACGTGTCCCAAACCAGGAGATCACGCAGTTTCCGTTCAAATCCTTTACCCATTCCCAACCCCTGGGAATCCCATGCCTTGTAGAAAGTGTGAACTCACCTTGATGTGCTCGGCAGAATGTTTCACTTGTTTTTAGTTATTAAACTGGTCACACCCTATTAGTATTCCATTTAATCATTAGGCTCATTTTCAAGTATAGTCACATACACAAATATAACACATAACACCTAGTAATCGTGTATTAACTATATTATACAATCCTAATCCTTGACTAATGAGAGCACTAGATTATATCTATTCCTAAATATATATGTAAGACATTTACAATTGACACACATAACCAACACATGAACAATATAGCCGGCCATTCACATATACACAATCACATAAGACAAAACATGTTAAATTCACAGATCCAAAGCATGCAACACAGTTAAAGATCACATCGAACCTATATTCAAAGTAATGATCACCTTTAGGTCCATGCACAATAATTCAAGAGTCAATATTATTTCGCATGCCATGCCATGTTTATTTACAAGTTCAAATCCTATAGTCCGAATAAAACAGATTACACAGCCCATTCATATCAATATATGTCTAACTATTCCTGCAACACAAATAAACCCACTGTTCCCCTTATAGTTTCAAGCATCTAAACCCTAGCCTCCACAACCAACCATTTGCAATCATCACACAATCATTCCATCATTTATTGCACATGGGGTTTACTGACAATACTATAATAACATGCATATTACTTGATTAATCTTCACATGGGCCACCGATAGAACTACTGCTATATATATCTATTCCCTAGAATTTTTATGGGATTATTTACCTTCTTTTATTAATAATCAACAATCGTCAAACTATTACATACATGTTAATCACTCATTATGAAAAGGACATCAGAACCTTTATCAATTAATTATATTACACAGTTCTTACATACAACAATCCAGTTTATATGAAATCACATAACATACAAAATCATGATAATCACTAATGTTCATTGAGTGGAGAAGAAAGATAAACTAACCGAGAAGTAGAGAAGGGGGGTTTCTTCAGTCGTGCGATCAGAGGGAAAAACCTTAGGGTTTTTGGCTTGTGATATAAATTTAATCTAATCTTGATCCATAATACATATTCATATACAATTGCAAAGGTTTGGGGCGGTGGAAATCTTGACCGATCTGGGCCAAGCCCACACACTTGGCTTCCGTAAACAACATATATTAATGGGCTTAAATCAATATATATATTAATGGGTTGGCTTTAAACAATACCTATTAATGGGTGGGCTTTAATCTAGTTGGGGCTTCAAAGAGTTGGGGTGCGGCCCTAGGCCCGATCATGTATAGCTAGTACTCGAGCCAAACACATATGATTTCCGTTTACGTTTAAGCGTAACAAGTAACAAGTGTTCACCGCAACGTGTGGTAACGCATTGCGTAAAAGAAAATACAAGATTAAAAGTTACGAGGTTAGACGACACTAACCTTGAAGGTTTGGGTTGTCACAACCATGGTTGCAAAAGTCGCTAGGCGCTCCCTAGTCGGTCGATCGGGGAGTTGAGAGTACTCGGCCTAGGCGGAGAGTACTCGGCCTAGGCGGAGAGTACACGGGGAGTACTCGGACATGTTAAACTATAAAGAAATTACTTTTGGGAAATTAAATATATGTCAAATAACATAAATTTACTAATATTTTTAACAAAATGTATGAAAATGATATTCATTCTTTAATATGATAGGCATAAAAATTATGTTTTATTTTATTTTAAGTCAAACTCAGCCCAAATTGACCTACTAGATCTGATTTTGGTCAATGTTGACCACGTTTGATCGATTCTAAGTAATTAGGCGGAGTTGAAGAAAGTCGCCTCGGCAGCCTACCTTGTAGCGACTACTCGGGGAGTACTCGGCCTTGGAGACCTTATTTTACAACCGTGGTCACAACGGGTCGCGCCCGTATCAATCCACCATCCTTTTGGAGTGTTGGTCACAGCATTGACCTCATCCAACATTGCGGTTTTGTCGGAAATCATTGCCACTAAAGGCATTCCGTCTTCATCCACCGTGTGCGCACGCTCACGCTTTGGTTTCTTGCATTGGTTAGCCCGATGCCCCGGCTCGTCACAGTTGTAACAAGTCCCTTGGAACGTTTGAGGTTTCTTTTTCACAACCCCTTTCTTCGGTCCAAGTTTGCTAGCCTTTGCTTTCTCCTTGTCCTTTTTCCCCTTACCCTTCGCGCCCTTAGAGGATTGCCCATGCTCAACCACGTTTGCGCTAGCAGAAGTTTGCGCATGGCTGCCTTTTAGGGCAATTCTATTGCCCTCTTCAATCCGAAGACGAACAATAAGGTCCTCTAAAGTCATCTCCTTTCGTTTGTGTTTAAGATAATTCTTAAAATCCACCCAACCAGGAGATAACTTTTAAATCAACGCTGCCACTTGGAATGTCTCGCTAAGTGTCATGCCTTCCGCAAAGATGTCATGTAGTATTATTTGGAATTCTTGGACTTGATTCATAACACTTTTAGAATCAACCATTTTGAAATCCAAGAAACGGGCTACACAAATTTCTTTGTGCCAGCATCCTCCATTTTGTATTTTTTGTCCAAGGCATCCCAAAGGTCTTTGGAAGTCTTGACGTTGTAGTACACATTATACAACGCATCCGACAGGGCGTCTAACACATAGCCACAACATATGAAATCCGAATGCTTCCACGCATCTACCGCGCACTGTCTTTGTGCGTCGGTCTCCCCTTCCACAGGTTGGGGAGCGGTTTCCGACAAGAACCTCGCAAGGTTCATGGTGGTCAGGTAGAAGAACATCTTCTGCTGCCACCTTTTGAAGTGTAGACCCAAGAACTTCTCGGGTCGTTCAGCGTGATTGGCCACTGTGGACGCTCCCACAGTGGTGGCGTTAAGAGGGGTTCCCGTCACAACATTTGTGGTGTTGTTAACGTTGACATTTTCGTTCGACATGCTGAAAATTAAAATTTAAAATTTTAGTCCAAAAATTCTGTTTTACGCAAAAAACAGAAGTAAACTAATAAATTTTAAATTTACCACAATTTACTGTTTCGGCTTCTAAGTCCAACTTTGAACACCAAAAACAGAAAATTTATAAATTTAGAACTTACTGATTGGCTTCTAAGTCCAACTTTGAAGACCAAATCAGAAAGTTTTAGCACTTTTTAGGACAGTCTGAAAGTAATCACAAAAGTTTTCACCCAAAGTCGCTCCTTTGAAGATGAAAACTAAAAAAAAAAAAAATCTGTTTTTAAAACACAAACTGAGTGAAAACAAAACTGGTTTGAATCACAAACAGAATGGTTTTGATTTTACGAACGGTTTTTAGAAATTTGTTTTAAGATTGTAGGAACCGTTCGCGTAATTTAAATAAAATAAAACAAATTTTATTAATACAATTACAAACAGAAATAAGAAAGCAAAAATAACAAATACGAATACAACTGAAATAAGCAAAATACAAGAATGGGGTAGAAACAGAAGGGCTGAGTCACGTGTTCAACACGCCTCCCTTAAAACAAATTCCGAGTCTCCCAAGAGTACTCATTTTGTTTCCCAGGGTACAACAGCCGGAGCAGTAGTCCTTCCGGAGTTCGCCTACAACCCGAAGGTTACCTTGAATGCTGCAAGAAAAGAACAGAAGAATGTAGAGAGAAAGTTGAAGTAGCTGTTGTGTTGCTGGTATATTCTGCAGCTGGGTATGGAGCTGTATTTATACAGCTCCCGGTTTGAAACAGCCAAAAACGAATTAAATGAGAGGTTTAAATTGCATTAAACGTCTTCAATGCAATTCAATACGTCATTTAATTCTCAGTCAAAGCCTGTTAACTCGTCAGTTACGAAGCTGGACTGAAACTGCACTGTCATTCAATGCTGGAAGCTTCTACGCGTGCGCGCGCGCCCAGGTCTGCACGCCCATGCGCGGTGCGTCCTCTTGGCTCACAGCCATGCGCGCGTGCGCCTCACTGACTCAGGTCCATGCGCGCGTGTGCCACGTCACCTGTGAGCCTCTACTAGCACGCCACACAATCATGCCGTTTTGGCTCACTTTGGTGCGCCGCGCACGACACCTCAGGACCTATGCACCATGCGCTACTGCGTGCCTTCGTGCCACGTATACCCGCGCGCGGACTGCCACGTCACGCGCTTCGAACCTGCACTCCACTTGGTCCCTGCAGCCTATGAGATCCACCACGCGCACGTGGTCAAAAATACAAAGGCGGCTCTCAAGCGGCTCGCGGTGATGCGAATGTGCGAAGTGCAAAGTGCAAAGTGCGCCATCAAAGCGCCACATTGCGCCTCATCGCCCACGCCATTGCGAGTGCGAGCGCGAGTATACTAGTGAGTGCTCCCATGAAACAATAAGGATGGAGAGTTCACACTTAAATACCCCTTTAAGTTCCATCTCTCATCCGATGTGGGACAAGGTGCTACTTTCCCTTTTGTTTCAGCATTGAATGTTTCAAACACCCAACTTTGAACATCGATATCTCATTCATCTTAGCTCCGTTTTGGACGTGGTTTAGTTCGTTGCGAAGCTCTTCCAACATAGAACACAAACCCACAAATAAATATATAAAACCCGCTCATTTTATTATATTTATTTCTAGTCCAAAATAGGAAAAAATCATTTTCCTATATTTTGAAAAATGCTATTTTCACCTATTTTTCCAACAATCCCCCACATGAAAAATGCTATTTTCATCAAATTTTCAACAATCCCCCACATGTATGGAAATGGATCTTTTCCTTACACTTTTCAACGATAAACTTCGACAGTTGAGTATTGCAAGATAGGTAGGTTGTAACCTTTGAACCTTCTTTTGTGAAGCATACTTAGCTTACTAGCGGTGTGTAGACGCGATGTCCTTGAACATACCCCCATTTGTGTAAACGACAATACACTTCACACAATACTCTGCCTGGTTTGGCCAACCCCTCATTGTCGTGTCCTATTATGGTCCTGGAACACTAGCCTGGTTCTGCGAGAGCTCTAGGATTTGCGCACCTCACAAATCCATTCGAAGGGACCCTACTTCTCTCTAACATAGGTGATTCCTCTGAATCATTAAAAGCATCATGGTTATTTGATTTCCCGAAATCGTTAACCTTAATATGCTTAGCCTCACTTCAATGTCACTGATTGGAATGGACTAGGAAGTATATATAACTCCCTTTTATTTAGTTTGAGGTACTCCCCCACAGTGACTCTGTTTTGGTAATATGATTAAGTTGTCCTATTGAACTTAGATCTTGGGATCTCCAGTCAGCTAAGTTAGGTTTCCCTCATATTCCCATTTACCACGGGCTTTAGTCCCATTCCTCTTGATGACGTTTCTACTAACTCTCTGCTTAAGCCTTTTGTTAACGGGTCTGCCATGTTATCCGTTGATCTCACATAATCAATTGTGATAACACCCGTTGAGAGTAGTTGTCGTATCGTGTTATGTCTACGTCGCATATGCCTTGATCTGCCATTGTACATCAAGCTTTGAGCTCTACCAATCGCTGATTGGCTATCACAATGTACACATATGGCTGGCAAAGGCGTTGGCCATCTTGGAATATCTTCCACGAATTGACGTAGCCATTCCGCCTCCTCGCCTGACTTATCCAAGGCGATAAATTCGGATTCCATTGTGGATCTTGCTATCACCGTTTGCTTAGAAGACTTCCAAGCAATAGCAGCTCCTCCAAGTATAAACACGTAACCACTTGTTGATTTGGAATCTTTATTATCCGATATCCAGTTTGCATCAGTGTATCCTTCGATCACTGCTGGTTGTCGGGTATAATGCAGTCCATAATCTCTTGTGTATCTTATGTATTTAAGCACCCTCGTGATAGCTTTCCAATGATCCGCGCTCGGATTGCTGGTGTATCTACTTAGCCTACTCACCGCTTAAGCCACGTCGGGTCTAGTACATGTCATTAGATACATTAGACTGCCAATAATTCTTGAATACTCTAACTGAGCAACTCCATCTCCTTTATTCTTCTTGAGATGTTGGGAGGTATAAACTGGAGTTCGAGCTACACTCTTATCTCCCGAGTTGAATTTTTCAAGAATTTTATCCACATAGTGAGATTGACTTAACACAAGACCTTCTTGGGTTCTTATGATCTTTACTCCAAGAATCACATCTGCTAAACACATGTCTTTCATGTCAAATCTCGCTTTTAACATGCTTTTAGTAGCTTTGATAATTTTATCATTACTCCCAATGATAAGCATATCGTCTACATAAAGGCATAAAATCACATAACCTTCATTTGTGTCTTTGAAATAAACACATTTGTCGCACTTATTTATTTTGAAACCATTGTCAATCATGACATGATCAAACTTTTGGTGCCATTGTTTTGGTGCTTGCTTCAAGTCATACAAAGACTTGACGAGTTTACATACTTTACCCTCTTGACCTGGAGCAGAGAAACCTTCAGGTTGCTCCATGTAAATCTCTTCTTCTAAATCGCCATTTAGAAATGCGGTTTTAACATCCATTCGGTGAACTTCCAAATTTCTTAAAGCCGCTATAGCAAGAACCAATCTAATCGAGGTTATGCGCGTCACAGGCGAGTAGGTATCAAAGCAATCTAGACCTTCCTTTTGTCTAAATCCTTTAATCACCAACCTAGCCTTGTATTTATCAATACTTCCATCAGTTTTCATCTTCCTTTTGAATATCCAACGATATCCAAGTGGTTTGCAACCAGGTGGAAGATCTACTAACTCCCAAGTATGATTTTGCAATATAGAATCAATTTCATTCCTTATTGCTTCTTTCCATTGAGGTCCTTCTGAAGAGGAAACTGCTTCGCGATATGTATTGGGCTCGCCCTCAACCATATAGCTAACGAAGTCTGGACTGAAGGATTTTTCAACCTTTGGCCTTTTACTTCGCCTACGATCACTTTCTTCAACCTCAGGTCGTTCATGTATCTTATCATGAACTACCTCATCAACTAGTGTAGATGAACTTTCACCTACTTCAAAATTAGGTGTTGATAACGTTGCATGTGTTTGTCTTCTCAAAGGAAACACATTTTCAAAGTAAGACACAACGTTAGGATTCACCTCCATGATAGTGTTTACGTGTACATCAGGATTCTTGGAGTCATGTACAAGAAAGCGATGTGCACTACTTTGATGTGCATACCCAATGAATATGCAATCAACAATTTTGGGTCCTATCCTAAGAGCCTTAGGAGGTGGTACAATCACCTTTGCTAGGCACCCCCACACTTTCAAGTATTTGTATGAAGGCTTCTTCTTTTTCCATAACTTATATGGAGTTTCGTCTCTCTTTTTCAATGGTATCTTGTTCAAAAGATAATTGGCCGAGAGAATGGCTTCCCCCCACATTTCCTGGCTCACCCCAGAACTTATCAACATGGCGTTCATCATTTCTTTCAATGTACGGTTCTTTCGTTCCGCCACGCCATTTGATTGTGGAGAATAAGGAGGTGTACACTCATGTACAATGCCACTTTTTGCGCATAAATCAGCAAAAGGTGCAACATATTCGCCTCCTCGATCGCTTCTCAAAGCTTTTATCTTCTTTTGAAGTTGATTCTCAACTTCATTCTTATACAAGATAAATTTATTTATTGCTTCATCTTTACTTTTTAGTAAATATACATAGCAATATTTAGTACTATCGTCAATAAGCGTGATGAAGTACTTATTTCCACCTCTTGTGGGTACCGCTTTTAAATCACAAATATCGGTGTGAATTAAATCAAGGGGTTCGGTTATTCGTTCAACCAATTTTGATGATGTTCTTGTAAGTTTGGATTCAACGCATGTTTCACATTTATAGTGTGAATCAATATGGAATGTTGGTATACAATTTAAATTGATTAAACGACGTATTGAATTAAAATTTACGTGACCTAATCTACCATGCCATTTATTTGACTCAGAAAACTCAAGCATATAAGTAGAAGTAGTAGCAATTTTATTCATGTTTTTCTTGACTGCCATTACATTCAATTTAAACATACCATTTTGGGCGTAGCCCTTGCCTACATACATTCCTCGTTTAGTTAGTACAAATTGATCGCTCTCAAAAACTAAACGAAATCCAAACTTATTAAGCAACCATCCCGAGACTAGGCTCTTGCGCAAGTCTGGGACATATAACACGTTGCTTAAAGTGAGCTCCTTCCCTGAAGTCCACTTCAAAATCACCGTTCCTTCACCCTTGATGTCCGCGGTGGCTGCATTTCCCATGTACAGCTTTTCATCTCCCGCAAGCTCCTTGAAGGTGGTAAAGAGGCTCCTGTCTGGGCACACATGACGGGTCGCGCCCGTATCAATCCACCATCCTTTTGGAGTGTTGGTCACAGCATTGACCTCATCCAACATTGCGGTTTTGTCGGAAATCATTGCCACTAAAGGCATTCCGTCTTCATCCACCATGTGCGCACGCTCACGCTTTGGTTTCTTGCATTGGTTAGCCCGATGCCCCGGCTCGTCACAGTTGTAACAAGTCCCTTGGAACGTTTGAGGTTTCTTTTTCACAACCCCTTTCTTCGATCCAAGTTTGCTAGCCTTTGCTTTCTCCTTGTCCTTTTTCCCCTTACCCTTCGCGCCCTTAGAGGATTGCCCATGCTCAACCACGTTTGCGCTAGCAGAAGTTTGCGCATGGCTGCCTTTTAGGGCAATTCTATTGCCCTCTTCAATCCGAAGACGAACAATAAGGTCCTCTAAAGTCATCTCCTTTCGTTTGTGTTTAAGATAATTCTTAAAATCCACCCAACCAGGAGGTAACTTTTCAATCAACGCTGCCACTTGGAATGTCTCGCTAAGTGTCATGCCTTCCTCAAAGATGTCATGTAGTATAATTTGGAATTCTTGGACTTGATTCATAACACTTTTAGAATCAACCATTTTGAAATCCAAGAAACGGTTTACACAAATTTCTTTGTGCCAGCATCCTCCGTTTTGTATTTTTTGTCCAAGGCATCCCAAAGGTCTTTGGAAGTCTTGACGTTGTAGTACACATTATACAACGCATCCGACAGGGTGTCTAACACATAGCCATGACATATGAAATCCGAATGCTTCCACGCATCTACCGCGCACTGTCTTTGTGCGTCGGTCTCCCCTTCCACAGGTTGGGGAGCGGTTTTCGACAAGAACCTCGCAAGGTTCATGGTGATCAGGTAGAAAAACATCTTCTGCTGCCACCTTTTGAAGTGTAGACCCGAGAACTTCTCGGGTCGTTCAGCGTGATTGGCCACTGTGGACGCTCCCACAGTGGTGGCGTTAAGAGGGGTTCCCGTCACAACATTTGTGGTGTTGTTAACGTTGACATTTTCGTTCGACATGCTGAAAATTAAAATTTAAAATTTTAGTCCAAAAATTCTGTTTTACGCAAAAAACAGAAGTAAACTAATAAATTTTAAATTTACCACAATTTACTGTTTCGGCTTCTAAGTCCAACTTTGAAGACCAAAAACAGAAAATTTATAAATTTAGAACTTACTGATTGGCTTCTAACTCCAACTTTGAAGACCAAATCAGAAAGTTTTAGCACTTTTTAGGACAGTTTGAAAGTAATCACAAAAGTTTTCAACCAAAGTCGCGCCTTTGAAGATGAAAACTAAAAAAAAAATCTGTTTTTAAAACACAAACTGAGTGAAAACAAAACTGGTTTGAATCACAAACAGAATGGTTTTGATTTTACGAACGGTTTTTAAAAATTTGTTTTAAGATTGTAGGAACCGTTCGCGTAATTTAAATAAAATAAAACAAATTTTATTAATACAATTACAAACAGAAATAAGAAAGCAAAAATAACAAATACGAATACAACTGAAATAAGCAAAATACAAGAATGGGGTAGAAACAGAAGGGCTGAGTCACGTGTTCAACACGCTTCCCTTAAAACAAATTCCGAGTCTCCCAAGAGTACTCGTTTTGTTTCCCCGGGTACAACAGCCGGAGCAGTAGTACTGCCGGAGTTCGCCTACAACCCGAAGGTTACCTTGAATGCTACAAGAAAAGAACAGAAGAATGTAGAGAGAAAGTTGAAGTAGCTGTTGTGTTGCTGGTATATTCTGCAGCTGGGTATGGAGCTGTATTTATACAGCTCCCGGTTTGAAACAACCAAAAACGAATTAAATGAGAGGTTTAAATTGCATTAAACGTCTTCAATGTAATTTAATACGTCATTTAATTCTCAGTCAAAGCATGTTAACTCGTCAGTTACGAAGCTGGACTGAAACTGCACTGTCATTCAATGCTGGAAGCTTCTACGCGTGCGCGCGCGCAAGCCACACTGGTGCGCGCGCGCCCAGGTCTGCACGCCCATGCGCGCGTGTGCCACGTCACCTCTGAGCCTCTACGAGCACGCCACACAGTCGCGCCATTTTGGCTCACTTTGGTGCGCCGCGCACGACATCTCAGGACCTATGCACCATGCACTATCGCGTGCCTTCGTGCCACGTATACCCGCGCGCGGACTGCAACGTCACGTGCTTCGAACCTGCACTCCACTTGGTCCCTGCAGCCTATGAGATCCACCACGCGCACGTGGTCAAAAATACAAAGGCGGCTCTCAAGCGTCTCGCGGTGATGCGAGTGTGCGAAGTGCAATTTGCGCCATCAAAGCGCCACATTGCGCCTCATCGCCCACGCCACGCGCGCGCGTGAGCGTGTGCGAGTGCGAGTTAGGGTGCTCCGAACCCTTCGCGAGTACACTAGTGAGTGCTCCCATGAAACAATAAGGATGGAGAGTTCCCACTTAAATACCCCTTTAAGTTCCATCTCTCATCTGATGTGGGACAAGGTGCTACTTTCCCTTTTGTTTCAGCATTGAATGTTCCAAACACCCAACTTTGAACATCGATATCTCATTCATCTTAGCTCCGTTTTGGACGTGGTTTAGTTCGTTGCGAAGCTCTTCAAACATAGAACACAAACCCACAAATAAATATATAAAACCCGCTCATTTTATTATATTTATTTCTAGTCCAAAATAGGAAAAAATCATTTTCCTATATTTGTGAAAAATGCTATTTTCACCTATTTTTCCAACAATCCCCCACATGAAAAATGCTATTTTCATCAAATTTCCAACAATCCCCCACATGTATGGAAATGGATCTTTTCCTTACACTTTTCAACGATAAACTTCGATAGTTGAGTATTGCAAGATAGGTAGGTTTTAACCTTTGAACCTTCTTTTGTGAAGCATACTTAGCTTACTAGCGGTGTGTAGACACGATGTCCTTGAACATACCCCCATTTGTGTAAACGACAATACACTTCACACAATACTCTCCCTGGTTTGGCCAACTCCTCATTGTCGTGTCCTATTATGGTCCTGGAACACTAGCCTGGTTCTGCGAGAGCTCTAGGATTTGCGCACCCCACAAATCCATTCGAAGCGACCCTACTTCTCTCGAACATAGGTGATTCCTCTGAATCATTAAAAGCATCATGGTTATTTGATTTCCCGAAATCGTTAACCTTAATATGCTTAGCCTCACTTCAATGTCACTGATTGGAATGGACTAGGAAGTATATATAACTCCCTTTTATTTAGTTTGAGGTACTCCCCCACAGTGACTCCGTTTTGGTAATATGATTAAGTTGTCCTATTGAACTTAGATCTTGGGATCTCCAGTCAGCTAAGTTAGGTTTCCCTCACATTACCATTTACCACGGGCTTTAGTCCCATTCCTCTTGACGACGTTTCTACTAACTCTCTGCTTAAGCCTTTTGTTAACGGGTCCGCAATGTTATCCGTTGATCTCACATAATCAATTGTGATAACACCCGTTGAGAGTAGTTGTCGTATCGTGTTATATCTACGTCGCATATGCCTTGATCTGCCATTGTACATCAAGCTTGGAGCTCTACCAATTGCTGATTGGCTATCACAATGTACACATATGGCTGGCAAAGGCGTTGGCCATCTTGGAATATCTTCCACGAATTGACGTAGCCATTCCGCCTCCTCGCCTGACTTATCCAAGGCGATAAATTAGGATTCCATTGTGGATCTTGCTATCACCGTTTGCTTAGAAGACTTCCAAGCAATAGCAGCTCCTCCAAGTGTAAACACGTAACCACTTGTTGATTTGGAATCTTTATTATCCAATATCCAGTTTGCATCAGTGTATCCTTCGATCACTGCTGGTTGTCGGGTATAATGCAGTCCATAATCTCTTGTGTATCTTATGTATTTAAGCACCCTCGTGATAGCTTTCCAATGATCCGCGCACGGATTGCTGGTGTATCTACTTAGCCTACTCACCGCGTAAGCCAAGTCGGGTCTAGTACATGTCATTAGATACATTAGACTGCCAATAATTCTTGAATACTCTAACTGAGCAACTCCATCTCCTTTATTCTTCTTGAGATGTTGGGAGGTATCAACTGGAGTTCGAGCTACACTCGTATCTCCCGAGTTGAATTTTTCAAGAATTTTATCCACATAGTGAGATTGACTTAACACAAGACCTTCTTGGGTTCTTATGATCTTTACTCCAAGAATCACATCCGCTAAACCCATGTCTTTCATGTCAAATCTCGCTTTTAACATGCTTTTAGTAGCTTTGATAATTTTATCATTACTCCCAATGATAAGCATATCGTCTACATAAAGGCATAAAATCACATAACCTTCGTTTGTGTCTTTGAAATAAACACATTTGTCGTACTCATTTATTTTGAAACCATTGTCAATCATGACATGATCAAAATTTTGGTGCCATTGTTTTGGTGCTTGCTTCAAGACATACAATGTTGGGATTGAACCCTTCCAGAGGAACAGATAATGTAAACTCCAAAACCAGGTCACAACAATGGGTTCACAATAAGCAGCAGTTTACATTAAGCTTTCCCCTTGAAAGTGATTTATAACAACTGATGGTCTCTATCCATTGTCCATATACAACTGCTGCTGCCCTTTCAACTGCTGATCAAAACCCTGAAGTATCCAACACTGCTGGTCCTATCTACTGATGATATAGCCCTGCCAAGTCAAGGACTGATCAACCTTGAGTAAAGCACTGACATAAAGGGAGAGCAGCTGCTTAGTGAATTATTTGTTTTATGTATAGTCAGTGGTTAGGTTGGCAGTGTTTGTGTAAGGACAGTAGATACAGGTTGTTAGGCTGTTAGACGTCGCTTTCATGGTGACGTCAGCTGAGATACCTCAGTGGTTTGGTTTGCCTATAAATGTAACAGTACCCTGTACTGTTACATTTGATTTGACTGAGCGGGTTCTTCTCCTCATGTCTAATCCTTTCATCTTGTGTGCAACTAACCTTGGGGCATCAGGCTGAGGGGGAGTTTAGTTTGTAAGCATGTCTGTAAACTTTTGCTTTGATTTGTAATCTTTTGACTCTATGAGAAGCAAATGCTATCAAACTATTTTCTCCATTGATTGTGTTTACAAAGTTTGTATCTATTTCCGCTGCACTTTACATGTTTTCATATTCACTAATTGTTCAAAACATACAAACAAACATAATCATGAAAGCCTCAGATCCTAACAATTGGTATCAGAGCTTGGACAGTCAATTTTGATTTAACAGTCAAATTGACATAACAGTTCGGCTCAAAATTCATTGATACTAGGAAAAATTACACTTTTCGTCCTTTATGTTTGTATCAAATTGCAATGGATAGCCTTTAACTTCAATAATTACAGTCACAGTCCTTTATTTGTAAAACTCATTACACTCTACGTCCTTTAACACTAATCCAGTTAAATTTATTAGTTAAGTCTGGTCATGTACAAGGCACATGAGGGTAGTTTAGCCATTTTGTGTTACCCAATCATTTAAAAGTATATATAAATAAAACCCTAACATTTTGTCATCCATCTTCTTCTCCACTTGACACCACCACCAACCGTCTCTGTCTCTTTGATCCATGTCATCTTCGTCTCTAAACTATCTGCAACTACTCTCTCTAACCTATCTACAACTAGAATGAAACAACCATCCAAATGTGCCACACACCACCGCCTCCATCTATTTCTCTTACTCTCATCAAACCTATCCTTATTTCTTCTAATCTTTCTAGCCACCCATTTTAAAATCAAACTACAAATCAAATCAAAACCTCCTATTTTTAAAAGTCAATCTTCATTACAGCAACCAACCCACCCACCCCACCATCACAACCACATCAAGAAACTCCTTCAAGAAATTCACACGAAACATGAGATCCAAATTATGGTTTTTGATTTACCCCAAATTATAATTCAAAAAATAAAAAAATCAACAAACAAAAAAGATAAGCACCAAGAGCCCCTAAACCACAGTATTCAGTCTTAAACTTTTACCATCATATCATCCCCATAAACCTTTAATCATATTTCAGATCGATGAAGTGGCAAAACAGAGATAATATCTTTTCGCATCCCTCAAATAATCCCCATAAACGACCACCACGATCGTCTAGGGTTCCGGATCTGGTGTGTGTATGGTGGCGGCGACCTTTATGGTCAGAGATGGAGAAGAAGGGATCCAAATCTGGTATGTGTTCGGCTAAGGTTGCAGATCATATATGCTAGATCTGGTTTGTGAAGCTGTTGAAGAATAAGATCGGACCTCTGGCGGCGTTGCTTGATGTTGTGTTGAGAGCGGAGGAGGCGGTGGCTGGAGGCCCAGAGTGATGGTGGTGAGGCGTTTAGGTTTCAAGGGTTTAGAGAGATATTGTTGAGGGAGAGAGATGGGAGGATAGAGAGAGTTGAAAGAGTCTCTGTTTGTTTTATTTATAATATATGGGTAAAATTACTATTCTACCCTCATGTGGAATGCACATGCTATACTTAGCTGATAAATTTAACTGGGTTAGTGCTAAAGGATGTACGGTGTAATGGTTTTTACAAATAAAGGACTGTAACTGTAATTATTAAAGTTAAAGGCTATCCATTGCAACCTGATACAAACATAAAGGACGAAAAGTGTAATTTACCCTTGATACTAAGGTTGGTTGTATTTAGTTGAAAAACAGAGTATCGAGTAAATCATGTTCAAAATGGTTATTTAAAAACTCTGTAAATCAACCAAGATGTCATATGACACACAAATTTCACATAACAAGTGATTTCATGCACAAGACACTCATGGTTTCTAGATCTGAAAACAATATCTGTTTAAACTATGAGATTACTTCCTATTTTCTAAATTGATCTCAATTGTTGATGTAAAATTTGTGATGTTTTTATTAAATACTAAAGTATGAACCTCAGATTAACAAAACCTATGTTCATAAAACATTGATGTTTTGCTAACATAAAAAGAGGGAAATTAAAACTTTAGTTATTCAGATCTTATGTGTTGAAAACAGGTTGAGATCCTCAAAAGGAACAAATCAACCTTGTTTAAATACATTAAGAAAACAGGGGTCAACGTAGTCCGTATTATATGTAGTGTGACATTGGCTGAAAAACTTGTGCAAACATGACCAAGTCTCTCAAAACATTACTGCAAAATGATTTTGGACTAAAATTCACAAAAACTCGAAAGTGTGTTTATCTCAAAACTTTTGGAGTCAAAAGAAAAGAGTATAAACGTAAAACATTTAAGAGTCAAAGCTTGGGGTAATAATGGTCATTAAGCAACTGTCTGTGCTTATTGGTTCAAGTAAGTTCCGGTGATAATAGTGTCTCCAGTGATTAAATTTCAAGAGGATTAGACAAATGTTCAAAAAATTCATCCATGTGTCCTCATGTTTGCAATCAACTGACAAAGAAAATGGTACCAAACAGTGGTCAAAAGGTATCCAAAAGTTTCCTACCACTGTTGTCAAACCACTGACCGTTTTCAATAACTTGTGAATGATGTGATTATATACTCTATTGAAATTATACCAGATCCTTTTTTATACTATTCTCAGAAAATCCTTTAACCATTTTTTTGTTGCGTTCAAAGGATTTTCTCGAATAACCAGGATATATTATTCTTATTTTTTTTGGAATAATTGGAACTTTTGCTTGTTTTTGTTGGCAATAGTTTCAGCTCCTGTCAGGATGTAATACCTTATTTTTGGTGGTATTATTGTCCTCATAAATGGGTCAAAAGGAAATGGTACATATGCCAAGATCATGTCATACTCAGTTTTGCCCCAAAATTTTTTAATCAAAGGTTGATTGCAAACTGTGCTGGAATTACTAGGGAACTCATGTTTTAATTGAATATTAAACGAAAATGAGTAGCTTTAGCAAAAAGTTTTCATCATCTGGGGTACTAAACCACTGTCTTTCAAAATTGACATGTGGCAAAACCTTGAATGAAAATTTTCAAAAACTGCTGCTGAAACACTTGTCCTTCAGATCTGTACCATTTACCCTAACCACTGTTTTGTTCCAACATCTGATCTCTAAACACTGTCCACTGCTGAAAATTAACCACTGATTCCCCATTTTCTTGAAAAGCACTGATGTTCAAAATTAGTGTCTTATCCACTGATATGCTATCCACTGATAGTAAAAATCATCCACTGCCCACAATTTTTACCGTTGTAACCACTGATGCTTGAAACGTCAGTGGCCCTTAAAACAACTGTTCTCCATACTTCATCCATTTCATCAGTGCTTGACACGTGGTCAGTTTTTAGCCCTCAGATTGTAATAACCGCTGCCACATCAGCGATAATTTTTTTTCCCTAAATAAAACCCTGCCCTAAACCCCAAACAGGGTTTTACACTGTCGAATTGAATTCCAAAATTCTCTTCTCATAGCAGTTTCCAACCCTTCTTCTCAAAAACTTCAAAATCATTCTTCGTTCTTCTCTGCAAAAATGACAAAATCAAAGTCAAAATCAAAATCTAAACCAAAATCACCACCATCTTCAAAAGAGGTCGCTCAAACTGTCACGACCCCCGACCCACCCTGGACGGAATCGGGTGCCGTGAACAGTCCATCGGTACCGGTGATTATTTTGAAAACGTTGCAGCGGAAATTTTATCAGGACCGTGAGTTAGGAAAAATATCAGAGTTTAGAAAACACCGGATTTTATTTAATAAATGGGATAAACCCATGTTTTATAATGGTAGCTTTACTAAAGATAAATTTTATTACATAAAACAATATTTCTTATTTTGATTTAATTGATAAATAAGCCACTTCTTGATGCCTATCAGTGCCGTATCCATCTATTACTCCAATCTACTGTAATTACCTGAAAAGTGTTTTAAAAAGGTTTTGTCAGCGGGAAATACTGAGTGAATCATTCTATTTTGCATAATGATGCATAGTTATAAATTACAGCATAAGAGCGATTACAATGGCTTCTATCTTATTTTTATCTGGCGCTCTGTCACAATGGTGACAAGTCACAATGGTGACAAGTCAAAATGGTGACGATGGTCATACCACTATTAGATCAATGAACCTAAATAGTGATGATTATCCCTGTAGGTCAATGAACCTAACAGTGATTATCCCGAGTAGGTCAATGAACCTAACTGGGAGAAAATTAGTAATGTGCACAATACCCCACTAACCAGTAAATCAAGATATCCACGACTTAGTCCCTGTAATTATAACCTTGAAAATAATTTGGAGTATTGTAAAACAGTTGATAAAAAGAAAATGACTCACATTATAAACATGCAGATTCATACAGGCAAAGTTTAGTCTATTGATTTAGCTTTGTAACCTAGTGCACATGAACTAGGTAAATAACTAATACAGCTTTTACGATTACTCACGAGATTAAAACCCTCACAACGAATGACAAAGTGCAATCACTTAAACATCCATCGGATTCACAACGAAGGACAGAGTTTTCCCCGAGTTCGGGTGGCACTTAACATCCTGTCGGAATCACAACGAATGACAAAGGATCACCCTAATGTGGGCAGCACTTAAACATCCATCGGATAGTTTCCATCGATCGGACATTAAATCGTAGCAGCGATTGAGTTAATACCCTGTATCGTAGCAGCATCCCCCTACTAATTAGTGTTTTTGATAGTAATTGGACGATATCTCAGCGTACGTTTGGAATTTGATCGTCGCTCAAATGTCAGAATTCAAGTGCCAAGGCCTGCTATTTATACACGAATTTTACCAGCCTTACGGACCGTAACAATTAACCCTTACGGTCCGTAAGGGACACCTAATTCTTATAGGGTAGCCACGCGTGGGACTAGCCTAGCTGAGTCGACAGTTTCTCGAAATTAAATTTTGACAACGAGTTATTTAGGATAATCATCAAGTAGGGAATGCCCCCCTGAGTTTTAGGGGCCCTGATCCTGATTCTGATTGTTCTGATAATTTTAGGGTTTGTGTAGAATCACTTGGGTGTCACAATTAGAGTTTCCTTTTAGATAAAATAATAAAATAAATAGGACTTTTTAATGAGGGTCGTTACATTCTCCCCACCTTAATAAAAATCTCGTCCTCGAGATTTACTGGAATAAGTAGGAATACTTTTTCTTCATCTCAGATTCCAGCTCCCAAGTGTATTTGGATTATTATATTTCTTTTGGAATTATGTCACCTTTTAAAATATCAATTTTGTGAATACAAGTTGTATCTTAAGTAAGATTCAATGGTTCAACTGAATTAGTTCAAGAAATCGATGACAAATGAATAAAATGAAATGATATAATTTCCAAGATAACTAGGTTCAAGCCAAAAGATATATGATCAAATGAATGGGAAGGACGTTTAAAATCAATAAAATTCTTTGTCAAAAAGAAAGCTTACTTTGATTGGCAACTGAGGACGACTTAGAATTGACATGTTCAAAATGAAATAAAAGCATGAAAAATGATTTGTCAAATATCGAATTATGATATGAGAAATCAATGTGCTGAGATGAGTGAATTGCAAAGATACACCAAAAGACAATAGAGTTAGTGTATCATTGTTTAGAGTTCCAAATTGTTTTAATTGTGAAACAATGTAATATTACATTGTTAGTGACTATATTTTTCATACTATGTCCTAGAGATTGAAATAAAATAAGAACAAGTTGTTTTGGCATTACCAATCATTATATATATTATTTGTATCCCTGTCTGAACCGTATCTTACATATCAAATATAAATACTATGTAATATATATTATTTGTTACACATTTTTACTTATATGTAAATGGTTACTGCTTTTAAGTATTTTACTATACTATGTAAAATAACTTATTTTTACTATGTAATATATATTACAAAATTCCGTAATGAAGTTATTATATTTACAAAATATTTTAGTATATTTTGTAAAAGAAATCACTATTATTTATAATGTTTTTATTTGTCCCTTTTATTGTATGAAAATAAGTCTTCTCTAAAGTATGTATATTTTCATATATAATTAAAATTTACTAAATAAGTATGATGACTTAATTTATATATATATTAACTAGTCATTATCATGGTGAATATTGGTTAGTACTGCCTTGTTTAAGCATAGGTGATCAGTCCATGCCTAACTAAGGCTAGGCTATCCAATATCTGCCTTTGATAATAACCCTAGTATTTAAAAATAATCTTAATATTACTACTATTAATATAAAATTATCAATAATAAATAACTAAACAATAATTTTAAATAAGAGTATACCTCAAACATAGTTTTTATACATATATATAAAAATATAATTTCTTTACCGCAATGGTTTAAAATATAGTAATACTATATTTGTAAATTAGGTAATTCCGTATATAATCAATTAAATTTATATATAATGTTTTTCGATTAACGATGATAGAGCAATAAATATTACGAAAGGCTCTATTAATATTGTAATAATTATTAAGAGAAATACCGAAATATGAATTTGGGTATCATTATTTGAGCACATGATTATTTTAAGATTCCTTGTATAGAATAAAAACAAAGTGGATTTAATATAAATAATTAAATGATTAAATCCGAGATTAGCACAATCTTCAGATTTTTTGAAAATGTTACCTCAAAGTGATTGTGATCATAGAAATGATTTAGTGAAGTCGAGGATCACACAAGCATGTTATTTTTCAAGAGAATTAAAATGCTTGTTAGGATTATTTTGAATATGATGGTTTTTAATTCATCATATGGAACTTTGAATTGAATATGTAATACGAGCAAATTCAAACAATTGAACTAGGTTTAAACAAAACAAGTTTAAATAAGAAAATTCAGACATGGTCATAACAGAAACCATGGATGCCAAAGAAAATTGAGTTTTTTTTTTTTTTCAAAAATTTATTGACTCGATATTAAGAGTTATCGTTTAGCAATAATGCGGTTTACCATGCCAAAATCAATTCTAACTAAAGGATATTTGAGTTTGGATAAAACGATAAATTAGAATGAAGCCCTCCAGTGGAATTCAGAAATTAAACGAACCACATTCACAACAAACGGTGCATGTGTAACGTGTGGATTTACCAAGAAATGAAATGAATCGATATTCGCTATTATGAAATAAATTCTCCTGATATGATGACCATTAGGAGAAGTAGAAACACGAAAGTTAATTTATTATATGCAAAAGTCAAAATTTCAACGAAAGAAGTATAGGAACTTCTATCCGGAATTTCGTGTGATAACTGTTGTTAAATGACATTACCAGGGAATGTCAAATAAAATGAAATAGGGAATTTGCAAAAGTATGTGACTCCTTTTGCAGTGATAATAATTATGACTCGGATTAGACTGTGCACGGATGTTTATGAAATCCTGTTCTAGCGTACCTTAGAGATATTCATTTTGTAGGATCATGTGGCAAAGTGCCTCTTTTTGATTAGTTGTTCTTCTTACTGACGGAATTTTAACATTGGTGTCATCGTGCCCAATTTATATTTTCAAAAGGTATTGCCTCGAAAGTTGTGTGTAATATACTTCAACTTCTGTGGATTTATAATTAAATTTTCATGTGTTTTCTTGTACCTTATCACAACTTTACATGCTTCTTACTTGCGTTAATAGTTTATGGTAATGTGTTAGAAATTCTTTATACTTTCGATAGTATCCCAACTTAATGGGTTTCCTTTGTTTATTTTATCACACGAGCTACGAGACAGATGATTAAACGAAATAAGGTTTTAATATCGGAAAAGAGATTCCTGAATAAGAAATCTAGACACAGATACTGGTGCTTTATTCTTAATTGACTTTTGGAATTCCTTATAGATATACATATCTATATAATCACATATTTCACATGCTGAAATAAACATACCATCTATCAGGTCAATGTTTTTAACAATTTCATATTTCCAAAAAAACCAGTCAGATATCTGGTCATGATACTATTTAGGGAAATCTTGTCACTTGCTGACATATTATATACCTTCTTACCCGGTTCTCGCCGGAGAGGTAACTTCAGTATATCCGGACAAACTGGAGAGTCTGCTACATCATACCCAGTCTTGCCGGAGAAAATTTTCTATTTCCCGTAAATAGTATCTTTTCAAAAAGTGCCTATCTTATTAGGGCTTTTATTCAGAATTAAGGAAATTTGTATTTACATAACATATTTTATTATCGTATTAATCACTAGACGATTCTTGTGACAGTGTCAATTTACTATTGATTATTCTTTCAACTAGTGACTCAGGTCATATTACTGTTGATCATTCTTTCAACTAGTGATTCTATTCATAACACGGTTGATCATTCTTTCAACTAGTGATTTTATTCATAACACTGTTGATCATTCTTTCAACTAGTGATTCTGGACTTAGTTGTCTTGTGATATTTACTTTATCAAATATATTACTTATGGCACCAAAATCCATCATATTTATTTACACAATTACTTAACTTATCGTGAAGCTAATACTAAGGCATCTTTTCTTAAGTTCAAGTCTAATTGCTATCCTGTGTGCTACCAGTTTACAACAATCTCCTAACTCTTTTATATAAACTTAAGTATTATTATTACAACACTTATTGGATTCAAGCAGTAGCTCTTTGAGTTGGCTCTGATACCACCTTCTGTCACGACCCCCGACCCACCCTGGACGGAATCGGGTGTCGTGAACAGTCCAGCGGTACCGGTGATTATTTTGAAAACGTTGCAGCGGAAATTTTATCAGGACCGTGAGTTAGGAAAAATATCAGAGTTTAGAAAACACCGGATTTTATTTAATAAATGGGATAAACCCATGTTTTATAATGGTAGCTTTACTAAAGATAAATTTTATTACATAAAACAATATTTCTTATTTTGATTTAATTGATAAATAAGCCACTTCTTGATGCCTATCAGTGCCGTATCCATCTATTACTCCAATCTACTGTAATTACCTGAAAAGTGTTTTAAAAAGGTTTTGTCAGCGGGAAATACTGAGTGAATCATTCTATTTTGCATAATGATGCATAGTTATAAATTACAGCATAAGAGCGATTACAATGGCTTCTATCTTATTTTTATCTGGCGCTCTGTCACAATGGTGACAAGTCACAATGGTGACGATGGTCATACCACTATTAGATCAATGAACCTAAATAGTGATGATTATCCCTGTAGGTCAATGAACCTAACAGTGATTATCCCGAGTAGGTCAATGAACCTAACTGGGAGAAAATTAGTAATGTGCACAATACCCCACTAACCAGTAAATCAAGATATCCACGACTTAGTCCCTGTAATTATAACCTTGAAAATAATTTGGAGTATTGTAAAACAGTTGATAAAAAGAGAATGACTCACATTATAAACATGCAGATTCATACAGGCAAAGTTTAGTCTATTGATTTAGCCTTGTAACCTAGTGCACATGAACTAGGTAAATAACTAATACAGCTTTTACGATTACTCACGAGATTAAAACCCTCACAACGAATGACAAAGTGCAATCACTTAAACATCCATCGGATTCACAACGAAGGACAGAGTATTCCCCGAGTTCGGGTGGCACTCAACATCCTGTCGGAATCACAACGAATGACAAAGGATCACCCTAATGTGGGCAGCACTTAAACATCCATCGGATAGTTTCCATCGATCGGACATTAAATCGTAGCAGCGATTGAGTTAATACCCTGTATCGTAGCCGCATCCCCCTACTAATTAGTGTTTTTAATAGTAATTGGACGATATCTCAGCGTACGTTTGGAATTTGATCGTCGCTCAAATGTCAGAATTCAAGTGCCAAGGCCTGCTATTTATACACAAATTTTACCAGCCTTACGGACCGTAACAATTAACCCTTACGGTCCGTAAGGGACACCTAATTCTTATAGGGTAGCCACGCGTGGGACTAGCCTAGCTGAGTCGACAGTTTCTCGAAATTAAATTTAGACAACGAGTTATTTAGGATAATCATCAAGTAGGGAATGCCCCCCCTGAGTTTTAGGGGCCCTGATCCTGATTCTGATTGTTCTGATAATTTTAGGGTTTGTGTAGAATCACTTGGGTGTCACAATTAGAGTTTCCTTTTAGATAAAATAATAAAATAAATAGGACTTTTTAATGAGGGTCGTTACACAAACGGCCGAAGAATCCATTGAAATACCATACAAACAATCTCACAACTATTTGGGTTTACTCACAAAACTCAAAGACAATCACACTTTTGACTCCATCATTGATACAATATCTACATCAAAGTACAAAACTTTGTTGACGGTAAATGCTCCCATTTATCTGCAAACCCAGAGAGAGTTTTGGAAAAAGGCGACGCTTGAAAAACAAGACGATAAAGTCATAGCCATTAACTCCTCGATACAGGGTAAAGTGATTCAAATCACACCAAAATCAATCTCCGAAGTCTTTAAACTCGACGATCAGGAAGGTAAAATCTCTTTTGATAAAGCCGAGATGAAAACTGATTTCGTAAAAAGGGGATATGCAGAACAATCAAAGGTAGATACCTTACAAAAAGGTTATTTTCCCTCTGCACCTAGGTTTTTATTTCACACACTTTTGATGTGTGTTTCGAATAAAACAACATCGTTCAACGAAATACCATTAAAGATTCAATGCCTGGGATATGCTATTCTAAACAACAAAAACTACAACTACTCCCAGGAGATCTTTAATGACTTGATAAAAAATGTTGATAGCAAAGCATTTTTACTTTTTCCAAGATTTTTGAGTTATTATTTTGAACAAAAATTTGAAAAGGAAAATGTAAATTTGCTCAAACAAGGTGTTCATTGTCAAATAAAAAGCTTAACAAATGAAACATTTTCAAGGATGATGGCACCTATAAAAACAAAAGCAGAGGTGCCTGAGCAGAATTTAGCAGTTACAACTGCTCCTCAGACATCTGCTGCTGAGCCCACTGCTCCAGGTGATCAAAGCAGCACAACCACTGCTTTGAAACCCACACCTGACATCACCAAAAAGACCAAAAGAAAAACATCCAGAAAACCCACCAAACCCAAAACAAAGGCAACTCTGGAAGATGAGATCCCAGAGCAACTGCCAGTGACAACACAAAAGTCACGACAAACCACTGCTGCTACTTCCTCACAACAGTTGGATGCAGCTGCTATAGCTCAGACACAAACCAGTTCCTCTCTATCACCTGTCACTGAGAGTATACCTCCACAAGTGACTGGGTCTGATGCTACTACTCCTGCTATCCAAGCAACAATTGAGGAGGTTACACCCCCTGAGTTACAAGTAAATCTCGGTGGTAGTTCAAGTGGAGCAGCAACTACAACTGTTGGATCAACAGATCTTCAGTTGGACAGTTGTTTCATAAGTAAGACTCCCTTGAAGGCAATTTCTTCCATGGAAACTTCGGTAACCACCAGTGAGTTGGATCTAACCATTGGTACCATCAAAGGTTTATCGAGTGCTGAAGAAAGAAGTCCCCAGTACCAAGAACAAGGGGCATCAATGGGTGATTTTTGGGACTCTGTCCCTAAGACACACATTGATATAACCACTGGTGGTGGGGATTCAGATGATCCCAGTAAAATGGGTGATGATTCAAGATATCAGGAATTGACGGGCAGAGTTGAAAAACTTGAAGAATCAGTTTCTGAAATAAAGGAGATGGTGCAAGAGATTTTAAAAGCTCAGAAAGCACAATCCACTGCTGTTCCACCTCAAGCACCTGCTCCACAACAAGCACTTGCTGCAAATGAGCTCTGGAATCTTTTTCAACCTATGCTTGAAAGACAAAAACAAGTAGCTGATCAGCAGCATGAAATGCATATACAAATGCTGACCAATATGGTGGAATCAAGGTTCAAGGATACTCAAGCAGATATCAAGGCTATTAAGGCCAGCATCCAAACTACCACTGGCAAAGCTCCTTCAACTTTGCTGTTCTTTGATGACCCCCTTGCAGATAATGCCAAAAAGGGGGAGATAATGAAGCAAACGAAGAAGAAGGGAATAGAACATGGCCTGTGTGTTGAACCTGAGCAAGCAAAGCAAACATCTAAACCTGTTGGTGCATGTTTGTGACAACAGCTTAGATTTGGTCTTTGGATATCTTGTAATTAGTTAAACGATAAACAGTTAGCGGGTTTAGCTTTGTAATAGTTGAATAGAGTTTGGGCTAAACAAAACCCACATTAGGTGATGGGGGACGAAATGGGCCTAGCCCATGTAGCAAACCCAGCCTAATGTTGTAACCTTGTGTTATATAAACAAGGTTAGGCTTTAGGGTTTAGGTTAATCAGCTAAAAACAGTTTGAGAGAGCAATTTCGTGAGAGTATTTGTGCTTGGACGAAATTGAGAGTTGGTTAGGGTTTGATTGATTGTAATTCTTGTAATCGATAATCAATAGAAACCCAGGTTGAAAGTGAATTGCTGTTTCTGTTCTTCTACTTGTTTCTGTGATATTCTGATCAAGAGGATTCCGCACTCTTGATTGGAAAGACAATTCTGTTGAAGATCCATACGAATAGGGGACCTACAATTGGTATCAGAGCATTAGGCTCTTGAAAGCTCGGTTCAGAATTGTTGCTGCAGAAAAGGGCTGATTTTCGGGTTGTTTTGGAAATTTTCGAAAATTTTAAGTTTTTAAGACCTAGGGTTTCGAAATATTGGTGGCTGATTTTCGAAATTTTTGAAGTGTTTGATCTGTTTGCATATTTAATTTTGCTGTATTAGTGTTTTTGGTTGCAGGTTTTGTTGATTCTTGAAGAATTTTGGCTGAAAAGGCTTGAAGATTCGAAGAGTGTTCTTCGTGTTCTTCATTAAGTTCATCATTTTTTTTCAAAAGTTGCTGATTTGCTTGTTTGATCTTGCAGGAAATTGATACGAAATCAGGATAAAATTTGCAAAATTCAGAAAAGATTGAATTTCCAAACTTAAAGACCAGCGAAATTAACTGTGCTAGCGATTTTAACTGATCTGCGAAGTTGTTGGCGAAATTAAAATCCAAAGGCGACTTTGGTAACCGTGTAATTGTCCACAGCGAAATTACCACGGTTTTCGGCGACTTTACTGGTCGTCGTAATAGCGAAATTGTTCAGCGAACTTGTCAGCAAATTTCATCTGTCAGCGAAATAGACCAGCATAATTAAGTAACAGTACCAGCGAAATTACCAGTACCAGCGAAATTATCAGCATAATTAAAGTGGTGGAATCTTGGTTGGCAAGCGTCGATAAAATTTGACTGTTTTGCAAATAGGAATTGATCCGTAGCTCGTTTGATAGAACCGTTTGGACCGTTAAATTCCTCGTATTTTTAGGGTAAAAAAAAAAAACCTCTGGAAAATCCCGATTTCGGTTTTCGACATTATATATCATTGGATTTGTCTTTTCGAGACGATTCTAAAGGTGTAATTTGGTAACCACTGTTTTCGGAGATCTTTTGTACGGTTTTAACAGTCTGTTACGTTAAAATGTCAAACATGATGAATTTGAAAGCACCTAAGATGATGAAGGTGGAGAATTATCTTACATGGAAGGACAACTTCAAATCCTTCATTGAATCTCAGGATGCACGTATGTGGATTTGTATTGAAGATGGGTACACAAACCCAACACACGATTTTGAGGGCAGACCACGTAGAACAGACTATGTGAACATGCAAGAAGAAGATAAAAGGAAGTATGACGCTGAAAAGAGAGCATTGGCTGAAATTAAAATGTCCTTACCTGATAGCATCAAGCATACCTTCAACAAGTACACTAATTCAAAGGATATGTGGGATGCATTACAAAAGCGATATCAGGGAAATGAGAGTGCCACTCAGGCATTCATGGCAGAGATAGTGCCAGTTGATGAGGCTGAAACTAGTGTGAGTGATGCTGAATCTGAAGTGAAAAATGCTGATGCTCAAGTGGAGAATGCTGAAGCTCAAGTGGAGAATGCTGAAGCAAAAGTGGATGTTGAAGTAGAGAAAGAGAGTGAAGCTGAACATGTTGTTGCTGAAGTAGAGAAAGAGAGTGAAGCTGAACAGGTTGTTGCTGATGAAACCTCAGAAGTTCATGAGAAAGAGGTACAATCTAATTCTGTATGTTTGAAATGTCGTGAACTACAGGGTGAGGTTGACAGGTTGTCAACACAAAACCAAAGTCTGGTAAGTGAGATGTCTAACATAAAAGAGTCAAATTTTTTTGCTAAAAGAAATGAATCTACATACTTGAAGAAGATAAGAGGTTATGAAAGTGAAATTGATGCTTTAACATGCAAGTTAAATGAAAAACTTCAAGTAATAGATTTAGCTCATGACATGATGGCTGAGAAAACAAAAGAGATTTCTGAAAAATGCAATGAGTTGTCAGATGCACAACTTAAAATTGTTGAACTTGAAAAGAAATTGAGTCAATTCAGAGATTCGTCTTTTGTAATGAAACACATGATGGGTGGGTTAAAGAAGAGTAATGACAAGACAAGTGTGGGCTTCCAGGGCTTTAATGAAGTTCCACCTCCTCTTAGTCATGACTATTCATTCCTGCCTAGTGAAGATGAGCTAGCAAACTTTATGGCATCTGCACCAAGTAGTTTCGCATCCACATCAAGTCAAGGTGATGGATCTGAGAGTGATGATTTGAAAAGGAAAAATTCACCGCCTAAGAATAAAAATCAAGCTTTTGTCAAAAAGATTAATTTTGTTCAAGGTAGTGATATGAAAAATGAAACCGTTGTTATTGAAAATGAATCGAATGTAGAGTTTGCAAAAAATAAGAGCATAGAAAAATCTGAAATCAAGCAAACTAAACAAGGTTCATCCAAGGGATCATCACCATCTGATAAGGGATCTACCTCAGAGACTCCAGCTAAGAAGTCTTCGAAAAAGAGATCGTGCTTCAAGTGTCACGTCAAAGGACATGTAGCTAGCTGCTGTCCTAACAAAAAGAGTGAAGCACAACTTAGTGAAAAACAGAGAGGGAAATTACCAGTGAAGGAAGGTGATAGTGAGGAGAAAGGCTCAAATTCTCTTCAGAAATCTGCTCCTAAGCAGCCAGAGAATGTTGCTGTTGGTGTAGATAAGGCTGAAAAAGGAACTCCACAAGTTCCTCGTTTTCAAAGAAATCAACAAAGATTTCAGCCTAGATCTCCACCAGGCAGATACGAGAAACCTAGAAGCAATTTTAATGGAAATTTAAATAATTTCAGAAGTCAAGGTCAATATCATAATCGATACCAAAATAATGTTTGTCGAAATTTTTATAACAATGGCTTTAGAAATTATAACAATCAAGCTTCTTGGAATCAAAATTCAAGGTATCAAAATCAAAATTTTCAAAGGTCAAATAGTCCAAACATATATAGGAACCCTCAGGACCAGAGACCTTATGGAAATCAAAATCAAATTCCATCAACAGGTCTGAGATCCAAGACTCCTGTTAGGAGTAATGGATATTGGATGGATGTTTCAGTGGTTGGTGAATTTGGACGACCCAAGACCATTAAGGCTTGGGTCCCCCAATCTAACTAATTTCTTAGTTGGTGTGTGCAGGAGCTGCTAAGGAGGATTATCAACTTATGTTGATAGTGGCTGCTCTAGGCATATGAAGGGGGATGTGAGATTGTTGATATATTTATATTGATTGATTTAAATTGAAGTTCAAAGTGCTGAGTTGACACACTAGATAACCTGGCAGATCTTTATACTAAAGCTTTTGACAGGGCTCGCTTTGAACACTTAGTTGAACTCAACGGGATGAGGAATCCTGAATAACTGGTTTTTCATAAGAATTTTTGTAAATATTTTATTGTTTTCTTAAAAATCAAAAATAAAAAAAAAACGAAAAATCAAAAACATAAAAAAGTGAAAAATTAAAAATGAGTTCACTGTGTGAAAAAGACGAAATGATAGTACATCAGCAAGTTAGACTGTCACACTGAAACTGAAATTAAATTGCTTAAGTGTGATAGCAGCTTCATTATATGATGTACCAGTAGGCAAAAAGCATGAAATAATCAACTTACCAAAGTGATATAATCTTAAATAAACTGAATATGAGTGGGGAACACATCAGTGGTGTATGGTTTAACAACCTTAAATCTTGCGTTGATAGATTGCCAAAATCTGAAGTTTTGGGTCTTTATACTGATATTTCATCTGGGGATATCTTGGCTGTTCTTCTGTTCAGAACTAAAATTGTACATGACCCCAGGAAAGAAAGTCACTTGGAATTAGCTCATTTCTATTTGAATGTCTGTATGTTGTCCCGATACACACAATTTTGATCTGATTTTGAAATCTTCTCTGAAAAAAGTCGTGTACCTCCTCTGCTGCATCCAGATATATGCTGACCTGGAGGTGCTAGGCAACGACAGCTTCTGCTGCATCCAGATACATGCTGACCTAGCTGTACGTTGTCGCGCTATAGATCTAATACACCCGAAAGAGGCCCTCAAGTGCCCAAATGAAACCCAAGAAACCTATATCAAACTGAGAAAAAAACTCATTTGATCTGTATATTATACCATCTCTGCTAAAGATCTATTCTGTTCTCTTCTCAACCTATTCCCAGTTAAGATTTCAGAAATCTGGATTGGACTTGTGAAATATGTGGTAGGGAAGATACTTGCATGATAGAGTGTGTTGTTTATATTTCCAGGATTTGATTAGTATTTATTTGGGTGTTCATTATTAAGCAATCAAAACATGATAAAACAGATTATATGCAGACCTAGACATTGTCAGGATATCTTAAAGGATGACATCAGTATACTCACCTACTACGATGAATCTTTGTGCATACCTTGATCGCGGGGGTATATCCTGAAGTGGGACACACTAGTATATCAATAATTATATAGAGTGTTTATTGCTTTTGTTATTTACTTGCTTTCAGAAAATACAAAAATCCAAAAATAGTGTCTTTTTCTGTTTAAAATTCTTAACGTACGGAAAACTGTTATTCTTGGAGGAATTGTTACTGATAGGGGGAGACGGTGTTAGAAAGTGAGTTCAAAATTTTAAATCATGCGGGTTATAGAGTGTGTGATTAAAAAGTTTTGCGTGTTGGTAATGAATTGAGAATGCTTAATCTGTGATACAATCTCTTGAATAATAATAATTATTTAACTGTGTTGAAAAATTCTTATGGTTTCTCGAGATGTTTGTTTTATAGTAAACAGATTGAAGCAATGTGTTGCTGAGAAGTTGCTGTGTTGCTGAGTTGCTGTGAAGATGAGAGTTTGATTGGATGCATGGTAGAACCTCCTTTCTATATTGCAGACAAAGATGAAGAGTTTGAAGATTGCTATACAAATGCTGGACTGGAGTTTACTCAAACGCTAAAGTTTTGAAGATTTGGTGATTGGATGCATCAGCTTAGGGGGAGTCTGTTGCTGACAGAAGCTATTGAAGCTGAAGCTATCCAAAGACCAAAGACAGTGCAAGACTACATGAAGATTGCAAGATGACTGAAGACAAAGTTATTTTATGAAGCTATTGTCAAGGGGGAGTTTGTTGGTGCATGTTTGTGACAACAGCTTAGATTTGGTCTTTGGATATCTTGTAATTAGTTAAACGATAAACAGTTAGCGGGTTTAGCTTTGTAATAGTTGAATAGAGTTTGGGCTAAACAAAACCCACATTAGGTGATGGGGGATGAAATGGGCCTAGCCCATGTAGCAAACCCAGCCTAATGTTGTAACCTTGTGTTATATAAACAAGGTTAGGCTTTAGGGTTTAGGTTAATCAGCTAAAAACAGTTTGAGAGAGCAATTTCGTGAGAGTATTTGTGCTTGGACGAAATTGAGAGTTGGTTAGGGTTTGATTGATTGTAATTCTTGTAATCGATAATCAATAGAAACCCAGGTTGAAAGTGAATTGTTGTTTCTGTTCTTCTACTTGTTTCTGTGATATTCTGATCAAGAGGATTCCGCACTCTTGATTGGAAAGACAATTCTGTTGAAGATCCATACGAATAGGGGACCTACAAAACCACCTCCCACAAAATATCATACAGCTGATACAGCAGAAGTTACAAAAACTGCTGTCAGTAGCCAAACAGCTGCCATTTCATCAACACACACACTTTCAACACACACCACTCTATCACACACCATTACAACCACTGTTCCACCACCATCCTCATCTACAATCATATCACCAACACTGCATCCTGCCATAAAGCAGAAGACAGCAGATGTTACAACATCTGCTGTAATGACAACAGTGATTGAAACACCAGTTGTTTCAACCACTGTCAGTCAATCACAATCACATACCACTGCTATACAATCTCAAACCATTGATTCATCCAAAACATCATCTGCCCCTTCTTCATTAAAAAGGAGAAGGAATCTCATATCAGATGATGATTCACCACCATCATCACCACCATCAAAAACTACCTCACCACTTCCATCCCCTGCTCAAAAGCAGAAGAAAACTGCTGACATATCAGCAGTTGTAATGACAACAGATGTTGAGACACCAGTTGTTTCAACAGCTGTTAGTCAGTCATCCACCACTGCTCTCACCTTTCCTACATCACAACCAAAGCTCTTCAACAGAAAAAGAAAGCCAATCCCTGCCGATGAAGGTATACATGATCCTAATGCTGCACAACATCCACTGGAACTTGAAGCTATCAAAAATGAGATGAGACAATTCTATACAGAAGAAGATCCTTCAAAAAGAAGATTCTCCTCACTCATAGGCTACATGCCACCAGATGATATGGATGACTATCTCAAAATCAAGGCAAGGCATGCTAAACGGTCAAAACAGCAGACTGATGAAGCCTATGAAAGGCTAAAGAAAAGAAAGATAACTGTTTCAAGCACCTCAAAGAAGCAAGAACAAAGAATGAAGCTTGAACAGCAGATAGAAAACCTCAAAACACTGTTCCGGTCTACCTTTGTGACAAACCAAGAAGAAAAAGAACAGTTGACCAGTGAAGAGGTTAAAGAAAAGGAAGCTGAGTACTTCACAGAAGCCATCAAGAAAATGGGTCTAAAAGAAGAGAGCTCAGAAAAGCTTCAAAACCTTTTGAAGGTGTTAACCAAACCTGCATCATCAAACACTTCAACAGACATGACAGACATTGAAAGACAGGAGCTGATTGAAAGAGACACTGCAGAAGATATAGATGAAGCAAATGATGTCATAGAAATGGCTTTCAAAAGAATGTCTGAAAGTCTGCAAGTCTTCTTAAGGCCAATATCTCAAAGCTCATCGTCAAATAAATCTCTCCCAAGAAATCCATTGGGTTTAAAAGTACTAAAGTGGCTCTCTGATCAAAAGACCCACGTATTGACTCTGGTCAGATCCAATGGAGAGGTGAAGTATATATCAAGGAAAGAAGCACTAGGCCTTAGTGTTCAAGATTTGCAGGATCTCCTTGAACTTACACTGTGCAGGGATGAAGATGATATAAGTTCCAGAGACTTTGAAGCAGATTTTAAAAGAGAAGCAAAGGAACTTTTGATGAGGAATAAAGATCCAGAATAATGAATGGTTTTGGCATTATCTGTTCCAGGGGGAGATTGTTGGGATTGAACCCTTCCAGAGGAACAGATAATGTAAAGCCAAAACCAGGTCACAACAATGGATTCACAATAAGCAGCAGTTTACATTAAGCTTTCCCCTTGAAAGTGATTTATAACAACTGATGGTCTCTATCCACTGTCCATATACAACTGCTGCTGCCCTTTCAACTGCTGATCAAAACCCTGAAGTATCCAACACTGCTGGTCCTATCTACTGATGATAAAGCCCTGCCAAGTCAAGGACTGATCAACCTTGAGTAAAGCACTGACATAAAGGGAGAGCAGCTGTTTAGTGAATTATTTGTTTTATGTATAGTCAGTGGTTAGGTTGGCAGTGTTTGTGTAAGGACAGTAGATACAGGTTGTTAGGCTGTTAGACGTCGCTTTCATGGTGACGTCAGCTGAGATACCTCAGTGGTTTGGTTTGCCTATAAATGTAACAGTACCCTGTACTGTTACATTTGATTTGACTGAGCGGGTTCTTCTCCTCATGTCTAATCCTTTCATCTTGTGTGCAACCAACCTTGGGGCATCAGGCTGAGGGGGAGTTTAGTTTGTAAGCATGTCTGTAAACTTTTGCTTTGATTTGTAATCTTTTGACTCTATGAGAAGCAAATGCTATCAAACTATTTTCTCCATTGATTGTGTTTACAAAGTTTGTATCTATTTCCGCTGCACTTTACATGTTTTCATATTCACTAATTGTTCAAAACATACAAACAAACATAATCATGAAAGCCTCAGATCCTAACATACAAAGACTTGACGAGTTTACATACTTTACCCTCTTGACCTGGAGCAGAGAAACCTTTAGGTTGCTCCATGTAAATCTCTTCTTCTAAATCGCCATTTAGAAATGCGGTTTTAACATCCATTTGGTGAACTTCCAAATTTCTTAAAGCCGCTATAGCAAGAACCAATCTAATCGAGGTTATGCGCGTCACAGGCGAGTAGGTATCAAAGTAATCTAGACCTTCCTTTTGTCTAAATCCTTTAATCACCAACCTAGCCTTGTATTTATCAATACTTCCATCAGTTTTCATCTTCCTTTTGAATATCCAACGATATCCAAGTGGTTTGCAACCAGGTGGAAGATCTACTAACTCCCAAGTATGATTTTGCAATATAGAATCAATTTCATTCCTTATTGCTTCTTTCCATTGAGGTCCTTCTGAAGAGGAAACCGCTTCGCGATATGTATTGGGCTCGCCCTCAACTATATAGCTAACGAAGTCTGAACCGAAGGATTTTTCAACCTTTGGCCTTTTACTTCGCCTACGATCACTTTCTTCAACCTCAGGTCGTTCATGTGTCTTATCATGAACTACCCCATCAACTGGTGTAGATGAACTTTCACCTACTTCAAAATTAGGTGTTGATAACGTTGCATGTGTTTGTCTTCTCAAAGGAAACACATTTTCAAAGTAAGACACAACGTTAGGATTCACCTCCATGATAGTGTTTACGTGTACATCGGGATTCTTGGACTCATGTACAAGAAAGCGATGTGCACTACTTTGATGTGCATACCCAATGAATATGCAATCAACAGTTTTGGGTCCTATCCTAAGAGCCATAGGAGGTGGTACAATCACCTTTGCTAGGCACCCCCACACTTTCAAGTATTTGTATGAAGGCTTCTTCTTTTTCCATAACTCATATGGAGTTTCGTCTCTCTTTTTCAATGGTTTCTTGTTCAAAAGATAATTGGCCGAGAGAATGGCTTCCCCCACATTTCCTGGCTCACCCTAGAACTTATCAACATGGCATTCATCATTTCTTTCAATGTACGGTTCTTTTGTTCCGCCACGCCATTTGATTGTGGAGAATAAGGAGGTGTACACTCATGCACAATGCCACTTTTTGCGCATAAATCAGCAAAAGGTGCAACATATTCGCCTCCTCGATCGCTTCGCAAAGCTTTTATCTTCTTTTGAAGTTGATTCTCAACTTCATTCTTATACAAGATAAATTTATTTATTGCTTCATCTTTACTTTTTAGTAAATATACATAGCAATATTTAGTACTATCATCAATAAACGTGATGAAGTACTTATTTCCACCTCTTGTGGGTACCGCTTTTAAATCACAAATATCGGTGTGAATTAAATCAAGGGCTTCGGTTATTCGTTCAACCGATTTTGATGATGTTCTTGTAAGTTTGGATTCAACGCATGTTTCACATTTATAGTGTGAATCAATATGGAATATTGGTATACAATTTAAATTAATTAAACGGCGTATTGAATTAAAATTTACGTGACCTAATCTACCATGCCATTTATTTGACTCAGAAAACTCAAGCATATAAGTAGAAGTAGTAGCAATTTTATTCATGTTTTTCTTGACTGCCATTACATTCAATTTAAACATACCATTTTGGGCGTAGCCCTTGCCTACATACATTCCTCGTTTAGTTAGTACAAATTGATCGCTCTCAAAAACTAAACGAAATCCAAACTTATTAAGCAACCATACCGAGACTAGGCTCTTGCGCAAGTCTGGGACATATAACACGTTGCTTAAAGTGAGCTCCTTCCCTGAAGTCCACTTCAAAATCACCGTTCCTTCACCCTTGATGTCCGCGGTGGCTGCATTTCCCATGTACAACTTTTCATCTCCCGCAAGCTCCTTGAAGGTGGTAAAGAGGCTCCTGTCTGGGCACACATGACGGGTCGCGCCCGTATCAATCCACCATCCTTTTGGAGTGTTGGTCACAACATTGACCTCATCCAACATTGCGGTTTTGTCGGAAATCATTGCCACTAAAGGCATTCCGTCTTCATCCACCATGTGCGCACGCTCACGCTTTGGTTTCTTGCATTGGTTAGCCCGATACCCCAGCTCGTCACAGTTGTAACAAGTCCCTTGGAACGTTTGAGGTTTCTTTTTCACAACCCCTTTCTTCGGTCCAAGTTTGCTAGCCTTTGCTTTCTCCTTGTCCTTTTTCCCTTACCCTTCGCGCCCTTAGAGGATTGCCCATGCTCAACCACGTTTGCGCTAGCAGAAGTTTGCGCATGGTTGCCTTTTAGGGCAATTCTATTGCCCTCTTCAATCCGAAGACGAACAATAAGGTCCTCTAAAGTCATCTCCTTTCGTTTATGTTTAAGATAATTCTTAAAATCCACCCAACCAGGAGGTAACTTTTCAATCAACGCTGCCACTTGGAATGTCTCGCTAAGTTTCATGCCTTCCGCAAAGATGTCATGTAATATAATTTGGAATACTTGGACTTGATTCATAACACTTTTAGAATCAACCATTTTGAAATCCAAGAAACGGGCTACCACAAATTTCTTTGTGCCAGCATCCTCCGTTTTGTATTTTTTGTCCAAGGCATCCCAAAGGTCTTTGGAAGTCTTGACGTTGTAGTACACATTATACAACGCATCCGACAGGCCATTTAACACATAGCCACGACATATGAAATCCGAATGCTTCCACGCATCTACCGCGCACTGTCTTTGTGCGTCGGTCTCCCCTTCCACAGGTTGGGGAGCGGTTTCCGACAAGAACCTCGCAAGGTTCATGGTGGTCAGGTAGAAGAACATCTTCTGCTACCGCCTTTTGAAGTGTAGACCCGATAACTTCTCAGGTCCTTCAGCGTGATTGGCCACTGGAGACGCTCCCACAGTGGTGGCGTTAAGAGGGGTTCCCGTCACAACATTTTTGGTGTTGTAAACGTTGACATTCTCGTTCGACATGCTGAAAATTAAAATTTAAAATTTTAGTCCAAAAATTCTGTTTTACGCAAAAAACAGAAGTAAACTAATAAATTTTAATTTTACCACAATTTACTGTTTAGGCTTCTAAGTCCAACTATGAAGACCAAAAACAGAAAATTTATAAATTTAGAACTTACTGATTGGCTTCCAAGTCCAACTTTGAAGACCAAATCAGAAAGTTTTAGCACTTTTTAGGACAGTCTGAAAGTAATCACAAAAGTTTTCACCCAAAGTCGCTCCTTTGAAGATGAAAACTAAAAAAAAAAAATCTGTTTTTAAAACACAAACTGAGTGAAAACAAAACTGGTTTGAATCACAAACAGAATGGTTTTGATTTTACGAACGGTTTTTAGAAATTTGTTTTAAGATTGTAGGAACCGTTCGCGTAATTTAAATAAAATAAAACAAATTTTATGAATACAATTACAAACAGAAATAAGAAAGCAAAAATAACAAATACGAATACAACTGAAATAAGCAAAATACAAGAATGGGGTAGAAACAGAAGGGCCGAGTTACGTGTTCAACACGCTTCCCTTAAAACAAATTCCGAGTCTCCCAAGAGTACTCGTTTTGTTTCCTAGGGTACAACAGCCGGAGCAGTAGTACTGCCGGAGTTCGCCTACAACCCGAAGGTTACCTTGAATGCTGCAAGAAAAGAACAGAAGAATGTAGAGAGAAAGTTGAAGTAGCTGTTGTGTTGCTGGTATATTCTGCAGTTGGGTATGGAGCTGTATTTATACAGCTCCCGGTTTGAAACAGCCAAAAACGAATTAAATGAGAGGTTTAAATTGCATTAAACGTCTTCAATGCAATTTAATACGTCATTTAATTCTCAGTCAAAGCCTGTTAACTCGTCAGTTACGAAGCTGGACTGAAACTGCACTATCATTCAATGCTGGAAGCTTCTACGCGTGCGCGCGCGCCCAGGTCTGCACGCCCATGCGCGGTGCGTCCTCTTGGCTCACAGCCATGCGCGCGTGCGCCTCACTGACTCAGGTCTATACGCGCGCGTGCCACGTCACCTGTGAGCCTCTACGAGCACGCCACACAGTCGCGCCGTTTTGGCTCACTTTGGTGCGCCACGCACGATACCTCAGGACCTATGCACCATGCGCTACGGCGTGCCACGTATACCCGCGCGCGGACTGCCACGTCACGCGCTTCGAACCTGCACTCCACTTGGTCCCTGCAGCCTATGAGATCCACCACGCGCACGTGGTCAAAAATACAAAGGCGGCTCTCAAGCGGCTCGCGGTGATGCGAGTGTGCGAAGTGCAAAGTGCGCCATCAAAGCGCCACATTGCGCCTCATCGCCCACGCCATTGCGAGTGCGAGTTAGGGTGCTCCGCACCCTTCGCGAGTATACTAGTGAGTGCTCCCATGAAACAATAAGGATGGAGAGTTCACACTTAAATACCCCTTTAAGTTCCATCTCTCATCCGATGTGGGACAAGGTGCTACTTTCCCTTTTGTTTCAGCATTGAATGTTTCAAACACCCAACTTTGAACATCGATATCTCATTCATCTTAGCTCCGTTTTGGACATGGTTTAGTTCGTTGCGAAGCTCTTCCAACATAGAACACAAACCCACAAATAAATATATAAAACCCGCTCATTTTATTATATTTATTTCTAGTCCAAAATAGGAAAAAATCATTTTCCTATATTTTGAAAAATGCTATTTTCACCTATTTTTCCAACAATCCCCCACATGAATAATGCTATTTTCATCAAATTTCCAACAATCCCCCACATGTATGGAAATGGATCTTTTCCTTACACTTTTCAACGATAAACTTCGACAGTTGAGTATTGCAAGATAGGTAGGTTGTAACCTTTGAACCTTCTTTTGTGAAGCATACTTAGCTTACTAGCGGTGTGTAGACGCGATGTCCTTGAACATACCCCCATTTGTGTAAACGACAATACACTTCACACAATACTCTCCCTGGTTTGGCCAACTCCTCATTGTCGTGTCCTATTATGGTCCTGGAACACTAGCCTGGTTCTGCGAGAGCTCTAGGATTTGCGCACCCCACAAATCCATTCGAAGCGACCCTACTTCTCTCTAACATAGGTGATTCCTCTGAATCATTAAAACCATCATGGTTATTTGATTTCCCGAAATCGTTAACCTTAATATGCTTAGCCTCACTTCAATGTCACTGATTGGAATGGACTAGGAAGTATATATAACTCCCTTTTATTTAGTTTGAGGTACTCCCCCACAGTGACTCCGTTTTGGTAATATGATTAAGTTGTCCTATTGAACTTAGATCTTGGGATCTCCAGTCAGCTAAGTTAGGTTTCCCTCATATTCCCATTTACCACGGGCTTTAGTCCCATTCCTCTTAACGACGTTTCTACTAACTCTCTGCTTAAGCCTTTTGTTAACGGGTCCGCAATGTTATCCGTTGATCTCACATAATCAATTGTGATAACACCCGTTGAGAGTAGTTGTCGTATCGTGTTATGTCTACGTCGCATATGCCTTGATCTGCCATTGTACATCAAGCTTTGAGCTCTACCAATTGCTGATTGGCTATCACAATGTACACATATGGCTGGCAAAGGCGTTGGCCATCTTGGAATATCTTCCACGAATTGACGTAGCCATTCCACCTCCTCTCCTGACTTATCCAAGGCGATAAATTCGGATTCCATTGTGGATCTTGCTATCACCGTTTGCTTAGAAGACTTCCAAGCAATAGCAGCTCCTCCAAGTATAAACACATAACCACTTGTTGATTTGGAATCTTTATTATCCGATATCCAGTTTGCATCAGTGTATCCTTCGATCACTGCTGGTTGTCGGGTATAATGCAGTCCATAATCTCTTGTGTATCTTATGTATTTAAGCACACTCGTGATAGCTTTCCAATGATCCGCGCACGGATTGCTGGTGTATCTACTTAGCCTACTCACCGCTTAAGCCAAGTCGGGTCTAGTACATGTCATTAGATACATTAGACTGCCAATAATTCTTGAATACTCTAACTGAGCAACTCCATCTCCTTTATTCTTCTTGAGATGTTGGGAGGTATCAACTGGAGTTCGAGCTACACTCGTATCTCCCAAGCTGAATTTTTCAAGAATTTTATCCACATAGTGAGATTGACTTAACACAAGACCTTCTTGGGTTCTTATGATCTTTACTCCAAGAATCACATCCGCTAAACCCATGTCTTTCATGTCAAATCTCACTTTTAACATGCTTTTAGTAGCTTTGATAATTTTATCATTACTCCCAATGATAAGCATATCGTCTACATAAAGGCATAAAATCACATAACCTTCATTTGTGTCTTTGAAATAAACACATTTGTCGCACTCATTTATTTTGAAACCATTGTCAATCATGACATGATCAAACTTTTGGTGCCATTGTTTTGGTGCTTGCTTTAAGCCATACAAAGACTTGACGAGTTTACATACTTTACCCTATTGACCTGGAGCAGAGAAACCTTCAGGTTGCTCCATGTAAATCTCTTCTTCTAAATCGCCATTTAGAAATGCGGTTTTAACATCCATTCGGTGAACTTCCAAATTTCTTAAAGCCGCTATAGCAAGAACCAATCTAATCGAGGTTATGCGCGTCACAGGCGAGTATGTATCAAAGTAATCTAGACCTTCCTTTTGTCTAAATCCTTTAATCACCAACCTAGCCTTGTATTTATCAATACTTCCATCAGTTTTCATCTTCCTTTTGAATATCCAACGATATCCAAGTGGTTTGCAACCAGGTGGAATATCTACTAACTCCCAAGTATGATTTTGCAATATAGAATCAATTTCATTCCTTATTGCTTCTTTCCATTGAGGTCCTTCTGAAGAGGAAACCGCTTCGCGATATGTATTGGGCTCGCCCTCAACCATATAGCTAACAAAGTCTGGACCGAAGGATTTTTCAACCTTTGGCCTTTTACTTCGCCTACGATCACTTTCTTCAACCTCAGGTCGTTCATGTGTCTTATCATGAACTACCTCATCAACTGGTGTAGATGAACTTTCACCTACTTCAAAATTAGGTGTTGATAACGTTGCATGTGTTTGTCTTCTCAAAGGAAACACATTTTCAAAGTAAGACACAGCGTTAGGATTCACCTCCATGATAATGTTTACGTGTACATCAGGATTCTTGGACTCATGTACAAGAAAGCGATGTGCACTACTTTGATGTGCATACCCAATGAATATGCAATCAACAGTTTTGGGTCCTATCCTAAGAGCCTTAGGAGGTGGTACAATCACCTTTGCTAGGCACCCCCACACTTTCAAGTATTTGTATGAAGGCTTCTTCTTTTTCCATAACTCATATGGAGTTTCGTCTCTCTTTTTCAATGGTATCTTGTTCAAAAGATAATTGGCCGAGAGAATGGCTTCCCCCCACATTTCCTGGCTCACCCCAGAACTTATCAACATGGCGTTCATCATTTCTTTCAATGTACGGTTCTTTCGTTCCGCCACGCCATTTGATTATGGAGAATAAGGAGGTGTACACTCATGCACAATGCCACTTTTTGCGCATAAATCAGCAAAAGGTGCAACATATTCGCCTCCTCGATCGCTTCGCAAAGCTTTTATCTTCTTTTAATTATTGCTTCATTAAATTTAATTATTGCTTCATCTTTACTTTTTAGTAAATATACATAGCAATATTTAGTACTATCGTCAATAAACGTGATGAAGTAGTTATTTCCACCTCTTGTGGGTACCGCTTTTAAATCACAAATATCGGTGTGAATTAAATCAAGGGGTTCGGTTATTCGTTCAACCGATTTTGATGATGTTCTTGTAAGTTTGGATTCAACGCATGTTTCACATTTATAGTGTGAATCAATATGGAATGTTGGTATACAATTTAAATTGATTAAAATGCGTATTGAATTAAAATTTACGTGACCTAATCTACCATGCCATTTATTTGACTCAGAAAACTCAAGCATATAAGTAGAAGTAGTAGCAATTTTATTCATGTTTTTCTTGACTGCCATTACATTCAATTTAAACATACCATTTTGGGCATAGCCCTTGCCTACATACATTCCTCGTTTAGTTAGTACAAATTGATCGCTCTCAAAAACTAAACGGAATCCAAACTTATTAAGCAACCATCCCGAGACTAGGCTCTTGCGCAAGTCTGGGACATATAACACGTTGCTTAAAGTGAGCTCCTTCCCTGAAGTCCACTTCAAAATCACCGTTCCTTCACCCTTGATGTCCGCGGTGGCTGCATTTCCCATGTACAGCTTTTCATCTCCCGCAAGCTCCTTGAAGGTGGTAAAGAGGCTCCTGTCTGGGCACACATGACGGGTCGCGCCCGTATCAATCCACCATCCTTTTGGAGTGTTGGTCACAGCATTGACCTCATCCAACATTGCGGTTTTGTCGGAAATCATTGCCACTAAAGGCATTCCGTCTTCATCCACCATGTGCGCACGCTCACGCTTTGGTTTATTGCATTGGTTAGCCCGATGCCCCGACTCGTCACAGTTGTAACAAGTCCCTTGGAACGTTTGAGGTTTCTTTTTCACAACCCCTTTCTTCGGTCCAAGTTTGCTAGCCTTTGCTTTCTCCTTGTCCTTTTTCCCCTTACCCTTCGCGCCCTTAGAGGATTGCCCATGCTCAACCACGTTTGCGCTAGCAGAAGTTTGCGCATGGCTGCCTTTTAGGGCAATTCTATTACCCTCTTCAATCCGAAGACGAACAATAAGGTCCTCTAAAGTCATCTCCTTTCGTTTGTGTTTAAGATAATTCTTAAAATCCACCCAACCAGGAGGTAACTTTTCAATCAACGCTGCCACTTGGAATGTCTCGCTAAGTGTCATGCCTTCCGCAAAGATGTCATGTAGTATAATTTGGAATTCTTGGACTTGATTCATAACACTTTTAGAATCAACCATTTTGAAATCCAAGAAACGGGCTACCACAAATTTCTTTGTGCCAGCATCCTCCGTTTTGTATTTTTTGTCCAAGGCACCCCAAAGGTCTTTGGAAGTCTTGACGTTGTAGTACACATTATACAACGCATCCGACAGGCCGTTTAACATATAGCCACGACATATGAAATCCGAATGCTTCCACGCATCTACCGCGCACTGTCTTTGTGCGTCGGTCTCCCCTTCCACAGGTTGGGGAGCGGTTTCCGACAAGAACCTCGCAAGGTTCATGGTGGTCAGGTAGAAGAACATCTTCTGCTGCCACCTTTTGAAGTGTAGACCCAAGAACTTCTCGGGTCGTTCAGCGTGATTGGCCACTGTGGACGCTCCCACAGTGGTTGCGTTAAGAGGGGTTCCCGTCACAACATTTGTGGTGTTGTTAACGTTGACATTTTCGTTCGACATGCTGAAAATTAAAATTTAAAATTTTAGTCCAAAAATTCTGTTTTACGCAAAAAACAGAAGTAAACTAATAAATTTTAATTTTACCACAATTTACTGTTTCGGCTTCTAAGTCCAACTTTGAAGACCAAAAACAGAAAATTTATAAATTTAGAACTTACTGATTGGCTTCTAAGTCCAACTTTGAAGACCAAATCAGAAAGTTTTAGCACTTTTTAGGACAGTCTGAAAGTAATCACAAAAGTTTTCAACCAAAGTCGCTCCTTTGAAGATGAAAACTAAAAAAAAAATATGTTTTTAAAACACAAACTGAGTGAAAACAAAACTGGTTTGAATCACAAACATAATGGTTTTGATTTTACGAACGGTTTTTAAAAATTTGTTTTAAGATTCTAGGAATCGTTTGCGTAATTTAAATAAAATAAAACAAATTTTATTAATACAATTACAAACAGAAATCAGAAAGCAAAAATAACAAATACGAATACAACTGAAATAAGCAAAATACAAGAATGGGGTAGAAACAGAAGGGCTGAGTCACGTGTTCAACAGGCTTCCCTTAAAACAAATTCCGAGTCTCCCAAGAGTACTCGTTTTGTTTCCCAGGGTACAACAGCCGGAGCAGTAGTACTGCCGGAGTTCGCCTACAACCCGAAGGTTACCTTGAATGCTGCAAGAAAGAACAGAAGAATGTAGAGAGAAAGTTGAAGTAGCTGTTGTGTTGCTGGTATATTCTGCAGCTGGGTATGGAGCTGTATTTATACAGCTCCCGGTTTGAAACAGCCAAAAACGAATTAAATGAGAGGTTTAAATTGCATTAAACGTCTTCAATGCAATTTAATACGTCATTTAATTCTCAGTCAAAGCCTGTTAACTCGTCAGTTACGAAGCTGGACTGAAACTGCACTGTCATTCATTGCTGGAAGCTTCTACGCGTGCGCGCGCGCAAGCCACACTGGTGCGCGCGCGCAAGCCACACTGGTGCGCGCGCGCCCAGGTCTGCACGCCCATGTGCGGTGCGTCCTCTTGGCTCACAGCCATGCGCGCGTGCGCCTCACTGACTCAGGTCCATGCGCGCGTGTGCCACGTCACCTGTGAGCCTCTACGAGCACGCCACACAGTCGCGCCGTTTTGGCTCACTTTGGTGCGCCGCGCACGACACCTCAGGACCTATGCACCATGCGCTACCGCGTGCCTTCGTGCCACGTATACCCGCGCGCGGGCTGCCACGTCACGCGCTTCGAACCTGCACTCCACTTGGTCCTTGCAACCTATGAGATCCACCACGCGCACGTGGTCAAAAATACAAAGGCGGCTCGCGGTGATGCGAAGTGCAAAGTGCGCCATCAAAGCGCCACATTGCGCCTCATCGCCCACGCCACGCGCGAGCGTGCGCGAGTGCGAGTTAGGGTGCTCCGCACCCTTCGCGAGTACACTAGTGAGTGCTCCCATGAAACAATAAGGATGGAGAGTTCCCACTTAAATACCCCTTTAAGTTCCATCTCTCATCCGATGTGGGACAAGGTGCTACTTTCCCTTTTGTTTCAGCATTGAATGTTCCAAACACCCAACTTTGAACATCGATATCTCATTCATCTTAGCTCCGTTTTGGACGTGGTTTAGTTCGTTGCGAAGCTCTTCCAACATAGAACACAAACCCACAAATAAATATATAAAACTCGCTCATTTTATTATATTTATTTCTAGTTCAAAATAGGAAAAAATCATTTTCCTATATTTGTGAAAAATGCTATTTTCACCTATTTTTCCAACAATACCCAGTCTAACTACCCGAAATATACATATCCGTCAACAGGAATCTGCCTGGAAACATTTTGTTTTTCTTTTTGTATTCTTTTATTCTTAGGTAATAGAATAACCTACTAATTCACTTATTTTTAGTCTTCATATTGTAATTTTCTTGGGTAATAAAGTTACATAAAAACTAATACAATAAGAAAAGTATTTGGAACTCCTAACAGACAATTTTCAACAAACTAATACAATAGATAGAAGAAAATGGATTGCCATTAGCGCGATCTGATCCATTCTCAGAGATCAATCCTGAACCCGATAGATCGTTCCTTTTTCCGGTATATGAAATAGGTGACTTCTCTAAGTCGATTCTTAGAAAATCTCTAATCAAACACAATTTTATAATTAGATATGAGACTATGATTACCATTACATAATCGTTTTAAAATAGAATTTCAGAGTTCCCCAACTTAAATTTGGTTATACATGTCCATATATATGTGTGACGATCTTTAACCCAAATATACTTAAAAATAATTAAAAATTATTATTATATATAATCATGGAATTCCATAATTCCTTACTTAAATTTAGTTATATATAATTTGGTTTTTTTAAATGTTCATATGTGTGTGTAAATTTTAAATTAAAATATATTTAAGATATAATTTTAAAATCTAGAAGTTTTGTTTGGCAAGAGGTAAGGTTTAAGTGATGGTGAAGAGTTAACTCTGATAGAAAGTGTAATGAAACTTTTCAAAATGTTAGACAAACTTCACTATCATATTATCGAGTCGTGTAGATTATGCTTCTTTCAAGAGTACTAAACTCTCACATGATTTCTTGACGTCATTGAGCTTGATAAAACTTGATTTGCAGTTTTTGTGCAACCTAAAACATTGAGATAAATGCTTTTGAATCAGATTAGGTTCTCTTTCACCAATTTATATAAGGAAAATCCAGATTTCTTTCCTCTTGTCATTTTAGCCTAGTGGTATCTTGACATGTGGGGGGGGGGGGGGGGGGGGGGGGGGAATAAAGCTTGGAATCATTAGGTCCTGGGTTCGATTTTCACAAGGGAGTTTTCCCCAAATTTACTTGGTTTTCTCCTGAATTGGTGTATAGGCATTATTGCCTAATGGGGATGTATATGATCGGGTGGTTCCGCTGGTGACATGATGATACTTCAGTGGTTGTGATCCAAATTTACCGTTAAGTGTTGGAAGTTGCAGCATTCCAAAAAAGTTAACTATTTACCCAAACATATTTTCACAATATTGGTGGTGATCGTCATATTCTTTTTTAATTTGGTGGTGTACACAAAAATCACGACATATAAATAAGTGTTCACAAAATTTACAATTAATATTATATAAGAATATATCTTGATTATGGAATATTTAAGAGATTAATATCTTGATTATGGTAGATTTACGAGTTTAATATTATATTTAGGAGTAAATTACTTTTTGAGTCCCTGTGTTTTAGTGGTTTTAACCACTTGAGTCCAAAATCAAAAAGTTTAACGCCCTGAGTCCCTAGCCATTTATTTTATAACGTTTTGAGTCCAATTTTGTTCATTTTATAACGATTTGAGTCCAATTTTTTGGACTCAAAAGGTTAAAATTTGGACTCAAAAGGACTCAAATGGTTAATGAAAATGTTTATAGGGACTCAGGTCGTTAAACTTTTTGCTTTTGGACTCAACTAGTTAAAACCACTAAAACACAGAGACTTAAAAAGTAATTTACCCTATATTCAGAGAAAAGAAATCTGGATTTCTTATGTCAAAATGTTGGTGTAAGTAATAGAAGTTAGAAGAATAGTTGACATATAGAGATAAAGTTAACTTTCAAAAAGTGAAAACTGACGTCTTACAAAACATCAAAGTTGACCCCTTCTTTAAGAATTATTTTCGTCATTTTACCGAGGGTAAAGTTATTATACAAATACTTCTAAAAATAAATAAGAAATGTACAAAGATACAATGGATTGCAAAATATAACACAATGTCGAGCAAAATATAACGCAAGCCGAAAATATAAGACAATGTCGAAGAAAAAAGACACAACGAGTCACAAAAAATACACAATGACGCAATATAGAAAACAGACAATGATAAATAAAAAGACACAATGATGTAAAGAAAAAGTCTAAAATCTAAAAGCTAAATATCTGAAAACCAAAACTTAAAATCTCACGCCGTAGAGTTCGATTAGATGGTTTCAATTCCGCTTGAATGAGGTCAATCAAAGTCCGTTTGATACCATTTGTACGACTTCTTATTTTTAATAGACATTGTATTTGATTTTATCAAACCTGTTTAGTAATCATCACACCTCTCATCATTTGTTTTGTGTTTGATGATCTTTGGTCTTTTTATTCTTTTCGGTTGAAATTCAAATACTCGTATTTATTTTTAAATCTTAATTTCTCCGTATAATACTTGATTTTTTTACTACTTCTGATCGTATTTTAATTTATTTCATCTACCCTGCATCTCACCATGAGGTTGAGCGTTCAAGTCCAACGATGGACAAATGTGTAGATTTAGAAGAATGATTAGAGAATGTGCCAGCTAGCTGGTAAAAAAATATATTAGTAGGTTGTCAGGTTGATCATATGATAAACCACACGCGGTTCAACTATACATTCATAGTTTAATTCACCTCAAATGTTCATTTTACTGATGACAAGATCAAGCTGAAGTTCGACGTGCATCTCGACACATATTTATCAAAATCATTTCACACATTTATAAAACTTTATGATACACCTTCACCCCGAGATTAACAGGGTAACGAACGTTTGTATATGGTGTATGCGCAGTAGATATAGATACAAGATCATCATCTATCAGTCAGCATCTTTTAGACAGATGCATATGTTTTCTCCAAGTATTCTTTCCCTGTAATGCCTGGTTTTAAAGTCTTGAAGTATTCGTTGTAGTCTTTCTCAGGTGGCGGGTTTTCGGGATCTACTGTGTATTGCTCACTAAATGGAACCACACATTTCACCTGCAGCCAATTACATAAAAAAAATATGATGTGTTTAACACATGAAACATGACATATGAACATGTAATACATTTTGACTTTTTGGTCAATGCAATGGTAGCACGTTTCGAATCCAAAAATGATATGGGTTTACAAAGAACTAGCGAAGAACGCAGCTGCCAAGTTGAATTGCTAAAAACATTAACAGTGAGAGGAGTTTTTGATCTTGTGATAGTGCAAAAATCAAGTGAATATTGGATTTCAAAAATGGCATGTTTGACTGCAAAAGTCAAGTAGGATGAGAATTAAAGATGATATATAACCTCAAAGGTCGTGTCACACGCGTACGGGCTTTCAAGAGCAGCAACACAAATTTTCGCTACTTCTTCTCTTGATATCTTTCCCTGCATAATCCATCACCACGTATACTAAGAAAGCTTCCTTAAAAAAGTAGTATAGTGTTCAATATAGAACCAAGAATAAGAAGAGAAATGTGAGAACCGCATAAACACTTGCATCTTTTGCTTTAAGTGTGATACATAAGGTGCTATGCAGTGAATATCAGTGATATATCGGTTATCGGTCCCATGAAAATACCGGTGTCAAATATTGGTCAGAATATCGGTACCGATAATATTGTTGATATTGACCGATATTTCCGATACTTGACCGATATTTCCGATATTTGACTGATATTCCTGATATCAATACCTTTATTCTTAGTTCTCCCATTCGTCTTTCTGCTTATTGCTGCTATTATTGTTTTAAGTCTTAATTGCTGATATTAAAATTACCGATATCCCACCGCGATAACCTATATCTCATATCCGATAGTTTACCGCATTAACTGCTTAGATAAGGTGATTATGTAACCACCTACCCCACTCTCTTTCTTTCTCCCATTAACACAACAAAGCACTATATGTAATTCGTACAAGTGTATTATGTGGTTTCTTGCATTATTCTCCTTAACATCGGTTTTGTATTACCGCACCACTAATAGATGTATGTGTATAAAGAGGTAGTTTATAGAAATATACGGTTATATTGTCTCCTTGATCAAATATAAGGTCCGCTCCTGCTGGTTCCTCCGTTAGAGCACAAGGCCTAACTATCGTATATGGAATCCCGCTTTCCCTTATCAAATCCTCCCCCTGTCGACAAATCAAACGACCATGCATATTAATAATCATCAGTTATTTGTTCAATCTAAACCGTCTCGGTTTTAAAAAGCGCAAATATGGCACGAGGCGATCTGGAAAACCCCTCAGGACCTTGAGCTAGCGCCTCATGCACATGTGTATGCTTTGCATAAATAGAGCCTACCTTCAACTTGAATGTTAGAATAGATCCGAGTTCTTTGTTCAATCTGACAGCAGGTGGTTGTTTACTTAGATCTAGTCCGGGTCTTTCGGGTCTAGTAACACCAGCGGACCCCACGTGCACGAATCTGTGCAGTCATCAACCGACCACCAACGGTTAGTAACTAACCTTTTATCCACAAACAAAACATCATAAAAATATATAGATAATTAAACCTTGGAAGGATGGGCTCTGCTATATATGCGTGTATGCTTTGTACCGGAAGCTGAAAGGGACCTTCTACAAATGTTGGATTCAGTTTGCCGTCGTATTCGAATTTGCTGAACATTAACTGGAAAGGTTTTCATTTTCAAAATATGTTTTTGGAAAAGAATGGTTAAGCAAAAACACAAAATAGTCTTTTTAGCAAAATAAGATTATTAGACCTGAAATGATATGATTTGACTTGGGTCAAAGGGCTGGGCATCTGCAACTGTTTTCGCCCGAAATATCGGTCTTAAAGAGGAAAACGGTAATCGTACCTGACATATTATAGATTTTCAGTTAATAATTCATATTTCTTACCAAAAGAAACAAATAACAAGTAAGTTCACCAGTTGGACAAAGTATTCTTTGTCATTTCTAACCCGTTTAATAAGCAGACCCGTTTAATTAAATAGATCGTGTTTGGGTTGACCTATTTAATTAAATGGGTCGTGTTCAGGTTGACCTGTTTAATTAAACAAGTCGACCTGTCAACCTGTTTAATTAAGCAAGTCGACCTGCCAACCCACGTACGACCCGTCTAACCCATTTATTACAATCCTCAACCTGTTTAACAAATTTACAATACATTTACAAACCACCAACCCGTTTGGCTCATTTAGATAAATGGGTCATGTTCATCTTGCATGATTTTAAGTTTGAGTGGGTTAGGATTGATGTCTGCCACGAATAAATATATATGGGTTGTGTTCAGGTCTATCGATGATTCGATGCAACCCGACACGAATGCCACCCATAATTCTTTCTCAATTTGAGCAATAATGATGTGTTGTCACTTACTGATTGCCATTGGTCTTTGATGGTGTCAAAACCGACAGTATAACCCACAGTATCCCAATCACGGCTAGTCCGAACAATAAGCTTATAACGACGTCCATCTCCTTTAAGGCGCAACTCCAAACCATCATATGCAGACAGATTTTCTGCAACGTCAAAGTTCTAGAAAGAAAACATGGTTTAAAACAAATCCCGCGCTTCATTTATTAACTCATTGTGAAACAATGTGGGAAACACTTCACCTTTGTCCTAATACTAGTAAAACCTCCATTGTTTGCGGTAGAAACAGTACCTACAATTTAAAAGAAATAAAAAAAACACACAAAAAAAAATTAAAAAATTGAAGCTTGAGAGGGGTGTCAATCGTGTGTCGGGTTAATGGGTTGGTGGGTTGAAATGTTCAACCCGAACCCGACCCATATTATTATTCGGGTCAAAGATTTCGACCCTAACCCGCACACATATAAATTAGAGGGTCAACCCAAACACGACCCGTTTAATCCTTATTTTCAAATGAGTCATACAAGTTGATGATTTATAAGCGAGTTGTTGGGTTTTAAGCCGGTTATCGATAACATGTTTAATGGTGAGGTATATGGGTGAATTGCATATATCCCCCTACAAAGTTCATTAATTGCGTATTTACCCAACCTAAAACTAAAATTGCGTATATCCCCTCCCTTATTGAAAAAAATTGCATATTTACCCATTTTGATTTATTTTATTAAATAAAAATTATAGAATGACTATTTTACCCTAATTTTTTCATATTTACCAATTTTTAACTGGTTCTTTTTATAATATTTTTTTTGTAGTTTTTCCTTTTCATTTATGCTTCGTTCGAATCTTTGAGTAATGTTTAATCTACTTGAGCTAATAAATTTAGTGAAAATTATGTAGTGTACAGCAGGTAGAAATATTATGTCTTCCTTCTTCATGTTAGTAAAAATGTGTTGACTGATATCATTATTCAATTCTTTTGAAACTTGCTCTGCCTATTGTTGAGAATTATTCAAGTCTAGCATAATTCAATTTCTTGTAGTGCTTATTCCCAGCCAGTTCAGACGGCATTCTAAGCCTCAATAAATCCAATCCTCAGACTACTTTCTTGTAACAAGTGGTGTTTAATTTCAAAACTTTTAGCTCATCTCTAACCACTGCAAGCTTGTGAACCGATATTCAAACGGATAATTCCCAATTGGAATTAAGAAACGTGAACAATCGCGACCCCATTTGGAAACTGGAATAACGAATAATCGACGATGGAATAAAGGCCGCTGAAAGCATTAGAACCGATATGCATAATTTATCAGCAAATTTTGAACCGAAAAATCACTGGCGAGAATGAGGAAACGTGTTCAGCCGCTTATTCTGGATCCTAGATAATCACTGCTTATGGCTTGTTAATTTTGGAAGGGCAATTTTGTCCATATTTAAAAATTTAATAACAAAGGGGATATATGCAATTATAAATTTAGGTTGGGTAAATATGCAATTAAAGATGCTTTTGAAGGGGATATATGCAATTTTCCCATAATATAATGTGTCAAAATTAACATTATTATGACTAACCATGTAAAATAGAAACGGAAAAAACAAAAATATAAAAGTTTTTTTTGCCTAAATAGTTAAATGGGCTAACAGGTCAACCCAAACCCGACCTGTTTTTAATACGGGTCAACCCAAACCCAACTCTTTTTTTAAACGGGTCGTGCTAGTCGACCCAAACCTGTTCTTTTTCGTGTTGGGTTCGGGTCGGGTTTCAAGTCGTGTCAAGACCCGTTGGTTGAGGTCACAAAATACAATTTTGTTAACATACCTGTAAAAAGACCTGTCGGTCCACCGGTTTCACCACCATTGGGGACTATCCGGAATTGACTTTCACTAACTCCGCCCATCACAACGTCATCTAACGCACCCCAAGGCAGGTCTCGGGATGTACCATCTGGAGAAAAGAGAAAAAAACATTACTTATTATCCCCAAGAAACAAATCATAAAGACTACTCTCCTTGACTTTTATGGTCAAAGTCAAACAACCTTTTAGATAGTTGACAAAAATCACACAGTTTCATAATACCTTCAAATCCAAAGACTAATTTTCCAGCTTTTAATCCAAGATTTTCCTTTAAGGCTTTTATCAGATTTTGCATTCCGATATACTCCACCAGTTCAGGTGAATCACCCTTAATCTGCTTGCATCAATCAGAAAAATATCAGATCAAATGAATATGAATTTCAAACATTTGTTTTACAAAGCAATGAGTTCTTCACCTCTGGTTCAAAGAACTTGATCCCCTGCAAGCAAAGTAACAGTTTTTTTCATTAGTGTGTATCGTTATCCCTGAATATACGATTAAAGTCAACAAATTTGAGAAAAATACTTGACTGTACTTGGCCCGGTCAGGAGTATCGCCTTCTTTTGGACCAACAATAACTGAAACCGCGTTAATCACTTTCTTAACTCCCTTGAAGTAATCAGGAAGTAAAGTGCTTGCTTTAGTGATATCTCCAACAACCTGAAATACATGATGGAAGAAATTAGTCTTAACCGGTTTATATACAAAATGGGTCGATTTGGGTTGTGTTCTATTTCTAAGATAAAAGATTGAGTAAAATGTCATTTTCATCCCTGAGGTTTGGCCAGTTTTGCAACTTCCGTCCAAAGGTTTGTTTTTCCGCATCTGGATCCAAAAGGTTTGAAATCATGCCATTTTCAACCGGCTCGTTAACTCCATCCACTTTTCTCTGTTAAGTCAGGGGTGTTTCCGTCTTTTTGTTAACTAAAGGGCAATTCAGTTTTTTAGGGGTATTCAGTCTTTTTACATAAAGTGAAAAAGACCAAATTGCCCTTGAAGTTAACATAAAAGACGGAAATACCCCTGACTTAACGGAGAAAAATGGATGGAGTTAACGAGCCGGATGAAAATGGCAATATTTCAAACCTTTTGGATCCAGATGCGGAAAAACAAATCTTTGGACGAAAGTCGCAAAACTAGCCAAATCGCAGGGACGAAATGGCATTTTACTCTAAAAGATAAATGAAAAGGATGCGGGTCAAAACAGTATGAAAGTCAATGGGCTGCTGACCCAGCCCGAATGTTTTGACTCATACTAAAAGATACTGGATCGTTGTAAAATATTTGAACTAAGTTAACTAACCAAGTCAACATCCGGGCCTAGCATTTTTCTTGCTTTCTCTTCATTTCTAACCTGTACGAAGCATGATAAACATTCATAATAACTACCGCAGAAACAAGATCAATTCAAATATAAGTTATATATAATTGACATACGAGTACTCTAACGGGCAACCCTTTATTTCGCAAGATGTCCACTACTCTTCTGCCAACACCACCGGTGGCACCAGCCACTAACACAATTCCAGAAGCATTCATAGACTTCTCAGTTGTAGGTTCAGTAGATGAAATATTTGCAATTAGGCTTTCAAAGATCTGCGAAATAAAAGGAGGTGAAAAACTTTGATCAGAACCTGTTTTGACCCGAAACCAAACAGAATATATATATAGGCTTCGGATCAAGAGAACCTCCCCGAGTTGTAAGAACTTAGAGAACTCCAACTTCCCGTGCGAGTTTTGCCACCATTTTTTTGCACACACATAGATGAAAAGGTTACAAACACACAGCTGTAAAAAAAAACCCGAGCGGTGTTTTCAGCCATTTTATAGCACTCAGCACTGTAAAAAGCTGCGGACATCAACATTTACACCCACTATAAGGATTTTTTTACGGTGGTGTAAATCAACAAAAACAATTTTTTTTTTTTTTGGAAAAGTTGATATTTTTAGAATTATTGGTAAATTTTTTTTTGAAAAAACCTTTATTTTGGCCGAGTTCTCTAAGTTCTCACAACTCATAGGAGTTTTCATTTTACCCTAACCCTGTATATATATTTATATTTTGGCCCATTCTGACCCGTTACCAGACACACCTGTTTTTACGAAATAATAAAGAAGTGACTAAAAGTCCAACCTTAAGAGGTGATGGAGGTCCATTAAAGAAGTACAATGTCTTCACAAATCTGCCAAAGTCCCAACCTTGATTCCTAACTTCTGCGCGTTTGTACGTTCTCAAATCATACGAATGTTGTTGACGAGTGACAGATTTAATTCGGTCATTTACTTTAAGAAACGGATTATAAAGTCCAGCCGATGACACCCGACTCCTATAAAATCCTGTAGTACCAACCGAAGATGAAACGGTCTGCAAAATGCAAATCACCATTTTCAGCACTTGTTATAGATCAATGACAAAAACAGTTGCATGTAATAGCTTGATGCCGGCAATGGGTCGGGTTTTGGTGATCCCAATGAATGTAAAACCAAGTCCCATACCCGTCAGGTTCGCAGGTTTCCCACAGGTATACGCGTTTATGATCTCATGTGCTTAAAAATTACTCGTTGAACCCCATTACTCGAAACCCGATATTAAACTCACACACACAAGGCAACCATACCATGGCCCGAAGAGCCTTGACAACCGAGCTCTATGTCAACCGGACCCGAAAATTTTATATGAACCACCACGACATGAATGCGAAAATCATGTAAGACACAAGAACCCAAACAAGACAAGTATATTCGCGGGCTGACACACATGACCCGGTTAATGGGTCCGACCGTCGGGAGGGCCGAACCAATGTTAAGCAGTGCCTTCGTAAAGTGGCAGATGGCCATTTCACAGCTGCTGTCAAGGTGTTGTCCTCTTCTGGCGTTGCCCCCTTTGGGCCCTCCACTTTGGAGGCCCTCGCGGAGAAACACCCGGTTACGCCCCATCCGGTTGTGCCGGCAGACACAATCCCTCAGGCACCCTTAACTGTTGATGCGGAGTGCGTTTTGGGGTGCATTAAGTCATTCCCCAAAGGAACTTCGTGCGGGAGAGATGGGCTCAGGGCGCAACACTTACTGGATAGCTTTTGTGGAGAGGGGTCCTCAACTTCCTCGGGTTTAGTTTTAGCCATCACCGGGGTAGTCAATGTCTTCTTGGGGGGGTTATGCCCCAGGTCTCTTGCTGAGTTCGTTGCCTCCGCTCCTCTGACCCCCTTGCTGAAACCTGATGGGGGGATCCGTCCTATTGCGGTCGGGGCCATTTGGCGTAGGCTGGTCTCCAAGATAGCGATGAAAAAGGTAGGGAAATAGATGGTTAGGTACCCGGGGGATCATCAATTCGGGGTTGGGACACCAGATGGGGCTGAAGCTATCCTCCATAGCGCGAACAGGTTCCTTAACGCCTTTCACGATGATGGGGCCTTCGCCATGCTTACCGTTGACTTCTCCAATGCTTTCAACCTAGTGGATCGCACAGCTCTTCTGCGGGAGGTTGGGATTCGATGCCCATCTATATTTCCGTGGGTACATTTTCTTTATGGGCAAACCGCTAGGCTTTATGTGGGTAATGACTGTATTGGGTCGTCCACGGGGGTCCAGCAGGGGGATCCTTTGGGGCCTCTATTGTTCGCCCTTGTCTTGCACCCCCTCACACAACGTATACGAGACAGTTGCACCCTCACCTTCCACGCGTGGTATTTGGATGATGGTACTATTATGGGAAAAACATCTGAGGTAGCAAAGGCTCTGGCTATCATTCAATCTGAGGGGCCACCTTTGGGGCTTCGGCTTAATATAAAAAAAAACAGAGGTATATTGGCCGTCTTGCAATGGAGAAAAATTGGAGGCTAGTTTATTCCCGAAGGAGATTGGAAGACCAACGGGGGGCGTGAGACTCCTTGGGGGAGCTGTGAGCCGGGACCCCAGTTTCATTAGTGCTTTGGCTGCGCGGCGAGCTTCCCGGGCAGTGGACCTTATGAGTAGCCTTTCGCAACTCCGAGACCCGCAAAGTGAGCTTTTCCTGCTGCGCTCTTGCATGGGTGTCGCCAAGCTCCTTTTTGGTCTGCGAACTTGTCAACCTGTGTTTGTAAAGGAGGCGGTATCCTTATTCGATAAAGGGCTACGGGGGGCTATAGAGGACATTGTGGTGTGTGGGGGTCCGTTTTTTGGGGATTTTCAGTGGCGGGTTGCTTCTTTGCCCTGTAAGATGGGGGGGCTGGGGCTTCTATCGGCCATGGATGTCTCCATTTACGGTTTTGTTGCCTCGCGAGCTCAATCGTGGGGGCTGCAAGATCACATCTTGCGCGAGAGTGGGGTTGTTGGAATGGATGGGGATTATGACATGGCTCTGGGGGAGTTGCATAGACACCTCCCGGATTTGGATATTGGCGGTTTCGCTAACAGTGACACCGCCCCACCGAAGACCCAGAAGACTTTGGCGAGTGCTCTGTTTTGTCGTATCGCTCTGAATATTGGATCAGATTTCTGTACGACCCCTCGTCAGAGCGCCGTCCTAGAATGCTTGCGGGGCCCCCACGCCCAAGATTTTCTATCGGTCATCCCCATCGAGGGCTTAGGCCAAAAGATGTCAGCCGTTGAATACCGTGCTATCTTAAAATATCGGCTCATGATTCCTATGTTCCCTGATGATGAGCAATGCCCGATTTGCCGGAAAGCTTGCTTAGACCAATTTGGGGAGCATGCTCTGCACTGTAAAGAACTGCCAGGTTTTAAGTATAGGCACGACTGGGTGCGGGATGTCTTGGCGGACATCCTCAAACGGGCGGGGATCTCGGTGAAGAAAGAAGCCCCCGTAAACTTTTTGACAGATCCGAGGGAAGGAAGATCCACATTGCGCCCCGCGGACGTTTTAGTTTTCGGGTGGGATGCAGGTAAACACGCTTGTGTTGATCTTACCGGGGTTTCCCCCCTTGTAGGCTTTCGGGATACAGGTTTTGTCCCTAGTCAGGCGATTGCAAGGGCGGCAGCGAAGAAAATGGACAAACATGCAAAAGCCTGCGAGGATAATCAACATTCCTTTATCCCTTTTGCCTTTGATACCTTTGGCTCGCTAGCCCCAGAAGCCATCAGATTTCTTGAAAGGGTCCAACGGGTTGTTCACAGCAACATTTCGTCTCCTAGAGATCGGTGTTTCGTTTTTACTAGGTTAGGTTTCGCTATTCAAAAGGGGTAGCGGCGCAGCTTGTTGCCCGCTTACCGGCTATCTTGGTGTAATTTGTTTGGCCTTATATATAAAAATTAAACAAATTAAAAAAAAAAAAAAAGCTAATAGACCCGAACTCATTTAGATTAAACCCGAACCTACAAATTTTGTGTTGTCGTAAATTCAAACCTAAATGTCAGGAAACGGAATTTCAAAAGTCATCCAAAACTGCAGTTAAGTAATCAATTAAATGAAACAAAAAAGAAATCAGGGGTTTTGTGTGTACCTCGTACTTGAGGAACTTGAAAGATGGGTTTGTTGTCGGAGCACTGTAGCAACAACACTCCATTTCTGTGTGATGTATCAGAAGTTAAATTCACCGGTGACGTATAAAAAATCATTTCAAGTGTTGAAAGTGAAATATAGACCACACGTTACCCGGCAATATATCCTTCAACTCTCTTTTTAAATATGTTTTTTTATTTCTTTATTTTAATTAATGTTAATTACAAAGGAAAGATAGAGTTAAATGTCTTGTTGGTCTAAATGGTTAGCGAATATTGCAGACTTGGTCCTAATGCTTTGATAATTACAGAGTTGGTCCTAGTGGTTACAATTTTTACACTCAGGTGATCCTTATCTATTATTATATATAATAAATGAAAGTGATTTGGGTCACGTGTCACTTAATTAGGGCATCGTTTTTCCTCTTTTCCCGCCCAACAGTACCACTGCCCTCTTCTATTTATATCCTCCCTCATTTACTAATTTAGGGCTTCCCACTTTCTCTCTCCCTCTGCTGTGCTCTATTCCGATCGATGTTCAGATTAATGCTCCGAATCAAGGTTAGATTATTAATAACTTCCGTTCTATAAGTGTCAATCTTTGTTTTCATTGTTCACTCATTCGATCTTCATGCGTATTTACTTATTGTTGTGCTTTGGCTAGGGTTCCGCTGCTAACTTGATGACGAAGATGATCGGAGGTTGTCGGCTCTGCGTCCTGCTGTTCTCTTGGTTATGCTGTAATGGATTTGAGGTTTAGGGTTAGTTATAAATATATTTTTCATTTTTCCATCTTGAGTTTTAGGTTAGGGTTTGTTTTATTTTTGGGGTTTTATATGATTTTCAGGTCGATTGTTTGGTGACTTGCTATTGTTGTTTGCTGTTGTTTGTGAATTAGGCTGCTGACATCACCGACCGACTCCAACGACTTTGAAAGGTTGTAGGACTACGAGGACCAACTAAAAGATTTGGACGACAAATTTCAGGTGTTTGCTTTCATTTTTTTTATGTTTTACTTATTTAAATATTATGAAATTTGTGAAATAAGGTAAAAATGGTTATTCTAATAGTTCATCCATTTCTTTAAATAGTTCATGATTGAAGATGCAGTTGAACATATCTTTTGAGTGAAATGAATGTTGATTTATCAGAAGATGCAGTTGAAGGTATCTTAAATAAGGTAATAATGCATTACATTCCTGTTGAAAAACAGAGTCGATAAATTTATGGAAAATGAGGTTGAAAGATGATATGCCAACAATGGACGATATCATTCTACAGTTTTGATAAATTCAGGTGTATTCTCAAATAATGCTTCCTAGATGTTTCCAAACAAGCAGCACTTTGGACATTTGTCGGGCTTCAAACATCTATTATCTAATATCTAATATCTATTATCTATTATATATAATAAATGAAAGTTGATTGATCCACTTTGGGCCATGTGGAGCAATCAACTTTCATTTATTATATATAATAGATAATAGATGTTTGAAGATCGACAAATGTCCAAAGTGCTGCTTCTTTTGAAGCATCTAGGAAGTATTATTTGAGAATACCCCTGAATTTATCGAAGCTATAGAATGAGATCGTCCACTGTTGGCTTATCATCTTTCAACCTCGTTTTCCCTAAATTTATCGACTCTGTTTTTCAACATGGATGTACTGCAATTATTCCTTTCAGTTAAATAGGCCGACACTTGCTTCCTCTCAAAGCGTTATGGAGTGGTTATAACATCTGATCATGCTAAGGACTGTTATAACTAACCACTGCTCCTTATAACCACTGATGGACTTAAAGGCTGATGAGGCCTATCCACTGTTGAAGACAAAGCCCTGTTAAAGACAAGCACTTATGTACCTAGAGTTTGATTAACCAAATGAAAACGACTGTTCAGTAGCAGCAGTGGTTCAGCATCTACAACAGATTCAACTTTAGTATTTAATTATCAGTGTTTCTTATGTAACAGTGTTTATTATAGCAGTGGTTCGCTAGAATTTATCTCTCGAGACAAACCCTTTAAAACCCAATGACGAACCACTGCCCAACAACAACAGTGGTGCGGCATCAACAACAGATATTCTACCTTTGTTTATGTTAACAGTGTTTATATGTAACAATATTTATCACATCAGTGTTTTATACTCTGTTAGATTGTTAGATGCCATATCACTGAGGTGTTTATATGTAACAGTATTTATCACATCACCTCATTGGTTTGATCTGTATTATAAATACAACAGTTGTTTGATCTTTATACTACTAAATAAAAATGAAGTACACTTTGATGATAAATAAGCTCCTCATTTTGATTGTTTGGATACAGTATTCTTGAAATTGGTCTTTTTTTTTTGCAAACAGATGTTTATGGGCAAACTTTTTTTTAAGGTCAAACATTTGTTTAAGCGCAAACATCTGTTTATGTCCAAACATCTTTTTAAGGTCAAATATATGTTTAACTCCAAACAACTGATATAGAAGGTCAAATATCTGTTTAAGGTCAAACATATTTAAAATAGTTAAAAATGATAGTTTTCATTAATCCTTAAAAGTTTGTTACAACCACTGTTTTGGTTCAAACATCTGATTGTTAAATGTTATCCACTACTGAAAGACAACATCTGTTTCTTCATTCTTTATGTTGACCACTGACTGGCCAAACATCAGTGTTTAAATCACTGTTGGCTATCTACTGATAGTTAAAAAATAGTCACTGCTCACATTTTTATTGTTGACATCCACTGATATTGACCATCATTGGTTTTCCTAAAAAAATCCACTGCTCACATTTTTATTGTTGATGTGGTTAATTAATTATAGAATGAAATTATCAAATGAAAACTAGAATTACAATGAAATTACCATTTAACCTAATCGTTACATTCTAATGAGATAAGAGTTCCTCCAATATTGTTTTGGTGATAAAAATTAAAGTTAACATAAAAAATAAAAATAACGGTTGATGACATTTTGTTGCATATAAAATTAGTAATTAATGGTAATTTCTTGAGCTTTGGACATTGAAAATATGCAAAATGGGAATTTCAAATTGACAGTTATTTTCTCTTAATTAAAGTTAAAATAAAAATTAAAAATGTCATGATGACAATGGCTTTCAAATCAAATCAGTAATTACTGACAATATCCATAACTTTTGAAATTCAAAATATGCAAAATGGTAATTTAAATCACTGTTGGCTATCCACTGATAGTTAAAAAATAGTCACTGCTCACATTTTTATTGTTGACATCCACTGATATTAACCATCATTGGTTTTCCTAAAAAACATCCACTGGTCACATTTTTATTGTTGATGTGGTTAATTAATTATAGAATGAAATTATCAAATGAAAACTAGAATTAGAATGAAATTACCATTTAACCTAATCGTTACATTCCAATGAGATAAGAGTTCCTCCAATATTGTTTTGGTGATAAAAATTATAGTTAAACTAAAAATTTAAAATAACTGTTGATGACATTTTGTTGCATATCAAATCAGTAATGTTAATTTCTTGAGCTTTGGACATTGAAAATATGCAAAATGAGAATTTCAAATTGAAAGTGTTTTTCTCTTAATTAAAGTTAAAATAAAAATTAGAAATGTCATGATGACAATTTCTTTCAAATCAAATCAGTAATTACTGACAATATCCATAACTTTTGAAATTCAAAATATGCAAAATGGTAATTTAAAATTGACATTCTCTTTTTTTTCCTACAAACGCAACATAGATTCATAAGATTAAAATTTATTCATTTATTCATGACCTTAAAAGTCCAATTATTACATAAATAACATACTGGACAACTAAACTTTTAAATCTAACAATAACCGTAAGAATTAAGAAATGTCAGCTTCAACTCCATCGATTGCTGAACTTCTCGATGTATGTCCTTCAGCATCGCCATGAACTCCACGTCTCTATCACCGCACTCTATATTGCTGACAACACAAAGCTCACGAACTGAAGTTGAAGGCATTCGCATAAGATTTCTGGAAACCTGCTCTCTCGTGAACATGCCAACTTGCAATCCATCAAAACATTTCTTCAGCTGTTGAAGAGTAGTCCTATCTTCATACACCTGTTCCTCTATATGCTTGACAAAACGCTGCTTTAAATCATCTTATTTTACAGTAGTGAATGACACCATATCAATAAACTATATTACTCGACTTTCCTGAAAGTATGATATCTTCGTAGGAAATCGTGATGAAAAGCAGGTGAAGTGGTCACGAGTTTATATACTTAATCAATCAAAACGTGTAGATTTAATATAAATAGATTACTGTGTATTTCAAAGCAGCAGTATTTTAATGCAAAAACGTTGTCAAACCCTAACTTTTATGGGAAAACTTTAAAATTAAATACCAAGAAACCCAAGGGACAAATTTTCGAAGTTCAAAGAACAAAAGCATATTATCATAATTACAATTAATCTCTTCATTTACCATGTAGACGCGTTTTTAAACTCTACAAAAGATCTATAATTACTTTTGATTCAAAATATCAACAAACTGTCCTACAAATCATTGTCTGTGAAAGATTGTTCCACATCAGAAAATTCAACAAAAATCTACATGGCAAACTTCAGCTTCTACCACTGGTCAGACACCAGCGATGTTAAAACCCAATTCTCGATGTGGTCACTTAAATAAAAAAGAACAGACGAAGAACTAAACAGGAAAGTCGACATAATCAATGACACTAATTACAAGAAAACCTGGAACAGCATAGCATTGCTTGATGAAGTCCTCCACTCTCCTCCATCAGATTTCCAGAAAAATGCAGAAGAGTTTCTCACACAACTTCTAAAACAGGATCAGAAAATCTGCAACATGCTAACTGATCTGAAAAACAAAAGAGAGCATGAAATCACATGGAGAAAGGCCCGAGTTTACGAAATCCTAACAAGTGTTAACTCTAGCGTGTAATAGTTTATAAATATTTCATTAAATTTATTTTTCTATGTAATACTTTATTTTAATAATCTCAGTGTGAATAAAAACTCTCAACATGATCGACAGTTAATCAAAATAAGAATCAAGCCTAAAATGCAAAGGTCTCCTCTCAACTGTTGTATCACATTTAACTTTTCATGATTTTCATTCAAAGTTTTATGATACTTCAGTGTTTATTCATTCATACTGTTTAATCTAACATGGGTTTCCATCCAACTGTTGACCAAAAGTCAAACAGATGTTCTTCAAAACTCAAACCGAGGTTCACCAATAGTCAAATACATCTTGACCTTAAACAGATGTTTGGTTTAAGACTAAACATCTGTTTATGGGCAATCATCTGTTTAAGGTCAAACATTTGTTTAAGGCTAAACATCTATTTATGGCTAAACATCTGTTTATTTCAAATATCTGTTTAAGGTTAAACGTCTATTTAACTCCAAATATCAGTGTTTCAATCACTGTTGGCTATCCACTGATAGTTAAAAAACAGCCACTGCTCACATTTTTATAGTTGACATCCACTGAATAAAAATGAAGTACACTTGGATGATTATTAAGCTCCTCATTTTGATTGTTTGGGTATAGTATTCTTGAAATTGGTTTTTTCTTGCAAACTGTTGTTTATCGGCCAACTTCTTTTTAAGGTCAAACATTTGTTTAAGCGCAAACATCTGTTTATGTTCAAACAGATGTTTAAGGACAAATATCTGTTTAAGGTTAAACATCCTCAAAATAGTTAAAAATGTTAGTTTTCATTAATCCTTAAAAGTCTGTTACAACCACTGTTTTGGTTCAAACATGTGATTGTTAAATGTTATCCACTGCTGAAGGCCAACCTCTGTTTCTTCATTCTTCATGTTGACCACTGACTGACCAAATATCTGTGTTTCAATCACTGTTGGCTATCCACTGATAGTTAAAAAATAGGTACTACTCACCTTTTTATTGTTGACATCCACTGATATTGACAATATTGGTTTTTCTAAAAAACATCGACTGCTCACATTTTTATTGATTATGTGGTTAATTAACTATAGAATGAAATTATCAAATGAAAACTAGAATTACAATGAAATTACAATTTTACCTAATCGTTACGTTCCAATGAGATAAGAGTTCCTCGAATATTGTTTTGGTGATAAAAATTAAAGTTAAAATAAAAAATAAAAAAAAACTGTTGTTCAAAATCAGTGTTTTAGCCCACTGATGGCTATCCACTGCTAGCTTAAAGTCAGTCACTGTTCTCATTTGTAACCGTTGCAAACCACTGATATTGTTCCATCAGTGGTTTCCTACCAACTGTCCTCCATTATCATCAGAGTTTGGCACGTAGACAGTACATAGCGGTAAGATCTTTTAGTAACCGCTGGTACATCAGCATTCACTTTTCCCCTATAAAACCCTGATCAAAACCCCCAAACAGTGTTTTTACTGTCGAATCGAATTCAAAATTCCTTTCTCAAAGCAGTTATCATCCATTTCTCTCAAAATCACTCATCCTCTTCATCGTCTTCTTCCTCTCGCAATCATAATCAAATCATGATGTCTCTCCTACACAAATCCACACCTAACAACTTGGGTCTACTTGAAAAACCCAGTCACACCGAAACCTTTAATTTCATCATTGATGCTCTGTCGTCTTCAAAGTACAAAACTTTGTTGACTTGTGATGCTCCGATCTACATGGATACCCAACAAGAATTCTGGAAAAATGCTAAGTTGGAAACTAAGGATAAACAGTCGTTAGCCATCAATTCTTCTATAAAGGATGTTCCAGTCACAATAACACCTCAAACCATTTCGGAGGTTTTTGAACTCGATGATCTTCAAGGTAAAACATCTTTCCCTAAAGCAGAGTATCAAACGTTTTTCATTCAAAGGGGTTATGAAGAGGAAATGAAAAAAGACACTTTAGAAAAAGGAAGTTTTCCTCCTGCCACAAGGTTTTTGTTTCATACCCTATTGATGTGTGTTTCAAACAAGACCACTGCTTTCAATGAAATCCCATTGAATATTCAATATCTGGGTTATGCTATCTTACATGGTGAAAATTTTAACTATTCCCAGGAAATCTTCAATTATCTTGTTACAAATGTTAATGAAAAGACATTTTTGCTCTTTCCAAGGGTTTTAAGTTACTATTTTAAAAAGAAATTTTCAGAAGATAATGCCCATGTGCTTATCCAGGGCAATCCTTTTTCAATAAAGAGCCTCACTTCCGAAACCTTTACAAGGCTGTCAAAAGTTTCCAAAACACAAGCAGAGGTTCCTGAGCAGACTTCAGCAGCTACCACTGCTCCTTAGGCACCTGCTGTTGAGCCCACTGCTCAAGGTGATGACAGCAGCAAAACAACTGCTGTGAAACCCCCACCTAAAACCACCAAAAGACCAAAACAGAAAAAATCACAAAAGCCCCCCAAACCCATTGAACCAAGTTTTTGGGTTGAAGAGGGCAAATGCAGAAGGATACATTGAACCAATTTTTTGGGTTGTAGTTGTTTGCTTTTCGAAACAGATACTAGATTTGTTTGTTTAGTTTTGAAGTTGTGATTCTAAAACTATATATGTACATGTAAATTATTAGGTCCATGTCTAACGGAAACAATGTGGAGATGTGAACTAAAGACAGTATACTCTGTTTGACTTTTGGTCAACATCTCATTTAGTATTCAAGAGACGTTTGAATAACTCAAACAGTGGTTTTAACATCTGTTTGACTTTAGGTCAACAGTTCATGGAAACCCATGTTAGGTTGAACAGTGTTTTGAAGAGGAAAACAATCCTAAAATATAAGAAGACAGTGGATCTGGTTGAACATCAGTTTCACTTTTGGTCAACAACTGTTTGACTTTTGGTCAACATCTGTTTGCTCGATCACATTGGGTGTTAAACTATAGTTCTTTAAGTCATTGTTTTGTTTTCTTGAATTCTATAGAATTTTGTTAAGAAGTACAAGAACAAACATTTTTACAAAATCCTAAATCACCCGATCATTTAAGTGCATTGAAGTAAAATTGGAAATGATGTTATTCATGTGGTCCTGTTGTGCTTTTGTTTGATCTATAATATGGGTTTATGATCTAATCCGGTGATGTGAAGACATTGTTGTTGGATCTAATGAGATGCTTGATGTAATGAGGTTGTATTAATAACAAGTAATAATTGATATAACTAAGTTTCCCGAGCCCGGGAAGCAATCCCGGGTAAAAACCTAGTCACTAACATATGTAAATTTTTTTAGTTAAGTATTCGTGAAGTGACTAAGGGGCTGTTTGGTGGCCTCTAAATGGTCATTAAGAGGCTATCTCTTAATGGAACCATTAAGAATTTTACCAATGAGAAGATAGAAGAATGTGGCATGTGATGATTTACCATTCATAGGTTACCTCTTAACCATTCAGACTTGAGGTTACCTCTTATTCATTCAGTGGTTTTAAACCATTAAGAGGTAGCATCTGAATGGTCATTAACAGGCTACCAAACAGCCCCTAAATTACCCTTAAAAATAAAAACAAAACCAAAAAATAAATAACTAAACCTATGTGGGCCCCACCCTACTTCCCTCAACTATTAGGATGGAGGGTGTGGTATAAAGCTCCTAGTGGCTTTATTATGTCACGTCAGATCCACCTCGGCGCCACGTCATATGGGGGGCTTTAAAGTCTCTCCCTTTAACTTGCATGGTGTGGTATAAAGCCCCCTATTAAACAAAATTAAAAAAAAAGATTTTATTGGTTGAAAATAGGTGGGCCCCACTGCACACACCTTTAACCCTCGTTAACACACTGGCGAGCACATCATGGCGCCCGCCTTTTACTGCCGCGGTGTGGCCGATGGCGGCCCCGAGACGCTATGGAGGATGAGGTGGTGGGGTGGCGTTAAACCACACCCACCGGCCTTAACCACCACCATCATCATCTCCACTCCAACCCATACATTCAAATATTAAAAAGAATGTGTAGAAATCTTAATACCTAAGAGCATTCACATCCATTCCACCATATTTTCACCCTAAATTACACTAAAAAAACACTACATTTTCTCTCTCATTTTCAATTAAATAATATTCTTTTATACCTTTATCATTATCTTTTCTCTCTCCTCCACTCACAACCACTTTCAAAATATATTAAAAAATTATAGGGGTGGACACCCCAAATATACAGATGAATAGTAACATTTTCTCTCTCATCCACTCAACCACTTTTCATACTCTTTATATTTTAACAACTCCACACACAGACTTTGATGGAATGGATGTGAATGCTCTAAGAGCATTTACATTGGAGCCTCCATCTCCATTTATATAATTTAATCAAAAAAACATTTTTCTATAAATTAAGTTTACTTTTTAAAAACTGCTCACATCCAACTCTCTATCTATTTCTCTATCATACTCACAATCACTTATTTATTTCTCTTTCCTACACATTCACAATAAAAATATAGAGGCATGGATACGATACTCTAAATATAGAGGTTTACTTTAATATCTATAAAACTTTCTCTATTATAGAGATTCCAATGTAGTGGTATTTTTATTGTAGCAATAACCTAATATTTTACATAAGCTAGGGTATATAAAATCAATGCCAAAAGAAAACCAATCCCTGTTTATATGCAAATTAATCAGATCTGAATTTATTACAACAAAATAAATGCAGAATTGTTTTTCAAGTCAATTATAAAAGAGTTAATTGTCATTTACGTCTTTATGGTATGTTCACTTTTGCCATTTCATGCCAAATTTCAAAATTGCACCGTTTTCCTCTCTGACATTTTGGAAACGTGCCATTTCAGTCCAAAAAAATAATCACACTTAAAAAATTCAGTTAGCTTAGGGGTAAAATTCGTTTGTTTCTAAGCAGTTGGTCACGGGTTCGATCCCGGCCAGCTGCAATTTTGATTGTGGTTACCCCTAAGCTAACTGAATTTTTTAACTGTGGTTATTTTTTGGGCTAAAATGGCACGTTTCCAAAATGTCAGGGAGGAAAATGGTGCAATTTTGAAATTTGACCTGAAATAGCAAAAGTGAACAAACCAAGGGACGTAAATGACACTTAACTCATTATAAAACTAGTCGCCACAAAATCAGCTGCAATATAGAAGACAAATCAACAAACCTGTTATTAATTAGTTTTTTCAGACACTTACACAATAAATCGCCACAAAATCAGCCTTGATACAAATGGTACAACTGTATATCGATGAATCTATGGAGGCAATCCAAGGTGCTGGTGGTGGCAGTTATATGGTGACGGTCATTTGCAGGTTTGTTTTTTCGATGAAGGTGTGGGGGTTGTGGTTGTTGGTTGGCCGGAAGGTGTACGATGGAAGTTGAAGGAGGTGACGGTGGTAGGTAAGCTTTATGGTGATAGGGCAGTGGTTTACGGTGAGGGTCACAATGGAGGTTGAAAGAGGTGATGGCTGGTGTGGTGCTCCGACGACCCACATTGGTTTTCTAGCCTGCCTTGTTTGTCACGGCCCCAGCCCCGGTTTGACCCAGTCAGGAGCCGCGGGACAGGAACCCGTGGTATCTAATTGATGCGACAGCGGAAGATTTTTAACAGGATCTTTTAAAAACTCAAAATGCCCAATTGTTTTATTTCATAATCCGGGATACACCCCGTAATTTACAATAGAGGAATTTCACAAGTAAATTCCTTGATTTATTAAAACATGTTTTATTCATTTTAACTGAGCCACCTCTTCAAGCTTGTTAGTGCTCCGTAGCACGTTTCCTTGATTTACAGCAGGTCGCCTGAAACATGTTTTAAAAATATTTTTGTCAGCAGGGAAATACTGGTGAGTTATTCAAATTTGTGAAATGACACATTCGTTATTTAATTACAGCATAAGAGCGATTACAATGTCTTTTATCTTATTTTTATCTGGCGCCTTGTCACCCGTGTGACGATGGTCATACCACTATTGGGTCCTTCCCCAAGTAGTGACGTTTATCACGGTGAGGATTTATTAGCCTAACCCGTGAAAAATTAGTAATGTGCACAATACCCCACTAGGCAGTGATTAAGATAACCACGACTTAATCCCTGTAATTATAACATTTGAAAATGGAGTATTGTAAAATACTTTTGATAAAAGAGAATAACTCACATTGCAGATTTAACGGGCATAGTTTAAGCCTACTGTTTAGCCTTGTAACCTAATTTAAATAACATGCACACGAACTAGGTCAGTAACTAATACAGCATTTACGATAACTCACGAGATTAAACCCTCACAACGAATGACAAAGTGCGATACTTAAACAACATCCATCGAATTCACGACGAATGACAAAGCATAACCCTAATGTGGGCAGCACTTAAACATCCATTGGATAGTTTCAATCGATCGGACATTGAATCGTAGCAGCGATCGAGTTATTACCCTGTTATCGCGGCAGAACTTAGAGATTATGTGTCTTTTGGGACTGTTTCTACAATATCTCAGTGTACGTTTTGAGTTTGAACGTCGAACCAACGCAAAATGTCAAGTCCTACACCCCTATATTTATACCTGAAAAACAGCCCCCTCACGTGGCGCGAGTGGCTGTCGCGTGGCGCGAGGGGTGCCCTCCTACCATAGGGTAGCCCCGTGTCTTGGTAGGCTTGCTGAGTTGGTCGTTCGTCAAATTTCGAATCACACGTAAAACTGTTTGGATATTATCAACTAGGGTTTACCCCCCCCCCCCTGAGTTTTAGGGGCCCTGATCCTGATTCCGATTGTTCTGAAAATTTTAGGGTTTATGTAGGATCACTTGGGGGTCTCAATTAGGGTTTCCTATTGGACAAAATAAGATAATAATTAGGACTTTTGATGAGAGTTATTACATTGTTCGACAACCCACATTAGTTTTCTGGCTTGCCTCGTTCGAAGACCCACTTCTGCTTGTCCCCAACTACTCACTTTGTTTTTCTGGCGGGAAGTTGAGAGTGGTGAGGATGGTGGTTGTTGGTTGTCATGAGTTTTAACTGGGTGGTGGGTTGTTAAGAGAGAGAGAGAGAGATGGGGAAGAAGATGATGGATGGGGTGGACCCTTGTTTTATATTTTTTTTTACTTTCTTTAAAGTGTTTTATTTTTAACCTTAAGGGTAAACTAGTCATTTCACATACTTTTAACTGAGAAATTTAACACATGCTAGTGATAAGGATCACCGAGTGCAAAAATTACAACAACTGGGACCAACTCTGTAATTATTGAAGCACTAAGACCAAATTTGCAATATCTGCAAACCACAGGGACCAACCAGGCATTTAACTCTGAAACATACTCTAGATTAGGGATGAGCATATGGGACTTGGTACCAGTACTGAATTTCCCATACATTTTTTTCCGTACCGAATCGGTACCCACTTTTTGGTGTTTTCGGTACCGGTACTTTCGGTACGATACCGGTATTTTACAAAATTTTACCTTCAAATACTGATACCCATACCGCCCGGACGGTACCGTACCGAACATTTTCGGTACCGGTACCCATGTTTGGAAAATTTCGATACCGGTATTTTCGGTACCGGTCCGAGCTCATCCCTACTCTAGAGTCCGTCAATGTAATGGTACCCAATTTTTTGTCTATATACCTATAGTAAAAGTTAAGTGTTAACGTGTTAGCTAACACCGTACATTGACATCCTAATGTGGAGGTTTTGGGTTTGAGTCTCGACTAAAGTAAAATTGCTTTGGATTGAGCTAGTGATTTTACTACAGTAGGCCTTTCGGCAGTGGGTTTTCTATGGAATAGTGGCGTACCGGGTCACCAACGCCTTATGAGATTGACGGGGTTTGGAATAACAACACACAAGTCCATGGGGAGTTACAATCTTTAAACATTGATATCCAATCTCTAATGAAATGCTCAAATGATGATTAGAAATTAGCCCGACCCGGTTCTGGTTGGATAAATGGATAAATAGAGGGATCCTAAAAATGTATTCATGAACCCCTTTACTTTATAAATGGAAAAGTAGTGTTTGGTGATGGATATATTAGGATCTGGATAGTGATGTACTATGTCTTTGTAGCTCGAAAAGAAGTTTAAGGGAAGAAATGGAAATAACATAATTACAACATTGCACATTGTGGTCGTCTTGATTTTCGTCGCATCACATTACGTACCCCGCTATTGTTCCGTCCTACACAAAGGTGTTGAACACCAATGCTACTCTCTTGCCAATGAACGACGATGGCTTTGCGATTTCAACTTTTGTGGCTTTGACAACACTAAGTCCACTAACCACCACCTTTTTGCACAAACACATTCAATTCATTTCATGGTCTCTAAAGCGTTTGTGACAACCAAGTATCCATTGTGCACTTTATTGCGTAACTTCACAATCTTTGTTCATTGCGTAACTTCATAATCATATTCTTTGAGTCATCAAGATTGTGTTTGATGTCACCACTTGACACGTTGACAGCACTCTTGATCGAGTTCATCAAATCCACAACATATATAGAATCCAATGTCATCTAGTTGTATGCAGGGAATCGTTGTATTATATCTTTAACTACGCCATGAATGACTCCACATCCATAACCCTTTTAAGCTAACCATCATGTCTTTGGACTAACCTCAACCTTTCTTAGCTGCTTGTCAAGACTCTTACTAGTCACGATTCTCATCACCACCCACAATTCTTGTTGCCATGACTTTTTCGTTTTTAGTCACAATCCCTTGAACCTATAAGATTATGATCAACTACATTGTTTTCCATTCAATAGGTGATTACAATATATAAAGTGTCACACCCCGATATTTCAACCACAACCCGGTGGGCCCGATGGGGAGTATCGTGACGTAAGTTGATATCATCATAATCAATATACATAGAATAGCACATCGGAAGTCTTGGAGTATAAATTATTATTACAAACCGAAATGTCCAAATTTCAAAATAAATATACAGACGGCTCGTAATAAAAGATCCACAGATGGATCATAAAAATGTACAAAAGATGTTCAACAGACTTTAGGCATATCTAAGGATTTGCAAGATCCTATTATATCAATACCAAGCAGCTTCCAGCCTATTACGTATTGTACCTGTAACTTAGTCTTTTGAAAATACGTCAGTTTACACAGGTAAATACAATTAACCGACACATTTTGAAAATATTTCAAAATTGATTTAAGTGCACAAGGCACATGAAAATCTTTTATAACTTGGGACAATTAAGAATTTTAATCTTGTATACAGTTTTACATGTTTGTCAATACATATGGGGCCCAATATAGAAACCGAGACATGATTAACCGACACACCACTTATAAACCCACAAAGGAGTTATCCCCAACTTGTGGGTAAAAATATTTTAGCATTCGCATCTGTCAGGTGTATGCCTACACCCCATGCTTTAGTCATGGCCATTAGTAACTAAAATGAGCCGAGGATATCCAGGACGCGGTCGTGTTAACCCCCAATGTTTAAGTTATCAAACAAAACTGCGGATTTTGTAGCCATAATCAGGCATATGATCCCATACCCGACCAAACGGTAATAATTTACCGTATCCCAAGCCCGTATAGGGAAAATAAGTTAAAAGTATTTACCTGAGCTAGTACTTGACTTTAAAATGCAAAGTTTATATTAACTCAGCCGTTTAATCAATAGGTAAGTGTAGGTAGCATTTACTAGAAGGCTCTAGTCTGGAATGATGGTATAAATAACCAATTAGAATGCTAACGGGTCCTATTTAAGTCATAGACTTAGACCGGCTAGCTTAAAGAGTCAAAAACGGTACGATACGATAGATTAAGCGATGACTGGAATAGAATATAGTTTAAACCCAACAAGTATTAAGACTTGTATAATATGGGTAAACTATTTACATTCTGGAAATTGAGATTAAAATGATAAGGTTAAACCCGTTTTGGTAAACTTATGTAAACCAGTCGAAATCATGGACTGAGGAGTCAAGCAATTGAGGTGCTGTTGAATTCCCATAGTTAAGGTACGGTGGGAAGGAAAACATGGCACTGAGTTTAGTTGGGAACTCGAAAGTGAAATGAAGACTAAGCATCCGCATCTGTTCACTGCATCTTCCTCTTGAATAAATTTCGGGGACGAAATTTCCTAAAGTAGGGGAGACTATAACGTTTCGCATTTTGGAACTTTCCTTATTTAGAAAGTTGGTTTGTATTTCTATTATGGAAACTTGTAATTCCTATGTATTCGTATTTCTTTTCCAAGCATTGTAATCCGAGACTTTGATCATAATAAAAACTCGATCATTTTATACATTGTGTTATACATGTTTATACATTCGTTACATACTCGTGTTATACGTGCAAACTTAATACATGCTCATATACGCAAATTCATACTTTAAATACTTGCAATCTCAGTTTATACATACATTTTTGTTTGTACTTATTCACATACATCACACTTGTACGCTTAAAACACTTAAAACCGGCTAAAATACGCGAAAACGGAAACTTTAGCTCTTCATGCAACTGAGCTCTTCGTGTAACAGAACTCTTCGTGAAACTGAGCTCTTCGTGCAACTGAGCTCTTCGTGAAACTGAGCACTTCGTGCAACTGAGCTCTTCGTGCAACTGAACCTTCGTGCAATTGGACCCTTCGAGCAACTAGGATTTCCCTTTGCACGAAGAGACCCATTCGCTCCAAACCCACTCGCATGAAGCACTATTTCAGCCTATAAATACAATCCTTGACCCTCACTTCACACCTTCAACTCAATCTTAGTCTCTCTCAAAATCTCTGAACATTCATATTCGGACAAGGCATTTCCAGCAGACTTTAAGTGAGCTCTAACTCACTTTTCCTTTACATTTTATACTTGTTTCTCCTACTTTCTTCTACTTTTTATACTTTTCTTCAATCCTTCATAACTTGGTTACACTCTTGGGTGTTTCATAGACTTTCCTTGGCAGTCTGATGTTGAAGCTCCCACATTGAAGTTCAAGTTTAAGGATTTGAGTTTCATTCTTTCAAACTTTTATAAAAACAAACATTTTCAGTTCTTAAACTTGGCCGAATCTAGAACCCACCAAGCTCACAAGCTAAGTCCATAGCTGTTGGTTAGTGTTGAAGTTGATTCCAGCCAAGAAACGAGCTTGTTCAAACAAAACCGAATCAAACTCGTCCCAAACCAGAGCCACTCGCACGGAGGAATAGCCCACTCGTGCGACTAGACATCCCACTCGCATGAATGGACACCCCATTCGCGCGAAGGGACTCTGTTGCTTCCGTTCCGGCATTTTCCAATGATTATCTCGGATCCCCGTCTTCAATATGGGTGAATCTGTGTTTAACAGAAGTGTGAACTGTGAAAACCTTGATTTCCAATCTAGTTCAACCGCCTCACTTGGACTTGCAAACGAACACCAAAACAATCTTCTAGACTCAGAATAAGTTAACCCCGCCTTGCCTCCAACACTTGCTATGTTGGGAATGACAAGCCCGGGTTGTCCTTGTTCGCCTATTTGGTAGTTATTTATTATTTATTTACTTTATGTTATTCATGACCAACCGGTTTGTTAACTATGTTAACGAACTTGTGCTTTGGTGAAACATATAATGAGGTTTATACCTCCATACATGACTTCTATGAACTCTCTGACTTACTGGACTGTTAATATATCTATATAGTATAATATATAACTTAACCAGATCCACAACGTTAACCGATTAATGGCTAAAATGATCAAACGGAGTTCTGATCATACGAACAGTCCCCATTCGCGCGAAGGGAACCTCCCACTCGCACGAAGGACCCTTCTATTTGCACGAAGGGACTTTCCCGTTCGCACGAACAGTGTTGTGATGTTTTGGTTAACCGTTTATCTCCATTTTGAGTTCCTCGTTGCTGATTCTATTGGGCAAATCAGGACCCATAAAATCATAGCAACTTAGTGTCACAACGAGTGCGTAGACGAGATATATTTTCTGTTTAATCATACTTTTATACTTTAAGTTCCGAAATCCAAATCCTATGTTCAACTCCAATAACTCACACCTTCGTTTACCCCATGTAAGGTAACCTCGGTGTTCCTACTTTAACTCAACAACTCGCGGAATAACAAAGGAAGCTTTACAAAACCGTGAGTATACTCGAACACCCTTTTTACGTTTTATACTTTTTGGGTGCAATATGTTTACTTATTCAACTTACACAATCACACATACTTTATGCAGTCACAAACAAACAATCCAATCATGCATGCTTAATACGTTATACTTGATTCGTGTTACTGGAACATTTTTATGCGATGAACATGTCATTAACTTCGTACGGGCCTCCCCTTAACATGTATAGCGCTATAGGAGTAACGCACCGCTCGTAGTCTTGTGGTCATGTTAAGTTAAAACAGAACGGTCTTATCATTCTACGATAGGATTACACTAGCGGTAATCTTTGGGTTGACACTTTATTCGTATGCCAGTTTTATGTTAATCTAGATAACAAGTTTTGCCATGTGGATTCGTTTAATTATTTTTATACTTATGCTGTTTATTAAACTTGTATGCTCGCCAATATATTTTTGTATTAAACTATACTTTGAACATGTTGCAGGAGCTTGATGACGTTGATGAAACCTAGCTAGTAGAGATGATTAGAAACACACTTAGAATACTAGAATTGTTGTTGTATTTTGTTTATTGTAACTCGTTGTATGTTTTGAGAACTTATTGTACTTATTCTTTACTAATTAAGTTTAGAATACTGATGTCGGTAACGATTCAAAAGACTTTGCAGTAGAATGCAAAATTATGTAGCTAGAAAAAGAACACCATGTTAAAGAGAACGTTACAAGATGGTTTTTGAGATGCTTTTGGAGATAAAATTTAAGGTGCCTTGTGTAAATGAGACAACAATCTATATATTTTTTCATGCCACATTTGAACTTTTTTTTTTCTGAACAAATTTATATATTCCAATCATCAGGGCAAATAACATAAAAATAGCAGGTAGACGAGCAACAAACTGCGCCGTCACATTTTAGAATGTGCATATTTTCTAGAGGTTTCCATACAAATATCTAAGTATATGGATTTAGATATTTCTATAGAAGTTTCATATTTTACCACGGCATTCCATGGACTTTGGTACCTTTCTTGGTCAAGGCTTATTTGGAGAGTTGTAGGCATTTTGGTGGGGTAATGGTAATTTCTGGAATTTGAACACAATGATCAATAATTAGACAGGTAATGAAACTAAGCTTGCTTTCAATGATTCCTTCTTGGCATTGCAGAGCTAAGTGACCACAAAGATCTGAAAAAGAATAGTGTCTCCATTGTCATAGAGTAATTGTCTTTACATCTATTATTCCCATCTTGATTGCCATGTTTACCATCACAACACCTTGACCACCACCATGAGATCTAGCATATCTGTTGCCTCTAGAATAACATTATTGGTGGAGTTAATCATTCTAATTAAAGTGAAAACTAAGAGAAAGCTATATGAGACCAAACTTCACTTGTCTATTTTCTTCCATATCATAAAACATATATACATATTCAAGAAGAAAAATAAACATCTTTAGAACTCATCTAAAAACCACAGTTATTAACAAAAAAAGAAACTAATTATAGAAAAAAAAAAAACAAATGGTTTATGGTTATCTAACAATTGAAGCAACTGTATGTGCCCATAACTTCAGATTATCTTTCATGTCAATCTCATCTTTGACTACAGGAATCTCCCATTTCATCATAGGTGAAGCTATTTTATGCTCTTTCTTCTTTGAACTTCTATCCAAAGCCTCCCATGCTTCTGATAGATAAGGCCTCCTTTCACCTCCATACACACATGAATCGTTATCATCATCGTTGTCGTCGTTGTTGTTGTCATCGTTGTCGTCGTCTTCTTTTTCTCTCTCCTCCCCTAATCTTTGAAGGCCAGGAATGATCTCAACCAAGTTTGAATCTTTATAATCTTGTTCAGAAAACACAAATCCCATATCCATAAACCCTTTTAGCTCCTCAAACTCAAGGTCAGATAAGCTCTTGCTTGTCCCATGTCTTCTCTTCTTGTTCTTCTTCCTTTCCATTTGATGATCCTTCATCTTTTCTATCTCTGGTAATTCTTCAACTTCTTGAACCTGTTGAACTACTTGATCTTGATCTTGTTTTTGTGTTGTGAAATCTAGTTTAACAGATGGGATGGGCTTAAGAACTGAGATGGGAGAGAAGGAACGATAGTTAAAACTGTTTCCCATGTCCTCACTTTGTGATCTCACAAGTATTGATCTCAAGCTTGAGAATCTGAGGTCCGATTCATCGGTTTTCGTAACCGAAACATTAGGTTTTTTCTTCAGGATTTCATGATTGAACCAGTAGGAATCAAAGAGGTTTATCACATGTTCTGGGTCCATGAAGATAAATGATTTTTTGGTATGTTCAGGAAGAAAGAATGAAATAATGAAAGATGATATGTTGGCAATATGTGAGAATTTCATCATACTGCGGTTTATATACACACATCATGTATGTCTTTATTTACATTGAAATGACTAAAATACCCTTGTTTTAGTATTGTTATTACAAGATACGGTCAACTTTTGTAGGTTGGTTACACGTTTTAAACAAAGGGTTTAGTGGAGTTTAATATCTTTCCTCTAGTATAGTTACTATTTTTTTATTAATAACACGTTTGGTGGAAATTACACTTGAAAAACATTAGGTTACAATGGAAGAATATTCGTATTTTGCGTGACACGGGATGCCTTTTGAGTTTTAGAAGATGGCTGCTATGCATACGCGTTGACTCACTACATAGTCAATTTTAAATAATATTTAACCTGTTTTACATGTGAAGTGATGCCAATATACTTTTTATATCATCTTTTTACATGTGAAGTGATTCCAAATTTTAAATAAGGCTAATTTATTTTGATGATGATAAAATAATTGCACTTGTTACATGTGAAGAGTGATGCCAGATTCGAGATAATGTTAAATTATGTGCTTTTCATTCTTTTTTACACGTATTACATGCGGAGCGTGATGCCAACTTTTAAACAATGCATTATTATATACTTTTCATATTTCAAAGTGATACGCATTCAATTAACTAGTTAAGTGTTGTAGATTGTTTTTTTTAAAGGTGTGAATTATTCGGGAATGTCGGAAGGTCTAGCATACGTTGTCTTAATCGGGTCCGTGCTCGAGAGCCCCCCCGCAATAGATCCCCAATTTAAACCTCTCAATGAGAAATCCCAATTAATTCCGATTATCGCTAGTCTCCACCCAATGCCCGACTAGCGACTAGCGACTAGCGACTAGCGATTACTTGAACATATGTGTGTGAGGTCATCCGGTTTTTGAAACCAGTCGAACCAGTAAACCCATAAGATGAGTTTCACGACCATTTCGATTTACCTTAACATTGCTTTTCTTATAGTTTCCTAACTTTTCGTCACATAACCTGTCTTTTATCCGGTTGGACATGTGAACTACTCTTCAATGACCATTTCGATCACCTCAATACCCTCTCCGAGAACTACTCAAGTTTGGTAACGGATAATTTTTTATATGTCGAAGCTGATATTGAACTCAGAAAAGCTTGTGCTAGTGTATCCCACTCGCGGACCTGATCCTTATACTAGTGAAAGTTGAAACATAATTCTCTTAATAAAAAATTATGATATTATAAGCAAAAAATATAGAAGTCATGCATCATGCATGCTATATTATTTTCAGTACTTAAATTAAGATTCAAGTCATCTACAAAAATAGCTCACCTAGCCATCCAAACAAAGCGCAGAAATAAAGGGGTCCTTGGGTCAACCCTTCCATTAAAAAAACTCTTTATCAAAAAAAAAAGTAACTAAAGTCTTTTTTCGAACGTAGAGGTGTTGGATAGCCCAAACCTACTATCTTCACTTTCGAAGAAAATCCGTTATCCAAAGACCTACTGTAGTAAAACTCGGTTGAGATCGAATCTGAACTTGAGACCTATGACTTCAAACCCAAATCTTTACTTTTCTTTCAATGCCAACTTTTTTTCTAATGTCAACTGAGCTATAGCTCATTAGCAAGTAACTAAAGTCTTATTTATTTTTATAATTTGACCGCTATATTGTTGTTGTTACTTAAACCTAATGTAAAAATTAATTCAATCCGCAGTTAAAAATTATGGTTACTCTACTGAGAAAAAACGACACAACCATAACTACCTGGAATCACTTTTGATGGTCATATCTTTATCTATACTATATAATAAAAGAAACCAATAGAGTGACATTTGTCATTATTCTAGACCATCTTTAATTATGAATAATTATTACTTAATTTAAATTATGAAATATTAATTAAATTAATATAAATGTTATCAACTCTAAATCATTGGTATAAACCTAAATTTCAAATCGTAAAGACTTATTTAAACTAAAAAATATTTTGTTCACTTAACAGTAGATAAACATGCATATTATTTATTGTTAATATTATTATTATTAACTATGAGAAATTATATTAAACAACTTATTAATCAAACCAAAAATTTAAAATAGTATTAACCTAATTTAAAAACTAATAAGAAAATCCATTTTGATTTAAAAAGATTTTTTTAACAGTAGATAAACCCGTGTAATACACAGGGTTTTTGAAGATATAACATTTTTTTTTATTATTTGCTATATAAATTAGATTTATTCAACTCATATAATACACGGAGTTTTTTTTTAAATATAACTTTTTTATTATTTAGTATATAAAATTAAATTTTTTCCACCTGTGAATATACAGGGTTTTTTTTTTCTGTGAATACACAGGGTTTTTTTTTTTAATATAATTTTTTTATTGTTTGGTATATAAAATTGCATTTATTCAACCCGCACAATACACGAGGTTCTTAAAGATATATTTTTTTATTATTTAATATATAAAATTATATTTACTCAACACGTGTAACAAAACGAGGTTTTTAAAAATATATTTTTATATAGCATATAAAATTACATTTATTAAACCCGTGTAATACACGGGGTTCTAACCTAGTAAAGTTATAAAAGTTTTATGAAAAACTATACAAAGGCACACCTTTTCAAGAAGTTGCAAACAACACAACAAATAGATACATACGTATATTCTAACTCACTCTAATGATCAAGACTACGACAACAAATTTAGCTGTGTAAGGGTGTAAGGAGTGGTTAAACACTTAAGATTGTCAAACTAAAAAATCAACCAATCAGAGTGCGCCACGTCAATCAGTGAAAAGTGTTTAAATTTTGCTGAAAAGTGTTGGCAATGGTTAGACACTTGGTGAAGTGGTAAACTTTTTTTAAAAAAAGGAAAAATGTGTGATTGGTTGAGAGATGGCGTGAACCACACCCCACACTACCCCTTCTCTCTCCTCCGATCATCTCCCCGCACGGCAAGCTATCCCCGCATCGGCAACCTTCACCGAGCGGCAAACCCACCAGCGGCGGTGCTACCGCTCGACAAAGGCGGTTTGCCGAGTGGGTTTGCCGCTCACTCCGTATAATCTAACATCCATGTATTCTTTTTAGAGTAAACTACAATTTTAGTCTTAGTGGTAAACTGAACACTTTAGTCCCTGTGCTTGTCGATTTGGATCAATAACGTCCTTTTGTAAACGTCCGTTAATGTGCCATTTAAATCAGTAACGGTGTAAAGGGTATATTTGTCATTTCACAATAAAAACACTTCACACCCATATTGATCTCGGAATAAGTTATTCTACAAAGGCTCCTAAAAATAAGAAGTGTACAAAGACACAATGGATCGCATAAGATGACACAATGTCGAGCAAAATTAACACAATGCTGAAAAATATAACACAATGTCGAGGAAAAAGACACAATGAGTCGTAAAAAAAGACACAATGACGCAAATATACAAAAGATATAATAATAAATAAAAGACACAATGATAATAAACAAAAATTCTAAAATCTACAACCTATAAATCAAAAGTGAAAACATAAAATCTCACATTGTAGAGTTTGATGAGATGGTTCCAATGTTGCTTGAATGAGGTCAATCGGAGTCCGTTTGATACCCTTTGTACGACTTCTTATTTTTAGAAGCCTTTGTATTTGATCCTAAACCTATTAATCCCCAATCTTCTTTGATAAGCATCACTTTACTCCCACTCACCCATAAACCCACCGCCGTCCACACAAGCATTTTCGTCCACACAATCATTTTCGGCGACCACCGCATTTTACGAACAAAGTCCGATCATCGACAACATGTTCCAGTTTGGTGTTATAATCTACATAGAGCATGTAACAGGTACGACATTGCCTTATTGTAACAACCCTCAAATAAACCCCACAACAATCCGAAACTATAACCTGGAACCCGTACGACGAAATACAAAATGAAAAATGAAAAATATAAAGTTTTATAGGCAGGCACGGGGCGCAACAGCCTCAACCTATAGTCTCGCAGGTGGTGAGACTCTCATAACCGCCTTGGACACGTGTCTGACACGTGTCATCCACGTGTGAAAGCTACTAGTTGACTAGGACCAACTATGCCTTAGATAGGGGAGTTTGGTGGGACGCGATAACCTACCCCTAGGGTATCGCGGGGCGTGAGGCTCTCCTGATTCACCTATAAATTGTGCAGAATTCAACCATTTTCCTCCGCTCACAATTTTCTTTTCTCTCTCTACTCTGCTCAAGTATAATACCTAAAACTATCACACCCCCAAAATCCACAAGCGGAGTATCACCGCAGGAGGCGTGACTGACCAGGATCCAGCCACCAATCATATTGAACAATGTAATTAAATAAATAAAAGTCCAACCACACAATATAATTAGTGTTCAAAACAAGTTAATCAAATTCAAGTTATCAGCGAAAGCAATAAGTTTAAAACCAAAAACCAAAGTATAAGTTTAAAAGTTCAAATGTTCAACATGGAACTCAACAGTCCATGTCCCACAACGACTCCTGCTCCCCTGCAAGCTCCAGCTAAACACCTAACGACCTGCAAGGCATGTAACAACAAGTCAACAACAAAGTTGAGCGAGTTCACAGTTGGTTATCCAATTTATAGTTGTTTCAAAACAACGAGTTCATTCAAAAACCATGAGTTATCCCATTCATTGTTTCCTAAACCATAACCAGTGAGGGCTACCCCATGTAACCACTAGACCGTTACCATATCTACAACTAACTGAGAAAGTTGTGCCCTACGTCAATGTCTATCATCATTGACTAAGTGCCCAGATCCATTAGTCCACGCCCGTCCTCCCGGCACGGTGTGAGGCTTGTCAACCCTAATAGCGCTATTAACTAATGACCCGCTCGCCATTGGCCCGACGATTAAGTCGATATAAAAATGTGGGACTTAATGATAGAGTTTTGTCTAGTAAGTTATAGGTTGTCATCCTTCCAACTGAGGACGGAAGTACATAATCTATCCAAAGAGACTACGCAGGTTAATGTTGTCATCCTTCTCAACGAGGATGGAGGTACATATTCTGTTAAAGATGAATATGTAGGTTTCGTTTTAGCTTCTTAACCCATTCCCAAACCACAGGGAATCCCATGCCTTATAAAAAGTGTGAACTCACCTTGGTTTGCTCGGTTTGTTAATCTACTTGTTCACAGTTAATCAGTCAAGGCCTATAGCATGCATACGTACGTAATCAGTTTGCATTCACCAAGTTCGCACGTAAATACAAATCACAGTGGGTACTCAATCAGTGATCACCAGATAGCACATAGCAGTTACACAACTTGTTCAAATTCACATTTCACATGTATGTCTAGCAACAATGCTTAACAGTCAAATATGCTAATCAAAACTGAATCATGTTTCCTCATTCATATATTCAACAGAAAAAGGTCAGCATATAATCATACACCATTACACTTGCATCTAACTACATTCTGTTTGTGAGTTTCTGACCTACGGCGAAACCCCTAGGCGACGAAACCCCAAGGTGACGAAACCCCACATGTTTCGTCGACCTGGTTGTGACGAAACTCCCCATGTTTCGTCGACATGCAAGGTGGCGAAACCTCACAAGTTTCGTCATATTCACTGATAACAGTACACACCGAAACCCTAATTACAATCTAACAGTCAAGCGGTTAACATCAATCATTCAATCTTAGCCTCGAATGATAGATTACTAGATCATTGACATATTCATAACTGTAACACCTAATCATTTAACATTCATAATCAAGTGATACATGATATACAAACATCAAACAGAAGCATGAGCAGTGGACATAAGCGAAAACAACCACAACATCAGATCAAGCCCAATAGATTAACAACAAACATCAACCCTAACTACTAACAATTTCATCATTTAATCATCACATAATAGATTATCAGATCCATCATTCACAAGTATCATTCCAATCAACGATTGAATCCCGACATACATAACCATTGTAACAATCTAATCATTCACAGTCTCCTAGATCATCGATTATCATAAGCCATGAAACCCAATCTAGAAATCATTGGACAATAGCAAAGCAAAGTATTCTACCATGGCATCATGCAACCTAATGTGATAGAAAGTTGAATCAGTCAATTGGTATTTACGCACTAACCGGTTACGAGATGAATTAGCAAGAATTCAAGAGAGATGATAGTTGCCGTCGGGTGCCAAAGAGAGAAATAGAGTCTAGGGTTTTGTGTATTGTGGCGTGTGCAATATATAACGTAACTGCTGAATTGATTGGGCTATACTTGGGCCGAAGCCCATTTTGGCGAAACTCCCTAGTTTCGTCATGGAGCACATGACGAAACCTCTAGGTTTCGTCGAGTGATAGTTGTGGCGAAACTTCCTATGTTTCATCTTGGTGTGTGTGTGGTGTGTAGCTCACCATTTTTTGTCAATTGTGGAATTGTAATCTCACACAGTTAATAAATTTCTATAACTCATCAATCAAACAATGACACAATATCTCAAGCATAATCAAACATGTACAAATACAAAGCAAACAAGTTATGCAAAAACAATTGTGAACACATACATGTAGAGGAAAGACCTTGGAAACTCGGGTTGTCACATCATCCCCAACTTGAAAGAAATTTCGTCCCGAAATTTAGCACGTGGTTACTGAGGAAGCTAGTTAGGTTGCGTGGTTTTCTTGGTTTTCCTGGGGTGTCACATCACCCCCCTGTTGGTTTGGAATTTCGTCCCGAAATTCCGCAGTAGCTTCAGCCTCAGTAGTGGTTGCACTATTCTCGAACAACTGGGGATACTTGTGTTTCATTTGGTCTTCTCGTTCCCAGGTGAACTCTGGGCCACGACGGGAGTTCCAACGAACTCGAACAAGAGGTATTCTGGTGCACTTGAGAACCTTAAAGTCTCGGTCAGTAATCTCTACTGGTTCCTCGACGAATCGCAACTGATCGTCGATAGTGAGCTCCTTGAGAGGAACTATGAGGGTCTTATCTGACAGACACTTCTTCAGATTTGACACGTGGAATACGTTGTGAACTCCACTGAGTTCTTCGGGTAGGTTCAGTTTGTAGGCTACCTTGCCTATTTTCTCTATGATTTCGAAAGGTCTGACGTATCGCGGGTTGAGTTTGCCTCGTTTACCAAAACGAACTACACCTTTCCAAGGTGAGACTTTAAGTAGTACTCGATCCCCAACCTGGAACTCGAGTGGTTTCCTTCGCTTATCAGCGTAGCTTTTCTGACGGTCACGAGCTGCCGCCATTCGTTGTCGTATCTGAGCAATCTTATCTGTTGTGTCTACGACGAGTTCTGGGCTTGTGATTTGGCTGTCGCCAACCTCTGCCCAACAAAGGTGTAACACCCCGAAAACGGGTTTGGTAATTAAACCCCGTTAATACTAGGAACGGGTAAAATACCGTTAGTGGTAAAATTAACCCGGTGAAATTTAGGATTTTAATAAATAATTTTATGTTAATAAAATTAGAAAGAGAATAAACGCTTTGAGAAAACGAAGCGTAAATAAAGCCCGAGTTAACGGGACTTAGAAATACTACGGGTTATAACTCCCCAAACCCATTAAGTTAACTAGGAACATTTAAAGTTAGTTATGAGAATTGGTTAATTACTAGTAAGTAATATATAAGGGTTTAACAAAAGCTAAAACTAGAGGGACCTAAGATGTTAAAAGGGAAACTTAAGATTTAAAGTTGGAAATTAGACATAACACACACACTAGGTGTGTGTATGTCGATCGACCAGGAGAAGAGAACAAGGGGTGCAAACCCTAGTTCACCAAAATCTTCAAATTGAAGGATCAAATCAAGTCCAAACCGAAAATCGAGCATAGATTAATGATCCCCATCGCAAGGAGATCATAAGGTATGTAAAATTTGACAAAAATTCTCTACTTGAAATTCTCATGAATTTGGATGTTGGATCTGAGTTTCTTTTTAATTGTATTTTCGTTTGAAATTAAGATGGAAATGAAATAGTTGTGCAGCGGAATTAAGATGAAAACAAACTTTGCATACAATCAAACGAGAGTAATACTTTTATCAAACATCTTTACACAATGAATCGAAAGATTGAATTTGTTTCAACACCGATTACAATGATTGATGAATGAATGCAAACTCCCCCTCAGCCAGAGCTCAGTAGTTTGTTCGTGCAAAGAAGACAATGTGGTGAAAGAGCTAATAGAACAGTACAAAGTACTGAACTATTTATAGGCACTTGTAAACCACTGAGCATCTTTAGCTGACGTCACCATGAAAGTGACATCTAACCTCCTAACAAACTCTAACCTCTGATCTATACACACACTGATGTACTAACTACTGCTATTACAATTCATTACATAAAAACACTTAAACAGCTGCTGCATCCTTCCACTGCTGTGAACCCAGCAGTGCTTGTCCGGATCAGCAGTACTTGACTCAAGGCAGTAGATTGAGTCAGCAGAGCTTTGGTCTTCCATCAGTCTTTGACATTGGTCAGTAGATGCAAAGCAGCAGTTGTAGGTCAGCACTTAGTAAGATCAGCAGATAGGAGGTCAGCAGATATGAAACCACTTTCAAGGGGAGAGATTTGTATGAACTAATCTGTAATCGTCTGCTTATTCTTGATCCACTGCTCTGATCCAGTTTTGGCTTTAATTATCTGTTCCTCTGATAGGGTTCAATCCCAACAATCTCCCCCTGGAACAGATAATGCCAAAACTCTTCATTATTTGTGGAATTCTTTATTGCCTCATCAACAGCTCCCTTATCTGACCTTTAAATTGTAATTCAAAGTCTAGGGCATCTGTATCTTCATCATCCCTGCTAAGTGGAAGATCAAGGAGATCCTGCAAATCTTCAAGACTTAGGCCAAGAGCTTGTTCCCTTGATATTTTCTCCACTACTCCACCAGACCTGAGCAGAGTCAATACGCAGGTCTGTTTGTCAGTTTCCCACTTTTGTATTTTTGAGCCTGGTGGGTTTCTTGGGAGATGTTTATTTGCAGAAGTATTTGGTGAGGCTGGCCTGTTCATAGCTGGCTGAGCAGCACATGCAGATTGTTCCAATTCAAGATCTTCTTTTATCATTACTTCCGTGCCAGCTTTTACAATGGCATCTTCGGCTAGAAGATCTTGAATTGTTTCCATGCTAAACTGGTTTTTGCTCCTTCTTTTGTAGATGGCAGCACCAGCTGGAGCAGTGGTTCTTTTAACTTGCAGCTTTGGTGGTCTTTTTGAAACCGCTGCTTTGGAGTAGTCAGGCTTTTGTGGAACATTTGGGTCTTTCTTTCTTAGTTCCTCCAACCTTTTGTAGGTGGCCCTGACTCTATCTTCTCCCCACTTTGTCACAGAGTTCTTTGACCCATAATCAGCTGCAATCAGCTCCTCTTTCATTCTCCTCAACTCTAGCATCTTTTCAGCTTCAAATTGTTTGAATCTTTCAGGAGGAGTCTGCTTGACCTTATTTTTGATCATGTCTTGAATCCTGGCTACTTCTTTTTCAAGCTCAGGAATGATCCAGGTCTTGTACATGTGTTTCTCCCCCTTGTATTTCTTGTAGGTCATGATGTTTTCAATGTAGTCTTTTCTTAAGGACTCATCTGCCCTTTCTGAAATTTTCTGACATACATTTTTAGCAAAACGCTCCATAGCATTGACATGTGAGAGTAAAAACTGATAGTTTTGTTGAAATTCTCTATCAGATTTCCCTTTTCTGTTTTTGATTGCAATATCCTCTGCTTGTTTGGCTTTGAGTCTCAAATATTCTTCAATATTGTTAGGCCTGGGATAATTTGCAATTGATGGCAAACTCCTTTTGGCTGGGTCATCTTCATAATAAAAGGATTTGATTTCTTCTCTGACTGCAATGAGTTCCAGAGGAAATGAGACACCAGCAGGAGGTAGTGATTTTATAATTTGAGCTGAAGAGAGAGGTATGGGTTTTGGAATAGTGATAGTTGACAGGGATTTTGAAGATGTTGGTGATGGAGATGTGTCATCATCTTTTAAAATTAGCCTTCTCCTTTTTGTAGGAGGGACTGATGATGGTTTGGATGGAATAGTGGTGGTAGATGTAGTGGCAGTGGATTGTGATTGGCTAACAGCTGTTGAAACAACTGGTGTTTCAACCACTGTTGTCATTACAACAGATGTTATAACATCTGCTGTCTTCTGCTGTATGTCAGCAGGTGTTGTTTTTGGTGGTAATGATGGTAAAGCAGTGGATGTTGTGTGTGTTGAAGTGGTGTGTGTTGATGGAACAACTGTTTGGCAAGCAGTAGTTTTTGTAACTCCTGTTGCATCAGCTGTTTTGTATGGTGGTTTTTTAGCAGACTTTGAACGTCTGGTTGGAATGGATTTGGGTTGCCTCACTTTTCTAGTAGGCTTCTTCTTTTCCTCAATAGGATTTCCATGATCCTTTGACCCAGAAGTACCCTGATCTGGATGATCCATTCTCTCCACCCTGGCTTTCCTTTTGGCCTCTCTATCCCTTTTTACACTTGCAACTGCTTCTGCTAGTGCATTTATTGTCACATCAATTTTCTTACTACCATCTGGAAAAGGGATCTTTTTGGTCATGTTTGAATTTTCTGGTTCAAGATAAAGACCATCCTCTATACCCTTCTGTTTCCACTCCTTCATTTTCTCCCCCTTTTTGGCATTATCTTCTGGGAGTTGATAAATGTAGCGTACTTGTGGAGGAGCAGTGCCAGTGGTGTGCAAGATCTGAGTTTTGAGAGCCTTTAAGTTAGCCTTAGTGTTCTTGAACCTTGACTCCATTGCATTTCTCACATGTTGTACATGTTTTTCATGTTGCTGATCTGCTAATTGTGCTTGTTGTTGGAGAAAAGATTGAAATAACTTCCAGAGCTCATTTGTAGCAGGTGCCCTTTGTGGAGCAGGTGCTTGAGGTGGAACAGCAGCTGATTGTACCTTCTGAACTTGTAACACCTGTTGTAGCATATCTTTGAGTTCTGCAACAGAGTTATCAAGTTTTTCAATGCGATCCATCAATTTCTGGTACTTTTAACCATCACCCAAGTTAATGGGATCATCTGATTTCCCACTAGCAGTGGTTTTATCAGTGGTAGATATAGGGAGTATACTCCAAACATTAACCACTGATGCCCCTTTTCTTGGTACTGGGGTCTTCTTCCTTCAACACTTGACAACCTTTTGATATTGCCAGTAGGATAAATAAATCCACTAGTGGTTGGCAGAGGTGCTATAAAAGGAATTGCCTCCAAGGAAGTCTTATTAATGTAACCACTGTCCAAATGTAACCCAGTGGGTGTAACACTTGTAGTGGCTGCTTCACTTGGATTACCACCAAGAGTTACTTGTAACTCAAGGGGTGTAACCTCCTCAGGTTGTGTTGGTGGGTTAGCAAAGATTGATACATCAGACCCAGCCAGTTGTTGAGGTATATTCTCATTAGTAGGTGATTGAGAAGGACTGGTTAATGCCTGGTTCAAATCAATTGCATCCAACAGTGGTTTTATTGGTGAGGGAATTGTGGATGTGAAGGATGGTGTAGAAAGTGGAGTTGCCCCGGGTATTGAGCTGTGGATGATAGAAACGAGTGTTTCCAGAGCATCATGATGTGGAGACCCTAGTTGTACAACCTGTTCTTTTTGTGAAGAAGCAGGAGGAGTTGTGGTTATGGGTTGAGATATTTGTACCAACTGCTGTGAGGAAGTAGCAGCAGTGGTTTCTTGTGACATTTGTGTTGTCACAGGCAGGAGCTCTGGTATCTCATCCTCCAGAGTTGCCTTTTTGATGGGTTTTGTGGGGTTTTGAGTTTTTCTTTTTGGCTTATTGGAGATAATAGGTGTGGGTTTCAAAGCAGTTGTGCTGCTGCTTTGATCACCTTGAGCAGTGGGCTCAGCAGCAGATACCTGAGGAGCAGTTGTAACTGCTAAAATCTGCTCAGGCACCTCTGCTTGTGTTTTGCAAGGTGTAGACATCCTTGTAAAAGTTTCAGCAGTTAAGCAATTTGTTTAAATGAAATCACCTTGTTTTATTGCAGCAGTATCCTTCTTTCCAAGTTTCATTTCAAAATAGTAACTTAAAAATCTTGGAAAAAGTAGGAATGCCTTTGTTTCAACATTTTTAACCAAATCATTAAAAATTTCCTGGGAATAGTTAAAATTTTCATCTTGAAGAATTGCAAATCCCAGTTTTTGAATTTTTAATGGTATCTCATTGAAAGAAGTGGTTTTGTTTGAAACACATTTTAAGAGGGTGTGAAATAAAAATCTTGGTGCAGGAGGAAAGTAACCTTTTTCTAAGGTGTCCTTTTTGACCTCTGCATTGTACCCCCTTTCCAGAAAATCATTTTTTAACTCGTTTTTAGGGAAAGTAATTTTACCTTCTTGATCGTCGAGTTGAAAGACCTCTGAAATTGTTTGTGGTGTAATCTTGACTTCTTTTCCCTTTAAAGTAGAGTTAATGGCTATTACAGCTTCTCCTTGTGTTTCAAGGATTGCATTCTTCCAAAACTCCCTTTGGGTTGCCAAGTAAATTGGTGCATCCGCTGTCAACAAAGTTTTGTACTTTGAGGCGGTGATGATATCAATGATGGAATCGAACTCCTTTGTGGAACTGGGTTTTGTAAGAAGACCAAGAAGATTATGAGATGGTTTGTGTGGAATTTCAGTGGAGATTGCCTTTTGAGAGGCTGTTTTCGATGAAGATTTGGATGAGGGTTTTGCAGATTTCTTTGATTTAGTCATTTTGAGGATGATTGATCGAAGAAATTTGTGGAAGATGAGATGAAAAACTGTTTTGAGAAGAGAATTTTTAAGAATTCAATTCGACAGTGAAGGGGTAAGGTCCCAAAAACCTCATAAAAAGGACTTGAGACCATACCATAAACTAACCTTTCTAGCCTTTTGACCTTGCGCGGCCGCGCACTGGTCCTACTAAAGGAAGAAAGGAATCAGTAACTTATAGTCGCGCGCCCAAAAGATAAACATAAATCTTTGCGCCTTCTCCCATTCAATAAAGGATTAAAAAGCCTTTGTACAATACTTCCGCCACAACACCCAGACTTGGATATTATTTTACCCAGACTTGGGGTTTATTCGCCTGTGTCCACATAGTAAGGTGTCACACTGGATTATGGCAGTAATCTTCTAGAAAGAAATACAATCGTGCACCACCCAGACGGTTATAACCGTCTGGACACGTGTCGTCACCAGAAGCAATTCTGAAATCACAACAAAGGCATGCAATCGGGGAGTAATCTCCACTTAATCTCTTTCCACGTGGCAATCCCCTAGCCACAGATCAAACCACGATCCGTGTGCATTCACTTCGGATCGAGGTTAATTAACGTCAGATCAAAGAAATCAAACGGAAGAAAAATAACCGCTACGGCGTTAAGCATTTTCCGTTATCTTTTCAATAATAGGTTTTCCCTCCCAAAACTCCCGGTTATAAATAAGAGAACTGTTCAGGTATAAACTCAGACTACTCTCACTCTTCAAATACTTATCTTCTCCGATACCAATACTTATTCTCACGCCGGAGTCGGGTCAAGGAGAGAACCTTCTTCTCCCCTTGGCGAGGCTAACGGTGTTCTTTTTTGCAGAGCTACCGGAGAAGTTAATCCATTACGACTGAATCAACCGAGAGAGAACTAACCCTTTATGCGGATTCAAACCCCCTAACTATCTTGGTTCCGACCATTTAGTTGGTGTTTCTTCATTGGCGCCCACCGTTTTCTCAGTTTTTCTAGTTTCTACCTCGTTTCGATTCAGTTCATTCTATTTTCTATCTTTACACATGGCAGAAGATTCGTCATCTCACCGGCAACCTGGTCCTCGACCAAACGTCGGAAACAATTTACCGATAGAAGGGATCGTGGAGGAAGCCTCGGACGATAATGAGGTCCAATCCAATCGAGCAAATGATCCTGTAACCCCAGGAATGTTACCAGCAAATCTTGCACAATCAATTTTACCACCAGGGGAAACCCCGATATCATGGTATGTCCGGTCTCAAGGAGCATTAAACGCAGTATACTCACAGTTATGTGCTCAAACTGCTCCTGTAACCCAATCCCGGAGGCCGGGATCAAGAGCTCATGCCTCTCAGCGAGAAGAATCAACTTATGATGATACAAGCAGTTACCGAAGACAACATCATGATGAATTTCGTCCTCGTCAACGACAATCGGTGCATGACAGGTTGGGTTCCCAACGGGATACTCACACCGATGAATCCGATCGAACATACCGTTTGAGTGAAAACACCAGCGTCTTCAACAGACTACAGCCAAACTATAACAAATGCAGGCCTCGAGCGGTTTACAACCCCGAGGCCGAGCATAACTATGATTTAGTTTATCGCCCGGACGAAGCGGCAGAAAACTCGAAGTTTATATTAGAGATAGCTTTGGCTCCGTTGGAACGGGCCAAGTTACCATCTAATGTTGGAAAATTCAATGGGTTAACCGACCCTGATGATCATTTAAGGGTATTCACCAGTGCAGGGTTGGTCGGTGGTTGGACCCTTCCGCTGTGGTGTCACTTATTTGTACAAACACTAACTGGCCCAGCGCGAATCTGGTTTGACAACCTACCAACGGGCCAGATCGAATCGTGGAAAGATCTCCGAAGAAAATTTTTAACACACTTCAGCCAACAAAGGCAGTCAAAACGTGATACATCCGACGTTATGAATATCTGGCGTCGCGATGATGAGAATCTGGAAGATTTTATTACCAGATATAATAAAGAAGTGTTAGAAATTGGAGATGTTAGCGAACAACTAATCCGTGCTCAGTTTAAGTACGCGGTTAGGTGTGACGACATGGTCAAGGTGTTATCGGGAACAGAGGGCCTCCCCACGAGTTGGGAAAAGATAATGGCGGCCGCCAAGGTTTATGCGCAGACCGAGAAAAACCTCACTACAAACCGGCCACCACCACCACACAGCAGGCCGGCAGACTTAAGCGCAAACGGAAAGTACAAAAAGTCATGGCGCGAAGCATCCGGAAGTCGATCTGCAGAAGATACCCGCACAACTAACAAGTTCTCGGCGCAAAAAGAAAACAGACACGAAAATAGGGAGCGACAGTGGACTCCCCTAACGAAAACCCCAGCAGAGGTACTAAGTACCGAGGATCACCAATTCAAACCCCCGATTCCAATGAAGAGTAAACGTGGTCAAGACCCGACGCAGTTCTGCGAATATCATAAGGATAACGGGCACACCACGAACAACTGTATATCTCTGCGCATGGAAATCGAAAAGGCTCTCAAAAATGGAGAACTCACGCATCTGCTCCAGAATATGCGCAAGGAGATTAAACAGATTACTCGGGGAGAAGAAAGCTCAAACAAACGGGCTAAGACTTAAAGAACTCCGTATGTTTTCCGCAAAAAAGACACGACTTATTAAAAGCGGCGGAATTATCAGGGAGTAAGTTAAGTTCCATTTAATTATCAAAAAAAAAAAAAAAAAAACTTTGTAACGCCTCTGAGCATTATCCATGAATAAAATTACAAAGTTTCTATTATTTTTGTGTTTACAAAATGCATGCAATTCCTTTTTAGTAAGCGCAAAAACATTATGGTAGTATAACACAAAGCTCCATGCGCGGTCAGTGATCACGTCACACACGACCATAAACTCATACATGAGCTTCATACCAACTTTATTCGCCTTACTCAAAACAAAAGTAATTGTACTCATGCAGAATATTGTAAAGACATATTAACAAAATAAATAGAAACATACTATGTTTGGCGTACAAATACGTCCTGAAAGGTTTAAGGCATAGCAGTGTTTAAAACCCATACGCAACAGCGCACCATCAAAACAAGGATCAACATCCTACATAGAAAAAGTTGTTCAAATACAATTTCACCCCTACTCTAAATCTTCTCCCTCATCCGGAAAGATTTCTTTAAGTTGCGCAACGTGATCATCCGATTGCAGCGCCACATTTATCAACTCCATCACTGGCAGTTGCAAATTATTAAACTCTGCCTTCATAGCAGCAAGCGCACTGGAAGTATTAACACCAAAGGTAGCAGATTTGCTATCTTCCCAGTTAACCTTTAAAGCGCTATTCACATGTTGAGAACATTCCGCATACCCTTGCGCATAACCATCTCGTCGCGCAGCAACCATCAAATTCGCAACAGTTTTATCCAGTTCTTCAGAGTTTAATACAGATTCAGCAACCTATAACATCAGATAAAGATGAGATCGAAGCAAGAAAAGCGCATACATGAACTAAAAGAAGAAAGGAATTTACACATGCAATCCCGCAATCCTTCAACCAGGTCATATCATTCTTCAAGGGTTCAAGCTCGCTTTCCGCTGAAACCCGCGCCATTTCTGAATTCTCCAGTTTCTCTTCAACTTCAGTTAGACAGCGGGAGGTTTCAGTATTCTCGGAACGCGCAAGCTCCAGATCCTTCTTCAATTGTTCCTGGTCAGAAACCAAAGCGGTAAGTTCCTCTAATTCTTTATCTCTAACGGCAATAGTGGCTAAAGCTTGTACCTCCCGTTGCTCACTTCGCTCCCTATGAGAGCGCGCTTCCTCCAACAAAGCTTCCATGTCAGCTTTTTCTTTCTTCAATCTTTCCACCTCCGCATCTTGATTCTTCAGATTTTCAACCTCAGCCTTGAGGTTATTTATGATGTTACGAAGGCTTGCCTTCTCGGCATTATCCTTCTCACAAATTTTCCTCCAATTTTTGCGCTCCTCAGACAAAAGCGCAGCTTCAGCTTCAGCTTTTCTTTTCCAACCGGAAACTGACCATTCCTCAGTCTTGCGCTCCGCTTCAAATTTCGCTTGCTCAGTCTCTAATTTAGCCTTTAACTGAGCCACAAGTTGTTCATCTTTTGCAAACTTCCTTTGTGATGCAACAAAAGATACTCGCTCTTTATGCATGCTATACCATTCACGCACTATACGATGAGTGGTAGAAACATGAGAAGCAGTTTCTGCAAGATAAGACTGATAGGTCTGTTCGAAAGGCTGATTCTCTTGAAATTTAATCTCGCCAGGCGGAAGTATCCCCTGCAACCAGTCTCGACATATCCGCCAGTCCGAGAAAGTATCTCCTTTCTTCACATTCCAAACAGGAATATGAGGATCAGCAGCATCTTTCTCCGCATACATCCGGTAGTAATATTCTCCTAAAGTTTCTTCCGGACGAATTGGAGATTGTTTCTCAACACCAGCAGAAGAACCTGCCTCCTCAGTAGCGGCCTTTTTAGCATGCTCAGGAACAGTTTCAGAAGGTCTGGGAGGAGAAGATTGGATTGTCTCAGCAGTTTTCTTTTCCGGCATCGGTTGATTATCATCATTTACCACACTTGGCTCAACAATCTGTTCAGTTTCTATGTTAATACCAACAGGCTCCTCAGCCTCAACAGTTTTCTCAACACCTTCCCCAGCTACCTCTGAAGGCTCCAACGGAGGGGTAACAGTAGCGCGCAGTGGGGAAGGGGGAAGTTCTTTATCAGCCACAGTTGGTATGTCCACAGAGACAGGAATTTCTGAAGAAACAAAAGTCTATAAAAATCCTATCCGTTCAAAGAAAACAAAGAAAATCAATACATACCAGGAATGGATTCTGAAACAAAAGCATCTAGGTTTCCCTTCCTAATAACTTTCTTCCTCTGCACTTTCTTGGGAGGTTGACCCTCCGCATCAGCATCAGATGGCTTCCTTTTACCGGCCTTCCTATGAACCAAACGCTCGGGACTATAATCCAGATCGATAGGCTCATTTGGATTGGAAGGAGGAATATCGGCAGAATCCTTCGGTTCTGGTTTCGGTTCCCGCATAGTCACTACAGGAGTAAGACCCTCCAATGAGTCAGAAACCACCACATAGTCACACCTGGAAACAGAAGAGCAGCGCGTACCTTTCTTCTCTCCAGCATTTTTTGCTTTCAAAGGCTGCGCTTTAACAGTTTCACTCCTCTTCGGCGCAGAAGTGGACATAGTTGCGCGTTTTTTCTTCTCAGGGCCTATGCCCAGATTCAACAACTCACCTACAAACAAGCGCAAGATAGAGAAATTTACTCAAAGCAAGAAAGAAAAGAAAAACGGATATAAACTCACCAGCACCAGTTGCCGGATGAACAGATAAGTCCGTGTCCTGCGGAAGCACAAAATTCTTCACAATGCGGTGATACCAGAGCTCCTCCTCAGGTTTCTTCTTGATGGTCCCCATTCTTCCGCCTTCCCTCTTAAAAGCAACAACATATAGAGAAACGACTGCATTGAAGGGAAAGTAGGTCAAAAAAAAAAAAACAACAACAAAGAGAGGAACAGTGACAAAACCCCAATACTTACTATGGCCATCCTCAGTGTACACAGGTTTATCATCTCGTTCCATTTTCCAGTTCAAACTCATGCCAGCTCCGACTAGGGCTTTCTCCGGCAAAGCAATATTGGGAACATCCTTCAGATCTTGGTACCAGTTCTCATCAACAGGGGTCTGAATAGATTCAATCGGAACATCGTCTTTCCCTCTTAGCTTCATCTTCATCGGAATCACTCCAGCTTTAATGAAGAAAAATTTCTGTTTCCAATCATGAAATGATTTTGGGGGCTGATGGAGAATTTTCTTTGCGGAAGCCCTCTGAACAAATGAGTAAAACCCTTGAGTACAGTGCATCTGATGAAAAACCCTAAATCGGGGAACGGTTGGCTCCACATGCATCGTCCGACATACAAATTCGAAATGACGAACCCTAACCATACCAATAGGATGAAGTTGGGAGATATGCAGATTGTAGAATCCAAGAATTTCAAGGAAAAATTTCGTAACAGGCAATCGAAAATTACCATCGCAGAAAAAATCCCAAAAAAGGGTAATATACCCTGCCGGAGCATTCGCTGCCGTTTGCCCTTCTTCAGGATACAAGGCACCCCAGTTCTCCGGGAATTTAAGATTCTGGATTAAACCCTCAAAAGACGCCCTGGGCCACTTCAACGGAGGAAGCTCAGTCGACATCTCTTCAACAAGATCCTCTTGATGTTCTCCGGTTGACATAAGCAGGGGAATGACGGAAAATATTTCTTCAGGACAAGAAAAGGGGAAAAAGTTTTCAAACAAAATAATGATTACACAGAAGGGGTTACCCAAACGATTATATACCCATCGCAATAAATACGCATTGGTAACCGTCGCAGTACTGTTCCGGATATCACGATTACCCAAGCAACAGAAAAAGCAGATGTCAGAACATACACGCGTTTACACGAGCGCGTGTAAGACACGAATGGTAAAAACAACTGACAATGACAGGGTGTCAAAATCAATTTACTGATATAATATCAAATCAAAGATTTTTTACAAAAAATCTTTACAAACTCAGTAAATTCAAATCTTTTCAGAAAAGATTTCTTTTCGCGCCCAAAAAACATTTCCCTCTCCTAAGTCCAGTGCTCCACTTACTTGCATAAGTACAACACTAGACTGGGGGGACTTGAAGGGGTAAGGTCCCAAAAACCTCATAAAAAGGACTTGAGACCATACCATAAACTAACCTTTCTAGCCTTTTGACCTTGCGCGGCCGCGCACTGGTCCTACTAAAGGAAGAAAGGAATCAGTAACTTATAGTCGCGCGCCCAAAAGATAAACATAAATCTTTGCGCCTTCTCCCATTCAATAAAGGATTAAAAAGCCTTTGTACAATACTTCCGCCACAACACCCAGACTTGGATATTATTTTACCCAGACTTGGGGTTTATTCGCCTGTGTCCACATAGTAAGGTGTCACACTGGATTATGGCAGTAATCTTCTAGAAAGAAATACAATCGTGCACCACCCAGACGGTTATAACCGTCTGGACACGTGTCGTCACCAGAAGCAATTCTGAAATCACAACAAAGGCATGCAATCGGGGAGTAATCTCCACTTAATCTCTTTCCACGTGGCAATCCCCTAGCCACAGATCAAACCACGATCCGTGTGCATTCACTTCGGATCGAGGTTAATTAACGTCAGATCAAAGAAATCAAACGGAAGAAAAATAACCGCTACGGCGTTAAGCATTTTCCGTTATCTTTTCAATAATAGGTTTTCCCTCCCAAAACTCCCGGTTATAAATAAGAGAACTGTTCAGGTATAAACTCAGACTACTCTCACTCTTCAAATACTTATCTTCTCCGATACCAATACTTATTCTCACGCCGGAGTCGGGTCAAGGAGAGAACCTTCTTCTCCCCTTGGCGAGGCTAACGGTGTTCTTTTTTGCAGAGCTACCGGAGAAGTTAATCCATTACGACTGAATCAACCGAGAGAGAACTAACCCTTTATGCGGATTCAAACCCCCTAACTATCTCGGTTCCGACCATTTAGTTGGTGTTTCTTCAGACAGTAAAACCCTGTTTTGGTGGTGAGTGGGGGATTTTATAGGGAAGAAAGTGAATGCTGAGGTGGCAGCCGTTACAAAAAGTCTGACCAATATGTACTGCCCACATGACAACCCCTGTTGAAAGTGAAGGACAGTACTTGTGTGATAAGGACAGATGAAGGCAGTGGTATGAAAGCAGTGGATGATTTTCACTATCAGTGGATAGCATATCAGTGGATAAGACACTGCTTTTGAACAACAGAGTTTATCAAAGTAATGAAAGAGCAGGGGTTGACTTTCAGCAGTGGACAGATTTTTGAAAGAAGCAGACTTTTGAACAATCTGTGGTTAATGGCAGACTTTTAAGGATTTTAATGAAAATTTTCATTTTTAGCTATTTTTAAGGATGGAATTTTGATTTTCTGAATACATTTTGTTGCTTTTATTCATAGAAAAACAAGATGTTGCTTGTTATTCCATGTTCAGCATCCCAATCCTAGAGACCAAACTTTCAAAAGTGGCTGTATCAAGTGCTTTTGTGAGCACATCAGCCAGCTGGTCTTTAGTTGGGACATGATACAGAGAAATCAAACCCTTTTCATAGCAATCCCTCACAAAGTGATGTCTGATGTCAATGTGTTTGGTGGTTGAGTGGGAAACTGGATTTTTGATGATATTTTCTGCTGCCTGACTGTCCAACATGAGTGGTGTCTTTAAGGCAGTGATACCAAAATCCAGTAACTGATTTTGAAGCCACAGGAGTTGGGCTGTACAGCTTGCAGCAGCAATGTATTCAGCTTCAGCAGTGGATGTTGAAACAGCTGCTTGCTTTTTGGTTTGCCATGAAACTAAGCAATCACCTAGAAACTGGCACCCTCCTGATGTGGACTTCCTTGTGGTGTGACATCCAGCAAAGTCACTGTTTGAGAAACCTGAAAGCTTGATGTTCCCATTAGCTGGATACCAGATACCAAGTGTGGGAGCACCTTTTATGTATCTGAAGATCGTTTTTACAGCAATAAGATTTGATTTTCTGGGAGCTGATTGACTTCTTGCACAGACACATGTTGCAAACATGATGTCTGGTCTAGATGCAGTTAGGTACAATAAAGACCCAATCATGCTTCTATAAAGTGTTTGGTCAATCAGCTCATCCTTTTCATCAGACATGACCAGCTTATTTGTTGCCATGGGTGTGCTGCATGGTTTACAATCATTCATATCAAATTTGGTTAAAAGTTCTTTAGCATATTTGCTTTGATGAATGAAAGTTCCATTTTGTAGTTGCTGTACTTGGAGACCAAGAAAGCATTGTAGCTCACCCATTGCACTCATTTCAAACTCAGCTGTCATGAGTTCTCTAAACTCTTCACACATTGAATTACATGTGCTTCCAAAAATAATGTCATCCACATAAATCTGGACAATCATTAAATCCTTCCCTCTCCATTTTAAAAACAGTGTTTTATCAATGGTACCTCTTTTGAAACCATTTGAGAGTAGGAAGTTGGAAAGAGTTTCATACCAGGCCCTTGGTGCTTGTTTCAGGCCATACAAGGCTTTGTTTAGCCTGTAGACATGATCTGGATAAAATGGATCCTCAAAACCTGGAGGTTGACAAACATACACCTCTTCTTGAATTGTACCATAGAGGAAAGCACTTTTGATATCCATTTGAAACACCTTCATATTGTGGTTGACAGCAAAGGCCAGGAACAGTCTAATGGCTTCCAATCTTGCAACAGGGGCAAATGTTTCATCATAATCAATCCCCTCTTCCTGTCTGTAACCTTGAACCACAAGCCTGGCTTTATTATTGACAACAATACCCCTTTCATCAGTTTTGTTCTTGAAGACCCACTTTGTGCCAATGGGACTAACCTCTTCTGGCAGTGGTACAAGCTCCCATACTTGTTGTCTTTTAAACTGTTGGAGCTCCTCTTGCATGGCTTCTACCCAGCTATTGTCTTTCAGTGCCTCTTGGTACTTGACTGGCTGATGGAGTGATAGAAAACCAGCAAAAAGACAAATGTTTTGGGTTTGGCTTCTTGTGAGCACCCCTTCATTTATGTTGCCAATGATTTGATCAGGTGGATGAGATCTCAAGAAGATTAAATCTCCTTGGTATGGTATGATGGCATTGGTTTGTGAAGGCTGCAAATGTGTATCATTTGAGCTAACCACTGCTGGGGACTTTGATGATCCAACAGTGGCTTCAAAAGGTGGTGGTATAGGAGGTAATGAAGTGGACAACTGCTGACTTTTATCCACTGTTTGAGGACTTTTGTCAGCAATGTTTGAGGATGTGGAAGCAGTGGTTGATGGGCTACTTTGGTCAACAACTGTTGAGGTAGCAGTGGTTGAGCTTTGACAACTGTTTTGAACAGCTGGTGCTTTTCCCTTTGTGGCAGACCTTTGAGGGATGATGATTTCATACCCATAGTCTGGTGTTGTATCCTCTGATGGACCTGCACTGTTAGTCTTGACAGCAGTATTTTCAAAAGTGAATTTTTCAAGATCAAACAGATCTGCAGGGTTTGCTGGGATTTTCATTGATGAAAGTTCATTGAACTTAACATTCAAAGTCTCCTCCACTGCCTTGGTCCGTGTATTGAACACTTTGTAGGCCTTGGCAGTGGTTGAGTATCCCAGATGATAACCACAATCAATTTTGGCTGCAAATTTTGAAATGGAATCTTTTAAGTTCAAAATAAAGCATGGGCAGCCAAACACTTTGAAATATGAGATCAGTGGCTTAATTTTATACAGAATTTCATAGGCAGTCTTTTTGGGCCTGGGGTTTATTAAAACTCTGTTCTAAACATAGCAAGCAGTGTTTACTGCCTCTGCCCAGAAAGTTAATGGCAAACCTGAATCTGCAAGCATGGTTCTGGCAGCCTCAATCAGAGTTCTGTTCTTCCTTTCCACTACCCCATTCTGCTCTGGTGTTCTTGGGATGCTGTACTGCCTTACAATCCTCTTCTTCACACAGAAGGCATCCAACTCCCTATTTTTGAATTCTGTGCCACTGTCACTCCTGAAGCTTTTCACTGGAAGGTCAAATTGCTTTTCAACCTGTGTTACAAAGTCTTGCAAAATGCCTGTAGTTTCATCTTTTGAGTGCAAAAAGAAAGTCCATGTAAACCTAGAAAAGTCATAAACAATAACCAAACAATATCTTTTCTTTTTGAGGCTCATGACTTGAACTGGGCCAAACAAATCCATGTGTAGCATTTGCAAACACTGGGTTGTTTTGGACTCTTCAATGGACTTGTAAGAACTTTTATGCTGTTTTCCTTTTAAACAGGAAATGCAATGTTCAGGGCATGAAAACAATTTTTGTGGTAGGCCTCTCACCAAACCATGTTTTGAAATTTCTGTGATTGTCTTAAGATTTGTGTGTCCCAGCCTTCTGTGCCAAAGTTCTGTCTATTTGTTAGAGGCAGCTGAGAACAGACAGGCATCAGCTCCGGGACACTCTTTTGACATGTCAACAACATAAACATTGCCACTTCTTTGAGCAACAAGTTTAGTTTGACCAGAGTTGATTATTGCTTCAATCTTTTTGACCATTTCTGGTCCAACAATCCTACAACAATCTTTTGTGAAGAATGACCCAAAACCCTTGTCACTCATTTGGGACACACTCAGAAGGTTGAATTTTAGATTGTCTATTAGATTGACATTTTCAAATTTTACTTTTCCAGACTCCACTGTACCCGACCCCAGAACTTTTCCTTTACTATTATTCCTAAAGGATATATCACCCCCACCATGGATTTTAAAGTCTTTGAGGAGGGCTTTACATCCTGTCATGTGCCTGGAGCCTCCACTATCTACATACCAAAGGCTATCAAAGCATGCAGAAGCTCCCTGCACATGAAGTAAAAGGATTAGTTCATTAAGGTCTCCAAAGCCAACAAGGCTTTGGATGGGGTCTCAACAGTGTCTGGGATGGAGGCAGAATGATGGACAGTGGTTAGGTCAGGAGTTTGAACTGTTTTAGGACAGTGTTTCTCTAACCACTGTTTGGGTCCTGACCAATCATCTGCTGGTAACCAAAAGGATGCTTGTTCACTTTGGGTTTAGAGGGCCTTTTGTAGGCCTCATAAACGTGTGGAATCCTTTGGTAAGACTGTTTTTCTCTGCCTTTTCTGAACTGATTGGCAGGGGGTGCATCAGTAACCTGAACATCTCTTTTGACAGATGTTTGGTTCAGCTGTTTTGTAACAGCTGTTTGAACTGGCACAAACAGTGGTTGTTTCTTGGTGAACTTGACAGATGATGAGGATGATGATGATGGACTCAAGGATGTTTTAGCCATGTACTCATTCTTTTTCACATCAAAGTTTTTGAGGTACACACATGCTTGAGTTTTGTGGTTTGTTTTACCACAGACAATGCAGCTTTCTGCTGAAACAATGACACTTGTCTTGTTTAAATCATAAGCTTTCAAGTGGAAACAGTCTTTTGTTAGATGATTCCTTTTTTCACAGAATTCACAAAACAAGTTGTCAATTTTTTCTTTCTTCTTTCTCTTTTCAGACACCTTTGCAGCAGAGGTTTTAACCACTGCTGGGATGTCCTTGAGAGGTATGACTTTAGCTTTTGGAGCTTTAACACCATCAGTTGATGTAAAGTCCATTGGCTTGAAATTTTCAAGAATATCACACTCGTCAGACCAGGTAGGTTTAAATTGATATTTTTCAAGTTCTTCAAAAGTTGAGGAACTCCTTGTTCTGCCAAGTGTGATTTTGTTTCCAAGTTTGTCAGTGATTTTCACTTCTTGGCCATTCTTGTTTGTGGGGATGAACTCAGTGGTTACATCAGTGTTTTGAACAGATTTTTCACAAGCAATGTGTTCATCATCATATTTTCTATACCCAACCCCAAATTTCACATTACTTTCAATCTGTTTAGCAAGCATCACCTCATATCCTCTGCAGGATTCCACCCATCTTTCACAAGTAATCTGGGTGGATTCCAACTCCTTTTTGCAACTTTGGTATTTTTCTACCATAGTTTGAAGTTGGGTTTTGGTGATGCTTTGCTCTTCTTTTAGACAGCTGATTTCTTTTTCCTTTTCAGTCAATTTGTTTTTAAGTTCTTTTAAAGACCTTTCAAATTTGACCTCATCAGACAAGATTTTATCCCGAAGGTTTTCATTCACCTCTTTGATGTTAGCAAAAGCAATTATGCAATTGTCAGAACACAGTTTTTCAAGAACTTGAGGAGATACCTTGGCAGCTGCCATCATTGCACAATCACATTGATGATCTTCATCATCATCAGCTTTTACCTTCTTTTCACCAGCCTTTTCTTCTTTCTCTTCTTCTTTGTCCTCTATGGACCATGGATTTGTCATTGGTTCAATCAGGGTACCTGAACTTTCTCCCAACAGTATTTCATCAGCCACTGCAGTAACCACTGCTTCAATCACCTCTTCCACTGTTTCAAAGCACTGCTGTTCCTCCTCAGCTTCAACCCCCTCCTGTATTGACTCTAGTGCCATCAAACAAAACTCATCATGTGAAGAATCATTAGAAGCATAGAGTGCAAAATTTTCATCACTAAGATCATCAGGCATACTACTCCAGTCAACAAACCCTTGAGTGAAAAAACTTTGTTGATCTGGTTGTGCTGCTGCTGGAGCAGTGGTTTGAGGTGCAACAGGTTGCACTTGTACCTGTGGAACAGGGGTTTGAACATATTGGATTTGTGGAACAGTAGTTTGGACATAATGTACTGGCACAGGGGCAGCAGCATAGTGAGCAGTGTTCACTTGAGCTGCTGGGGCATATTGGGCATAGTGCACAGTGCTTTGGTTTTGAGGTCTAGGATTTGAGCTAGGCTGAGTAATTATGGGACCAGCGGTTTGACTCCTACATTCCCTAGCGAAATGTCCCAACTTATTACACTTGTAGCACTTGATTTTCGATTTATCCAACCCAACCCTTAGATTCCCATGCAAACCTGGGAATTTTCGCCCTGTTCTTTTGTAGAACTTGCTAGTTCTTACACTTAGCAAAGCCAGTTGATGCAGGATGTCCATTTCCTCTAAATCAGTGGGATCAAAATGTTGCAAATCATTTAGTTCAAAACTTAAATTGTCTGACATCTGGTTTTCGTTAGCAGTGAATGCATAACTTGCAGAGTGAGGATCAGGGTTGTTAAAATTTGCACCAGCAGTTATGTCAATGAAGTGATCATAACCCTGATCCTTACCACTGCTCCCAGATTCTTCTTGACCCAGAAGAGCAGTATTACCGAAAGTGTAATCATCGGTAACTTTTCCTGACTCTTGTAACCTCCTTTTCTGGTTCAACTCCCTTTCGAAGGTCAGGAGTCGACCATGGAGTTGGGTCAAGGTCAGATCCTTGAATTCAGATGAATTTCGGGTGACAAAAGCTATGGTGTCCCATTTTTCTGGCAGTGACCTGAGGAACCTGCTATTTTGAGTCGAGTTTGTAAAAGTGGTGTTAACAAGCCTCAGTTCACTGATGAGACAACTAAAACGCTCAAATTGTTGCGTTAGTGATTCACCTTTAACGTAGCAAAATGTTTCATACTGTTGGTTCAGGATTTCCCTATTGTTTTCTATGACTTCTTCAGTTCCACCAAACTGTTCCTTAAGTGCGTCCCATAACTCTTTGGCACTGTTACAGTGTAACAGTCCAGCATATATCTCATTGGGCAGCGCTGATGCTATGATGCTAAAAGCTTTAGCATCTAGTTCGATCTTTTGAAAGTCGGTTTCGGTATAATTTTCAATTGGTTTTGGAACGAACTTTTTAGCATCTTCAGCGCTTGGCACTGAAGGAACATGGGGACCATAAATGACAGACCTCCAACAACCTGTGCTTTGTTGAGCGAGGATGTGACCCATCCTCCTCTGCCAGATGTTGTACTCATTTCTCTTTAGCATAGGTGGTTTAAAAAGTGAGCCGATGTTGTTTTTATCATCCTGAGATTGTGACGTCATTCTTGTTGTTTTACATACACTGAGAAATCAACTTTAATGGTGATTAATCCTTGCTCTGTTTTTCAACGGACGAACAAACGATCAGTATCAACTGTTATGAGCTGAACTATTTACGTCAAAATGATTGTTAAATCAAATTTGACTGTCCAAGCTCTGATACCAATTGTTGGATCTGAGTTTCTTTTTGATTGTATTTTCGTTTGAAATTAAGATGGAAATGAAAGAGTTGTGCAGCGAAATTAAGATGAAAACAAACTTTGCATACAATCAAACGAGAGTAATACTTTTATCAAACATCTTTACACAATGAATCGAAAGATTGAATTTGTTTCAACACCGATTACAATGATTGATGAATGAATGCAAACTCCCCCTCAGCCAGAGCTCAGTAGTTTGTTCGTGCAAAGAAGACAATATGGTGAAAGAGCTAATAGAACAGTACAAAGTACTGAACTATTTATAGGCACTTGCAAACCACTGAGCATCTTTAGCTGACGTCACCATGAAAGTGACATCTAACCTCCTAACAAACTCTAACCTCTGATCTATACACACACTGATGTACTAACTACTGTGTCACACCCCCAAAATCCACACGCGGAGTATCACCGCTTGGAGGCGTGACTGACCAGGATCAAGCCACCAATCATATTGAACATATAAGTAAGTAGTAAAATCATTCATCAATACGAAAGGTGTTTTAAAAAAAAAACCAAACGTTAACAAGTATGTAGCGGAAGCATAAGTATGTAAACCCAAAGTAAATAGTAAATTCAAATGTTTAGATAGATAACATGGCATCATCGATCCATGTCCCACAACGACCTGCTCCTCCCTGTGCAAGCTCCATATGTACCTAAGGTCCTGCAAGGCATGCAAGAGAGAGTCAACAACTAGTTGAGCGAGTTCACAGTTAATAGTTCAGTATTAGTATAGCGTGAGTAGTAGTATGTTCGTTCGTTACAAAGTATCGTATTATTTCCCATCGCGGCCCTCCAGGCAGGTGTGCGAAGATGTTGGGGAATGTTATTCCCCAAGTATTCTAGACTAGGTTTATTTGTATCGCGGCCTCTCCAGGCAGGTGTGCGAAGATTTGTAAGTTTAGTTCGCGGCCATCATATGGCAGGTGTGCGAAGACAGTCATAATATCGCGGCCAATCCTTGGCAGGTGTGCGAAGATCGTTCAATAAGTGTTACTAGTCTAGCAGTAGGTTCCATCATTTACGTATGTATAGTAAATCATCAAATCCCCATTCCCCCCTGGGAACCCCATGCCTTGGCTTGTGTGAACTCACCTTGGTTTGCTCGGTATGCTAAGTATGTGCTCAAGGTAAATCAATCACGTCCTAAAGTATGCACGTATATAAAAAATCAGTTTGTGTTCAAGTTGTTCACGTGTAAGCATGTAGCACGTATTCACAATCGTATACAAGATGGTTACACTTAACAGCAGTTAAATATTCCAGTTAACACTTAACAGAATTAACTCAAGTTACTGTGCAGATTAACTGTTCGGCGAAACACACATAATGGCGAAACACATAAGTTGGCGAAACACACTTTCGGCGAAACACAAATTGACGAAACACATTCTGTTTCATCGTGGCCTTGTTTGGCGAAACAGGATTCTAATTCGTCGATGACTCTTGGCGAAACACATTCTGTTTCGCCGGGAGTCCTGTTTCATCGGATGTCTGTTTCGCAGACATCAGTTACAGCAGATGCGAATAACACATAAACCCTAATCCTTCTAGCAGCCGTCATCAATAACAGAAATCATACGAAGGTCAATGTGCATATCGAATCATCATAAATCAATCATCCCAGAGTCATTGTCTAGCATAAACCCTAGTTTATGTGTATAACATATCAACATACAACATCATATCATTGTACCCTATCAAGATACTAACTTGGATTCATAATCAGAACATAATAACAATATCCAGAACTGAGCACTCGATTGTATTAAATTTCTCATACCATTTTATATAAATCCTACTACATCATACATATCAAAATCAATAACATCATAATCATACTCTTATCACAACAGTAACGCACATCAATCATATACACAAGCAATAATCGTGATATCACAGAAACATGGAATCGATTTACAAACACACACTAACCGATTCAAGATGAAGAAACAAGGATTCGAGAGCTAGGGATGATGGTGAACAATGGTTGTTGCCGTCGCCCAGAAGAGAGGGAGTTCTAGGGTTTTTTTGATTGCTTAACTTGTGAAACTGAACCCGTTTCACGTAAATATTCGCGAAATAACATTCTGGGCCGTACTGGGCTTTCGGCGAGACTGGGCTCAGCGAAACAGCCTGTTTCGTCGAGAAGGTGTTGACGAAACTGATCTGTTTCGTCGAGATCGATCTTGGCGAATCTCACTTGTTTCGTCGAGTTGTTTTATGGTTTACCAGTCTAAGTTTTTCAAACAGTATGCAAGCTATCATATTACACATAACCATGCAAGTACACTACGTTTTATCATATCACAACTAAATAGTCAAAGTCAACGTGCATTAAATGCGAATAAAGGAAGTCGGAAATTCGAGTTGTCACATTATCCCCAACTTAAAAGAAATTTCGTCCCGAAATTTAGCATGCAGTTACTGAGGAAGCTAGTGGTGTGACGTTGTTTACCTGTATCGTATCGCGGCTCCCCGAGCAGGTTTGCGAAGATTACTGGTTTCCTTGGGGTGTCACATCATCCCCCCGTTGATTTGGAATTTCGTCCCGAAATTCTGTATTGGTAGCTTCAGCCTCAGTAGGAGTTGCATTGGTTCCGAATAACTGGGGATATTTGAGTTCCATTTGATCTTCACGCTCCCAGGTGAACTCTGGGCCGCGGCGGGAGTTCCAACGAACTCGTACAAGAGGGATTCTCGTGTTCTTGAGGACCTTAACATCCCGGTCCGTGATTTCAACAGGTTCCTCGACGAAGTGCAACCGCTCGTCGATAGTGAGTTCCTTTAAGGGAACTATGTGGGTCTCATCTGACGTACACTTCTTCAGGTTCGACACGTGAAAGACGTTGTGAACTGCACTGAGTTCAGGTGGTAAGTTCAATCTGTAAGCCACTTTGCCTATTTTCTCAATAACCTCGAAAGGTCCGACGTATCGTGGATTAAGTTTGCCTCGTTTGCCAAAACGAACAACACCCTTCCAGGGTGAAACTTTGAGTAGCGCTCGATCCCCAACTTGGAATTCGAGTAGTTTCCTGTCTTTATCTGCGTATGCTTTCTGACGGTCACGAGCTGCCGCCATGCGTTGTCGTATTTGAGCAATCTTTTCAGTAGTATCAACTACCATTTCTGGACCTGTGATTTGACTATCTCCCACCTCTGCCCAACAGAGAGGTGACCGGCATTTACGCCCGTACAATGCCTCGAATGGTGCAGCTTTAATGCTGGTGTGGTAGCTGTTGTTATACGAAAATTCCACAAGTGGCAGATGTTTTTCCCAACCATTGCCAAAGTCTATTACGCACGCCCGAAGCATGTCTTCTAGAGTTTGAATAGTGCGCTCAGACTGCCCATCTGTCTGAGGGTGATAAGCTGTGCTCATGTCTAAACGAGAGCCAAAAGATTTATGCATTGCTTTCCACAGTTCTGAAGTAAAACGTGCGTCACGATCAGAGATGATAGAGGTTGGCACCCCGTGCCTCGAAACCACTTCTTTTAAGTAGATGTCTGCTAAGGTAGAGAACTTGTCTGTTTCTTTAATGGCCAGGAAGTGAGCAGACTTTGTGAGTCGATCCACGATCACCCAAATAGTATCATTTCCGCGCTGAGATCTAGGTAAGCCAGTAACAAAATCCATGGAAATTTGCTCCCATTTCCATTGTGGTATCTCAGGTTGTTGGAGTGGTCCTGACGGTTTCTGATATTCTGCCTTGACTCTCGCACAAGTCAAGCATTTGCTAACGTATATGGCTATGTGGGCCTTCATGCTAGGCCACCAGTATGTAGTTTTGATATCGTGGTACATTTTATCCGCACCAGGATGTACCGAGTAGCGAGACTTATGAGCTTCATCCATCACTAGCTCACGTAAGTTGCCATAAAGTGGAATCCAAATGCGTCCTGTGACGTAGTAAGCACCATCTTCCTTCTGTCCTAAACGTCGTCTTGAGCCACGTAGGGCTTCAGCCCTGACATTTTCTGGTTTCAATGCTTCTACCTGAGCATCTCGTATCTGGGAAGGAAGACTAGACTGTATAGTGAGTTGTAAAGCTCGCACGCGCTTAGGCGCAGTATCTTTTCGACTGAGAGCGTCAGCCACAACATTGGCTTTGCCTGGGTGGTACCTGATTGAACATTCGTAGTCGTTTAGCAGTTCGACCCATCGTCGCTGTCGCATATTCAGTTCCTTCTGTTTGAAGATATGTTCAAGGCTTCTATGGTCAGTGTAGATAGCACATTTGGTGCCGTACAGGTAGTGTCGCCATATCTTAAGTGCAAAAACAACCGCTCCCAGCTCTAAATCGTGTGTTGTGTAATTCCGTTCGTGAATCTTAAGTTGGCGCGAAGCATAAGCAATGACTTTATCCCTTTGCATCAATACACATCCAAGACCTTGGATAGATGCGTCGCAGTAGACTACGAAATCTTCCGTGCCTTCAGGCAATGAGAGGATAGGTGCGCTACAGAGTCTATCCTTTAAGTGTTGGAATGCTGTTTCCTGTGCATTACTCCAACGGTAAACAACACCTTTCTGTGTCAGTAGTGTAAGCGGCTGAGCAATCTTTGAGAAGTCTTTGATGAACCTTCTGTAGTAACTCGCCAAACCCAAGAATTGGCGTATTTCTGTTGGTGTGCGAGGTGCAGGCCAGTTCTTGATCGAATCCACCTTAGATGGATCGACATGGATCCCATCCTTGTTTACCACGTGGCCTAAGAAGTGGACTTCACGAAGCCAGAAGTCACATTTGGAAAACTTAGCGTATAGCTGTTCCGTTCGTAGAAGTTCCAGTATAAGTCGTAAGTGCTGCTCGTGTTCCTCCTGACTCTTCGAATAAATCAGGATGTCGTCGATGAAAACAATGACGAACTTGTCGAGATAGGGTTTGCACACCCTGTTCATAAGATCCATAAATACGGCAGGCGCGTTCGTTAGCCCGAATGGCATGACCATAAACTCGTAGTGGCCGTAGCGAGTTCTAAATGCTGTTTTAGGGACGTCCTCATCCCGGACCCTCAGCTGGTGATATCCTGACCTTAAGTCTATTTTGGAGTAGTAGCTCGACCCTTGCAGCTGGTCGAATAAATCATCTATGCGCGGAAGAGGATAACGATTCTTGATCGTCACCTTGTTGAGTTCGCGGTAGTCTATACACATCCTGAACGTACCGTCTTTCTTCTTCACGAATAACACTGGAGCTCCCCAAGGCGAAGAGCTAGGACGTATAAAACCCTTTTCCAAGAGTTCTTGTAGCTGCTTTGACAGTTCTTCCAATTCAGTTGGAGCTAGACGATAAGGTGCTCGAGCTATGGGTGCTGCTCCTGGAGCGAGCTCGATCTGGAATTCGACTTGACGATGAGGCGGTAACCCAGGTAATTCCTCAGGGAACACTTGAGGAAAGTCACGTACTACAGGAATATCTTCAATCTTTTTCTCTTTCTTCGAGGTATCTGTAACGAGTGCCAATATAGCAGTGTGCCCCTTGCGCAAACACTTCTGAGCCTTCAAAAAGGAGATAATACCACTCACGACACCACTCTTGTCGCCTTGAACTTCGAGAGGTTCCTTGCCAGAACGAGGAATGCGAATAACCTTTTCTTTGCATAAGATCTCCGCTTGTTGTTGAGATAACCAATCCATGCCAATGACGACGTCAAAGCTACCCAGGGTTATAGGGATGAGATCGATGGAGAAAGTCTGATCAGCGAGAATAAGATTACACCCTTTAACTATGTGTGTGGCTTCTAAACTTTTACCATTAGCTAACTCTACGACATGCTTGGTGTTTAGGAGAGTTGGTGCACATTTTAACATTTCACTAGCTTTTAAAGACATGTAACTTGTATCCGCACCAGAATCAAATAGTACAGTAACATAAAAGTCGTCTAGAAGAAACTTACCCATAACTACGTTGGGATCATTCCTTGCATCACCCTGACCGATCACAAACATACGGCCTCTAGCACCATTGTTGTTGTTGTTCCCACCGTTGTTGTTGTTCCCGTTGCCCTGATTGTTGTGATTGTTGTTATTGTTCTGGTTTAACTGAGGACAATCCCGCTTGTAATGACCTTCAGCCCCACACTGGTAGCATCCCCTGTTTCCATGCTGCTGCTGCTGAGGCTAGTTTCGTGGAGCAGGTGGTTGTTGTTGCTGGTTCTGATTCGCAGGTCGTGAACTCCTGCAATCTTTAGCCTCGTGACCCGCCTTAAAACATCTTTGACACTGTTCCCTGCGACATCTTCCGCTGTGGTGTTTGTTGCACCTTCTACACCATGGGTGAATTCCCCGATAGCCACTCTGCCCTTGACTACCTGATGATTGCTGATTCGGACTCTGGTAGTCATTTGTCTTACGTTGCTGAGCTTGAGACTGAACAGTAGCTGAACCTTTGCTAGAATCCCCCTCCCATTTCCTCTTATTGTCGCTGGGAGTAGTAGGAGTAACCGAAGTGGTAGCGGTAGCAGTAGCGCTGATGCGTTTAGGCAACCTGTTTTGCTCCACCGCCTGATCAGTGAGACGGTGAGCCAATTGAACAACCTGCTGGTAAGTGGCATGATTTGCTGAAGTCACATGACTTTGGATCTCTGGCACCAGACCCTTAAGATATAGTTCGATACGTTTGTCCACCAAAGTAGGACACAGTAACGCAAGCTCATTCGATCTTTTGGTATACGCTTCAATCTCAGACCCCGTCATCTTGAGGTTGAAAAACTCGACTTCCAGCTTATGAATATCATCTCGACTGCAGTATTCTTCCTTGATCATCTCTTTGAAATTGTTCCATGGGGTGGCGTTAGCACCAACCAACCCCAGTATTTGGACCTGAGCTTTCCACCATGTGAGGGCTAAACCCTCGAGGGTACCGGTAGCATATTTCACCCTGCGTGCCTCAGGGCATTCACACATCTCAAACACAGACTCTATCTTTTCAAACCAGTGCAGGAGACCCACGGCTCCTTCAGTGCCGCTGAAAGTGGTTGGACGACAGTCCATGAAAGTCTTGAAAGTGCAAACAGGTGCTTGACCTGTTGTGTATAAGAATTAGGACAAGTTTAAACACGAGAGTTGATTTAGGAATGTAGGATCTAAGGATCCTAGTGTGAGTTGTAACTGCAGGGTATACCTCCTGCTTGTGCGGCTGCAACTGCCGCAGTAACTCGTTCGTTAATGAGGGCCGTCAACTGGTCCTGGGTCATGTTGATACGTGCAGACATGATCTTCATAGTAAAGATAACGTAAGTGAGATAGGTTCGCGAATAGTGCGATGACAGAAGAGAGTGAGCACACAAGTGTTCTCAAGTAATAGCATATAGTGAGTTCTGTACTCTAGGCATACCATGAGCAAAGTTCTATGTAGTTCTAGCATGTAGGTAATGTAACATGAATAGTAATACCTATGGTGTTGAGCCTTGCACGTGGAGCGAAGCGTCGTTGTGGATCGTTGAGAGCACTGTTCTGGTTATAGTCTGGTTTTAACAAAATCGTTTTCCCTTTATTAAAACCAAGTTCTCTATAACCAATGGCTCTGATACCAATCTGTCACACCCCCAAAATCCACACGCGGAGTATCACCGCTTGGAGGCGTGACTGACCAGGATCAAGCCACCAATCATATTGAACATATAAGTAAGTAGTAAAATCATTCATCAATACGAAAGGTGTTTTCAAAAAAAACCAAACGTTAACAAGTATGTAGCGGAAGCATAAGTATGTAAACCCAAAGTAAATAGTAAATTCAAATGTTTAGATAGATAACATGGCATCATCGATCCATGTCCCACAACGACCTGCTCCTCCCTGTGCAAGCTCCATATGTACCTAAGGTCCTGCAAGGCATGCAAGAGAGAGTCAACAACTAGTTGAGCGAGTTCACAGTTAATAGTTCAGTATTAGTATAGCGTGAGTAGTAGTATGTTCGTTCGTTACAAAGTATCGTATTATTTCCCATCGCGGCCCTCCAGGCAGGTGTGCGAAGATGTTGGGGAATGTTATTCCCCAAGTATTCTAGACTAGGTTTATTTGTATCGCGGCCTCTCCAGGCAGGTGTGCGAAGATTTGTAAGTTTAGTTCGCGGCCATCATATGGCAGGTGTGCGAAGACAGTCATAATATCGCGGCCAATCCTTGGCAGGTGTGCGAAGATCGTTCAATAAGTGTTACTAGTCTAGCAGTAGGTTCCATCATTTACGTATGTATAGTAAATCATCAAATCCCCATCCCCCCCTGGGAACCCCATGCCTTGGCTTGTGTGAACTCACCTTGGTTTGCTCGGTATGCTAAGTATGTGCTCAAGGTAAATCAATCACGTCCTAAAGTATGCACGTATATAAAAAATCAGTTTGTGTTCAAGTTGTTCACGTGTAAGCATGTAGCACGTATTCACAATCGTATACAAGATGGTTACACTTAACAGCAGTTAAATATTCCAGTTAACACTTAACAGAATTAACTCAAGTTACTGTGCAGATTAACTGTTCGGCGAAACACACATAATGGCGAAACACATAAGTTGGCGAAATACACTTTCGGCGAAACACAAATTGACGAAACACATTCTGTTTCGTCGTGTCCTTGTTTGGCGAAACAGGATTCTAATTCGTCGATGACTCTTGGCGAAACACATTCTGTTTCGCCGGGAGTCCTGTTTCGTCGGATGTCTGTTTCGCAGACATCAGTTACAGCAGATGCGAATAACACATAAACCCTAATCCTTCTAGCAGCCGTCATCAATAACAGAAATCATACGAAGGTCAATGTGCATATCGAATCATCATAAATCAATCATCCCAGAGTCATTGTCTAGCATAAACCCTAGTTTATGTGTATAACATATCAACATACAACATCATATCATTGTACCCTATCAAGATACTAACTTGGATTCATAATCAGAACATAATAACAATATCCAGAACCGAGCACTCGATTGTATTAAATTTCTCATACCATTTTATATAAATCCTACTACATCATACATATCAAAATCAATAACATCATAATCATACTCTTATCACAGCAGTAACGCACATCAATCATATACACAAGCAATAATCGTGATATCACAGAAACATGGAATCGATTTACAAACACACACTAACCGATTCAAGATGAAGAAACAAGGATTCGAGAGCTAGGGATGATGGTGAACAATGGTTGTTGCCGTCGCCCAGAAGAGAGGGAGTTCTAGGGTTTTTCTGATTGCTTAACTTGTGAAACTGAACCCGTTTCACGTAAATATTCACGAAATAACATTCTGGGCCGTACTGGGCTTTCGGCGAGACTGGGCTCAGCGAAACAGCCTGTTTTGTCGAGAAGGTGTTGACGAAACTGATCTGTTTCGTCGAGATCGATCTTGGCGAATCTCACTTGTTTCGTCGAGTTGTTTTATGGTTTACCAGTCTATGTTTTTCAAACAGTATGCAAGCTATCATATTACACATAACCATGCAAGTACACTACGTTTTATCATATCACAACTAAATAGTCAAAGTCAACGTGCATTAAATGCGAATAAAGGAAGTCGGAAATTCGAGTTGTCACATACTGCTATTACAATTCATTACATAAAAAACACTTAAACAGCTGCTGCATCCTTCCACTGCTGTGAACCCAGCAGTGCTTGTCCGGATCAGCAGTACTTGACTCAAGGCAGTAGATTGAGTCAGCAGAGCTTTGGTCTTCCATCAGTCTTTGACATTGGTCAGTAGATGCAAAGCAGCAGTTGTAGGTCAGCACTTAGTAAGATCAGCAGATAGGAGGTCAGCAGATATGAAACCACTTTCAAGGGGAGAGATTTGTATGAACTAATCTGTAATCGTCTGCTTATTCTTGATCCACTGCTCTGATCCAGTTTTGGCTTTAATTATCTGTTCCTCTGATAGGGTTCAATCCCAACATTGGAGAACTTGAAATCTGATGATGCATGTATGATATGTAGATGAAATAGGAACATTTAAATGCCTAGGAGTAAACCCTAGACAAGTATAGATTGAAATCATGCTTAGCTCAAGTAAATTCAGATTTTTATTGATGCTAAATTGATGTATAAGATGTTTTTAGGGTTTTGATCGCTAAAGAAATAGTGTTATGATGTCAAGAACATGCTTAATTTGAAAGCTGAATTCAAACGGTTCTTGATCAGAATTTACAGCCAACTTGTATTGGCTGTAACCTGGATAAAACGTGATAAAAACATGTGTTTCTTGAGCCTAAAATGTAATTCCAGGAAATATATTTAAAACCCCACTGGAATCACATTTTTTCGACGAAAATTGAGCGTTTTATGAATTTTTCCGTATCAAAGGTTCAAGCTGCGTTTTCTGGCAGAATCTGCAGCCCATTACGAATGTCATAACTCAATTTAGGAATTGAGTTATGATCTCAAATTCTTACTGTAGAAAGTATTAAGTGATTCCAGAAATCGGCAATTGTAATTTCGTCAATCGGATAAACGAGGAATTTTATATGAATTTTTCCGTAAGCTGCAGTCAGAAGTGACGAATCTGATTGCAGCTTAGTACATGAATTTTTACGAGTTTTTGGTAAAGAGTTAGATCTTGAAATTTTAACACAAGGTCTAACCCTTCGAGTGGTACACCACATAAAAAAATCATAATTTTTGAAGACTTGTAAACAGGTTAAATAGGTCACAAAAAGCAGCCTATTTTCAGTGATACGAAACTTGATTGTTGATGTTATAAATTATGCCCACAAAGTTCATATGTTGAAACTATGAATGAAACGCATAATTTCCTAATTTATTTAATTAGGGGTGATACGTGATAATACGGAATCTAATCATAATGTAGATTTTAGTTAATTTCACGTATCATATGATTAGAGGTAGTTAACTAGTAGAAAGTTAAAAATTAACTAATGACGAAGTCGAATAATGATTTCGACATAGAAAATACGTAAGGTGGGATAGTCGTATTTGTTAATGACTAATCTAACCACCTTGTGAATGATAATAGTTTGACGCCTAACAAGCTAGGTGGAAGCTTGTGGATGAAGCGGGTCAAACGGAACGCGTACGGAAAGAAAGGCGTGGCATGGATGCAAGGTAAGTATAGCTTACACTAGTCTTATATGTTAGAATATTCTCTTATCGTATTAGTTATGAATGAGATAAATACATAATTGAGGTATGATGTTCCGGCGTGTAAACGTACGGAACAAAGTAGTCGAGCATGACAAGAAACCATGTGGATGGTTAAAAGGAGTTAAATCGGTAAATTGGTCATGCGTTGACCATAACTATTGGTTTTGAAAGACACAGTAAAACATAAACCATGATAGTCTAAAAAGTGTTAAGAAATGATTAATAAGTGAAATGACCGCACGATGTAAACCGGAGCGAGTCATGTAGATGAGATGGTAATAAATATCATCTCGTCAACATAATCGGTCACTTAGACCAAATGGGTCAAAAGGTAAAGATATCACCCTTTGACAATAACGACTAATGATTTTTGTCGAGTTATATTATTTCAGGTGTAAATGTCAATTGGGTATTAGCAACGCTATGAATTAGCGGTTATAAAAGCAAGGTATTAAAAACGGGTCAATATATTGATCTGCGCCAGGTATGTGAAAAAGGGTAACCCTCATTTAGAACATGTGGTTCAAAGAGTGTTAAAAGTAGTCAAAATGAACATTTGGTTACTTGATAAGTAAACCAAATGTTTTAGGTAAGGAACATTGTATTTGGAAAGCTTAATGACTTTTCAAACAAAATCATAGGTTAAAAGAAGGATTACGGGTCAAAATAAGCATACGAGTGAAAACGGGTTTAAATTGTGTAATAAACTTGTGATTATAACCTAATATGGTAAATAACCTAAGTTGAAGTAGTATACATGATATAAAGGTCAAACAAGTATGTTTGTTTGATAAATGTGTAAACGGGTCAAAATTTTGGTAAAGGAGTAATAAGCCGAAGACTTAAAAGTCTTAAATTTTATCTAGCCGGATGTCGGATTTTAACTCCATATGATGGAGAATCAAATTACAAACATGTAGGAAGAAACGGTAGGTCAAACGGATAAACGGTTCGAAAGATACGAAAGATTTCGTGTCAAATTACGGCAAAAATGGGAAAGCTGATGCAGGGTCCACCGTAACTTACGGTGCCACCGTAAGTTACGGTGGAGTTGTTATGGTTACGGTTCTAGACTACTGTTGTACGGTAGAAGATAAACCAAGTGGCCACCGTAACTTTCGGTGCCACCGTAAGTTACGGTGGAGATCCTTTTTATTTTATTTTGTTTTTCTTTTGAAATATAATTGTTTCCCGGACTCGTTTGGACATGTTTTAAACCCCGTAAGACTAAAGCATTTCATGTTTATGAAATGTAGGTATATTTTTGGATGCCGAAAGACGATCAAGCTTAATGAAGAACCGAACACGATAAAGACACATGCTTCCGCACTTTGCTACTTTGTAAATTTTAAACAACGAATTCAATCCCGTTATGTAGAAAAACTTAAGATTTGTAAAAGTTTTAATAAATCCGTATTTTTATAGTATGTGTAGACCATGCTTGGACTTAAACCTTATGCTCTTAATAAAGATGGGTGTTCGGTTCGAGGCTTGATCGCAAATCCGATAAGTACATGTATGTTAATAGTTTAGTATGCTAAAGTGTTGTAAACAACACATAGGGTTATCGTGTGATACACGTTACCCCAATTAAAGTGATTAGAATAGTTGATGAAAATACGCGCGTTGACGCGTATAGTAGAAAAAGCCTTGTATTATAATACGGGCGATTATTAAAGTTGACGTTACTAACTTTTGTGAATGTTTTAATTGAAGGACACTCGCGTTTGAAGACGACGAGAGTCAAACGAAATGTGGATATGATGATGGAACGGTCCGAAGTATGACAAGAGGAGCATGTTCACCGAGGACTAAATCGCGTAACAACCGCGAACAAGGTTAATGGCAAGGAACGCCCGTCGGGGCAAACATTACTAGGTGCACATTTTAAATAATCGCACAAATAGCAATATGCAACAAATGAGTAGAAATTGAAAGTTGCATATGTAGATTAAAAACTTGGAAAAAAAACCCGAATAGAAAATGTATTCGGGATATAGTTTCCAAGAGAAACAAATAGAGGCGTTACTTACATAGGGCGTGATGTGAAAACTATAAAAAGGTCATGTGTGTCATATGTTAATCGCTTACTCTGGCCAAGTAAGTAGTGGCATATGATACCATGAACTTCTTATGGCGGACACGTTTACATCCGATGTAGTAAGGGCAGGGTGAATGGGACTAATTAAAAAGTACCCAAATGAATCAGATAAGCAAAATATTTGATAATAAGGTAAACACACAACCAAGTGACGGGAGCGTATTACATTAGGATAATGAGCCCGAGTGAAGGGACAAAGAAGCATGTAAAATGATTTAGACGAGTATTGGGAAGGAGTGTACTTACACTCGAACCCAGAAAACGCAAGCATGTAAAATGATTCAGACGAGCATTGGGAAGGAGTGTACTTACACTCGAACCCAGAAAATGCAAGCATGTAAAATGATTTAGACAAGTATTGGGAGGGAGTGTACTTACACTCGAACCCGGAGAATGTAAACATGTAAAATGATTTAGATATGCATTGGGAGGGGGTGTACTTACACTCGAACCCAGAAAATGCAAGCATGTAAAATGATTTAGACAAGTATTGGGAGGGAGTGTACTTACACTCGAACCCGGAGAATGTAAACATGTAAAATGATTTAGATATGCAGGAGGGGGTGTACTTACACTCGAACCTGGAAAATGCAAATATGTCCCTTAACGGGTCGTTCTTGTAAAACATCAAACTTAAGGACAAAGTCGGAATAAAAAAAAATGATGAAGCCTTAGATAACGGTCAAGGTCAATTGAAGTTCAAGAGCAAAAATAAACGATTCCAAACATAATTAGAGATGCCTTGAAGCTATATATGTATATATACATTTGAATATAGACAAAAATAAAAGATGATCTACGGGATCATCATAACCTACGGGATTAAACACAGTGTCAAGGTCTACGGGACCAAAAAGACCCTCGGGTCATAAAGAGAAGGAAACGAGTTGTTAATGTCCCACCTTAAAAAGGTGAAAAAAAAATTAAAAAAAAAAAAACAGAAATAGCCTATGAGGCTAAGTGAAAGAACCTACGGGTCAATAGTGTAAAGCAAGGGAACAAGTTATGATTCCCCGCGTAAAATGAGAACGGAAAAGAATAAATTATGGGTTGTCAATTTCCTTAATATGAGTAATTGACGTAGTTAAAAAAAAAACGTTAAACTAAAATTCAGTTTTAGTAAGAAACAACGTTTTAACAAATATGAATACTATAAGACGAATTTGGAAATAACAAATATCAAAGAGTACGGGTCTTAACATCGATAGGTGCAAAAAGATATATTCGAAAAGGTGGTATTTTCGAAAATGCAAGGTTCATATAAATTAAACATGACGTGACACGATCACGGTCAAGAAATGCATTGTGAAGTGGAATCACATTATCACCAAGCGAGCGGTAAAAAGCAACTGGACTAATAAGTCTAGTTAGCGAAACCGGTTAAGGTCATTTAAGTAAATTTGGTTGTTTGTAAGCGGTGGATTCATAAATGAATTTGAAAACAAAAGAAATTGTTGCTAAAAGTGAAAGATTTCACTAAAGATCTTTAAACGGGTCAAAGTAACGGATCTATAAAGGATTCGATAATATATGAAAGTAATGAGTATCGCTAAGTAACTAAACTAGTGGAAATAACGAGATTACGTTATTTCGAATTTACACTATGTCGTATGAGATATGTAGACGAATAATAATCAAAAGGATGTTACCATATTTCTTGGTAATACTAACAATTGGACAAAGGCATAAATAATGTTTAAAAGAATTCTCGGCTCAAATACATTGAGTTAAAACTCTATGAAATTAAGTAAGAAAAGGTTTCGAGGACGAAACCTCTTTAAGGGGGTAGACTTGTAACACCCCGAAAACGGGTTTGGTAATTAAACCCCGTTAATACTAGGAACGGGTAAAATACCGTTAGTGGTAAAATTAACCCGGTGAAATTTAGGATTTTAATAAATAATTTTATGTTAATAAAATTAGAAAGAGAATAAACGCTTTGAGAAAACGAAGCGTATATAAAGCCCGAGTTAACGGGACTTAGAAATACTACGGGTTATAACTCCCCAAACCCATTAAGTTAACTAGGAACATTTAAAGTTAGTTATGAGAATTGGTTAATTACTAGTAAGTAATATATAAGGGTTTAACAAAAGCTAAAACTAGAGGGACCTAAGATGTTAAAAGGGAAACTTGAGATTTAAAGTTGGAAATTAGACATAACACACACACTAGGTGTGTGTATGTCGATCGACCAGGAGAAGAGAACAAGGGGTGCAAACCCTAGTTCATCAAAATCTTCAAATTGAAGGATCAAATCAAGTCCAAACCGAAAATCGAGCATAGATTAATGATCCCCATCGCAAGGAGATCATAAGGTATGTAAAATTTGACAAAAAATCTCTACTTGAAATTCTCATGAATTTGGAGAACTTGAAATCTGATGATGCATGTATGATATGTAGATGAAATAGGAACATTTAAATGCCTAGGAGTAAACCCTAGACAAGTATAGATTGAAATCATGCTTAGCTCAAGTAAATTCAGATTTTTATTGATACTAAATTGATGTATAAGATGTTTTTAGGGTTTTGATCGCTAAAGAAATAGTGTTACGATGTCAAGAACATGCTTAATTTGAAAGCTGAATTCAAACGGTTCTTGATCAGAATTTACAGCCAACTTGTATTGGCTGTAACCTGGATAAAACGTGATAAAAACATGTGTTTCTTGAGCCTAAAATGTAATTCCAGGAAATATCTTTAAAACCCCACTGGAATCGCATTTTTTCGACGAAAATTGAGCGTTTTATGAATTTTTCCGTATCAAAGGTTCAAGCTGCGTTTTCTGGCAGAATCTGCAGCCCATTACGAATGTCATAACTCAATTTAGGAATTGAGTTATGATCTCAAATTCTTACTTTAGAAAGTATTAAGTGATTCCAAAAATCGCCAATTGGAATTTCGTCAATCGGATAAACGAGGAATTTTATATGAATTTTTCCGTAAGCTGCAGTCAGAAGTGACGAATCTGATTGCAGCTTAGTAAATGAATTTTTACGAGTTTTTGGTAAAGAGTTAGATCTTGAAATTTTAACACAAGGTCTAACCCTTCGAGTGGTACACCACATAAAAAAATCATAATTTTTGAAGACTTGTAAACAGGTTAAACAGGTCACCAAAAACAACCTATTTTCAGTGATACGAAACTTGATTGTTGATGTTATAAATTATGCCCACAAAGTTCATATGTTGAAACTATGAATGAAACGCGTAATTTCCTAATTTATTTAATTAGGGGTGATACGTGATAATACGGAATCTAATCATAATGTAGATTTTAGTTAATTTGACGTATCATATGATTAGAGGTAGTTAACTAGTAGAAAGTTAAAAATTAACTAATGACGAAGTCGAATAATGATTTCGACATAGAAAATACGTAAGGTGGGATAGTCGTATTTGTTAATGACTAATCTAACCACCTTGTGAATGATAATAGTTTGACGCCTAACAAGCTAGGTGGAAGCTTGTGGATGAAGCGGGTCAAACGGAACGCGTACGGAAAGAAAGGCGTGGCATGGATGCAAGGTAAGTATAGCTTACACTAGTCTTATATGTTAGAATATTCTCTTATCGTATTAGTTATGAATGAGATAAATACATAATTGAGGTATGATGTTCCGGCGTGTAAACGTACGGAACAAAGTAGTCGAGCATGACAAGAAACCATGTGGATGGTTAAAAGGAGTTAAATCGGTAAATTGGTCATGCGTTGACCATAACTATTGGTTTTGAAAGACACAGTAAAACATAAACCATGATAGGCTAAAAAGTGTTAAGAAATGATTAATAAGTGAAATGACCGCACGATGTAAACCGGAGCGAGTCATGTAGATGAGATGGTAATAAATATCATCTCGTCAACATAATCGGTCACTTAGACCAAATGGGTCAAAAGGTAAAGATATCACCCTTTGACAATAACGACTAATGATTTTTGTCGAGTTATATTATTTCAGGTGTAAATGTCAATTGGGTATTAGCAACGCTATGAATTAGCGGTTATAAAAGCAAGGTATTAAAAACGGGTCAATATATTGATCTGCGCCAGGTATGTGAAAAAGGGTAACCCTCATTTAGAACATGTGGTTCAAAGAGTGTTAAAAGTAGTCAAAATGAACATTTGGTTACTTGATAAGTAAACCAAATGTTTTAGGTAAGGAACATTGTATTTGGAAAGCTTAATGACTTTTCAAACAAAATCATAGGTTAAAAGAGGGATTACGGGTCAAAATAAGCATACGAGTGAAAACGGGTTTAAATTGTGTAATAAACTTGTGATTATAACCTAATATGGTAAATAACCTAAGTTGAAGTAGTATACGTGATATAAAGGTCAAACAAGTATGTTTGTTTGATAAATGTGTAAACGGGTCAAAATTTTGGTAAAAGAGTAATAAGCCGAAGACTTAAATGTCTTAAATTTTATCTAGCCGGATGTCGGATTTTAACTCCATATGATGGAGAATCAAATTACAAACATGTAGGAAGAAACGGTAGGTCAAACGGATAAACGGTTCGAAAGATACGAAAGATTTCGTGTCAAATTACGGCAAAAATGGGAAAGCTGATGCAGGGTCCACCGTAACTTACGGTGCCACCGTAAGTTACGGTGGAGCTGTTATGGTTACGGTTCTAGACTACTATTGTACGGTAGAAGATAAACCAAGTGGCCACCGTAACTTACGGTGCCACCGTAAGTTACGGTGGAGATCCTTTTTATTTTATTTTGTTTTTCTTTTGAAATATAATTGTTTCCCGGACTCGTTTGGACATGTTTTAAACCCCGTAAGACTAAAGCATTTCATGTTTATGAAATGTAGGTATATTTTTGGATGCCGAAAGACGATCAAGCTTAATGAAGAACCGAACACGATAAAGACACATGCTTCCGCACTTTGCTACTTTGTAAGTTTTAAACAACGAATTCAATCCCGTTATGTAGAAAAACTTAAGATTTGTAAAAGTTTTAATAAATCCGTATTTTTATAGTATGTGTAGTCCTAGCTACACATCAAATTGTAGTATTTACATGTAAAATCGCTAAATAGAAAATGGGGTCTTACAAAAGGGGGGATCGACACTTACGTCCGTACAATGCCTCAAACGGAGCAGCCTGGATACTGGTATGGTAACTGTTGTTATACGAAAACTCCACTAACAGGAGATGTCTTTCCCAACCATTACCAAAGTCGATTACATATGCCCGAAGCATGTCTTCAAGGGTTTCGATGGTGCGTTCAGACTGCCCATCCGTCTGGGGGATGATACGCCGTGCTCATGTTTAATCGAGAGCCAAAGGACTTGTGCATCGCTTGCCACAATTCAGATGTAAAACGTGAGTCACGATCAGAAATGATGGAGGTTGGCACCCCGTGCCTCGAAACTACTTCCTTTAGGTAGATGTCTGCTAGAGTGGAAAACTTATCCGTTTCCTTGATAGCCAGAAAATATGCAGACTTGGTCAGTCGATCCACGATCACCCAAATGGTATCATTTTCGCGTTGAGATCTAGGCAGGCTAGTAACGAAATCCATGGAGATTTGCTCCCATTTCCATGTCGGTATTTCTGGTTGTTGAAGTAGGCCTGATGGTTTCTGGTACTCGATTCCGACTCTCGCACAAGTCAAGCATTTACTAACGTAGGTTGCTATGTTGGCTTTCATACTAGGCCACCAATACATAGTCTTGAGATCGTGGTACATCTTATCCAAACCAGGATGTACCGAGTAACGAGACTTGTGTGCTTCATCCATCACAAGCTCACTTAGATTACCATAGAGTGGAACCCAGATGCGCCCTGTCACGTAATAACCACCGTCTTCCTTTTGTTCTAACCGTTTCTTTGATCCTCGCAGGGACTCAGCCCTGATGTTCTCTGCTTTCAATGCTTCAACCTGAGCATCACGAATTTGAGCGGGAAGACTAGAGTGGATGGTAAGCTGTAACGCACGTACACACTTAGGTTTAGTCTCCTTTCGACTGAGGGCGTCGGCCACAACATTGGCTTTGCCCAGACGGTATTTGATCGCTCATTCGTAATCATTCAGAATTCGACCCATTGACGCTGTCGCATGTTCAACTCTTTTTGTTCGAAGATATTACGGAGACTCCTGTGATTGGTGTAAATAGTGCACTTGGTACTGTACAGGTAATGTCACCATATCTTGAGTGCGATAACAACAGCTCCCAGCTCCAGATCGTGGGTAGTGTAGTTCCTTTCGTGAACTTTAAGTTGGCGTGATGCGTAAGCTATGACTTTCTCACGTTGCATCAACACACAACCAAGTCCTTGGATTGACGCGTCACAATAAACCTGTTACACCCCAACCGATGGTGGAATCATCGGGGCGCGGCACTAGGCGAATCAAATTTCTCAAGAGAATCCATAACAACTATGTTGCGACAATATTTAATACATTCGTTATCCCATACTAACAAATAATACAATCACATAAGTTATCACAGATTTCTTGTCCTCTCGAACAATGCAAATCCGACAACCTAGATTTTAGTTGAGTTTCTAGACTTCCGAGCTTGATTTGAAATAGTCTGCGATCTAACCTGCAACATACGTTAAAATATTTGTCAATACAAAAGTATTGGTGAGTATACAGGTTTGATATGTATAGCGTAATAGATATAAAAGTGGAGCGAATTTCCAGTATGCAAGAACGTAACACACGACATACATACTCACAAAGCTGATACTACCAACTAAGTCCTCGATGCTCGAATATGCGATGGCAAACTAGACCCCATCGGGCGCAATAGTACTATACTAGTCATGGTGGGACGTCGAGAGTATAAGCCCTAGCACATATGCAACTAGCATCACGTATATCTATGCATAACAGTTATTCGCAAGTGATAATTCGATTGATTAAATAATTCGTTTGATAAGTTCAATTTGCCAGAAACGTATGTTACACCCAAAATACGATTAAAAAGGGTTCAAGTATACTCACAGTGCGTATTTCGCGAGATTACAACTTGGTTGGGTCGGTTGCGAGTACGTCGGCGTTAATCATTGAAGAATAGAGTAAACGATGCACGGTTAAGCGAGAATGGCGTCGAAAAGTTAGTTATTTGGTCGGATGGTGCTCATCCGTCCGGATGACATGTTACCCGTCTGGATGACATGTTATCCGTCCGGATGACATGTGGTCCGTCCGGATGACATGTTATCCGTCCGGATGACATGTGGTCCGTCCGGATGATATGTGATCCGTGCAGATGACACGTCTGTTTTGCATTATGAATACTGTTTTTGAGTGTTTAACGGAAGGAATACGTGCTGAGTTACCGGGACAGTGTAATCTCGCACTAGCACTTGAAATTCCATCAGTTCCGACCCGCTCTAACGGCCGGGAATCACCCCGCTCCATCAGAACTGGCCGTTCTTGACGGTTTCTCCGGTTTAGCTCGAGATCGCACAGTTCCTTGGTTGAATACATAGATTTAGGTGAGATTTCTTATAAAAAACATGTGGAAATCACCCAGATCTGAGTCGTCTATGGTGGAATGAGGTCACAACTTGAAGTTCATATGAACTCTTGGTGACATCACCTTAAAACACCTCAAATCAGTAGATTTCACGGCTAGAATTTGATTTTTAAAAGATAGAATGATGTAGAATTGAGTGTAGATCACAGAAGTACAAGTTTTTAGGTTGAAATCTTACAGGAATCGAGAGAAATAGAGAGAAAGGGTCCTGAAGCGTGTTTGTTCGAGTGGGAGCTGTCACATCATTGTTCAAGTGATGTGACATGGTATTTATAGGCAAAAGTGAGCTTCAGGACATCGTGAGTGTTAGTGTTTGTGATTGGTGTAGTATAGTGATAATGTATTGCGAAAATATGCGATTATCCTTCGAATAGTGATGTATGCGATATAGTTACATTATGATCCGAATCTCTAGTGCTAGGCGTAACGAGTATATCGAGTAGTAACAACGCACAAAAGTGCGGATTGTTACAGTCTCCCCTACTTTAGGAAATTTCGTCCCGAAATTAATCCAATAGGTAGACCTTTGAGAGTTGATCCTGGATAAGTAGCGATACAGTGAGCGATTTGACCGTAAGTTGACAGCGAGAACGTTTCGAATAAGAGGTCGACTGCGATAGCGAGAAGGCGACGTAAGACAAAAGTAATAATCCCACGAGTTGGCGTTCCAAGAGTACCTCGAGTTGCGAAGAATTTGTTAGTTCGATGCGATTGAAATTTTAAAGAACTTTGAAAGGTTTCTCATAACGTAGGGTTAACTGAGTCGATTGTTAACCAACGTTGCAAGGAAGTTTAGGTTTTAAACATTTTAAGGAATTCGAAAATGAAAACTGAGGTTACGGAAAATCTCCTAGGACCTGGGTTCAATGCTGAACTCGATGTCAACCCAACGTCTTAAGAAAGATTTCGTTTTGATATTGCAAAAGTTTTTAAAGAAAAAATGGACTTATGAGACTCCCCTTGGGCATGGAGTTAAGCTGCTTCGATGTTACCTCCACATTGTGAGGAAATTTCACTTGTCCAAAGGTTTTAATAAAAAATTTATAAAAATCAGTTTTTTTTTTCTTTTTTTTAACAGTTTGAAAAGTTAATTAACATCGAGCCCCACTTGGCACTTTCTCACGAAAGTTTGGTAATATGGTTAAAACACTTATATATAGGAAGTACCAACGGCGTATCCACCATGTTTCTCCATATCACTTCCGTTTCGTGAGGCGGTGTCATGTGGGCCGTTATGACACAGATAGAATTTTCGCTACCTCGGTCCGATCGATAGGAAGTCAGACCAAGTTGAAGATAGAATCGATTAGGTTAAAAAAGCGAGTTGAATTGCGAGCGTTGCTATAACAGCGTGCGCGAGTAGCCTGGTGACACGAAATGCTTATGCGCCGTGTCTGGTTAGGCGTCGAGCGGTAGACGATAAGCGTTTAGCGCGATGTCGATTAGATTCCACATTGAACCCGCATGGCATGTTTCCACGAGAGTTTGCTAACATGGTGAAACACCACGTTTAACCAGGCTAGTTTTGCCTCATGAAGCGATGTCATGCGTGTTATTACCACATAGGTTGTACCAAACGAGCGAATAAGCGGTAGATTATACACGATAAGCGATAAGCGATTAGGTGACTTAGTGAATAACGCAACACCAACAATGACGGCGATGATAAACTAGTTACGATGAGCGGCAGTTGTTGCGTTGCAAAGAATGGAGGTATGCGCAATTTTTGCGGTTCGATTCCATTGATTTACACCACAGAGGTTAACTGATGATGTGTGTAAAATGCAACATATAAATTACATCAAATGAGGCATAAAACTAACCCTTTTTAAGTACTAATGTTGGAAAAAGAGTGTTTTTGTCTTCCTTTTGTATTTTCAGGATTAAATGAGCTCAAATTCACAAAAGAAGCAAAAAGACAGCTAAATCTAACATAAATACAAGAAAAGGAACATAAGTGGACTGCCCGACCCCTCAACGGCATCTTCCCAAGCAAAATAGAGAAGGCAGAAGACTGAACACGCCCCATGCTCAGCCAGCACGGGGCCGTGCCCAAGAAGCAGCAGAAAAAACAAACCTATAGAAGCTTCTATTGCCCACCACGGGCCGTGTCCAGCGAACACGGGGACGTGGCGAAAGTACAGCAGGCGCATTAATTGTAATTGCGAATTACAATTAATGAAGAGAGAGAGTGTCAGACAGGCACGGGGGCGTGTCCAGCGGACACGGGGCCGTGCCCAGCCTTCTGTTCATTTCAACTCATCCCTTGGCACACCACCTCTCTCACACTTCACCCACCATCCACCACCACCATAACACCATCATCCACCACCATCATCCATTGTCCATCGTAGAGTGTGTGAGTCGTCTCGGGATCCAAGATTGATCGTAAGAGTTCTTGACAATCAAGGCCATGTTTGCCTAAGTCTCTTACATCACTTGGTGAAGACAAAGTGTCTAGTATAATACTTTTTATTTCTAATCTTTTGCACTTTTTATTTGGTTTTGTATTAATGACTTTAATAACTAGTTACTTATGTTGAAGGTGATCTTTCCTTATCGTTTGTCCGTGGTGTCTTGGCATTATTTTACTGTCTATATAAAATAAAAGATTTTCACCATTCATATCTCCACGGTCTATATGGAGGTATGTTGGCTACCTGGTCGGGGGTTAAGGGAACGGTTTGGTAAAGGTCTTGCCATTGTTCAGCGTTTAGAGGTCCTGCAATGGACCTGGGTCAAATTTAGTAGGACCTCCTTCAATGCTTCACGGTATTGGATGGCGGGGGTCCAAACTCTTTGATCCCCTCATAAGTTAACTACTATTAATACTATAACCCGGCTATTTAGGACTGTATCCCTGCTGACTCAGACTACTTAGCCGAGGGTAACGTCACCGCCAAAAGCGGGGCCTACCATAATATTGCATTAATAACTTAATTCATTATCTTCCAATAATCCACCCTTTTAGGATTGTATCCTTGCTGAATCAAACTACTGGGGTGAGGGTAACGTCACTTTCAAAAGAGGGGCCTACTACAATAACTAAGATAATCTCTTCATTATGTGCAAAAGTGCGGAAATAATCAAAGATTATACTAGATACGAGTCGGAACCAAGTGATTCATCTTGTCTATCTGTTTTTCTTTTTATTTTATTTTCAGCATTTTAGTTAGTTTTTATTTTTCTTAGTTTAAAAACATTTTTCTAAACTTTTTATTTTGATTAGACGTTGAGGATAAATCGGTACTAAAAGCTCTTGTGTCCTTGGACGACCTCGGTATCTTGCCAACACTATACTACGCTCACGATGGGTGCACTTGCCCATATGTGTGTTTAGTTTTAGTAAAATATCGTGTTTTATAAATTTAAAACTTGGCTAAAATAAGCGTTAAAGGGGCTTAAAATATACACCTAATATATATAACACTTCACACGCATCAAGTTTTTGGCGCCGTTGCCGGGGACACAAGGATTTTAAGAAAGTTAGGAATCAACGGCCTAATCGTATTTTTATTTTTCTTTTTAATTTTCTAGGATTTTCTTAGATTTTTCAGTTTCTGCAGAGCTCAGCACGGGCCGTGCCTGGTCGGACACGGGCTGTGCCCAGCATCATCACTGGCAGTTTTTATTTTCTGAGTTGCAGAGAGCTGAACACGGGGCCGTGTCGGTGCAACACGGGGTCGTGTCCAACTCCCAGTAACTGGGATCCAGAAAACAATTACTGTACCTCTGACCACGGGCCGTGTTCACTGAGCACGGGGCCGTGGTGAACAATCTGACCAACGTTCTTTTCTGTTTTTATTGCAGGACTTGGAACCTAGGCGCCACATTTGAACCTCCTACGTAGTGCATGAGCTCCAGTTCTAGTAGAGACATAAAAGAACCTCTAGAAGAACCCGAACGCTTTCTTAGAAAAAGACTTAAAGCTAAAAATCAAGAGAAAGTTTCGGGGGACCCACTTCCAATGGCCGACCAACGTACCCTCATGGATTACCTACGGCCCACCGTAGGCAATCTCATCGCCGCTATCAATGCACCGAATTTCGAAGCCAACAACTTCGAACTTCGGCCGCATTTGATACAAATGCTCCAAAACTCCGCAACCTTCCATGGGCTTGCGGACGAGGATCCCCATCTACATATTACTAATTTCTTGGAAATATGTGATACTTTTCGGATCAATGGAGCATCAAACGACGCCATTCGCCTTAGGATGTTTCCATTTTCACTAAAAGACCGAGCTAAGGCTTGGCTCAACACCCTCCCAGTTGGCTCGGTAAACACCTGGGATGAACTAGCCCAAAAGTTTCTATATAAGTATTTCCCTCCTGCTAAAACGGCTAAACTAATGACTTTAATTAATACATACTCACAAGAGGATGGGGAATCCTTATATGAAACTTGGGAAAGGTTCAAGGAGCTTCTAAGAAAGTGTCCTCATCACGGTCTAGCGGTATGGCAACAAGTATCCACTTTCTACAACGGATTGTTGCCCCACACAAGACAAACACTTGATTTAAGCTCCGGGGGACTTTTAGGTAATCGTCGCCCAAATGAAATATATAATCAAATTGAGGAAATTGCTCAAACCAATTTTCAGTGGCACACTCCCCGAGGTAATAAATCTATTGCCCCGGGCGCCCATAAGGTTGATGAAAGCACCTCTTTACAAGCCCAAATCGAGGCCCTCTCTTCGAAAATCAAAAAGCTTGAAATGACAAAAACGGCCTCGGTTATGGCTTGTGAAGGGTGTGGTGGGTCACATGAAAATTGGAGTTGTATGAAAGAATTAGATGAACAAGCAGAAACGGTAAACTACATTGATAATAGACCTAGGCCGTCGGGTCCTCCAACGGGTACCCACAACCAAGGATGGCGTAACCACCCAAATCTTGGTTGGAGAGATCCCGGCAATAGTAGTAACCAACAAAACCAACGAACTAATTTTCAACAACCACAAAATTTCTCTCAACAACAAGGTGGAAGAGAAAGGCTTGAAGATACCCTATCTCGCCTCATCTCCGACACCGAAAAGAAAAACTCGGATCGATTTCAACAATTGGAATCGAATTTTAGAAATCAACAAGCTAGCATTCAAAACGTTGAAAAACAATTAAATCAACTAGCTCAAAATTTCTCTGAGAGACCACAAGGCACGTTACCAAGTAATACCGAAACCAACCCAAAGGCGCAAGTACACCTCATTACGTTGAGAAACCGAACCGTGGGTCCCGAGGATGAGCCCTTGCCACTAATTGAAGGAAGTCAGCGCCAGAGCATTACTTCACCCACACCTCAACCAGAAAAGACTCCTTCAACAAATCAAGAGGTCACCAAGACTCATCCAATTCCGTACCCCGGTAGGTTAAATCGTCAAAAGACCGATGAGCAATTCGTAAAGTTCGAAAGTTTACTAAAACAATTGCATGTTAACATTCCTTTTATTGAGGTCCTAACCCAAATGCCTAAATATGCAAAATTCATGAGGGATTTCCTCACTCACAAAAGGAAAATTGAATCATTGCAATTAGTTAACTTAGGCGAAGAATGCTCAGCTTTAGTACTCAACAAACTTCCACAAAAGAAAATCGACCCCGGGAGCTTCACAATTCCTTGCTCGATTGGGGAGTCCCCCGTCCGTAATGCTTTAGCCGATCTTGGGGCTAGCATTAACCTCATGCCCACGTCAATGTTCAAACGACTCGGCCTAGGAACAAAAAGCCCTACAAAGATGAGCATACAACTCACCGACAGGTCCGTCAAATTTCCACAAGGTGTCGCTGAAAATCTACTGGTCAAGGTTGAGAATTTCGTCTTTCCAACCGACTTTGTCATCCTAGACATGGAAGAAGACACCGATGTCCCTCTCATCCTCGGGAGGCCATTTCTAGCCACCGCCCAAGCAGTGGTGGATATGAATGACGGAACTTTAACATTGAAGTTTGGGGATGAGGAAGTAAAATTTGAATGTGGAAAGAAAGTAGAGGAAGAAGATCCGGTCAACTACATGAAGGTCATAGACTCAAGCTTGGATGATGCTCTCCGACGGTGTAACATGGGATGCAATACATCCCCCTTGGGTAACATTTGACCAGGCTTTGGGTCTAGCCAAGGACCCTTATAAACGTGGCGCACCACGGAGGCATTCCGCGGAACTATCCTTAGTTTAATTTAGATTAATTTTTATGTTTTCTAGTTAGTTTTAATTTTCAAGAATAAAACACACTCATGGTGGTAGGGGATGAAAAGGGAAACGAGAAAAATGACCTCATGCACAAGAACAAGGCAACCCGGCATCAATCTCCATTACAGAAGGTTCAACACGGGCCGTGTCCAACCAACACGGCCCCGTGCTGAACCCCCTGCAGAAAAATACCCAGTTCAGGTAACTGGACACGGGCCGTGTTCACCAGACACGCCCCCGTGTCCAGGCTTCTGTTTCTTTTCTTTAATTTTTGTTACTGGCACCTGAACACGGGGCCGTGTCCAGACTACCAGTAACATAAATCTTTGCTTTTAACACCATTTTACACATCTAATCAACCTAAAAATTTATTTTTGGGACACATTGAGGACAATGTGTAATTTAAGTGTGGGGGGGATGCTAAAACCTTGAAATTTTGCAAGTCCTAATAACAAGCCTTACACAAAACTCTATTGGAACCCCTAAACACCCCAAATTTTTTTCAAAAATTTTCATTTTTTTTACTTGTCTAAAGTTTAAGTTAGGAATCATAAGATTAATAAGGTTATATTTTTACAAATTTACAACCGATAGCGTCGTGACAACAAGAACCAACATAAGAAAATTATGAAACGGCATGACAAGCTTAATTAAAATTTGATTATATATACTTGATCACATAAAAAACCCATTCCCACAAAAGTGAGTTTTGAGCCTTTATTGAGCATACAAATTTACATCTATAGACTAAATGCTCATTTTTCATTTCTTGTGTGAATAGCCGCTTAGTTCTTATGACTCTAGAACTTGCCATGACGATACATTCCCGGTCCTTATCGACTTAAACCCGAGTAAGTAAATGATAGAGGCATTAGGACTAACCCTTTTTTCTTCTACACCATTATTTTTTTCTTTTTTTTTACCACCTACCCAAAATCCCCCTAGTTAGCCCCTTTGAGCCTAAACCTTTTCATTTCATAACCCAAACCAAACACCCTTTTACCCACCAAAACCTTTTTTATTTTTAACCCTTTGTTTTGGTAACAAGTTCGGTTTTTCGTATGATCAAAAAAAAAAAAATGTGTTGATGATGAAGCAAAAGAAAATAAACAAACAAGTTCATCAAAAATAACTTTGTTTGAAAAATAGCTTCATCAAAATAAAAAGTTACAAAAATAGAAAGTCCTACGAAAACCGACACTTGTTATGCTTTTTCACCCTTTTACTAACCACTAACCCAACCACCTACCTTTAACCCAAGCCTAACCCCTCACCCGCAAAGTCCTCTTGATATTTACAAAGGTATAAAAGTTAAAAAGGAGGAGGATTGATTGCTTGGCAAGCCTATGGTAGGAGTAAGTTCCATGCCGCTCTCGAGTGATTCACTAAAAATACACCTTCGGCCGAGTGTGAGTGATTTCTCCTGTGAGGAATGTGAACTTGTATATAAATGGAATTTTAAAAAGGCATGTTATGCCCAAATAAGTAATTTCTCCTATGAAACGTTCTAAACAAATTATAACGAATAGGATTGTAAATAGATAAAAATAAAACCCAAAAAGATCTTGGATTCCCAACACTCTATGACAAGCCCAAAACCTTCTCTTCTACCCATTCCATTTGGGAGTGTAAGCCACATATTAAAGAGTTTTTCTTGAGGACAAGCAAAAGTTCAAGTGTGGGGGTATTTGATGTGTGTAAAATGCAACATATAAATTACATCAAATGAGGCATAAAACTAACCATTTTTAAGTACTAATGTTGGAAAAAGAGTGTTTTTGTCTTCCTTTTGTATTTTCAGGATTAAATGAGCTCAAATTCACAAAAGAAGCAAAAAAAAAAACAGCTAAATCTAACATAAATACAAGAAAAGGAACATAAGTGGACTGCCCGACCCCTCAACGGCATCTTCCCAAGCAAAATAGAGAAGGCAGAAGACTGAACACGCCCCGTGCTCAGCCAGCACGAGGCCGTGCCCAAGAAGCAGCAGAAAAGACAAACCTATAGAAGCTTTTATTGCCCACCACGGGCCGTGTCCAGCGAACACGGGGGCGTGGCGAAAGTACAGCAGACGCATTAATTGTAATTGCAAATTACAATTAATGAAGAGAGAGAGTGTCAGACAGGCACGGGGGCGTGTCCAGCGGACACGGGGCCGTGCCCAGCCTTCTGTTCAGCCTATAAATAGGAGTGCTTGGTTTCATTTCAACTCATCCCTTGGCACACCACCTCTCTCACACTTCACCCACCACCCACCACCACCATAACACCATCATCCACCACCATCATCCATTGTCCATCGTAGAGTGTGTGAGTCGTCTCGGGATCCAAGATTGATCGTAAGAGTTCTTGACAATCAAGGCCATGTTTGCCTAAGTCTCTTACATCACTTGGTGAAGACAAAGTGTCTAGTATAATACTTTTTATTTCTAATCTTTTGCACTTTTTATTTGGTTTTGTATTAATGACTTTAATAACTAGTTACTTATGTTGAAGGTGATCTTTCCTTATCGTTTGTCCGTGGTGTCTTGGCATTATTTTACTGTCTATATAAAATAAAAGATTTTCACCATTCATATCTCCACGGTCTATATGGAGGTATGTTGGCTACCTGGTCGGGGGTTAAGGGAACGGTTTGGTAAAGGTCTTGCCATTGTTCAGCGTTTAGAGGTCCTGCAATGGACCTGGGTCAAATTTAGTAGGACCTCCTTCAATGCTTCACGGTATTGGATGGCGGGGGTCCAAACTCTTTGATCCCCTCATAAGTTAACTACTATTAATACTATAACCCGGCTATTTAGGACTGTATCCCTGCTGACTCAGACTACTTAGCCGAGGGTAACGTCACCGCCAAAAGCGGGGCCTACCATAATATTGCATTAATAACTTAATTCATTATCTTCCAATAATCCACCCTTTTAGGATTGTATCCTTGCTGACTCAAACTACTGGGGTGAGGGTAACGTCACCTTCAAAAGAGGGGCCTACTACAATAACTAAGATAATCTCTTAATTATGTGCAAAAGTGCGGAAATAATCAAAGGTTATACTAGATACGAGTCGGAACCAAGTGATTCATCTTGTCTATCTGTTTTTCTTTTTATTTTATTTTCAGCATTTTAGTTAGTTTTTATTTTTCTTAGTTTAAAAACATTTTTCTAAACTTTTTATTTTGATTAGACGTTGAGGATAAACCGGTACTAAAAGCTCTTGTGTCCTTGGACGACCTCGGTATCTTGCCAACACTATACTACGCTCACGATGGGTGCACTTGCCCATATGTGTGTTTAGTGTTAGTAAATTATCGTGTTTTATAAATTTAAAACTTGGCTAAAATAAGTGTTAAAGGGGCTTAAAATATACACCTAATATATATAACACTTCACACGCATCAACTGACATCAGACCCCACATGGCCTTTTTCCACGAAAACCCGCTGATATGACTAAAACACCTTGCTTTAATCATATGAGCTTCATCTTGTGAAGCGAGGTCATGTGTGCTAACTTAACACGAACACCACAGATAACGGTAGGCGACAGCGATAGATTGATACACAGCAAGCGATATAGGTTCACATAATAAGCGATAGAGATTGCGAGATACACATGACAAGCGATTGCGATTAGTCGAGTTTTGTTTCGAATAAGTTTAACGTTACGTTGCGACGCACCACAGTTATCGAGGAGGGTAGAATAGGTCCTCACTCAACAACATCGTGAGCGTTTTTGTACTTGATTGAGATTCGTTGCAACAGACTTATGACCGGTCTTGCGTCGATGCAATTGTCCTGCGAGGTAGACTCCCCATAGTCCATCGATGAGGCGATTGCACTGCATTTGCAGACTTACGGCAAGTCTCGCGATGATACGGTTTGTTACGCCTTGCGATTGAGTGTAATGTGTTGAAAATAATCACAATAGTATAATAGGTCTAATAACGTTCAACTCCACAGGCACTTTCTGCACGAAACTTCAGTAGTATGGTAAGGCACACCTTGCCTTACCCCTATTACTTAAATCTCGTGTTTCGGTGTCATACTTTGCTGAAACGCTTGTGGCACCTTAGAATTCACTACGATCTCCGTGCACTGACCCAAATAATCCCGTGTGCACCCGTGATTAATCGTTCCTTGCATGTTTATCGTACCTCGTTCTAAGAGTGTAGTGAGGGTAAAACACATTATTTCGTGATATAGTATTTAGTATGTGTGTGGATCTAGTCTAAGTGCGACGATTAGAGAGCGGAAGAGAAAACGAAAACGAGAGTTAATGTTACACATATTGGCAACATCGAGTAATAGAGTAGGTTCAAAACTTAGAAATTAACGTCAAAAATCGTATCATTACAACTTTATCCTACGCTTGCTAGGTGTTTGATGTTGAAGACTTTTGCTGGAGCTGTTGTTGTTGTACTCAGGTTCATGGTTCGATGCGGTAGTTGCGGGTGAAATGACCGTAACGGTTGCAGTTACTACAGTAGCGACAGTCAGCCCCAACTGGATGATGATAGGTGCATGAGTAACACTGGTGATGAGCTCCAGTGTAAGCTCGTTTTGGACACACCGGAACTGTTTGAAGAGGTTTCGGTCGTAGCAGTTCGGTTGTTGATGAACTCGGGCTTGAAGTCTTTCATTTGCGGCTGGGTTTATCGGTGTCTCGCGATGAGGTGTCGTTATTGGAGGCTTCGTCTGAGGACTCACTGGCAGAATCCTTGATCGAGTCGTTGGAAGAACCGTCGGCAGAGTCATCAGAAGAATCGTCGGTAGAGTCATCAGAAGAATCGTCGGTAGATCCGTCAGAGGAATCGTCAGCAGATTTGTCAGAAGACTCGTTACTAGGATCCCCTGAAGGATTAATGTCGATCGCTTGATAAGCTTGCTTGACAGGATTCTTGGAGAAAACCCCTTCCATGAGTCGTTTGTTGTTGATTTCTGCGGCTAAGCGGTAGGTTTCTTCGATGGTAGCTGGTCTTGTAGCTTCGACAAAATCACCCACACACTCAGGCAAGCCGCGAATGTACTTCGAAATGGCTTTTTCTGAAGTGTTGACTTGACTCGGGCAGATTATGCAAAGCTGTTTGAACCTAGCGGTGTAGCCAGCGTTATCACCTTCGAATTGCTTGATTTTCCAAAATTCGTCTTCCAATTTCTGAATCTCGTGGGGAGGACAATATTCCTTCTTCATGAGCTCTTTCAGCTCATCCCAAGAGAGAGCATAAGCTGCGGAGATCCCACGTTTGTTACGTTCGGCGGTCCACCAGTCGAGTGCTCGCGATTGAAATACTCCGGTAGCGTAAGTAGTACAGAAACTATCGGAACACCCACTTTGACGAAGGGTAACTTCGATAGAGTCGAACCACCGGAGTAGTTGAGAAACACCTCCTTCACTCGTGAAGACCATCGGATCACAGGCTTTGAAGTGTTTGTAAAGAAATGTAGATTGCGGCTCTTCTGTCTTAACGTCTTCCGAAGTTCGAGAGTTGATAAGAGAGTGCACTCGTGTGGCAATCTGAGGAATGACTTTGACCACCTCCCTGGTCACAAGTGAAGCAATCCTCTTCTCGCCCCTTTGTTTGGCTCGTCTCTTTACTAACATTCTCGACGTAGAGTTGTTGGAAGGCATCTAGACAGAAAGAGACTTGGAGTGAGATTCGATCATAATGGTTTTTGAGTTTTGCGGTGCGATAGAGCGCGTTCAAAACTTGATGCGATAGTGTAGTAGTAACGCGAATCACATAGGAGCCACATAGGAGACACGAATCTCCTAATTCCTCACACAACGACTTGTTTGTTCATACGTATATATATATTTATATAGTTGTAATTTGTAATTATACACATACAAGTCGATTTAGAACATGCGAGGACGCGTTGAGATGAGAAAACGAGAGCGAAGGCGATAGATTATGCATTAGTTTTGTTGCGAACATTCGGGTTTCGTTTTAGATTGCGATGGCTGTGCGAATTGTGTGTTTATAAAACAAGGAGTAAAAATCGTTAAATCGAGAAATCGATAACACATAAAGCGTAATTACGTTCATTAAAGCGTAAAACCAGCGAATCGTAGGTTTAGTAAAACATTCGGAATGCCTCGGGTGTTTAGGCGTCGACTACCCAAGGTAACTCTACTATATTTAACAAGTTTGTGCATGCGCGTTGACCTAGAAGGCTTCATGCTTCCACTAGGATGCAGCTCATGGCACTTGTCTTCCTAGTCATCGCGTGGCTCGAGTTATCGTGATAGTCGAGTCCTTGGTGAGAGCTTTTGAAAACCAATTTAGAGAGTGGAACGACTTATTAAGGTACGAGTTTCACCCCTGACTTAACAGCTTCGTCCCTAATTGTGGTTATTCTCTTCGAATAAATTCATGAGTTCCACTAGATTTTGAAATGAAGACTTTCGTCGAGATGTGGACGTCACTCCTAACTCGATGAAAGGTTCTCGTGCTAGAAAAATTGCGCTGAATGAGCAATATCGTCGAGAGTTCTTGGTTTTCACACCTGGTCTTGACAGGATCACCCGGTTTCGTTATGCGAGTACTTTTGAAAACACGTGTTTTGTGTCAGCCTTAGGAAAGGCCAAGTAGTATTCCAGCCTTAGGAAAGGCTTCTCCGTGTGAAATTGTAGTACGCGGTGTTCACACAAAGTTGTATCTTTCAGCAATTTCGATCGAGAGTATCAAGTAGGCCCGATACAAACCCTACTGGTTTGTACGAGTCGGCCTGTTGGTACTTAGACTATAGACTAAGTCAATTTCTAAGACGTCGACCCGGACTAGGTCGAGTCTGGCCTAATTCCCAATAGTTATGTCTCTGATACCAATCTGTCACACCCCAACCGATGGCGGAATCATCGGGGCGCGGCACTAGGCAAATCAAATTGCTCAAGAGAATCCATAATAACTATGTTGCGACAATATTTAATACATTCGTTATCCCATACTAACAAATAATACAATCACATAAGTTGTCACAGATTTCTTGTCCTCTCGAACAATGCAAATCCGACAACCTAGATTTTAGTTGAGTTTCTAGACTTCCTAGCTTGATTTGAAATAGTCTGCGATCTAACCTGCAACATACGTTAAAATATTTGTCAATACAAAAGTATTGGCGAGTATACAGGTTTGATATGTATAGCGTAATAGATAAAAAGTGGAGCGAATTTCCAGTATGCAAGAACGTAACACACGACATACATACTCACAAAGCTGATACTACCAACTAAGTCCTCGATGCTCGAATATGCGATGGCAAACTAGACCCCGTCGGGTGCAATAGTACTATACTAGTCATGGTGGGACGTCGCGAGTATAAGCCCTAGCACATATGCAACTAGCATCACGTATATCTATGCATAACAGTTATTCGCAAGTGATAATTTGATTGATTGAATAATTCGTTTGATAAGTTCGATTTGCTAGAAACGTATGTTACACCCAAAATATGATTAAAAAGGGTTCAAGTATACTCACAGTGCGTATTTCGCGAGATTACAACTTGGTTGGGTCGGTTGCGAGTACGTCTGCGTTAATCATTGAAGAATAGAGTAAACGATGCACGGTTAAGCGAGAATGGCGTCGAAAAGTTAGTTATTTGGTCGGATGGTGCTCATCCGTCCGGATGACATGTTACCCTTCCGGATGACATGTTACCCGTCCGGATGACATGTTGCCCGTCCGGATGACATGTTACCCGTCCGGATGACATGTTACCCGTTCGGATGACATGTGGTCCGTCCGGATGATATGTGATCCATGCGGATGACACGTCTGTTTCGCATTCTGAATACTGTTTTTGAGTGTTTAACGGAAGGAATACGTGCTGAGTTACCGGGACAGTGTAATCTCGCACTAACACTTGAAATTCCATCAGTTCCGACCCGCTCTAACGACTGGGAATCACCCCGCTCCATCAGAACTGGCCGTTCTTGACGGTTTCTCCGGTTTAGCTCGAGATCGCACAGTTCCTTGGTTGAATACATAGATTTAGGTGAGATTTGTTTTAAAAAAACATGTGGAAATCACCCAGATCTGAGTCGTCTATGGTGGAATGAGGTCACAACTTGAAGTTCATATGAACTCTTGGTGACATCACGTTAAAACACCTCAAATCAGTAGATTTCACGGCTAGAATTTGAGTTTTAAAAGATAGAATGACGTAGAATTGAGTGTAGATCACAGAAGTACAAGTTTTTAGGTTGAAATCTTACCGGAATCGAGAGAAAAGGTCCTGAAGCGTGTTTGGTCGAGTGGGAGCTGTCACATCACTGTTCAAGTGATGTGACATGTTATTTATAGGCAAAAGTGAGCTGAAAGGTGTTTTGGGTCGGATGGCCCTTCTGTCCGAATGGGTATCCATCCGGATGGCCCATCCGTCTGGATGGCTATCCGTCCGGATGGCCACTCCGACGCGATGGACTTCTCCGTTTTTAAGCATTGCGATCGACTTTGAAGTGCGTGCTTTTTATATTATTATTATTATGTATACCTATAGATATCACTAGGGGTCGTATTTACGTATCCATAATCCACAGTTTCGGTAATTACAGTCGGTTTTCGTTTCGAGTATGCGATTATTAGCGACGTTTCATGGCCATCAAGGAGGGTAGCATAGGTCCTTTCTTGATGTCATCGTGAACGTTATTGTGTTTTTTGCCACAAAGACTGACGGGGTACCGTTCACTCGTATTGTCATCATCGTCACGACGACTGGAGCTATAGCACTCACCCGAGAGTTCTTGTTAGCGTTATTGTCTGCGTTTCGACACATCACGGCCACCGAGGAGGGTAGAATAGGTCCTCACTCAGTGCCATCGTGAGTGTTAGTGTTTGTGATTGGTGTAGTATAGTGATAATGTATTGCGAAAATATGCGATTATCCTTCGAATAGTGATGTATGCGATATAGTTACATTATGATCCGAATCTCTGGTGCTAGGCGTAATGAGTATATCGAGTAGTAACAACGCACAAAAGTGCGGGTTGTTACAAAACCACAAAATCGTCTGTGCCTTCAGGTAACGAGAGAATAGGTGCGCTAGAAAGTCTCTCCTTTAAGTGCTGAAACGCGGACTCCTGTGCATCACCCCAACGTTAGGTGACACCCTTCTGAGTTAGTGAAGTGAGAGGTTGCACAATATTTGAGAAATCCTTGATAAATCTTCTGTAGTAACCCGCCAAACCCAAGAATTGGCGGATTTCAGTTGGCGTACGAGGTGCAGGCCTGTTCTTGATCGAGTCAACCTTGGATGGATCCACATGAATCCCATCCCCGTTTACCACGTGACCTAGGAAATGGACTTCACGAAGCTAAAAGTCACATTTCGAAAACTTAGCATAAAGCTGCTCTACTCGAAGAAGTTCCAAAATGAGTCGTAGGTGATGCTCGTGTTCCTCCTGGCTCTTAGAATAGATCAGGATGTCGTCGATGAAAACAATAACGAACTTATCCTGGTAAGGTTTGCACACTCGGTTCATGATATTCATGAAGACCGCAGGTGCGTTTGTCAATCCGAAAAGCATAACAAGGAACTCGTAGTGCCCGTAACGAGTCCTGAATGCTGTTTTAGGGATGTCCTTGTCTCGGACTCTCAGCTGATGATATCCCGATCTCAGATCAATCTTTGAGTAGAAGCTCGACCCTTGCAACTGGTCGAATATGTCATCGATACGCGGGAGAGGATAACGATTCTTCATGGTCACCTTGTTGAGTTCACGGTAGTCAATACACATTCGGAAGGTGCCGTCTTTCTTCTTCACAAACAAGACTGGAGCTCCCCAGGGCGAAGAGCTAGGTCGAATGAAACCCTTGTCTAATAGATCTTGTAGTTGTGTGGACAATTCTTCTAGTTCTGATGGAGCTAAGCGATATGGTGCACGAGCTATTGGTGCTGCTCCAGGAGCTAGCTCAATTTGAAATTCGACCTGACGATGAGGTGGAAGACCAGGTAATTCCTCGGGAAATACCTCAGGAAAATCGCGTACAATAGGAATGTCTTCTATCTTCTTCTCTTTCATGGAGGTGTCAGAAACGAGGGCTAGAATAGCAGTGTGGCCCTTTCACAAACACTTCTGGGCCTTAAGGAAAGAGATGATGCCTACTACTGCACCACTCTTGTCACCACGAATCACGAGGGGTTCTTCACCAGAACGAGGGATACAGACAATTTTCTCCTGGCAAAGAATTTCTGCTTGATGTTGAGATAACCAATCCATCCCAATGACAACGTCGAAGCTACCAAGAACAATAGGAATGAGGTCGATAGAGAAGGTCTGATAAGCAAGAACAAGATTACAACCCTTAACTATGTATGTGGCCTCTAAACTTTTACCATTTGCTAGTTCTACAATGTGCTTGGTGTTCAGAAGTGTTGGAGTACGCTTAAGCATCTGACTAACTTTTAAGGACACGCAACTAGTATCAGCACCTGAATCGAATAAAATAGTAACATAGAAGTCGTCCAGTAGGAACTTACCCATCACAACATTGGGATCGTTATTTGCATCACCCTGACCAATCACGAAGACACGTCCCCTGGCACCGTTGCCATCAATGTTACCCCCATTGTTGTTCCCATTTCCTTGGTTGTTGTTGTTGTTCTGATTCTGATTCAACTGTGGACAATGTCTCTTGAAGTGACCCTCAGCACCACACTGAAAGCATCCCTTATTACCCTGCTGTTGCTGCTACTGGTTCTGTGGAGTTTGCGGCTGCTGTTGACGATTCTGATTCACAGGATGTGAGCTCCTGCAATCCTTGGTAGCGTGACCCAGCTTATTACATCTCTGATAATGACTCTTGTTGCACGGCCTGCTGTGGTGCAAATTACATCGATTGCACTTAGGGTGATTTTCCCTGTATCCACCCTGACCCTGATTCCTAGAAGACTGCTGATTGGGGCTCTTGTAGTCGTCAGTTCTCCGCTACTGAGACTGAGACTGAACAGAAGTAGAACCTTTGCTTGAATTTCCATCCCATTTACGCTTGTTGCCGCTAGGAGCATCTGAAGTAGCTCTAGCACTAATACGCTTGGGCAGCTTGTTTTGCTCAACTGCCTGATCTGTGAGACGGTGGGCTAGCCGTATGACCTGCTGGATAGTACCAAGGTTAGCCGCAGTCACATGGCTCTGAATCTCTGGCACTAGACCCTTGAGGTATAGCTCGATACGCTTGATACGAGGATCTACCATAGTAGGACACAGTGCAGCTAGTTCGTTCGATCTCTTCGTATACGCCTCTATTTCAGACCCCGTCATCTTCAAGTTATAAAACTCTACTTCCAGCTTGTGAATGTCGTCGCAATGACAACACTCCTCTTTGATCAGATCTTTGAACTCGTTCCATGGGGTGGCATTAGCAGCTGCCGACCCTAGCATTTGTACTTGCGCGTTACATCATGTCAACGCAACACCCTCGAGTGTTCCAGTAGCAAACTTTACCCTACGAGCCTCAGGGCATTCACACATTTCGAAGACAGACTCCATTGTCACACCCCAACCAATGGCGGAAACATCGGGATGAGACGAAGTGTGAAGATTGCTAGAGACAACATAACGCTATTTGTGACAATATTTAATAAACCGATTTCATTTCATAATTCATTTGTCAACATTACAAGGAAATCAAATAACATCAAGTTCAAGGGAAATAAAATACAACATAATCAAAATTGATACAACGATTAAACCTAAACGTCTATATGTGTATCTAGGCATCGGCGCTACTTCATTTCATAGCATCATCATCCTTAACCTGTAACATGTTTAAAATAAAGTTCAATGCGAAAGCAAAGGCGAGTATATAAAAGGCGAGTATACAAGTTTGGTACATACGTATCAAAAGATAAGTTTAAACAATTCCATGTGGCAAACTCTTGATACGAGATAAATTATAAAATTGGCATGTGTCAAACATATCAAACCAATAATGAAACGCAAAATGCTCATGACATAACCACAAGTCTACGGGCGGGTCGTTAATCCTATAGGGCTACATATGTCATGGTTTGGCTCGTACGAAGTTAATGATAAGTCTAACACATAATGCCCTCAACCCAAGTTTAAAGTATCAAGTAATCAAATAAGCATGCGTGTAATAGGAATGTTTATGTATTTTGATAAAGTTTGTGTGTAAGTTTATAAACAACATGTTACACCCCAAAAAGTGGTAAACGAAAAGGGGTTCAAGTATACTCGCAAGGCTTGCATATGCTTTCTGATTATCCAATCGTTGACGAGTAGTGCGATTTGGAGTCCAAATGTATAAAGGTTAAAGTTTAAGGTAGGTTTAGAGTCGAGATTCGAAATTTAAGACAACATGAAAATAACATATGAGAATAACATGTGAAAATGATCATCTAATACATATGATACTTGTTCTTGACACTATGTAACTCCAAGGAGTTTATATGGTTTCATGGAACAAGGTTCCATTAGAATCGTAACAAGTTATCACACTATAGGATGATGTAATCTAGTACTTGACATATGAACACTAGTTCATCATCTAAGATTCGATTATTTGGATTATGTGGTTATGTATCGTATAGGTTATATAGATATATTAATAAGTCCAAAAGATTAATAGTTCAAGCATGAGGTAGAAGATTAACATCTTCATTTAGGTACCTCTAATGTCATAGAAATCATGTAGGAGGTAGGAAGAACAAGCTTCCATTTAGGTACATCTTAAGTGTTCACCACTACACTTGATGTAAGAACAACCAAGGAGGGTCATGAACTAATAACAATACAAGAATAAGAATCAACTATACTATGAGAAATCATCAAGGCATGTGGGGATTCTATGTTGGGCATCCCAAGTTGACCCATAATCTCACCTTCATCAAGCTTGAAGCTTGAACATGACTTGTGGGTTAATAACCCTAACTAAAACCGAAAGTATTTGAGGTTTATCCTCTGATGTTGTATGTCTCAACCTTGTTTTTAAGCCTAACCAACCATAAGATAAGTTGTAAGCATTAGGACATAGGTGTGAGATGAGTTAGACTCAAGTTTGATAAGTTTAAACAAGTTTTGAAAGAGTTTAAGACATAACAGAAAGTTTATGGACCTTTTTAGGGCAATTCAAGGTCTGATTTCTCCAAGGAGAGATCAAGGAATCGAGCCCAAAGATTATCCAAGCAATTAGTTAGAAGAATCAAGTGATTTGGTTGAGTTTTGAGCAAGTTATGTTCACTTTTGTAAAGAGGTATGAATCTGCCCGAATTTCTGATTTGCTAGAGTTTTGAGAGTGATTTATGAGAGATTAGAGGGTGTTTGTAAAGTGTTTTGAGCTTGGAGGAGGTGTGTATTTATAGGGGAAGAGTTAGGTTAAGTTGGTGGGTGTTTAATGGAGGTTTAGAGGTGATTGGAAGAGGAGAATTGGTGGGATTTCGTGCAATATCGCGGAGTTTTCAAAATTCTGCCCGCCCAGACCCCCTTACGGACCGTAAGGGGGGCTTTGCGGTCCGTAAGCCATGGTCAGGAACAATAAAATTTTATTTTTTTGTTTTATTGTTTTGCAACATGTCCCAAAGTTTTAAGTTACGGGTTTTATGATTAATTTAAGGTTTCTAGGCATATGAAACATGTTCTAAAGGTTGCATATGTGCAAAAATAAATATGTTTACGCATAAGGTTCTTATGTAAGTATTGTACAAAGTGTGTATGCCACGTATTGGTAGATTTATCATACGTTTGCATGTATTACGAATCGCGTTCCACGTGTATGAGTGTATGAATGTATAAAGTATGATTTGAAATAAAATACAAGTTTCATTACCAGTCAAGTCTTGAATTACAATGGTTATAATGAAGCGAAGCATCCAAGGTTGCAAAGCTTCCAAAAAAATAGAGTTTCAAGCAATGGTTTTCTAAATGTAGAAAGTTTGAAAACGCAGGGCGTTACAGTCTCCCCTCCTTTAGGAAATTTCGTCTCGAAATTTATTCGCGAGGAAGACTTGAAAGAGTTTTGGTAAAAAAAAGTGATTATTTAAGCTAAGACTTGGAAATTTTTGAAACGTTTTGAAAAGTACGAAATCTTGGGAGAATCATCATAATAGGTTTGTAAAATGATTTGTTTGGCAAATGGTTTTGGGGCATAAGCATGGGTGAACGTGTATTGGTAAAATGATTGTGAATAGCTAAATTTGGAGTTGTTTTACAAATGTGTGGTATTTACGAAGGATGTCTTAATAAAATAGTTTGTAATCAATACCAGTGAGGTAGGTTGCATATGAGGTTTTAAGGGTAGTGTAAAAACCACATGTAAAAATTGCTTTTGAGTGGAACGAGAAAGTTTGGTACTTTAAATAAAGTATTAATGGCCTACTAATATGTTTACCAGGAATAAGAATAGGAAGATGGTTTTAAAGGTAATGAGATAAGTTAGGATGCGATTGTTTGAACAAGCTTGATTGTGAACGAGGTTTGTATGAAAGAAAAGGATAAAGGAGAATAATACGAGTATAGAATGAACGAATGACTCTTAAAGAGTGCAAGTATAAGAATAGCATAAGTGTTGGATAGATGAACGCAGTGTGTTAAGGATGAAGTCTCGTCGTGGATAATCAGATATAATGCGTTTGTGAGTTGTCTAAAGTTGTATTAGGTCTAAATAGGTCTGTAAAACACTGAATTTCTCATGACACGTTTTACGAAAGTTTGGTAACGTGGTGAAAACACTTATATATAGGAAGTACCAGCGGCGTATCCACCATGTTTTGACCACATTACGTCCGTTCCATATTCGGTGCCATGTTACGTTCCGTGTCTTACCATACACAATAGTACACTCTATGGTTCTCATACGCCTATCACTATAATCCCGTGTGCGCCCGTGATTATATTGATCGTCGCATGATCCGCATAGCTTATACTAGTTGTGTATGAATTTGGGGTAGGTACACTAAAAAATAAGAATGTGTGCGTATAAGAATAAAGTATGTAAGCAAGTCCATGCTTAAGTATGTATAGGACCCACGTAAGCGAATCCCTCGGGTTCCGCTCGCGTACGGGCACGAATGTATGAATCATGAATATGTATGAAAGATAAGTATGAGTATAAGTGTAAGTTATGAATACGCATGCGAATGTATGTATAAACATATGACGTATGAGTATGATATGAACATGAGTATAAGTATAAATGTATTGTAATGGTTATGAGTAAGAGTATGAGCATAGCGTGTATGAAAATGGGTATATGTGTGAGTACAAACATAAGTATAAGTAGGATGTATGATTGTAAGCATGAATATGAATATTAGTGTAAACGTGAGTGTAAGTATAATTCTAAGAATATGAATATAAATTTGAATATAGGTGTAACATATGAGTACAACGTAAAATGTATAAATCGCGACTATTAGTGTATGAGTTAATGATTTTTATATATGGTATGAATTTAAATACGTATAAGATCAAGTGGTTTGAGTATAAAAGAAACAAAACTGAGTAGTACATGTGAAGTAGTCGTGAGGTATAAACTAGAACACGTGAAATGACGTGCATGTATAGTTGTTCGAGCAACGTTAAATTTTATCGAATCAAGATAGATTGATTTTAGTTGGAGGGTAAAATATAGTTTGTACATGTAAAAGGATAACAGTACTCATTGGTTAAGCGTAATGTATTTCGTAACGAATGGAAATGCTACTTTTGTTTCAAAAGAGTTTACGTAAACCGAAGATGATCGATCTGCATGAAGCCTTCTTGCCCACGTGGTTTGTAAATGGGTGTAGGAAAAAGGTTTTCGATAAAAAGTAAGTTCGTTTCATCAAACAAGAAATTATGAATTTAGGAGGTTCTTGTAAAAACGAGGCTCCTTAGAAAAGAAAATTTAACAAAAGGACTTAGTGATTGTTAAAAGTTTTAGCAAATGATTTGTTGATGTTGAAAGGAGTATTTGGTAAAACATTCATATAGCACCTACAAGATCCTATAAGTAATTGAGAAAGGTTGGTTTGATTTTGATTAAGAATGGAAGTCTCTAGTATGATGATATAACGTGTGCGTGTTTTAGTGATTAATTTGAATATGAAGTTCATGGGCAAGAGTTTCATTGGACCGACTAAATTGATAGGCAACATTTCGTAAGGTTTTGAGGTTCGAGTAACAAAACGTTTTAAGACATGATTAGGAATCTCGTGTATATGAGTTGGGTGAAAATAGATTGTAGAATAAGAAGTACGCTTGATAAAACAATGTATTTTGAAGTCGGTATAAGTAGGTATTTTGAATAATGATAAACAATTTAGGTATAAAATATAATTGAGTTTGCATAATAAGATATCTTGAAGAGACGTTTTGGTAACGATCACCTAGGTAAGGGAATCACCCCTAACTCGTTGGTGAGGTCGTTTTTAAGAAAAAAGGGAGTGGAGTTAATCGTCAAGGTAAGGAAATCACTCCTATCTCGATGATATGTCCCCACTCGTCGTTACAAGGAATACAAATTTAAATTATATGAAATCATGCATATGTATAAATGTGTGAAAAGAATTTAATATGTTGTGTGTGTGTGAGGAGAAAATACCGAAAGTAAATTCGTATTTGAAAGATTGCATCGTATAAAATAAATAATATAACATATGTTTGATCAAAGTTGGGATGGTTCCAAAATGGAACTTTGACTAACCAAAGTAGTCGTAAAGTCTTTTGAATTTGAGGAGCATGTTTTGGCCTAATAGGTGGAATACTCTCGCTGACAAGTCGGTTAACGGTAATTACCCTTCCGGTTACTACATTTCCCAAATCAATTGAAATTTCGAGACTTGGCGGGATTTATGAAAATCAAAGAGTGGAACTAGTCGACAAGGTGCGGGTTTCACCCCTAACTTGGCGATTTAGTATCCTAAGTGTGGTTGGTACTCGTCTGGTCAAAATTTGATTTCAACACTTTGACGAGGGTCCACTAGAATTCAAAATTTGAATTTCTTCATCAAGGTGAGGATTTCACTCCTAACTTGGTGGTGAATTTCGTGTAAGAAAAGAAAAGAAAAGTAGAAGGATTGAGAGTCATTCACCAAATTGTGGGTTTCACGCCTATTTTGGTGAAGTCGTCTCGTTTGTGTATTATGAGTGTTTTCGGATTTAGAAATATTGAGTAAAATGCATGAGGGACGTGTATGTCAAAGGAATACGCAAACAAGTATAAACACGTAAGAGGGCATATCAAGAATGGTACATAAATAATGAAATGATAAATCAAGTATTAACACATAGAGAAATAGGTCAAGAATAATACGTAAAGGATCGAACAACGAAACAAGTATTAACACATAATAAGACAAGCATTAATGCATAAGAATAACATGTCGAATATTACCCACGAGTGATATACATGTTTAAAAGAGCATAAATAAGAAACAAATAAAGTATCATGTAGTAGTTCAAGCAAAATATGCGAATAAGGCTTTAAAACTATAGACTAGGTAAAAGCATTCCTACTTTTCCTAATTCCCTATAGTTATGGCTCTGATACCAATCTGTCACACCCCAACCAATGGCGGAAACATCGGGATGAGACGAAGTGTGAAGATTGCTAGAGACATCATAACGCTATTTGTGACAATATTTAATAAACCAATTTCATTTCATAATTCATTTGTCAACATTACAAGGAAATCAAATAACATCAAGTTCAAGGGAAATACAATACAACATAATCAAAATTGATACAACGATTAAACCTAAAAGTCTATATGTGTATCTAGGCATCAACGCTACTTCATTTCATAGCATCATCATCCTCAACCTGTAACATGTTGAAAATAAAGTTCAATGCGAAAGCAAAGACGAGTATACAAGTTTGGTACATACGTATCAAAAGATAAGTTTAAACAATTCCATGTGGCAAGCTCTTGATACGAGATAAACTATAAAATTGGCATGTGTCAAACATATCAAAACAATAATGAAACACAAAATGCTCATGACATAACCACAAGTCTACGGGCGGGTCGTTAATCCTATAGCGCTACATATGTCATGGTTTGGCTCGTACGAAGTTAATGATAAGTCTAACACATAATGCCCTCAACCCAAGTTTAAAGTATCAAGTAATCAAATAAGCATGCGTGTAATAGGAATGTTTATGTATTATGATAAAGTTTGTGTGTAAGTTTATAAACAACATGTTACACCCCAAAAAGTGGTAAACGAAAAAGGGGTTCAAGTATACTCGCAAGGCTTTCATATGCTTTCTGATTATCCAATCGTTGACGAGTAGTGCGATTTGGAGTCCGAATGTATAAAGGTTAAAGTTTAAGGTAGGTTTAGAGTCGAGATTCGAAATTTAAGACAACATGAAAATAACATATGAGAATAACATGTGAAAATGATCATCTAATACATATGATACTTGTTCTTGACACTATGTAACTCCAAGGAGTTTATATGGTTTCATGGAACAAGGTTCCATTAGAATCGTAACAAGTTATCATACTATAGGATGATGTAATCTAGTACTTGACATATGAACACTAGTTCATCATCTAAGATTCGATTATTTGGATTATGTGGTTATGTATCGTATAGGTTATATAGATATATTAATAAGTCCAAAAGATTAATAGTTCAAGCATGAGGTAGAAGATTAACATCTTCATTTAGGTACCTCTAATGTCATAGAAATCATGTAGGAGGTAGGAAGAACAAGCTTCCATTTAGGTACCTCTTAAGTGTTCACCACTACACTTGATTTAAAAACAACCAAGGAGGGTCATGAACTAATAACAATACAAGAATAAGAATCAACTATACTATGAGAAATCATCAAGGCATGTGGGGATTCTATGTTGGGCAACCCAAGTTGACCCATAATCTCACCTTTATCAAGCTTGAAGCTTGAACATGACTTGTGGGTTAATAACCCTAATTAAAACCGAAAGTATTTGAGGTTTATCCTCTGATGTTGTATATCTCAACCTTGTTTTTAAGCCTAACCAATCATAAGATAGGTTGTAAGCATTAGGACATAGGTGTGAGATGAGTTAGACTCAAGTTTGATAAGTTTAAACAAGTTTTGAAAGAGTTTAAAACATAACAGAAAGTTTATGGACCTTTTTAAGGAAATTCCAGGTCTGATTTCTCCAAGGAGAGATCAAGGAATCAAGCCCAAATATTATCCAAGCAATTAGGAAGAAGAATCAAGTGGTTTGGTTGAGTTTTGAGCAAGTTATGCTCACTTTTGTAAAGAGGTATGAATCTGCTCGAATTTCTGATTTGCTAGAGTTTTGAGAGTGATTTAGGAGAGATTAGAGGGTGTTTGTAAAGTGTTTTGAGCTTGGAGGAGGTGTGTATTTACAGGGGAAGAGTTAGGTTAAGTTGGTGGGTGTTTAATGGAGGTTTAGAAGTGATTGGAGGAGGAGAATTGGTGGGATTTCATGCATAATCGCGGAGTTTTCAAGTTTCTGCCCCCCCCCCCCACCAGACCCCCTTACAGACCGTAAAGGGGGCTTTGCGGTCCGTAAGCCATGGTCAGGAACAATAAAATTTTGTTTTTTTTTTGTTTTATTGTTTTATTGTTTTGCAACATGTCCCAAAGTTATAAGTTACGGGTTCTATGATTAATTTAAGGTTTCTAGGCATATGAAACATGTTCTAAAGGTTGCATATGTGTAAAAATAAATATGTTTACGCATAAGGTTCTTATGTAAGTATTGTACAAAGTGTGTATGCCACGTATTGGTAGATTTATCATACGTTTGCAAGTATTACGAATCGCGTTCCACGTGTATGAGTGTATGAATGTATAAAGTATGATTTGAAATAAAATACAAGTTTCAATACGAGTCAAGTCTTGAATTACAATGGTTATAATGAAGCGAAGCATCCAAGGTTGCAAATCTTACAAAAAAATAGAGTTTCAAGCAATGGTTTTCTAAATGTAGAAAGTTTGAAAACGCAGGGCGTTACAACGATCTTCTTGACAGTCCATAAAGGTCTTGAACGCACATACGGGAGGCTAAGCATGTTGACCTGTCGCGCGAGAAAGAAAAGACAAGGTTAAGCACAACAGTTGGTTTGCGAGAGTAGGATCTAAACATCCTAAGATAGGTCGGAATGGTAGGTTATACCTCATGCAGGGGCTGCTACGAGTGCCTCAGCAACTTGTTCGTTGATTAGAACCGTCAGTTGGGCTTGAGTCAAATTCAGACGTCAACTCAAGATCTTCACATCAAAGAAAGCACAAGTGAGAGAAGTGTCGCGAAAGTGCATAAGTGTGGGATGACAGAAGAGAGTAAGCACACAGGGTTTCAAACAATAGTCATTACGTTGACTAAGCATACCATGAACAATGCATTATGCAAACTAATAGACAGGCAATACAAATATAAACCATATCACCTATTGTGTTGAGTCTTGCACGTGGAGCGAAGCGTCGTTGTGGATCGTTGAGCACTGTACAAGTTATAGTCAGGTTTTGTCAAAAAGCTTTTCCCCTTTTTAAACAAGTTCACTATAACCAATGGCTCTGATACCCATCTGTCACACCCCCAAAATCCACAAGCGGAGTATCACCGCAGGAGGCGTGACTGACTAGGATCCAGCCACCATTCATATTGAACAATGTAATTAAATAAATAAAAGTCCAATCACACAATATAATTGGTGTTAAAAACAAGTAAATCTAATTCAACTTATCAGCAGAAGCAATAAGTTTAAAACCAAAAACCAAAGTATAAGTTTAAAAGTTCAAATGTTCAACATGGAACTCAATAGTCCATGTCCCACAACGACTCTTGCTCCCATGCAAGCTCCAGCTAAACACCTAACGACCTGCAAGGCATGTAATAACAAGTCAACAACAAAGTTGAGCGAGTTCACAGCTGGTTATCCAATTTATAGTTGTTTAAAAACCATGTGTTCATTCAAAAACCATGAGTTATCCCATTCATTGTTTCCCAAACCATAACCAGTGAGGGCTACCCCATGTAACCACTAGACCGTTACCATATCGACAACTGACTGAGAAAGTTGTGCCCTACGTCAATGTCTATCATCATTGACTAAGTGCCCAGATCCATTAGTCCACGCCCGTCCTCCCGGCACGGTGTGAGGCTTGTCAACCCTAATAGCGCTATTAACTAATGACCCGCTCGCCATTGGCCCGACGATTAAGTCGATATAAAAATGAAGGACTTAATGATAGAGTTTTGTCTAGTAAGTATAGGTTGTCGTCCTTCCAACTGAGGACGGAGGTACGTAATCTATCAAAAGAGACTACGCAGGTTAATGTTGTCATCCTTCTCAACGAGGATGGAGGTACATATTCTGTTAAAGGTGAATATGTAGGTTTCGCTTTAGCTTCTTAACCCATTCCCAAACCATAGGGAATCCCATGCCTTATAAAAAGTGTGAACTCACCTTGGTTTGCTCGGTTTGTTAATCTACTTGTTCACAGTTAATCGTCGTGGTGTGTGTGTGGTGTGTAGCTCACCATCTTTCATCGATTGTGGAATTGTAATCGCACATAGTTAATAAATTTCTATCACTCATCAATCAAACAGTAACACAATATCTCAAGCATAATCAAACATGTACAAATACAAAGCAAACAAGTTATGCAAACACAATTGTGAACAAATACGTGTAGAGGAAAGACCTTGGAAACTCGGGTTGTCACAAAAACATACTTGGTATTCCAAAGCTCTGCCCGTTATCAGGGTAATAATTCTAATCCTTGGTATGGTACTTTGTCTGATCGACTGAAACCGATCCAACAGATGTTTAAGTGCTGCCTGTATACGGCTATACTTTGTCATTCGTTGTGGGTTTTGATTTCGTGATTATCGTTAAAGTTGAATTGAGTTAATACACTAATATGTGTCCATTGTATATTTAATTAGGAAACCAGGCTTTAACCAGCAGGCTAGTATAAATACCCTAAATCTGCAATGTGAGTCATTCTTTTTTTTTTTTTATCAAATTGCTTTCAAACCCCTAAATGTTTTATTAAGTGATATTACAGTGACTAAATCTTTGCATTCTGAAATTACTGCTTGTATGTGGGGTTTTGTATACATTACTTGTCTAGCGTTACTATTAGACGACGAGTTAGCCAATAGTAATATGACCACAAGCACAGGGGTTGGCCTCAGTCGCAATACTGATTTGAGTAATTGATAGATATAAACAAATGCAAAAACTCTTGATACTGTAATTATAAAAGATATGTTTTTGAACAACTGAATGAACTCACGAGTATTTTTCGCTGATTAAATGTTTTTAAAACGCGTTTCAGGTGATTTACTGTGAAGTGAAGAAAAGTGTCGTGGAGCACTCCAGCTTAAATAAGTGGCTATGTAAACCTGAATAACAGGTGTTTTTGTAATCAAGGATTTCCTCGTGAAAATCCTTTATGTAAACACGGGTTTAACCCCACAGTTTATGAAAAGAAAATGCGGTGTTTTGAAACTCTGATATTTTCCTGACACCCGATCCTGATAAGTTTTCCGCTGTAAATTTTAAATAAACACCGGTACCACTCGTGTCTGCATCACGTCTCCCGCCCGGGGTAGGGGTCTGGGGCCTTGACAGCTGTTGGTATCAGAGCCACTGGTTTAAGCTAATTAAGTATTGTGAAAATACTTAAAAATTTGTACTCAGGAATTTGATTAAATACTTCTGTGAAATCTTTGATCCTAATCAAATATTATATATTAGATTTTCGGAGTTCGTGCTTTCATTGTTTTTGACCAACAGTATGAGCACTAGAGAACTAGCAGACGCATTCCAAAATATATCTTTTAACAATACTAATATTGAAACAGCTGAGAATCAATCTGGATACCAAGGTGATGCGGAAGAACCAATGATTTTCCAAGCGCAATCATTACTTAAAGAGCTACCGTAAAAGAGGAAGAGAATACTAGACTAGAAAAGATGAAGGAAGAAGAAAGCGCCAACTGCACCAAAAACAAAAAGAACGGTAGAACCAAAAGGAAAAGAAATTGCAGGTGAAAGTTCGAATCCAACCTCTGGGCCGATAACATGGGAGGAGTTAGATCAAAGGCTGTCCAATTGCGAAATATTCAGGCCAGTACCAGAGGAAATTAATTTGAACATGCCCGTTCAACCGGCGATGCCAATGAATCTGGAGCCAATCATTCCCGAACCAGCAATCCCACAGCAACCGCTCCAAAATCCAGTAGAGGAGTGGTGGACCAATGATTGGGTGTTCCAAAATCTGATGAATAATCCCAATCTTTTCTACCCACAATTCGAACCGGCACCTTCGACGTTCCCCCAATAAATCCAAAAAATGTAGCAGAACTTCGCCATTATGGCGAGGAACTCATAGATGGGGGAATCAGGATCTGGTACGTGGGAGAAAATCTCGTCTGGAAATATGACGAGAGAGAGTTTAACTTTTGAAGAAAAGACTAACCTTATATAATACATGTATAATGTATTACTCTATTTTGTGAAAAAAAACCTCATATATATATATATATATATAAATATAACTATATATGTGTTAATGTAAGATATAAGAAGCATAATATATACAAGAAATATATATATATATATGTGGCAATGACCGACGTTTTTGACAATATGCTCTGATTATTTGTGTTTACAATATTTTGATTATTTTGCTATTTATCCTATGATATTAATCCGTGGAAAATATTTGCAATTCAGATGTCAAACAAAGTTAACCAATCAGTCCAGAACAATCAAGAAATCCCTTGGACAAAGATGTCATAGAAAACATAACGGCTCAGGGAATAGCCAATGCTATCCCGTTAATTATAGAAGCTGTTAAAAACCCTGTAGAACACACCAAAGCTGTGAGTAGCAAGCGTACTCGTAGTGACAGTTTTAGCCACAGTGTAAATGGAGGCAATGATGATATTATCAAAGCCCCATTTCCTAAGAAGATGAAGGCAATGACTTTAGGGTGTAGCTATAAGGAATTTCTAGTTTGTAAACCAACTGAGTTCGCAGGCAGTGAAGGAGCTACGGCTGCTCTACGATGGTTGGAAAAGATGGAAGCTGTCCTTAAAATTAGAAAATGTGCTGATCAAGATAAGGTGATGTATGATTCCAATATCTTTAAGGAAGAAGCCTTAGAATGGTGGAATACTATTCTCTAGGCAAAAGACAGTAACATGGCCTATGCCATGAATTGGGAAGAATTTAAGGAAATGGCAGAAAGGAATTATGTCCCCCTTATAAAAAGGAACAAATGGATAACAAGTTCCTAAATCATAAAATGATCGATGTGAATTGTCATGAGTATATGACCAAATTATTCGAATACACAAGAATGGTACCAAATCTGGCTTCGCCAGAATCTGTACTAATTTCTCGCTATATTTGGGGACTAATTAGTGAGATTCGTGACATAGTCAAGGCTGCTAGACCTCATACTATTGAGGAAATAGTCGAATTGGCTAATACTCTTACTGGCAGATTGATCCGCACAAGGGAAGAAAACAAGAAGAAAGAGTTAGCCCAGAAAATTACCCAACGTTTTCGTTCAGGCAATAACTACAAAAGGAAAGGAGCTGGGCAGTCTTCTACACCACCTTTCTGCAGAATCTGCAGAAGGAAGCATCCTGGAAGGTGTGCTAGGTATTGCAATTTCTACAAAGCACCTGGACACAGAGAAGAAGAATGTGGAAGGAAAACTACTATCTGTTTCAATTGCGGAGAAACATGTCACATTAAGCTAGATTGCCCTAAACTGATGGAGACACCTGGCAATAAGGCAAAAGCAGCAGACGGAGCCAAGAAGAATGTACAAGCCTTCATGCTTATAACGCAAGAGGCAACTATGATTCCCGACGTAATCGCCGGTACGTTTCTTATTCATGACGTATACGCTAAAGTATTATTTGACTCTGGTACAAACCAAAGTTTTATAAATACTGCATTCTGTCAAGCGCTTAATCATCCGTTAACTAAGCTTAGTCAAGCTTGTACGGTAGAAATGGCAGAAGGAAACTCCACCGACATACAAGACGTACTTCAAGAAGGAAAGATAGAATTATTAGGACATAAGTTCATGACAAATCTACTACCGATGAATCTAGCAGGATTCGATGTAGTACTAGGAATGGACTGGTTAGTAGCCAACCATGCTTGAATCCTCTGTGATTAAAATTCTGTTGAGATTCGTACGCCAACAGGAAAAATGATCCTGATACGAGGAGACAAGCCGACCAAGCCAACAAAATTAATCTCAGTGATGAAAGCGGCAAGTTACGCACGGAAGCAAGGCATAGTGTATATTATTTCGATGATCATTAACACTAGTGGAAAGGAACTAAAGGAAATTCCGGTAGTATCAGAATACCCCGATGTTTTTCCAGAAGATCTCCCTGGACTGCCGCGTGACCGAGAAGTAGGATTCAGAATTCTTCTGATACCTGGAACTGCACCCATCACTAAAGCACCTTACCGGTTAACACCAATGGAGATGCTGGAATTAAAGAAGCAATTAGATAAGTTGCTAGAAAAAGGATTCATATAACCAAGTTCATCCCCTTGGGGAGCACCTGTGTTGTTTGTTAAGAAGAATGATGGGTCAAAGCGAATGTGTATCGATTATAGAGAACTAAATAAGGTTACAATCAAGAATCGATACCCATTACCTAGGATTGATTATCTATTTGATCAACTTTAAGGAGCTCGATATTTCTCTAAGATTGATTTACGCTATGGATATCATCAACTGAAAGTACAGGAAGAGGATATTCCTAAAACTGCTTTCAGAACTAGGTATGGACATTACGAGTTTATAGTCATGTTATTCAGTCTAACAAATGCTCCCACAACATTTATGGACATGATTAATAGAATATGTAAATTGTACCTGGATAAATTTGTAATTGTATTTATAGACGATATACTTATTTATTCCAAGAGCAAAGAAGAGCACAATAAGCACTTGCATGCACTTTTAACATTGTTTTGAAGAGAAAAGCTATATGCTAAATTTTCTAAGTGTGAATTCTTGTCGCAAGAAGTGCAATTCTTAGGATACTTGATTAGTTATGAAGGAATTCATGTAGATCCGTCAAAGATAGAGGCAATTACTAATTGGAAAGTCCCTAAGTCAGCTACAGAAGTCAGAAGTTTCCTAGGATTAGCTGGATACTATCGACGTTTTATCAAGACTTCTTAAAGATAGTCGTTCCGTTAACCAAGTTAATGTATAAGTAGATTTAGTTTGAATGGGGACCCAAGCAAAAAGAAGCCTTTACAACCCTAAAGCAAAGGTTAACAAATGCACCAATACTTGCATTACCATAGGGAACTAAAGATTTTGTAGTCTTTTGTGATGCTTCGAGATTAGGATTAAAATGGGTGTTGATGCAACGCAAGAAGGTAATTTCTTATGCATCTAGACAATTGAAGAATCATGACAAACATTATACAATTCATGATTTAGAGTTAGGAGCAATAAGTTTTGCCCTTAAGATTTGGAGACATTATTTGTCTGGTAGTAGATTTGCCATCTTTACAGATCATAAGAGCTTATGGTATAGTTGCTAGAATAAGAAGTACGCTTGATAAAACAATGTATTTTGAAGTCGGTATAAGTAGGTATTTTGAATAATGATAAACAATTTAGGTATAAAATATGATTGAGTTTGCATAATAAGATATCTTGAAGAGACGTTTTGGTAACGATCACCTAGGTAAGGGAATCACCCCTAACTCGTTGGTGAGGTCGTTTTTAAGAAAAAGGGGAGTGGTGTTAATCGTCAAGGTAAGGAAATCACTCCTATCTCGATGATATGTCCCCACTCGTCGTTACAAGGAATACAAATTTAAATTATATGAAATCATGCATATGTATAAATGTGTGAAAAGAATTTAATATGTTGTGTGTGTGTGAGGAGAAAATACCGAAAGTAAATTCGTATTTGAAAGATTGCATCGTATAAAATAAATAATATAACATATGTTTGATCAAAGTTGGGATGGTTCCAAAATGGAACTTTGACTAACCAAAGTAGTCGTAAAGTCTTTTGAATTTGAGGAGCATGTTTTGGCCTAATAGGTGGAATACTCTCGCTGACAAGTCGGTTAACGGTATTTACCCTTCCGGTTACTACATTTCCCAAATCAATTGAAATTTCGAGACTTGGCGGGATTTATGAAAATCAAAGAGTGGAACTAGTCGACAAGGTGCGGGTTTCACCCCTAACTTGGCGATTTAGTATCCTAAGTGTGGTTGGTACTCGTCTGGTCAAAATTTGATTTCAACACTTTGACGAGGGTCCACTAGAATTCAAAATTTGAATTTCTTCATCAAGGTGAGGATTTCACTCCTAACTTGGTGGTGAATTTCGTGTAAGAAAAGAAAAGAAAAGAAAAGTAGAAGGATTGAGAGTCATTCACCAAATTGTGGGTTTCACGCCTATTTTGGTGAAGTCGTCTCGTTTGTGTATTATGAGTGTTTTCGGATTTAGAAATATTGAGTAAAATGCATGAGGGAAGTGTATGTCAAAGGAATACGCAAACAAGTATAAACACGTAAGAGGGTGTTAGGATCTGAGGCTCTCATGATAGTGTTTATTTGTTTAAAATGAATAATCAATGAATATGAAAACATGTTAGGTGCAGCGGAAATGAAAACAAACTTTGTAAACACAATCAAAGGAGAAAATAGTTTGATAAACAATTGCTTCACATAGAGTAAAAATATTTACAAATCAAAGCAAAAGATTACAGTCATGCTTACAAACTATACTCCCCCTCAGCCTGATGCCCCAAGGTTGGTTGCACACAAGATGAAAGGATTAGACATGAGGAGAAGAACCCACTCAGTCAATCAAATGTAACAGTACAGGGTACTGTTACATTTATAGGCAAACCAAACCACTGAGGAATCTCAGCTGACGTCACCATGAAAGCGACGTCTAACAGCCTAACAAACTATATCTACTGTCCTTACACAAACTACTGATGTCTAACAACTGATTGTAATAATAATACAAAACATGAGGAAACAACTGCTTCACGTTCCACTGTTGTAGCCTAAGCACTGATGCTTAACAACAACATCAGTGCTTTCTTCAAAGGTGATCAGTCCTTGAATGAGCAGTGTTTGTGTCTTCAGCAGCACTTAAGAGACAGCAGTAGATAGAGCAACAGAGTTTGTCTTCAGCAGTCTTTAGGATCATATCAGCAGTTGAAAGGGCACAGCAGTTGATTATGAGCAGCAGTTAGAGACCATCAGATGTTATAACTCACTTTCAAGGGGAGAGCAAAGTATAAACTACTGTTTATTGTGAATCCTCTGTTGTGACCTGGTTTTGGCTTTACATTATCTGTTCCTTTGTTAGGGTTCAATCCCAACAATCTCCCCCTGGAACAGATAATGCCAAAACCTTTCATTATTCAGGACCTTTATTACTCATCAAGAGTGCCTTAGCTTGTTCTTTGAATTCAGCTTCAAATTCCTTTGCACTCTGGTCATCCTCATCCCTACACAGTGAAAACCCAAGGAGATCCTGCAAATCTTGAACACTAAGGCCTAGTGCTTCTTTCCTTGATATGTGCTTCACATCGCCATTGGCTCTGACCAAGGTCAATACGTGAGTCTTTTGATCAGACATCCACTTTAGTATTTTTAAGCCAAGTGGGTTTCTTGGGAGAGACTTATTTGAAGATGAGTTGAGGGATAATGGCCTTGAAAACAACTGCAGACTTTCAGACATTCTTTTGAAAGCTTCTTCAAAGACTTTGTCAGCTGCAGCTATATCTTCTGTAGTTTCTTGTTCAATAAGTTCTTGTCTTACAGCTTCTGTCTTGTCTTTAGCAGTGTTTGGAGACGCAGGTTTGTTTAATGCCTTAAAAAGGCTTTGAAGCTTTGTTGAAGTATCTTCTTTTAGACCCATTTTCGTGATGGTATCTTTGAAGTACTCTGCTTCCTTTTCCATTACCTCTTCTTCAGTCAGCTGTTCTCCCTCTTCTTGATTTGTTACAAAGGTAGACCGGAACAGTGTGTCGAGGTTTCCCATTTTCTGTTCAAGCTTCATCATTTGTTCTTGCTTCTTAGAAGTGCCTGAAACAGTTATCTTTCTTTTCTTTAGCCTTTCATAGGCTTCATCAGTCTGCTGTTTAGACCATTTTGATAAGGCTTCAGCAGTATCCATCTTTGCATCCACCAGCTCCCTTTTCTTTCTTTTATATTCAGCAGTTAAGTCAGCAATGAGCTTTTCATATTTTCTCCAGTTAGGAGCATTCTTCTTCTTCGTAGGATCATTCTTAATCTTTTTAATCCTTTCTGCCTCACGCTTAAGAGCTACTACTGGCCATTCTCTGGACTGTTGTTCTTCAGCAGGATAGAATTTTTCTTTCATGATGTAGGCTAGATATTGTTTTCTTAATTCTTTCTTTTGATCAGCCTTTTCTTTGTCTAGGTCTTGTGCAAACCCTTCTATCTGCTTTACTTTTGTGAAGTAGAACTCCAGTCTTTTAGCATTGCCATCTTCGCTTAACTTTTCTTTTTCACTATCAACCTTGGCTTTTACTTTGGCCTGCTTTGCCTTGAGTTTGAGGTAATCATCCATATCCTCTGGTGGCAAGTAGCCTATGAGTGAGGAGAATCTCCTTTTTGAAGGATCTTCTTCTGTATAGAATTGCCTCATCTCATTTTTGATAGCTTCAAGTTCCAGTGGATGTTGTGCAGCATTAGGATCATATGTACCCTCATCAGCAGGTATTGGTTTTCTTATTCTGTTGAAGAGCCTTGGTTGTGAAGTATGAAAGGTGAGAGCAGTGGTGAATGACTGACTAACAACTGCTGATAGGTCAGCAGTTGTCTTCTGCCTTTGAGCAGGGGATGGACGAGGTGATGTTGGTGGTGAAGGTGGTGAATCATCATCTGATATGAGATTTCTTCTCCTTTTTAATGAAGAAGAAGCAGATGATGTTTTGGGTGAATCAGTGGTGGTAGATTGGATAGCAGTGGTTTGTGGCAGTGATTGACTGACAGTGATTGAAACAACTGGTGTTTCAACTACTGTTGTCATTACAACAGATGTTATAACATCCGTTGTCTTCTGTTTTATGACAGGAGGCAGTGGTGATGGTGTGATTGTAGATGATGATGGTGGAGCAGTAGTTGTAGTGGTGTGTGGTAGAGTGGTGTGTGTTGAAAGTGTGTGTGTTGATGAAATGTCAGCTGTTTGGCTACTGACAGCAGTTTTTGTAACTGCTGCTACAGCAGTTTTTGTAACTGCTGCTGTATCAGCTGTTTGGCAAACAGGTTTTGAAACCTGTTTTTCTTTTTCTTTTTCTTTTTTAGGTTCAATATGAAGGCCATGTTCAATTCCCTTCTTCTTCATTTGCTTCATTATCTCCCCCTTTTTGGCATTATCTGCAAGGGGGTCATTAAAGAATAGTAAAGTTGAAGGAGCCTTTCCAGTGGTAGTTTGGATACTGGCCTTAATAGCCTTGATATCTGCTTGAGTATCCTTGAACCTTGATTCCATCATGTTTGACAGCATTTGTACTTGAATAGCATGCTTTTGATCAGCCATTTGTTGCTGTTTTTCAAGCATGGTTTGGAAGATATTCCAAAGCTCATTTTCAGCAGGTGCTTGTTGTGGAGCAGATGCTTGAGCAGGAACAGCAGAGGATTGTGCTTTCTGAGTTTTTAAAATCTCTTGCACCATCTCCTTTATTTCAGAAACTGATTCTTCAAGTTTTACCACTCTGCCCGTCAATTCTTGATATCTTGAATCATCACCCATTTTACTGGGATCATCTGAATCCCCACCTGTGGTGGTTATATCAACGTGTGACTTAGGAACAGAGTCCCAAAAATCATCCATTGATGCCCCTTGTTCTCGGTACTGGGGACTTCTTTCTTCGGCACTCGATAAACCTTTGGTGGTACCAGTGGTTAGATCCAACTCACTGGTGGTCACCGAAGTTGCCATGGAAGAAATTTCCTTCAAGGGAGTCTTACTTATAAAACAACTGTCCAACTGAGGATCTGTTGATCCACCAGTTGTAGTTGCTGCTCCACTTGAACTACTGACAGGAGTTACTTGTAACTCCTGCAGTGTAACCTCCTCAACTGTTGCTGGGATAGCAGAAGTATAAGCATCAGACCCAGTCACTTGTGGATGTATACTCTCAGTGATAGGTGATAGAGAGGAACTGGTTTGTGTCTGTGCAATAGCAGCTGCATGCAACAGAGGTATCATGGATTGTGGCATTATTATTGGTGAGGGGATGGGGGTTGAAAGAGACATGTCCTTGGGATCAGGACTGAGGAAGATGGATCCGAGTGTATTCAGAGCTTCATATTGTGGTGTCCCTGTGCTTACAACCTGATCCTTTTGTGAGGATGCAGGAAGAGTTTCGGTTATGGGTTGAGATCTTTCTTCCAACTGCTGTGAGGAAGTAGCAGCAGTGGTTTGTGGTGACTTTTGTGTTGTCACAGACATTTTCTCTGGGATCTCATCTTCCAGAGTTGCCTTTGTTTTGGGTTTGGTGGGTTTTCTGGATGTTTTCTTTTTGGTCTTTTTAGTGGTGGCAGGTGTGGGTTTCAAAGCAGTGGGAGTGCTGCTATGATCACCTGGAGCAGTGGGCTCAGCAGCTGATACCTGAGGAGCAGTTGTAACCGCTAAAGTCTGCTCAGGTACCCCTGCTTTTGTTTTTATTGGTGCCATCATCCTTGAAAATGTTTCTTTTGTTATGCTTTTTATTTGACAATGAACACCTTGTTTGAGCAAATTTACATTTTTCTTTTCAAATTTTTGTTCAAAATAATAACTCAAAAATCTTGGAAAAAGTAAAAATGCTTTACTTTCAACGTTTTTCACCATGTCATTGAAAATCTCCTGGGAGTAGTTATAGTCTTTATTATTCAAAATAGCGTAACCCAGGCTTTGAATTTTCAATGGTATTTCGTTGAAAGATGTTGTTTTATTTGAAGCACACATTAAGAGTGTGTGAAATAAAAACCTGGGTGCAGATGGAAAATAACCCTTTTGTAGGGTATCTACCTTTGGTTCTTCTGCATAACCCCTTTTCACGAAATCAGTTTTCATCTCGACTTTTTCAAATGAGAGTTTACCTTCCTGATCGTTGAGATTAAAGACTTCGGAGATCGACTGTGGGGTTATTTGAATTGCTTTACCCTGTATCGAGGAGTTTATGGCTATGACTTTTCCGTCTTGTTTTTCAAGCGTCGCCTTTTTCCAAAACTCTCTCTGGGTTTGCAGATATATGGGAGCATTCACCGTCAACAAAGTTTTGTACTTTGATCCAGTTATTGCATCAATGATGGTGTCAAAGGTGTGATTATCGGTAGGTTTTGTGAGTAAACCCAGATAATTGTGAGATTGTTTGAATGGTATTTCGATGGTTTCTTCAGCCGTTTGAGCGGCCTCAGTTGAAGGTGGTGGTGATGTAGGTTTTGATTTTGATTTTGTCATTTTTGCGGAGAGGAATGAAGAAGATTTTTGGAGATTTTGAGAAGAAGGGTTGGAAACTGCTATGAGAAGAGAATTTTTTGGAATTCAATTCGACAGTGTAAAAAAACCCTGTTTGGGGTTTAGGGCAGGGTTTTATTTAAAAATGATCGCTGATGTGGCATCGGTTATTAAGATCTGAGGGCTAAAAACTGACCACGTGTCAAACACTGATGAAACGGATGAAGTATGGAGAACAGTTGTTTTTAGAGCCACTGACGTATCAATCATCAGTGGTTACAACGGTAAAAATTTTGGCAGTGGATGATTTTAACTATCAGTAGATAGCATATCAGTGGATAAGACACTAATTTTGAGCATCAGTGCTTTTCAAGAAAATGAGGGATCAGTGGTTTACTTTCAGCAGTGGACAGTGTTTAGGAAACAGAATTTGGAACAAAACAGTGGTTAGGGTAAATGGTAAATATCTGAAAGACAGATGTTTCAGCAACAATTTTGAGGATTTTCATTCAAGGTTTTGCCACATGTCAATTTTGAAGTACAGTGGTTTAGTACCCCAGATGAATGAGAACTTTTTGCTAAGGCAACTCATCTTCGTTAAATATTCAATTTACACAAGAGTACCCTAGTATTTTAAGCACATTTTGCAATCAACCTTTGATAAAAATTTAGGAGCAAACCTGAGTATGACATGATCATGACATATGTACCATTTCCTTTTGACCCATTTATGAGGACACTAATACCATAAAAATGAGGTATTACATCCTGACAGGAGCTGAAACTATTGCCAACAAAAACAAGCATAAGTTCCAAATATATTATTCCAAAAAAAAAAATGAATAATATATCCTGGTTATTTGAGAAAATCCTTTGAACAACAAAAATTAGTTAAAGGATTCTTCTGAGAATAGTATCAAAAAGGATCTGGTATAATTTCAATAGAAAGCATAATCATATCATTCTCAAGTTTTATGAAAAATGGTCAGTGGTCACCAGTGGAAAGAAACTTTTGAATACATTTTGATCATTGTTTGGAACCATTTTCTTTGACAATTGATTGAAAACTTGAGGACACATGGAGAAAAATTTTTGAACAATTGTCTAGTCCTCTTTGGAGTTCATTTACTGGAATCAAAACCTTTTTCTGAACAGATAAATGCACATAGTTGCTTAATTACCATTATTACCCTAAACTTTGACTCATAAGTATTTTATGTTTATACTCTTTTCTTTTGATTACAAAAGTTTTGAGATAAACACACTTCTGAGTTTTTTTGTGAATTTTCTTAATGTATTTTAACATAGTTGATTTTGTCATTTTGAGGAACTCAACCTGTTTTCAACACATAAGATCTGAATGACTAAAGTTTCAATTCCCTCTTTATAGAGAAACAAAACACTAATGTCTTATGAATCATAGGTTTTGTTAATCTGAGGTTCATACTTTAGCCTTTAATGAAAACAACACAAATATCAAAACAACAGTTGAAATCAATATCGAGAAATATATATCAATCCCGTAATTTAACAGACATGTTTATAGATCTGAAAACTATGAGTGACTTCTGCATGATATCACTTGTGTGAAATTTGTGTGTCATATGACATCTTGGTTGATTTACAGAGTTTTTAAATAACCGTTTTGAACATGATTTAATCGATACTCTGTTTTTCAACAAAATACAACCAACCTTAGTATCAATGAATTTTGAGCCGAACTGTTATGTCAAATTGATTGTTAGATCGAATTTTGACTGTCCAAGCTCTGATACCAATTGTTAGGATCTGAGGCTCTCATGATAGTGTTTGTTTGTTTAAAATGAATAATCAATGAATATGAAAACATGTTAGGTGCAGCGGAAATGAAAACAAACTTTGTAAACACAATCAAAGGAGAAAATAGTTTGATAAACAATTGCTTCACATAGAGTAAAAAGATTTACAAATCAAAGCAAAAGATTACAGTCATGCTTACAAACTATACTCCCCCTCAGCCTGATGGCCCAAGGTTGGTTGCACACAAGATGAAAGGATTAGACATGAGGAGAAGAACCCACTCAGTCAATCAAATGTAACAGTACAGGGTACTGTTACATTTATAGGCAAACCAAACCACTGAGGAATCTCAGCTGACGTCACCATGAAAGCGACATCTAACAGCCTAACAAACTATATCTACTGTCCTTACACAAACTACTGATGTCTAACAACTGATTGTAATAATAATACAAAACATGAGGAAACAACTGCTTCACGTTCCACTGTTGTAGCCTAAGCACTGATGCTTAACAACAACATCAGTGCTTTCTTCAAAGGTGATCAGTCCTTGAATGAGCAGTGTTTGTGTCTTCAGCAGCACTTAAGAGACAGCAGTAGATAGAGCAACAGAGTTTGTCTTCAGCAGTCTTTAGGATCATATCAGCAGTTGAAAGGGCACAGCAGTTGATTATGAGCAGCAGTTAGAGACCATCAGATGTTATAACTCACTTTCAAGGGGAGAGCAAAGTATAAACTACTGTTTATTGTGAATCCTCTGTTGTGACCTGGTTTTGGCTTTACATTATCTGTTCCTTTGTTAGGGTTCAATCCCAACAGAGGGCATATCAAGAATGGTACATAAATAATGAAATGATAAATCAAGTATTAACACATAGAGAAATAGGTCAAGAATAATACGTAAAGGATCGAACAACGAAACAAGTATTAACACATAATAAGACAAGCATTAATGCATAAGAATAACATGTCGAATATTACCCACGAGTGATATACATGTTTAAAAGAGCATAAATAAGAAACAAATAAAGTATCATGTAGTAGTTCAAGCAAAATATGCGAATAAGGCTTTAAAACTATAGACTAGGTAAAAGCATTCCTACTTTTCCTAATTCCCTATAGTTATGGCTCTGATACCAATCTGTCACACCCCAACCAATGGCGGAAACATCGGGATGAGACGAAGTGTGAAGATTGCTAGAGACATCATAACGCTATTTGTGACAATATTTAATAAACCAATTTCATTTCATAATTCATTTGTCAACATTACAAGGAAATCAAATAACATCAAGTTCAAGGGAAATACAATACAACATAATCAAAATTGATACAACGATTAAACCTAAAAGTCTATATGTGTATCTAGGCATCAACGCTACTTCATTTCATAGCATCATCATCCTCAACCTGTAACATGTTGAAAATAAAGTTCAATGCGAAAGCAAAGACGAGTATACAAGTTTGGTACATACGTATCAAAAGATAAGTTTAAACAATTCCATGTGGCAAGCTCTTGATACGAGATAAACTATAAAATTGGCATGTGTCAAACATATCAAAACAATAATGAAACACAAAATGCTCATGACATAACCACAAGTCTACGGGCGGGTCGTTAATCCTATAGCGCTACATATGTCATGGTTTGGCTCGTACGAAGTTAATGATAAGTCTAACACATAATGCCCTCAACCCAAGTTTAAAGTATCAAGTAATCAAATAAGCATGCTTGTAATAGGAATGTTTATGTATTATGATAAAGTTTGTGTGTAAGTTTATAAACAACATGTTACACCCCAAAAAGTGGTAAACGAAAAAGGGGTTCAAGTATACTCGCAAGGCTTGCATATGCTTTCTGATTATCCAATCGTTGACGAGTAGTGCGATTTGGAGTCCGAATGTATAAAGGTTAAAGTTTAAGGTAGGTTTAGAGTCGAGATTCGAAATTTAAGACAACATGAAAATAACATATGAGAATAACATGTGAAAATGATCATCTAATACATATGATACTTGTTCTTGACACTATGTAACTCCAAGGAGTTTATATGGTTTCATGGAACAAGGTTCCATTAGAATCGAAACAAGTTATCATACTATAGGATGATGTAATCTAGTACTTGATATATGAACACTAGTTCATCATCTAAGATTCGATTATTTGGATTATGTGGTTATGTATCGTATAGGTTATATAGATATATTAATAAGTCCAAAAGATTAATAGTTCAAGCATGAGGTAGAAGATTAACATCTTCATTTAGGTACCTCTAATGTCATAGAAATCATGTAGGAGGTAGGAAGAACAAGCTTCCATTTAGGTACCTCTTAAGTGTTCACCACTACACTTGATTTAAAAACAACCAAGGAGGGTCATGAACTAATAACAATACAAGAATAAGAATCAACTATACTATGAGAAATCATCAAGGCATGTGGGGATTCTATGTTGGGCAACCCAAGTTGACCCATAATCTCACCTTCATCAAGCTTGAAGCTTGAACATGACTTGTGGGTTAATAACCCTAATTGAAACCGAAAGTATTTGAGGTTTATCCTCTGATGTTGTATATCTCAACCTTGTTTTTAAGCCTAACCAATCATAAGATAGGTTGTAAGCATTAGGACATAGGTGTGAGATGAGTTAGACTCAAGTTTGATAAGTTTAAACAAGTTTTGAAAGAGTTTAAAACATAACAGAAAGTTTATGGACCTTTTTAAGGAAATTCCAGGTGTGATTTCTCCAAGGAGAGATCAAGGAATCAAGCCCAAATATTATCCAAGCAATTAGGAAGAAGAATCAAGTGATTTGGTTGAGTTTTGAGCAAGTTATGCTCACTTTTGTAAAGAGGTATGAATCTGCTCGAATTTCTGATTTGCTAGAGTTTTGAGAGTGATTTAGGAGAGATTAGAGGGTGTTTGTAAAGTGTTTTGAGCTTGGAGGAGGTGTGTATTTACATGGGAAGAGTTAGGTTAAGTTGGTGGGTGTTTAATGGAGGTTTAGAAGTGATTGGAGGAGGAGAATTGGTGGGATTTCATGCATAATCGCGGAGTTTTCAAGTTTCTGCCCCCCCCCCCCACCAGACCCCCTTACAGACCGTAAAGGGGGCTTTGCGGTCCGTAAGCCATGGTCAGGAACAATAAAATTTTGTTTTTTTTTTGTTTTATTGTTTTATTGTTTTGCAACATGTCCCAAAGTTATAAGTTACGGGTTCTATGATTAATTTAAGGTTTCTAGGCATATGAAACATGTTCTAAAGGTTGCATATGTGTAAAAATAAATATGTTTATGCATAAGGTTCTTATGTAAGTATTGTACAAAGTGTGTATGCCACGTATTGGTAGATTTATCATACGTTTGCAAGTATTACGAATCGCGTTCCACGTGTATGAGTGTATGAATGTATAAAGTATGATTTGAAATAAAATACAAGTTTCAATACGAGTCAAGTCTTGAATTACAATGGTTATAATGAAGCGAAGCATCCAAGGTTGCAAATCTTACAAAAAAATAGAGTTTCAAGCAATGGTTTTCTAAATGTAGAAAGTTTGAAAACGCAGGGCATTACAACGATCTTCTTGACAGTCCATAAAGGTCTTGAACGTACATACGGGAGGCTAAGCATGTTGACCTGTCGCGCGAGAAAGAAAAGACAAGGTTAAGCACAACAGTTGGTTTGCGAGAGTAGGATCTAAACATCCTAAGATAGGTCGGAATGGTAGGTTATACCTCATGCAGGGGCTGCTACGAGTGCCTCAGCAACTTGTTCGTTGATTAGAACCGTCAGTTGGGCTTGAGTCAAATTCAGACGTCAACTCAAGATCTTCACATCAAAGAAAGCACAAGTGAGAGAAGTGTCGCGAAAGTGCATAAGTGTGGGATGACAGAAGAGAGTAAGCACACAGGGTTTCAAACAATAGTCATTACGTTGACTAAGCATACCATGAACAATGCATTATGCAAACTAATAGACAGGCAATACAAATATAAACCATATCACCTATTGTGTTGAGTCTTGCACGTGGAGCGAAGCGTCGTTGTGGATCGTTGAGCACTGTACATGTTATAGTCAGGTTTTGTCAAAAAGCTTTTCCCCTTTTTAAACAAGTTCACTATAACCAATGGCTCTGATACCCATCTGTCACACCCCCAAAATCCACAAGCGGAGTATCGCCGCAGGAGGCGTGACTGACTAGGATCCAGCCACCATTCATATTGAACAATGTAATTAAATAAATAAAAGTCCAATCACACAATATAATTGGTGTTAAAAACAAGTAAATCTAATTCAACTTATCAGCAGAAGCAATAAGTTTAAAACCAAAAACCAAAGTATAAGTTTAAAAGTTCAAATGTTCAACATGGAACTCAATAGTCCATGTCCCACAACGACTCTTGCTCCCATGCAAGCTCCAGCTAAACACCTAACGACCTGCAAGGCATGTAATAACAAGTCAACAACAAAGTTGAGCGAGTTCACAGCTGGTTATCCAATTTATAGTTGTTTAAAAACCATGTGTTCATTCAAAAACCATGAGTTATCCCATTCATTGTTTCCCAAACCATAACCAGTGAGGGCTACCCCATGTAACCACTAGACCGTTACCATATCGACAACTGACTGAGAAAGTTGTGCCCTACGTCAATGTCTATCATCATTGACTAAGTGCCCAGATCCATTAGTCCACGCCCGTCCTCCCGGCACGGTGTGAGGCTTGTCAACCCTAATAGCGCTATTAACTAATGACCCGCTCGCCATTGGCCCGACGATTAAGTCGATATAAAAATGAAGGACTTAATGATAGAGTTTTGTCTAGTAAGTATAGGTTGTCGTCCTTCCAACTGAGGACGGAGGTACGTAATCTATCAAAAGAGACTACGCAGGTTAATGTTGTCATCCTTCTCAACGAGGATGGAGGTACATATTCTGTTAAAGGTGAATATGTAGGTTTCGCTTTAGCTTCTTAACCCATTCCCAAACCACAGGGAATCCCATGCCTTATAAAAAGTGTGAACTCACCTTGGTTTGCTCGGTTTGTTAATCTACTTGTTCACAGTTAATCGTCGTGGTGTGTGTGTGGTGTGTAGCTCACCATCTTTCATCGATTGTGGAATTGTAATCGCACATAGTTAATAAATTTCTATCACTCATCAATCAAACAGTAACACAATATCTCAAGCATAATCAAACATGTACAAATACAAAGCAAACAAGTTATGCAAACACAATTGTGAACAAATACGTGTAGAGGAAAGACCTTGGAAACTCGGGTTGTCACAAAAACATACTTGGTATTCCAAAGCTCTGCCCGTTATCAGGGTAATAATTCTAATCCTTGGTATGGTACTTTGTCTGATCGACTGAAACCGATCCAACAGATGTTTAAGTGCTGCCTGTATACGGCTATACTTTGTCATTCGTTGTGGGTTTTGATTTCGTGATTATCGTTAAAGTTGAATTGAGTTAATACACTAATATGTGTCCATTGTATATTTAATTAGGAAACCAGGCTTTAACCAGCAGGCTAGTATAAATACCCTAAATCTGCAATGTGAGTCATTCTTTTTTTTTTTTATCAAATTGCTTTCAAACCCCTAAATGTTTTATTAAGTGATATTACAGTGACTAAATCTTTGCATTCTGAAATTACTGCTTGTATGTGGGGTTTTGTATACATTACTTGTCTAGCGTTACTATTAGACGACGAGTTAGCCAATAGTAATATGACCACAAGCACAGGGGTTGGCCTCAGTCGCAATACTGATTTGAGTAATTGATAGATATAAACAAATGCAAAAACTCTTGATACTGTAATTATAAAAGATATGTTTTTGAACAACTGAATGAACTCACGAGTATTTTTCGCTGATTAAATGTTTTTAAAACGCGTTTCAGGTGATTTACTGTGAAGTGAAGAAAAGTGTCGTGGAGCACTCCAGCTTAAATAAGTGGCTATGTAAACCTGAATAACAGGTGTTTTTGTAATCAAGGATTTCCTCGTGAAAATCCTTTATGTAAACACGGGTTTAACCCCACAGTTTATGAAAAGAAAATGCGGTGTTTTGAAACTCTGATATTTTCCTGACACCCGGTCCTGATAAATTTTCCGCTGTAAATTTTAAATAAACACCGGTACCACTCGTGTCTGCATCACGTCTCCCGCCCGGGGTAGGGGTCTGGGGCCTTGACAGCTGTTGGTATCAGAGCCACTGGTTTAAGCTAATTAAGTATTGTGAAAATACTTAAAAATTTGTACTCAGGAATTTGATTAAATACTTCTGTGAAATCTTTGATCCTAATCAAATATTATATATTAGATTTTCGGAGTTCGTGCTTTCATTGTTTTTGACCAACAGTATGAGCACTAGAGAACTAGCAGACGCATTCCAAAATATATCTTTTAACAATACTAATATTGAAACAGCTGAGAATCAATCTGGATACCAAGGTGATGCGGAAGAACCAATGATTTTCCAAGCGCAATCATTACTTAAAGAGCTACCGTAAAAGAGGAAGAGAATACTAGACTAGAAAAGATGAAGGAAGAAGAAAGCGCCAACTGCACCAAAAACAAAAAGAACGGTAGAACCAAAAGGAAAAGAAATTGCAGGTGAAAGTTCGAATCCAACCTCTGGGCCGATAACATGGGAGGAGTTAGATCAAAGGCTGTCCAACTGCGAAATATTCAGGCCAGTACCAGAGGAAATTAATTTGAACATGCCCGTTCAACCGGCGATGCCAATGAATCTGGAGCCAATCATTCCCGAACCAGCAATCCCACAGCAACCGCTCCAAAATCCAGTAGAGGAGTGGTGGACCAATGATTGGGTGTTCCAAAATCTGATGAATAATCCCAATCTTTTCTACCCACAATTCGAACCGGCACCTTCGACGTTCCCCCAATAAATCCAAAAAATGTAGCAGAACTTCGCCATTATGGCGAGGAACTCATAGATGGGGGAATCAGGATCCGGTACGTGGGAGAAAATCTCGTCTGGAAATATGACGAGAGAGAGTTTAACTTTTGAAGAAAAGACTAACCTTATATAATATCATGTATAATGTATTACTCTATTTTGTGAAAAAAAACCTCATATATATATATATATATATAAATATAACTATATCTGTGTTAATGTAAGATATAAGAAGCATAATATATACAAGGAATATATATATATATATATATATATATATATAGGGAGGGGCTCATGCGAGAACCACCCTTATTGTGAGAACCATGAGAACCAATGTGAACACAACCTAAAATAGCTAAAAAAACCTAAAAAAAACCCTAAAAAACCTAACCCCCACCCCCCCCCACCCAAAAACCTAAACCCCCCACCCCCCCCCCCCCCCCCAAAAAAAAACCTAACCCCCCCCCCCCCAAAAAAACCTAAACCCCCCCCCCAAGCTAAAAAAAACCTAAAAAAACCTAAAAAAAACCTAACCCCACCCCCCCCCCCCCAAAAAAAAAGCCTAAACCCCCCTCCCCCACCCCCCCCCCCCCAAGCTAAAATGCTAAAAACTAAACCCCCAAAAAACCTAAAAAAATCTAAAAAAAATCTAAAAAAATCCAAAAAAAATCCAAAAATTTTTTTTTGATTTTTTTAATATTTTTTAGGTTAAAATCGCTACTTTTCGAAGCAAAAAAAAAAAATTTTTTTAAAAAAAAAAAAAAAAAGTTTAAAAAAAAAATTTTTTTTTTTTTTTTTTGGTTCGAAAAGTAGCGATTTTAACCTAAAAAATATTAAAAAAATTAAAAAAAAAGATTTTTGTGTGATTTTTAGCTATTTTTAGGCATTTTTGGTGTGTTCACATTGGTTCTCGCGGTTCTCGCAATAAGAGGTGGTTCTCGCATGATCTTCTCCCTATATATATATATATATAGGTAAAGAGTACTGTACAAATGCCTTTATCGTACATTACGTACGCGCCAATCTCAGCCGTCAGATCATCTTCCCGCAATGAAAATCGCATGTTGTTTTTTTTTGTAATAATTTCGCATGTGATAATTTTGATGAAATAGCAAGTGTTTTTTTGTAACAATTTCGCATGTGGTAATTCAATTTCGCATGTGATAATTTTGATGAATTAGAAGGTTGTTTTTTTTAACAATTTCGCATGTGGTAATTCAATTTCGCATGTGATAATTTTGATGAAATAGAAGGTTGTTTTTTTGTAACAATTTCGCATGTGGTAATTCAATTTCGCATGTGAAAATTTTGATGAAATAGCAGGTTGTTTTTTTTTTGTAACAATTTCGCATGTGGTAATTCAATTTCGCATGTGATAATGTTGGTAACAATTTCGCATGTGGTAATTCAATTTCACATGCGATTTTCAATGCGGGAAGATGATCTGACGGCTGAGATTGTAGCGTACGTAATGTACGATAAGCGCATTTGTACGTTAACCGGCCTCTATATATATATATATATATATATATATATATGTGTGGCAATGACCGACGTTTTTGACAATATGCTCTGATTATTTGTGTTTACAATATTTTGATTATTTTGCTATTTATCCTATGATATTAATCCGTGGAAAATATTTGCAATTCAGATGTCAAACAAAGTTAACCAATCAGTCCAGAACAATCAAGAAATCCCTTGGACAAAGATGTCATAGAAAACATAACGGCTTAGGGAATAGCCAATGCTATCCCGTTAATTATAGAAGCTGTTAAAAACCCTGTAGAACACACCAAATCTGTGAGTAGCAAGCGTACTCGCAGTGACAGTTTTAGCCACAGTGTAAATGGAGGCGATGATGATATTATCAAAGCCCCATTTCCTAAGAAGATGAAGGCAATGACTTTAGGGTGTAGCTATAAGGAATTTCTAGTTTGTAAACCAACTGAGTTCGTAGGCAGTGAAGGAGCTACGGCTGCTCTACGATGGTTGGAAAAGATGGAAGCTGTCCTTAAAATTAGAAAATGTGCTGATCAAGATAAGGTGATGTATGCTTCCAATATCTTTAAGGAAGAAGCCTTAGAATGGTGGAATACTATTCTCTAGGCAAAAGGCAGTAACATGGCCTATGCCATGAATTGGGAAGAATTTAAGGAAATGGCAGAAAGGAATTATGTCCCCCTTATAAAAAGGAACAAATGGCTAACAAGTTCCTAAATCATAAAATGATCGATGTGAATTGTCATGAGTATATGACCAAATTATTCGAATACACAAGAATGGTACCAAATCTGGCTTCGCCAGAATCTGTACTAATTTCTCGCTATATTTGGGGACTAATTAGTGAGATCCGTGACATAGTCAAGGCTGCTAGACCTCATACTATTGAGGAAATAGTCGAATTGGCTAATACTCATACTGGCAGATTGATCCGCACAAGGGAAGAAAACAAGAAGAAAGAGTTAGCCCAGAAAATTACCCAACGTTTTCGTTCAGGCAATAACTACAAAAGGAAAGGAGCTGGGCAGTCTTCTACACCACCTTTCTGCAGAATCTGCAGAAGGAAGCATCCTGGAAGGTGTGCTAGGTATTGCAATTTCTACAAAGCACCTGGACACAGAGAAGAAGAATGTGGAAGGAAAACTACTATCTGTTTCAATTGCGGAGAAACATGTCACATTAAGCTAGATTGCCCTAAACTGATGAAGACACCTGGCAATAAGGCAAAAGCAGCAGACGGAGCCAAGAAGAATGTACAAGCCTTCATGCTTATAACGCAAGAGGAAACTATGATTCCCGACGTAATCGCCGGTACGTTTCTTATTCATGACGTATACGCTAAAGTATTATTTGACTCTGGTACAAACCAAAGTTTTATAAATACTGCATTCTGTCAAGCGCTTAATCATCCGTTAACTAAGCTTAGTCAAGCTTGTACGGTAGAAATGGCAGAAGGAAACTCCACCGACATACAAGACGTACTTCAAGAAGGAAAGATAGAATTATTAGGACATAAGTTCATGACAAATCTACTACCGATGAATCTAGCAGGATTCGATGTAGTACTAGGAATGGACTGGTTAGTAGCCAACCATGCTTGAATCCTCTGTGATCAAAATTCTGTTGAGATTCGTACGCCAACAGGAAAAATGATCCTGATACGAGGAGACAAGCCGACCAAGCCAACAAAATTAATCTCAGTGATGAAAGCGGCAAGTTACGCACGGAAGCAAGGCATAGTGTATATTATTTCGATGATCATTAACACTAGTGGAAAGGAACTAAAGGAAATTCCGGTAGTATCAGAATACCCCGATGTTTTTCCAGAAGATCTCCCTGGACTGCCGCGTGACCGAGAAGTAGGATTCAGAATTCTTCTGATACCTGGAACTGCACCCATCACTAAAGCACCTTACCGGTTAGCACCAATGGAGATGCTGGAATTAAAGAAGCAATTAGATAAGTTGCTAGAAAAAGGATTCATATAACCAAGTTCATCCCCTTGGGGAGCACCTGTGTTGTTTGTTAAGAAGAATGATGGGTCAAAGCGAATGTGTATCGATTATAGAGAACTAAATAAGGTTACAATCAAGAATCGATACCCATTACCTAGGATTGATTATCTATTTGATCAACTTTAAGGAGCTCGATATTTCTCTAAGATTGATTTACGCTATGGATATCATCAACTGAAAGTACAGGAAGAGGATATTCCTAAAACTGCTTTCAGAACTAGGTATGGACATTACGAGTTTATAGTCATGTTATTCGGTCTAACAAATGCTCCCACAACATTTATGGACATGATTAATAGAATATGTAAATTGTACCTGGATAAATTTGTAATTGTCTTTATAGACGATATACTTATTTATTCCAAGAGCAAAGAAGAGCACAGTAAGCACTTGCATGCACTTTTAACATTGTTTTGAAGAGAAAAGCTATATGCTAAATTTTCTAAGTGTGAATTCTTGTCGCAAGAAGTGCAATTCTTAGGATACTTGATTAGTTATGAAGGAATTCATGTAGATCCGTCAAAGATAGAGGCAATTACTAATTGGAAAGTCCCTAAGTCAGCTACAGAAGTCAGAAGTTTCATAGGATTAGCTGGATACTATCGACGTTTTATCAAGACTTCTTAAAGATAGTCGTTCCGTTAACCAAGTTAATGTATAAGTAGATTTAGTTTGAATGGGGACCCAAGCAAAAAGAAGCCTTTACAACCCTAAAGCAAAGGTTAACAAATGCACCAATACTTTCATTACCATAGGGAACTAAAGATTTTGTAGTCTTTTGTGATGCTTCGAGATTAGGATTAAAATGGGTGTTGATGCAACGCGAGAAGGTAATTTCTTATGCATCTAGACAATTGAAGAATCATGACAAACATTATACAATTCATGATTTAGAGTTAGGAGCAATAAGTTTTGCCCTTAAGATTTGGAGACATTATTTGTCTGGTAGTAGATTTGCCATCTTTACAGATCATAAGAGCTTATGGTATATTTTCGAGCAAAAAGAATTTAATATCAGATAAAGAAGATGGATGGAGATTTTAAGTGACTTCAACTGTGATATTCAATATCACGAAGGTAAAGCTAATGTAGTAGTCGATGCTTTAAGTCGTAAGTATCATGAGAAGCCAAAATGGGTATGTGCTCTCAGATTAAATCTGCAGATAGATTTAATGGAACAATTGAAGAATACCCAAGAAACAATAATCAAGGATGATGCTGAAGGAATGAAAGGAATGATGAAGGAATTAGAAAAAGGAACTGATGGAATTATTCCATAAGAAAATAATTTTAGGTTCCAAGAACCTACGAGAAAGAATTTTAAAGGAAGCCCATAAATCTAGATATATGATGCATCCTGGTAGTAACAAGATGTATCAAGATTTGAGAAATAATAGTTGGTGGATAGAAATGAAGAAGGACATAGCTAGTTATGTTTCTAAGTGTCTGACTTGTTCACAAGTTAAAGCTGAACACCATAAGCCTTCAGGTTTACTTTAAAAATTAGAAATGCCAGTATGGAAATGGGAATTGATAACAATGGATTTTGTTACCAAAATCAGAAAAGGTAATGACACAATCTGGGTGATTGTGGATCGACTAACCAAATCAGCTCATTTCCTACCCATGAAGGAAACCTTTAGTATGGAAAGACTAGCTAAGCTATATGTAGATAAGATAGTTTCATTACATGGAATTCCACTATCCATTGTTTCTGATAGGGATAGTCGTTTCACTTCTCATTTTTTGAAAAGTTTCCAAAAAAGCCATGGGAACATGATTAAATTTAAGTACGGCTTATCACCCTCAAATAGATGGACAGAGTGAAAGGACAATCCAAACCTTAGAAGACATGCTAAGGGCATGTGTAATAGATTTTGGATGAAGTTGGGACGATCATTTACCATCAATAGAATTCTCCTTTAACAATAGTTATCAAAGCATTAATGTTGCCCCATTAATTTGAAGCACTTTATGGACGAAAGTGCGAAACTCCAGTATGTTGGGCAAATATAGGAGAAAGTCAATTATCATGTCTCGAAATTGTGAAAGAAAAGTTGATAAGGTAATTCAAATTAAGGAAAGATTGAAAAAAACACGAGATCGACAAAAGAGTTATGCCGATCACCGACGTAAGCCATTACGTTCTGTTCCAGAGTTAACTTAATAAGAGAAAAGAAAATAAAGTAAAAGTGAGAAAGGAAAAGAAGAGAAAGAAAAAAAAGATGTCTTTCCTCTCGTTTCCTTCCAAATCGGAAGGAAAGAAAAACCAAAGAATTTAGCCTAGTTTTCCTTTCATTTCCTTTCTTTTCTTTCCTTAAATAAAACCCGGGAACACGACATGTTTTATTTTCCTTTCTTTTCCTTCCTTAAATGAAACTCAGGAACACAAAATATTTTTACTTTCTTTTTCCTTCTTTTCCTTTCCTTCCATTAGTAAACTCTAGAACACAGTTTTAGAGTTTCAAGTTGGAGACAACGTATTATTAAAAGTTTCTCCTTGGAAATGAGTAGTCTGATTTGGTAAGAAGGGAAAGCTAAGTCCCAGACATGTCGGACCATTTAAAGTCACCCAACGAATAGGACCAATTGCTTATCAGCTACAGCTGCCAGAAGAAATGACAGGCATACATGATGTATTTCATGTATGTAATATAAAGAAGTGTTTAGCTGATAAATCACTAATAGTACCTCTGCAAGATATAGTGGTAAATGAGAAGTTAAAGTTTGTTGAGAAACCTATACAAATTGAAGATAGAAAGATTAAGAATCTTAAGCACAAGAGGTTAGTTCTGGTCAAAGTGAAATGGGATTCGAAAAGAGGACCAGAGTATACATGGGAATTAGAATCAGAAATGAAACGAAAATATCCTTACCTATTTCAATGAATCTCGAGGACGAGATTTAAAACAAGGTGGGGAGGATGTAACAACCCTCAAATAAGCCCTAAAATCATCCGAAACTATAACCCGAAACCCGTATGATGAAATCCAACATGAAAAATAAAAAAAAATATAATGTTTATAGGCTGTCCGGGGCGCGACAGCCTCACCCCATAGTCTCGCGGGTGGCGAGACTCCCATAACCTCCTTGGACACGTGTCTGACACGTGTCATCCACGTGTGAAAGCTACTAGTTGACTAGGACCAGTTATGTCCTAGATAGGGGAGTTTGGCGGGGCACGATAGCTACCCCTAGGGTATTGCAGGGCGCGAGCCTCTCCTGATTCACCATTAAATTTAGCAGAATTCAGCCATTTTCCTCCGCTCACAATTTTTTTCTCTCTCTCAACTCTGCTCAAGTATAATACCTACAAAACACTCGGTATTCCAAAGCTCTGCCAATTATCAGGGTAATAACTCTAATCACTGGTACGGTACTTGTCTGATCGATTGAAACCGATCCAATGGATGTTTAAGTGCTGCTTGTATAGGCTATACTTTTTCATTCGTTGTGGGTTTTGATCCCGTGATTATCATTAAAGTTGAATTGAATTGATACACTAATACGTGTGCATTGTATGTTTAATTCGGAAACCGGGCTTTAGCCAGCAGGCTAGTACAAATACCCTAAATCTGCAATGCGAGTCATTCTCTTTTTATCAAATTGCTTTCAAAACCCTAAATGTTTTATTAAGTTGTATTACCGTGACTAAGTCTTTCTTTGTATTATGAAATTACTGCCGATATGAAGGGTTTTGTATACATTACTTTTCTAGCGTTACCATTGGACGACGAGTTGACCAATAGTAATATGACCACAAGCACATGGTTTTGCCTCAGTCGAAATACTGATTTGAGTAATTGATAGATATAAACAAATGTAAAAACTCTTGATACTGTAATTATAGCAAATGTGTTTTTTAACAACTGAATGAACTCACCAGTATTTTTCGTTGATTAAATGTTTTTAAAACACGTTTCAAGTGATTTACTATGAAGTGAAGAAAAGAGCCGTGGAACACTCTAGCTTAAATAAGTGGCTATGTAAACCTGAATAAAATGTGTTTTTGTAATCAATGATTTACTCATGAAAATCCTTTATGTAAATACGGGTTTTACCCATAGTTTATGAAATGAAAATGCGGTGTTTTGAAACTCTAATATTTTTCCTAACACCCGATCCTGATAAGTTTTCCGCTGCGAATTTTAAATAAACACCGGTACTAGTCATGTCTGCATCGTGACACTTATTACGTTGATGATTGTGTTTGTTAATCTTAAAATTGTAGCTGGATTCAGGGTGCAGGCTACCCTACGTGGTATGCGTATCCAAATCAGGATTGTGGTTCAGGGTGATGGCAGTGCATATGTTGAGCTCATGTTAGATAGGGTCGTCTCCAGATCAAAATTAAGATTGTACATTGGGGTCGTGGTGGTGGTTTTTAATCTGATCAAAATCAAGATGATGCATATTTATAACATAACTATAATAGTTTAATGGGTTTTTTTTGTGTGATCATTTTTTAAGTTTTAGTTCTAATGATCCATTAACCCATTTTGCAAACATGTATTTAACTGTTAACTTTTGGATGTTTTTAAGTAACTGGAATGGTTCTAGGTATTTATCATTGGTCGTGTTTGATATTTTGAATGCTGGTTGAATGAATTTGATGTAGGATTGTTAATTTAGGTAGTATAGTGGATATATAACTGTTATTGGTTCTAATTGGTTCATGGCTAATGTGGTAATTTAGTGGATATTTAACAGATAGTTTGAATGGCGCACATTTGGAATTTAATCATGTTACATGCTTATAGTGTAAGGATCATGCACATTAGTCATGGAACATGATTGTTTACAAGCTTATAGTGTAACGATCATGCATATTAGGATGCACATTCGGATTTAGGAAGTTTGATCATGGTACATGCTTATAGTGTAAGGATCATGCACATTAGAATTCAGGAATTTGTCATGGAATAGTCCTATTATTGGTTCATTACTGTCATCGATTTTGGAATCATGAAGTTTGATCAGGACTATGATGGATTTAGGATTTGAGAAGTGTAACAACCCTAAACAATATCCCGAATAAACCCGTAGTAAAAACCCCAAGCGCGTGCGATGAAACTTCTAATACTGAAACCGAAAACTTGGTGGTTGATGAGCCAACCCGCACAAACCTTACTAAACTCAAAATTAAAAACCGAACCATTTGGGATCAAGACCCGAGCATACGCGATAAGTATCAGCAAAAAAGTCGAGAAAAACACGCGACTAGAAGAAAAAGGCGGCCGAGGACATGTGTCACCGTAACCCATCACGTGTCAAACCTACCTAGGACACGGGGCAGGCCTAGGCCAGGCTAACCTCCCCCGCGTCACGCGAGAGATGCCATGTCTCCTCCTGCGACGCGCAAGGAGATTCCAATAGGGCCTATATAAAGGCCGGGTCTGAGACAACTTCATTTGTTCACGTTCGATTTCTAAAACTCTTACTCTCGAATCTATGTCTCGATTCCCGTGTACGAAACCCTAATAACTGAAAAGATACCCTTGTCCGTTTGATTTGAAACCCTAGCAACGAAAGTTGAAGTTCCGCCTGAATAAGGTGATACTTTATACATTGCGGTTTTATCTCGTGATTGTCGTTAAAAGTTTGATTTGGTTTCTTACACTAATCCATATCACATTTTGGTATATCTAGAAATTAGAACTTATAAACTGGGGGATGCTAAACCAAAAAACTTAGTGATTAAGAAAACTTAACGGTTAGGAAAACTTGGCGGTTAAAAAAACTTAGCGGTTAAGAAAACCTACCGGTTAAGAAAGCTTTGTGGTTAAGTAAACTTAATAGCTAAGGAAACTTAACGGGAAATGAAATTAACAGCAAAGTAAGCTAAGTAAGTTAATCAATTAAACAACTAAGCTAATTAGTTAATCTGCTAAGTAATTTAATTAATTAATCAGCTAAGTAGGTTACTTAATTAAACAGTTAAAGTAAATTAATAAGTTAAACAACTAAGTTTAACAACAAAGCGGTTAAGTAAGTTTAATGACCTAACATCTAAATCGATATATATAAAGAAGGTACATATTAGGAAGGTATATATAAGGAAAATGATGCGTGTGAAGTGTCGTATAGTTTTTAATGTATATATTTTAAGCCCTTTAACACTTTTTAGCCAAGTTTTAAATTTATAAAACACGATATTTACTAACACTAAACACACATATGGGCAAGTGCACCCATCGTGAGCGTAGTATAGTGTTGGTAAGATACCGAGGTCGTCCAAGGACACAAGAGCTTTTAATACCGGTTTATCCTCAACGTCTAATGAAATCAAAAGTTTAGAAAAAAAGTTTTTAAACAAGAAAAATAAAACTAACTAAAATGCTGAAAAATAAAAATAAAAATAAAATAGATAGACAAGATGAATCACTTGGATCCGACTCATATTTAGTGTAACCTTTGATTATTTCCGCACTTTTGCACTTTTTAGGAGATTATCTTAGTTATAGTAGTAGGCCCCTCTTCTGAAGGTGACGTTACCCTCAACCAAGTAGTTTGAGTCAGCAAGGATACAATCCTAAAGGGTTGGATTAATGAAAGATAATTAATTAAATTATTAATGCATATTGTGGTAGGCCCCTCTTCTGGAGGTGACGTTACCCTCGGCTAAGTAGTCTGAGTCAGCAGAGATACAGTCCTAAGTAGCCGGGTTAAAGTATTAATAGTAGTTTACATATGAGGGGATCAAGGAGTTCGGACCCCCGCCATCCAATACCAGTGGGTATTGAAGGAGGTCCTACTAAAGTTGACCCAGGTCCTTGCAGGATCTATACACTGAACAAGGCAAGACTCTTACCAAACCGTTCCCTTAACCCCCGACCAGGTAGCCAACATACCTCCATATAGACCGTGGAGATATGAATGGTGAAAATCTTTTATTTTATATAGACAGTAAAATAATGCCAAGACACCACGGACAAAACGATAAGGAAGACTCACCTTCAACATAAGAAACTAGTTATTAAAGTCATTAATACATAACCAAATAAAAAGTGCGAAAAGATTAAAAATAAAAAGTATTACACTAAACACTTGTCTTCACCAAGTGATGTAAGAGACTTAGGCAAACATGGCCTTTGATTGTCAAGAACTCTTACGATCAATCTTGGATCCCGAGACTACTACACACACTCTATGATGGATGATGGATGATGGATGATGGTGGTGGATGTGAGTTGTGATGGTGGTGGTGGGTGGGTGGAGTGTGAGAGAGGTGGTTTGTCAAGTGATGGTTTGCAAATGAGCTAAGCACCCCTATGTATAGCCTGCACAGAAGCCCGGACACGGCCCCGTGTCCATTGGGCACGACCCTGTGTCCACCCATCTTCTCTTTCTTCATTAAATGCAGTTTGTCTGCATTAGTTGACCACACCCCCGTGTCCGCTGGGCACGACCCCGTGTGTAGAAGCGTATTGTTAGTGCACTACGTCTATTGACTTCGTCTTGTACCATGTAATAGGATAGAATAGGATATTCAGTGCACGAGGTTCGAGAAATTGAGAAATGAGGTTTAAGTGAAGATTTCGCTTGAAACTGATTATGTGACATTTCAAGCGAAATCACACACAACAGATTTCGCTTCAACATGTTTTGGTTTCTTTCAAGCGAAATCCTCACCTCTATATATAGGGCACTTGTCATTTCATTTGGTACGCGACTTCCGAAAGTGTAACGAAGTGCTACCGGTTTTCTGTCAGGTTGTAAACATTGTTATTATCAATACAAGCAACAGATTAAAGATTACAAGTTGTTTTCGTGTCCGGTTTACTGATTCCGCCTTTAAACTGGATGTAAAACTCTTCTGAACGACTCAGTCGGGTCAAACAACGATCCAACAAGTGGTATCAGAGCTCAGGAAGAAGAGTTTAGCTTGATATCATCTACTTTCTGAATTCTACACCTTCTTTTTCAATCTGGACGTGATTTCACGGTCAAAATGGTCTGAGTTTTTCACCGAATGTGTAAAACAGTATTCTAACAAAGCCTTGAAAGTTTGAGACCGAAATTCAAAGTAAAAATGACAAAAACTGGACAGAAACTAGATTTCGCTTGAAAGAGTTCGTAGATTATAGTTGATTTCGCTTCAAAATCAGACAATTTGGCTTGTTTTTGGACTATTTCGCTTGAACATTTGAAGCGAAATAATGTTGAGAGTTTTCGCTTGAATCTGCTGGACTTGTTATTTTGGATTTCGCTTGAATTAGTTGAAGCGAAACTGATCTTGTGGGTTTTCGCTTGAACCAGAATTGGACATAGATTTCGATTGAACAAGTTGAAGCGAAATTGGATTGCTGAATTCGCTTGAAGTAGTTAGTCAAAAGATTTCGCTTGAAGTCTCATTCTGCTTCAACTTGAGATTTCGCTTGAGTTTCCTAGTTCGATTGAAAAGTGGAATTTTGTGTCGGATCATTTCACGACGATCAAGTGTCAGTCATTTTCAGTTTATTTGATATTTGATTGTACTGATTGGGTTTGTTTGATCAATCTGTCAGGTTTGCATAATGGCTGAGGAATTCTTCAATACGTTTTACAACGCGTTCGCAACCGAATCGTCTGAGGCTACAAATGTTACACCAAAAACCATCACGAAGGCGCTAAATGAAAACATCAAGCATGATAATTTCTACGGAACTCACTCAAAGCCACCAACTCTTGATAGCATTGAGGATTATACCTGGTGGAAAGAACCCTTTATCAACTGGGCAAAGGCGTATGCTCATGAAAGTTGGTTTTGCTTGGAGTATGGGTATGAAAAACCAAAAGACGATAAAGGCGAAGATCTTGTATTCAAGAAATTTACTAGAGAAGATAAAGCTGAATTTGGAGCTGAACAGAGAATGATAGCATTGATCCAGTCCGCAATCAGAAACGATATTTTTGCTTTATTAATTCATGATGGGACATCTAAGTCTGTCTGGGAAGCTTTACGTGTTAAAGCTGAGGGGGGTAAACATATTAAAAAGAACAAAATTGCTTTATTAAAGAAAGAATTTGATCTGTTTGATAACATAAAAGGAGAGTCAGTGAGACAAATGATTGAGAGATTTTGTCATCTTAAAATTGAATTGGAAAGATTACAGATAAATAAAACAAGAGAGGAATTGATAGACAAAGTGATTGAAGCGTTACCACGAGCTGATCAGTGGCAAACGTTTGTTTTTATTTTGAAAAATGATGCTGTGTATGATAATATTACTCTTGATGCTTTGTTTGAAAAGATTGAATGTCATGATTTGGAGTTGCAGAAGCAAAACAAGATGACTGATTCTTCACAACAACAGAACGTTGGCTTGTACTACAAAAGCAGTGTGTTTTCTGATAAAGGCGTTGGTTCACCAAAAACAACATTTAGTGGTGAAAAGATGAAAGAACCACCAACAACGTCAACAAATCATCATTCTGGATATCATTCATCTTCAAAGACAAATTCTGATGAATCTGAAGAAATTCTGTGCAACATTGCTCTTAAACTGAAGAATTCTCCTACAATGAGCATCAATGCAGCGAAGCAGCAAATGAGTTTTCTTGCATCTGTTTTGGAGTTATATGAAGGTCTAGTAGCTGGCAAAATTGGAAACTCCGAATTGACCAAAGAAGACTACGACCAGATTGATCCAGAAGAGATGGAGCTCATTGACATTCGATGGTGTTTAGCTAGTTGTATTCGAAGAGCTCAGAGGTATATGGAGATTACCGGGAAACAATCACTTGGAGGAGCTTCAACAAAGCTTGGATTTGACAAATCCAAAGTGACCTGCTTCAAATGCAAGCAAAAGGGTCATTTCAAAAGAGAATGCATAAATTCTGAAGTTGGTGAAAGAAATGAACGTCCTTTCAACGATGATTATTATCGAAAGGCGATCTACCATCGAAGCAGAGAAGAGCCAAAGTTGATTGAAGATAAATCGAAAGAGAAATCAAGAGCTTATGCTGTAATTTATGAGGATGAAGGATTTGATTGGAGTACAGTTTGTCCAGAAGAAGATCGCTTAGAAAATGTTCGTAAAACAGCTCACGGGAGAGCAATGACAGAAGAAAGAAAGTTTGTTTTTGTTGCTGAGATTCAAGATGAAAACAAAGACAAAGACACTACTGAAATCCATGAAGAAAAAGTTGAGATCAAAGAGAAAACTCGGGAAGAGATCTTAAGTGAGAAGACTTACAGAGAAAGAAATGTGGTCTACAACAGAATGGATGATATGCAGGAGGAGTATGAGATGGCTGTCGGTAGCAAAAGATGGGATAAAAAGAGAGAATGCTACTATAACAGAGAAGGAGAACCGGTTGTTCCCAAGAAAGACATAATCTTCGATGATGTTCTTCTTGCAGTCCCGTTAAGAGCTGAATACTATAGAAGAGTATTGAAAGATGACACATACGCTAAGAGATATGAAAAGGATATCAGATATGCCATGTTATCATGTCTAAGAAAAAGGGACGAAGAGAGAATGAAGAAGAATGTTGAAGAAATGGTGAATAATCTGAAGAAAGTTGCTGAAGAGGTTAACACAGAAACTGTTGAAGATGAAGCTGTGAAGGAAATCAAAAGTGAAGAAGTTGTTGTGAATGAAGAGGTTGAGAAAGCTGTTACTGAAGAACAGCAGATTGAAGAAGAGGTGAAGAAAGAAGAAAAGAATGAGAATTTGGAAGTTGGTGATGAAGTTAGTGTTGAAAAGAAGCAAGATGATGCCGATCAAATGTAGACAAAAACTGCTGAAAACACCAAAGTGCAAATCACTGAGGTAAATTCTGATTCTGAAAACTTGAAATTGATAGATCAGTGCAAGAAATGCATGGAACCGTGCAGAACTTGTATTGAAAAAGATGAGCAATTTAGAACAAGAAATCTTGAATTCACTAAAATTGAAAACATTTTCAAAGAAAAATGCAAAGAAATGCTTGAAAAAGAAAAGTTTTTAAAGAAAATGATGAAAAACTTTTAGAAAAATGTAACAAATTAGAGAAAGAAAATGAAGTTTTGAAAGAAAATGTTTTGAAAATGACAAATGAATGTGAACAAAAGGAAATTGATTGTCAAGAAATGAAAAAGGAATATGACTCAATGAAATTATCATATCACATTACAAAAGAGTCATATGATAAAGTAAAAGACGAAATGAAATATGCTCAATCAAGAATGAATTATCTTTCTGAAACAACTAAAGAGCTTAAACGAATGTATGCTATAAAACAAGATGTTGTTAATTCCTATATTGAGGATGTTGCTAAGTTAAAGCGACAAATTGCTGATTTAGAACAGGATAACAACAAGTTAAAGAGTTACCACGTGTCGTCATATGTGCTTGAAAGAATTTTCAATATAAAACCGGGTGAGGGTGAGTCTGAGCAGAACAAGAAAGGTATTGGTTCAGAGTTTCATCAAGTTCCACCACCGGGAAAATTTGCATTTTATGATGAAGAAAAGGTCGAAAAAGCTTTCAACATGGTTGATCAATTGCCAGACAACATTGACATAACCTATTCCAAATCTGATGATTCTCATGATTCAGAGGTGGTAGGTAAAGTCGTTGAAAGTGTGTTGAAAGAAGAGTCGGTTGATACAGGTAAATCTGAATCACAGGATGAAAATGAAGGAAATCTTCATGATGGTGATCTGAAAAACACAAAATCCGAGAAAAATTTGAATGATGATTCAAAAGGATTGGTTTATACCATGATTGGATCGGATAAATTGTTCTTAGATGTTGTATTCCCGATTCAGAATGTGATTTCAGAAAAAGTCGACAAAGTTTTCAAAATGGTTGAGATTGAGAAGTCTGAAATTTCAAAGTTTGTCGGTAAGAGTCATAGAGGTTCGTATACTAAACCTGGTTTCAAAAAGAAGAACATGAAGGCTGGGTTGGGTTATAAAAAGAAACAACATTGGAACAAAAATGAGATGCCGAATTTTCAAGCAAAAATGAGTTTTGTTCAAGGAGGCAGTTTAGAAAAAGAAAAAGAATTCAAAATGAAACAGTCTAATGATGAATTCTTTGCTAAAAAGCAAAAGCAACAACCACAGGTCAAAGATGTGTCCATGAGAATATGTTTCAAATGTGATCAAAAAGGACATCTTGCACGCAAGTGTCCTAATCTAAAACCTGTGGATGTTGACAAAAAGAAGATTGATGCTGAGAAACAAAAATCTGAGAATGTGAGACAAAGGTCAACCAGATTTGACTCGAAACAGACTTGGAGGTACAATACAAACAAGTTTGCTTCAAATCAAAATTGGAAATTAAACCAGAACAGGTTTGATTCAATACAGACCTGGAATTCTCACACACCCAGATTCAGAACAACACAAAATTGGAAAACAACTGTTGATATGACAAAACCTCAAGAGTTTTGGAAACCAAGAGTTGTTGTTCAAAATCAAAATGTTCAAAAAGTTTCACATTTTTACAAACGAGGTACACCAAAAGGTCAGACATGGTATGTTAAGAAACAAGTTGATTTGGTAAAAGATGAGAAAGTTGAAGTGAAAATTGAGAAAGTTTTTGTGAAAAATGACAAAGAATTTCCAGCATTGAATGAAAATTATAGTGTTGAAATGCCTAAGGTTCAACAGACCTGGGCTAAATTGTTCAAGTAATTGAGTAGTTTGTTTGTGCAGGTGCTCATGGAATTCAAAGATTGTGAAATTGGAGATTGGAGCAGCCTGGCACATCGAGAGGAGGCTGCTGGATCCTGTGTTAGTTGAAACAGGAAGTTTATATGTTTATGTACATAAATAAACAATATTTTAAAAACCCTAAAAATTGAAAAATTTGAAAAACCAAAAATATGTTTGTTTTTAATTTTTGTCAAATATTCAAAAATACAAAAATATGTGTTGATTGAATATGCCGAAACCCTCACGGCTGAACAAACATGATTACTTTCATCAGATTGAAAAACGGTTTTTAAACTGTTAAGATCAATGGGTTGTAAATCATGGGGGTATGTATATTTTCTGCAAATCAGAGCATTTTAAGCAGAAAATGGATGGCGAGACAAAGCTATCAGTATTGGTTGTCAAATTTTCTTTATATGATTTTACATTTTAGGGGGAGTAATATTGTCAGAAAGTACAAAAACATTTGAAAATTTGAAAAAGTAAAAAACATGATAAAATTCAAAAATTTGAGTTTTTGCGTAAAAAGAGGAAATGATAGTACATCAGTAGACAGTTACAGTATGCTAAAGAAATGGAAAGTTTAAATGTGTTAAACGATCTCACCGTGGATGTGTCGGTAGATTTTTATACATTTAGTAAACTTTTTCGGGATATAAACCTAAATTCAAATACTTACTTATTTCGTGGGGAACACTACTTGGATATATAGGTAACCCCTGAAATCTCGTTTGAAAGGTCTCATAATCTGATATACTAGGTCTTTATACTTAATGATGTCTGGGGTATTATTCCGGGACTTCTGCTGAACGGTAGTTCTGACCTAGTCCTTGGATAATGCTTTCTGCAATGCTTGAAACATAGCATTAAACCCTCAGCATGCCGATGAAACAATAAAATTGATAGTCGCTGCTGTTGTAAGCAAAAAGATCCTCTAAAGGGGACATACCTTAAAGTCGAAGCTGATATCTCTCTGCGTATACGGAAGTATCGATCTGAGATCCCTCGGCCCTCGCATACCTAATTTATATACATATATCATTGTAGTATACTCACCTGTAAGACTGATTATTGGGATTCTGGATACGGGAGTATATTCAAGAGGTGGGACACATGAATAGGTTTAAGTTCTTAATACACTTAATTCGTATCCTGAATCAGTTGAAATTTGTGTGAAAATTTAAGTGGATCAGTATATTGACAATCTAAGTGAATTGTTTAATATTTACTGTGTTACTAAGCTCAACGGTACTTGTGTTTTGTCAAAAATTGATATGATCCTTTGACGCATACTCAAACAAAAATATTGTCTGTAAATATGTTTGTACATATTTTTTTTACTGCTTTATATTTTCAGAAAATACAAAAAGATTTTGATTTTTGCTTTATTTTCGACAACTGATGTCTGAGTGCTGAGTTTCAAAATCTAAGTAAGCTGATTGTGTTTCTGAAAATAAAACAAGTTCATTAATTTGAAACTTGAAGTTTTTAAATCAAAAATTCAAAACAGTTTGTGATATCTCCAAGGTCATTAGTTTGGACTTGGATGATTAACTGTGAGGGAGTTGGATTCTTTAATACTGCTAAATCTATACAGTTTGTTGATAGGGGAAGTGGATTAGAGAATTTGTTTGAGAATTCAAAATGCTGTTACTCATAAATGTTTGAGAAATTGCAGATGATAGTCCAGATTACGATCCCGAGAGCTGAGTCTAAGGGGGAGTCTGAAGACAACCTGAAAGTTAGGAGCTTGTATATGGAAAGCTAGGTGTCGATCCCAAAGCACGGAAGCTTAACGAAAGGGGGAACCTGAAGCTGATAGAAGAAGAGAAAGATTATTAGATGCTTACAATGTTTCAACTTAAATGAGAAGGCAGAATGATCAAGACTGAAGAAGGTGTCATAACAGAGAATAGTCACTGAGGACTTCGTCAATATCCGAGGGGGAGTCTGTTAGTGCACTACGTCTATTGACTTCGTCTTGTACCATGTAATAGGATAGAATAGGATATTCAGTGCACGAGGTTCGAGAAATTGAGAAATGAGGTTTAAGTGAAGATTTCGCTTGAAACTGATTATGTGACATTTCAAGCGAAATCACACACAACAGATTTCGCTTCAACATGTTTTGGTTTCTTTCAAGCGAAATCCTCACCTCTATATATAGGGCACTTGTCATTTCATTTGGTACGCGACTTCCGAAAGTGTAACGAAGTGCTGCCGGTTTTCTGTCAGGTTGTAAACATTGTTATTATCAATACAAGCAACAGATTAAAGATTACAAGCTGTTTTCGTGTCCGGTTTACTGATTCCGCCTTTAAACTGGATGTAAAACTCTTCTGAACGACTCAGTCGGGTCAAACAACGATCCAACAAGTATCTGTACTATCAATATTTTCCTAGATTCTGTGAATCTTAGAGTTGACCACGGCCCCGTGTCCATTGGACACGCCCCCGTGGTGGGTGATAGAAGTTTCTACAACTTTGTCTTTTCTGTAGACACTTGGGCATAACCCCGTGCTCAGTGAGCACGGGGCGTGTTCAGCCTTCTGTTCTCTTGTTTTTGCTTTGGAGGATGCTGTCGAGGGGTCGGGAATGCCACGTTTATTCCTTTTCTTGTATTTATGCTGGATTTGGCTTCATTTTTGCTTCTTTTGTTCATTTAAGCTCTTTTAACCCTGAAAATACAAAAGGAAGACAAAAACACACTTTTTCCAACATTAGTACTAAAAAAGGGGATAGTTTTATGCCTCATTTGATGTAATTCATATGTTGCATTTTGCGCACATCAAATACCCCCACACTTGAATCTTTGATTGTCCTCAAGCAAAACTCTTTATTTTTGTGGCTTACACTCCCAAATGGAATGGGTAGAAGAGAAGGTTTTTGGGCTTGTCATAGAGTGTCAGGATTTCAAAGATTCTTTATTAAGTTTTATTTTTATTTATTTACAATCCTATTCGTGATGATTTATTTAAAACATTACATAAGATAAATTACTTATTAGGGCATAACATGCCTTTTTAAAATTCCATTTATTTACAAGTTCACATACCTCACGGGGGATCACTTAACACTCGGCCGAAGGTGTATTTTTCTGAAAACTATCGAGAGCGGCATGGAACTTACTTCTACCATAAGCTTGCTAAGCGATCAATCCTCTTCCTTTTTAAATATATACCTTTATAAATATCAGGAGGACTTTTGGGGGAAGGGTTAGGATTGGGTTAAAGGTAGGTGGTTGGGTTAGTGGTTAGTAGAAAAGGGCGAAAGGCGTAAAAAGCTTCGGTTTTCGTAAGACTTTTATTTTTATGACTTTTTATTATAATGAAGTATTTCCTTAAACAAAGTTCTTTTTGATGAACTTGTTTGTTTATTTCGTTTGGCTTCATTGTCATCATCAATTTATTTATTTAATTTTTTTTAAGGAAGTCATAAGAAAAACCGAGCTTTGTTACTAAAATAAAGGGTTTAAAATGAAAAAGGGTTTTGGTGGGTAAAAGGGTGTTTGTTTTGGGTTAAGAAATGAAAAGCTTTAGGCTCAAAGGGGTTAACTAGGGGGATTTTGGGTAGGTGGTAAAAAAAAAGAAAAATAATGGCGTTGAAAGAAAAAGGGTTAGTCCTAATGCCTCCATCATTTACTTACTTGGGTTTAAGTTGGTAAGGACCGGGAATGTATCGTCATGGCAAGTTCTACAGTCGTAAGAACCAAGCGGCTATTCACACAAGAAACGAAAAATGAGCATTTAGTTTAAAGATGTGTATTTATATGCTCAATAAAGGCTAAAAACTCACTTTTTGTGTGAATGAGTTTTTATGTGATCAAGTATATATAATCAAATTTTAACTAGATTTGTCATGCCGTTTCATAATTTTTTTTATGTTGGTTTTTTTTATCACGACGCTATCGGTTGTAAATTTGTAAAAATATCACCTTTTTAGAACTTGAAATTCCCAAATTAAACCTAGACAAGTAAAAAAATAACGAATTTTTTTTGAAAAAATTTGGGGTGTTTAGTAGTTCCAATAGAGTTTTGTGTTAGGCTTGTAGTTAGGACTTGCAAAAATTCAAGGTTTTAGCATCCCCCCCACACTTAAATTATACATTGTCCTCAATGTGTCCCAAAAATAAGTTTTTAGGTTGATTGAATGTATAAAAAGATGTGAAAAAGCAAAAAATTATGTTACTGAGCGTCTGGACACGGCCCCGTGGTGTCCGGGCACGGCCCCGTGTTCAGATCTCCAGTAACAGAAAACAAAATAAAGTAACAGAAGGCTGGACATGGGGGCGTGTTCAGTGAGCACGCTTCGTGTCCAGGTACCTGAACTGGGCATTTTTCTGCAGATGGTTGAGCATGGGGCGTGTTGGATGAGCACGGCCCCGTACTGAACTTGCTGTAATGAAGAAAAAATTGTCGGGTGGCCCTGTTTTTGCGCATGGGGTGTTGGTTCAAGCTTCCCTTAGTATTCTTCACCATCCTGAGTGTGTTTTACCCATTACATCATCATCCAAACACCAAATAGAACCACCATTCATTAAAACTAACACATTACATAGGTCCTAAAAATTTAAAAACAACGCAGAAAATAAAATTTAAAAGTCCTAAGATAGATAGGTCAAGTGGTACATAAAATCATCCTAAGGAGTTCTACTAAAGGTTTCGTAGAACTCCAGACCGAGGGGTATTCCCTTAAATCCATTCCTCTATATCTCTTGGGAGGAAGAAGGCGGACTCATTTTCCTCAACATCTTGAGGAGGGGGAGTGACACCAACTGGAACCCCTTGTAGTATGTCTCGAGGGGGTTCCGAGTGTATGGTGTACCATTCGGCCGGTATGATGACTTCCGGTACCACATTCCATGCCCTTTGGGTGATAATTTGTACCAAAGGAGGAGAAGCGAGAATGTTCAACCTTTGGTGCAAAAGGTTGACCTCTTGAAGACATCCCTCTAGTCCCACTGTCAAATGATTGATACGGTTGACCAATGCTTCTTCCACTCCCGTCATTTCATCAATAGCTTCTCTTAAAGCGTAAACGTAGTTTACAAGAGAATCTTCCACCGTTGATGACCTTCTCCCTTATCGGTTGTTCCTGGAGTGCGATGAAGATGTCCTGCTAGTTCTGCTCGCCATTATGAGAAAACATACCGAAAAGAGTTCAATTTTATAGAAACAGTACCTCGCACACGGCCCCGTGCTCGATGAGCACGGCCCCGTGCTCATATGTCTGCAGGTTTTTGGAACAAGGAATCTTGGAGTTTTAAATTGTTTTCATGATTTTTAAAACATTTTTAAGCAGAAACAACTTAAAACATTGTTGTAGAACAAGATTTCTTGAACAAAAATCTAACAAACATCTCAATAAAGCTTGGAATCATGGAGATTTCAAGCTCTAATGGAGGAATTGAGGTAAAAAATGAAGAAGAAGGGAATGGACAAGAGAGGAAAGGACAAGATGGTTGTTGAGAACCTTCTTTTAGAAAATACCTAGGATGGTATGTGTGAAGATCCCACAAAATCTCTGTCCCTGGAATGGTCCAAATGTGTAGGATTCTTGGCTGCATTTATAGAAAACGACAGCACGCTGCACACGGCCCCATGTCGGCTGGACACGGCCCCGTGTGCAGGCAAGATCTTGACACATTTTGTCCGTATTCTGACAAAAAGTTCGAAAGGAATCTTTTGGTGGACACGGGGGCGTGTTGACCTGGACACTGCCCCGTGTCTAGAGGCTGTTTATGAAGTTTCGTATATTTCTAAGGAATTTATCCGGATCGGGTGGTTCCTTACTGGACGGAACAACCCCAAAGTGACTGGGATACCTTAATTGCTCTAGATTAAGTCGAGAATGCAAGAGGTTGTCGGTGAGGGTGATTCCTATGCTAAATGTAGGTGGACAAGTCCAACCTTTTCCCGGGCTCTCGTTAAAGAAGTGTATGCCGAATCGCTCAGGTCTATGTATGCACCTAACGAGGTCGATGGGGAGTCCTTCATGGCACAATCGACACAGGGACCACTATCGCTCAAGTCTTCGATAGAGTTAAGGGTGATTTTGGGAACAACGAAGTTGTTTTTATTCGAATGTGATCTCAATAATTCTTCTTGGGCTTCGTCTTGAGGTGAATTAATGATATCCATCTCAAGTTCTTTCACCCAATTAAGAATTAGATCTTCCATTTGAAATAATTCATGGAGAAGCATTTCTCCTAGAAGGGTTGATTGAGAGCATTCGAGGGAGAGATATGGATTATTTTTACTTTTGCCCCTCTTAACGCTACAGGAAAACAATGGGTCTATATAATGGGGCTTATAATTTAGAAAATAACATTCTAAATCTTTATGAGGGCCACCACATATTTGACACCACGTACCATAAGAGTGCCGAAAGTAAAAAATATCAGTATCACTAATGTTTGTGTCAGAAATTACCAACCGTCGGGATCTTATGGTTCTGTTTTCAGTAACTGAAACTTGGGCACGGGGCATGTTGAGTGGGCACGACCCCGTGTTCAGCTTACTGTCTGACTTAACACAGGATTGCCAGTACCAAAGATTGGGCACGGGGGCGTGTTCAGCGGGCACGACCCGTGCTGAGTTCTGGAGAAGCTGAAAATTTAAGAAAAATCCTAAAAAAATAGAAAAATAAGAAAAAATGATTAGGCCGTTGATTCCTAACTTTCTTAAAACCCTTGTGTCCCCGGCATCGGCGTTAAAAACTTGATGCGCGTGAAGTGTCGTATAGTTTTTAATGTATATTTTAAGCCCTTTAACACTTTTTAGCCAAGTTTTGAATTTATAAAACATGATATTTACTAACACTAAACACACATATGGGCAAGTGCACCCATCGTGAGCGTAGTATAGTGTTGGTAAGACACCGAGGTCATCCAAGGATACAAGAGCTTTTAATACCAGTTTATCCTCAATGTCTAATCAAATCAATAGTTTAGAAAAAAGGTTTTTAAACAAGAAAAATAAAACTAACTAAAATGTTGAAAAATAAAAATAAAAATAAAACAGATAGACAAGATGAATCACTTGGATCTGACTCGTATTTAGTGTAACCTTTGATTATTTCCGCACTTTTGCACTTTTTAAGAGATTATCTTAGTTATAGTAGTAGGCCCCTCTTCTAAAGGAGACGTTACCCTCAACCCAGTAGTTTGAGTCAGCAAGGATACAATCCTAAATGGTTGGATTATTTAAAGATAATTAATTAAGTTATTAATGCATATTGTCGTAGGCCCCTCTTCTGGAGGTGACGTTACCCTCGGCTAAGTAGTGTGAGTCAGCAGGGTTACAGTCCTAAGTAGCCGGGTTAAAGTTTTAATAGTAGTTTACATATGAGGGGATCAAGGAGTTCGGACCCCCGCCATCCAATACCAGAGGGTATTGAAGGAGGTCCTACTAAAGTTGACCCAGGTCCTTGCAGGATCTATAAACTGAACAAGGCAAGACTCTTACCAAACCGTTCCCTTAACCCCCGACTAGGTAGCCAACATACCTCCATATAGACCGTGGAGATATGAATGGTGAAAATCTTTTATTTTATATAGACAGTAAAATAATGCCAAGACACCACGGACAAACGATAAGGAAGACTCACCTTCAACATAAGAAACTAGTTATTACACTAAACACTTGTCTTCACCAAGTGATGTAAGAGACTTAGGCAAACATGGCCTTTGATTGTCAAGAACTCTTACGATCAATCTTAGATCCCGAGACTACTACACACACTCTATGATGGATGATGGTGGTGGATGTGAGTTGTGATGGTGGTGGTGGGTGGGTGGAGTGTGAGAGAGGTGGTTTGTCAAGTGATGGTTTGCAAATGAGCTAAGCACCCCTATGTATAGCCTGTACAGAAGCCCGGACACGGCCCCATGTCCATTGGGCACGACCCTGTGTCCACCCATCTTCTCTTTCTTCATTAAATGCAGTTTGTCTGCATTAGTTGACCACGCCCCCGTGTCCGCTGGGCACGACCCCATGTGCAGAAGCATATCTGTACTATCAAGATTTTCCTAGATTATGCGAATCTTAGAGTTAACCATGGCCTCGTGTCCGCTGGACACGCCCCCGTGGTGGGTGATAGAAGTTTCTACAACGTTGTCTTTTCTGCAGACACTTGGGCACACCCCGTGCTCAGTGAGCACGGGGCGTGTTCAGCCTCCTGTTATCTTGTTTTTGCTTTGGAGGATGCTGTCGAGGGGTCGGGCATGCCACGTTTATTCCTTTTCTTGTATTTATGCTGGATTTGGCTGCATTTTTGCTTCTTTTGTTCATTTAAGCTCTTTTAACCCTGAAAATACAAAAGGAAGACAAAAGCACACTTTTTCCAACATTAGTACTAAAAAGGGTTAGTTTTATGCCTCATTTGATGTAATTTATATAAGCATATATAAAGAAGATATTATTTAAGGAAGGCATATATAAGGAATGTATATATGACGAAGATATATATAATGAAGGTATATATGAGTAGATAACAACTGGGAAAGGTGTATACGTGTAGCTAGTATCTAGGGAAGGTTTATCTAGGGAAGGCTTATCAAGCGAATGTATATATGAAACTTCTAAGAAAAGAAAGGCATATTCCTTCCCTTTAAATAGGAAGCTTAGAATTCATTTTTCCTTGCTCATTTCTTCTCTTCTTCTCTCTATACGTTGGTGTTCTAACCAAAAATCACCGATACAATATTCTGTCCAATCGATCAGGGAACCAACTAACGAATGCCAAAGTGCTGCCTAAACTAGGCTATACTTTGTTAACTTACGTTATAGTTCTGATCTCATGACCATCGTTAGGTTTGATTTGGTTTTACACTAATACGTAGTCTACTTTGTTAAACTAAATGTTTAACTATCAGAAAAATCCGCACTATAAACTTATAATCAGAATGGATGCTTAATTACCAGAAGATTTAGAACTATAAAAGTAGATGCTTAACTTTCGGAAGACTTAGAATCAGGAGGCCTCTTTTATCAAATGCTTTCAAAACTCTAAATGTTTTCTAGTTGTTTTTATAGTGATTAAGTCTTTGTATTATGAAATTACAGCCGGTATGTGGGGTTTTGTATACATTACTTGATAAGCTTTACTATTGGACAAAGGGTTAGCCAATAGTAATATGACCACAGTCACCAAAATGGACGAGTGAGAAGTACTGTGGGTAATTAAAAGATATAAATAAATATAAAAACTCTTAATATTGTAATTACAATACCGTGTCATTTTATACAAATGAATGATCTCACCAGTAGTTATAAAATGTTTTTAAACATGTTTCAGGTGATTACAGTAGATCTGAATAAGAGTTGCGATATGGCACCAAAAGGCTTAAAGAAGTAGCTTATTTGATCAATTAAATTAAATTAAGAAACGTTGTTTTATGTATTCGCGTTTATCCTCTATTAAAGCTACCTATGTAAAACATGGCTTTATCCCCATTTGTGTAATAAATAAAATTCGGTGTTTCTAAACTCTGATATTTTTCCTAACTCACGGTCCTGATGAAAATTTCTGCTGCAATATTTTCAAAATAACCACCGGTACCACTTGACTATTCATGGCTCCCCGTTCAGGGTGTGGTCGGTGGTTATAAGAAGGAGTTTGAGAAGGGCTGTCCTGTTATTGGTTTATTACCATCATATTAGTGAAATGCACATCAGTTTGATCAAGACTGTCCTATTATTGACAGGATCATGCATATTAGTTACATGATCATGCATATCTGTCAATAGGGGCTTATGAGCATGCATTATCGTTAGGATTTAGGATTTATGAGTATGCAAAGTTAAATGTCATTAGGATTTAGGATTTCTGAATCTAAGATAACTTGATCTGTTTGACCAGATCAACTGGTCAAACCTGTGATAATGATGCGTAGTCAAACCCGTGATAATCAAGCAAATCTGTCATTAGAATTTAGGATTGAGCATGCAGAGTTAAATGTCATTAGGATTAATGATTTTTTTAGATATTTGAACCTGAGATAAGTTGACATGTTTAACCAGCTTAAGTGGTCAAACCTGTGACTATGATGTATAGTCCAACATGTGATAATCAAGCATGCACTCTCATTAGGATTTAGGATTTATGAGCATAGAATGAATTGGATGTCATTAGGTTTTTTGAGATGTTTGACCCTAAGATAGGTTAATTTGTTTGACCAGATCAACTGGTGAAACCTGTGATAATCAAGCATATGCATATCTGTGGTCAAACATGTAATAATTAAGCATATTTGTTGATTTTGGTGCTTAGTTAGTAGTTTAGGGTTATACATAATCGACATAGTGGATGTAATTTTATTGAAATTGGTGGGAATATCTTAGTTAGTTAGTTAAAAGATTAGAAATTGGAGGGAATATGTTAAATATAACATGAGGGACTCGTAATGTAAATAAAGTTGGGGGGGGGCTATTTTGGTCTTTTCACAGACATATAAACGTCTATTTAACAACTGGGATGTTATTGATCCAAATCGACAAGCACAGGGACTAGAGTGTTCAGCTTTGCCAAATAGGGAGTCAACGTGACAGTGGGTGTTTACCACAATGACTAAAGTTGTACATACTCTTCTTTTTATTTGTTTGTTATGAAAGTTTTAGAATCATCTTAATATATTGGCAAAGCGGTTGATAATGGTTCTTATAAAAAAATCATCATATTTGACACTAGTGATGGAGGTGTAGTGTTAAATAGTCATTGCCCTCTCAGGTTAACCACATTACCCCAAATAACCCGACGATGTGTCTGTAAGACAACATGTTTTCATAGTGTTAAAACCTGCATTTTAATAGTTGTTTATTGTAAATCTTACTTGGAATAGATTAAATGTTTATTTCTAAGTGTTTTGAAGATTCCTAAGTGAAATGAAGGATTTCCATGCCTGATTTGGTGATTACTAAAGACAAGCAGAAGGCAGGCCCAATTCGTAACCATATGAGCCGTGTACCAGTTAACAAGATACGAGTCGTCAGCCTTAAGTTAGTGCACCAACCTAATGATTGGAAACCCTAAAGTGATAATGCAACACGTGGTGAGTTTACGGGTCATAACCCAGATCTTGTTTATGGGTCGTAATCCACCCAAACATCACCTGGATCATATTTATAGAATGATATGTCGTGTAAATCTTAATGATTTGCAAACTCAGAAGAGAAGAGCAAACAATAAGGCTGTTGAAGAAGAAGGATTCAAGATTGGATCAACTAGGAGGAATATTGAAGGAAGAGTAGCGTACAGGAGGTCGAGACATCGATTCTTACTAAGTTAGACCATTCGCATTATCATTTTCCTTTTGATTTCAATAATGTATTCAATGAATTCAGTAGTTTGTTTGTTACAATGAGTAGCTAATCGCGCCATAGCCGGTTAGGGTAGGATGATCCTTGATACTTTACAATGATTTGGTTGATTTTGTTATGAAAGTGTGTTTTTAATAAGGTTTACTTATGATCTTGTGATACTGTAATCTATATGATGAGTGTTGACATTTAAATGAGTTTGTGTGGATACTTATCTTTCTATCAGGTTATGCATGTTAGATCTGCTTCGTTTATCTTTAGTCTATATATTGATTGTTAGTCTAGGGCTTGTTTGATGGCTGATAATTCATATAGGTCACCTATAGGAAGAATCTGATTAAAAAGATTTAGGAACTAGTTATGGTTACGCTTTAAATTGAGTAACCCAGATAGTAATTCACTTGGTTCATAAATCGATGGTTACTAGAACAATATAATAGACTTTTAGATCACAAGGGATTAGTAAATGACTTCGTTACTTAGAACCAGATAAGGTGTATCTATAGCCTGGTTATTTGGGGATATGTGATTAACCTGAGAGGGCAATAACTTTTTAACACTACTCCCTCATCACTAGTGTCAACTATGATGAGTTTATCATAAGAACCATAATCAACAGCTTTGCAAATGTATTAAGATGATTCTGAACCTAACTAGTTATCTTCTTATCATTGTTTTCACAAACTTAATCAAAGAGGTTATTTTAGCATTTCTTGATCATTACTTAGTTTAGATATCACGAAAGAGATAGGTTAATAGATTTCGTGTCCATGAATTGATACTTGGGTACTTACTTTAGCTATACTTAATTCTGATGGCTACGCTTGCTTAGAACGTGTATAGTTGGTATTAGTGTTTTTATCCTTAAAACTCGATTGTGTTTGTGTCAAATTATTTGTTACTTTCTAAGCACATCATACTTTAGTACATATTTAACAAAAATAATTTTGGTGTCAAGTGATTGATCATGAATGAAACTATCAACATTAAAAATAATAGTAAAAGCACTCCAACATTAGTAAGCAGATGGAGACGTGACTACTATACCATGGCGTTCGGATCCAGATGAACCCATTAAGGATGTGCTTGAAAGTGTGTTTGGTTGTTGCCGTTTGGATTACAAAGGAGAGTGGATGATAAGAGGTGGGCCTTGTCTCATAACATACTCTTACTCTCATTCTCTCTCTCTCTCTCGTAATATTATTTTAAGTTGTTATCTTAAAATTTCAAAGGTAGATGTAGCATTGGAGAGGAAATGAGTATGATTGAAATATGTGTGAAAATTTGTTGTGGCAACTAATGTGACACATATGAAAGCAGATGCATTCGAGATGCTCAAATAGTACCACAAATTTGTACGAATTATCATAATTTCATATTATATTAATTAAATATATACCATAAATACTTATGTTAGATATTACGAAAGAGATAGGTTAATAGATTTCGTGTCTACGGATTGATACTTGGGTACTTTCCTTAGCTATACTACATTCTGATAGGTACACTTGCTTAAGACGTGTATATATAGTATTAGTGTTTTTACCTTAAAAGTAGTATGTGCTTGTGTGCAATTTTATTTGTTATTTTCTAAGCACATTAGTAACATACACATCACTCTCTCTAGAAAAGTTATGTTCATTATCTCTGCAAGACCATTTTGTTGAGGTTTCCCTTGTATACTTATGTGTCTAGCTATGCCATTAACTTTGCAGTAATTGTTGAATTCCCCTCCGCAAAACTATAACTCATTATTAATTCCGAACTTCTTGATCTTCCTACCTGCTTAATTTTCAACAAAGACCTTATACTCTTTGAACTTATTGAATGTATCACTTTTCTTTCGAATAACATATACCCGTACTCTCTTGATGTGATTATATGTAATGGAAAGTGTCACGGCCCTCGGCCCCGGTTTGACCCGGTCCAGAGCAGCGAGGCAGGAAATCCGATGGTATCTAATTAAGTGACAGCGGAAGTCTTTTTAAACCGGACCGATTAATATTAAAACTGCTCGTTTATATATAATATAGGGATAAATCCCATAATTTACAATAAAGTGATTTCGCTGGGAAATCTTTATTTCTTAAAACATGTTTCTTTATTTATTTACATTGAGCCACTTTTCTAAGCTGGTAGTGCTTCACGACACTTTTCCTGTGCTCATAACAGATCACCTGAAACATGTTTGAAAAAGGTTTTGTCAGCAGGGAAATACTGAGTGAATCATTCATTTTACTAAAACGACACATTTGTTATAATTTACAGTATTAAGAAATTACAATGTTTCTGATATCAAACCAACTACCCACAGTATTTGTCACTCGACTCTTTTCGGTGACTGTGGTCATATCACCATTGGCTGCCCCAATGAATGACGAATATCACTAATTTTAGGTTCGCCCACCTAAAGTGATAAAACTGCAATACTGTGCACAATACCCCACATACCGGCTGTAATTTGGTGATTACATAAACTTAATCACTGTAAATATAACCTTTGAAAATAAATATGATTTTGTAAACAAATTTTTATAAAAAGAGAATGACTCACATTGTAGATTTAATGAGCAGAATATAAGCCTACTGATTAGCCTTGATTAACCTAATTTAAATAACAATGCACACACAAACAGGTTAGTAACTAATACAGCAGTTACGACAATTCACCAGATTAAACCCTCACAACAATTTATAAGTGCAATACTTAACAATTCAGCGGATTCACAACGAATGACAGAGTATAGTCCGATTTCGAACAACACTCAAACATTCAAGTCGAAATCACGATGAATTAACAAAATATAAACTCAATTTGAGCGGCACTTAAACAATCGTTGGATAGTTATAATCGATCGGATGTTGAATCGTAATAGCGATCGAGTTATTACCCTGATTATGGCAGCAATTAGTGATTGTGTGTGTTTAGTGGACTGTTTCTGTGATAACTCAGTCTACGTAACTCGAATTTACGTCATTCCAAAGACATAATTCAAGTCCCAATGCCCAGTATTTATACGTGAATTTGACATCTCCCGCGTGTCGCGGAAGATGTTCTGGGTTCTGTCGCGACTCGTCTGGGAAACCAACATAGACTAGGGTAGGCTTGTCACTAGTATAGGTCTGATGAGTTGACAGTTCGTTAATTTGAAACCTATACAATGCATTTTAGAGATAATTATCAAGTTAAGGTTTACCCCCCTTGAGTTTTAGGGGCCCTAATCCTGATTCTAAATATTCTGAAAATTTTAGGGTTAGTTCAGAATTACTTGGGTTTCTCAATTAGGGTTTCCTATTGGCCAAATTAAAATAATAAGTAAGACTTTTGATGAGAGTTGTTACATCCTCCCCACCTTAATAAGAATCTCGTCCTCGAGATTTATTGGAATAAATGAGGATACTTTCTCTTCATTTCTGATTCCAGTTCCCAAGTGTATTCAGCTCCTCTCTTTGAATCCCATTTGACTTTGACTAAAACTAGTCGTTTATGTTTGAGAAACTTAATATTTCGATCCTCAATTTGAAGAGGTTTCTCAACAAATTTTAGCCTTTCGTTTACCTCTTTATCTTGAAGAGGTACTACCAGTGATTCATCTGATAAACATTTCTTGAGATTGGATACATGAAATACATCATGTACTCCAGCTAATTCTTCTGGTAATTGTAAACGATAAGCAACTGGTCCTATACGTTGGATTACTGAAAATGGTCCTACGTACCTGGGACTTAGCTTTCCTTTCTTACCGAATCTAACCACTCCTTTCCAAGGAGAAACTTTTAATTATACTTTATCTCCGACTTGAAATTCTAACGGCTTGCGACGATTATTTGCATAGCTCTTCTGACGGTCTCGAGCTGTTTTCAGTCTTTCCTTGATCTGAGTTATCTTGTCAGTAGTTTCTTGCACAATTTCTGGACCTGATAATTGACTTTCTCCTATTTCTGCCCAACAAACTGGAGTTCTGCATTTTCTTCCATATAGTGCCTCGAATGGAGCAGTTTCAATGCTTGAATGATAACTATTGTTATAGGAGAATTCAATTAATGGTAAATGATCATCCCAGTTTCCACCAAAATCTATTACACATGCTCTAAGAATGTCTTCTAGAGTTTGGATCGTTCTTTCACTTTGTGCATCTGTTTGTGGATGATATGCCGTACTCAAATTTAGTCGAGTTCCCATAGCTTGCTGGAAATTTTTCCAAAAATGAGAGGTGAAACGACTATCTCTTATCTGATACAATGGAGAGTGGGACTCCATGTAAAGATACCACTTCGTCTACATACAACTTGGCTAACCTTTCCATGCTAAAGGTTTCCTTCATTGGTAGAAAATGAGCTGATTTGGTTAATCGATCTACAATTACCCAAATCGCATCATTACCTTTTCTTGTTTTAGGCAACTTAGTAACAAAATCCATTGTTATAAGTTCCCATTTCCATACAGGCATTTCCAATTGTTGTAGTAGTCCTGAAGGTTTCTGATGTTCAGCCTTTACTTGTGAACAAGTAAGACACTTAGAAACATATCTTGCTATATCTTTCTTCATTCCTATCCACCAGAAATTCTTTCTTAAATCTTGGTACATCTTATTGTTTCCAGGGTACATAGTATACCTAGATTTATGAGCTTCTTCTAAAATCTTATTTCTTAATTCTCCTTGCTTAGGTACCCAAATTTGTTTCTTGTGGAATCTCCAAATTTCATCATTTCCTTGCTCTAGTTCTTTTATATAACCTTTCATCCCTTCAGCATCGTCCTTGATTGCTGTTTCCTGAACTTTCTTTAATTGTTCCATTAAATCTACTTGTAGATTTAATCTAAGAGCACGAACCCGTCGTTGTTTCTCATAATACTTACGACTTAAGGCATCTGCAACTACATTTGCCTTTCCTTCATGATACTGAATATCACAGTCGTAGTCACTTAGGATTTCCATCCATCTCCATTGCCTCATGTTTAACTCTTCTTGCCCAAATATATATCTTAAACTTTTGTGGTATGTGTAGACAGTAAATTTACTTCCATAAAGATAATGTCTCCAAATCTTAAGGGCAAAAATTACGGCTCCTAATTCTAAGTCATGAGTCGTATAATTTTCCTCGTGCTTTTTCAACTGCCGGGAGGCATACGCAATTACCTTCTTGCGTTGCATCGACACACATCCGAATCCTAATTTTGAAGCATCACAATATACTTCAAAATCTTCTGTTCCTTCGGGCAATGCTAAAATTGGAGCATTTGTCAATCGGTGCTTTAAAATCTTAAAAGCTTCTTCTTGCCTATGTCCCCATTCAAACTTAGTGGCTTTACATGTTAACTTAGTCAAAGGTACAGCTATCTTAGAGAAATCTTTAATAAATCGTCTGTAGTATCCAGCTAAGCCTAGAAAACTTCTAATTTCCATAGCTGTTTGTGGAACCTTCCATTTAGTGATTGCTTCTATTTTAGCAGGATCTACGTGAATGCCTTCGTGATTCACCATGTGACCTAAAAATTGCACTTCTTTTAACCAAAATTCACACTTCGAGAATTTGGCATAAAGCTTTTCTTTTCTTAACAAAGTTAAGAGTGCATGCAAGTGTTCGCAATGTTCTTCCTGACTTTTGGAATAAATAAGTATATCGTCGATGAATACGATTACAAATTTATCCAAGTATGGTTTACAGATCCGATTCATCATATCCATAAATGTTGCTGGGGCATTTGTTAGTCCAAAGGGCATGACTGTAAACTCATAATGGCCATACCTAGTTCTGAAAACAGTTTTAGGTATGTCTTCTTCTTGTACTTTTAACTGGTGATATCCGGATCTTAAGTCTATCTTAGAAAAATACCTAGCGCCTTGAAGTTGATCAAAAAGATCGTCAATCCTAGGTAATGGGTATCGATTCTTAATTGTAACTTTATTCAATTCTCTATAATCGATACACATTCTCATTGAACCATCCTTTTTCTTAACAAACAACACAGGTGCTCCCCAAGGGGATGAACTAGGTTGTATAAATCCTTTGCTTAATAATTCATCTAACTGCTTTTTCAATTCTAGCATTTCGGTGGGTGCTAATCGATAAGGTGCCTTGGCTATTGGTGTAGTACCCGGAATTAGATGAATTCTAAACTCTACTTCTCTATCAGGTGGTAACCCAGGTAACTCTTCTGGAAAGATGTCTGGGTATTCTGAAACTATAGGGATGTCTGAAAGTTCCTTACTTTTAGTGTTAATGATTACCGAAATCATATACACCATTTCTTGTTTTCTTGAATAACTGGTCAACTTCATTACTGAAATGAATTTCAGTGGCTTTCGTGGTTTATCTCCTGTAATTAAAATTACCTCTCCTGTGGGAGTACGGATTTCTACAGAATTCTTATCACAAAGGATTCGAGCATGGTTGGCTATTAACCAATCCATTCCTAACACTACATCGAATCCGGCTAACTTCATAGGTAACAGGTTTGCAGAAAACTTATGGCCTAACAATTCTATTTTTCCTTCTTGCAAAACCTGATTTATGTTAACAGAATTCCCGTCTGCCGTTTCGACTGTAAAAATTTGCTTAAGGGTGGTTAAGGGTAAGTTAAGGGCTTGACAAAATGAAGTATTGATAAAACTTTGGTTTGCACCAGAGTCAAATAATACTTTTGCATAAACGTTGTGGACCAAGAACGTACCAGCTATAACGTCAAGGATTAGTTCAGCTTCTTGAGTGGTTAGCTGGAATGCTCGGTCATTCTTCTTTGTTGTTCCAGCAGCTGGTTTGCCTTTATTGTCTGTGGTTTTAGTCAATTTAGGACATTCTGTTTTGTAATGTTCTGTTTCTCCACAGTTATAGCAGACTATGGTTTTCTTTTTGCAATTTTCTTCACGATGTCCTGCCATTTTACAGAAGTTGCAATTTACATTGCATTTTCCAAAATGATTCTTTTTGCAATTGCTGCAAAAAGGCGGTTGTGCAGATTGTCTCCTTCCTCTTTTCTTGAACCTATTATTATCATTACCCATACGAAATCCTTGGGTAATCTTTTGAGCCAATTCCTTCTTTCGATCTTCTTCTCTTGTGTGCACTAGTTCATCAGTTAGGGTATTAGCTAGTTCCACAGCATCGTCAATAGTGCGAGGTCTCGCAGCTTTAACGATGTTACGAATTTCACTAATTAATCCCCAAATGTAACGAGAAATGAGTACCGGTTCTGGCGAAGCCAGTGTTGGTACCACTCTAGCATATTCAAAGAATGTCGAAGTATAACTGCGACACTCCACGCCTACCATACGATGGTTTAGGAACTTATTTGCCATTTGTTCCTTTTCATATTCAGGACAATATTTTCTTTCTACAAGAATTTTAAATTCTTCCCAGTTCATAGCATATGCCATTCTTCTTCCTTTTGCTTGTAGCACCGTGTTCCACCATTCTAATGCCCATTCTTTGAACAAATTTGACGCATACATAACCCGATCTTCTTCAGAACACTTACTTATTGCAATTACTGCTTCGGTTTTCTCTAACCAACGCAGTACTGCAGTTGCTCCTTCGTTACCTGCAAATTCAGCAGGTTTGCAAGCAAGAAATTCTTTGAAAGTGCAACCAGGTGTTGCGGCTTTCATTTTCCTAGGAGGTGGAGCCTGTCGTGGATTATTATCATCATGATTGCCTCCTCCATTTACACTATGACTAAAATTATCTTCCTGAGTACGTTTACTAGGAACGATTTGTTGCGGTTCTATTGGATTTTTAACAGCAGCAACGAATGCTGGAATAGCATTAGCTATTCCTTGAGCAACACTATTTTCAATATCTTGTCTAGTTATATACTGGTTTTCCTGATTTTGTTCAGATTGATTCCCTTCATTAACCGGTTCATTACTAGCGTTTTCCATCTGATAATTATTATACATATAACTATTAGTATCAAATGATTGTAAATAAACAATTACACAAAAGCATATAAAATCTTACAACACAGATATATATCCAAAATTGTCGATGTTTCAACTTCTATTTTGCTTTATATATTATATTAGGCATCCATACACACTGTTTATCTTACAATGTTTTATTTCCCATTTTACAGATTTATATTTAACTATTATTATTATTATTATTATACAGACATTCTTCCCAACCCCACTATTCTTTGGTCAACTGGCAGTTTAGTAGCGACGCTCCCTTTCGTCGTACTTCCAAGAAATTTGTTCCCCCATTTCCCGGATCCTATTTCCTGTACCTATCAGCTCTTCACCGAACTGATGGAGTTCGGCTAAGTTTTCGTTGCTCATTGGAGGATTGGGGATAGGTTCTGGATCAAACTGTGGAAGGAAAGAATAAGGACTGTTGATGATATTTTCAAATTGCCAGTCATTTGTCCACCATTCTTCCATTTGCCCTAAAGGTCGAGTGTGGATTAGTGGGTCTGGAATAGCTGGTTCCAGATTCACAGGAAGTTGGGTTTCTAGGTAAGGATATAGATTATTATGGATAGGGCTAATGACATCACAATTTGCTAGTAGGCGGTCTATTTCGTCTTCGAATGTGATTTCTTCAGTTTGTCTAGAACTCTCTCCAATTTCTATTCCTTTTTGTTTGGGATCTTTCCTGATTTCTATCTCTGCTGGATTAGAACTTTCTCCGATTTCGATTCCTTTTCCTTTGTCTATAGGGTTTTCTATTTTAGGCAGTTTCCTAGTAACTGGCTTTCTCCTGCGCACTTTCCTCCATCCTACATATCTTCTTTTCTTTTTAAGTTTTGCTTTTTCCAGCGGTGGAGCTTGGAATTCCAGAGGTTCCTCTATATCAGCAATATAACCAGTAAAGTCGTGGGAGACTTCAATTGGTACTGGGTAGAGGTTGAGATTCTAAAATGCTTCCGATATCTCAGTCATGCTGGATAGCATATATGCAAAATGCACAAAAATGTTAATGTTAAAACTTTGGAACAAAGTTTTACAAATAAACATTAAAGTTTTATTGCATACAGATTTGTACAAAAGACTACAGGAAAGTGAACACACTATAATTTATTTATTTATTTACTGGAGATTAATTTTCTACTAGACCAAGCTTATTGATAGTTTAGAGGTTTGCATTCTCTGCTACGGTAGCTAGCATATAAAGGTTTGCCCATTTTTCATCTAATGTGTCTTCCCAAGGTGACCTATTGCCTAATTCCTGGATTTCTGAATTAAACCTCACTTTCTTGACTTGGGTTTTCTTTATTTTCTCCTGTCCCTTTCTAAGAATCAAATTTCTTTTATCTTGGGTAAGAGGATTTTCATAATTTGCTTTACGAACAAAAATCCCTTCTTCCAGATCTGCTGGGTGTTTGGAGGAAGAGGTTCCTTTTTCTGTGGTTGCAGTATCTAATTTGTGGTAGATAGCAGAAATCTTTTGTTTACCCATACTGTAACTCAACAATTTAATCAGTTAATAAAACATATTTTCACAGAATGGCAATTAAATTTCATAAGTATCTCTCAATAACTTTAATAGGCTAAAATCAATAGTAAGCTTAAATCAGTGGCTCTGATACCACTTTTTTCCTGTCACGGCCCTCGGCCCCGGATTGACCCGGTCTAGAGCAGCGAGGCAGGAAATCCGATGGTATCTAATTAAGTGACAGCGGAAGTCTTTTTAAACAGGATCGATTAATATTAAAACTGCTCGTTTATATATAATATAGGGATAAATCCCATAATTTACAATAAAGTGATTTCGCTGGGAAATCTTTATTTCTTAAAACATGTTTCTTTATTTATTTACATTGAGCCACTTTTCTAAGCTGGTAGTGCTTCACGGCACTTTTCCTGTGCTCACAACAGATCACCTGAAACATGTTTGAAAAAGGTTTTGTCAGCAGGGAAATACTGAGTAAATCATTCATTTTACTAAAACGACACATTTGTTATAATTTACAGTATTAAGAAATTACAATGTTTCTGATATCAAACCAACTACCTACAGTATTTGTCACTCGACTCTTTTCGGTGACTGTGGTCATATCACCATTGGCTGCCCCAATGAATGACGAATATCACTAATTTTAGGTTCGCCCACCTAAAGTGATAAAACTGCAATACTGTGCACAATACCCCACATACCGGCTGTAATTTGGTGATTACATAAACTTAATCACTGTAAATATAACCTTTGAAAATAAATATGATTTTGTAAACAAATTTTTATAAAAAGAGAATGACTCACATTGTAGATTTAATGAGCAGAATATAAGCCTACTGATTAGCCTTGATTAACCTAATTTAAATAACAATGCACACACAAACAGGTTAGTAACTAATACAGCAGTTACGACAATTCACGAGATTAAACCCTCACAACAATTTATAAGTGCAATACTTAACAATTCAGCGGATTCACAACGAATGACAGAGTATAGTCCGATTTCGAACAACACTCAAACATTCAAGTCGAAATCACGATGAATTAACAAAGTATAAACTCAATTTGAGCGGCACTTAAACAATCGTTGGATAGTTATAATCGATCGGATGTTGAATCGTAATAGCGATCGAGTTATTACCCTGATTATGGCAGCAATTAGTGATTGTGTGTGTTTAGTGGACTGTTTCTGTGATAACTCAGTCTACGTAACTCGAATTTACGTCGTTCCAAAGACAGAATTCAAGTCCCAATGCCCAGTATTTATACGTGAATTTGACATCTCCCGCGTGTCGCGGAAGATGTTCTGGGTTCTGTCGCGACTCGCCTGGGAAACCAACATAGACTAGGGTAGGCTTGTCACTAGTATAGGTCTGATGAGTTGACAGTTCGTTAATTTGAAACCTATACAACGCATTTTTGAGATAATTATCAAGTTAGGGTTTACCCCCCTTGAGTTTTAGGGGCCCTAATCCTGATTCTAAATATTCTGAAAATTTTAGGGTTAGTTCAGAATTACTTGGGTTTCTCAATTAGGGTTTCCTATTGGCCAAATTAAAATAATAAGTAAGACTTTTGATGAGAGTTGTTACAGAAAGGAAATATCTAGCCTCACCAAATGACTCAACTTTGGCTATCCCCCACAAAACCGAGTGAACACAGTCAAGCATTCCCTTAGTAGTATGTATACTTCTACTAAACATGAATCACTTGTGTTTCCCAAAGGCACAATCTTCCCAAAAACCAAACTTATAATTTTCAAGTTGTCAATGACTTGTTGTTTTTGTAGTTCAACAAGCCCTTGCCAGACCAAACCTTTTGTGCCATTTAAGAACTTCATTATTTCCTGATTTTGAGGCCACATAAACTGATCCAACCACCACTTTCCATCTAATAGGTAAGTGATATTCTCTTTTCTAGTCCCTGATAAGATAATATGACCATAGACCTCTTTACTACTTTAGCCTTCCTATTCTTAAGACTGACATGATACCTCTATCTTTAAAAAGATCGTAATGACAATAAGTGTTGGTCCCAGTTTGGACTTAAAAAAACTTCTTTTCGTGTAATATGGCAAGTGATTTCAATAGATGTGAAAATAGTGTGCCGAAATAGAAATCAGACTTTCAAGAAACAAGACCTACATAATTTTCAAGTTTATATCACTTTGAAACAAAATGGTTTATAAGGTGATTGTAAGATTATTATCTATTACAAATGAATACTTGAATTCTGAGGTGAAAGGACAATGGAGTTTGTAGTATGTATTGAATGCTAGGCTTAACTCATTGTTCTCTGCTTGATGTGACAACCGTAAAAAATACAGGTATCCATACAATTAATTAATCTTGATTAGTGCTTAATGACTGTGCTGAATTACAATTAACTGCTTTCTGATTACTACATCATACTTACATGTGCATCACATATTGCCGGATGACACTTTATTGTTACATACAAACCATATTGACATACATGATGCACAAAGCATAGTTAGCACAGTTAATGGATAAAACATCAATATGCTGATAGGGTTCAGTACATAGACAGACGTTGTTTTGAGACCTAGTATGAGCCAGAAAACCAAGTACTACACTAGTATAGTGTGTAGGGAAGTAAGGACCACAAAACTGCTTTTCTAGGTAATAGTGAAAGTGCCAGAAAGTGCCTAAAACCCACATAAAGTGCAGAATTCTGCATAAATCATCAAAAATCAGCTTTTTAACAAGCTAGTAAGATGCCAAAATATGACTAAATGGTCCTGAATGCTTTCCTAAGTGTCGGGAAGAGTGTCACAAAAGGGTACATAAAGATCACTAAACGGTATAGTTTAGCACTTCAATGAACCGGTATCTAACCGAACAACCGGGCACTACCTGAAACACCAAAATTACACTAGAAGCATTATTTTAATATTTCTGAGCTAGTTATAATCCTCGAACATCATAACACCCCATATAAAAATATCTAGTAACTAACACTTACAACTATACTTGGATTTGAACTTTAAACTAATTAGATGATTTGAAGCTACACCTATACCCCCCACCTATCTCACGGCCACCAAGGCCCTTACACATTTGATTTGTTCTAATATAATATTGGATCTTGTTGTTGGTCCATGAAGCACATTACCCATTAGTTTAAGAGTTGTTGGAAGTTATAAGTATAAACCACTAGATCACCATCCTCATTTCACAACTCACATTTCACTCAACACTTTCTCACTTCCTTCCTTGGAGCTTTCGGCCGAGATCAAGACCACACCCACCACCACCTTCACTTCATCTTCATCCATTTTCATACATACTCAAAGGTGTTAGAAGCTAAGATAAGAAGCTTGGTGGCTTTGTGAAGAAACACTAGATAATTGACCGAAATCGAATTATCTAGGGGGTTTGGATCTGCATAAAGGGGGTTGTTTTCTCTCGTTTGATTCGATGCAACGGACCTTCTTCTCCGGTAAACTCTGCAAAACAAAGCACCGTTAGCCTCGTCAAGGGGAGAAGAGGGGTTCTCTCCTTGACCCGACTCCGGTGTGAGAATAAGTATGTATTTATGAAGAAGAAGAGATATTGACAAAGTGTGTGTAACTTGAATTTCATACCTGAATTGTTCTCATATTTATAGCCGAGAGTTTTGGGCGGGAAAACTCGTTGGTGAAATGTTGACGGAAGATGCTAACCCCGTAAGCGGTTACATTTCCTTCCGTTCAGCTTCTCGATCTGACGTGAGTGCACACGGATCGCTGTTTAGATCTATGGCTGGGGGTTTGCCACGTGGAAAGTGATCAAGTGGAGGTTTCTCTCCAATTTCATGCCATCATCGTAATTTCAGGGATGCCTGAGGTGATGACACGTGTCCAGACGGTTGTAACCGTTTAGTGGTGCACGATTGGGTCCTTCTAGGAGGTTATTGCCATAATCCTGTGTGACTCTTTATCATGTGGCACCAGTTGGGTAAATAATATCCAAGTCTGGATATCATTAGGCGAAAGTGTTTAACTTAGGATTTTCATCCTTTGTTTATGGAGGAAAGCGCAAGGATTTATGATTTCCTTTTGGCGCGCAAGTGTTGTCTGCTATCTGTCTCTTAAGCCTTCTTTGTAAGACCAGTGCGCGGCTGCGCAAGGTCAAAAGGGGCTGAAAGACAAGGTTGTGGTATGGCCCTAAGTACTTGTTACAAGGTTTTTGGGACCTTACCCCTTCAAGTCCCCCCAGTCTAGTGTTGCTCTTATGCAAGTAAGTGGAGCACTAGACTTATGAGAGGGAAATGCTTTTTGGCGCGAAAGTAGGGAATCTTCTATGAGAAGATTTAGTTTGCGTATTATAAAGATTTTGAAAATCTTTGACTTTAGATGGGGCTGGTACAGTAAGGACTGAGTGACAGGCTGTCACTGTCAGTTGTCCCTTACTGTCCGTGCTTTGCACGCGCGCGTGAACTCGCGTTTGTGTTGATTCTCACTCGCTCCTGTCGCTTGGGTAACTGTGATATCCGGAAAAGGTGCTATGGCATTTACCGATGCTATTTATTGCGGTGAGTATATAAGTTTGTTTGAGTTGCCCCTTTCTGCTAATCTTTGCTTTGTTGAAAACTTTTCCCCTTTCTTTCTTCATTATCCGTTAAGAAAAAATTTGTCATTTCTTCCTCTTATGTCAACCGGAGAACACCAAGAAGACTTATCTGAGGAAATGTCTACTGAACTTCCACCGTTAAAGTGGCCCAGAGCAACTTTCGATGGTTTGGTTCGAAACCTTAGATTCCCGGAGAACTAGGGTGCCCTGTACCCTGAGGAGGGTCAGACAGCAGCAGATGCTCCTGCTGGGTATATCACTCTCTTTTGGGATTTTTTCTGTGAAGGAAACTTTCGCTTGCCTGTAACAAAATTTTTCCTTATAATCCTTGAGTATTATAACTTTCATATCTCCCAACTGTACCCTATTGGCATGGTTAGGGTTCGACATTTCGAGTTTGTGTGTCGGACGATGCATATTGAGCCGACAGTCTTTCGATTTAGGGTTTTTCACCAAATGCACTATACCCAAGGGTTTTACTCGTTTGTCCAAAGAGCGTCCGCAAAGAAGATTTTGCAGCATCCTCCAAAATCTTTCCATGATTGGAAACAAAAAACTTTCTTCATCAAGGCAGGGGTGATTCCGATGAGGATGGTTTTAAGGGGAAAAGAAGACGTACCTATTGAAACGATTCAGACCCCTGTTGACGAGAATTGGTATCAAGATCTGAAGAACGTTCCTAAAATTGCCTTGCCGGAGAAAGCCCTTGTTGGTGCTAGTATGAATTTGAATTGGAAGATGGACCGGGAAGACAAACCGGTATACACGGAGGGTGGTAAAGGTAAAATTGGGATTTTGCCCCTTCTTCCCCCCCCCCCTTTTTTTTTTGAACTTGCTCTTTCTCCCCTGCAGTAGTTTCGTTGTATGTTGTTGCATATAAGAGAGAAGGCGGAAATATGGGTACTATTCAGAAGAAACCTGACGAGGAGCTTTGGTACCATCGGATTGTGAGGAATTTTGTACTTCCTCAAGAGGCTGATTTATCTGCCCAACCTGCTGCTGGTGTTGGTGAGCTTGCGTATTTTGTTTGTTGTTTGCTTTCTGTTATGCGCCTGAACAAACTTTATTATGCGCTTTCATAGGTGAATTAACAAATTTGGGCATAGGCCCTGAGAAGAAGAAGCGCGCGACAACCGGTAACGTTGCGCCTAAAAAGAGTGATGCGGAGAACACTCATTCCTCCAAAGTCAAAAATGTTGAAGGAAAGAAGAAAGGTATGCGCCGATCCTCTGACTCCTGGTGTGATTATGTGGTGGTTTCTGACTCTTTGGAGGGTCTTGCGCCTGCAGTTACTGTGGTGGTTTCTGACTCTTTGGAGGGTCTTGCGCCTGCAGTTACTGAGAGATACTCCTGATATCCCTCCATCCAACCCAGATGATCCCATTGACTTGGAGTCCAGTCCTGAACACTTGGTGCGAAAGAAGGCGGGTAAAAGGAAACAGACTGATGCTGAAGCTGAGGGTCAGCCTTCAAAGAAGATCCAGAGGAAGAAAATTACCAGGAAAGGCAATCCGGACGCTTTTATTTCTGAGTCTGTTCCTAGTAAGTGTTACCTTTTCTTCTTTTTCCTCATGCGCATTGGATATTTACAGACTTCGTTGTTTTTTCAGAAGTCCCTGTTTCTCCAGTTCCCACAGAGCCACAACCTGTGGTTAATGAAGAATTCCTACCTTCTCCTCCGCGTGCTTCCATTGCTGATCAATTAAAGACTACGGAGGTTCCTGATGGTGGCGTGGAGAAGACTGTTGAGGCTGACAAGCCTGTTGAAGTTGCTGCGGAAGTTGAAAAAGTTGTGAGCCCAGTGGTGATGGATGATGCTGGTAACCCCTCAGCTCCTGAACCTGCTGCCCGTGATAAGGAGAAAATTGCGGAAGAAATTCCTGTTATAGCTTCTCCTTCCAAGGTTTCCGATTCTATGCCTGAGAATGTCGAGAAGGTTTCTACTGAAGATCAGGGTTCATTGTCCAATCTGCCTAGAGGAAACCCTGGGGGATTACTATTTCAGAACTTATTTGGAGAAAGATTGGCGCGTGTGCTGAAATTGGCGCGTGTGCTGAGATTGGTTGCAGGGGATATTCCCGCCTGGAGAGATCAAGTTTCAAGAAAGCCCTCTTCATGAACAAACTTATCATGCTTACCTTGAGGAGACTGCTTCTCATGTTTCTACCACTCATCGCATAGTGTGTGAGTGGCATAGTATGCATAAGGATTGGGAGGCTTTCAGGGTGTCACAAAAGAAGCTTGTTAATGATGAAAAGCGTTTGGCTTAGTGAAAAGCTAAATTGGAAGTTGATCAAGCCAAGTTTGAGGCTGATCGTAAAATTGAGGAGTGGTCTGTTGCGGGTTGGAAGAGGAAAGCGGAAGCCAAAGATGCCCTCCTTTCCGAAGAACGCAAAAACTGGAAGAAAATTTGCGAAAAAGATAATGCTGAGAAGGTAAATCTCTGCAATGTCATCAATAATCTCAAGGTTGAGATTGAAAAACTGAAGAAACAGGATGCAGAGGTAGAAAAGTTGAAAAAGGAGAAGACTGATGCAGAAGCTGCGCTAGAAGAAGCACGTTCTCATAAGGAGCGCAGTGAGCAACGAGAGGTACAAGCTTGCGCCACTCTTGCTCTTAGAGATAAAGAGTTAGAAGAGCTTACTGCTTTGCTTTCTGACCAGGAAAAACTTAAAAAGGATCTGGAACTTGCGCATTCCGAAAAGGATGAAACCTATCGCCGTTTGACTGAAACCGAAGAAAAATTGGAAAATTCTGAAACGGCGCGGGCCACGACGGAAAGCGAGCTTGATCCTTTAAGAGTGATATGGCGTGGCTGAAAGATCATGGAATTTCCTGTGTAAGTTGCTTCTTATTTTTTTTTGCGGGAATGTTTTTGTGCCTTCTTGTTATTTACCCTTTCTTATTTTAATAGGTTGCTGAATCAGTGTTGAATTCTGAGGAGTTGGATAAAATCATTGCGCGTTTGGTAGTTTCCGCGCGAAAGGACGGGTGTGCCCAAGGATATGCTGAGTGTTCTTAGCATGTGAATAGCGCTTTGAAGGTTGATTGGGATATTAGCAAATCCGCAACTTATGGCGTTAACACTGGTGTTGCGCTTACTGCTTTGAAGGCATAATTTAACAACTTGCAGCTTCCCGTTATGGATCTTATAAATGTTGCGCTGCAATCTGATGATCACGTGGCATAACTAAAGGAAATCTTTCCGGATGAAGGTGAAGATTTAGTGTAGGTTCTTTTGAAATTGTATTGAACAATTTTCTGTAATATTTGGGATGTATATCCCTTTCTTTGTTGGTGCGCTGTTGCGCAAGTAACTAAAACAGTGCCGTGTTTGATAGTTTTTAAGGTGTATTTGTACGCCAAGAATAGTATGTCGTGTGCTTTTAGTTTACAATATTTTGCATGAATACAATTACTTTGATTAAGTAAGGCGAATGAAGTTGGTATAAAGCTCATGTGTGAACTTATGGTCGTTTGTGACGTAATCACTGACCGTTCATGAGGCTTTGTTTTGTAATTACCATAATGTTTTTGCGCTTACTAAAAGAAATTGCATGCACTTTGTAAGAAAAACACAAGAATAATAGAAACTTTACTTGTTTATTTCGGGGTAGGGCACATAGGTCATTTCAAAGCTTGATAAATCGTGTCTTTCTGCGCGAAGACAATAGAGTTTCTTCTTAGTTTTTCGCCCTTTTGCTCGGGCCTTCCTCGCCTCGAGTTATCTGCTTTATTTCCTTACGCACGTTTTGTAGCAGATGTGTGAGCTCACCGCTTTTAAAGGCTTTCTCAATCTCGGTGCGCAAGGAAATGCAATTGTTGGAGGAATGGCCACTGTTCTTGTGATATTCGCAATACTGGGCTGGGTCTTGTCCACGCTTGTTTTTCACGGGGATCGGTGGCTTGAACTAATAATCTTCAGTGCTTAAAACTTCCACGGGGGTTTTAGTTAAGGGAGTCCATTGCCTCTCCCTGTTCTCCTATTTGATTTCCCTCTGCGCGGCGAGTGTATTGATCGTTGCCCAAGCATCCTCAGATGAATGGTTTCCCGAGCCAGAATCGTGCGATCCCTTCTTGAATTTCCTTCCACCATTTGAGCCTAAGTCGGAGGGTCGGTTATGTGGTGGTGGCGGCCTATTAGTGGTAAGGTTCTTTTCTGTTTGTGCGTAAGCTTTAGCTGCTGCCATCACTTTCTCCCAGCTCTTCGGGAGGCCTTCTGTCCCAGACAGGACCTTGATCATATCATCGCATCTGACTGCAAATTGGAACAGTGCGCGAATCAGTTGCTCGTGGACTCCCCCGATCTCCAGTACTTCTTTGTTATATCGGGTGATAAAGTCCTCCAGGCTTTCGTCATTATGACGCCAAATGTTCATCACATCTGATGTGTCTCGGATAGATCGTCGTTGTTGACTAAAATGAGTCAGAAATTTCTTGCGCAGATCTTTCCATGATGTGATGTTTCCGATGGGTAAATTATCGAACCAAATTCTTGCAGCGCCAGTAAGGGTCTGTACGAAAAGATGGCACCATAATGGTAGAGTCCAGCCACCTACTAGCCCTGCGCTTGTAAAAACTCTCAAGTGGTCATCAGGGTCTGTCAGCCCATTAAATTTACCCACGTTGGACGGTAGTTTAGCTTTCTCAAGCGAAGCAAAGCTATTTCCATGATGAACTTTGAATTTTCCGCTGCTTCCGCAGGGCGGTAAATCAAATCATAGTTGTGTTCAGCCTCGGGGTTGTAAACCGCACGGGGTTTACACTTGTTATAGTTCAACCGACTAAACACACTGACGTTGTCACCTATGCGATAGGTTGGGTCATCTTCACTGGTGTAGGTATTTCGTTGAGAACCCAACCTAGTGTGTACTGATGCTCTCCGGTGGGAATGTGACTCATCTCGATGCTCTCGTCAACGACTCCTAGATTGGGTATACTCATATCTCAACGGAGATCTGGAGTATACCTCTGTGTCTTCGATGTGAGACAGGCCCTCACATTGAGAAGCATGAGCACGAGATCCTGGCCTTCGCGACTGAGTTTGAGGAGCACTCTGTGCACACAACTATGTGTATACTGCATTTAGTGCCCCTTGAGACCTGACGTACTAGGAGATTGGAGTTTCTCCTGGAGGTAGAATTGAGTGAACAGGGATTTCTAGCTGTATCCCCGGAGTGATAGGTTCATTCACACGATTGGATTGCATTGTCATCCGAGGCATCCTCTTGAATTCCTTCAACCTGAAAGTTGTTTCCGACATTCGGCCAAGGGCCGGTTTGCTGATGAGACGACGTTTCTTCCATATGCGAATGGAATCAACAGGGTAGATCAAAAAACGAGAGAAAATTGGATGAGACAAAGAAATCGGTGGGCGCCAATGAAGAAACACTAGATAATTGACCGGAATCGAATTATCTAGGGGGTTTGGATCTGCATAAAGGGGGTTGTTCTCTCTCATTTGATTCGATGCAACGGACCTTCTTCTCCGGTAAACTCTGCAAAACAAAGCATCATTAGCCTCGTCAAGGGGAGAAGAGGGGTTCTCTCCTTGACCCGACTCCGGCGTGAGAATAAGTATGTGTTTATGAAGAAGAGGTATTGACGAAGTGTGTGTAACTTGAATTTCATACCTGAATTGTTCACATATTTATAGCCGAGAGTTTTGGGCGGAAAAACTCGTTGGTGAAATGTTGACGGAAGATGCTAAGCTCGTAAGCGGTTACATTTCCTTCCGTTAAGCTTCTTGATCCGACGTGAGTGCACACGGATCGCTGTTTAGATCTATGGCTGGGGGTTTGCCACGTGGAAAGTGATCAAGGGGAGGTTTCTCCCCAATTTCATGCCGTCATCGTGATATTAGGGATGCCTGAGGTGATGACACGTGTCCAGACGGTTGTAACCGTTTAGTGGTGCACGATTGGGTCCTTCTAGGAGGTTATTGCCATAATCCTGTGTGACTCTTTATCGTGTGGCACCAGTTGGGTAAATAATATCCAAGTCTGGATATTATTAGGCGGAAGTGGTTAACTTAGGATTTTCATCCTTTGTTTATGGAGGAAAGCGCAAGGATTTATGATTTCCTTTTGGCGCGCAAGTGTTGTCTGCTATCTGTCTCTTAAGCCTTCTTTGTAAGACCAGTGCGTGGCTGCGCAAGGTCAAAAGGGGCTGAAAGGAAAGGTTGTGGTATGGTCCTAAGTACTTGTTACAAGGTTTTTGGGACCTTACCCCTTCACTTTGGAACTTCAAGGACCTTCATCATTTGCTATTATCCAACACATTTGTCATCTAGAACTTCTTGTGTTCATCCCTAGCCATAGAGCTAGTAGTAAGGCCCTTATAACTCTTTGTTACTTCTAATGTTGTTGGTTAAAAGATGTTATGTGATGAAAAACATGAAGAACACTAAAGAACCTAATAAAGAAACATGAAGATAAGCTTAACATATGATGAAATCATGATGAAACTATGTTGTTTGGTGTATGCATGATACTTGATTGTTATTTTCTTGGGATTATGATGTTGATCATCATAACGAGCTTGCTAGATTGTGATTAAACACATGATCTAGCAAGTAAGAGGATGATTAGGTGATAAGACAAGATGATCATCCTCATGTGTAAGCATGAACTTGAAGAATAAAGTGATTTCTTGAGAAATAATAATCAAAGTGAGTTAATAATCTTATGGATCTAAGATTTGTAGGATCGTTTTCACGACCGAAACGAATCGTTCAGAGGTGTTCTTATCAATACGAGTGGCGGAAACAAACGTATCAAAGTCGTTTCAGCTGAATTGCATAGAAAATCACTTTAAATTGTCTCTGTATTGATATCAAGTCGATTTACACTGCTGGAGACACTTCGGCAGAGCTTCGGTACCGGAAATGAATGTTACAAATGACAAGGCACGACCTAGTATTTATAGGCAACCGTATTTCGCACGAAACAATCCAAACGAAATCAGTTTCACACGAAATAGTCATTTCATGCGAAATGACCAAGTGATTTCGTACGAAATGACTTTCATGTCATTTCGTGCGAAATGCCCATAAACATACAGTTCTCGTTTTCTTGTTTTACGTGCCCTGATCTATCTAAACAAATACAAGACTCGATACAAGACGAAGTCGACAGATGTATGCGCCAACAGACTCCCCCTCGGATGTTGACGAAGTCTTCGGTGTCGAGTCTTCGGTTGTTAAACCTTCAGTTTTTATCAGCCTTCTCGCTCTCTCCAAAGATTCTCCATTGTAAGCGACCTCAATCAATCTCTTTCTCTTTTTCTCTTTCTTCAAGAATCTCAACCTGGCTCTATGCACTTCTTGAACAAGTCTCTTGATTCCTTAAGTTCATCAGCATCATCAGCTTGTGTGAACCTCAGGTTTCGAATCTGGCTTTTACATCTTCAAACTTTCACTTGATGTCTTCAGACTCCCCCTTTCAATCTGCTGGGATCGCAGTCTGGAATCTTTGAATCCACAGGATATGAAACCTGGCTCGAATCTGCCTATCTACATAAAACGTAACATAGTTTTCTCCAATCTACAATCCTGCACAGACTCTACCTCACAATAAATTTCTCAAATTTAAAACTTTTTCAAATTTGACATCACATGCAGATATCGTCTTTAAAAATGATTTAATCTCTAATGACCACTTGTAAGAGTTTTTTTCATAAACATTCTCCCAAACCTGTCCATCATATTTAGCACTTGGAATTTTGAAAATTAGCTCTTCAACATCAGTTGTCGAAAATATTTTTGAATTTTTCAAAAATTTATGCTAAAACACACTAAAAATCTTTTTGGATTATGGATTTAAAAAAATGTAGTAAAGACATATATACAAACAATATTTTTGTGAGTTTGTGTAAGAGGATCATATCAGTTTATGAGACAAATCACTAACACCGTTAAGCTTTAACCATTTTAAGTTCTAAACGATACACTTAGATTGTCTGTATACTGATCCACTTAAATTTCCACACAAAGTTCAACTGTTTCGAGATACGAATTTAATGTTTTAGAGGCTTAAACTTATACGCATGTCCCACCTCAGAATATACTCCCGTATCCAGATCCCAATATTCACTCTTACAGGTGAGTATACCTAGATGATATCTGTAAAGGGTTAAATGCGAGGGCCATGAGAGCTCAGGCTATTGCTTCCACAAAATCAGAGAGATGATGGCTTCGACTTTAGGTGTGTTCCCTTTAGAGAATCTTTTCTTCAACAGCACATAATTAGCATTTTGCAATGTTTCATCATTTTTTATGCTGAGGGTGATGCTATATTTCAAGCAAGCGAAAAGTATTATACGGGGACTAGGCCATTGCTTCCACAAAATCAGAAGTCACGGGATAATACCCCAGATATCACTAAGCATAAAGACCTAGTATCTCAGAAAGAGGGACCTTTCAAACAAGATTTCGGGGGTTACCCATATATCCGAGAGATGTTCACCACGAGATAAGTAAGTTTGAAATTTAGGTTTATATCTCGACAACAATCTACTAAATGTGCAAAAACCTACTGGCACATCATCAGTGAGACCGTTTATCACATTTTAACTTTCCAATTCTTTAGCATGCCGTGAATGTCCACTGATGTACTATCATTTCCTCTTTTTCACACCAAAACTCATTTTTGATTTATCATGTTTTTGACAATTTCAAATTTTCAAATGTTTTTGGATTTTCTGAAATTTCTTACTCCCCCTAAAATTCAAAATCATTTAAAGAAGATTTGAAAACAAACTGTACAAAGTAAAATGACAACTGTTGTGAATTGCTTCAAATCGCCATCCACTTGGCATAAACAATCAGAACTCCTCCTGACAACAGACTATTTTCCCATTATGATTTCAAAACACTTAAGTTTGTTTTAATCAAATGATTTTTCCAAAAAATTAGTTTTGTTGGATTCATAAAACCACTTGTAGGTTAGGGGATTCATTCATCACTTTGTTTTTTCAAAAATACCACTTGTATGAAGATTACATCAAGTTCAACTTAATGACCTTGATGAACCACTTGTAGTAATAACCAATAACCACCTGTATACACTTCACAACACATATTATCAAGAAAGATGCCGAATCATGCTCCACACTTAACAATCTGGAAGCTCCGGCAAGTCCATAGTTTAATTGTGATAGATTCTATCCCACTTACTAACCCGGGATGAACCATCTCCATCTGGTTTCTTTGTTTTATTCTCATAAAATTCTTTAACCCCTTTGACCTTCCCATCAATCATTTTCCTAAAAATATGTTTCACTTTGGGGTTAAAAGCCTTTTCAACATCAAAATCTTTCTTTTCAGAAAAAAAAATTGATTTGAAATCTCAATTTTTCCAATTTTTAGTTTAAAATTTTCAGCCCGTAATGGTGGAAATTTTGTATCTTCCATCAGCGGTACTAACTTTTCATCTTTTGACTCAACCTCAACTTGTGGCTCCTCTGAGTTTGTGGAATCAGATTCATCGCCAAAACTAGCATCGTAATTCTTAACAACCCACTTTTGGTTGTCAAGTTTTACTTTCTTTCTGTAAAAACTTTGAATTTTTGAAAACAATAAATTGTTTGGTTGGTGGCTCATTTTCAACCATCTTTTCTTTCAGTTTATCAGAAACTCCTTGTTTTGTTTGAATTGTCTTTGGACAATTCCTGGCAATATGACCAACTATTTTGCATTGAAAACAGGTTCTCGTTTCCATCTTCTGAAAAATTTTCTTCTTCATTTCCTCTTGCTTCTTAGCAAGGAATTCTTTGTTCGTCTGCTTCTAGAATGAACTCTTTTCTTCCTCCTCTGCACTTGATCCTGAAACAAATACAGTTTTTGGTTTATAATTTTTCTCATTTTTATAATTTTTTGGTGGAATAAAACCAAGACCTTTCTTTTTGAAATTACCGTTATGGTTTGGTTTCTTTCGATAACCTGAACCAAATTTGTAACCCTTTTTCTTGTTTTCTCTTTGTTGAACTCTTGAGGTGTATTTTTTTGGTTTTTCAGAAAGATTTACATCTTTTATTTCAGAAATATTAATTTCTGTTAATTTGAAAACCTTTTTGATCATTTCAGTTTTGACACCTCTTATTGGAAATTCTTCATCAGAATATAATCTGTTCGAATCATTCAAAATATATGCCACTTTGATCGGTTCATCATTCAAATTAGATTTTGATAATAGAAATTCTTTATTGTAAACCATTTTTCCCTGTTTCTCTTTTGAACTTGTCATGTTGGACTTTAACTCTGATTTTAACTCCGACTCTGACTCCGACTTTGACTCCTCGGTTTCATCTTTATCCAACACCTGATCGACCACTTTCTTTATTAACTCGGACTCATGATCAGTGTCAGACGATGTGAAAGTGACATCAATACTTTCTGGCAAATTATCTGAAGACTTAGATTCCCATTGTAAATTGGTTGCCTTTTTGACTCTTTCTGAATTTGGATTTCATGGGGAATATCCATTTTCAAGCGGGGGTGGACACTTGTTATATCCAACACATGATTTCTTACCAAAATTCTTCTTTTTAGTTTCTTCTTTTGTTTCGTACTTTTTCACTTCAGATGTCTTTTCTTCAGATTTCTATTCTTCAAATGTCTTTATTTCTTCCACTATAGGATAAATCCTGTCAACCACAAAAGAAGAACATGAGTAACCTTTTAATAACCTATTTACTCTCTCAGTTTCTATTCTCTGAATTTCCAATTTCTGTTCAAGTTCAGCACACATCTTAATGTAATAGTTGACACTATCTTGTTGTCTCATGTACGCTCCTTTGAGTGTCTTCATGGCCGTAGCTTGTTCACTGCTTGACTCGTTGTATTGATTCATTGCTTTGTTTAAGACATCATACGATTCTTTCATCCTGTTCATGTTGTGAATCAATTCACTGTTTTGTTTCTTCATAGTTTCACAGTTCTCACAATTCTCAGACACTTTTTCTGCAACAGCTTCTTTTTTAACCTCAAACACTGGAATTTCTTTATCTTGCTTCTTTATCACACTAACCTCTTCTTCAACTTTTTTACCTTGCCTGGCTAAATATTTTGTTATTTTTTCTGCCCAATAATCATCAGTATTATTGTCAACTTTTTGAGCAACAAAAGCTTTATGACCAGAAGTTTTGTTAGGATCATAATCATCACAACTGAAATCTTTCCAACTGAAACCCTCTGGAAGCCTTTCATCATCTTGATCTATCATGCTTTACTCTCTGCTGAAATATATTTATCCCAACTATCTTCTTTTGACGAACTTTCATTATCTTGATTAACAAGACAAGCTTTCTTTAAATCTTCGATCACCTTTCTAGCATGTGCAGTTTGTTGCTGTTCTTGTTGATACGGCTGTTGAGCAACTTGATGATAAATCGCTTTTCGATAGTAGTTATTGTTTCCGAAAGGATTTTGAGCTCCACTTGCTTCGTGGTTTGTGCATTCTCTCTTGAAATGCCCTTTTTCCCTGCAACGAAAACAAGTAACTTTAGATTTATCAAATCCTAGAGTAGAAACATTTGCATCACGGAAATCATCTCTTGTCGTAATTTGTTTAAATTTTCCAGCTCTTCTCAACACGCTTGCCAAACACCACTTTATATCCATCAATTCCATCTCCTTAGCATCGACCTGATCGTAATCCTCCTTAGTCAGCATTGGATTTCCGATCCTTCCTGCAACCAAACTTCCATACGACTCTAGCACAGTCACCAATAGAGACATATGACTTTTTGCAACTTCTTCCGAGTAGTTCTGATCATTCTCAAGATTTAAAGCAATGTTGCATTGAAGAACTTTGCCACTCTTTATTGCAGAAAAATGTGGATCAAATGATGGAAATGAAGTAAATCCTGGTTTGCTGCTTGATCCCTGAGATGAACTTTCAGAAGAATTTTTTGCATTGAAGGCAGTTTCAATTTTTGGAGAAATGTTGGGTTTGTCATTAACACCGCATTTGTAATACAAACCAATGTCTTGTTCTCCATCATAGTTCTTCTTTCTTGCTATCTTTCATTGTTCCATCTCTTGAGCTTCAAGTTGTTTAATGAACTCGCTCAACATTAGCTCGTTAAAACCTGGTTTATTTTTCAACATCATAAGATACGTGCCCCACTCATCATGTGGCAACGCATCAACCAATTTTTCAATCAATTCATCTTTATCTTTATTGATGTTCAATCTGCTCATATTTTTTAATAAATTGCAATATCTTTCAATAATCTGCTTGGTGTTTTCACTTCTTAAACCACGGAATAGATTAAATTCTTTCTTCAAAAGTGACTTTTTTGTTTTTGATCATCTCATCACTACCAAGAATCTTTGATTCTAATTCTGCCCATATCGAATGTGCACTTCCGTTGTGTTGAAGTAAAAACAAGATGTCTTCTTTAATAGCTTGTTGCAACAGACTAACCATAATTTTTTCATCTTTATATTTCTTTTTCTCTTCAACACTCAGATCTCTGATTGCAAGTTTCACTCTATTATCCCCAACTGGTCTACTATATTGAACTTCAGTATGTTCCCAAGCATCTAAACGATATGCTTGAACCTAGTTTTCAAACCGTTCAGCCCATCCACTATACTCCTCGATACTCATGAGCTTAGGCGGTTTTTGCGTTGTCCCTATTTCTTTTTCAAGCAACGTACTCTGAGTAACAGTCATTGGACTAGCAAAGGCATTGTAGAACTCGTTTTCCATGATTCGGTTTACAAAATCTCACAAACACAACTTTTCAAACGAAATGAATTTCCAAACGGAATAAGTTTTCACATGAAATGAACTTTTCACACGAAATAAACTTCTTTCAAACGAAATACTCCTCTGGTGCGAAATGAACGATGGTTTCGTACGAAATGACAAACTTTCAAACGAAATAGGTGATTTCTTACAAAATGATGATCTGAAGAATAACTTTCAAACGAAATGGCTGTTCCGTGTGAAATCAAATGCTGATTTCGTATGAAATGATGAACAGCTTCACACGAAATAGTGGTTTAATGCGAAATGAAGTCTGATTTCGTGCGAAATCAAAGCAATGTTCAAACAAAATGATATCAGCTTTCGTGCCAAATGAAAGTTTCGGACATTTTTTGTAAAAATTGAACCAGTTTTAAGCCGAATTAAGATCTGATTCTTTCTAGGGTTTGTTAAAACACTGTTTCGCACAATATATTTGAAAATCAAGCCATTTTAACCGTGAAAATTAGTTAATTTTGAAAAAGGTGTAGAAATCAGAAATTGCAGCTGAAATGGTAAGAACTCCTCGTCCTGAGCTCTGATACCACTTGTAGGATCGTTTTCACGACCGAAACGAGTCGTTCAGAGGTGTTCTTATCAATACGTGTGGCGGAAACAAATGTATCGAAGTCGTTTCATCTGAATTGCACAGAAAATCACTTTAAACTGTCTCTGTATTGATATCAAGTCGATTTACACTGCTGGAGACACTTCGGCAGAGCTTCGCTACCGGAAATGAATGTTACAAATGACAAGGCATGACCTAGTATTTATAGGAAACCTTATTTCGCACGAAACCATCCAAACGAAATCAGTTTCACACGAAATAGTCATTTCATGCGAAATGCACATAAACATACATTTCTCGTTTTCTTGTTTTACGTGCCCTGGTCTGTCTAACCAAATACAAGACTCGATACAAGACGAAGTCGACAGACGTATGCACCAACAAGATTTATGAATGGTTTTCCAAAAGAATTAAGTTCAAAAAAATGATTTTTAGTAGATCTTGATTCTTATTTAAACCTACACTATTTTTAGTGGTAGAACAAGTGTGGAACTTGTGAAACAAGAAGAATTCATGAAGAAATGTTTTTGTAAAACATGTTTACAAGTTGTAAACACCTAAATCTTCCAAGAATGAGATTTTTAAAGAAGTAAACACACTTTAAAGGGTAACTAAACCTACTAAACACACTACCAAGATACTACAAGTTTTTATGAAAGTTCAAGTTGCATGATTGTTATGTAAATAGTATTGTTTTGGCACTTGGTAAGTGTAGATTGATTATGGATTGTTTGTGATGATTTTGAAAGGAAAATGATATGCTTTGATAGCATGGACACCTCCATTTTTAGGGGAAACTATGGCAAAATTTTCTAAAAATATAAACACTTAGAAAAATATTTTCTAACAAATATTTACAAGTGTATTTTAACTATGGTTTTCAATATAAACTTTGCCATAATTTTTGTAACAAAATATAAGTATTGGAGGTTGGTTTTTATAAATAAAAATGGATAAATATGTATTTACAATACATATTTACATTAAAGACACATTGTGTGTGATTATTTGTATACTTTGTGTATTAGTTATATTATTTTAGGATTTAAAGTAATATAACTTGACAAAATACCAAGAAATTTCAATCCAGAATATTACAAAAAATCACAAGGTATAGTTACACAAGTTACACACAGTATTGGAAAATCGAATGATAGAATGTAACTTACAAATATTCCGGAAAATACATTTATGAACATATTTTTGGTAAATATTATTTTGGATACAAAAGAAATGAAAATATGATTTTTGTAAATATTACCAAGTTATATCATATTTTCGACAAGGAGAAAATATATTATTTTTGGGAAGTTAAAATATATTTTCTTGGAATATTTAGAAGATATATGATTTTTGAGAAAAATATATATTTTCTTGAAATACATAATTTTTGGACAAAATAAGTTTATATATATTTTCTAAAGTGAGGCTTGAAAATATATTATTTTGAATCTACTAATACAAGAATACGAATACACATGTATAAGATACCCCCATCCTTGGGAAGGAAATACGAATAAAAATACTTGAGAAGTATTATAACAAAATATTCTTTAACAATTATTCCAAAATTTAATATAATTTAAAGTTAAAATAATTATTATTTTAACAAGTAATTATAACTTGGAATAACATTGAGGACATAAAAGAAACGTAATTTGAAAACGTTACTTCTAAGGCAAGGCACGGCCCGTTCGTCTAATAGACATAGAACATTGTTGGTAGTCGTGGTTGCTGACGAGATTTGAGTTTCGAGTACCGAAGACGCAAAACTGTGAGGTCATGTCCCCCTTTTCTTTATATTGTTTTGTTTATTAACTTCGGGGGTGAAATACATGTTACAAAAGGATTACATACAAATACAATTGGTATGGTTAGCCTAGAAAAGTACCATAGATCATGTGAATGGGTAGGCGGATACTTGGGACCATTAACCCTCGTATAAGGACCGAGGGGCATGAGTGATAGATTTATTTGGGTGTAGCGAGCCCATACCCATGAGGACCAGGGTGGCCCATAGGGTGACTATGTCTTCCATCCGGAAGCCTAGTACAAATTTGCTAGGTGTGAGTCTTCCTACACCGTCTCACATATAAGTGGCCTTGCAAACCATTGGTGATCTTTTCCTTGTTTGCTTTCATACCAGGATTTACATACATACACTGTTTACAAAGGTGTTTACATACATATACGAAACACATGAACTCGCTCAACTTTTGTTAATCTTTTCAAATTACATGTATTTCAGGGAACTAAATGGATATGGCAGGTGTTGCATGTTTTTAAGCTGCGTCATGAATAAAAGATGTCATCCAGGGTCATTAGGGTTTAGAGGATGTATCTTAATCCTGGACGAGATACATGGTTCTAAACTCGGTTTTAATTAAGGTCTTTTGTCGAGTCTTCATAAACTCATTAAAACTTGTTGTGGTTTGTAACTTGAATTTGGTGTCAACGTTTTCAGACAAGTATGTTATGTTATTTTGAAACTTAATTAATGGATGAACATCTTATGGTTTTTATCATATAGCATTGTTATGATTGAATGCTATGGTATTAAGAAAGACACACCAATAATCACGCTTCCGCAAAAGTCAGGGTGTGACAGCTTGGTATCAGAGCTTCGATCGTAGCGAACTAGGATTCTTTCTCGAGTCTAGACTACGATCATTAGGGCTCTCACGAAAATGTTTTCAAACATATTTTCATTGCATACTCGAAATGTCCAGATCCAGGAAACAAACATTTTTACAAATAAAAGAGACAAAATACATTTCAAGGAATTCGTTTATGGTTAAGTCTGAGAGGCTGGGTAATTCAGTCTGAGAGACTGGGAAGTTAGTCTGAGAGACTAGCTGGGGCAGTCTGAGAGACTGGGTAGTCTGAGAGACTAGTTGGGACAGTCTGAGAGACTGGGGAGTTTAGTCTAAGAGACTAAGTAGTTCAGTCTGAGAGGCTGGGTGGGATAGTCTGGGAAGACTAGGATGCATACATGCTTACATTGTTACTGTTTACATGCTTATTTGATGATTGTTGATATATGTGCATATGTTGTGATTGTTTTGATTACAGAAACCATTTCCTCATCTGAGAGTGAGCTGTCAGATACCGTAGACCCTATGGCCATAGTTTCGGACGATGAGATTGTCCCGGACCCTGAGGTTTTCACCTCTGACACTAAGAGTAGCGATGATGATGATGATTTCCAGCCGTTTGCTTTACCAGATTTTGGCGATGATACACCGCTAGCTGATGGTTTACCTGGAGAGGATCTATTTCTTGTTCCGATCCCTGCTCCTTTACCCCTTGCTGGATTTCCTCTTGAGGATTTGCGTTTGGATGCTTTGTCTGACGATGACGTCGATCTTTTTATCGAGCGTCCCCCTGAGGAGGCCCAGGATGATGGAGCTCCAGTCGATGACGTCATTGCTGTTCCGCTTATTGAGATTCCGATCATTGAGATTTTATCTGGCCATTCTGGTCCTGATTCGTTCGAGTCTGTGTCATCTACTACTTTGCACGCACTGGGATTGCAGCGTTATCCCACGAATTCTGATTCCGACACAGCTATGTCTGTCGCACCTGTTCCTCCACAGGACTTCGAGTTTGATGATGAGTTTGATCCTGACATTGATACCGAGCATGAGATTGACTTCATTCCTGACGATCAGCTTTTCGATGTACCCGCTGATCTCGAGCCAATGCCCGCTGATCCTGAGAAGGCACCAGCCGACCCTGAGCCTATGATTGCACCCGAGCCTATACCTGCTCACGTTCCTCTGCCTGAGCATGACCCTGTTGGCATACCAGTTGTTGCAGCACCTCAACCCGATCTGATCCCTGCAGCCGCTGACCATGCCCCTTTTGCTGACCATATAGATCCCCGTTACGCATTCACCCACAATGGGTGGATAGAGGACGATTATGACTTACATCCTTTCGTTGAGCATGTTACTCCCCCACCTGCACCTACTCATGCACCAGTTGACATTACCCTGTTTCACCCACATGTGTCTGATATACACCGCACTGATCTGCCGGTCACGTTCCTACTGGATATCCATCCACCCCGTCCAGGGGAAGGTCCATCGAGTCAGCAGCCCGGTCATATTCCTCCCGTGTCAGCAGCTTTTCCTTTCATGCCACAGTTTTCACATACTGCTCCTTTTGCTTCTACACCATCGGGCGAGCCACTTATTTGGTTTCCGCCCAACACGATGCCAGTCTCTGATCCATACATCCCTTCTATTACACTGGTTACACGAGGGATGATCTTCTTTTGTCGTTACAGCTCCAGCAGGAGATGTTATGTCATAGAGTCATGGATCTAGAGAGGATTCCACGTCCTCCACCATGTACTTGTCAGTCACCGTTCACGAGTCCACCCGCTCCTCTTCTGTCATACCCAGATTTTGATGTTCGTTTTCTTACTATGGAGCAGCAGATTAGCTATATATTGAGTCGTGTTCATGCTCTCGAGGAGGAGTTAGCGCATGTGCGCAGTTTGCTATTCGTTCCTCCACCTCCTCCTCCTCCACCATCAGCATAGCAGGTTTTTGGTTTTATGCAGGTAGCATACTTTTAGTGAGAGTGTTGCTATTGGGCCCAGTTTGCACAGCCTTTTGAAGACCACTTTTCTTTTGATTTTATGACTATTGTAGTTGGATAGACGATTTGGACAAGGGTGATGTGACCCCGTAGTCCCTTTTGATGTATGGTACATTGTAGAACATGTAAAACTGTAATTGTGGTCGATGATTTATACAAGCTCAATCGCAATATTCTCATTATATGCATTGTTGAATTACTTGTTTGTGTTATGATTGGGATGTTATGTGCTTACTTGTTTTGATAAATGGTATTACATATACATGCCTTGTGCTTACTATACTTATTATGACCTGACCGCCACAATCTTCTTATAGAAGATGCCTCCATGAAGAGACAACACACTGCCTACAACTGAGGCCGAGTTACAAGAACGGATTTCATGAGCGATAGCACAACACTAGGCCTTACGCTCTGAGCATAGCAGAGGTACCTCGGGAAGCAACCCACCTCTTGGTAATGTTTAAGTCACTAAGGACACATTACATTACATTTGGATATTCCATGTGCGATCGCTAATGCTTTATGTGAATGACGTTGCTTGTACATGCTGTACCTATAAGCAGTTCTTAGACTGTAAGCCTCTGAATTTCGACGGCATTGGGGGTGCTGTAGCTTTTGTAAGATGGACGGAGAAGACTGATTCAGTGATAAGAATGAGCAAGTGTGCACCGGAGCACCAGGTCACCTACATCTCTGGATTGTTCTTAGACGGAGCGTTATCATGGTGGAATCTCCAAGTCCAGACCTTGGGAGAAGAGGCTGCTTATGCCATGACATGGGATGAAATGAAGGAACTCATGCGAAAGAAATATTGTTCAAGGGCCTAAATCCAAAAGTTAGAAACTGAGTTTTGGAACCTCAAAATGGATGGCCCCAAGATTGCGGAGTATGTGTAGAGATTTCACGACCTATCTCGCGTGGTACCATACATGGTTGATCCGGAATTCAAGCGCATCGAGCGTTTTATTTGGGGGGCTGGCACCTCAAATTATGAGTATGGTGACGACATCAAAACCTGCTACGATCACCGAGGCTATTGATCTGAGTGTAGCACTAACTGAAGAAGCAATCAGCTTAAACAAGTTTTTGATCTCTGACCAGAAGAAGAAAGAGACTCACGTTGAGTCATCGGGTGAGAACAAAAGGAAGTTCTCAAATTTTACGAAGGGTACCAGCAATGCTAACAAGAAGGAAGAGGCAAGCGCACCAGCCAAGGTCAAAACTGGTGCTGAAAACAAAGGAAAAGGGTATATGGGCACCTTGCCCAAATGCGATGCGTTTCAGTTGCATCACAATGGACGATGCCGAGCTGGAAGATGCGAGTCTTGTGGAAGAGTTGGTCATTCAAAGGAGACGTGCTGGGTTGGTGCTGGTCGTGGTAATGGTGGCCAGAGAGGTTATGGCAGTGGGAATGGAAACGGTAACGGAGGTGGTAATGGGTATGGAAACCGCCCTCAAGGAGGAATGATGGTAATGGGAATCGTGGTAATTTTGGAAACCAAGCTAGAAGTGGAAATCGCAACCAAAACAACAATCAGGGTAATGGGAATGGAAATGGTCTGGGACCAGGTTGCTTTAACTGTGGAGAAGTGGGGGCATTTCAAGAGAGAGTGCCCAAAGCTCAATGAAGCTCAGGGAAGGGTTTTCAACATCAGAGCGAGGGAAGCTCGCCAAGATCCAAATGTGGTCACTGGTATGTTCCCTATCAACCAACGCTTTGCATCTGTACTGTTTGATACTGGTGCCGATTATAGTTTTGTATCCCTAGAATTTAAGAATATACTTGGGTTGGTAACTAGTAAGCTAGATGTTCCGTACTCGATAGAACTAGCAAATGGAAAGCTAGTAGAAGTGAATAAAGTCATTAGAGGTTGCGTAATAGAACTAGGAGAGCACGAGTTTACGCTTGATCTACTGCCAGTCGAGTTGGGAAGCTTTGACATGGTAGTGGGAATGGATTGGTTGTCAAGCAACCGAGCAGAGATCGTATGTCACGAGAAGATCATTCGCATCCCGATGATGAATGGAGAAACAATTATAGTGCATGGAGAAAAGCATGATACGCCTCTAAGGATCATCAGTTGTTTGAAGGCTCGAAAGTGTTTGCAGAAAGGATGTGTTGCCTTCTTGGCACACATTGTGGACAACGAAGCCGCTGAGCCAAAGCTAGAAGACATTCTAGTTGTGAAGGAATATCCTGAAGTCTTTCATGAAGACTTGCCAGGATTACCGCCGCCGTGACAGGTCGAATTCCACATTGACTTAGTTCAAGGTGCTGCGCCTGTAGCTAAGGCACCTTATCGACTTGCGCCTTCCGAGATGCAAGAGCTGTCAACACAACTTCTGGAGCTTTTGGACAAGGGATTTATCAGACCAAGCTTCTCGCCTTGGGGAGCTCCAGTTTTGTTCGTTAAGAAGAAAGACGGTAGTTTCCGCATGTGTATCGACTACCGAGAGCTAAACAAGTTGACCATTAAGAATCGGTATCCTTTGCCAAGGATTGATGACCTGTTTGATCAACTACAAGGTTCGAGTTTTTACTCCAAGATCGATCTTTGATCAGGTTATCACCAGTTGAGAATTCAAGAGGAGAGTATTCCAAGGACTGGCTTCAGAACTCGATATGGACATTACGAGTTCCTGGTTATGCTGTTTGGGTTGACAAACGTGCCAGCAGTGTTTATGGATTTGATGAATAGAGGCTGCAAGCCATATCTCGATAAATTTTTGATTGTGTTTATCGACGATATTTTGATTTATTCAAAGACAAAGGAAGAGCACGAACAACATCTAAGAGCTATCTTAGAGCTGCTCAAGGAAGAGAAATTGTACGCGAAGTTCTCGAAGTGCGAATTCTGGTTGCGTGAGGTTCAGTTCCTTGGTCACGTGGTAAACGAAAATGGAATTCATGTGGATCCCACAAAGATCGAGGCAATCAAGAATTGGGAGACTCCGAAGATGCCAACCGAGATCCATTAGTTCCTAGGTTTTGTAGGGTATTATCATAGATTCATTGAGGATTTTTCGAAAATCGCTCAACCTTTGACCTCCCTCACTCAAAAGGACAAGAAGTACGAATGGGGAGAAAAGCAAGAAGAAGCATTTCAGTTAAGAACAAGCTTTGCGATGCACCAATTTTGTCCCTACCCGAAGGCACTGACGACTTTGTGGTATATTGTGACGCCTCGCGTCAAGGTTTAGGCTGCGTGCTGATGCAGCGACAGAAGGTTATAGCCTACGCTTCACGCCAGTTGAAGGTTCATGAGAAGAATTATTCCATGCATGATTTGGAATTAGGCGCGGAGGTGTTTACGTTAAAGATCTGGCGACATTATTTGTATGGAACCTGATGCATGATCTTTACTGATCACAAGAGCTTACAGCATATATTCGATCAGAAAGAGCTTAATATGAGACAGAGACGATGGGTTGAGTTGTTAAACGATTATGATTGTGAAATTAAGTATCACCCAGGGAAGGCGAATGTGGTCGCAGACGCCTTGAGTCGGAAGGAAGGAATCAAGCCCATAAGGGTTAGGGCTTTGGAAATGATTATTCAAACGGGCCGCTCATTGCGTATTCGTGCCGCACGGAGAGAAGCTCTTAAGGAAAAGAATCTTGAAGTTGAGTATCTCCGTGGGATGGAAAAACAGTTGGTACCAAATGAGGAAGGAACGTTGTGTTTCATGGGAAGAATTTGGGTTCCCCTCTTTGGTGGCCTTAGAGTTTTCGATGAAGCTCACAAGTCATGGTACTCGATCCATCTAGGATCGGATAAAATGTACCAAGATTTAAAGGATTTCTACTGGTGGCCGAGATTAAAAGGTGATGTTGCAACGTATGTTGGCAAATGTTTGACTTGTGCCAAGGTAAAGGCCGAATATCAGAAGCCTTCAGGTCTTCTGCAACAACCTGAAATACCCATGTGGAAATGGGAGCAGATTTCAATGGATTTTATAACGAAGTTACCAAGGACACCCAGAGGTCATAACACAATTTGGGTAATCGTAGACCGTCTGACGAAATCTGCACACTTTTTGCCAATCAAGGAAAAAGACAACACTAGTAAGCTTGCCGAGCTGTACCTTAGAGAGATAGTTGCACGACATGGAGTGCCTCTCTGGATTATTTCTGATAGAGACGGAAGGTTTGTATCAAGGATTTGGCAATCCTTCCAAGAAGCCTTTGGTTCTCAGTTGAATCTGAGTACTGCTTTTCATCCGCAGACAGACGGCCAGAGCGAACGGACAATTGAAACGCTAGAAGACATGCTGCGAGCTTGCGTAATGGATTTGGGTGGCAGTTGGGACAGACGTTGTTTTGAGACCCAGTATGAGCCAGAAAACCAAGTACTACACTAGTATAGTGTGTAGGGAAGTAAGGACCACAAAATTGCTTTTCTAGGTAATAGTTAAAGTGCCGGAAAGTGCCTAAAACCCACATAAAGTGCAGAATTCTGCATAAATCAGCAAAAAAACAGCTTTTTAACAAGCTAGTAACATGCAAAAATATGACTAAATGGTCCTGAATGCTTTCCTAAGTGTCGGGAATTAAGAGTGTCACAAAAGGGTACATAAAAATCACTAAACAGTATAGTTTAGCACTTTAACGAACCGGTATCTAACCGAACAACCAGACACTACCCGAAACACCAAAATTATACAAGAAGCATTGTTTTAATGTTTCTGAGCTAGTTACAATCCCCGAACATCATAACACCCCATACAAAAATATCTAGTAACTAACACTTACAACTATACTTGGATTTGAACTTTAAACTAACTAGATGTTGGTCATTGAAGCACATTACCCATTAGTTTAAGAGTTGTTGGAAGTTATAAGTATAAACCACTAGATCACCATCCTCATTTCACAACTCACAACTCACATTTCACTCAACACTTTCTATCTTCCTCTCTTGGAGCTTTCGGCCGAGATCAAGACCACACCCACCACCACCTTCACTTCATCTTCATCCATTTTCATACATACTCAAAGGTGTTAGAAGCTAAGATAAGAAGCTTGGTGGCTTTGGAACTTCACGGACCTTCATCATTTGCTATTATCCAACACATTTGTCATCTACAACTTCTTGTGTTCATCCCTAGCCATAGAGCTAGTAGTAAGGCCCTTATAACCCTTTGTTACTTCTAATGTTGTTGGTTAAAAGATGTTATGTGATGAAAAACATGAAGAACACTAAAGAACCTAATCAAGAAACATGAACATAAGCTTAACATATGATGAAATCGTGATGAAACTATGTTGTTTAGTGTATGCATGATACTTGATTGTTATTTTCTTGGGATTATGATGTTGATCATCATAAGGAGCTTGCTAGATTGTGATTAAACACATGATCTAGCAAGTCAGAGGATGATTATGTGATAAGACAAGATGATCATCCTCATGTGTAAGCATGAACTTGAAGAATAAAGTGATTTCTTGAGAAATATTAATCAAAGTGAGTTAATAATCTTATGGATCTGAGATTTATGAATGGTTTTCCAAAAGAACCAAGTTCAAAAAAATGATTTTTAGTAGATCTTGATTCTTATTTAAACTTACACTATTTTTAGTGGTAAAACAAGTGTGGAAACACTTGTGAAATAAGAATAATTTATGAAGAAATGTTTTTGTAAAACATGTTTACGAGTTGTAAACACCTAAATCTTCCATGATTGAGATTTTTAAAGAAGTAAACATAAGGGTAACTAAACCTACTAAACACACTACCATGATACTACAAGTTTTTATGAAAGTTCTAGTTCATGATTGTTATGTAAATAGTATTGTTTTGGCACTTGATAAGTGTAGATTGATTATGGATTGTTTGTGATGATTTTGAAAGGAAAATGATATGCTTTGATAGCATGGTCACCTCCATTTTTAGGGGAAACTATGGCAAAATTTTCTAAAAATATAAACACTTAGAAAAATATTTTCTAACAAATATTTACAAGTGTATTTTAACTATGACTTTCAATATAAACTTTGCCATAATTTTTGTAACAAAATACAAGTATTGGAGGTTAGTTTTTATAAATAAAAATGGATAAATATGTATTTAGAATATATATTTACATTAAAGACACATTGTGTGTGATTATTTGTATACTTTGTCTTTTAGTTATATTATTTTAGGATTTAAAGTAATATAACTTGACAAAATACCAAGAAATTTCAATCCAGAATATTACCAAAAAATCACAAGGAATAATTACACAAGTTACACACATAGTATTGGAAAATCGAACGATAGAATGTAACTTACAAATATTCCGGAAAATACATTTATGAACATATTTTTGGTAAATATTATTTTGGATACAAAAGAAATGAAAATATGATTTTTGTAACTATTACCAAGTTATATCACATTTTCGACAAGGAGAAAATATATTATTTTTGGGAAGTTAAAATATACTTTCTTGGAATATTTACAAGATATATGATTTTTGAGAAAAATATATATTTTCTTGAAATACATAATTTTTGGAAAAAATAAGTTTATATATATTTTCTAAAGTGAGACTTGAAAATATATTATTTTGGAACTACAAATACAAGAATACGAATACACATGTATAAGATACCCCCATCCTTGGGAAGGAAATACGAATAAAAATACTTGATAAGTATTATTACAAAATATTGTTTAACAATTATTCCAAAATTTAATATAATTTAAAGTTAAAATAATTATTATTTTAACAAGTAATTATAACTTGGAATAACATTGAGGACATAAAAGAAACGTAACTCGAAAACGTTAATTCTAAGGCAAGGCACGGCCCGTTCGTCTAATAGACATATAACATTGTAGGTAGTCGTGGTTGCTGACGAGATTTGAGTTTCGAGTACCAAAGACGCAAAACTGTGAGTTCATGTCCTCTTATCTTTAAACTGTTTTGTTTCTTAACTTCGGGGGTGAAATACATGTTACAAAAGGATTACATACAAATACAATTGCTATGGTTAGCCTAGGAAAGTACCATAGATCATGTGAATGGGTAGGCGGATACTTGGGACCATTAATCCTCGTATAAGGACCCAGGGGCATGAGTGATAGATTTATTTTGGTGTAGCGAGCCCACACCCATGAGGACCAGGGTGGCCCATAGGGTGGCTATGTCTTCCAGCCGGAAGCCCGGTACAAATTTGCTAGGTTTGAGTCTTCCTACACCGTCACACATATCAGTGGCCTTGCAAACCATTGGTGATCTTTTCCTTGTTTGCTTTCATACCGGGATTTACATACATACACTGTTCACAAAGGTTTTTACATACATATACGAAACACATGAACTCGCTCAACTTTTGTTGATGTTTTCAATTACATGTATTTCAAGGAACTAAATGGATCTGGCAGGTGTTGCATGTTTTCAAGCAGCGTCATGAATAAAAGATGTCATCCAGGGTCATTAGGGTTTAGAGGATGTATCTTAATCCTGGACGAGATACATGGTTCTAAACTCGGTTTTAATTAAGGTCTTTTGTCAAGTCTTCGTGAACTCATTAAAACATGTTGTGGTTTGTAACTTGAATTTGGTGTCAACGTTTTCAGAAAAGTATGTTATGTTATTTTCAAACGTAATTAATGGATGAACATCTTATGGTATTAAGAAAGTCACACCAATAATCAAGCTTCCGCAAAAGTCAAGGTGTGACACTTGATGAGCCTTCTATTTATAGACGGCTTGAATACTTGAATAAACATTTGTTTATTCATGTTTATGTCCTGCAAAAAGTAGCTTCTTGACATATTCATTGAATCCAATAATCAAGTTTCCTTTGTCATCATGATATCCAATAATGTCAACTTGCTTCGGTTAATGTGGCAGGATAGAACTGACTTTTAGACAAGTGGGGTTTCATCATAATTTTTGATATCAGAAATTCTGGTGAACAAATCATCAGAAAATCTGATGATCAGAATCGCCAGAAACTGATGATATTTCAACAAAAATATCATCAGATCCATCAGAAAGACCTTCTCTGATAATCTTCTTTCAGTTCTTGATCAGCTTATGATTCTTTGAAGTAGATTTTGTTCTTTTCAGTTGTCTTATCCGATCTTCTTCTTGTTGTTGTGATCTTTAGGACTTTTATCTTCTTCACAGATCAAGCTGAATCTGATTTTCTTCAATACTTACAAATAAAGTTTCCTAACAGTTTCCCCCTAAGTATTATAAGAAAATGAACTATCTATATCAAACATAAACATGCTTTTACTAACCCTTGAAAAGAAAGTTCAAACAACTAAATTCAGAAACATAAAACAGAATCAAACCAACCATTGTTCAAAACAAACAGAAATAAAATATTGTTCTCAAAAACAGAAATTTAAACTCATGAATTGATCAATTGATCTTCACTCCACTTCTGTACTTGTCTCCTGGTTTCAGCCTTTTCTTGTAGTCAATTGCCTTTTGAGTTGTTTTGTAAAGTTCTTTGTACCAATCTCTGGCTTCCATCCATTTATCTATGTCATTTTCAATTGCCTTCCTCAGCTGTTCATTGTTCTTCCCCTTCTTCTTGAGCTGCTTTTGTTTCTCATTCATGCAATTCTTTATATATTTCAGAGTTTGATTAGAATACATGTATATTTCACTGACTCTGAACAGAGCTTTCTCATCATAGTCATCTTTGAAAACCACACATATTTCTGGTTTGTCAAAGATAGCCCCAGTTCTTACTTTGTTGAGAGGAATTTCAGCTGGAATGGTGTTGTTATGAGGAGGTGTTAGTACCTTTTTGCTATATTCAAAGTTTATACACAAATCAAAATCTGTCAGTGCAGCCCTTTGATATAACTTTTCTCCTGCTTTCTTGATACTGTCAAGAGCTCTTCTGATCACAGCTGTAGAACTTTTGTCGTTATCAATAAGCTGCTTCAACTTTACTAAACTCATTGGGTGAAGTTCACCAGCCAGGTCTCCATCAGTAATAATTGTATCACTAGTGCCTAAGACACCTCGTGCAGCATTGATAGTGATAATCTTTTCAATAGAAACTATTGGATTTATGACTGGTTTGTGAAACATTTCCAAGTTTCCTGCATCTCTGAGTTTAACAATATTTCTGCTTAATAGAGAGAGTGGTCTTTCTAGTTTGTCTTCTTGTTTGTTCCAGTAGTAATGCTTCAAGTGTTCTTCAGGGTACATGATTGTATGTAGATCACCTTTCAGCACTTCAAACTCTTTGAGTTTTCCATCTGAATCTTCTCCAATCACTTTTCTTTGCCTTTTTGAGGATGTTACTTCATATTCCATTCTTCTCTTCTCTTTTGTATCCAGCTGTTTGCTGAATTCTGTTTCACCTATAAGAGCTATAGAAGATGATTGAACTGGAACAACTCCTTGTATTTGCACCTTTGATGTATCTGGTTTTGGAATATTTGTTGGAGGAGACATAAGTAACTTTGGCTTACTAGGAGGAGGATCCATGGGTTGCTTTTGTTTTTGTGTTATTGAAGTTTCTCATTATTTGGTTGGATCTTGTTGAGCTACTTCTGGTTGCTTGAATTGTTGTTGAGGAGTTTCTGACTCTCCTGCTGGTTTTTCTTGTGGAATTAGAGCTTTCAGTTCATGAAAATCAACTTTTTCCAGCCTGGCAACATTGTACTGCAACCTCTTTACTAACAGATGAACATCAGCAAGAGTTTGAGCATTTGTTTCTTCTTGTTTCTTCATTATCTGAAAATCCAGTTTATCTTGATTTTTCTGTGCAGACAATTCCACCACCAGTTTCTCAAAAGCCTCAGCCATGCTGCTGTTGTTGGCTCTGAGGAGCTGAATGTCTTCAAGGATTCTTCCAGAACTTGAGCTTTCCCCTGCACTTGCAACCTCAGCCATCTGTTTCTTGATTTCTTGCAGTTCTTTGAGAGCTTTCTTGAATTCTGATGAGCTCTCTCTATTTTCTGATGACTCCTGTAGTTTGTTGAGGGATGCAGTGTTATCTTCTGTTTGTTTCTATACATCTTTGATAGTTTCTGATAAGGCTTTAATATTTGACTTTTGATTTCTGATCTCTTCCAGTATCAGATCAAGCTTTTCTTCTGTTGCTGATTTCCCAGTATAAACAGCTGTTATGTCATCAAGTTCTAAGTGCAATTATTTAGTTGACATAGATTGATGTTCTTGGGTAACAGGAGAAATAACAGATGTTCTTCCTTTAACACCAGCAGAAAACACATTCTCTGTTGTTCTGAGGTTAAGAGGATTGAAATATTCCATATTCTCTATACCCTCACCAGCAAATTGAACCTCATTCAAATTTTGGTTTTCCTCATATCATTGAACCTTTTCAGGTTCTCCATGAGTTGTTGAGAAACTCTTATTTTTCTCAACCAGGTTTCCTTGATCAGTAGACTGATCTCCACCTGTTGTCACCACATTCTCCTCCTCAGAATCTGATTCAGAGAACGGGTCATTGGTTTTACTCACATCTTGTCTTTCAGAAATAGTGCCTCTATGTGAAATTTCATAATTTCCTTGAATTGAGTCATCAGAATCACTCTCAGAATTATGAACAATATTAAGTTTAGAGTGTTGTGCACCTGTTTCTCCCATATGTGAGATTTCTACATGATGTTCTTCTGCCACAGAACTCATGTTCACACCTTCATCAGCTTGATGAGGTTCTGATTCACCCTGCTGTTCTATACTTGGTGTGCTTGACTCTTGTGCATCATGCTCCATAGGGGACAGACTATAAAAAAATTCTTTGTTCTCTGGCTTCTTGCTTAACATCCTTAGGTATTCTGCTCTGTAAGGTGAATCTTCTAGTATCAGATTCATCATTCTTTCTAACAGAACAGGCACATCATAATCTGATTTCCAAGACCCTACAGCAGTCCAAGGTCTCATGATTTCTGTTCTCCACATATTTTTTGATGCAGGAATTTCTAGGTTCCTTTCAGAAAATGCATCAGAAGTTATGACTGACAGATATCTGGGAAAAGGTAGGTGTGAATCTATCCTTCCAGTGTTATTCTGAATTGATCTTCTGATCAGATTAAATATTTCTGTTCCAAAATCAATATTCAACCCACTAATGAGGCTGAACATGATTGTCAGAACATTCATATCTATCTGATCTGCTCCTCCAATTTTTGTTGATAAACACTTGTTCAGAATTTCCATTAACACTTGCTAGAAGGCAGGTAGCTGATTTCTCTTGAATTCACTGATTTTTGAGATCTTTGTCTTGTAACCCATTACTGCATCGAGTAGTGAAAACATATCTTCCTTTTCTGGTGCTTCTTCATAGCTTTGGCTTAAGGGTAGTTCCAAACATTCCCTTATTTTCTCTGGTGAAATTGTAATGAAGATATCTCCCCACACATTTGCTGTAAGCTTAATTTGGGAGTCTTTACAACTTGTTGTATAAGTTTTTCTGGTATCTCTCTGGTCTTTGTGAGAGCTTGAGCTGTAGGGCATCTGGTCAGAAATTCAATCAGGATTTGACACTTTGTATCATATTCTTCAATATTGTCGTTCATCGCTTCATTGTTTCTCTTTAATGGAAGAAATTCAGCTTCGGTGATGAGTGGAACAGAGTGTTCAACTGGTGGCATATTGATGTTGATAGCAGCCATTGAGAATTGAGGTTTTTGTTTCAGAAAAGGGTTTTTAGGGTTTTGCTTTTGAAGCTTGAAGATGGAAGTCTCTGTTTTGAATGAGGTATTTATAGTGTTTTGAGACATAGAACTTTTGAGTGTTTTTCATGGGTTGTTTGTATGTAAGGTGGTTTATGACACCTTAATGATGTTTTTAATCTGTTTAGGAAACAACCGTTTTTGAAACCCTTTGATTTATCTCTGATTTAATGTGTATCTTTTATTTGAAAATCAGAGATTCCAAGGTTTTAGCAGATAAACACTATATTCTAACTTGCACATTTTCTTCATGTGGGACCCATTTTGTTCTAAAAAGGTCCAATAAAAACCTTTTTGAGATTGTGTATCTTCCCAAGATTTCCTTTTGATGATGTATATAAGAAAATCCTTGAATATACCTTTGTGAGTTAGATTTTCCTCATATTTCATCAGAATATATTCGATTCATATTTAGAGATTGAATCACCAATTTTTTTTAATTTTTTTAAGAGATGAGATGGAATAAGTAGAGTTTTTGAAGTTTTAACTTACATTGAATTTCTGACCGTCACATCATTGTTCTGATCTTCATGAAGTGTTGTTGAGCAAAAAAAAATTTATTATAGCTTGTTCCAATCCACAGAAATTTTTTTTGATAGAAACCTTTTTATTAAAAAATTGTGTTGTTACAAGTTTTTATGAATCTGGTTTAAAGAAATGTTCCCTGATATGTCACACCCTGGCTTTGCGGAAGCGTGGTTAATTTTGGTGTGACTTCTTAATACCATAGCTTAATCATAACAAAGCTATATGAATTAAAATCATGCAAGATCATCCATTTGATTAAGTTTTAAAACCAGAGTAACATACCATTGTCTTAGAGACTTACAACCTCATAACATAAAACATTGTCTTGAAAAACATAAACATCGACATGAAATAAACGCAGTTTAAGATTTGTGACTTGTCCAGGAAAGAGTCACATTTCCTAAACTGGGATGACCTTGGAACCCTTATGCAGCGGGAAAACATAACATACCGCGCCAGATCTTTAATTTCCTGAAATACATGTAAGTTGAAAAATCAACAATAATGTTGAGCGAGTTCATGTGTAAGTGAGTAAGTAAACCTTTGTGAGTAAAAATAGTCTTGGTATGTAGCAAATAAGGAAAAGAGATCACCAATGGTTTGCAAGGCCATTGATATATGTGAAGTGCAAGTAGGAAGACTCAAACCTAGCAAATTTAGCGTTGGGTACAAAGTCACTCCAAGGTCCGTTCTGTTGGGCCTCTCAGAGGTCCGTTCTGTTGGGCCTAGAGTTAGGCTCGCTACACCCAGATAGATCTACCGCTTACGTCCCTCGGTCCTACAATGAGGACTAATGGTCTCCAGTTCACGCCTACCCACTCACATGATCTAAGTAGTAAACCTCCTTACGCTAACCATACCATGTATAAAGTACTTGTAATCAAAGTAACATGTATTTCACCCCCGCAGTTAAGAAAACTGAAAACAGTTAGAGAAAAGGGGGACATGAACTCACAGTGATGCGTCTCTACCAAGTATGCCTCCAAATCAATCAGCTGTATGACGACCTACACGTGCTAACTCTATTAGATGGACGACCGTGCCTTAGCTTTATGGTTTATGTTTTTGGGAAATAGTTAGGCAACTATTTCGTGTTTACATTCTGTATACTTGGTAGTTATTCTCCTTCCCAAGGATGGGGGATTTAATACATGTGCGTTCGTATGATTTGGATTACACTATTAAGTCTCACTTAATATATTTTATTTCCACTTCAAAATATGAATATTCTTCCCAAAAATATTATATTTTCATACATGTGATTTTCCCCAAAATAATACTTAGTAATATTATTTTTACTCTACAAATAATATTTACGTAGTTCACAAAATAATCATAAACACTTATACAAGTGATGTTGTGAAAAATATATACTAAATATATATATGTATCACGTTTTATTTTGTGAAATCCCACCTCCGATATTTTGTAAATAAGTCGTGGCGAAATCTATATTTTGAAAACAAGTCAAAATGTATTTCTGACACTTATAGGGAAAATATTTCTAAGTGTTAGGTTTTAGAAAAATTTCGCCAGAGTTTCCTCTGTAACTGGAGGTGGCCACGCTTTCAAGCGTATCATTTTCTTTTATAAATCAAACCAACAATTTTCTCAATTAACCAAAACCATATTCAAATCACAAACTAGTCAAAATATGTATATAAATCGCATAAACTTCATGAACTTGTGGTTTATCCAAACTGTGAAGTAAATCTCATTACTTTTAGTGGATATTTATATAAAACAATCCGATTTTGTAAAAACCTCGTTTTTATGGAAGTTCCGTCTTTACAACTTCTCGTCCACCTTTACAAAAAAATAGTTATTTTGTCGAAACTGGTGTTACACAAGTGTTTACACACTTGTGTGGTCTAAAAACCATTCTTGTTAGTGTAAGATCCATTTTTAGAAAACATGATTTCTTTGACGCTTGGTCCTTTGAAAATACCACTTGCAGATACGTAGATCTGCTAGTTTTAAACACTATTCCACAAGTAAAACGTTTTTACACAAGTTCATGATTAACGTGTGGTAGAGTTTCACCCTTTAACCCTTGTTCTATTCAAAACAACCTTATGTCATGATTCGTGATCATGACCAAACCGGGTTAAATGATGATCCGAGCTACCACAACATAGATCGGGTCTAAATAATCACAAATTTCAATTACTACAACATTTACACAACTAGTGAGCTTTTATCCAACACTTATAGCATTTTTAGTAGACTTTAAAGTATCATCTTGTAAGATTTCGAGTTTTAACCGTTACAAATCGTATTAACCACTTTAGAATAATTCAAGAAGGTGGTTTAAGTAACATACCACTAGCTCGAGGCTAGGGAAGAATCTAGACGAAAAACGCGTGGATAAAAGCAAGATAAAGAGGTCCTTCGCGTTCCGTTTGCTCCAAGACTCCTTGTATACGACCCTTAACACTTGTAGGTGATTGGAATGGCTAGAACAAAATCGAAAATGGATGGGTGGGGGTGGGTTGTTCTCGGCCGTAAGCTCCAAGAGAGGGAGAGAGTAGTGTTGTGTAGTGTTGAGTGATGGATGATTATGTTGTGTTTAGTGTTAAACTTATAGACAAATCAAGTGAGTATTATCCAATGGTTAGTGTGTCATTTAGATATTAGACAATCAAGGATTATAATAATCAAAATGGTACAAGTGTGTCCCCTCTTAGTTGGGGACGGTTAGAGAGATGGGGGGGGGGGGGTCTTGGTCCGATTCCAACTAGTTAGTTAGGTATTAGTTAGGTTAAACCAAGTTAGTTAAGTGTTTAACCCAGTTATTGGTGTGTCATGCGTTACAAAGGGTGTTAGGGTAATCAGGGACCCTAACTGGCTCAGAAAAAGATAAATAATGAAAATAACAATATTTTCATGTTCCGGGTATAGTCCGGTTGTTCGGTTGGATAGTAATCCGTTAAAGTGCTTAACAAAGCTTAAAGTGTCGTTAATACCCTTTTTAGTGACACAACTCATTTCTGACACTTTGGAAAGTGTCTAGTAATATTTTTCTCTTGTTTTGGCACTTATTAGTTAGCTAAAAGCTGAATTGTTATGTAAAGTGCTGAGTTTTGTACTTAGAGTACGTTTTAGGCACATCCAGTCATTGTGACTTATTCCTAGAGACGCAGTTCTACAACCCTTATATCCCTACACTCACCACTAGTGTAGCAAAATATTTCTGGCTCATACAGGCCTTAGAGGCAGTGTTTCCCTGATGCTGGCTTTATCAGCATGTTCAATAGGTTATCCGTTATAGTGCTACTGTGCTTTTTGTCCATCATGTTTGTCACTAAGGTTCAGTCATGTAAATAATGTAGTGACAGCAAGTACAGTATGATGCAAGTAAGTACATGTATCAGTGTTCAAGTAGCAGTTTATTCACAAGTTCAAACAAGCACAGTAATTAAGCAATAATTAATTATTAATCAAGTTGTACGGATACCTGGTTTAGTGAGGGTTGTCACATTCTCCCCCCGTTAAATAAATTTCGTCCCGAAATTTAAGTTCTGCTTGTAGATGCAGGGTTCTTAGGAAAAAGGTGGGGGTATTTCTCTTTCATCCGGTCCTCACGATCCCAGGTGTACTCAGGACCGTGTCTGGCATTCCAACGAACTTTGACGAGCTGGACACTGCTCCGGTGGGTCTTGTTTACTTTCCAATCCGTAACCTCAACCGGTTCTTCAACGAAATGGAGCGTGTCGTCAACATGAATCTCGTCGATGGGAATGGCAATGTCATCTTGAGTTGGACTTTTCTTTAGGTTGGATACATGAAATGTATCGTGAATAGAATGGAGTTCAGCAGGTAGGTCCAACTTGTATGCTACTAGTCCTATTCTTTCCAGAATTCTGAAAGGACCAATGTAGCGCGGATTTAACTTCCCACGCTTTCCGAAGCGTGCCACACCCTTCCAGGGTGAAACTTTCAATAACACCATTTCTCCAACTTGGAATTCCACATGTTTCCGGTCTGGATCCGCATAGGCCTTCTGTCTGTGGCGAGCTGCTTCGATGCGTTTTAGAATCGGCGCAATCTTGTCTGTCGTCTCTTGGACGATTTCGGGACCAGCAAGCTGCCTATCACCTACGTCAGCCCAGCATAGGGGTGATCGGCACTTGCGTCCGTAAAGGGCTTCAAATGGCGCGACACCAATACTGGTGTGGTAGCTGTTGTTGTATGAAAATTCGACCAAAGGCAAATGCTTGTCCCAGCTACCGCCCAAATCCATAACACCCGCTCTCAGCATGTCTTCCAAAGTCTGTATCGTTCGCTCGCTCTGACCGTCAGTTTGCGGATGAAACGCAGTGATCAGATTCAATTGTGAGCCAAAGGCTTCTTGGAAAGATTGCCATATCCTTGACACAAACCTTCCGTCTCTATCAGAGATGATTGAGAGAGGTACTCCATGGCGCGCGACGATCTCTCTCATGTATATTTCAGCCAATTTGCTCGTATTATCCTTCTCTCTGATAGGTAAGAAGTGTGCTGACTTCGTTAATCGATCCACTATTACCCAAATAGTGTCATGGCCTCTCGGCGTTCTTGGCAATTTCGTAATAAAATCCATGGAGATTTGTTCCCATTTCCACTTGGGAATCTCAGGTTGTTGCAGAAGTCCTGAAGGCTTCTGGTATTCGGCCTTAACCTTAGCGCATGTTAAACATTTGCTCACATAAATAGCAACATCGCCTTTCATCCTAGGCCACCAATAATAATCTTTGAGATCTTGGTACATCTTATCCGCTCCAGGGTGGATAGAGTACCGCGACTTGTGAGCTTCATAAAAAATAACCTTCCTTAAACTTCCAAACCAAGGAACCCAAATCCTTTTCTCGAAACATAACGTTCCTTCCTTGTTTGGTACCAGTAGTTTCTCCATCCCACGAAGATATTCTTCTTCAAGGTTTCCTTCCTTGAGAGCTTCTTTCTGCGCGGCACGAATGCGCAAGGAAAGATCGGTTCGGATAATCATTTCTAAAGCCCTAACCCTTATGGGCTTGATCCTCTCCTTTCGACTTAGGGCATCGGCGACCACATTCGCCTTCCCTGGATGATACTTTATCTCGCAGTCGTAATCGTTCAGCAACTCAACCCATCGTCTTTGCCTCATATTCAGCTCCTTCTGGTTGAATATGTGCTGTAGGCTCTTGTGATCTGTAAAGATTGTACATTTTGTACCATAAAGGTAATGTCTCCAGATCTTTAGTGCAAATACCACTGCGCCAAGTTCCAAATCATGTGTGGTATAGTTCTTTTCGTGCACTTTCAGTTGACGCGATGCGTAAGCAATAACCTTTTGGCGTTGCAGCAACACACAACCTAATCCTTGACGCGAAGCGTCACAGTATACCACAAAATCATCTGCACCTTCCGGTAGTGCTATGATTGGCGCATTGCAGAGCTTATCCTTCAGTATCTGGAACGTTTCTTCCTGTTTGATTCCCCAATCAAACTTCTTATCCTTCTGGGTGAGGAGCGTCAATGGTTGAGCGATTTTTGAGAAATCCTCAATGAACCTTCGATAGTAGCCAGCCAATCCCAAGAATTGTTGAATCTCGGTTGGCGTCTTTGGCGTTTCCCAATTCTTGATCGCTTCGATCTTGGTTGGATCCACGTGGATTCCATCTCTATTCACCACATGTCCAAGAAATTGGACTTCACGTAGCCAAAACTCGCACTTAGAGAATTTGGCATACAACTGTTCTTTCTTCATTAACTCCAAAATAGCTCTTAAATGCTGTTCGTGCTCAGCCTTTGTTCTTGAATAAATCAAGATGTCGTCGATAAACACAATCACGAACTTGTCCAAGTACGGCTTGCAAACTCTATTCATCAAATCCATAAAGACTTCAGGCGCGTTTTTCAAACCAAACGGCATAACAAGGAACTCGTAGTGTCCATAACGAGTTCTGAAGGCTGTCTTTGGGATACTCTCCTCTTGTATCCTTAACTGATGGTATCCAGATCGAAGATCGATCTTTGAATAAAAGCTTGAGCCTTGCAGTTGGTCAAACAGATCATCAATTCTTGGCAGAGGATATCTATTCTTGATCGTCAGTTTGTTCAGCTCCCAGTAGTCGATGCACATACGAAAACTACCGTCCTTCTTCTTGACAACCAGGACCGGAGCTCCCCAAGGCGAGAAGCTTGGTCGGATAAAACCCTTGTCTAACAACTCTTGAAGTTGTGTTGACAGTTCCTGCATCTCAGACAGAGCAAGTCTATAAGGTGCCTTAGCCACAGGCGCGGCGCCTGGAACTAAGTCAATGTGAAACTCTACTTGCCTCTGAGGTGGCAGTCCAGGTAAGTCCTCTGGGAAGACTTCTGGATACTCCCTCATGACAGGGATGTCTTTGATTCTCGGCTCAGCGGCCTTTTTATCCACAATGTGTGCCAGGAAGGCAACACATCCCTTTTGCAAACACTTTCGTGCTTTCAGGCAGCTGATAATTCTTAACGGCGTATCACGTTTCTCCCCGTGAACCAAAATTGTTTTGCCATCTTCGGTTGGGATACGAACGACCTTTTCGTGACAAACTATTTCAGCCTTGTTGCCTGATAACCAATCCATTCCTACTACTACGTCAAAGCTTCCCAACTGAACTGGTAGTAGGTCCAAAGCAAACTCACGCTCTCCTAATTCGATCACACAACCTCTGATGACTTCGTTAGCTTCTACTAACTTCCCATTGGCCAATTCGATCGAGTAGGGAATATCTAACTTATTAGCGGCTAAACCAAGCATATTCTTAAACTCTAATGATACGAAGCTATAATCGGCACCAGTATCAAATAAAACGGATGCATAGCGTTGATTTACAGGGAACGTACCAGTAACGACATTGGGGTCATGGCGCGCTTCCCTTGCTTCGATTTGGAACACTCTTCCACGGGCTTGGTTCAACTCTGGGCAGTTCTTCTTAAAATGCCCGATATCACCGCAGTTAAAGCATCCAAGTGTTTGCCCGTTTCCACCAGCTTGATCATTCCTCTGATTACGATTCACGGCGCCCGCTTGGTTAGCATTGTTGCCTCGATTCTCGTTACCTCCATAGTTTCCTTGTGGGCGATTTCCATTCCCACCCCGGTTGTAATTTCTGTTTCCGAATCCTCCCTGGCCTCCCTGACCAGCAGTGGCCCAACAAGTGTCCTTCAAGTGGCCACGTTTCCCACATGCTTCGCATACTTTCGGCCCGCAACGACCAGAATGGTGGCGTTGGCAGTCGTTGCACTTGGGTTGGGTGCCCATGTATCCCTTTCCTTTCTTCCCTCTACCAGCTGTAACCTGAGCTGGCGTGTCTGATCCTCCTTTCTTAACCACCACACTGGCGCCCTGCTTGAAGTTCGAGAACTTCCGTTTGTTACCTCCTGATGACTCGACGTGAGTCTCTGCCTTCTTCGTCTTGATCTCATCAAACTTGTTCAGGCGAATAGCCTCCTCAGTGAGAGCTACGCTCAAATCGATCGCCTCAGTAATGGTCACAGGCTTGGATGAGGTTACCATGCTTATGCTTTGAGGAGCTAATCCCCAAATGAAACGTTCAATCCGCTTGAACTCCGGAGTGACCATGTAGGGTACCACATGCGATAAGTCATGGAACCTTTGAACGTATTCTGCGATCTTTGGACCGTCCATTTTCAAATGCCAGAACTCGGTTTCCAATCTTTGGATTTCCGAGCGAGAGCAGTACTTCCTGCGCATAAGTTCCTTCAGTTCGGTCCAGGTTAGCGCGTAGGCAGCAGCTTCACCAAGTGTTTGTACTTGCAGATTCCACCAAGAGAGGGCTCCATCCAAGAATAGCCCTGAGATATAGGTGACTTGCTGATCTAGCGCGCATTTGCTCATGCGAAGAACAGATTCAGTTTTCTCGGCCCAACGAACAAAGGCGACAGCACCTCCTGTGCCATCAAAGTTGACTGGTTTGCAGTCTAGAAACTGCTTGTAGGTGCACCCTGCACATACATTGTAACACGTGAACGGCATTAGCATCTTTGCTATAGATATCCAATTAGGTCATGGTAGGTCTAAATGACTTGGATTACCATGAGGTGGATTATTGTTGCCATTGTTATTTGAGCTGCTTCCGCTGGGTCCTCCTTGCGAAGCGGCGTATTGTGCGATGGCAGCAGCGATGACTTGCTGGAGTTCTGCCTCATTGGTAGGCATTGGCGTTGGACGTTTCGGCGGCATCTTCTAAAAGATGTGTTTACGTCGGTCAGGCCATAGTTATAATACATAAGTCAGGTCATAATATAGCGTATGTATATAACGATAGTTATAGTACATAACATCTCATGTTATCATCACATCAAACACACAACATCCCATGTCACAAATATAAATAACCAAATCAAGCATCAAGTATGATGAGAATACTGCGATTGCCATATATCGAGACCACATAGTAAGCGTACAAGTACATCACAGTGTCAAACAACATCAGTCGACTATGGGCTACATCACCCTAGTCCAAAAATCATATCGAATCAGTGTCAATACATCAAATACATGTCAACAAAAGTCAGAATCATAATGTAGTCTCCAAAAATGTTGTGCAGTCAAAAGCATTCGCCGTCTTCTCACCAATGTCTACCTATACGGTACTGAAGAGCTCTACACGGATGGCGGTGGAAGAGGGGGAAAGTGAGTGTAAAACAAGCGGCGCAAATGGAGCCAGTCCTCCTCCATGGCTCTCTGGGTGCGTAAGAATGAAGCAACCTGCTGCTCCAGAGCAAAGAGGCGTGCAACATAGTCTGGTGGTACAGGTCGAGAGGGCTGCAACGGAGAGTGGGTCTGTCCCTGGCACTGACACAGCGGCGGCTGAGCTCTCTCAAGCTCCTGGATGCGCTGTGTGTGTGCCTCGTGCTGGGCGACAAAAGACATCAAAACGTCCTCAATAGTATACCCCATATGGAAAGAATGGTAGGGGTCAGTCGGTGGCATAGTAGAGTGTGGTGCCCAAAGGAACGGCTCACTGGTGGGATCAAAAGGTGCCACATGAAATGGAGAAACAGTGGGAAAAGTAGCAGACGGTGGTATATCAGAGATAGATACCGGTACATGTCCAAAAGGGTGAGCCGAAGAACCCTCTCCAGCTCGTGCTGGAGGTGTACACTGAGGAAATGAAAAGGAGGTATCAATGTGACGGGTATCAGGGATCTGAGGGGGAAAAGGTGGGACCTCGTCATCAACAGGAATCCACCCACACTGGGCGTGCTCATCTCGGGGGTCGATCTGTGCCTCAAAAAGCGCACGATCAAACTGAACTGGTATAGGATCATGGTGGGGTGCAACAAGAGGGTCAACTGGTGCATCAGCAATAAGTGGGGGATCAACATGATCAGCAGCAAGGACATGATCGCCCTCCAACAATGGAGCATCTATAGAGGGATCATCAATAGGTGGGTCAGCAATGACAGGCTCAATAATAGGTGCGTCAGCATGAACTGGATCATGCTCAAGTACTGGGTCAGGAGCAGGGTCTAGTGGCTGCTCGGGCTCATCAAAGGCCATCTCAAAATCAAACTCAGGGTCGATGGGATCAACTGGGTCGACTGGATCCTCCATAGGCTGATCCATGGGTATAAACTCTATATCCTCATCTGGGTCGAATCCTGGGGAAAAGTCAGGATCGGAATCCTCCATATCATCATGGTCGAAAGCAAAGCTAGGAATAGGGGCAACAGAGGATGCCTGGTCGGGATCTGATCCATGAGAAAAGTGTTGCGCACTATGAGTGTGTGAAGGTGCGGAAGCCACAGACTCGAAAGAGTCTGGGACCGGTGAGTGAGCAGGAGACTCCTCGGCGGGAGCATCTGCGATAATCAAAAGATCACCAGCAGCAAGAAGAGCCTCGCCCTGAACCTCATCCTCCAAAGGCTCGTCATCAAAAAGATCGACGTCGTCGTCACCGTCGGCGTCGAGAAGCAAATCATAGGCAGGATAAACAGCTAGGGGTATGGGAAAGGGCTGGAAATCATCCTCATCCGTGCTCGTAACGTCGGATGTGTGAACCTCACGCTCAGAAGACTCTAGGTCGTCCGACACTATAGGTCTAGGTCCTGTGGTATCTGAATCACCAGTGCCAGAGGTGTCCATAGTGTCTGTAACATAAACACAAACATGCACAAACAGTCAATCATACAATCAAATAATCACATAAGTCACCAAGTAAGCATTCAAATCATTCTCCTAGTCCCACTAGCCAATCTCTCCCAGTCTCTAAGACTGCTCTATCATCTACCTCGACCACTCAGATCGAGCCTCGGTCTCCAATACCGAGCCTCAGCTTCCAAGACTGAGCCTACTCTTCCTAGTCCAACTAGCCAACTACCTCGATCTCTCAGACCGAGCCTCGGTCTCCAATACCAAGCCTCAGCCTCCAAGACTGAGCCTACTCTTCCTAGTCCAACTAGCCAACTACCTCGATCTCTCAGACCGAGCCTCGGTCTCCAATACCGAGCCTCAACCTCCAAGACTGAGCCTACTCTTCCTAGTCCAACTAGCCAACTACCTCGATCTCTCAGACCGAGCCTCGGCCTCTCAGACCGAGCCTCAGCCCTTCTAGACTGAGCCTATAAATAATAAAATGTGCTCAACATTTGTTTGTAAAAAGTTTTGGATCTGGACTTAAGTGGTATGCAGTAAAAATGTTTTCGTGAGAGCCCTAGTGATCATAGTCTAGACTCGAGAAAGAATCCTAGTTCGCTATGATCAGAGCTCTGATACCAAGCTGTCACACCCTGGCTTTGCGGAAGCGTGGTTAATTTTGGTGTGACTTCTTAATACCATAGGTTAATCATAACAAAGCTATATGAATTAAAATCATGCAAGATCATCCATTTGATTAAGTTTAAAAACCAGAGTAACATACCATTGTCTTAGAGACTTACAACCTCATAACATAAAACATTGTCTTGAAAAACATAAACATCGACATGAAATAAACGCAGTTTAAGATTTGTGACTTGTCCAGGAAAGAGTCACATTTCCTAAACTGGGATGACCTTGGAACCCTTATGCAGCGGGAAAACATAACATACCGCGCCAGATCTTTAATTTCCTGAAATACATGTAAGTTGAAAAATCAACAATAATGTTGAGCGAGTTCATGTGTAAGTGAGTAAGTAAACCTTTGTGAGTAAAAATAGTCTGGGTATGTAGCAAATAAGGAAAAGAGATCACCAATGGTTTGCAAGGCCATTGATATATGTGAAGTGCAAGTAGAAAGACTCAAACCTAGCAAATTTAGCGTTGGGTACAAAGTCACTCCAAGGTCCGTTCTGTTGGGCCTCTCAGAGGTCCGTTCTGTTGGGCCTAGAGTTGGGCTCGCTACACCCAGATAGATCTACCGCTTACGTCCCTCGGTCCTACAATGAGGACTAATGGTCTCCAGTTCACGCCTACCCACTCACATGATCTAAGTAGTAAACCTCCTTACGCTAACCATACCATGTATAAAGTACTTGTAATCAAAGTAACATGTATTTCACCCCCGCAGTTAAGAAAACTGAAAACAGTTAGAGAAAAGGGGGACATGAACTCACAGTGGTGCGTCTCTACCAAGTATGCCTCCAAATCAATCAGTTGTATGACGACCTACACGTGCTAACTCTATTAGACGGACGGCCGTGCCTTAGCTTTATGGTTTATGTTTTTGGGAAATAGTTAGGCAACTATTTCGTGTTTACATTCTGTATACTTGGTAGTTATTCTCCTTCCCAAGGATGGGGGATTTAATACATGTGCGTTCGTATGATTTGGATTACACTATTAAGTCTCACTTAATATATTTTATTTCCACTTCAAAATATGAATATTCTTCCCAAAAATATTATATTTTCATACATGTGATTTTCCCCAAAATAATACTTAGTAATATTATTTTTACTCTAAAAATAATATTTACGTAGTTCACAAAATAATCATAAACACTTATACAAGTGATGTTGTGAAAAATATATACTAAATATATATATGTATCACGTTTTATTTTGTGAAATCCCACCTCCGATATTTTGTAAATAAGTCGTGGCGAAATCTATATTTTGAAAACAAGTCAAAATGTATTTCTGACACTTATAGGGAAAATATTTCTAAGTGTTAGGTTTTAGAAAAATTTCGCCAGAGTTTCCTCTGTAACTGGAGGTGGCCATGCTTTCAAGCGTATCATTTTCTTTTATAAATCAAACCAACAATTTTCTCAATCAACCAAAACCATGTTCAAATCACAAACTAGTCAAAATATGTATATAAATCGCATAAACTTCATGAACTTGTGGTTTATCCAAACTGTGAAGTAAATCACATTACTTTTAGTGGATCTTTATATAAAACAATCCGATTTTGTAAAAACCTCGTTTTTATGGAAGTTCCATCTTTACAACTTCTCGTCCACCTTTACAAAAAAAATAGTTATTTTGTCGAAACTGGTGTTACACAAGTGTTTACACACTTGTGTGGTCTAAAAACCATTCTTGTTAGTGTAAGATCCATTTTTAGAAAACATGATTTCTTTGACGCTTGGTCCTTTGAAAATACCACTTGCAGATACGTAGATTTGCTAGTTTTAAACACTATTCCACAAGTAAAACGTTTTTACACAAGTTCATGATTCGCGTGTGGTAGAGTTTCACCCTTTAACCCTTGTTCTATTCAAAACAACCTTATGTCATGATTCGTGATCATGACCAAACCGGGTTAAATGATGATCCGAGCTACCACAACATAGATCGGGTCTAAATAATCACAAATTTCAATTACTACAACATTTACACAACTAGTGAGCTTTTATCCAACACTTATAGCATTTTTAGTAGACTTTAAAGTATCATCTTGTAAGATTTCGAGTTTTAACCGTTACAAATCGTATTAACCATTTTAGAATAGTTCAAGAAGGTGGTTTAAGTAACATACCACTAGCTCGAGGCTAGGGAAGAATCTAGACGAAAAACGCGTGGATAAAAGCAAGATAAAGAGGTCCTTCGCGTTCCGTTTGCTCCAAGACTCCTTGTATACGACCCTTAACACTTGTAGGTGATTGGAATGGCTAGAACAAAATCGAAAATGGATGGGTGGGGGTGGGTTGTTCTCGGCCGTAAGCTCCAAGAGAGGGAGAGAGTAGTGTTGTGTAGTGTTGAGTGATGGATGATTATGTTGTGTTTAGTGTTAAACTTATAGACAAATCAAGTGAGTATTATCCAATGGTTAGTGTGTCATTTAGATATTAGACAATCAAGGATTATAATAATCAAAATGGTTCAAGTGTGTCCCCTCTTAGTTGGGGACGGTTAGAGAGGTGGGGGGGGGGGGGTCTTGGTCCGATTCCAACTAGTTAGTTAGGTATTAGTTAGGTTAAACCAAGTTAGTTAAGTGTTTAACCCAGTTATTGGTGTGTCATGCGTTACAAAGGGTGTTAGGGTAATCAGGGACCCTAACTGGCTCAGAAAAAGATAAATAATGAAAATAACAATATTTTCATGTTCCGGGTATAGTCCGGTTGTTCGGTTGGATAGTAATCCGTTAAAGTGCTTAACAAAGCTTAAAGTGTCGTTAATACCCTTTTTAGTGACACAACTCATTTCTGACACTTTGGAAAGTGTCTAGTAATATTTTTCTCATGTTTTGGCACTTATTAGTTAGCTAAAAGCTGAATTGTTATGTAAAGTGCTGAGTTTTGTACTTAGAGTACGTTTTAGGCACATCCAGTCATTGTGACTTATTCCTAGAGATGCAGTTCTACAACCCTTATATCCCTACACTCACCACTAGTGTAGCAAAATATTTCTGGCTCATACAGGCCTTAGAGGCAGTGTTTGCCTGATGCTGGCTTTATCAGCATGTTCAATAGGTTATCCGTTATAGTGCTACTGTGCTTTTTGTGCATCATGTTTGTCACTAAGGTTCAGTCATGTAAATAATGTAGTGACAGCAAGTAATGTATGATGCAAGTAAGTACATATATCAGTGTTCAAGTAGCAGTTTATTCACAAGTTCAAGCAAGCACAGTAATTAAGCAATAATTAATTATTAATCAAGTTATACGGATACCTGGTTTAGTAAGGGTTGTCACATGATATTTCCTCATATTTTATGCTGATTTATCAGACTTCCTGGTTGTCAAAAGACTTTTCTGATGATTCATTTGGTTTTCTGACATATCATCAGATTTTCTGGTGAGTCATCAGATTTTTTGATGTTTTAACAGAATTTCTTTTTGAGCTTCACCAGATTTCCCATGTTTTTATCAGATATGTAGTTTTAGTTACCCCTAGATCTATTGTGATGCTAAAAAAATAAAGCAAAGATATACTATATTAAACAAGACAAAAGAAAATACCACTAAACAGTAAGAAAAAGAAAACAAAAGCTACTCCTCCTTGAGCACATTGTACATGCTCTTCACATACAACCAGAGGTAGGTTATATGACCATTGTGATTTGTTGAAGGGACAAGGGTTGGATCACTTATATTCTCTTGTAGCGCCATCTGGGCCCTTGGATACCAGCTCCTTACTCCTCCGAAGTCCAGCTGACTGGTTATCACCTTGGTCACAAATCAAGGGTAGATCAGAAAAGGTTAACGGGTGTGCAAGTTTGCTTCCAAGTCTCTTATGAGAAACTTAGAAAAGTTGTACGGTTTCTCCTGGACAACTGCATAAATCACCTCCATCATCCTGTAGGACAGCTCGTTGAAGTGTTTATTCTTCTTAGAGAAGCAGACACTGAGCTGTGTCACCAAGTACTGGAAAGGTGGTATGAAACCAGACTTGCTGATCTGTCTTGACACGTTGTATGTTTGATAGCCCATATCCCTCAGAGTTTGTTCCACCATCTCCTTGTTGAGGAAGGTGTTTTCTTGATCATCACCCAGCTGGAGAACATCCCTGAGAGTTTCCTCCTTTAGGGTGATTCTGACCCCATAACCTCACTTTCTATCCACATGGTGGTACCACTGAAGATGATTTCAGCATTCCATCAGAATTCTTGAAGGAGTTATGGATAGATAGTGACATATGTAGATACAGCAAAGCCCAAGGGACTTCGCATGATCATGTTGTACACATACCTGCAATCTTCCCATGCATGACCTTCTAGATTAGACCTAAGTCTAAGGTTATGATGTTTGTGAAGAGGAAGAGTAAAGTGTGTTTGTCTTATTGTTTTTGGGGGAGCCATTCTAAAATATGAAATTTCTGATAAAGTGCTTTTGAAGAGAAGATTGTTTCAGATGAAGAAAGTATTTTTCAAGTTGTTAATATTTATAGATAAAAGTGATAATTATGCCATAAATGTTATTAACAACCAAGGATTTTCTTTTCCATTTCAATCTCTTCATTTAAGATGATATCTGTTGCAGTGAATAACTAGGCGGCTACTTTCATAGCCCCTAATCATTTTTATGCCCCCGTGTCTCTCAAATTCCTTATGAAAGATGACGTTGCATGCATTGGAAGTATAAAAAAATTCAATATTCTGCAAAAAATTTCCCTGTGACGGTTGATTTTCTCTGCTGTGACTTTGAATTTATCTTAATGCATGTTACTTTCCCCCTTTTTTTTGATTTTTTTTAAATTTAACCAAAAGAGAAAAAAAATCAAAAACAGACTATTCACAGTTACGAGTTTATAGAAATATGAGATATGAAAGAAGATGGAAACTTCATAAAATTTTCTGATGATCAGTGATTATTCTAATGTTTCAACAAAATTTATGATGTTTAATCCAAATTTCTGATGGTTTCATCGGATTTTCTGATAATTCTTCAGATTTTCTGATAAATCATCAGATTCATTGATGATTTATCAGATCTTCTGATATTCCATCAGATTGATGGATTTCTTTATCAGAAACCTGTTGAATTATTCTTTGATTATCAGAATTTTGATCTTGATGTTCATCAGTTTGGTTTTATGTTTGTGCCCTTTTATTTTCTGAAACATCTTCATCTTTTATGTTAACCATGCCAAGTTTGCTGATTAAAAAATTGTGTCTCTTTTCATCAAGAGGTTTTGTAAAAATGTCAGCAATTTGGTTTTCTGTTGGAACAAAGTATATTTCTATGTTACCTTTTTCAACATGATCCTTTATGAAATGATATCTGACATCTATGTGCTTGGTTCTAGAGTGATGAACTGGATTTTATATTATTGCTATTGTACTCTTTGAATCACAGAGGATGGGTATCTTTGTCAGATTTACTCCATAATCTTTCCGCTGAGTTTGCATCCACAACACTTGTGAACAGCAACTTGCTGCTGCCACATATTTTGATTCGGCTGTTGATGTTGCAACACAGTTTTGTTCCTTACTTGCCCAACATACCAATTTCTCTCCCAAGATTTGACATGCACCAGATGTGCTTTTTATGTCAATCTTGCAACCTGCATAATCTGCATCTGTATATGCAATTAGTTCAAGGTTTGTATCCTTTGGATACCAGCGACCAAGTTCTGATGTGCCTTTTAGATATTTAAAAACCCTTTTTATAGATTTTAGGTGGGACTCTTTAGGATTGCATTGATATCTGGCCAGAAAGCATGTTGCAAACATAATATCTGGTCTGCTTGTAGTTAAGTATAGCAATGATCCTATCATCCCCCTATAGGTTTTAATATCTACACAAATTCCATCTTTATCCAAATCCAATTTGTTCCCTGTTGCCATGGGAGTTTTTGAAATTGAACAATTTTCAAGTGAGTATTTTTGCAGAATTGTTTTCACGTACTTTCATTGACTCAAAAATATTCCATCAATTCTTTGTCTTACTTGTAAACCTAAGAAAAAGGTTAATTCACCCATCATGCTCATTTCAAAGTGGCTGGTCATTAACTTTTGAAACTTTTTACAGAAATTATAATTTGTTGATCCAAATATAATGTCATCAACATATATTTGGACTAACAAGTGACCTTTGTGTGTTTTAAGAAAAAGTGTTGTGTCAATAGTACCTTTTGTGAAGCCAGAATGATTAAGAAGTTTGAAAGTGTTTCATACCAGGCTCTTGGAGCTTGCTTCAAACCACACAAGGCTTTGTTTAACTTGTAAACATGATTTTGAAATTTTGGATCAACAAAGCCTTCAAGTTGATGCACATAAACTTCTTCCTCAATCTGACCATTCAGGAATGCAGATTTCACATCCATTTGATATACTTTGTGTAACACCTCGGAAAATCACGACCAATATAATAAAGACACGTGTCATGTACTTTAAACGTGTAATGGATTGATCTGGAGGGACTAAATTTGTCAAACAATGTAAATATGTAAGTAAAAGGATCCAAAGTGTCAACATGCCAATCTTGTGCCTCTGATTGACCTCACACGACGTTCGTATTCTTTAATTAATAATTTGTCGAACATAGAAAGTCGTTTGTGCTTAGAATAAGGACTTTACGAAGCATAGGGGTTGAAAGTGTCAACATGTTAAATGTTACCTCTGAGTGACCTTTTAACGATCCCAAAAACATTGTAATATTTGTATATTTTACTCTCAAGAATAATGGATAGTAATTTCATGGAGTTTTGGTGAAAACAAGACGGAACGGGTAATCTTACATCTAACCGGGAGCCTAACGGAGTTAAATAATGACCCAAGACACTTGAAAGTTAACTATGGGGGTCATAAGTGCAATAAAACATAGTTATTTAAATTAAAAATGGACCAGGGACTGAAATTGCAAAGTTTGGAAACTGTTTACCGGATTTTCCCATTGTCGCGGCCCGCGTAGACTCCCTATGAGTCTTATGGGGCCCGCGTGAGAAGTGCCAGCGACTGAAAACCTGCACAGCTGCAGGTTCAGTCAGTTCCACTGCCTTTGCATGCTATTTTTCGATTCTAGGGACTTGTTTAATGGTTTCTTCTGCCACCACAACACCTGTAAACATCCGGGAGCCTCCCTAAACAGGTGTATTGATCTTGGCAACTTCAAATCTCTTATAAATAGCCCACATTTTGATCACTTAGAACTTACACAATTTAGTTTTCATTCAAAGCTCACTCTCTGAAGTCCCTTGGAGCTCTAGGAAGTTTTCCTCAGTTCAAATTTCGTGCTAAGGATTCTTGTAAGCATTCTTAGCTTCTTTAAGTTAAGTTTATTAGTTTAATGACCGAAAGTCAAAGCTATCGTAAATAAGCTTTGACTTGGTGATTATTCACAAACAGTCCAGCCATTAATCAAATTTAAAGTGGCTATGAGTTGGTAATTATGTAGGTAATAAACCCTTAAGAGGGCACCTACTGATTATCACTTTTACTTGGTCAATTGTCGGGTCAAACTTATTACTAAAAAGTCAAACGGGTCAGTTTTTACAAATTAATTCATAACTGATAATGCAGAGCTTATGGAACATGTTTTAACACTTAAATAACTTGGTAAATAGTATAAGAACATGTCTAGGCATGTTCAACCCGACAATTCTCAGTTCAGGCTCGGTTCGGAACCGAAAGTCGCAAAAGTAGACTTTTGCTTTGACTTTCAATTCTGACCCGATTTAGCTTAGTTGAGATATGCCTTAGGGTTCCTTTAGGACCATATTATAGGTTAGTATAACTCTCTGAGGTTATACAACTTGGTTCCATAGAAATCCTAGTTCATTGCATGTTTCCGTTAAATGCTTAAAAGTTGACCATTATGCCCTTTTGATATTAAAACGAGATTTTTGAAAATATGAGAGGACAAAAACCTTTATTACTGATTTATAAGCATGTCCTAAAAATTTGACATCAGTTCGTGGTCTAAAATAGAAGTTATGCGCGATATCGTAAAATGAAAGCTTTTTATTAATTAAATGGCATTTTTGGCATAAGTCATATTTAAACTCAACTTTTGACACCAAACTTGCCACCTACTGTTAAGATATAATATTTAAGGATTTTTGAAATTTTTGTTAAATTTTAAACTGATCATAACACATGGTTCTTGTATAGGCTCGGTAACTGACGATAATGCCCTTTTTGCTAATAAAATGAGTTTTACACATCCTTTACATATCAAACCTTTTTCTACTGATTTTATACATCTAATAAATTATTTTAAACAGTAGAGGCTGATCAAAATCTCATATTTCCTTATTTAACCCGAATATCGTCAAATAACGCCTTTTATGCGATTTAGGCGCATAGTATGGTTTAAAACCATATTTAGCACCTAAGACTTGTTACCTACTGATGTTATGAATAAATTTTTATACTTAATCAGTAAGTAAAAGTTTTGAACTCAGATTTCCATATTTGACCCTTATAGCATATGTGAAATGACCAAAATGCCCCTACGGTGAATAGTTTGGTCATAAATGATAAATTTCACACATATATAATATCTTACTGATATAACTTATTAAAATAAATAATTTTACTGATTATTTTACACCAGAACCTCAGATTACTATTAACCTCTTTTATAAACCTTAAAATGACTAAAATACCCTTTCGGGGCTTAAATTGGTTTTAAATTCGTTTTGGGCATAATGGAAGGTATCCTACTGATATCACAACCTATTTAAAGCATGTTAACTTATGGAATTTGTACATGACTCATTTGGTTACCCGTTATGCATATTCGCGTTCAGTACGGTTTATGTAACTAGTTTGCATAAATTAACCGAAACGGGTCAAACCTTATCATTTTTACTTCGAAACCCGGAATGTGTTTAGTTTACCCATATTATACAAGTCTTCATACTTGTCGGGTCTAAATCACATTTTAATCCGGTCTTCGCTTAATCTTGCGTTTTGAACCGTAAACCTTTCATTAAAACTAACCGGTCTAAGTTTAAACTTAAGTAAGACCCGTTAGGAATCTAATAGGTTATTAAAACCTGCGTTCCAGATTTAGGAGCCCAGTAAAAGCTATTTATGGTTGCTGATTGATATACGGCTGAGAATAAAATTATATTTTAAGCTCAGGTAAATACTTTTAACTTATTTTCCGTTATACGGGCTTGGGATACGGTATTTAATAATACCGCTTGGTCGGGTATTGAATCTTTAATCGATTAGTGATTAAATCTTTGAAATAACACGTTTTAATCTGTTTTGTTTGGTGCAATGCCTTTGGGGGGTTAATGACCGTGTCCTGGAGATCCTTGGCATCATTTATTAAGAAATGGCCATGACTTAAGCACGGTGTGTAGGCATACACCTGACAGTTGTGTATGTATAAGGTATAACCACTCGTTGAGGATAACTTTCCGTGGGATTATATTAGTGGTGTGTCTATTAATCTTTAACCCGATACTTCTAACCCGGGCTACTGAACGGACGACAAACATGTAAATCTGTATACAAGATTATTTTTAAATAATTGTCCCAAGTTATGATAGAATATTTGTGCCTTGTGCATTTAAATCAATTTTTTTAATGTTTTCAAAAGAATCAGTTAATTGTATTTACCAGTGTAAACTAACGTATTTTCAAAAGGTTAAGTACAGGTACTAAGCGTAATGGGCTGGAACTCCTGAGTGATTAAATAAAGAGTCTTGCAAGCTTTTATCACTTTAAGTCTGTTGAACATTACTTCTTTTGTTTTGATCCGCCTGTGGATCCATTACAATCCATTGTGTAATATTTTATATTACTTTCAACTCAGTTTGTATAAATTACTTTTAGACTTTCGCTGTGCATTAAACTGTGATTAATTGACTATGATGATATCAACTACATCACGATACTCCCCACCGGGCCCATCGGTAATACGTGGAAATATCGGGGTGTGACAGGTTGGTATCAGAGCCATCATTGAGTGAATTAAACACTAGCCTTTTGTGTTTAATCTCAATGACACAGTTTGCACATTTCTTGACTTCCGAGTCTAGTCAAATGACCTAGGACTAATCCTAATCTTATTTTTTTTCTTTGTTGGTTTCTTTTGTTTATTTTGGCAGGAACAAAGACAATGCTGCCACGTTTCAGAGGAAGAGGTGGAAGAGGCAAGGCAGCGATAACTGCTCCAAATGATCATGAAGTCGGGCCTTCTCACCGATGAACTCCTTCAGCAACTTTTAGCTCAAGTCCCCAGGAGGATTGGAGGACTTATCTGGAGCCTGCGAGACGCTCTGTCTCGCTCATTTCCTTACCATCATACCACGATTCATTCGGGCTCCACCAGAACAATGAGTCCGACCACTCACACCACTCCTTCATCTCGCTACAACGATCGGGTTCACACCGGGCTTTCCAGGATCTGACCACGTACTTCCAAAGCAGGTTCAATCAAATGAACCAAATTCAAGAACCCGAGGGTCCAAACCCTTTGGGGCCAGATGACCACTATCCTGAGATGCAGGATATGGAAATGGATGAAGATCCGGATCCGGAGATGCCAACTGGGACGCTGACGCATCCCATCGAGATTTCTGATGGATCATCTTTTCATGGTTCGCCATACAGGGGCCCAGACAGTTTTGAAGAAAGGTGGGCCATATACCACTGGGAGTTTACTCCCCCTTTCAACCCACCTCAACAATAGCAGCATGATCCCTCAGAGGATTCACGTTTCCAGGCGATTATGTCACCGCCGCCGCCACCTCCAGAGCAACAGCCGCCTCCTGAACCACCTAGGCGAAGAAGATCAGGTGCACAGATGTACATGCGAGGGGGATTTCACTTCAGCACCCCCCAACACTCCAGTGGCAGTCACTACCCGCCACTGTATGAAGACCCGCAAATGGGTGGGCCTTCAATCCCAGTTTCTGAAGTCGACTCAGCTTCAGTCGCACCACCACTACCATGGGTTATGATAACCCAATTCATTCATACATCGGTGCAGCGGCGTATAACCCGTTTGAGCAGCCAGCTTACCCGGGTTACAATTATTACAATGCCCCTGCCATCGACCCGTACCTCGAGGCGGCCAACTACAATGCTCTCCACCCTGAAGGGCCCTACGCAGCTTCGTACCAATCCGGGTACAAAGCATATGGGTATCAATACCCACCACCTCCTCAACCTCAGCAGCAGCAGCCGTCGTAGCCGCCACTGATCCAGCCACCGCAGCAGCAGGAAATCCTTCAACGGTTGCACGAGGTGGAGCAACAGGTCTAGGAGGAGCGTTGGAGCCGCCGGGGTCTGCTTAAGGGTTTGGCGAATCTGATCAAGGGGAAGAAGAAGAAGAGGGATTAATGAAAATTTCTTATTTAATTGTTTTGTAATTTTTAAATTTCTATCAAGTCCCTGCGTGGACATTTTATTTATGTACTCGGTCCTTGCTGTTGGACCGTCGTGTGACCCTAACGAGTCAATCTGAAGAGTTCAACATCAAAATCAAAGGCGGAATCAATGAAATTGACGTAACACAGCTTGATACTTTCTAATTATCTTCTCTTATTTATTTCCTCAGCTTTTACAATTCAAATAACAATCCGACAGCACCTTGGCTCTGAAAACACACACACTAATTCCGTTTGAAATGACACAGCATCACACCTATTTATAGAGTTGGTAATTCCGTTTGAAAGTAGCACTGGCCATTTCAAGCAGAACTAAACTTGTTAATTTCGTTTGAAATGGTCACGGTCACTTTCAAACGAAATTACCCTCTTTAACACAAACTAACCCTAATTTCTATCCTGCTGTGCACTAGATTATCTTATCTAGACATAAGACTCGATAAAGACGAAGTTAACAGACATCAGTGCACCAACAGACTCCCCCTTGGATGTTGACGAAGTCTTCGGTGTCGAGTCTTCAGTCTTTTCTCTTTCCAGATTGCCTAACAATGAAAGCTTCCTTCAAATCCTCTCTTTTTCTATCAACAGCTAGCACAAATCACAGAATCTGAATCTTTAACCACTATCAAACTCCCCCTTGAATGTAGATCCAGGAACTGTATCTGTCTTTTAGGTCTTCAGACTCCCCCTATCAGTTAGGTGGGATTTTGCTATGCTGTTTTCTGAATAACAAATCTGTTATCTGCACAATCTCTACCTTAACATAAAATTTATACTTATGACAATTTCAATCCGAACTTACCATTTAACTTCATTTGTTGGATATGTCAGAATTTAGAAATCCACTTAAGTATCCAGGTCCAAATTAATGACCCTAAATACTTAATTTGTCTACCAAGTCCAATTTAATGACCTTGGTTGACCTAAGACAAATCACACTGACATTTTGTGCAAATTAATTCAAACAATTTTCTGAAAATTACAAGTTTCAAATAAATGAACTTGTTTTGACTTTCCATTTTCTCAATTAACATGTTAAGCTCTCAACTCATCATCCAGCTTAGAATCTTTCTGCATCTGCTCCAACCTTCTGAATCTGAAGATCAACGCCCCACTTTGGTTTGTCGGAAAATAAAGCAGAAAAGAAAAATCTTTTTGGATTTTAATAAAGTTTCTAAACTAGAAATGAATTACAGAAATAAAAGGCAACAAAAGTAAACTATTTACAAACATATTTTTGGTGAGCGTGTTAGGGAATCATATCAGCTATTTGTCAAGTCACAAGTACCATTAAGCTTTGATTACATACTCAGAATTAAACAATTCACTTAGATTGTCAATATACTGATCCACTTAAATTCTCACACAATTTTCAATCTGTCCAGGATACGGATTAGGTGTATTAAGAACTTAAACTCATTCATGTGTCCCACCTCTTGAATATACTCCTGTATCCAGAACACAATATTCAGTCTTACAGGTGAGTATAGCACAGATGATATCTGTAAGGGGTTAAATGCAAAGACCGTGAGAGCTCAGGTCAGAACTTCCGTTCAGCAGAGAGATGACGGCTTCGACTTTAAGTGGGTCCCCTTTAGAGTATCTTTTTTACAACAGCACATGATTAGCATTTTTCAATGTTTCATCATTTTTTATGCTGAGGGTGGTGCTATATTTCAAGCAAGCAGTAAAGTATTATACCGGGACTAGGCCATTGCTTCCGCAAAATCAGAAGTCCCGGGATAATACCCTAGATATCACTGAGTATAAAGACCTAGTATCTCAGAAAGAGGGATCTTTCAAACAAGATTTCAGGGGTTACCTATATATCCAAGTAGTGTTCCCCACAAAATAAGTAAGTCAAGATTTTAGGTTTATATCCCGAACAAACTTACTAAATGTGTAAAAACCTATCGGCATATCATCAGCGAGACTGTTTAATCACTTTTAAACTTTACATATCTTTAGCATACCGTAACTGTCAAGCCAATGTACTATCATTTTCCCTTTTTACAGAAGCTCTTTTCTGGTTTTCTATTGTTTTTGGATTTTGAAAATATCTCATGTTTTTGGATTTTTGAAATTTTTTATTGTTTTTATATTTTTGAAATTTTTTACCCTATACTCCCCCTAAATACCAAAACAAGTAAAAAATCGACAAACCATTGCATATTGCTTCTCAACATCATCTATAATGTCTCCTTCATCAACGCCAAGAATCTCCTCCAACACCGATAAAAGCTTCATACCGTTCAATTTTAGCAAATATTGAAAACGAGTTTTATCAAACGCTTTGGTATGTAAATCAGCTTTTTGTTCGTCAGTGTGGATTTTCTCAATTCATATCAACTTCTTCTCGAAACAATATCGGATGAAGTGATGACGAATTTCAATTTGTTTCGTTTTAGCGTGATGAACAGGATTTTTCGTAATGTTTATCGCTGCCTCATTATCAACAAAGATAGGGGTGTTAATAAATTGCAAACCGTAATCGCGCATCTGTTGCTGGATCCACAAGATCTGAGAGCAGCAACTGCTAGCAGATACATACTCAGCTTCACATGTGGACAAAGCTACAGAGGTCTGCTTCTTGCATTGCTAGGTAACCAATCGTGATCCGAAAAACTGGCACCCCGCTGTTGTTGATTAAGCGTTAACTTTACAGCATCTGAAATCGGAATCGGAATACCCTTCGAGCATGAAATCCCCTTCTTTTGGATACCACAACCCCAATGATGGAGTTCCTTTCAGGTAGCGTAATATCCTTTTCACAATTACCATATGCGAAGCTCTCGGGTTAGATTGAAATCTTGCTGCGAGGCAGGTTGGATACATGATATCGGGTCTTGAAGCTATCAAGTACATCAGCGATCCGATCATGGAACGATACAACGTTTCATCTACCTTCTCTCTGGTGAGATCAAGCTTTATCCCATGGTTCGTCGCTAATGGGGTGGAAGCTGGAGTAGAACCTGACATCCCAAATTTCTCTAAGATATCATGAACATACTTCATCTGATGTATGAAAATTCCCTTAGGCAGTTGATCAACCTGAAGTCCCAAGAAGAATTTCATCTCACCCATCGATGAAATTTCAAATTTCTGCTTCATAACTCTTTCAAAATCTTTGCACAGATTCTCATTTGTAGACCCAAATATGATGTCGTCCACATTTATCTGAACTATCAGAAGATGTCCATCGACCTCTTTGGTGAAGAGAGTGGCATCCACTTTTCCACGGATGAAGCTGTTGGCTAGCTGGTGTTGAGACAATGTCTCGTACCAAGCTCTCGGGGCCTGGTGTAAACCATACAGCGCTTTATCCAGTAAATAAACCTTGTCTTTGTGGATTGGATCGGTGAAGCCCGGTGGCTGTCCGACATATACCTCCTCTTTTACCTTCCCATAGAGAAACGCCGATTTAACATCTAGCTGATAAACTTTAAATTTTTTCCAAGATGCAAATGCTAGAAAGAATTTGATTGCTTCAAGTCTAGCAACCGGAGCATATACTTCAGTGAAATCTATCCCCTCCTGCTGACTGAAACCCTGGACTACGAGTCGAGCTTTGTTACGAATAATAACCCCTCGATCATCTCTCTTGCACTTGAACACCCACTTGATGTTTATCTTCTTGTAACCATCAGGCAAGTCTACTAACTTCCACACTCCTAACTTCTCAAACTGACTCAGCTCCTCTTGCATCGCATTGACCCAAGAATCTTCAGTTAGCACCTCTTTGTATGTTCGCGGTTCAATCTGCGAAATAAAACAACTAAGTGAAAACTCAGTTTGTAACGGAGCAACTGTAGAATAAAAACAAGTAAGGCCTTGGTCAATTTGTCATCTTGTGCGAACGCTTGATTGTAATTCTCCAATAATCAGCTCTTCTGGATGGTAAGAAAGAGTTCCCGGCATCACCTCACCTGGAACATCTACCTCGCCTTCCAAATTTGTGACATTATGATTTGCACCTTGTTCATTGACTGGAATTGTTTGACTTGAAATCTGGATCTGCTCCCCCTCAGAATCTGAATTACCACGATCAAATATAGGTCTATCATCAGATTCTTGATTATCGCTGACTGCCGTTTGATTGTCAAAAGATTACTGAATATCATCATGTTCTCCAGCATTACTAGGACCGGCTTCATCATCATTGGAAGCTCGATTTTGACGTCTAGAATACTCAGCTGGTAATCTTTCTTGTGATTCTTCATACTCTCTCAGAATATCCAACTCGTCAAAGAAATCTGTTTCTTCTTCAATATCAAACGAATCCCATAAAGTATCGTAATGAAAACGCCATGAGTCTCCTGGATTCTGCGGTGGCATAGTATAACCTTGGCATTCAACATTGTGTGCTTCAATAATCCGCTTCAAGCTTGAAACAAAGACTCGTTTCAAAGGACTTGAGTAACCCACAAATATTCCTTCAATGCTCTTTGCACCAAATTTACCAAAAGGCTCTAGAACAGTGCAGGGAGACCCAAACGGTGCTAAATACTTCAGGTTCGGTTTGCGGTTATTGATCAGCTCGAAACATGTCTGGTTGAATTTCTTCACTGTAAGAACCCGGTTGAGCGTATAGCATGCGGCTGACACTGCTTCTGCCCAAAAGTTGACAGGTAGTTTAGAATCAGCAAGCATCGACCTGGCCGTTTCAATTAGTGTCCTGTTCTTTCTTTCAGCTACTCCATTCTGTTGAGGAGTGTAAGGAGCACTAAATTCATGCAATATACCTCTTTCATCGCAATACTCTTCCATCTTGATATTCTTGAACTCAGTACCATTGTCACTACGTAATCGTCTGATGCGGGTTTGGTACAAGTTTTCTATCTTCTTGAAAAGCGTCATCAAACGATCAAACGTCTCATCTTTTGACTTCAAAAATAATACCCATGAAAATCTTGAGTAATCATATGTAACTACTAGACAATAGAGATCCTCAGTTATGCTTTTGACGTTTACTGGACCAAACAAATCCATATGGAGTCTCTCTAAAGGTCTTGAGACTGAATTGACCTTCTTTCCAGGGTGAGATTTCTTCTTTTGCTTGCCTTTGACACAGCTAATACACTCCCCCTCAAGATGAAAACCTTTCACATGAACATCAATTACTAAGTCGTTATGCACCAGGTGATTCATTTTTCGCAAGTGAATATGACCCATCTTTCGATGCCATAACTGTGATTCTTTTTCCGTTGCTCTTGACATAAAACAATGAGCCTGACCCATGGTAGTAGTTGCTACACTCATATCCAACACGTACAGATCATTGTGTCACACCCTGGCTTTGCGGAAGCGTGGTTAATTTGGTGTGACTTCTTAATACCATAGCTTAACCATAACAAGCTATATGAATTTAAAAACCGTGCAAGATCATCCATTAGATTAAGTTGAAAAGTAAAATACCATAACATTGTCTCAACGGAAACACATCCTAACAACATAAACAGTGTTCAACAGACATAAACATTAACATGACATAAACAAAGTTTAAGAACTGTGACCCGTCTAGGAAAAAGTCACATCCATTAAACTTGGATGACCTCGTAACTAGTGCAGCGGGAAAACGTGCCATACCGTGCCAGATCCTTTAGTTCCCTGAAATACATGTAAGTTGAAAAATCAACAATAATGTTGAGCGAGTTCATGTGTAAGTGAGTAAGTAAAACCTTTGTAAAAATGGCTGTTTGTATGAAAATTCCTGGTATGTAGCAAATAAGGAAAAGAGATCACCAACGGTTTGCAAGGCCATTGATATGTGTGAAGTGCAAGTAGGAAGACTCAAACCTAGCGTATTTGGCGATGGGTACAAAGTCACAACCTGGTCCATTATGCGGGCTCAGGGGTTGGGCTCGCTACACCCAGATAGATCTACCGCTTACGTCCCTCGGTTCCTACAATGAGGATTAATGGTCTCCAGTTCCCGCCTACCCACTCACATGATCTAAGTAGTAAACCTCCTTACGCTAACCATACCATGTATAAAGTACTCATAATCAAAGTAACATGTATTTCACCCCCGCAGTTTAGAAAACTGAAAACAGTTAAGAGAAAAGGGGGGACATGAATTCACAGTGGTGCGTCTCTACCAAGTATGCCTCCAAATCAATCAGCTGTATGACGACCTACACGTGCTAACTCTATTAGACGGATGGCCGTGCCTTAGCTTTATGGTTTAAGTTTTTGGGAAATAGTTAGGCAACTATTTCGTGTTTACGTTCTGTATATACTTGGTAGTTATTTTCCTTCCCAAGGATGGGGGATTTAATACATGTGCGTTCGTAATTTGGATTACACTATTAAGTCTCACTTAATATATTTTATTCCTAACTCCCAAAATATAAATATTCTTCTCAAAAATATTATATTTTAATACATGTGATTTTCCCAAAATAATACTTAGTAATATTATTTTTACTCTAAAAATAATATTTACGTAGTTCACAAAATAATCATAAACACTTATACAAGTGATGTTGTGAAAAATATATATACTAAATATATATATGTATCACGTTTTATTTTGTGAAATCCCACCTCCGATATTTTATAAATAAAGTCGTGGCGAAACTTATATTTTGAAAACAAGTCAAAATGTATTTCTAACACTTATAGTGAAAATATTTCTAAGTGTTAGGCTTTTGGAAAAATTTCGCCAGAGTTTCCTCTGTAACTGGAGGTGGCCACGCTTTCAAGCGTATCATTTTCTTTTACAAATCAACCCAACAATCTTCTTATTCAATCAAAACAATGTTCAAATCACAAACTAGTCAAAATATGTATATAAATCGCATAAATTTCATGAACTTGTGATTTATCCAAACTGTGAAGTAAATCTCATTACTTTTAGTGGATCTTTATATAAAACAATCCGATTTTGCAAAAACCTCGTTTTTATGGAAGTTTCGTCTTTACAACTTCTCGTCATCTTTTTCAAAAATAGTTATTTTGTCGAAACTTGTGTTACACAAGTGTTTACACACTTGTGTGTTCTAAAAACCATTCTTGTTAGTGTAAGATCCGTCTTTAGAAAACATGATTTCTTTGACACTCGGTCCTTTGAAAATACCACCTGTAGATCCGTAGATCTACTAGTTTTAATCACTATTTTACAAGCTAAAGCACTTTTACACAAGTTCATGATTCTTGTGTGGTAGAGTTTCATCTTTTAACCCTTGTTACACTTAAACAAGCTTTATGTCATAATCCAAGATCGTGACTAAACCGGGTTAAATGATGATCCGAGCTACCACAACATAGATCGGGTCCAAATAATCACATAAACCAAATACTACATGGTTTACACAACACATGAGCTATTAACCACCATTTTTAGTGTTTTAAGTAGACTTTTATGCTTCATCTTGTAAGTTATCGAGTTTTAACCGTCATATATCGTTTTAACCACATTAGAATAGTTCAAGAAGGTGATTTAAGCAACATACCACTAGCTCGAGGCTAGGGAAGAATCTATGCGAAAAACGCGTGGATAAAAGCAAGAGAGTGAGGTCCTTCGCCTTCCGTTTGCACCAAGACTCCTCGTATGTGACCCGTAACACTTGTATGGACTTGGGATTGCTTGATCAAAATCGAACAAGGATGGATGGGTATAGGGGAGTTCGGCCGAAGCCTTTGAGAGAGAGAGAGAGGAGTGTTTGAAGTTGAGTTTGTGTGTTAATATGAACATGTGGGTTAAACCTTGAACTTATAGATAAAGATTAGGTTATGGTCCAATGGGTTTTGTGTCATTTAGATACTAAACATATGGGATTAAAATAATCACAAGGGTACAAGGTATGTCCCCCTCATGGGGACGGTTTGGTTAAAGGGGGGGGGGGTCTAGTTCGAATCCAATTAGATAGTTAGGCACATAGTTAGGTTAATATAGTTAAGTTTAGGGATTAACCTAGTTAGTAATGTGCCATGCGTTACAATGGGTGTTAGGGTATTCAGGGACCCTAACTGGCTCAGAAAAAGATAAATAATGAAAATAACAATATTTTCATGTTTCGGGTATAGTCCGGTTGTTCGATTGGATAGTAATCCGTTAAAGTGCTTAACAAAGCTTTAAAGTGTCGTTTATACCCCTTTTAGTGACACAACTCATTTCTGACACTTTGGAAAGTGTCTAGTAATATTTTTCTCATGTTTTGGCACTTTATTAATTAGCTAAAAGCTGAATTATTATGTAAAGTGCTGAATTTTTGTACTTAGAGTACGTTTTAGGCACATCCAGTCATTGTGACTTATTCCTAGAGATGCAGTTCTGCAATCCTTGTATCCCTACACTCACCACTAGTGTAGCAAAATATTTCTGGCTCATGCAGGCCTTAGAGGCAGTATTTGCCTGATGCTGGCTTTATCAGCATGTTCAATAGGTTATCCGTTATAGTGCTACTGTGCTTTTTGTGCATCATGTTTGTCACTGAGGTTCAGCATGTAAATAATGTAGTGACAGCAAGTAAAGTATGATGCAAATAAGTGCATGTATCAGAAATCAAGTAGCAGTTTATTCACAAGTTCAAGCAAGCACAGTAATTAAGCAGTAATGAATTATTAATTAAGTTGTATGGATACATGGTTTAATGAGGGTTGTCACATTCTCCCCCCGTTAAATAAATTTCGTTCCGAAATTTTAAGTTCTGCTACTAGATGCAGGGTTCTTAGGAAATAAGTGGGGGTATTCCTCTTTCATCCGGTCCTCGCGCTCCCAGGTGTATTCAGGACCATGCCTGGCATTCCAACGAACTTTGACGAGCCCGACACTGCTCCGGCGGGTCTTGTTTACCTTCCAATCCGTGACCTCAACAGGTTCTTCTGTGAAGTGGAGCGTGTCGTCAATATGAATCTCGTCAGTGGGAATGGCAATGGTATCTTGAATTGGACTTTTCTTCAGGCTGGATACATGAAATGTATCGTGAGCTGAATGGAATTCAGCAGGTAAGTCCAACTTGTATGCTACTAGTCCTATTCTTTCCAGAATTCTGAAGGACCAATGTAGCGCGGATTTAACTTCCCACGCTTTCCGAAGCGTGCCACACCCTTCCAGGGTGAAACTTTCAATAACACCATCTCTCTAACTTGGAATTCCACATGTTTCCGGTTTGGATCCGCATAGGCCTTCTGTCTGTGGCGAGCTGCTTTGATGCGTTTAAGAATCTACGCAATCTTGTCTGTCGTCTCTTGGACGATTTCGGGGCCAGCAAGCTGCCTATCACTTGCGTCAGCCCAGCATAGGGGTGATCGGCACTTGCGTCCGTAAAGGGCTTCGAATGGCGCTACACCAATACTGGTGTGGTAGCTGTAGTTGTATGAAAATTCGACCAAAGGCAAATGTTTGTCCCAGCTACCGCCCAAATGCATAACACACGCTCTCAGCATGACTTCCAAAGTCTGTATCGTTCGCTCGCTTTGACCTGTCAGTTTGCGGATGAAACGCAGTGCTCAGATTCAATTGTGAGCCAAAGGCTTCTTGGAAGGATTGCCATATCCTTGACACAAACCTTCCGTCTCTATCAGAGATGATTGAGAGAGGTACTCCATGACGTGAGACGATTTCTCTCATGTATATTTCGGCCAACTTGCTCGTATTATCCTTCTCTCTGATAGGTAAGAAGTGTGCGGACTTTGTTAATCGATCCACTATTACCCAAATAGTGTCATGGCCTCTCGGCGTTCTTGGCAGCTTTGTAATAAAATCCATGGAGATTTGTTCCCATTTCCACTTGGGAATCTCAGGTTGTTGCAGAAGTCCTGAAGGCTTCTGGTATTCGGCTTTAACCTTGGCGTATGTTAAACATTTGCTCACATAAACAGCAACATCACCTTTCATCCTAGGCCACCAATAATAATCTTTGAGATCCTGGTACATCTTATCCGCTCCAGGGTGGATAGAGTACCGCGACTTGTGAGCTTCATAAAAAATAACCTTCCTTAAACCACCAAACAAAGGAACCTAAATCCTTTTCTCAAAACATAACGTTCCTTCCTCGTTTGGTACCAGTAGCTTCTCCATCCCACGGAGATATTCTTCTTCAAGGTTTCCTTCCTTGAGAGCTTCTTTCTGCGCGGCACGAATGCGCAAGGAAAGATCGGTTCGGATAATCATTTCTAAAGCCCTAACCCTTATGGGCTTGATCCTCTCCTTTCGACTTAGGGCATCGACGACCACATTCGCCTTCCCTGGATGATACTTTATCTCGCAGTCGTAATCGTTCAGCAACTCGACCCATCGTCTTTCTCTCATATTCGACTCCTTCTGGTTGAATATGTGTTGTAGGCTCTTGTGATCTGTTAAAATTGTACACTTTGTACCATAAAGGTAGTGTCTCCAGATCTTTAATGCAAGAACCACTGCGCCAAGTTCCAAATCATGTGTGGTATAGTGCTTTTCGTGCACTTTCAATTGACGCGATGCGTAAGCAATAACCTTTTGGCGTTGCATCAACACACAACCCAATCCTTGACGCGAAGCGTCACAGTATACCACGAAATCATTGGTACTTTCCGGTAGTGCTAAGTTTGGCGCATTGCAGAGCTTATCCTTCAATATCTGGAACGCTTCTTCCTATTTGATTCCCAATCAAACTTCTTATCTTTCTGTGTGAGGAGCGTCAATGGTTGAGCGATCTTTGAAAAATTCTCAATGAACCTTTGATAGTAGTCAGCCAAACCCAAGAATTGTCGAATTCTCAGTTGGCGTCTTTGGCGTTTCCCAATTCTTAATCGCTTCGATCTTGGTGGGATCCACGTGGATTCCATCTCCGTTCACCACGTGTCTAAGAAATTGTACTTCACGTAGCCAAAACTCGCCCTTAGAGAACTTGGCATACAACTGTTCCTTCTTCAGCAGCTCCAAGATAGCTCTTAGATGTTGTTCGTGCTCAGCCTTTGTCCTTGAATAAATCAAGATGTCGTCGATAAACACAATCACGAACTTGTCCAAGTACGGCTTGCAAACTCTATTCATCAAGTCCATAAAGAATGCAGGTGCGTTTGTCAACCCAAACGACATAACAAGGAACTCGTAGTGTCCATAACGAGTTCTGAAGGCTGTCTTTGGGATACTCTCCTCTTGTATCCTTATCTGATGGTATCCAGATCGTAAATCGATCTATGAGTAAAAGCTTCGAACCTTGCAGTTGATCGAATAAGTCATCGATCCTCGGCAGGGGATAGCTATTCTTGATAGTCAACTTGTTCAACTCCCGGTAGTCGATGCACATATGAAAACTACCGCCTTTCTTCTTAACAAACAGGACCGGAGCTCCCCAAGGTGAGAAGCTTGGTCTGATGAATCCTTTGTCTAGCAACTCTTGAAGTTGTGTTGACAATTCCTGCCTCTTAGGCGGTTCAAGTCTATAAAGTGACCTAGCTACAGGCGCGGCGCCTAGAATCAAATTGAAGCCAAAATTCGTCTTGTCGTCCAGGAGATTACGCCGGCAAGTCTTCGAGGAAGACTTCAGGGTATACTCCGATCACGGGGGTATCGCTAAGTTTTAGTTCTTCGGCTCCCTTGTCCCCGATACGAGCCAGGAAACAACACATCCTTCCCACAACAACTTTCGAGCCCTAAGTAATTTGTGATCGGCGGTGGCGTATCTTGCTTCGTGAGTCACAATCATTCCTTCATTCGACATCGAGGTGCGGATATCAACCTCCGCTTGATCGCTTGCCAACTAATACATCCAGTTACCACGTTGAAGCTTCCATACTCAACTGGCAATAGATCTAGCGTAAACTTACGCTCTCCGGGTTCTATCGTGCCGATTCCAGTTACTGCGTTGGCTTCCACTAGCTTCCCCTAAGCTAGTTCTAATGGGTACTGGAATAACTACTCACTCGCTACGTAAACCAATCATGTCCTTGAACACTAGAATTGCGAATCGTAAAATTTGCAACAGTAGTTGGCAATACAGATGCATAATATTGAGTAATATGGGACGTACCGCTATCCATGCTTGGATCTCTGGCGTGCCTCCCTAGCTCCGATGGGGAGCTTTTGTCCTTGCGCCTGATTGTTTTTCGGGCAATATCTTCTGAAATGCTTTTCGCTTCCACAGTTTAAACATCCTCGAGCACGCTTCTGTTTATCACTCATTCTGCCTCGACAATTATCATTGTCGTTGTCCCCTTCGTGATTCTCACTACCGTCTTGGCCCCTATTACTATGTTCAGTATTTTACCAACAAGTTTCCTTGACATGTCCCACCTTGCCACAGTTACCACAATTTCCATATTTGCATCGCCCGACATGATAACATAAACAATTGTCGCACTTAGGTAGGATACCCTTGTAATCTTTTCCCTTTTTGGCCTTCTTCTTGTTACTTACCCGAGTAACCATCTTGAAATTTGCGAGCTTCCTCTTGTTATCCCCAGATGCCTCTACAGCAGTCTCCTTTTTCTCCTCCGCAGTGGAAAATTTTCCTCGTCTAACTGCTTCTTCCGTGAGTGCTATGCTTATGTTGATAGCCTCGGTGATCGTTGAGGGTTTTGATGTTGTTACCATGCTTAGAATCTGAGGTGCCAATCCCCTTATGAACTGTTCGATTCTCTTAAACTCTGGTGTCCCCAGGAGTAAGGCAACTTGTGATAATTCGTTAAATCTCTGCACATACTCTGCTATCTTTGGTCCTTTCATTTTCAAGTTCCACAGTTCTGTCTCCAATCTCTGGACTTCTGCCCTTGAGCAATATCTTTCACGCATCAGATTTTTCAGTTCGTCCCACGTCATAGCATGCGCAGCGGTCTCGCCCATCGTCCGAATATGATGGTTCCACCATGACAGAGCCTCATCCATCAATAGTCCAATTATATACTTGACTTGATGTTCGTGGTCACATTTGCTCAATCGTAAAACAGAATCTGTCTTTTCAACCCAGCGTACGAAGGCTAAGGCACCCCCGGTGCCATCGAACTCTCGAGGTTTGTGGTCTAAGAACTGCTTGTAGGTGCAGCCGCTGGGGGGTTATTTCCTGAGGTACCTTTGCTGTAATCGGAGCGATGGGCCTCCTGCTGTGCTATAGCTGCGGCAATTATCTCTTGAAGTTCTGCCTCCGAGGTGGGTATGTGCACCTTGCGTCTTGGTGGCATCTTCTAAAAGATGTTTCACGTAGGTTAGGTCATAGCGAGTAAGGTGTGCGCATGTATTCAACAATATCACATAACATCTCTTGCTATGAATAAATCAACCACATAACATCTCATGTCATAGAGCATAAACAGTAGGTCAATCATCACAAGTGATGAGAATACTGCGATTGCATTGCCATAAATCGAGACCACAATGTAAGGTTTTCAAATACACAACTGTATTATACAACATCAATGACTTAGTAGGGGACGACCCTAGACAAGTCGTGAGATCGCTGGACGTATTCAGGAATCTTCGGTCCGTCCATCCTCAGATTCCAGAATTTCACCTCAAGCTTCTGGATTCCAGCCTTAGAACAGTATTTCTTCTTCATCATTTCCTTGAGCTCGTCCCAGCTCTGTGCATAAGCAGCATCTGTACCAAGGGTCTGAACCTGGAGGTTCCACCATGAGGGTGTGTTATCTAGAATTAACCCCGAGATATAGGTAACCCTCTCTTTGAGGCGAACAGTTACTCATTCTTAGAATGGGGTCAGTCTTTTCGGACCAACGAACAAATGCAACGTCGCCTCCCGTTCCATCAAAGTTCAAAGGCTTGCAGTTCAGGAACTGCTTATAGGTGCAGTTAGTTGGAGGGTTATTTTCAGTAGTGCCATTGCTGTGCTTAAAGCGGAGGGCCTCATGTCGTGCAATTGCCTGTGAGATGCATTTTTGCAGCTCGACTTTTATCCTTGGCAACGTATTGGTGTTTGTGTCACGCCTGGGTGGCATTTCCTTCTGCCGAAGTGGCATGAAGCGGTTTAGACATTATCCCAATTGTCTAGGAGATACATAGCACCCTAAGCCATCATGTAATCTCCCAATTTCACACTCAATGTACGAGTGGGGAAATAAATTTCTGAGCCTTCACATAGGCTTGCCAATTTGGCTTGTTGCTTATAATAGAATGAACTCGAGGCTACATCGCCTCGCCTTGGTCATTCATGTTTTAGATATTTCCTGCTACATTGGTTTTCATTAGCTTGACCCGCAGAGTCCACCAGGATTTCTGTGCACTACAAGTCGTTATTACGTGGGCCCCCGTAATAATAAATTGTCTTGCACAGTTACCCCAAATTTTCTCTCGTCCAAGCAGATGATCAATCAAGGAGCAACGGCAGGTGCATCGGCATGAATAGGGTCATGGTCCAATGCGGGGTCAGGAGCAACGCCTGGCTCAGGGGCCACGGCTGGCTTCGGATCAAAAACTCCATCTCAAGATCAGCTGGATCAACAAACACAGGGGGTTACAGGATCCTCCAAGGGCTGGTCTAAGTGTATGAACTCAAGGTCATGGTCTGGATCAAAACCAGGTGGAAGAACAAGACCACCCTCAATACTGTGATCAAACTCAAAGCTGGGTGCGGGAACCGGTGCAGCTGATGATGCCGTATCAGGGTCGGCGTCGTGTGAATGGCGCTGCACTCCCTGTATATGCGAAAATGCGGATGTCAGAAACTCAAATGAGTCTGGGACAGGGGAATGGGCATGAGTTTCCCCTGCAGGAGCGTCCGCATGCAGTAGGCTAATACCAGCAGCACTAGGGCCCTGCCCTCGAATGGGTCCTCCTCTAGTAGATCGTTAGCGTCGTCAGAGGCCACGTCAGGGGGGGGGGCATATCAACAACAGGATAAGCGGCAAGGGGGCACAGGAGCAGGGATCACCGCGAGTGGCAAACTCCCAACAAGATGGCCATCAGTAGGCTCTGCTACGACTTCAGGCAGCGCAAAAAGGGCTGAGAGTCGTCATTGTCTGTGCCGGTAGTATCGGAAATGTACACCTCGTACTTCGATGAAACTATGTCGTCTGATACTATGGCTATGGGATTCGTAGTGTCCATCTTTCCAGTACATGATGAAAGCATGACGTTTGTAACACAAACACATATACGTATAATAATCAATCATATAATCATATAAACATGTTAGTCAATCAAATAATTCTCCTAGTCCCACTAGCCAAATTCTTCCCAGTCTCTAAGACTGCTCAATCATCTACCTCGACCTCTTAGATCGAGCCTCGGCCTCTAAGACCGAGCCTCAGCCTCCAAGACTGAGCCTACTCTTCCTAGTCCAACTAGCCAACTACCTCGATCTCTCAGACCGAGCCTCGGCCTCCAAGACCGAGCCTCAGCCTCCAAGACTGAGCCTATAAATAATAAATAAAATGTGCTCAACATTTGTTTGTAAAAAGTTTTGGATCTGGACTTAAGTGGTATGCAGTAAAAATGTTTTCGTGAGAGCCCTGGTGATCATAGTCTAGACTCGAGAAGGAATCCTAGTTCGCTATGATCAGAGCTCTGATACCAAGCTGTTATACCCTGGCTTTGCGGAAGCGTGGTTAATTTGGTGTGACTTCTTAATACCATAGCTTAACCATAACAAGCTATATGAATTTAAAAACCGTGCAAGATCATCCATTAGATTAAGTTGAAAAGTAAAATACCATAACATTGTCTCAACGGAAACACATCCTAACAACATAAACAGTGTTCAACAGACACAAACATTAACATGACATAAACACAGTTTAAGAACTGTGACCCGTCCAGGAAAAAGTCACATCCCTTAAACTTGGATGACCTCGTAACTAGTGCAGCGGGAAAACGTGCCATACCATGCCAGATCCTTTAGTTCCCTGAAATACATGTAAGTTGAAAAATCAACAATAATGTTGAGCGAGTTCATGTGTAAGTGAGTAAGTAAAACCTTTGTAAAAATGGCTGTTTGTATGAAAATTCCTGGTATGTAGCAAATAAGGAAAAGAGATCACCAACGGTTTGCAAGGCCATTGATATGTGTGAAGTGTAAGTAGGAAGACTCAAACCTAGCGTATTTGGCGATGGGTACAAAGTCACCACCTGGTCCATTATGCGGGCTCAGGGGTTGGGCTCGCTACACCCAGATAGATCTACCGCTTACGTCCCTCGGTTCCTACAATGAGGATTAATGGTCTCCAGTTCCCGCCTACCCACTCACATGATCTAAGTAGTAAACCTCCTTACGCTAACCATACCATGTATAAAGTACTCATAATCAAAGTAACATGTATTTCACCCCCGCAGTTTAGAAAACTGAAAACAGTTAAGAGAAAAGGGGGGACATGAACTCACAGTGGTGCGTCTCTACCAAGTATGCCTCCAAATCAATCAGCTGTATGAGGACCTACACGTGCTAACTCTATTAGACGGATGGCCGTGCCTTAGCTTTATGGTTTAAGTTTTTGGGAAATAGTTAGGCAACTATTTCGTGTTTACGTTCTGTATATACTTGGTAGTTATTTTCCTTCCCAAGGATGGGGGATTTAATACATGTGCGTTCGTAATTTGGATTACACTATTAAGTCTCACTTAATATATTTTATTCCTAACTCCCAAAATATAAATATTCTTCTCAAAAATATTATATTTTAATACATGTGATTTTCCCAAAATAATACTTAGTAATATTATTTTTACTCTAAAAATAATATTTACGTAGTTCACAAAATAATCATAAACACTTATACAAGTGATGTTGTGAAAAATATATATACTAAATATATATATGTATCACGTTTTATTTTGTGAAATCCCACCTCCGATATTTTATAAATAAAGTCGTGGCGAAACTTATATTTTGAAAACAAGTCAAAATGTATTTCTAACACTTATAGTGAAAATATTTCTAAGTGTTAGGCTTTTGGAAAAATTTCGCCAGAGTTTCCTCTGTAACTGGAGGTGGCCACGCTTTCAAGCGTATCATTTTCTTTTACAAATCAACCCAACAATCTTCTTATTCAATCAAAACAATGTTCAAATCACAAACTAGTCAAAATATGTATATAAATCGCATAAATTTCATGAACTTGTGATTTATCCAAACTGTGAAGTAAATCTCATTACTTTTAGTGGATCTTTATATAAAACAATCCGATTTTGCAAAAACCTCGTTTTTATGGAAGTTTCGTCTTTACAACTTCTCGTCATCTTTTTCAAAAATAGTTATTTTGTCGAAACTTGTGTTACACAAGTGTTTACACACTTGTGTGTTCTAAAAACCATTCTTGTTAGTGTAAGATCCGTCTTTAGAAAACATGATTTCTTTGACACTCGGTCCTTTGAAAATACCACCTGTAGATCCGTAGATCTACTAGTTTTAATCACTATTTTACAAGCTAAAGCACTTTTACACAAGTTCATGATTCTTGTGTGGTAGAGTTTCATCTTTTAACCCTTGTTACACTTAAACAAGCTTTATGTCATAATCCAAGATCGTGACTAAACCGGGTTAAATGATGATCCGAGCTACCACAACATAGATCGGGTCCAAATAATCACATAAACCAAATACTACATGGTTTACACAACACATGAGCTATTAACCACCATTTTTAGTGTTTTAAGTAGACTTCTATGCTTCATCTTGTAAGTTATCGAGTTTTAACCGTCATATATCGTTTTAACCACATTAGAATAGTTCAAGAAGGTGATTTAAGCAACATACCCCTAGCTCGAGGCTAGGGAAGAATCTATGCGAAAAACGCGTGGATAAAAGCAAGAGAGTGAGGTCCTTCGCCTTCCGTTTGCACCAAGACTCCTCGTATGTGACCCGTAACACTTGTATGGACTTGGGATTGCTTGATCAAAATCGAACAAGGATGGATAGGTATAGGGGAGTTCGGCCGAAGCCTTTGAGAGAGAGAGAGAGGAGTGTTTGAAGTTGAGTTTGTGTGTTAATATGAACATGTGGGTTAAACCTTGAACTTATATATAAAGATTAGGTTATGGTCCAATGGGTTTTGTGTCATTTAGATACTAAACATATGGGATTAAAATAATCACAAGGGTACAAGGTATGTCCCCCTCATGGGGACGGTTTGGTTAAAGGGGGGGGGTCTAGTTCGAATCCAATTAGATAGTTAGGCACATAGTTAGGTTAATATAGTTAAGTTTAGGGATTAACCTAGTTAGTAATGTGCCATGCGTTACAATGGGTGTTAGGGTATTCAGGGACCCTAACTGGCTCAGAAAAAGATAAATATTGAAAATAACAATATTTTCATGTTTCGGGTATAGTCCGGTTGTTCGGTTGGATAGTAATCCGTTAAAGTGCTTAACAAAGCTTTAAAGTGTCGTTTATACCCCTTTTAGTGACACAACTCATTTATGACACTTTGGAAAGTGTCTAGTAATATTTTTCTCATGTTTTGGCACTTTATTAGTTAGCTAAAAGCTGAATTATTATGTAAAGTGCTGAATTTTTGTACTTAGAGTACGTTTTAGGCACATCCAGTCATTGTGACTTATTCCTAGAGACGCAGTTCTACAATCCTTGTATCCCTACACTCACCACTAGTGTAGCAGAATATTTCTGGCTCATGCAGGCCTTAGAGGCAGTATTTGCCTGATGCTGGCTTTATCAGCATGTTCAATAGGTTATCCGTTATAGTGCTACTGTGCTTTTTGTGCATCATGTTTGTCACTGAGGTTCAGCATGTAAATAATGTAGTGACAGCAAGTAAAGTATGATGCAAATAAGTGCATGTATCAGTAATCAAGTAGCAGTTTATTCACAAGTTCAAGCAAGCACAGTAATTAAGCAGTAATGAATTATTAATTAAGTTGTACGGATACCTGGTTTAATGAGGGTTGTCACACATTGACTCTGGGCGCTCTCATGATAACCCACTCTTCAGGAACAACAAATCCTGGTTTCAAGATCAAACATTCTTTGTCTGTAAAGTGCGTTGTATACATACGATCACAGATTTGAGATATGCTTAGAAGGTTGTTTTCAAGCTCGGCGATGTAGTTTACTCTTTCAAACGTAATGATACCATTCGATAAATTTCCTTCTCCAACTATTCGACCACCTTGATTCCCTGCAAAATCTACATATCCTCCATTGAAGCCACGCACATCGTACAATAGGGTTTTCTTCCCCGTCATGTGCCGAGAAGCTCCACTATCCATAATCCAACGTGAAACAGATCTTGGAAGCTCCTGCACATTTCAAAAACACTTTAGTTAGAAGTTGATGCCACCCAAGCCTCTTTGGACTCAGGTAACTTGACATTAAGGTGAGTTTTTGCAATGTAAAGTGGCGAAAAATTCTTGTCATTCATCTTTAAGCTCTCCTCAGACCCAATCTCAACCTTCTTGTATAAAAAGAAATCATTTTGAGAAGGTTGACCAGATGATTGGTCTTTCTTTGGTACATTCTTCTTTTCAGAAGTTGTAGCCTCTTGTGATTCAAGTTTCTCATAATAATCCAAAGGAACATTCATCTTTACCGGTGTGATAGACGACGATTGTTTTTCTGACTCTGAAACCTTTGATTTTGGAGAAATTGTTTTCTTTTCAACAACTTTTGGCTTCCATGTTTGTTGAGATGACGCAACCCGTTTGTAAAACTTGTCATTTTTAGTTACCACATTTTTAATAGGTTCAGTTTTGACTTTGATTTTTTCATTTTTCAAAACCTTTTGCTCAACAACCATTGGAGCTTTTCCTTTCACATCAACTTTCCTTTTCTGAATCTCAACAACTTCAGTGTTAGGCTTCAAGTTAGTACACTTTCGTGAAATATGTCCAACTTGATTGCATTTGAAGCATGTTCGGATGTCAACTACCCGACTTGTGACTTCAGACTGAGGCTGTGAGGCCTTCTTCTCAAAGAACTATTTGTTTGATTTTGAAAAAAAATTAGATTCTTCATCAGAAAGTGAACTCGAACTGGAACTTCTGACAAACACCTTTTTCTCAGCAAACCTTCTGTTTTGAACATTCTTTTTCTGATAATTCTTAGCACCCTGATATCCACCCGACCATTTGTTTTGATTGTTGTTATAAAAACGCGGTGAAACAACACGTTTCTTGTAGTAAGCTTTATCTTTTTCAAAATTCATTTGTCTTTTCGCAGTTTTCAAACCTTCGATTTCAGACACATCAATCTCTATCAGTTTGAACATATTCCTCAATTTTCCAACATTCACATTCTGCAAAGGAAAATCACGATCCGAATACAACTTATCTGATCCTGCCATCTTGTACATCACAAGATGTGGTTCTTCACTTAAGTTGTTTTTGGATTTTGATTTTGGAATATATTTGTCCAAAAAGCATTCATCATCCTCAGTAGTGTCACTTTAAGATTTTAACACATTTTCAGCCATACTTTTAACAATTTCAGACTGGACACTATCTTCATCAGATGATGTATTGAATGTAACATCAATTGACTCTGGAAGTTTAACCTCATCAATTTCTTCATCATCATTAACCAATCCGGACCTTTTCTTTGAAAAATTGTTTAGAACTGGTGGTGGAACCTGATGAAATCCAACCCCTGTTCCAACAAAAAAAACATCTTCGCCTGCTTTGTTTTTCCCGATGGGTTTGGGAACAATGTGTTGTAAAACAAAGCTTGCGGAGTTGTAACTAGTTAATTTCAGATTGATGCGCTCATTTTCAATTTTAGCTTCTTGAACTTGAAGCTTCAGATTAGCAATCTCATCCAACTGTTGGATGATTTTCTCTTCTTTAACTCTAAGAACACCGGTCAGTTGAAGATTTGCTTTGTCTGCCTTACCATTTCTTCCATTAGAATCTTTTACCGTTCGTTTTAATTTTTCAAAATTTTCTGAAATTTGACGATTTTCAAGAATCAATTTTTCATTTTCTTTCCTAATTCTTTCTACATCATTTTTATCATTTTCAATTTTCTCAGTTAATTCTTTTAATTTGTCATTCGAAGCTTTTAACAATTTATCACGGTTTAAGATATGATCTTCAACACTTCTGACTCTACCAGTCAGTTCTTCAACCTTCTTACCACTGAGGTAAGCAATTGTACTACAAACTTTGCACTTTTTCATGCAATTTTTGCACTCGTTCTCAGATTTAACTTTCTTACCTGACTCATGTGTATCATTTGAACTGAGCTTGTTTTTGGACTCAGTTCCAGAACCAGAAACTACCTCTAGTTCTTTTGCAGCAAGAACTTTGTCATCCATCTTCTTCAAGTTTTCTACGGTAAACTCTTGTGACGTATCAATAATCCCGTCATCAACTTTCTTTTACTGCGGCTCTTTTTCTGTCTCTTTCACTTTCTCATCAGCTTCTCCTACTCCCCACCACTCTCTCTGTCTGGCTTATTCTTTATCAGCAATTTGTTTGGTGAGAATTTCAACATCTACAGTATCTATCAGGATCCCATCCATTAGGATCGAGATAACATTCTCTATCAGGATCCCATCGATTTGCTTTCTTTGCTTCCTTCCATGTACGATAGATTTTGCCTTTCATGAATTGAGTTGTTGACTTCCTGTTGACGTACTTCACTTCTTCAGATCTGGTATCTTTGAAAGGAACAATCTTTGCTGTAAAGGCATATCCAACTGCATCTTCCTCTGGCAAAACATCACTCCAATCATAACCTTCATCATCATGAAAAACAGCAAGTGCCTTGGATTTTTCATTGGGTGCCTCCTCTATCTACTTCATCTTGGGAGGTTCTGCTTTATTTTGATGATAAATTGCTCTTTTGTAATAATCCTCTCGAAAAGGATTTGCAGTATCATCAGTGTAAGCATTTCGGCACTCACGCTTAAAATGACCTTTTTGTTTACATTTAAAGCATGTGACTTTTGACTTGTCAAAGCCTAACTTGGTGAAGGTCCACCAATAGACTGTCTTCTAGTAATCTCCATGAATCGCTGCGCTCTTCTCACTGCACTCGCCATACACCACCTTATATCGATCAATTCCATCTCCTCAGGATCTATCTGATCGTAGTCTTCTTTTGTTAGGTTGGTGTTTCCAATTTTTCCTGCAATGAGGCTTTCGTACGATTCTAACACAGACGCTAAAAACACCATATGTTGTTTGGCAGATTCGTCACTAAAATTCTGACCATTCTTCAGATCCATAGCAATGTTGCATTGGAATAGATTTTTCGGAACAGATTGATTTGAAGTATTTGACGATGAACCACCATGTTAGCCACTACTAGAAGTTTCATGATTCACTGTGTTTGAACTCTCTGCAGAAAATGTTGTTTTTGGTGATGCAGATTTCAGGAATAAACTTCCTCTGTAATACAGCTCCACATTCTGCTGATATGAAGTGTTGTTGACTTTATTGGATTTTCTGTTCTCCAATTCATGGCTTTCCAGTCTTTCGATAAGCAGGTCCACTGTCAATTCAGTCGGCTTCAATGTATTCTTCAGCATCAATCCAAAATACTGCCAGTCTTGCTTATTCGGTAGTGAATCAAATAATTTGTCAACCAACTCCTCTCGAGTGTATATGATTCCATGTCTTGCAAGCTCCATCTTAAAATGCCCAAATCTTTCAATCATCTTGGAAACAGACTCATTCTTTAAACAACCAAACAAATCAAACTCCTTTCGTAACAACTTCTTTTTGTTCTTAACTATCTCAGCACTACCCACACATTTCACTCTCAGTTTTTCCCATAGATCTCTCGAATCTTTGTACTCAACCAATGAAATGATGTCGTCTGTCACAGACTGATGAAGCAAAGCAATGCACTTTTGTTCAGCAACATATCTTTCTATTTGATTTTCTTCTAAATTTTCATAATCCGTTCTCCCCAAATTAAAACCATTCTTCAAGCTTTTCCAACTGGGATATGCAAACGCTTGAAGCCATTCTTCAAATCTTGTAGCCCACCTGTTGTAATCTTCAATTGCCATCAGTTTGGGAGGTTTGTTGTACGTTCCATAAGCACTCTCCGCACTCAAAGTATCAGAAAGAGTTTTCTTTGCACTCGGATTAGGAACATTTTCGTTGGTGTTGTTTGATGTATCATCTCCGGCGTTTCCCGTGAAACCAAACATATCACTGAAAGGATTCATAAACTCATCCATCTTCACGTATCTGAAACAATCAACAAACACTTAGAAAATTTTTTGGATTTTATCAAAGACAAGTTCAAACGGAATTACTTCAAGCGAAATCAGCATTTCACACGAAATTACAACACAAACGGAATCAAGTGACTTTGAAGCGGAATAAGTGATTTCGTTTGAAAAGACAGTATTTTCACATGGAATTAGTGATATCATTTGAAATGGCAGAACTTTCAAACGGAATTAGTCACTTTGAAGCGAAATAGCTAATTTCGTTTGAACTTTCAAACGGACTAAGTGATTCCGTGTGAAATAAGATGCACTTTCAAACGGAATTATTCAAAAGAGCTAATTTCGTTTGAAATCACACGTGCAGTTTCAAGCGGAATTATGATGATGTCAGCACTGTCGATCACCAAATTGTCAAATTGACCCTGTTTTACTTCGAATTAAGGTCCAAAACTTTCAAGGATTAGTTAAAACAATGTTTCGAATATAATATGTGAAAATCAAGCCATTATGTCTATTAAAACTTGTTTAATTCGGAAAAGAAGGAGTAGAAATGAGAGAATCCGATGAAATCAAGCTGAATTGGTATGAACTCCTCGTCCTGAGCTCTGATACCACTTGTTGGACCATCGTGTAACCCTAACGAGTCAATCTGAAGAGTTCAACATCAAAATCAAAGGCGGAATCAATGAAATTGACGTAACACATCTTGATACTTTCTAATTATCTTCTCTTATTGATTTCCTGAGCTTTTACAATTCAAATAACAATCCGGCAGCACCTCGGCTCTGAAAACACACACACTAATTCCGTTTCAAATGACACCGCATCACACCTATTTATAGAGTTGGTAATTTCGTTTGAAAGTGGCACTAGCCATTTCAAGCGGAATTAAACTTGTTAATTTCGTTTGAAATGGTCATGGTCACTTTCAAATGAAATTACCCTCTTTAACACAAACTAACCCTAATTTCTATCCTGCTGTGCACTAGATTATCCTATCTAGACATAAGACTCGATAAAGACGAAGTTAACAGACATCAGTGCACCAACACCTGCGTGGACTTGTCTTTTTATTTCTGTCCCTGCGAGGGCAATGTTATTTGTTTAAAAGTCCCGTTTAGGGCAAATATGTAATTCTCTTTATTTAATTATGGAATGTTTTAATTAAAATTTTATTTGTCATTATATGTAAGAATATATTATATAAAATAATTCAAAATATCATTCATTTTTAATTAATCTACCAATAAATATTGAAAGAAAAATCTTAAAGGTATAACCTAGCCTATATGTCATTTTAGACATGGCCGAGATGGTAAAACCTTTTTAAGATTCAAATCCTTGTTAACATCTGAAAACATGTTAGCACTCCTGACAAATGTGAATCGATTCAGTCACATAAGTCATCCTAATATTGGATTCTTCCAATTCTTTTCCTCTATTTTATTAAAACATCCATTAGTGATGATGTGCCTGCGGGCCATACTTATTGTCCTATAAGACAAAAGACAGTTGTAGTCTACGACTCCCTGTCAAGAAAAGGTAATGAACTACGTTCAAACCTTAATGCCTCGATCTTATAAGATCATGGTCTAAAATTTTAAAACTGTCCTTGTGACTAGGCCTTTTGTGCCACTCTAATATCTCCAATGATTTATAACTAGGGATAAATTATAAAGAAAATACTAAATAAATTAACCAATATGGTTTAAAGCTACCATGGTTAATGAACCATCAAAAATGATGATTCCATAGTAAGCTCTTAATAAAATATTGTCAATTTTTTTTTTTTGTAGTAATCAAGCTACATGGCTGAATCAGATGAGGTTAATAGTCACCCAAGGAAAGGAATGATATCACCAATATTAATGTGGCCGGTGCGGATTTGCAAGCAATGACAGATAATGCTGTCACTCGAGCCATGGACAGACAGTTCAAAGAATCTTATGGTACTCGTAACAGGACCCTATCTGTAGCTCATACAAAGCCACCTTCCAAGACACATGTATCTCATAAAGACGATTCTCATCACTAATCAAACCAAAGGAGTGTCCCATCTAAGAAGATTGTGCTTAATCAAGAGCCACGTGTTAAGACCTGTTCTTATAAATATTTCGCCGATGAGATGGATGAGTTGGCTCGATGAGATGGATACAGTGGTTGATATTAGTGGTTGTGTAGAACAGGACATTGTGAAGTTTGTTTCACAATCTTTTAAAGGCGAAGCTTTAGCTTGGTGGACGTCCCTGATCCAAGCTACAGGAAAGATTTCATTATATAATCTGACTTGTGATCAGTTTGTGGCATTGATCAAGGAAATTTTATGTCCTCGGCATGAGGTAGAAAGGATTGAAACTGACTTCTTGACCTTGGTCAAGAAGAACTTGGATTGTCAGGCATACCTTACGAGTTTCAACACCATGTCTAGATTGGTTCCTTATTTGGTCACACCGGAACCGAAACGCATAGTTCGTTTTATTGGAGGTCTAGCTCCAGAGATTAAAGCAAGTGTGAAAGCATCTAGACCTACCACCTTTAGGTCAGTGGTTGATCTCTCGCTATCTCTTAATCTTGATGCGGTCAGGCAGAGATCGCTTAAGAATTTTGATGAAGGAAAAAAGGAAACGTGAGGATGAGAACTCACGCCATTTTGATAAGAAGCGAAAGGGGAACTCTGAGCACAAGAAGAGTTCGGGGTTTAAAAAGGATGACCAACAGTCGGGCGAGAAACCCAAATGCAAGACCTGCCAAAAGCGCCATTTTGGGAAGTGCAGGTTTGAAACCAAATCTCAGTCACAGTCGCAGTCTAGAGTTTGTGGAATCTGCAAGTCTAAGGAGCATAAGACCCTAGATTGTAAGAAATTGAAGGACGCAACTTGTTACAACTGTAACAAGAAGGGGCATATCAAGACCAATTGCCCCAAATATGCAAAGAAACCTGTAGAGGTTAAAAAGACCAATGCTCGGGTCTTTCAGATGAATGCTCAAGAGGCTATTCAGAACGACAATGTGATAACAGGTACCTTTCTTATCAATGTTATTTATGCTAGAGTGTTGTTTGATTCGGGTGGAGACAAGTCTTTTGTAGACAATACATTTTGTAAGTTATTAAATCTGCCTGTTAAGACTCTAAGCATAAAGTATGAGGCAGAATTGGCCGATGGTACTATAGAAACTGCTTCAACCATTCCAGATGGATGTTTTATATCCATTAGGAATCACTCTTTTCCGTTGTCCTTACTTCCGTTGAAATTAGCAGGATTTGACATAGTGATAGGCATGGATTAGTTATCTCATAACCAAACCCAAATTGTTTATGATAAGAAACAAGTGGTTATCAAGACTCCTTATGGTGAGCCATTAACAATTCAAGGAGATAGGCAGTACGGGTTACCAAAGCAAGTGTCCATGCTTAAGGCGTCGAGGTGTTTGAAGAAAGGTTGTGTCATTTATATGGCACAGGTAACCATTGATGAACCAAAGCCCAAGATCGAAGACATCCCTGTTATTTCTGAATATCCAGAGGTATTCCATGAAGAACTACTTGGTTTACCTCCAGATAGGCAAGTGGAGTTCAGAATCGATATTATTCCTGAAGCAGCACAAATTGCAAAAGCACTTTATTGGTTGGCACCGACTGAGATGAAAGAGTTAAGGACTCAGTTGGATGATTTTTTGGCAAATGGTTTTATTCGACCTAGCTCGTCCCCTTGGGGAGCACCGATTCTATTTGTAAAGAAGAAGGATGGCTCGATGCGCCTATGCATCGATTATCGCGAGCTGAATAAGGTAACAATCAAGAACATGTATCCGTTACCCAGGATCGATGACCTGTTCGATCAACTGCAAGGGGCAAGTTATTTCTCCAAGATTGATTTAAGGTCAGGTTAACATCAACTGAAGGTTAGAGATGAAGATGTGCATAAGACTGCATTCAGAACTCGTTATGGTCACTACGAGTTCTTGGTGATGCATTTCGGGCTCACTAATACACCTGCAGCATTCATGGGCCTCATGAATCGTGTTTACAAGCCATATTTAGACAAGTTTGTCATTGTCTTCATTGATGACATTCTTATTTATTCAATGAGCCAAGCTGATCATGAAAAACATCTTCGATGTATCCTTAAACTTCTGCAGCAAGAGAAGTTCTACGCCAGGTTTTCAAAATGCGAGTTTTGGCTTCGTGAAGTCCCATTTCTTGGACATGTGGTGAGCGAGCGTGGTATCCAGGTGGATCTCGCTAAGATTGAAGCGATTATGACTTGGCAAGAGCCTAAGACTCCTACAGAGATACGCAGCTTCTTGGGTCTAGCAGGATACTATCGACGTTTCATTGAAAACTTCTCAAGGATTGCTGCACCTTTAACATCATTAACCCACAAGAATGTCAAATTTGATTGGGGTCCCAAGCAGCAGGAATCCTTTGATATTCTTAAGCAAAAGTTAAGCAATGCACCTGTGTTGACATTGCAAGAAGGAATTGAAGAATTTGTGGTTTATTGGGATGCATCGCACACAGGTATGGGATGTGTGCTTATGCAGAAGGGAAAGGTTATTGCCTATGCTTCCCGTCAGTTTAAGGTGCATGAAAAGAACTACACCACCCATGATTTGGAATTAGCTGTCGTTGTATTTGCACTAAAGCTATGGAGGCATTATCTTTATGGAACTAAGGGCGTGATTGTCACACCCCGATATTTCCACGTATTACCGGTGGGCCCGGTGGGGAGTATTGTGACGTAGTTGATATCATCATGGACAATTTATCACAGTTTATATACACAGTAGAAGTCGAAGGATAAAATCATTACAAACCGAATGAAAGTAATATCATTTATTACAAAAGAAACACTGTTCAGCAGATTTATAGACATCTAAGCTTGCAAGACTCTTTATTGATGCTAGGAGTAGCCAGCCTATTCCGATTATTACCTGCACTTAACCTTTTTTGGAAAATACGTTAGTTTTCACTGGTAAATACAATTAGCCGACTCATTTTGAAAATGTTTAAGAAAATTGATTTGAATGCACAAGGCACAAAATATCTTTTATAACTTGTGATAATTATTTAAATATAAACTTGTAAAAGAATTACATGTTCGTTATACGTTCAGTAGCCCGCGCTAAATACCGGGATAAAGATTAATTGACACACCACATAATATAATCCCGTGGCGAGTTATTCTCGAACGGCGGTTATATCTTTTTATATACACACCGGCAAGTGTATGCCTACACCCCGTGCTTAGGTCTTGGCCATTTCAATGAATGATGCCAAGGATATCGGGGGACATGGTCATTAACCCCCCAAAGGCTTTAAGAAAACAAAACAGATTAAACGGGTCATCTCAACAAATTGACCTTCATATGATTAACAATTCAATGCCCGACCAAGCGGTATTTTATATACCGTACCCCAAGCCCGTATAAGGGAAAATAAGTTAAAAGTATTTACCTGAGAAAATTATATAAATTTATCCCAACCGTACAAATCAGCAAGTGCAAGTATCTTTTACTGGGCTCCTAAATCTGGAATGAAGGTTTTAATAACCTCTTAGATTCCTAACAGGTCTAAATTAAGTCTAAACTTAGACCGATTAGTTTTAAAGAAAGATACACGGTTCGAAACGCATGATTAAGCGAAAACCGGATTAGAATGTGGTTTAGACCCGACAAGTTTGAAGACTTGTATAATATGGGTAAACTAAACACATTCTAGATTTGGAAGTGAAAATGATGAGGTTTGACCCGTTTCGGTTAATTTATGCAAACTAGTTACATAAACCGTACCGAACGCGATAAATGCATAACGGGTAACCAAATGAGTCATGAACAGGTTTCCTAAGTTAATATGCCTTAAATATGTTGTGATATTAGTAGGACACCTTCCATTATGCCCAAAACGAATTTAAACTCAAATTAAGCCCCGTAGGGGTATTTTGGTCATTTTAAAGCTTATAAAAGAGTTTAAATATTAATATGAGTTTTGTGTCTGATATAATCAGTAAAAATATTTATTTTTATAAGTCATAACAGTAGGGTATTGCATATATCTGAAATTTATCTTTTATAACCAAACTATGTACCGTAGGGGCATTTTGGTAATTTCACATAAGCTTTAAAGGTCAAAATTAGAATTTTGAGTTCAAAACTTTTGCTTACTATTTAATTATAAAAATTTACTTAAAAAATCAGTAGGTATTAAGTTTTATATGCTAAAAATAGTTTTGACCCATACTATGCGCTTAAAACGCGTAAAAGTCAGTTTTAAGCGATTTTCGGTTTAAAATAGGAAATCTGGGTTTTGATCAGTTTATAAAGTTCAAAATTTGGTGCCAAAATTTGGGTTTAGATAGGATTTATGCTAATTACGCCGTTTAATTAATAAAAAGCTTCTTAATTATGATATTGAGCATAACTCCTAATCTAGACCTCAAACTGATGTCAAATTTCTAGGACAAGTTTATAAATCAGTAATAAAGGTTTTTGTCCTTTCACATTTTCAAAAATCTCGTTCTAAGGTCAAAAGGGCATAATGGTCAACATTTAGGCATATAACGAAAACATGCACATGAATCGGATAACAAAGGAACCAAGTTGTATAACCTCAGAGGGTTACACTATCCTATAACCTGGTCCTAATAGAGCTCTAAGGCATTTCTAAAATATGCTACATTGGGTCAGAACTGAAAGTCAAAGCAAAAGTCTACTTTTGCGACTTTCGGTCCCGAACCGAGCCTAAACTGAAAATTGTCGGGTTGAACATGCTTAGACATGTTCTTACATTAATTACCAAGTTATACAAGTGATAAAACAGGTTTCATGGCTTCTACATTGTTAATTATGCGTTTATTTGAAAATTAGCTTTCTGTTGACTTTTTATAATTAAGTTTGACCCGACAATTGACCTAGTTAGAGTGGGAATCAGAGGGTGCCCTTTTAAGGGTTTATTACCCACATAGTTACCAACACAAAGCTACTTTCAATTCAAGAATTGACTGGACCATTAGTGATTAATCACTATGTCAAACCATAATTATGACGGGTTTGACTTTAGGCCCTTAAACTAATAAAACATGAATTAGAAAGGTTAAGAAAGCTTACTGAAGTACTAAGCATGACTAATGATCCTTAGGGAATGGTCTTGAGCTCCAGGAAACTCCAGAAGATAAGTTAGAATGGTTTTTGAAAGTGAGCATTTGAACTTGAGAACAAGAACTTCTTATATAGTGACATTGATGCAACAAGATCATCCCAAATGTCCCTATTGTTGCTACCAGATGATCACAACTGTCCCTATTGCATGAAATCGCATTTGCACAGCCCCTGGTATCAGTTTCCATGCGTATAAATCGGTTAAACAGGCTATAACATGCATCTGTCCAAGAAATGGGACTTGGCAGGTTTTAGGCAGCCCGCGTAAGCTCCAAGAGGAGTCTTACACGGCCGGTATGAAGCCCAGATCCGGTCAAAAATCTTTCAGCAATTGCACATTTGGTCCCTGGTCCTTCTAATAGTGGTTTTAACTTGTTTTATTGCACTTTTAACCCTCCAACTTGACTTTTAAGGACTCCAGATCATAAACAAACTTTGTTGAGTCCCCGGTTAGTTTATACGATCACCGAAAAGTCCTGAATTTCAACGTTGACACTTTTAACCCCTTACTTACGAATGTTAGCGTATCTTTCTCATACGATATCGAAACCTTTTGAAAATTTTATCACTTATTCTAGTGAGCATAATTAATCGTTACAAAGCTTTGGGTTCACTAAAAGGTCACTCAGAGGTATAAATTAACATGTTGACACATTTAACCCTTGCGGTTTGCAAACTTTCACTTTCTTCCACAAACGGCTTCATATGATTCATAATTCATTCGTTTAAGGGTATAAACATCGTGTAGGGTTGTTGAAAGGTATAATTATCCAATGTTGACACTTTGAATCTTTTTACACACATACTTTCTTTGTTTGTCAACTTTAGTCCCTCATATTCAATCCATTACACGTTTAAAGCTCATGACACGTGTCTTCATTATATTGGTCATGATTTTACGAGGTGTTACATCCTCACCCCCTTAAAAGAAATCTTGACCTTGAGATTTACTGAAATAAATGAGGGTACTTCTCTTTCATTGTGGACTCTACCTCCCACGTGTACTCGGGACCTCTACGGGCATCCCATTTAACTTTTACAATTGGCACGTGCTTCTTTCGAAGCTTTTTAACCTACCGATCTTCAATTGACAAAGGCTTTTCTACAAACTTTAAGCTCTCCTCAATATGCACATCTTTATGTGGCATGACTAGTGATTTATCAGCTATACATTTCTTCAGATTGCAGATGTGAAACACATTATGAATTCCACTGAGCTCTTCAGGAAGGTTTAACTTGTAAGCCATAGTTCCGACACATTCGATGATCTCAAATGGTCCTACGTATCTTGGGCTTAACTTGCCTTTCTTACCAAATCGCATTACCCCTTTCCAGGGTGATACCTTCAGTAACACTTTGTCACCAACCTCAAACTTTAGAGGTTTACGCCTTTTATCTGCGTAGCTTTTCTGCCTATCCCTGGCAACTTTGAGATGATCTCGTATCTGTACAACCTTATATGTCGTCTCCAGGACTATATCAGGTCCTGTTAGTTGGACATCTCCAACTTCTGCCCAACAAACGGGCATTCTGCACTTTCTTCCATACAGGGCTTCAAAAGGTGCAGCTTATATACTGGAATGATAGCTATTGTTGTATGAGAATTCAATTAATGGAAGGTGATCATCCCAACTTCCTCCTAAGTCAATAACACAAGCTCGTAGCATATCCTCGAGTGTCTGTATAGTACGCTCACTTTGACCATCCGTCTGAGGATGATATGCTGTGCTGAAGTTTAATCGAGTGCCTAGGGATTGTTGAATTTTTTTCCAGAAATGCGATGTATACCTCGTATCACTATCAGAGATGATATACATTGGCACTTCGTGGAGAGATACAATCTCATCCACGTACAGCTGAGCTAACTTATCTGAGCTGTGTGTTTCCTTAATAGGAAGGAAGTGGGCTGACTTAGTCAGTCTATCCACTATAACCCAAATAATATCATTTTCTCACTTTGTCTTTGGTAACTTGGTGATAAAATTCATAGTCACCATTTCCCACTTCCAGGGGGGAAGTTCAGGCTGTTGTAGCAAACCTGACGCCTTCTGGTGTTCGGCCTTAACTTGAGCACATGTCAGACATTTGGCTACATAAGTGGCTATAGACTTCTTCAAGCCTATCCACCAATAATTTGCCTTCAAATCCTGGTACATTTTGTCACTTCCTGGATGAACAGAATACTTGGAGTTATGGGCTTCTTGAAGAATTACATCCCTAAGTCCTCCATAAATTGGAAACCATATTCGTCCATTCAATCTTAGGATTCCATCGTTGCCATATGATAACTGTTCTGCAGTGACTCCCAACTTTTCATTAGGATAGTTAGCTTCTAATACAGCTTCTTTCTGAGCGGCTAACAACCTTTCATTCAAACTGTTTTTCAATTCAATGCTCTTGGCATTGATTCTAATGGGCTTAATTCTTTCCTTCCAGCTCAAAGCATCAGCGACTACGTTGGCCTTGCCTGGATGGTATCGTATTTCACAATCATAGTCATTTAAGGTCTCCATCCATCGTTGATGTCTCATGTTCAGATCCTTCTGATGAAACAGATGTTGAAGGCTCTTGTGATCAGAATAGATCACACACTTGGTACCATACAAATAATGCCTCCCAAGTTTTAGTGCAAACACAACTGCACCCAACTCCAAGTCGTGGGTGGTATAATTCTTCTCGTACACTTTTAATTGTCGGGAAGCATAGGCAATGACTTTACCCTTCTGCATTAGCACACATCCCATGCCAGTGTGCGATGTGTCGCAGTAAACCAAAAATTCTTCAATTCCTTCAGGCAATGTCAACACAGGCGCATTGCTTAACTTCTGTTTAAGAATATCGAAGGATTCTTGTCTCTTAGGACCCCAATCAAACTTAATATTCTTCCTAGTCAACGAAGTTAGGGGTGCTGCAATCCTTGAGAAATTTTCAATAAAACGCCTGTAATATCCTGCCAGACCCAAAAAGCTACGAATTTCTGTAGGCGTCTTTGGCTCTTGCCAATTCATGATAGCTTCAATCTTAGGGGGATTCACCTGGATACCATGCTCACTAACCACATGTCCAAGAAATTGGACTTCACGAAGCCAAAACTCACATTTAGAGAACTTAGCATAAAACTTCTCTTGCTGAAGAAGTTTAAGAATACACCGAAGGTGCTTCTCATGGTCAGCCTGATTCCTTGAATAAATAAGAATGTCATCAATGAAGACAATAACAAACTTGTCTAAGTAGGGTTTGCAAACGCGATTCATGAGGTCCATGAATGCTGCTGGTGCATTAGTGAGCCCGAACGACATCTATAAGAACTCGTAGTGGCCATAGCGAGTTCTGAATGCAGTCTTATGCACATCTTCATCTCTAACCTTCAGCTGATGGTAACCAGACCTTAAATCAATCTTGGAGAAGTAACTTGCTCCTTGCAATTGATTGAACAGATCGTCGATCCTGGGTAATGGATATCTATTCTTGATTGTGACCTTGTTAAGCTCGCGATAGTCGATGCATAGACGCATCGATCCATCCTTCTTCTTCACAAATAGAATCGGTGCTCCCCAAGGAGATGAGCTAGGCCTGATAAATCCTTTTGCCAACAAGTCATCCAACTGAGTTCTCAACTCTTTCATCTCAGTTGGGGCCAACCGGTAAGGTGCTCTTGCAATAGGTGCTGCTCTAGGTATAATGTCGATTCTGAACTCCACATGCCTATCTGGGCGTAAACCAGGTAGTTCTTCAGGGAATACTTCAGGGTATTCAGCGATGATAGGGATGTCTTCAATCTTCAGTTTTGGTTCATCAATAGTCACTTATGCCATGTAGATGACATAACCCTTCTTCATACACCTTGACGCCTTAAGCATTGACACTTGCTTAGGCAACCCATACTGAGTATCTCCTTGTATTATGAGTGGCTCACCATACGGAGTCTTGATCACTACTTGCTTTTTATCACAAACAATCTGAGCTTGGTTATGGGATAACCAATCCATGCCTATTACTATGTCGAAACCAGCTAATTTCAAAGGAAGCAAGGACAATGGAAAGGAGTGGTTCCTAATGGATATAAAACATCCATCTATCATGGTTGAGGCGGTTTCTATGGTACCATCGAACAATTCTACCTCATATTTTATGTTCAGGTTTTTAACAGGCAGATTTAATAACTTGCAAAATTTATTATCTACAAATGACTAATCTGCACCCGAATCAAATAATACCCTCGCATAAACATCATTGATGAGAAAGGTACCTGTTATCACGTTATCATCCTGAACTGCTTCCCGTGCATTCATTTGAAAGACCCTAGCATTGGTCTTCTTTCCTTACTCAGCTTTCTTGGCATATTTTGGGCAGTTGGACTTGATGTGCCCTTTCTCATTACAATTGTAGCAAGTAGCATCCTTTACTTTCTTGCAGTCTAATGTCTTATGCTCACTTGACTTGCAAATCCCACAAGCTCTTGGCTGTGACGGGGACTTTGATTCATATCTGCACTTTCCCAAATGACGTTTCTTGCAAATTTTACACTTGGGCTTTTCACCCGACTGCTGATCATCCTTTCTAAACCCGGAACTCTTCTTGTGGTCAGAGTTCCCTTTGTGCTTCTTGTCTGAACGGTGTGAGTTATCATCCTCACGTCTTCTCTTCCCAGCATCAAAATGCCTAAGCGATCTCTGCCTGACCGCATCAAGGCTAAGAGATAATGGTCGAGAGGCTTTCACGCTAGCTTTGATCTCCGGAGCTAAACCCCCAATGAAACGGGCTATTCATTTTGGTTCCGGCTTCACCAAGTATAGAACCAATCAAGACATGGTATTAAAACTCTTGAGATATGCCTGACAGTCTAAATTCTTCATAACCAATGTCCGGAAGTCGGTCTCGATCTTCTCAACCTCATGTTGAGGACATAAATTATCCTTGATCAAAGTCACAAACTGATCCCAATACAGATTGTACAATGGGATTTTCCCAATAGCTTGGATTAGAGACCTCCACCAAGCTACAGCTTCACCTTTGAATGACTGAGATACAAACTTCACAACATCCATATCAGCACAACCGCTGATATCAACCACGGTATCCATCTCGTCTAACCACGTCATGCAGTCAATAGCTCCTTTTTCCCAAGTGAAGTCCCTGGGTTTACAGGAGACGAAATACTTATAGGAGCAGGTTTTTGCACATGGCTCCTGATTAAATACAATCTTCTTAGATGGAACACTATGCTGATTTGATGAGTGTCGGTCATCATCCTTCTTTGACTCCTGATGTTTAGGAGGTGGCTTAATATGAGCCTCAGAGTGAGTCTTAGGATGTGATTTGGAATGGGGTACAGATGAGGTCTTGCTTCAAGTACCACTTGATTCATTATCTCGTCTATCCAGAGCTCGAGTGACGGCATTGTCTATTAATGCCTGTAGCTCTGCACCAGCTTTGTTGATTCTGGTGGTATCATGATTTTTCCTTGGGTGACTGTTGATTTCTTCAGACTCTGCCATGTAGCTTGATTGCTACATAAAATGATGACAATGATTTCTTAGAGGTTTATAATAGATTTGTCATCTTATTAATTTATTAACCATGGTATTAATAAACCACATTTGGTTAATTTGTTAAGTATATTCATTCAGGATTTTCATTATATTAATCCTTAGTTATATTTAAAATATAATAATAGCACAAAAGGCCAAGTCACAGGGACAAATTTAAATTATAAGCCAAGATCTTATAGGATCGAGGTATTGAGGCTTGAATCATAGTTCATTACCTCTTCTTGACAGGGAGTTATAGGCTACAACTGTCTTTTGTCTTATATGACAATGATCATGGCCCGTAGGCATTACATCACCAATGGATGTTTTAATAAAGAAGGGATTGGAAGAATCCAATATAGGAATGACATGTGTGATTTAACGAATCACATCTGCCAGGAGTGCTAACATGTCTTCAGATGGTAACAAGGATTTGAATCTTTTTAAACAGGCTTTACCATTATGGCCAGGTCTATAATGACATGCGGGCTAGGTTATACCTTTTAAGATTCTTATTTAATATTTAATAGGCAGATTATTTTAAAAGGAATGAGATTTTTGATTTATTTATTTCATATATTATATTTATGCATATAATGACAAAAATTGAAAATTCAACATTCCACTAAAATTAAAAAGAGTACATATTTTCCCTAAACGGGACTTTAACAGAAATAACTTGCCCACGCAGGGGCTAAACTGAAATTACAAGTCCTCGCAGGGACTGGATACAGAAATAGATGTCCACGCAGGGACTTGATTGAAAATTAAAGAAATACAAAATAAACAAATAACGAATTTAATGATCCCTTTTGCACTTTCCCTTGATTAAGCTTGCTAGACCTTTGAGAAATCCCCGGTGGTTCCTACGTTCCTCTTGAACCTCCCGTTCCACCTGGCTCAACCTCTGTAGAATCTCCTGTTGTTGCTGGGGCTGAATCAAAGGCGGCTGCTGATGCGGAGGTGGTGGGTGTTGATACCCATAAGGTGGGTACCCGGTTTGGTAGGAGGATGCGTAAGGCCCGTCAGGATGATGGGCATTGTAGTTGGCTGCTACAAGGTATGGGTCAACATTGGGGGCATTGTAGTAGTTATACCCCGGGTAGGCAGGCTGCTCAAAGAGGTTGTATGCCGCTGTACCGACGTATGTAGGAATTGGGTTATCATAACCCACTGGTGGCTGTGCGACTGGCGCAGACTCCACCTCAGAAACAGGGTTCGAAGGCCCATCCATCTGTGGGTCTTCATATAGTGGCGGGTAATGACTACCACTTGAATGCTGAGGGGTGCTGATATGGATTCCCCCTCGCACGGACATCCGTGTGGTTGTTCTTCTCCGCCTCTGTGGCTCCGGAGGCAGCTGCTGCTCAAGCGGTGGTGGTGGTGGAGGAGTAACCGCTACAAAACGCGAATCCTCCGAGGGATCCTGCTGTTGCTGCTGCTGCTGCTGTGAATGGTAACTGGGAGTAAACACCCAGTCGTATTGGGCAAACCTTGCCTCATAACTGTCTGGACCACGATAAGGTGATCCATGATATGACAACCCATCCGAAATCTCGATGGGGTGAGTAGGTGTTCCGGTTGGCGGCTGGGCAGGTTCCGGATCCTCTTCCATGTCCATGGAGAAATGGTCCTTCAGTCCCAACGGGTTATAACCCATTGGTTCATCAATTTGGTTTGCCGGGTTGAACCGGCTTTGAAAGTAGGGTGTTGGGTCGTTGAAGGAATGGTGTGAGTTGGGGCGTTGAAGGGGTATGAAAGAGTGATGTGAGTTGTGGGGCTCATTCTCCGATTGAGGCCCGAAAGATTTGAGGTAGGAAGGTGAGGAGCTCAGCGAGACTGAATGCCTCGTGGGTTCTAAAGATGTCCTCCAGTCTTCTTGAGGACTGGTACTCATGGTAGCAGATGGGGTTCGCCGGTGGGAAGGTCCGGCCTCGTGATCGTTGGGGGCGATGAATGGCCCCTTGTCTCTTCCTCTTCCTCGGAATCTTGGCGGTATTTTTGTTGGTCCTGTCAAAACAAACAAAAGAAACAACAAAAGAAACAATAAAGGACAAAAATAAGTCAAAATTAGTCCTAAGTTCCTTGTCTAGACTCGAAAGTCGGAGAATGTACAAACTGTGTCATTGAGATTAAACACAAAAGGCTAGTGTTTAATTCACTCAACGTTGGCTCTGATACCAACCTGTTACACCGCGATATTTCCACGTATTACCGGTGGGCCTGGTGGGGAGTATTGTGACGTAGTTGATATCATCATGGACAATTTATCACAGTTTATATACACAGCAGAAGTCGAAGGATAAAATCATTACAAACCGAATGAAAGTAATATCATTTATTACAAAACGGTTGTAAAGGATTCACAGGCGGATCAAAGTTAATAGAAACACTGTTCAACAGATTTATAAACATCTAAGCTTGGAAGACTCTTTATTGATGCTAGGAGTAGCCAGCCTATTCCGATTAGAACCTGCACTTAACCTTTTTTGGAAAATACGTCAGTTTTCACTGGTAAATACAATTAACCGACTCATTTTGAAAATGTTTAAGAAAATTGATTTGAATGCACAAGGCACAAAATATCTTTTATAACTTGGGATAATTATTTAAATATAAACTTATAAAAGAATTACATGTTCGTTATACGTTCAGTAGCCCGGGCTGAATACCGGATTAAATATTAATTGACACACCACATAATATAATCCCGCAGCGAGTTATTCTCGAACGGCGGTTATATCTTTTTATATACGCACCGGCAGGTGTATGCCTACACCCCATGCTTAGGTCGTGGCCATTTCAATGAATGATGCCAAGGATATCCAGGACATGGTCATTAACCCCCCAAAGGCTTTAAGCAAACAAAACGGATTAAACGGGTCATCTCAATAAATTAACCTTCATATGATTAACAATTCAATGCCCGACCAAGCGGTATTTTATATATCGTACCCCAAACCCGTATAAGGGAAAATGAGTTAAAAGTATTTACCTGAGCAAATTATATAAATTTATCCCAACCATACAAATCAGCAAGTGCAAGTATCTTTTACTGGGCTCCTAAATCTGGAACGATGGTTTTAATAACCTATTAGATTCCTAATGGGTCTAAATTAAGTCTAAACTTAGACCGGTTAGTTTTAAAGAAAGATACACGGTTCGGAACGCATGATTAAGCGAAAACCGGATTAGAATGTGGTTTACACCCTACAAGTTTGAAGACTTGTATAATATGGGTAAACTAAATACATTTGAAGTGAAAATGATGAGGTTAGACCCGTTTCGGTTAATTTATGCAAACTAGTTACATAAACCGTACCGAACGCGATAAATGCATAATGGGTAACCAAATGAGTCATGAACAGGTTTCCTAAGTTAATATGCCTTAAATATGTTGTGATATCAGTAGGACACCTTCCATTATGCCCAAAACAAATTTAAACTGAAATTAAGCCCCGTAGGGGTATTTTGGTCATTTTAAAGCTTATAAAATAGTTTAAATATTAATATGAGTTTTGGGTCTTATATAATCAGTAAAAATATTTATTTTTATAAGTCATAACAGTAGGGTATTGCATATATGTGAAATTTATATTTTATAACCAAACTATGTACCGTAGGGGCATTTTGGTAATTTCACATAAGCTTTAAAGGTCAAAATTAGAATTCTGAGTTCAAAAATTTTTCTTACTGTTTAGTTATAAAAATTTACTTAAAACATCAGTAGGTATTAAGTTTTATATGTTAAAAATAGTTTGGCCCATACTATGCGCTTAAAACGCGTAAAAGTCGGTTTTAAGCGATTTTCAGTTTAAAATAGGAAATCTGGGTTTTTGATAAGTTTATAACATTCAAAATGTTTAATTTATGATATAAAATCAGTAGAAAAAAGTTGGGTATCAATATGTTATGTAAAACTCATTTTATCCAAGAAAAGGGTATAACCAACAATTACCGAATTGAAACAAGTACTCTATGTTATGCTCAGCTTAAAAATAAATAAAAATCTTCAAAAATCCCAAAATATTATTTTGCATCAGTGGGTAAAAAGTTTGGTGTCAAAATTTAGGTTTAGATAGGCTTTATGCTAATTACGCCGTTTAATTAATAAAAAGCTTCTTAATTACGATATTGAGCATAACTCCTAATCTAGACCTCAAACTGATGTCAAATTTTTAGGACAAGTTTATAAATCAGTAATAAAGGTTTTTGTCCTCTCATATTTTTGAAAATCTCGTTTTAAGGTCAAAAGGGCATAATGGTCAACATTTAGGCATATAACGGAAACATGCACATGAATCGGATAACTAAGGAACCAAGTTGTATAACCTCAGAGGGTTACACTATCCTATAACCTGGTCCTAATAGAGCTCTAAGGCATTTCTAAAATATGCTACATTGGGTCAGAACTGAAAGTCAAAGCAAAAGTCTACTTTTGCGACTTTCGGTCCCGAACCGAGCCTAAACTGAAAATTGTCGGGTTAAACATGCTTAGACATGTTTTTACATTAATTACCAAGTTATACAAGTGATAAAATAGGTTTCATGGCTTCTACATTGTTAATTATGCGTTTATTTGAAAATTAGCTTTATGTTGACCTTTTATAATTAAGTTTGACCCGACAATTGACCTAGTTAGAGTGGGAGTCAGAGGGTGCCCTTTTAAGGGTTTATTACCCACATAATTACCAACTCAAAGCTACTTTCAATTTGAGAATTGACTGGACCATTAGTGATTAATCACTAAGTCAAACCTTAATTACGATGGGTTTGACTTTAGGCCATTAAACTAATAAAACACGAATTAGAAAGGTTAAGGAAGCTTACTGAAGTACTAAGCACGACTAATGATCCTTAGGGAATGGTCTTGAGCTCCAGGAAACTCCAGAAGTTAAGTTAGAATGGTTTTTGAAAGTGAGCATTTGAACTTGAGAACAAGAACTTCTTATATATTGACATTGGTGCAAAAAGATCATCCCAAATGTCCCTATTGTTGCTACCAGATGATCACAGCTGTCCCTATTGCATGAAATCCCATTTCCACAGCCCCTGGTATCAGTTTCCATGCATTTAAGTCGGTTAAACAGGCTATAACAGGCATCTATCCAAGAAATGGGAGCTAGCAGGTTTTAGGCGGCCCGCGTAAGCTTCAAGAGGAGTCTGACGCGGCCGGTATGAAGCCCAGATCCGGTCAAAAATCTTTCAGCAATTGCCCATTTGGTCCCTGGTCCTTCTAATAGTGGTTTTAGCTTGCTTTATTGCACTTTTAACCCTCCAACTTGACTTTTAAGGACTCCAAATCATAAACAAACTTTGTTGAGTCCCCGGTTAGTTTATACGATCACCGAAAAGTCTTGAATTTCAACGTTGATGCTTTTAACCCCTTACTTACAAATGTTAGCGTATCTTTTTCATACGATATCGAAACCTTGTGAATTTTTTATCACTTATTCTAGTGAGCATAGTTAATCATTACAAAGCTTCGGGTTCTCTAAAAGGTCACCCAGAGGTATAAATTGACATGGTGACACATTTAACCCTTGCGGTTTGCAAACTTTCACTTTCTTCCACAAACGGCTTCATATGATTCATAATTCATTCGTTTAAGGGTATAAACATCGTGTAGGGTTGTTGAAAGGTATAATTATCCAATGTTGACACTTTGAATCTTTTCACACACGTACTTTCTTTGTTTGTCAACTTTATTCCCTCATATTCAATCCATTACACGTTTAAAGCTCATGAAACGTGTCTTCATTATATTGGTCGTGATTTTACGAGGTGTTACAGTGATCTATTCTGATCATAAGAGCCTTCAGCACCTGTTTAACCAGAAGGATCTTAACATGAGACAGCGTCGATGGAAGGAGACACTGAACGACTATGATTGTGAAATCCGATATCATACAGGCAAAGCGAATGTAGTCGCCGATGCCTTGAGCGGAAAAGAAAGGGTTCAGCCTATTAGAATCAATGTCAAGAGCATTGAATTAAAGAACAGCTTAAACGAAAGGTTGCTAGCCGCTCAAAAGGAAGCTGTATTAGAAGCTAACTATCCGAATGAGAAGTTAGGAGTAACTGCTGAACAGTTATCGTATGGCAAGGATGGAATCCTTTGGATGAATGGACGAATCTGGGTTTCAATCTATGGAGGGCTTAGAGATGTGATTCTTCAAGAAGCTCATAATTCAAAATATTCAGTTCATCCTGGCAGTGATAAGATGTACCCGGATTTAAAGGCAAATTATTGGTAGATAGGTTTGAAGAAATCTATAGCCACTTATGTAGCTAAATGTCTGACGTGCGCGCAAGTTAAAGCAGAACATCAAAAGCCGTCAGGTTTGCTACAACAGCCTAAACTTCCCACTTGGAAATGGGAAATGGTAACCATGGACTTCATCACTAAGTTACCAAAGACAAAGCATGGAAATGATACTATTTGGGTTATAGTCGATAGATTGACCAAATCAGTCCACTTCTTCCCAATTAAAGAAACTCACAGCTCAGACAAGCTAGCTCAGCTGTACGTGGATGAGATTGTATCTCTTCATGGAGTGCCAGTGTCTATTATCTCTGATAGGGATACAAGATACACATCTCATTTTTGGAAAAGCTTTCAGTAATCTTTAGGCACTCGATTGAATTTAAGCACTGCTTATCATCCTCAGACGGATGGCCAAAGCGAGCGTACGATTCAAACGCTTGAGGATATGCTAAGAGCTTGTGTTATTAATTTAGAAGGGAGTTGGGATGACCATCTCCGTTGATTGAATTTTCATACAATAATAGATATCATTCGAGTATTCAAGCAGCGCCTTTCGAAGCTTTGTACGGAAGAAAGTGTAGAACGCTAGTTTGTTGGGCGGAAGTTGGAGATGTCCAACTGTCAGGACCCGATATAGTCCTGGAGACGACAGATAAGATCGTGCAGATCCGTGATTGTCTCAAAGCTGCCAGGGATAGGCAGAAAAGCTACGCGGATAAAAGGCGTAAACCTCTGGATTTCGAGGTAGGCGACAAGGTATTACTCAAAGTGTCACCTTAGAAAGGGGTGATGCATTTTGGCAAAAAGGGCAAGCTAAGCCCAAGATACATAGGACCATTCGAGATCATCGAATGTGTTGGAACTGTGGCTTACAAGTTAAATCTGCCAGAAGAGCTTAGTGGAATACATAATGTATTCCACATCTGCAACTTAAAGAAATCTCTAGCCGATGAGTCGCTAGCAATGTCACATAAGGACGTGCAGATTGATGAGAGCTTGAAGTTCATTGAAAAACCTTTGTCGATCAAAGATCGACAGGTTAAGAAGCTTCGAAGAAAGCTTGTGCCGATCGTGAAGGTGAAATGGGATGCCCGTAGAGGCCCAGAATACACGTGGGAGGTTGAATCCACAATGAAATAGAAGTACCCCCATTTATTTCAGTAAATCTCAAGGTCAAGATTTCTTTTAAGGGTGTGAAGATGTAACACATCGCAAAATCATGACCAATATAATAAAGACACGTGTCATGGACTTTAAACGTGTAATGGATTGATCTGGAGGGACTAAATTTGTCAAACAATGTAAATATGTAAGTAAAAGGATCCAAAGTGTCAACATGCCAATCTTGTGCCTCTGATTGACCTCACATGATGTTCGTATTCTTTAACGAATAATTTGTCGAACATAGAAAGTCGTTTGTGCTTAAAATAAGGACTTTACAAAGCATAGGGGTTGAAAGTGTCAACATGTTAAAGTTACCCCTGAGTGACCTTTTAACGATCCCAAAAACATTGTAATATTTGTATATTTTACTCTCAAGAATAATGGATAGTAATTTCATGGAGTTTCGGTGAAAACAAGACGAATCGGGTAATCTTACATCTAACCGGGAGCTTAACAGAGTTAAATAATAACCCAAGACACTTGAAAGTTAACTATGGGGGTCATAAGTGCAATAAAAGATAGTTATTTAAATTAAAAATGGACCAAGGACTGAAATTGAAAAGTTTGGAAACTATTTACCGGATTTTCCCATTGTTGCGGCCCGCGTAGACTCCCTATGAGTCTTACGCGGCCCGCGTGGGAAGTGCCAGCAACTGAAAACCTGCACAGCTGCAGGTTCAGTCAGTTCCACAGCCTTTGCATGCTAGTTTTCAATTCTAGGGGCTTGTTTGATGGTTTCTTCTGCCACCACAACACCTGTAAACATCTGGGAGCCTCCCTAAACAGGTGTATTGATCTTGGCAACTTCAAATCTCTTATAAATAGCCCACATTTTGATCACTTAGAACTTGCACAATTGAGTTTTCATTCAAAGCTCACTCTCTGAAGTCCCTTGGAGCTCTAGGAAGTTTTCCTCAGTTCAAATTTCGTGCTAAGGATTCTTGTAAGCATTCTTAGCTTCTTTAAGTTAAGTTTTATTAGTTTAACGACCGAAAGTCAAAGCTATCGTAAATAAGCTTTGAGTTGGTGATTATTCACAAACGGTCCAGCCATTAATCGAATTTAAAGTGGCTATGAGTTGGTAATTATGTAGGTAATAAACCCTTAAGAGGGCACCTAATGAGTTGGTGATTATCACTTTTACTTGGTCAATTGTCGGGTCAAACTTATTAGTAAAAAGTCAAACGGGTCAGTTTTTACAAATTAATTCATAACTGATAATGCAGAGGTTATGGAACATGTTTTAACACTTAAATAACTTGGTAAATAATATAAGAACATGTCTAGGCATGTTCAACCCGACAATTCTGACTTTAGGCTCGGTTCGGAATCGAAAGTCGCAAAAGTAGACTTTTGCTTTGACTTTCAGTTCTGACCCGATTTAGCTTAGTTAAGATATGCCTTAGGGTTCCTTTAGGACCATATTATAGGTTAGTATAATCCTCTGAGGTTATACAACTTGGTTCCATAGAAATCCTAGTTCATTGCATGTTTCCGTTAAATGCTTAAAAGTTGACCATTATGCCCTTTTGATATTAAAATGAGATTTTTGAAAATATGAGAGGACAAAAACCTTTATTACTGATTTATAAGCATGTCCTAAAAATTTGACATCAGTTCCTGGTCTAAAATAGAAGTTATGCGCGATATCGTAAAATGAAAGCTTTTTACTAATTAAATGGCATTTTTGCCATAAATCATATTTAACTCAAGTTTTGACACCAAACTGGCCACCTACTATTAAGATATAATATTTAAGGATTTTTGGAAATTTTTGTTAAATTTTAAACTGATCATAACATAGGGTTCTTGTATAGGCTCGGTAATTGACGATAATGCCCTTTTTGCTAATAAAATGTGTTTTACACATCCTTTACATACCAAACCTTTTTCTACTAATTTTATACTTCCAATAAATTATTTTAAATAGTAGAGGCTGATCAAAATCTCAGATTTCCTTATTTAACCCGAATATCGTCAAATACCGGCTTTTATGCGATTTAGGCGCATAGTATGGTTTAAAACCATATTTAGCACCTAAGACTTGTTACCTACTGATGTTATGAATAATTTTTATACTTAAACAGTAAGTAAAAGTTTTGAACTCAGATTTCCAAATTTGACCCTTAAAGCATATGTGAAATGACCAAAATGCCCCTACGGTGCATAGTTTGGTCATAAATGATAAATTTCACATATATATAATATCTTACTGATATAACTTATTAAAATAAATATTTTAGTGATTATTTTAGACCATAACCTCAGATTACTATTTAACCTCTTTTATAAACCTTAAAATGACTAAAACACCTTTCGGGGCTTAAATTGGGTTTAAATTCGGTTTGGGCATAATGGAAGGTATCCTACTGATATCACAACCTATTTAAAGCATGTTAACTGTGGAACCTGTACATGACTCATTTGGTTACTCGTTATGCATATTCGCGTTCGGTACGATTTATGTAACTAGTTTGCATAAATTAACCCAAACGGGTCAAACCCTATCATTTTTACTTCAAAACCCAGAATGTGTTTAGTTTACCCATATTATACAAGTCTTCATACTTGTCGGGTCTAAATCACATTCTAATCCGTTCTTCGCTTAATCGTGCGTTTTGAACCGTAAACCTTTCATTAAAACTAACCGGTCTAAGTTTAAACTTAAGTAAGACCCGTTAGGAATCTAATAGGTTATTAAAACCTTCATTCCAGATTTAGGAGCCCAGTAAAAGCTATTTGTGCTTGCTAATTGATATACGGCTGAGAATAAAATTATATTTTAAGCTCAGGTAAATACTTTTAACTTATTTTCCGTTATACGGGCTTGGGATACGGTATTTAATAATACCACTTGGTCGGGTATTGAATCTTTAATCGATTTGTGATTAAATCATTGAAATAACCCATTTTAATCTGTTATGTTTGGTGCAATGCCTTTCGGGGGTTAATGACCGTGTCCTGAAGATCCTTGACATCATTTATTAAGAAATGGCCACGACTTAAGCACGGGGTGTAGGCATACACCTGACAGTTGCGTATGTATAAGGTATAACCACTCGTTGAGGATAACTCGCTGTGGGATAATATTAGTGGAGTGTCTATTAATCTTTTACCCGGTACTTCTAACCCGGGCGACTGAATGGATGACAAACATGTAAATCTGTATACAAGATTATTTTTAAATAATTGTCCCAAGTTATAAAAGAATATTTGTGCCTTGTGCATTTAAATCAATTTTCTTAAATGTTTTCAAAAGAGTCAGTTAATTGTATTTACTAGTGTAAACTGACGTATTTTCAAAAGGTTAAGTGCAGGTACTAAGCGTAATGGGCTGGAACTCCTGAGTGATTAAATAAAGAGTCTTGCAAGCTTTTATCACTTTAAGTCTGTTGAACATTACTTCTTTTGTTTTGATCCGCATGTGGATCCACTACAATCCGTTGTGTAATATTTTATGTTAGTTTCAACTCGGTTTGTATAAATTACTTTTAGACTTCCGCTGTGTATTAAACTGTGATTAATTGACTATGATGATATCAACTACGTCATGATACTCCCCACCGGTCCCACCAGTAATACGTGGAAATATCGGGGTGTGACACTTTGAAGTCTTTGGATGTAGCATAAGCAAGAAAGATTCTTACTGCTTCTAATCTGGTCATTGGTGCAAAGGTTGCATCATAGTCAATGCCTTCTTATTGACAATAACCTTTGACCACTAACCTTGCCTTATTCCTGGTTATTATGCCATTTTCATCTGATTTGTTCCTGAATACCCATTTTGAGCCTATGACTGATTTGTCATTTGGCTTAGGCACCATATCCCATACTTTACTCTTTTCAAACTGATCAAGCTCTTCTTGTATAGCTTGAATCTAGTCTGAGTCATTAAGAGCTTCTTTGACAGTCTAGGGTTCTATCTTGCTTAGAAACCCATCAAATGCACATTCATGTGCTGTTGCAGATCTTGTTTTTACACCATCTTCTGGATTTCCAATGATGTCAGAATGAACATGTCCTTTTATCCCTCTCAACTTGTTGTGAAAAGTTGTTGGTTCGGATGGATTTAAAGTTTTCCCCTGAACATTTTCCTCAGTTCTATTGTTTGTATCAGAATTTTAATTGTCAGAAATATTTTCATTGTTCTGATTCAAGATTTCTGATGTATTTTTCATTTGTTCTGCAGGGTTAGCACATGAATCATCTAAAGATTTGTTTGTTAGAGATTTATCATGTTCTAAGAAGTCTTTAGTTATCATTTAAAAAAGATGTTCATATTTTTCTTGTTTATTAGAAAGTTTATTTTCTTCATATATTCATCAGAAACTTTTGTTTCTGAAGAGTCCTCAAAAGATACATATAAACTTTCTCTGATTGTCCTTGTGTTTAGAATAAAAATTCTATAAGCTTTTGAGGACAAAGAATTACCAAGAAAAATACCCTTTTCTGTTTTTCTGTCAAATTTCTCAAGGCTTTCAAAATAATTGAAAACAAAACATCTACAGCCAAATGTGTGCAAAAATTTTACACTTGGAATTCTTCCATTTATAATGTTGTAGGGTGTTTTATTGTGCCTTTTATTTATTATGGACCTGTTTTTGGGTAAAACAAGCATTTTCTATTGCCTCTGCCCAAAAGTGAGTGGGCAATTTTGCATAAGCAAGCATTGTTCTGACTGATTCCACTAAAGTTATATTTCTCCTTTCTACCACTCCATTCTATTGGGGAGTTCTGGGAGCAGAAAGGTCATGAGAGATTCCTTTGCTCACAAGGAAGTTCTCAATTCTTGAATTTTTAAATTTTGTTCCATTGTCTAATCTGATCATTCGAACTATTAAGTTTAACAAATTTTCAATTTTTCTGATAAAATTAATGATTAGATCAGGAGTTTCACTTTTCTTTCTTAAAAATTCCACCCATGTGTATTGACGTGTTGTCATAGTCACACGCAAATTTAATCCAATTACAACTAATAGATAGCAGGAAGTGGGTATCGAACACAGGGAGTTTGTGGAAAGTGTGTTGATTATATAGCTTTGTGAATTAACTACAATTAAACTAATTTGCATAAATTAAAAATCAAGAGTTTGTATTGTTGGTTTTAAGAACTAAATTATTAACTAATTGCAAATCAAAATTGGATTGTTAATCAGATTATGAGAGAATGACCATCTTAGGTTCCGGTTTCCATTAACAATTGTGCATAAGTCTAACTAGAAAGAGTTACATAGATTTAACTGGTGCATAAATGTTTGTTGTGATAAAAGGGATCAAAGTACTTGGATTATATTAATGCGAGGTTGTTACCCGATGATCAATTAATCAATATCCAACCCTAACCCTTCCTGTGATATCTCGATTGTCAACGACACCAAGAACCTACGATATAGACTAGCATCAAAACATCAATTAACAAGTTACAATCAAGCATTCATACACCATAATAAACATAGCAAACAAACCAAGTTCATTATTCTAGAAATAAGATTCAAAGCACAAAATTCATAAAGAAAACCTTCACCTAAGATGATCACCGAAAGTTTAGCCTAACATTGTTTGGTGAATCATCATTCCAACAAAATTAAAGTTTATACGAATCAATATACAAACCAAATTGTTTAGAAATGTTCCCAGTCACTTGCACAAGCTAAATTTCGCCCAAAAACTTCAGAGAAACGTTCCCAATGATGAATGATATGAAAAGACACTTGAAAACGGTTTAATATGGGGCAGTTACACTTTTTGCGTCTGGCTCTACGGTAATTTACGGTACCTACCGTAAATTACGGTAGGCTTGATGTTGTTACGCTGAGGTTCTACTGTCTTACGGTGGAAATGGGGAATTTTAGGGGCTACCGTAAACTACGGTAGCCATTGTAATTTACGGTGGACCCTGACTTTTCTTATTTGTTTCTTCTTTCCATCCTCTTGTGTATCCTGCTCCATTCCATTCCGTCCAAAGCAGCGTTTTCTTCGTTTTTTAAGCTCCAAACACACCTGAAACAAAAGCAACTGTAGTCATCTAATTCAAGACAATTACATGATTAAATGAGGGATTAATTCGTCTTTTAACACACTTAAGGGTTGTCCTATGGACCACCCGTCACATCCCCACACTTAACCATTGCTTGTCCCAAGCAACCCATCAAAACAATTTTCAAATGCACAAGCGATCAACATAAATCAAGCATAAACATGTCATTCTTTTACTAACCCTTTCCTAACACCCAAAAAAACGCACCCCTCGCTATATCTCTCGTTTCGGCAACAAGTAAGCACTAGCAAATATAAGCTAGACACACAAAAGGCAAACGGGTAATTGCACAACTATATGCTTGTACCTAAATCGGTCCTCCACCTAACAATCGTCAAAACATGAATGTAAATCAAAGGGACTTTAAGGTTGTAACGTGGCTAGGCGTACGGGTAGGAAATGGAAATATATATGTAGTAGCAAAAAACTTAACCCGGTCTTTTTATTACACAATGAAACAAACAAACAAGACATAAACTTCTATATACAAGACGACTCACACATCACTTGTTTTTTTCATTTTTTCATTGCTTCTTTTTTTTAAACATACATAACATAGCAACAACGAAACATTCAACATAACATATCTACACACCACTATAACAACTCTAACACTCTAAGACCGGGTCAAGTCGGGTAAAATTTTTTCAGGAACTAGGTAAGGGGTAACAAATGATCGGCTTTAGGCACAAAATGGACAACTAAATGTCCAAACCCCCGCCCTTCTCACTACCAAGCTCATATATCTAATTTTTGAGGTCCAACCCCCAAATCCCACACTCGCACACACTATGACGAGGCTACCTAAATGCCCTTATCCTTTCTACATTCATGTTCAACTAAGGCCTCGAACCGTATTTAAGCACAAGTTCTAATGCACCCCCACCCGTTGCCACTCTCATCAAAGACAAGCATTATTTATATACAATTGTGGCTTCAACTCTCACCAAGACAAAGGATAATTAAGGGTTACCGGTGTGCCATTCGGGTGTAGTCCAAAGTGTTCAAATTCTAACAATGTTTCGCTTGATTTAAATTTTTTTAAAAACCATCAAAATTTCCCCCATCCCCACACTTGGGATACATTAACCCCAATGTATGGTTTTAAGAGGAATTGATCGCTAAAACCGTTCTACATCAACAAAAGCTTCAAATCTCAAACCCCAAATTTCTTTTTGTCTTTTCATTTTTTATATATATATATATATATATATATATATATATATATATATATATATATATATATATATATATATATATATATATATATATATATATATATATATATATATATATATATTTATTTATTAAAAACATAAACACCATCAACTCGCACAACCCAACACATCAAACACATAAAACACCACCCATCTGCCCAACCATGAACATAACAAAACAAATATTCACAAATATATACAAGAAAGAAGGAACACAACCTGATTAGTAGTAACACGGCTGAGGAGGCCCAACGATGGAAGACATCATCTCTGACCATTCTCTAAATGAAAACGAGCCTCTACCACTTCCATTTCCTCCTTGTTGTGGGGCTCCATGTTGTTGCTCTTGACGGGGGTCCACCCATTGCGAATGATGAAGCGGCGGTGTCGGATACGAAACAATACCATCATAAGGTGGTAGACATGCATAGTCCACCGGAGGTGGATCCACAACCACCGGCCGCCCCGCATGCCAATCTGCGTGAATCCGTCGGGCTTGATCATCGTTGTACCTGTTGTTCATTTCTTGCTCAAAGGAATAAGCATGTGTGCGGTTCCACGACTCCTGTCGGTCAAAATTGTGCTTCAATGCCCGCTCCATGCTAGCCCCCATCCATGTTTGATGATCAAAAAACGTGCGATAGGAACCCGACCATGTGTCAAATACCGATGCCGGTGGACGTTGGTTTTCAATGATTTCTTGCATGGTTCCATCATATGCCCAATTCGGCTCATACGAGCGCTCCGTGTAATCAAAGAAATCTCCACCGTGTCCCCAAGTTGGACCCCCTTGGCCCACATCCATCAGCTTAACTTGCGGTTCATCCGCATAGTCTTCATCCCCACTTGGGGGTTCATCCTCACTTTCGGGCTCGTCCGCCTCGCCCGGTAGTAATACCCTTGCATCAACTTTTAAAGCTCGCCTCCTTTGACCCTCCGACTTCAACTTATGATAGCGTTCCGACTCATCATAAGTCCATCCAAAACCCATTCTCCTTATGTCAAATGGCTTGTGCGCTTTTGTTGCCCCTTGTCTTCCGGTGTGATAGCTTTGAACATTTTCAATAACCCCGTGATCATCCGACAATATGGAATGATACTTATTCCCATCTTATTCCGACATATCCAAACATTGTTCATTACCAAGTATCGAAACGGAAAACGAGGCGACCCATGCATCAATGAGTAAAGAATGGGTATCTCTTGAAACCACACTTCTTGCTTATCACCTTTCCTTGGGATCACATTTAAAACGCAAATTGTAAGCAATAGTTTTGCCTCAACCTTTAAATTCCTTCTATACAATGTGCCACTAAAGGTACCCGGTAGGAACAACGCGGCCAACATGTCGTTCCACCTTGGGTGTGCCTCCAGTTTGAGAAACAACTCATCAAGACTCGGTATCGTATAGTCACGTGCAGGCAAGCTATCATACTTTCCCAACTTCTTCAACGTGTCGAATGACATCTCCACATCTATCCCTTTCACAGTGCCCGTTAACTTCATTTGAGACAGCCGATCGTATTTGTTGCATTTAAGAGTGGCCATCCACTCCTGAATCTCATTCATGAACAAATTCTTATTATCCATATCATAGCAACTTAGCGCCGCCTCCCAACCCAACCCAAGGCACGAAACTTAGCAAACACGTTGAACGGACCAAACTCCACTTCTCTCACTTCTCTTTCACAGATGAACGCAACTGCTTTTTCTTTTAAACGGTTCATGCGACCATTAAACAATGTAGGCTTCCATTCTTCTGGTTGATCATCCAACGGACCTGCTTCCCATATTGGTTTGTCCGTCGGGTCTAATTCTATATATTCCTCTTCCTCGCTATCGTCATCCCTTCCTAAATATCTCCGCTTCTTCGGTTGTTGTTTAGGTTGTTTGCCTTTTGAAGAACTAGCTCCCGCTTTCGCCTTCGTTCTCACCATTTCCTACACATACCACAAACACAACACAACAAAACAAACACAAAAATCAGTCCCCTTTTTCTCAAAAATCCCCACACTTGCTTGTTACTATGGTTGTAGGTGCTAGAGAGCACAAAGTTTCATATGTCGTTTTCACAAAATTTGGGCATGGTGCCTCTACAATGTAAAGGTTCCCAAAAGTTCACAAATTTAACATCAATCCTACATCTACAACCATAACACTTTCTCAATGAACAATTTTTATGAAATAAACTAAGAACAAGCAAGTGTGTGAAACAAATAACACTAATAACCTTCATCTTCACAATGCATCATCAAAAATAAAGTAAAAACATCACATACCTTGGATTGAAGATGCACAAACACAAGAACATCAAAAGCTCCAAAAACCCCCAAAAATTCGACACCTAGGGTTTGACAATCGGCCAAGAAAACAAGTTTTTCTTGAAAATCTCTCCTCAAAATCAGAAAGTTCATGAAATTTCAGGCAAGATAGACCCAAAAATCACTTGATTTGGCTAAAAATTGAGAAAGATATGAGGATTTTAAGGTTTGAAAGTTGTGGGGTTTCTTAGGGATTTTGTGGGGTTGAAGAAAGTGAAAGAAGATAATGTGTGGAAGAGAGAAGAGGCAGAAATCGTGTGGTTGGGGCTAATTGCACGTGAGTTATTTTTTATTTTATTTTTTATAAAAGCTGAAACTGAAACGCCCCATAAACTTACCGTAATTTACGGTAGGTCTCTGGCACAAACACCCACCGTAAGGCAGTAGCCATCCTGCGTAAGGAACCAGAAATCCCAAGGCTATCGTAAATTACAGTTGCCACCGTAATTTACGGTGGCACCTGGGAGTTTTTGGTTCGCTAGAAATTCAGATTTTCAATGTTTTTGTTGTTGTTTATTTAGTTTTATAGTTTTTATGTTTTTATAATTTTTCAAAAGCATGGAAAAATTACCCTACCCCTTCGAAAATCCCGTGTTGTCCTCAACACTATGCTAGGACTATTCGTATGAACGTCCCCACACTTGTTTCAAACACGAGCTTCAAGCGAATACGGTACTTATGCAAACTAAACAAAACAAAATAAACTAACTATGTACACAACAAACCTGGGCCTCTTATGGTTGTTCTTCATCTACCGGGCGTAGGATGTAGCCCACTTTATCAAGCTCTAAATTATTGATGTCGTTTCCTTCCAAGTATAGCTTTAACCGATGTCCATTCACCGTTTGTTGCTTGTTGGTTTGCTCATCTTGAATATCCACATCCCCAAATCTACCGATTCGCCGAATGACATATGGGCCCATCCATTTGCTTTTTAATTTGCCTGCAAACATCTTTAATCGTGAATTATACAACCACACCTTTTGACCCACTTCAAAAGTCTTCTTTCTCAGCTTTGCATCATGGACTCTTTTAAGCTTATCCTTGTATGCCGATGCACACTCGTAAGCTTCGTCTCGAATTTCTTCTATCTCACTTAGTTGTAACTTTCGCATCTTCCCCGCTTCATCATAGTCTACATTCACCATTTTGATTGCCCAATTCGCCCGATGAGCTAACTCCATTGGTAAGTGACAACCCTTTCCATACACCATCCGGTAAGGTGTTGTGCCAATTGGAGTTTTGTAGGCCGTCCGGTATGCCCACAATGCATCATCTAGTTTACTTGACCAATCCTTCCTATCCGTTCTAACCGTCTTCATGAGAATTTCTTTAATTTGACGGTTGGACACTCCGACTTGTCCACTTGTTTGCGGATGATACGGTGTAGCAATCCGGTGGTTCACATTATACCACTTCAACAGTTTTCCGAAATTGAAATTCTTGAAATGCGACCCACCATCACTAATGATAACTCTCGGAATACCAAAACGGGCAAAGATGTTGGATTGAACAAATTTACAAACAACTTAATGGTCATTTTTCCTTGTTGCAATAGCTTCAATCTACTTCGAGACATAGTCCATCGCCACTAAAATGTATAAGAACCCATTGGAATTCGGGAAGGGACCCATAAAGTCAATGACCCACACATCAAATATCTCAACAACCAAAATCAGTTGCAAAGGCATTTCGTCCCTCTTTGCAATACTTCCCATTCTTTGGCAATTGACACAATTCCTTGCAAAATCGCACGCATCCTTGAAAATTGTGGGCCAATAAAACCCACACGAAAGAACCCGATAGCCCATTTTATGACCGCTAAAATGACCTCCACAAGCGGATGAGTGGGCATGAGTCAAGATCTCTAACACCTCCGTTTCGGGGACACACCATGAATGACTTGATCGGGCCCAATCTTGAAAAGGTCTGGCTCATCCCAAATGTATTGCTTCACTTGGACCATAAATTGTTGTCTTCTTTTCTTGGTCCAATGATTTGGGATTGCACCCGTGGCTAGATAGTTCACAGAGTGGGCATACCATGGTGCAACGAAATTAGACACGGCTAGTAGTTGCATATCGGGAAACCTTTCGTTTATCTCACTCAAATCATCAATCCCTTCCACCGGAATTCAAGACAAGTGATCCGCCACTACATTTTCACTTCCTTTCTTGTCTCAAATTTCTAAATCGAATTCTTGTAGCAATAACACCCAACGGATGAAACGGGGCTTCGCATCTTTTTTCTCCATCAAATACCGGACCGCACTATGGTCCGAGTACACAACCACTTTGCTTCCCCAAATGTAAGAATGGAACTTATCCAAAGTATACACCACCACTAATAACTCCTTTTCGGTTGTGGTGTAATTTAGTTGTGCTTCGGACAACGTCATTCTTGCATAGTAAATCACCACCGGCTTTTTATCAATTCTTTGAACCAAAACTGCACCAATTGTAGTGTTGCTCGCGTCACACATGATTTTGAATGGTTTTGACCAATCCGGTGGTTGCAAGATGGGAGCTTTCACCAAGTGTTCCTTCAAAACGTTAAATGCTTGCAAACATTCATTAGTAAAATCAAAAGGGACATCTTTTAACAACAAATTACATAAAGGTTTGGTAATTACACTAAAACCTTTAATAAACAGTCTATAAAAACCCGCGTGTTCCAAAAATGACCTTACCCATTTCACATTTTTCGGTGGCGGCAAAGATGATATTACCCGTATTTTTGCCTTATCCACCTCCACACCCCTCTCCGAAATCACATGGCCTAACACAATACCCTCTTGCACCATAAAATGACTTTTCTCCCAACTAAGCACCAAATTTTTCTCAACACATCTTTTTAAAACTTTTTGTAACTCGTTGAGACAAGATTCAAAGCTAGTGCCAAAAATTGAAAAGTCATCCATAAAAACTTCAAGCGACTCTCCAACCATGTCCGAGAAAATACTCATCACACATCGTTGGAAAGTTGCCGGTGCATTGCACAAGCCAAATGGCATTCGCCTAAAGGAAAAAGTGTCATATGGACAAGTGAAGGTGGTCTTGTGTTGGTCATCCGGGTGTATTGCGATTTGATTGTAACTCGAATACCCGTCCAAAAAGCAGTAATATTTTTGACTCGATAATCTTTCAATGGTTTGGTCAATAAAAGGCAGCGGGAAATGGTCCTTAGAAGTGGCGGTTTTCAATTTGCGGTAATCAATACAAACACGCCACCCGGTGACCAGTCGGGTGGCTATTTGTTCATCATTTTCGTCTTTGATTACTTAAATGCCGGCCTTCTTAGGCACAACTTGGGTAGGACTTACCCAAGCACTATCCTAAATAGGATAGATAACTCCCGTGTCTAACCACTTAACTACCTCTTTTTTTACCACTTTCCATATGTTCGGATTTAATCTTCGTTGTGCTTCCCTTGTTGGTTTTGCCTCTTCGGTGGTGATGATTTTTTGCATAACGATTGATGGACTAATTCCTTTTAAATCGGAAATCGTCCATCCTATAGCTCCTTTGTTTGCTTTCAAGACTTCCAATAGAGCTTGTTCTTGTGCCATCTCTAAATTAGAGGCAATAATAACCGGTAGAGTGTCATTATCGCGTAAAAATGCGTACTTAAAATGGCTTGGTAAGTCTTTGAGCTCCAATTTTGGTGGTTCTTCCAATGATGGTTTGGTACCCGAATTAATTTCCACCGGCAAACTTTCAAATTGGTGGGTCCATGGCGGTCGACCCTCCTTCAATGCCATAGCATCTTGTTTCTCCTCTTCAACCCTTAGTGCACAAGCATGTACGTGTTCAGAAAAATCACAAACACACATATCCATACTATCCTCCTCATACTCATGCGGGTTGCATCCGTCGACTAAATCTGCCATGAAACACTCATCAACACCATTAGAGTTAGAATTGTTAGTAAAACATTCAATCTCATTTTTCGATTTTCAAAAGTCATGTCGACCGTACCAAATCGACAATCAATCACGACATGCGCGGTGCTAAAAAATGGCCGACCCAAAATAACATTTTGTTGTTGTTTTGGGTCCGTGGATGAGTAGTCTAAAACTAAAAAGTCATCCGGGTAGTAAAACTCATCAATTTTCACTATTACATCTTGAACCATCCCCCGAGGTAGCTTATGAGATAAATCGGCTAACACAACCATTGTTTCTACCCTTGCTAATGGACCAAAGTTGTATTGGTCATATAAGCCTCCCGGTAAAATGCTCACTCCGGCTCCAAGATCTAGTAACGCCTTTGACATTTGAAAATTACCAACTTGAATATTTATTAATGGTGTACCCGGATCCTGGAGCTTAGGAGGAAGCTCCCCATTCAATACTACACTCACTTGCCCTGTTAAATCGACCCTGCTTAGGCATCTTTTTCTTTTGTTGCCTTTTTTGTGTGCACAATTCTTTTAAAAATTTAGCATAGGCAGGTACTTGTTTTATTGCATCAAGTAATGGAATGTTAACTTTAACTTGTTTGAAAATGTCCCACAACTCCTCTTTTTGGGGACCCCTTGATGAAATAAAATTTTTCAAATCCGGGTCAAGTAGAGCCGATGGAAACGGGACTTGACTCGGCTCCCCTTCATCTTTTTTATCTTTTTCATTTTCACCCAACCCTGGTTTTATAACATGTGATTCTTTAGACACAACCGGTGAAACTTCGTCTTCTTCACTTTCATTACCCGTTAAATCCTCAACCACCCCTTCAACTAAACTCGGTGACAAATTGGCTTTAAATTCTTTGCCACTTCTTAACACACTAACATGATTAATATTAACATTATTACCTCGAAGGATTTATCTTAGTGTCGCTAGGAAGTTGCCCCTTGCTTTTCTTCAACTCCACCACATCGGTTGCTAATTGACCCATTTAGATTGTTAGTGTTTGAATGCTTTTATCACGAACTTCATCTTTTTGTATCCGGACTTCATCAAGTTGATTCCTTTTTTGCATGTCTTGTTGCATAGCCTGGAGCATGTCCATAACCTCATTCCCGCTTGATGAAGTTTGACCCAAACCACTTTGACCCGTTTGTTGAAATTGCCCTTGGTAGCCATAATTATTTCCACCCCGATAGTTACATTGATTGAATTGTTGACGAGGTGCAAAATTACCTTGAGCTCCTTGGAAGTTTGGGTTAGCTTGGTTCGCCAGGTTCTCATAACGGAAGTTAGGATGATTTCGTAACCCGGGGTGGTATGTGTTCGAGTTCATGTTAAAGTTTCAACCACCCCCTTGAATAGCGTTCACCTCTTCCACTTGATCTTCAACCACTCCTACTAAACACACTTCAGCCGAGTGGCCTATTTCATTGCAATTAGTGCACACGTTGTACACTTGATTTGTGGTTTGAACGCCTCCACTCTCTACCCTATGCACTTGTGGCCTTGCTATTACATGTCTTGCCCATCTTGAGGATTGAGCCTTCCTTTGTGAAGTAACCGCCATTTGCTCTAAGAATGCCCAATCATCATGTTCAAAGTTTGTACCGAACGTTCCGTTAATGATCTACATCAAGTCGCGAGCATCCTCCGAACTCAACCCTTTATGAAACGCGTTCAACAACTCCCAAAGTTGTATACCGTGATGGGGACAATTCCTTAACATCATATTGAATCTTTCAAAAGCCTCATGAAACATTTCCCCCGATTGTTGTTGGAAGCTTCTCAAACCTCTACTTGCATCGTTGGTCTTTTGAGAAGCGTAAAACTCGTCCAAGAAAATTTGTTGCATGTCGGCTCATGTAAAAATCAACGCGGATGGCAAGGTATGAAACCATCTTTTCTCTTTATCTTCCAATGAAAATTGGAAGAGAACAAACTTGATATCATCCGATGAGAACCCTTGACCGCCAATAGTGTTGCATATGGAGTCATATGTCTCCAAATGAAAGTAAGGTTCTTCCGTTGCTAACCCCTTAAACTTTGGTAAATTTTGGAGAGCGGTTGTTCTAACCTCAAAAGTTCTTCCATCCGCATGATGAGGAATGACCACCGGAGACGGATTGTTAGTGATAATGGGTCGGAAATGAGCTTCGATTCCCCGTACTACCTCCCGGTGATGTCTTCGAGGGGCGTCCAATGGTGCTCTTGGTTGACCCATTTGCCCTTGCATAGGCCCTTGAGGTGCAAATGGTGGCTGAAATTGGTATTGTTGGAATGGTGGTTGTTGCATTGGCCTTTGTAATTGCGGTTGTGTATTTTGTGGACGCACTTGATGTAAAGGCGTAGGACGTTTCAATTGTGGCCCTTGTGGTCGAATGTGTTGTATTCCAACCGGTAGCCTACCCATGTCTTGAATTTGTTGTAGCGGTTGACTTTGTTGACCCGCTCCTCCTTGAGGTCCCAAATAACCTCCATCACACCCATAATAAAATCCTTCTTCTTCGTACCCCCTAAAATCTTCTTCATAACCATCATCATATCCATCCCCTTGAACACCCGAGGATTGCACAAATGGAAAGGATGAATATTGAAAACCCGGTTGCTTCGGTGGTCGGTATGTAGAGGTAGCATGAACGACGACTGAGCTTTGTGGTAATGGGTGGGTAGAAGATGATCGACCCGTAGTTGGGAAAAAATGTGTAAGCGGTGAAATTGTGGTAGAGAGGTTATAAGTAAGAGTAGGTTCAACTTCGGTAGTAATAGGTGATGTGGTGTTGGTTGGTGTAACGTCATGTGGTGGAGTAGGATTGGTAGTGGAATTAGGCATGGTGGTATTTGGTGAAGATTGTGTTGTTGTAGGAATGAAAGTTAATGTTATTTGACCCGTAGTGGGTGGTACTTGGGTTTCTTGCATGATGTTTCTTGGTGTAATGGGTGAAGTGGGTGAACTAATGATCTTGTTTTCTCGTACCAAAAGTCGGTTTTGCTTTAGCGTTCTTTCAATTTCCGGATCAAATGATAGCGGTGATGACTTGTGAGAACCCCTAGTATGCATACACTTAAAGTACCTGCACACTAACACAACCAGCGTAAACCCGAAAATAACAAAACAAAACTACTAAATTAACACACTTTGCGCACTACTCCCCGGAAACGACGCCTAAATTTGACGTGTTGTCATAGTCACACACAAATTTAATCCAATTACAACTAATAGATAGCAGCAAGTGGGTATCGAACACAGGGAGTTAGTGGAAAGTGTGTTGATTATATAGCTTTGTGAATTAACTACAATTAAACTAATTTGCAGAAATTAAAATTCAAGAGTTTGGATTGTTGGTTTTAAGAACTAAATTATTAACTAATTGCAAATAAAAATTGGATTGTTAATCAGATTATAAGAGAATGACCATCTTAGGTTCCGGTTTCCATTAACAATTGTGCATAAGTCCAACTAGAAAGAGTTACATAGACATAACTCATGCATAAATGTTTGTTGTGATAAAAGGGAACAAAGTACTCGGATTATATTAACGCGAGGTTGTTACCCGATGATCAATTAATCAATATCTAACCCTAACCCTTCCCGTGATATATCGTTTGTCAATGACACCAAGAACGTACAATTTAGACTAGCATCAAAACATCAATTAACAAGTTACAATCAAGCATTCATACACCATAATAAACAGAGCAAACAAACCAAGTTCATTATTCTAGAAATAAGATTCAAAGCACAAAATTCATAAAGAAAACCTTCACCTAAGATGATCACCGAAAGTTTAGCCTAACATAGTTTGGTGAATCATCATTCTGTCACACCCCCAAAATCCACAAGCGGAGTATCACCGCATGGAGGCATGACTGACCAGAATCCAGCCACCAATCATATTGAACAATGCAATTAAGTAAATAAAACCAAACCCAATATAATTGGTGTTCAAAAGAAACCAAACATGTTTAAGTAATCAGCGGAAGCATAGTACGTAAAACCTAAACATAAGTTCAATAAGTTCATAAAGTTCAAATGTTAAGCATGGGACATAACAGTCTATATCCCACAACGACCTCTCCTCCTCGTGCAAGCTCCATAAGCATCTAACGACCTGCAAGGCATGTAACAAGGAGTCAACAACAATGTTGAGCGAGTTCACAGTTGGTTGTTTAGTTTTAAAAGTTTGTTTTGAAAACCATAAGTTGTTTCGTAAACCACGAGTTAACCAGTATCTTTGTTTTTTCCCAAACCATATCCATAATCAGTGGGGGCTTCCCCATGTGAACCACTAGACCGTTACCATATCGACAACTGACGAAAGTAAGTTGTGCCCTAAGTCAATGACTATTATCATTGACTGAGTGCCCAGATCCATTAGTACACGCCCGTCCTACCGGCACGGTGTGAGGCTTGTCAACCCTAATAGCGCAATTAACTAATGACCCGCTTGCCATTGGCCCGGCGATTAAGTCGATATAAAAATGAGGGACTTAATGATAGAGTTTTGTCTAGTAAGTTTAAGGTTGTTGTCCAACCCAAGGAGGACGAACGTACGTATTCTACCCAAGGAGAATACGCAGGGTTAATATTGGCATCCTACCCATGGAGGATGGCGGTACATATCCTACCCAAGGAGGATATGCAGGTTCCGTTCTAGTTCTTTAACCCATTCCCAACCACCGAGAATCCCATGCCTTAGAAAGAGTGTGAACTCACCTCGGTTTGCTCCGTTGAACTCTTTAAAATAGCTAACGGTCAAGGTTGGTCAATCACGTCCTAATATGATTACCATTTAGTTTATTAATAATTTCAATTAAAGCACAAAGTTCCTACACGGATGTATCACATAATATGAAATCACTTTAACTGATCATGCCCATACATACCTCCCTCCTATAACTACTCAAGAGCAAGCATACGAGATCTCACATAACACTTTTATTGACATACAACAAGTTGGATCATTATCGGACAACACAACCGACATTTAGACACGCGAATCACCATATACATCGTTTCAGCTTTAACATCTAAAACATGGTTGTTTTCTAGTAATTTAATAAAATAGTTAACTTATTCCAAAAATTCCTAAGGTTTTACATAATGTTTCAAACAACCCAAATATCACTGTGTAAAAATATTGGGATCCAATTCTTTACCCATTATTTTATAAAAATCATTTACCGGGCTGCAATCAGTTTAGTCACTTTCTGACTGCAGTCCACGGAAAAATTCATTTGAAATTCATTGTATGTTCAATTGACAAAATTCCAGTGGGAGAATTACAATGACATCAGTGGCCATCTACAGTACAAATTTCATGACCTAATTCTACACAGATTTTAAGTTATGATGAAAAACATAACACAAATTTTCTGTAGTAAAAACCCATCTTTTGCTGCTGTACTAAATGGACCTTTAAAAATAGTAAACGGCCTCAAAAAAATATTATTCCAGCGCCATTTGATTCGTTTTTCGAAAACACATAATTTAGACTTCAGAAAATCAATTTTTCGATTTATAACAGTCCATTTACAGCCAACTGAAGTTGGTTGTAAATGTTACTCAGCATCCTGCTAATCGCTTAAACGTTACTAAAACATGCACATATGATCACAACACCTTCTAACAACATCATCTTAACAATATTTTATCATGTATCATCATATTTCATCTCATGATTCAAGATTCAAGATTCAAGTCTTTTAGTGTTATAGTTATTTCATCATAATACATCCTTTAACTACTAAAAATAGGAAGTAACCAAGAGTTAACAAGAAGCTTACAACTAGCTTTAAGCTAGGGAAGAACACAAGGGAAAAAGATGATGAAAATGATGAATGGATGCAAGAGATGAAAGCTCCTTGATGATCCACAAGCTTCAAGCTCCTTTAATCACCTTCTAGTACTTGAGATGAGCTTAAAAATGGGTAGAGGAAGGTTGCAAGGTGGTGGTGGTGACGGTTCTAAGGTGAGCCGAGAGGGAGAGGGAGAGGGACAGTATGAGGGAGGTGGTGTGAAGTTTGTAAGATATGAAATGATCCTTGTAATCTATGCTCCATAGTTATTAGATTTCTTACAATATCTTGGCAATATACTCAAGCAACAAATCTAAATAAAATAATGAAATGAAATCTAGTGGTGGGGTCCTCTTGTGGGCCGTAAATCATCAAGGGGGGGGGGGGGTAAGTGTAACTTGATGGTAAGTAGGTAAATATTTAGGAGGTTATGTGTAATATCTAGTGTTATGTGTGCATGGAACCTTTTATAATGTGTTGGGGGTATTCGGGGACCATAACTAGTTCAAAAATAATAAAACAATGTTTCCGGCAAAATTTTGGTGTTCCGGGTAATGTCCGGTTGTTCGGTTAGATACCGTTTCGTTAAAGTGCTAAGTTATTCCGTATAGTGTCTTTTATGTAACTATTTGTAACACTTTTAATTCCGAACACTTAGGGAAGCATTTAGGACCATTTAGTCAATTTTCTACAGAAGACTAGTATGTATGTATGATACAGAAATCATAAAGCAGTTACGTCATCAGTTGTAATTAAGCACAATCATTAAGCACACTTTAATATTAATTAATCGTACGGATACCTGTAGTTATGAGGGTTGTCACATTCTCCCCCTATTAAGAAAATTTCGTCCCGAAATTTAGCACGTGGTTACTGAGGAAGCTAGTTAAGTTGCGTGGTTTCCTGGTTTTCCTGGGGTGTCACATCATCCCCCCGTTGGTTTGGAATTTCGTCCCAAAATGCCGCAGTAGCTTCAGCCTCAGTAGTGGTTGCACTTTTCCTAAACAACTGGGGATACTTGAGTTTCATTTGGTTTTCTCATTCCTAGGTATACTCTGGGCCACGACGGGAGTTCCAACGAACTCGAACAAGAGGTATTCTGGTACGCTTGAGAACCTTAACATCTCGATCAGTAATATCTACTGGTTCCTTGACGAATCGTAGCTGATCATCGATAGTGAGCTCCTTGAGAGGAACTATGAGGGTCTCTTCTGACAGACACTTCTTCATATTCGACACATGGAAAACATTGTGAACTGCTCTGAGTTCTGCCGGTAAATTCAGCTTGTAGGCCACCTTGCCAATTTTCTCAATGATTTTGAAGGGTCCAACATATCACGGGTTGAGTTTGCCTCGTTTGCCAAAATAAACTACACCTTTCCAAGGTGAGACTTTAAGTAGCACTCGATCCCCAACCTGGAACTCGATAGCCAGAAAATGTGCAGACTTGGTCAGTCTGCTAGAGTAGAAAACTACTTCCTTTAGGTAGACGTTTGCTAGAGTAGAAAACTTATCTGTTTCCTTGATAGCCAGAAAATGTGCAGACTTGGTCAGTCGATCCACGATCACCCAAATGGTATCATTTCCGCATTGGGATCTAGGCAGGCCAGTAATGAAATCCATGGAAATTTGCTCCCATTTCCATTTAGGTATCTCTGGTTGTTAAAGTAGGCCTGATGGTTTCTGGTATTTGACCTTGACCCTAGCACAAGTCAAGCATTTACTGACGTTGGTTGTTATGTTGGCTTTCATACTAGGCCACCAATACGTAGTCTTGAGATCGTGGTACATCTTATCCGAACCAGGATGTACTGAATAACGAGACTTGTGTGCCTCATCCATCACAAGCTCACGTAGATTACCATAGAGTGGAACCCAAATACGCCCTGTTACGTAATAAGCACTGTCTTCCTTTTGTTCTAGCCGTTTCTTCGATCCTCGCAGGGACTCAGCCCTTGAGCGGGAAGGCTAGAGTGAATGGTAAGCTGTAACGCACGTACACGCTTTGGTTTAGGCTCTTTTCGGCTGAGGGCGCCAGCCACCACATTGGCTTTGCCCGGATGGTACTTGATCGCACATTCGTAGTTATTTAGGAGTTTGACCCATCCACGCTGTCGCATATTCAACTCCTTCTGTTCGAGGATATGCTGGAGACTCCTGCGATCGGTGTAAATAGTGCACTTGGTACCGTACAGGTAATGCCTCCATATCTTTAGTGCGAAAACAACGGCTCCCAGCTCCAGATCGTGTGTAGTGTAGTTCCTTTCGTGAACCTTAAGTTGGCGTGATGCATAAGCAATGACTTTATCTCGTTGCATCAACACACAACCCAGTCCTTGGATGGAAGCGTCGCAATAAACCACAAACTCGTCTGTGCCTTAAGGCAATGAGAGGATTGGTGCACTACAAAGTCTACCCTTTAAGTGCTGAAATGCAGATTCCTGTGCATCACCCCATCGATAGGTGACACCCTTCTAAGTTAGTGAGGTGAGAGGTTGCACAATCTTGGAGAAATCCTTGATGAACCTTCTGTAGTAGCCCGCCAAACCTAAGAATTGGCGGATTTCTGTTGGTGTATGGGGTGCAGGCTAGTTCTTGATCGAGTCTACCTTGGATGGATCAACATGTATCCCATCCTCATTTACCACGTGGCCTAGGGAATGTACTTCACGAAGCCAAAAGTCGCATTTCGAAAACTTGGCGTAAAGCTGCTCTGCTCGAAGAAGTTCCAGAATAAGTCGTAGAGGTTGCTCGTATTCCTCCTGACTCTTCGAATAGATCAGAATGTCGTCAATGAAAACAATAACAAACTTATCCAGATATGGTTTGCACACTCGGTTCATGAGATCCATGAAGACTGCAGGTGCGTTTGTCAACCCGAAAGGCATGACCAGAAACTCGTAATGGCCGTAACGAGTTCTGAATGCTGTTTTGGAGACATCCTCATCTCGGACTCTCAGCTGATGGTATCCCGATCTCAAATCAATCTTAAAGTAATAGCTCGACCCTTGCAACTGGTCGAACAAGTCGTCTATACGTGGGAGGGGATAACGATTCTTCACAGTCACCTTGTTGAGTTCGCGATAGTCAATACACATTCTAAAAGTACCGTCTTTCTTATTCATAAACAAGACTAGAGCTCCCCAGGGTGAAGAGCTAGGACGAATAAAACCCTTGTCCAAGAGGTCTTGTGTCACACCCCCAAAATCCACACGCGGAGTATCACCGCTTGGAGGCGTGACTGACCAGGATCAAGCCACCAATCATATTGAACATAGTAAGTATTAAATGTAAAGCAATCAAACCAATATGAAAGGTGTTCAAAACATATGTATAAATTCAACGTTTAGCGGAAGCATAAATAAACCCAATCATAAGTAACAATTTAAATGTTTAAATGTTGTTCATAACATCCACAAACTGTGCCCACAACGACCGTGCCTCCCGTGCAAGCTCCATAAGTACCTAAGGTCCTGCAAGGCATGTAACAGAGAGTCAACAACTAGTTGAGCGAGTTCACAGTGAGTTTGTTTAGTTATAGTGTTCATAATGTAGTTCGTATGTTCATTTAGTAATCATGTATCGTATGTATCGTATCGCGGCCCTCTAGGCATGTTTGCGAAGTATAGTGGGGATTTCCCATGTTTGCTAGACTAGGTATAGTAGTATCGCGGCCCTTCCTGGCATGTTTGCGAAGATTAGAGTATATAGTTCGCGGCCCTTCTTAGGCATGTGTGCGAAGATTGTCATAATATCGCGGCCGACCCTTGGCGTGTGTGCGAAGATCGTTTAAATTAGTATAACCAGTCTAGTCTGTTCTTATCCATAATCCTTCCTCTCCCGGGAATCATATATCTAAGTTCCATAAACTGAACGAATAAATAATCCAACCCATTCCCATCCTGGGAATCCCATGCCTTGGCTGTGTGAACTCACCTTGGTTTGCTCGGTATGCTAAGTGTATGCTCGCAAGTAATCAATCACGTCCTAAAGTATGCACGTATGTGAAATCAGTTTGCGTTCAAGTTGTGCACGTATAAACATGTAACACGTAATCACAATCATATACAAGATGGTTACACTTAGCAGCAGTTAAATATTCCAGTTAACACTTAACAGAATTAACCCAAGTTACTGTGCAGATTCTGTTCGGCGAAACACACATAATGGCGAAACACAAATTGACGAAACACTTCTGTTCGGCGAAACACATATAGTGACGAAACACATATAGTGACGAAACACACTCTGTTTCGTCGTGGCTTTGCTTGGCGAAACAGGATTCCAATTCGTCGACGACTCTTGGCGAAACACATTCTGTTTCGCCGAGGTTCCTGTTTCGTCGAATGTCTGATTCGTAGACACAGTTACAGCAGTTACGAAATACACAAAAACCCTAATCATGTTAGCAGCCGACATCAATATTATCAATCATGCAGTAATCATTCAACACAGAATCATTGTAACATCATCATAGCATAACCATCGAACCACTTTAACGTCTAGCATGAACCCTAGCTCACGTATACAACATATCGATTACAACATCACATCATCAAACCCTATCAAGATGCTAACTTGCATTCAGAATCAGATCATAATAACAACATCCAGAACCGAGTATTCAATCATATTAAGTTTCGCATAAAACCATCTATATCCGACTACAATATTCATATCGAAATCCATATCATCATCATTATAACAAGAACCCTAATATTTAACATGTATCAGTTTCAGATATACATCATCAAAGCAGAATCACATGACACATAAACACGTACACTGATGAAAGATCAATCAAGACACATAGATTTACTAACCGAGATGATGGTTTTATCGCACAAGGGTTTCCGGTGGGTTCTAGTTCGCCGTCACAGTGAGAGAGCTCTAGGGTTTCGGTTGTGTTGATAGAAAGTGTAAAATGATGATGTTTTACGTAAAAATACACAGAATAACGTTCTGGGCCCAAGCTGGGCTTCGGCAGATCTGGGCTCGGCGAAACAGTTTGTTTCGTCGAGTCGTATACGGCGAAACATATCCTGTTTCGTCGGGAATGGTTATGGCGAAACACACTTGTGTTTCGTCGAGTTCTATCTTATGTTGACAGTTTATGTTTCACGACATGTTATACAATCAAACACATAATCAAGCAAACACACTAGGTTTTATCATAACACAACCATATAGTCAAAGTCAACGTGCATTTAATGCGAATAAAGAATGTCGGAAATTCGAGTTGTCACATTATCCCCAACTTGAAAGAAATTTCGTCCCGAAATTTAGCCTGCGGTTACTGAGGAAAGCTAATGGTGTGACGTTGTTTACCTGTATTGTATCGCGGCTCCCCGAGCATGTTTGCGAAGATTACTGGTTTTCCTGGGATGTCACATTATCCCCCCGTTGATTTGGAATTTCGTCCCAAAATTCTGCATTGGTAGCTTCAGCCTCAGTAGTAGTTGCATTGGTTCCGAATAACTGGGGATATTTGAGTTCCATTTGATCTTCGCGCTCCCAGGTGAACTCTGGGCCGCGGCGGGAGTTCCAACGAACTCGTACAAGAGGGATTCTCGTGTTCTTGAGGACCTTAACATCCCGGTCCGTGATTTCAACAGGTTCCTCGACGAAGTGCAACCGCTCGTCGATAGTGAGTTCCTTTAAGGGAACTATGTGGGTCTCATCTGACGTACACTTCTTCAGATTCGACACGTGAAAGACGTTGTGAACTGCACTGAGTTCAGGTGGTAAGTTCAGTCTGTAGGCCACTTTGCCTATTTTCTCAATGACTTCGAAAGGTCCAACATATCGTGGATTTAGTTTGCCGCGCTTGCCAAAACGAACCACACCCTTCCAGGGTGAAACTTTAAGTAGCGCTCGATCCCCAACTTGGAATTCGAGTAGTTTCCTGTCTAAATCAGCGTATGCTTTCTGACGGTCACGAGCTGCCGCCATGCGTTGTCGTATTTGTGCAATCTTTTCAGTAGTATCAACTACCATTTCTGGACCTGTGATCTGACTTTCCCCCACCTCTGCCCAACAAAGAGGTGATCGGCATTTACGCCCGTACAATGCCTCGAATGGAGCAGCTTTGATGCTTGTGTGGTAGCTGTTATTGTATGAAAATTCCACAAGTGGCAAATGTCTTTCCCAACCATTGCCAAAGTCTATTACGCACGCCCGAAGCATGTCTTCTAGAGTTTGAATAGTGCGCTCAGACTGCCCATCTGTCTGAGGGTGATAAGCTGTGCTCATGTCTAATCGAGAGCCAAAAGATTTGTGCATTGCTTGCCATAGTTCTGAAGTAAAACGTGCGTCTCGATCAGAGATGATAGAGGTTGGCACACCGTGCCTGGAGACCACTTCTTTCAAGTAGATGTCTGCTAGTGTAGAGAACTTGTCTGTTTCTTTGATGGCCAAGAAGTGAGCAGACTTTGTGAGTCGATCTACGATCACCCAAATAGTATCATTTCCGCGCTGAGATCTAGGTAGACCAGTAACAAAATCCATGGAAATTTGCTCCCATTTCCATTGTGGTATCTCAGGTTGTTGGAGTGGACCTGACGGTTTCTGATATTCTGCCTTGACTCTCGCACAAGTCAAGCATTTACTAACGTATGTGGCTATGTGGGCCTTCATGCTAGGCCACCAGTATGTAGTCTTAATATCGTGGTACATTTTATCCGAACCAGGGTGTACCGAGTAGCGAGACTTGTGAGCTTCATCCATTACCAGCTCGCGTAAGTTGCCATAAAATGGAACCCAAATGCGTCCTGTGACGTAGTAAGCACCATCTTCCTTTTGTTCTAAACGTTGTCTTGAGCCGCGCAGGGCTTCAGCCCTGACATTATCTGGTTTCAATGCTTCTGTCTGAGCATCTCGTATCTGAGAAGGAAGGTTAGACTGTATGGTGAGTTGTAAAGCTCGCACGCGCTTAGGCGCAGTGTCTTTTCGACTGAGGGCGTCAGCCACAACATTGGCTTTGCCTGGATGGTACCTGATTGAGCATTCGTAGTCGTTTAGCAGTTCGACCCATCGTCGCTGTCGCATATTCAGTTCCTTCTGTTTGAATATATGTTCGAGGCTCCTGTGGTCAGTGTAGATAGCACATTTAGTGCCGTACAAGTAGTGTCACCATATCTTAAGTGCAAAAACAACCGCTCCCAGCTCTAAATCGTGCGTAGTGTAATTCCGCTCGTGAACCTTAAGTTGGCGCGAAGCATAAGCAATAACTTTATCCCGTTGCATCAACACACATCCAAGACCCTGGATAGATGCATCGCAGTAGACTACAAAATCGTCCGTGCCTTCAGGCAGTGAGAGGATAGGTGCGCTACAGAGTCTATCCTTTAAGTGTTGGAACGCTGTTTCCTGTGCATTACCCCAACGGTAAACAACACCTTTCTGTGTCAGTAGTGTAAGCGGTTGAGCAATCTTTGAGAAATCTTTGATGAACCTTCTGTAATAACCCGCCAAACCCAAGAATTGGCGTATTTCTGTTGGTGTGCGAGGTGCAGGCCAGTTCTTGATCGAATCCACCTTGGATGGATCGACATGGATCCCATCTTTGTTTACCACGTGGCCTAAGAAGTGGACTTCACGAAGCCAGAAGTCGCATTTGGAAAACTTAGCGTATAGCTGTTCCGTTCGTAGAAGTTCCAGTATAAGTCGTAGGTGCTGCTCGTGTTCCTCCTGACTTTTCGAATAAATCAGGATGTCGTCGATGAAAACAATGACGAACTTGTCGAGATAGGGTTTGCACACCCTGTTCATAAGATCCATAAATACGGCAGGCGCGTTCGTTAGCCCAAATGGCATGACCATAAACTCGTAGTGGCCGTAGCGTGTTCTGAACGCTGTTTTGGAGACGTCCTCATCCCGGACTCTCAGCTGGTGGTATCCTGACCTTAAGTCTATTTTGGAGTAGTAGCTCGACCCTTGCAGCTGGTCGAATAGATCATCTATGCGCGGAAGAGGATAACGATTCTTGATCGTCACCTTGTTGAGTTCACGGTAGTCTATACACATCCTGAACGTACCGTCTTTCTTCTTTACGAATAACACTGGAGCTCCCCAGGGCGAAGAGCTAGGACGTATAAAACCCTTTTCCAAGAGTTCTTGTAGCTGCTTTGACAGTTCTTCTAATTCAGTTGGAGCTAGACGATAAGGTGCTCGAGCTATGGGCGCTGCTCCTGGAGCGAGCTCGATCTGGAATTCGACTTGACGATGAGGCGGTAACCCAGGTAATTCCTCAGGAAACACTTGAGGAAAATCGCGTACCACTGTAATATCCTCAATCTTCTTCTCTTTCTTCGATGTATTAGTGACGAGAGCTAGAACAGCCGTGTGACCCTTGCGCAGACACTTCTGAGCCTTCAAGAAGGAAATGATGCCACTCACGACACCACTCTTGTCGCCTTGCACTTCGAGAGGTTCCTTGCCCGACCGAGGAATACGAATAACTTTTTCTTTGCATAAAATCTCCGCTTGTTGTTGAGATAACCAATCCATACCAATGACAACGTCAAAGCTACCCAAGGGTATAGGAATGAGATCAATGGAGAAAGTCTGACCAGCGAGGATAAGATTACACCCTTTAACTATGTGTGTGGCCTCTAGACTTTTACCGTTAGCTAACTCTACAACATGTTTGGTGTTTAAGGGAGTTGGTGCACGTTTTAACATTTCACTAGCTTTCAGAGACATGTAACTTGTATCCGCACCAGAATCAAATAGTACAGTAACATAAAAGTCGTCAAGAAGAAACTTACCCATAACCACGTTGGGATCATTCCTGGCATCACCCTGACCGATCACAAACATACGGCCTCTAGCACCATTGTTGTTATTGTTCCCACCGTTGTTGTTGTTCCCGTTGCCCTGATTGTTGTTGTTGTTATTGTTCTGGTTCTGGTTTAACTGGGGGCAATCCCGCTTGTAATGACCTTCAGCCCCACACTGGTAGCATCCCCTATTTCCATGCTGCTGCTGCTATGGCTGATTTCGTGGAGCAGGTGGTTGTTGTTGCTGGTTCTGATTCGCAGGTCGTGAACTCCTACAATCTTTAGCTTCGTGCCCGTTTTTGAGACATCTCTGACAGTAGGCCTTGCGACACTGACCACTGTGATGTTTGTAGCACCTGTTACACAGTGGATGATTTCCCCGATAACCACTCTGTCTCTGTCCACCAGAAGTTTGCTGACTTGGGCTCTGGTAGTCATTAGTTTTGCGTTGCTGAGCCTGAGATTGAACTATAGCTGATCCTTTGCTGGAATCCCCATCCCATTTCCGCTTGTTGTCACTGGGAGTAGCAGGAGTGACCGGAGTAGTAGCGGTAGTAGTAGTGCTGATGCGTTCAGGCAACTTGTTCTGCTCCACCGCCTGATCCGTGAGACGGTGAGCCAGCTGTACAACCTGCTGATAAGTGGCGAGGTTTGCTGAAGTGACGTGACTCTGGATCTCTGGCACTAGACCCTTGAGGAACCATTCGATTCGCTTGATTGGAGGGTCCACCATCGTAGGACACAATAGAGCAAGTTCATTAGATCTTTTGGTGTATGCCTCAATCTCTGACCCCTTCATCTTGAGATTGAAAAACTCGACCTCCAGCTTATGAATATCATCCCTGCTGCAATATTCTTCTTTGATCATTTCCTTAAAGTTGTTCCATGGGGTAGCGTTAGCAGCAACCAACCCCAGCATTTGCACCTGAGCTTTCCACCATGTGAGAGCTAAACCCTCTAGGGTACCGGTGGCATACTTCACCCTGCGTGCCTCAGGGCATTCACACATTTCGAATACAGTCTCGATCTTTTCAAACCAGTGGAGGAGTCCGACTGCTCCCTCCGTGCCGCTGAAAGTACTGGGACGACAGTCCATGAACGTTTTGAAAGTGCAAACAGGTGCTTGACCTGTTGTGTGCGTAAGAGTAAACAAAAATTTTAGCACAAGAGTTGGTTTAGGAATGTAGGATCTAAGGACCCTAGTGTGAGTTTCAACTGCAGGGTATACCTCCTGCTTGTGCGGCTGCAACTGCCGCAGTAACTTGTTCAGCGATGAGAGCCGTCAATTGGGCTTGTGTCATGTTGATACGTCCAGACATGATCTTCATAGTAAAGATAGCATAAGTCAGAGAGGATCGCGAATCGTGCGATGACAGAAGAGTGTGAGCATATAAGCGTTCTCAAGCAGTAACGAATAGTAATCAATGTAATCTAAGCATACCACGAGCAAAGTTCTATGTAATTCTAGCAGGTAGGCAATAAATATAAACCTTATTACCTAGGATGTTGAGTCTTGCACGTGGAGCGAGGTGTCGTTGTGGATCGTTGAGCACTGTACTGGTTATAGTCTGGTTTCAATAAAAACATTTTTCCCTTATTAAAACCAAGTTCTCTATAACCAATGGCTCTGATACCAATCTGTCACACCCCCAAAATCCACACGCGGAGTATCACCGCTTGGAGGCGTGACTGACCAGGATCAAGCCACCAATCATATTGAACATAGTAAGTATTAAATGTAAAGCAATCAAACCAATATGAAAGGTGTTCAAAACATATGTATAAATTCAACGTTTAGCGGAAGCATAAATAAACCCAATCATAAGTAACAATTTAAATGTTTAAATGTTGTTCATAACATCCACAAACTGTGCCCACAACGACCGTGCCTCCCGTGCAAGCTCCATAAGTACCTAAGGTCCTGCAAGGCATGTAACAGAGAGTCAACAACTAGTTGAGCGAGTTCACAGTGAGTTTGTTTAGTTATAGTGTTCATAATGTAGTTCGTATGTTCATTTAGTAATCATGTATCGTATGTATCGTATCGCGGCCCTCTAGGCATGTTTGCGAAGTATAGTGGGGATTTCCCATGTTTGCTAGACTAGGTATAGTAGTATCGCGGCCCTTCCTGGCATGTTTGCGAAGATTAGAGTATATAGTTCGCGGCCCTTCTTAGGCATGTGTGCGAAGATTGTCATAATATCGCGGCCGACCCTTGGCGTGTGTGCGAAGATCGTTTAAATTAGTATAACCAGTCTAGTCTGTTCTTATCCATAATCCTTCCTCTCCCGGGAATCATATATCTAAGTTCCATAAACTGAACGAATAAATAATCCAACCCATTCCCATCCTGGGAATCCCATGCCTTGGCTGTGTGAACTCACCTTGGTTTGCTCGGTATGCTAAGTGTATGCTCGCAAGTAATCAATCACGTCCTAAAGTATGCACGTATGTGAAATCAGTTTGCGTTCAAGTTGTACACGTATAAACATGTAACACGTAATCACAATCATATACAAGATGGTTACACTTAACAGCAGTTAAATATTCCAGTTAACACTTAACAGAATTAACCCAAGTTACTATGCAGATTCTGTTCGGCGAAACACACATAATGGCGAAACACAAATTGACGAAACACTTCTGTTCGGCGAAACACATATAGTGACGAAACACATATAGTGACGAAACACACTCTGTGTCACACCCCCAAATTCCACACGCGGAGTACTACCGCTTGGAGGCGTGACATGACCAGGATCAAGCCACCAATCATATTGAACATATGTATGTATCTCAAAAGTCATTCATCAATACGATAGGTGTTTACAAAACTAAAAATAAACAAGTGTGTAGCGGAAGCATTTAATGTAAACCCAACATAAGTTTAAGTACAAAATGTTATAGTGTTTAACAACACATTCACGATCCATGTCCACAACGACTGTGCCTCCCGTGCAAGCTCCAAAAGTACCTATGGTCCTGCAAGGCATGTAACAGAGGGTCAACAAAAAGTTGAGCGAGTTCACAGTTGGATATTTAGTTATAATGTTCATTTCGTAAATCGTATGTTCGATTAGTAATCATGTATCGTATGTAATAGCATCGCGGCCCTCAAGGCATGTTTGCGAAGATTAGTGGGGGTTTCCCATGTTTTCTAGACTGGTTATGTTTGTATCGCGGCCCTCCAGGCATGTTTGCGAAGATTAAAGTATAGTTCGCGGCCATTCCAGGCATGTTTGCGAAGATCGTTCTAGTATAGTTCGCGGCCATTCCAGGCATGTTTGCGAAGAAAAGTATATGTATCACTAGTCTAGTAGTATCTACCATCGACCTTCCTCATCCCAGGCCAATGGTATGAAATTTCGATAACTCTCAAGCATAAATAATCAATCAACCCATTCCCAACCCCGGGAATTTCCATGCCTTGGTAGAAGTGTGAACTCACCTTGTTTCGCTCGGTATGCTAGGTATGTGCTCAAAGTAAGTCAATCACGTCCTAAAGTATGCACGTATGTGAAATTAGTTTGCATCCAAGTTATGCACGTATAAACATGTAGCACGTATTCACAATCATATACAAGATGGCTACACTTAACAGCAGTCAAATATACCAGTTAACACTTAACAGAATTGACTCAAGTTACTGCACAGATCAGCTATTCGGCGAAACACGCATGTTGGCGAAACACAGATAGTGGCGAAACACAATATTGGCGAAACACATTCTGTTTCGTCGAGGTGTCCCCTGGCGAAACAGAACTTCTGATTCGTCGGCTACTCTTGGCGAAACACATTCTGTTTCGCCGAGAGTTCTGTTTCGTCGAACAGTTCAGTTTCGCAGACATCAGTTACAGCAGATGCGAAAAACACATAAACCCTAACAGCCGTAAAACAGCAATTCCTCAATCATACAGAAATCATTCAACGCAGAATCATCGTAACATCATCATAACATAAGCATCACAGTTCTTAACGTCTAGCACGAACCCTAGGTTATGTGTACAACGTATAGATTAACATACAACATCATATCATCGATTCCTATCAAGATACTAATGTGTATTCAGAATCAGGCCATATAAACAACATTCAGAACCGAGTATCATCAACATACCCTCCTATAATCCAGAAATCAAGCATAAACACAATCATGTAAAGAGAAATCAAGGGACAAAGAAACCGATTTAGACGAGCACGCACTAACCGAGATATTCGGGATGAACAAGGGAGGATTCGAGAGAGAAAGATGATGGTTGATGATGGGTATCGCCTTTTCAAAAGAGAGAGTTCTAGGGTTTCTATTTTTGTTAAAAGTGTGAAACAGGAAGTCGGTTTTACTTAATATACACGAATTACCGTTCTGGGCCCTTAATGGGCTTTGCGAATCAGTGGGCCGACGAAACACATCAGTTTCGTCGTGAAGTGCTATGGCGAAACACACTGTTTCGTCGAGTTGCTTGATGGCGAAACACACCAGTTTCGTCGGAATGTATATGGCGAAACAGTCTGTTTCGTCGGGTCCTTTCATGTTTTAAACAGTTTAAGTTTTCAACAGGTGTTTCATGATATACAGCCAAACACAAAATCATGCAACCACAATTGTTCATTATAAAATAACGTATACAGTTACAAGTTAAACAAGTCAAACAACTACACAGTCAAAGTCAACGTGCACTTAATGCGAAAATGAAAGTCGGAAACTCGAGTTGTCACATTATCCCCAACTTGAAAGAAATTTCGTCCCGAAATTTAGCATGCGGTTACTGAGGAAGCTAGGTAAGTTATCGTTTACTGGTTTTCCTGGGGTGTCACATCATCCCCCCGTTGAGTTGGGATTTCATCCCGAACTTCTGTAGTAGCTTCAGCCTCAGTAGTAGTTTCATTGTTTTCGAACAACTGGGGATATTTGAGTTCCATTTGGTCTTCGCGTTCCCAGGTAAACTCTGGGCCACGACGGGAGTTCCAACGAACTCGAACAAGTGGTATTCTGGTGTTCTTGAGGACCTTAACATCCCGGTCCGTGATTTCAACTGGTTCCTCGACGAAATGCAACCGTTCGTCGATAGTGAGCTCCTTCAAAGGAACTATGAAGGTCTCATCTGACTGCCACTTCTTCAGATTCGACACATGAAAAACGTTGTGAACTGCACTGAGTTCAGCTGGTAAGTTCAGTCTGTAGGCCACTTTGCCTATTTTCTCTATAACTTCAAATGGTCCAACATATCGTGGATTGAGTTTGCCTCGTTTGCCAAAACGAACAACACCCTTCCAGGGTGAAACTTTGAGTAGTGCTCGATCCCCAACTTGGAATTCGAGTATTTTCCTGTCTTTATCGGCGTATACTTTCTGACGGTCACGTGCTGCCGCCATGCGTTGTCGTATTTGAGCAATCTTTTCAGTAGTATCAACTACCATTTCTGGACCTGTGATCTGACTGTCACCCACCTCTGCCCAACAAAGAGGTGATCGGCATTTACGCCCGTACAATGCCTCAAATGGAGCAGCTTTAATGCTGGTGTGGTAACTGTTGTTGTATGAAAATTCCACAAGTGGCAAATGTTTTTCCCAGCCTTTGCCAAAGTCAATTACGCACGCCCGAAGCATGTCTTCTAGAGTTTGAATAGTTCGCTCAGACTGCCCGTCTGTCTGAGGATGATAAGCTGTGCTCATGTCTAAACGAGAGCCAAAAGATTTGTGCATTGCTTGCCACAGTTCTGAAGTAAAACGTGCATCACGATCAGAGATAATAGATGTGGGCACCCCGTGCCTCGAGACAACTTCCTTAAGGTATATGTCTGCTAGAGTGGAGAACTTATCCGTTTCCTTGATAGCCAAGAAGTGAGCAGACTTTGTGAGTCGATCCACGATCACCCAAATAGTATCATTCCCACGTTGAGATCTGGGTAGACCAGTAACAAAATCCATGGAAATTTGCTCCCATTTCCATTGTGGTATCTCAGGTTGCTGGAGTGGGCCTGAGGGTTTCTGATATTCCGCTTTGACTCTCGCACAAGTCAAACACTTGCTAACGTAAGTTGCTATGTGGGCCTTCATGCTAGGCCACCAATATGTAGTTCTGAGGTCGTAGTACATCTTATCTGAACCAGGATGTACTGAGTAGCGAGACTTATGAGCTTCATCCATTACAAGCTCACGTAGGTTGCCATAGAGTGGGACCCAGATGCGTCCGGTTACATAATAGGCGCCGTCTGCCCTTTGTTCTAACCGTTGCCTTGAGCCGCGTAGGGCTTCAGCCCTGACGTTTTCCGGTTTCAATGCTTCTACCTGAGCATCTCGTATCTGTGAAGGAAGACTAGACTGAATAGTGAGTTGCAACGCTCGTACACGCCTAGGTATAGTATCCTTCCGACTGAGGGCGTCGGCCACCACATTGGCCTTGCCTGGATGGTACTTTATAGCACATTCGTAATCGTTCAGTAGCTCGACCCATCGACGTTGTCGCATGTTCAGGTCTTTCTGCTTGAAAATATACTCAAGACTCCTGTGATCGGTGTAAATGGTGCACTTGGTGCCATACAGATAATGTCGCCATATCTTGAGCGCAAAAACAACAGCTCCAAGCTCTAAATCGTGTGTAGTGTAATTCCGTTCGTGAATCTTAAGTTGGCGCGAAGCATAAGCAATAACTTTATCCCGTTGCATCAACACACATCCAAGACCTTGGATAGATGCATCACAGTAGACTACAAAATCGTCCGTGCCTTCAGGAAATGAGAGGATAGGTGCGCTACAAAGTCTATCCTTTAAGTGCTGAAACGCTGTATCCTGTGTATCACTCCAACGGTAAGCAATACCTTTCTGTGTCAGTAGTGTAAGCGGCTGTGCAATCTTTGAGAAGTCTTTGATAAACCGTCTGTAATAACCCGCCAAACCCAAGAATTGGCGTATTTCTGTTGGTGTGCTAGGTGCAGGCCAGTTCTTGATCGAATCTACCTTGGATGGATCGACATGAATCCCATCCTTGTTTACCACGTGGCCTAGAAAGTGGACTTCACGAAGCCAGAAGTCGCATTTTGAAAACTTAGCGTACAGCTGTTCCGTTCGAAGGAGTTCCAGAATAAATCGTAAATGCTGTTCGTGTTCCTCCCGATTCTTCGAGTAAATCAGGATGTCGTCAATGAAAACAATAACAAACTTGTCAAGATAAGGTTTGCACACCCTGTTCATAAGATCCATGAAAACCGCAGGCGCGTTCGTTAGCCCGAATGGCATGACTAAAAACTCGTAATGGCCGTAGCGAGTTCTGAATGCTGTTTTGGAGACGTCCTCATCCCGGACTCTCAGTTGATGGTAACCTGACCTCAGGTCAATCTTTGAGTAATAGCTCGACCCTTGCAACTGGTCGAATAAGTCGTCGATGCGTGGAAGTGGATAACGATTCTTCACAGTCACCTTGTTCAGTTCGCGGTAGTCTATGCACATACGAAAAGTACCGTCTTTCTTCTTTACAAATAATACTGGAGCTCCCCAGGGCGAAGAGCTAGGACGTATGAAACCCTTTCCCAAAAGTTCTTGCAATTGCTTAGACAGTTCTTCCAGTTCAGTTGGAGCTAAGCGGTAAGGCGCTCGAGCTATAGGTGCTGTTCCTGGAGCTAGCTCGATCTGAAATTCGACCTGGCGATGAGGCGGTAACCCAGGTAACTCTTCAGGAAAAACTTGAGGAAAGTCGCGTACTACAGGAATATCCCAAATCTTTTTCTCTGTCGTCGATGTATCAGTAACGAGTGCTAAAATAGCTATGTGACCTTTTCGCAGACACTTCTGAGCCTTCAAGAAGGAGATGATGCCACTAACGACACCACTCTTGTCGCCTTGAATTTCGAGAGGTTCTTTGCCAGAACGAGGAATACGAATGATCTTCTCCTTGCATAGGATCTCTGCTTGCTGTTGGGATAACCAATCCATACCGATGACAATGTCGAAACTACTCAGAGTTATAGGAATGAGATCGATAGAGAAAGTCTGACCAGCGAGGATAAGATTACAACCCTGAACTATGTGTGTGGCCTCTAGACTTTTACCGTTAGCTAACTCTACGACATGTTTGGTGTTCAAAAGTGTTGGTGCGCTTTTAAGCATTTTACTAACTTTCAGAGACATATAACTGGTATCCGCACCCGAATCAAATAATACAGTAACATAAAAGTCGTCGAGAAGAAACTTACCCGAAACCACATTAGGATCGTTCCTTGCGTCACTCTGACCAATCACAAACATACGACCCTTTGCACCATTGTTGTTGTTGTTTCCCCCATTGTTGTTCCCACTGCCCTGATTATTGTTGTTGTTATTCTGATTCTGGTTTAACTGAGGGCAGTCCCGCTTGAAGTGACCTTCAGCCCCACACTGAAAGCATACCTTATTTCCTTGCTGTTGTTGCTGTGACTGGTTTCGTGGAACGGGTGACTGTTGTTGCTGGTTCTGATTCGCAGGCCTTGAGCTCCTGCAATCTTTAGCTTCATGACCTATCCTTAGACATCTCTGACAGCGGCCCTTATGACACTGACCACTGTGGTGTTTGTTGCACCTGTTACACAGTGGATGAGTTCCCCGATATCCACTCTGCCCCTGACCACCAGACGATTGCTGACTCGGACTCTGGTAATCACTAGTCTTGCGCTGTTGCTGTGCTTGAGACTGTACAGTAGCTGAACCTCTGCTAGAATCCCCTTCCCATTTCCGCTTGTTGTCACTGGGAATAGCAGGAGTAACTGGAGTGGTAGCGGTAGTAGCGCTGATACGTTTAGGCAGCCTGTTCTGTTCCACTGCCTGGTCGGTGAGGCGATGAGCTAGCTTGACGATCTGTTGAATAGTGCCAAGATTCGCTGAGGTTACGTGACTTTGAATCTCCGGCACCAGACCATTGAGATACAGTTCAATACGCTTAATGGGAGGGTCCACCATAGTAGGACACAGAATAGCCAACTCATTCGATCTTCTGGTGTACGCTTCAATTTCTGACCTAGTCATTTTCAAGTGATAAAACTCTACCTCCAGCTTATGAATATCATCACGGCTACAGTATTCCTCTTTAATCAAATCCTTGAAATCATTCCAGGGTGTGGCGTTAGCAACAGCCAATCCTAACATCTGCACTTGCGCATTCCACCAAGTCAGTGCAATGCCTTCTAGTGTACCAGTGGCGTACTTCACCCTGCGAGCCTCAGGGCATTCGCACATTTCGAATACGGACTCGAGCTTTTCAAACCAATGGAGGAGTCCAACCGCTCCTTCCGTGCCACTAAAAGTAGTAGGACGACAGTCCATGAAAGTTTTGAAGGTACAAACAGGTGGCTGAGCGTGCTGACCTGTTGTATATAAGAATCCAGTACAAGATTAAAACACAAGAGTTGGTTTAGGAGTGTAGGATCTAAAGATCCTAGTGTGAGTTACAACTGCAGGGTATACCTCCTGCTTGTGCGGCTGCAAGTGCCTCAGCAATTCGCTCGTTAATAAGAGCCGTCAGTTGGGCTTGCGTCATGTTGATACGTCCAGACATGATCTTCATAGTAAATATGACATAAGTGAGAGAGGTTCGCGAGTAGTGTGATAACAAAAGGGAATAATCACACAAGTGTTCTCATGCAATAGTGTCAAGTTAACCTAAGCATACCCGGAGCAAAGTTCTATGCAATTCTAGCAAGTAGGCAATAAGACATGTACCATATTACCTAGAGTTATGAGTCTTGCACGTGGAGCGAGGCGTCGTTGTGGATCGTTGAGCACTGTTCTGGTTATAGTCTGGTTTTAATAAAAACGTTTTCCCCTTATTAAAACCGAGTTCTCTATAACCAATGGCTCTGATACCAATCTGTCACACCCCCAAATTCCACACGCGGAGTACTACCGCTTGGAGGCGTGACATGACCAGGATCAAGCCACCAATCATATTGAACATATGTATGTATCTCAAAAGTCATTCATCAATACGATAGGTGTTTACAAAACTAAAAATAAACAAGTGTGTAGCGGAAGCATTTAATGTAAACCCAACATAAGTTTAAGTACAAAATGTTATAGTGTTTAACAACACATTCACGATCCATGTCCACAACGACTGTGCCTCCCGTGCAAGCTCCAAAAGTACCTATGGTCCTGCAAGGCATGTAACAGAGGGTCAACAAAAAGTTGAGCGAGTTCACAGTTGGATATTTAGTTATAATGTTCATTTCGTAAATCGTATGTTCGATTAGTAATCATGTATCGTATGTAATAGCATCGCGGCCCTCAAGGCATGTTTGCGAAGATTAGTGGGGGTTTCCCATGTTTTCTAGACTGGTTATGTTTGTATCGCGGCCCTCCAGGCATGTTTGCGAAGATTAAAGTATAGTTCGCGGCCATTCCAGGCATGTTTGCGAAGATCGTTCTAGTATAGTTCGCGGCCATTCCAGGCATGTTTGCGAAGAAAAGTATATGTATCACTAGTCTAGTAGTATCTACCATCGACCTTCCTCATCCGAGGCCAATGGTATGAAATTTCGATAACTCTCAAGCATAAATAATCAATCAACCCATTCCCAACCCCGGGAATTTCCATGCCTTGGTAGAAGTGTGAACTCACCTTGTTTCGCTCGGTATGCTAGGTATGTGCTCAAAGTAAGTCAATCACGTCCTAAAGTATGCACGTATGTGAAATCAGTTTGCATCCAAGTTATGCACGTATAAACATGTAGCACGTATTCACAATCATATACAAGATGGCTACACTTAACAGCAGTCAAATATACCAGTTAACACTTAACAGAATTGACTCAAGTTACTGCACAGATCAGCTATTCGGCGAAACACGCATGTTGGCGAAACACAGATAGTGGCGAAACACAATATTGGCGAAACACATTCTGTTTCGTCGAGGTGTCCCCTGGCGAAACAGAACTTCTGATTCGTCGGCTACTCTTGGCGAAACACATTCTGTTTCGCCGAGAGTTCTGTTTCGTCGAACAGTTCAGTTTCGCAGACATCAGTTACAGCAGATGCGAAAAACACATAAACCCTAACAGCCGTAAAACAGCAATTCCTCAATCATACAGAAATCATTCAACGCAGAATCATCGTAACATCATCATAACATAAGCATCACAGTTCTTAACGTCTAGCACGAACCCTAGGTTATGTGTACAACGTATAGATTAACATACAACATCATATCATCGATTCCTATCAAGATACTAATGTGTATTCAGAATCAGGCCATATAAACAACATTCAGAACCGAGTATCATCAACATACCCTCCTATAATCCAGAAATCAAGCATAAACACAATCATGTAAAGAGAAATCAAGGGACAAAGAAACCGATTTAGACGAGCACGCACTAACCGAGATATTCGGGATGAACAAGGGAGGATTCGAGAGAGAAAGATGATGGTTGATGATGGGTATCGCCTTTTCAAAAGAGAGAGTTCTAGGGTTTCTATTTTTGTTAAAAGTGTGAAACAGGAAGTCGGTTTTACTTAATATACACGAATTACCGTTCTGGACCCTTAATGGGCTTTGCGAATCAGTGGGCCGACGAAACACATCAGTTTCGTCGTGAAGTGCTATGGCGAAACACACTGTTTCGTCGAGTTGCTTGATGGCGAAACACACCAGTTTCGTCGGAATGTATATGGCGAAACAGTCTGTTTCGTCGGGTCCTTTCATGTTTTAAACAGTTTAAGTTTTCAACAGGTGTTTCATGATATACAGCCAAACACAAAATCATGCAACCACAATTGTTCATTATAAAATAACGTATACAGTTACAAGTTAAACAAGTCAAACAACTACACAGTCAAAGTCAACGTGCACTTAATGCGAAAATGAAAGTCGGAAACTCGAGTTGTCACACTCTGTTTCGTCGTGTCTTTGCTTGGCGAAACAGGATTCCAATTCCTCGACGACTCTTGGCGAAACACATTCTGTTTCGCCGAGGTTCCTGTTTCGTCGAATGTCTGATTCGTAGACACAGTTACAGCAGTTACGAAATACACAAAAACCCTAATCATGTTAGCAGCCGACATCAATATTATCAATCATGCAGTAATCATTCAACACAGAATCATTGTAACATCATCATAGCATAACCATCGAACCACTTTAACGTCTAGCATGAACCCTAGCTCACGTATACAACATATCGATTACAACATCACATCATCAAACCCTATCAAGATGCTAACTTGCATTCAGAATCAGATCATAATAACAACATCCAGAACCGAGTATTCAATCATATTAAGTTTCGCATAAAACCATCTATATCCGACTACAATATTCATATCGAAATCCATATCATCATCATTATAACAAGAACCCTAATATTTAACATGTATCAGTTTCAGATATACATCATCAAAGCAGAATCACATGACACATAAACACGTACACTGATGAAAGATCAATCAAGACACATAGATTTACTAACCGAGATGATGGTTTTATCGCACAAGGGTTTCCGGTGGGTTCTAGTTCGCCGTCACAGTGAGAGAGCTCTAGGGTTTCGGTTGTGTTGATAGAAAGTGTAAAATGATGATGTTTTACGTAAAAATACACAGAATAACGTTCTGGGCCCAAGCTGGGCTTCGGCAGATCTGGGCTCGGCGAAACAGTTTGTTTCGTCGAGTCGTATACGGCGAAACATATCCTGTTTCGTCGGGAATGGTTATGGCGAAACACACTTGTGTTTCGTCGGGTTCTATCTTATGTTGACAGTTTATGTTTCACGACATGTTATACAATCAAACACATAATCAAGCAAACACACTAGGTTTTATCATAACACAACCATATAGTCAAAGTCAACGTGCATTTAATGCGAATAAAGAATGTCGGAAATTCGAGTTGTCACATCTTGCAATTGAGTGGACAATTCCTCTAGTTCCGATGGGGCTAAGCGTTAAGGTGCACGAGCTATGGGTGCTGCTCCAAGAGTTAGCTCGATTTGAATCTCGACTTGAGGATGAGGCGGAAGACCAGGTAATTCCTCGGGGAATACCTCAGGAAAATCGCGTACAATAGGAATGTCTTCAATTCTCTTCTCTTTCATTGATGCGTCAGTAGTGAGAGCTAAAATAGTTGTGTGGCCCTTTCGCAAACACTTCTGGGCCTTAAGGAAAGAGATGTTGCCTACAACTGCACCACTCTTGTCACCACGAATCACGAGGGGTTCTTCACCAGCACGAGGGATGCGGACAATCTTCTCGTTGCAAAGAATTTCCGCTTGCTGATGAGATAACCAATCCATCCCAATAACAACGTCGAAACTACCCAGAACGATAGGAATGAGGTCAATAGAAAAGGTCTGATCAGCAAGAACAGGATTGCAACCCTTAACTATGTATATGGCCTCTAAACTTTTACCGTTTGCTAGCTTTACCATGTGTTTGGTGGTCAAAAGTGTTGGGGTGCGCTTAAGCATTTGACTAACTTTTAAGGACACATAACTAGTATCGGCACCCGAATCGAATAAAACAGTAACAAAGAAGTCATCCAGAAGAAACTTACCCATCACAACGTTGGGATCGTTCCTTGCATCACCTTGCCTAATCACGAATGCACGTCACCTGGCACCATTGCCATCATTATTTCCCCCATTATTGTTTCCTTTCCCCTGATTGTTGTTGTTGTTCTGTTTCTAGTTCAACTGGGGACAGTTTCTCTTGAAGTGACATTCAGCACCACACTGATAGCATCCCCTGTTACCCTGCTGTTGCTGCTGCTGTTTCTGTGGAGCTTGTGGCTGCTGTTGATGATTCTGATTCGCAGGACGTGAGCTCCTGCAATCCTTGGCTTCATGACCCAGCTTGTTACATCTCTGACAACGACCCTTGTTGCACGGCCCGCTGTGGTGCAAATTACATCGATTGCACTTTGGGTGAGTTCCCTTGTATCCACCCTGACCTTGATTCCCAGAAGACTGCTGACTGGGGCTCCTGTACTCATCTGTCTTTCGCTGCTGGGACTGAGACTGAACTAAAGTAGAACCCTTGCCCGAATTTCCATCCCACTTACGCTTGTTATCACTTGGAGCATCAGAAGTAGCAGTAGCGCTAATATGCTTGGGCAGCTTGTTCTGCTCAACTGCCTGATCAGTGAGACGATGAGCCAACCGGATGATTTGCTGAATGGTGCCAAGATTAGCTGAGGTCACGTGGCTCTGAATTTCGGGCACTAAACCCTTAAGGTACAGCTCGATACGCTTGATAGGAGGATCCACCATAGTAGGACACAAGATAGCTAATTCGTTCGATCTCTTTGTGTATGCCTCGATTTCAGACCCCGTCATCTTTAAATTGAAAAACTCCACCTCTAGCTTGTGGATGTCGTCACGACTACAATACTCTTCTTTGATCAAATCTTTGAAGTCGTTCCATGGGGTGGCATTAGCAACTGCCAGCCCTAGCAGTTGGACCTGTGCTTTCCACCAGGTTAACGCAGCACCTTCGAGTGTTCCAGTAGCAAATTTCACCCTACGAGCTTCAGGGCATTCACACATCTCAAAAAAAGACTCAATCTTCTCGAACCAGTGAAGAAGACCTACAGCTCCTTTTGTGTCGCTGAAAGTACTAGGTCGGCAATCCATGAATGTTTTGAATGTACATATGGGAGGCTGAGCATGTTGACCTGTGATGCAAGAATAAAAGACGAGGTTAAGCACAAGAGTTGGTTCACGAGGGTAGGATCTAAACGTCCTAATATGGGTTGATATGGCAGGTTATACCTCCTGTAGGGACAGCTACGAGCGCCTCAGCCACTCGTTTGTTGATTAGAGCCGTCAGCTGGGCTTGAGTCAAGTTCAAACGTCCACTCATGATCTTCACAATGAAGCAACGTAAGTGAGAAAAGTGTCGCAAAAGTGCGTAAGCATGGGATGACAGAAGAGAGTAAGCACACATGGTTCAAATAGTAGTTATCACGTTAACTAATGCACTATGTGAACTATCAAACAGACAATATAAACATAAATCATACCACCTATTGTGTCGAGTCTTGCACGTGGAGCGAAGCGTCGTTGTGGATCGTTGAGCACTCTACAGGTTATAGTCTGGTTTTATCAAAAAGCTTTTCCTTTTTCTAAAACCAAGTTCACTATAACCAATGGCTCTAATACCAATCTATCACACCCCCAAAATCCACAAGCGGAGTATCACCGCATGGAAGCGTGACTGACCAGGATCCAGCCACCAATCATACTGAACAATGCAATTAAGTAAATAAAACCAAACCCAATATAATTGGTGTTCAAAAGAAACCAAACATGTTTAAGTAATCAGCGGAAGCATAGTACGTAAAACCAAAACATAAGTTCAATAAGTTCATAAAGTTCAAATGTTTAGCACGGGACATAACAGTCCATATCCCACAACGACCTCTCCTCCTCGTGCAAGCTCCATAAGCATCTAACGACCTGCAAGGCGTGTAACAAGGAGTCAACAACAATGTTGAGCGAGTTCACAGTTGGTTGTTTAGTTTTAAAAGTTTGTTTTGAAAACCATAAGTTGTTTCGTAAACCACGAGTTAACCAGTATCTTTGTTTTTCCCCAAACCATATCCATAATCAATGGGGGCTTCCCCATGTGAACCACTAGACCATTACCATATCGACAACTGACGAAAGTAAGTTGTGCCCTAAGTCAATGTCTATCATCATTGACTGAGTGCCCAGATCCATTAGTACACGCCCGTCCTACCGGCACGGTGTGAGGCTTGTCAACCCTAATAGCGCTATTAACTAATGACCCGCTCGCCATTAGCCCGGCGATTAAGTCGATATAAAAATGAGGGACTTAATGATAGAGTTTTGTCTAGTAAGTTTAAGGTTGTTGTCCTACCCAAGGAGGATGAACGTACGTATTCTACCCAACGAGAATACGCAGGGTTAATATTGGCATCCTACCCATGGAGGATGGCGGTACATATCCTACCCAAGGAGGATATGCAGGTTCCGTTTTATTTCTTTAACCCATTCCCAACCACCGGGAATCCCATGCCTTAGAAAGAGTGTGAACTCACCTCGGTTTGCTCGGTTGAACTCTTTAAAATAGCTAACGGTCGAGGTTGGTCAATCACGTCCTAATATGATTACCATTTAGTTTATTAATAATTTCAATTAAAGCACAAAGTTCCTACACGTATCTATCACATAATATGCACTCACTTTAACTGATCATGCCCGTACATACCTCCCTTCTATAACTACTCAAGAGCAAGCATACGAGATCTCACATAACACTTTTATTGACATACAACAAGTTGGATCATTATCGGACAACACAACCGACATTTAGACATGCGAATCACCACATACATTGTTTCAGCTTTAACATCTAAAACTGGGCTGTTTTCGAGTAATTTAATAAAATAGTTAACTTATTCCAAAAATTCCCAAACTTTTACAGAATGTTTTAAACAATCCAAATATTACTCTATAAAAATATCGGGATCCAATTCTTTACCCATTATTTTATAAAAATCATTTACCGGGCAGCAATCAGATTCGTCACTTTCTGACTGCATTCCACGAAAAAAATCATTTAAAATTCATCGTAAGTCCAATTGACGAAATTGAAGTGGGATAATTGCAATGACATCAGTGGCCTTCTACAGTACAAATTTCATGACCTAATTCTACACAGATTTCAAGTTATGATGAAAAACATAACACAAATTTTCTGCAGTAAAAACGTAGCTTATTCTGTTGTACCAAATGGACCTTTAAAAATAGTAAACAGCCTCAAAAAAATATGATTCCAGTGCCATTTGATTCGTTTTTCGAAAACACATAATTTAGACTTCAGAAAATCAATTTTTCAATTTATAACTGTCCGTTTACATCCAACTGAAGTTGGCTGTAAATGTTACTCAGCATGCTGTTAATCGCTTAAACGTTAATAAAACACGCACATATGATCACAACACCTTCTAACAACATCATCTTAACAATATTTCATCATGTATCATCATATTTCATCTCATGATTCAAGATTCAAGTCTTTTAGTGTTCTAGTTATTTCATCAACCTTCTAACACATCCTTTAACTACTAAAAATAGGAAGTAACCAAGAGTTAACAAGAAGCTTACAACTAGCTTTAAGCTAGGGAAAAACACAAGGGAAAAAGATGATGAAAATGATGAATGAATGCAAGAGATGAAAGCTCCTTAATGATCCACAAGCTTCAAGCTCCTTTAATCACCTTCTTGTACTTGAGATGAGCTTGAAAATGGGTGTAGGTAGGTTGCAAGGTGGTGGTGGTGGCGGTTCTAAGGTGAGCCGAGAGGGAGAGGGAGAGTATGAGGGAGGTGGTGTGAAGTTTGTAAGATATGAAATGATATGCAATGATCATTGTAACCTATGCTCCATACTTATTAGATTTCTTACAATATCTTGGCAATATACTCAAGCAACAAATCTAAATAAAATAATGAAATGAAATCTAGTGGTGGGGTCCTCTTGTGGGCCGTAAATCATCAAGGGGGGGGGGGGTAAGTGTAACTTGATGGTAAGTAGGTAAATATTTAGAAGGTTATGTGTAATATCTAGTGTTATGTGTGCATGGCACCTTTTATAATGTGTTGGGGTATTTGGGGACCATAACTAGTTCAAAAATAATAAAACAATGTTTCTGGCAAAATTTTGGTGTTCCGGGTAATGTCCGGTTGTTCGGTTAGATACCGTTTCGTTAAAGTGCTAAGTTATTCCGTATAGTGTCTTTTATGTAACTATTTGTAACACTTTTAATTCCCAACACTTAGGGAAGCATTCAGGACCATTTAGTCAATTTTCTGCACAATACTAGTATGTTTGTATGATGCAGAAATCATAAAGCAGTTACGTCATCAATTGTAATTAAGCACAGTTATTAAGCACACTTTAATATTAATTAATCGTACGGATACATGCAGTTATGAGGGTTGTCACACATTCCAACAAAATCAAAGTTCATACGAATCAAAATACAAACCGAATTGTTTAGAAATGTTCCCAATCACTTGCACAATCTAAATTTCGCCCAAAAACTTCAGAGAAACGTTCCCAATGATGATTGTTATGAAAAGACACTTGAAAACAGTTTAATATGGGGCAGTTACACTTTTTGCGTCTGGCTCTACCGTAATTTACGGTATCTACCGTAAATTACGGTCTTGATGTTGTTACGCTGAGGTTCTACTGTCTTACGGTGGAAATGGGGGATTTCAGGGACTACCGTAAATTACGATAGCCACAGTAATTTACGGTGGACCCCTGACTTGTCTCATTTGTTTCTTCTTTCCATCCTTGTGTATCCCGCTCCATTCCATTCCGTCCAAAGCAGTGTTTTCTTCGTTTTTTAAGCTCCAAACACACCTGAAACATAAGCAACTGTAGTCATCTCATTCAAGACAATTACATGATTAAATGAGGGATTAATTCGTCTTTTAACACACTTAAGGGTTGTCCTATGGACCACCAGTCACATCTCCACACTTAACCGTTGCTTGTCCCAAGCAACCCATCAAAACCATTTTCAAATGCAAAACCGATCAACATAAATCAAGCATAAACATGTCATTCTTTTACTAACCCTTTCCTAACACCCCTAATAACACACCCCTCGCTATATCTCTCCTCTCGGCAACAAGTAAGCACTAGCAAAGATAAGCTAGACACACAAAAGGCAAACGGGTAATTGCACAACTATATGCTTGTACCTAAATCGGTCCTCCACCTAATAATCATCAAAACATGAATGCAAATCAAAGGGACTTTAAGGTTGTAATGTGGCTATGCGTATGGGTAGGAAATGGAAATATATATGTAGTAGCGAAAAACTAAACCCGGTCTTTTTATTACACAATGAAACAAACAAACAAGACATAAACTTCTATATATAAGACAACTCACACATCACTTTTTTTTTTCATTTTTTCATTGCTTCTTTTTTTTAAACATACATAACATAGCAACAATGAAACATTCAACATAACATATCTACACACCACTATAACAACTCTAACACTCTAAGACCGGGTCAAGTCGGGTAAAAAAAATTTTAGGAACTAGGTAAGGGGTAACAAATGATCGGCTTTAGGCACAAAATGGGCAACTAAATATCCAAACCCCCGCCCCTCTCACTACCAAGCTCATATATCTAATTTATGAGGTCCAACCCCCCAAATCCCACACTCGCACACATTATGGCGAGGCTACCTAAATGCCCTTATCCTTTCTACATTCATGTTCAACTAAGGCCTCGAACCGTATTTAAGCACAAGTTCTAATGCACCCCCACCCATTGCCACTCTCATCAAAGACAAGCATTATTTATAAACAATTGTGGCTTCACCTCTCACCAAGACAAAGGGTAATTAAGGGTTGTCGGTGTGACATTCGGGTGTAGTCCAAAGTGTTCAAATTCTAACAATGTTTCGCTTGATTTAAATTTTTTTTAAAACCATAAAAAATTCCCCCATCCCCACACTTGGGATATATTGACCCCAATGTATGGTTTTGGGAGGATTTGATCGCTAAAACCGTTCTACATCAACAAAAGCTTCAAATCTCAAACCCCAAATTTCTTTTTGTCTTTTCATTATATATATATATATATTAAAGAAAACATAAACACCTTCAACTCGCACAACCCAACACATCAAACACATAAAACACCACACATCCGCCCAACCATGAACATAACAAAACAAATATTCACAAATATATACAAGAAAGAAGGAACACTACCTGACTAGTAGTAACGCGGCCGAGGAGGCCCAAAGATGGAAGACATCATCTCCGACCATTCTCCAAATGCAAACGAGCCTCTACCACTTCCACTTCCTCCTTTTTGTGGGGCTCCATGTTGTTGCTCTTGACGGGGGTCCACCCATTGCGAATGATGAAGCGGCGGTGTCTGATACGAAACACTACCATCATAAGGTGGTAGACACGCATAATCCACCGGAGGTGGATCCACAACCACCGGCCGCCCCGCATGCCAATCCACGTGGATCCGCCGGGCTTGATCATCGTTGTACCAGTTGTTCATTTCCTGCACAAAGGAATAAGCATTTGTGCGGTTCCACGACTCCTGTCGGTCAAAATTATGCTTCAATTCCCGTTCCATGCAAGCCCCCATCCATGTTTGATGATCAAAAAATGTGCGCTCGGACCCCGACCATGTGTCAAACACCGATGCCGGTGGACATTGGTTTTCAATGATTTCTTGCATGGTTCCATCATATGCCCAATTCGGCTCATACGAGCGCTCCATGTAATCAAATAAAACTTTACCGAGTCCCCGACTTGGACCCCATTGGCCCGTATCCATCGGCTTAACTTGTGGTTCATCCGCATAGTCTTCATCCCCACTTGGGGGTTCATCCTCACTTTCGGGCTCGTCTGCCTCACCCGGTAGTAATGCCCTTGCATCAACTTTTAAAGCTCGCCACTTTTGACCCTCCGACTTCAACTTATGATAGTGTTCCGACTCATCATAAGTCCATCCAACACCAATTCTCCTTATGTCAAATCGCTTGTGCCTTTTTGTTGCCCCCTTGTCTTCCAGTGTGATAGCTTTGAACATTTTCAATAGCCCCGTGATCATCCGACAATACGGAATGATATTCTTCCCACCTTATTCCGACATATCCAAACATTGTTCATTACCAAGTATCGAAATGGAAAACGAGGCGACCCATGCATCAATGAGTAAAGAATGGGTATCTCTTGAAACCGCACTTCTTGCTTATCACCTCTCCTTGGGATCACATTTAAAATGCAAATTGTAAGCAACAGTTTTGCCTCAATCTTCAAATTTCTTCTATACAATGTGCCACTAAGGGTACCCGGTAGGAACAACGCGGCCAACATGTCGTTCCACCTTGGGTGTGCCTCCGGTTTGAGAAGCAAGTCATCAAGACTCGGTATCGTATAGTCACGTGCAGGCAAGCTATCATACTTTCCTAACATCTTCAACGTGTCGAATGACATCTCCACATCTATCCCATTTACAGTGCCCGTTAACTTCATTTGAGAAGGCCGATCATACTTGTTGCATTTAAGAGTGGCCATCCACTCCTGAATCTCATTCATGAACAAATTCTAGTTATCCTTATCATAGCAACTTAGCGCCGCCTCCCAACCCAAGGCATGAAACTTAGCAAACACATTGAATGGTCCGAACTCCACTTCTCTCACTTCTCTTTCATAGATGAATGCAACTACTTTTTCTTTTAAACGGTTCATCCGATCATTAAACAATGTAGGCTGCCATTCTTCCTGTTGATCATTCAACGAACCTACTTCCCATATTGGTTTTTCCGCCGGGTCCAATTCTATCTCTTCCTCTTCCTCGCTATCGTCATCCCTTCCTAAATATCTCCGCTTCTTTGGTTGTTGTTCAGGTTGTTTGCTTTTTGAAGAACTAGCTCCCACTTTCTCCTTCGTTCTCACCATTTCCTACACATACGACAAACACAACAAAACAAAACAAACACAAAAATCAGTCCCCGTTTTCTCAAAAATCCCCACACTTGCTTGTTACTATGGTTGTAGGTGCTAGAGAGCACAAAGTTTCATATGTTGTTTTCACAAAATTTGGGCATGGTGCCTCTACAATGTAGAGGTTCCCAAAAGTTCACAAATTTAACATCAATCCTACATCTACAACCATAACACTCTCTCAATGAACAATTTTTATGAAATAAACTAAGAACAAGCAAGTGTGTGAAACAAATAACACTAATAAACTTCGTCTTCACAATGCATCATCAAAAATAAAGTAAAAACATTACATACCTTGGATTGAAGATGCACAAACACAAGAAAATCAAAAGCTCCAAAAACCCCCAAAAATTTGACACCTGGGGTTTGAAAATCGGCCAAGAAAACAAGTTTTTTCTTGCAAATCTCTCCTCAAAACAAGAAAGTTAGTGAAATTTCAGGCAAGATAGACCCAAAAATCACTTCATTTGGCTAAAAATTGAGAAAGATATGAGGATTTTAAGGTTTGAAGGTTGTGGGGTTTCTTAGGGATTTTGTGGGGTTGAAGAAAGTGAAAGAAGGTAATGTGTGGAAGAGAGAAGAGGCAGAAATCGTGTGGTTGGGGCTGATAGCACGTGAGTTATTATTTTTTTTTATAAAAGCTGAAACCAAAACGCCCCATAAACTGCCAGAGGCTACCGTAAATTACGGTAGCCACCGTAATTTACGGTAGCTCTCTGGCACAAAAACCCACCGTAAGGCAGTAGCCATCCAGCGTAAGGAACCAGAAATCCCCAGGCTACAGTAAATTACGGTAGCCACCGTAATTTACGGTGGCACCTGGGAGTTTTTGGTTCGCCGGAAATTCAGATTTTTAATGTTTTTGTTGTTTTTTTTTTAGTTTTATAATTTTCATGGTTTTACAATTTTTCAAAAGCATGGAAAAATTACCCTACCCCCTCGAAAATCTCGTGTTTTCCTCAACACTATACTAGGACTATTCGTACGAACGTCCCACACTTGTTTTAAACACGAGCTTCAAGCGAATACGGTACTTATGCAAACTAAACAAAACAACACAAACAAAATAAACTAACTATGAACACTACCAAACTTGGGCCTCTTATGGTTGTTCTTCATCTACCGGGCCTAGGATGTAGCCCACTTTATCAAGCTCCAAATTATTGATGTCGTTTCCTTCCAAGTATGGCTTTAACCGATGTCCATTCACCGTTTGTTGCTTGTTGGTTTGCTCATCTTGAATATCCATGATGTGTGCAAAATGCAACATATAAATTTCATCAATTGTGGCATAAAACTAACCCTTTTTTAGTACTAATGTTGGAAAAAGTGTGCTTTTGTCTTCCTTTTGTATTTTCAGGATTAAATGAGCTCAAATTAACAAAAGAAGCAAAAAGACATCAAAATCTAACATAAATACAAGAAAAGGAACAAGACGTGACATGCCCGACCCCACGACAGCATCTTCCCAAGCAAAACAAGATAACAGAAGACTGAACACGCCCCGTGCTCAGCCAGCACGGGGGCGTGCCCAAGTGTCAGCAGAAAAGACAAAGTGGTAGAAGTTTCTATTGCCCACCACGGGGCCGTGCTCAGCGGACATGGGGCCTGGGTCAACTATAAGATTCGCACAATCCAGCAAATCTTCATAGTACAAAGATTCTTCTGCACCACGGGGTCGTGCTCAGCGGACACGGGGGCGTGGTCAACAAAAAAAGACAATCATCATCATCATCATCATCATCATCATCATCATCATCATCATACTCAGTATATCCCACCAATAGCAAAGCTAAGGTAGGGTCTGAGGAGGGTGAGATGTAGACAGCCTTACCTCTACCCCGTAGGAATAGAGAGGCTGCTTCCAATGAGACCCCGGGCTCGATTGTGGTTTTGCATCAAGCCTTGGACATAAGGCACATAACACTCAGCAATTGAGACAAACGCCGATTAGTGCATGCACCCCTTTGTCTTTTGGCTATCAACGCCACCACATGATGCATGATTAACCGTCCCCCTCTTTTAACGTTATTTTCATGAAATTAGTAAAATAACGTTAAAATTAGTGCACTTTCACTTTTGCCCCCCGAGCGTCCACGCATATATACATTATATGAGCATACCGCAAGCGGGGCGTACAACAAAAAAAGACAAAGCTGCATTAAATGAAGAAAGAGAAGGATGTGGACACGGGGCCGTGCCCGAGCTTCTGTTCAGCCTATAAATAGGAGTGCTTGGCTCAAGCTCAAACCATCCCTTGGCACACCACCTCTCTCACACTTCACCCACCACCATAACACCATCGTCTACCACCATCATCCATTGTCCATCGTAGAGTGTGTGAGTCGTCTCGGGATCCAAGATTGATCGTAAGAGTTCTTGACAATCAAGGCCATGTTTGCCTAAGTCTCTTACATCACTTGGTGAAGACAAAGTGTTTAGTGTAATACTTTTTATTTTTAATCTTTTCGCACTTTTTACTTGGTTTTATATTAATGACTTTAATAACTAGTTTCTTATGTTGAAGGTGATCTTTCCTTATCGTTTGTCCGTGGTGTCTTGACATTATTTTACTGTCTATATAAAATAAAAGATTTTCACCATTCATATCTCCACGGTCTATATGGAGGTATGTTGGCTACCTAGTCGGGGGTTAAGGGAACGGTTTGGTAAAGGTCTTGCCATTGTTCAGCGTTTAGAGGTCCTACAATGGACATGGGTCAAATTTAGTAGGACCTCCTTCTGTTGGGATTGAACCCTATCAGAGGAACAGATAATTAAAGCCAAAACTGGATCAGAGCAGTGGATCAAGAATAAGCAGACGATTACACATTAGTTCATACAAATCTCTCCCCTTGAAAGTGGTTTCATATCTGCTGACCTCCTATCTGCTTATCTTACTAAGTGCTGACCTACAACTGCTGCTTTGCATCTACTGACCAATGTCAAAGACTGATGGAAGACCAAAGCTCTGCTGACTCAATCTACTGCCTTGAGTGTTTGCAAATGCTACACATCGATTTGTTTGGCCCAGTTCAAGTCATGAGCCTCAAAAAGAAAAGATATTGTTTGGTTATTGTTGATGACTTTTCTAGGTTTACATGGACTTTCTTTTTGCACTCAAAAGATGAAACTGCAGGCATTTTGCAAGACTTTGTAACACAGGTTGAAAAGCAATTTGACCTTCCAGTGAAAAGCTTCAGGAGTGACAATGGCACAGAATTCAAAAATAGGGAGTTGGATGCCTTCTTTGTGAAGAAGGGGATTGTAAGGCAGTACAGCATCCCAAGAACACCAGAGCAGAATGGGGTAGTGGAAAGGAAGAACAGAACTCTGATTGAGGCTGCCAGAACCATGCTTGCAGATTCAGGTTTGCCATTAACTTTCTGGGCAGAGGCAGTAAACACTGCTTGCTATGTTCAGAACAGAGTTTTAATAAACCCCAGGCACAAAAAGACTGCCTATGAAATTCTGTATAAAATTAAACCACTGATCTCATATTTCAAAGTGTTTGGCTGCCCATGCTTTATTTTGAACTTAAAAGATTCCATTTCAAAATTTGCAGCCAAAATTGATTGTGGTTATCATCTGGGATACTCAACCACTGCCAAGGCCTACAAAGTGTTCAATACACGGACCAAGGCAGTGGAGGAGTTTGAATGTTAAGTTCAATGAACTCTCATCAATGAAAATCCCAGCAAACCCTGCAGATCTGTTTGATCTTGAAAAATTCACTTTTGAAAATACTGCTGTCAAGACTAACAGTGCAGGTCCATCAGAGGATACAACACCAGACTATGGGTATGAAATCATCATCCCTCAAAGGTCTGCCATAAAGGGAAAAGCACCAGCTGTTCAAAAAAGTTGTCAAAGCTCAACCACTGCTACCTCAACAGTTGTTGACCAAAGTAGCCCATCAACCACTGCTTCCACATCCTCAAACACTGCTGACAAAAGTCCTTAAACAGTGGATAAAAGTCAGCAGTTGTCCACTTCATTACCTCCTATACCACCACCTTTTGAAGCCACTGCTGGATCATCAAAGTCCCCAGCAGTGGTTAGCTCAGATGATACACATTTGCAGCCTTCACCAACCAATGCCATCATACCATACCAAGGAGATTTAATCTTCTTGAGATCTCATCCACCTGATCAAATCATTGGCAACAAGAAGCCAAACCCAAAACATTTGTCTTTTTGCTGGTTTTCTATCACCCCATCAGCCAGTCAAGTACCAAGAGGCACTGAAAGACAATAGCTGGGTAGAAGCCATGCAAGAGGAGCTCCAACAGTTTAAAAGACAACAAGTATGGGAGCTTGTACCACTGCCAGAAGAGGTTAGTCCCATTGGCACAAAGTGGGTCTTCAAGAACAAAACTGATGAAAGGGGTATTGTTGTCAAGAATAAAGCCAGGCTTGTGGTTCAAGGTTACAGACAGGAAGAGGGGATTGATTATGATGAAACATTTGCCCATGTTGCAAGATTGGAAGCCATTAGACTGTTCCTGGCCTTTGCTGTCAACCACAATATGAAGGTGTTTCAAATGGATATCAAAAGTGCTTTCCTCTATGGTACAATTCAAGAAGAGGTGTGTGTTTGTCAACCTCCAGGTTTTGAGGATCCATTTTATCCAGATTATGTCTACAGGCTAAACAAAGCCTTGTATGGCCTGAAATAAGCACCAAGGGCCTGGTATGAAACTCTTTCCAACTTCCTACTCTCAAATGGTTTCAAAAGAGGTACCATTGATAAAACACTGTTTTTAAAATGGAGAGGGAAGGATTTAATGATTGTCCATATTTATGTGGATGACATTATTTTTGGAAGCACATGTAATTCAATGTGTGAAGAGTTTAGAGAACTCATGACAGCTGAGTTTGAAATGAGTGCAATGGGTGAGCTGCAATGCTTTCTTGGTCTCCAAGTACAGCAACTACAAAATGGAACTTTCATTCATCAAAGCAAATATGCTAAAGAACTTTTAACCAAATTTGATATGAATGATTGTAAACCATGCAGCACACCCATGGCAACAAATAAGCTGGCCATGTCTGATGAAAAGGATGAGCTGATTGACCAAACACTTTATAGAAGCATGATTGGGTCTTTATTGTACCTAACTGCATCTAGACCAGACATCATGTTTGCAACATGTGTCTGTGCAAGAAGTCAATCAGCTCCCAGAAAATCAAATCTTATTGCTGTAAAAAGGATCTTCAGATACATAAAAGGTGCTCCCACACTTGGTATCTGGTATCCAGCTAATGGGAACATCAAGCTTTCAGGTTTCTCAGACAGTGACTTTGCTGGATGTCACACCACAAGGAAGTCCACATCAGGAGGGTGCCAGTTTCTAGGTGATTGCTTAGTTTCATGGCAAAGCAAAAAGCAAGCAGCTGTTTCAACATCCACTGCTGAAGCTGAATACATTGCTGCTGCAAGCTGTACAGCCCAACTCCTGTGGCTTCAAAATCAGTTACTGGATTTTGGTATCACTGCCTTAAAGACACCACTCATGTTGGACAGTCAGGCAGCAGAAAATATCATCAAAAATCCAGTTTCCCACTCAACCACCAAACACATTGACATCAGACATCACTTTGTGAGGGATTGCTATGAAAAAGGTTTGATTTCTCTGCATCATGTCCCAACTAAAGACCAGTTGGCTGATGTGCTCACAAAAGCACTTGATATAACACTTTTGAATGTTTGGTCTCTAGGATTGGGATGCTGAACATGGAATAACAAGCAACATCTTGTTTTTCTATGAATAAAAGCAACAAAATGTTTTCAGAAAATCAAAATTCCATCCTTAAAAATAGCTAAAAATGAAAATTTTCATTAAAATCCTTAAAAGTCTACCATTAACCACTGATTGTTCAAAAGTCTGCTTCTTTCAAAAATATGTCCACTGCTGAAAGTCAACCCCTGCTCTCTCATTACTTTGATAAACTCTGTTGTTCAAAAGCAGTGTCTTATCCACTGATATGCTATCCACTGATAGTGAAAATCATCCACTGCTTTCATACCACTGCCTTCATCTGTCCTTATCACACAAGTATTGTCCTTCACTTTCAACAGGGGTTGTCACGTGGGCAGTACATATTGGTCAGACTTTTTGTAACGGCTGCCACCTCAGCATTCACTTTCTTCCCTATAAAATCCCCCACTCACCACCAAAACAGGGTTTTACTGTCGAATTGAATTCTTAAAAATTCTCTTCTCAAAACAGTTTTTCATCTCATCTTCCACAAATTTCTTCGATCAATCATCCTCAAAATGACTAAATCAAAGAAATCTGCAAAACCCTCATCCAAATCTTCATCGAAAACAGCCTCTCAAAAGGCAATCTCCACTGAAATTCCACACAAACCATCTCATAATCTTCTTGGTCTTCTTACAAAACCCAGTTCCACAAAGGAATTCGATTCCATCATTGATATCATCACCGCCTCAAAGTACAAAACTTTGTTGACAGCGGATGCACCAATTTACTTGGCAACCCAAAGGGAGTTTTGGAAGAATGCAATCCTTGAAACACAAGGAGAAGCTGTAATACCCATTAACTCTACTTTAAAGGGAAAAGAAGTCAAGATTACACCACAAACAATTTCAGAGGTCTTTCAACTCGACGATCAAGAAGGTAAAATTACTTTCCCTAAAAACGAGTTAAAAAATGATTTTCTGGAAAGGGGGTACAATGCAGAGGTCAAAAAGGACACCTTAGAAAAAGGTTACTTTCCTCCTGCACCAAGATTTTTATTTCACACCCTCTTAAAATGTGTTTCAAACAAAACCACTTCTTTCAATGAGATACCATTAAAAATTCAAAAACTGGGATTTGCAATTCTTCAAGATGAAAATTTTAACTATTCCCAGGAAAGTTTTAATGATTTGGTTAAAAATGTTGAAACAAAGGCATTCCTACTTTTTCCAAGATTTTTAAGTTACTATTTTGAAATGAAACTTGGAAAGAAGGATGCTGCTGCAATAAAACAAGGTGATTTCATTCAAACAAATTGCTTAACTGCTGAAACTTTTACAAGGATGTCTACACCTTGCAAAACACAAGCAGAGGTGCCTGAGCAGATTTTAGCAGTTACAACTGCTCCTCAGGTATCTGCTGCTGAGCCCACTGCTCAAGGTGATCAAAGCAGCAACACAACTGCTTTGAAACCCACACCTATTATCTCCAAAAAGCCAAAAAGAAAAACTCAAAACCCCACAAAACCCATCAAAAAGGCAACTCTGGAGGATGAGATACCAGAGCTCCTGCCTGTGACAACACAAATGTCACAAGAAACCACTGCTGCTACTTCCTCACAGCAGTTGGTACAAATATCTCAACCCATAACTACAACTCCTCCTGCTTCTTCACAAAAATAACAGGTTGTACAAATAGGGTCTCCACATCATGATGCTCTGGAAACACTCGTTTCTATCATCCACAGCTCAATACCCGGGGCAACTCCACTTTCTACACCATCCTTCACATCCACAATTCCCTCACCAATAAAACCACTGTTGGATGCAATTGATTTGAACCGGGCATTAACCAGTCCTTCTCAATCACCTACTAATGAGAATATACCTCAACAACTGACTGGGTCTGATGTATCAATCTTTGCTAACCCACCAACACAACCTGAGGAGGTTACACCCCTTGAGTTACAAGTAACTCTTGGTGGTAATCCAAGTGAAGCAGCTACTACAAGTGTTACACCCACTGGGTTACATTTGAACAGTGGTTACATTAATAAGACTTCCTTGGAGGCAATTCCTTTTATAGCACCTCAGCCAACCACTAGTGGATTTATTTATCCTACTGGCAACATCAAAAGGTTGTCAAGTGTTGAAGGAAGAAGACCCCAGTACCAAGAAAAAGGGGCATCAGTGGTTAATGTTTGGAGTATACTCCCTATATCTACCACTGATAAAACCACTGCTAGTGGGAAATCAGATGATCCCATTAACTTGGGTGATGGTTTAAAGTACCAGAAATTAACGGATCGCATTGAAAAACTTGATAACTCTGTTGCAGAACTCAAAGATATGCTACAACAGGTGTTACAAGTTCAGAAGGTACAATCAGCTGCTGTTCCACCTCAAGCACCTGCTCCACAAAGGGCACCTGCTACAAATGAGCTCTGGAAGTTATTTCAATCTTTTCTCCAACAACAAGCACAATTAGCAGATCAGCAACATGAAAAACATGTACAACAGCTGAGAAATGCAATGGAGTCAAGGTTCAAGAACACTAAGGCTGACTTAAAGGCTCTCAAAACTCAGATCTTGCACACCACTGGCACTGCTCCTCCACAAGTACGCTACATTTATCAACTCCCAGAAGATAATGCCAAAAAGGGGGAGAAAATGAAGGAGTGGAAACAGAAGGGTATAGAGGATGGTCTTTATCTTGAACCAGAAAATTCAAACATGACCAAAAAGATCCCTTTGCCAGATGGTAGTAAGAAAATAAAGGGATAGAGAGGCCAAAAGGGATAGAGAGGCCAAAAGGAAAGCCAGGGTGGAGAGAATGGATCATCCAGATCAGGGTACTTCTGGGTCAAAGGATCATGAAAATCCTATTGAGGAAAATAAGAAGCCTACTAGAAAAGTGAGGCAACCCAAATCCATTCCAACCAGACGTTCAAAGTCTGCTCAAAAACCACCATACAAAACAGCTGATGCAACAGGAGTTACAAAAACTACTGCTTGCCAAACAGTTGTTCCATCAACACACACCACTTCAACACACACAACATCCACTGCTTTACCATCATTACCACCAAAAACAACACCTGCTGACATACAGCAGAAGACAGCAGATGTTATAACATCTGTTGTAATGACAACAGTGGTTGAAACACCAGTTGTTTCAACAGCTGTTAGCCAATCACAATCCACTGCCACTACATCTACCACCACTGTTCCATCCAAACCATCATCAGTCCCTCCTACAAAAAGGAGAAGGCTAATTTTAAAAGATGATGACACATCTCCATCACCAACATCTTCAAAATCCCTGTCAACTGTCACTATTCCAAAACCAATACCTCTCTCTTCAGCTCAAATTATAAAATCACTACCTCCTGCTGGTGTCTCATTTCCTCTGGAACTCATTGCAGTCAGAGAAGAAATCAAATCCTTTTATTATGAAGATGACCCAGCCAAAAGGAGTTTGCCATCAATTGCAAATTATCCCAGGCCTAACAATATTGAAGAATATTTGAGACTCAAAGCCAAACAAGCAGAGGATATTGCAATCAAAAACAGAAAAGGGAAATCTGATAGAGAATTTCAACAAAACTATCAGTTTTTACTCTCACAGGTCAATGCTATGGAGCGTTTTGCTAAAAATGTATGTCAGAAAATTTCAGAAAGGGCAGATGAGTCCTTAAGAAAAGACTACATTGAAAACATCATGACCTACAAGAAATACAAGGGGGAGAAACACATGTACAAGACCTGGATCATTCCTGAGCTTGAAAAAGAAGCAGCCAGGATTCAAGACATGATCAAAAATAAGGTCAAGCAGACTCCTCCTGAAAGATTCAAACAATTTGAAGCTGAAAAGATGCTAGAGTTGAGGAGAATGAAAGAGGAGCTGATTGCAGCTGATTATGGGTAAAAGAACTTTGTGACAAAGTGGGGAGAAGATAGAGTCAGGGCCACCTACAAAAGGTTGGAGGAACTAAGAAAGAAAGACCCAAATGTTCCACAAAAGCCTGACTACTCCAAAGCAGCGGTTTCAAAAAGACCACCAAAGCTGCAAGTTAAAAGAACCACTGCTCCAGCTGGTGCTGCCATCTACAAAAGAAGGAGCAAAAACCAGTTTAGCATGGAAACAATTCAAGATCTTCTAGCCGGAGATGCCATTGTAAAAGCTGGCACGGAAGTAATGATAAAAGAAGATCTTGAATTGGAACAATCTGCATGTGCTGCTCAGCCAGCTATGAACAGGCCAACCTCACCAAATACTTCTGCAAATAAACATCTCCCAAGAAACCCACCAGGCTCAAAAATACAAAAGTGGGAAACTGACAAACAGACCTGCGTATTGACTCTGCTCAGGTCTGGTGGAGTAGTGGAGAAAATATCAAGGGAACAAGCTCTTGGCCTAAGTCTTGAAGATTTGCAGGATCTCCTTGATCTTCCACTTAGCAGGGATGATGAAGATACAGATGCCCTAGACTTTGAATTACAATTTAAAGGTCAGATAAGGGAGCTGTTGATGAGGCAATAAAGAATTCCACAAATAATGAAGAGTTTTGGCATTATCTTTTCCAGGGGGAGATTGTTGGGATTGAACCCTATCAGAGGAACAGATAATTAAAGCCAAAACTGGATCAGAGCAGTGGATCAAGAATAAGCAGACGATTACAGATTAGTTCATACAAATCTCTCCCCTTGAAAGTGGTTTCATATCTGCTGACCTCCTATCTGCTGATCTTACTAAGTGCTGACCTACAACTGCTGCTTTGCATCTACTGACCAATGTCAAAGACTGATGGAAGACCAAAGCTCTGCTGACTCAATCTACTGCCTTGAGTCAAGTACTGCTGATCCGGACAAGCACTGCTGGGTTCACAGCAGTGGAAGGATGCAGCAGCTGTTTAAGTGTCTTTTATGTAATGAATTGTAATAGCAGTAGTTAGTACATCAGTGTGTGTATAGATCAGAGGTTAGAGTTTGTTAGGAGGTTAGATGTCACTTTCATGCTGACGTCAGCTAAAGATGCTCAGTGGTTTGCAAGTGCCTATAAATAGTTCAGTACTTTGTACTGTTCTATTAGCTCTTTCACCACATCGTCTTCTTTGCACGAACAAACTACTGAGCTCTGGCTGAGGGGGAGTTTGCATTCATTCATCAATCATTGTAATCGGTGTTGAACCAAATTCAATCTTTCGATTCATTGTGTAAAGATGTTTGATAAAAGTATTACTCTCGTTTGATTGTATGCAAAGTTTGTTTTCATCTTAATTCCGCTGCACAACTCTTTCATTTCCATCTTAATTTCAAACAAAAATACAATCAAAAAGAAACTCAGATCCAACACCTTCAATACTTAACGGTATTGGATGGCGGGGTCCAAACTCTTTGATCCCCTCATAAGTTAACTACTATTAATACTATAACCCGGATATTTAGGACTGTATCCCTGCTGACTCAGACTACTTAGTCGAGGGTAACGTCACCTCCAAAAGAAGGGCCTACCATAATTTGCATTAATAACTTAATTAATTATCTTTCAATAATCCACCCTTTTAGGATTGTATCCTTACTGACTCAAACTACTGGGGTGAGGGTAACGTCACCTTCAAAAGAGGGGCCTACTACAATAACTAAGATAGTCTCTTAAAAAGTGCAAAAGTGCGGAAATAATCAAAGGTTACACTAGATACGAGTCGGAACCAAGTGATTCATCTTGTCTATCTGTTTTTGTTTTTATTTTTATTTTTTATTTTCAGCATTTTTAGTTAGTTTTTATTTTTCTTAGTTTAAAACATTTTTCTAAACTATTTGATTTGATTAGACGTTGAGGATAAACCGGTACTAATAGCTCTTGTGTCTTTGGACGACCTCGGTATCTTACCAACAGTATACTACGCTCACGATGGGTGCACTTGCCCATATGAGTGTCTAGTGTTAGTGAATATCGTGTTTTATAAATTTAAAACTTGACTAAAAAGTGTTAAAGGTGCTTAAAATATACACCTAATATATATAACACTTGACACCCATCAAGTTTTTGGCGCCGCTGCCAGGGACACAAGGATTTTAAGAAAGTTAGGAATCAACGGCCTAATCGTTTTTCTTATTTTTCATTTTTTTAGGATTTTTCTTAGTTTTTTCAGCTTCTGCAGAACTCAGCACGAGCCGTGCCCGCTGAACACGCCCCGTGCCCAATTGTTGGTGCACTACATCTGTCGACTTCGTCTTGTATCGAGTCTTAGTTTTAGAATGTTAGATCAGGGCACGTTTTACGAGAAAACTGGAGAGAATTTGTGATTTAGAGAGTAGGTCCGCTTGGTTAGATCATTAATTGTGTTGTCAGCCCAAGTATTTCAACGGCCCAAGGTTTAAGTCAGTTCACACCAAATTCAATTCACATCAATATTCAGCCCAAGTCCAAGTTTTAACATTATAAAGTCCTCGGCCCAATCATCTTTGTTAGTTGCCAGCCTTGTTGAAAGTGTTCTATATCAAATTTAATCGGCTCGATTGAATTCATATCTTTTTGGCAAAGTTCATTCATTCAGCGGTCTCACGTTATCAACATTGAAACGAGTCCACAAATCTTCGACACGAGTCTTAGATTGATTTCATCAACACAATTTTACATATTCAGTTCGTTTTAAACTGATTGTGTTTTATTTGCTTGTTTACGTCAGGTGTTTCACGAGGTGAACCAGTTATTTTGAAAGCTTGTTCGAGAAACATGGATTCTGAATTCTACAACGCGTTTGCTTCAACACCGACTACTCCGGGTGACATTACTAAGAACATGAACATGGAGAATGAAACCGGAACAATGCAAAAACCCCCGAAACTTATGGGAATTGAAGATTATCATGGATGGAAGAAACGGTTTGAAAATTGGGTTCAGGCGAATCATCTAAAAGCTTGGGAGAGCATCGAAACTGAATATGAGAGGCCAAAGAATTCAGCGGGAGTCGATAAAATCATTTCAGAATTCACAGAGCAAGAAAGAGAGAGTTACAAAGGAGAAAAGATGATGATCAATTTGTTACAACAAGCTGTTAAAGAAGATATATTTGTGTTGCTTCAACATGATGAAAACACTTATTCTATTTGGGAAGCTCTTAAAACGAAATTCGAAGGAAGTACTGAGATGCTTCAAAGTAAAGCAGCATTGCTAAAAAAGGAGTTTGAACTATTTGCGTGCATGCCTGGTGAAACAACAAAGAGTCTTATTGAAAGATATTGTCATCTTGTACGCACCATGTCACAATTGAAGATTACAAAAACTCCAGCAGAATGGGTTGAAAAGTTTGCTGACGCGTTACCGCAAAAGGAATGGTGTACATATCTGATGATATTAAAGAATTCCGGACAGTTTAAAAGGTTATAGATTGCACAGTTTATAGAAAAGTTGGAGGCACAGGATCTGGAGCAGCAGAAAATTGCTAGAATGAATAGTTCAACTCATCAACAAGATATTAAATTGTACTATAAAGGAAATGTTCAAACTGCTGAAGCCAGTCCAAAGATACAAACTGCATTTAGTGCTGGAAATCAGTCTACACCAAGCAGTCAAGGTTCAGTCAACACTAGTGGGTTCTCAACGGTAAATCCTCCAAGTGTTCAAAGTGCATCTGCTGGAAATGGGCATTCGATTCAGTGTAATGTAGCTTTACATCTTCAAAATGGTCAAAATTATTTTGAAGAAGTTGTAAAGCATCATATGGGATTATTGGTCACTGCATTAGAGTCTTATGAAGGGTTGCTTGCCGGAAGAATTGGCAATCCAATGCTCACAAAAAAAGATTATGATCAGATTGATGCAGAGGAGCTGGAACTAATGGATATTAAATGGGCATTGGCGAGCGTTTTGAGGAGAGCATAAAAGTTTAGATTGATTACAGGAAGAAATGACTTCTTGGATGCAAACCTTTCTAATCTAGGATTTGATAAATCTAAAGTTGTCTGTTTTCATTGCAAGGAGAAAGGCCACTTTAAAAGAGAATGCAAGAATCAGGAGCCGAGAGGAGCAAATGAGTCATCTGGGAAAGATGATTATTATAGGAAAACCATTTATCAGCAAATCACTCATCAACCGCATCAACAAAAAGAAGCTCAAACGGCACATGGAAGAATGATTGAAGATGCAAACAAGAAGGATTACTATGGCATCATGGATCAAGATGACGAGAAAGTAGCTGATGGTTTTAGCTGGGACAAGTACATTCCAGCTGATCCTAATGTTAAAGCTTTTATTGCTCAGATTGTTCAAAAGCCAGAGTTGATAAAGGAATGGATGGCTGTGATGTTGGACGATGAGGAGAGTCAAGATGGAAAATCTGTTTCTTCTGAAAGCAGTGATAGTGATGAAGAGATGGAACAGATAAATTTGGGAAAAACTCATTTATCTTCTAACACTTTTGAATTTTATTTTGCAGAAAAATTGAAGAAACTAAAAGAAAGGAAAGCTGCAAAAGATTTAAAAGAAGTCAAAGTGTTGAAAAGATTGTGGAAGTTGAAAAGATAGTTGAAGTTGAGAAGATCGTTGAAGTCACAAAACCTTGTCTTACATGTTTAGGGTCTTGTAAACAATGTATAGAGAAAGATGAGAGGTTTAGTGAGTTAGAAAAGTTGAAAGAAAAGTTGTTGTTTGATGTAAAAAATTTGAAACAGTCATATGATGTATTGAACAGAACTGTGAATAGTCTGGAAAAGACTAACTCTGAAAGAGAGAAAGCTTTGAAGATGTTGAATGCTACTATGATGACAAAGCAAAAAGAAATCAACTTGTACATAGAAGAATGTGCAAAGTGGAAGAAAGAGTTGGATAGTGAAGCAACTGAGAACGAAAGAATCAGAAGATTGCTGCAAAGTTACAAAGGTTGTGACTACATAATTGATAGAATTTATCCAACAGTTGAAGGATTTGAAGCGTTTAAAGGTGAAGAAACAAAGCCAAAGAAGAAAAAGGATACTGGACCATCTACTGAAGAAGAGAAGAAGAGCTCATTTTGGAGACAATCAAATCAAGAATTTCTTGCAGAGAAAAAGAAGAATGAAGTTCAGAGAACAGAAACTAGAACCTGTTTCCGATGCAATGAAGCTGGTCACATTGCATGGAACTGTCCGAAAGCGACAAACACAAAACAGGGAGTTTCTGGAAAACTGAAAGAAGTTGTTGTTGATAAAACCGAACCACCAACTGAAAATTTTTAAATTTTCAAAAATTCAACATTTGAAGTTGGTGAATGTCCGAAGAGATTTTACAAGCGAAGTGTGAAACTTGACAACCAAAAATGGGTTGTTAAGAAATCAGAAATAAAATCTGGCGATGAATCTGATTCCACAAAATCAGAGGAGCTACAGTTTGATGAGAGTGGTGAAAACTTAGTTCCTTCAATGGATGATGAGAACTTTCCACCATTGAGGACTGAGAATTTTAAACGAAAGGTTGGAAAGGTTGAAATCTCAAATCAGTTTTATTCTGAGAAGGATAATTTTGATGTTAAGAAAGCTTTTAATGGGAAGGTAAAGAAAATTTTCGGAAAGATGGTCGATGGGAAGGTTAAAGGGGTAAAAGATTTTTATGCTACAAAGAAAGCAACTTATACCCCAACTGAATCTGAATTGAAATCACCCAAGGCTGGTAAGGCTTGGGTGGACATTTTCTTTGGTTGAAAAACCTGACTTGCCGGAGATCCCAAGTTTGTAATTGTGGATCAGGAATCGGCATCTTTCATGTTTAATAAAGTTGTTTTGAAAATGCTTGAAATTGTTAAATTTTACAGATTGTGAATTGCCGGAGCTTCCAGGTTGGTAAGTGTGAAGCAGGAATCGGCATTTTGATTGGTAAAATGGTTTGTGTAGATGGTTTATTCCTACATATGTTTTTAAATGTTGGATATTCTTACAAGTGGTTTAAAGGTTGCTTGATTGCAAACAGTGAATCAAGGACATTAAGTTGTACTTGATTTACTATAGTTGATAAAACTGACAAGATGATGAACCATATCCCCATACTTAACAAGTGGTAAACTTACAAGTGGTAAAAACAAACTCATTTTCCGGAAAAATCATTTTGATTAAAACAAACTTAAGTGTTTTGAGATCTAAATGAGAAAATGGTTTGTGATAGGGGGAGTTCTGATTGTTTATGCCAAGTGGATGGCGAATTGAAGTGATTCGATGTCAGTTGCCAAGTTTTTGTACAGTTCATGTTATGTTTCAAGTGGGTCAAGAGTCTAGTAGTTTTCAAATTTCCTAAAATGTGTTTGCATTTTAGGGGGAGTAGAAGTTTTCAGAAAATCCAAAAACATTTGAAAATTTGAAAAAGACAAAAACATGATAAATTCAAAAATGAGTTTTTTTTGTGTCAAAGAAGAGGAAATGATAGTACATCAGTAGACAGTCACAGTATGCTAAAGAAATGTAATGTTTAAATAGCGTTAAACAGTCTCACTGATGATATGCCGATAGGTTTTTACACATTTAGTAAACTTTTTCGGGATATAAACTAAATTTCAAACTTGCTTATTTCGTGGGGAACACTACTTGGATATATAGGTAACCCCTGAAATCTCGTTTGAAAGGTCCCTCTTTCTGAGATACTAGGTCTTTATGCTCAGTGATATCTGGGGTATTATCCCAGGACTTCTGCTGAAAGAAATTTCTGACCTAGTCCCCGGAGAATACTTTCCGCATGCTTGAAATATAGCGCAGCCCTCAGCAAATTGATGAAACAATAAAATTGATAGTCATTGCTGTTGTAATCAAAAGATCCTCTAAATGGGACTCACCAAAAGTCGAAGCCGTCATCTCTCTGCGTATCGAAAGATCGACCTGAGCTCTCACGGCCCTTGCACTATAATTTATTCCCCTGACAGATATCATCTGTGGTATACTCACCTGTAAGACTGAATATTGGGATCTGGATACGGGAGTATATTCAAGAGGTGGGACACATGAATGAGTTTAAGTTCTTAATACACCTAACTTATATCCTGAATTAGTTGAAATTGTGTGAGAATTTAAGTGGATCAGTATATCGGCAATCTAAGTGAATTGTTTAATTCTTAATGTGTAACTAAGCTCAACGGTACAAGTGACTTGTCAAAAACTGATATGATCCTCTTGCACGAACTCACAAAAATAGTGTCTGTAAATATTTCTTTACTGCATTTTGTTGTTTCTTTCTAAAAAATTAAAAAAAGATTTTCGGTGTGTTTTAGCATAAATTTTTGAAAAAGTCAAAAAGATTTTCGACAACTGATATTGGAAAGCTGATTGTCAAAATTCCGAGTGCTAAACACGATGACATTGTTGTGAGGGGGAGTGTGTTTTAAAATGTCAAAATGTTTTTTTTTTCTAAATCATCAAGTGGTTCATCATGAGTTTGTGATCTGAGGAAGAGTGATTGTTGATTCTTATGTTATTTGAGAGGGAGTCATTTGATTATATCAGAATGTTGGTGCATTTAAATTGTTAAATTTAGAAATTCATTTCTGGGTTAAGAATGTGCAGGAATAGCCAAGTTTCGATCCTGGAAATTGAAGACTGTATAGAGTGCCAGGTTTAAGATTCTGAATACAAAGAAAGCCAGGCATTGATCCTGAAGCAGATATTGCTGAAGAACAAAGGAATGCCAACAAATCGTTAGGTGAAGTCTGAATATTTTCAAGTCAAGAGGAGTCTGTTGAAGAAGATAGAGAGAGAAAAGCCCAGAGACTGATCAAGACTGAAGAAGTGAAGACACAGCATTGTCGTGACTCGATAGTCGACTCGTCAACATCTGAGGGGGAGTCTGTTGGTGCACTACATCTGTCGACTTCGTCTTGTATCGAGTCTTAGTTTTAGATTGTTAGATCAGGGCACGTTTTACGAGAAAACTGGAGAGAATTTGTGATTTAGAGAGTAGGTCCACTTATACGGACATCGGAGGTCCGCTTATGTGTCATGTCTGTATATGGGAACCTATTTGGTTAGGTCCGCTTATTCGTACATGTCCGTATATGGGAACCTACCTGTTCAGGTCCGCTTATACGAACATGTCCATATGTGGGGACCTACCAACACTATAAATACCCCATAAGCGGATCTCATTTGTAACTTTTGTCGAATTCCATACCGAGGTGCTGCCGGTGTGAAGATCAAGTTGTAAACGTTGTAATATCAATCAGAAAAGTGATTTAAGTGAAGATCTAGCTGTTTCTACGTCAGGTACTTGTTTTCCGCACCTGTATCTGATCAAAACTCCTCTGATAGACTCGTTCAGGTCAAAACAAGATCCTACACCAATCATTGGAACTGGCAATCCTGTTTTAAGTCAGACAGTAAGCTGAACACGGGTCGTGCCCACTCAACACGCCCCCGTGCCCAAGTTTCAGTTACTGGAAACAGAACCATAAGATCCCGACGGTTGGTAATTTCTGACACAAACATGAGTGATACTGATACTTTTTACTTTCGGCACTCTTATGGTACAATGTGGTGTCAATTATGTGGTGGTAACCATAAGGAATTAGAATGTTATTTTCTAACCTATAAACCCCACTATATAGACCCATCATTTCCTAGTATCCTTAAGAGGGGCGAAAGTAAAAATAATCCCTATCTCTCCCTCGAATGCTCCCAACCAGATATTCTAGGAGAAATGCTTCTCGATGAATTGTTTCAACTAGAAGATCTAATTATCGATTGGTTAAAAGAACTTAGGAAAGATTTCAATAATCTTTTCCAAGACAATAGCCAAGAAGAAGGGTTGGAACCGCATTCAAACAACTTCCTTGTTTCCGAAGATACTCCTAACTCTAGTGAGGACTTGAGCAAAAGTCGTCCCTGTGTCGATTGTGCCGTGAAGGACTCCCCATCAACTTCGTTTGATGCATACATAGACCTGAGCGATTCGACATACACCTTCTTTAACGAGAGCCCGGAAAAGGGTTGGACTTGTCCACCTACATATAGCATAGGAATTACCCTCACCGACAACCTCTTGCGTTCTCGTCTTAATCTAGAACAATTAAGGTATCTTATGCACTTTGGGGTTGTTCCATCCAGTAAGAAACCGCCCGATCCGGAAAAGTTCCTTGAAAATAGACAAATTCCTTAAGACAGCTTCTAGACACGGGGCCGTGTCCAGGTCAGCACGCCCCCGTGTCCATTCAAAGATTCTCTTCTGATTTTGTCAGAATGCGGACAAAAATGTGTCAGGATTCTATCTGCACACGGGGCCGTGTCCAGCCGACACGGGGCCGTGCGCAACGTACTGTCGTTTTCTATAAATGCAGCCAAGAATCCTGCACATTTGAACCATTCCAGGGATAGATATTTGGGGAATATTCTCACATACCATCCTAGGTATTTTCTAAAAGAAGTTTCTCAACTATCTTCTTGTCCTTTCCTCTTTTATCCACTATCATCTTCTTCAATTTTTCTCATACTTCCATTAAAGCTTGAATCTTCCATAATTTCAAGCCTTATTGAGATGTTTGTTAGATTTTTGTTCATGGAATCTTGTTAAAAATAAGTTCTATAACAATGTTTTAAGTTGTTTATGTTCAAAAATGCTTTAAAAATCATGAAAACAACTTGAAAACTCCAAGATTCCTTGTTCATAAATCCTGCAGATATCTGAACACGGGGCCGTGTTCGAAGTACTGGATCCATAAAATTGAACTCTTTTCGGTATGTTTTCTCAGAATGGCAAGCAGAACAAGCGGAAACTCTTCATCACATTCCAGAAACAACTGGCAGGGGAGAAGATCATCAACGGTTGAAGATTCTCTTGTAAACTATGTTTACGCCTTAAGAGAGGCCCTTGATGAAGTAACAAGTGTGGAAGAGGCATTGGTCGACCGCATTAATCATTTGACGGTGGGACTAGAAGGATGTCTCCGGGAGGTCAACCTTTTGCACCAAAGATTGAACATTCTCGCTTCTCCTCCTTTGGTGCTGATTATCACCCAAAGGGCATGGAATGTGGTGCCGGAAGTCATCATTCCGGCCGAATGGTATGCCCTACATTCGGAGCCTCCTCGAGACATACTATAAGGGGTTCCGATTGGTGTCGCTCCTCCTCCACACGATGTCGAGGAACATGAAGCCGCCTCCCTACTCCCGAGGGAGATAGAAGAATGGCTCTAGCTACATCTAAGGGACATCGTTCGGCTTGGAGTTCTACAAGGCTCTTAGACCGAAAATCTATTTCCGGAATTTTGGTTCTTATTGTAGAAGTAGAGCTCCTTAGGAAGATTTTACGGATCACTTGACCTATTTAATTTTAGGACTTTTAACTTTTTTTTTCTGCTTTGTTTTTCATTTCTAGGATTATTTTGTAACTCTCTATGAAGTAATGAATGATGGTTTTAAGTTAATTTGGTGTTTGGGTGGTGTTGAAATGAACGAAACACACTTGAGATGGCAAAGGATACAAGGGAAACTTGAACCAGCACCGCATGCAGGAAAACAGGACCGTCCGACAATTTTCTTCGTTTACAGTAAGCTCGGCACGGGCCGTGTCCACCCAACACGGCCCCGTGCTGCACAGTCTGTAGAAAAAGACCCAGTTCAGGTAAGTGGACACCGGCCGTGTTCACCCAACAAGCCCCCGTGTCCAGGCTTCTGTTTCTCTTGATTTAATTCTGTTACTGGCACTTGAACACGGGGCCGTGCCCGGACAACACGGGGCCGTGTTCAGCGCCCAGTAACACAAAATTTTTGCTTTTTCACACCTTTTACACATTTAATCAACCTAAAAACTTATTTTTGGGACACATTGAGGACAATGTGTAATTTAAGTGTGGGGGGGGGGGTGGGGATCCTAAAACCTTGAATCTTGAAAGTCCTAAATACAAGCCTTACACAAAACTCTATTGGAACCGCTAATCACCCCAATTTTTTTCAAAAATTTCTCATTTTTTTTACTTGTCTAGGTTTAACTCGGGAATTTCAAGTTCTAAAAAAAGGTTATATTTTTACGAATTTACAACCGATAGCGTCGTGATAAAAATAACCAACATAAGAAAACTATGAAAAGGCATGACAAGCTTAGTTAAAATTTGATTATATATACTTGATCACATAAAAACCCATTCCCACAAAAGTGAGTTTTGAGCCTTTATTGAGCATACAATTACATATCATTAGACTAAATGCTCATATTTCGCTTCTTGTGTGAATAGCCGCGTGGTTCTTACGACTCTAGAACTTGCCATGACGATACATTCCCGGTCCTTACCAACTTAAACCCGAGTAAGTAAATGATGGAGGCATTAGGACTAATTTTTTTTTCTACACCATTATTTTTCTTTTTTTTACCACCTACCCAAAATCCCCCTAGTTAGCCCCTTTTGAGCCTAAACCTTTTCATTTCATAACCCAAACCAAACACCCTTTCACCCACCAAAACCTTTTTTATTTTTAACCCTTTTTGTTTTAGTAACTAGCTCGGTTTTTCGTATGACTTTTCAAAAAAAAAAAAAAAAAAATAATAATAATAATAATTTTTTGCGTTGATGATGAAGCAAAAGAAAATAAAACAAACAAGTTTATCAAAAATAACTTTGTTTGAATAATAGCTTCATCAAAATAAAAGTTACGAAAATAAAAAGTCTTACGAAAACCGACGCTTGTTACGCCTTTCGCCCTTTTTCTACTAACCACTAACCCAACCACCTACCTTTAACCCAAACCTAACCCTTCACCCAAAAGTCCTCTTGATATTTACAAAGGTATATAAGTAAAAAGGAGGAGGATTGATTGCTTGGCAAGCATATGGTAGAAGTAAGTCCCATGCCGCTCTCGAGTGATTCACAAAAATACATTTCCGGCCGAGTGTTGAGTGATCCCCGTGAGGTATGTGAACTTGTATATAAAGAAAATTTTAAAGAGTCATGTTATGCCCTAATAAGTAATTTATCTTATGAAAAGTTTTAAATAAATCATGAAGAATAAGATTGTAAATAAATAAAAATAAAACTAAATAAAGAATCTTTTAAATCCCGACACTCTACAACAAGCCCAAAAACCTTCTTCTCTATCCATTCCATTTGGGTGTGTAATAGCCACATATTAAGGAGTTTTGCTTGAGGACAAGCAAAGATTCAAGTGTGGGGGTATTTGATGTGTGCAAAATGCAACATATAAATTTCATCAATTGTGGCATAAAACTAACCTTTTTTTAGTACTAATGTTGGAAAAAGTGTGCTTTTGTCTTCCTTTTGTATTTTTAGGATTAAATGAGCTCAAATTAACAAAAGAAGCAAAAAGACATCAAAATCTAACATAAATACAAGAAAAGGAACAAGACGTGACCTGCCCGACCCCACGACAGCATCTTCCCAAGCAAAACAAGATAACAGAAGACTGAACACGCCCCGTGCTCAGCCAGCACGGGGGCGTGCCCAAGTGTCAGCAGAAAAGACAAAGTGGTAGAAGCTTCTATTGCCCACCACGGGGCCGTGCTCAGTGGACACGGGGCCGTGGTCAACTATAAGATTCGCACAATCCAGCAAATCTTCATAGTACAAAGATTCTTCTGCACCACGGGGTCGTGCTCAGCGGACACGGGGGCGTGGTCAACTAAAAAGACAAAGCTGCATTAAATGAAGAAAGAGAAGGATGTGGACACGGGGCCGTGCCCACTGGACACGGGGCCGTGCCCGAGCTTCTGTTCAGCCTATAAATAGGAGTGCTTGGCTCAAGCTCAAACCATCCCTTGGCACACCACCTCTCTCACACTTCACCCACCACCATAACGCCATCGTCCACCACCATCATCCATTGTCCATCGTAGAGTGTGTTAGTCGTCTCGGGATCCAAGATTGATCGTAAGAGTTCTTGACAATCAAGGCCATGTTTGCCTAAGTCTCTTACATCACTTGGTGAAGACAAAGTGTTTAGTGTAATACTTTTTATTTTTAATCTTTTCGCACTTTTTACTTGGTTTTGTATTAATGACTTTAATAACTAGTTTCTTATGTTGAAGGTGATCTTTCCTTATCGTTTTTCCGTGGTGTCTTGACATTATTTTTACTGTCTATATAAAATAAAAGATTTTCATCATTCATATCTCCACGGTCTATATGGAGGTATATTGGCTACCTGGTCGGGGGTTAAGGGAACGGTTTGGTAAAGGTCTTGCCATTGTTCAGCGTTTAGAGGTCCTGCAATGGACCTGGGTCAAATTTAGTAGGACCTCCTTCAATACTTAACGGTATTGGATGGCGGGGGTCCAAAATCTTTGATCCCCTCATAAGTTAACTACTATTAATACTATAACCCGGCTATTTAGGACTGTATCCCTACTGACTCAGACTACTTAGTCGAGGGTAACGTCACCTCCAAAAGAGGGGCCTACCATAATTTTCATTAATAACTTAATTAATTATCTTTCAATAATCCACCTTTTTAGGATTGTATCCTTGCTGACTCAAACTACTGGGGTGAGGGTAACGTCACCTTCAAAAGAGGGGCCTACTACAATAACTAAGATAATCTCTTAAAAAGTGCAAAAGTGCGGAAATAATCAAAGGTTACACTAGATACGAGTCGGAACCAAGTGATTCATCTTGTCTATCTGTTTTTATTTTTATTTTTTATTTTCAGCATTTTTAGTTAGTTTTTATTTTTCTTAGTTTAAAACATTTTTCTAAACTTTTTGATTTGATTAGACGTTGAGGATAAACTGGTAGTAAAAGCTCTTGTGTCCTTGGACGACCTCGGTATCTTACCAACACTATACTACGCTCACGATGGGTGCACTTGCCCATATGAGTGTCTAGTGTTAGTGAATATCGTGTTTTATAAATTTAAAACTTGACTAAAAAGTGTTAAAGGGGCTTAAAATATACACCTAATATATATAACACTTGACACCCATCAATCCACATCACCAAATCTACCGACTCGCCGAATGACATATGGGTCCATCCATTTTCTTTTTAATTTGCCCGCAAACATCTTTAATCGCGAATTATACAACCACACCTTTTGACCCACTTCAAAGGTCTTCTTTCTCAGCTTTGCATCATGGACTCTTTTAAGCTTATCCTTATATGCCGATGCACACTCGTTAGCTTCGTCTCGAATTTCTTCTAACTCACTTATTTGTAACTTCCGCATCTTCCCCGTTTCATAATAGTCCACATTCACCGTTTTGATTGCCCAATGCGCCCGATGAGCTAACTCCATTGGTAAGTGACAACCATTTCCATACACCATCCGGTAAGGTGTTGTGCCAATTGGAGTTTTGTAGGCCGTCCGGTATGCCCACAATGCATCATCTAGTTTACTTGACCAATCCTTCCTATCCATTCTAACCGTCTTCATGAGAATTTCTTTAATTTGACGGTTGGACACTTCGACTTGTCCACTTGTTTGCGGATGATACGGTGTAGCAATCCGGTGGTTCACATTATACCGCTTCAACAGTTTTTCGAAATTGAAATTCTTGAAATGCGACCCACCATCACTAATGATAACTCTCGGAATATCAAAATGGGCAAAGATGTTGGATTGAACAAATTTACAAACAACCGAATGATCATTTGTTCTTGTTGCAATAGCTTCAATCCACTTCGAGACATAGTCCACCGCCACTAAAATGTATAAGAACCCATTGGAATTCGGGAAGGGACCCATAAAGTAAATGCCCCACACATCAAATATCTCGACAACCAAAATCGGTTGCAAAGGCATTTCGTCCCTCTTTGAAATACTTCCTATTCTTTGGCAATTGACACAATTTCTTGCAAACTCTCACGCATCCTTGAAAAATGTTGGCCAATAAACCCCACACGAAAGAACCCAGTAGCCTGTTTTATGACCGCTAAAATGACCTCCACAAGCGGATGAGTGGGCATGAGTCAAGATCTCTAACACCTCCGTTTCGGGGACACACCTCCGAATGACTTGATTGGGCCCAATCTTGAAAAGGTCCGGCTCATCCCAAATGTATTGCTTCACTTGGACCAAAAATTGTTGTCTTCTTTTCTAGGTCCAATGATTTGGGATTGCAAACGTGGCTAGATAGTTCACATAGTGGGCATACTATGGTGCAACGAAAGTAGACACGGCTAGTAGTTGCACATCGGGAAACCTTTCGTTTACCTCGCTCAAATCATCAATCCCTTCCACCGGAATTCGCGACAAGTGATCCGCCACTACGTTTTCACTTCCTTTCTTGTCTCAAATTTCTAAATCGAATTCTTGTAGCAATAACACCCAACGGATCAAACGGGGCTTCACATCTTTTTTCTCCATCAAATACCGGACCGCACTATGGTCCGAGTACACAACCACTTTATTTCCCCAAATGCAAGAACGAAACTTATTCAAAGCATATACCACCGCTAATAACTCCTTTTCGGTTATGGTGTAATTCAGTTGCTCTTAGGACAACGTCTTGCTTGCATAGTAAATCACCACTGACTTTTTATCAATTCTTTGACCCAAAACTGCACCAATTGTAGTGTTGCTCGCGTCACACATGATTTCGAATGGCTTTGACCAATCCGGTGGTTGCAAGATGGGAGCTTTCACCAAGTGTTCCTTCAAAACATTAAATGCTTGCAAACATTCGTTAGTAAAATCAAAAGGGACATCTTTTAACAACAAATTACATAAAGGTTTGGTAATTACACTAAAACCTTTAATAAACCGTCTATAAAAACCCGCGTGTCCCAAAAATGACCTTACCCCTTTCACATTTTTCGGTGGCAGCAAAGATGATATTACCCGTATTTTTGCCTTATCCACCTCCATACCCCTCTCCGAAATCACATGGCCTAACACAATACCCTCTTGCACCATGAAATGACTTTTCTCCCAACTAAGCACCAAATTTTTCTCAACACATCTTTTTAAAACTTTTTGTAACTCGTTGAGACAAGATTCAAAGCTAGTGCCAAAAATTGAAAAGTCATCCATAAAAACTTCAAGCGACTCTCCAACATTGTCCGAGAAAATACTCATCATACATCGTTGGAAAGTTGCCGGTGCATTGCACAAGCCAAATGGCATTTGCCTAAAGGAAAAAGCGCCATATGGACAAGTGAAGGTGGTCTTGTGTTGGTCATCCGGGTGTATTGCGATTTGATTGTAACCTGAATACCCGTCCAAAAACCAGTAATATTTTTTACCCTATAATTTTTCAATGATTTGGTCAACAAAAGGTAGCGGGAAATGGTCCTTAGAAGTGGCGGCATTCAATTTGCAGTAATCAATACAAACACGCCACCCGGTGACCGGTCGGGTGGCTATTTGTTCACCATTTTCGTCTTTAATACAATATTTTATATAAGTTTCGTAAAAATACATGTTTATACGATTACACGTAGCATGACAATACGAGTTTACTTAAACTTTTAAAATTTAAAAGTTAATGAACAACTTAATGTAATTGAATTCGTCGTTTAAAAGATAAGACGAAACGTCGCGCGGAAGCTTTTAACTTTATCGTGTTCGGTTCTTCTTCGAGCTTGATCTTCATCCGGACACTCTTGGCAATCACCTATGATCAAAACCAACTTAAAGGTTAGTTTTGATAGTTAAATAAAAAGTTTAAACAAGTTATATGGGTCAAACAAACAAAATTAAACATTTTTCAGGTTCAGGGGGGGCTAGGCGTCACGCCTAGGGGCTAGACGCCCCACCTAGCCCCCTTTTTGGCAGAATGTTCTTATTATGTTGCCGCATATTCCCAGCATAACCAGATTTCACGGAAACGAGCATAACTCTCTCGTTTTTAATCCGTTTTACCGGATTCTTTTTCCTACGCGTCCGTAATTTAATTCTCCATCTTATGGAGTTAAAATCCAACATCCGGCATAACAAAATTTCAGACCTTTAAGTCTTTGACTTAATACCTTTTTACAAAGTTTTGACCCGTTCATGCATTTACCAAACTAACTGGTTATTTTCCTTCAAAATACCATGGTCATCATGTTATATCCGTTTACTAATTTTCAAGATTTAACTTTTCGGGTTCCTTAAGAAGTTTTAACCCGTTATGCATATATACTCATTTTGACCCGTTATGAGTATTTTACATTTTTAGACTTAAATCATGCTTCTATTGGTTTACATCCTATCACCATTTTTATACGAATTCCAAGGACCCAATTTAACAAGACGCTTATTTCAAAACAACTCTTTAAAGGTTGTTTACCCTATTTACCTCTTAAGGGCTTTTTGGTCAATTTTAGCCCCTCATTTGCGCGACGAAGGACTTCCGATATTATTTGACCAAAATATCAATTTTAGCTATAATTCTAAACATGCGTACCTGACTCGGGTCATAAGATTGACCCGTTTAAATACCTTTCGCTATTACTATCTAGTTAATAGCAATGGTAACCATGTGTTAATTCCTGTGATCACAAAACTCAACAAGCAATCATCAAGTATTAATGACAAATGGTGTTAACAACACCATTTGACCCGTTTAGTCGAAATGACCAATTGTTATTATAAGATGGCACTTAATTACCATTTCACCCCTTTAACCTATCCGGTTTATTTTTTTTAAATCATCCAACTTGAAAGTCGTTTCCTATTTTATTTGACCCACTATGACTTATGCCAAATGGTGTCGTTTTAAATCCCTTTATCTATTCGTTAACCCATGTCCGGATTACCATTTCACCATTTTTTTTACCCCTTTCTACCATAATTTATGGTCTCTACCATTTTCACTTGTTCCGACTAGCATTATATCGAGCCGGAACATCATGTTTCATTTACTTAATATAAATCGTATTCCATGTTCTCAAATAAGCATTTTGTAATAAAAGTAAAAAGGGCGTAAGCTTAACTTACCTCGCATCCGAACTACGCTTTTCCTTTCCTTCTTGATTCGTTTGACCCGCTCCCTCATCAAGCTTCCACTTAGCTTGTTATGCGTCAAACTATCATCATCGTTTTCAAGGTGGCTAGTTTAATCATAATTTAATACGATCATTCCACCTTACGCATTTCATATAAAAAATTACCATTTATCGTATTATAGGTCAGTTTGACTTTTTGAAAGTCAAACATCCCTTAATATATAAAATGCACATTCATGTTCATTAGCTAGTTTAGGCATTTTCAATTTACTCAGTAGGCGTTCCTTTAAGCCATCGTTCTAACGAATCTTTTAATTCGAGTTCATGCTATTATTATCACTAAGTTAGCCTAGCTCTTGATTATCGAAGACACTATATTTCTTTATCTCACAAAATCTACGGGTTTTCCCTCTATAAGTGAAACCCGTTTTGTCATATTATTTGGCATTTATCCAAATACTTATCCAAACCAAGTTCTATCTACGAACTAGTAGGCACCCAATTTCACATAGGCATTTTAGCGAACACCTTGTGGGCAAGATTCGTATACTTCTTTTGTCAAGTTCTTGGTTAACTCCCATCCAAGTTTCAAGCATCAATTTCAAGCCCTTATGTCTAGTGTTCATGAACTACATCTAGAACTTGTATCATAACATCAATATTCTTGAATTTAACATCCTAATTCAAGTGTTGATCACAATGACATAAAAACCCACTTAGCACATAAATGGGTAATAATCTATTTCACAATTTTTCATCATTAATTCCTCAAATCCTTACTAGGGTTTGTTCCTAGACATGGATTTATCCTAATTTCACTCTCACATCAAACATGCAAGCAATAATTTCGTTTATCATAATTTCATCAAGAATTTCAACTTCACTAAACATAAAAATTTAACATACCTTGTGATCCTCTAAGCTTGGTGATCACAAATTTGTGTTAATCCATACGATTTGGCTCTAAATTTCCTTTGAATTTGTTGAATCTTGATGAACTAGGGTTACACCCTTTTTCTTCTTGCTCCTGGACGATTACACGCACACACACACACTCTCAGTGTGTATGTTGTGTGTTATTACTTGTTTTAATGAATATTAGTTTCCCACTTGACAACTTTAGTCCCTCATGTTTTTATTTTGATCATTTGAATCTATAGTTCACTATTTATAACTTAGTCACATATTACTAACTAGGTCAATTATTCCTAGTTGAATTTAATGGGTTCGGGAAGTCATAACCCGTTTTATTTTTAAGTCCCGTTAACTCGGGCCTTTCATAAATTTATTTTCTCAGAAAGTCTTCGTACGACCTTTATTTAATATTAGGTTTAATTATTTAAATCCTAATACTTACCCGGTAAGTTTTACCACTAACGGTACTTTACCCGTCTTTTAGTATTAACGTGGTTTGATTACCAGACCCATTTTCGGGGTGTTACAAATCTACCCCCCCTTAGAGAGGTTTCGTCCTCGAAACCTTTTCTTACATAATTCATTGAGTTTAAACTCAATGTATTTGATCCGAGAAATCTTTTCTACATTACTTATACTTTTATCCAATTGTTAGTATTACTAGATAAGTATGGTAACATCTTTTTTTTTTGTCAGTAATTGTCTACGTATCTCATACGACATACTGCAACTTGAAATAACATAATCTCGTTATTTCCACTAGTTTAGTTAACTTAGCGATATCCATCGCTTTCATATACTATCGAATTCTTCATGAATCCGTTACTTTGACCCGTTTAAAGGTCTTTAGTGAAATCTTTCACTTTTAGCAACAAATTCTTTTGTTTTCAACTTCATTTATTCGGTTCAGTTATACTGAATCTACTGCTTACAAGCAAACCAAATTTCTTGATTTGAATTGCCGACCTTAACCGGTCTCACTAACTAGGCTTATTAGTCCAGTTACTTTTACCGCTCGCATGGTTACAATGTGATTCTACCTCACATTACATTTCTTGACCTTGATCGTGTCACATCATGTTTAATTCATATCAATTTTTCATTTTCGAAAACATCACTTTTTCAAATATATCGTCTTGCGCCTATTAGCGTCAAGACTTGTATCCTTCATGCTTACTATTTAAATTCCTATCAGAATTTATATTTGTAAAAACGTTATTTCTTATTAAAACCAAATTTTTAGTTTTAGGATCTTCTCTTTAACTTTTGTCAAAATTATGGATATTGACAGTCCATAATTTATTCTTTTACAGTCTTAGTTTTATGCGGGGAATCATAACAAGTTCCCTCACCTTACACTATTGACCCGTAGGTTCCTTCACTTAACCTCGTAGGCTATTTCCTTAAGCTTTCACCTCTTTAAGGCGAGGCCCTTATGATCCCTTTGCTTCAATTCATGATTCGTGGGTCATTTTGGCCTCGTAGACCTTTACACTAATTAATATCCCGTAGGTTATGATGATCCTGTAGATCATATTTTATTCGAGTCTTTATTCAATTGTGTATACGTTTATATATGCATGTGGCGTTAAGGCACCCCTTTTTATGGATAGAATTATTCACTTTTACTTTTTGGATTTCGTTTGACCTTGACCGTAATCTAAGGCTACATTGTTTTCTTTCAAATTATCTTTCCGACTTCGTGACTTCTAACGTCAATTACACGTCGATTTGCCCTACACTTACTGTTACCCGGTTCTTACCTATACTTCTTTACGTCCCATTACCCGGGTTCTTTTATTTTAATGTTTTTAACGCCTATAACTCCTTTACATATGTTTATTAATATTTCGCACTTTTATTTATTCGATTCGCGCTTACTTACTTTAGCAAGTGTCATCCTTTATTAAATTTGTTTGACTTGTTCGTGTGAAAAAAATCATCACTTATAAATGTCAAACTTCAGTCTTTGTTCGACCCGTTCAGCTTTGAAATAGTTGAACGTAATTTATCAAAATTTCTATTTGCAGTGCCTTATCGTCCTTTAGTCATGACCCAAAACCCGAGTCTTTTTGACTTTCCATACGCGTTCCTTTTTCTTAGTCTACGCGTGCGTTTAATTCCTTACCCATCAACCGGGTGTTTTACCGAAATCGTTATCATTGCACCCCTTCCGGTATGCATTGAGACTTCATTTCGATTTACTTGGTCATCTTAGCGAAATCCGTCTCTTTTATTCGACCATGTCTTTTATTCTTTACGTGACCACCATTGGCGGCCTTATTAATTATGAGTGACGATTATCATCGTTATCCTTGCTTTACTACGACTAAAGTTAACAACCTTGATTATCTTTTTCGTGTGGGCAACACCTTTGTTTTTATGACCCGGCGGATCATCTATACTTTGGTTTTATTTGCCCATTTTGTTCACCATGGCCCTTTCGTCCAAGATGACTTATTTTCATGAATTTTCTTTTGATCATTCATTTATATCATCATTTACATTAATCCTTGTCCCTTCTCTCGGGCTCATTATCCTAATGTAATACGCTTCCGTCACCCGGTTGTGTGTTTACATTATTATCAACTATTTTGTTCATTTGTTTCATTTGGGTAATTTTTTTTTTAATTTGTCCCATTCACCCCGTCCTTACTACATCGGATGTAAATATGTTCGCTATAAGAAGTTCATGGTATCATATGCCACTACTTACTTGGCCATAGTAAGCGATTAACACATGACACGCATGACCTTTTTATAGTTTTCACATCACGCCCTATGTAAGTAATGCCTCTATTTGTTTCTCTTGGAAACAATATCCCGAATACATTTTCTATTCAGTTTTCCAAGTTTCTAATTTACATATGCAACAATCATTCTCTACATGTTTGTTGCATATTGCTATTTGTGCGTTTACATTTAAAAGCGTGCACCTGGTAATGTTTGCCCCGACGGGCGTTCCTTGCCATTAACCTTGTTCGCGATCGTTACGCGATTTAGTCCTTGGTGAGCATGCTCCTCTTGTCATACTTCGGACCGTTCCTCTATCATATCCGTAATTTGTTCAACCCTCGTCATCTTCAAATGCGAGTTTCCTCCAATTAGAATATTCATAAAAGTTAGTAATGTCAACTTTACTAAATGCCCGTATCATAATACAAGGCTTTTCTACTATACGTGTTAACGCACGTAATTTTGTTAACTATATCTATTATTTAATTGAGGTATCGTATATTACATGATAACCCTATGTGTTGTTTACAACACTTTAACATGCTAAACCATTAAAATACACGTACTTACCGGATTTGCGATGAAGCCTCGAACCGAACACACTTTACTTTTTAACCATGAGCTCTGATTACCAACTTGTAACACCCTTGCTAGATTAATACAATATTTTATATAATTTTCGTAAAAATACATGTTTATACGATTACACGTAGCATGACAATACGAGTTCACTAAAACTTTTACAATTTAAAAGTTAATGAACAACTTAATGTAATTGAATTCGTCGTTTAAAAGATAAGACGAAACATCGCGCGAAAGCTTTTAACTTTATCGAGTTCGGTTCTTCTTCGAGCTTGATCTTCATCCGGGCACTCTTGGCAATCACCTATGATCAAAACCAACTTAAAGGTTAGTTTTGATAGTTAAATAACAAGTTTAAACAAGTTATATGGGTCAAACAAACAAAATTAAACATTTTTCAGGTTCAGGGGGGCTAGGCGTCACGCCTAGGGGCTAGACGCCCCACCTAGCCCCCTTTTGGCAGAATGTTCTTATTATGTTGCTGCATATTCCCAGCATAACCCGATTTCACGGAAACGAGCATAACTCTCTCGTTTTTAATCCGTTTTACCCGATTCTTTTTCCTACACATCCGTAATTTAATTCTCCATCTTATGGAGTTGAAATCCAACATCCGGCATAAAAAAATTTCAGACCTTTAAGTCTTCGACTTAATACCTTTTTACAAAGTTTTGACCCGTTCATGCATTTACCAAACTAACTTGTTATTTTTCTTCCAAATACCATGGTCATCATGTTATATCCGTTTACTAATTTTCAAGATTTAACTTTTCGGGTTCCTTAAGAAGTTTTAACCCGTTATGCATATATACTCGTTTTGACCCGTTACGAGTATTTTACATTTTTAGACTTAAATCATGCTTCTATTGGTTTACATCCTATTACCATTTTTATACGAATTCCAAGGACCCAATGTAATAAGACGCTTATTTCAAAACAACCCTTTAAAGGTTTTTTACCCTATTTACCCCATAAGGGCTTTTTGGTCAATTTTAGCCCTTCGTTTGCGCGATAAAGGACTTCCGATATTATTTGACCAAAATATCACTTTTAGCTATAATTCTAAACATGCGTACCTGACTCGGGTCATAAGATTGACCCGTTTAAATACCTTTCGCTATTACTGTCTAGTTAATAGCAATGGTAACCATGTGTTAATTCCTGTGATCACAAAACTCAACAAGCAATCATCAAGTATTAATGACAAATGGTGTTAACAACACCATTTGACCAGTTTAGTCGAAATGACCAATTGTTATTATAAGATGGCACTTAATTACCATTTCACCCCTTTAACCTATCCGGTTTATTATTATTATTTTTTTGAAATCATCCAACTTGAAAGTCGTTTCCTATTTTATTTGACCCATTATGACTTATGCCAAATGGTGTCGTTTTAAATCCCTTTATCTATTCGTTAACCCATTTCCGGATTACCATTTCACCATTTTTTTACCCCCTTTCTACCATGTTCTGAAATAAGCATTTTGTAATAAAAGTAAAAAGGGCGTAAGCTTAACTTACCTCGCATCCGAACTACGCTTTTCCTTTCCTTCTTGATTCGTTTGGCCCGCTCCCTCATCAAGCTTCCACCTAGCTTGTTACGCGTCAAACTATCATCATCGTTTTCAAGGTGGTTAGTTTAATCATAATTTAATACGATCATTCCACCTTACGCATTTCATATCAAAAATTACCATTTATCGTATTATAGGTCAGTTTGACTTTTTGAAAGTCAAACATCCCTTAATATATAAAATGCACATTCATGTTCATTAGCTAGTTTAGGCATTTTCAATTTACCCGGTAGGCGTTCCTTTAAGCCATCGTTCTAACGAATCTTTTAATTCGAGTTCATGCTATTATTATCACTAAGTTAGCCTAGCTCTTGATTATCGAAGACACTATATTTCTTTATCTCACAAAATCTACGGGTTTTCCCTCTATAAGTGAAACCCGTTTTGTCATATTATTTGGCATTTATCCAAATACTTATCCAAACCAAGTTCTATCTACGAACTAGTAGGCACCCAATTTCACATAGGCATTTTAGCGAACACCTTGTGGGCAAGATTCGTATACTTCTTTTGTCAAGTTCTTGGTTAACTCCCATCCAAGTTTCAAGCATCAATTTCAAGCCCTTATGTCTAGTGTTCATGAACTACATCTAGAACTTGTATCATAACATCAATATTCTTGAATTTAACATCCTAATTCAACTGTTGATCACAATGACATAAAAACCCACTTAGCACATAAATGGGTAATAATCTATTTCACAATTTTTCATCATTAATTCCTCAAATCCTTACTAGGGTTTGTTCCTAGACATGGATTTATCCTAATTTCACTCTCACATCAAACATGCAAGCAATAATTTCGTTTATCATAATTTCATCAACAATTTCAACTTCACTAAACATAAAAATTTAACATACCTTGTGATCCTCTAAGCTTGGTGATCACAAATTTGTGTTAATCCATACGATTTGGCTCTAAATTGCCTTTCAATTTGTTGAATCTTGATGAACTAGGGTTACACCCTTTTTCTTCTTGCTCCTGGACGATTACACGCATACACGCACACTCTCAGTGTGTGTGTTGTGTGTTATTGCTTGTTTTAATAAATATTAGTTTCCCACTTGACAACTTTAGTCCCTCATGTTTTTATTTTGATCATTTGAATCTATAGTTCACTATTTATAACTTAGTCACATATTACTAACTAGGTCAATTATTCCTAGTTAAATTTAATGGGTTCGGGAAGTCATAACCCGTTTTATTTTTAAGTCCCGTTAACTCGGGCCTTTCATAAATTTATTTTCTCAGAAAGTCTTCGTACGACCTTTATTTAATATTAGGTTTAATTATTTAAATCCTAATATTTACCCGGTAAGTTTTACTACTAACGGTACTTTACCCGTCTTTTAGTGTTAACGTGGTTTGATTACTAAACCCATCTTTGGGGTGTTACATTTGATTACTTGAATGCCGGCCTTCTTAGGCACAACTTGGGTAGGACTTACCCAAGCACTTTCCGAAATAGGATAGATAACTCCCGCGTCTAACCACTTAATTACCTCTTTTTTACTACTTCCCTTAGGTTCGGATTTAATCTTCGTTGTGCTTCCCTTGTTGGTTTTGCCTCTTCGGTGGTGATGATTTTGTGCATAACGATTGATGGACTAATTCCTTTGAAATCGGCAATCGTCCATCCTATAGCTCATTTGTTTGCTTTCAAGACTTCCAATAGAGCTTGTTCTTGTGCCATCTCTAAATTAGAGGCAATAATGACCGGTAGAGTGTCATTATCCCCTAAAAATGCGTACTTCAAATTGCTTGGTAAGTCTTTGAGCTCCAATTTTGGTGGTTCTTCCAATGATGGTTTGGTACCCAAATTAATTTCCACCGGCAAGCTTTCAAATTGGTGGGTCCATGGCGGTCTACCCTCCTTCATTGCCATAGCATCTTGTTTCTCCTCTTCAACCCTTAGTGCACAAGCATGTACATGTTCAGAAAAATCACAAACACACATATCAATACAATCCTCCTCATACTCATGCGGGTTGCATTCGTCGACTAAATCTGCCATGAAACACTCATCAACACCATTAGAGTTAGAATTGCTAGTAAAAAAATTCAATCTCATTTTTCAATTTCCAAAAGTCATGTCGACCGTACCTGATATACGTTAAATTATACATGTTTTTATACCCCAAAACACTTCCATTTTAAGCGTTTTTGACCAAAACCGTGACGTAGAGGAACCAAAATCTGTACTTTTATATTTTCAGGTCTTAAACAGAGCATAAAGGAATATTCTGATGAAAACGGAAAAAATCTGATACATTTCTGATGAAAATGGAAAAATTCTGATGACTGCCAGGTGTGGCACGGCCGTGCCATCCATCGGCACTACCGTTCCGATCGTTCGATCTCGGAAGCACTACCAGTGCGACTGCCAGTGCCAACATCCGCATGACCGTTCCAGTGCCAAATCAAGCTTTCTGATCCTATTTCTGATGACATCACACTACCGTGCCACCAACGGCATGACCGTCCCGATCTGATGACTCAGGCAACTTGTCCACTAGTCCACTTGGCTGACTCGGGATCGCTGAAACTGACGTCACCCGACAACACCTGACCGCACGACCGTGCCGATCAGAATTTTTTCTATAAATAGCAGCATTCGCTACTGGTTAAAATATTGGGTTTTTCTCCCTGTTTCTGGGCGATTTCTGGGTTACGAAGCAGTCCTGATCAGACCCATTTGAAGCTTAAAGATCGAGTGGAAGCATAGCCGATCCAACCCATCAATTCCTTGCTTGTTTATGGTTCGATTCTTTGTTCTTGAACATGTATTCTAATCATTTTGCAAGTTATGAGCTGATGTTAGTTTATGTTTAAAGTAGTTTATGTAATAGTAGTAATGAACTTGTTTCTTGAATAATCTTTATGTTGTAATCTCGTTTGTATGAAACTTAGCACTTTTTCTTGTTGAATCTTCATGATTATATAATGAATGTTTCATTGATGTTGAGTTCTTGATTATGTTTGATTATCTTGGATAATGAATCTGTGGTTAGTGGGATGGTAACTATTTCTTGATTAATCACTTATTTGTAGACTTTGTTTACACCATGAAACCAGACCAGGGTATTGGTTTTATACAAGATATATCTTATTTTGATTAGGAATACTTTCTTGCACGTAAGGTTTCTAACGAATTATATGGTGTTGATTACTTGTTCTTGAATGCGGTTTATGATCCTTGTTTAGTAGTTTTGGTCTGAAATTGCTGACATGGTAGATTTTTGTTTAAGATATGTAAAGGTGAAATTATTTGTTATATGATCTACATAATTGCTTATCCTCGTGGCTGTATTGTGACCATCGGTATTGCTTTCTTTGATAAGTGAGGTTAGGAATCCAGACCCGGTAAATAACCTATCTTTAAAGATTCGCATGAATAAATATCAATAGCTCGCTAATGAATGATTTTAGGTGGTTAACGTGTGATCATCGCGTTAACTATCCGAAGAATCATAATGCTAGAAATCCAGACCCGGTAACTAGCTGTCTCGAAATTGGAAAATTGATTAAGTGCTTTTGTGACATATCTAATAGATAACATGTTTAGGTTGTTTGTGAAACAAGATATTAATAGTATATTTATGTTTTAGATATAATATAGATAATTTAGTTAAAAAACCATTCACCTTTCCTTATATCTGGTAATCTAATGACAAAGATTTAGTACATTATAACGCCCGTGTTCCATGGATCGATATCTGGCTCTTACCAATACGTTGTTGCATATATGACGGGATACACTTGTCCTTTGTTGTGTGTGTTTTAATGTTAAGGTATAAACCATTTTTATAAATATAAACCGCACTTCGTTACATGTGAAGATACTGTAAATAATATGTGTGTTCGCATGTACGTCAAGTTTTTGGCGCCGCTGCCGGGGAATCACGGCGAAATTAATGGAACAATCCGAGTCATTATTTTACCGGTGTACAAAGTGTGAATACTTGTTAATATTTGTACATTTTTGTATTTATTTGTTTTCTTTTACTAACTTGTGAATACCTAGCCTGGTACGCCCACTAGGACTAACTTTACTAACTTACTAACCGCTAACTCACTAACATATTAACTTTTTATTTTATTGTTCGACTAACATTTATTTATTTCTTTATTTATTTAACTCAGTTAAGTGTTCGGGATCGAACCATTCATTCATTAATTTCATTTATTTATTTTGTTTCAGTAATTTCAATTCAGTCATTTCATTTACATTCATTTATTTATTTCATTCCAGTACATTTGTTCAGCATTTGTATTTAGTTATTCATTTCAGTTATTTCCTTTCTGTTTATATTTTCATTTATTTATTTATTCATTTATTTCAATTCAGTTAATTCATTTATTTCAATTCAGTCATTTCATTCCTGTTTATATTTACATTTATGCCCGTGTTCGGATTCGAACCCCTTTTTCATTTATTTATTTATTTCATTTATGCATTTATTTACAATTATTTATTCGCGTTCATTTATTTATTCATTTCTGTTTATATTTATTTATTCAATTAACTGTTATTCATTCATTTATTTATACTTGTTTAAATTGTTTATTTATTTTTCTCCACAAAAAAAAATAATAAAATAAAACTTTCTGATAAAATCATCAGATTTTCTGATAAATTCGTTTTCTGATGGATTCTGATAAACCCATTAGATTTTCTGGGAAAACGATTTACATTTCTGAAAAATTTACCAGATTTTCTTGTAAATTCTGATGGATTTATCAGAAATTCTGATGGAAAGAAAATTTTCATCAGATTTTTATCAGATCTTATCAGATTTTCTGATATGTAAAAAAAATGTTTTCGGATGTAAATAAGTAAATAAGCTAGTAAATAGTTTAGTAGCAATGTATAATTGTATATATATTTGTATATTATATAATAAGTACTACTATTTATATTTTTATTACTTATATTATAATTATTTTCTTTTTTCTGTATGATGCTTTCCTTTTTACTTGCAGGTTAATGTCCACAACCCCTGTACAATGCTGAGCTAGCCAACGAACCAGAAAATAACTTAAGAAGAAGTAGGCGGCTTCGCAAAAGATCACTTGTTGTTGCACAAAGGATTGCGGCCGCAATCGACGAACCAGTGATACTTTATGACAGCGAGAGTTCAGAGGACGACATAGGAAGCATTATGGCAGAAGACGACCAACCTCTAAATGAGACCGACCGTCCAGGAGGAGAGGGCTTGCTGCCGAGCATCGCCCGACCTATGATAGCAGCACCGAGTTTTGAAATTAAATCTAGTATAATTAACATGTTACAAAACTCTGTTCAGTTCAATGGAAAGGATCACGAGGATCCTGGTCGACACATCGCATCATTTCTCGAAGTGTGCTCGACTTTCAAAATACGAGACGTTTCTGAAGATGCAATCCGTTTGCGGCTCTTTACATTCTCTTTGCGAGACAAAGCCCGATCTTGGCTTTTTTCACTTCCAGCAGGGTCCATCACGACTTGGAACGAGATGGCAGATCTTTTTATGCAAAAATACTTCCCTCCGGAAAAGACAGCTAAGCTAAAGAACCGTATAATGACATTCAAACAGGACGAAGGAGAATCTCTACACGCAGCTTGGGAGAGGTTCAAAGATCTTCTAATCGATGTACCACATCATGGGTTGTCCAAAAGACAGCTTGTGTTGAACTTCTACCAAGGACTCAACTACGACTCACAAGAACGCATAGACGTATATGCAGGAGGCGATCTTGGAACAAAAACACCAACAGAAGCCTATGCAATTATAGAAAAAGCTACCCTCAAGTCGAGTTCTCGTCATAGTGGAGTACGAAGTAAAGCTTTATCAATTCCTGGAGTTCATCAAGTGGATACATATACGGCTCTTGCAGTGCAGATTGGAGCTTTGGCAACAAGGTTTGATCACTCTCAGAACGTTTCGCAGGTACAATCATCATGTGAGCAGTGTGGAGTGTCACACGAGCCAGGTACTTGTGAGCAGGGTGTTATGTTTACAGGCCACGAGGAGGTGGACTATATGGGCAATCAAATCAGGCCCCAAAATAACCCCTACAGCAACACGTACAATCCGGGGTGGAAGAGTCATCCAAACTTTGGGTGGAAATCAGGTTCTGGGAACCAAAACCCACTCGGATACGCTCAGCGTGCTCCCGTGCTACAGCAGCCCCAGGCACAGCCTTACCAGTCTCAAGGTCAATCCTTCCAGCCTCATTACCATCATCAAGGCTCCGGGAGCAGTCCCCAGCCTCACGCCTCTCAGAGTAACTCTAAGCTAGAGGAGATGATGGCACAGCTGTTAGGAAACTTCAATTGTACTAATCAGATAGCTGAGAACCGCTACCAACAACCCGAGGAACGCTTCATGTCCCAAGAAGGGGAGATGCGGAGTCAGAAAGCTTCTATACAGACCATTGAGAATCAAGTTGGACAGTTGGCTAAAATGTTGTCTGAGAGACCCCAGGGTCATCTTCCAGGAAACACGGAGCCAAATCCGAAAGGGCATGTCAATGCCCCTCACGTTTAACAAGTGTGGGAAAGAGAAGGAGTCTAGCTATCGACTCGCTGACAAATTTAGCGAGCGTGTTTTCACACGCTAAGGGTATTTTCTATAAATATTTAATTTATCGCATTTATTTCCTTGTTCGTTAACTTTTCCTGTTTTTAGTAGGATTGAACAAGATTGATTCATGTCTTAGGAAGTTTTGAAGTTAGTTTAAAGTTAAAACATGTAAAAACCTTGCAAAAAGGGTGAAATCTATTGAGAAAAAGGAGTTGAAGAGCATTCTGTTACTTCTGTCTGCAGAATGTACAGATGATGCACGGTCGTACACCTTATCCGCACGACCGTATACTTCATAATCACATCTGACCAAGAACAACGTGCATAAGGTGGTCATCGGACACGCAATACTGTGTGGACCGAGTGCACTACCGTGCACGGCGGCAGAAAGTTGCGAACCACAGTACATAGGTTGATGCGCACGTCCGTGTACGACTTTTTAGCAACAGTAATTTTTCAGGGTATAAAAACGGCTTTTCTACAAAAACCCTTCAAAATTACTAACTCTGGCCGCACACCCGTTCTTGGCTCTCCCACTCCTAAAAACAACCAATGTTTGCAAGAATTTAACTCAAATCTTCAATCAAGATATGATTCCTTACTTGTTTTTAGTGTGTGTTTATTTTTGTTTAATAATGGATTTCGTTTTACTCATCTAACGGTTTGATCAATAGTAGTGTTTGTTGTTTTAGTTAAGTGACGTACTTGGCAGGTTTCTAAGGAATGCACACAGAGTTGAGAAGACTTATATTCAAAATCTATTTCATACAAGTCTACTCCAACTCTGAGGGAGTACCTCTATCCTTTTTCACATTATTAGTTTAGCTCTTCATAATCGCTTAACTAAGACGTGTTTCACATTGGGGACAATGTGAAGTTCAAGTGTGGGGAGGGGTTTAAGGGTTTAACTTTGTTTGTCCTTGAGTGTCCTCGTTTTTGTATATATTTATTTTGAAAAAAAAAACTTTAAAAATACAAAAACGGTCAATTGCGTTCTTTAGAAAGCACCAGATTTGATCAAAACCGACAAGCCAAATCAATTTTTGAAAAAGATAACTAAAAGCGTGACGAAACAAAAGAAAGACTAGCATGTTTACCATTATATTTATACCAATTCCTTCCGTTTACGTGAGCATATTTTTGAGCCTTTACTGCTTTCTTCAATGCTTCTTTGTTTTTGCGGAAAATGAGTGAGCCGGATATTTCATGTAATTTAGAACTTGTCATTTGTATACTTTTCAAGATCATGAATATGTGAAATTGCATGAAAATGATGGAGGCACTTAGGATACCCTTTTGTGTTAGCCTTTTTCTTTGTTTATATCCCGCACCCAACATTTTCCATTAGTTCGCCATGTTGAACCTATTTTCCGTATTTTTCCAATTTTACCCAACTACTTAGCCTACTTAACCAAATTTAGCCTTTTTATTTTTAAACCTTTGTGTTAAAACTCGGCCAAAGTTATTATCCAACTAGCTTGTTTGTAATTATTTCCTTGTAAAAAAAACAAACAATAGAGATCGAAAAACAGAATAAAGACGATCAAATTAGAGCAATTTTAAGCGCTAAATAGTACAAATATGTTGTATAGCTCGAAAAGTGTAAAATCGTCTTTAAGCATTATTTATGTATAGTTGTTGATTCATTTATGCTAATTACAAATAACCACCGAGTTTTAACCATTTAGCCACTTTCAAATAAACATTCCATACCCTTAACCCTAGCCTATCATTACAACCCATCAAAGACCTCTCGATTTATGTTTTTCACATATTAATTGGTGGAGATTAGATCTTTTGTCAAGCTTATGATATTGCATGATTCATTGACTAGGCATCGAGTGTTTAACATACACCTTATATGTATGATTCAGAAATTTAACCGAGTGTGTGTGAACATTGTGAGAAATGTAAAGATTTGCATGCTAAGTCAATCAAACGTAGAATCATTGCTTTATGGTAATCCTTTCATACATCCAACAAAGCTTGTTTGTTTTAAATCTTTGATGACGACTTTTTGAAAACTAACTTGACCACCAAACAAATTAGTAACTTTGTAAATATTTAGATTTGATTCCGTATTTTATTTTAAGTTTGCTTGAGGACAAGCAAAGTTCAAGTGTGGGGATGTTTGATATACGTTAAATTATACATGTTTTTATACCCCAAAACACTTCCGTTTTAAGCGTTTTTTACCAAAACCGTGACGTATAGGTACCAAAATCTGTACTTTTATATTTTCAGGTCTTAAACAGAGCATAAAGGAATATTCTGATGAAAACGGACAAAATCTGATGCATTTCTGATGAAAATGGCAAAATTCTGATGACTGCCAGGTGTGGCACGGCCGTGCCATCCATCGGCACTACCGTTCCGATCGTTCGATCTCGGAAGCACTACCAGTGCGACTGCCAGTGCCAACATCTTCTCGGGCCGCACGGTAGTGCGACCCGCCGCATGACCGTGCCAGTGCCGAATCAAGCTTTCTGATCCTATTTCTGATGACATCGCACTACCGTGCCACCAACGGCATGACCGTGCCGATCTGATGACTCAGGAAACTTGTCCACTAGTCCACTTGGCTGACTCGGGATCGCTGAAACTGACGTCACCCGACAACACCTGACCGCACGACCGTGCCAGATCGGCACGACCGTGCCGATCAGAATTTCTTCTATAAATAGCAGCATTCGCTACTGGTTAAAATGTTGGGTTTTTCTCCCTGTTTCTGGGCGATTTCTGGGTTACGAAGCAGTCCTGATCAGACCCATTTGAAGCTTAAAGATCGAGTGGAAGTATAGCCGATCCAACCCATCAATTCCTTGCTTGTTTATGGTTCGATTCTTTGTTGTTGAACATGTATTCTAATCATTTTGCAAGTTATGAGCTGATGTTAGTTTATGTTTAAAGTAGTTTATGTAATAGTAGTAATGAACTTGTTTCTTGAATAATCTTTATGTTGTAATCTCGTTTGTATGAAACTTAGTACTTTTTCTTGTTGAATCTTCATGATTATATAATGAATGTTTCATTGATGTTGAGTTCTTGATTATGTTTGATTATCTTGGATAATGAATCTGTGGTTAGTGGGATGGTAACTATTTCTTGATTAATCACTTATTTGTAGACTTTGTTTACACCATGAAACCAGACCAGGGTATTGGTTTTATACAAGATATATCTTATTTTGATTAGGAATACTTTCTTGCACGTAAGGGTTCTAACGAATTATATGGTGTTGATTACATGTTCTTGAATGCGGTTTATGATCCTTGTTTAGTAGTTTTGGTCTGAAATTGCTAACATGGTAGATTTTTGTTTAAGATATGTAAAGGTGAAATTATTTGTTATACGATCTACATAATTGCTTATCCTCGTGGCTGTATTGTGACCATCGGTATTGCTTTCTTTGATAAGTGAAGTTAGGAATCCAGACCCGGTAAATAACCTATCTTTAAAGATTCGCATGAATAAATATCAATAGCTCGCTAATGAATGGTTTTAGTTGGTTAACGTGTGATCATCGCGTTAACTTTCCGAAGAATCATAATGCTAGAAATCCAGACCCGGTAACTAGCTGTCTCGAAATTGGAAAATTGATTAAGTGCTTTTGTGACATATCTAATAGATAACATGTTTAGGTTGTTTGTGAAACAAGATATTAATAGTATATTTATGTTTTAGATATAATATAGATAATTTAGTTAAACAACCATTCACCTTTCCTTATATCTGGTAATCTAATGACAAAGATTTAGTACATTATAACGCCCGTGTTCCATGGATCGATATCTGGCTCTTACCAATACTTTGCTGCATATATGACGGGATACACTTGTCCTTTGTTGTGTGTGTTTTAATGTTAAAGTATAAACCATTTTTATAAATATAAAACGCACTTCGTTACATGTGAAGATACTGTAAATAATACGTGTGTTCGCATGTACGTCAGTACCAAATCGACAATCAATCACGGCATGCGCGGTGCTAAAAAATGGCCGACCCAAAATAACATTTTGTTGTTGTTTTGGGTCCGTGGATGAGTAATCTAAGACTAAAATGTCAACCGGGTAGTAAAACTCATCAATTTTCACTATTACATCTTGAACCATCCCCCGAGGTAGCTTATGAGACAAATCGGCTAACACAACCGTTGTCTATACCCTTGCTAATGGACCAAAGTCGTATTGGTCATATAAGCCTCCCGGTAAAATGCTCACTCCAGCTCCAACATCTAGTAACGCCTTTGACATTTGAAAATTACCAACTTGAATATTTATTAATGGCGTACCTGGATCTTGGAGCCTAGGAGGAAGCTCCCCATTCAATACTGCACTCACTTGCCCGGTTAAGTCGACCCACTTAGGCATCTTTTTCTTTTGTTGCCTTTTTTGTATTCACAATTCTTTTAACAATTTATCATAGGCGGGTACTTGTTTTATTGCATCAAGTAATGGAAGGTTAACTTTAACTTGTTTGAAAATGTCCCACAACTCCTCTTTTTGGGGACCCCTTGATGAAATAAGTTTTTTCTTACCAGGGTCAAGTAGAGCCGATGGAAACGGGACTTGACTCGGCTCCCGTTCATCTTTTTTATCTATTTCATTTTCTCCCAACCCCAGTTTTATAACATGTGATTCTTTAGACACAACCGGTGAAACTTCGTCTTCTTCACTTTCATTACCCGTTAAATCCTCAACCACCCCTTCAACCAAACCCGGTGACAAGGGAAGGATTTACCTTAGTGTCGCTAGGAAGTTGCCCCTTGCTTTTCCTCAACTCCGCCACGTCGGTTGCTAATTGACCCATTTGGATTGTTAGTGTTTGAATGCTTTTATCATGAATTCATCTTTTTGTATCCGGACTTCATCAAGTTGATTACTTTTTTGCATGTCTTGTTGCATGGCCCGGATCATGTCCATAACCTTATTCCCGCTTGATTAAGTTTGACCCGAACCACTTTGACCCGTTGGTTGAAATTGCCCTTGGTAGCCATAATTATTTCCACCCCGATAGTTACCTTGATTGAATTGTTGACGAGGTGTAAAATTACCTTGAGCTCCTTGGAAGTTTGGGTTAGCTTGGTTCGCCAGGTTCCTATAACAGAAGTTAGGATGATTTCATAACCCGGGGTGGTATGTGTTCGAATTCATGTTAAAGTTTCGACCACCCACTTGAATAGCGTTCACCTCTTCCACTTGATCTTCAACCACTCCTACTAAACACACTTCAGCCGTGTTGCCTATTTCATTGCAATTAGTGCACACGTTGTACACTTGATTTGTGTTTTGAACGCCTCCACTCTCTACCCCATGCACTTGTGGCCTTACTATCACATGTCTTGCCCGTCTTGAGGATTGAGCCTTCCTTTTTGAAGTAACCGCCATTTGCTCTAAGAATGTCCAATCATCATGTTCAAAGTTTGTACCGAAGGTACCGTTAGTGATCGACATCAAGTCACGAGCATCCTCCAAACTCAACCCTTCGTGAAACGAGTTCAACAACTCCCAAAGTTGGATACCATGATGGGAACAATTCCTTAACTTCATATTGAATCTTTCAAAAGCCTCATAAAACATTTCCCCTGATTGTTGTTGGAAGCTTCTCAAACCTATCCTTGCATCGTTGGTCTTTTGAGAAGTGTAAAACTCGTCCAAGAAAATTTCTTGCATGTCGGCCCATGTAAAAATCGACGCGGAGGGCAAGGTATGAAACCATCTTTTTGCTTTATCTTCCAAATAAAATTGGAAGAGAACCAACTTGACATCGTCCGATGAGAACCCTTGACCGCCAATAGTGTTGCATATGGAGTCATATGTCTCCAAATGAAAGTAAGGTTCTTCCGTTGCTAACCCCTTAAACTTTGGTAAACTTTGGAGAGCGGTTGTTCTAACCTCAAAAGTTCTTCCATCCGCATGATGAGGAATGACCACCGGAGACGGATTGTTAGTGATAATGGGTCAGAAATGAGCTTCGATTTCCCGTACTACCTCACGGTGATGTCTTTGAGGGGCGCCCAATGGTGCTCTTGGTTAACCCATTTGCCCTTGCATAAGCCCTTGAGGTGCAAATGGTGGCTGAAATTGGTATTGTTGGAGTGGTGGTTGTTGCATTGGACTTTGTAATTGCGGTTGTGTATTTTGTGGACGCACTTGATGTAAAGGCGTAGGACGTTGCAATTGTGGCCCTTGTGGTCGAATGTGTTGTATTCCAACCGGTAGCCTACCCATGTCTTGAATTTGTTTTAGCGGTTAACTTTGTTGACCTGCTCCTCCTTGAGGTCCCAAATAACCTTCATCACCCCCATAATAAAATCCTTCTTCTTCATACCCCTTAAAATCTTCTTCATAACCATCATCATATCCATCCCCTTTAACACCCGAGGATTGCATAAATGGAAAGGATGAATATTGAAAACCCGGTTGGTTCGGTGGTCGGTATGTAGAGGTAGCATGTGTGACACCCATCACGAAACCATGTACACCCTAAACGGTCCAAAACTGTAAAGCACACTTAATACTTAATTGCGCGAAAACCCTAAAAACATGTGTGACTTGTGTGCTTGATTAAATGATATCTTTTATGTCTCGGAGAAATTCGAGAACACGTTATGACTGACATGACACTAATAAGGGCCAACGGTGCGAAGTTGGTGTCCTTTTCCATGAAACACGTGTTAAACATGAGCTTTCCGTTTAACAGCGAACTAAACCTTTTACATTGATTATTAGGTTATCGGTAGCATCATTTAAGATTCCGAGTTCCAGGAACATCTTAGTCTTGTGCCATAGACTGTGACATAAGGTTTGAAGCCAATTAGAGATCGGGCAAGCAAAACGAAGCAGCTTCCCGGTTAGGGAAACGCCTTCGTTTCGGGCATAACAAAAGGCAACCAAACATGCAAGGACCGGTCAATCAAGCTTAAAAACACTTAAATTACCCTAATGCGAAACTTTTATGATTAAAACGTAACTAGGTTTGGATTTCGAGACGGTTATGCACGATTTTTAAAACCGAGTCTTTTGACACTAAGAACGCGCAAAACGGAGTCCGTCAAGCAAATCGAGAAAGCGTGTGTGACCCGAAAACTAACCTAAATGAAAAACCAAAGATATACATCATCTTTTAACATGTAAAACGAAGCACGATAAAGCGAAGGTGGGGTAGGGGCACCCCCCTTATTATATAATTTCCTTTTTAGTTTTTTTCCATTATTTCTTTCATTTCTTCTTCACTTCCATCAAAATTATGCTCATAAACACCAAGAACACAGCTGATCTTCAATCAATTTCAGCCGAAATCAAAGGTATTTTGCATATTTTATATGGTTTTAATGAAGCTTTCTTGTAGAAACATGAACTAGATAAAGAAAACTACTTTTAATCCATGATTATGGATGATTTAAGTGTGGTTCTTGGCTGGATAAGAATACCTCAGGAATTCCCTAGTGTTATATGGTAGCCAAGACCACAAAACTTCAGGTTTTGATATCCTAATCAACCCCTAATCGACCAAAAATTGATTAACAAAGTTATTAACCGAAAAACTCGGAAATAAGGCTTGATTGATATGGGTTATGGCATGTTTGGATTGTTCTTGGTATATAGGTACTGATTATGGCTCACACCCACTTCTGGACTCAAGTAAAACACTCGGACTCAAAGGAATCGCCAGGTATATCTCCCGAAACTCGAAATTAGCATAGCCAGAATATTGTTTAGACCATAACTTTGTCCGTGGGTATTGGATTGAGCTGAAATGTGGTGTGGTGATGTAAGGTATTGACAGGAACGTCCACGTAAAAGTTTAGAATTTTTGGAATTTGCTTCATTTTTTGTTGAATTTTTTTACTTTTTTATCAAAACAAATCCAGAAAAAATGGGGAAGGTTCTGGGAATTTTCGGAGTCTGTTGGTTGGGATTTGATTCAGATTAAAAATCCATGATTTTACGAGTTTTCGGTAGCCGGAAACGCACTGAAACAAAATTGGAAAAATTCCAAATTTTTACAGGGAGTTTCTGGACATGTAAGGGAGTTCCTGGAATATTTTGGGAATTTTTGGACATCAGATGATAAGCAAAGTGAATTATTTGGTTAAATATTGTATTACAAATGATTTATTTAAGAAGTTAAAATGGCGAAATAAATTCCCAAATTATTTTTTTCGTAATCTATATATTTTTACTGATTTCTACAAAAATTCCCAGAATTTTATGAAATATGTGGATTAAATGTTATTTTTCGGATTTTAAAACGCTTCTTTTAACTAATTTCGACAGTTTACCGGACAACGAACCTGTCGAAACTGGGAACTGACCAAAACCTATCTTGACTATAATTGGAACACCGGGAGTATGTTGGGAGGTTCCAGGGTAAGCGGGACACTGTGGGTGTGTTCGACCACCGTTCGGGAGGATCCCCGACGGCGATAATGGAAACTCAACGTTGGGCAACCTAGACTCCCCAAATACCCAAACTCCCTTAATGAAAAGTTAATATTTCTTAAATCACAAAGCGTTGGCACTCTGGGTATTCCCGTACCATTATCCGAAAGTGTCAAACAACCGACTTTGGCTGGCACGCGAACCGGTGCCCGGGAGCCAAACGTGAAACTAATCATACCCTAACATCCATCACCACACCAGGATACTATATGTACAATATGGAATGAAAATACCCACTTGGGCCCAAGTTATCGACGTTACCGACTTAGCGACTGATATCAGGAATTACTTGCATGATAGCTGTTAAAGTCGAACAAGCTTACATATACTCCTATTGCTACCAATGATGCTACTATCCTGTGAGTTTCACTTCCTCCACTTTTAAACAGTTTTCATGTTTTCTGAGGTGAATTGCATGTTACAAACTGTGTTAATTGCTCAAACCGATGATGTGAATTATCTAACTCGCGATATTAGCCCCGATAGAAGTGATTAACGTAAGCCATGGGTAGTGGATAGTACTATTGGTCTGACAAACCCAGTTGCCCGCCGGACAGGTGCTGTCGGCAGCCAGGCAACTGCATGCGTCCTAACCAGGTTATGTTGTTAGACATAACTACCCGAGGGCATTGAACTTCAGGAGATGCAGGTGGTGCGAGTATGTGTCTGTGTGACACGGTACGATTAAAACAGTCTAGGTTTCACTTCTGACACTCGTGTAATTCCATCTATGAACCGTAATATGTGCAACTAAACATGTTGATACATTTTGAAACGAAACAACCAAACCAATGGAACTCACCAGTAGCGTTTAGCTGACCCTTTTTAAAACTAACATGCATTTCAGGTAACTTGAGACTGATATGATCCGTGTATGTTGTTCAAGACGTGTTTATTGGCAAATATTGAGATAGACGCATGTGACTTAGAAGACTTATGTGGTTCATGGGAACACGCAGTTGTAACATACATGTAGTATGTAATCAACATTTTGTAATTAATAAAATGTAGTGTCTTTATAAACAATGTGCTTGTACCAGAGGTTTCTGTTGCATCCCACATTTTTTTCTTCCGCTGCAAATCGGGGTGTGACAGAAGATGGTAACAGAGCCATTGGTTATAGAGAATTAGGTGCCTTTAAGGAAACCTAGACTATAACTCCAGGGTCGGACCTTAGTGGACATCACTGGAAAATTAACCACTACTAAAAGTAGTTAATGAACACTGTAAAGTATCCTATTGGCGAGTACCAGGATGGCCTTATGGGGCAAGTGGGTTATTATGGTCCGGAACGTAATAACAGACTTGCTTATACGAGGTGGTGTTGGGAAAGTCGTGGTAATAAACACGCTTAAATATGTGGAGTGATACATTCGTGTACCAAGGTGATAGTGTGTGGATGTTTGTGTGTGGATTGATACATGAATTGGGATTGGTGGATTATACGTTACTGCATGTGCCTTAGTGATAGGCAGAAAACTGGTATTACAGTCCATTCCACATTCCCACTGATCACATATTTAATATACACTAGAGTTTGATTCCTATCACTCACACTGTTGTTACTTATACTTTATGATGTGAGAACTCAAGACTTTATTATGATACGATCTCACCAACTCTACTCTTATAGCTACTATAACGATGGTTATATACTAAAGTGATACTTCAAAAAGAACATAGATACCCAAAGAACGCTTAGGTCGTTCTGATAGATTGGGAGGACGTGTACGGATCCTTACTCCACTTCTCATTGCTTCACATTCGATTGTTATACAGTCATAGAGTTTAAACATCTTATGAAACTTTTTCGTCCGTGAATCCACGATCCATTTGATTGTCCGCTGGATTCCTCTTCTGTTTACAATATTGGCTTTAGCCTTCATGTCGTGTGATACTAAAATGCTTCGTGGTATTCCTTAGCACATGATTCGATATATGTTATATCTGAATATGACGATCTCCGAGTTATGGAGATGGCATGGAGTGCGTGAATAAGTTACCCTTCCCGTTGTCATTCGGTTCCATTGGGTATAAATTTTGTGATGATACAGATTCCTTGGAACACTTTGCGTTGTGAAATCTCGTTTCGTGTGACTGTCGGTAACATTGTGTTTTTTTTTTCGATTAATGAGTGTTTCGGATTTCAGTTGGAGATTCACGGAAAGTAATATTAGGCCTGAATATTTTGGTGAACGGAACATTGATCATGTATATGGGTGTAGTGGATATGCTGCGGTACTTCCTATATATAAACACCCGGCTACATTATGAAGGTACCGTTACTCAGGGCAGACGGGCTTCATGTTGTGATCCGTTCGGTTATGTTTTAGGCAATGCAGTGTTGAGACTTCGACCCTGGTTGATGCGAAAGATGAGGCCACAGTTGTTGTAACCACGATATCTATACACGTTTGCGGTAATTCTAAATGAAATGTAGTTTGGTCGACATATAACGACCTTTGGGTTAATCCTGGGGAAAGTCTTTTTTTTTTTCGAATACGTAGTACGACTTTCTAGGGTACTACACCCTGGTAGTACTCTGTACGGAACTATTTGGGTATAGCCGGTGATAGCTTACCCACATAGATTTACCCAATGATTGATTCATGATAGGTAACAATGTTTTTGTCTTTGGTAAGACAATTCAGCGTAATTTATTTCTTTTGGCGGGAATTCCTAGAGCGTACGGTCATATATTCGAAATCATTATGTTACGGCGAACAAACTACTTATGTTGCCGACCGTCATTTATGAAGCTATTCGGTTGAAGAGTATATTTCCTTTACTAGTTATTGTTCGCTAATAAAACAATCTCTAATTCTTTGTACGGACATGTAATTAGCATCGGTATTGATAACCCAAGGGGATTTAGGGGTAACACATAAATGGAGAAACTTATCCGGTGTAATCAAAGTTCGGCAAGGAGTTGTGGGGAAGGCAGATCTGATTGTAATAAGACTCGTGGAGGCGAAAACATTTTGTCCATATTCCTCGTACCCGTTACTACTTCGTATTAACAGTACACTCATATGTATACGTGTATTTATAAATATACCACATCATCCACAGTCCAATCCAAGTAACAATTGGGTAAACCTCGGTTGGGAGTGACATAACCCTAGTGCGAGGTAAGAAAACCATAATCAGGAAGTAATCCGATTCATTGCTTCAAATCACTTTAATTCTCCTTACTAACTCTGTTGGAAAGTGTTGAGGTCCGGTACATGTAAGTACTAATTTGATACGCCCTATCCTTTTAATCAATGTCCAGCCATGCTACGGTACGTTAGCTTCCTATGGAATCATGGCAAGTATTTCGATGATAGAACCAAGTGGCATACAACCTTGAATCCTATCGATTTAGTTCAGACTAATACAAGGTAAATCCCCAGTAACTAGAAGTAATAATGAACGAGCGGTACAGAGGACCCGTAACGGAGCTACCTCTTAATGTATATTTAATAAACAAAATGACACCAAGCGAATTTGTTGTCGGACGATTATTTTATTCATATATATAGATATATCTAATTCGAAAGTCGGTATGTAAAAGACTCATATAAAATTTTTATATATCAAACGATCCCTTGTTTTCAGCCTCGCATAATTTAGTAAAAAAATAGAAAAAAATAATTCTAGTAAAAGAGGAGGTCGCATTTGAGTAGTATTCGAGTAAAATAATCCGATGACTAACCTATGTGATAACTCCTATCTAAACCTACAGATCTAGACCACCGGTTCATTCAGTCCTTTTTCCGGTAATATTTTATGATGGCCATACTAATTATTTATCTCGATAATGGTCGTAAGGGTAGTCAGCAGAGGATTGCCATTCCCAAGCAGGGCGGCGAAACAACCATGGGAAGAAATGGCATCGTGGAACTTGGACGAAAGGGAATGACGCCTAAGCCCTATTTACACGGAGTCCTGGCCTGAATTTTCATTTACTGTCCCCCTGAGATACTAAGTCTAGAAATCGCATAAGGGGATACATGGTTCTTTGATCCCTTTCGGTTAAGGCTTTTCATGTCCCGACACCTACGGAGACCGTGCGAGTGGTCCTGAGTAGGGAACAACTCAGATATTTATAAGTCCATAAAACCTATTGACTCCTCAACTCTACGATAATAATAATATCTGGAGAACACCATATGTCTCCTCCTCTTCCTCGAAACATCTGAGGAGTCCAAATATTTATACGCGATGTTATTCATGATTCATAGGGAACGATTGAAATTCTCTTCGGACCATTGTAAAGGTGTTATTTGGGAACGATCTCCTACACGTGTAAGCGGATGCTGCATGAGATACACTAACTTTCCAACGGATTACTAAGAGGAATTTCGAGGACGAAATTCTTTTAACCGGGGGAGACTGTGACACCGACGACGAAACCAGGTACACCCTAAACGGTCCAAAACTATAAAGCACACTTAATACTTAATTGCGCGAAAACCCTAAAAACATGTGTGACTTGTGTGTTTGATTAAACGATATCTGTTATGTCTCGGAGGAATCCGAGAACACGTTATGCCTGACATGACACTAATAAGGGCCAACGGTGCAAAGTTGGTGTCCTTAGCCTTGAAACACGTGTTAAACAGGAGCTTTCCGTTTGACAGCGAACTAAACCTTTGACATTGATTATTAGGTTATCGGTAGCATCATTTAAGATTCCGAGTTCCAGGAACATCTTAGTTTTGTGCCATAGACTGTGACATAAGGTTTGAAGCCAATCAGAGATCGGGCACGCAAAACGAAGCAGCTTCCCGGTTAGGGAAACGCCTTCGTTTCGGGCATAACAAAAGGCAACCAAACATGCAAGGACCGGTCAATCAAGCTTAAAAACACTTAAACTACCCTAATACGAAACTTTTATGATTAAAATGTAACTGGGTTCGGATTTCAAGACGGTTATGCATGATTTTTTAAACCGAGTCTTTTGACACTAAGAACACGCAAAACGGAGTCCGTCACGCAAATCGAGAAAGCGTGTGGGACCCGAAAACGAACCTAAATGCGAAACCAAAGATATACATCATCTTTTAACACGTAAAACGAAGCACGGCAAAACGAGGGTGGGGTAGGGGCACCCCCCTTATTATATAATTTCCTTTTTAGTTTTTTTTTTCATTATTTCTTTCATTTGTTCTTCACTTCCATCAAAATTCTGCTCATAAACACCAAGAACACAGCTGATCTTCAATCAATTTCAGCCCAAATAAAGGTATTTTGCAAATTTTATCTGGTTTTAATGAAGTTTTCTTGTAGAAACATGAACTAGATAAAGAAAACTCCTTTTAATCCATGATTATGGATGATTTAAGTGTGGTTCTTGGCTGAATAAGAACACCTCAGGAATTCCCTGGTGTTATATGGTAGCCAAGACCACAAAACTTCAGGTTTTTATATCCTAATCAACCCCTAATCGACCAAAAATTGATTAACAAAGTTATTAACCGAAAAACTCGGAAATAAGGCTTGATTGACATGGGTTATGGCATGTTTGGATTGTTTTTGTTATATAGGTACTGATTATGGCTCACACCCATTTCTGGACTCAATAAAAACACTCGGACTCGAAGGAATCGCTAGGTATATCACCCGAAACTCGAAACTAGCATAGGCAGAATATTGTTTAGACCATAACTTGGTCCGTGGGTATTGGATTAAGCTGAAATATGGTGTGGTAATGTAAGGTATTGACAGGAAGGTTCATGTAAAATTTTAGAATTTTTGGAATTTGTTACAATTTTTGGTGAATTTTTTACTGTTTTAAAAAACAAATGCATAAAAAATACCAAAAGAAGTCAATAAATCACAAAAATTTACATGAACACTAAGGAACATATGGGGTAGGTTCTGGGAATTTTCATAGTCTATTGGTTGGGTTTTGATTCAGATTAAAAATCCACGTTTGTACGAGTTTTCGGTAGCCGGAAACGCACTGAAACGAAATCAGAAACATTCCAAATTTTACAGGGAGTTTCTGGACATGTAAGGGAGTTCTTTGAATATTTTGACAATTTTTGGACATCGGATGATAAGCAAAGTGAATTATTCGGTTAAATATTGTTTTAGAAATGATTTATTTAAAAAGTTAAAATGGTGAAATAAATTCCCAAATTCATTTTTTCATAATCTATATATTTTTACTGATTTTTAAAAAATTCCCATAATTTTATGAAATATGTGGATTAAATGGGATTGTTCGGATTTTAAAACGCTTCTTTTAACTAATTTCGGCAGTTTACCAGACAACGAACCTGCCGAAACTGGGAACGGGCCAAAACCTATCTTGACTATAATTGGAACACCGGGAGTATGTTGGGAGGTTCCAGGGTAAGCGGGACACTCTGGGTGTGTTCGACCACCGTTCGGGAGGATCCCCGACGGCGAGAATGGAAACTCAAAATTGGGCAACCTAGACTCCCCAAATACCCAAACTCCCTTAATGAAAAGTTAATCTTTCTTAAATCACAACACGTTGGCACTCTGGGTATTCCCGTACCATTATCCGAACGTGTCAAACAACCGACTTTGGCTGGCACGCGAACCGGTGCCCGGGAGCCAAACATGAAACTAATCATACCCTAACATACATCACCACACCAGGATACTATATGTACAATATGGACTGAAAATACCCACTTGGGCCCAAGTTATCGACGTTACCGACTTAGCGACTTACATTAGTAATTACTTGCATGATTGCTGTTAAAGTCGAACAAGCTTACATATACTCCTATTGCTACCTGTGATGCTACTATCCTGTGAGTTTCACTTCCCCCACTTTTAAACTGTTTCCCTGTTTTCTGGGGTGAATTGCATGTTACAAACTGTGTTAATTGCTCAAACCGTATGATGTGAATTATCTAACACACGATATTAGCACCGATACAAGTGATTAACGTAAGCTTTGGGCAGTGGATAGTACTATTGGTCTGACAAACCCAGTTGCCCGCCGGACAGGTGCGGCCGGCAGCCAGGCAACTGCACGCGTCCTAACCAGGTTATTTTGTTAGACATAACTACCCGAGGGCATTGAACTTCAGGAAATGCAGGTGGTGCGAGTATGTGTCTGTGTGACACGGTACGATTAAAACAGTCTAGGTTTCACTTGTGATACTCGTGTAATTCCATCTATGAACCGTAATATGTGCAATTAAACATGTTGATACATTTTGAAACGGAACAACCAAACCAGTGGAACTTACCAGCAGCGTTTAGTTGACCCTTTTTAAAACTAACCTGCATTTCAGGTAACTTGAGACTGATGTGGTTCATGGGAACACGCAGTTGTAACATACATGTATTATGTAATCAACATTTTGTAATTAATAAAATGTAGTGTCTTTATAAGCAATGTGCTTGTACCAGAGGTGTCTGTTGCATCCCATGTTTTTTTCTTCCGCTGCAAATCGGGGTGTGACAACATGAATGACGGTTGAGCTTTGTGGTAATGGGTGGGTAGAAGATGATTGACCCGTAGTTGGGAAAAAATGTGAAAGCGGTGGAATTGTGGCAGAGGGGTTATAAGTAAGAGTAGGTTCAACTTGGGTAGTAATAGGTGATGTGGTGTTGGTTGGTGTAACGTCATGTGGTGGAGTAGGATTGGTAGTGGAATTAGGCTTGGTGATATTTGGTGAAGGTTGTGTTGATGTAGGAATGAAAGTTGATGTTGTTTTATCCGTAGTGGCTGGTACTTAGGTTTTTTACATGATGTTTCTTGGTGTAATGGGTGAAGTGGGTGAACCAATGATCTTGTTTTCTCGTACCAAAACTCGTTTTTCCTTGGCGTTCTTTCAATTGCTGGATCAAACGATAGCGGTGATGACTTGTGAGAGCCCCTAAACCCTCTCCTTTGTTCTTTCACTTGTTTTTACATATCCTAAACCCTCTCCTTTGTTCTTTGGTGTAGATTCAATAAAGTTAATGAATTCTTTAGCTTGTTGAAAACCTTTTACATTGATTTCTTTATCATGAATTTTCTTGTAAAGATCTTTTCTTTCTTTTTCATAAAATTAAATTTTGGCTCTGTGCTATAAGTTTTCTTCTATTAGTAACTGGTTTTCAAGTATAACTTTATTCATGGTTTTTTGCAACTCATCAGATTTTTTTACTGTCAGATCTCTGTTTATCTTGCAGATTTAGAAAATCTGACATGAGCTTGTTTAACTTGTGTTCAAGATCAAGATTATCTAAATTTACCTTCTGTTCTAAAGTTTCTGGTATGTCATCAGAAAGTGCCATAAGGCAGAAATTTGCCATCTCTTCTTCTTCTTCTTCATCAGAAGAATCATCAGACAGCCATGTATCTGTTCCTGTAATCAAACTGACTTGTTGTTGCTTCTTTGCTTCTTCCAGCTTCTTCATCAGAAGAATCATCAGATAGCCATGTATTTGTCCCTTCAGTTTCTTGGTTTTGCATTCTGATGCATAATGACCCTTTTGCTTGCATTTGTAACACACAACTTCAGCCTTTCCTTTATCCTTTGATCTACCTTCTTCCCTATATCTTCCTTCCATCCTCCCTCTGTCACTTTTCTGGTATCTTTGGCCTCTTTCCCTCAACCTCTGCTCAAAGGTTTTAGTGAGCAATGCAATTGCTTTAGCAAAAGCTGAAAAATCTGATGATGTATCAGAAATTTCAAGATTTTGACTGTTTGAAGTTTGTGGGTCATTGGTAGGAGTTCTTTGTGAGTTTGAGATTAAAGCTAATGATCCCCCTCTTTGAATGGATTCTTCAAATATTGCCTAGTTCTAGGGTAGAGGACAAAGTCATGGTTAGACTTCTCCATTCTCTAGGTAAGGCATCCAGAAATTTTATGTTTCTTTCATCATTTGATTTTGTTATCCCAAATTTCTTTAGCTTATTCAAAAGTTTTGTAAATCTTTGATATGTTTCATTTGGTAAACTTTTGAATCTCTCATATGAGGAAACATTGTTTGTTCTTTTGTTTTTTTTTTAACCTTTCTCCTCCTTCACAAAGATTTTCCAACTGATCCCATATTTCCTTGGCTGATGAACATGCATCAACTTGTGAAAATATGTCATTAGGGATAGCCATTATTAAAAGTGACTTTGGCCTTTCATCTGCAGCCACTAGATCCTTGTCTTCTTAGCTCCAAAGTGTTTCACTTTTGGGAGCTTTAGAAGCAGGGATTCCTGGTCATTGATCAGTTGCTAGAATAGCTGGTATTTCAGTCATTGGTACATGTGGACCCCTTTCAATGGATTGAAACAGAGCTCGGTAATGTCCGTTAAGGAAATTGACCATCCTAATTTTCCATTGGGGGTATTCCTCTCTGACCAGAGTCGGAGGTTTAGACATTGAACCAATGTTAAAAGCATTATTCCATGTTTGAAAGCTGGCCATATTTAGAGAAAAGAAGATGAGCGATTGATCATTTGAAAATGATTTATTCAGTCTGCTCTGATACCAATTGTTGGTCCCAGTTTGGACTTAAAAAAAAACTTCTTTTCACGTAATATGGCAAGTGATTTCAATAGATGTGAAAATTGTTGGTGCATGCGTCTGTCGACTTCATCTTGTATCGAGTCTTGTATTGTTTTAGACAGATCAGGGCACGCAAAACGAGAAAATAGGATTAGATGGTAATTTAGCACGAAATTACATAAATAATTTCGCTTGGTAATTTCGCACAGAATTGTAATTCCATGTGAAATGTGATTTCGTGTGAAATGAGATTTCGTTTGAGCCTGTTCAAACGAAATCACCCAGTCTATAAATAGGTATATGGTATGTGTCATTTGGCATGAAATTAGATTCTGGTTTAAGAGCCGAAGTGCTGCCGAAGTGTCTACTCGCTGTAAATCTTTGTCAAATCAATCAAAAGACAGTTTAAAGTGTATATCTTGCTGAATTGAACTCGATACGTCTAATTCTGCCCTTCGTATTCAGAAAAACTCTTCGGATCGACTTGTTTGGGTCAGAAAACGATCCTACAGGTGGTATCAGAGCTCAGGAGGAAGAGTTCATACCAATTCGGCTGCAATTTCTGATTTCTACACCTTCTTTTTCAAAATTTACAACTTTTCTTGGTTAAAATGTTTTGAATTTCACACTTTGTGTGCGCAATTATGTTTTAACAAATCCTTGAAAGTTTCAGATCTTAAAATAGCTTAAAACCTGTTCAATTTTGGCAAAAACAGCTCGAGATGATGACATCAGCATAATTTCGCTCGAAATAAGGCAGTAATTTCGCACCAAACTGTAATTTCGTTTGAGAATTTCGCTCCAAATTGTGATTTCGTTTGAGAGGTTCACACGAAATTAGCTATTTCGCTTCAAAGTGTAATTTTGTTTGAGCATTTCGCGTAAAAAGGGTGTAATTTCGCACGAAATTAGTGATTTCGTTTCTGATTGGTTATTTCGTGTGAAATTAGTGATTTCGCTTGAGTTGGTATTTCGTGTGTAGCTGGTATTTCGTTTGAAGGATAATTTCGTTTGAAAAGACTGTTTTGTGAAAAGTGTTACCGAAACATGGAAGAGGAATTTTATAACGCATTTGCTACCACCCCGACTACTCCGGCATCAGTTACTTAGAACTTGAACATGGAAAATGAAACGGGCACTATGCAAAAACCGCCTAAGCTCATGAATATCGAAGAGTATAAAGGATGGGAAGAACGATTTGAGAATTGGGTACAAGCAAATTATTTGGATGCTTGGGAATGCGTGGAAACGAAATATGTTAGACCTTTGAATGATGAGGAAGAGGAGATTGCTATGAAAGATCTAAGTGTTGATGATAAAAAGAAATACAAAAATGAAAAGATGATGATTAGTCTATTGCATCAAGCAGTTAAAGAAGATATCTTGGTTTTATTGCAACACAATGGAAGTGCATATTCTATCTGGAGAGCATTAAAATCGAAGTTTGTTGGAAGTAAAGAAATGATCAAAAACAAAAAATCACTTTTGAAGAAAGAATTTGATCTATTTCGTGGTTTGAGAACAGAAAGCACCAAGCAGATCATCGAAAGATACTGCAATGTGTTAGTCCAAATGAAGAGAGTGAGTATCACAAAAGATAATGAAGAATTGATAGAAAAGTTAGTTGATGCTTTGCCACATGAAACTTGGGGCACGTATCTCATGATGTTGAGGAACAAGAAAGATTTTAGCAATTTGACACTGAATAAGTTCATTGAAAAACTTGAAGCTCAAGAGATGGAGCAAAGAAAGATTTCAAGAATGAAAGATTTCGATGGTGAACAAGATATAGGTCTTTATTATAAAGGAGGAATCAGTGATAAGACTAACATGTCACCAAAAGTTGACACTGCATTCAATGCAAAGAGTTCGTCTAGAGGATCTTCTAAACGATCTGTAGGATCGTTCGACTGATCCGAATGAGTCGTTTAAAGAAGTTTTGATCTATTTCAGGTGCGGAAAACAAGAAATAGACTTAGTAACAGCTTGATCTTCACTTAATTCACTGATTGTATTGATTAGACGTTGTTTACAATCGATCTTCACACCGGCAGAGCTTCGGCATGGAATACATGGACTCTTCCTGATTTCGCTCAAGAACACATATATATAGTACTTGTGATTTCGCTCCAAGAGACACAGGGACCATATGAGCGAAATCAACTGACCATATAAGCGAAATCACCTACCTAAGACCCTATGAGCGAAATCAGGATCTAATACACATACATTTCAAACGTATACTATTTTGTCTTCTAGCAAACTGATTTTCACGTGAGTTTTTGTCTTGTTCCTTGTGAATGTTGTAGACATCTGATGTCATTGGCATGATGTCATCATTAATAATGATGACATCATGCTTGATCCGAACCGCAACGTATTCGAGACTCGATATAAGACGAAGACGGCAGATGAATGCACCAACATACTCCCCCTCAGATGTTGATGAGTCTTACGTGTCGAGTCTTTGCATCTTCAGTCTTTATCAGTCTCTTTTCTTTTTAAGCATATACCAGGGTCTTCTCTTTGGCTCTAATCTCGTCAGACTCCCCCTCTCATCATGATGGGGTCGCTGTCTGGAATTAGCTATCACCTTGAGATCAATCCCTGGCTTTATCTCTGATCAGCTCATCTCCTGCACAATCTTCTCACAAACACATAAGTTTTTACTTAAATCAATATGAAAAACTTACTAGTAATAGTTACATCAAGTTCAAATTAATGACCCTGATTAACTAATCAAATTTTTTCTTTCTCAAAATCAGTTTCTTCTTTTAAACGCACACTCCCAAACCAGTTCATCTTGTTTAGCACTTGGAATTTTGAAAATCAGCTCATCAACATCAGTTGTCGAAAATCTTTTTGAATTTTTTTTAAAATTTGAAACATAAATGCAATAACAGAAATTAAATGCAGTAAAGAAATATTTACACACAATATTTTTGTGAGTTTGTGTAAGAGGATCATATCAGTTTATGAAACGAATCACCAACACCGTTAAGCTTTAAACATTTTCAGTTTTAAACGATTCACGTAGATTGATGATATGTTTGTCCTCTTAAGCTCAATCTAAAAACTTTCAATCTGTTTACCGATACTTTAAGGTATATTAAGATAGCACTAAGTTCTTATGGACCCCACAATCTCAGCATATCCCCTCATCATGCAATACACTGACTCAAGTAATGCCTTTAAACTTTTATCAACTGTGATTTGTGCGAAAATAAAGCAGAATGTTTAAACATTAACAATCAGGTCGATACTTCCGTATACGCAGAGAAAGTCCAATGTTTAAACAAAATAAGAAAAATAAACAAGTTGAAGTTGTTTAGGCTTTAACCACCAGGTCGATACTCCCGTATACGCAAAGGTGGTCCAAAGCTTAAACGAAACACCAAAGAAAATAAAGCAAAATGTTTAGGCAACAACATCCAGGTCGATACTCACGTATACGCAGAGGATGTCCGATGCTTAAACAAAATAAAGAAATAAAACAAATTTAAGTCTTTGCAAAATGAAATGCACAATCACAACGACTTTTCAGCAAAGTTGTGAAAGTTTACAAACTTAACCAGTTTTATGTCTTTCGACAATCAGCGATTACTGAGTAGGCACACAACCAAGAAGGACAAAACTAAGTACTATGCTTTCAATCATGTTTCCCACTAGAACTAGGCTTTTTCATTTAGGTTTGTATCGTTATCGCAAATCTACTAGTCTAGCTGAGCCTATCGTCACATCTTTAGTAAGATCGTTTATCACATTTAGATTTTTCATTTCTTTAGCATTCTGTGATAGTCCACTGATTTTCTATCATTTCCTCTTATTTCAGCAAAACTCATTTTGAATTTTTCAATGTTTTTGTCTTTTTCAAAATTTTCTAATTTTTTTTTAAATTTTTACTCCCCCTAAAATCAAAATATGTCTCAATTTTGATTTTCTGGGAAAATTTGAAACAAACTGTACAAACTTGACAACATGATGAGAATCACTTCAATTCTCCATCCACCTGGCATAAACAATCAGAACTCCCCCTCACAACAAACTATTTTCCCATTATGATTTCAAAACACTTAAGTTTGTTTTAATCAAATGGTTTTTCCGGAAAATAAGTTTTGTGTGTCTTTTCACAAATACGGGGATCTTTCATCACTTTGTTTTCTTCAATCACTTGTAAAAACTAACATTTTTAAGATCAATTCACAAACATCACTTGTAGAAAATCAAGTACAACTTAATGTCCCTGATTTACCACTTTTAAATCGAAATCACTTTCGTGAATTTCTCAAGAAATGTGCCGATTCCTGCTTCTCACTTACCAACCTGGAAGCTCCAGCAAGTCAGGTTTTTCATTTAAACAGATTCACCCAAGCCTGACGGTCCTTGGGTGATTTTGAATTCTTGTTCAACAATGGTGGAAAATTTGCATCATCCATTGTTAAACCTGAATTCTCCATTTTTACCTCAACCAAAGGCTCCTCTGGCTTTGACGAACCAGAATCATTGCCTGCACATGTCTTGTCTGACTTCGACACGTCAGATTCATTGCCTGAAGGTGGCTTGTCTGACTTTAACCTATCAGATTCATAGCCGACCATTTTCTTCTTCTTCTTTTCTTCTTTCGTCCTCAGATTCGTATCCAATGAATTCGTCTTGCTTGACTTTGACATCGAGGGAATCGATTCATCAGAACTCTTATTTTTAACAAATGAACCCGAGGACAAAATCTTCTCGAGGTACTCTCTCGCCTTCTTCCCCAGTCTGTCTTTCTGCCCCTGTGAAAGTTGAACTTTCTTTTCTTGAATTTTCTGTTCTTGAACTTTAGATTTTAGAACCTTCTGTTCATGGGGCTTGACATTGACTGAAATCTTTGCCAATTTTTGAGAATTAGCCCTTAATCTGTCATTCGATCTCCTTGGGCAATCTCTGGCAATGTGACCTCTGATGTTGCAATTAAAGCATCTTCTCGTCTCATAATTCCAATTTTGGCAGTTAGCAGCAATGTGTCCTTGATAGCCGCATCTGTAACACACTCTGTTATCGTACCAATCACCATTTTCAGTCCAAACATTCAGATCATAGCACTGTTTGGCTTGGTGATAATCCTTGCTCCTCTTGTTTGCTGGATTTGGCTTTTGAGCACTGTGGTCAAACCTGCACCACTTATTACCAACAATTTTTGAGTTTTGATTTTCCAATTTTTGTGTTTTTTTAATATCATGATTGGGTGATTGAACTGATGAGCTTTTATTTTCTTTTTGAACAATTTTCGGCTTTTTATCCTTTTGTTTTTGTTCCATATTCTTCTTTACAGGTTTTTGCGTTGAACATTCACCTTTTTCAGTAGAATGTAGAACAGTTTCTCGAAACATTTCTTTTAATTTCAAAAATGTTTTCTTTTTTTTCATCATCATCAGTTTTCTCATCACAATCTTTAACTTTGACATTGTCAAAGTTTGTGACATTGTCACTTATTGGAACTCAATTAACCGGTTTAGGACAGGGAATAGCTGAAGTATTTACAAAAACCTTCAACTTTTCTTCCCATTCTCTGATTTTACCTTCTAACTCTTTGATTTTCATTCGAGCACATTCAGCTTCTTTTTCAAGTCGAATAATCGTCTGAAGATGAGAATTTATCATTTGTTGGTTTTCAATGTTATTCTTGCTAAAAACAGATCTCCCATCTTCAAGAATTTTTATTTGACTTTGAAATTCTTTTTCAATTTTTGATTTTTCATTTCCAAAACTTTTAATTTTATCTTCAAAATTTTTTCCATTTTCTTTCAACTTCTTGTTTTCTGATGTCAAACTGTTCAAGTCATTTAACAGTTTAACATTTTCAGATTTTTGCTTCTCACAAATTTCCTGCAAAATAAGAATCTGTTTAACATCAGTTTGCTTCTCATCCTTCAACTTTTTGACTTCCAATGTCAAACTTTCCACATCTTTCAAGAGTTTGCCATTGTTAGCTTCAAGTTTATCACATTTAGAGCACCCTGATGCAGAACTTGAAGATTCATTCTTCACAAATTCTTCATTTTGTGAAACTTCCTTTGTTCTTGTCTTGAATGATCCTGCACAAAAAATTTTAACAAAATTAAGAGGATTCGCATTCTCATCATTATAACAACCCCTCTTGTTATCGTATTTCATAACATTTTTTGCCTTAACACATTCAATAATCCTTTTGTTCATTTCATCAATCACATCTAAACTTATATCCACCAAATGTGTTTCCAAGATCTTTATCAATTCTTTCTTTTTCTTTCCATTTTCATATTCATGAGTTTTAAGTTTGCTAATGAATTCTTTTAGATGTAATTTTGAAAAATTTGATTCACTTCTTAAATTTTTCAAAAATTCAATCCATTCAATAGGTAATGCATTGGCAAACTTTGTTATCTTTTCAGCATCTGTCAAGAATATCTCATGATCTTTTAGGTAACCAAGTAAAACATTATATCGGTTTACTAGATCATCCAATGTTTCATTTTTCAAGCACACAAAGTATTTAAACCTTTTCTCCCATCCAATCTTTTTCACCATTCTATAACTTTCATCTATAAACCCTCGATTCCAATCATTAAATTTCTCAAAATAATAGTTTTCTTTTTCATCAAACATCACTTCCATTTTTCAAATAGTCCTAACAAATTTCACTCAAAACACACTTTCAATTGTTCCAAGTATGAAGTGGGCTGCACTAAACAATGATTGGGCCTATTAATGTAGCAAGCCGACAGCAACTTTGACTAAAATTTGATTTGACCGTAAATGAGTATTCACATGAAGCCGACAGCTATTCACATTTCGATGAAATCAATTCTCACATGCAATGTTCAGATTTTAAATTGAGAGTCAATTGTGATTGGACCTAAAATACCACTAAGCCGACCACATTAAATCTGATCACATGGGCCGATTATATCTTGTTATTGTAAGACCAATATCACATGCAACAAACAGACAACATTCCTCAACTATTAGACCTCCAAACTTAACTAACACATGCATATACTGATCAACCAATACAACCTGACATCCTCGTTTAATGTTTCACAATACTCGATGTACTTTTAATCAGTTCACACTTTAAAGTTTTTGGAGCGGAATCAGACTTTGTGTACTAAAAACGAAATCATCAATGTACACAAAAGCGAAATTAGGGTTTTGGGTGTCCCTTTGAGCGAAATCAGGTGTTTAGGGTGGTCCTATGAGCGAAATCCCTCAATTTTGGTGACACAAGAGCGAAATCAAGGTTTTGATTGTCCACAAAAGCGAAATCAGATGTCCAAATAAGCGAAATTACACAATGTTCGTAAAAGCGAAACCTAGTCCGAGGTCAATTTTGTCCATTTTTACTATGAATTTATGTTTCAAACTCCCAGGGATTTGTCTATGTCCAATTTTAAACAATCTGTGAAATTTTGATCCGATTTTGACCGTTAAAACTTGTTGAACTGATGAAAGAAAGTGTAGAAGATAGAAATCTCAATGAATTAAGGCTGTAATCTGCAAAACTTCTCCAACTGGCTCTGATACCAATTGTAGGATCGTTCGACTGATCCGAATGAGTCGTTTAAAGAAGTTTTGATCTATTTCAGGTGCGGAAAACAAGAAATAGACTTAGTAACAGCTTGATCTTCACTTAATTCACTGATTGTATTGATTAGACGTTGTTTACAATCGATCTTCACACCGGCAGAGCTTCGGCATGGAATACATGGACTCTTCCTGATTTCGCTCAAGAACACATATATATAGTACTTGTGATTTCGCTCCAAGAGACACAGGGACCATATGAGCGAAATCAACTGACCACATAAGCGAAATCACCTACCTAAGACCCTATGAGCGAAATCAGGATCTAATACACATACATTTCAAACATATACTATTTTGTCTTCTAGCAAACTGATTTTCACGTGAGTTTTTGTCTTGTTCCTTGTGAATGTTGTAGACATGTGATGTCATTGGCATGATGTCATCATTAATAATGATGACATCATGCTTGATCCGAACCGCAACGTATTCGAGACTCGACATAAGACGAAGACGACAGATGAATGCACCAACACGATCAAACAGCAAAACAAGTTTTTCTTCATATTCATCATTTGATCCAAACTTGTCAACAACAAAGAATGGCAAGAAGCTTCAATGCAACATTGTGTTAAACATTGAAAATGATCAGAATTTCTCGAAAGATGTTGCAAAAAGTCATATGTCTTTGTTGGGAACTGTATTAGAATCATATGAAAGTTTAGTTGCAGGAAAGATCGGGAATCCAATGCTGACAAAAGAGGATTACAATCAGATTGATGCTGAGGAGATGGAATTAATGGATATAAAGTGGTGTTTGGCAAGTGTTTTGAGAAGAGCTGAAAAGTTTAATCAAATTACGGGAAGAGATGATTTCCGTGATGCGAATGTTTCTACTTTAGGATTTGATAAATCTAAAGTTACTTATTTTCATTGCAGGGAAAAAGGACACTTCAAAAGGGAGTGCACAAATCGCGAAGCAAGTGGAGCTCAAAATCCGTTCAACAACAATGATTACTATCGGAAAGCAATTTATCATCAAGTTGCACAACAATCACCTCAACAAGAGCCACAAACTGCACATGCTAGGAAGGCAATTGAGGAATCATCAAAAAGAGCATGCATGGTGACGCAAGATGATAAAAGGTCTACAAGTGGTTTCAGTTGGGACAAATATGTTTCAGCTGACAATAAAGCATGTCTGATAAACCAAGATGATGAAAAATTACCAGAAGGATTCAGTTGGGCAAATTTCAGTTGGGATGATTATGATCCTAACAAAACTCCAAATCACAAAGCTTTTGTTTCTCGAGTTGCTGAAGACAGTGATAATGATGATGATTATTATGCAAAGAGAATGGAAAAGCACTTAAGAATGATGGAAGAGAGTGACAGTGATGACGAAAAACCTAAAAAGAAAAAGAAGAAAGTTAAACCTGTCAGCAGTGATGATGAAGAAGTTCCAGTGATAAGGAAAAAGGTCAAAGACATTCCAGTTTTCAAAGTTGAAGCTGAAGCTGATGCACAAAAGATTCCGGTGATATGTGAAAACTGTGAAGCTATAAAGAAGCAAAACAGTACATTGATTCATAACTTGAACAGATTGAAAGAATCTTATGATGTTTTGAACAAAGCCACGAATCAATACAATCTGTCTAGCAGTGAACAAGCAACAGCTATGAAGACAATTCAAGGAGCTTTCATGACTAAGCAGAAAGTTGTCAACAATTACATTGAAAAGTGTGCTGTGCTGGAACAAAAACTGGAAACATAAAGAATTGAAACAGAGAGAGTTAATAGATTGTTAAAAAGTTACTCATGTACTTCTTATGTTATTGACAGGATTTATCCAACTGTTGAAGGCATGAAGGCATTTGATGAAGATGAAAGTTATGAAGAAAAGAAGAAGGATACTGAAGTAATTGATTCTGGTAAGAAAAAAGGTTTCAGTTATACAAAGTGTCCGACTCCGCTTGAAAATTGATATTCTCCTAGAAATCCAAATTCAGAAAGAGTCAAAAAGGCAACCAACTTAGTGTGGGAATATGAACCATCAGATATTTTGCCCGACAACATTGATGTCATTTTTACGTCGTCTGATACTGATCATGAGTCCGAGTTAATAAAAAAAGTGGTCGATCAGGTGTTGGATAAAGATGAAACCGAGGAGTCAAAGTCAGAGTCAAAGTCTGACACGTCAAGTCCAACAGTCAAAAAGGATAAAATGGTTTACAATAAAGAGTTTTTATTATCAAAATCTAATTTGAAAGATGAACCAATCAAAGTGGCATATACTTTGAATGATTCTGACAAATTATATTCTGATCAAGAATTTCCAATAAGAGGTGTTAAACCTGACATGATCAAAAAGGTTTTCAAACTAACATAAATTAATATTTCTGAAATAAAAGTTATAAATCTTTCTAAAAAACCTAAACCTTACACCTCAAGAGTTCAACAACGTTTAAACAAGAAAAAAGGTTACAGTTCTGGTTCTGGTTTTCAAAAGAAACCAAACCATAACGGTAATTTCAAAAGAAAGGGACTTGGTTTTATTCTATTAAAAAATTATAAAAATGAGAAAACTTATAAACCAAAAACTGTGTTTGTTTCAGGAACATCAACTGAAGAGGAAAATGAGAAGTTGTTCAGAAATCAATCGAACAAAGAATTCCTTGCTAAGAAGCAAGAGGAAATGAAGAAGGAAATTGCGCAAAGGAAAGAAACGAGAACCTGTTTTAAATGCAAAACAGTTGGTCATATTGCCAGAAATTGTTCTAAGGCAATACAAACAAAACAGGGAGTGTTTCTTAAACAGAAAGAAAGATGGTTGAAAATGAACCACCAACTAAACAATTCAAAGTTTTCAAAAATTCGAAATTTGAGGTTGGTGAATGTTCAAAGAGGTTTTACAAGAGAAAAGCAAATCTTGATAATCAAAAGTGGGTTGTTAAGAAATCGGATGATAGTTCAGGCTATGAATTTGATTCCACAAAGTCAGAGGAGCCACATGTTGAGTTAAAATTGGAAACTTCAGTACCTCCAATGGATGATGTCAATTTTCCACCATTGAGGGCTGAAAATTTTAAACAAAAAATTGGCAAAATTGAAATTTCAAATCAATTTTTCTCTGAAAAGAAAGAATTTGATATTGAAAAAGTTTTTAACCCCAAAGTGAAACATATTTTTGGAAAAATGGTTGATGGAAAAGTCAAAAGAGTAAAGGAATTTTATGAGAAGAAAACAAACAAACCAGGTAAAATTGTGTCATCCCAGGTTTGTGACTGGGATGGAAAATATTATGATGAGTGAAAAATATGACTAGCCGAAGCTTCCAGGTTACAAGTGGTTTTTGGTTTGTTCTTACAAGTGGTAAATTAGGGACATTAAGTTGTACTTGAATTTCTACAAGTGATACTCAAAACTGTTAATTTTTTTCAAGTGGCTGAAAAAAAAAATGTGATTGAACCCCTAATCCACAAGTAGTTTAAGAAATCAACAAAACTTATTTTCCGGAAAAACCATTTGATTAAAACAAACTTAAGTGTTTTGAAATCATAATGGGAAAATATTTTGTTGTGAGGGGGAGTTCTGATTGTTTATTCCAAGTGGATGGCGAATTGAAGTAATTTGATATCAGTTGTCATTTTACTTGTATATTTTGTTTTCAAATTTTCTTTAAATGATTTTGCATTTTAGGGGGAGTAAGAAATTTCAGAAAATCCAAAAACATTTGAAAATTTTGAAAAGGCCAAAAACATGATAAAATGAAAATGAGTTTTGTTGTGAAAAAGAGGAAATAAAAGTACATCAGTGGACTATCACAGCATGCTAAAGAATTGGAAAGTTAAATGTGATAATCTGTCTCACTGATGATATGCCAGTAGGTTTTTGCACATTTAGTATGTTTCAACAGTTTCAAGTGTATCAACTGCTGAACAAAATCAGGATCCTCCAGTCATTGTTGAGGATGCTGATTCTTCAGATGATGAATCCGATGATACTGACTCATCACAGTTTGATACGGTAATCAAAGAAGATGACATACCTCTTGAGAATCATATTCTATGTGATCCTCCTGCAAAACCTGCTAAGACTGTTCTGGTCGTGTCCACGTCTGCAAAAGAGTCAGAGAGTGTGAATTTGCTGTACACTCTTGTTGGTGATGATAAAATCTATTCTGACAAATATTTTCCGATTAAAAATGTAAAACAATCTTTAATCAGTAAAGTTTTTGAAGATTCGACAAGTAGGTTTTTGGGAAAGTCGGGTTCACACGTTGTGGTAACACAGTGCCCTCCGATTCCAAAAGCTGAAGTTCGAAAACAATAAGGAAATCAATGATTGCCAACAGTGAAAAAGCAGTAAAATCATACCAAACCAAAAAGGTAAATCAACGACTCAAGATCGAAAGGAACCGAACCAAAATAAGAACAAGAAAGTGAACTTTGTGAAATCAACGGGAACGGATAAATTAGAAACTTTTGAAAAGAAATGAACAAAACAGTTCAAAACCAAGTACCTTGGGATCACAAAATTCATCGACAAGACAATCACATGTTACTTCGGGGTTTGTTGAACGAAGATCATGTTTTGAATGTGGTAAAATTGGACATATCATTCGAAATTGTCCATATCTTCATAAGTTAAAAGCCAAAGTTGATGATCCCCGTGAACAAAATTACCGAAAGCGACCTGTTTCTACAAAACAAGATTCCCGCCTTGTAAAAGAAAGGGAAAAGAAACAGAGACGCCAACAAGTCATGGTAATTGAAAAGGCAATTAAAACCGACGTGGTTCACAAACAACCTGTTTCCGTTAAGCCAGAAATTTCTAAAACTTCTAATAATCACGAAGTTAAGATTTCGAAAATTCAAACTGGTAAAACACAACAGACTTGGAAACCAAAAACGATTACTAATTCAGGGGGAGCATCACAATTTCCAAACCATCGAGAAATTGAAATAACTTTTGTCGATGAAAGCGGAAGACCCAAGACCACAATGGCTTAGGTCCCCATCTCCAACTAATCATGTGATTTCATGTGCAGGGTGTTCCAGGAGGAACTTTTAGCAGTCATTGGATTGTTGATAGTGGGGCATCCAGGCACATGACAGGCGACATGAAGCTTCTCTACAATGTTAAATCTATTAGAGGAGGTTATGTTGCTTTTGCTGGAGAGAAAGGCGAATATATTACTGATGAAGGAATGGTATCCAACGGGGTTGTAAGCTTTGACAAGGTCAACTTTGTGAAACAACTTGATCACAATCTTCTCAGCGTTTCACAAATTTGTGATAAGCAGTTTTCAGTTCACTTTGATGCAAATGTATGTTACGTGCTGAAACCCGGCTTCAAGATTCCGAAAGAATGGATTCTCCTGTCTGCTCCAAGGATAAAGGATTTGTATGTCCTTGATATGAGCCAAGCAATTACTACGTCTGCACAAGCAACTTGTTTCGTTTCCAAAGCCACAGAAAAAGACTCAATCTCTTGGCATAGACGGATGGGTCACATTCACTTACGCAAAATAAATCATTTGATTTCAAATGAATTAGTGAATGGTGTTCTTCTTAAAAACTTCCATCTTCAAGACGTCTGTGTTTCATGCCAAAAAGGAAAGCAAAGCAAGAAGCGACACCCGACTAAGAAGATCAACACGGTGGCTGTTCCGCTTGAACGTTTGCACATGGATTTGTTCGGTCCTGTTAAGCATAAAAGCATTCGGAATGATCAATACTACCTCGTGATAACAGATGATTATTCAAGATTTTATTGGGTGGCGTTCATGGCTCACCAGAGTGATTCTTTCGGAATTATCAAAAACTTGATCATTCAGATTGAGAATTTGTATACTTTGAAGGTTAAACGGATTCGTAGCGACAATGGAACAGAATTTAAAAATCAATCCATCGAGGAGTTCTGTAGATCAAAAGGTATTCTTCACGAATTTAGTGCGGCTTACACTCCTCAACAGAACAGCGTCGCTAAACGTAAAAACCGTACATTGATCGAGACTGCTTGGACGATGTTGGTAGAGTCACAATTGCCGATTCCCTTCTGGACTGAAGCTGTGTCCTCTGCTTGTTACACATTGAACTGAGTCCTTACAGTCAATAGGCACAACAAGACCTGCTTCGAGCTTCTTCACAAATGGAAACCAGATTTTTCATATCTTGAACCGTTTGGAGCTCCTTGCACAATGATCGATCCAAATGGAAAGTTTGGGGCAAAAGCTATTGAAGGTTACTGTCTTGGGTATGCCACCCATAACTTAAGAGTCTGGAACCTTGAGACCAAAAGGGTCGTGGAATGGTCTGAAGTCAGAGTACAAAGGCACACATTGCCAGTCAAATGTCCAGGTCAACCATGTATGTTTGAGTATGATGACTTTTTCAATTCGATCAATATTCAAGAAGTCGAAGAAAGTGCTGCGGCAAGGATGTTTTTCGAGAGTGACAACGCAACAGATTCACCGTTGGTTCGTCCAATTATTGTTAACAATTCAGAATCAACTTCAGTGAACAATAGTGCTCTCGACAATGAGGATTTTCATGATGCTACCGAACTGAACGAATCTTCAGAGGATGATGAATTTCTCGATGCAGACCAAGAAGTTGTTCATGGTATTTCAGAGGCTACACCTCTAGTGGACGCCCCTAAAATAGCTGAAGCTACTGCATCATCCTCTTCGCCAGTTCAGGGTCTTGAATTAGTTGTTGATCTCAATCTCAACAATCTGGGTACAAACATTCCAGTTCCAGAAAATCCAGAAACATGAATTCACAATACCCATCCTCAACAAAACATCATCGGTAATGTACAAAGTGGCGTTCAAACGAGAAACATGTTGTGAAACGACAACAATCCAGGCTTGTATGCGGCGATTCGAGAATCTGGTCAACAAAACGATTGGTCCTTCGCGTGTTATGTATCACAAGAAGAACCAAAATCTATTAAAGAAGCTTTGAAAGATAATTATTAGGTTGAAACCATGCAAGAAGAACTGCAGCAATTCCAGAAGCTAGGTGTCTGGAACCTAGTTGATAAACCTGATGATTACAAGAAGATTGGTACCCGTTGGGTGTATAAATGCAAATAGGACGACCATGGAATTGTTATTCGAAACAAAGCAAGATTGGACATTCAAGGTTTTCATCAGATTTAAGGGATCGACTACAACGAAGTCTATGCACCAGTTGCACGTCTGGAAGCCATTCGGATCTTTCTAGCTTATGCTTCATTCAAAGGATTCAAGGTTTACCAGATGGACGTCAAAAGTGCATTCTTACACGGTATAGTTGAAGAAGAACTGTATGTAGAACAACCTCCAGGTTTTGAAGATCCTATTCACCCTGATCGAGTTTGGTTGCTGAACAAAGCTCTCTATGGTCTACATCAAGCACCACGAGCTTGGTATGCAACGTTATCTAATTATCTGTTGGAGAATGGATTTCGCAGAGGTCTTATCGATTGCACTCTTTTCATCAAAGAACAGGATAGAGATCTTCTACTGGTACAGGTATACGTGGATGATATTATTTTTGGTTCTACTAACGATGTTTTGTGTAGGAATTTCGAGCGTGTTATGCGGGAGAAATTTGAAATGAGCGCTATGGGGGAGATGACTTTCTTTTTGGGCTTACAAGTGAAACAAACGAAGTCTGGGATATTCATCCATCAGACTAAGTATGTCAATGACATTCTGAACCGATTTCAGATGTCCGACGCAACGCCCATTGGTACCCCACTACAGCAAAATCATGGAATTCATCCAGACTTGAAGGGTGAAGTTGTTAGCTCCTTATACTACCGCGCAATTATCGGATCCCTTTTGTACCTCACAGCATCAAGACCAGATATAATGTATCCAACGTGCCTGCTTGCCAAATATTAAGTTAACCCAAAGGCCTCACATCTTGCAGCTGTGAAAAGGATTTTTCGCTATTTGAAGGGATGCCCAGACACCGGTCTATGGTACCCTAGGGATGATAGCTTTGACTTGATCGCTTTCAGTGATTCTAATTTTGGCGGATGCAAAATCGACGGCAAATCCACAACGGCTGGATGTCAGTTTTTAGGAAATCGCCTAATCACATGGCAGTGCAAGAAGCAGACTTGTGTCACTACATCAACATGCGAAGCTGAATACATTGCTGCCTCAAGTTGTTGCTCCCAAGTCCTGTGGATCCAAAAACAAATGCGCGACTACGGTTTTGAATTCCTAACTACTCCTATTTTCGTTGATAATTCTGCTTCCTTACAGATCACTAGAAATCCTGTACAGCATTCAAAGGCCAAACACATCGAAATTAAATATCACTTCATACGTGATTGTTTTGATAAAAGGCTTATCGATGTTGTTAAGGTCCATACCGATAACCAACGTGCCGACCTTTTTACCAAAGCTTTTGACAAATCAAGATTTGACTTTTATTACTGGTAAACGGCATTAAGGTCAAGCAAGAGTAAAACCGACATCGGAAAATCGTTTTTGTAAATATCGTTGTGTTTTTAATTTATCATATTTTTTACATTTTAGGGGGAGTAAATCCAAAATTTGAAAATTTAAAAACATCAAAAAATTTCAGAAACACAAAAACAATAGAAAAACAAAAATGAGTTTCCTGGCGAGCAAAAGAGAAAATGAAAGTACATTAGTGGTCTGTCCAAACCTCTTTAAACCTAAAATGAAAAACGATAAGCAGCTCTATATAAGATGTATCGGTAGGCTCACAATCATTTTAAAGTGTGTAGGGTGATATAAACTTAAATCGGCTGAAGACCAGGTGGGAACCACTCATTGGCATATGGTCTTAGTACCGAAATTTCGTTTGAGAGATTGCTGAGCTTCTGAGATGTTTTGGTAAAAAATCCGGCGAGGATAATACAACCAAATCTTTGTTGTGAGGAATGATGCTTGAAACAATGAATAAATGTATGAATAACTTGCAAATGTTATGAACAATTGACACAAGGATTTATACGAGGAAAAAGCCCTTGATCAAGAGTTGATCTCCGGCATAAAAAACCTCAGGTGATGGAAACTACCGATCACCAACTACAATTAAACAAATGGTTGTTACAACTCGGGATGATAACAAGCTTGTTACAAGGATCACTAGAGTGCAAAAGTGTATGAAATCGCCAAGTAAACTGTTGAGAGCTGATTGAGAGCTGTTATGAGAGTGTGTGTTTGCTAAATTTGCTTAGTGTTCTAATTCAAGCTTGTTATCCCCTTTTTAATTTAGAAATAACTAAAACAACTAATTATCCGCAATTCATGCTAGCTCCCCACGAACTCCATAACGTTCACTAAGCCATGTACGTGCGGAATATTGAGAGCATATTCTCCAAGAATATCGGCAAGACCAAGTCTAAGGCGTATACTCCTACAAAACAAACTCAAACATAGCAAAGACAATCGTTAGTGTAAGGATAATAATGAGGATCCTGAATCCTGATCCTGCAACACCTTCTGAGGATCCTTAATTCAAACAGAATTGAGGATCCGTGATCCTGGCAGTGCTTGAGGATCCGTGATCCTTAGGATTGGAAAATCCTCCCCTAACAATTGCCCCCAAAATATAAGGAGTAAAGTGTAATTTTAACGAGTTATATTTTTTTATCTTATCTCCAACTGACTAACGGATATATAGCCGTTTGGATCGAACTAGCCATTGCTGATCTTACGTCACTGAAGTGACAATCCTGCAGAATCATCATTATAAATAGGTTAGAGATAAGGATCTGCAGGCATTTAAATTCGTGCGTTACACCCTTTAAATCCTCATTCGAAGATCAACCAGGTATCTCTCTTTCCTCCTTTTTTCATCTTCTTACTCTGTTCTTCTTCGAAATCTTTGAATCACGATGAAGTTACGATCATCCCATGCCAAGGATCACCAGAAAGATAGTCCTTTCAAAAGCCAAGGGATCATCAAAAGTACTCTGAAGGAACTCTGCAGTTTTACAGATCCAGAAATAGACCGGATTCGCCATTGTTTTCCGGCGAACACCGTCTTCAAGCCCTTTGACCCTACCACCAAAAGTGATCTTGTTTCTGAAACCTGGGTTGCTTTTCTGGCCACTCCTTTCCTGATAGGATACTCCTATCCTTTCCCTGCCTTCACCGAATCCTTCTTCTCTCTCACTGACATGTGCTATGTTCAGGCAATGCCTATGATGTGGAGGGTTTTATATACCCTAGAGAGAATCATTGAGCAAGAAGGCATAGAGTTGGGGATGTCAGAACTTTCTGTATTGTACAACCTTGTGAGCCATGGTTCACACCGCTTTTTATTCAAACACAAACCCGGTGAAGAACACCCAATCCTCAAGGTAACAAAAAATGACACCAACTGGAAGAAGCGTTTTTTCTTCGTTAGGAGGGATTCTATCCCGGATGGGCAGGATCTCCCCTGAAAATGAGCTACTCATGGTAGGATAGAGGATCCTTATAGAAGGATCATAGGATAACCCTGTTCCTGTTCCTGTAAGGATAACTGACCCCTTTTTGTATCTTTTGTGCAGCTATCTATGTTTCTCATATCATTTCATCACCTGCAACGAAGGAGAGGATTAATGCTTTTTGGAATCTTGATCATGCAGTAAGATCATTCCAAGCAAACACCAAGGATTCTCAAGAAGTATCCTCCGGCTCAGTAACATTGTCAAGTAAGTATCCAAATTTGTATATGATTAAATGTTTAAATGAAAATGAAACATGAATACTTATCTGTTGTTTTGGATTGATAGGCGCTGGAAAATCCTGGAAGTCAGCTCCCGCTTTAGTGTCAGTGATCTTAGCACTGTGGCTCCTCGGTCCGGAAAGAAGAAAACTGCTGCTAGCCCAAGCGCTATAGTCCCTAAGCCTGTCATCTCCAAGGGCAAAGGAGGAAAGAAGAGGAAGTCCTCTGAAGCTGACAACCTTGAAGGCTTGCCCCTCCTCCGTCACCAATTTGAGGAATACTTCAATGTGGTAAGGATCCCTGATCCTTAATCCTATCCTGCACATAAGAGTATAAGTGATCCTGAAATTAATACTTCTTTCTTTGCAGAAATTCGCTGAGATCCAGATGCTTTTTGATGCCTATGTTGAAGAGGCTGAGGCAAAAGAGTTGGACTTCCAGAAAATCTTCTTGGCTAAGGATGAGACTATCTCTCACCTTGAGAAGGATCTGAACTTGGCAAAGAAGCAGGTGGTAATGGCCCAGATCAATGCTGACCATGAGAAGAATGAGGTGATGGAGGATGCCAAACTCTCTGTTGCCATTGCTATGTACAAGACCAAGCTGCAGATGGCTCAAGAGGCTTAGGATCCTGACTTTGACAGGACCAACTAGGACCAGGAGGGCTGGAAGACTAGGCTGGCTGAGCTTGATGATGAGGAGGAGGCTACAGAGGTCTTGGCAATTGAGGCAGGAGGCAGCGGAGCTAAGGATCAGGCGGGTGATGCTGGAGCAGGAGATGGTGGTGATGCAGCGAAGGTGTGAGCTGCTGAAATGGGCGATGATGGATTTATCTAGACGCGGCCGGAGCCCATTTTTTATGAGTTGGTAGTGGTTTTTTTTTTATGGTGTTTTTCATGAACAATTGTTGGTCTGTAATAACTTAGACAATAGTTTTTAGGGTTGAGGATCATAGATCCTTTGGACAATAGGTAGGATGATGGGTGGTGGATGGATCCTCTGTTTGGGGAATGAAGCCACTTGTTATCCTTCCGCCTTTATTTCATGCACTTAAACCTTGTTAAATATGGACACCCTTTGCCAACCCAAGTGGACGGGCCACGTTTTGCTGGTAGAAGCTTGGGTTGGCAATTTTGACAACTTTTAAAGGGTTTAACTTTTTGGTAAATAAAATCTTAATCTTTTGACTATCTTGTGTTGTTACTTTTGTAAATATTTTATCTTTCAATTGTTGTGATATATTTTGTTTGAATTCATAAATAAAGAATAAAAGTTCAGTAGATCATGTCAAAAAGCTTAGGATATGATCAAGGATCAAATATCCTACAATCGATAAATTCAAAAAAAGTAATGTAACTTAAGGATCATGAGTCCTGTTGTCAAAGAGTAAGGGTCACTTAGATAAACAAAGAATAAAATCAAAATGATCAAGGATCATACCTGAGAATCTAAGTTAGGATCCTAAAACATTTACAATCAGGATAACCAAAAGACAAACCTTAGTAAAAGGTAAGGATCAAGGATCCTTAGCTGTTTAACTTCAAAAACCTGAAATGGAACATAACTTGGGACTAAGCCATTATAAGAAAAGAGTTAGCAACTGGGGACAAGCCCAACAATTCTGGGGACAAGCCCAATATACTGGGGACAAGCCCAAAAAACTGGGGACAAGCCCAAAGGATCTTGTGTAAACTGGAGTATGGCCCTCACTGGCGACTATCCAATCTTAGTGACATGAAAATGACAAAACCTTAGCTAACATGAAAACGTTAGAAACCTTAGGAACGGATGTATGGTACGTCTACCATTATACGTAGGATCCCGGATACAGCCAGTACAATGAAATTGTCAGCCCCTAAAGCGAGTACTGGTCCCATTGCCATGAACTATACCAGGATCATCGTGCGCTGCTGGCGATACTGGGGACAGTCCCAACAACTGGGGACTAGCCCAAATAACTGGGGTCAAGCCCAAATAACTGGAGATTTCTATGGATACTCAACCCTTTGTCAAGGATATATGAACCTTCTGCAAAACTCAGAATTAAATGAAAGAAGGATAAAGGATCCAGGATCCTTTTCCTTGTATATAGGATAATTAAAGAATGAAATAGTTTGAGATTAGATCATTACCAAAATGAGGATCATCCATCCTCTAAGGATCCTTCAAGGATGTGGATCATGAATATTGCTAAGGATCATGAATTCTTATCACATGAAGTATTTCTTCAGGTGGACAGCATTCCAAGCTCTTGGTAGCAAATCACCTTCCATTGTTAGCAATCGATATACCCCCTTTCCAGCCTCAACTTCAATCAGGTAGGGGCCTTCCCACTTTGGTGCCAATTTTCCAACAGCAGGATTTGTGGTATTCTGAAATGCTTTCCTTAATACCATATCACCAACTTGGAACTTTCTGATCCTGACATTCTTATTGTAGGCACCAGCCTTCCTTTGTTGATAACTAGCCATCCTTATCCTTGCCAAATCCCTGAGTTCTTCTATAGTATCCAAGTCTTGAACCAAGTTTTCAGCGTTTCCTTCAGGATCACGAATGCTTGTTCTTGCAGTAGGAACCACCATCTCTGTAGGGATCACTGATTCTGCCCCAAATACCAAAGAAAATGGAGTTTGGCCAGTGGCATTCTTGGGAGTTATCCTATCAGCCCATAGTACATAAGGTAGTTCTTCTGCCCACTTTTCTTTCTTGGATCCAAGCATCTTCTTCAAGTTGTTGATGATGATCTTGTTGGATGATTCTGCTTTACCATTAGCTTGTGGGTGGACTGGTGTTGATGTTATCATCTTAATCCCCCAGCTGTCACAAAAGTTAGTGGTTCTACTCCCAATAAATTGGGATCCATTATCACAAACTATTTCAGAAGGGATACCAAATCTAGTAATAATGTTTCTTTTAATAAAGGACATCACTTCCTTTTCTCTGACCTGAGCAAAGGCTTCAGCCTCTATCCACTTAGAGAAGTAATCAGTCATGGCAAGCATGAACACCTTTCCTCCTGGTGCTTTGGGAAGTTTTCCAACTACATCCATTCCCCATCTCATGAATGGCCAAGAAGAGGATATAGGATGCAAGAGCTCTGCTGGTTGGTGAAGGATATTACTATGTCTCTGACAAGGATCACATTTCTTGGCATAATCCACAGCATCCTTCTTTATTGTAGGCCAATAGTATCCTGTCCTAAGGATCCTTGAGAACAATGCTCTGCCCCCAGTGTGGTTTCCACAATCTCCTTCATGAAAATCCTTTAAGACTTCTTGAATTTCAGGATCCTCTATGCATCTTAGATATGGACCTGCAAGAGATCGTTTATATAACATGTTATTCAGTATTGTGAATTGAGATACCTTGATTTTGAAAGCCCTGGGGTTTTCTCCTGTAGGAATCTCTCCATGTTGTATGTATCTCATGATTGGAAGGATCCATGATCCTGAACGAGACTGTGCACCATCACTAGGAACCATTGCAGAATCCTCTTCTATCTCCATAGTTATGTGATCCTCAATAGCTGGAGCCAAAACATGGATGATAAGGATCTTGATATCCTCTGGGACTTTCAAGGATGATCCTAGGTTGGCCAATGCATCAGCTTCTGCATTTTCTTCCCTGGGTACCTGTGTAAAACTAAAAGAAACAAATGAGAGTGCCAATTCCTTGACTATCTCTAGGTATTTGATTAGCTTTTCACCTTTAACAGCATAGGATCCATTAAAGTGATTAGTGATTAACAATGAATCTACATGTACCTCAAGATACCTGATCCTCATATGCTTGGCAATTTGCAAACCAGCTATCAAGGCCTCATATTCAGCCTCATTATTAGTAGTTTGAAACTCACAAGCTATGGAGTAGGGTATTATGTCCCCCTGTGGTGATTTTAGTAGTATTCCAAGTCCTGTTCCTTTAACATTAGAGGCTCCATCAGTGAAGAGTATCCAAGGATCCTTAGTTTCTTCAAGCTGCTGAACTTCTAATTCGGCTTCTTTTTGTAAATCACTACTAAAATCTGCCACAAAGTCAGCTAAGGCTTGGGATTTGATGGCAGTCCTTGGTTCATATCTTATATCATAAGCACTAAGCTTCACTGCCCATTTAGCCATCCTTCCTGACATTTCAGGTTTCCTGAGAACATTCTTAATTGGAAAATTAGTCTTAACAATAATGGCATAAGTTTCAAAATAATGTCTTAGTTTGGTAGATGCCATAATCAAAGCAAGAATAAGTTTTTCTAAATGTGAATACATGGATTCAGCATCAAGCAAACTCTTACTTACATAATAGACAGGATGTTGTGTACCTTCATTATCCTTAACAAGGACCGCACTTACTGCTTTAGAGGATACCACTAGATATAAGGATAATATATCCCCTTTTTCTGGTTTCATCAAGGCAGGAGCAGAGGATAGGTAATCCTTAAGGGCTTTGAGAGCATTTTCATGCTTTTCAGTCCACTCAAATTTCTTGTTCTTTCTCAAAATATCATAGAACTCCTTGCACTTTTCTGATGATTTTGATATGAACCAATTCAAGGCTGCGATCCTCCCTGTCAACCTTTGCACATCCTTGGCATTGGCAGGATATTTGATATTCACAATAACCTTAATTTGCTCTGGACTTGCTTCAATGCCTCTTTTTGTTACCATATAACCTAGGAATTTGTCTGCTTTAACACCAAAGTGACACTTTGAAGGATTCAACTTCATATTGAATTTGTCAAGGATATTTAATGCTTCTTCTAGGTCTCTAAGGTGATCCTCAGCTCTATTGGAATTAACCACCATGTCGTCTATGTAGACTTCCATAGTGTGTCCTATTTGTTCCTTAAACATCATATTGACTAGCCTTTGATAAATAGCACCTGCATTCCTTAGTCCAAATGGCATAGCAATATAACAATAGATACCAGTTGGGGTCATAAAGGTTGCATCCTCTTGATCAGATGGTTCCATCTGAATTTGTTGAAATCCAGATGAAGCATCCATAAAAGTCAACAACTCATGACCCGCGGTAGCATCCACCATGTAGTCAATGTGGGGTAATGGGAAAGGATCCTTGGGACATGCCTTGTTTAAATCAGTGAAATCGACACATACCCTCCACTTTCCATTTTTCTTTTGAACAACAACCACATTGGCTAACCATCTTGGATACTTAACCTCTCTAATCATACCTGCTCGAAGTAACTTGTCTACCTCCTCCTGGATAATGGCATTCCTTTCCGGTGTAAACTTCCTTCTTTTTTGATGTATGGGCTTGAATGACCTGTCAATACCAAGTTTATGAGTAATTATATCCTTAGAGATACCTGTCATGTCTTCATGCTTCCAGGCAAAGGTAGTTTTCCTCCTTTTAAGGAAGGATACTAGATCCTGTTCAATGTTTCTGAGGATCCCTGATCCTATGAAGACTTTGGATTCAGGATCATTAGGATCCATAAGGATTTCTTTCACATCATATTCTCTTGCCTCCAAGATGTCTCTTGCAGGATACTTTAGTTGCTATTGCTCCCATGGTCTTGAGGCTGGCTTCATTGATGAGGTATAACAATTATTTGCTTCTTGTTGGTCACTCTCAATCTTTATCACCCCCATGGACTAGGAAACTTCACACACTGATGATATGTAGATGCAACTGCCTCCATGTCATGTATCCATGGCCTGCCAAGGATAACATTGCAACAGGATAAGCAATCTATAACACAAAATTTTTTATAAGAATGAAGTCCTTCAATATAAATGGGAAGTTTAATGTCCCCCAATGTATTCTTGGTTTCTCCACTGAATCCCACAAGAACTGAGGATCTTGGGATAATATCTGATTCAGGGATATTCATCTTCTTGAGGACATCAAGCTGAATGATGTTCACTAAGCTTCTTCCATCGATTAGGATCATGCGAACAAAATGGTTAGATATGAATAAAGTAATAACAAGACCATCATGGTGAGGATCCTGCACATCAACACGATCATCCTCATCAAAGGTTATAACTTTCTCCTGTGTAACAGTAGAGGTCCGGATGGGTCTATCTCCATTATCCATCTTGGTCTCCTTGGCATGTCTTTTGGCTACTGAAAAGGAAGTACCACAAATGTCTGATCCACCGGAAATAAAGTTTATAACTTGTGCATCTGCTGGAGGAGCATGAGCTCTTTCTGGGATCTTCTCAGGATCCTGGATCCTTGACTTCTTCCTTCCCAAAAGTTCCTTTAAGTGCCCCTTGCTTAACAAGTAACCAATTTCTTTTCTAAGTGCAATACACTCCTTAGTGAGATGTCCGAAATCCTCATGATATGCACACCATTTGGATTTGTCTTTTGTTGCGGCTGGTTTATCACTTTTCCTTGGCCACCTAGCTTTCTCACCTAAATTCTGCATTGCAAGAATTAGTTCATTGTTATCAATAGAAAAATAGTATTCAGAAATGGGAGGATAATCCTCATCATCCTCTTCCTATTCTACTGCATGCACGTTCTGGTTGTCAGACTTGTTGTAGGACTTGAACTTGTTATTCTTGAAGTAGGATCCTTGTTTTTCCTGCTTCGAGTATCCTGCTAGTCTTTCCTGGATCCTTTTATCATCCTCTAATCGGATGAATCTAAGGGCCCTGGTTCTCACTTCATCAAGATTCCTGCATGGGGTCATAACAAGATCGTCATAGAATAATGAATCCCTAAGCAATCCCATTTTAAAGGCTTCCACAGCCGTACCTATATCCAGATTAGGAATGTCTAAGGATTCTTTACTAAACTTAGTGATGTAATCTCTAAGTGATTCATTTTGACCCTGTGTTACCCTATATAGATCACTAGTTAAACGTTCAAATTTTCTGCTACATGAGAATTGACTATTAAACAGATTAACTAGATTGGCAAATGAAGTAATAGAGTAAGGGGGAAGACTTAGCAGCCATTTAAGAGCTGATCCTGTGAGTGTGGATCCAAAACCGTTGCATAGACATGCTTCCTTTAACCTCTCAGGAATTGGATTGATCTCCATCCTTTCTCTGTATTGAGCTACATGTTCCTCTGGATCCGTCGAACCATCATACAGCTTCATAGTTGGTATCTGGAACCTTTTGGGTATCTCAGCATCACAAATAGGTGGTGCAAAATGAGATATCCTATGGCTACCACATGCGATCTCAGGAATGGGCTTAACCACTCCTGGAACACTGGATAGCATATCCTTTAGCTTCTGTAATTCTCTAGCCATAGCTTGATTAATACATGTATCCTGCATAAAGCCATGGTTAGTGTTGTAAGAATTATTCAAAGTGTTACCTACTGGAGGATTCAAGTTTGGAATCCTAGATGTGAATCCATATTGACAAGATCCTGTTACGATTGAAGGACCAGAAGTAGCAATGGTCTGCATCGGAATGAAGTCTCCTTGATGAACATCGGAACTTGAGGCTTGTACACTCCGTAAGAATCCTTGATCTTGAAAGATGTTGGATCCTTGAACCTGTGAGGATCCTTGGACCTGTGAGGATCCTTGGACCTATGAGGATCCTTGGACCTGAGAGGATCCTTGAACTGTGTGCGTCCCTATATATCCTCCTAAGCTGATGAAGGATCCCTGATGCTGGAAAGAGGATCCCGAAGGCTGAAAGTGAGACCCAAAAGCCTGACTCATAGTTGTTGTTCCATAACGCCTTCCCAATGGTCCAATCTGATAATGGATATCAGGAGCTGTAGATTGCTGGGCAGTCATAGATGGAGTGTCAAAATCCAGTGACCTTGGTATCAGAGGAGAGTGATCCTCCCCTAATTTCTTCTGTTTCTTGATGTCACCAATTTCCCGGAGGATCCTTTCGTTGGTTTTGTCCTGCTCTTGTATGTGATCCCTCATCTGCAAAATCAAAGAAAAAAGATCACTAGTAGTAGGGTTAGAAGAAACAGCAAAAGTTGGTGGTTTTGGAAAAATGGGGCTTTGTCTCTTTGTAGCATTTTCAGCATTCTTCTGGGATCCAAAAGGTGGTGGAGGCAAAGATGGAACGCCCTGTGAAGAAGTGACTGCCGGCATTGAACTTGACGTGTTCTTTGCTGAAGAAGCCATGTGGATGAAGATGATGAACCAAAATGAACACAATTAGCAAACTTTTTCAGAAATGAAGCACCAATTGCCCCACGGTGGGCGCCAAACTGTTTTGGTCAAAAATCAGGCGAGGATAATACAACCAAATCTTTGTTGTGAGGAATGATGCTTGAAACAATGAATAAATGTATGAATAACTTGCAAATGTTATGAACAATTGACACAAGGATTTATACGAGGAAAAATCCCTTGATCAAGAGTTGATCTCCGGCATAAAAAACCTCGGGTGATGGAAACTACCGATCACCAACTACATTTAAACAAATGGTTGTTATAACTCGGGATGATAACAAGCTTGTTACAAGGATCACTAGAGTGCAAAAGTGTATGAAATCGCCAAGTAAACTGTTGAGAGCTGATTGAGAGCTGTTACGAGAGTGTGTGTTTGCTAAATTTGCTCAGTGTTCTAATTCAAGCTTGTTATCCCCTTTTTAATTTAGAAATAACTAAAACAACTAATTATCCGCAATTCATGCTAGCTCCCCACGAACTCCATAACGTTTACTAAGCCATGCACGTGCGGAATATTGAGAGCATATTCTCCAAGAATATCGGCAAGACCAAGTCTAAGGCGTATACTCCTGCAAAACAAACTCAAACATAGCAAAGACAATCGTTAGTGTAAGGATAATCATGAGGATCCTGAATCCTGATCCTGCAACACCTTCTCAGGATCCTTAATTCAAACAGAATTGAGGATCCGTGATTCTGGCAGTGCTTGAGGATCCGTGATCCTTAGGATTGGAAAATCCTCCCCTAACATGAGATACGTGGTCTTTATGTTGTTTATCATCTGGGTATCATGGTTGTTTCTTTTACCGAAATATAACGGGGACGAAGTCTAGATCTTCCATGATACCATACGTACGTGTACATATTGCATACGACCTCAATAAGTGATCAACAATCACATGTCCATCAAAATAAGTGATAATATATCACATTTATCCGGGAGTCAAGTTCGTCTCTTTGTTGTACGTTGTACTGACCTGTTCACAGACTTGCTCCTGTGCCCTCATGCATCTGAAAATCAAGTTCCTCATCAATAAGTGATTCTATCACATATGGCTTGTATTCATTCAAAATAAGCGAGTATCTCACATTTTCATATACGTCAAAACAGATGATAAATGGTATACTCACCAGTAAGATGAACCCTCGTGCATACCTTGATACGGGAATGTTTCTTGTGTGGATGAACACTGGTCGGTAAGTATAAATCATACCTTAACGTATCCGTTCGCCATGATTACATCTGATAAGTTGAGCTTACGTGGACGACAATACCGATAATTGTTATAGGATGCTTATCTTAATGTTAACTAACTGAACAACAAGAGCGTTTTGGCATGACCGTACACTGATATGATTCTCTTACCCTCGAAACTCGCAAAAAGAATGTCTATAAATATTTATTTAATGCTTTCAGTTTCTGCATCTCTGTTTATATTTATTTACTGCTTTCAGTCTTTACTTTTGAAAAATGCAAAAATACCAAAAACGATTTTAGGTGTGTTTTAATATAAACTTTATAAAAAGCCAAAAAGATTTTATTTCTAATTTCTTTTGATTACCCGATGTTGGAACTCGAGTCTTCGTTACCTGAAACCTGATCGAAAACCAAAACAACTGATTCTTCATAAACGGCAGAAATTTGCAAGTTTTTGAAAGTTAAAAACTAAAATTGAACAATTTGTTAAACTTTCAAACTGTCGGACGGTAGTTGATTGAATAATGGTCACATGTGTGTCGTTTGTTTATGTTAACTATATTCCAAGCGTTTGTTCTCATTATGCGTTTAGATTTCTTGCATGTGCAGATGCTAAAGGCAAAGAGAACATGTTCGATGACAAGCTTCGGAATGAAGACACGACATGGAGGCACTCAAAAGACAAAGATGATTGAGCTGTCGTTGATCTATCATCAACACCACAAGGATCTAAAAAATTGAAGATCAACTGATTCACGAGGATAAGTCAAGGGATAGCTTATGTTAAGGGGGAGTTTGTTAACAAACTTCCTTAATGAAATGGGGAGTTTGTTGATACACTTTCTACTTACGACGCGTGAAGACTTTGAAGATCCTCCGACATGGAAGATGAACCTTACGAGTAACGTCCAAGGGGGAGTTTGTTGATACATATTAAATGGACGCGACTCGTTTCGGTTCGCACTCGTTACGGAATGAAGATCAAAGCCGATATCCTCCGTCGAGCTTTGATTCAATCATGTTGTCGAACTGTATGTTGTTATATGTTTGTTGCTGCTTTACTTGAGTCTGCAAGTTGGAGATGCTGACAAAACTCCTGTTGATTGCTTGCTGACGAAACTCCTTGTTTGCTTGTTGACGAAACTCCAACTGCATATGACGAAACTCCTACTTGACCTGCATGACGAAACTCTAGGAGGTTTCGTCGAACTCATGAAGTTTCGTCGGATCATTATGAAGTTTCGTCGACCAATGTTTGTTTCGTCAAACACACTGTTGTTTCGTTGTCTGTGTTGTATATATATCAGACACAGAAACAGAAGATAGTCAGAGGAGAATAGAGAGTGAACACACGTGAACCCACACTCACACTGAGAGAGTTTACAGAGCGTATTTGTAAACATTGTACTGTAACCGTTTCAAGCATTAATACATTGAGTGTTAATCGTTGAGTCTCGTGCTTGTCGTTTACGTGTTCGAACTTGGTTTAACTTACCCGTTTGGATTCTGCACTCTCGGGTTCGTCGGAAAACAGGGAATAGTAACTCGATCCTCCGGGTGGACCTACATCAATGTGTACTCTTGTAGTCGGGTTTCACTAATCTGGACTTTGCACATTCATAGTACAGGGCAAGAAAAAAGATGTTATCTGATTCATTAGAAATGCTTGGGGTTTCTTGTCCCATCCAAAGTCTCTAGGTGTTAAACAGTTACAGTTTCAAGTATAGTTTAAATGCATACATGACTTCATTACCTTATTTATTATTTTCCCAAAACATCAATTTAAAATTAGTAGTGTTAACAATAGAGAGGAGTGTAATATTTAATTAAGTTGTTAAATAGTGAGATAATGACAATTAAATTAAGATAAAATACAGACAACTTTTTCAACAATATCAATTAAGAAATTACTAAGCATTAAATTATAATGACAAAGACACATGGGTTACCTTTGTCTTGAACTTTTTTAATGAAACTTTTAAAAATAGTAGTTATCGATACAAACTTTTACTTTTTTTATTGATACTTTAATTAAGCGATCAAGGTTAGTTTAGTCCTGAAATACGTTAATTTTAGAACCAATAATATGTTGTGAACTACGATAACAAAATAATAATAAGCAAAAGTAGCGAGAAAGATAAAATGTGACGGTTGCCTAACTGTCTTGTGTGTCACATTCAAAATGCTACGTACAAGTGCACTTTAAAGTTCTCGCTGTTCTTAACATATTAATAGTTCTAAAATAACGGTCTCTCTAGTCAATATTTTAAGTTTCGAAATGAATGGATCACCTCATTATCATCCTAGTTACTTCTACATTTCCTCACTCCCTCAATTTTGAAAACAGATTTGGAAAATGACACTGTTTTTCTCACCTCTTGAATCATTAGATTAACCCCAAAGTTTTCTTACTAACTCCTCCTCGATCATCATCATCTAAGGTAATTTTATTTTGAATTATAAAACCCTAACACATAAATTGTAGCCTTAGCTCATATATTCAAGAACCAAGCTTAATATCTCTGGTAGAACATGTTACACAAGCATGAATTATAAAATTATTTTTTCATCTAAAGAACATTTTTAAATTAAAAATAATCACATCAACAATCTTTGAGAATAAGTTGGACGGATCCTATGTTTGTGTTGGTGTAGCAAATAAAGTTAGAGATATAATAATATTGTCAATTAATAATTAACTAGATGTAAGACCCCGCCGCGTTGCGGCTGGGGCTTACAAATTCAGCCGGCATGGGCTAGTTAATAATTAAGGGGTTGTTTGTTTACCTCTTAATGAGGGTCTGAATGGTTCAGACCTCTTACTAGTTCAACACTTAATGATTCATAGTGTTTGTTTCGTGAGTAAATATCTGAATGTTTCAGACATTTGCATCTGAATGGTTCAGACATTTGCATCCTAATGGTTCCGACATTTGCATCGGAATGATTAATTATTATACCGAGTCTCAATGGTTAATACCTCTAATCTGAATTGGTCAGACATTTGTCTCTGAACGGTTAAGCATTATACTGTCTCTTAATCGTTCAGACCTCATACTGTTTAATTGTTGCCATAAAAAGTTTATGTCGAAACATAGAGCAAATCGAATTTATATCGACACGCACATAAAAATATGCACATAAAAATTAGTTTTTCTTAAGTAAAAGAGATATAGTTGTAAACTCGAAACAAATTATTAGTAAAAAAAACTTCATAGGTTAAATATGTTCGTAAAATCGTGCCAAGTAGTACTAATGCCACAGCACTGCCAACAACCACCAACATCAGAGGAGCTTGTAAAAATAAAATAAATAAAACAGTAAAAAATAACACCGACCGAAAAACAACCGTAAAATCGTTGAATCACGTACGCCCGTTGCAACGAGTTAATTCAAAAAAAGTAGACATAAATATAAAACGTAGAAAAAAATAACTAAGTCGACCCAGGACATGCGTGTTGCGACAAACTTGTCAAATGAAGAAAAATAGACGTAGACGTGTTGCTACTGTATGTCAAATGGGAAAAAAACAGACAAAAAAACGTTGAATCCTAGACACATGTGGCGTGTTGACTCGAAAAAATTATAACGAAACTTAAAACGAAAAACTTATGAAAGAAGAAAAGTATGGAGGGACCAAAGTTGAAAACAAAAAAAGTGTTGGGGGTTGAATTGTAAAAGATGAAAAGCTTTTTGGTAAAAATAAAAAAGTCAAAGGATTAAAATGCAAGAGATTAAAATCTTAGGGTTAAAAATGAAAAAATGCAAAAGTTTTTTGAAAAACTTCCAAGGCCAATATTACAACAATATATAGCACAAATTTGTTGAAAATTTATAGTTTGGAAATAATTAGGCTATAGTAACATGATATGGTCTTACACTCATTTGAATAATCAAAGGTAGCTTATCCACTAGGGGTGTTGGCTTTAACAAGGAAGATGTTTCATCATCTATGTTAGTCTTGTCGTTTAGGTACACGTTTGGTAAAAACTATAATATCTTATATAAGGAGCCATTGTTTGGCAATTTCTCGTCATATATTTCATAGAATGTCCCATCAGTTGTCATCTTCCACTACGTGTAAAGGAATTTCCCTCAGGTTAACATTTTCTACATTATGTTTATATCATCACTGCACATATGTATGAACTGAACTGCTAGGTATCGGGTAATCCATTGTTCAAACAATATTTATAATAAAAGGGACGTACAAACTCTAGAAAAGGGACGTACAAACTCCAGAAACCCTTAATCGCATTGGAAGGAGACTCAATTAAAATAACTTCAAACTATACAACAAACGGTAACTAGTATATTTTTGTTTCGAGTCAGGAATCTATCTGGAAGAAGCTTATATATCTTTAGAGACAGAGCTAATGTTTGCTTATATCCACCCTCTATAGAACCTAGTAATGCGTTTGTTATTTGTATGATTTAATGGATACGATTGTCGTTTGGTTTATAAATTGGGTGTGCATATTCACACACCTTAATGCCTATTTCCACACCCTTTAAGACACCTCGTATAGGCCTATATGAGGCGTCTAGGGTTTTTGTCTTCGACCAGCCACTGAACCTCACACCATGTCAAATCAGTCACATCAGACAGGGTGTCTAGGCCTATATGAGGGAGCAATACGATAGAGCAAGACGCCTCGTTTAGGCCTAGACGACCCGTCGAGGATTGATTTGACTATATGTCTGGCATGCAACATAAATAATATGGGGCGTCTAGCGCTATACGAGGCGTCTATATTTGATATTTAGTGTTCAGTTGTAGATTTTAGTTTTGTTATGGATATACAAACTTATCTTATATATGTCATATTTAAGTTTGTTTGTTTGTCTTAAATTGATATATCGTAATAAATGTTGACAATATACTAGGGAAACAATATAATGTTCAAAATGTTAAATAGTATTTAAACGAGATAATATTTTAATGGTAGGATAATATTTAAAAAAATAAAATGTTAAAAACAGTATAATATTTAAATGATTGAATATATTTAAAGGGCCGATCTTGAAAACGGTAAAAAAAATTTATTATACAAAAAATAAAACTTGTCTTTAAAAACACAAAAAAATTCAGTAAAAAAAAACTCACCCTCCAAAAGCCATCAAATTACCCTTCAAAACACTCATCCTTTCAACCAAAAAACACCCAACTCCTAGATGCCTTATAGGCCTATACGAAACGTCTAGGCCTCTCAAACTTTGTGCCTGACATCCCATTCAGGCCCTCTTGAATTCAGTGCCTAGACGCTCCGTATAGGCCTATACGAGACGTCTAGAGTTTCAAAGGTGTCAAAATAGGCCAACTGAGTGTCCAAATAGATTGAGCCTATAAATTTTAATGGTGGAAAGCATAGGATGAGTCATCTGAATTTCTCCTTATTACCTATATATTAAAAATACAAATGAATGAATAGTAACATCTTAAGTGATGAGTAAATGGTATCGGGTACGGATACCGGTACCGGTATCAAATTTACTAAATCGGGTGTATTTTCGGTACCGTTCGGCACCGGGTTTTACCCTCAAATACCGATGTTGTACCAGTACCGATCGGTACCGACTACCGAACTGTACCGTAACCGGCATATTTGGTACCTGTACCCACTTTTGGGGATTTCGGTAACGGTATTTTCGGTACCGGTTGGTACCGAGCTCATCAAATCCTGTAGCAACGTAGCAATGCAAGTAATTACACCGTTTAGATTACTTTTCATACACACAGTAAGTAAAATGTATTTCGTTTGAATGAGGTTTTATATACACAAAAACTTATTTTGCTTTCTTCTTTGTCTTTTTCTATAATGATTGAATTGTAGCATGTAAAATTAACTTGGATATTTAGATTATTGATGATAAAATCGTATCAAATCCTGTAATCAAACCGGTATTGTATAGGTACCAAATTTACTATACCAATTCATTTTCGGTACCAATTTGGTACCCACCTTTTGGCGTTTTCAGAATCGTTACTTTCGGTTCGACACCGGTCTAGCACCATACATGTATTTATTGATTTTTACCTTCAAATACCATACCTTATGTTGATGCATCTCTTGTGGATGCGGCTCGTATCGGTTCAGCTCGTCTGCGAAATGAAGTCCGAAGCCCGAAATCCTCCATCGTGTTTCGGAATAAACTTCACTTAATATGTGATGGAAAACAGATTGCAACACCCTATTTAATGTTTATGTTTCAGTTGCTGCTGTTATTTAATGTTCTGCTTGTTGCTGATGTATCAAATCTGCATAATCTGCAAGTGTCCAAGTTGCAGCCATCGACGAAAAACCTGTTATGTATGCTGTTGACGAATAACCTCTTGATGAAAGACATATTTCGTCAAGATGTGATAGTGACGAAAAACCTACTGTTTTTCGTCATCTATGGTCTTTCGCCAGGAGTCCTTCATCGGCCATGATCTTTCGTCAACATGGTTCGTCGCTGCAGGTCATTCGTCGACCTGCATCCTATATATATGCACTGAAGACAGAACACAGAACAGAGAGACACACGAGAGAACTTGGAGAGGGAACTGAGAAAGTTTGTGAGAGCTTTATCTTTTGTAATCAGTGTAAACAAACTTTCGAGTATTAATATAGTTGATAATTCAAACGTTGAATCGTTGTTTGTTGTTGTGTCTCGGTCTCGGTTTGCATATCTGGTTGGTTTCCGCACAACCGGGTTTGTTCGTATCACAAGGATTAGGCGATTAGATCCTCCGCTAGTGGACCTACAAGTGGTATCAGAGCCAAGGCTCTCTTCCTTGTTAAAACCGATTGTTTGTTCTTGTATTTGAAGTTTATATTTTATAGGAAAAACAGTTTCAAAACCTTGAAAATCATAATATTTTTGTTGTTAGTTTTTACAAAACCTTGTTAGATTTCATGTATCCATGTTAAGATTTGGTTTTGGGTAAACTTTTGTGCAAAAATTTGTGTTCGAAAAGTTTGTCCGGCACCGGAAAACTCATAAGTTGCACCGGAAAACACATCTTTTTCTTCATTTTCTAGGTTTGTTTGAAGACTGCATTGTTTATGTTATTATTATAATATTGTTACTGTAATAGTTAGTAAACAAAAGTTGGTAAGAATGATAGTACTTGTTTGGAAATTATGATGAAAAGCGTGGGTGTTGCTTACCAACTTTCTATCTGTCAGAGGATAAGATTTGAATATCTTATCTGATTGTGTTTAAAGGTCAACGAAAAACTTTCTCTCCTTTGGATTTGTCTTTGACGAAAAACCTATTTTTCGTCACAATTGGTCTAGATGAAAAACCTTATTTTTTGTCACTTTGTCTTTTACGAAAAACTAGTATTTCGTCAGTTAAGGTCTTTCGTCAAGAACCAAGTCTTTCGTGGGTCACTCTTGTCAAATTTTAACAGAAGCTTTCAAAAATTGTCTTAACGGATTGTTTTAAGTGATTTAAGCAGGTATTCATTATTATATATCCAAAATGAGTTCAGATTGGTGGGGTATTCCATCCAATACGGAGAGCAAGTATAGAAGCACGGGTTTGTCGCCATCATGGGCCGAATCCCCCGCACCCGCATCTTCGTCAGTTACATTTCAAACGAATCAAATTTCAACAAGTCAATGGGTGTTCGTTTCAAATCAAAATCAAAGTATTCAAAGTATACTTTTAAGCGAAAGTGAAACCGGAAGCATTAATCGTCCACCGAAGCTAATGCACATGAATGAATATCCTGGATGGGAAGAAAGATTCCATACGTATGTCCTTGGGCAAAACTTGATGTTGCCACTTCAACTGCCACGAAATTTGCAGATCTTACGGTAGACAAGAAAAAGGCATATGATTTAGAAAAGAAAGCATATTCTATTCTAACTCAAGCGTTGAGCAAGGATATATATCATCAGTTTGTCAGCTTCAAGACGTCAAAGCGGCTATGGGATGCATTGAAGACGAGAGGTCTAGGAAATGAAGTGTCACGCAAATTGCGACATGATCTACTCAAGAAGGAGTTTGATGGCTTCACATGTATGGAAAGGTAATCTTTGGGAGATTTGACAAGTCGATTTTATCACTTGTTGACTTAATTGAATAGTTATGGAGTAGTAGTGACTCTAGAAGAAGTAGTCATCAAGTTTGTCGACGCATTACCAGCTCAATGGAATGGTTTCTTGGAAATCTTAAAATACAATGGCACTTTGGCTACGACAAACATCAATGATTTTGTTCAGCTCTTGGAGAAAAAAGATCAAGAAGAAATCAGAAAGGCCAAAAGGATTCCAGTGCAACAGAATCCTAATATGTATCATGGAAACTGTGGAAGTTCTAGCACTACTGCAAGACCTGTTCCACATGCTCAGCTTCAAATGGCCATTGTATCAAGAGATATGTACGGAAATCCACTACCAGTTTCCTCAACTCAAACGGCTTTTGTCTCAAGCACTGACATGTACGGAAATCCACAACCAGAAGTCTCAAAGCAAAGCTATCAATCTACCGGAGCAAGAGATATGTATGGAAATCCATAACCAGTTCCACAGCAAGCTTGTTATGTAAGCACTTCATCTGCCGGTCAGCCATCTAATCCAAATACAGTTCGGCTCGACACTTCAAATTTCTCGAAAGTATGTGTTGAAGTAGCTAAGGATCAAATTGAGCTATTAAACACATTGGTGAGCGCGTATTGTGGGTTAATAGCAGGTCAGATTGGAAACATCAATCTGACACAAGATGATTATCAGTAGATTGATAAGGAGGAAATGGATATGATGGACATCAAGTGGTGTTGATGCACAAGAATGTCTGTTGACTTCATCTTCATCAAGTCTTAAGTCAAGAAAGTCAAGAAAGTCAAGATTAGGGTTTTATAATGTAATTTCGCTTATGTGACTATAGATTAGAAGTGATTTCGCTCCTATGTCACATGGGATTTCGCTGTTATGTCACATGGTGATTTCGCTCATATGGTCTTGACATATAAGCGAAATCAGTTACATGTGATTTCGCTCATATGGTCATGCCATATAAGCGAAATCAGCTGCAATATAAATACCCGAATGTGTGATCATTCATGTAACTTGGAGCGAGACCTGTTCATGTGCTAGGTAACCGAACTCTGTCAAATTCATTTCAGAAAGCATTAATAAAGAAGAAATTGAAAGGAACAGCTGTTGTTACGTTACGTATTCTGATTCCGCCTTTATACGTGATGATGTACTGCCTTGACTGATCGTTTAGGGTCACGACACGGTCCAACAAGTGGTATCAGAGCTTCAGGACGAGGAGTTCATACTACATCAGCTGATTCGAAACTATTATCTCATTTCTACTCACTTTCTCTTTTATATTTTCGAATTAAACAAGTTCCTTCTGACAAAATGAGTTGAAGTTCAAGAATATTGGGCGAAATTGTTTCTTAAACAATCCGTAACAGTTTTAGATCTTAAAACAAAGTAAAAATCAATCAATTTTAACAAAATCTCAATCGGTTCACGAACAGAAACTTCATTTTCAGATCTGGAACGAATTTGTGGTTAAAATTGAACATATTTCATATCATTGTGATCGGAATTAAGTGTATTACAATCCTTGAAAGTATCAGATTGAAACTCGGATTAAAACATGGTGAAATTTGGTTAAAACGTGATTCCGCTTTTGTGAACATCGAGAGTTAATCAACTGATTTAGCTTTTACGGACATTAACAATCTGATTTCGCTCATACGGACATAGCTGATTTCGCTCATTCGTACATCTTGATTTCGCTTATTTGGACATAAGTGATTTCGCTCTTACGGACAAGGTGATTTCGCTTATTTGAACATAAGTGATTTCGCTCAAAGGGACATCACTTGATTTCGCTTTTGTGTCATATTGAGTGATTTCGTTTTTGTGGAATTTGACTGATTTCACTTTTGTGGTCATTAAAGCTGATTTCACTTATTTGTCACGATTGGTCAAAATTTCGAAAATTTTTCTAACTGATAGATTGTTTGTTTGTTTGCTTCTAGGTAATTGAAGATGTCAAGCAACGGTGAAGAGTTCTACAATACTTTCTACAACGCGTTCAATTCCGAATCATCCGATAGAAGATCTGAGATGAAAGAATATTCGAAGGAGATTTCGGAGAATTTGAAATTTGAGAACATGTACGGAAGCCAACAGAAGCCACCAAAGATAATGAAAGTTGAAGATTATAATTGGTGGAAAAACAGATTTGAGGGTTGGGTAAAAGCTTTCGCTCCTGAAAGTTGGTTAAAACTGACAAATGGATACACTGAACCAGTAAAAGAGGGAGGAGAGTTAATAGAAGCAAAAGATTTCATAGAAATAGATACAAAAAATTTTGTAGCTGAATATAAAATGATCACATTAATCAAACAGTCAGTGAGAGAGGATATTATTTCGTTACTTGAACAAGAGAAAACTTCAAAGAGTTTGTGGGAAGCGTTAGGGAAAAAGTGTGTAGGAAGTAATGAAATTGTCAAAAACAAAAAGAAATTGTTGTGTAAAGAGTTTGATTTATTCAGTTGTATGAAAAATGAATCTGTTTGTAGAATGATCGAAAGATTTGGGCATCTGAAAATGGAGTTAGCCAGACATGAAATCACATATTCTGAAGAGGATTTGGTGGATAAATTGTTTGATTCATTGCCAAATGATCAAGAGTGGCAATACTTCGCTTTAATGTTGAAGAACACAATCAAGCCTGAAGATTTGAAAGTGGATTTGCTGATTGAAAGACTTGAAAGCCATGAGTTGGAGATAAAGAGATCTAAAGTCAATAATCCAGCTTATCAGCAAAATGTGGAGCTTTACTACAGAGGAAATGCACCACAGGCTGGATCTCCAAAAACAGCATTTTCTGCAGAAAGTTCAAATTCAGTGAATAATGAAAGTCTTCACAGTGGTTTTCACAGTGGATCTTCTTCAGACACTTCAAACCAATCTGCTTCAAAGAATTTGTTTCAGTGTAATATCGCAGTGGATCTGAAGAATGGGCAGAATTTCAGCGAAGAATCGGCAAAACAACAGATGGTTTTCTTGGCATCTGTACTTGAATCGTATGAAAGCCTTGTTGCAGGGAAGATTGGCAACACCAACTTGACAAAAGAAGATTATGATCAATTAGACCCCGAGGAGATGGAACTTATGGATATAAGATGGTACATGGCCAGTGCAGTTCGTCGGGCACAGCGGTTCATGGAGATAACGGGGAGAAAGTCAATTGGTGGACCATCTACCAAACTGGGATTTGATAAATCTAAGGTGACATGCTTCAAATGCAAACAAAAAGGTAATTTTAAGCGCGAGTGCCGAAATGCGTATGCTGCTGATGATTCTGAAAACCCGTTCAACGAAGATTATTACAAGAAGGCGATCTATCATCAGAACAAGTCTGAGCCTCCAAGATTGAAACAGTCTGAAGAAAAATCAAGGGCTCTTGCAGTTATATATGATGATGAAGGTTACGACTGGAGTCAGGTTTGCCCTGAAGAAGATGCAGTTGGTTATGCATTTGTGGCTAATGCTGATCCTGATAGATATTGGAAAGCAGATTATGCAAGATGGGAAATCGGAAAATTAAATGAACCATTCAAAGAAGCCCAGAGAGCAAAAAGATGGAATGAAGAGTTGGAATGTTATATGGATCCACGGGGTAATCCAGTTATTGACCCATCAAAAGTGGATTTCGAAGCTGTAATAAATTTGGTTCCAAGGCAGGCTACTTTCAACAGACGAAGGTTATCTGATAAAGCATATTTGCCTGATTTGGAGAAAAAGATTAGAGAGGTTTGTGAAGCAAGTCTACTGAAGGTGGTAGAACTGAAGAAAAGAAAAGAAGAAGAATTGAAGAAGATGATTGAAGAAGTGAAGATTGTTGCAAAGCTTGCTGGAGAGGAACAGAAAGCTGAAGAAACGCATAAGAATGAAGAAGCTCAGAAAGAAGAAAAGAAGGAAGATCAGAAAGTTGAGTCAGAAGAACTGGTGCTGAATGCTACTGAGGTTAGAAAATCTTCTGATTTGCCGAATGATGAATTGGTTGATGAAAATGAGAACAAGTGCAGGAATTGCATAGAAATGTGCAAAGCCTGTACTGAAAAAGATGATATAATCAAAACAAAAGATATTGAAACAAGCAAACTTGAAAATGTTTTCAAAATGAAATGTAAAGAAATGATTGAAAAAGAAGAAATTGAAAGGAACAGCTGTTGTTACGTTACGTATTCTGATTCCGCCTTTATACGTGATGATGAACTGCCTTGACTGATCGTTTAGGGTCACGACACGGTCCAACAGATAGTGATAAAAAACCTACTATTTTTCGTCATCTATGGTCTTTCGCCTAGAATCCTTCGTCGGCCATGATCTTTCATCAACGTGTTTCGTCGTTGCAGGTTATTCGTCGACCTGCAACCTATATATATGCACTGAAGACAGAATACAGAACAAAGAGACACGAGAGAACTTTGAGAGAGAACTGAGAAAGTTTGATAGCGTATCTTATGTAATCGTTGTAAACAAGCTCTCGATTATTAATACAGTTGATAGTTCAAATGTTGAATCATTGTTTGTTTTGTGTCTCGATCTCTGTTTGCTTTCCCGGTTGGATTCCGCATAACCGGATTTGTTCGTATCACAAGGATTAGGCGACTAGATCCTCCGCTAGTTGGACCTACACCTTATTGTACCGATTATTTTCAGTGTCGGTACCTAATTTCGAGATTTTCCGAATCGGTACTTTCGGTGCTGTTACCGGTACCGAGCTCATCCATATTTTAACGTGTTAGCATCGTAATAACTGAACTGAAAACAACCAAATTTCCAACGTGTAGGATGTCTGGGTCCTATTCTTATATATTAGGTTATTTAAAATCATTTATTTTAGGAAGGAGTGACTATCTTTACCACGTCATTTTTATTTATGTTTTGATATTCGGTATCTGCTTGTCGTTGCTTGTCACACCCTGACTTTTGCGGAAGCGTGATTATGGTGTGACTTTCTTAATACCATTGCATTCAATCATAACAACAACTATATGATAAAACCACAGATGTTCATCCATATATTAAGTTTAAAAACATGACAACATTGTCTTAAGACATAGAAATTCAAATACGAGTACAACTATGCAACTTGTTTAAAAGTTCACAAAGACTCGACAAATGACATTAAATAGAACCAGGATTTGGAAGACGTGTCTCGTCCAGGAATAAGACACCCTGACCAAAACCGAAGACCATGGATGACATCTCTATTCTTAACGTAGCATGAAACATCCAACGCCCGCCAGATCCACTACTAATTCCCTGAAATACATGTATTTTGAAAACATCAATAAAAGTTGAGCGAGTACATGTGTTTGTTTGTGTGTATAAATAAACCTTTAAAATCATTGTAAGTATGTACGTAAGTTTATAAATCCCGGTATGAAAGCAACAAGGAAAAACAGATCACCAATGGTTTGTAAGGCCATTGATATGTGTGAAATGATGAAGAAAAGCTCAAACCTAGCAGATTTTACACCGGGCTTCCGGCTGTAAGACATAGTCTACCCATGGGCCAACCCTGGTCCAACATGGGCGGGGCTCGCTACACCCAAATAGATATATCACTCATGTCCCTCGGTCCTACAACGAGGATTGATGGCCTTAAGCGTTATACCCACCACTCACATGATCTAGATGTACCCTTCCTTAGCTAACCATACCAAATTGGTAATATTTGTAAATAGTTGTAACATGTACTTCACCCCCGAAGTTATAAAACTGAAAACAGTTAAAAAAGGGTGACACGAAACTCACAGTCTTGCGTCTTCAGTCACAGTAACTCATGCTTCTTCCGGTGTACACGACTACCTACAACGTACTAATGTCTATTAGACGAGCGGGTCGTGCCTTGACTTAGTATTAATGTCTTTGAGTTACGTTCCTTCGTATCTTTTATATTATTCCAAGTTATATAATTATTTGTTAAAATAATTGATATTTTAACTTAAATTATATTTATAAGTTTTGGAATAATGGTTAAATAAATATTTTATCTTAATACTTCCCAAGTATTTATACTTGTATTTCCTTCCCAAGGATGGGGGTATTTGTGATGTATTAGAGTCGTATTCCGGTGTGTATTTATACGTATGAGGATACGTATCTTCTTGTAACTGTTAAGTATTCTTTTACTTAATTTCATATTAACTTTTCCGGAATATTATCTTTAGTAAAAGTTCACCAATATATATTCTCAAGATATATATTGTATTAAATATCATTTAGAAAAATTATTTATAATTTTTCTTTGGCAAAAATATTGTATTCTCTTATAAGTTCCCAAAAATAATATATTTTCAAGTCCAACTTGGAAAATATATATATAAACTCATTTTTCTTCAAAAATGATGTATTTCATATTTATTTGAGAATATACATATTTCTCCCAAAAATATTGTATTTCATGCATGTGTAAGAAAATATATATTTCTTAAAAATAATATATCTTCTAAGATTTCAAGAAAAAATAAATTTCATACTTGTCAAAATATGATATATTCTTGTAGAATTGTAAAGATCGTATTTTCATTTCTTTGTGTCCAAAATATTATTTACCAAAATATACTTTGTGAATAAGTTCCGGAATATTTTTGTAAGTCTTATTACATAGTTCGGTTTCACCAATATTTGTGTGAAATGTGTATATTTATTCCTTTGAATTTTGGTAATATTTTGGATGGTAATTCTTGGTATTTTGAAGTGTTATGTTATTTCAAGTCCTAAAATAATATAACTAATACACCAAGTATACAAATAATCACACACATGTGACTTCTAAATATATATTTCCTAAATACATATTTAGTCACTTTTATTTATGAAAACCAACCTCCAATATTTATCTTTTGTAACAAAATCTTATGGCAAAGTTTTTGTAACAATTTAAGGTTTGAAATACACTTGTAAGTGTAGGTTAATTTTGCCATACACTTCTAAGGTTTGAACAATTTAAGGTTTGAACAATTTAAGGTTTGGCAAAGTTTTTGTAACAATTTAAGGTTTGAACAATTTAAGGTTTGAAATACACTTCTAAGTGTTTGGATTTTTAGAAAATTTTGCCATAGTTTCCCCTAAAAATGGAGGTTTCCAAGCTTTCAAGCATATCATTTTCTTTTGTAATACTCATCACAATCAATCCACAATCAACAATAAACACTTACACTTACCAATTTTGCCAAAATCAAGTAATACTCTACTGCTTCATGAACTTGAATATTTGTAAAAGTTTGTAGTAACTTACTAGTGTTCTTAGTAAGTCTTGTTACCCTTTAAAATGTGATTAGTTCCTTAAAAACTTTATTTTTAAAGAAGTTAGATGTTTACAACTTCTTGTCACATTTTCTAAAAATATTTCTTTATGCATTCTTCTTGTTACACAAGTGTTCATACACTTGTTTAACCACTAAAAATAAGATTTGTTTAAGTAAGAACCAAGATTAAATGAAACTCATATTTTGAACTTGGTTTCTTTAGAAATCCTTCATGAAATTCTTAGATCTATATGATTAACAACTTGCTTGATCATGATTTTTAAAGAAAACATTATGTTCCTTCAAGTTGATGCTTTATGTGTGGATGATCCATCATCCTACAACGATTTCTATTCTTGCATCTTTGCTAGATTATGTTTTTAATCATGATCTAGCAAGATCTTATGATGATCAACATCATTTCTACAAACAATCAATGATCAACAAGCATAACAACTCATAATCATCAAGATTACTTCATTAAACAAGCTTATGTTCGTGTTTCATGCTTATGATCTTTAGTGTTCTTCATGTTTTTGATTATGATTCCTCTTTAACCCCTTAAAATAGAAGTAATGTAGCAAGATCAAGACTCTTACTACTAGCACAAGGCTAGGGATGATTAAGTGAAGAAATGAGATGGATAAAAGCAAATAAGAGAGGTCCTTGATCTTCCACAAGCTCCTAGCTTCTTTGTATGATCTCTAACACCTTTGTGAATGCTTGGATTGTATGAGAAAGATCAAATGAAGGTGGATGTGGGTGATCTCGGCCGAGTGCTCCATGGGAGTGTAGAGAACTTGTGTGTGTTTTTGTGTGTGTGAGAATGAGAGTTTAGTGCTTAAGGTTACATATATAACCCATGCATTCTTAGTTTCCCTTGGATTTTATGTCAAATAAAAGGGAACCATATCCAATTTAATATTATAATGAAATATTGAAGTATGGTAGAGGGTATGGCCGATTACTAGGTGGGGGGGGGGGGTTAGTAGCTTAGGTTTAACTAGTTTCGTTGGTTTAAGGTAAAAATTCAAGTATTAGTTAGTTATGTTAGTTACTTGATGTTTTATGGGGGGTTATGATGTTCGGGGACCATAACTAGCTTGACAAAGTTAAAACAGTGCTTCTAGTGTAAATTTGATGTTTCGGGTAGTGTCCGGTTGTTCGGTTGGTTACTGGTTCGTTAAAGTGCTAAACCTTGCAGTTTAGTGTGGTTTATGTATCTTTTTGTGACACTTTTGATTCCCGACACTTAGGAAAGCATTCAGGACCATTTAACCACATTTCTGCATAAATTTAGATTGTTTAAATGCTGATTTTTGCTGAGTTTTGCTTAATTCAGCACTTTGAGTGAGTTTTAGGCACTTTCTGGCACTTAAACTATCACTTAGAATGGAAGTTTTGTGATCCTTACTTTCCTACACACTATACTAGTGTAGTACTTGGTTTCTGGCTCATTGTGTGTCTCAATGCACTGTCTGTCTATGTGCTGAGTTCTGTCAGCATTTTCCTGATTTATCATATAACTGTGCTAACTGTACTTAATGCATCATTTGAGGCAATATAGCTTTCATGAAATATTAGTATGACATTAAACAATGTATGATGCACATGTATGTATATGACAGAAATTAGAAAGCAGTTATTTGCAAATTCAGCACAGTCATTAAGCACTAATCATGGCTAATTAATTGTACGGATACCTGGATTTTTGACAGTTGTCACATTCTCCCCCTGTTAAGAAAATTCCATCCCGAAATTTTAAGCTTTACTACTAGCTGCAGGGGTGTTAGGGAACAAATGCGGATATTTAGCTTTCATGCGGTCCTCACGCTCCCAAGTAAACTCTGGGCTGTGACGCACATTCCATCTAACCTTAACAAGCTTAACATTACTCCTCCGAGTCTTGTTAACCTTCCAATCGGTAACCTCAACAGGTTCTTCGGTAAAGTGGAGTGTGTCGTCAATGTGAACTTCGTCAGCAGGTATGATCACTGTTTCTTGAGTTGGACTCTTCTTCAGATTAGATACATGGAATGTATCATGAACACCATTAAATTCTGCAGGTAGTTCCAACTTATTTGCTACAGGACCAATCCTCTCCAGGATTTTGAACGGTCCGATATATCGTGGGTTTAACTTTCCACGCTTCCCAAAGCGTGCCACACCCTTCCACGGTGAGACTTTCAATAAAACCATAACCCCCACTTCAAATTCCAAAGGCTCCCTTCTTTGGTCCGCATAGCTCTTCTGTCGGTCACGAGCCGCCTTAATGCACTCTCGGATCTGTATGATCTCATCCGTCGTCTCTTGAACCAATTCGGGAGTAACGAGCTGTCTATCGCCTACAGCTGCCCAGCATAATGACGATCAACACTTTCGTCCGTAGAGATCTTAAAACAGTGCAGCTTGAATGCTTGTATGGTAGTTGTTGTTATAAGAGAACTTAACCAAGGGCATGTGAGTGTCCCAACTGCCACCCAAGTCCATTACACAAGCTCGTAACATATCTTCAAGCGTCTGAATCGTTCTCTCAATTTGGCCGTCCGTCTTTGGGTAAAATGTGGTGCTCAAATTCAACTGTGAACCAAAGGCTTCTTGGAATGATTGCCAAATCCATGACACAAATCTACCGTCTCTATCAGATATGATTGAGATAGGCATTCCATGACGTGCAACTATCTCCCTTAGGTACAGCTCGGCTAGCTTACCAGTCTTATCCTTTTCCCTGATTGGTAGAAAGTGCACAGACATGTCAGACGGTCTACGATTAGCCAAATCGTGTCATGACCTCTGGGTATCTTGGGCAACTTTGTTACGAAATCCATTGAGATCTGCTCCCACTTCCACATGGGTATCTCAGGTTGCTGTAGGAGACCTGAAGGCTTCTAGTACTCGGCCTTCACTTTGGCACAAGTCAAACACTTTCCAACGTAAGTAGCCACATCACCTTTCAGTCTTGGCCACCAGTAGAAATCCATCAAATCTTGGTACATCTTATCCGATCCTGGGTGGATCGAGTACCTCGATTTATGAGCTTCAACAAAAATCACATCTCTAAGACCACCAAAAACAGGAACCTAAATTCGTCCCATAAAACACAATGTTCCTTCCTCATTGGGTATCAACTGGTTCTCCATCCCACGGAGATATTCATCCTTCAAGTTTTCCTTTTTGAGAGCTTCTCTCTTTGCAGCACGAATGCGCAACGAGTGGTCTGTTTGAATTATCATCTCCAAAGCCCTAACCCTTATGGGCTTAATCCTCTCTTTTCGACTTAAGGCGTCCGCCACCACATTCGCCTTTCCTGGGTGATATTTGATTTCACAATCATAATCGTTTAATAACTCAACCCATCGTCGGTGTCTCATATTAAGCTCTTTCTGGTCAAATATGTGTTGTAGGCTCTTGTGATCCGTAAATATCGTGCATCGGGTGCCATACAAATAATGTCGCCAGATCTTCAAAGCAAACACCACTGTGCCTAATTCCAAATCGTGTGTGGTGTAATTCTTCTCATGAACTTTCAACTGGCGCGAAGCATAAGCGATAACCTTTTGTCGCTGCATCAGCACACAGCCCAATCCCTGACGCGAGGCATCACAGTATACCACGAAGTCATCGGTGCCTTCGGGTAGGGATAAAATAGGTGCATCGCACAGCTTATTCTTGAGCAACTGAAAAGCTTCCTGTTGTTTATCTCCCCATTCATACTTCTTGTTCTTTTGAGTAAGGGAGGTCAACGGTTGAGCGATTTTAGAAAAATCCTCGATGAATCTGCGGTAGTACCCAGCTAAACCTAGAAACTGACGGATCTCAGTCGGCGTCTTCGAAGTTTCCCAATTCTTAATCGCTTAGATCTTGGTGGGATCCACATGGATTCCTTCCTCATTCACTACATGACCGAGGAATTGTACCTCACGCAACCAGAACTCACACTTCGAGAACTTTGCATATAGTTTCTCCTTCTTGAGCAGCTCTAAAATGGCTCTAAGGTGTTGTTCATGCTCTTCCTTTGTTCTTGAATAGATCAAAATATAATCGATAAACACAATCACGAATTTATCGAGATATGGCTTGCAAACTCGGTTCATCAGATCCATAAACACTGCTGGCGCGTTTGTTAAATCAAACGGCATTACTAGAAACTCGTAATGTCCGTAACGAGTTCTAAAGGCAGTTTTCGGAATACCCTCTTCCTGGATCCCCAGCTGGTGATAAACTGATAGAAGATCGATCTTGGAGTAATAACTCGAACCTTGAAGTTGATCGAAGAGATCATCAATCCTCGGTAAGGGATACCGATTCTTGATAGTCAACTTGTTCAACTCTCGGTAGTCGATGCACATGCGGAAACTACCGTCCTTCTTTTTATTAAACAGAACTGGAGCTCTCCAAGGCGTGAAGCTTGGTCGAATAAATCCCTTGTACAAAAGCTCTTGAAGTTGCGTCGACAACTCTTGCATCTCGGAAGGCGCAAGTCGATAAGGTGCCTTGGCTACAGGCGCGGCGCCTGGAACCAAGTCAATATGGAACTCGACTTGAGGTTGCGGCGGCAATCCTGGCAAATCTTCGGGGAAGAATTCAGGATATTCCCTTACCACCGGGATATCTTCCTGCTTCGGCTCTTCGACTTCTTTATCAACTACGTGTGCCAAAAAGGCAACACATCCTTTCTGCAAAAACTTCCGGGCTTTCAAACAACTGATAATCCTTAGAGGCGCATCATGCTTTTCCCTGTGCACTACAATCATCTCTCCATTCATCATCGGAATGCCAATGATCTTCTCATGGCATACGATCTCAGTTCGGTTGCTCGACAACCAATCCATTCCGACTACCACTTCAAAACTTCCCAATTCAACTGGTAGGAGATCGAGCGTAAACTCATGCTCTCCAAGCTCTATTACACAACCTCTAATTACCTCGTTTGCTTCTACTAGCTTTCCATTAGCTAGTTCTATCGAGTATGGTATTTCCACCTTACTGGCAACAAACCCAAGTATTTTCTTAAATTCTAGGGACACAAAGCTATAACCGGCACCAGTATCAAATAACACAGATGCAAAGTGTAGGTTGATAGGGAACGTACCCGTGACTACGTTTGGATCCTGGCGAGCATCCCTAGCTCCAATGTTAAAGACTCTCCCCTGAGCTTGGTTGTTCTTTGGGCAATCTCTCTTGAAATGCCCGACATCTCCGCAACTAAAGCATCCTTGCTTGTTTCCAGTACCACCTTGGTTGTTGTTTTGGTTGTGGTTTCCATTACCGGCTTGGTTTCCAGAACCACCACGATTCACACTACCACCATTTCCTCCTTGACTGTTCCTGTTCCCATTACCGTTTCCACCACGGTTTCCACTGCCATTTCCATTACCACTACCTCTATGACCACTATTTCCATGACCGATACCAACCCAGCATGTCTCCTTCGAATGACCATTCTTTCCACAGTTCTCACACTTCCTAAACCTATACTGGCCGGCATGATGGAACTGGCACAAATCACACTTGGGTAAAGTGCCCATGTAGCCTTTTCCCTTATTCTCCGAACTCGCAGCACCAGTCCTGACTTCGGCTGGTGGGTTTGCATCTCTCTTCTTGTTACCACTGTTGTTTCCTTGGGTACCCTTCTTGAAATTGGAGAACTTTCTCTTGTTCTCTCCGGACGACTCGACATGAGTCTCCTTCTTCTTCCCATCAGAGTTTGAAAACTTGTTCAGCCTAATAGCTTTTTCTGTCAATGCTACACTCGAATCAATGGCCTCAGTGATGGTCGGAGTCTTGGATGTCGTCACCATGCTCATGATTTGAGGTGCCAATCCCCAAATGAAACATCCGATTCGCTTGAACTCTGGTTCTAGCATGTAGGGGACAACGCGAGACAGGTCATGGAATCTCTGCACATACTCAGCAATCTTTGGACCATCCATCTTCAGATTCCAGAACTCAGTTTCCAGCTTCTGGATCTCAGGTCTCGAGCAGTACTTCTTGCGCATCAGCTCTTTCATCTCATCCCAAGTCATAGCATACGCAACTTCCTCTCCCAGAGTCAGAACCTGAAGGTTCCACCATGATAGAGCTCCATCTAGGAAAAGTCTAGAAATGTAGGTGACTTGGTTCTCTGGCGCGCACTTGCTCATCCTCAGCACAGAATCGGTTTTCTCAGCCCATCTAACAAAAGCTATAGCACCTCCAGTGCCGTCAAAATTCAGAGGCTTGCAGTCTAGGAACTGCTTGTAAGTACAGCCTACACAGGCAACATCATTCACAGCAAGCATTTAGCAAACGCACATGGAATGTCCAAACGTATCGTAATGTGTCTTTAAATGACTTAAACATTACCGTGTGGTGGGTTGTTTCCTGAGGTACCTCAGCTGTGTTCAGAGCGTAAGGCCTCATGTTGTGCGATTGCTTGTGAAATCCGTTCTTGCAGTTCAGCCTCTGTTGTGGGCAACTGATTGTTCCTTCAAGGAGGCATCTTCTATAAAGAAGATTGTATTGGTCAGGTCTTATGTATATAATAAGTAGTATGTATATAATAGTGTTTGTTATAGCAAGTAAGCATGCTATCATAGCATAAACAAGTGAATTAACAATGTATTTAATGAGAACATTACGATTGAGCTTTCATTAATCATCGACCACAAATAATGTTACATGTTTAACAAATGTATCAAAAGGGAACACAGGGTCACACTACCCTGCCCAAAATGTCTACCAATCTACCATAAGTCATACAGTCAAAAGGTGGTCTCCAAAAGTCTCACTAGCTCAGCTCAATAGCGGTGCTCTCATCAAAAGTAAGCTACCTACATAAAACCAAAAACCGTCTATGCTGATGGTGGTGCAGGAGGAGGTGGAGGAATAAAAAGTAAGTTGCGCACATGCGCAAGCTCCTCCACAAGGTCATAAACATGATGAAACAGATAGCTGATCTGCTGCTCAACAGTAAGAAAGCGAGTGTCAAACTCAGGAAATGGAGTAAGCGGTGTAGGAGGATGCCAAAACAAGGACGGTGATGAACGAAGAGCAAAAGTAGGTTGACACGGACATGGCAAAGGTCGCGGTATCATCTCAAGCTCTAGAATCCTGTGACTCATGATATCATACTGGAGGTGCAATGATAGAAGTAGCTCATCCCGTGTGTAACCAGTAAAGTGTGAGGGATGGTAGGGATCAGATATCGGCATGGTATACGGTGGGAACCATCTAGGTGGCTCATCTAGTGGAGAAGAAGTAAAATGAGCAGTAGGTGTATACTGAGGCAAGTGAGGAAATGCGGCTGAAACATGTGGGTCATGGTCAGGCTGCTGGCTAGAAGGGCCTTCCCCTGGACGGGGTGTGGGTATATCCTGCAAGTAAGTGATATGTATGTCAGTGCGGTGAACATCGGACTCAACTAGGTGAAAAAGAGTATCATGAATAGGTGCGGGTGCAAATGGGGGAGTAACTAGCTCAATAACAGGAGGGTCAGCGGGTGCTGGAACTAGATCTGGTATAAGTGGTGCAAGATCAGGTATGCCGAACTGGATAGGATCATGGTCAGGTAAAGGCTCAGGTGCAGGTATCGGCTCAGGATCAGCGGGTGCATCAACAGGCTGATCATCAGGAACAAAATCAGGCTCAAGTCCAGGCTCAATGTCATGTGGGGGTAATGGTGCAGCTGACATAGCTGTATCGTCATCAGAATCAGTAGCGTATCGTCGCAAACCAATGGCCTGTAAGGTGGATGATGAAACATACTCAAAAGAATCGCGGACAGAGTGTAAACTAGAGTCAGAAGAAATCTCAATAACAGGAATCCCAAGAAGTGGAATAGCAACAACGTCCTCATCAAGCTCTCCATCACCATGAGCGTCATCGGGAGGACCATCAACAAACAAGTCAAAATCATCATAAAAAAGATCATCGAATGGCCAATCCTCAGGAGGAATGACCACCAAAGGAACGGGAGCGAGGATCGGTGCTACAATGTGCTCACCATCGTGGTGACCGATGATAAGATGATCGTGCACAGGAATAGGAATTACAAACGGATCCCCGTCCGGGATACCATCAGCGAGCGGTAAATCATCTCCGAAATCAGGCAACACAAAGGGTTGAAAGTCATCGTCATCGTCGGACATCATCTCCGGGTCACTCTCTGTATCAGAAGTAAAAACCTTCGGCTCTGGGACGATCTCATCGTCAGAAACAACAGCCATGGGGTCATCAGTGTCATACAATCCACTCTAATAAGATGAAATAGTATCTGTAACATAACAATCACAGCATATGCATATATATATATATCAACTACTCACATTAAACATGCAATTCAATAGCAATGTAATCATGTATCCTTCCTAGTCTCCCAGACTAAACCACTTAGTCTCCCAGACTAAACCTCCCAGTCTCCCAGACTGAACTACCTAGTCTCTCAGACTATCCAGCCTCTCAGGCTGAACTACCCAGTCTCTCAGACTGAAACACCCAGTCTCTCAGACTGAAACATAACATAACCCTTGAAATGTGCTTCGTGTCTTTCCGTTTGTAAAAATGTTTGTTTTCTTGGATCTGGGCGTTTTGTGTATGTATGAAAACATGTTGTAAAAATATTTTCGTGAGAGCCCTACTGATTGTAGTTTAGACTCGAGAAGGAATCCTAGTTCGCTACAATCGAAGCTCTAATACCAAGCTGTCACACCTAGACATTTGTTGAAGCGTGATTATGGTGTGACTTTCTTAATACCATTGCATTCAATCATAACAACAACTATATGATAAAACCATAGATGTTCATCCATATATTAAGTTTAAAAACATGACAACATTGTCTTAAGACATAGAAATTCAAATACGAGTACAACTATGCAACTTGTTTAAAAGTTCACAAAGACTCGACAAATGGCATTAAATAGAACCAGGATTTGGAATACGTGTCTCATCCAGGAATAAGACACCCTGACCAAAACCGAAGACCATGGATGACATCTCTATTCTTAACGTAGCATGAAACATCCAACGCCCGCCAGATCCACTACTAATTCCCTGAAATACATGTATTTTGAAAACATCAACAAAAGTTGAGCGAGTACGTGTGTTTGTTTGTGTGTATAAATAAACCTTTGAAATCATTGTAAGTATGTATGTAAGTTTATAAATCTCGATATGAAAGTAACAAGGAAAAACAGATCACCAATGGTTTGCAAGGCCATTGATATGTGTGAAGTGATGCAGGAAAGCTCAAACCTAGCAGATTTTGCACCGGGCTTCCGGATGTAAGACATAGTCTACCCATGGGCCAACCCTGGTCTAACATGGGCGGGGCTCGCTACACCCAAATAGATATATCACTCATGTCCCTCGGTCCTACAACGAGGATTGATGGCCTTAAGCGTTATACCCACCACTCACATGATCTAGATGTACCCTTCCTTAGCTAACCATACCAAATTGATAATATTTGTAAATAGTTGTAACATGTACTTCACCCCCGAAGTTATAAAACTGAAAACAGTTAAAAAAAGGGTGACACGAAACTCACAGTCTTGCGTCTTCAGTCACAGTAACTCAAGCTTCTTCCGGTGTACACGACTACCTAAAACGTACTAATGTCTATTAGACGAGCGGGTCGTGCCTTGACTTAGTATTAATGTCTTTGAGTTACGTTCCTTCGTATCTTTTATATTATTCCAAGTTATATAATTATTTGTTAAAATAATTAATATTTTAACTTAAATTATATTTATAAGTTTTGGAATAATGGTTAAACAATTATTTTATCTTAACACTTCCCAAGTATTTATACTTGTATTTCCTTCCCAAGGATGGGGGTATTTGTATTCGTATTCTTACACTTGTATATTTTTGCCATGTATTAGAGTCGTATTCTGGTGTGTATTTATACATACGAGGATACGTATCTTCTTGTAACTGTTAAGTATTCTTTTACTTAATTTCATATTAACTTTTCCGGAATATTATCTTTATTAAAAGTTCACCAATATATATTCTCAAGATATATATTGTATTAAATATCATTTAGAAAAATTATTTATAATTTTTCTAAGGCAAAAATATTGTATTCTCTTATCAGTTCCCAAAACTAATATATTTTCAAGTCTAACTTGGAAAATATATATATAAACTCATTTTTCTTCAAAAATGATGTATTTCATATTTATTTGAGAAGATACATATTTCTTCCAAAAATATTGTATTTCATGCTTGTGTAAGAAAATATATATTTCTTAAAAATAATATATCTTCTAAGATTTCAAGAAAAAATAAATTTCATACTTGTAAAAAAAATATATATATTTCTTCTTGTCAAAATATGATATATTCTTGTAGAATTGTAAAGATTATATTTTCATTTCTTTGTGTCCAAAATATTATTTACCAAAATATACTTTGTGAATAAGTTTTGGAATATTTTTGTAAGTCTTATTCCATAGTTCGGTTTCACCAATATTTGTGTAAAATGTGTATATTTATTCCTTGGAATTTTGGTAATATTTTGGATGGTAATTCTTGGTATTTTGATGTTTTATGTTATTTCAAGTCCTAAAATAATATAACTAATACACCAAGTATACAAATAATCACACACATGTGACTTCTAAATATATATTTCCTAAATACATATTTAGTCACTTTTATTTATGAAAACCAACCTCCAATATTTATATTTATTAACAAAATCTTATGGCAAAGTTTTTGTAACAATTTAAGGTTTGAAATACATTTGTAAGTGTAGGTTAATAAATATTTTTCTAAGTGTTTGGATTTTTAGAAAATTTTGCCATAGTTTCACCTAAAAATGGAGGTTTCCATGCTTTCAAGCATATCATTTTCTTTTTTAAAACTCATCACAATCAATCCACAATCAACAATAAACACTTACAGTTACCAATTTTGCCAAAATCAAGTAATAATCTACTACTTCATGAACTTGGATATTTGTAAAATTTTGTAGTAACTTACTAGTGTTCTTAGTAAGTCTTGTTACCCTTTAAAATGTGTTTAGTTCCTTAAAAACTTCATTTTTAAAGAAGTTAGATGTTTACAACTTCTTGTCACATTTTCTAAAAATATTTCTTTATGCATTCTTCTTGTTACACAAGTGTTCATACACTTGTTTAACCACTAAAAATAAGATTTGTTTAAGTAAGAACCAAGATTAAATGAAACTCATATTTTTAACTTGGTTTCTTTAGAAATCCTTCATGAAATTCTTAGATCTATATGATTAACAACTTGCTTGATCATGATTTTTCAAGAAAACACTATGTTCCTTCAAGTTCATGCTTTATGTGTGGATGATCCATCATCCTACAACGATTTCTATTGTTACATCTTTGCTACATTATGTTTTTAATCATGATCTAGCAATATCTTATGATGATCAACATCATTTCTACAAACAATCAATGATCAACAAGCATAACAACTCATAATCATCAAGATTACTTCATTAAACAAGCTTATGTTCATGTTTCTTGCTAATGATCTTTAGTGTTCTTCAAGTTTTTGATTATGATTCCTCTTTAACCACTTAAAATAGAAGTAATCTAGCAAGATCAAGACTCTTACCACTAGCACAAGGCGAGGGATGATCAAATGAAGAAATGAGATGGATAAAAGCAAACAAGAGAGGTCCTTGATCTTCCACAAGCTCCTAGCTTCTTTGTATGATCTCTAACACCTTTGTGAATGCTTAGATTATATGAGAAAGATCAAATGAAGGTGGATATGGGTGTGGGTGATCTCGGCCGATAGCTCTAAGGGAGTGTAGAGAACTTGTGTGTGTTTTAGTGGGTGTGAGAATGAGAGTTTAGTTCTTAAGGTTACATATATAACCCATGCATTCTAATTTTCCCTTGGATTTTATGTCAAATAAAAGGAAACCATATCCAATTTAATATTAGAATGAAATCTTGAGGTATGGTAGAGGGTATGGCCGATTACTAGGGGGGTAGTAGCTTTGGTTTAACTAATTTAGTTGGTTTAAGGTAAAAATTCAAGTATTAGTTAGTTATGTTAGTTACTTGATGTTTTATGGGGTGTGATGATGTTCGGGGACCATAACTAGCTTGGAAAAATTAAAACAGTGCTTCTAGTGTAAATTTGTTGTTTCGGGTAGTGTCCGGTTGTTCGGTTGGTTACTGGTTCGTTAAAGTGCTAAACCTTTCAGTTTAGTGTGCTTTATGTATCTTTTTGTGACACTTTTGATTCTCGACACTTAGGAAAGCATTCAGGACCATTTAACCACATTTATGCACAAATTTAGATTGTTTAAATGCTGAATTTTGCTGAATGCAGCACTTTGAATGAGTTTTAGGCACTTTCCGGCACTTAAAGTATCACTTATAAAGGCAGTTTTGTGATCCTTACTTTCCTACACACTATACTAGTGTAGTACTTGGTTTCTGGCTCATTGTGTGTCTCAATGCACTGTCTGTATATGTGCTGAGTTTAGTCAGTATTTTCCTGATTTATCAGATAACTGTGCTAACTGTACTTAATGCATCATTTGAGGCAATATAGCTTTCATGAAATATTGGTATGACATTAAACAATGTATGATGCACATGTATGTATATGACAGAAATCAGAAAGCAGTTAATTGCAAATTCAGCACAGTCATTAAGCACTAATCATGGTTAATTAATTGTACGGATACCTGGATTTTTGACAGTTGTCACATTGCTGACACAAGTTTTATAGTCATTGGGTCCCCGCCGCAACGCGCGGGCAGAAAATCAACTAGTTTAGTTAGAATGTGTGTGTCTTTATTAACAGTTTTAAAAATGATTTATTATATAAGATGCGATGTGTTTATTATTTTTTTGGAACTTTTAAGATACGAATTTTTAAAAAAATTCGACTGTGTCTGGACATCATGTGCCATTTTTTATATACGTTTGATATATAATTTGACACAGTTTTTTTTATATAAATTGACACAGTTTAAATTTTTTATTATTCTAATAATTTAATGCAATATTTTATAAAATTTCAAAATATCATTGTGATGTGTTTATTGTTATCTACGTTTCAATAAAAGTTTGTTTAAAATTGAACGGAATAAATATAATTAATATTCTTGTTCTTTACCGAGACGAACCAAACTATTCCGTCCGAACAACTTCAAACAGCTTCAGATTTATTGGTTTTTAATTTGTATTTTCGACATAAATTTTGATGAAAACGGAATTGTTTTCGTAATAGACTATATCTTTAAAATAATATGACACTTTATAATCATTTATATGCTTGGTTTATTATTATTATTATTATTATTATTATTATTATTATTATTATTATTATTATTATTATTATTATTATTATTATTCATAACTTGTCTTGTATTTTAGTGTGTGAATGTAGAGTGTAAGAAGTTTGAGGTTGACAGTGTAAAGTTGAAGTTTGTACAAGGTGCTAAGTGAAAAGTTATAAAATATCAGGAGGGGCCTTGATGTTTATTGTTCAATCCTGAAGGTTGTGGTTGCAATTTTAACTAGAGCTGGTATATAACCCTTTAGGGTTCGGTGAACAGTGTAACACCTCATTCTCATGGTTGTACTTTCTCTCTCTAGAGCATTCTGTTAGGTTTTGTTCATTGTTTGTTAGATCCTATGAGATCTTGTATTGTGGTTGATGATTAACTATACTTCATCAGTTGATCCATTGTATTGATTCACAGATGTTACTATTTGTAAGATCTCGGGTATTTGGAGGGGGGTACTTTTGGATTAGTTAATCAATAAAGATTTTAATCACCGTTTTGTCACTATTTCATGTGTCTTGTTGTTCTTCATGTGACTATCGTTAGATTGATACCTTTTTACAATGGAGTGTCACTACCATGACGAAAACCGAACTAATAACATCTCAACAATAGTTGTACCATGATGATTTCGATCAAACAACATCGATATAAGTATTGTACCTATCGGAACCTTTACTAATATTCATTTTCATGGTTTTCGATCTATATAAAACACATGTTAATATCTTTTTGGGCATATCACGACGTATTTGGTTTTTTCTTTCGGTTTTCGAGTGCTCGTATTGTATCAATATCATAATTACCGAATGGATACGGAACAAATTTCCACTACAAAATGCGAGGGATATCTTTTAGTAATTATGGAATGGATACGGAACACATTTCCACTATAATACGCAAGGGTTATCTTCTAGTTATACCTTAACATCAGGTGGGGTTCGGCTACAAAGCCCATTTTTCCTACAAAACGTACAAAGTCATAAAACACCACAATTTCAGCCATAAAACACACTCAAAATATGACAACTGGCAATTTTCCACATTTACGTACAATAATAAACAGTAATTTGTGCATTAATGACTGTGCCTGATTTAATTAATGACATGAATGACTTTCTGAATGCTGCCATATACATACAAGTGCATTACATACATGTTGCAAGATTATTTATCATTATTGCATGCAACACTATATGGTTCAATTAGTGCACGAAACAAAGTTAGCCCAGTTAACAGACAAATTAGAGGTACTGACAGGAGTTCAGTACTCAGGCAGACATGATGTTAAGACACAGAATGAGCCCGAAACCAAGAGTAACACTAGAATAGTGTGTAGGAAAGTATGGATCACAAAACTGCCTTCCTAGTGTTAATTTAAGTGCCGGAAAGTGCCCGAAACCCACAAAACTATAGAATTCTGCAGAAAACAATAAAATTCAGCAATTTTCACTAGAAACATTGTTTTAGTGTTACGAAGCTAGTTATGGTCACCGAACATCATAATACATCTATTAAACATATAATACAAAAAACATCAACTATTTTCCATTACAACCTAACTAATTTAACTAACTAATTTTTGCAACCCAACTAGTACCCCCCCCCCCCCCAAATAACCGGTTGGGACATGGGCCCCACTAGAGTGATTTACTTCCATTATTTTATAAGATTTGTTGGATGATATTGAGACATAACTACCAAAGAACTAAAGAATGTTGGAAGAACTTTCCTTATAACCACTAGACCTCATATCTTTCACTACATACAACACACCATCAACCTTCTTCTTCCCCACCATGCTCTCAGCTCACTCTCATTACCCACACACCATCATTTTCTTTCACGAATCAAGCATTCTAAGGTTACTAGGAGGTGTAAGGAGATCATCTAAGAAGACCACAAGTTCTAGAAGTGGAAGGACCACTTTGTGGATCCTTTAACCTCCCATTTTCTTCCATGTTCATCTTCATCCATCTTGAGTTCTTCCTTTGCCTTGTGCTAGTAGTAAGACCCTCATAACTTGATTTTACTTCTCTTTTTGTTGGTTAAAAGGTTATTTTAATGGTTAAACATAAAGTTCATGAAGAAACAAGAAGATAACTCTTCACATAAAGCTTAAAATCATAAGAAACTAAGTTGTTTTAGTGTATGTGTGATACTTGATGATTAATTTCTTGTGATTATGATGATGATCATCATAGGAAGCTTGCCAGATTGTGATTAAACACATGATCTAGCAAGTGAGAGGATGGATCTTATGGAATCAAAATGATCATCCTTTTATGAGGAACATGAACTTGAAAATGAAAATGTTTTTGAGCATAATGATGCTTAATACATGATATAAGTCTTGAACATGGATGATTTTAAAGATAGTTTTCTCAAGAAACCAAGTTAAATTACAAGATTTACATAACCATGGTTTTTAAAGAAACTAATCACTTTTTTAGTGATTAATCAAGTGTAGAAACATGTTGTTACTAAGAAAACTCCAAGAAGAAATATTCTTAGAAAATCAATTTGTAAGTTGTGAAAGTCTAAAATCTTCAAGAAAGTGATTGATAAATAAATAACCACACTTTAAAGGGTAACTAAGCTTACTTAACACCATATTAAGTTATTACAAACTTTTATAAATTTTCAAGTTCATGAAGTAGGGTAAATGACATGATTTTGGCTTATGGTAAGTGTTGTTTGATTTGTTGATGAATTGTGATGATTTTAAAAGAAAATAATATGCTTTCAAAGCATGAAAACCTCCATTTTTAAGGGGAAACTATGGCAAAAATTTTCTAGAATTTAAACACTTAGAAAAATATTTTTAAACAAGTGTTTACAAGTGTATTTTAACCATGATTTTTCATATAAGGGTTGCCATAATTTTGTTACAAAAATTACAAGTAGTGGAGGTTGGTTTTTGATAAATAAAAGTGCCTAAATATGTATTTAGGAAAATATATATTTAGATGTTACAAAGTGTGTGATTACTTGTATATTATGTGTATTAGTTATATTATTTTAAGACTTGAAATAATATAACTCACCAAAATACCAAGAAATCATAATACAAAATAATACCAAAATCCCAAGAAAAGAAATATATAACTTATACCCCAAAAATTTAACAAACCAAACAAGGAATATAAGTTACATAAATATTCCGGAAATTAAGTTCATACATATATATTTTGACAAATAACTTAAACGGTATTTTGGAAACCAAGGGAACAAAGATATGATTTCTTCAAGTGTTGCAAGAATATATCATATTTTTTACAAGAAGGAAATATATAATTTTTAAGTAAAGAAAAATGCAAATGTTTTCTTGAATTATTAGAAGATATATTATTTTTGGAAGAGAATATATATTTTCTTAAACAAATTTAGAACATATTATTTTTGGTTGAAGAATGTATTTATAAATGTTTTCTAAGTTAAACTTGAAAATATATTATTTTAGGGATTTATGTGAAAATATAAATATTTTTGCCAAGAAGAAATTATAGATAATTCTTCTATAAAAGATTTCTTAATAAATATTTTAAGATTTTTATTGGTTAAAAATAATATTTCGGAAAATATGAATATAAAAATTAAGTATAAGAATACTTAATAAGTACAAGAAAATACGTATTCTCGTACGTATAAATACAAGCCGGAATACGCCACCAATACTTGGCAAAATACACAAGTCTAAGAACACAAGTACACGTACACCAATACTTGAGGAAAATACATTTGTGGAATACATAATATACCAAGTTAAATAATATTATTTTGACAAATAATTATACACTTTGGAATAATGCAAGTACATCAAAGATGCTAAGTCATAACAAACAAGACTAAAATTTGTGGCACGACCCAGCCGTCTAATAAACCATAACACATGTGTAGGTTGTAGTACGGCGTAAGGATACATACTTTGGGTATACAGGAGACAGGACGCAAATCAGTGAGTTCATGTCCCCCTTTTCTTTTAACTGTTTTCAGTTTTATAACTTCGGGGTGAAATACATGTTACAAATGATTACGATTACCAATGGTATGCTAAGGAATGAACTGTTAGATCATGTGAATGGGTAGGCGTTAACTTGAGACCATTAATCCTTTTATAAGGACTGAGGAACATGAGAGATAGATTTATTTGGGTGTTGCAAGCCCCACCCGTGGGTCCGCGAGTTGGCCCATCTGGTGACTATGTCGTTCCAGCCGGGTGGCCCGGTACGAAATACGGCCTTCCTATGCCATTGCACGTATATTAATGTCTTAGCTACACATTAATTGATCTATCCATATTCGCTTTCATACCGATTTACAAAAGGCATACTTACAGATGTTTACAAGAGTATTCAAACTCATACAGAAACACATGAACTTGCTGAACTTTTGTTGATGTTTTCAAAATTAAATGCATTTCAGGGAAACAATATGGATCTTGGGCGCAGGTGTTGTTATCAAGACGTAATGTCCAAGTTTAGATGTCATCCACTTTTGTATTGTAACTTAACTTGAGGATTTTTTTTAAACTTAAAAGACTTATGTTTGTAACTTTCCAAACTTATGAATGGATGAACATCATGTTTTAATCATATAGTTGTTGATTATAATTGAATGCGATGATATTGAACAAGTCACACATCATTACGCTTCCGCAAACGTCAGGGTGTGACACAAAACCCACAAATAACAAAGTGAAGATCAGTAAAACACAATATCCAAACCCTAACAGTCAATCAAAACTTCAAACACACCATTGTAGAACTATGAATATAAAACACAACATGATAATCAACATAAAACACACTAATGTTAGTCATTCGATAATCAAAACCATATCATCCAAAACACAACACAAAACCCATAAGTATGGCATTGTAGTCTTCACTTTGTTATTTGTGGGTTTTGAATGTGTTTTTGGGTTAACATTACGGTGTTTTATGACTTTTTAATTACACTTTGTAAGAAAAATAGAGTTTGTAGCAAACATCCACCCCCTTAATATGTTGATCATAAATTGAATGTATTTGGCTAAGAAAACTACAATAACTCTTCTAAATCAATTATATTATATTATATTATATTATATTATATTATATTATATTATATTATATTATATTATATTATATTATATTATATTATATTATATTGTATTGTATTATATTATATTATATTATATTATATTACAATTTACGTCTGCTCTTAGGAACAGTTCCCGTTTCCCAGTTTTCTCACCTACATCTGTCGGTGATCTTGTGTTCTTGGTCTTGCATTTTAGACAGAAGTGAGAGCTGAGAGGAGCTGAGAGGCACAACAGGGAGAAGTGAGAGTCAAGAGAGAGAGAGAGAGAGATTAGAAATCCGTCATCGCCGATGGTTTGTTGGTTCGTAGGCTAGAGAGCCACCGTCACCGTCGGTACACTCACAGGTCTATTATATTATATATAATAACAAATCATGAAAAGCCTTAGGAATACTGTTTTTTCCTTTTGTCTTTTGTTATATTTTTTACTTTAGTGTTTTCTTTTTTTTTCTTTTGTCCTTTATGGTTTTTTTACTTAGTATTTTTTTGTTTTTTTTAATATAATTCAAATTGATATTGATATTTACTTTTATCGATATTCGTTTTTTAAATAAGTAAAGCTTATAATGATCAAAGTCATACTTATAGCGTGAGGAAAACGATCAAACTACCGCCGTATAGCACAATGAGGAAAATGTGTTTTTATTTTTTAAATTGTTATTATCGGAACCTATTCCGATATCAATATTCGCTTTTATCAGTATTCATTTTAATGGTTTTTCGATGAGTCGAGCTGATAACGACAAAATTCAAATCGCGTAATAACAGGAAAAATAAATCATACTCCTGCAGCGTAGCGCAAGTGAAAACCCTGTATCGATATTCGTTTTTATGGTTTCCGATGTGTCGAGCCGATAACGACCAAAGTCATACCACGTAGCAAGGAGAAAAACAATCAAACTCCCACCACGTACCGCGGGCTTAAATTTTTTTTTTTCTGTTTTTTTAATTAATATTATCGGAATCGGTATCGACATTCGTTTTTATCGATCTTTACTTTTATGGTTCTCGATGAGTCAGGCCGATAATGACCAAAGTCGCGCTTCGTACCACAAAAAATGATCAAAATCCTGTCGCGTAGGGTGGAGAAGTCCCACTAGTTGTATATAAAATGATGCTAAGAAATGAAAACTAGAAATCAGAAATTGATTATATTTAGATTACAATAACCCTTCTAGCAATCTAATGAACCTTTGACCTTCTAATATAACTTTTTTAACGGCAAATTTGAATTACTGACAGACCACTAGAATATCATTGTGCCATTAGCGAAACCACCCGATCATATCCATCTCCTCTAGGCTATAATGCATATACACCAATTCAGAGAGAAACCCGGTAACTCTAGGCCCCCCTCCCCCCCCCCCAATTGTGAGAATCGAACCTAGTACCTAATGGTCCATAAACCTTATCTCACACCCAGGATGTCACTAGGCTATAATGCCATGAACTCCTTCTAATATAACTAGTTAGTTCTTTAAAAATTCATTTCCTTTACACCTTATTTTTTTAATAAATACAAAAAAAAATAGGACATCGTTTTGTGCTTGAACTGGTTTAGAACCCAACCCAAATCGATTTGGGCAATATCAACCCTAATATTTATTCCTAAACCGAACCTATTTGTGCCAAACTTATTTGAGTTATGAAAAAATTTGATCGGTTTAGCAACCGAAGCGGCTTGTAAAAATACCAGTTTTGTACACCTCCAATTGAGTGTTTAAAGTAGTTTTATGTTTGTATAGCTTTGCTTAGTAAGTAAAAAAAGCATGGATTGTGTTGAATATCATGAAACGGGTATCGATTGCTTGGTAATTAGAGATTGTATGGACTCGTTAGCAGGGGTACACCCGTCTTCGTCAATATTTCAGTTAGTAGTGTAATTTTTCTGTTTTTCCGTCCGAAAAATTTCAAATTATATAGGCCCGCCCCCGCCAATTATTTTGCCTAAAAATTCACTGCCCCTACCAATTTTTCATCCAAGAATTTATACATATTTCCGTATTTAGTTAAAAAATGTGAAGAATTGGGCTATTAGTATTTTTTATAACTGTTTTTAAACTTGAAGTGAGTTTAAATAAAGTATAAAACTAGTTTTTATATAAATGAAGCTTGAGGATTCAAATTTAGTTTTTCTTTTTATGTATAAGAACGGTTTCTTGGAATGAATGAAGATTATTTAGTTTTATTTGGAGTTATTATTATTTGACTTAACCCGAATCGAATAGCCGACGCGAACATATAACCAGAAACATAGCGATAGTAAAAAAAAAATTCGGTCTCATGACTTTCCGCCACCGCGAAACTTTTGGTTAAGCTCCACCACTGATTCACATAGAACTATAGAAGGTAACATATGGCGTACTAGGAGTAAGATCAAATACAAATCACATTTCGCATACAAACTGTAAGAACCATTTAAAAAGTGTCACGTAACATCCAATCAATTATAGAGAAATGATAAAATAACATCCTAAATAATATCAGTTATATTGAATTCTCTATAAATATGCTAACAAGGAATTAATTCTTTATTTTGATCTTTCTTTTGTTTTCAATGTGTTGATTAAAAAAAGTGCTCATATTATTCAAATATGTGCTAAAATCAATTATGTTGATTAATTTTTATCTGCTAATATAATTCAAAAGTGATACTTTTATGTATGTATTATTTTGGTATGTGCTAATTTAACTTTTTTAAGTGTTAGGATCTGTTCTTATAGTTTGTAGAATAAATATGGTTTGTACCGGATCCAACCCCTGACGTACTAAGTCTTTATGCCATAAGTTGGCGGTCTAGGTATATATGAGATACTTAAAAAAAAGATACACCAACTATACATAATTTACAAAAATGATGAGAGATATTACAAAAAAAAAAAAATACACTAACTATACACAATTTACAAAAATGATACATATATAAAGATCCACCTATGAGATTGTTGGTTTTAATCCAGAAATTGTGATAAACCAAAAGAAGTAACAGATTGATTAGATTGAAATTAAGACGTGTGTACATTAGTGTTGCAAGAAGCAAAACATATTGTATACAAAAGAAACTTTTAATCCACCCGTAAAAGCGACACAAAAACTAACAAGATAGAAGTGGGGCCATCTTCATTACATATTAGATAATATAAGAATATGGAAACGTATTATACACTATGGATAAATAAAGGATACTACTTTTACATTTTTTTATTCAACAATTTTAATATAATAATACATTAAGAAATTCATATCACGTCAGCAAAATAGGCTTAAGAGTCGTTGGTTTATATCAACTACAAATTGCAATGAGATTTTAAACAGTTTAACATAAGTGTCATGTATTCCTAAAGGCCATATAATGGCGTTCGATAAACTATTATGAGAAAACCTAAAAGTGATATAATTTTGAAACATAAGTTGTTATTAAACGAATTAACTGCAAAGTTAGCATGCTTGTTAATATAAAGTATAAACCCATCCCACAATTCACAATCTTTAATTCATTATGAGCATTCCAAACACGGTCTTCACGGATATATGTCAGGCTAGCATTGTCGGGGATGACAGTAAGGAGTGGCTAAACCAGGCTTTTTTTTTTCTATGGGTTCACCTTTTTCGGCAGTCAAATTACTCACTACCAAACACTAGAAATTTTGAGTCGAGTCAGGTCGGGTCGGGAAACATCATAAAGTACAAAATCATAATAAAAATATATGAACATTACCAAATCACAAATTCTAAATTCATATTCAAATTGATATTCAAAGAACACAAAATTCTAACGCTTCATCTGACCCGCTCCTACAAAGGAAAACCATGTAGCATGATAATTTGTATAAAATGCATAACCATGATTTGGTAACTGTAAGCTAGCTGTTGTGCATTACATAAAATGAAGAGGCCATAGCACCACAAGGCATGGGTCCGTTTAACAATAATGCCAAGCTGAACCCAAAAGCATAAAATCAAGTGAAAAATTGACAATTTAAAATAAATTTATATATATTCTATTTGCACTACTTAAGAAACTTTGATCAACTACATGTGCAATTTGGTTAACTTGATTAATATTTTCGGCTGGGTGCAAATTAAAACTCATAACCTCCTAAAGAAAGTTGAAAGTCTTAACCACCACTTACTTGGTTATATGAATTTAGTTCAGATTTATTTACGTGTTTACTCGGTATTATTTTATACAAACTTAGCTAGTTCATGTGCACCCATATTTCACCATGTAAATCCGCCCCCGGCCGCAGGGGCGTAGCTTTCAAGGGGCCGGGGGGCGCCAGACCCCCAAACTTTTCGCTCAGTAGTGTTATGTATGTACGTTTCATATAGAATTTTTTAGGTATATACGTTTTCGACCCCCCGGTTTTATAATAAAATATTACTTATATAGAATTTTTAGGTACGATGACTTCCGACTTTCCGATGAAAATTATCAAGCTTCGCCACTGCCTAGCCGTAAGAACTTACACCCTCCTCCCCTGACAAACTTTCATATTAGGCTATGCGTGACTACTTTTTCGAATCCATATTTAGTTCAGTTTTAAGTTGATTTTGACTTTTGGCTACGGAATCCAAAATTACAAAACAAAATACACATACAACTCCAAGAATTATCTTCAAATAAAGAGTGATCAAAAAAACACAAAATTGTAGGACAACCTTTTTTAACTTTTTTTTTTCTTTCACAAAAGAACATTTCAACCCTAAAAACAAAATAGGGTCAGGTGTTACTATTACTGTATTGAATCCCTATTCATCCCAAAAGTACCACTCAACCCTTTTTTTTTCTCTCTCTCTCTCCTCCCCTTTCTCTCTCTCTCTCTCTCTCTACATATCATAAAATACTAAAACACCACCTTCTTCCTTACTTTAATATTCTTCATCATCTCTTTCTTCTTGTTCCTCCCCCTTTAGCTTTCTCCCCTTGATCTACATCTATATCTACAACATGTCAAACAACAATTTAGATCATCACTTAACCTCTACTTCACCTTTCTCCCTTCAAACCCTACAAAACCGCCCCCCTCTCCACCTTCAAATCCCACAAGACTCTGAAGAAGATGACAACAACAACAACCAACACACTCCTGGCACCGGCTCCGGCTCCGGTGACGTCATTGGCCGGCGTCCACGTGGACGTCCTCCAGGCTCCAAAAACAAACCTAAACCACCTGTCATCATCACTAGAGAAAGTGCCAACACTCTAAGAGCTCACATCCTTGAAATCAGCAACGGATGCGATGTATTCGAATCCATTGCTGACTACGCCCGCAAACGCCAACGTGGCGTTTGTATTGTTAGTGGCACCGGCACTGTGAACAACGTGAGTATCCGGCAGCCTGGAGCCCAGGCTGCCGGATCTGTACTCACGTTGCAGGGCCGGTTTGAGATACTCTCTTTGTCCGGGTCATTCTTGCCACCCCCGGCACCTCCAGGGGCGACAAGTTTGACCATTTATTTAGCTGGTGGACAAGGACAAGTTGTCGGTGGTAATGTTGTGGGAGCTTTGATTGCCTCCGGGCCTGTGATTGTTATAGCTGCTTCTTTCACAAACGTTGCGTATGAGCGGCTGCCGTTGGACGAAGATGAGGCGGCTAACGGCGGAGATATAAATGGAGCAACAACCGTAACAGGAGCTAACGCGTTTCCTGACCCGTCTTCTATGGGTTTACCGTTTTTTAACCTGCCGGTTAACATGGGTAATGTTCAGTTACCGGCAGATGGTGGTTGCTGGTCGGGTAACGCGGTTAACCGCCAGCCGTTTTGACCTAATTCGAGTGTGTTTGATGTTCAAGTGTTGATTGATCAAGAGGTTAGATCAGTTGTTTGTATAATAATTGTTAGGTGAGTTCTTTTAGGTCTTGAATATGGATGGAATCAATGTTATGATCTTTTGATTTATGTTTATCTTATTTTAGGGTTATTAATTGTTTGTTATATATTGTTAAGACTTTTGATGATCAAACAACAAAAGAAGACCAATCTTTGCTTGTTTTCAATGTGTGTGACCACCTCATGTTAGATCTATATTTAATTTTAGGGTTTTGTTTAACTGTTTAAGCATTAAGTAAGTGGTTCATGAGTTTCTGGATTCATAAGCATTTTAGGGTTACTGATCTGCAGATTGATTCTAGTTAATGACTAATCATTATCAAGACAACCAAATATTTCCTTAACTAGAAGATCTATTGACCAAATTCAAAAATTATGTGACTAAAGATATGGTTGTTGATTTTAGGGTTACTCTAAGCATTAAGTAAGTGGTTCATTGGTTTGTTGATTTATACTACTCTTGATTGAATTTATTGATGTACAATTACTATAAATAAATAAATAAATGTGAAGTTCAAGTTGAACAGCATATTCAATGAATTTGATTATAAGCATTTATCTCTCTCTATATGTAATATATTTAATATTATTATAAACATATTAATATGATTGCAAGTTTGCTACTCTCAGGTAGTAATGGCGGATGCCCAATAGACGTTCTATATTTAAACAAGAAAAAAAATATTCTTTAGTTGTATATTGATCAGATGCAACATGACTAAAGTCGATAATAATTAGAAATTGGATGGTCTTATCTGGAATATATTAGTAAATAATAGACAAGTAATCCATTTGTTTATTTTAAATAATCATGAACCACATCACGATTACCTAGTTCTTTGCTTTTAGTGTTGTATTATATTTAATTATCACATGATTTATCTAACTATTTCGTATGTATTTTGCTGTAAATTAACAAAACAAAGTGATTATAGCCAAAGCAATAAAACAGAGAAGTATAGTTAAGAAATGTTGATTAAATTATAAGGGGTTGTTTAGCAACTTTGTGTTGAGTTACTAAGAGGTATGATCGATTTAGAGAGACATCTGAATCGGTTATGTTTCTAAAACTTACCATTAAAAAAACTCTGTGAACCACTAAAAGGTCTTTTAAGTGAACAAACACAACATCTGAATCGGTCATGTTTCTAAAACGTATCCATTAAAAAACTCTGTGTACCATTAAGGGGTCTTTTAAGCGAACAAACACACTCTACCTCTGATTAATTCAGAGGTAGCCTCTTAAGCGAAATATTAGGAGACTAACAGACAACCCCTAAATGATTAAACCAATATAATATGTGCCATTTAATTCGGAGTTTCTAAATTTGGCAAATTTAAAAATCTTTGAAATTTCAAACAGCTATAATTTAATGAAATTAACATTATACATGCATGTGAATTATGCTAATCGTTAATTAATGTGTTTAACACTAAAAAAAGAAAGTACTGAAAATTGACAAAATTTTGAGAACTTGATTAACGAAATCGGACTTCAATCAAAGAAGTCGGGTCTGTCAATTGGGTCAAACCATTGGTCATGGGTCATAATACATGATCTGGTCTTTTCGTCCGCTGATCATTGGATCCATAACTTTAGTCGTAACCCAAGTTATATCGTTTAGCGTTTGAACCACTTCTGCCTTGTTTTCACAACTTGTCTAAGTAAGAATTTGGCAAGTACCAAATCATCTTGTCATTACAAAGGGTTTACATCAAGTCTAGTTTTGTTATGGTAAAACATATACGGTTCGGTATTCGGTTTTAGCAAAATTTAGGTATCGATATTAGGCGGTACGGTAATGTATCTAGTATCATATATTCTCCAATACCTAAAGTAACTAGTTCTAGCGACGACCAAAATCTTCTGGAAACCATTGCTAAGCCATTTTCGATGGATTTTGCAACTTATTAGTCATGAGAAACAAAATTCGACGCATAGCACTTTACAATGAACTTGTAAAGGAAATGAACTTTAGAGGGTTTTCTAGCACCACACGATTGTGTCGCCAAGTAGCAAATGGCTATAAATATTTTCTTGCGAGGGAAGTAGTAGGGAATGACATCCCAAATAGCATGAGTCTGAAATATGTCTACTTTTATGGAACGACATCCCAAGTAGCATAGTAGTAGGGGATCATCAATGGGGTGGTGGTCCATTGGCAAAGGCAAAGACTTTAAATACCTTGAGAGGGGAGGTTTTGGGTTAAAGTACCACAAACCGCAGGGAATAAAAGAAATTTGTCGTTTAAAAGAATAAAAGAAATCTATAGTTCAAAAAAAAAGTAGGGAACGACCTCGCCAACCTCAGTAGGGATCAGGGGCGCAGGATTTAAGGGGCGGGGAGGGGCGCCCGACCCCCCGAACTTTTCGGTCAGTAGTGTTATATATGTACGTTTCGTATAGGATTTTGTAGGTATATATGTTTTCGAAACCCCCTGGTTTTATAAAAAAAATTTAGGTATATACGTTTTCGACCCCCCGGTTTTAATTTTTTTTATTTATACAGCCCAAATAAAATATTTAATTAGCCCAAATATTATAGACCAAATCATTATATTTGGTAAAATACTAGAATGCATATTATATAACTCAAATCAAATCATTATATACCTCAACTTAAAAGTCCACCCTATCAAAAAAAAAAACCAAAATTCGTTTACTTTGGGACACCTACCAGAAGAACATAAGGCACAAGCCAGAACTGCAGAGGGGGGGGGGGACGCAAGTTCCAGACTGTTCGACTCCAGCTTCTTGTTCGAGAACAGAAGCCCAAACGCTTCTCGTTGTTGTGGTCTTGTACTCTTGTTTGACTTCTTCAATCTTCATAAGGTTGAAGGTATGTGTTTTTTATCTTTAGGTTTAATTTAAGGCTGCAATTTATATGATTTAGATTGAAATTAGGGGTGAAATTGATCCGAATTTTTGCCCTTAACTCGTTGACTCTTTATGGAACTATGTCTAATTTTATTTGTTTAATCTTATTGTGATTTGATTTAGATAGAAATTAGAGTTTGAAATTTAGGGTGATTTGTTAACTTGCTTTGTTATTAGATTATGCTGTGGGGAATTTTTTTTTTTAAAGGTGTGAATTATTCGCGAATGTCGGGAAATCTAGTATACGTTGTCTTAACCGGGTCCGCGCTAGAGAGCCCCCTCGCACAATAGATCCCCAATTTAAACCACTCAATGAGAAAACTATATCACCCAGACTCGAACTTGAGACCTTGAGGGGAAAACTCACATGCGCCCACCATAGGTGGAACTTAAATACCGTGGCCACCACTAGAGCACTAGTGATGGTTGGGGAAGAATAAAATGATAACATCTTTTTTAATGTTTGAGAACGTTTTTTATTTGATATTAATGTTTGACCCGACACCAAACGACCCGAATCAAATCACCGACGTCCGAACCGAACATACACCTCGAAACTACGCGATAGAAAATTCTTTTTAGATCCGTTACCTTCCGACCCTCCGAACTTTTTTTTTCAAGCTTCACCACTGGTAGGGATCAAAATTAAAAACATCAAACCATTGTCTATATCCCCATTACTATCAATCTGGAGGGGTACTCGCTTGCTGACAGAAAATTTATCAAGTTAAGGGTTTTTTTTTTTTCCTTTAGAACGCTTGGGCTACATTGATACATGAAATTGAAAAGTTAATAAATTCAAAAGATATTCAATATAATTAATGACATGTCCTTAATTGTAATTAGTAACTATGTAAGATTAAGTATGTTATGATTTAATATTTAATCTAGTAGCCATTATAATTATTTACATTATCTATATATCAAAATATATAATGATCTATTAAATAATTAATTGGTAATTGTTGATGGACCATATTACCCTTGTTAACTAATTAGGTCTTCTCTTGTGTGCATATATAAGGAGACTTATGTAGAGGTTAAAGGGTTACACACATAACCTAATCACTAATAACATCATTCGACCTCATCTCCATAACCGAACTCTGTAGGTCCCTCGGAGGATGAGGTCAAACCTTATCCTTGTTATGCTTAACACACTAGCAAGTGCGGAATCCAAGCTACAATGCAAACCGGTAGTTTATATGAGAAGAGAAAGGTAGACACACGAGATATCAAAGTTTTCCCTTGTATTTCAGTAGACACGGTTACAGCCCTTCTCTACAAGACTAAGTTCACTCACTTCTCACACACTTCTCTCTTTGATGTCTTCTGGATGAAGTGAACACATTACATGAGTATTTATATCCATCACAGCTCGTCTGGTCGAAGGATCAGATAGACTGACCGAAAGATCATCTATCGATCTGAAATCTATCGAAGGATCCACATATACCTCGAAGGATGATATCCTTCGAGGTCCATCTACATCCTTCGAAGGTTTATCCTTCGAGCTCATCGAAGGATATACACAATCCTTCGATTACTCATCCTTCGACACAACATCTCACAAAACAATGTGCTAACTGTTTGGCCAAGTCAAACCAGGAGGATGGTTGACTTGGTCAAGCTTACATCGAGCACACATAATAACAAACCTAAGACGTAACTCAGACTAACACAAGACATCGTTTTGTATCATGACAAAATACAGACAAAGTACAGACACAAGTGCACCAACAAACTCCCTATTCGGTTTTCATCATCACCATGATTAGTTTGCACCCTAAGGAGGAACCAGATCATCCTGACAAATGTCGAACTCAATGGCTGCATCTCTGACTGGATTCTCCACTGTCCTGTCTGCTGTAATAGGTATATTTTCATGTTTTCCATTATGCTTAAAACAGAACTGATCAACATGTGGTATTAGAGCATATGTTGATTAATCAGTTTTGTATCCATATCCATTACCCTGGGATTGAAATCTGGAAAATAGAAGTTTTGAAAACTTAATGAACATCAAAGCTGGTTTCGAGTGATTCAAAATCACTGTTTAAAAGATTAAGTTGGTAAATCATATGACTCGAAACCAATATGGGTTAATTTTTATGTCCGAAATCCATTTAGAAGCCTTAATTTTCAGGTTTCAGGTTCCAGAATCATGTTTTATTTTTTAGGGTTCATCATGTGTTCTTAGAAAATTTGAAAATTCCTTTATAATTTGGATTTTTGAGTGTTCTTTTCCTGTTTTGATCTGTTTTGCCTACTAAAGATTTTCGAAATCTGTTAATAGATAATCAGATAAAATTTTCAAAATATTTTGATAAAATTAGATCATCATTAAAACAGGAAACCATATCTCGAAATCTCTAAAAAACGATTTTTCAGTTTTATCTTCACTAACAGCTGTTTCGAGACTTGGAGAATAAGCTTCGAGATCAGGTGGTTTCGACTAGGGTCCCGACTCGAAATCTCACTAAAATACGAAGAAAACCGAGATTGCGACTTAGATTTCGACTCGCAATCAGATGGTTGCGTCTCGAAACTCCATTATGAAGTCAAATCTCATTAAGACATCCGAGATTGCGACTGAGATTTCGACTCGCAATCAGGTGGTTGCGACTCGAAACCTCATTATGAGTCGAAATCTCATTAAGGCATCAATCTTCAAAACTCGAAACCTCGAGATTTTGACTGAGGTTTCGACTGGCATTAGTGACTCGCAATCAGATGGTTGTGACTAAAAACCTTATTGACTCGAAACCTCATAATGATTCAAGATGATTCGAAACCTTACTCGAGACCTTACTCGAGATCTCACTCGAGACCTCATAACTAAGTCGATATCTCATAACTGAGTCGAGATCTCACTCGAAACCTAAGGCTGACTCGAAATCTCAATCAAAACCTCATTACTTTATTAAGTTGTTAATTAATCAGAATCAAATAATGTTTTACAAAACCAAAATGGCTTAGCTTGAATGAGCTTCTGATGTATCATTTCTGGCCAAAGCTGATTTGATAAATCTATTTATCGTTCAAGTATTACGAAAGCTATGTTGAGTGTGCCTTATAAACATGAATGTCTTAATATCTGGCCAAAGCTAATTTAATTCATTCATGTATAGCATACTTAACAAGTGCATAACTAAAGTGATTGTCTCAATTCTGGTCAAAGCCGATTTGTCACAATCACTTTGCACACATGCTTAAATGATTACACTTCTGCCCAAAGTTGATTGGTCTTCGTTTAAGTAGAATTTTAAGTAAGTCTATTATTTTGATGTTAGTAATAGACAATATCACAGCTTCATAATTAAAATGGTCGTTATTTATGCCTGACTTAGTATTACATGCCCTTAGATCACATTAGTACTTCTTTATTAGTATCATAATTTTCTCATCTTATTTCCACTATCAACACCCAATTGCGTGATTCCACCTTTTACTGGTGATAACTTTGCTGCATGGAAGGACGCTCTCAAGCTTACGCTTGGATTGCTGGACTTCGATTATGCTTTAAGAGAGAATAAGCCAGCGGACCTTACTCCTCAAAGTACTGCTGCTGAGCAGATGATTCATGAAAAATGGACTAGGTGTAACCGCATGTCTCTCATGTTTATGAAGCAGTCCATAAACAATGCAATCAGAGGAACCATTCCTGATTCTGAAGATGTGAAAACCTACTTGGCCTATGTGAAGGTGCAATTCAAGGGAATGTCTAAAGCACACGATAGTACTCTTATTCTCAAGCTAGTGACAACTAAGTATGATGGGAGAAGCGGCATTCGCGAACACATCATGATGATCAATGATATGGCCAATAAACTGAAGGGGCTAGAAATGGAAATCAGTAATGGTTTCCTCGTTCATTTCATCATTACTTCGCTTCCTTCATCCTTTGAAACATTCAAGATCAATTACAACACTCAGAAGGACAAATGTACGATGAGTGAGCTGGTCGCTATGTGCGTACAGGAGGAAGAGCGTATGAGGATGGATCGCACTACTGATGTTGCTAACTTCACCACCTCTAACTCTAAGAAAAGGAAGAACAATCATCAGAGAAAGGATGCTTCCAAAGTCCAAGGGCCCAATCCTAATACAAGTGTGCCTTCCAGCTCTAAGAACTCCTTAGGTAAAATCCACTGCAAGTTCTGTAAAAATACAGGACATATGCAGAAGGAATGCCCTGACTTTAAGGAGTGGCTGGCTAAGAAAAGTATTGATTATTTTATGATACTTGAGTCCTATAATTTAAATGTTCCTGCTAATTTTTGGTGGTTTGATTCTGGTTCTATGGTTCATGTTACCAATTCTACTCAGGGATTCCTTTCAATCCGGAAGCTGGGAAGAAACCAAAGAATGCTTAAGGTTGGGGATGATCGAGAATTAGAAGTGAAGGCCATTGGAACATTACAATTATTTATGGAAACTGGTTTATGTATTAAACTTTATGATACCTTGTATTTCCTGAGGTAACTCGGAACCTTGTATCAGGACCAAAGTTAGACATGGACGGTTTTATTGTTTCCCATGGTCATCACAAACTCTCTATCCTCTATGATTCTGTTCTTTATGGTACTTGTATTTTGGATGGTGGTCTCTATAGATTAGAACTAGACGATGATTTTTCCAAATCTTTGTTGTCATATAACATTAATGAATCAATCACAAAGATGAAAGAGAAACGAGACTTAGAGACTTTATCCATGTTGTGGTATCAACGTTTAGGCCACATCTCAAGAGAATGATTAATCGTCTCATAAAGGATGAAGTCTTACCTCCTCTCGATTTCTCTAATTTTGGAACATGTGTCAAATGTCTTAAAGGTAAAATGACATTAGCGAATAAGAAAGGTGCCACTAGGAGCTCTAATTTATTAGAACTCATTCATACTAACATTTGTGGTCCCTACCAAATCGCTGGCGTAACAGGACATACTTCATTTATCACTTTCATTGATGATTATTCTCGTTACATGTACTTGTATCTTATTAAGGAGAAATCTGAATCTCTTACAACTTTTAAAGATTATAAAGCTGAAGTTGAAAAGCAATTAGATCGTCAGATTAACGTTGTGAGATCAGATAGAGGTGGTGAATATTATGGAAGACATACTGATGTGGGCCAAGCTCCTGGTTCATTTTATGAGTTTTGTAAGGGCCAGGGGATTGTGAACCAATACCCCATGCCTAGTACACCTCAGCAGAACGATGTTGCTGAACGAAGAAACCATACCCTTATGAACATGGTGCGCAGTATGTTAGCCAACACTAATTTACCATTATTCCTCTGGACTGAAGCGTTAAAAGCAGATGTTCATATACTCAATAGAGTTCTTTCTAAGTCTGTCCCTAAAACTCCTTATGAACTTTGGACAGGAAGGAAACCGAGTCTTAGATATATGAAAGTATGGGGCTGCATTGCTGACGCAAAACTTTACAATCCTTTCCTAAGGAAACTTGGCCCTAAAACAATTACATGTTTCTTTATCGGGTATCCTGATAACTCAAAGGGTTATCGTTTCTATTATCCTTCCCATGTCACCCGAATTGTTGAAACCAAACGTGCTGCGTTCCTGGAGGATTTCCAGGTCAGTGGGAGCAGTACCAACTCTTACGAAGAATTGAAAGAAGTACAAGACGCGGGGGGGGGGGGGGGACTCGTCGCTTACCATTACTCCGATTACTCCTCTTGTACCCAATGTAACTACTGCACCTGAAGCTACTGCACCAACTCCAAATTTACCTCTACAATCAGAACCCATTATACCTCATGACGAAGGCACATCAAACGCTCAAAACCAAGACAACGCTGAACCCGATAATCAACTCAGGAGGTCATCTAGGCCCAGAATGCCTACTAATTGGGATGATTATGTTACCTACCTGACTGAAATGGATCCCGTTAAGCTCAATGATCCTATCTCTTACAGTGAAGCCATTAGCAGTGATTAGTCTTCTGAATGGAATAAAGCAATGATTGATGAGCTTGAATCCATGAAGAAAAATGACGTTTGGGATTTGGTAGAATTACCAAACTTTGTCAAACCCGTAGGATGTAAATGGGTGTTCAAAACAAAACTGGATCTGAATGGTAATTTTGAACGCTACAAAGCGAGATTGGTTGCAAAGGGCTATACTCAGAAAGAGGGAATTGATTATTAAGAGAAGTTTTCACCTATTTCTCATAAAGATTCTTTAAGGATCGTTATGGCCCTAGTAGCTCATTTTGATTTAGAGCTGCATCAGATGGACGTTAAAACCGCTTTCCTTAATGGAGACTTAGACGAAGATATTTACATGAAACAACCTTAAGGCTTTAAACCTGAAGGTCACGAGCATCTGGTCTGTAATTTGAAGAAATCCATTTATGGGTTAAAACAAGCATCACATCAATGGTACCTCAAGTTTGATGAAGTCATGAAGAAACAAGGTTTTATGAAGAATCAAGTGGATCAGTGCACCTACCTCAAGATGAGTGGGAGTAACTTTACTATACTTATCCTTTACGTAGATGATATTCTATTGGCAAGTAATAGTTTAGACATGTTGCATGAGTCGAAGCGGTTACTCTCGCATAACTTCGACATGAAGGATCTCGGAGATGCTTCTTACGTCATTAGCATCGAAATTTACTGAGATAGACACAAAGGGATCTTAGGATTATCTCAAAAGGCTTACATAGATCGTGTCCTTACACGTTACAACATGCAACATTGCAAACTCTCCATCGCTCCAGTAGTTAAGGGAGATGTTTTCGGTTCATTCCGGTTTCCGACAACAGAGGTTGAGAAGGAGCAAATGAGCCAGATACCTTATGCGTCAGTAGTCGGGAGCTTGATGTATGCTCAAGTCTGTACTCGCCCAAATATCGCTTGTATTGCTGGAATGCTAGGCCGTTATCAGACTAATCCTGGCCTGGATCACTGGAAAGCAGCTAAGAAGGTACTTCGATATCTGCAAGGGACGAAAGACTATAAACTGACTTATAGAAGACGTGATCATTTAGAAGTGGTAGGCTATTCTGATTCTGACTTTGCAAAATGCAAAGATGACAAGAAATCCACTTCGGGCAATATCTTTATGTTAGCAGGCGGACCTATCTCATGGAAGAGTCATAAACAACAGTTGACCACAACTTCCACCATGATGGCAGAATACATTGATGTTTATAACGCAACCGGTCATGGAATGTTGCTTAGAAATCTGATCACTGGACTCAAAATTGTTAATTCCATTTCTAGACCATTGAAGCTTTACTATGATAACTCAACTACCGTAAGTTTCTCGAACAGTAACAGTTCGACTAGAGCTGGTTTATATCTCGATACAAAATATATGTTCGTATGTGAACGAGTTGAGGAAAATAATCTTTGTATTGAGTATATTAGTACTAAAGATATGCTTGCGGATCTGATGACTAAAGGTCTCCCTCCTAAAGTTTACGAAGAACATGTTCGGAATATGGGATTTAGTCAAGACCTTGTTTAGCATATTGTACTAGCTTATGTTTTATGTTAATGAAATTTCCTTAGTTTGATTTTGTATGTCTCTAATAATATGTTCAACCGGTATAATGGCATATAAACAAATAAAATTACAAATCAAACAAAGGGCTTATGCGTATTTTGATCATGACGATTAGGTTTTAAATTGACGCTATAGTATGACTAATGGGGGTCCTGAGTCGCATGATGATTCAACGGCTGTATTTCTCTGCTATAGTTCTTGGTTTAAGGCTAAAATGAGTGTTAACTCCTGATCAGGCTTATCTAATACTCATAGTGAATGATTACTCGGCTAAGTGGGAGAATGTAAGATTAAATATGTTATGATTTAATATTTAATCTAGTAGCCATTATAATCATTTACATTATATAGATCAAAATATATAATGACCTATTAAATAATTAGTTGGTAATTGTTGATGGACCATATTACCCTTATTAACTAATTAGGTTTCCTCTTGGGTGCATATATAAGGAGACTTATGTAGAGGTTAAAGGGTTACACACATAACCTAATCACTAATAACATCATTCGACCTCCTCTCCATAACCGAACACCCTATTCGGTTTTCATCATCACCATCATTAGATTGCACCCTAAGAAGGAACCAGGACATCCTGACAAATGTCGAACTTAATGGCTGCATCTCTGACTGGATTCTCCACAGCCCTGTCTGCTCTAACATGTATATTTTCATGTTTTCCATTATGCTTAAAACATAACTGATCAACAAACTAAACAACACTCGAAATTCATAGGTATACTACTTGGATCCCCTCGATCTCCCCCGTGTCCACCGTCTCTACCATGGACGTTTGTTGCCATTCCTTTAATAAAAATATAATAATAAACACACATACACATACATACATACACATAGATACTAGAGTAAAAAAAGTATCATACATTAAAAAATATAAATGACAAGCATCCAGTAATGGTTTAAAAACATCATCATTCATTCGGAATCATCACTACAATAATGTGTGTCTACAAGATGATCATCAATGTCGTCCTTGTGATCACCTACTTTTTTTATCTCATCTGGCGACTTTGATGTGCACACAACTAAACATGTTTATCTACGGGTGAGAAAATTAACCGTCACAACTAATAATCGAACCATAACCGATACAACTGAACCGATTTTAACCAATAACCAACATAACCAATGGTTATGGTTATGAAATTTGTTTAACCGACCGAGTGGTTATGGTTATGAAGCTTTGGTTAACCCATATAGCAAAACCGAACCGAACTTATAATGTTAAGTCTATGTAATAGATTTTCGTTTAACACTAACCATGTAGAGGTTTTTAACTAAGATAAAAGTATGTATGTAATAAAATGATCTTAATGTAGGTGCTATTTGTTTTGATAAAAATTGTACTTCTAATAAAAGGCTTCTATATTTTTTTTTTTTTTTTGCTAAGAAATTTCTTACTTAAGTGATCTCATATTGGTAGTTTAACCAAAAAGTATAGTCTTGGTTGTCTTATAAAAAAAAGCTAAGTCTAACATGGTTGATTCCATCTTTTATTATGTACACCCATTGGCTTAAAAGTTTTGAACTTTAGACGAAAGTTAGTTTTAGTTGAAGTTTTTGGTTAATAACCGAAATAACCATTATCGAATTCATAACCGATTAACCAAAACTAGCAGTTATGGTTCTGGATAATGATTAAAACTGACCCTTGCACAGCCCTATGTTTATCCACATCACTTATAACCCATTTTAGATTGTTCTTTTGTTGATTTTGGTAAATTTGTTCCGAATTTGTTTAAATCGAGCCACAAAATGACAAAATAAGTAGAAAACCAAGAATTTGTCATCAAACATGACCAAGCACAGGTCGTGTCCACCAGGCACACCCCGTGCCCCATCTTCGATAACGACAAAAAGACTCTTCTACCCCACAAGAAGCACTCAAGGAGGAACATATCAAGGCTAAACTTCTCCGGGGTATGGAGAAACAGTTGGTGCCAAAGGAAGACGGAACCTTGTACTTCATGGGACGTATTTGGGTTCCACTTTTTGGCGGTATTCAAGAGATCATTTTTGATGAAGCACATAACTCAAGATACTCGATCCACCCAGGATCGGACAAGATGTATCAAGACTTGAAAGAGTACTATTGGTGGCCTAACCTCAAGGACGACGTCGTTGCCTATGTTGGAAAGTGCCTAACATGCGCAAAGGTGAAGGCCGAGTACTAGAAACCCTCGGGCTTGCTGCAACAACCCGAGATTCCCATTTGGAAATGGGAGCAAATATCTATGGATTTCATAACGAAATTACCCAGGACCCCCAGATGTAACAACCCTCGAGTCAGAAATGCAAAAGAAATATTCGCATTTGTTCCAGTAGATCTCGAGGACGAGCTCTAAATAAGGTGGGGAGAATGTAACAACCCTCGGTAAAACCGACACCCTCAGTATATTTTACGCCACCCTATTATATTTTAAAATATCCTTATGTGTCTTATATTACGCCCCATATGTGAAAACCGAGCCCGAAATACAATATAGTATTTAAAGAAAATATATAAAAAAAACTTAATTTTAGGGTTGAGGCGGGCCGCGTGAACCCACCCCAAACACCTACGCGGGCCGTATGAGAGTGTTGACCGGACTCCGCTGATTTCTTTAGTTCAAGCGGGCCGCGTAAGCTTAAGTTTACACCAGCGCGGGCCGCGCGGACTCATAAAACGCGGATACATCCGGTGCTGACACGTGTCGACATCGTGTCAAGCCTAGTGGTGATCCGGACGAGCTATAGGATGACCGCGTGTTGACGCGGGCCGCGTAAGGCTTAGCCTTACCTTACGCGGGCCGCCTGAAAACCAGAATCAGACCATATAAATAGATGGCCTCGGATTACAATTTCCGTCGCTCACATTTCAATCTCAAATCACAATTTCTATAGGAAAGTTATAATACTCGGGTATTATACCCCTAATTAGCGAGATTCTGCTCCGTTGTAAGTATTATAACCCTAGTTTCGTAATAGTTACGCTGCCCGATTGATTTAGGGTTCCGTAACAACTATCGTGGTTCTGCCCGACGTAGTTGTTGGAATGCCGTCTCGGGGAGGGTATCATTAATAATTTCAAAGGGTTATGATACTAACCAATGTACATTTGTATAAATTATAAATTATATCCAGGAAAACCTTACAAGAAGCCTAAGATAGCAATGTGAGTTTATCCTCTTTTTGTTAATCTTTTTGGTAATGTTTTACCAAACCTTAAATATTTTACTATGAAATTTAGCAGTGATTGAGTCTTTGTAGTTCTTCAATTACTGCCGGTATGTTGGGGTTTTGTATACAAAATGTACTACACTGTGAGTAGTAAGTCGGGATGACAATACGTTACCATTGGACAATGAGTTAGCCAATGGGTAATATGACCCACAAGTCAGTGAATTGATAGTAGCAAATGGAGTAATTGTGTAGACATAAACAATGTGATCGCTCTCAATACTGTTCACTGTGACTTTTTATTTAGACTTGATTAAACTGGGATTCACTCACCAGTATTTCCGACTGACAAATGTTTTTAAAACACGTTTCAAGTAACCCAATGTGACAGCTAATTAATAAAAAGCCAGCTGAAGAGCACTGAAGGCTTGGGGATAATGTGGCTATAAAAGTTACTAAATAAACGGTGTTTTAAATTGAAAGAAAATATGGTTCATCCCTATAAATGTATTGTAATAAGAAACTTGGGTTTTACCCATGTGATTATTAATATTAAATGAGGTGGTTTTACTCTGATAAATATTTCCTAACTACGATCCTGATGTAAATTCCGCTGCAAGATTAAATAACCCTGATACCACCGAAACTCTGTGATCGCGTCCGCCCGTTCCCGGGATTCAGGGATCGAGGGTTACGACAAAAGTTGGTATCAGAGCCTAGCCACCGGTCTGAGCCAAAGAAGTGTTCTGCTGACACTTAATTTCTATATTTTGTGTTAGGAAACAAAATTACGGAAATACGTGCATAACTGTATTTATTTGTTATGTGTTATTTGACTATCTGTTAGTTTTCAGTATGAGTGATCAAGGACCATCAGATGTGAATCGTCAGTTATCTGATTCACCTAGGAGTGAAGGTACATCATCACACCCTGCCCTTTCAGGGTATACTGCTGATCAGGAAGACGGGATATTTGCCTTTAGAGCTCAATCTGAAGAACCATTTCCTAATAAGAAACGTGGATGGTTCAGTAAAGAAGATTTTGCTCGTAGGAAGAGAATGTGAAAACTGCAACAGCAAAGGGCTTTAGCAGCTATTAAGCGAAAGACAGATGCTCATACTCAGGATATGCTAAATAGAAGCCTAGCTAATTTCCATATCCTAGCTACAACTGCTACTGACCCAGGTCTGGAACAACTAGTGGAGATGCACAAAACCCACAAAACCCAGAACGACCCATGGAGATAGAAAATCAGGAAAACCAAGTGGAGATGCACGACTTTAACCCAGAAGAAATCCCTAGGGTACCTGCACCAAACCCCCTAGACCCGAACTATGACCACTTGTGGGACAATAATAGGGACTTTGTGCAACGTTATCCTATCCAGGATTATCCACCCATACAAAACATAGAAACTTACCCAGGTATGGACCCTTTAGACCCCTATTATCAAAATGATTATATTAGGGAGATATTAGAGGATCCTTACCAATTTCAGGAACTGTCACCCCCATATCAGGAACACGCACCCCAGATTCCAAACCCAGACCGAGAACCTGCACCCCCAATGAGTGCAGAAAACGTTCAAGAACTTAGGACTTTTGGGGAGGAAATTTTAGAGAGCAGTGAGAGAATGCGTCAGGTGGGAGAGCGTCTCGTATGGAAATACGATGAACGTAATATGGATTTTTGGATAAATCCATATCCGTGAATGAGATGGTGAAACGATGATAGTAATAATATTATAATAATAATAAAATAAAAATAAAATATGTGTGTACGGATGCATAGTATTATTAGTGTAATTTTCTTTCTCTTGGTATTGTAATCTTTATTTCTGTACTAGTGTGTAATAGACACATAGTATATGAAAATAGAGTACAAGTCGCAATGATCGACGGTTTTGGTTAACTTGTGTGTCATGTGATTAACTATATTACCTATTATTTGTGATATTAATACGAGGTAAATGTTTAAAATTCAGATGGCCAACGAAGGAAATCAAGAAAATCTGAATAACGATAACCAGAGTAACATTAACGTGGTTAATGATAATCCGAGCATCAATAACAATGGAAACCAAGTGGATAATAGTGCTATCCAACACATAGTGGCACAGGGAATTATAGATGCAATGCCATTTATTCTTCAAACTGTTAAAGATGCTTATAATAAAGTAAGCATAGCAGTAAGCGACCCGTTGAACCAGAAAACAGTGTGAACAATGGACCTATACTTCAATTGCCTATTCCCAAAAGAAGAAGAACCATGTCTTATGCTTGTTCTTATAAAGAATTCTGGTCTTGTAAACCAATGGAATTCTCGGGCAATGAAGGGGCCATTGCAACCTTACGCTGGATAGAAAAGACTGAGGCAGTCTTAAGGATAAGCAAGTGTGCTGAGGAAGATAGAATATTGTTTGCTTCTAATCTGTTTAAGAATGCAGCACTAGAATGGTGGAACACTATCCTCCAGATAAGAGGAAGTGATCAAACCTATAATATGGAATGGGAGGAATTTAAAAACAAAGTAGAAAGGAAATTCTGCCCACCCAATGAAAAGGAACAGATAGCAAACAAATTCCTAAATCTTAGGATGACTGGTGTGGATAGTAAGGGGTATACTAAAATATTCTTTGAATATGCTAGAATAATGCCAACTCTTGCTTCACCAGAACCAGTGTTAATCTCTCGCTATATTTGGGGATTAATTGGAGAGATTAGACACATAGTCAAGGCAGCTAGACCTCAAACCATAGAAGAAGTTGTAGAATTATCAAATACATTGACTGATGAATTAGTCCGTACTAGAGAAGAGGATCAGAGGAGGAATTTAACCCAAAGGCTTACACAAGAATTCCGTTATGGAAATTACAATCGTAGGAATATGGGTTCTACCTCTACAACATACTGCAAGGTCTGCAAGAAAAAGCATTCGGGAAAATGCTCCACTCTCTGCAATTATTGCAAGATGTCAGGACACAAGGAAGAAAATTGCAGGAAGAAAATCAGTAATGGATTATGCTATAACTGTGGAGAAAAAGGTCATATCAGGCCAAACTGCCCAAAATTAGCTCCAGCCGCAGACAACAAGAATACTAAAAATGCTAGAGCATTTATTCTGACTGCGGAAGAAGCCAAGATGATCCCAGACGTTATAGCTGGTATGTTTTTAGTTAATGATATATTTGCTAAAGTATTATTTGACTCTGGTGCGAACCAAAGTTTTATTAATACTTCGTTTTGCAAAATTCTAAATCAGTCATTAACTAAACTAACACAAGAATGTCTAGTAGAAACAGCAAATGGAGAAACTGTTAGGATTTCTGAAATCTTGCAGGGAGCAAACATAGAAATTTTGAATCAGAAATTTATAGCAAATCTGTATCCTATGAATCTGGTAGGATTCGATGTTGTTTTAGGAATGGATTGGTTAATAGTCAATAAAGCCAATATTGTATGTGATCAAAAGTCAATTCAAGTAAATTCATCAAAAGGTAAAACGATCACAATTAAAGGAGATAAGCCTTCTAGGTCCACTAAACTCATCTCTGTGATTAAAACTGCAAGTTGTATAAGAAAAGGTTCTATAGTGTATTTGATTTCTATAATCACTAACACTAAAGGAAAAGAACTAAAAGATATTCCAGTAGTGTCACAGTTTTCAGATGTATTTAGAAGAATTACCAGGACTACCTCCAAACAGAGAAGTTGAATTCAGAATTCACCTGCTACCAGGAACATCACCAATTGCCAAAGCACCTTATCGTTTGGCACCTGCAGAAATGCAAGAATTGAAAAAGCAATTAGATGAGTAGTTAGAAAAAGGATTTATTCAGCCAAGTTCGTCTCCATGGGGAGCACCGATACTGTTTGTTAAAAAGAAGGACGGATCAATGCGTATGTGCATTGATTACCGTGAATTAAACAAGGTTACGATTAAGAATCGGTACCCATTACCGAGAATCGATGATCTGTTTGATCAATTGCAAGGAGCGCGATTTTTCTCTAAAATCGATTTAAGGTCAGGATATCATCAATTAAAGGTATAGGAAGAGGACATTCCTAAAACCGCGTTCAGAATGAGGTATGGCCATTATGAATTTACTGTCATACCATTTGGTTTAACCGATGCCCCAGCTGCATTTATAGACATGATGAACCGAATATGTAAACCATATTTGGATAAATTCATAATTGTTTTTATAGATGATATTCTAATTTACTCTAAGAGTAAAGAGGAACATGCAAAACATTTGCACACACTTTTAAGTCTTTTAAGAAAGGAAAACCTTTATGCTAAGTTTTCTAAGTGTGAATTTTGGTTAGAACAGGTGCAATTCCTTGGACACCTAGTCAATCATGAAGGAATTCATGTAGAACCAACAAAGATTGAAGCAATTACTAATTGGAAAACCCCTGAATCACCAACCGAGGTTAGAAGTTTCTTAGGATTGTCCGGTTATTATAGAAGATTTATTCAAGATTTCTCTAGAATAGCCATTCCCTTAACTAAGTTAACATGTAAATCTGTTAAGTTTGAATGGGGATTAAAACAAGAAGAAGCCTTTAGAATTCTTAAGCAAAGATTGACCCATACACCCATACTAGCATTACCAGAAGGAACGGAAGACTTTGTAGTCTATTGTGATGCTTCTAGATTAGGTTATGGATGTGTATTGATGCAACGCCAAAAGGTTATAGCTTACGCATCTAGACAACTTAAGAATCGTGAAGAGAATTATTCAACCCATGATTTAGAATTAGGAGCTATAATTTTTGCTCTTAAGATTTGGAGACATTACCTTTATGGTAGTAAGTTTACCATATTCACTGATCATAAGAGTTTAAGGTATATCTTTAAGCAAAAAGAGTTGAATATGAGGCAAAGACGTTGGATGGAATTTCTTAGTGATTATGATTGTGATATCCAGTATCATGAAGGAAAGGCAAATGTAGTGGTAGATGCTTTAAGTCGAAAGTATCATGAAAAACCAAGAAAGGTACGTTCTCTTAAATTAAATCTACAAGTTGATTTAAATGAACAAATAAGAGAAGCACAAGAATCAGTAATCAAGGATGATTCTGAAAAATTAAAAGGTATGTTAAAGGAATTAAAACAAGAAACAGATGGAATTTGGAGATTCCATGAAAAGAGAATGTGGATACCTAAATTAGGAAACTTACGTCATCGTATACTAGAAGAAGCCCATAAATCTAAGTATACAATGCATCCAGGAAGTGATAAAATGTACCAGGATTTAAGGAAAAATTTCTGGTGGATAGGAATGAAAAAGGACATAGCAACTTATGTTTCTAAATGTTTAACTTGCTCACAAGTTAAAGCTGAACATCAGAAACCCTCAGGTTTGTTACAGCAATTAGAGATGCCAGTGTGGAAATGAGAATTAATAACAATGGATTTTGTTACTAAATTACCCAAAACTAGGAAAGGAAATGATACAATCTGGGTAATTGTAGATAGGCTAATTAAGTCAGCTCATTTCTTACCAATGAAGGAAACAATTAGTATGGAACAATTATCTAAGTTATATGTAAATGAAATTGTTTCTTTACATGGCATTCCTTTATCAATTGTTTCTGATAGGGATAGTCGATTTACCTCTCATTTTTGGTCAAGTTTCCAAAAGGGAATGGGAACCAAGTTAAAATTGAGCACAGCTTATCATCCTCAAACGGATGGACAAAGCGAAAGGACAATCCAGACAATGGAGGACATGCTTAGAGCTTGTGTAATTGATTTCGGAGGTAATTGGGACGATCACTTACCTTTGATAGAATTTTCTTATAATAACAATTACCACACAAGTATCAATGTTGCACCCTTCGAAGCACTTTATGGACGAAAGTGTCGAACCCTAGTATGTTGGGCAGGAATCGGAGAAAAACAACTATCTGGACCTGAGATAGTGCAAGAGACAACCGATAAGATTATTCAAGTCAAGGAACGACTGAAAGCCGCACGTGATCGACAAAAGAGTTATGCTAATAACCGACGCAAGCCATTGGAATTTCAAATAGGAGATAAAGTATTGTTGAAAGTCTCTCCTTGGAAAGGAATAGTGAGATTCATCAAAAGAGGAAAGTTAAGTCCCAGGTATGTTGGACCTTTTAAGATTATTAGAAGAATAGGACCTGTGGCCTATCAATTACAACTGCCAGAGGAAATGGCAGGAATACATGATGTGTTTCATGTATCAAATCTTAAAAAGTGATTAACTGATGAATCACTGATAGTACCTCTTAAGGATATAGAGGTAAATGAACAACTCAAATTTGTAGAAAGACCTCTACAGATTGAAGATAGGAAAGTTAAGAATCTCAAACACAAGAGACTAGTTCTAGTCAAAGAAAAGTGGGATTCCAAAAGAGGACCTGAGTACACATGGGAGCTCGAGTCAGAAATGCAAAAGAAATATCCGCATTTGTTCCAGTAGATCTCGAGGACGAGCTCTAAATAAAGTGGGGAGAATGTAACAACCCTCGGTAAAACTGACACCCTCAGTATATTTTACGCCATCCTATTATATTTTAAAATATCCTTATGTGTCTTATATTACACCCCGTATGTGAAAACTGAGCCCGAAATACAATATAGTATTTAAAGAAAATATAAAAAAAACTTAATTTTAGGGCTGAGGCGGGCCGCGTGAACCCACCCCAAACACCTACGCGGGTCATATGAGAGTGTTGACCGGACTCCGCTGATTTCTTTAGTTCAAGCGGGCCGCGTAAGCTTAAGCTTACACTAACGCGGGCCGCGCGGACTCATAAAACGCGGATACATCCGGTGCTGACACTTGTCGACATCGTGTCAAGCCTAGTGGTGATCCGGACGAGCTATAGGTTGATCGCGTGTTGACGCGGGCCACGTAAGGCTTAGCCTTACCTTACGCGGGCCGCCTGAAAACCAGAATCAGACCATATAAATAGATGGCCACGGATTACAATTTCCGTCGCTCACATTTCAATCTCCAATCACAATTTCTGTAGGAAAGTTATAATACTCGGGTATTATACCCCTAATTAGCGAGATTCTGCTCCGTTGTAAGTATTATAACCCTAGTTTCATAATAGTTACGCTGCCCGATTGATTTAGGGTTCCGTAACAACTGTCGTGGTTCTGCCTGACGTAGTTGTTGGAATGCCGTCTCGGGGAGGGTATCATTAATAATTTCAAAGGGTTATGATACTAACCAATGTACATTTGTATAAATTATAGATTATATCCAGGAAAACCTTACAAGAAGCCTAAGATAGCAATGTGAGTTTATCCTCTTTTTGTTAATCTTTTTGGTAATGTTTTACCAAACCTTAAATATTTTACTATGAAATTTAGCAGTGATTGAGTCTTTGTAGTTCTTCAATTACTGCCGGTATGTTGGGGTTTTGTATACAAAATGTACTACACTGTGAGTAGTAAGTCGGGATGACAATACGTTACCATTGGACAATGAGTTAGCCAATGGGTAATATGACCCACAAGTCAGTGAATTGATAGTACCGAATGGAGTAATTGTGTAGACATAAACAATGTGATCGCTCTCAATACTCTTCACTGTGACTTTTTATTAAAACTTGATTAAACTGGGATTCACTCAACAGTATTTTCGACTGACAAATGTTTTTAAAACACGTTTCAGGTAACCCAATGTGACAGCCAATTAATAAAAAGCCAGCTGAGGAGCACTGAAGGCTTGGGGATAATGTGGCTATAAAAGTTTCCAAATAAACGGTGTTTTAAATTGAAATAAAATATGGTTCATCCCTATAAATGTATTGTAATAAGAAACTTGGGTTTTACCCATGTGATTATTAATATTAAATGAGGTGGTTTTACTCTGATAAATATTTCCTAACTACGATCCTGATGTAAATTCCGCTACAAGATTAAATAACCCTGATACCACCGAAACTCTGTGATCGCGTCCGCCCATTCCCGGGAGTCAGGGATCGGGGGTTGCGACACCAGAGGCATGAGATGATATGGGTAATAGTCGATAGACTGCGGAAGTCTACGCACTTCCTACCGTTACGGGAAAAGGATAGTACAAGAAAGCTTGCCGAACTGTATCTCAAGGAAATTGTGGCTCATCATGGAGTGCCTATTTCGATAATTTTAGACAGAGACGGTCGTTTTGTATCAAGGATTTTGCAATCTTTTCAACAGGACTTTGGATCTCGCCTAGATCTAAGCACGACCTTCCATCCACAAACCGATGACCAGAGTGAACGAACCTTACAAACACTTGAAGACATGCTTCGTGCATGTGAAATGGACTTAGGCGGCAATTGGGATACTCACATACCCTTGATTAAGTTTTCATATAACAACAGTTATCACAGTAGTATACAAGCCGCACCGTTCAAAGCACTTTATTGTTGCATGTGTAGCTCTCCGCTATGTTGGGCGGAAGCTGGCGACAAACAATTGATCGGCCCTGACTAGTCCAGGAAACGACCGATAAAAACTTTCAGATCCGAGACCGTATCAAGGCGGCTCATGATCGACAAAAGAGCTACGCCGACCGAAGACGAAAGCCGTTAGCTTTCGAGGTAGGAGACAAAGTCTTCTTAAAGGTCTCGCTTTGGAAGAGTGTAGCGAGATTTAGGAAGCGTGAAAAGTTAAATCCACGATATATTGGACCGTTTAAGATCTTGGAAAATATTGGTACTGTTGCTTATAAATTAGAGCTACCGAAGGAATTTAATGGCGTACATGATACGTTCCACGTGTCGAACCTCACGAAGAGTCCAACACAAGAAACGGTTATCATCCATGCGAATGAGGTACACATTGACGACAAACTCCAATTCACTGAGGAACCAGCAGACGTTATGGACTGGAAGGTCTAGAAAACAAGGATAAGCCGCATCAAATTGGTCAAAGTCCGTTGGAACTCTTGATAAGGACCCAAGTATACTTGGAAACGTGAGGATCAATTTAAAGCCAAGTACCCCCAATTGTTCGAGGAAACTCCTGCAAAGGATAACTCAGCTTGAATTTCAGGACGAAATTCTTTTAACGAGGGGAGTATGTGACAAACGGCACAAATCCAGTAACTTCTGTACTATTTTAATAATTATTTATTGTCTGCAATTATGTGTTTAACGTCAACATTATATGCTTGCAATGAGAATCAATCACGATCACATCTCGCGCTTCCGCCTCTGAGCGGGTGTGGCTTAATTAGACCCTAATCCTACGCTTTTCTACTTTGGTTTATAATACAAGATTGTATGGACAGTTAATCATTTTCATTCTTGTAATGTTCAATCTTATTTAATTAAGTTTGTTAATGTTTTTTTAAAGCCATGTTTGGCTAAGCTCTTCCAATCACTTGGGGAAACAATCCCTTAATGACTATTTAATTAAAGTTATGGATAACTTAAAGGTGTTTATAAATGATTATAAGTAAACCAATCACCACAATGAAAGTTAATTTTGAAAATTCTTAAAAACAAATCGTTAATCTTGTGTTTGTTGTTTCAAACATTCATGTTTTCTATTCCTATTTAGTAAATAACATCTTAATCCCTTGAAAAAGGCTTAGAGGTTATGTCAGGATTTCAGGTTTGGTAATTCTTGTCTAGCGTAGAGAGATTGTATACTTGAAACGCAAGGACTTGGTCCAATTCATCTTCATGATTACTATTGAGGAGATAGCCCCAAATATCCATAGTGGTCGGTGGGCTAGATCCCTTTTGTAAGATTTTTACTTAATAAATTAATTACAATATTGCAGATGGTCATCTCATGGCTTATTTCAAGTATTGTTGAGGGTAATGATACCCATAAAATGGGGTCATCTCATCTTCTATCATTAACACACACATCTTTTGCTTTCTTCAAATAATGACTTTAGGGGGTTGTCATATAACTTAGTGATTGTGGCTACTTTCCGAAGAGGCATATGATTCCGGGTAGGGCTACAAACGAACCGAACGAACACGAACAAGACTTTGTTCGTTTTCGTTTGTTAAGAAATATATGTGTTCATGAATTGTTCATGAACACCTACCGAACAAGATTTTATGTTTGTTTTCGTTTGTTAAGGAAATGAACTTGTTTTTGTTTGTTTGTTTGTTAAATTTAGGCAACGAACGAAAACGAACGTTGATGCACATGAATAGGTACAAACTAATGTTCATGAACACAAACGGAAACAAATGAGCACAAACAAGTATTCATGAGCAGAATATATAATACAATGACACTTATTAAATATTTTATTTGTTGGAAATATTGAAGTATATAAATAAAGTATAAAAACTAAAAACACTAGTGAACTATCAAACACGTTACCGACGTTCACGATCATAAAAGAACAAACACGGCCTCTGTTCATGTTCGTTTGTTTAGTTAAACGAATGAATTTCTTGTTCATGTTTGTTTGTTTGTTTAATAAACGACCGAACACAAACGGACTTCCCGCCGAACGGTTCACGAACTGTTCACCGAACGTTTGGTTCATTTTTAGCCCTAATTTCGGGTCCTAACCAAAAACCATTTCTTTTTTTTTTGAATCGTGATCTTTTCGAAGACAATAATAAACTAGTTATTGACGTCGTCAAGGGCGTAATGAACCTAAGTGATTCGTTCTTATAAATGAAAACTATATTTTTACATATTTTATTTTTACACTTCTTAAATATAAAAACAACACAAAATCTCTCTTTTTTGGATTTAACTAGAGGTTTACAAGATTCTGGTAATGAAAACTCTTGTTAGGCGATCTCGGTATCTTGCATGTGTTATATTACGTCAACGATGGTAATGAAAGATCTTGTTAGGCGATCCCGGTAACTTTCCCTAGTTGTGTGTATTTAATTAAAAATTGTTAAACATTTATATACACTCAACATCGTGTCAATATTCATTATCTTCTTCACCATCATCAGTGAAACTTCCATCATCCACAACCAGGGGTTAGGACTTGAGTCACCACCTAGGGAAAGTTACCTAAGACAACAATCAAGTTGCAATGAAATGATTAAGTATCTTGTAAGACATACTCTTATCATTTTTTACTCGTGCACTTGATTCACCAACTTCAAACCTTGAGTCGACAACCAAGTTTAAATCAGAATGTCGTACAATACATCCATCTCAGTAACACCGTTGATTCTTGGATGATCCCAAAGTTTTTGATGATCAAAGTTTTCCAAAACCTTCCCATTTTCGTTTGTTTCCAAAGGATCTTGAAGATAGAACACTTGTTGAGCTGGTGTGGCTAAAATGTATTCAAGTAATACGTAGACAATCTTGTCAGTGTCCGTTCGGTTTGTTTGCGAACCTAGTTGTATGATATGTTTGAATACTACATAAAGTAATAAGTTTTGAAATCCATTAACAATCCTAGTAAAGTTCATTACATTTTGCGTACTTTGCGATTTTCACAAGGCTTTCAATACGTTCGATAAATTGTTCAACGGGTACCAGATTGTAAAATTCTTGAAATCAATCAACCCCAAGCAACAACCACGATACAGCTTTCAATTCCCAAAATCTGATGTGCAAGAGCTTCATAGGTATAGATAGCTGATGACGGGGGTAGCCCAAGACCAAATAAAATGACTAAAACACATGAATGCTTAAAAGGTTAAAAGGTTCAAATGTTAAAAATCCAGGAGTTGAGATAAAGCAACACGTGAACAGTAAATGGTCACATCCCTGATTGCTTCACCAACTTTCCCAGTCGCAAAAGTAACACAAGTCCACAGAGCACAGTCTTTTATCCGCAGGTCAAAAGGCTTTAACCCCTAAAAGGGTAAGTCCCCCACTGCAAGCATGTTCACTAGTCAAACAACTTCCTCTTTGAGCCAAGGTTTTTCCTATAAATATGACACTTCATTAAGTGTGAAAAACATTCTAGATCAGCTCTGATTCCAGGCGAATCTCTGGTCATTGTTTTTTAGTACTTGTTCCATACAAGTCACTCTCCATCACATTCAACACACACATTCTTATTGCTCCCACATCCGAGACTGATGACGGGGCTAGCCCAAGACCAAATAAAATGAATTAGACACATTAAAGCTTAAAGGGTTAAAAGGTTCAAAGGTTGGAAATCCGGGATTTTAGATAAAACAATATGCGAACAGTAAGTAGTCACATCTCTGATTACTTCACCAACTTTCCCAGCCGCAAAAGTAACACAAGATCATAGAACACAATCTTTTATCCGAAGATCAAAAGACTTTAACCCCCAAAAGGGTAAGTCCCCCACTGCAAGCATGTTCACTAGTCAAACAACTTCCTCTTTGAGCTAAGGTTTTTCCTATAAATGTGACACTTCATTAAGTGTGAAAAACATTCTAAATCAGCTCTGATTCCAGGCGAATCTCTGGTCATTGTTTTTGAGTACTTGTTCCATACAAGTCACTCTCTATCACATTCAACTCATACATTCTTATTGCTCCCACATCCGAGACTAAATACACTTCAGTGGAGGATCCCGAGCAAACAACAAAATCAAACTAGTGAACCTCTCTCCACGTCTTGCAAACGTGGGGGGACCCCACGACCTGCGTTAGGCAAAACCGAACCCTTCAACCCTTTTGCCTAACCAGCCTTGCTACTAACACTGGTCTATTATCTGTTGCATCAACAAGTTGGCGCCCACCGTGGGGCTACGCCACTAATTTTCTTCAAAAGGACCTAGTAGTGTAGCTCCATCCTCTTGAAATCACCATGTCAGAAAGTGAGTCCCCGGGAGAGGTGAATCAAGTTCCAAATACCTCTACCCCAAGCATTGGCTAAGCTCATGTGGTTATACCATCGTCTTTCTCGACACCGTGGAGCACTCCCGAGTTTCTCATTTTCCACACTCCAACTCCATCTAGATCAGGGGTCCCTTCCCCTAATGTCGGTATCTCAAACACCCCCTCACATGTCGAACTTACCCCTGAAGGGGTCGCCAACAATTTCCTGGTGTTAAGGTCTCTCCTCAACCAATAAGTGAGTACGGAGATAGACAAGGGAGTGAGGATTCGTTTGGACTATGACGAACCCGAATCGACTCTATCTCCTGGACCCCCCATCCCTCCTTTTGCAAACTCGGAACCTTCTGCATCTAGGGATGAGGTTGGTCCCAGTAATCCTCCTCCAAATCCTAACCCATACCTGTACACGAGGCCAAATCCAACAACATTTCCCCTTTTCTCTTCCTAACAGCTACAGCGGTGCTCCGCTAGGGCACGAGCTAACTTTGGACCAGCTCCTACAATCTCTAGTAGCAAGCCTTCCACCCTCAACAACAACTTCATGGGAACAAGTGTCACGACCCACGACCCGGTTTGACCCGTTTCAGGAGCCGCAGCAGAAAATACTGCGGTATTTATTTAATTGAGTTTTACAGCGGAAACAGGATCGCTTAAAGCTAAAATTTTTCCCCGATTATTTTATTTCACAATTCGGGATAAAACCCCGATAATTTACAATAGTAGGTTTTTACTATAAAAGCGTGATATTACAAAATCATTTCTTTATTTTATATTGAGCCACTATCTTAAGCTTGAAATGCTCCCCAGCACTTTTCCTGAATTACAACAGATCACCTGAAACATGTTTGAAAAAGGTTTTGTCAGCGGGAAATACTGAGTGAATCATTCTATTTTGCATAATGATGCATAGTTATCAATTACAGCATAAGAGCGATTACAATGGCTTCTATCTTATTTTTATCTGGCATTCTGTCACAATGGTGACAAGTCACAATGGTGACGATGGTCATACCACTATTTAGATCAATGAACCTAAATAGTGACGATTATCCCTGTAGGTCAATGAACCCAACAGTGATTATCCCAAGTAGATCAATGAACCTAACTGGGTGAGAATTAGTAATGTGCACAATACCCCACTAACCAATAATTCAAGATATCCACGACTTAGTCCCTGTAATTATAACCTTGAAAATAATTTGAGGTATTGTAAAATATTTGATAAAATAACTCACAAACTGTGAGAAAAGAAGAATGACTCACATTGCAGATTTATATGGGCAGAGCCTGGCTTACTGATTAGCCTTTTATCCTAATTTCAATAACAAGCACACAATTTTGGAATTAGTAATCAATCCAGCATTTACGATAACTCACGAGATCAAATTCTCACAATGAATGTCAAAATGAAATACTTTGTCCATCGAATTAACGATGATCCATTGAATTAACAATGAACGACAAGGTATAATACTTTACCCATCGAATTAACGATGATCTGTTGAATTAACAACGAATGATAAAGTATAATACTTTACCTATCGAATTTAACGACAATCCGTCAAATTAATGACGAACGATAAAGTATAACCCTAATGTGGGCGGCACTTAAACATTCATTGGATATATTGATCGTCGGAAAATGAATCGTAGCAGCGATTGTGCTAATACCCTGTTTCGTAGCAGCACCCCCTCTCTAATTAGTGTTTTGTGTGTGTTTGGAGAGTAATTGGACGATAACTCAGAGTGAATTTGAAGTTTGAACGTCGTTTTTGTGCCCAGAATCAAGTGCCAATGTTCTGTATTTATAGTTGTAATTTGGACATGCTAGCCTACCTGCTTGACATGCTAGCCTACCTGCTTGACATGCTAGCCTACCTGCTTGACATGCTAGCCTACCTGCTTGACATGCTAGCCTACCTGCTTGACATGCTTATGGACCGTAAGCAGTATCCCTTATGGTCCGTAAGGGACACCTAATCACTATAGACTTGCCACGTGTGGGACTAGCTCTGATAACTTGACACCTTCTGAAAAATTCGAAGTGGCCAGCACGTAATTGTAGATAATTATCAACTAGGGTTTCCTATTGGTCAAATTAATTTAATAATTATGACTTTTGATGAGAGTCGTTACATTCTCCCCAACTTAATAAAAATCTCGTCCTCGAGATTTACTGGAATAATTGAGAATACTTTCTTTTTCTTTTTGATTCCAGTTCCCAAGTATATTAGGATCCTGTCTTTGAATCCTACTTTACTTAAACTAATACTATTTGTTTACCTTTACATCTTAGAAAGGTACTACCAAAAATTCATCTGATAGACATTTCTTGAATTCATGAAATATATCATGTATTCCAACTAACCTTCCTGGTAGTTGTAAACTATAAACAACTAATCCAATATGTTGAATTACTGGAAATAATCCTACATGTCTTCGGACTTAGTTTTCCTTTCTTACTCCTTTCCAAGGAGATACTTCCAATTATATTTTGTCTCCAACTCGAACTCCAACGGCTTTTATCTATTATCTGCATAATTCTTATGACTATCTCTTGCCGTTTTCAGCTTTTCCTTTGTGATACTAAATATCATAGTTGTAGTCACTTAGGATTTTCATTCATTTCCTTCGCCTCAAATTCTTTTTGCCCAAAAATATATATCTTAAATTTTTATAATCCATATAGATAGTACCCTTACTTCCATACGGATAATGTTTCCAAATCTTAAGGCAAAAATTATGGTTCCTAATTATAACTCATGAGTGGTATAGTTTTCTTCGAACTTTTTCAATTGGCTTAAGGCATACGCAATTACCTTTTTGCGTTGCATTTAAGGAATATCCAAACCCTAGCTTTGAAGCATTACCGTATACTTAAAAATCTTCTGTTCCTTCTGGTAAGGCTAGGATTTATGTTTTTATATCCTAAAAACTTCTTCTTCTCTAATCAAACTTAACCATTTTAGAGGTTAACTAATTTAATGATATAGCTATTTTGAAAATTCCTTAATAAACTGTCTATATTACTAAACCTACAAAATTCCTAATTTCCATTGCGGTTTACAAAATCTTCCATTTGGTAATTACTGCTATCTTAGCAAGATCTAAGTGAATACCTTCATGATTCACCATATGACCTAAAATTGCACTTCAGCTAAAATTTATTCTTCAAAAATTTTGGAGTAAAGCTTTTCTTTTTCTTAACAACCAATATTGTGCTAACCGATAAGGTTCCCTGGCTTATCAGTAAAATTCCTGGAATTAGATGAATTTTAAATTCTATCTCCATGTAATCCAGGTAAATCTTCTGGAACTATATCTGGGTATTCGAAATTTACAGAAATTTCCTTAAATTCTGTATCTTTAGTATTAATGATATTTAAAATCATATATACTATTCCTTTGCCTTCGTTCATAATTAGCAATTTCCATTACTGATATGAACTTCATAAACTTACATGGTTTATCTCCTGTAATCATAATTACTTCTCCGAAGGTTGATTGAATTTCTAAGAAATTCTGATCACAGATAATGATCACAACATTGAATTCAACTAATTTCATAGATAATAGGGTTGCAGAAAACTTATAACTTATTTCTATGTTCTGCATAACCTTATTTATTTTAACTGAATTCCCATCTGTCGTTTCTAATATAGAAATTTATCTAATGCTGGTTAACGGTAAGTTAAGAGTTTGGCAGAGTAAAGTATTTATAAAACTTTGGTTTGCACCAGAGTCAAATAATACTTTTGTGTAAACGTTGTAAGCTAAGAACATACCGGCTATCACATCTGGAATTATCTCGGCTTCTTGAGTAGTCAGCTGAAAGGCTCTCGCATTCCTTTTTGCTCCTTCTGACGGTTTGGCTTGATTGTCAAATAGTTTATTTAGTTTTGGACAATCTGGCCTAAGATGTCCAGTTTCTCTACAGTTGTAGCAAACTGAAAATTTCTTCCTCCTACAGTCTTCTTCTTGATGCCCTGGAATCTTGCAAAAATTGCAATATCCTTTGCATCTTCCAAAATGCTTCCTTTTGCAAAAATTGCAAAATGGACTAGTAGAAGATTGCCCATTCCCTCCTTTCTTGAATTTGTTATGGTTACCCGAACTGAATTCTTAGGTAATCTTTTGGGCTACTTCCTTCCTTCTATTTTCTTCTCTTGTCCGTACTAGCTCATCAGTCATAGTATTGGCTAATTCTACTGCATCATCAATTGTGCGAGGTTTCGCAGCTTTGACGATATTACGGATCTCGGAAATTAATCCCCAAATATAACGAGAAATAAGTACCGGCTCTGGCGAAGCCAGGGTTGGTACTACTCTAGCATATTCGAAGAATGTCGTAGTATACCCTCGACAATCTACATCTACCATCCGGTGGGTTAGAAACTTATTTGTCATTTGTTCCTTTTCGTACTCAGGACATAATTTTCTTTCTACAAAGCTCTTAAATTCTTCCCAGTTCATAGCATACGCCATCCTTCTTCCTTTTGCTTGTAACACCGTATTCCACCATTCTAGCGCCACTTCTTTGAAAAGGTTTGATGTGTACATGACCTGATCATCCTGAGCACATTTACTTATGGCAATTACTGCCTCGGTTTTCTCTAACCAACGCAGTGCCGCAGTCGCTCCTTCATTTCCTGCAAACTCAGTGGGTTTACAAGCAAGAAATTCCTTATAAGTGCAACCAGGCGTTACAACTTTCCTTTTCTTAGGGAGCGGAGCTTGCCGTGGTTCATTATCATGATTAACATGATTACTACCTCCATTTATGCTATTACTGAAATTATCTTCAGAAATGCGTTTACTAGGAATAACTTGTTGAGGTTCAATTGGATTTTTAATAGCAGCAATAATTGCTGGAATAGCATTGGCTATCCCTTGAGCAACTATTCCTGGAATAGTGTTGGCTATCCCTTGAGCAATGATATTTTCTATATCTTGCCTAGTCACATATTGGTTCCCCGATTGTTGCTCAGATTGATTACCCTCATTAACTGGTTCATTATTAGCGTTTTCCATCTGATATCTATTTTATAGATACATAATTAGTATAAAGGAAATAATTCAATGTCACAATTTAGTTGCACATAATCACATAAACGAATATACAAACAAAATTGTAACTTTTCTAATATTTCCTTATATCATGTTTCTATATACACCCGTTTTATTATTTATTTTACACATACTGATTTTACTATTACTTTTACACAACCACCGTTTCATAATCCCCTATCCTTTATCAGATGATGTTCTAATAATGGCGTTTCTTCTCGTCGTATTTCCGGGAGATTTGTCCCAAAGTCTCTTGGATTCTATTCCCAGCATCCATTTTGTCAAAATGATGAAGTTCAGTCCTATTCTTGTTACTTATTGGTAAATTTGGTAAAGGTTCTGGATGGTACTTAGGAAAAAGCCTATAGGGATGGTTTTGTAACAGTATTTCATTATCCAACCATTCGTTTATATTCCAGTTATTTGAAGAATTTGGAATAGATGGTTCTAAGTTCATAAAATTATTTTCATTACCAGGTTCAATAGTATCATCGTTTGCCATTATAAAATCTAGTTCTTCTTGAGATGGTAACTCTTCAATTTGCCTAGAGCTTTCCCCAATTTCCATTTTCTTAGGCTTAGGTTTCTCGAGAGGTAAAGCGTTAAATTCTATAGGTCCTTCTATGTCTGGAATATACCTATTAAAATCTCTGGAAACTTCTATTCTTACTGGATAGAGATTTAAATTCTGAAGGGCTTCCGACAAATCACTCATGCTATTTAACAAAATACACATAATTATTAAATCATACTAAAATTTTATAGAACAACTTTTTAAATAGTATTTCATATTACCAAAACAACTAAAAATTAAAACATACTAGGTTTTATTTGTAATTTATTTATAAATTTTCTAGACTGTAGATAATAAAAATACTAAACTTTAAATCTGGATATTTAAAGATTTATATTTACTATTTACAGTGATTAACATATCAAAATCTATATACTAAATAAGTATGATGACTTAATTTATATATATTAACTAGTCATTATCATGGTGGATATTGGTTAGTGCTGCCTTGTTTAAGCATAGGTGATCAGTCCATGCCTAACTAAGGCTAGGTTATCCAATATATGCCTTTGATAATAACCTTAGTATTTAAAAATAATCTTAATACTACTATTATTAATATATTATTATTAATAATAAAATTATTAATGATAAATAACTAAACAAAAATTTTAAATAAGAGTATACTTCAAACATAAAAAATATAATTTCTTTACCACAATATAGTAATACTATATTAGTTAATTCCATATATTAATCAAATAAATTTATAATATTTTTTTTTTCGATTAACGATGATAGAGCAACAAATATTACAATATATATAAAAATATGCCCATATTAAAATTAACAAATAGCCAGTTAATAAAACACATAATCATATAATAGTAATCAGGAAAAATTAAGTATTTCTAAATACTTAATTAGCTTAACCCAGTGGCTCTGATACCACCTTTTTCTTTCACGACCCACGACCCGGTTTGACCCGTTTCAGGAGCCGCAGCAGAAAATACTGCGGTATTTATTTAATTGAGTTTTACAGCGGAAACAGGATCGCTTAAAGCTAAAATTTTTCCCCGATTATTTTATTTCACAATTCGGGATAAAACCCCGATAATTTACAATAGTAGGTTTTTACTATAAAAGCGTGATATTACAAAATCATTTCTTTATTTTATATTGAGCCACTATCTTAAGCTTGAAATGCTCCCCAGCACTTTTCCTGAATTACAACAGATCACCTGAAACATGTTTGAAAAAGGTTTTGTCAGCGGGAAATACTGAGTGAATCATTCTATTTTGCATAATGATGCATAGTTATCAATTACAGCATAAGAGCGATTACAATGGCTTCTATCTTATTTTTATCTGGCATTCTGTCACAATGGTGACAAGTCACAATGGTGACGATGGTCATACCACTATTTAGATCAATGAACCTAAATAGTGACGATTATCCCTGTAGGTCAATGAACCCAACAGTGATTATCCCAAGTAGATCAATGAACCTAACTGGGTGAGAATTAGTAATGTGCACAATACCCCACTAACCAATAATTCAAGATATCCACGACTTAGTCCCTGTAATTATAACCTTGAAAATAATTTGAGGTATTGTAAAATATTTGATAAAATAACTCACAAACTGTGAGAAAAGAAGAATGACTCACATTGCAGATTTATATGGGCAGAGCCTGGCTTACTGATTAGCCTTTTATCCTAATTTCAATAACAAGCACACAATTTTGGAATTAGTAATCAATCCAGCATTTACGATAACTCACGAGATCAAATTCTCACAATGAATGTCAAAATGAAATACTTTGTCCATCGAATTAACGATGATCCATTGAATTAACAATGAACGACAAGGTATAATACTTTACCCATCGAATTAACGATGATCTGTTGAATTAACAACGAATGATAAAGTATAATACTTTACCTATCGAATTTAACGACAATCCGTCAAATTAATGACGAACGATAAAGTATAACCCTAATGTGGGCGGCACTTAAACATTCATTGGATATATTGATCGTCGGAAAATGAATCGTAGCAGCGATTGTGCTAATACCCTATTTCGTAGCAGCACCCCCTCTCTAATTAGTGTTTTGTGTGTGTTTGGAGAGTAATTGGACGATAACTCAAAGTGAATTTGAAGTTTGAACGTCGTTTTTGTGCCCAGAATCAAGTGCCAATGTTCTGTATTTATAGTTGTAATTTGGACATGCTAGCCTACCTGCTTGACATGCTAGCCTACCTGCTTGACATGCTAGCCTACCTGCTTGACATGCTAGCCTACCTGCTTGACATGCTAGCCTACCTGCTTGACATGCTAGCCTACCTGCTTGACATGCTTATGGACCGTAAGCAGTATCCCTTATGGTCCGTAAGGGACACCTAATCACTATAGACTTGCCACGTGTGGGACTAGCTCTGATAACTTGACACCTTCTGAAAAATTCGAAGTGGCCAGCACGTAATTGTAGATAATTATCAACTAGGGTTTCCTATTGGTCAAATTAATTTAATAATTATGACTTTTGATGAGAGTCGTTACAACAAGCTTTGTCTGTACTCCCCTTGGCACGAAGTGCCGCTATGAGCACTCCTTTAGGAGTTAGTTACCTAGTTGCACCTGGAAGCCTTCAAGGCTTCAACCTTATGCCCCAGATTATGGCCAGCTTCCCGTGGAAGCACTTTATGAATCAGGTGTTGGCCACTCAAGGGAACAATAATAACAGCAGCAACATGGGTGCAAGGGTTGAGGAAGATTTGGCCAAGCCTTACAAGCCAAGTAATCTCTCGTGCTTCTCACAGTAAATAGCCGATTATGATTTTCAAACGAAGATCAAGATGCCATCCCATATCAAGACATATGATGGGACTGAGGATCCGGAAGATCACCTTCAGATCTTCACTTGTGCCGCCAGAATCGAGAAATGGTCAAATGCTGAATGCTGCCTTATGTTTATGCAAACTCTCAGTGGTTCAACCCGGATATGGTTCAACGATTTGCCTGCCAGAAGCGTTCGAAGCTTCGATAACCTAAGTAAAGGGTTTTTGGCCAATTTCTCACAGCAGAGGTGATACGTCAAAGATGCTACAGAAATCTTTCAGATAAAAAAAAGGGATGACGAAAGCCTTCGAGAGTTCATTGAAAGGTACAAGAAGGAAGGTCTCACATACGTAGGGGCAGACGAAAAAATGAGAGTGGCTGGTTTTATGAACGCCATTACATCCAAATATCTCAGAAGAGATTTCAACAAATCCCTGCCCAAGACCTTGGAAGAAGCTCTCGAAAGGGCTGAAGCCCACATCAGAGGAGAGGAGGTCGTAGACATTAAAGAGCAAAGAAAAAGGGGATCAAGCTGGCGAGGCAACAGCCCGGTTAGGAAAAGGGGAAGCTTCCATTCCTATGACAGACGCCAAAAGGGTTCAGATCAGCGAAGGCCTGGAGGCCGGAACCCTTCCAGCAGAGAAAAGGGCATAAGCTTCACACCCCTCACCAAGACCCCTCAAGAGATTCTTGCCACAGAAGAAGTAAAGCAAAGCTTTCGACCTCCAAGACCTCTCCCCAAAAGCAAGAGGAATGAGAATTCCACCCAATTCTGTGAAAAGGGCCACCATACTAATGATTGCTTTCAATAGAAGAAGAGAATTGAAGAGGCCGTCAAATCCGGGGAACTCGCTCACTTGGTAAAGGGGGTGAGGGACAAGATGGCCGAAGGAAAGGGCAAGGAAGTGAACATGGTGGATTTTGACGGAAAGGTTCCTCACAAACGAAAGAGGTTGGAAGCTTGGGAGCTTTAGTGTGTTTGTTTCCCTCCAAAAGAGAAGAACCCACTTTTAAACCCCCTTGTGGTTGAAGCAACTGTGGGCACCCTACAAACAAACAAAGCATACATAGACACTGAGAGCAGCCACCGAAATCATGTTTGAAAAGTTCTTCAACCGTTTGAGCAATGAGGAACGTTCGAAGCTTCAACCCTCTGGAACCTCCATAAAAGGTATTGCGGACATACCCCTCAAGCGTTTAGGGCAACTAACCTTTGATGTCCGTTTCAGCGAAGGCAAGATGGAAAGAGTTCAACCTCTCACTTTTGTGGTCATAAATATACCTTCAAACTATGATGTGATCATAGGTAGACCAGGGCAGTGTGCCTTCTACATGGCTATTTCTGTCGGTCGTGGCACTGTCAAATTTCCCACCGATATGGGGATTGCAACCCTTAAACCTACTTAAGAGGCCTACATGGTTGAAGGTGAAAGCTCCAAGAATGAAGAAGACAAGCAAAGGTTGATCATAAATCCTAAGTATCCTGAGCAAAGGATAGGGGTAAACCCAAGCCTTTCACAAGAAACACTCTCATATCTCGAAAAGCTCTTCGTACACTATAGTGATGTCTTTGCCTGGTGCCCGGAAGATATGACGGGTATCCCTCGAAGCATTGCTGAGCACGAGCTAAGAATACCACCTAATGTCAAGCCTGTTGTCCAAAAGAAGCGAAGTCTAGCACCCGAAAGAAGCTTGGCTGCATGCCAAGAGGTTGAAAAGCTTGTGTCAGCCGGCATTCTCCGAGAAGTCAAGTATTAATCCTGGGTTGCAAATCCAGTCATGGTTCGAAAGCCCAATAACTCTTGGAGAATGTGCATAGACTTCAAAGACTTGAACAAGGTTTGTCCTAAAGATTGTTACCCATTGCCAGAAATTGATCTCAAGGTTGACTCCCTCACTGGTTACCCTTTCAAGTGTTTCCTAGATGCTTACAAGGGTTACCACCAAATTCTCATGAAGGAAGAAGATGAAGAGAAAACTGCCTTTCACAAGGATAAAGGAATCTTTTGCTATCAAAAGATGCCTTTTGGTCTCAAAAACGCGGGTGCAACCTACCAACGCCTAGTTGACAAGCCTTTTGCTAGTCAAATTGGCAGGAACATGGAAGCATATGTTGATGATTTGGTCATCAAAAGCAAAACGGAATACCAAATGCTTGATGACATCCAAGAAACCTTCAAGAACCTAAGGAAGGTCAATATAAGACAAAACTCAAAGATACAAACCAAGTCATGAAACTAAAGAAGTAACCAGAAGCCTCGAAGGCATCAAGCTACATACATAACAGCCAGAAGCCTTGAAGGCTTGAAGCCAACCAAGCTGCCTTACCAAACAGGCACAAACACAAAAAAACATAACACAAGGCAAGTAGTAAAAGCTTAATAGCATAACAAAGAAAGTCTTAACAGACTCCCAAACATCCAAACAAAGTTAAAGCAAGCCTTCGTAGCTTGCAAACCTAGGAAATTGTTCAAATGGCCATCCAGGCCTAATCACCACCACATAACAGGAACCTTAAGGGTTCCTGCGAAACCTAAAATTGTTTAAGTTAACATTACAAACCATAAATTGTTTTAAAGGGTGCTAAGAAAACTACGAATATCAAGCATCAACGGAAGGCTTAGAAGCTCCAGAACTCTTACCTTTAGCCTTTTTGGTCATCTTGGACTTCTTAGCCTTCGAGCCACCATCACCATCGACTGCTGAACCCTCCAAGCTTGCATCTTTGGCAGCATCAAGCTCTCCCGAGAAGGTATCCTCGCTATCTCCTGAATAGGAACGTTTCCTTGAAAGGGAAACAAGTACTTCGGCACATACCTTGTTATTAAGACCACCCGGTTTTAGTTCCTGCAAGACGGAGGGGGGCTTACCAAAACAAGCTGCAACCTGGCTCACATACGGATAGGTCAGCCTTTCCATCTGCTCAACAGAACCCTTGAAGACCTCAGAAGCTTCAGGACGGTACAAAGGAGATTTTTCTAAAGGGTGACTAGATTCATTAATCTTGTAATCATCAATGAGACCTTGATATTTCCCCAAGTTGAGCAGTTTAGTATAAACTTCACCAAGAGCAGAATTGAACTCTTTAGAGTGAAGAAGGTAGGTAACAACTTGGTGGAAACCTTGCTCAATAAGCCACTGGTCATCACCAGTGGCTTGAGCAACCAAAACCTTCAAGCCATCTTTTTCTTCATCAAAGGCCTTCTGTTGAACAGGCAAGGCCTCCCTATCAACTTTTAGCTTCAACTGGTCAGCTTCGAAGCTTTTCTTGAGATCACTTACTTCAATCTCGTGCCTTCTTGTCAATTCACCCACCTTCTTCACCCAAGCCAGCTCCTTCTCAGAAAAACCATCAATTTCTTTCTTCATAGCAGCCACTGAGGCTTTCATCTTCATATGACGGGTATCCCTCGAAGCATTGCTGAGCACGAGTTAAGAATACCACCTAATGTCAAGCCTGTTGTCCAAAAGAAGTGAAGTCTAGCACCCGAAAGAAGCTTGGCTGCATGCCAAGAGGTTGAAAAGCTTGTGTCAGCCGGCATTTTCTGAGAAGTCAAGTATCAATCCTGGGTTGCAAATCCAGTCATGGTTCGAAAGCCCGACAACTCTTGGAGAATGTGCATAGACTTCAAAGACTTGATCAAGGCTTGTCCTAAAGATTGTTACCCGTTGCCAGAAATTGATCTCAAAGTTGACTCCCTCACTGGTTACCCTTTCAAGTGTTTCCTAGATGCTTACAAGGGTTACCACCAAATTCTCATGAAGGAAGAAGATGAAGAGAAAACCGCCTTTCACACGGATAAAGGAATCTTTTGCTACCAAAAGATGCCTTTTGGTCTCAAAAACGCGGGTGCAACCTACCAACGCCTAGTTGACAAGGCTTTTGCTAGTCAAATTGGCAGGAACATGGAAGCATATGTCGATGATTTGGTCATGAAAAGCAAAACGGAATGCCAAATGCTTGATGACATCCAAGAAACCTTCAAGAACCTAAGGAAGGTCAACATGAAGCTCAACCCCGAAAAAATATTCATTTGGTTTCGAGGAAGGAAAGTTTTTGGGACACATTATGGGAAAACAAAGTATAAAAGCCAATCCAAACAAGCCACCAAGAAGCAAAAAAGAGGTAGAAAGTCTAAATGGGAAGCTTGCAGCCCTAAAGCGTTTCACCTCAAAATTGGCTTAAAGGTCGTTACCTTTCTTCAAAACGCTCAAGGGATACTCCGACAAGAAGGACTTCAAATGGACTGATGAGGCTGAAGAAGCCTTCAACTAGATGAAGAAACACCTAGCTTCTCTACTTGACATTGCAGCCCCGGAAACGGGAGAATTGATCTCGGTGTACCTTTCAATTGCTGAAGAAGCAATAAGTGCGGTCCTCACCATTGAACGAGACAAAGTTCAGGTACCCATTTATTTCTTCAGCAAAACTATAAAATTGGCAGAAATCAAATATCCTCCTTTGGAAAAACTTGCTTTAGCCCTAGTCCAAACGGCTAGGAGGCTTCAAAGGTATTTCCAAGCACACCCCATACAAGTGGTCACCGACCAACCAATAAAAAGTGTGCTTCAAAAACCGTAGAATTCAGGGCGATTAGCCAAGTGGGCTGTTGAACTCGGTGAACATAACATCACCTATGTTCCCAGAAAAGCCATCAAAGCCCAGGTCTTGGCTGATTTTATTCTAGAAGTCCTAAAACAAACAACTGCTGAAGTAAAAACAGCTGCCACTGAACCTTCAGACCTTGAAGCCTGGAAGCTTTTCACCGATGGGGCTTAAAGCATTGAAGGGTCAGGGGCAGGCCTTATTCTAATCAAGCCGGAAGGGTTAGAATTCACGTATGCTCTTCGATTTGATTTCCAGACCACCAACAACGAAGCTGAATACGAAGCACTGATAGCTGGCTTAAGGTTGGCTAAGCCAATGAAGGTCCAAAAGCTTGAAGTCTTCTTGGACTCGTTGTTGGTGTCAAGCCAAGTGAATGACAGTTATGTTGCAAAGGAACCTAACATGAAGAGGAACAAGGAAAAATCCAAAGAACTGATGAACACATTCCAAACGTGTACCATCAAACAAATTCCCAGGTCTAAAAACAAGAAAGCTGATGCTTTGAGTAAACTCGCTTCCCTCACTTTTGCCCACCTCACTAAAAAGGTGTTGGTAGAAGTATTGAAAACCCCATCAATTGAAGAACTGGAAGTTCAAGATGTAATCACCGAAGAAGGTCCCAATTGGATGACTCCAATCAAGAAATTCCTTAAAATTGGTGAATTGCCTGCTGATCAAAAAGAGGCTGAAAGGGTTAAAATCAAGTGTAGACAGTACGTGTTGCAAGGCGAAATCCTCAACAAGAAGGGTTACCTTGCACCCTTGCTGAGATGTGTTGGTCCCGAACAGAGCCAGTATTTGGTCAAGTTCATGAAGGGATATGCAGAGCCCATTTAGGAGCAAGAACGGTGGTTGCCAAACTAATGTACCTTGGGTATTTTTGGCCATCCATGCACCGAGACACCACTGAGCAACTAAGGAAGTGTGATTCCTGCCAAATTCATGCACTAGTCCCGAAAAGTCCCAAGCATGATCTTGTCCCGATAACCTCAGCATGGCCATTTTATAAATGGGGGATGGACATCGTTGGCCCATTCCCACCAGCCAAAGGTGGATTAAAGTTCTTGTTAGTAGCCATAGACTACTTCACCAAGTGGCCTGAGGTTAAACCACTTGTAAAAATCACGGGCAAACAAGTCATTAACTTCGTTTGGGAGAACATCATTTGTCGCTATGGGTTGCCAGGAGTGCTTGTTACCGATAATGGAAAGCAATTCGCTGAGAATCCTTTTAGCGTTTGGTGCAAAGAATTCAGAATAGCTCATGTTTTCAGCTCAGTGGCATATCCACAATCAAACGGTCAAGTTGAAAGGATGAACCAAAGCATAGTTGAAGAAATCAAAGCCAGATTGGGAAGATATGAAAGCAATTGGCTTGAAGAACTACCAAGTGTTCTATGGGCCATAAGAACAACAGAAAAAACAAGCCACAAAAGAACACCTTACAGCTTGGTGTTTGGATCTGAGGCCGTGATTCCAGCTGAAGTAGGAGTCGTAACACAAAGAACAGTCAACATGGATCCCGAAGCAAACCAATAAGAGACCATGTTGAACTTACAACTCCTAGAGGAAGCACGAGACCAAGCTGCAATCCAAGAAGCCAAGTACAAACAAACGATGGAAGCCTATTACAACAAAAGAGTCAAATATGAACGCTTCAAGCCAGGAGATCTTGTGCTTAGAAACAATGAGGCTAGTAAGAAAGAGAACCAAGGAAAACTTGGCCCAAAATTGGAGGGGCCATATACAATCCTTGAAGCACACAAAGGTGGATCCTATAAACTAGCAGACTCAGAAAGTAAAAGGCTTCCAAGACACTGGAATGGAAAAACCCTTAAGAGGTTCCATGTGTAATCAAGAAAGATTGGTTTGTATTTCACAAAGTTGTATTTCAAGAGTTGATCGCCTTTTGTAACACAATATCTCTTGAATGAATTATGATGTTGAATCAAATTTGTCTTTCTATCCTAAAATCAGGTTGAGAACCTAGCAAGAAACTCCATGGCAAGGACCATGTAAGGGGATGAGCTCCCAGGCCATATCGCTCAATAGGTTCAAGGGTTAAATGAACCTATATAAGGGGTGAGTTCCTAAATCAATACAACTCCATGAGACTTATTATTAAAAACAAAGTTTTCTCATAGACGGGTCTGAACAGCCTACATCAAATGTTCCTTAAGCCTTAGAAAAAATATCGAAAAATAGGCTTACGAAATAAAACCAAACTAAGAAAGATGATGAATAGGATAGGTGCTATGTCTTCTTGTTAAAAATACCAAGGCTAAGTGACTGCAGCACTGAACCCTTTAAGGTATAAAAACATAAAGACAACACAAACCTAACAAAGACAAAACCACAAAGAAAAGAAATAATCTAAGGAACGATACAACAACATGAGCAAAAAGGTTACACATAACCCAAAACTCAAAGATACAAACCAAGTCATGAAACTAAAGTAGTAACCAGAAGCCTCGAAGGCTTCAAGCTACATACATGACAGCCAGAAGCCTTGAAGGCTTGAAGCCAACCAAGCTGCCTTACCAAACAAGCACAAACACAAAAAACATAACACAAGGCAAGTAGTAAAAACTTAATAGCATAAAAAAGAAAGTCTTAACAGACTCCTAAACATCCAAACAAAGTTAAAGCAAGCCTTACTAGCTTGCAAACCTAGGAAATTGTTCAAATGGCCATCCAGGCCTAACCACAACCACATAACAGGAACCTTAAGGGTTCTTGCAAAACCTAAAATTGTTTAAGTTAACATTACAAACCATAAATTGTTTTAAAGGGTGCTAAGAAAGCTACGAATATCAAGCATCAACGGAAGTCTTAGAAGCTCCAGAACTGTTACCTTTAGCCTTTTTGGTCTTCTTGAACTTCTTAGCCTTTGAGCCACCATCACCATCGACTTCTAAACCCTCCAAGCTTGCATCTTTGGCAGCATCAAGCTCTCCCGAGAAGGTATCCTCGCTATCTCCTGAATAGGAACATTTCCTTGAAAGAGAGCCAAGTACTTCGGCACATACCTTCTCATTAAGACCATTCGGTTTTAGTTCCTGCAAGACGGAGAGGGGCTTACCAAAACAAGCTGCAACCTAGCTCACACACGGATAGGTCAGCCTCTCCATCTACTCAACGGAACCCTTGAAGACCTCAGAAGCTTCAGGACGGTACAAAGGAGATTTTTCCAAAGGATGACCAGATTCATGAAGCTTGTAACCTGCAATGAGACCTTGATATTTCCCCAAGTTGAGATGTTTAGTATAAACTTCAACAAGAGCATAATTGAACTCTTTAGAGTGAAGAAGGTAGGTAACAACTTGGTGGAAACCTTGCTCAGTAAGCCACGGGTCATCACCAGTGGCTTGAGCAACCAAAGCCTTCAAGCCATCTTTTTCTTCATCAAAGGCCTTCTGTTGAACAGCCAAGGCCTCCCTATCAGCTTTTAGCTTCAACTGGTCAGCTTCGAAGCTTTTCTTGAGATCACTTACTTCAATCTCGTGCCTTCTTATCAATTCACCCACCTTCTTTACCCAAGCCAGCTCCTTCTCAGAAAAACCATCAATTTCTTTCTTCATAGCAGCCATAGACGCTTTCATCTTCTCTTTCTTCTTGGAGGCTTCCTCATACTCCCGCATACCCTTAGCAAAACGGGTAACACCTTCAGCCAACAGGGCTGAAAGGTTGCAGGAACTCAGCATCATTCTTGAAATAAGATGATCAGCCTCCAACTCAGAAATTTCACTTCGAACACCGAGAGGAGCAAAGTGGGGCAAGGCTTCAGCACAAACAGCCGGATCTTTGAAACTATCTCCAACTTTTACCCCCCAATTGGGAACATACACCTCTGCAGCCTCTAAACCTTCGAAGCTCTCAACACTTTTGGCAGACAAACCCTGGATGGTAGGAGTGCTACCTTTCTTAACCAACTTCTTCTTCTTGCCGGAAACAACCAACTCTTTCTCCTTACCCTTTGACATATCAACCTCAATAGCCTGCTCTGCTGATATGTCAATATCATCGTTAACATCAATGGGCTCCGAACCAGATGGCTGATCAGCACATTTCGAATAACGTTTTGAGCGACGAACAGAAACTTTGGAACCTGCAGCTTTGGTAAAACCTTTGACACTTGGGACACTCACGTAGCCAGAACCCTCAAACCTATGATCGGATCCCCTGATAACCGCATCCTCACCCGGAGTGGCAGCAACATCATTAAAGGCAACGTCGGAAGTATCATCACTCTTGATAAAATCGAGTGCAGATATGACTGCAAAACAAACATAAAACGTGTAAGCAAACAAGAAACAAGAACATAACAGCACAACAAAAATAAATGCATACCCTGCACGTCTCTTAAAAGCACCGGGTCCCGATCACGTTTTTCCCACAACTTACTGAGACCCAATAACACCAACAAATGCTCAGGAAAGGGACGAAGCCTTGAAGGGCACTCCCTAAGAGTTTCTAAAAAACGAGCATTTATATCAAAGGCAGAAGGTTCAGGTTCATTCAAAACGGCAACCGGGTGCCTCGAAACAAGTTTAAAAGGAACAATTTCCTCGGACACCCAGAAAAACCGGTCCTTCCAGACACCAAGGGTAGAAACCATAGACGAAATCAAGCAAGTGTCAACTTGAGACGTCTCAAAGGTGAACCAGTCACCATTCTTAGCCAGTCGGAAAAAACGACGGAACGATAAAAGAGTTGGGTCATTCCCAGAAGCCCGGCACAGAACTTCAAAGTGTAAAACCCTAGCCATGCCATGAGGGTGAATCTGACCGAAAGATATGCGATAATACTCCAGGATATTCAAAACAAAGTTCGAAAATGGGTGACGAAGGTTAGAAAACTTGAAATGGCGACAGTATAGAGCAATGGAACCAGGGGGACATCTATCGATTGAAACGTCACAAGCCGGTGTAACCGGTTTAAACTTCGTCCCTATTCCCCATTCCATACAAAACAAATCGACCTCCTCTTGAGTCGTTCGAGAAAACGATTTCGCTAAATCCTTACGAGCACCCATGATAATAGAAAATAAGAAGAAAGTAAGCAATCGGAACTAACCTGATTCGAAAAAGGGGAAACTTGAGGAAAAGAGAGCAAATGATGTTCTTCTGTGAAAATAGATGTAAATTAATGAATAGAAAACAATATATATAAACGGAGGAATTAAAACCGCCGCCTGACAGAAAAAGAAAGCTGCCACAAGTCATATCAACTGTCTTGTCAAATTCAAAAATCAAAAAGCTCAACCGTTTTCAACCCTTCAAGCTTCGAAGCCTTTAAGCAATACAAATACATGTGTAAAAGTCAGAAGTCTTTGAGCTCATTCCCAAAAACCTCTGACTTGGGGGGCTGATGACGGGGGTAGCCCAAGACCAAATAAAATGACTAAAACACATGAATGCTTAAAAGGTTAAAAGGTTAAAAATCCGGGAGTTGAGATAAAGCAACACGTGAACAGTAAATGGTCACATCCCTGATTGCTTCACCAACTTTCCCAGCCGCAAAAGTAACACAAGTCCACAGAGCACAGTATTTTATCCGCAGGTCAAAAGGCTTTAACCCCTAAAAGGGTAAGTCCTGCACTGCAAGCATGTTCACTAGTCAAACAGCTTCCTCTTTGAGCCAAGGTTTTTCCTATAAATGTGACACTTCATTAAGTGTGAAAAACATTCTAGATCAGCTCTGATTCCAGGCGAATATCTGGTCATTGTTTTTGAGTACTTGTTCCATACAAGTCACTCTCCATCACATTCAACACACACATTCTTATTGCTCCCACATCCGAGACTCAACACGTTTCAGTGTAGGATCCCGAGCAAACAACAAAATCAAACTAGTGAACCTCTCTCCACGTCTTGCAAACGTGGGGGGACCCCACGACCTGCGTTAGGCAAAACTGAACCTTTCAACCCTTTTGCCTAACCAGCCTTGCTACTAACACTGGTCTATTATCTGTTGCATCAACAATAGCAATAAGCCAATAACCAATATGGTGTCCACGTGCAATTATCTGAAAATTTTGTGTGTTTAGACCGCAGAATGTAAGGCACTAACATCAAGTTATTACTGACATGGGAGGAATACCAACAAAACATGTCCAAGTTCCCATCCCAGAAAAAGTGGCTTGAGATTACAACCTTCAACACTTCTTTCATAGTGTTTTGTTTTCTATGTTTTTCCCCACCACTTTTGTTTTTTTTCTTTGGTCAATTTTCCACACTTCTTCGTAACAAACGATAGTCATGCATTATTGGACAAAAAATATTTTCTACAACAATCAAATAATACTATATATGTTAATATATAGATATATATGTTAATATATAGATATTGTAACCCAATGTTCTTGTTAACAATGCTGAATTGAATGGGGATGTATATTCTTAATCTTACCAAGGGATCACTGATTTCAGTGGCGAAGCTTGAGATTTCCGATCAGGGGGTCGAAAACGTATTTTTACCACGCTTTACTCCCTCTAAAAGAGCTTAAGTAGTTTAATATTTTTACCATTTGTTATTGTTTTCTTATAAAGTTGTTATAATTCTGTTACATGCACAAATTTTTTAAGAATTAGAAATAATAAAGTTGAATTTTTCATGAAATATATCATTATTAAATCTATTCAGACAGTTAAAACAGTTATATGGTAAAATATAATATAGATTATTTTAGTAATTATTATTAATCATAGTTATTAATCAGTTTAATTTTGTAAATAATTAATATTAGATAAAAGTAAAAGGTACACACGAATAATATTTCTTTTTCGATATTCACAAGTCCTTTTAATATTCAGAAGTCCATTTTAATATTCACAAAGTCTCGGTGCAGGTGAGATTTAGAGCTGGCATATCGTGTATACCCGTACACGATAAGACACGACACGATACACGAACACGACACGATAACTTATCGTGTCCTTTTTTTTTCAAACACGAACACGATATACACGAAAATTACCTGTTAATACCTGTTAACACGACTGTTCGACTGTTATACACGAAAATTACCTGTTAACACGAACACGACATGCTATTTGAGAGTTACAGAGGGAGTTTAGGGTTTTATTTTTTTTTAATTGAATGAGAAATGAAAATAGAAAGGATTTAAGGAACCCACACACATATGGCTGATGAGTTTTATTTAATTTAATTTCTTATCGTGTACTAACGGGTATTAACAAGTAAACAAGTATTTAACCTGTTTATACACGAACATAATCAAACATATTACCGAACGTTCACGAACGCAATCGAACGAACAAGACTTGTGTTCGTGTTCATTCACTAAGCTAACCGAACGAAATTTTTCGTTCATGTTTGTTCGTTAAGCTATTCGAACGAACATAAACCCACTTCCTATCGAACGTTTCACGAACTGTTCATTAAACGTTTGGCTCGTTTACATCCCAACTCAAGACAGTTATTTTATCTTAAATTAAAATTGCCTCCTAAATGCCATTTTATGTTTATCTAAAAAATTATGATAAATTTCTAGAAGAATTATTTTTCTAAATCATTTCCAGTATAGCAATTTATCTCAGCTCGACAAAAGCTAGAGTCTCTGCCCTTTGGACCCTGCTCCTAGGGGCGCTAGTTCTGGACCCCCGCTAAGGAGGCGTTGCCCCCTTAGAACCCCACATAGCTAAAACACTTAGAATTATAAACAATTTAAACAGGTGTGTTCTACCGCGCCTCCTAACTTGCTTGATGTGTGTCATACTTCACTTGGTCTCTATTGTTGATTCAAGAAATAAGAGCAAAACTTATGATGGGTAATATCTTTTGAACCGTAGGTCACACATACGGTTGAACCTTTGAATGACCGTATCCTCTCTAGGTAAATTTCAAGAATCAACAAAATGCTCAACAGTAGCAAATCAATGACGTTAATATGTCTACTATCAAATATAAAATTTGGCTCTCTCATGAGTTTTTATTAATTGCTCAAATTATCTATGTAAACTAGGGGTGTGCATGGGTCGGTTTTGACCAAAAACCATAACCATAACCATAACCATAACCGCGAAGTCGGTTATTGGATAACCATAACCATAACCGATCAGTTATGGTTATTCGATTTTTATGGTTATAGCAGATCGGTTATGGGTGGTTAACCGTTTATTTAGCTTAGCTAAAAATAGCTTAATTTTTTTTTAACATGAAATAAATTGTTATTGCATATTTGTATATATTAGTATATTACATAATATTAAAAAATACATATAATCTATAATATTAGTACCAATTATTATCGAATATTCAAATAAAGTGATACGATACATTCCATAAGTTCAAATAAACATTCAACTAAAACCACAAAATGATATGAAAAACCGATAAGTACTAAAAATCTTCAGTCGAAAACATAAAATATTAAAAATATGGTGAAAAGTCCTAAATCCTACAAAGATTTATTAAATGTCGGTTCGGTTCGGTTATGGTGGGTATGGAAAAAATGATAACCATAACCGACCCGCTACTTTCGGTTTTCAAAAAAACCATTAACCGACCCACCGGTTTTTTATTTGGTTCGGTTTTTTCGGTTCGGTTTTGTCAGGTAATTCGGTTATGGTTCGATTAATTCGGTTTTTTGCACACCCTTAATGTAAACAATTCCCATAGCCATTGCCTACTGGATTTGGTTTTGTTTTTTAATGTAATAATAATTTATACACTAGCACTTTCTGCGTTCTTTTTTTAACGACATATTTCTTTACTCTTGTGTTGTTTGTGTGACTTGAATCCAAGTGCTTCCTTTTAAGATGTTTAAAGGTATTGCCTTTGACAATGGATCACCACCACCACATTGATGCACTTTCTGCACTTTAATTATTTATATTTGTATCGCCAATACTTTAATCAAGTTTTTTTCCTTAACCACTTTACGTTTTTACCCCTAAACTAATATAAAGTTTCGGCCCCTAAACTTTAATAATTCTTTTTCTTTAACAAATTTATGTATATATCCCTGACTTTAATAAGAGTAACATTTTGAGTGTGTAACGAATTTTCTATTACATGATTTTTTTTTGGGTTTCATTTTTACATCAACGCTCCACACGAATTATACGTTTCGACGTTAATTTTCATAACATTGTTTGTAAGCCATCCGGTTGTATTACACTTTTTTTTAAACTGCCCGGCTCTCATATTTAAATACACAATTACGATGTGTTTTTATCTACATTTAAATTGACACGCTGTAATATGTAGCCGTCGTGTTTATCTTTATATATATTGTGATGTAAATTTTGTTTGAATTAATAGGTTTTCGCATACAATGACGTAACTTTTTTTGTGACTTTCGAATATAATGTCATTGCGTGGTTTTTTTTATCGTGATGTTTGTAATTTGCTTATTTTTATCTACGTTTTGAAATCACGGTGAAGCGCAGGTGATAACCCACTAGTAAATAATAAAACCCCTAAAGGTTTAATAAACGATTTTTAAATGGTTAACCGAGTCTAGGAAAAAGATGATCTCACGACCCCCGACCCCACCATGGATGGAATTGGGAGCCGCGGCCAGCCAAGTGGTACCGGTGGTTATTTAGAAAAGTAGCGCAGCGGAAATTTCATCAGGACCGTGAGTTAGGAAAAATACCAGAGTTTAGAAAACATCGGATTTTATTTATTAATAGATGAGATAAAACCATGTTTTGAAAGGTAGCTTTAATATGTGATAAACCCGAATACATAAAACAATTTTTCTTAATTTAATTTAATTGATAAATTAAGCCACTTCTGTAAGCCTTTTGGTGCCGTATCCAACTCTTATTCCGATCTACTGTAATTACCTGAAACGCGTTTTAAAAACATTTTGTCAGCATGAAATACTGGTGAGTTCATTCAGGTTTTATAAAATGACACATTAGTTATAAATTACAGCATAAGAGCGATTACAATGGCTTCTATCTTATTTTTATCTGGCGCCGTGTCACCTCCTGGTGACGATGGTCATACCACTATTGGGTCCTTTCACCCAAGTAGTGATGATTATCACTGTTAGGATTTATTAGCCTAACCGTGAGAAATTAGTAATGTGTACAATACCCCACTAGCCAGTGATTAAGATAACCATGACTTAATCCCTGTAATTATAACCTTTGAAAATAACTTGGAGTATTGTAAAACATTATTGATAAAAAGAGAATGACTCACATTATAAGCATGTAGTATTGATTTAACAAGCTTCTTGATTCTACTCCTTCTAATAATTAAGCATATACTTTATTGTTTTGAACCTTCTGATGATTAAGCATCCATTTTGATTGTAAGAGTACGGTGTAGAGTTTCGAGTAGTTAAACATTAGGTTTAACAGAATGGAATACGTATTAGTGTTAAACCAAATCAAACCTAATGATGGTCACGAGATTCGAACCTTAACGAAATTCACAAAGTATAGCACTTTGGCATCCGTTTAACGAAATTCACAAAGTATAGCACTTTGGCATCCGTTAGTTGGTTCTTGAATCGATCGGACAGAATATCGCATCGGTGATTATTGGTTAGAACACCAACGTATAGAGAGAAGAATAGAAGGAATGAGCAAAGGAAATTAATTCCTAGGCTTCCTATTTATAGGTAAGAAGTAGGAAATTTTTAGGAAGTTTCATATAGCTTTTCTAGGAAGTTACCTATACATTTTCTAGGAAGCTTCCTACCCATATATATATATATATATAGGGAGCCGCTAGAATGAGAACCACCACGAGTTATGAGAACCACGAGAACCGCGCCCCGCGGGTGGCCGTCGGCGACGAAATTTTTTTTACACCTAGATCCGTATATTTTAGTGGGGGGTTTAAATTTTCGGTTCAAACGGCGCGCCCGAGGTGGTAGTTTTTTACGCCCAAAGTTTGGTAAAAAAAAAAGAAAAATTAAAAAAATTAAAAAAACCCAAACTTTGGGCGTAAAAAACTACCCCCTCGGGCGCGCCGTTTGAACCGAAAATTTAAACCCCCCCACTAAAATATACGGATCTAGGTGTAAAAAAAATTTCGTCGCCGACGGCCACCCGCGGGGCGCGGTTCTCGTGGTTCTCATAACTCGTGGTGGTTCTCATTCTAGCGATCCCCTATATATATATATATCTTCTTATACCTTCCTTGCACTTCCTTTGATATTATCTATCTCATATATATTTATTTTCATGTATATCTATTTAGGTGTTTATTTTACTTACTTAATTAATCTTACTTAGCTTAATTAATCTTGCTTAGCTTAATTAATCATACCTAACTTAATTAATCATACTTAACTGATTAATTAATGTTACTTAGCTGATTAAGTTTAACTTATCTATTAAGGTTTCTTAACCGCTAAGTTATCTTAACTACTAAGTTTACTTAACCACTAAGTTTTTCTTAACTATTAAGTTTACTTAATCACTAAGTATTCTAGTTTAGTAGTTCCATGGTTACAAGTTCTAATTTCTAGCTACAATGGAACTCGTATTAGTGTATTACTCAATTCAACTTTAACGATAATCACGAGATCAAAACCCTCACAACGAATGACAAAGTATAGCCAAATATTGGCCGCACTTAAACATCCATTGGATCGGTTTTAATCGATCGGATAAAGTATCATACCAGTGATTAGAGTTATTACCCTAATACGGGTAGAGTTTCGGGATTTAGAAGGTATAATCCCGAGCTACTATTTACTATAATAAAAGCTGAAGGAAAGAAAATAATTGTAGCAGTTTGAAACGTAGCAGTGATCGAGCTAATACCTTGTAGTCGTAGCAGCGTTTCACTACCCGGAAATTCAATTTTAGCAGAATAGGGGCGTTTTAAGAATGGGATTTCGAGCACAGAGGACAACCCCAGGTCCAGGCAATTTATAGCATGAAATTGCGGCCCGCATAAACCCTTTGATGTATCTTACGCGGCCCGCGAGGGCCATAAAGGCGACGGTAAGGGTTGCTGAGTCGTCGGTGGTCTTGACACGTGTCATGATACGTGGCCTTCATGCTTATCCGGTGATTTTCGATCTGTCGCGGCCCGCGTAGACTACCCTTATGTCTTACGCGGCCCGCGTGAAATCCAAGTTTCTTAATTTCTTGGTTTTTCGTGAACATTAGGGTTTCAGGTGTCCGGGTTTTCACTTACGGATCGTTTTAAGACATTTTTGGGCGAGTCATTACATCCTCCCCACCTTGTTTTAAATCTCATCCTCAAGATTTGGGCTATGATATCTTTTTCCGAGTTATGTCACATTTTAAATAATAGGATTAAGATAAATGGCATTCTAATTGAATCAAAATATGTTCAAATTTACAAGAGTAGTTTATAAGAAATAGAATCCAATGGTTCAACTGAATAAATTCCATAAATCGGTATCGAATGGATGATTTGTAATGATATAATCATCAGAATGACTTAAATTTACATGGGTTAGACCAAAAGAAAGATTTATGACCAATAGATGTCTAAATCGAATGTGAACTATTTTGAGAAACAATAGAATTCACTGTCGAAGGAAAATTTACCTTGATTGTTAATTATGAAAAATTTAGAATCAACAAGCTCAACTGAAGAGGAGTACGAAGATGATATGTAAACTATCGAATCATAACATGAGGAAGAATCAGTGTGTTTGACATGGTTGAATTACAAAGATACCCCAAAATACAACAATGTCTAGTGTATGATCGAATTTACGTAAAGTTGTATTAAGATCACTTTCAAGGATGAGTCAAGCGAAAGGTATATATATATAGATTAGCTCAAGCTACAAGTTTATAGCGACGCCACAAGGTGTCGTAGTAATCGAAATAATAATAGTGGTGACTGAATGAGTTCACCATGCTTGAAACCAAATGAAAGTTCAACGAAGTAAAACCGAATGTTTGTTTCAAACAATCTAGTAGGATTTTCGATTGAAAACGAAACAATTGAATAATGTTTTTCGATCGAAAAGTTCAAGAAATGCTCGATCGATGTTGTAAGAACCATTAAGAGATACACTGGAATATGACATGAATTTGTGTATCATTATCTTAGCACGCGATTGTGTTAAGATTGCTTTTATAGGATAAACCAACAAAGCGGATTCAAGATAAATAAATAAATAATTAAATCCGTATATGATGTGTGCAAACGAGATTAGCGCAAGCTTCAATTTTGTGAAAACGTCACCACAAGGTGATCGTGATCAATGAAACAATTTAATGAAGTCGAAGACCAAACAATCCTGTTATGATTCAAAGTAATTGAAGGGCTTGTTGGGATTAATTCGAATATGATGACTTCAATTCATCATATGGGACTTTGAATTGAATACGTAATGCGAGCAAGTTCAAAAAATTGAACTTGGTTAAAACAAAACGAGTTCATGTATCAATAAGAAAATTGTGACATGGCTACAACAAAACCATGTATACTATTCAAAAGAAAATCAAGTTTTTTAAGAAATTCGTTGATTCAATATCAAAGAGTCATCGTTTTGCAAAAAACGCGGTTTACAATGCAAAGATCAAGTATAGCGAAACGATATTTGAGTTTTGATAAAACAACAAATTGGAATGAATCCCTCCAATGGTCTTCATAATTCAAACTAACCACATGCGCAACAAACAGTGCATGTGTACCGTGTGGATTTATCAAGAAATGAAACAACCAAATAAATATTCGTGATTATGAAAGAAATCCTCATGATGACCATTAGGAGAGTAGAAATGTAAAAGTCTATTCACTATGTGCAGAGGTCTGAATTTTAACAAAAGGAATTTTAAGAATCTTATCTTGAATTTTGTGTAATAACCGTTGTTAAATGACATTACCAAGGAATATCGAATAAAATGAAATAGGGGGATTTGTAAAGGTATGTGACTTCTTTTGCAGCGTCATGAATTGGATTAGACTATGCACCGATTGTTGTGAAATCTTGTTCTATCGTACCTCAGCAAGATTCATGTCGTTTGTAGGATCACGTGGCCAAGTGCTACTTTTTGAATAGTAGTTCTTCCACTGACGGGATTCGCATTGGTGTCGTCGTGCCCAATCATATTTTCCAAAGGTCTTGCCTTGAAAGTCGTGTGTGACATACTTCGACGTCTGTGGACGTATAATTTAAGTTTCATGTGTTTTCTTGTGCACTAGCACAACTTTACATGCTTCTTACTTGCGTTAATAGTCTATGGTAACGCATTGGAAATTCTTATACTTTTGATGGCATCCCAACTTAAAGGGTTTCCATTGTTTATATTGTCGCACGAGTTACGAGGTAGACAATCAAACGAAATAATGTTTGATATCGGAATTATAGATATATGCAAGAGATTCCTGATAAAGAAATCTAGAATTATTATTGACACTTATGTTCGTGATTTATTTTAAATTGTCAATCGTTATGGCTTTTGGAATTCCTTATAGATATACATATATATATAATCATACATACCATTCATAAGGTCAACAGATTCATATTTCCAAAAACAAGTCAGATATCAAGTCATGATACTATTTAGAGAAATCTTGTCACTTGTTTAACATATTATATACTCCGTCTTATCCGGTTCTCGCCGGAGAGGTAACCCCAGTATATCCGGACAAGCTGGAGTGTCTGCTACACCATACCCAGTCTTGCCGGAGAAGAAATTTGTATTTCCCATAAATAGTATTTTTTCAAGATTTTAAAACTGCCTCTTTTACTAAGGCTTTCATCTAGAATCAAGGAAATTTGTATTCCCATAACATATCTTATTCTAGACCAATTAGTATCAATAAGCAAGAATTAATAGCAATTAAGTGTTATTGCTTATTTATCCTACTTTGCAATGGCTAATCATTATTCTTACGGCATACCAATATCTATCACATTATACTTATACAAGTAATTAGCCCATCTTGAAGCTCATATTAAGGCATCTTTTTTAAGTTCAAGTCTAAATACTATCCTGAGTGCTACCAGAAAATATCAAGTTCCTAACTCTTCGTTTAAACTTAGGTATTTTATTACAACACCTAATTGCTTAAACAAGTGGCTCTGATACCACCTTCTGTCACGACCCCCGACCCCACCCTGGATGGAATCGGGAGCCGCGACCAGGCAAGTGGTACCGGTGGTTATTTAGAAAAGTAGTGCAGCGGAAATTTCATCAGGACCGTGAGTTAGGAAAAATATCAGAGTTTAGAAAACACTGGGTTTTATTTATTAATAGATGGGATAAAACCATGTTTTGAAAGGTAGCTTTAATATGGGATAAACCCGAATACATAAAACAACTTTTCTTAATTTAATTTAATTGATAAATTAAGCCACTTCTGTAAGCCTTTTGGTGCCGTATCCAACTCTTATTCCGATCTACTGTAATTACCTGAAACGCGTTTTAAAAACATTTGGTCAGCAGGAAATACTGGTGAGTTCATTCAGGTTTTATAAAATGACACATTAGTTATAAATTACAGCATAAGAGCGATTACAATGGCTTATATCTTATTTTTATCTGGCGCCGTGTCACCTCCTGGTGACGATGGTCATACCACTATTGGGTCCTTTTACCCAGGTAGTGATGATTATCACTGTTAGGATTTATTAGCCTAACCGTGAGAAACTAGTAATGTGCACAATACCCCACTAGCCAGTGATTAAGATAACCATGACTTAATCCCTGTAATTATAACCTTTGAAAATAACTTTGAGTATTGTAAAACATTATTGATAAAAAGAGAATGACTCACATTATAAGCATGTAGTAATGATTTAACAAGCTTCTTGATTCTACTCCTTCTAATAATTAAGCATATACTTTATTGTTTTGAACCTTCTGATGATTAAGCATCCATTTTGATTGTAAGAGTATGGTGTAGAGTTTCGAGTAGTTAAACATTTAGTTTAACAGAATGGAATACGTATTAGTGTTAAACCAAATCAAACCTAACGATGGTCACGAGATTCGAACCTTAACGAAATTCACAAAGTATAGCACTTTGGCATCCGTTTAACGAAATTCACAAAGTATAGCACTTTGGCATCCGTTAGTTGGTTCCTGAATCGATCGGACAGAATATCGCATCGGTGATTATTGGTTAGAACACCAACGTATAGAGAGAAGAATAGAAGGAATGAGCAAAGGAAATTAATTCCTAGGCTTCCTATTTATAGGTAAGAAGTATGAAATTTCTAGGAAGTTTCATATAGCTTTCCTACCCATATATATATACCTTCGTATACCTTCCTTGCACCTTCCTTTGATATTATCTATCTCATATATATTTATTTTCATGTATATCTATTTAGGTGTTTATTTTACTTACTTAATTAATCTTACTTAGCTTAATTAATCTTGCTTAGCTTAATTAATTTTGCTTAGCTTAATTAATCTCGCTTAGCTTAATTAATCTTGCTTAACTGATTAATTAATCATACTTAACTTAATTATTCATACTTAACTGATTAATTAATCTTACTTAGCTGATTAAGTTTAACTTATGTATTAAGGTTTCTTAACCGCTAAGTTATCTTAACTACTAAGTTTACTTAACCACTAAGTTTTCCTTAACTATTAAGTTTACTTAATCACTAAGTATTCTAGTTTAGTAGTTCCATGGTTACAAATTCTAATTTCTAGCTACAATGGAACTCGTATTAGTGTATTACTCAATTCAACTTTAACGATAATCACGAGATCAAAACCCTCACAACGAATGACAAAGTATAGCCAAATATTGGCAGCACTTAAACATCCATTGGATCGGTTTTAGTCGATCGGATAAAGTATCGTACCAGTGATTAGAGTTATTACCCTAATACGGGCAGAGTTTCGGGATTTAGAAGGTATAATCCTGAGCTACTATTTACTATAATAAAAGCTGAAGGAAAGAAAAGAATTGTAGCAGTTTGAAACGTAGCAGTGATCGAGCTAATACCTTGTAGTCGTAGCAGCGTTTCACTACCCGGAAATTCGATTTTAGCAGAATAGGGGTGTTTTAAGAATGGCATTTCGAGCACAGAGGACAGCCCCAGGTCCAGACAATTTATAGCATGAAATTGGGTTTTACGCGGCCCGCATAAACCCTTTGATGTAACTTACGCGGCCCGCGAGGGCCATAAAGGCGACGGTAAGGGTTGCTGAGTCGTCGGTGGTCTTGACACGTGTCATGATACGTGGCCTTCACGCTTATCCGGTGATTTTCGATCTGTCGCGGCCCGCGTAGGCTACCATTATGTCTTACGCGGCCCGCGTGAAATCCAAGTTTCTTAATTTCTTGGTTTTTTGTGAACATTAGGGTTTCAGGTGTCCGGGTTTTCACTTACGGATCGTTTTAGGACATTTTTGGGCGAGTCGTTATAGATGAGGAATCTTCTTTAACAGTACGGTAATAGGGTTTTTCAAAATGGGAAGGGATGCGTTGGTTCCACTCTTTATACATAATCCAGAAGTATCAGGAGGAGAAAATATGCAACGCACCCTTTTTCCCTTAGCTAAGGTTTTGTGTCACTCGATTTTCTTAGCAAGGTTTTTAACGAGGCAACATCTCAAAACGTATAAATTGATAACCAAGGGGGAGTGTTATAAATATATTATACTAGGTTATTACCCGGGATTGCTTTCCGGGCTCGATAAAATTACTTTTATTAAAAACTATTTATGATTAATATATAGTTAAAATCATACAAAAATAAAATCTTCGCGAAAGAAAAAGATGTACATGATCAAAGTGCAAATGCGACATGGTTATAATATAAGCATTAAAATGAGCAATGTAAACCTCAAAAGGTGTTGAAACTTACAAAATTTAGTGAAACTCGAAAGCCCATAATACAAACCGAACGACAAAGCAGGCAAAAGAAACATAGGTAGAACCCGTAACGATCTCGTTCTCCAATCCATATCCACTGTTCTTGTTGTCATTAGCCGTTTGGTTGTTTTACAGTTTTGACCCACAGGTGCTGCCTCAAGCCCTGAGGCTTTTTCCAGATTGCCTCGTGCCTTAGGCGCATACCAAACTTGAAGGGTACTTAATATATTTTATTAATTGGAAGAAGAAGTACTAATTAATGACATTTATATTACCTTGAGCTGCTTCACCCTTCGTACCAGGATCAACATCAACTATTTTCACTTTAATCTGTAACGTGACCTCAAAATCGATAACCTTTCCCTTCCAAAATAGCAAATTGCAGTCCATGCCTTCTTTTAGCCATTTCTTATTATCTCCCATGTCTGACTCATTAAGACGAACTTCCTCGTATGTAGACTACAATACATTATGCCTGTTACACCCCCAAAATCCACCTGCGGAGTACTACCGCTTGGAGGCGTGACTGACCAGGATCCGGCCACCAATCATATTGAACATGCGAGTTAAAAGGTATAAAAGTTTAACCAATACAATTGGTATTCAAACAAAACATAATCATGAACAAAAAATCATCACACTTGAACATATTCATCTAAAGGTTTCGAATCATCACATAACATCTAAAATCAACTCAACACTAATCCGATTAACATGATACTACACATATGCAAGCCGGTTTTCATGAATCATCAATAATCAATGGTTTGAATCATGTTTAGACACAAGATATCATGAGCTCATTATGTAACATATCCGAAATCAAAGCATGTTAGCCGATTATCAACATCACACACAACCGATTCACAAAGCATCATCAATCATGTAACTACACTAGTTAGATCATATCATTCATACTACCATTTAACAACAACATCATAAGAACACTAACCAGTTGATGGTTTCAAAGGTGAGTATGAAGCTTCCGAATGTGTGTGTGCGTGTGTGCCGATCCGCGAGTCCTAGCGTCACCGGTTTGATCCGAGAAGAAGGAGAACAATGTTGTAGCTTAGGGTTTTAGTGAGAGGAAGGGGGAGTGTGTGTGGTTTGTCCAAAGGATGGCAAGGTTAACATCACTAAGGGTTATATACTTGTCCACATGGTGCACCCTAATGGGTTTCGGTTGGGTTAAATGGGGTGCGTGGCCCATCCGGCCCAAGTGTTACTGTTTACTCGAGACCACATGGTCTCGAGTCGGGTTCTTGGTTCTCGGCTTACATGAATCTATACGCATACTATACATACAAGCATACACACATAACACATAATCGCAGAGAATGTTTGCTTATCTCATTAAACCAACATAGTTAACTAGTCACACGTTTAAGCATGTTACATCGAGATACAAATAGAAGGTTCTAAATTTCGAGTTGTCACATCGTCCCCAAGTTGAAAGAAATTTCGTCCCGAAATTTGGTAGGCACTCACTGAGGAAGCTAGTTAAGTTGTATGGTTTTCCTGGTTTTCCTTGGGTGTCACATCCACCCCCCGTTGATCTGGAATTTCGTCCCGAAATTCCGTAGCTTCGGCCTCAGTAGTGGTTGTACTGTTTGCGAACAGTTGGGGATACTTTTGTTTCATCTGATCTTCGCGCTCCCAGGTGAACTCCGGGCCGCGACGTGAGTTCCAACGAACTCGAACGAGAGGTATTCTGGTGCTCTTGAGGACCTTAACATCCCGGTCCGTGATTTCGACTGGTTCCTCGACGAATCGTAACTGTTCGTCAATAGTGAGTTCCTTCAGAGGAACTACGTGGGTCTCATCTGACGGACACTTCTTCAGATTCGACACGTGAAAAATGTTGTGAACTGCACCGAGTTCCGCTGGTAAGTTGAGTCTGTAGGCCACCCTGCCTATTTTCTCAATGACTTCGAAGGGTCCAACGTATCGTGGGTTAAGTTTGCCGCGTTTACCAAAACGAACCACGCCCTTCCAGGGTGAAACTTTGAGTAGTACCCGCTCCCCAACCTGGAGCTCAAGCGGTTTCCTGCCCATGTCGGCGTAAACTTTCTGACGGTCGCGAGCTGCCGCCATGCGTTTTCGTATTTGAGCAATCTGTTCGGTTGTGTCTACCACATGTTCTGGGCCAGTGATCTGACTATCTCCCACCTCTGCCCAGCAAAGAGGTGACCGGCATTTACGTCCGTATAATGCCTCAAATGGAGCAGCTTTAATGCTGGTGTGGTAGCTGTTATTGTACGAGAATTCCACAAGTGGCAGATGCTTTTCCCAGCAGTTTCCAAAGTCGATTACACATGCACGAAGCATGTCTTCTAAGGTTTGAATAGTGCGCTCGGACTGCCCGTCCGTCTGGGGGTGATACGCTGTGCTCATGTCTAATCGTGAGCCGAAGGATTTGTGCATTGCTTGCCACAGCTCTGAAGTAAAACGTGCATCTCGATCTGAGATAATAGAGGTGGGCACCCCGTGCCTCAAAACAACTTCCTTGAGGTATATTTCTGCGAGAGTGGAGAATTTATCCGTTTCCTTGATAGCCAGGAAGTGTGCAGACTTTATGAGTCGATCCACGATCACCCAAATAGTATCATTCCCGCGCTGGGATCTAGGTAGGCCAGTGACAAAATCCATGGAAATCTGCTCCCATTTCCATTGTGGTATCTCTGGTTGTTGGAGTAGGCCTGAGGGTTTCTGGTATTCAGACTTGACTCTTGCACAAGTCAAACACTTGCTGACGTAAGTTGCTATGTGGGCCTTCATGCTAGGCCACCAGTACGTAGCTTTGATATCGTGGTACATTTTATCCGAACCAGGATGCACCGAGTAGCGAGACTTGTGTGCTTCATCCATCACAAGCTCTCGTAGGTTGCCATAGAGTGGGACCCAAATGCGTCCCGTTACGTAGTAAGCACCGTCTTCCTTTTGTTCTAATCGTTGCCTTGATCCGCGTAGGGCTTCAGTCCTGACATTTTCTGGTTTCAGTGCCTCTATCTGAGCAGCTCGTATTTGGGAAGGGAGACTAGAGTGGATCGTGAGTTGTAAAGCTCGCACGCGCTTAGGCGCAGTGTCCTTCCGACTGAGGGTGTCAGCCACAACATTGGCCTTGCCCGGGTGATACCTGATTGAGCACTCGTAGTCATTTAGTAGCTCGACCCATCGTCGTTGCCGCATATTCAGTTCCTTCTGCTTGAAGATATGCTCGAGGCTCCTGTGGTCGATGTAGATGGCGCACTTGGTACCATACAGGTAATGCCGCCATAACTTAAGTGCAAAAACAACAGCTCCCAGCTCTAAATCATGCGTAGTGTAGTTCTTTTCGTGAACCTTAAGCTGGCGTGAGGCGTAGGCTATAACTTTGTCTCGTTGCATCAACACGCAACCAAGACCTTGAATTGATGCGTCGCAGTAAACCACAAAGTCGTCTGTGCCCTCCGGCAAGGAAAGGATAGGTGCGCTGCAAAGTCTATCCTTTAGGTGCTGAAATGCCAACTCCTGTGCGTTTCCCCAGCGATAAACAACGCCCTTCTGTGTCAGTGAGGTGAGAGGCTATGCAATCTTAGAAAAATCCTTTATGAATCTCCGGTAGTATCCCGCCAAACCCAAGAATTGGCGAATTTCCTTTGGTGTACGAGGTGCAGGCCAGTTCTTAATCGAGTCTATCTTGGATGGATCAACGTGAATCCCATCCTTGTTTACCACGTGGCCTAGGAAATGGACTTCTCGAAGCCAGAAGTCGCATTTCAAGAACTTTGCATAAAGTTGTCCTGTTTGAAGAAGTTCCAGGATAAGTCGTAGGTGCTGTTCGTGTTCCTCCTGACTCTTGGAATAGATTAGGATGTCGTCGATGAAGACTATAACGAACTTGTCCAGGTAAGGCTTGCACACTCGGTTCATCAAGTCCATGAAAACCGCAGGTGCGTTTGTCATCCCAAAAGGCATGACCAAAAACTCATAGTGCCCGTATCGAGTTCTGAAAGCTGTTTTGGAGACGTCCTCTTCTCGGACTCTCAGCTGGTGATAACCCGATCTCAAATCGATCTTCGAGTAGTAGCTCGACCCCTGCAGTTGGTCGAACAAATCGTCAATACGCGGTAGAGGGTAGCGGTTCTTCACTGTCACCTTGTTGAGTTCCCTGTAGTCGATGCACATTCTGAAGGTACCGTCCTTCTTTTTCACAAATAGTACTGGAGCTCCCCAGGGCGATGAGCTTGGACGAATAAAACCCTTATCCAGGAGCTCTTGTAGTTGCGTAGAGAGTTCCTTCAACTCTGATGGGGCTAAACGATAAGGTGCACGGGCTATGGGCGCAGCTCCAGGAGCTAGTTCGATCTGAAACTCGACTTGGCGATGAGGTGGAAGACCAGGTAATTCCTCAGGAAATACCTCTGGATAATCGCGTACAACTGGAAAATCTTCTATCTTCTTCTCTTTTTCTGAGGTGTCAGTAACGAGAGCCAAAATGGCAGTGTGGCCCTTTCGCAAGCACTTTTGGGCCTTAAAGAGAGAAATGACATTCTCAACAGCACTCCTCTTGTCGCCATGAATCATGAGAGGTTCACCACCGGGACCTGGAATACGGACAACCTTCTCGTTGCAAAGAATCTCTGCTCGGTGTTGGGATAACCAATCCATCCCAATGACAACGTCGAAACTACCCAAGACAATAGGAATGAGGTCGATAGAGAAGGTCTGGTCAGCGAGAATAAGTTTACAACCCTTGACTATGTGTGTGGCTTCTAAACTCTTACCATTTGCTAGCTCTACGGTGTGCTTGTTGTTCAAAGGTGTTGGAATACGCTTAAGCATTCGGCTAACTTCTAGTGACATGTAGCTAGTATCGGCACCCGAATCAAATAAAACTGAAACATAAAAGTCGTCGAGAAGGAACTTACCCGCCACAACATTGGGGTCATTCCTTGCTTCACCTTGGCCAATAACAAACACCCGCCCCCTGGCGCCATTGTTGTTGTTGTTCCCATTGTTACCATTCCCCTGATTGTTGTTATTGTTGTTGTTGTTGTTGTGGTTCCTGTTCAGTTGGGGACAATCTCTCTTGAAGTGGCCCTCAGCTCCACACTGAAAGCACCCTTTGTTATCACCTTGCTGTTGCTGCTGGCGTTGATTCTGTTGAGCTTGCTGACGATGCTGATTGGCGGGGTATAAGCTCCTGCAATCCTTTGCAGCGTGACCAGGCTTGTTGCACCGATGACAGTTGCCCCTGGTGCATGGCCCGCTGTGGTGCAGGCTGCAGCGATTGCATTTGGGGTGATTTCCTTTGTACCCACCATGACCTTGACCACCAGACGATTGCTGATTAGGGCTCTTGTAGTCATCAGTCTTTCTCTGCTGAGACTGGGACTGAACAGAAGTCGAACCCTTACTTGAAGTTCCATCCCATTTCCGTTTGTTGTCACTAGAGGTAACAGAAGTAGTTGCAGCACCTATGCGTTTTGGTAACTTGTTCTGCTCCACTGCCTGATCCGTGAGACGGTGAGCCAACTGAACAGTTTGCTGGTAGGTGGCGAGGTTCGCTGAAGTCACATGACTTTGGATTTCTGGCACTAAGCCCTGAAGAAATAGTTCGATGCGTTTGATGGGAGGATCCACCATAGTAGGACACAGGATTGCCAGTTCGTTCGACCTTTTCACGTAAGCTTCAATTTCGGACCCCGTCATCTTGAGGTTGAAGAACTCCACTTCCAGTTTGTGAATCTCATCACGACTGCAGTATTCCTCCTTGATCATCTCTTTAAAATTTTCCCATGGGGTGGCGTTGGCAGCAACCAACCCCAGCATCTGAACCTGAGCGTTCCACCATGTAAGGGCTAAACCCTCGAGAGTACCAGTAGCATACTTCACCCTGCGCGCCTCAGGGCATTCGCACATTTCGAAGACAGATTCTAGTTTCTCAAACCAGTGTAGGAGACCTACTGCTCCTTCAGTGCCGCTAAAGGTAGTTGGTCGGCAGTCCATGAAGGTCTTAAAAGTGCACACGGGTGGCTGAGCATGCAGGCCTATCGTGGGTGAAAGAAAAGACAGAGTTTAACACAAAGGTTGGTTCACGAGAGTAGGATTCTAAAGATCCTAGAATGAGTTCGGGCTGCAGGATATACCTCCTGCGTGTGCAGCTTCAAGTGCTGCGGCAACTCGTTCGTTGATCAGAGCCGTCAACTGGGCTTGTGTCAGGTTAACGCGTCCAGACATGATCTTCATATCAAGAAGAACGTGAGTGAGAGGGGTTCGCGAAAGTACGACGATAAAATAGAGTAAGCACGCACGTGTTCAAGCAACAGTAGTTATACTAACCAAGCACACCATAAGCAATGTACTATGTAACTAACAAGTAGGCAATATATACACAGATCATATCACCTAGAATGTCGAGCCTTGCATGTGGAGTGGAGCGTCGTTGTGGACCGTTTGAGCACTGTACAGGTTATAGTCTGGTTTTAACAAAACGTTTCTCCTTTATTAAAACCAAGTTCTCTATAACCAATGGCTCTGATACCAATCTGTCACACCCCCAAAATCCACCTGCGGAGTACTACCGCTTGGAGGCATGACTGACCAGGATCCGGCCACCAATCATATTGAACATGCGAGTTAAAAGGTATAAAAGTTTAACCAATACAATTGGTATTCAAACAAAACATAATCATGAACAAAAAATCATCACACTTGAACATATTCATCTAAAGGTTTCGAATCATCACATAACATCTAAAATCAACTCTACACTAATCCGATTAACATGATACTACACATATGCAAGCCGGTTTTCATGAATCATCAATAATCAATGGTTTGAATCATGTTTAGACACAAGATATCATGAGCTCATTATGTAACATATCCGAAATCAAAGCATGTTAGCCGATTATCAACATCACACACAACCGATTCACAAAGCATCATCAATCATGTAACTACACTAGTTAGATCATATCATTCATACTACCATTTAACAACAACATCATAAGAACACTAACCGGTTGATGGTTTCAAAGGTGAGTATGAAGCTTCCGAATGTGTGTGTGCGTGTGTGCCGATCCGCGAGTCCTAGCGTCACCGGTTTGATCCGAGAAGAAGGAGAACAATGTTGTAGCTTAGGGTTTTAGTGAGAGGAAGGGGGAGTGTGTGTGGTTTGTCCAAAGGATGGCAAGGTTAACATCACTAAGGGTTATATACTTGTCCACATGGTGCACCCTAATGGGTTTCGGTTGGGTTAAATGGGGTGCGTGGCCCATCCGGCCCAAGTGTTACTGTTTACTCGAGACCACATGGTCTCGAGTCGGGTTCTTGGTTCTCGGCTTACATGAATCTATACGCATACTATACATACAAGCATACACACATAACACATAATCGCAGAGAATGTTTGCTTATCTCATTAAACCAACATAGTTAACTAGTCACACGTTTAAGCATGTTACATCGAGATACAAATAGAAGGTTCTAAATTTCGAGTTGTCACAATGCCAATATTACACAAAAACAAAACAACACATTATGTACGATATCCCTCATAGACTATGCAATTTTTCCTTTCCTCAAATATTGTCAAGTTGAATTATTCATTAATATAAGAAGTTAAAGATACCAGATCCATGAAAACAAACTGTGAACCCTCCTTGTATGTGAATTGCTTTGTCTCCTTAGTGACCTCAGCTTGTTCAATCTGACAATGTCATCAAAAGATCAAACGGGTTAAGAATGTGCACTTTGACTTTTAACCTCAAAATGACAGATTCTTTTAAGTTTTGGAGAAGATCTTAAATAAGTCAATCAACCATATGGTACAAATAAGTTTGGTTTGTTGTAGCTTTTGTAACAAATAATACATCAGTTTTTAAAGTAAACATGCAGACCTTTGACTCCAAGCATTTATATATACCTTACTTCCAGCCTGGAAAGTTTTCTCAACAGAGTTTCCTGTTATATGATTTCGTAGAGTAGTCCTCACATATGCAGCCCCTTTACCAGGCTTCACGTGAAGAAACTCTGAAGAAAATCAAATAAGAAAACAAACCAAATTAAAATCAAATAAGAAAACAAACATTGACCCACTTATAAATGAGTCCATTAAGATGTGGTTTATCTCAAAATGTCAACAGAAAATGATACTTACCATCACGCACAGGTGCCTTTGGATGAGACCAATTACGTATAATGTCGGGTTGAGTGGGTGTTGACGAATGAAGAACAGAAGCAGCTGTGATAACCCGAGTTTTCAAGGTCTATACTCGTCACGTTACTCGTTTCGCAAAGTATTTTCATAAGCTGCTTGCATTGTAACTTGTTCATGTTTGATGTATGTTAGGTGTATTATATTATAGTTGGTGAATAATAAACTTATAAACTTAACTGCTTGAGTTATAAACTGTACACTTGCATTCTCATCTTATGACTATGAAACCTAGGTGTTTTGCCACAACACTCACAAGACGAAACCTAGGTGTTTCGCCGTATATCTTACCCGACAAAACATGAGTGTTTCGCCAGAGGAGAGTTTCACTGAGATGGGCCCTCAGCCCAAGTAAGCCCAGTCCCACTCACGTTATTTGTGCGTGAATCATAAGTTGTGAAACCCTAGACTCTCCTTTACACTTGACGGCAATTATCATTCATCATTCCTCTCGAAGTTCTTCCTTATCTGATCTTTCCACCAGTTAGTATATGATTTAGATTACCCGACTTATTCTGCTTGATTCATTGTTGATGATTGTTATGTGTGATCTATTGTGAACATAGGGGTTTATTAGAAACTGTGCTCTCATATGTGATCAATTAGGGTTTGATGTCTGTTACTAATCTATTAGATCAGATCTGATGTTTGTGATCATTTCCGCAATGTTCACTGTTCAGTATCGATGATTGTGATTCTGTGTTAACTAGGGTTTTATTAGTTTTTGTTTAATCAAGTAGACGAAAACATGCAGGTTAGGAATGTGATGTCTCGTATTCATTCATGATTCACTATATGGACTAGATAATTCTGTTGCAGTAGGTATGTTATGTCATCTATTATGCATGATCAAAATTGGAATCGTTGTGGATGATTAGAGATCTAGGAATCGATAAACTGTTAGGGTTTATGTGTTTCATTAACTGATGAGGAGTGACGAAACATGAGAAGTTTCGCCACACTATATCTCGACGTAACATGAAGTGTTTCGTCACATGTTAACTCAACGAAACTCTATACGTTTCGCCACTTAGTATCCCGACGAAACTCTATAAGTTTCGCCGTCTAGAGTTTCGTCGCTCTGTGAGTAGTCACAAACAGACTGTAGTTTTGAACGAGTATGATAATGAATGATTGTATGTTAAACCTTTGTCTGTTGAAGATATGCATGAGGAAACATGATTCGGTTTTGATTAGCATACTTAACTGTTAAGCACCGTTACTAAACATACATGTGAACTGCAAATTTTAACAAGTTGTGTAACTACTATGTGCTATTTGGTGATCACTGATTGAATACCCACTGCGATTTGTATTTATACGCGAACCTTGTGAATGTGAAACTGATTACGTATGTATGAATCACAATAGGCTTTGACTGATTAATTGGAAACAAGTAACTTAACAAACCGAGCAAACCAAGGTGAGTTCACACTTTCTATAAGGTATGGGATTCTCGGTGGTTTGGGAATGGGTTAAGAAACTAAAACGGAACCTGTATATTCTCCTTGGGTAGAATGTGTACCTCCGTCCTCCATGGGAAGGATGACAACATTAAACCTGCGTATTCTCCATGGGTAGATTACGTACCTCCATCCTCCGTAGGAAGGATGACAACATATAACTTACTAGACAAAACTCTATCATGAAGTCCCCCATTTTTATATCGACTTAATCGTCGGACCAATGGCGAGCGGGTCATTAGTTAAATAGCGCTATTAGGTTTGACAAGCCTCACACCGTGCCGCAGAGGACAAGAGTGGACTAATGGATCTGGGCACTTAGTCAATGATGATAGACATTGACATAGGGCACATAAACATGACTCCAGCCAGTTGTCGATATGGTATTGGGTCTAGTGGTTAACATGGGGTAGCCCCCACTGGTTATGGTTTTGGAAAAAAGGAATTGGTTAATACATGGCTTTCGAAAGAACTTATGGTTTTTGGAACAACTTTAAAATGGACAACCAACTGTGAACTCGCTCAACTTTGTTGTTGACTCGTTGTTACATGCCTTGCAGGTCGTTAGGTGCGTAGATGGAGCTTGCACGAGGAGGAGAGGTCATTGTGGGACATGGATTGTGGAGTTCCATGTTAAACACTTGAACTTTTAAACTTATACTTTGGTTTTAAACATTATGCTTCCGCTAATAACTTGAATTTGATTAATTTGTTTTGAACACCAATTATATTGTGTGGTTGGACTTTTATTTATTTAATTGCATTGTTCAATATGATTGGTGGCTGGATCCTGGTCAGTCACGCCTCCTGCGGTGATACTCCGCTTGTGGATTTTGGGGGTGTGACAGATTGGTATCAGACCCATTGGTTATAGTGAACTTGGTTTTAAAAAGGGAAAAGTTTTTTTACAAAACCAGACTATAACCTGTACAGTGCTCAACGATCCACAACGATGCTTCGCTCCATGTGCAAGACTCAACACTATAGGTGATACGGTTTATATTTATATTCCCTGTCTATTGGGTTGCATAATGCATTGTTCATGGTATGCTTAGTCGACGTAACGATTATTGTTTGAAACCCTGTGTGCTTACTCTCTTCTGCCATCCCATACTTATGCACTTTCACGACACTTCTCTCACTTGTGTTTCCTTTGATATGAAGATCATGAGTTGACATCTGAACTTGACTCAAGCCCAGCGGACGGCTCTAATCAATGAACGAGTTGCTGAGGCACTCGCAGCAGCCCCTACAGGAGGTATAACCTGCCATTCCGACCTATCTTAGGATGTTTAGATCCTACTCTCGCGAACCAACTCTTGTGCTTAACCTTGTCTTTTCCTTCTCGCGCAACAGGTCAGCATGCTCAGCCTTCCGTGTGTACATTCAAGACCTTTATGGACTGTCGACCTAGTACCTTCAGTGGTACAGAAGGAGCTGTAGGTCTTTTCCACTGGTTCGAGAAGATCGAATCCGTTTTTGAGATGTGTGAATGCCCTGAAGCTCGTAGGGTGAAATTTGCTACTGGGACACTTGAAGGCGGTGCGTTAACTTGGTGGAACGCACATGTTCAAATGTTAGGGTTGGCAGCTGCTAATGCCACCCCATGGAACGACTTCAAAGATCTGATCAAAGAGGAGTACTGTCATCGCGATGACATTCACAAGCTAGTGGTGGAGTTTTACAATTTGAAGATGACGGGGTCTGAAATCGGGGGGTATACGAAGAGATCGAACAAATTGGCTGTATTGTGCCCTACTATGGTGGATCCTCCTATCAAACGTATCGAGCTGTACCTCAAGGGTTTACTGCCAGAGATTCAGAGCCATGTGACTGTAGCTAACCTCCCTACGATCCAGCAAGTCATACGATTGTCCCATCGTCTCACTGATCAGGCAGTTGAGCAGAACAACCTGTAACAACTGTGCTTGTAATCACTATGACCAGCTCTATTATCAATAAAACAATGTTATTTGATCCCAATGTTTGTTTTGTTATGTTATACATTTTTCATGTTTTGACTTTTATGTAATTTCAAACTCTACATCACTTTCTGGAGAGTTATACGCAAAATAGTGCGTAAACGTACTCAGTTTAATGCGAGAAATACTCCGGAACATCAACATATACTCAACATACCTTAAATAACCTTTACATAACTTAGAAATAAGTTTTGAAGGCTTTGGTATGGCAAAAACAAGTTAATTCGCTTACAGGGACTAAATATGACAAACTGCGAAAGTATGTCAATTTGAACTGTAACGAACATTCCGGAACATAACCATAAGTTAAACACACCTTAAATATCCTTTACATAGCTTAGAAATAGGCTTTGAGGGGTTCGGTGTGCTAAAATAAACTTTTGGGACATTCAGGGACTAAAAGTGTCAAAAAGTGCACAAGTTTGCATATTCGCGCATAACTTACGTTCTGAATACATCCGGACATCCAAAAATTTATGTGAACATGACTACATTATATTTTATTGTTCGCCTTAAGAAAAATCCATTCGTCGCGTCATTTGGATCGTTTTTCGCGCTTATGCGCATTCCGTCGTAATTAAGCGAACATCGCGTTCGTACGACCAAACGAACCATCCTCCGGCATATTTTTGAGTATGTTTTGAGTTCCCTATACTTTAACTTCATTTTAGAGCCTTGAAATGAGGTTAACGGGGTTCAAACGCATCGAAAAAGGTCTTAAAACACAACAGGGACCATTGCTGCCAAAAATGAAACTTTCTAATTCAGATGGGGTGCTAGCGTAGCGCGACGCCTGAGGGGCTACCAGTCGCGCTACGCGACTGACTGTTCTGGCAGATTCAATGTTTCTAATTGCAAGTTGCAACCAATTAATTCTTAACCACATGTTTTCACTTGCTTAGTCACTAGATAAGGATGGAATTAAGCTTCCATAACCTTGCAACAAGTGTACGGACTAGATCTTTTCCCCTTTTCCAAGAAACGATCCTAGCGGCTCTACTTTTACTATAAATACCCCATGCCTTTCATTGTTTTAAAGCACTAGAATCTTATTAGTTGTGTTCTAAGTTGAAACCTTGTTTCATACCTGAACTATACTGATCTAGATTAGCATTCGGGGACCCTTCGTAAGTATTCTTTCGTTCTTTTCCTTATTTTTACTGCTTTTCGAGTCAGAAAGTCAAACTTTGTTTGACTTTCAGCGTTGGCCAGTAATGGTCAATGCGAAGTTCGTTAGAACTTCGCAACGTGATTGTAATCACGATGGTCATAGTCCCTTGGGACTATGCCTACTGATTACCACGTTGTCTAGGGTCGTAGGGTAAGCGATCTAATAAATCGCTTATACCTCGAACCCGACCCAGTTTGGTCGATCATTAGGATCCGACCAAATACATTAGGTGACCATAGTGTAGGGAATAACCTTCCGAGGTTATACCTTATGGTCACGACGTTTAAGTAGTTGTATGATAGGTAGTTTATATGCCTTAGGTAAATTACCAGAATACCCTTTTCATACATAATTGGTAATTTAGCATATGTAACCTAAAATTTTGTCACGTAACTGATTATGTAACATGTTTAGGCATATAATACTTGTCATAGGACTAGTTAGGCGGTCCGAACGCGTTTCACGCGCACGATGCGTTAAAGTAGCATAAGCTACCTAAACGGATCATAATGGGTCAATAAGACTTAGGTTAAGTTTCATTTAGTATGTAGGCTTTGTTAAACCAAATGACACGAGTCTCTACACTCGTTTGGTTTACGAAACCTCATGCTATCCAATCATCCGATTAAGGTCCGGTTATTAACATAGTTACCTATATTAGGTGCCGTTTGATTCCGAGATCTCTAGCGTTGCTTGGTGATTATCTTTAGACAACTGAGCAATCACAAGTGAGTACATAGACCCCTCTTTTACTGTTTTCCAAACTGTTTTGGGGTGGAACACATGTGCCTACTTATTACTTTCATGCTTTCCAGTTTTCACATCATATACTGCTATGTTCGTTAGTACATTATAGTACATGATTTCATTACATCTTATGCTAGGTATGCCCATTGTGTGCATTACTTAGTACATCGTTTTACATGACATTTCATGCTAGGTGTGCCCATTGTGTGCATTACTTAGTACATCGTTTTATATGACATTTCATGCTAGGTATGCCCATTGTGTGCATTACTTAGTACATCGTTTTACATGACATTTCATGCTAGGTGTGCCCATTGTGTGCATTACTTAGTACATCGTTTTACATGACATTTCACGCTATGTATGTTCATTTGATTACATACTTAGTGCATTGTTTTCACATGCTCACATTTTGTTATGACATTTGGTTTGTTTACATGGGACAATATATCCATTAACATTAGCTACGCCGTTCGTTAGTAGGTAGTGGTACCATAGGAATTGACAACTCCCGTTCCGGACATCCCAGGGAAAGGGGACAGAAAGGAATGACCGAATTCGATGATATTTACACAGATAGACCTTTAATTTGTTTAAGGGTTTATCACCACAGTCGCAAGGCTTGGATGTATGCATTATAACAACACCACATAAATGTTCATATTAAATAGTTGCATGCATTCACACAAAACATAGCTTTGATTTAAACCAAGTTTTACTTCAATACTTTGTTTTTGTGCATATGGTTTAGTTGAGACCTTTCACTTGCCATACATGACATTTTGACATAGACATTTGACTTGGATATTTGACATAGACATTTGACATGGATATTTGACATAGACATTTGACATGGATATTTGACATAGACATTTTGACATGATTTACATCTTGACATGAACATGTTACATTGTTTGGTTTGGTTTGATTAAGTGATTAAGTAACGATGCGTGTGTAATATGATACAAGCATGGTGGATACGCCGCTGGTACTTCCTATATATAAGTGTTTGTATGGTATTACATGTCGTAACGTTATTTGAATCATTTCAGTTTGAGACATAGAACATTTCATACAAATAATACACTTTTCACAAGACATTTATTTACAAACAACTTATCTTATACAAACACATCTTTACATGGTTATCTATTTAACCTGACAATTACTTATACATATCATCTGATCTTATTGTTTTCAATGATTTACAAGACAAAGCAAATAACAAGGTTCATGACTAAACATTTTCTCAAACATAAGTCATGAATCTTATTTTCACAAAACCTATGTATCTCACAGGCATTTTTATGCTGACGTACCTATTTTCACATGTGTTTTCAGGTGCTTTTCCATAGGATGTTGATCATGATACTAGGGCGGACCTGTGCCTTAGAAACTTTAAAAGAAGATAGACTATGTTTAATTATGTTCTGAACTCTTTAATTACCTGTTTGAAACAATGAAACACCCTTGTTTAATAATTAAATAAAACTTTGTATGCCATGGTTATGAGACAATTAATTCTGTCGCGACACGCCCCGATGTTTCCGCCGCGATTTGTTGTTTTACGCGGTCGGGGTGTGACAGAAGAGTTGGTATCAGAGCCAATGGTTATAGGGAATTAGGTTATTAGTAATGCTTTGACCTAGACTATAACTTTTCTAGGACCCTAACACAAGTTATCTTGTGTTTAGATCTTAAAACATGTACATCACCTATCCTTAGGTGATTAACAAAACAAGGAACCAAAATTTTTCCGAAACGATTTTTGAAAAACAATCATCTGTTTTTGAATAAATTTTTACAAGGTTTTGAACCCTCAATTGTAAGGTTTTGAACCCTCTGTTATATGGTTTTGAACCCTTTTCAGTTTGGTTTTTGGCCTTGTGCCTTCTAATTTTCAAAAAATCCCGTCAAACGTTTTGGGTTTTAAATAATGTGAACATGTGCAAACTGGAAGGGTGAATGCCTGTATTCTGGGTTTTCTGTCTAGGCAAGCACTTCGTATACATCTCAACCAGACGCGAGACCAGTTGTGCTTACCTGGGAATTCTTGGGATGAGTGTTCACTTATAGGCGAGCATGTCTTCATTATACATTATTTTTGATCCATTTACTTTGATTAGTCACTGTGAGTCGTTTGTTTGCTCTGTGATACGGACGAATGACCACCATCTATGCTGTTTGCAATTCTTGTTTTTATCATCTCATTCTTTTCATCCAATCATCTCACTCGTTCTTTTCATGTTTTCCTCTTTTAGAATGCCTCCTCGACGCGAGAACCAGATAGCTACTGCCGAGCTGGCAGAAATTATTGCACAGCAGATGGCTGCTCAATTCCCAAATCTCTTTGCTCAATGGCAACAAGCCAACAACAACAACAATGTTCCATGCAAATACAAGGATTTTAACCAGGCCAAACCACTCAAGTTTAGTGGTTCTGAGGGAGCGACTGGGCTTCTTCAGTGGTTCGAGAGTATAGAGAATACTTTTCGCCATGTGCAGTGTCCGGATAATCGCAAGGTCGAGTTCTCCTCGAGCGTATTTCAGAAGAGGGCTTTGACATGGTGGAACGGGGTTATGAGAGACCGGGGTGCAGAAGTTGCTCTCGCACAGACATGGGCTGAACTTAGAGCCCTTATGATGAGGGAATTCTGTCCTCGCCATGAACAGCGAGCGTTGGAGAAAGAGTTTGATGTTTTGAAGCAAGATAGTGGTGAGCACAGGGCTTATACTGATCGGTTTGAAGAATTGAGTCTGCTTTGCCCAACAATGGTCACCCCACTCGACAAGGCTATCGAGAGATACATCGATGGTCTACCTGACTCGGTACAAGACATTCTTACTGGTAGTAACCCTGCCACACTTCGTCAGGCGATCGAGTTATCTACGAGATTGACTGAGTCACAGATCAGGAAGAACAAGTTACACAGGAAGGGTGACAAGGGCAAGAAGCAGTCGGCTGACAAGGAAGATAGCAAGAAAGGTCAAAACTTGAATGGAAAGAACTCTGGTTCTTCAAAGAGGGCAAAGAAGCGTAAGGCTTCTCAAAATTTTGCTATCACTGCTCAAGCTAATCAGGCAGCTCTCAACCAACCTGCACAGCCTCCAGCGAAGAAACCTTATTCAGGGAATGCACCTTTGTGCAATAGATGCAACAGTCACCACCAGCCACAACTTCCATGCCGTTTCTGTACTAACTGTGGGAAATCAGGCCATCTCGCCAATTTTTGTCGATCTGCTCAGAATCCCGCGGTTCAGAACCCGGCTCAACAAGTTGCTCAGCCTCCTGCTCCGCAACAGGGTCAAGCTGCACGACCACAATACCCACCAGGTGCTTGTTACAATTGTGGGGATCTGACCCACTACAGGAATCGGTGCCCAAGACTGGCGAACCAGAACCAGAACCAGAATCAGGCTCCGGCTCGAGGCCGAGTCTTTAACATGAATGCCCAAGAGGCACAGGCTGACGATAATGTGGTGAACGGTACGTTCTTTATTAATAATCAGCCTGCATCTGTTCTTTTCGATTCTGGTGCCGATAAGAGTTTCGTGTCTTTGTCTTTCGAGCCTATGCTTCGTGTGTCTAGAACGAAACTAGGCAAATCTTTGACAGTAGAGGTTGCTAGTGGTGAACCCATTATTCTTGATTCTGTTCTTCACAACTGCCAGTTGAATCTTAACGACCATCTTTTTCCTATTGACCTCGCGCCTATGCAACTTGGAAGCTTCGACGTTATTGTGGGAATGGATTGGTTATCCAAGCATCACGCAGAGATAGTTTGTTCTAAGAAGATTGTTCGTGTGCCGCTTTCGACAGGCGAGATCCTGCAGGTTCAAGGTGAGAAGCCTATCGGTGGTCTCAAACTCATGTCTTGTTTTAAAGCTCGGAAGTACCTGCAGAAGAACTATGTGGCTTTCTTAGCACATGTTACAGAAGATAAAGGCAAGGGTAAGTCTATTTCAGATATTCCTGTCATTCGGGATTATTCTGAAGTGTTCCCTGAAGATTTACCTGGTCTACCTCCAGCACGCCAAGTCGAGTTCCGTATTGATCTCGTACCTGGTGCAAATCCCATTGCTAGAGCTCCATATCGTCTTGCACCGTCTGAGATGCAAGAGTTGTCTAAACAGCTTCAGGAGCTCTCTGACAAAGGCTTTATCCGTCCTAGTTTTTCACCTTGGGGTGCTCCCGTTCTTTTTGTCAAGAAGAAGGATGGATCCTTTAGGATGTGTATCGATTATCATGAGCTTAACAAGCTTACCATCAAGAATAGATATCCCCTACCTCGCATCGATGATCTCTTTGATCAGTTACAAGGCGCTTCTTATTTTTCGAAGATTGATCTGCGATCTGGATATCATCAACTTCGGGTGCAAGAAGAAGATATTCCGAAGACAGCGTTCCGTACTCGTTATGGACATTACGAGTTCACAGTCATGCCATTCGGTTTGACTAATGCTCCTGCTGTTTTCATGGACTTAATGAATAGGGTCTGCAAACCTTATTTGGATCAGTTCGTCATTGTTTTTATCGATGATATCTTGATTTACTCTAAGACGCGAGCTGATCACGAGCAGCATCTTCGTCTTACTCTGGAACTCCTGAAGAAAGAGCAACTTTTCGCCAAATTCTCCAAGTGCGAATTTTGGCTTAAAGAAGTTCAATTTTTGGGGCACATTATCAACGAACAAGGTATTCATGTAGATCCCTCCAAGATCAGTGCGATTAAGGATTGGGATACACCTACTACTCCTACTGAAGTTCGTTCTTTTCTTGGTCTAGCGGGTTATTATCGCCGCTTCATTGAAAACTTCTCTAAGATTGCAGTTCCTCTAACTGCTCTAACTCAGAAGAAAATGCCCTTTTATTGGGGAAACAAACAAGAGGAAGCTTTTCAACACTTGAAGCAGAAGCTTTGCGATGCGCCTGTACTATCATTGCCTGAGGGTGATGATGATTTTGTCGTGTATTGTGATGCATCTAAATTGGGTCTTGGCTGTGTTCTTATGCAAAGAAACAAAGTCATAGCCTATGCATCGAGGCAGTTGAAGATACATGAGAAGAACTACACCACTCATGATCTTGAGTTGGGTGCAGTTGTCTTTGCTCTCAAGATCTGGAGACACTATTTGTACGGTACAAAATGTGTGGTTTTCACTGACCACAAAAGTCTTCAGCATATCTTCAACCAGAAAGAACTCAACATGAGACAGCGACGTTGGGTTGAGCTTTTAAACGACTATGACTGCGAAATTCGCTACCATCCTGGTAAGGCGAATGTCGTAGCTGATGCATTAAGTCGTAAGGAACGTACTAAGCTTCATTGTGTACGTGTTCAATCTGTTATTCAAGCTCGATCCGATATTCAAGCACGCATTTCTCAAGCTCAACAATCTTGTGTTTCACAAGGATTGATGGATAAGGAATTTCCTTATCACATAACACCTGCTCTTGAACAGAAGGACAATGGATCGTATTATTTCATGGACCGTTTGTGGGTCCCAAGCCAGGATGATCTTCGTGCCTTGCTTATGGATGAAGCCCATAAGTCTCGTTATTCTATTCATCCGGGCTCAGATAAAATGTATAAGGATCTTCGTATTCACTATTGGTGGCCTGGTATGAAGAAAGACATTGCCTTATACGTATCCAAATGCCTTACTTGTCTAAAGGTTAAGGCTGAACATCAGCGTCCTTCGGGTTTATTGGAGCAACCAGAGATCCCAGTTTGGAAATGGGAAAACATTACTATGGATCTTGTTACCAAACTCCCGCGCACAAAGAAAGGTTATGATGCCATCTGGGTAGTCGTTGATCGTCTTACAAAGTCAGCACATTTCTTGCCAATCCGCGAGGATTTTCCTACTGACAGACTTGCTCAAATCTATGTAGATGAAATTGTAGCTCGACATGGTGTTCCTTTGAACATCATTTCTGACAGAGATGCTCGTTTCACTTCTCATTTTTGGAGAACCATGCAATCTGCCATGGGGACCCAACTTAATCTGAGCACAGCTTATCATCCGCAAACGGATGGTCAATCTGAGAGAACAATCCAGACACTGGAGGATATGCTAAGAGCTTGTGTGATCGATTTTGGTGGTAGCTGGGATTCACATCTTAAATTGATTGAATTCTCCTACAACAACAGTTATCACACTAGCATCAAAATGGCTCCTTTTGAAGCTCTCTATGGTCGAAAATGTCGTTCACCAGTCTGCTGGAATGAGATTGGCGAGGCTCAACTTACTGGACCTGCCCTCATTTTAGAGACAACTGACAAGGTCAAGAAAGTTCGTGATAACCTTCAGGCAGCTAGAAACCGTCAGAAGATTTACGCGGACCCAAAACGCAAAGCCTTTGAATTTCAAGTCGGTGATCGAGTATTACTTAAGGTCTCACCTTGGAAAGGTGTGATCAGATTTGGAAAGAAAGGAAAACTTGCACCTAGATACGTTGGACCATTCAAGATCGTCGAAAGAATCGGAAAGGTAGCCTACAGACTTGAGTTACCTCCTGAACTTGGAAATGTTCATCCAACTTTTCACGTGTCCAATCTCAAGAAGTGTACAGCTGAAGAGAACTTCTCCATACCGCTTGACGAAATTCGTGTTGGCAAAACACTGAAATTTGTTGAGAAACCAGTGGAAATCATGGAACGTGAAGTCAAGTGGCTTAAACGCAAGCGCATTCCTTTGGTCAAAGTTCGCTGGGAAGCTAAACGTGGACCTGAGTTTACTTGGGAACGCGAAGATCAAATGAAGGCGAAATATCCACATCTTTTTCCACGAGTTTCCTCTAAATAAATTTCGGGACGAAATTTCCACAAGTAGGGGAGACTGTAACAACTGTGCTTGTAATCACTATGACCAGCTCTATTATCAATAAAACAATGTTATTTGATCCCAATGTTTGTTTTGTTATGTTATACATTTTTCATGTTTTGACTTTTATGTAATTTCAAACTCTACATCACTTTCTGGAGAGTTATACGCAAACTAGTGCGTAAACGTACTCAGTTTAATGCGAGAAATACTCCGGAACATCAACATATACTCAACATACCTTAAATAACCTTTACATAACTTAGAAATAAGTTTTGAAGGCTTTGGTATGGCAAAAACAAGTTAATTCGCTTACAGGGACTAAATATGACAAACTGCGAAAGTATGTCAATTTGAACTGTAACGAACATTCCGGAACATAACCATAAGTTAAACACACCTTAAATATCCTTTACATAGCTTAGAAATAGGCTTTGAGGGGTTCGGTGTGCTAAAATAAACTTTTGGGACATTCAGGGACTAAAAGTGTCAAAAAGTGCACAAGTTTGCATATTCGCGCATAACTTACGTTCTGAATACATCCGGACATCCAAAAATTTATGTGAACATGACTACATTATATTTTATTGTTCGCCTTAAGAAAAATCCATTCGTCGCGTCATTTGGATCGTTTTTCGCGCTTATGCGCATTCCGTCGTAATTAAGCGAACATCGCGTTCGTACGACCAAACGAACCATCCTCCGGCATATTTTTGAGTATGTTTTGAGTTCCCTATACTTTAACTTCATTTTAGAGCCTTGAAATGAGGTTAACGGGGTTCAAACGCATCGAAAAAGGTCTTAAAACACAACAGGGACCATTGCTGCCAAAAATGAAACTTTCTGATTCAGATGGGGTGCTAGCGTAGCGCGACGCCTGAGGGGCTACCAGTCGCGCTACGCGACTGACTGTTCTGGCAGATTCAATGTTTCTAATTGCAAGTTGCAACCAATTAATTCTTAACCACATGTTTTCACTTGCTTAGTCACTAGATAAGGATGGAATTAAGCTTCCATAACCTTGCAACAAGTGTACGGACTAGATCTTTTCCCCTTTTCCAAGAAACGATCCTAGCGGCTCTACTTTTACTATAAATACCCCATGCCTTTCATTGTTTTAAAGCACTAGAATCTTATTAGTTGTGTTCTAAGTTGAAACCTTGTTTCATACCTGAACTATACTGATCTAGATTAGCATTCGGGGACCCTTCGTAAGTATTCTTTCGTTCTTTTCCTTATTTTTACTGCTTTTCGAGTCAGAAAGTCAAACTTTGTTTGACTTTCAGCGTTGGCCAGTAATGGTCAATGCGAAGTTCGTTAGAACTTCGCAACGTGATTGTAATCACGATGGTCATAGTCCCTTGGGACTATGCCTACTGATTACCACGTTGTCTAGGGTCGTAGGGTAAGCGATCTAATAAATCGCTTATACCTCGAACCCGACCCAGTTTGGTCGATCATTAGGATCCGACCAAATACATTAGGTGACCATAGTGTAGGGAATAACCTTCCGAAATTATACCTTATGGTCACGACGTTTAAGTAGTTGTATGATAGGTAGTTTATATGCCTTAGGTAAATTACCAGAATACCCTTTTCATACATAATTGGTAATTTAGCATATGTAACCTAAACTTTTGTCACGTAACTGATTATGTAACATGTTTAGGCATATAATACTTGTCATAGGACTAGTTAGGCGGTCCGAACGCGTTTCACGCGCACGATGCGTTAAAGTAGCATAAGCTACCTAAACGGATCATAATGGGTCAATAAGACTTAGGTTAAGTTTCATTTAGTATGTAGGTTTTGTTAAACCAAATGACACGAGTCTCTACACTCGTTTGGTTTACGAAACCTCATGCTATCCAATCATCCGATTAAGGTCCGGTTATTAACATAGTTACCTATATTAGGTGCCGTTTGATTCCGAGATCTCTAGCGTTGCTTGGTGATTATCTTTAGACAACTGAGCAATCACAAGTGAGTACATAGACCCCTCTTTTACTGTTTTCCAAACTGTTTTGGGGTGGAACACATGTGCCTACTTATTACTTTCATGCTTTCCAGTTTTCACATCATATACTGCTATGTTCGTTAGTACATTATAGTACATGATTTCATTACATCTTATGCTAGGTATGCCCATTGTGTGCATTACTTAGTACATCGTTTTACATGACATTTCATGCTAGGTGTGCCCATTGTGTGCATTACTTAGTACATCGTTTTATATGACATTTCATGCTAGGTATGCCCATTGTGTGCATTACTTAGTACATCGTTTTACATGACATTTCATGCTAGGTGTGCCCATTGTGTGCATTACTTAGTACATCGTTTTACATGACATTTCACGCTATGTATGTTCATTTGATTACATACTTAGTGCATTGTTTTCACATGCTCACATTTTGTTATGACATTTGGTTTGTTTACATGGGACAATATATCCATTAACATTAGCTACGCCGTTCGTTAGTAGGTAGTGGTACCATAGGAATTGACAACTCCCGTTCCGGACATCCCAGGGAAAGGGGACAGAAAGGAATGACCGAATTCGATGATATTTACACAGATAGACCTTTAATTTGTTTAAGGGTTTATCACCACAGTCGCAAGGCTTGGATGTATGCATTATAACAACACCACATAAATGTTCATATTAAATAGTTGCATGCATTCACACAAAACATAGCTTTGATTTAAACCAAGTTTTACTTCAATACTTTGTTTTTGTGCATATGGTTTAGTTGAGACCTTTCACTTGCCATACATGACATTTTGACATAGACATTTGACTTGGATATTTGACATAGACATTTGACATGGATATTTGACATAGACATTTGACATGGATATTTGACATAGACATTTTGACATGATTTACATCTTGACATGAACATGTTACATTGTTTGGTTTGGTTTGATTAAGTGATTAAGTAACGATGCGTGTGTAATATGATACAAGCATGGTGGATACGCCGCTGGTACTTCCTATATATAAGTGTTTGTATGGTATTACATGTCGTAACGTTATTTGAATCATTTCAGTTTGAGACATAGAACATTTCATACAAATAATACACTTTTCACAAGACATTTATTTACAAACAACTTATCTTATACAAACACATCTTTACATGGTTATCTATTTAACCTGACAATTACTTATACATATCATCTGATCTTATTGTTTTCAATGATTTACAAGACAAAGCAAATAACAAGGTTCATGACTAAACATTTTCTCAAACATAAGTCATGAATCTTATTTTCACAAAACCTATGTATCTCACAGGCATTTTTATGCTGACGTACCTATTTTCACATGTGTTTTCAGGTGCTTTTCCATAGGATGTTGATCATGATACTAGGGCGGACCTGTGCCTTAGAAACTTTAAAAGAAGATAGACTATGTTTAATTATGTTCTGAACTCTTTAATTACCTGTTTGAAACAATGAAACACCCTTGTTTAATAATTAAATAAAACTTTGTATGCCATGGTTATGAGACAATTAATTCTGTCGCGACACGCCCCGATGTTTCCGCCGCGATTTGTTGTTTTACGCGGTCGGGGTGTGACACAACCTGCCTAAGCGTATTAGTGCTACCACTACTTCAGATGCTCCTAGCGACAACAAGCACAAATGGGATGGAAATTCAAGCAAGGGTTCTACTTCTGTTCTGTCTCAGTCTCAGCAGCGAACGACTGACGACTACAAGAGCCCCGGTCAGCAGTCTTCTGGGAATCAGAGACAGCGTGGGTACAAGGGAAACCACCCTAAGTGCAATCGATGTAACTTGCACCACAGCGGGCCGTGCAATAATGGTCATTGTCATAGATGTAACAAGCTTGGTCATGCAGCAAAGGATTGCAGGAGCCCATATCCTGCGAATCAGAATCGTCAACAGCAGCCACAAGCTCCACAGAACCAGCATCAACAACAACAGCAGGGTAATAAAGGATGTTTTCAGTGTGGTGCTGAAGGCCACTTCAAGAGAAACTGTCCACAGCTGAAGCAGAATCAGAACAACAACAACAATCAGGGAAATGGAAACAATGGGGGAAACAATGATGGCAATGGTGCCCGGGGACGTGCTTTCGTGATAGGTCAGGGTGATGCGAGGAATGATCCCAACATTGTGATGGGTAAGTTCCTACGGGATGACTTCTTTGTTTCAGTTTTATTTGATTCGGGTTCCGATACTAGTTATGTGTCCTTAAAAGTTAGTCAGGTGCTTAAGCATACCCCAACACTTTTGAACACCAAGCACATTGTAGAACTAGCAAACAGTAAAATTCTTGAGGCCACACACGTAGTTAAGGGTTGTAATCTCGTTCTAGCTGGCCAGGATTTCTCTATCAACCTTATCCCCATCATTCTTGGTAGCTTCGACGTTGTCATCAGGATGGACTGGTTATCCAACATCGAGCAGAGATTCTTTGCAAGGAGAAAATCGTCCGCATCCCTCGTTCTGGTGAAGAACCCCTTGTGATTCGTAGTGACAAGAGTGGTACTGTAGTGGGCATCATATCTTTCCTTAAGGCCCAGAAGTGCTTAGGAAAGGGCCACACAGCTATTCTAGCCTTTGTTACTGACACCTCAACGAAAGAGAAGAAGATAGAAGACATTCCTATTGTACGCGACTTTCCTGAAGTATTTCCTGAGGAATTACCTGGCCTTCCGCCTCAACGTCAAGTCAAGTTTCAAATCGAGCTAGCTCCTGGATCAGCACCAATAGCTCGTGCACCTTATCGTTTAGCTCCATCGGAACTAGAAGAACTGTATGCACAACTACAAGAACTCTTGGACAAGGGGTTCATTCATCCTAGCTCTTCGCCCTGGGGAGCTCCAGTCTTGTTTGTTAAGAAGAAAGACGGTACCTTTCGAATGTGTATTGACTATCGCGAACTCAACAATGTGACCGTGAAGAATCGTTATCCTCTCCCGCGTATCGATGACCAATTTGATCAGCTGCAAGGGTCGAGCTACTACTCTAAGATTGATCTAAGATCGGGCTATCATCAGCTGAGAGTCCGAGACGAGGATATCTCCAAGACAGCATTCAAAACTCGTTAAGGGCACTACGAGTTTTTAGTCATTCCTTTCGGGTTGACAAATGCACCTGCGGTCTTCATGGATCTCATAAACCGAGTGTGCAAACCTTACCTGGATAAGTTCATTATTGTCTTCATCGACAACATCCTGATCTATTCTAAGAGTCAGGAGGAACACGAGCGTCATCTGTGACTTATTCTGGAACTTCTTCGAGCAGAGCAGCTTTATGCTAAGTTTTCGAAATGCGACTTTTGGCTTCGTGAAGTCCATTTTCTAGGCCACGAGGTAAATGGGGATGGGATTCAAGTTGATCCATCAAAGGTTGATTCAATCAAGAATTGGCATGCACCCAGTACGCCAACTGAAATCCGCCAATTCTTGGGTTTGGCGGGTTACTACAGAAGATTTATCAAGGATTTCTCAAAGATTGTGCAACCTCTCACTTCACTAACTCAGAAGGGTGTCACCTATCGTTGGGGTGATGCACTGTTGGTGCATTCATCTGTCGTCTTCGTCTTGTATCGAGTCTAGTGCGTAGAATGTTAGATTAGTGCACGTAGTTCAAGATATAGTGGTTTAGTTTGAATGAATAGGTTTAGCTTGAAAGAGAGTAGGTCAGTTTCAAGCTAAAGCAACCAAGGAGGTTTAGCTTGAACTGAATCTTGTCACTTTCAAGCTAAACCATAGGGCCTATATGTAGTTCTTCAAGCTAACTCATTTGCAACTTTTGTGCTTTTGGATACCGAAGTGCTGCCGGTTTATCCAGTGATTGTACAAGCTGTAATATCAATCAGAAACGTGTTTAAAGTGAATTGCTAGCTGTTTCAAAGTCAGTTTCTTTGTTTCCGCCACTGAAACTGATAAAAACTTTTCTGAACGACTCGTTCGGGTCACAAAACGATCCTACAAGTAGTATCAGAGCTCAGGAGGAGGAGTTCTTACCGATTCAGCTCGAAATTTCTGTTTTCTACCCCTTCTTTTCAGAATTTACAAGTTTTTATGGTTAAAATTGGATCATTTTTTCACAGATTGTACAAAACTGCATTTTGATAAACCCTTGAAAGTTTCATAGCTAAATTCGGAGTAAAACCTGTAAAATGACCTGAAAACCTGGTTTAGCTTGAACGAACAGTTGGCTTTAACTTGAAAATTTCAAGTTTAGCTTGAATTTTGCTGAGGTTTCGCTTGAATCACAAGCTTTAGCTTGAAAAGGTCAGGTTTAGCTTGAACATCCCATCAGGTTTAGCTTGAACATTCCATCAGGTTTAGCTTGAACATGTCATCAGGTTTAGCTTGAACATTTCATCAGGTTTAGCTTGAACATCCCATCAGGTTTAGCTTGAACATTCCATCAGGTTTAGCTTGAACATTCCATCAGGTTTAGCTTGAAAGTGTTGTGTTTGAAAAACGTGTTGCCGAAACATGGATTCTGAATTCTATAACGCGTTTGCAACACCGTCTGGTCCATGTGCTATTGCTCAAGCTATGAGTTTAGAAAATGAGACGGGAACCACCCAAAAGCCCCCGAAATTGATGAGTATCGAAGAATACTACGGGTGGAAAGACAGATTCGAGAACTGGGTTCAGGCAAACCATCTTAGGTCTTGGGAATGTATATTGAAGAAATACGTGTTGCCTCGAACAGATTTGCAAGTTTTAAAAGAGTTATCAGAGTTCACAGATCAAGAACGGGTTATGTACAAAGTCGAAAAAATGATGATCAGTCTGCTTCAACAAGCTATCAAGGAAGACATTTTCATTCTGCTACAGCATGACAAAACTGCAAAGTTAATCTGGGATGCACTTAAAGTCAAATTTGAGGGTAGCGAGAATATGATTAAAAGCAAGAAGGCACTGCTTAAGAACGAGTTTGATCTGTTCAGCAGTCTACCGGGTGAAGACACAAAGAAGCTGATTGAACGTTACTGCCACCTTGTACGATCAATGTCGATGTTGAGTATTACAAAAAATCGTGAAGAGTGGGTAGACAAGTTAGCTGATGCATTACCACAGAAAGAGTGGGGAATGTATTTGATGATTCTGAAAAATATGGGTGTTTATGATGGGTTGACGATATCTCAGTTTATTGAAAAGATTGAGAGTCTGGATTTGGAACAGCAAAAGATCGCCAAGATGAACAGTCCGAGTGGTCAACAGGATGTAAAGATGTACTACAAAGGTAGTATTCCAGTTCCAGAAGCTGAGAGAAGTTCGAAAATTCAAACTGTGTTTAGTGCTGGGGATTCATCAGAAAAAGCTGATCAGGGATCAAACAAAAGCAGCAGTGGATTTTCATCATTTCCGAGTGTTAATCCTAAAGAGTCAAACACGAGTTTTCAGTCTCAAAGTACAAAGACAGGAAATGGATATGTGATTCAGTGCAATATCGCCCTAAATCTTCCAGAAGGTCAAAATTTTTCAGAAGACACTGCTAAAGACCACATGGCTCTACTTGGTTCTGTGTTATTATCTTATGAGGGTCTAGTGGCTGGTCGAATCGGAAATCCTATGCTCACAAAGGAGGATTACGATCAAATAGACGCCGAAGAGATGGAATTAATGGATATCAAATGGTGTCTTGCTAGTGTTCTTAGACGTGCTGAAAAGTTCAAAACAATTACCGGGAGAAATGACTTTCTTGATGCTCATGTATCTACTTTAAGTTTTGATAAATCTAAAGTTACTTTTTTTCGATGCAGGGAGAAAGGCCATTTCAAACGGGAATGCAAGAACAGGGAAGCTAGTGGAGCTCAGAATCCGTTTGGAAAAGACGATTACTACCGGAAAGCCATTTACCAGCAAGTTGGTCAACAACAAGAACCACATGTGGCTCATGGTAGAAGAATCGAGGATTCAAAAAGAGCGTGCATGGTGGATTTTAACTGGAACAATTATATATCTCCTGATAGCAAAGCATGCATAGTCGATCAAGATGATGAGAGGCTACCTGAAGGCTTCAGCTGGAATATGTTTGCAGATGAGAATGGGAATTTTAAAGCTTTCATCGCTAAGATTGTCAGAGAACCAGACATGTTTGCTACGTGGATGAAGTCTATTGGTGAAACAGTGAAAAGCATGGATGAAAAGTCTGTTGTTTCTGATGAAAGTTCAGAAAGTGCTTATAAAAGTTCACAGAGTGCAGATGAGAGTGTACAGAAGGATGTTACTTCAGAAAAGGAAGTTGTATTTGATCAAACACCGTCAGATTCTGGTTTATCAGATGCTGATTCTGAAAAATCTGTACAGTTTGATCAGTCACAAACTGATGATAGCAGTGATGATGAGGAGGAAAAACACATTAATGTTGCTAAAACTCATCTTTCTTCTGAAAGTTTTCATTTCTATTTTGCAGATCGAATGGAGAAACTGAAGGATAAACGAGCTGCTAAAGAACAACAACTAAAGAAATCTGAAGATGTTGTTCAGAAAGAGAATGCTGAAGGTGTTACTGGGAAGATGGTTGAAACTGAGCGAGTGAAGGTAGAAGAGAAGGTGATTGAAGAAGAAAAAGTGGTTGAAGTGGTAAAGACAATTGAGATTGAGAAGATTGTTGAAGTTGTAAAGCCTTGCGAGAAATGTTTGGAAGCATGCAAGGAATGTGCTGCAAAAGATGACATAATTGCTGAGTATGAGAAGAAGAAGGAGCAGTTACTGTTCAATCTCAACTATGTGAAAGAATCATATGATGTCTTGAACAAAACAGTGACTGGTCTCCAAAAGACAAACTCAGAACGAGAACAAGCACTAACGATGATGAATGCTGTTATGATAACAAAGCAGAAAGCAATCAACTTTTACATCGAAGAGAGTGCTAAGTGGAAGCAAGAGTTGGAGACAGAGAAGATTGAGAATGAGAGAATTAGACGTTTATTGCAAAGTTATTCTAGTTCTGATTATCTCATTGATCGTATTTACCCAACTGTTGCAGGTATGGAAGCTTTTCAAGACAAGAAGCCGAAGAAAAAGAAAGATAGTGGTAAGAAACCGACTGTTAGCTATAACAAGTGTCCGCCTCCAATTTGGGAAGGGTACTCTCCTAGAAAACCAAACGAGGAGCAACTTGAAAAAGCAGTCAATATAAAGCTAAAAACAGACACAACTGACGGTTTACCAGATAACATTGATGTCACGTTTACCTCGTCCAATACTGATCATGAGTCTGAGTTAATCAAAAAGGTGGTCGATCAGGTGTTGGATTCTGATGAGGAGTCCGAGTCAAAATCTGAGTCTGGAGGGTCAAATTCATCAGTCAACAATCCAAAGTCGTCGGTTAAACGGTCTTACAGTAAAGAATTTTTATTATCAAAAGCAAATTTGGATGATGAAACATTTGAAGTTGCATACACTTTAAATGATTCGGACAAATTATACTCTGACAAAGAGTTTCCAATAAGAAGTGTTCATTTTGACATGATAAAAAGGTTTTCAAAATGACAGAAATTAATATTTCTGAAATAAAAGATTTAAATCTTATTGAAAAACCTAAAAAGTACACTTCAAGAGTTCAACAACGTCTAAATAAGAAAAAGGGTTACAATTATGGTTCTGGTTTTCAAAAGAAACCAAACCAAAATCGTAGCTACAAAAAGAAAGGTCTTGGTTTTATTCCACCAGAAAATTATAAAAATTTGAAAAATTCTAAAACAAAAACAGAATTTGTGTCAGGTGGAAGTGCAGAAGAGGAACAGAAGAAACCATTCTGGAGACAGTCAAATCAAGAGTTTCTTGCTGAAAAGAGAAAGAATGGAACTGAAGTTTGTTACTCAAAAGAAACTAGAACCTGTTACAAATGCAATGAAGCTGGTCACATTGCATGGAACTGTTCAAAAAATTTCAAGTCAAAACAGGGAGTTTCTAACAAGTTGAAAGGAAAAGTTGTTGATATTGAACCACCAACCGAAAAATTTAAAATTTTTGAAAACTCAAATTATGAGGTTGGTGAGTGTTCGAAAAAGATTTTTTTTATAAAAAGAAAGAAAAAGATAACCAGATGTGGGTTGTCAAGAAGGGTGGTGTAAAAGTTGGCGATGAATCTGGTTCCACAAAGCCAGAAGAGCCACAGGTTGAGGTGAAAATTTCAGTGAATGATGATGAGTTTCCATCACTGAAGTTTGAAGAGGTTAAACAAAAAGTGGTTAAGGTTGAGATCTCGAATCAGTTTTACACAGAGAAAACTAAGTTTGATGTCGAGAAAACATTCAATGGGAGTGTAAAGAAAATATTTGGGAAAATGTTGAATGGGAAGCAAAGGGGGTTAAAGATTTTTATGCAACTAAAAAGGCAACATACAACCCCACTGCGCAAGAATTGAAAGCCATCAAGTCTGAAAAGACTTGGATGGAAGTCTGTTTCCCTTAAAGTCTTAGGACTATGCCGGAGATCCCAAGTTTATATCGTGGATCAGGAATCGGCATCATTCTAGTGTTTAAAAGGTTTGTTTGAAAAATTTTTGAATGAGTTTAAATTTTACAGGTTAAGTGTGAATTGCCGGAGCTTCCAGGTTGGTAAGTGTGAAGCAGGAATCGGCATCTTGATTGGTAAAATGGTTTGTGTAGATGTTTTATTCCTACATGTGATTATATGATTTGGATATTTTTACAAGTGGTAAGAGGTTGAATCTTACAAAGTGATTCGTCAAGGTCATTAATTTGAACTTGATGTAATTCTCATATATGTGATTGAATGAACTAGATGATGAACCCGAACCTACGAGTGGTTAAAACAAAACTTATTTTCCGGAAAAATTATTTTGGTTAAAACAAACTTAAGTGTTTTGAAATCATAATGAGAAAATAGTTTTGTGAAAGGGGGAGTTCTGATTGTTTATGCCAAGTGGATGGCGATTTGAAGCGATTCGATGTCAGTTGTCAAGTTTGTGTACAGTTCATGTTAAATTTCAAGTGGGTCAATTATTTAGTAGTTTTCAAATTTCCTAAAATGTGTTTGCATTTTAGGGGGAGTAGAATTTTTTTAGAAAATCCAAAAACATTTGAAAATTTGAAAAAGGCAAAAACATGATAAAATCAAAAATGAGTTTTTGTGTCAAAGAAGAGGAAATGATAGTACATCAGTAGACAGTCACAGTATGCTAAAGAATTGTATTGTTTAAATAGTGTTAAACGGTCTCACTGATGATATGCCGATAGGTTTTTACACATTTAGTAAGCTTTTTCGGGATATAAACTTAAATTTAAACTTGCTTATTTGTGGGGAACACTACTTGGATATATAGGTAACCCCTGAAATCTCGTTTGAAATGTCCCTCTTTATGAGATACTAGGTCTTTATGCTCAGTGATATCTGGGGTATTATCCCGGGACTTCTGCTGAAAGAAATTTCTGACCTAGTCCCCGGAGAATACTTTCCGCATGCTTGAAATATAGCGCAGCCCTCAGCAAATTGATGAAACAATAAAATTGATAGTCATTGTTGTTGTAATCAAAAGATCCTCTAAAGGGGACACACCCAAAAGTCGAGTCATGATCTCTCTGCTGAACAGTAGTTCTGACCTGAGCTCTCATGATTCTTCATAATTTATTAACCCCTTACAGATATCATCTGTGGTATACTCACCTGTAAGACTGAATATTGGGATCTGGATACGGGAGTATATTCAAGAGGTGGGACACATGAATGAGTTTAAGTTCTTAAAACACCTAACTTATATCCTGAATCAGTTGAAATTTGTGTGAGAATTTAAGTGGATCAGTATATCGGCAATCTAAGTGAATTGTTTAATTCTTAATGTGTAACTAAGCTCAACGGTACTAGTGACTTGTCAGAAATTGATATGATCCTCTTGCACAAACTCACAAACATAGTGTCCGTAAATATTTCTTTACTGCATTTCTTAATATCTCAAAATCCAAAAAGATTTTAGTGTGTTTTAGCATAAATTTTGAAAAATCCAAAAAGATTTTCGACAACTGGTATTGGAGAGCTGATTTTCAAAATTCCAAGTGCTAGACATGATGAACAAATGGTTTGGGAGAATGTGTTTTGAAAAGAAAAATGATTAATTTTTGCAAATGGTTCATCAGAATTTATCATTGATAAATCATTCTGGTTTAATTTGAGAAAGAATCTGGGTTTATAAATTTGTTAAATGTTAAATTTGTGAAATTTATTTCTGGGTTAAGAATGTGCAGGTGTAGCCAGGTTTCGATCTTGAACCTGAAGATAGAGTGCCAGGTTCCGATACCTGAAGACTTTGTGATTTCAACAACCCAGACTGCGATCCCAGCATATCGAAAGGGGGAGTCTGCAGACATCCGAGTAGAGATTGTTCGTGGAGAGTCTATTGATGATGAAAAGAGAAGAGAGACGATTTGAGGATTCTTACAACGTCAGACACTTCAAAGAGTTCGAGAGGACTGATAAAGACTGAAGATGCGAAGACTCGACACTTAAGACTCGTCAACATCTTAGGGGGAGTCTGTTGGTGCATTCATCTGTCGTCTTCGTCTTGTATCGAGTCTAGTGCGTAGAATGTTAGATTAGTGCACGTAGTTCAAGATATAGTGGTTTAGTTTGAATGAACATGTTTAGCTTGAAAGAGAGTAGGTCAGTTTCAAGCTAAAGCAACCAAGGAGGTTTAGCTTGAACTGAATCTTGTCACTTTCAAGTTAAACCATAGGGCCTATATATAGTTCTTCAAGCTAACTCATTTACAACTTTTGTGCTTTTGGATACCGAAGTGCTGCCGGTTTATCCAGTGATTGTACAAGCTGTAATATCAATCAGAAACGTGTTTAAAGTGAATTGCTAGCTGTTTTGAAGTCAGTTTCTTTGTTTCCGCCACTGAAACTGATAAAAACTTCTCTGAACGACTCGTTCGGGTCACAAAACGATCCTACATGCACAGGAATCCGCGTTTCAACACTTAAAGAAGAGACTTTGTAGCGCACCTATCCTCTCGTTACCTGAAGGCACAGACGATTTCGTGGTTTATTGCGACGCGTCAATCCAAGGAATTGGTTGTGTGTTGATGCAACGTGAGAAAGTTATTGCTTATGCATCACGCCAACTTAAGGTTCACGAAAGGAACTACACTACACACGACCTTGAACTGGGAGCTGTTGTTTTCGCACTCAAGATATGGAGAGTCTCCAGCATATCTTCGAACAGAAGGAGTTGAACATGCGACAGCGTCGATGGGTCGAACTCCTGAATGATTATGAGTGCGCGATCAAATACCACCCGGGTAAGGCCAATGTTGTGGCCGACGCCCTCAGTCGAAAGGAGACTAAACCTAAGCGTGTACGTGCGTTACATCTTACCATCCACTCTAGTCTTCCCGCTCAAATTCGTGATGCTCAGGTTGAAGCATTGAAAGCAGAGAGCATCAGGGGTGAGTCCCTGCGAGGATCGAAGAAACGGTTAGAACAAAAGGAAGACGGCGCTTACTACGTAACAAGGCACATCTGGGTTCCATTTTATGGAAATTTACGTGAGCTTGTAATGGATGAAGCGCCAAGTCTCGTTACTCAGTACATCCTGGTTCGGATAAGATGTACCACGATCTCATGACTACATATTGGTGGCCCCACATGAAAGCTAACATAGCGACCTATGTTAGTAAATGTTTGACATGTGCTAGGGTCAAAGTTGAATACCAGAAACCATCAGGCCTACTTCAACAACCAGAGATCCCGACATGGAAATGGGAGCAAATTTCCATGGAATTTGTTACTGGCCTACCTAGATCTCAACGAGGAAACGATACCATATGGGTGATCATGGATCGACTGACCAAGTCTGCACATTTCCTGTCTATCAAGGAAACGGATAAGTTTTCTACACTTGCAGACGTCTACCTGAAAGAAGTGGTTGCTAGGCACCGGGTGCCAACCTCCATCATATCTGATCGTGACGCACGTTTTACCTCTGAGTTATGGTAAGCGATGCACAAATCCTTTGGTTCTCGTCTAGACACGAGTACAACATATCATCCGCTGACGGATGGGCAGTCTGAACGCACCATCCAAACCCTTGAAGACATGCTTCGAGCATGTGTAATCGAATTTGGTAACGGCTGGGAAAGATACCTCCCGTTAGTGGAGTTTTTGTATAACAACAGTTACCACACCAGTATCCAGGCTGCTCAGTTCGAGGCATTGTACGGACGGAAATGTCGATCACCTCTTTGTTGGGCAGAGGTTGGCGACAGCCAAATCACTGGCCCAGAACTCGTCGTAGACACAACAGAGAAGATTGCTCAGATACAACAACGAATGGCGGCAGGTTGTGACCATTAGAAAAGCTACGCTGATAAGCGAAGGAAACCACTCGAGTTCTAGGTTGGGGATCGAGTACTACTTAAAGTCTCACCTTGGATAGGTGTAGTTCGTTTTGGTAAACGGGGCAAACTCAACCCGCGATATGTCAGACATTTCGAAATCACTGAGAAAATTGGAAAAGTGGCCTATAGACTGAACCTACACGAAGAACTCAGTGGAGTTCACAACGTCTTCCATGTGTCAAATCTGAAGAAGTGCCTTTCAGATAAGACCCTCATAGTTCCTCTCAAGGAGCTCACTATCGACGATCAGTTACGGTTCATCGAGGAACCTGTGGAGATTAATGACGGAGACGTTAAGGTTCTCAAACGCACCAGGATACCTATTGTTCGAGTTCGTTGGAACTCCTGTCATGGCCCAGAGTTTACCTGGGAACGAGATGACCAAATGAAACACAAGTATCCCAAGTTGTTCGAGAAAAGTGAAGCCACTACTGAGGCTGAAGCTACTATGGAATTTCGGGACGAAATTCCAAACCAACGGGGGGTTGATGTGACACCCCAGGAAAACCAGGAAACCACGCAACCTAACTAGCTTCCTCAGTAACTACGTGCTAAATTTCGGGACGAAATTTCTTTCAAGTTAGGGATGATGTGACAACCCGAGTTTTCAAGGTCTATACTCGTCACGTTACTCGTTTCGCAAAGTGTTTTCATAAGCTGCTTGCATTGTAACTTGTTCATGTTTGATGTATGTTAGGTGTATTATACTATAATTAGTGAATAATAAACTTATAAACTTAACTGCTTGAGTTATAAAATGTACACTTGCATTCCCATCTTATGACTATAAAACCTAGGTGTTTCGCCACAACACTCACAAGACGAAAACTAGGTGTTTCGCCGTATATCTTACCCGACGAAACATGAGTGTTTCGCCGGAGGAGAGTTTCGCCGAGATGGTCCCTCGGCCCAAGTAAGCCCAGTCCCACTCACGTTATATTGTGCGTGAATCATAAGTTGCGAAACCCTAGACTCTCCTTTGCACTTGACGGCAATTATCATTCATCATTCCTCTCGAAGTTCTTGCTTATCTCATCTTGCAACCGGTTAGTATATGATTTACATTACCCTACTTAATCTGCTTGATTCATTGTTGATGATTATTATGTGTGTTCTATTGTGAATATAGGGGTTTATTAGAAACTGTGCTCTCATATGTGATCAATTAGGGTTTGATGTATGTTGCTAATCTATTAGATCAGATCTGATGTTTGTGATCGTTTTCGTTATGTTCACTGTTCAGTATCGATGATTGTGATTCTGTGTTAACTAGGGTTTTATTAGTTTTTGTTTAATTAAGTAGACGAAAACATGCAGGTTAGGAATGTGATGTCTCGTATTCATTCATGATTCACTATATGGACTAGATAATTATGTTGCAGTAGGTATGTTATGTCATCTATTATGCATGATCAAAATTGGAATCGTTGTGGATGATTAGAGATCTAGGAATCGATAAACTATTAGGGTTTCTATTTTTCATTAACTGATGAGGAGTGACAAAACCTGACAGGTTTCGCCACACTATATCTCGACGAAACATGAAGTGTTTCGTCACATGTTAACTCGACGAAACTCTATGCGTTTCGCCACTTAGTATCCCGACGAAACTCTATAAGTTTCGTCGTCTGGAGTTTCGTCGCTCTGTGAGTAGTAACAAACAGACTGTAGTATGATAATGAATGATTATATGTTAAACCTTTGTCTGTTGAAGATATGCATGAGGAAACATGATTCGGTTTTTATTAGCATACTTAACTGTAAAGCGCCGTTACTAAACATACATGTGAACTGCAAATTTTAACAAGTTGTGTAACTACTATGTGCTATTTGGTGATCACTGATTGAATACCCACTGCGATTTGTTTTTATACGTGAACCTTGCGAATGTGAAACTTATTACGTATGTATGAATCACAATAGGCTTTGACTGATTAATTGGAAACAAGTAACTTAACAAACCGAGCAAACCAAGGTGAGTTCACACTTTCTATAAGGCATGGGATTCCCGGTGGTTTGGGAATGGGTTAAGAAACTAAAACGGAACCTGCATGTTCTCCTTGGGTAGAATATGTACCTCCATCCTCCATGGGAAGGATGACAACATTAAACCTGCGTATTCTCCATGGGTAGATTACGTACCTCCATCCTCCGTAGGAAGGATGACAACATATAACTTACTAGACAAAACTCTATCATGAAGTCCTTCATTTTTATATCGACTTAATTGTTGGCAAAATGGAGAGCGGGTCATTAGTTAAATAGCGCTATTAGGTTTGACAAGCCTCACACCGTGCCGCAGAGGACGGGAGTGGAATAATGGATCTGGGCACTTAGTCAATGATGATAGACATTGACGTAGGGCACATAAATATAACTCCAGTCAGTTGTCGATATGGTATTGGGTCTAGTGGTTAACATGGGGTAGCCCCCACTGGTTATGGTTTGGGAAACAAGGAATTGGTTAATACATGGCTTTCGAAAGAAATTATGGTTTTTGGAACAACTTTAAAATGGACAACCAACTGTGAACTCGCTTAACTTTGTTGTTGACTCGTTGTTACATGCCTTGCAGGTCGTTAGGTGTGTAGATGGAGCTTGCACGAGGAGGAGAGGTCGTTGTGGGACATGGACTGTGGAGTTCCATGTTAAACACTTGAACTTTTGAACTTATACTTTGGATTTAAACATTATGCTTCCGCTGATAACTTGAATTTGATTAACTTGTTTTGAACTCCAAATATATTGTGTGGTTGGACTTTTATTTATTTAATTGCATTGTTCAATATGATTGGTGGCTGGATCCTGGTCAGTCACGCCTCCTGCGGTGACACTCCGCTTGTGGATTTTGGGGGTGTGACAGCAGCCACACCCTCAGCAACTGCCTGAAGTTCTTGTTTGATCAACTCCTCTGCTGAACCTGCAAACACAAGTACAATGATCCTCTCCTTCCTTTCATGTAAAGAACCATTGAAAAAATCCGCAGTCTTCTTCCAAGATTTTAAACCAAAGGTAGGAAACTGAGCGAATCCACTGTTTTGGGTTAAAACAGTGTTTTGAAACCACTATTGGGTTAAAACAGTGTTTGAAACCACTGTTGGGTTAAAACAGTGTTTAACGCACTGTTTTAACCCAACAGTGGTTTCAACAACTGTTTTAACCCAACAGTGGTTTCAACCATTGTTTTAACCCAACAGTGGTTTAACGCATTGTTTTAACCCAACAGTGGTTTCAACCACTGTTTTAACCCAACAGTGGTTTCAACCACTATTTTAACCCAACACTGAATCGTAACCATACTTGTGTCACCAGAACCTAATACCATCAACCCATCTGGTGCCTAATCAAAACTGAACAGGATTTTATGCAAAAGCCCATACCAGAAGACGTTAGTGGCACCTTGCACAAGAGATGTTGAGTAACGAAGGAGGACATCTGAATTATCAAGTTCAACTTCAAATAGCTGCAAGATAGATGTATCCAAGATTAAAACTTTTTTCTTCTAATTTTTAATATCTATAAATTGTTGAATAAGCTTTAAATGATCAGGTACACAGGTCAGATGAAGGATGATCATAACTCAAGGAAAGTGATAAATACCTTAATTTGCTGGGCTTTAACTGCAGATAGTGTTTCAATGGGTTGCAGACCACTATTCTCAGCAAGGGCCATGGGGATAGAATCCAAAGCATCTGCAAATGCCCTGATCGCATACTGCACTCAACGAAAACAAGATTACAAAATCAAAAAGTGCAACATGATTATAATAATATTAATGATACCTGTTCCAATCCTGGATATTTATCCGCAGCAGCTTCAACTACAATTGAGCATGAAATTTCTGCAGCTCCCCCACTATATACAATCGAGTTATTACATATCAGATTTCTAACAACACACAATGCATCATGGATTCTGCGTGTGGTCTCCTCTATCATCATCTTGTTACATGATTTCTCACAAAAACATGTTTAAAAAATAATCGTTATTGTAATTAATGTCTCCATGAAATTAGTTTACACTACACAAAATTAGTTAACTTACCTCCACTAATAAATATGGTTACAGCCTTTGAATTTGCACAATGCTCAATATAAAGCATTCGATCTTTTGTCGTACCAAAATGCCTTCTCTCTAACCAAACCAGCCTGTCATAATTATATTACAATGTAAGACGTGTTTGTCTCGGGTCTTTTTATATAGTATTAACAATGACAATTTATGTGAATTATGATAATTACATTTCCAAGTTTTTCAGGTGTTAGTTCCTGGAACCTGGGAACAATTCTACCGCCTGCACAAGACAAAAGAAAAAAAATGTATTTAGCATATATATTAATAGCATACTGTCAAACAAAACTTTCTTTTAAATAGTTATTTAGCATGCACAAACCTGTTGCTATTTCTATAAGCTCGAGTTCTACACCACCAACCCATCTGACAGTGGCAAATTTCTGTTCATTAACAAATTATTTGCTTCGTCATCAAACCCCCACTGACAAATTACCAAAGTTGCCCCTACATCCTAAATCAGTTAAGGTTGTTCTGTTCTTGCGGATTATAAATATCAATCTTACGGATTATAAACATCAATCTTACCTTGCATTTTTGAACCATGTCATCAAAGTACTTTTGTTCTTGCTTACGTAAAGTTTGAAACTTTTTAACGGTATCAATGTCAACCTTATGTTTGGTCTTGGGCTTTGGTGGCTCAAACGGGCAAGTTAAAATAGCAATTTTCGCATCCGAAATTTATTTGGGCATTTGAGAGTGACTCATATCTTTATCAACGATAATTCCGTAGATAAGTTCTGTATCTTCCAATTTCCCACCTACTTTTCCCTCAACTTTAATAAGATATAGGTTAACATCTTTTCTCTCTAAATCAGCAACAGCCATCACACCTTTCATAGCAATCTTGGACAAACTACGATTGCATCGATTCACACTGAAAGGTAGAGCTTAATTAGATTGAGAATAAGAAGAACTTACATTTTGGAGGATAAGGTAGTCATGCAAGTTTGAACCAAAGGTTCGATATTTGTGGCACTGAAATCAAACTTGTGAGCTATTTTCTCTAAATGATCAACAACAATTTTTGAAGATATTTCAAACCCTTCTGCAACTCGAATGGGATGAATTCCACGTTCTAGAAGCTTCTCAGCTTGTTCTAAAAGTGCACCAGCCATAACAACTACACCAGTTGTTCCATCACCAATTTCATAGTCATGACTTCGTGACAGTTCGACCATAAGTTTTCCAATTTGATTGTCAACGTCCATTTTGTGACAACCCAAAATTTTGCAACCTTTCAGCTAGTGTCGTTGTATTTTGTATGTCGGTATATGTCTAAATATGTGTTCTTTGTGTTAAACTTATGTGTTTATGATCAATATCTATTGAATGTGTTATGGTGTTAGTTACATATTATTGAAATCAGTTGCTACGAGAAATTCAGTCGCGCACCATTCATTGAATCGCACACCTATTACCTTTGTTCGGTTAATTGAATTCTTGGGCCCAACCTTCTCGGCCCAATCTGAGCCCACCTCCATTTACCAGCCCACACTTGTTTTTATGGGGCGCATACAAACACAGTTTAGTGTTTTTGTGCATATCTCACACCATTTGGAAGCAAGGAAGGTACCAAACCCTAGCAACCACCCTTGCGAACGATAGCGGTCCCCATATCATCATCACCCGAAGCCCTCTCCTTCTCCCTTAACCTAGTTATCGGTTAGTATGTTATTATGACTTCTTTTGATTGTTTCTGATTATGCGCAAGGTGTTGATTTGGATATGAATGATTCAATTTTAGGGATCGTATGAATGCTGATTGTTAGTTAAGACTTTACATGATGATGATAAATCGATGATTGCTTGTGATCCGATCTGAACGTGTTAACTATATTTTTGATATGATATAACCGTGTTTATGATGATTTGATGCATGAAAATAGTTATTAGAATGATAAATGGTTGAATTGCAGAATCTGAATAGAGTGATGAATATATGTTAATTGTTGATTATGAATTGTGTTATGATTCTAAGCTAGTGTGATGTTAGTGATGAACTGATAATTAGGGTTTGTGATGCACCATAACCATCTGAGCATACTCTCAACGAAACATGGCTCTCGACGAAACATGGCTCTCGGCGAAACTATGGTGTTTCGTCACATAATGATGGTTCGTCGCGTGTCTTTCGCCATGAATTGAACAGTAGGACAATAGGATCAGTGGATGTGTCATGACATAGAGTTTCAAATGATCCTTGTTGCCCATGATGGTGATTGTGCTGGTTAAACCATTGACGCATGGTAACAACTATAGTTAGAAATGAAGAACTTGAATTTAATAACTAATGTACTTGTTAATGCCACTAAGTGACATGCACATGAGTGTGGTTATGAATAACTGTGTGATGAAACTATGTTATAACCTGTTAATGTTATTAATGTTGATTGAGGGAAGCATAATTTGGCTTTCATGTATAAGAACACTTAACTGTTAAGAACTGTTGTGAATCTTATATGTGAAGTGTGGAGTTGAATGAGTTTGAATAGCTGCCACGTATTATTCAGTGATCATTGTTTCGAATGCACACTACGATTATAATGTATACAGGAATTATGTGAATGTAAACTAATTTTATGTACATGAATACATAGGCTTTAAATGATTAAGTGTGAACGAATAGCTAGTCATACCGAGCAAACCAAGGTGAGTTCACTACTCTCAAAACAAGCATGCGTCCGGTGGGGACAATCAAACAGACAAAACTTGTAAACGGAATTTCGTAAACCCATACCTTGTAGGGGATATGAGGCGGTTTTCAAATACCCACATCCTTGTAGGGGATTTGAGGCGGATTTCACAACGCTATCCTTGCAGGGGATATGCAACGGTTTTCAGTAACATTAATGTTGGATAATACACTCACTCTCTATCACTTAAGTCCCATCATTACTACTGGGTTAGTTGCTTGTAGGGCAACGAGGTTATTAGTTGATAGCGCTATTAGGTTTGGCACCCTCACGACGCTCCTGGATAGGACGGGCGTGAACTAATAACTTTAAATCATGACCAATGTTTGATAGAGCATTGGGGAAGGGCAAAAAGGGCCGTCTGCGGTATCGAGTTATTATCAACATAACACAGCATAACATCACATGAATCAGTAATCGGTAATGAACGGTTTAACTAATCTGTGAACTCACCAGCGTTGTCTGATACACGTTTTTCTGCATGCTTGCAGGCCTTTAGGTACATGTTGTTGGAACTTGTGGTCTAGGATGCTGGAGTGGTCATGGGTCAAGTTACAAGGATTCACAAGACAAGTCTAATGACTTTTATACACTTGAGTTACGAAACTGTTAAACTATTGTATTATGGTTCCGCTGATTAATAAAAATGTTTTATTACACTTTATTCTAATAAATGAAAGTTTAATTGATTTATTGTTATGAGTTCAATGTGATTGGTGGCTAAGATCCTGGTACGTCACACGCCTCACGGGGGATTCCACATGTGGTATTTTGGGGGTGTGACAGTTTGGTATCAGAGCCACTAGTTATAGTAAACTTGGTTTTAAAACGTTTTTGGTAAAACCAGTCTATAACCGAACAAGTTCTGAATACGCGAATACGACCATGACACTCAGCTCCAGATTGCAAGGTTTGTCTTTCTCACTTGTTGCATACATTACATGACTAGTACACATTTGTTTATGACGTAACATACGAACACACACTCGTCACTATAGCATGATGGCATGGATTGCTTGTTTACTTTATGATGTGTTGATTGTATTCCATAGTCCTTCGATTTTTGTGATCTTATTACTTCGACAACCTCCGTTGGTATTTGGGTTTGAAGAACCATTTGACACGAGTTAGGAGGAACTGAGACGAGCATGCAAATCGCAATATTATTATGGGTGCACACATAATAATAATGTGGGGTGCATGTGAGTCCCAGTGAGGCTTAACAAGTGAAGAAGGGGTTCCGTTATGTTATTAATCAGGCAGAAATGTAACAAATCTATAGGAGTCCTAGCAATAATTGCATCCTACTCGAACGTGGTCTTTGCACTCCTCTCTGAAATCTTTTGAATCTCGATGCTATCGAGTATTACCTGAACACCCATCTGAACGCCTAGCGAACTGTGTAGAATATTAGGTGCTTGAACGAACGTCCCTGAGTTGGATGTTGCAACATCAATGATTGGTCTATACCTCTCACACTCGTCTTTGTTTGCTGGAACTCAATGTACTGACGTCTTAGATCCCGAAGTGCGATCACTTCTGCAACACTCTAGCAGCATACCGTGTATTACTCAATCGACACGCAAGATCGAAGGGCAAGAAGATGAGCGTAGTACCTTGCCGACCTCAGTAGTAGGACGACCCTGATTACCGGCAACGAACACCAGCAAAGTGACTGCAATCGAATCTCTAACCCTAGTCAGCGACCGATGACAGTCAACCTTTACGAACCAATCAGGACATAAGCGATGACACTTGCTATAGAGTGGAATGTGAAACTTCCCGCACAGTGGGTGGTACCTTAGCACGTACCATGGAATGTGAAAAGATGGTCCCGGTCGGTGAAGGATTGTGGGGCTCCATTTCAAACAACAGCATTAGAGGCAACAGTCACGGCAACATCAAGGTAATTGTAATGGTAACCAACAGTATGGAAATGAAGGTGCCTACGACATGGAGTGGCCGTTGTTAATTCAAAACGACAACAACAAAGGGAACGACGGCCATACTGGAAATCCTCGCAACGAGTACAACAACACAGGAAATGATGCTCATGGAGGGGCATTTAGGATCGGCGTGGGCGACACCAGGATGATAACAACATGGTGGCCTACACGTTCTTGGTAACGAATCACTTCGTCTATGTTCTATTTAACCCTGATATTTCTTGAAACCAAACCTGTTGTGGGAACGGCTGATGACAAGACAAACGAAACCTCATATGTTTGTTGGGATACAAACTCGACCCCGTAGGACAAGTGTTCGACATCGACCTTCCTATTACTATCCTTGATGGTCTTGATACAGTAGTTAGTGTGGATTGGTTATCCAGAGATCGCGTAGATATACCCTGTGAGGAGAAGATTTTGCGTATCCTTCTCTCTAGTGGAGGATCGTTGTCTGTTCTAAAGCGTCAGAGTGGTGCAAGGGTTAGCGCCATTCCAGCTATGAAGGCCCGGAAGTGTCTACGGAGGGACTACCCCACTATGTTAGCAACTGTTATTGATATTAAGGTTAAGGAAAAGAGGATCGGGAATTCATCAACTGTTTATGATTCTTCTGATGAGCTACTCGAAGAACTTCCAGGATTACTTCCACAACTGTTAGACAGAATCTCAGTTTGAGCTCGCACCAGAGGCAACCCTTATTACTTGTACGCCTTACCGTCTTGCACCAGGAGGGTTGCAAGGACTGTCAAATCTACTACAAGAAATTGTTGGACAAAAGTTTTGTCGGACCTAGCTCTTTTCGCGTTGGGGAGCCCCAGTTTTATTAGTGAAGATAAGTCTTTTCGTATGTGTACTGAATATCGAGAACTCAGCAAGGTGGCAGTCAAGAACCGCCCGCCTCGACCATGTATTGACAACCTGTTGACCAGTGCGACGGTCGAACTTCTATTCGAGGATTAACTATCGAGCGAACTATCATCAGATGGAAGTCTAAGGGGAGAATGTTCCTAAAGCGGCATATCAAACACAGTATGGCCATACGACTTTGTATCCCATGACCTCTTGGTTAATCAACACACCAGCAGCTTTGTGGATCACATGAATCGACCGTGTTTTGATGACGTTTTGAATCATTTCAAGGACAAAGGAACAACATGGGTGACATATGTATCTTGTTTTAGAACTCCATAGGGAGGAGCCACTCCGCGCGAAGTCTTGTTAAATGTTACCTCTGGATTCAAGAAGTACATTTTTGGTCACGTAATCAACAAAGTGGAAATACACGTGGATCTCGCTAAGATCCATTTCATTAGAAGCTGATCGACACCAAAGAGTCCTTTGGGGATAAAGCAATTTCTTGGTTTCGCTAGAGACTATCGCATATTTATCGTGGGATTTTCGAGGATTGCGCAGCTTTAATCTCTTTAGCATAGCAGGGTGCTGTATATTCATGGGAGACAAAACAGGAGAACGTCTTTTCAGCTTTTGAAATCCGACTCTACAATGCACTGAGCAACGTATTTACCCGACGGTACGGGTGATCTAGTGGTATAACATGATGGTTCGAATCGGAGACCCAGTTACACGCCGAGGCAACACGAGAAGACGATGACGCACGTAGTGGACTTACGAAGGAGAATTGCATGAGTCACCACCTGCGGTGGAAACCGTGGTCTTTGGATTTAAGTTGGAGGCATTACTTGGACGGTACCAAATGCACTACTTAGACCGATCACAAGGGCCTCCCGTGTACCCTTGTTTCGAAAGAGCTAAACATGTGATGGCATCACTGTATGGAACTCTCGAGCGGTTACGACTATGGAACCTAAACATGTATGAGCATGCAGCTCACTATCGACTCTAGTCTACCTGATCAGATTCGCCCTGTTCAAACTGAAGCGCTGAAGGTAGAGCATTTTCAAGTGGGGTCCATGCGGGGCATGGAGGAGCAACTTCTAGCAAGATGGACAATATTCGCTACCTTATGGAACGACTACGGATTCCACTGTACAGCAATCCAGGGGACACTTGTGTTGAGCGAAGCGCACCAGCCTCGATATTCTAGACATCTGGATTTTGATGGAATATATTAGGATCTAAGGATCTTATACTGGCAACTGGCATGCGAACGACGTTTTACTTGTGCGAAAGTCAAGGTGGAACATCAGAAACCTTCTGGTTTGCGTCAGTAATCAGAAACACCTATTTGGAGACTGGAACAGATAGCCATGGATTTTATCACTGGCCTACCTAAATCTCAGAATGAAACCAATATCACCTGGGTGATCGTTGATTGTCTCACGTAACCAGTACACTCTCTTGCAATCAAGCAAACTGACGAGTCTTCACAGCTTGTGAATATTCCTCTGAGAGAGGCATTTTTGTTTAGGCATGAGGTGCCAACTTCTGTTATCTCTGATTTTGATATATACCTGATTTATGTCGGGCACTACACAACACCCTTGGTTCACATCTAGAAATGAGCATTACCTATCAATGTGGGATAACCGGACAGAGTAACGAACCATCCGGACACACGAAGAAATGCTGCGAGCATGTGCATGGTTGACTATAGTAAACATTTGGAAGGACACTTATCTTTGGGTGAGTTCTACTGCAACAGTCACCATTCTAGTATTCAGATAGCTCTCTTTGGGGCATTACATGGATGATAATACCAATCTTCTTGTTGGACTAATTATGGGTCCAGGACTTGTACTCGAAACTCTTGGGAAGGTTATTTGTATCGAGAGTCGTTTGGCGGCAACGCGTGACTGTCAGGAAAGCTGACAAGCTTAGGAAACACTGGGAGTTCGCGGTAGGAGAATGTGTCTTAATTGAAAGTCTCACCCTGGGAGGGTGCGGTACGCTATAGAAAACGTGGCAAGCTTAGTTTACGATGCGTTGGGACATTCGGATTCCTGGAACGAATTGGTGACATGGCTCACAAACTCAAGTTAACTGACGAATTGGATAACATTCGCGATGATATTTATGCTTCGAATCTAAGGCAGTGTTTGTCCGATGAAACGCTTGTGATACCCTTGTTAGAGCATGAGGTTAATGACTAATAGCGGTATCAGGGGATCTATCGAAAACATGGACCAAGAAGTTAAGGTTAGTTGACATAGCCAAAGTTTGGTTGTAAGAGTTTGTTGGAACTCAGTACGTGGACCGAAGTCCTTATGGGAACGTAATAATCAAAGGGAGCTCTAATATCTCCAGTTGTTCGAACGGTTGAATCAACTCCTGATATCATTGATGAATTTCAGGACTAAATTCCCTTTCAAGTTGGGGATGATGTGGCACCTACAGAAAATCCACAGACATCCAGATCTAACACCTTGTTGTTTTGGGATTTCTTATCAAATTTCGGGACGAAATTTCTTTGAAGTTGGGGATGATGTGACAACCCGAACTTTTGCAACCTTTCAGCTAGTGTCGTTGTATTTTGTCTGTCGGTATACGTCTAAATATGTGTTCTTTGTGTTAAACTTGTGTGTTTATGATCAATATCTATTGAATGCGTTATTGTGTTAGTTACATATTATGGAAATCAGTTGCTACGAGAAACTCAGTCGCGCACCATTCATCGAATCGCACACCTCTTACCTTTGTTCGGTTAATTGATTTCTCTGGCCCAACCTTCTCGGCCCAATCTGAGCCCACCTCCATTTACCAGCCCACACTTGTTTTTATGGGGCGCATTCAAACACAGTTAAGTGTTTTTGTGCGTATCTCACACCATTTAGAAGCAAGGAAGGTACCAAACCCTAGCACCCCCCTGCGAACGACAGCGGTCCCCAGATCATCATCACCCGAAGCCCTCTCCTTCTCCCTTAGCCTAGTTATCGGTTAGTATGTTATTATGACTTCTTTTGATTGTTTCTGATTATGCGCAAGGTGTTGATTTGGACATGAATGATTCCGTTTTAGGGATCGTATGAATGCTGATTGCTAATTAAGACTTTACATGATGATGATAAATCGATGATAGCTTGTGATCCGATCTGAACGTGTTAACTATATTTTTGATATGATATAACCGTGTTTATGATGATTTGATGCATGAAAACAGTGATTAAAATGATAGATGGTTGAATTGCAGAATCTGAATAGAGTGATGAATATATGTTAATTGTTGATTATGATGAATTGTTTTATGAATCTAAGCTAGTGTGCTGTTAGTGATGAACTGATAATTAGGGTTTGTGATGAACCATAACCATCTGAGCATACTCTCGACGAAACATGGCTCTCGGCAAAACTATGGTGTTTCGTCACATAATGATGGTTCGTCGCGTGTCTTTCGCCATGAATTGAACAGTAGTACAATAGGATCAGTGGATATGTCATGACATAGAGTTTCAAATGATCCTTGTTGCCAATGATGGTGATTGTGCTGGTTACACAATTGACACATCCTAACAACTATAGTTGCCAATGATGGTGATTGTGCTTGTTAATGCCACTAAGTGACATGCACATGAGTGTGGTTATGAATAACTGTGTGATGAAACTATGTTATAACCTGTTAATGTTATTAATGTTGATTGAGGGAAACATAATTTGGCTTTCATGTATAAGCATACTTAACTATTAAGAACTGTTGTGAATCTTATATGTGAAGTGTGGAGTTAAATGAGTTTGAATAGCTGCCACGTATTATTCAGTGATCGTTGTTTCGAAAGCACACTACGATTATAATGTATACAGGAATTATGTGAATGTAAACTGATTTTATGTACATGAATACATAGGCTTTGAATGATTAAGTGTGAACGAATAGCTAGTCATACCGAGCAAACCAATGTGAGTTCACTTCTCTCAAAACAAGCATGCGTCCGGTGGGGACAATCAAACAGACAAAACTTGTAAACGGATTTTCGTAAACCCATATCCTTGTAGGGGATATGAGGCGGTTTTCAAATACACACATCCTTGTAGGGGATGTGAGGCGGATTTCACAACGCTATCCTTGCAGGGGATATGCAACGGTTTTCAGTAACGTTAATGTTGGATAATACACTCACTCTCTATCACTTAAGTCCCATCATTACTACCGGGTTAGTTGCTTGTAGGGCAACGGGGTTATTAGTTGATAGCGCTATTAGGTTTGGCACCCTTACGCCGCTCCTGGATAGGACGGGCGTGAACTAATAACTTTAAATCATGACGAATGTTTGATAGAGCATTGGGGAAGGGCAAAAAGGGCCATCTGCGGTATCGAGTTATTATCAACATAACACAACATAACATCACATGAATCAGTAATCGGTAATGAACGGTTTAACAAATATGTGAACTCACCAGCGTTGTCTGATACACGTTTTTCTGCATGCTAGCAGGCCTTTAGGTACATGTTGTTGGAACTTGCTGTCTGGGATGCTGGAGTGGTCATGGGTCAAGTTACAAGGATTCACAAGACAAGTCTAATGACTTTTATACACTTGAGTTACGAAACTGTTAAACTATTGTATTATGCTTCCGCTGATTAATAAAAATGTTTTCTTACGCTTTATTCTAATAAATGAAAGTTTAATTGATTTATTGTTATGAGTTCAATGTGATTGGTGGCTAAGATACTGGTATGTCACACGCCTCGCGGGGGATTCCGCATGTGGTATTTTGGGGGTGTAACACATTTGCTCTAAGATCGTTGCGCCATCATTTGATGGAAATAAAGTTAATTGTTAGTTAAATTAACAGATGCTCCTCCAACTTTTATTGCAAAATTATAGCCCAATTAAGAACACCTTCTAATACACACAAGATTCGTTGGTCCATTGATTGTCCGAATCCTACCATTAGCAAAATGAAATTCCTACATGCGAAAAACATGAGAAGAATCATAAGAACAGAAATACATGTCCGAATCATTAGCAAAATGAAATTCCTACATGCGAAAAACATGTCCGAATCCTACCATTAGCAAAATAATAGATGTTAAATGTTAAGTCTTGGATTTACAATAACCTAACTTAAAAAGCATAATGCCACAATCAACCATTAGCGAAAACATGTGCGATAAACATGTCCGAATCCTACCGTTAGCGAAAAACATGTGCGAAAAACATGTCCGAATCCTACCATTAGCAAAATTCCTACATGCGAAAAACATGTCTGAATCCTACTTAAAAAGCACAATGCCACAATCAACCAAAAATCATCTCAATATGTTTTAAATATATAAATAAGTAAACACCGCTCTCAACAGCATTACCTTCTTTCCAGGCTTCACAAGTCTTAAGCAACCTCAGCAGCGGGGAGCTCTAGCGGTAACTAAACAGAAACAATAATAAAAAATGAGAGAAGCGGTTCAAGTTAGCCTGTATCGGCGTAAGATAGCAACAAAAATAAAAAAATAAATTACCTGTTCGCTATGGCCTTGAGGAAAATAGACAACGTGTGTACCAGCCTTCGGTAAGTTGACCAGAGGTCCGGCACAGGCCTGCCATAGCTCCGGCTTGATTATCCGATTCTTCTCTCCACCTGCTTCCAAAACATGAAAAGTAAACAAACTGATTACAATCGAAAAAGTAACTTTTCGCACTTTATAACCGTAATCATCAAATTCGTCACGAAAGTAATCAAAATCGCTACAAAAGTTTAATAACTTCAACAGAAAATCAATTGGAGAAGATGATAAACTCACCTTTAACTGGATTCGTAGTTGTTAAACTCGATCCGAAACTGTTCGCCGATATCTTCATTGCTCGTTGTTCATACCGCCAGAGCGTCCCCCAAACTCAATGAGTTTTTCAGATCTAACCCTAAACTACATAAGTATGAAATTCTAGGGAAGAAAGAGAGAGAGGAAGAAGATGAGGGTTTGAAAAAGAAGCATGAGAAAGAAAAAAGAGGAGGAGTACAGGAGAAGTGAAGTGAAGGAGAAGATTTTAGGGTTTTTTAGGGGAGGGGTACTGTTGGGTGGGAAAAGGGAACTGAGGATGCCCTAATCAACTGACACGTAGCCCAAAAAACTTTCATTTATTAGTTATAATAGATTATGTGGTTGTCAACTCATTAAATAGATTGGCTTATTCTCTAGGATTTCATCTCCTATATATATTCATAGTAATTCTTTGTTAAAGACATGCATATCAATGAAATATCAATCTCGTTCTCCCTACATCTCTTTCTCTTATTGTTTGCTATTAGACTAGTTTCACAACAAAATGTTAGTTTTTTAATAGCGAAGTTATTATGTGATGGCCATTCTAGACATTCAATTAGAAATTTATAGATGATTTCGTAGAATTTTATGACAAATAAAAATGGAATCAATTAAACTGGTTAATTAAGTTTTTACTCAACAAATTTAACTATAAGTGACTATGCCCGTTTTCTCATTTTGTCTCTAAAATTTAATATATTGCAACATATCCAAGAACTGGATATCGGAGTTTAAGCATTGAGACTTGAGAGACCATAGGTATTTGATGTGGATTTGTGTAAGAATTACATCCTTAAGGTGTTCCATAGGTATTTGATGTGGATCTGTGCAACAATTACATCCTTATGGTGTTTCCTTTAACCTTTTCAGCACTTAGCTGCTTAAGGAAACTCATCAGGAATTCAACTATATCCAACATATGAATTAATCATAACGTATTCGGGACTTTCATGTAACATCAAGTGATAACATTCATAAGACGCATATTAGTTCTATCTTTATATTACCAGACTAACTAAATATTGTAAAGTCAATGGATCCACCACTAAAGAATATGTCTCTTCATAACCAATCAAGGTTGTTTACAAAATTCTTGTGCCACCAATTTTGCCTTATATCATTTTTTTTTCAATTTTTAATTCACATAAAAGATCTTTTTGTAGCTAACATATTTTACAACGTCAGTTGCATGGACTGCTGGTTTGAAAACTTTCCACTTTAATAGAGAATTCAACTCTACCTCATTTGCATATTTCCATTTTGGCCAATCATTTCTTTGAATTCATTCTTAGGCAGATCTCATCATGGCAAGCGCTATATTATATACAAAACTATAACGACATCTGATTCCATATATATTTCTAGACAAGATACAACTTATTGAGTTCTTTTTATTTTTAGGTATCCGAGTTTCTTCCGGAACCATCATGTCTAATGTCTCTTGAGGAGACCTTTTTAGTATAACCTCGACTTAACCATCTTAATTACTTGCTCCTTTTTCTTAGAATTCTTCTTTTTGGAATCAACCAGTCTACCATGTTTCAGGCATATATTAGGCTCATTACTAAAATGTGGTTTGTCCTTTGGGGACAATTATTCTAATTGGAGCACTAGCAGTTGGCATATCTGACTTAGCTAGTCACTCAATTCAGGTTAGCGAAGACGTCTGGTTTTTGCTTTGCTAATCTTTGTGAATGCATAATCCTTTGAACCTTTGTTTCACATTGTTTAGTATGAGTATCAATGATAATTAATTTTAACTCATTTTTATTTCCAAATGTCTTTTATCGTCCCCTCATGTTATGTGTTACGGGTGGATTTCTAAATGATCAGTGATCCTTATTTACTGTTGGGTTTAGTGATCCTCAATTCTGTCTGAAGTAGTGATCCTCAGAAGTGTTGCAGGATCAGGATCATGGATCATCATAAGGATCCTTGTACTAACGGTTGTCTACTTTGAATTCGAAATTGTTTTGCAGGAGTATCAATTTGGACTTGGTCTTGGCGATATTCCTGGAGCACATTCTATGTTTATTCCGCACGTGCTTGGTCAGAAGTGGACGTTATGGAGTCGTGGAAGACTTGCACCATTTACGGAATGTTAGTTAGAGTAGATATTTTCCATTTTTAAAGGGGTAGCGAGCTAATTAGAAAACACTTGGCTATTTTTGGCTACACACACACTCTTAAAACTGCTCTTACTCTCTCTCGTTAACTCACTTGGCGATTACACACTTTTACACACAATACACTATAGTGATCCTTGTACTTAGCTCGCTATCATCCGAAGTTGTAACACATTTATTGTTTAATTTGAGTTGGTGATCGGTAGTTTCCATCACCCGAGGTTTTTTTATGCCGGAGATCATTCATTGATCAAGGGCTTTTTCCTCGTATAAATCTTCGTGTCATTTGTTCATTACATTTCAAAGTGATCCTTATTGTTGTTCATCAATTCAAGCATCATACCTCACAACAGAAAGTTTGGTTACATTGTCATTGCTTGATTTTTGACCAAAATAGTTTGGCGCCCACCGTAGGGCAATTGGTGCTTCATTCCTAAAAAGATTCGTGTTTTCGTGGTCATTTCAGTTCGTTACAACCAAGCAGATGGCTTCCTCAGCGAAGAATACTTCAAGTTTGATGCCCTCATTCAGTTCTTCACAATGCGTTCCTCCTTTGCCTCCACCACCTTCTGGATCCAACCCCCGTTTTCCAAAAACCACCAACTTCTTCTGTTTCAACTAATCCTACTACTAATGATCTTTACACTCTGATTTTGCAGATGAGGAATCATGCACAAGAGCATGACAAAACCAACGAAAGGATCCTCCGGGAGATCGATGAGATCAAGAAACAGAAGAAATCAGTGGAGGATCACTCCCCTCTGATGCCAAGGTCGCTGAACTTCGACACTCCAGTCATAACTTCCCAACACTTAGCAATTCCGGACGTGCAATACTTGGGTGAATTACCAGGAAGGCGTTATGGAACAGCAACTATGAGTCAGGCATTTGGCTCTCACTTCTAGCCTCAAGGATCCTCTTCTGAACCATTAGGATCCTCTTCTCAGCATCAGGGATACTTCACGTCAGGAGGACATATGGGAATGCATGCAGTCCAAGGATCCTCCCAGGTCCAAGGATCCTCCCAGGTCCAAGGATCCTCCCAGGTCGGAGGATCCTTCCCGGTCCGAGGATCCTCCCTTGTTCCAGGATCCTCGCTGGTCCCAGGATCCTTTCATGTTCAAGGATTATCTCAACTTCAAGGATCCAACGTCCTTCAGGATCAAGGATTCTTGAGAAGTATGCAGCCTCAGAGCTCGTACGTTCATCAAGGAGACTTCATACCAATGCAGACCATTGCTCCCTCTGGTCCTACAATCATACCAGAGTCTCGTCAATATAGATACACATCTGGGATTCCAAACACGAATCCCGTGGGAGGTAACGCTTTCAATAATTTATACAACACTAATCATGGCTTAATGCAGGATACAGGTATCAATCAGGCTATGGCCAGGGAGTTACAGAAGCTCAAGGATATGATATCCAGTGTTCCAGGAGTTGTTAAACCCATTCCTAAAATTGCATATGGTAGCCATAGGATATCTCGTTTTGCACCACCCTTATGTGATGCTGAGATACCCAAAAGATTCCAGATACCATCCATGAAACTGTATGATGATTCAACGGATCCAGAGGAGCATGTAGCTCAATACAGGGAGAGGATGGAGATCAATCATATTCCTGAAAGGTTAAAAGAAGCATGTCTATGCAAGGGATTTGGGTCCACACTCACAGGATCTGCTCTTAAATGGCTGCTAAGTCTTCCCCCTTACTCTATTACTTCATTTGCTAATCTAGTTAATTTGTTTAATAGTCAATTTTCTTGTAGTAGGAAGTTTGAACGATTAACTAGTGATCTATATAGGGTAATGATGTGTTAAAAATGCAACATATAAATTTCATCAAATGAGGCATAAAACTAACCCTTTTTTAGTACTAATGTTGGAAAAAGTGTGCTTTTGTCTTCCTTTTGTATTTTCAGGATTAAATGAGCTCAAATTAACAAAAGAAGCAAAAAGACATCAAAATCTAACATAATTACAAGAAAAGGAACAAGACGTGACATGCCCGACCCCACGACAGCATCTTCCCAAGCAAAACAAGAGATCAGAAGACTGAACACGCCCCGTGCTCAGCCAGCATGGGGGCGTGCCCAAGTGTCAGCAGAAAAGACAAAGTGGTAGAAGCTTCTATTGCCCACCACGGGGCTATGCTCAGCGGACATAGGGCCGTGGTCAACTATAAGATTCGCACAATCTAGCAAATCTGCATAGTACAAAGATTCTTCTGCACCACGGGGTCGTGCTCAGCGGACACGGGGGCGTGGTCAACTAAAAAGACAAAACTGCATTAAATGAAGAAAGAGAAGGATATGGACACGGGCCCGTGCCCACTGGACACGGGGCCGTGCCCGAGCTTCTGTTCAGCCTATAAATAGAAGTGCTTGGCACAAGCTCAAACCATCCCTTGGCACACCACCTCTCTCACACTTCACCCACCACCCACCACCACCATAACACCATCATCCACCACCATCATCCATTGTCCATCGTAGAGTGTGTGAGTCATCTCGGGATCCAAGATTGATCGTAAGAGTTCTTGAAAATCAAGGCCATGTTTGCCTAAGTCTCTTACATCACTTGGTGAAGACAAAGTGTCTAGTGTAATACTTTTTATTTCTAATCTTTTCGCACTTTTTATTTGGTTTCGTATTAATAACTTTAATAACTAGTTGCTTATGTTGAAGGTGATCTTTCTTTATCGTTTGTCCGTGGTGTCTTGAAATTATTTTACTGTCTATATAAAATAAAAGATTTTCACCATCCATATCTCCACGGTCTATATTGAGGTATGTTGGCTACCTGGTCGGGGGTTAAGGGAACGGTTTGGTAAAGGTCTTGCCATTGTTCAGCGTTTAGAGGTCCTGCAATGGACCTGGGTCAAATTTAGTAGGACCTCCTTCAATACTTAACGGTATTGGATGGCGGGGGTCCAAACTCTTTGATCCCCTCATAAGTTAACTACTATTAATACTATAACCCGGCTATTTAGGACTGTATCCCTGCTGACTCAGACTATTTAGTCGAGGGTAACGTCACCTCCAAAAGAGGGGCCTACCATAATCTGCATATCACCTTCAAAAGAGGGGCCTACTACAATAACTATGATAATCTCTTAAAATAGTGCAAAAGTGCGGAAATAATCAAAGGTTACACTAGATACGAGTCGGAACCAAGTGATTCATCTTGTCTATCTGTTTTTCTTTTTTTATTTTTATTTTCAGCATTTTAGTTAATTTTTATTTTTCTTAATTTAAAACATTTTTCTAAACTTCTTTTTGATTTGATTAGACGTTGAGGATAAACCGGTACTAAAAGCTCTTGTGTCCTTGGACGACCTCGGTATCTTACCAACACTATACAACGCTCACAATGGGTGCACTTGCCCATATGTGTGTCTAGTGTTAGTAAATATCGTGTTTTATAAATTTAAAACTTGACTAAAAAGTGTTAAAGGGGCTTAAAATATACACCTAATATATATAACACTTCACACGCATCAAGTTTTTGGCGCCGTTGCCGGGGACACAAGGATTTTAAGAAAGTTAGGAATCAACGGCCTAATCGTTTTTCTTGTTTTTCATTTTTTTTTTTAGGATTTTTTTTTTAGTTTTTCAGCTTCTGCAGAACTCAGCACGGGCCGTGCCCGCTGAACACGCCCCGTGCCCAATCATTGGAACTGGCAATCCTGTTTTAAGTCAGACAGTAAGCTGAACACGGGGTCGTGCCCACTCAACACGCCCCCGTGCCCAAGTTTCAGTTACTGAAAACAGAACCGTAAGATCCCGACGGTTGGTAATTTCTGACACAAACATGAGTGATACTGATACTTTTTACTTTCGGCACTCTTATGGTACTATGTGGTGTCAATTATGTGGTGGTAACCATAAAGAATTAGAATGCTTTTTTCTAAATTATAAACCCCACTATATAGACCCATCATTTCCTAGTATCCTTAAGAGGGGCGAAAGTAAAAATAATCCCTATCTCTCCCTCGAATGCGCCCAACCGGATATTCTAGGAGAAATGCTTCTCGATGAATTATTTCAACTAGAAGATCTAATTTTTAATTGGTTAAAAGAACTTAGGGAAGATTTCAATAATCTTTTCCAAGACGATAACCAAGAAGAGAGGTTGGAAACGCACTCAAACAACTTCATTGTTTCTAATGATACTTCTAACTCTAGTGAGGACTTGAGCGATAGTCGTCCCTGTGTCGATTGTGCCGTGAAGGACTCCCCATCGACTTCGTTCGATGCATACATAGACCTGAGCGATTCGACATACACCTTCTTTAACGAGAGCCCGGAAAAGGGTTGGACTTGTCCACCTACATATAGCATAGGAATCACCCTCACCGACAACCTCTTGCATTCTCATCTTAATCTAGATCAATTAAGGTATCTTAGGCACTTTGGGGTTGTTCCATCTAGTAAGGAACCACCCGATCCGGGAAAGTTCCTTGAAATTTGAAGAATTCCTTAAGACAGCTTCTAGACACCGGGTCGTGTCCAGGTCAGCACGCCCCCGTGTCCACCCAAAAGATTCCTTTCTGATTTTGTCAGAATGCGGACAAAAATGTGTCAGGATTCCATCTGCACACGGGGCCGTGTCCAGCCGACACGTGGCCGTGCGCAACGTACTGTCGTTTTCTATAAATGCAGCCAAGAATCCTGCACATTTGAACCATTCCAGGGATAGAGATTTGAGGAATATTCTCACATACCATCCTAGGTATTTTCTAAAAGAAGTTTCTCAACTATCTTCTTGTCCTTTCCTCTTTTATCCACTTTCATCTTCTTCAATTTTCCTCATACTTCCATTAAAGCTTGAACCTTCTATAGTTTCAAGCCTTATTGAGATGTTTGTTAGATTTTTGTTCATGGAATCTTGATAAAAACAAGTTCTATAACAATGTTTTAAGTTGTTTAAGTTCAAAAATGCTTCAAAAATCATAAAAATAATTTGAAACCCTAAGATTCCTTGTCCATAAATCCTGCAGATATCTGAACACGGGGCCGTGTTCACTGAACACGGGGCCGTGTCCGAAGTACTGGACCCATAAAATTGAACTCTTTTCGGCATGTTTTCTCAGAATGGCAAGCAGAACAAGCGGAAACTCTTCGTCGCATTCCAGGAACAACCGGCAGGGGAGAAGATCATCTACGGTTGAGGATTCTCTTGTAAACTATGTTTACGCCTTAAGAGAAGCTCTTGATGAAGTAACAAGTGTGGAAGAGGCATTGGTCGACCGCATTAATCATTTGACGGTGGGACTAGAAGGATGACTCCGGGAGGTCAACCTTTTGCACCAAAGGTTGAACATTCTCGCCTCTCCTCCTTTGGTACCGATTATCACCCAAAGGGCATGGAATGTGGTGCCGGAAGTCATCATTCCGGCCGAATGGTACGCCCTACATCAGGAACCTCCTCGAGACATCCTACAAGGGGTTCCAATTGGTTTCGCTCCTCCTCCGCAAGATGTCGAGGAACATGAAGCCGCCTCCCTTCTCCCGAGGGAGATAGAAGAATGGCTCTAGCAACATCTAAGGAACACCGTTCGGCTTGGAGTTCTACAAGGCTTTTAGACCGGAAGTCTATTTCCGGAATTTTGGTTCTTATTGTAGAAGTAGAACTCCTTAGGAAGATTTTACGGATCACTTAACCTATTTAATATTAGGACTTTTAACTTTTATTTTTCATTTTTAGGACTATTATGTAATTCTCTCTATGATTAATGAATGATGGTTTAAGTTAATTTGGTATTTGAGTGGTGTTGAATGGAATAAAACACACTTGAGATGGCAAAGGATGCAAGGGAAACTTGAACCAGCACTCCATACAGAAAAACAGAACCGTCCGACAAATTTCTTCGTTTACAGTAAGCTCGGCACGGGCCGTGTCCACCCAACACGGACCGTGCTGCACAGTCTGCAGAAAAAGACCCAGTTCAGGTAACTGGACACGGGCCGTGTTCACCCAACGGACACGGGGCCGTGGTCAACTATAAGATTCGCACAATCCAGCAAATCTGCATAGTACAAAGATTCTTCTGCACCACGGGGTCGTGCTCAGCGGACACGGGGGCGTGGTCAACTAAAAAGACAAAACTGCATTAAATGAAGAAAGAGAAGGATGTGGACACGGGGCCGTGCCCGAGCTTCTGTTCAGCCTATAAATAGAAGTGCTTGGCTCAAGCTCAAACCATCCCTTGGCACACCACCTCTCTCACACTTCACCCACCACCCACCACCACCATAACACCATCATCCACCACCATCATCCATTGTCCATCGTAGAGTGTGTGAGTCGTCTCGGGATCCAAGATTGATCCTAAGAGTTCTTGACAATCAAGGCCATGTTTGCCTAAGTCTCTTACATCACTTGGTAAAGACAAAGTGTCTAGTGTAATACTTTTTATTTCTAATCTTTTCGCACTTTTTATTTGGTTTCGTATTAATAACTTTAATAACTAGTTGCTTATGTTGAAGGTGATCTTTCTTTATCGTTTGTCCGTGGTGTCTTGAAATTATTTTACTGTCTATATAAAATAAAAGATTTTCACCATTCATATCTCCACGGTCTATATTGAGGTATGTTGGCTACCTGGTCGGGGGTTAAGGGAACGGTTTGGTAAAGGTCTTGCCATTGTTCAGCGTTTAGAGGTCCTGCAATGGACCTGGGTCAAATTTAGTAGGACCTCCTTCAATACTTAACGGTATTGGATGGCGGGGGTCCAAACTCTTTGATCCCCTCATAAGTTAACTACTATTAATACTATAACCCGGCTATTTAGGACTGTATCCCTGCTGACTCAGACTACTTAGTCGAGGGTAACGTCACCTCCAAAAGAGGGGCCTATCATAATTTGCATTAATAACTTAATTAATTATCTTCCAATAATCCACCCTTTTAGGATTGTATCCTTGCTAACTCAAACTACTGGGGTGAGGGTAACGTCACCTTCAAAAGAGGGGCCTACTACAATAACTAAGATAATCTCTTAAAATAGTGCAAAAGTGCGGAAATAATCAAAGGTTACACTAGATACGAGTCGGAACCAAGTGATTCATCTTGTCTATCTGTTTTTCTTTTTTTATTTTTATTTTCAGCATTTTAGTTCATTTTTATTTTTCTTAATTTAAAACATTTTTCTAAACTTCTTTTTGATTTGATTAGACGTTGAGGATAAACCGGTATTAAAAGCTCTTGTGTCCTTGGACGACCTCGGTATCTTACCAACACTATACTACGCTCACGATGGGTGCACTTGCCCACATGTGTGTCTAGTTTTAGTTAATATCGTGTTTTATAAATTTAAAACTTGACTAAAAAGTGTTAAAGGGGCTTAAAATATACACCTAATATATATAACACTTCACACGCATCAGGTAACATAAGGTCAAAATGAATAACTTAGAGATTATAACACTAAGTTTAGTAAAGAATCCTTGGATATTCCTAATTTGGATATTGTTACGGCTGTAGAAGCCTTTAAAATGGGATTACTTAGGGATTCATTATTCTATGATGATCTTGTCATGACACCTTGCAGGAATCTTGATGAAGTAAGAACCAGGGCCCTTAGGTTCATCCGCCTAGAGGATGACAAAAGGATCCAGGATAGATTAACAGGATCCTCAAAACAGGAGAAACAAGGATCCTACATCAGGAATAACAAATCCAAGTTCTACAATAAGTCTGACAATCAGAACGTGCATTCAGTGGAACAAGAAGAGGATGATGAGGATTATCCTCCTATTTCTGAATACTGTTTTTCTGTTGATAACAATGAACTAATCCTTGCAATGCAGAATCTAGGTGAGAAAGCTAGGTGGCCAAGGAAGAGTGATAAACCAGCAGCTACAAAGGATAAGTCCAAGTGGTGTGCATATCATGAGGATTTTGGGCATCTCACTGAAGAGTGTATTGCACTGAGAAAGGAAATTGGTTACTTGTTGAGCAAGGGGCATTTGAAGGAACTCTTGGGACGGAAGAAATCAAGGATTCAGGATCCTGAAAGGATCCCAGAAAGGGCTCCTGCTCCTCCAGCAGATGCACAAGTCATAAATTTCATATCCGGTGGATCAGATATCTGTGGTACCTCCTTTTCAGCAGAAAAAAGACATGCTAAGGAAACCAAGATGGATAATGGAGACAGACCCATCCGGACCTCCGTTGTCACCCAGGATAAAGTCATAACCTTCGATGAGGATGATCGTGTTGACGTCCAGGATCCTCATCATGATGGTCTTGTAATTACATTATTTATTTCTAACCACTTTGTTCGCATGACCCTTATCGATGGAGGAAGCTTTGTGAACATCATCCAGCTTGATGTCCTCAAGAAGATGAATATCCCGGAGTCTGATATTATCCCAAGATCCTCAGTACTTGTGGGATTCAGTGGAGAAACTAAGAATACATTGGGGGACATCAAACTCCCAATCTATATAGAAGGATTGCACTCTTATCAAAAGTTTTGTGTTATAGATTGTTTATCATGTTGTAATGTTATCCTTGGCAGGCCATGGATACATGACATGAAGGCAGTCCCATCCACCTATCATCAGTGTGTGAAGCTTCCAAGTCCATGGGGAGTGGTGAAAATTGAGAGTGATCAACAAGAGGCTAAGAATTGTTATACATCCTCAATGAAGCCGGCCTCAAGACCAAGGGAGCAATAGCAATTAAAGTGTCCTTCAAGAGATGTCTTGGAGGCAAGAGAACAGGATTTGAAAGAAATCCTCATGGATCCTGAGGATCCAGAATCCAAGATCTTTATAGGATCAGGAATCCTTAGCGACATCGAACAGGAGCTAGTATCCTTTCTTAAGAGAAGGAAATCCACCTTTGCCTGGAAACATGAAGACATGACAGGTATATCTAAGGATATAATTACTCACAAACTTGGCATTGACAGGTCATTCAAGCCAATTCATCAAAAGAGGAGGAAATTTGCACCTGAAAGGAATGCTATTATCCAGGAAGAGGTAGATAAACTACTTCGGGCAGGTATGATTAGAGAGGTTAAGTATCCAAGATGGTTAGCCAATGTGGTTGTTGTTCAAAAGAAAAACGGAAAGTGAAGGGTATGTGTCGATTTTACTGACTTAAACAAGGCATGTCCCAAGGATCCTTTCCCATTACCCCACATTGACTCCATGGTGGATGCTACCGCGGGTGATGAATTGTTGACTTTTATGGATGCTTCATCTGGATTTCAACAAATTCAGATGGAACCATCTGATCAAGAGGATACAGCCTTTATGACCCCAACTGGTATATACTGTTATATTGCTATGCCATTTGGATTAAGAAATGCAGGTGCTACTTATCAAAGGCTAGTCAATATGATGTTCAAGGAACAAATTGGACACACTATGGAAGTCTATATTGATGACATGGTGGTTAAGTCCAAGAAGGCTGAGGATCACCTTAAAGACTTGGAGGAAGCATTCAATATTCTTGATAAGTATAATATGAAACTTAATCCTTCTAAGTGTCATTTTGGTGTGAAGGCAGGTAAATTCTTAGGATATATGGTAACAAAGAGGGGCATTGAAGCAAGTCCAGAACAAATCAAGGCTATTGTGAATATCAAATCTCCTGCCATTGCTAAAGATGTGCAAAGATTGACGGGCAGGATCGCGGCCTTGAACAGATTCATATCCAAATCCTCAGAAAAGTGCAAGGAATTCTATGACATCGTGAGGAAGAACAAGAAATTTGAATGGACTGAGAAGCATGAAAGGGCCCTCAAAGCTCTTAAGGATTACCTATCCTCAGCCCCTGCCTTGATGAAACCGGAAAAAGGGGAAGTATTATCCTTGTACCTAGCAGTATCCTCAAAAGCAGTAAGTGCGGTCCTTGTTAAGGATCACCAAGGTACACAACATCCTGTCTATTATGAAAGTAAGAGTTTACTTGATGCTGAATCCAGGTATTCACACTTAGAAAAACTTATCCTTGCATTAATTATGGCATCTACTAAATTAAGACATTATTTTGAGACTCATATCATTATTGTTAAGACTAATTTTCCGATTAAGAATGTACTCAGGAGACCTGAAATGTCAGGAAGGATGGCTAAGTGGGCAGTAAAGCTGAGTGCATATGATATAAGATATGAACCAAGGACTGCCATCAAATCCCAAGCCTTAGCTGACTTTGTGGCAGATTTTAGTAGTGATTTGCAAAAGGAGGCTGAATTAGAAGTCCAACAGCTTGAAGAAACCAAGGATCCTTGGACACTGTTCACTGATGGATCCTCCAATGTAAACGGAATAAGGCTTGGAATACTACTAAAATCGCCACAGGGGGACATAATACCCCACTCCATAGCTTGTGAATTTCAAACTACCAACAATGAGGCTGAGTATGAAGCCTTGATAGCTGGTTTGCAAATTGCAAAGCATATGAGGATCAGGTATCTTGAGGTACCAAGGGAAGAGAATGCAGAGGCAGATGCATTAGCCAATTTAGGATCATCCTTGAAGATCCCGGAGGATATCAAGATCCCTATTATCCATATCCTGACCCCGGCTATCGAGGATCATATGGCTATGGAGATAGGAAAGGATTCCGCAATCATCCCTAGTGATGATTGTCACACCCCAAAATTCACACGCGGAGTACTACCGCTTGGAGACGTGACTGACCCGGATCAAGCCACCAATCATATTGAACATATAAGTAATAAGTAAAAGTAAATGTAATCCATTACAATACAATTTGGTGCTAAATCAAAAGCATAGCTTAGGTAGCGGAAGCATAGTTATAAACATCCAACACAAGTGTTTAGTTTAAAGAGTCATAAAGTTTTCATCAAAACATCCACAATCCGTGCCCACAACGACCGCGCCTCACGTGCAAGCTCCAAGAGTACCTATGGTCCTGCAAGGCATGTAACAGAGAGTCAACAACTAGTTGAGCGAGTTCACAGTTGGTTATTCAGTTATAGTGTTCGTATCGTAAATCGTAAGTTCATTTAGTAATCATGTATCGTATATAATGGTATCGCGGCCCTCTAGGCATGTTTGCGAAGTTTAGTGGGGGTTTCCCATGTGTTCTAGACTAGGTATATTTGTATCGCGGCCCACCCGGCATGTGTGCGAAGATTAAAGTATAGTTCGCGGCCATTCCAGGCATGTTTGCGAAGATAGTTCTATTATCGCGGCCGATCCCGGCGTGTGTGCGAAGAGAAGTATATGTATCACTAGTCTAGCAGTAACTACCATTAACCTTCCTCTCCCGAGGCCTATGGTATGTAATTCCGATAACTCTTAAGTATAAATAATCAATCAACCCATTCCCAACCCCGGGAATCCCATGCCTTGGTAAGAGTGTGAACTCACCTTGTTTTGCTCGGTATGCTAAGTATGTGCTCACAGTTAATCAATCACATCCTAAAGTAAGCACGTGTACATAATCAGTTTATATTTACGAAGTTGGCACGTAAGTATAACCATAGTGGACAACGCATCCATAATCACCAAGTAGACATTGCACGTATTCAAGATCATACAAGTCAAGCATAGCATCTAACAACAGTTAGTTAACTCAGTTAAGTTTTAACAGAACCAAAATTACCAAACAGTTTACCCAGTCGGCGAAACACCCCTGTTTCGCCGTGAAACCCTTTGACGAAACACTTCTGTTTCGTCGATTACCCTTGGCGAAACACCACTGTTTCGTTGTTAATCCCTTGGCGAAACACCACTGTTTCGCCGTAAATTCCATTTCGTGAACAAGTATCATTTACGCAGTCATCACAGAACCCTAACCCCTGCTAACAGTCGGCATCAGTATTATCGATCATCACAAAACAACACTCATGTAATCCATACCCTATGCATAACCGCTAACATGCATAATCATCAAGAGGTTCATGAAAACCCTAAGTATTCATCATACACATATACTCATATTTAATCCAGCAATCAAGCATATACACAACATGTATAAAGAAATCAAAGGACAAAGAAACCGATTAGACGAGCACGCACTAACCGAGATATCCGGGATGATAGTTTGATTGCTAGAGAGGGCTTGGGAGAACACAGAGTTGTCGTCACACACACAAGGGAGTTCTAGGGTTTTTCTGTTTTGCTAAAGTGTGGTGAAAGTGGTTGTTCCGTAACTTATACACGTCTAAGGTTACTGGGCCTTAACTGGGCCTCGCGTAACATGTGGGCCGGCGAAACACATGTTTCGTCGGGATTGAAATGACGAAACAGGCTTCTGTTTCATCGAGTTGGGTCATGGCAAATCACTTGATTCGTCGGGTCGTTTCAGGTGTTAAACAGTTCAAGTGTTTTTCTAAAATACTAAGTCTCATGTTATAATATCAATCACATACATGCAGAATTCACAATACAATACGTTTCATGTTATAATCTAAATCACATAAACATGTAACAATCATAGTGCCTTTCATTATAACATAACGTGTATAGTTACAAGTCAAACAACTAAACAGTCAAAGTCAACATGCATTAAATGCTAAAGTGAAAGTCGGAAACTCGAGTTGTCACATTATCCCCAACTTGAAAGAAATTTCGTCCCGAAATTTAGCATGCGGGTACTGAGGAAGCTAGGTAAGTTGTATCGTTTACTGGTTTTCCTGGGGTGTCACATCATCCCCCCGTTGATTTGGAATTTCGTCCCGAAATTCTGTAGTAGTAGCTTCAGCCTCAGTAGTAGTTGCATTGGTTCCGAATAACTGGGGATACTTGAGTTTCATTTGATCTTCACGCTGCCAGGTGAACTCTAGGCCGCGACGGGAGTTCCAACGAACTCGTACCAGAGGGATTCTCGTGTTCTTGAGGACCTTAACATCCCGGTCCGTGATTTCAACAGGTTCCTCGACGAAGTGTAACTGTTCGTCGATAGTGAGTTCCTTCAAAGGAACTATGAGGGTCTCATCTGACAGACACTTCTTCAGATTCGACACGTGGAAAACGTTATGAACCGCACTGAGTTCAGCTGGTAAGTTCAGTCTGTAGGTCACTTTGCCTATTTTCTCTATGACTTCGAATGGTCCAACGTATCGCGGATTAAGCTTGCCTCGTTTGCCAAAACGAACAACACCCTTCCAGGGTGAAACTTTGAGTAGCACTCGATCCCCAACCTGGAAGTCGAGTAGTTCCCTGTCTTTATCTGCGTATGCTTTCTGACGGTCACGAGTTGCCGCCATGTGTTGTCGTATTTGAGCAATCTTTTCAGTAGTATCAACTACCATTTCTGGACCTGTGATCTGACTGTCACCCACCTCTGCCCAACAAAGAGGTGATCGGCATTTACGCCCGTACAATGCCTCAAATGGAGCAACTTTAATGCTGGTGTGGTAGCTGTTATTATATGAAAATTCCACAAGTGGCAGATGTTTTTCCCAGCCATTGCCAAAGTCAATTACGCACGCCCGAAGCATGTCTTCTAGAGTTTGAATAGTGCGCTCAGACTGCCCATCCGTCTGAGGGTGATAAGCTGTGCTCATGTCTAATCGAGAGCCAAAATATTTGTGCATTGCTTGCCACAGTTCTGAAGTAAAACGTGCATCACGATCGGAGATAATAGAGGTGGGCACCCCGTGCCTTGAGACAACTTCCTTAAGGTATACGTCTGCTAGAGTGGAGAACTTATCTGTTTCCTTGATAGCCAAGAAGTGAGCAGACTTTGTGAGTCGATCCACGATCACCCAAATAGTGTCATTCCCACGTTGAGATCTAGGTAGGCCAGTAACAAAATCCATGGAAATTTGTTCCCATTTCCATTGTGGTATCTCAGGCTGTTGGAGTGGGCCTGAAGATTTCTGATATTCCGCTTTGACCCTCGCGCAAGTCAAACATTTGCTAACGTAAGTGGCTATGTGAGCTTTCATGCTAGGCCACCAATATGTAGTTCTAAGGTCGTGGTACATCTTATCCGAACTAGGATGTACTGAGTAGCGAGACTTATGAGCTTCATCCATTACAAGCTCGCGTAAGTTGCCATAGAGTGGGACCCAGATGCGTCCTGTTACATAGTAGGCTCCGTCTACCTTATGTTCTAACCTTTGCCTTGAGCCGCGTAGGGCTTCAGCCCTGACGTTTTCTGGTTTCAATGCTTCTACCTGAGCATCTCGTATCTGTGAAAGAAGACTAGACTGAATAGTGAGTTGCAACACTCGTACACGCCTAGGTGTAGTATCCTTTCGACTGAGGGCGTCGGCCACCACATTGGCTTTGCCCGGATGGTACCTTATAGCACATTCGTAATCGTTCAGTAGTTCAACCCATCTACGTTGTCGCATGTTCAATTCTTTCTGCTTGAATATATGCTCAAGACTCCGGTGATCGGTGTAGATGGTGCACTTAGTGCCATACAGGTAATGTCGCCATATCTGGAGCGCAAAAACAACAGCTCCCAGCTCTAGATCATGTGTAGTGTAATTCCATTCGTGAATCTTAAGTTGGCATGAAGCATAAGCAATGACTTTATCCCGCTGCATCAACACACATCCAAGACCCTGGATAGACGCGCCGCAGTAGACTACAAAATCGTCCGTGCCTTCAGGCAATGAGAGGATAGGTGCGCTACAAAGTCTGTCCTTTAAGTGCTGAAACGCTGTTTCCTGTGTATTACTCCATCGGTAAGCAACACCTTTCTGTGTCAGTAATGTAAGCGGCTGTGCAATCTTTGAGAAGTCTTTGATGAATCGTCTATAATAACCCGCCAAACCCAAGAATTGGCGTATTTCTGTCGGTGTGCGAGGTGCAGGCCAGTTCTTGATCGAATCTACCTTGGATGGATCGACATGAATCCCATCCTTGTTTTCCACGTGGCCTAGGAAGTGGACTTCACGAAGCCAGAAGTCGCATTTTGAAAACTTGGCGTACAGTTGTTCTGCTCGAAGGAGTTCCAAAATGAGTCGTAAGTGCTGCTCGTGTTCCTCTCGACTCCTCGAGTAGATCAGGATGTGTTGGACCGTTGTACGACCTCTAACAGTCAGTTAAGGTGTTCATCTCTATGTGTGAAGGCGGAATCAATGCACATAAAGTCATAACAGCTTTGTTTCTCTTAATTTTCTTTCTATTAATGCCTTCTGAGTCTTTACACTGATTTTCTGACAAAAATTCAGCAGCACCTTGACTCACATACAATGACAACTGATCTCTATCGCTTCAAATGACCTAACCCCTATATATAGAGTGCTTGATTTCGCTTGAGCTTGTTCAAGCGAAATCTTGTGTGTTGATTTCGCTTCAAGCATTCTCATATCCTCTCAAGCGAAATCATATGTTTAACATATAAAAACCCTAACTTAAACTCTAATGTGTAATCATTCAAACAATCCTAGACACAAGACTTGATAATGACGTAATCAGCAGACATTTAGTGCACCAACAGACTCCCCCTTGGATGTTGATGAAGTCTTTGGCTTCAAGTCTTTGTCTTTAACAATCTTCAATCATTGTAAAAACTCTAATCAATCTTTGTCTTCAATCTTCTCTTTGACCGTTGATCCAGACTCCCCCTTTCACAGACTCCCCCTCTCAATATGCTAGAATCTGAGAAATCTGGTTCAAGCTTTGTCATTTAGCTTCCATGAGAATAATGAAGATCAAACCTGTTACTCAACCAACAAACATAACCATTCTATCTTTTCAACAATAAAACACAACCTTAATCAGCTTTAACAATCCACTCAAGTATTCAGGTCCAAGTTAATGACCCTGATTACTCAATTAATCTACCAAGTCCAATTAAATGACCTTGGTTGATCTTTTGACGAAACACACTGATTTTAAAACAACAATTTTAAGCATTTTCTGAAAATAACAAGTATCAAGTTAATGAACTTGTTTTTAAACAAATCAAACTTCTTTAAAGTAAGCTCTCCTCATTCTTCAGTCCAGAATCTCCTGCATCTGCTTCAATCAACTGAGAATCCAACAATCAACTTTCCACTTTGGTTTGTCGGAAAAATAAAGCAGAAATAAAATCTTTTTGGATTTTATCAAAATATTCTAAACTAAGAAATGAAATACAGAAAGCTTAAATTGCAAAAATTAAACAAAGTAAACTAATTACAAACATATTTTTGGTGAGCGTGTCAGGGAATCATATCAGCTTTTTAGACAAATCACAAGTACCGTTAAGCTACAATTCATACTCAGACTTAAACAATTTACCTCGATTGTCGATATACTGATCCATCTTAAATTCTCATACAAATTTCAATCTATTCAGGATACGATTTAGATGAATTAAGAACTTAGCTCATTCATGTGTCCCACCTCTTGAATATACTCCCGTATCCAGAATCTCAATAATCAGTCTTACATGTGAGAATACTACAATGATATCTGTATATAATTTAGGTATGCGACGGCCGAGGGATCTCAGATCGATACTTCCGTATACGCAGAGAGATATCAGCTTCGACTTTTTGGTGTGTCCCCTTTAGAGGATCTTTTTGCTTACAACAGCAGCATTTATCAATTTAATTGTTTCAGCATGCTGAGGGTGTAATGCTATATTTCAAGCATTAAAGCAAGTATTAGCCAGGGACTAGGTCAGAACTACCATTCAGCAGAAGTCCCGGAATAATACCCCAGACATCATAGAGTATAAAGACCTAGTATATCAGATTACGAGACCTTTCAAACGAGATTTCAGGGGTTACCTATATATCCAAGTAGTGTTCCCCACGAATTCACAAGTTTGAATTTAAGTTTATATCCCGAATAAATCTATTAAATGTATGAAAACCTATCGACACATCATCAGTAAGATTGTTTAACTCTTTTAAACTATTCAAATCTTTAGCATACCGTGAACGTCTAGCTGATGTACTATCATTTTCCCTATATACACAAGCTCTTTTTCATTTTATCATGTTTTTTGTATTTTTGCATTTTTTACTGTTTTTGTATTTTCTAAAAATAAACTATGTACAAACATCTACTCCCCCTAAATACCAAAACAAGTAAAAATTCGACAAACCATTGCAGATTGTTTCTCGTCTTCATCCGCAACAGTACCCTCATCAACGCCAATTATGCCATCCGACACCGACAGAAGCTTCATACCATTCATTTTTAACAAATATTTAAACCGATTTTTATCAAAAGCTTTGGTATGTAAATCAGCTTTCTGTTCGTCTGTGTGGATTTTCTCAATTCGTATCAACTTTTTCTCAAAGCAATCTCGAATAAAGTGATGACGAATTTCTATGTGTTTAGTTTTAGCGTGATGAACTGGATTTTTAGTTATATTTATTGCGGCCTCATTATCAACAAAAAGAGGTGTGTTAAGAAACTGCAAACCATAGTCGCGCATCTGTTGCTGTATCCACAAGATCTGAGAACAGCAACTGCTAGCAGAAACATACTCCGCTTCACATGTAGATAACGCCACAGACGTTTGTTTCTTACACTGCCAGGTAACCAATCTAGGACCAAAGAACTGGCATCCTGCAGTTGTTGATTTTGAATTAACTTTGCAGCATCCGAAATCCGAATCGGAATACCCTTCGAGCGTAAAGTCGCCTTTTCTAGGATACCACAACCCCAATGAAGGAGTTCCTTTCAGGTAGCGCAATATCCTCTTCACAATGATCATGTGCGATGCTCTCGGATTAGACTGAAATCTTGCTGCGAGGCACGTTGGGTACATAATATCAGGACGTGAAGCAGTTAGGTACATTAAAGAACCTATCATGGATCGGTAAAAAGTTTCATCAGCCCTGTCTCCGGTGAGATCTGGGTGAATCCCATGATTTGTTGCAAGTGGGGTAGCAGCTGGAGTAGAACTTGACATCCCAAATTTCTCTAGAATATCATGAACATACTTTGACTGATGAATGAAAATTCCTTCAGGAAGTTGTTCAACTTGTAGACCCAGAAAGAATTTCATCTCCCCCATTGAGGACATTTCAAACTTCTGCTTCATCACTGATTCAAAATCTTTGCATAGATTTTCATTTGTCGACCCAAAGATTATATCGTCCACATAAATCTGAACTATCAGAAGATGACCATCGACTTCTTTAGTGAAGAGAGTGGCATCCACTTTTCCACGAATGAACTTGTTGGCTAGTAGGTGTTGAGACAAAGTCTCGTACCAGGCTCTCGGGGCTTGGTGTAAACCATACAGCGCTTTGTCCAATAAGTAGACCTTGTTTTTGTGGATTGGATCGGTGAAGCCCGGCGGCTGACCGACATAAACCTCCTCTTTAACCTTCCCGTAAAGAAACGCCGATTTAACATCCAACTGTTAAACTTTGAAGTTCTTCCAAGACGCAAATGCTAGGAAAATTCTGATCGCCTCTAGTCGTGCTACAGGAGCATAGACTTCGGTAAAATCAATTCCCTCCTGTTAACTAAATCCCTGAACAACGAGTCGAGCTTTGTTCCTTACAACAACTCCTCTATCGTCTCTCTTGCACTTAAACACCCACTTAGTGTTTATTTTCCTATGACCATCCGGCAAATCTACTAACTTCCACACTCCCAATTTCTCGAATTGACTAAGTTCCTCCTGCATAGCATTGACCCAAGAGTCTTCAGTAAGCGCCTCTTTGTAAGTTCTTGGTTCAATCTGCGAGATAAAACAAATTAATGAGAATTCAGTTTGCAAAGGAGCAACTTTTGTATAAAAACATGTAAGCCCTTTATCAATATGATTTCGAGTGCGAACGCCTGCTTGCAATTCTCCTATGATCAACTCCTCTGGATGATATGAAAAAGTTCGCGGCATCACTTCACTTTGAACATCTACATTTCCCTCCAGATTAGTAACATTCTGCTCTGCATCTTGTTCACCAACTTGGTTTGTTTGACCTGAAATCTGAATTTTCTCCCCCTCAGAATTTGAATCTGAATCACCATGATCAAATACTGGCATGTTTTCAGCTTCTAAATTATCATTCTGAGCCGACTGAATATCCTGAGCAACTTCATTATGTTGGACATCATCATGTTCACCAGCATTACTTGGACCTGCTTCATCATCATTCGAAGTTTCCCGTGGTCTTCTTGAATACACAGCTGGGAACTTTAACTGCGACTCATATTCACGCAAAATATCCAACTCATCAAAGAAATCTTCATCATCCTCTGATTCTTCTCTCATGTCAAACGAATCCCACAGTTTGTCATAATGATAACGCCATGAATCACCAGGATTCTGCGGCGGCATAGTATAACCTTGACATTCAACATTTGCAGCTTCAATAATCCGCTTCTCACTTGGAACGAAGACGCGTCGCAATGGATTTGAATAACCAACAAATATACCCTCAATGCACTTCGGACCAAACTTCCCAAAAGGCTCTATAACCGTACAAGGTGACCCGAACGGTTCTAGATACTTCAAATTCGGTTTGCGATTATTGATAAGCTCAAAGCATGTTTTGTTGAACTTCTTGACAGTAAGAACCCTGTTGAGCGTATAGCATGCGGCGGAAACCGCTTCAGCCCAAAAATTAATTGGTAACTTTGAATCTGCGAGCATAGTTCTAGCCATCTCGATTAGCGTCCGGTTTTTGCGTTCTGCGACTCCATTCTGCTGCGGTGTGTACGGAGCACTAAACTCATGCAAAATACCTCTTTCATCACAAAATTCTTCCATCTTACTGTTCTTAAATTCAGTACCATTATCACTTCGAATTCTCTTGATACGCCTCTGGTACAAATTCTCAATCTTCCTGAACAGACCCATCAAACTGTCAAATGTTTCATCTTTCGTCTTCAAGAAAGATACCCACGAAAATCTGGAATAATCATCAGTAACGACCAAACAATAGTAATCTCCTGTAATGCTCTTGACATTCACCGGACCAAACAAATCCATGTGAAGTCTTTCCAGAGGTCTCGAAACTGAATTGGCTTGCTTTGTAGGGTGTGACTTTTTCTTCTGCTTGCCTTTGATGCAGCTAATGCACTCCCCTTCCAGATGAAAACCTTTGATATTAACTCCCAATACCAAATCATTGTGCACCAAGTGATTCATCTTCCTTAGGTGAATATGCCCCATCTTGCGGTGCCACAATCTTGACTCTTTCTCAGTTGCTCTAGACACAAAACAATGTGCTTGACCAGTAGTTGTAGTTGCTACAGACATGTCTAACACATATAAATCATTCACTCTAGGTGCCCTCATAATAATCCATTCTTCAGGAACAACAAAACCAGGTTTCAAGATCAAACATTCCTTATCAGTGAAGTGAGTAGTATACTGATTGTCACAAATCTGCGAGATACTAAGCAGATTGTTCTCCAGCTCAGTGATGTAGTTAACTCTCTCAAACGTCACAATCCCATTGGATAACGTTCCTTCACCAACAATTCTACCACCTTCATGACCAGCAAATCCCACATAACCACCATTAATGTTCCTTACATCATACAGCAATGCAGTTTTTCCTGTCATATGTCGAGATGCACCACTATCCATAATCCATCTGGATATCAGTTGTGGAAGATCCTGCACAAAACAAACTACGACTTAAACAACTTCAAGAAAAATGCCGATTCATGCTTCGCAATCCAGGAAGCTCCGACAATTCAAACTGCTTATTCGAACATGGTGTCCACCCAGGCTTCATCAGCCTTAGGTGTAACCTTGACTCTAGCAATTTGAATTTTAAAATTTTTAGACTTCAAAGGTGGAAAATTTGCATTATAATCAACCGAAATTGATTCATCAGCCTTTTTCACTTCAGAAGTTGAAATTTTCATTTCAGTTTTTAGTTTCCAAACTTGTTGAGGTAATGCAACCCGCTTATAAAATTTGTCAATTTTAGTTACCACTTTCTTTACGGGTTCATTTTTCAATTTGATGCTGTCATTTTTCACATTCTTTTTCTCAACAACAATTGGTGCTTTATCCTTCACATCAACTTTCTTCTGTTGATACTTCACATCTTCAGTCTTAGTCTTCACATTTATACACTTTCGTGCAATGTGACCAACTTGGTTACATCTAAAACAAGTACGAGTATCAACTACTCGACTCGTGCCTTCAGACTGATACTGTGAAGCTCTTTTCTCAAAGAACTCTTCATTTGATTTTGAAAAAATTTCATTTTCCTCATCAGAAAGTGAACTTGAACCATTTACAAACACCTTCTTTTCAGCAAACCTTCTGTTTTGAAAACTCTTTTTCTGATAACTCTTACCACCTCGATAACCACCTGACCAATTGTTTCGATTGTTATTATAAAAACGTGGTGGAACAATAGGCTTTTTGTAATAAGCTTTATCTTTCTCAAAATTCATTTGCCTTTTTGTTTGTTTCAAACTGTTCACTTCTGACAGCTCAACTTCAACCAATTTGAAAACATTTGTCAGCTTGTTCATGTTAACATTCTCAATGGGAAATTCAGAATCCGAAAACAACTTATCAGATCCAGCCATCTTGTACATTACAAGACCCGGTTCATCACTTAAATTGTTTTTGGACTTTGATTTCTGAATGTATTTGTCCAAGAAACCCCCATCCTCCTCAGAAGTGTCACAATCCGGTTTAAGCACTTTGTCTATCACACTTTTCACCACATAACTTTGGACACCCTCGTCATTGGAAGATGTGAACGTGACATCAATGTTTTCAGGAAGTTTAACTTCACTTTCTTCTTCAATTTCCAACAAACTAGACTGCTTTTTCGTGTAGTTGTCTAAAATTGGCGGTGGAACTTTGTGAAAACCTACACCCGTTCCATCAGAAAACACATCCTCGCCATCTTTGTTTTTCCCTATAGGTTTAGGAACAATATTCTGCAAAACAAAACTTGCTGATTTATAGCTGTTAAGCTTCAACTGGATTCGTTCATTCTCAATTTCAGCTTCTTGAGCTTTAAGTTTCAGTTTAGCAATTTGATCCAGTTGTTCATTAATCGATTCTTCTTTTAATCTCAAAACAGCTCTTAGATGTTCATTTTCTTTAAATGTTTTGCCATTACGATCATCACTATCTTTGACAATGCTTTTCAATTTCTCAAATTTTTCAGAAATTTGACGGTTTTCAAGAATTAACTTTTCATTTTCAGATTTTATTTTCTCACGTTCAGTTTTATCATTTTCAATTTGAACCGTTAATTCTTTAATCCGTTCAGTTGAAGCTCTTACACTTTTGTCACGATCGAGAATCTGATTTTCAACATTTCTAACCTTTGTTGTCAGATTCTGGATTTTCTCATTGTTAAGATACATGACAGTGCTACAAAAATTGCATTGTTTGGTGCAATTTTTGCAATCAGCATTTCCATCAATCTTGTTACCTGACACATTCTTGTTACCTGACACATTCTTGTTACCTGACGCATTTGTTGACACACTTTGACTGACCGACTCCTTTGACTCAGTAGCAGAATTAGGATCTACCTCAAGTGCTTTTGCAGCTAGCACTTTGTCAGCCATCACTCCCAGGTTCTCAGCTGTCAACTCTTGCGTAGTATCAATTATGCCTGTATCAACCTGCTTTTCTTTCTTCTCTTTCTCCTCTTTCTCCTTTCTCTCTTTCTCTTTCTCTTCTTCAATCATTTTCGAAGTTGGAGTTCCCCACCACTTGTGTTGCCAATATTCATCTTCTTCTTTGTACTCCTTGATAATGGCTTCGATATCTAGCGTTTTGTCATCAATTGCAATGTTGCCATACCTATCAAGATAGCACTCTCTATCTGGATCCCATCTGTTTGCTCTTCTAGCTTCCAGAAAGATACCAGAAAGTCTGATAATCTTGGTTTCAGCAGTCATTTTCCGGTAGTGATACTTCTCTTCCTCAGTACGATCATCTTTCCATGGCTTAGGTTCATCATTGCTTGCCATGAATGCGTAACCAACCGCATCTTCTTCCGATAGAACTTCTTTACTCCAATCATACCCCTCATCATCATAAATCACAGCAAGAGCCCTTGATTTGTCTCTGTTATCTTCGACTTGCTTCAATCTAGGCGGCTCAGATTTATTCTGATGGTAGATTGCCTTTTTGTAATAATCATCTCTGAAAGGGTTCTCTGACTCATCAGCATAAGCGCTTCGGCATTCTCGTTTGAAATGACCCTTTTGCTTACACTTGAAGCATGTCACTTTGGTTTTATCGAACCCCAGTTTTGTGGATGAACCACCGATCGTTTTCCTTCCTGTAATCTCCATGAAGCGTTGTGCACGTCGAACTGCACTTGCCATTGCCCAACGAATGTCGATCAGCTCCATTTCTTCAGGATCTATCTGATCGTAGTCTTCTTTCGTCAGATTTGTATTACCAATCTTCCCAGCCACCAACCCTTCGTAGGATTCCAAAACAGACGCTAGAAAGACCATTTGTTGCTTGGCCGACTCCGCATCAAAATTCTGTGCATTCTTCAAATCTATCGCGATATTGCAAGAAAACTTTGCATCAGAATGATTTGCAGAAGATGTAGATCCACTGTGATAACCACTATGGCTTCCACTGCTTGAATTGCTTTGACTTTCTTTGCTTGTTGAAGAAATGTTCTCAGCAGAAAATGCAGTCTTTGGAGAAGTAGCTTTCGGCATCATGCTCTTTGGATAGTATAAATCCAGATTCTGCTGATAAGATGAATTATTAACTTTAAACGTTTTCTTCAGCTCTAGCTCATGACTTTCCAGTCTTTCAATCAACACATCTGGAGTCAACAATTCAGAAGGAATAGTGTTTTTAAGCATGAGAGCATAATATCTCCACTCCATCTCGTCTGGCAATGAATCGAACAACTTGTCTACTTGCTCATCATCTGAATATCTGATATCATGTCTTGCTAATTCCAGCTTCAGATGACCGAATCTTTCAATCATTTTACACACCGATTCATTTTTCATACAACTAAACATATCAAACTCTTTCCTAAGAAGTTTCTTTTTATTTTTTACAATCTCTTTGCTTCCAAGACACTTCTTTTCGAGTTTTTCCCATAAGTCTTTAGAATTTGAGTAATCTATCAGTGAAATGATGTCTTCACGCACCGATTGAAACAATAATGCCACACATTTTTGCTCAGCCACAAAATTATCAATCTCTTCAACTGATCTTAATGCTTCACCATTTTTCTTTCCTTGAGCAAAACCATTTTTCATACTTTTCCAGGAAGGAAAAGCAAATGCCATCAACCAATCTTCGAACTTTGTTGCCCACCTGCTATAATCTTCTATAGCCATCAGCTTAGGAGGTTTGTTAAATGTTCCAAATGCACTTTCGGACTCCCAAGCTTCCTTCTTCCTTTCTTTCGGTGTATTTTCGTTCTCATTCGTATTGTTGTTGTTTGTAGAAGTATCATCTCCCGAGTTTCCTGCGAATGCGTACATATCGCCAAACGGGTTCAAGAAAATATCATCCATTGTGAACGTACCTGGAAAAATCAGTCAAATTCTTAGAAAAATTTTAGGTTTTGAGTAATCAACAAATTCAAGCGAAAACAGTTTAATAAAACTGTTCAAGCGAAATCTGTTATGCACTATTTCGCTTCAATCTTCAAGCGAAACTCAACAACAGTTCTGATTCAAGCGAAATCTATTATTTCGCTTCAGAAAATTTCAAGCGAAATCCAACAGACACAAGTTCGCTTCAGGAATTATCTGTTTCGCTTCAGGAGTTTCAAGCGAACCAGTCCAAACAATCAGATCTGAAGCGAAATCAACCTGTTATCTTCGAACACTTTCAAGCGAAATCTTGTTTTAGGTCAATTTTAACATGTTTTAGTCTGAATTTAAGTCCGAAACTTTGTAGGCTTTGTTAAAACTCAGTTTTACACATTATACTCGAAAATTAGACCATTTCGACCGTTGGAACTTGTTCAGAACTGAAAAACGTAAAAAGAAATGAGTAGAAAGAAGATAATCCGCTGCTATGGTATGAACTCCTTGTCCTGAGCTCTGATACCACTTGTTGGACCGTTGTACGACCTCTAACAGTCAGTTAAGGTGTTCATCTCTATGTGTAAAGGCGGAATCAATGCACATAAAGTCATAACAGCTTTGTTTCTCTTAATTTTCTTTCTATTAATGCCTTCTGAGTCTTTACACTGATTTTCTGACAAAAATTCAGCAGCACCTTGACTCACATACAATGACAACTGATCTCTATCGCTTCAAATGACCTAACCCCTATATATAGAGTGCTTGATTTCGCTTGAGCTTGTTCAAGCGAAATCTTGTGTGTTGATTTCGCTTCAAGCATTCTCATATCCTCTCAAGCGAAATCATATGTTTAACATATAAAAACCCTAACTTAAACTCTAATGTGTAATCATTCAAACAATCCTAGACACAAGACTTGATAATGACGTAATCAGCAGACATTTAGTGCACCAACAGGATGTCATCAATGAAAACAATAACAAACTTGTCAAGATAAGGTTTGCACACCCTGTTCATAAGATCCATGAAAACAGCAGGCGCGTTCGTTAGCCCGAATGGCATGACCAAAAACTCGTAATGGCCGTAGCGAGTCCTGAATGCTGTTTTGGAGACGTCCTCATCCCGGACTCTCAATTGATGATAGCCTGACCTCAGGTCAATCTTCGAGTAATAGCTCGACCCTTGCAACTGGTCGAATAAGTCGTCGATGCGTGGAAGAGGATAGCGATTCTTCACAGTCACCTTGTTCAGTTCACGGTAGTCTATACACATGCGGAAGGTACCGTCCTTCTTCTTTACAAATAGTACTGGAGCTCCCCAGGGCGAAGAGCTAGGATGTATGAAACCCTTTTCCAATAGTTCTTGTAATTGCTTAGACAGCTCTTCCAGTTCCGTTGGAGTTAAGTGATAAGGTGCTCGAGCTATGGGAGCTGCTCCTGGAGCTAGCTCGATCTGAAATTCGACCTGGCGATGTGGCGGTAACCCAGGTAACTCTTCAGGAAACACTTGAGGAAAGTCACGTACAACTGGTATATCCTCTAACTTCTTCTCTGTCGTCGATGTATCAGTAACGAGTGCTAATATATCTGTGTGGCCCTTTCGCAAACACTTCTGAGCCTTCAAGAAGGAGATGATGCGACTCACGACACCACTCTTGTCGCCTTGAACTTCGAGAGGTTCTTTACCAGTACGGGGAATACGAATGATCTTCTCCTTGCATAGGATCTCTGCTTGTTGTTGGGATAACCAATCCATACCAATGACGATATCGAAACTACTCAGAGTTATAGGAATGAGATCGATAGAGAAAGTCTGACCAGCGAGGATAAGATTACAACGCTGAACTATGTGTGTGGCCTCTAGACTTTTTCCGTTAGCTAACTCTACGACATGTTTGGTGTTCAAAAGTGTGGGTGCGCGTTTAAGCATTTGACTAACTTTCAGAGACATATAACTGGTATCCGCACCCGAATCAAATAATACAGTAACATAAAAGTTTTCGAGAAGAAACTTACCCACAACCACATTAGGATCGTTCCTTGCATCACCCTGACCAATCCCAACTGCACGACCCCTAGCACCATTGTCGTTGTTGTTTCCCCCATTGTTGTTCCTATTGCCCTGATTATTGTTGTTGTTATTCTGATTCTGGTTTAACTGGGGGCAGTCCCGCTTGAAATGGCCTTCAGCCCCACATTGAAAGCATGCCCTATTTCCTTGTTTTTGTTGCTGCTGGTTTCGTGGAGCTAGTGGCTGTTGTTGCTGGTTCTGATTCGCAGGCCTTGAGCTCCTGCAATCTTTAGCTTCATGACCTACCCTTAGACACCTCTGACAGCGGCCTTTACGACACTGACCACTATGGTGTCTGTTGCACCTGTTACACAGTGGGTAAATTCCCCGATATCCACTCTGCTCCTGATCACCAGATGATTGCTGACTCGGACTCTAGTAATCATTAGTCTTGCGTTGCTGAGCTTGAGACTGTACGGTAGCTGAACCCCTGCTGGAATCCCCTTCCCATTTCCGCTTGTTGTCACTGGGAGTAGCAGGAGTAGCTAGAGTGGTAGAGGTAGTAGTAGCGCTGATACATTTAGGCAGCCTGTTCTGTTCCACTGCCTGATCGGTGAGGCGATGAGCTAACTTGACGATCTGTTGAATGGTGCCAAGATTCGCTGAGGTTACGTGACTTTGAATCTCCGGCACCAATCCATTGAGATACAGTTCGATATGCTTAATGGGAGGGTCTACCATAGTAGGACACAGAATAGCCAACTCATTCGATCTTTTGGTGTACGCTTCAATTTCTGACCCCGTCATTTTCAAGTGGTAAAACTCTACCTCCAGCTTATTAATGTCATCACGGCTACAGTTTTCCTCTTTGATCAACTCCTTGAAATCATTCCAGGGTGTGGCGTTAGCAACAGCCAACCCTAACATCTGAACTTGCGCATTCCACCAAGTCAGCGCAATGCCTTCTAGAGTACCAGTGGCGTACTTCACCCTGCGAGCCTCAGGGCATTCACACATCTCAAAAACGGACTCGAGCTTTTCAAACCAACGGAGAAGTCCAACCGCTCCTTCCGTGCCACTAAAAGTAGTAGGACGACAGCCCATGAAAGTTTTGAAGGTGCAAACAGGTGGTTGACCTATTGTGTATAAGAACCAGCACAAGTGTTTAGTTTAAAGAGTCATAAAGTTTTCATCAAAACATCCACAATCCGTGCCCACAACGAAAGCGCCTCCAAGCTCCAAGAGTACCTATGGTCCTGCAAGGCATGTAACAGAGAGTCAACAACTAGTTGAGCGAGTTCACAGTTGGTTATTCAGTTATAGTGTTCGTATCATAAATCGTAAGTTCGTTTAGTAATCATGTATCGTATATAATGGTATCGCGGCCCTCTAGGCATGTTTGCGAAGTTTAGTGTGGGTTTCCCATGTGTTCTAGACTAGGTATATTTGTATCGCGGCCCACCCGGCATGTGTGCGAAGATTAAAGTATAGTTCGCGGCCATTCCATGCATGTTTGCGAAGATAGTTCTATTATCGCGGCCGATCCCGGCGTGTGTGCGAAGAGAAGTATATGTATCACTAGTCTAGCAGTAACTACCATTAACCTTCTCTCCCGAGGCCTATGGTATGTAATTCCGATAACTCTTAAGTATAAATAATCAATCAACCCATTCCCAACCCCGGGAATCCCATGCCTTGGTAAGAGTGTGAACTCACCTTGTTTTGCTCGGTATGCTAAGTATGTGCTCACAGTTAATCAATCACGTCCTAAAGTAAGCACGTGTACATAATCAATTTATATTTACGAAGTTGGCACGTAAGTATAACCATAGTGGACAACGCATCCATAATCACCAAGTAGCACATTGCACGTATTCAAGATCATACAAGTCAAGCATAGCATCTAACAACAGTTAGTTAACTCAGTTAAGTTTTAACAGAACCAAAATTACCAAACAGTTTACCCAGTCGGCGAAACACCCCTGTTTCGCCGTGAAACCCTTTGACGAAACACTTCTGTTTCGTCGATTACCCTTGGCGAAACACCACTGTTTCGTCGTTAATCCCTTGGCGAAACACCACTGTTTCGCCGTAAATTCCATTTCGTGAACAACTATCATTTACGCAGTCATCACAGAACCCTAACCCCTGCTAACAGTCGGCATCAGTATTATCGATCATCACAAAACAACACTCATGTAATCCATACCCTATGCATAACCGCTAACATGCATAATCATCAAGAGGTTCATGAAAACCCTAAGTATTCATCATACACATATACTCATATTTAATCCAGCAATCAAGCATATACACAACATGTATAAAGAAATCAAAGGACAAAGAAACCGATTAGACGAGCACACACTAACCGAGATATCCGGGATGATAGTTTGATCGCTAGAGAGGGCTTGGGAGAACACAGAGTTGTCGTCACACACACAAGGGATTTCTAGGGTTTTTCTATTTTGCTAAAGTGTGGTGAAAGTGGTTGTTCCGTAACTTATACGCGTCTAAGGTTACTGGGCCTTAACTGGGCCTCGCGTAACATGTGGGCCGGCGAAACACATGTTTCGTCGGGATTGAAATGACGAAACAGGCTTCTGTTTCGTCGAGTTGGTTCATGGCGAATCACTTGATTCGTCGGGTCGTTTCAGGTGTTAAACAGTTCAAGTGTTTTTCTAAAATACTAAGTCTCATGTTATAATATCAATCACATACATGGAGAATTCACAATACAATACGTTTCATGTTATAATCTAAATCACATAAACATGTAACAATCATAGTGCCTTTCATTATAACATAACGTGTATGGCTACAAGTCAAACAACTAAACAGTCAAAGTCAACGTGCATTAAATGCTAAAGTGAAAGTCGGAAACTCGAGTTGTCACAATGATACTCAATCTCATTCAGGATCATGGATCCTTCCGATCATGAGATACATACAACATGGAGAGATTCCTACAGGAGAAAACCCTAGGGCTTTCAAAATTAAGGTATCTCAATTTACAATATTGAATGATATGTTGTATAAACGATCTCTTGCAGGACCATATCTAAGATGCATTGAGGATCCTGAAATCCAAGAAGTCCTAAAGGATTTCTGTTTTGGTCAAAAAATCTGATGAGGATAATGCAACCAAACTCTTTGTTACGGGGAATGATGCTTTGAATGTGGAACAATGATAAGGATCACTTCAATGTAAATTGCACAATCGACACAAGGGTTTATACGGGGAAAAAGCCCTTGATCAAGAGTTGATCTTCGGCACAAAAAACCCCGGGTGATGGAAACTACCGATCACCAAGATCAAATAAATCAATAAATATTTACAACTTCGGATAGTAACGAGCTAGGTACAAGGATCACTACGGTGAAAGGTGTAAAAATGAATGAAAACTAATAAGTGTTCGTCAAGAGCTTCAAGAGTGCAATTGTACGAGAGTGTGTGTAGCTGAAAATGGCTAAGTATTCTAATTCTAGCTCGTCACCCCTTTAAAAATAGAAGTTAACTACAATAACAAACTATCCGACTTTTGTGCCAAGCTTCCACGTTCTCCACAACGTCCATTTCCAGTCAAACGTGTGCGAAATACTCGTGGAATATTCCATAGTAACGTTGCCAAGACCAAGTCAAGCTGGTTACTCCTGCGAAATAATACGAAACACAAACAAACAATCGTTAGTATGAGGATCCTTAAGGTGTGTTGGTGCACTAAATGTCTGCTGATTACGTCATTATCAAGTCTTGTGTCTAGAATAGTTTGATTGAAAACACATTAGGGTTAAATTAGGGTTTGTGTGGTTTAAACTTGAAGATTTCGCTTGAAACATCTTCAAGCGAAATCAACAACATATGATTTCGCATCAAGCATGCTCAAGCGAAATCATCAAGCCTATATATATGTGTGTTGTGTTGTTCATTTGAGAGAGAGGTCATTGTGTGGAACACGAAGTGCTGCCGGATTTGTATCAGAAAACGTTGTACAAGCACTCAAATCAATCAGAAAAGAAAGATTAAAAGGATTAGAGCTGTTATGACTTTGTTTACGTTGATTCCGCCTTCGTATGCGAAGATGAACGTCCTTGACTGACATTTTAGGGTCATAGAACGGTCCAACAAGTGGTATCAGAGCTCAGGACGAGGAGTTCATACCATAGCAGCGGATTCTCTTCTTTCTACTCATTTCTTTTTACATTTTTCAGATCTGAACAAGTTCCAACGGTCGAAATGGTCTGATTTTCGAGTATATCGTGGAAAACATAGTTTTAACAAAGCCTACAAAGATTCAGACTAAAATTCAGATTAAAACATGTTAAAATTGACCTAAAACTGGATTTCGCTTGAAAAGTGTTCGAAGGATATAATTGATTTCGCTTCAAATCAGACTGTTTGGACTATTTCGCTTGAACATCTGAAGCGAAATAGTGTTGTGATCTTGGATTTCGCTTGAGTTAATCTGAAGCGAAATAGAGCTGTTGTTTTCGCTTGAAGTTTGAGTTTAGTTGAAGCGAAATAGATTTTGTGGGTTTTCGCTTGAAGGTTCTAATCAGCTGAAGCGAAATAGTTGATTTCGCTTGAATCATAATAGTTCTTGGTTTTCGCTTGAAACTCTTGAAGCGAAATTGAAGTGCTGGAATTTGGCTTGAAACACTTAATATCAGATTTCGCTTGAACAATACTATATTGCTGATTTTGCTTGAGAACATTTTATTTCAAAGTATTTCGCTTGAAATTGCTAATTTCTCAAAACCTAAAAATTTTCTAAGTGTTTGACTGATTTTTCAGGTACGTTCAAAATGGATGATATTTTCTTGAACCCGTTTAGCGATATGTACGCATTCGCAGGAAACTCGGGAGATGATATTTCTATAAACAACAACAATACGAACGAGAACGAGAATTCACGAAAAGAGAAGAAAAAGGAAGCTTGGGAATCTGAAAGCGCATTCGGAACATTCAATAAACCCCCAAAGCTAATGGCTATCGAGGAGTACAGTCGTTGGTCTAGAAAGTTTGAAGATTGGATGATGGCATTCGCATTTCCAAGTTGGAAAAGTCTGAAAAACGGTTATGATCAAGGAAACAAGAATGGTGAAGTTTTAACAGCATCAAATGAGATTGAATCATTTGTAGCCGAACAAAAGTGTGTGGCGTTGTTATTTCAGTCTGTTCGGGAGGATATCATCTCATTGATACAATATTCAAATGCTAAAGATCTTTGGGCAAAGTTAGAAAAGAAATGTGTCGGTAGTCAAGAAATTAAGAAAAACAAAAAGAAACTTCTTAGGAAAGAGTTTGATATGTTTGGTTGTCTTAAGAATGATTCAGTGTGTAAAATGATAGAAAGGTTCGGTCATCTGAAGCTGGAATTAGTAAGACATGATATTGACATTCCTGAAGAAGATCTTATCGACAAATTGTTCGATTCGTTGCCTGACGAGATGGATTGGAGATATTATGCGCTGATGCTGAAGAATACCATCAAAGAACCAGAAAAGCTGACATTAGATTTGCTGATTGAAAAACTCAAGAGTCACGAGTTGGAGTTGAAAAAGACGTACAAAGTTAATCATTCATCTTATCAGCAGAATCTGGATCTATACTATCCAAAGAGCATGATGCAAAAAGCTACTTCACCAAAAACTGCGTTTTCTGCTGAAAATGTGTCGACAACTGGTAAAGAAAATCAAAGTGGTCAAAGCAGTGGAAGTCACAGTGGTTATCACAGTGGATCTTCATCTTCTGGAAGTCATTCTGATGCAAAGAATCGTTTTCAATGCAACATTGCAATAGACTTGAAGAATGCTCAGAACTTTGATGAGGAATCGGCCAAGCAGCAGATGATCTTTCTAGCATCAGTGCTGGAATCGTATGAAGGATTGGAAGCTGGGAAGATTGGCAATACAAATCTGACGAAAGAAGATTACGATCAGATTGATCCGAAGGAAATGGAACTGATCGATATTCGTTGGGCCATGGCAAGTGCTGTTCGTCGTGCACAAAGATTCATGGAAATCACTGGCAGAAAAACAATTGGTGGTGCTTCTACTAAGTTGGGGTTCGATAAATCTAAAGTGACATGCTTCAAATGTAAGCAGAAGGGTCACTTCAAGAGAGAATGTCGAAACGCTTATGCTGATGAATCGGAGAATCCTTTCAGAGATGATTACTACAAGAAGGCGATTTATCATCAGAATAAATACGAGCCGCCTAGATTGAAGCAGGTTGAAGACAACAAAGAGAAATCTAGAGCTCTTGCAGTGATTTATGATGATGAGGGGTATGATTGGAGTCAAGAGGTTCTACCAGAAGAAGATGCGGTTGGTTACGCATTCATGGCGAAAAATGAACCTATTCCATGGAAAGATGAGAGAACTGAAGAGCAGAAGTATAAATACAGAAAAATGATTTCGGAAAACAAAATTACTAGACTTTCTAGAATCTTTTTGGATGCAAAGAGAGCCAACAGATGGGATCCAGACAGAGAGTGTTATCTTGATGAGTATGGAAATATTGCAGTTGATCACAAAACTCTCGATCTGGAAGTCTTAATCAAGGAAATGAAAGAAAATGATGAGTATTGGCAACACAAATGGTGGGGAACTCCAACTTCAAATATGATTGAAGAGGAGAAAGAGGAGAAAGAAAGAAAGGAGAAAGAAGAGATAGAAGGAAAAGAATCAAAGAAGATTGATACTGGAGTTATCAATACTACGCAGGAGTTGACTGCAGAGAACCTGGGAAAAATGGCTGACAAAGTGTTGGCTGCTAAAGCACTTGAGGTAGACTCTAACTCCGTGTCTGAGTCAAAAAGCCAGGTCAGTTCAGATGTGTCAACAAATGCGTCAGGTAAAAAGATCGAAGGAAATGCTATTGCAAAAATTGCAACAAAGATTGCAAATTTTGTAGCACAGTCAGGTATCTCAATATTAAGAAAGTTGAAGATCTGACAGCTAAGGTCAGAGATGTTGAGAATCAGATTCTTGGTCGTGACAAAACAGTTAGAGCTTCAACTGAACGGATAAAAGAATTAACTGCTAAAATTGAAATTGATAAAATTGATCATGACAAAATTAAACAAGAAAATGAAAAGTTGATTCTTGAAAACCGTCAGATTTCTGAAAAATTTGAAAAACTCAAAAGCACAATGAAAGATTGTGATGATCGAAATGGTAAAACTTTTAAAGAAAATGAACATTTAAAAGCAGTGCTTAGAGCCAAAGAAGAATCAATCAACCAACAACTGGATGAAATCGCTAAGTTGAAACTTAAAGTTCAAGAGGCTGTAATTGAAAACGAGCGAATCCAGTTGAAGCTTAACAGTTACAGCTCCGCAAGCTTTGTTTTGCAACATATCATTCCCAAACCCATTGGGAAAGACAAAGCAGGCGAAGATGTGTATTGTGATGGAACTGGGGTGGGGTTTCATCAAGTTCCACCACCTGTTCTGGCTAACTACACGAAAAAGCAATCTTGTTTGGTTGAAATTGAGGAAGAAAGTGTAGTTAAACTTCCTGAGAACATTGATGTTACTTTTACATCATCTGATGATAGTGTTCAGATAGAGATTGTTAAGAGTACAGCTGAAAGTGTTTTAATGTCTGATTCAACTGAAGATGATGGGTGTTTATTGGACAAATACATTCAGAAATCAAAGTCCAAAAACAACTTAAGTGATGAACCGGGTCTTGTGATGTACAAGATGGCTGGATCTGATAAGTTGTTTTCGGATTCTGAATTTCCCATTGAGAATGTTAATGTGAAAAAGTTGACAAATGTTTTCAAGTTGGTTGAAGTTGAATTGTCGGAAGTGAACAGTTTGAAACAAACAAAAAGGCAAATGAATTTTGAGAAAGATAAAGCTTACTACAAAAAGCCTGTTGTTCCACCACGTTTTTATAATAACAATCGAAACAGTTGGTCAGGTGGTTATCGGAGTGGTAATAGTTATCAGAAGAAGAGTTTTCAAAACAAGAGGTTTGCTGAAAAGAAGGTGTTTGTGAACAGTTCAAGTTCACTTTCTGATGAGGAAAATGAATTTTTTTCAAAATCAAACAAAGAGTTCTTTGAGAAAAGAGCTTCATATTATCAGTCTGAAGGCACAAGTCGAGTTGTTGATACTCGTACATGTTTTAGATGCAACAAAGTTGGTCACATTGCAAGAACTTGCACCAACTTCAAGCCTAAGATTGAAAATGTGAAGTTCCAACAGAAGAAAGTTGATGTAAAGGGTAAAGCACCAATCGTTGTTGAGAAAAAGAGTGTGAAAAATAACAACATCAAAGTGAAAAATGAACCTGTAAAGAAAGTGGTAACTAAAAATGACAAGTTTTATAAACAGGTTGCATTATCTCAACAAGTTTGGAAACCAAAAACTGAAATGAAAATTTCAACTTCTGAAGTGAAAAAGGCTGATGAATCAATTTCGGTTGATTATGATGCAAATTTTCCATCTTTGAAGGCTGAGAATTTCAAAATTCAAATTGCTAGAGTCAAGGTTACACCTAAGGCTGATGAAGCCTGGGTGGACACCATGTTCGAATAAGCAGTTTGAATTGCCGGAGCTTCCTTGTTCGCGAAGCATGAATCGGCATCTTTATTGTAGCTAGTTAAATTGTAGTTTATTTTGTGCAGGATCTTCCACAACTGATATCCAGATGGATTATGGATAGTGGTGCATCTCGACATATGACAGGAAAAACTGCATTGCTGTATGATGTGAGAAACATTAATGGTGGTTATGTGGGATTTGCTGGTCATGAAGGTGGTAGAATTGTTGGTGAAGGAACGTTATCCAATGGGATTGTGACGTTTGAGAGAGTTAACTACATCACTGAGCTGGAGAACAATCTGCTTAGTATCTCGCAGATTTGTGACAATCAGTATACTTCTCACTTCACTGATAAAGAATGTTTGATCTTGAAACCTGGTTTTGTTATCCCTGAAGAATGGATTATTATGAGGGCACCTAGAGTGAACGATTTATATGTGTTAGATATGTCTATAGCAACTACAACAACTGGTCAAGCACATTGTTTTGTGTCTAGAGCAACTGAGAAAGAATCAAGATTGTGGCACCGAAAGATGGGGCATATACATCTTAGAAAAATGAATCACTTGGTGCATAATGATTTGGTATTGGGAGTTAATATCAAAGGTTTTCATCTGGAAGGAGAGTGCATTAGCTGCATCAAAGGCAAGCAGAAGAAAAAGTCACACTCTACAAAGAAGGTCAATTCAGTTTCGAGACCTCTGGAAAGACTTCACATGGATTTGTTTGGTCCTGTGAATGTCAAAAGTATTACAGGAGATTATTATTGTTTGGTCGTTAGTGATGATTATTCCAGATTTTCATGGGTTTCTTTCTTGAAGACGAAAGATGAAACATTTGACAGTTTGATGGGGCTGTTCAGGAAGATTGAGAATTTGTACCAAAGGCGTATCAAGAGAATTCGAAGTGATAATGGTACTGAATTCAAGAACAGCAAGATGGAAGAATTTTGTGATGAAAGAGGTATTTTGCATGAGTTTAGTGCTCCGTACACTCCGCAGCAGAATGGAGTCACAGAACGCAAAAACCGGACACTAATTGAGACGGCTAGAACTATGCTCGCAGATTCAAAGTTACCGATTAATTTTTGGGCTGAAGCTGTTTCTGCCGCATGTTATACGCTCAACAGGGTTCTTACTGTCAAGAAGTTCAACAAAACATGCTTTGAGCTAATCAATAATCGCAAACCGAATTTGAAGTATCTAGAACCGTTCGGGTCACCTTGTACGGTTATAGAACCTTTTGGGAAGTTTGGTCCGAAGTGCATTGAGGGTATATTTGTTGGTTATTCAAATCCATTGCGATGTGTCTTCGTTCCAAGTGAAAACCGGATTATTGAAGCTACAAATGTTGAATGTCAAGGTTATACTATGCCGCCGCAGAATCCTGGTGATTCATGGCGTTATCATTATGACAAACTTTGGGATTCGTTTGACATGAGAGAAGAATCAGAGGATGAAGAAGATTTCTTTGATGAGTTGGATATTTTGCGTGAATATGAGTCGCAATTAAGATTTCCAGCTGAGTATTCGAGGAGACCACGGGAAACTTCAAATGATGATGAAGCAGGTCCAAGTAATGCTGGTGAACATGATGATGTCCAACAGAATGAAGTTGCTCAGGATAATCAGTCGGCTCAGAATGATAATCTAGAAGCTGAAAACATGCCAGTATTTGATCACGGTGATTCAGATTCAAATTCTGAGGGGGAGCAAATTCAGATTTCAGGTCAAACAAACCAAGTTGGTGAACAAGATGCAAAGCAGAATGTTACTAATCTGGAGGGAAATGTAGAGGTTCCGAGTGAAGTGATGCCGCGAACTTTCTCATATCATCCAGAGGAGTTGATCATAGGAGAATTGCAAGCTGGAGTTCGCACTCGAAATCAGATTGATAAAGGGCTTACATGTTTCTATACAAAAGTTGCTCCTTTGCAAACTGAATTCTCATTAAGTTGTTTTATCTCGCAGATTGAACCAAGAACTTACAAAGAGGCGCTTACTGAAGACTCTTGGGTCAATGCTATGCAAGAGGAACTTAGTCAATTTGAGAAATTGGGAGTGTGGAAGTTAGTAGATTTGCTGGATGGTCATAGGAAAATAAACACTAAGTGGGTGTTTAAGTGCAAGAGAGACGATAGAGGAGTTGTCGTAAGGAACAAAGCTCGACTCGTTGTTCAGGGATTTAGTCAACTAGAGGCAATCAGAATTTTCCTAGCATTTACGTCTTGGAAGAACTTTAAAGTTTATTAGTTGGATGTTAAATCGGCGTTTCTTTATGGGAAGGTTAAAGAGGAGGTTTATGTCGGTCAGCCACCGGGCTTTACTGATCCAATCCACAAAAACAAGGTCTACTTATTGGACAAAGCGCTGTATGGTTTACACCAAGCCCCGAGAGCTTGGTATGAGACTTTGTCTCAACACCTACTAGCCAACAAGTTCATTCGTGGAAAAGTGGATGCCACTCTCTTCACTAAAGAAGTCGATGGTCATCTTCTGATTGTTCAGATTTATGTAGACAATATAATCTTTGGGTCAACAAATGAAAATCTATGCAAAGATTTTGAATCAGTGATGAAGCAAAAGTTTGAAATGTCATCAATGGGGGAGATGAAATTCTTTTTGGGATTACAAGTTGAACAACTTCCTGAGGGAATTTTCATTCATCAGTCAAAGTATGTTCATGATATTCTAGAGAAATTTGGGATCTCAAGTTCTACTCCAGCTGCTACCCCACTTGCAACAAATCATGGGATTCACCCAGATCTCACCGGAGACAGGGCTGATGAAACATTTTACCGTTCCATGATAGGTTCTTTAATGTACCTAACTGCTTCACGTCCTGATATCATGTACCCAACGTGCCTCGCAGCAAGATTTCAGTCTAACCCGAGAGCATCGCACATGATCATTGTAAAAAGGATATTGCGCTACCTGAAAGGAACTCCTTCATTGGGGTTGTGGTATCCTAGAAAAGGCGACTTTACGCTCGAAGGGTATTCCGATTCGGATTTCGGATGCTGCAAAGTCAATTCAAAGTCAACAACTGCAGGATGCCAGTTCTTTGGTCCTAGATTGGTTACCTGGCAGTGTAAGAAACAAACGTCTGTGGCGTTATCTACTTGTGAAGCGGAGTACGTATCTGCTAGCAGTTGCTGCTCTCAGATCTTGTGGATACAGCAACAGATGCGCGACTACGGTTTGCAGTTTCTTAACACACCTCTTTTTGTTGATAATGAGGCCGCAATAAATATAACAAAAAATCCAGTACATCACGCTAAAACTAAACACATAGAAATTCGTCATCACTTTATTCGTGATTGCTTTGAGAAAAAGTTGATACGAATTGAGAAAATCCACACTGACGAACAGAAAGCTGATTTACATACCAAAGCTTTTGATAAAAATCGGTTTAAATATTTGTTAAAACTGAATGGTATGAAGCTTCTGTCGGTGTCGGATGGCATAATTGGCGTTGATGAGAGTACTGTTGCGGATGAAGACGATAAACAATCTGCAATGGTTTGTCGGTTTTTTACTTGTTTTGGTATTTAGGGGGAGTAGATGTTTGTACATAGTTTATTTTCAGAAAATACAAAAACAATAAAAAATGCAAAAATACAAAAACATGATAAAATCTGAAAAAGAGCTTGTGTATATAGGGAAAATGATAGTACATCAGCTAGACGATTACAGTATGCTAAAGATTTGAAAAGTATAAAAGAGTTAAACAATCTTACTGATGATGTGTCGATAGGTTTTCACACATTTAGTAGATTTATTCGGGATATAAACCTAAAATTCAAACTTGTGATTTCGTGGGGAACACTACTTGGATATATAGGTAACCCCTGAAATCTCGTTTGAAAGGTCTCGTAATCTGATATACTAGGTCTTTATACTCTATGATGTCTGGGGTATTATTCCGGGACTTCTGCTGAACGGTGGTTCTGACCTAGTCCCTGGCTAATACTTGCTTCAATGCTTGAAACACATCATTAAACCCTCAGCATGCTGAAACAATAAAATTGATAAATGCTGCTGTTGTAAGCAAAAAGATCCTCTAAAGGGGACACACCGAAAAGTCGAAGCTGATATCTCTCTGCGTATACGGAAGTATCGATCTGAGATCCCTCGGCCCTCGCATACCTAAATTATATACAGATATCATTGTAGTATTCTCACCTGTAAGATTGATTATTGAGATTCTGGATACGGGAGTATATTCAAGAGGTGGGACACATGAATGATCTAAGTTCTTAATTCATCTAATTCGTATCCTGAGTAAATTGAAATTTGTGTGAGAATTTAAGATGGATCAGTATATCGACAATCGAGGTAAATTGTTTAAGTCTAAGTATGAAATGTAGCTTAACGGTACTTGTGATTTGTCTGAAAAGCTGATATGATTCCCTGACACGCTCACAAAAATATGTTTGTAAATAGTTTACTTTGTTTACTTTCTGCAATTTAAGTTTTCTGTATTTCATTTCTTAGTTTAGAACACTTTGATAAAATCCAAAAAGATTTTATTTCTGCTTTATTTTAGACAAACCAAAGTAGAGAGTTGATTGTTGGATTCTTAGTTGTTTGAAGCAGATGCAGGAGATTCTGGACTGAAGAATGAGGAGAGCTTACTTTGAAGAAGTTTGAATTGTTTGAAAAGTCAAAAACACAAGTTCATTAATTTGATACTTGTTATTTTTTCAGAAAATGTTTGAAATTGTTGTTTTAAAATCAGTTTTGTTTCGTCAAAAGATCAACCAAGGTCATTAATTTGGACTTGGTAGATTAATTGAGTAATCAGGGTCATTAACTTGAACTTGAATACTTGAGTGGATTATTAAAGCTGATTGAGTTTGTGTTTTATTGTTGAAAAGATAGAATGGTTATGTTTGTTGGTTGAGTAACAGGATTGGACTTCATTATTCCCAACGGAAGCTAATTGTCAAAAGATTGAACCAGATTTCTCAGATTCTAGCATATCGAGAGGGGGAGTCTGTGAAAGGGGGAGTCTGGATCAACGATCAGAGGGAAGATTGAAGTTTAGAGTTTAAAGCTTGAAGATAAAGATTGATGAGAGTTTTTACAATGTTTGAAGATTGTTAAAGACAAAGACTTGAAGCCAAAGACTTCATCAACATCCAAGGGGCAGTCTGTTGGTGCACTAAATGTCTGCTGATTACGTCATTATCAAGTCTTGTGTCTAGAATAGTTTGATTGAAAACACATTAGGGTTAAATTAGGGTTTGTGTGGTTTAAACTTGAAGATTTCGCTTGAAACATCTTCAAGCGAAATCAACAACATATGATTTCGCTTCAAGCATGCTCAAGCGAAATCATCAAGCCTATATATATGTGTGTTGTGTTGTTCATTTGAGAGAGAGGTCATTGTGTGGAACACGAAGTGCTGTCGGATTTGTATCAGAAAACGTTGTACAAGCACTCAAATCAATCAGAAAAGAAAGATTAAAAGGATTAGAGCTGTTATGACTTTGTTTACGTTGATTCCGTCTTCGTATGCAAAGATGAACGTCCTTGACTGACATTTTAGGGTCATAGAACGGTCCAACAAGGTGATCCATGATCCTTATCCTAATGCTCTTCTGAGGATCACTATCTGTCACAGAAGTAGGGATCATTAATTAGGATAATAAGTAAGGATCACTAATTGTTAGAAAATCCTCCCCTAACAATTGCCCCCAAAATATAAGGAGTGATATGTAAAATGAGCGAATTATGTTTTCTTGATCTTATCCGCAACTAACTATCGTAAATATAGCCGTTATTGTAGAACTATCTGTTGCAACCATGACGTCACAGAAGTGACAACCCTGCATAATCATGATTATAAATAGGAGATAAAGATAGGATCGATATGCATTTAAATTAGAAGAAACTCCCTTTAAATTCTTGGTCGAAGATCTATCAGGTATCTCTTCTCTTATCTCTCCTTCTCTTACTCTGTTTTTCTTACTTTACCATCATCTCTTCAAGAATGATGCTCCGGTCCTCCCCCGCCAAGGATCACCAGAAGGATAGTCCCTTGAAGAGTCAAAGGATCATCAAAGACTCAATACATGAGAGGTGTTGCTTTAACGATGCTCAAATAGATAAGATTCGTCACTGCTTTCCGGCGAGTGCCTTTTTCAAACCCTTCGATCCTACTATTCTGTGCGACTATGTTTCAGAAACATGGGTTGCCTTTCCAGTTACTCCATTCGCCATAGGATACACCTATCCTTTCCCAGAATTTACACAATCCTTATTTTCCCTTACCGGCATCTCTTACACCCAAGCCATGCCGATGATTTGGAGGGTTTTGTATACCCTAGAGAGGATCATCGAGCAGGAAGGCATTGATTTAGGAATGTCAGAGCTGACACAGATGTATGATCTTACTACCTTTGGTTCTCATCGTTATTTGTTCAAACGAAAACCCGGCGGAGAACACCCCCTTCTTAAAGTCACCAAGAACGACACAAATTGGAAACGTCGCTTCTTCTTCGTCAGGAGGGATACCATTCCAAACGGAAAGGATCTACCAAGGACATGGTCCACCCATGGTAGGCCAGAGGATCCTGAGAAGGATCACCAGATAGTCTTGTTTTTGTATAAGGATCACTAACCCCTTTTTGTATTGTGTTATGCAGCTATTTCTGTCTCGCACATCATCACAACACCTGCAACCAAGGATAGGCTTGCTGCTTTTTGGAAGCTTGATCCTGAAATACAAACATTCAAGATAGACACCCAAGACTCACAAGAAGTATCCTCAGGTTCCATCACCATGTCAAGTAAGTATCCTGCTTTTTGCATAGTTTGAATATTAAAATAAATAATTAAATTGAAATAGGATAAGGATACTTATCTTGCTTTGAATGTGTAGGTGCCGGAAAATCTGCCAAGCCTGTATCCCAGTTCAACACGGCTGACCTTGATGTTGTTCGATCCAAGAAGAAAAGGGCCACTACCAGTCCCAGCATCTCCATTCCCAAGGCACCCACTAAAGGAAAGGGTGGCAAGAAGAGGAAAACTTTTGACACTGAGGACCTTCAAGGCCTACCACTGATCCGCCACCAGTTCCTTGAATACTTCAATGAGGTAAGGATCACCAATTCTGCCTAGGTATCCTACTCGTATGAGGATCACCTGATCTTGAACTGCTTTGTCCTTTTCTTTGCAGAAATTTGCTGAGATTGAAGATTACGTGGGGAGTGTTGAGGAGCTGGATAAGAAGATTGCTGACCTCCAACAGGTTGCCGTGCTCAAGGATCTTAAGATCGCTGACCTTGAAAAAGCCCTTAAAGATGCCAAGACTCAAACAGCTAAAATCCTGATCGACATTGATTATGAGAAGCATGATCTCATAGAGAATGCAAAGGTCTTTGCTGCCATCACAATGTATCAGACAAAATTAAAGATGGCCCATGAAGCTCAAGATCCTAACTTCGACAGAAGCAGCTGGGATGTTGAGGGCTGGAAAGCAAGGTTGGCTGATCTTGAGGATGATGAGGAAGCTGAGGAGGTTTTGGCGATCGAGGCTGGAGGTAGTGGGAAGGATCTGGTGAAGGATACCGCAGCTGGAGGGGAAGAGGATGCAGCAAAGGTGTAGGCTGCACACTTGGGCGATGATGGACATTCTTAGACGCAGCCGGAGCCCAATTTTTAAATTTGGTAGTAGTTTTTTTTGTGGTTGTGATGTTGAACAATTTGATGGTTTGTACTGAACAATAGTTTTTAGGATTAAGGATCATGTATGATCCTTTGGACAATAGGTAGGATTGCAAACGGTGGAGGGATCCTCTGTTTGGGGGATGAAGCCATTGTGATCCTGCCGCCTTTATATTCCTGCACTACTTTTGAACCTATTATCATGGACACCCTTTACCTACCCCAGCGGACGGGCCACGTTTTGCTGGTAGATGCTCGGGGTAGGTAATTTTGACAAGCTTTTAAGGGTTAATCCTTTGTTAATAAATAAAACCTTAATCTTTTGTCGCTTATCTTGTATTGTTATCCTTTTTTATTCTTTAGTTCTCAATTGTTTTAATGTACATTTATTGAATAAACAATTTTGAACAAGTCAAATTAAAAATATTTTAGGATATGATCCATAATCAAATATCCTATAGTTGAAGAATCCCAAAAAGTAATATATTCTAAGGATCACAAGTTTAGTTGTCAAACTTTAAGGGTTATTCAAATAAACAATGAATAGAATTAAAAATAGTTAAGGATCATACCTGAGGATCCAAGTTAGGATCCTAACCATAATCAGGATAACTATAAGATAAACCTTAGAGAGAAGTAAGGATCAAGGATCCCTAGTTGCTCTTCTTCAAAGACCTGAAAATAGAGCATAACTTGGGACTAAGCCAATATAAGATAAGAGTTAGCAACTGGGGACAAGCCCAAGGATAACTGGGGACAAGCCCAAGGATAACGGGGGACAAGCCCAAGGATCGTATGTAAACTGGAGTATGGCCCTAACTGGCGACTATCCAAACTTAGTGACATGAAAATGCCAAAACCTTAGCTAACATGAAAACGTTAGAAACCTTAGGAACGGATGTATGGTACGTCTACCATTATACGTAGGATCCTAGGTATAGCCAGTACAATGGAATTATCAGCCCCTAAAGCGAGTACTGGTCCCACTGCCTTGAACTATACTAGGATCATCATGCGCTACAGGCGGACCTGGGGCAAGCCCGAATAACTGGGGTTAAACCCAAGGAACGGATTGCTTCTGCAGATAACCGATGTTATGCTAAGGATACCTGAACTTTCAAAACTTAAAATCACGTGAGAGATGGATAAAGGATACATGATCCTTATCCTTATATGAGAAAATAAAGAAATGAAATAGTTTAAGATTAGGATATTACCAAAGTAAGGATCACCGATACTTTAAGGATCCTTCAAGGATACTCCTAACGTAAGGATCATCTGTGCCATGAGGTTCCTGCTCACATGAAATATTTCTTCAAGTGGACAGCATTCCAAGCTCTTGGTAGCAAATCACCCTCCATGGTTAGCAATCTGTATGCCCCATTTCCTGCTTCAGCTTCAATCAAATAAGGGCCTTCCCATTTTGGAGCCAATTTTCCATCGGCAGGACTGGTGGTATTCTGAAATGCTTTCCTTAATACCATATCTCCAACTTGAAACTTCCTGATCCTGACATTTTTGTTATAAGCACCAGCCATTCTTTGTTGATAACTGGCCATCCTTATCCTAGCCAGATCCCTGATTTCTTCAATAGTATCCAGGTCTTGAGCCAAGTTCTCATCATTTTCCTCAGGATCACGGGTACTTGTTCTAGCAGTTGGAACCACCATTTCTGTTGGTGTCACTGATTCTGCCCCAAATACCAAAGAGAATGGTGATTGACCAGTTGCATTCTTAGGGGTTGTCCTATCAGCCCAAAGCACATAAGGTAGTTCTTCTGCCCATTTCCCTTTCTTGGATCCAAGCTTCTTCTACAAATTGTTAATGATGATCTTGTTGGATGATTCTGCCTGACCATTAGCTTGTGGGTGGACTGGTGTTGATGTTATCATCTTAATCCCCCAGCTGTCACAAAAGTTAGTGGTTCTGCCCCCAATAAATTGGGAACCATTATCACATATAATTTCAGAAGGAATTCCAAATCTAGTTATAATATTTCTTTTAATGAAGGATATAACTTCCTTTTCTCTGACTTGGGCAAAAGCTTCAGCCTCTATCCACTTGGAGAAGTAATCAGTCATAGCTAGCATGAACACTTTTCCACCAGGTGCCTTAGGGAGCTTACCAACTATATCCATACCCCATCTCATAAATGGCCAAGAGAAGGATATAGGATGCAAAAATTCAGCTGGTTGATGAAGGATATTGTTGTGTTTCTGACAAGGATCACATCTCTTAGCATACTCCACAGCATCTCTCTTCATGGTTGGCCAGTAGTATCCTGTCCTTAGGATCCTTGAGAATAATGCCCTGCCCCCAGTGTGGTTTCCACAATCTCCTTCATGGAAGTCTTTTAAAACTTCTTGGATTTCAGGATCCTAAATGCATCTTAAGTATGGTCCTGCAAGAGATCGTCTATACAACATATTATTTAAAATTGTGAATTGAGATACCTTAATTTTGAAAGCCCTAGGATTTTCTCCTGTAGGAATCTCTCCATGTTGTAAGTATCTCATAATTGGTGAGATCCATGATCCTGATCCTGAATGGGATTGAGTATCCTCACTAGGGATAATTGCAGAATTCTTTCCTATCTCCATAGCCGCATGATCCTCGATAGCCGGGGTCAGAATATGGATAATAGGGATCTTGATATCCTCCGGGATCTTCAAGGATGATCCTAAGTTAGCCAATGCATCAGCTTCTGTATTTTCTTCCCTTGGTACCTGTGTCAAACTAAAGGAAACAAAGGAGAGTGCCAATTCTTTGACTATCTCTAAATATTTGGTTAGCTTTTCACCTTTAACATCATATGATCCATTAAAGTGATTTGTAATTAACAATGAATCTACATGTACCTCAAGATACCTGATCCCCATATGCTTGGCAATTTGCAAACCAGCAATTAAGGCTTCATATTGGGCCTCATTGTTAGTGGTTTGGAACTCACAAGCTATAGAGTGGGGTATTATGTCCCCCTGTGGCGATTTTAGTATTATTCCAAGCCATGTGCCTTTGACATTTGAGGATCCATCAGTATAGAGTATCCAAGGATCCTTGGTCTCCTCTAGCTGCTGGACTTCTAACTCAGCTTCTTCTTGTAAATCACTACTGAAATCAGCCACAAAGTCGGCTAATGCTTGGGATTTGATGGCTGTCCTAGGCTCATATCTTATATCATAGGCACTAAGCTTCACTGCCCACTTAGCCATCCTTCCTGACATCTCTGGTTTCCTGAGGACATTCTTAATTGGAAAGTTAGTTTTAACAACAATAACATGAGTTTCAAAATAATGTCTCAACTTAGTAGATGCCATAATTAATGCAAGAATAAGTTTTTCAAGGTGTGAATACCTGGATTCGGCATCAAGTAAACTTTTACTTACATAATAGACAGGATGTTGTGTACCTTCGTGATCCTTAACAAGGACCGCACTTACTGCTTTTGAGGATACTGCAAGATACAAGGATAGCACATCGCCTTTTTCTGGTTTCATCAAGGCCGGGGCTGAGGATAGGTAATCTTTGAGGGCTCTTAAAGCATTTTCATGCTTCTCAGTCCACTCAAATTTCTTGTTCTTCCTCAGGATATCATAGAATTCTTTGCACTTTTCTGAGGATTTGGATATGAATCTGTTCAAAGCCGCTATCCTGCCTGTTAATCTCTGGACATCCTTAGCATTGGCCGGAGATTTGATGTTCACTATTGCTTTGATTTGTTCCGGGCTAGCTTCAATGCCTCTCTTTGTTACCATATATCCTAAGAATTTACCTGCTTTAACACCAAAGTGACATTTTGAAGGATTAAGCTTCATGTTATATTTGTCAAGGATATCGAAAGCTTCCTCCAAATCCCTTAGGTGATCCTCAGCCTTTATTGATTTTACCACCATATCGTCTATGTAGACCTCCATAGTTTGTCCAATCTGATCCTTGAACATCATATTCACTAGCCTTTGATAAGTTGCACCTTCATTTCTTAGTCCGAACGGCATAGCTATATAACAATATATACCAGTTGGAGTCATGAAGGCTGTATCCTCTTGATCGGATGGTTCCATTTGGATTTGTTGAAATCCAGATGAAGCATCCATAAAAGCTAACAGTTCATGACCCGCAATTGCATCCACCATGGAGTCAATGTGGGGTAATGGGAAAGGATCCTTGGGACATGCCTTATTTAAATCGGTAAAATCGACACATACCCTCCACTTTCCGTTTTTCTTTTGAACAACAACCACATTGGCCAACCATCTTGGATACTTGACCTCTCTAATCATACCTGCCCGGAGCAATTTTTCTACCTCTTCCTGGATAATGGCATTTCTTTTCGGTGCAAACTTTCTTCTCCTTTGATGGATTGGTTTGAAGGACCTATCAATGCCAAGTTTGTGAGTGATTACATCTTTAGATATACCAGTCATGTCTTCGTGTTTCCAGGCAAAGGTAGTCTTTCTCCTTTTGAGTAAGGATACGAGGTCTTCTTTCATATCGCCAAGGATCCCTGATCCGATATAGACTTTGGATTCAGGATCATGAGGATCCATGAGGATTTCAACCACATCCTGCTCTCTTGCCTCCAAGACATCCCTTGGAGGATACTTTGATTGCTATTGCTCCCTTGACTTCGAGGCTGGTTTCATCGATGAAGTATAGCAATTCTTAGCCTCCTGCTGATCACTATCAATCTTGACTATTCCCCAAGGACTAGGGAGCTTCACACATTTATGGTAAGTAGATGGGACTGCCTTCATATCGTGTATCCAGGGCCTGCCAAGGATAACATTACAACAAGATAAACAGTCAATAACACAAAATTTTTTATAAGAATGTAGGCCTTCGATGTATATTAGGAGCTTAATGTCCCCCAGGGTATTCTTAGTTTCGCCACTAAATCCTACGAGCACGGAAGATCTTGGTATGATATCTGATTCAGGGATACCCATCTTTTTTAGAACATCGAGCTGAATAATGTTCACTGAACTTCCTCCGTCTATAAGGATCCTGCGGACAAAATGGTTAGAAATAAAAAGAGTAATAACTAAACCATCGTGATGAGGATCCTGGATATCAACACGATCATCCTCATCAAAGGTTATGACTTTTCCTTCGGAGACACTTGATGTTCGAACGGGTGTTTCTCCACTATCCATCTTAGTTTCCTTTGTATGCCTTTTAGCTGTTGAGAAGGATGTGCCACAAATGTCTGATCCTCCAGAAATAAAGTTTATTACTTGTGCATCTGCTGGAGGAGCCGGAGCCTTCTCAGGGATCCTTTCAGGATCCTGAGTCCTTGACTTTTTCCTACCCAACAACTCTTTTAGATGCCCCTTGCTCAACAAGTATCCAATTTCCTTTCTTAGTGCGATGCATTCTTTTGTAAGATGCCCAAAATCTTCATGGTATGCACACCACTTTGACTTATCCTTAGTTGCAGCTGGCGGGCTATCATTCTTTCTGGGCCATCTGGCTTTATCACCTAAGTTCTGCATTGCAAGGATTAGTTCATTGTTATCAACAGAAAAAACAATATTCAGAGATTGGAGGATAATCCTCATAATCCTATTCTTGATCAACAGCATGTACGTTCTGGTTATCAGATCTGTTATAGGATCTGAACTTGTTGTTCCTGAATGAGGATCCTTGCTTATCCTGCTTTGAGGATCCTGCTAACCTCTCCTGAATCCTTTTGTCATCCTCTAGCCGGATGAACCTATGTGCCCGGGTTCTTACCTCATCTAGGTTCCTGCATGGTGTCATAACAAGATCATCATAGAACAATGAATCCCTAAGCAATCCCATTTTAAAGGCCTCAACAGCCGTAGCTATATCCAAGTTGGGAATGTCTAAGGATTCTTTACTGAATTTGGTAATGTAATCCCTTAATGATTCATTATGACTCTGGGTTATCCTATATAGATCACTAGTTAATCGTTCAAATTTTCTACTACAAGAAAACTGATTATTAAATAGGTTAACTAAATTAGCAAATGAGGTAATAGAGTAGGGGGGAAGACTTAGCAGCCATTTGAGAGCTGATCCAGTAAGAGTGGATCCGAATCCTTTGCACAGGCATGCTTCCTTTAACCTTTCTGGGATTGGATTGATCTCCATCCTCTCCATGTATTGTGCTATGTGTTCTTCAGGATCCGTCGAACCATCATACAGCTTCATAGTTGGGACATGGAACCTCTTGGGTATCTCAGCATCACAGATTGGTGGTGCAAAACGAGATATCTTATGGCTTCCATCTGCAATCTCTGGGATAGGTTTGACCACTCCTGGAACACTTGATATCATATCCTTTAACTTTTGCAATTCTCTGGCCATGGCATGATTGATACCTGGATCCTGCATAAGACCATGGTTAGTAGTATAAGAATTATTAAAAGTGTTACCTCCCATTGGATTCAGATTAGGAAAAATGGATGTTAATCCATATTGTTGGGCCTCTGGAATGATCGAAGGACCAGTAGAAGCATTGGTCTGCATTGGAATAAAATCTCCCTGATGGACATCTGAACTTCCTGTTTGCAAACTCCTCAAGGATCCTGGCATCCGGAAGGATCCCTGAAACTGGGACGATCCTGGGACAAAGGAGGATCCTTGAACCTGGGATGATCCTGGAACAAAGGAGGATCCTTGAACCTGGGATGATCCTGGAACAAAGGAGGATCCTTGAACCTGGAATGATCCTGGAACAATGGAGGATCCTTGAACCTGGGATGATCCTGGAACAAAGGAGGATCCTTGAACCTGGGATGATCCTGGAACAATGGAGGATCCTTGAACCTGCAGCGCTCCTGAGTATCCTCCTGAATTCGTGAGGGATCCCATATACTGAGGATAGGATCCCGTTGGCTGGAAATAGGAACCTGATACCTGGGTCACTGTTGTTGTTCCGTAGTGCACTCCTTTTGGTCCACCCACATATTGAATATCTGGAACCACTGATGGCTGAGAAGTAATCACCGGAGTATCAAAATTCAAAGATCTGGGCATCAGTGGGGAATGATCCTCTGCCGTTTTCTTTTGTTTCTTGAGATCTCCGATTTCTTTGAGAATCCTTTCATTGGTCTTATCATGTTGCTGTATATGATCCTTCATCTGCAAAATCAAAGTAAACATGTCACTAGTAGTGGGAGTGTAAGAAGCAGAAGAAGTTGGAGGTTTTGAGAAAATGGGAGTTGGTTTCTTCGCAGCATTCTCAGCATTCTTCTGGGATCCAGAAGGTGGTGGAGGCAAAGGGGGAACGCCTTGTGAAGAACTGAATGAGGGCATCAAATTTGAAGCATTCTTCGCTGAGGAAGCCATTTGCTTGGTTGCAATGAACTGAAATGAGCACAGAAATACGAATTTTTCTAAGAATGAAACACCAATTGCCCCACGGTGGGCACCAAACTGTTTTGGTCAAAAAATCTGATGAGGATAATGCAACCAAACTCTTTGTTAGGGGGAATGATGCTTTGAATGTGGAACAATGATAAGAATCACTTCAATGTAAATTGCACAATCGACACAAGGGTTTATACGGGGGAAAAGCCCTTGTTCAAGAGTTGATCTCCGGCACAAAAAACCCCGGGTGATGGAAACTACCGATCACCAAGCTCAAATAAATCAATAAATATTTACAACTTCGGATAGTAACGAGCTAGGTACAAGGATCACTACGGTGAAAGGTGTAAAAATGAATGAAAACTAATAAGTGTTCGTCAAGAGCTTCAAGAGTGCAATTGTACGAGAGTGTGTGTAGCTGAAAATGGCCAAGTATTTTAATTCTAGCTCGTCACCCCTTTAAAAATAGAAGTTAACTACAATAACAAACTATCCGACTTTTGTGCCAAGCTTCCACGTTCTCCACAACGTCCATTTCCAGTCAAACGTGTGCGAAATACTCGTGGAATATTCCATAGTAACGTTGCCAAGACCAAGTCAAGCTGGTTACTCCTGCGAAATAATACGAAACACAAACAAACAATCGTTAGTATGAGGATCCTTAAGGTGATCCATGATCTTTATCCTAATGCTCTTCTGAGGATCACTATCTGTCACAGAAGTAAGGATCATTAATTAGGATAACAAGTAAGGATCACTAATTGTTAGAAAATCCTCCCCTAACAATTTCCATGAAGGAGATTGTGGGAACCACACTGGGGGTAGGGCATTATTCTCAAGGATCCTGAGGACAGGATACTATTGGCCCACTATGAATAGGGATGCTGTGGAGTATGCCAAGAAGTGTGATCCTTGTCAGAGGCATAGTAATATCCTTCACCAACCAGCAGAACTCTTGCATCCTATATCCTCTTCCTGGCCATTCATGAGATGGGGAATGGATATAGTTGGAAAGCTTCCTAAGGCACCTGGTGGAAAAGTATTCATGCTTGCTATGACTGATTACTTCTCTATGTGGATAGAAGCTGAAGCCTTTGCTCAAGTCAGAGAAAAGGAAGTTATATCCTTTATTAAAAGAAATATTATCACTAGATTTGGTATCCCTTCTGAGATTATTTGTGATAATGGATCCCAATTCATTGGGAATAGAACCACTAACTTTTGTGACAGTTGGGGGATTAAGATGATAACATCAACACCAGTCCACCCACAAGCTAATGGTCAGGCAGAATCATCCAACAAGATCATCATCAACAATTTGAAGAAGAAGCTTGGGTCCAAGGAAGGAAAATGGGCAGAAGAACTACCTTATGTGCTTTGGGCTGATAGGACAACTCCCAAGAATGCTACAGGACAAACTCCATTTTCTTTGGTATTTGGGGCAGAATCAGTGATCCCTACAGAGATGGTGGTTCCAACTGCAAGAACAAGCATTCGTGATCCTGAAGAAAATGCTGAAAACTTGGTTCAAGACCTGGATACTATAGAGAAAATCAGGGACTTGGCAAGGATAAGGATGGCCAGTTATCAACAAAGGATGGCTGGAGCTTACAACAAAAATGTCAGGATCAGGAAATTCCAAGTTGGTGATATGGTATTAAGGAAAGCATTTCAAAATACCACCAATCCTGCTGATGGAAAGCTAGCACCAAAGGGAGAAGGCCCCTATTTGATTGAAGCTGAAGCAGGAAAGGGGGCATATCTATTGCTAACAATGGAAGGTGATTTGCTACCAAGAGCTTGGAATGCTATCCATTTGAAGAAGTATTTTATGTGACTAGGATCCATGATCCTCATTTGACAAGTATCCTTGAAGGATCCTTACAGACAGATGATCCTCTTTCTTGTAACATTTTAATCTCAAACTATTTCATTCTTTTATTCTCGTATATAAGGATAAGGATCGTGCATACTTTATCCTCCGTTTACTTGATTCTGAGTTTTGAAGGTTCTGGTATCTTTAACTAAGGATTGAGTATTCACAGAAGTATCCAGTTATTTGGGCTTGACCCCAGTTATTTGGGCTTGACCCCAGTTATTTGGGCTTGACCCCGGTTATTTGGGCTTGACCCCAGTTTGGGCCTGTCCCCAGTTTCGCCAGTAGCGCACGATGATCCTGGTATAGTTCATGGCAATGGGACCAGTACTCGCTTTAGGGGCTGACAATTTCATTGTACTGGCTATATTCAGGATCCTACGTATTATGGTAGACGTACCATACATCCATTCCTAAGGTTTCTAACATTTTCACGTTAGCTAAGGTTTTGGCATTTTCATGTCACTAAGTTTGGATAGTCGCCAGCGAGGGCCATACTCCAGTTTACATACGATCCTTTGGGCTTGTCCCCAGTTATCCTTTGGGCTTGTCCCCAATATATTAGGCTTGTCCCCAGTTATCCTTTGGGCTTGTCCCCAATATATTAGGCTTGTCCCCAGAATTGTTGGGCTTGTCCCCAGTTACTAACTCTTATCCTATGTTGGCTTAGTCCCAAGTTGTACCTTATTTCGGGTTTTTGGAGATAAATGACCAAGGATCCTTGATCCTTACCTTTTACTAAGGTTTGTCTTTTGGATTATCCTGTTTACAACTGTTAAAGGTTAGGATCCTGACTTGGATCCTTAGGTATGATCCTTAACTATTTTGATTCTATTCATTATTCATTTAAGTAACCCTTATCCTTTGACAACTGAACTTGTGATCCTTAAACTGTATTACTTTTCAGAACTTATCGATTATAGGATATGTCATTCTTGATCATATCCTAAAAATTTTTGAGGATATTTCTTAAATTCTTTCTTTACTTGATAAGTTTAAACAAATTGAACAACACAACAGTTGGAAAGTAAAATACTAACAAGGATATCAACACAGGATAAGCCAAAAAGTTAAGGTTATTTTATTCACAAAAGCTTAAACCCTTTTAAGGTTGTCAAAATTGCCAACCCACGTTTCTACCAGCAAAACGTGGCCCGTCCACATGGGTTGGCAAAGTGTGTCCATTGTTCATAGGTCTAACAAGTGCAGGAAATTAAAGACGGAAGGATAACAAGTGGCTTCATCCCCCAAACAGAGGATCCATCCACCACCCGTTATCCTACCTATTGTTCAAAGGATCATCCATGATCCTTAGCCCTAATTACTATTGTTTAAGTACAGACCAACCATTGTTCATCAAACCATCATCAGAATAAAAACCATAACCAAACTAAAAAAATGGGCTCCGGCTACGTCTAGAATTGTCCTTCATCGCCCATTCATGCAGCCTACACCTTCGCTGCATCATCATCCCCTCCAGCTCCACTATCCTTCGCTTGATCCTTGCCACTACCACTAGCCTCGATTGCTAGGACCTCGTCAGCCTCATCCTCATCCTCCAACTCAGCCAGCCTGGCCTTCCAGCCTTCCATGTCCCAGCTGCTCCTATCAAATGCGGGATCCCGAGCTTCTTGAGCCATCTGTAGCTTGGTCTTGTACATGGCAATGGCAGCGGAGACCTTAGCATCCTCCGTGATCTCGCTCTTCTCATAATCAAAGTTGATCAAAATGGCAGCTGTTTGAGCTTTGGCATCGTTGAGATCCTTTTCAAGGAAAGCGATCTTGAGGTCTTTGAGCATGGCTACTTTTTGGAGGTCAGAGTGTTTCTCCTCTAGCTCTTCAACATTCCCAACATAATCCTCGATCTCCGCAAATTTCTACAATAAAGACAATGCAAAGATTAGGATCAGGTGATCCTCAAGTGGATAGGGTAATTAAAATGAGTCAGTGATCCTTACATCATTGAAGTACTCGAGGAATTGATGACGAATCAGAGGTAAGCCTTGGAGGTTGTCAGCTTCAGAGGTTTTTCTCTTCTTTCCACCTCTTCCCTTTGAAGTGGTGGCTTTGGGGATTACAACGGAGAGGCTAGCAGCAGACTTTTTCTTGGATCGGACGGTGTCAAGCTCAGTGACACTGAATTTGGATGCAGATCTTGATGACTTTTCAGCGCCTACACATCCAAAACAGATAAGTATCCTTATCCTATTTCTTTTTAACTATCTATTCAAACATTTAAATATAAAAAGTACAGGATACTTACTTGACATAGTAACAGAACCTGAGGATACTTCCTGTGAATCCTGGGTATTTGTTTTGAATGATCTTGTTGTAGGATCAAGTTTTCTGAAAGCAGCAAGTCTCCCCTCAGTGGCAGGTGAGGGTATAATATGTGAAATAGTGATGGCTGTACAAAAGAAACAGAATCATATTAGTAATCATCATCAGAAATGAGCTTACTCAGTGATCCTTCTAAGGATCCTCTATCCTACCATGGGTGCTCCATTTCCTTGGCAGATCCTTTCCATCCGGGATAGAATCCCTTCTGACAAAGAAGAACCGCCGTTTCCAATTGGTATCATTCTTAGTAGCTTTAAAGATGGGATGTTCTTCTCCGGGTTTACGCTTGAATAGATATCGGTGGGATCCAAATGTGGTGAGGTCATACATCTCGGCCAACTCCGACATTCCTAGGTCGATTCCTTCTTGCTCAATGATCCTTTCAAGGGTATATAAGACCCTCCAGATCATTGGCATAGCTTGAATATAGGAGATGCCGGTGAGGGAGAAAAAGGATTTGGTGAATTCAGGGAAAGGATACGAGTATCCTATTGTGAAAGGAGTGACTGGGAAAGCTACCCAAGTTTCGGAAACGTAATCACTCAGAACAGTGGGATCAAATGATTTGAAAGTTGTGTTCGCAGGGAAGCAATGTCGGATTCTGTCTATTTGTGGGTAAGTGAAGCAGCATCTTTCTTTCACCGAATCCTTAATGATCCCCTGGCTCTTGAGAGGACTGTCCTTCTTGTGATCCTTGGCTGGTGAGGATCTTAGCATCATCTTGGTTTTGAAGAAGGTCACCTCAGTGACGTCATGTTCGCAACGGCTAGTCCGATTATAACGGCTAGTTATCCGTTGGTTAATTGCGGATAAGAACAAAATATAACTCGTTTATTTACATAATTACTCCTTATATTTTGGGGGCAATTGTTAGGGGTGGATTTCTAAATGATCAGTGATCCTCATTTACTATTGGGTTTAGTGATCCTCAATTCTGTCTGAAGTAGTGATCATCAGAAGTGTTGCAGGATCAGGATCATGGATCATCATAAGGATCCTTGTACTAACGGTTGTCTACTTTGAATTCGAAATTGTTTTGCAGGAGTATCAATTTGGACTTGGTCTTGGCGATATTCCTGGAGCACATTCTATGTTTATTCCGCATGTGCTTGGTCAGAAGTGGACGTTATGGAGTCGTGGAAGACTTGCACCATTTGCAGAATGTTAGTTAGAGTAGATATTTTCCATTTTTAAAGGGGTAGCGAGCTAATTAGAAAACACTTGGCTATTTTTGGCTACACACACACTCTTACAACTGCTCTTACTCGCTCTCGTTAACTCACTTGGCAATTACACACTTTTACACACAATACACTATAGTGATCCTTGTACTTAGCTCGCTATCATCCGAAGTTGTAACACATTTATTGTTTAATTTGAGTTGGTGATCGGTAGTTTCCATCACCCGAGGTTTTTTATGCCGGAGATCATTCATTGATCAAGGGCTTTTTCCTCATATAAATCTTCGTGTCACTTGTTCATTACATTTCAAAGTGATCCTTATTGTTGTTCATCAATTCAAGCATCATACCTCACAACAGAAAGTTTGGTTACATTGTCATTGCTTGATTTTTGACCAAAACATTATGTTAATCCATTGAGATGGAAATCAATTCATTGAGCCGTAGGTAATTATTTTGTTGAAGGCTATGTTAATCAACATATATTCCCAACCACCTTTAAGGTCTCAGCTTTGTGCATCGTGGTGGATCAATTTCAATATATAACACAACTAAAAATATTAGATGAGAAATACTTGGTTCCTAACCAAAAACCAACTATAATGAGAAGAAACTATTAGAACATGTTGGCTTGATGTGAATAAATGTTACTGTATATAAAATCACATGTGCTCAAATATAACATGAACTCTTGCTCCTCTTATGATCATAAGCTTTGTAATCGATAATAGACGTTTAGTGATCGTCTCAACAATAACACTTATTCAAATAATCTTTAATAACTTGGGAATCCATTCATCAATTATTACAAAAATACATATACCATGGTTGTAAAAGTCGCTAGGTTCTCCCTAGTCGGTCGACCAGGGAGGTGAGAGTACTCGGCCTAGGTGGAGAGTACGCGGGGAGTACTCAGGCATATTAAATTATAAAGAAATTAGTTTTCAGAAATTAAATATATGTCAAATAACATAAATTACTAATATTTATAACAAAATATGTGAAAATGATATCCATTCTTTAATATGATAGGCATAAAAATTTTGTTTTATTTTTTTAAGTCAAACTTGGCCCGAGTTAACCGACCAGATCTGATTTTAGCCGAGGTTGACCGCGTTTGATCGGTTCCGAGTAATTAGGCGGACTTGAAGAAAGTCGCCTCGGCAGCCTACCTTGTAGCTACTACTCGGGGGATTACTCGGTCTTAGAGACTTTGTTTTACAACCATGACATATACCAATCCGGAATAGTACACTTGTTATCACATTAGCTATGCCACAATCACACAAACTTCAGGTTTTGTATTGATAACCATTTAGACGATGCATCGATTTAAAACACTAAGGGGCTGTTTGGTAGCCTCTGAATGGTCATTAAGAGGCTACCTCTTAATGGAACCATTAAGAATTTTACCAATGAGAAGGTAGAAGAATGTGACATGTGATGATTTACCATTCAGAGGTTACCTCTTAACCATTCAGACTTGAGGTTACCTCTTATTCATTCAGAGGTTTTAAACCATTAAGATGTAGCATCTGAATGGTCATTAAGAGGCTACCAAACAGCCCCTAAATGGTATCATGTTGCGATATGCATATCCTTTAATCACTTCCAGGATAGTCAGGGATATTCACCCTCCTTTATTTGACAAATATATAATTTATCTTGAAAGCAAAATTACATGCTATTTATCAACTTAAAGAATCTTCAAGTTGTTCGTTATGTTTCACATCATCATTTGACTCAGCATTATCTAACAAGTCATGCCAATTAAATAAATAATCATGATCCATAAACTTCTGGTTTATGATCATTTATGTACTAGTTGCACTTATGCTAATACAAGACATAATATACAAGAGAATAATGTTTTATTATTTCAAACTATCATGTTATCACTTTCATGTTATCCCATTTTATTCTCATGTAACCACTCCCTTAATTTGTCATTCTAGCGGTTATAGTTCCTATGGTCAATCTCATCATCATAATATTCTCCCCATGATCGTTGCCTTTGTACCATTCAATATAAAATCATATTCACTTCAGAAAATGCAGTTGAACAGAAACAAGCTTTATAGCTTTTATTCATTACTCGGTCACATAAATGTAAAATCATTTCAAACTTTTCATACTTTTTAACGATATTGTTACTTTAGGAGCATATCCCAAATGTGACTCATGAGAGTTGCTTTATCTGATTTTTCTTGGTAATTAATGTTCTCATCACATAATATATATTGAGAAGTAATTACATAATCGAGACATGTATGATTTATCGGTCTTAAATCATACGACCTTCTATAGATTAGTGATGATATTTTAGGAAATGACACTTCGGCTTCCATGTCTATACTCTTTTATGAAAGTGATAACAAATAACAAATTTGGTTTAGTTATTCTATTCTATTCAATACCATCTATATATATGAATAATAGATTGTAAAATACAATTTATACATAAATTAATGTCAAGTTATATAATACAAGACGTTATAACATGTTACCATATAAAATAAATAATAGTAAAACCATAAGAAGTGAGATTTTTTTCAACGCTTACGAGAAAATATATATTCTTTATAAGGTAACAAATTACAAGTAAATCTTAAATACAAATATTTGTTACTTTATTTTTAAACATAAACAAATATCCCTATCAACTTCCCAACATAAACAACATTGGAACATATTTCATGTTTATAGTAAGCAGAATTCTAAATAAAACAGTAGAATTATTATGCTTTAAAATTCATTTAAACATTCCTAAAAATGCCTACCTAAAAGAGCAATTCAATACTAAATAAGATTTCAGAAAGCATAGTATGAATTTAACGCAGATAAATAATGTAAGACAAATATAGTTTTTAATTAGATGTGTGTATGTAAATCAGGCCATAAAATGTCGTGCACTTAGGAGGAATAAATGACACAAAAGTTCTATTTATTTTGTCGTGTGTATACTCATGTTAAGCTGCGGAAACAAAATACAAACTATAAAACACATAGCTTACGTTAGAGTCCTTCTGATAGTTTCGTGTTCTGAACTGAAAGCAGAACGCCATTTAATTTTGCTCGAGGACTAGTATGGTTATGAAGATGGATTAGGATTTTTGGAGATAGCATTGTCGTGCTAATAACGTGTTGTAAAACTATCCTAATAGTAAACAATAAGAGAGAGATGTAATGAGAAAGAGATTGGTATTTCATTGATAGGTATGTTTTTAACAAAGAATTACAATTAATATATATAGGAGATGAAATCCGGAGAACAAGCCAATATATTTAATGAGTTGATAACCACATAATATAATATATTTATACAAGTTGTTATTATTATTATTAATTGATTTAAAATGATGGGCTATTACATTGACCAGGATTATAGGGATCAATAGAAGGATACATGAGAATCCACAATGTTGTTATGAAGAAGTATTGATGGGCTGGGGAGACAAGAACAAGAAGCAACAAAGAATAGATATCCTCAATGTAGAGTTATAGACCCTCCTTACAAACAAATCCTCAATGTGCATATAACCTTCCCTCCCGAACAATCGATAAGGTGACTATAGGGTGTTGTGATATTAGAGAGACAGTAGAGCGAGAGACGGGAGAGAGAGTTTATAAGTTTGAGGAAAGGTAAGCGATTGAACAAGGTGGTTAAGTTGGGGATAATATCTTGGTCCATGTTAAATAAAATTGTTAAATCTTCTTTTCACATGGACTACACACACCTTTAACGTTCGTCGATATTAAGTACTAAATATGTTACGATGCCGAACAATTACAACAAAATTCCTAATCTCTAAACAATATTAACAAATGTTTGATTTCAACTTATCACATGCAACACCAAGTGTAGATAGCTCTTTCTTTAATTTTTACATTAACTATCTTTTTTATTGGAAAAATTAAACGTTTTGTCCTTTATCTTAATACCATTTTGTAGGCGGTGTCCTTTTCAATGAATTTTGACAGGTTTTTCCCTTTATAGGGAATTTTGTTGCACGTTACGCCCTTTAAGCCTAAGCTAGTTAAATTTTTCTTGTTAATCTGGTCAACTAAGGGTATTTTAGTCTTTTTAATCATTTATTTAATATTTTATTTTGATAAATAAACAAAAACATATTAAAAAAATTAATGTGTATATATATACATTAAAAAGAAAATATATATACACTACAAAGAAAAATCAGTGTTCTCCTATACCACACCACCGTTCACCACCTACAACCACCGTTCACCACCTACAACCACCCTACACCACCGCCACCCCACACCACCAGCCATCACCCACACCTTTGATCTTTTTACCAATTTTCACATGCTTTAACACAAACTACAACAGTATTCTCATATGTCATCCTAATCCTAATCCATCTATCTCTAACCAGATCTGTGAAACAATCACATTCAATCAACATGCATATTTCATCAGATCTGCAAAAATCAAACGGTGGTTAAATCGGCGTCCTAAACGGGGCTTTTTTTCTGACGATAGTGAAGGAGTGCTACATGATTGGTTGAAGAGTGGCGGTGATGCGTTATTCTGACGACGGTGAAGGAGTGCCGGAGAAGAAGATTATGTCGTCGGATCTATTTGGAGTTAGGGTTCCGATGGTGGTTGCAAGGGGAAGCGATGGTGGAGTTGGTGTTTGCAGTGGAGGAGGTGGTGGTTGGATGGTGAAGACGACGGTGGTTGTAGGGGAGTAGGCGGTGGTTGGATGGTAAAGACGGTGGTGATGAAGACGGTGGCGGCGGCATATGGTGGTGTTGGTGAATACGGCAGCGGTGGTGGTGGTGGTGGCAACATATGGTGGTGTTGGTGAATACGGCGGCGGTGGTGGTGGTGGTGGCAACATATGGTGGTGGTGAAGACGGTGGTGGTGGTAGGTGAAGGGAGAGGGGAGAGATAAATATCTGTATTGTTTGTTATGCGCACACACACACATACACATATACACACACAGATATATATATATATATATATATATATATATATATATATAGGGAGCCGCTAGAATGAGAACCACCGCGAGTTATGAGAACCGCGAGAACCAAGTGCCACGGAGGGCCGTTGACCACGAAATTTTTTTTACACCTAGATCCGTATATTTTAAGACCGGGTGTAAATTTTGGGTTCAAACGGCGCACCCGAGGGGGTAGTTTTTTACGCCCAAAGTTTGGTTAAAAAAAAAGAAAAATTAAAAAAACCCAAACTTTGGGCGTAAAAAACTACCCCCTCGGGCGTGCCGTTTGAACCCAAAATTTACACCCGGTCTTAAAATATACGGATCTAGGTGTAAAAAAAATTTTGTGGTCAACGGCCCTCCGTGGCACTTGGTTCTCGCGGTTCTCATAACTCGTGGTGGTTCTCATTCTAGCGGCCCCCTATATATATATATATATATATGGGTTGAGTTATAATACAAAGTTTTTAAAAATAAGAAGGGTAAGAAGCCATCAGAGAGTGACAAGTGTCCTAGAAGAAATTAAATGGAAAGGGTAATTTTGTCTACAAGAGGAAAGAGAATATGCACATGCAAGTCACATGTTATTTCCCCCCCCCCCCCCCCAATTTTTAAACGTCCGTAACTTTTTTATACATCATTTGTTTTTTAAAAAAATTATACCATAAAATCGAGCGTTTTTTTATCTTTAATATGAATACCATATTGTTATATTTTTCAAAAAAAAATCAAAAACCCAGTTGCATATTACACAATGGACATGATGTAAAACACAATGTAAAGTAGATCAAAAACACAATCAATAACAACAGATAAAGACACAATGAATAACATACTAAAACACAATGACCATAACATATAACACAATGGCGATAACATATAACACAATAAGTATCAGACTAAATAATAACACAATTGATGACAACAGATAAAAGACACAATTAATTACAACAGATAAAAGACACAATGGAGAGCAGATGAAGACACAATGGAAAACAAACTAAAAACATAATACACAACAAACTAAAACACAATGAAAAAAAATAATGAAAAAAATTGAACAAATTATTAAAACACAATGAATAACATATTAAAACACAATGAATAACATATTAAACACAATGACCTGAACTAATAACACAATTTATTGAAAACCCAGATATAACACCATCTTCATTGTGTCATATATTGTGTTATAGGTTCTTATAAAAACGCAATTGATAGAACCCAAATTAACATTGTGTTATAGGTTTTGATAATAACACAATGTAAAGTAGATAAAAAACACAATCAATGACAACAGATAAAGACACAATAGACAACATACTAAAACATAATGAGCATAACGTATAACACAATGGCGATAACATATAACACAATAAGTATCAGACTAAATAAAAACACAATTGATGACAACAGATAAAAGACACAATTAATGACAACAGATAAAAGACACAATGGAGAGCAGATAAAGACACAATGAAAAACAAACTAAAAACACAATACACAACAAACTAAAACACAATGAACAAAGATAATGAAAAAAATTGAACAAATTATTAAAACACAATGGACAACATATTAAAACACAATGAATAACATATTAAACACAATGACCTGAACTAATAACACAATTTATAGAAAACCCAGATATAACATCATCTTTATTGTGTCATATATTGTGTTATAGGTTCTTATAAAAACACAATGGATAGAACCCAAATTAACATTGTGTTATAGGTTTTGATAATAACACAATGTATAGAAACTCTACTAACCAAAACCCAGTTAAAAGACACAATGATCTGAACCTTTAACACAATGCAATAAAAAAACCCAGTAAAAATGAAATTTTTTATTTTATTTTTATATGATAATATGGTACTCATATTAAAGATAAAAAAACACTCGTTATTATGGTGAAATTTTTTTTAAGAAAAAATGTCGTATGAAAAAGTTATGGACGTTTTAAATCGATGGGGGAATTGGCATGTGCCTTGCATGTGGAGAGAGAAAATCCATAAATATAGGATTCCCTTTATGCCCTTCTATTATCTTTTTTTCCCTACAATTAATCTCAACCCTCCAAATCTAAGATCAATGGACTAGAATCCTTCTTACCCTTCTTATTTATTTTATCCTTTGTATTTGATCCTAACCCATATATATATATATATATATATATATATATATATATATATATATATATGGTAAGGTTCATGCGAGAACCACCTTTATTGCGAGAACCGCGAGAACCAATGTGAACACAACCTAAAATAGCTAAAAAAAACCTAACCCCACCCCCCACCCCCAAAACCTAAACCCGCCCCCCCCCCCCCCCCAAGCTAAATGCTAAAAACTAAACCCCCCAAAAAACCTAAAAAAACCTAACCCCCACCCCACCCCCCCACCCCCCAAAAACCTAAACCCCCCTCCCCCACCCCCCAAAAACCTAAACCCCCCCCCCCCCCCCAAAAAAAAAAAAAACCTAACCCCCCCCCCTCCCCCAGCTAAAAAGCTAAAAACTAAACCCCCAAAAAACCTAAAAAAATCTAAAAAAAATTTTTTTACTATTTTTTAAGTTAAAATCGCTACTTTTAGAAGCAAAAAAAAAAAAAAAAAAATTTGCTACTAAAAGTAGCGATTTTTTTATAAAAAAAATTAAAAAAAAAAATTTTGTGTGTTTTTTAGCTATTTTTAGGTATTTTTTATTGTGTTCACATTGGTTCTCGCGGTTCTCGCAATAAGGGGTGGTTCCTAACGGATCTTTGTCCTATATATATATATATATATATATATATATATGTAATAGTTTTGAAATATTTTTTAAAGAATAAATTAAAAGTTTTGTCCTTTAAATAAGTAAAAAGACTAAATTACACATGTGTAGTAAGATTTAACAGAAAAATTTAATCGGGTTAAGCTCAAAAGACGTAACTTGTAACAAAATTCCCTATAATAAAAAACCTCTCAAAATTTGTTGAAAAAGACATCATCTAAAAAGAGGTATATAGATAAAAGACAAAACTTACAATTTTTCTTTTTTTATTTGAGCCTCATTTTATATATTTTGTGTTTGTCTTTTTTGACACTACATTAATTTTGATTGCTAGGGTTAGAGTGGTGGTGGAGTTAGGTAGAGTTTGAAGTGGACTAGAACTTAAAGGTGATGCAAGATCTCGTAGGCAAAATTAATAAATCACTGGATTGGCTTATCTTCACTGTCTCACTGGTTTTTCTTCTTCTTCCTGACTTCTGGTATTCTTGTTTTGTGTATTTTAATCTAGTGTTATTGCAATGCTTAGCTGTCATCTTTTCATTGGCTGTTTCCTAACTTTTGTGGGGGCTCACCCTCCTCTTCTCCATAGCTTCTAGCTACAGCTTCTAGCTATGGTGTTCAGACCAATTCTGATTTATCTCAATTCTTTACTGATTTGTGTTGTGAACAACTGGCAGAGTGGCAGACTCCCCTTTCCCTCTTCTACCTAATGCTGCCAGAACATGACTGATAGCTTCTTAAACATACAAGTGAGCATTAGGGTTTTCATTGACTCTTCTAAACTTTACTAGTGAAGTTATGAGAATATCATCACCTTAGCTTTTTTTTTTTTAATATATAATACCTATAACTATTTTAGGATAATTGTACAAATATAGTCATCACATACGTAACACCTTGGTCAGATATATACTTTTACTTGCATAAATATAGTCATCACATGAGTTTAATACTTTTACTTGCATAAATATAGTCATCACATGAGTTTAAATATGAATAACTAAAAAGGTAAGAAGTTATAATAATATAAACCTATAAACAAGTAAGAAGTTACAATAATAGGAACCTATAAACACAAATATCATGGTGAAGCATTTACAGTTAAATAAACCGAACATTATGCTCGTTGTAATGGGGTAATGCCCCTAACGACCTGACAGTGAGACGGCGTTAAGCACAACTCCACGGTAGCTTTTCACCGACGTCAGAAGGCCTGCCGTGAAACCACTCACCATGCAACTCATTTGTCACTTGTGGGGTTAATTAAGCTAGCAGATGAAAAAAAATCCCCCCCCCCCCCCCCCCTCCTCAAGATTCTTTTTTAACCAATGAAAAAATCCAAATGTGAAACCTTCTTTTTTAAGTTTTATAATTTTATATAATTTAGCTATTGTTTTAATGAGTGATGATTAGTGAAAATTGTAAAGACATTACACAGTAATGGTGGAAAAAATGAGTAAGGGCGTATGACTACGTGAGAGTCACCGGTGAAAATGGATGAGTCATTACACATAGCCTTAGATGCAATTTTATAGATACTTTGCACTTTCGATTCTTATTGTGTCACTTAGGGGTGTTCATGGTTCGATTTCAACTTTCAAGTTGTGAGACTGTCCAAACCGATCGTCGGTTTAGTTTCATGGTCGGTTTTTCCTTTAAATTTTGGTTGGCCAATTAAAAAATTTTAAACCATAGCAAACGGTTTGGTTTACAATTTATACTTGAAACCCGTCGTATAAAACCAAATAGTTATAGTAAGTTACTTTCAAATGTTTTCCACATGTTAATTTGACAAATTTTGAATCTTTAACATGATGAATGTTAGATTGTTAGGTAATAACTTGAAGTTCAGCCAAGGTTTTAACACTTTAGATTGTTAAACATGGAGTATCTAGTATGAGGCTTTAATTTATTTATTTTTTAACTAAAGTTCAAACCATGAAACCAAACCGTTAGTAATCGTTTGGTTTGATTCGGTTTCAAGTTTCATAAATTTATCAGATGCACTGAATTTTATTAGTTAATTAGAAGAAACAGTTTTACTTATATAATATATAGATTGTTTTTGGACCATTAGACCACAACATCTTCACATGTTCGAAAATTTGACCACGTGTTGTGGTTAGAAGAAGTACCATTTGACAATTTAAGTTAGGTCAGAAGATGGTTTATCTCACTTTTGTACTTGGTTAAAAGAACTAACATCTTATTCAAACATATAACATCTGGAATATACTTTTGCAGTTAGATAAAACACTTTGCTAGACCGCCGCCACTGAATATGATCACGAGCGATGGTCATAACGCGTGCTGGCCATGACGTGTGAAGAAGTTGCATGTTACCGTTGAAGGAGGGAAATTTTTGGGTGTGATTGGGTGTGGTGCGTGATGGGCACCTTCACTAAAATCCATCATTAGTGATGGAACCAAGTTCGCTGACATGACAGAACATGATTGTGTGTGGTAAGTGATGGAAAGTGGAACATCCCACCCCCTTATACTAAGGACTAACACTTAGTATCATTACGATAATGCCCACTTCGCGGAACAAACATTGTTCTTTTTAAGAAAATTTGTAAAGTTACACGTACCCCAATATCATCCCAACTTGTTGGTACACATTAGACATCTGTTGCTCAAGGTAAACCTGGATCACACGTTAGTGGCGGATTTAGCCATATTTTGTGGGTTCGTAGAAACTTAGTCGGTTTGGAAAAAAACTAGTAAGAATTAGTGAAAACGCTGTGTAATTTTGAAAAAATTAATAAGAATCTATCAAAAAGAACCACTAGAATTTTTTTTTTAACCCGACATGCATGGGCGGCTCTTTAGGTGTGCGGGGAGGACTTCCGCACAAGGCCCGTTTTTTCAAGGGGCACGGGATTTTTTAAAAAAATTCGATATATATATATATATATATATATATATATATATATATATATATATATATATATGTTATTTTAAAAAAAATTGTACACACATAACAAATCCAATATAGAGCCCCATTATCAAAAGATTTGTATTTTTTATAATTTACCCAACTTAACAATAGGTTTATTGGGCCCAATCCAATACTAAATTTTTGTCATTTTCATAATTATGTTGTTTATCATTAAAGCATATGGGCCCATTTTTCGAGCTCGAGCAGGGTACGTGAATTCTCAGATACGCCACTGCCGACATGTCACACATGCCTGTTCACAATGAGTTATAATTAACAATTGTCTCTTTCTAGCATGTGGTAGTTTATAAACATCGGCTTAGAAACCACATACATGAATTTTGGTCCTATAATAACTCAAGAGTCATACTTGTGCAATGATTATGCCAACATCCGTTAATTAAAAATATTATCATATATGTCATACATAGCATAAGACATCTAAGAGCATACGTAGTGGGGCGGTATAACCCCCCATAGCGCCGGCATAGCGCCGGAACACCGAAACAAGGGGCGCTATAGGGGCTTTATGGGCAATAAAAAGGTGGGTGGCGCTATGGATATCGCGCGGTGGGTGGGGCTTTATGTGGAAGGTTTTCAAACTTTGGACCAATAAAAAAAAGCATGTATTTTTTTAATTAATTAATAAAAACGAAAATTAATAAATAGGCAATGATGGGTAGGGGCTTTATAACTACGGGCTCTAGTGATATAAAGCCCCATAAAGCCCCCGTGTGACGTGGCACGACACGTGTCGCATAACGCCTCACAATGGGCTTTATGACTACGGATGGCCTAATACTTGTGCAAGATAATACGTCATACTTATCTTGGTAGTTGCAAAGTTTTTGTATTATTTTATCAATTGTTCATGAATAAAAATGTATTGACATTTCATTACCACAAAACCATCAACAGTTATTTAATAGTTTTCTGTATACATAGTTGATTAGTTGTACTGTCATTGTCAATCATATTATGGACATAGGTATACTTCATTGTCTTTTGATATTATGTGAAAATATATGATCATACTAAACCATATGCATGTACTCTCTTTTAATCATCTATTGGTATCAATCAAGGGGTTGTAGTCTAGTTGTACCAATGTATCATGAAAAGGTAGCACTTCCTATAATTCTCATGGCGGATCGATGTGTAAATTTAGATATAAGATTAGAGTTTATATGAGTTAGCATCTAAAAAAAAGTCTACTATCATTGAGACTTTTCGATAAACCAAACATTTATAATTATTTTGCTAGCAAAAGAACACCAGTTTGAAATCCTCTCTGCCAATAAATGCAAAGAAATGCCATGTTTCATATAAAGCTTTTTGATCCTTCTATGTAAATGATTTTGGAAGAAAAAAAAAAACCTTAAATTTCAATATGTACTTCAAAATTTCATTATGGACGTCAAATCTCTTTAAAAGAACTTTTACTTAAGTACGTACAAAAGTTTCATGACATCATATACATGTTTTATCATTCTTTTTGGGAAATGAAATATTACCCTCTTTCAATATAAAATAATTTATTTATCCAAGATATAAGAGGTCACGGTGAACGTCAAATCTCTTAAAAAACTTTTACTTTAAGACGTACAAAAGTTTCATGTCATTACATGTTTTATCATTCATTTCGGGAAATAAAAATATTTCCCTCTTTCAATATAAAATACCTTTTTGTATCAGTAAAATATTTTTTTGTGAAAGATCACCACAAACAGTAAGAACAATGGGGTTAGTTCGGACAGTATTGATTCGATTTGTTACAGTACTGTTACTTGCTATAACAACCGAAAGAAAAATCCCCAAAGATAAAGCCGTAAATGCACAAAAGATTATTAACACGTATTCTATATCGATCGGGCCATAATAACATAAATGGGTTTCGATAGTGTCGATGTTGTTCAGTGGGAATTGATGCGTTCGTTAGGGGGTATTGGCACGTTACCGGCACTCGAGAAAAACACTTTAGTTTTACTTTTAATACAACTCTGTTGTCAACAAAAATTATACCGAACTAAACACACTTACATATTCAGGTTTTTTTTAAATAACGAACTCAATTCATTAAATAAATTCAAACAAAATGGGTTAAAAATGTATATTATTTATAGTATAGTGCTTGTACAAAATAAATGGTATTAACGGGTAGATAAAACAATAATAATTGTTAAAAATTAAGTTAATATAAATGGTATTAACGGGTAGATAAAACAATAATAAATGTTAAAAATTAAGTTACTGTTCTAGTGGTTTGTAATTGATATAACGATAGTGGTTTGTAATTAATATAACGATACTTAACGAAACGAATTCTCAAAGAAACTAAGAAGGGAAAATTACCAAAATGTTGGTTGACCAAGTGCCTTTGCAAATTTGTCACATTCCTGCGTCTTTGGAAGGTCCACACAGCCTCGGAAGCGTCCTTGTATTATGGTGAAGCGTCGAGTTCCTACAAGCTGACACGTGTCCCACACGTGTCCGACATGTTCTAGCATCGGTGGCCGACACATCATAACCAAAAAGTTTCTTGATGCGTCCGGCTTTGAGTTTGCTGACGCATCATCTCTTCCAAATAGTTTTGGCTCCGCAGACGCTTCGAACGGCTTGGCCGACGCTTCCTCCGATGGCTTGCTCGACGCTTCCAATGGCTTGGCCGACTCTTCCAATTTGTTTGGCTCGGCTGATTTCTCTAATATATATTTTTTTTTTTGTTTTTTTATTCTATTAAACATAAATTATTCCAATGTAAAAATATTACAACCTAAAGATATTAATTAAATATAAGTTTTTAAATTTTCAGCCTATATATACTGGCCCACGTTGTCCATTAGTGTGTATGAGCATGATGGCAACCGGGAGGCGTTCCAGGAACATACCGGAATCAGTAGAAAACACTATCTGGGTCAATGATAAGCAACAACATGAAAATTGGTCTCCAAATGTTCTTGAGTTTTATTATGAGGGTGACTGTTCTTCCTGTTGTTCTAGCTATATTGGGAGCCAACCTCTAGATAAACACCGGTAGGGTGGCCTATTAGGTTTTTGTGGAAACGGTTTTATTCAACAAACGGTAATTGTGTAATATATTTAAGTTTTATATTAAAAGGTTAAAATATCAAAATATTGTACACAGCATGTCGGAGCATGGTGTAGCTGGCTCGTGCAGTCGAAGAAAAATGAAAATCCCGGAATTGCGACATCATCAGTTAGTTATCGTTGGATGGTGCTCCCACCTCAATTTCTAAATCTCCTTGTAGAACAACATCATGATGCTTACGGATATGTAAATGGCTCTAGCGGAATATATCATGCGTTGTGGGATGTCGATACGGTAAAAATAAGGGACCTAAAAATAATAGTAATTTTTTTTCCGAAACTACAATATTAATGTTAACTTAACATTTGTTTGGTATATATACCGGTGTCAGCAGACGAAGAAAATTGTACCCTTTTTAAGATTGAAATGTCGTCACTAACTATTACTGTTTATTATACAAACAATTGTGATGCGGTTAATTGTGGTGATTCGTTTTGCGTCCAACAGAGAATATACCAAACTCTTATCGAATGCGAGTCGGGATTCCTATGGTTTCTAGAACGTATAGGTTACTGGGAAAAAAATGGACTCAGCGAGGCTGACGCATTAGAATATGTTGGGGATGTTGTATGGCCTACGTGTGTTCGTCACGTTCGACGAAATTCTGGGGTTATCGTATGTATATTATTACTACAAAATCTGGTTGAAAACCGTTCACTGAAATGGGAAGAAGGAAACATTCAAGATGCTTGTATGAGATATAGAAGATTTATGGCTGATCAACTGTATGTTGGCTGCTATGTTTAGCAAATGTTAACAAAAATAAATAATTGATGCGTGTGTTAGTGTTGGTTGGACCCGGTAGGCACGGGGGTTCGAGTCCCGCTGCTATCATTTTTTTGTTGTTTTACTTTCAATTAAGTTTAACATAAAAAGTTCAAAAAAAAGTAAAAAATTAATGAGTCGGCGGACGCTCGGGAAATTGTCAGGCGGACTCCTCGGTTTTTGTTGCATCGTACTTTCTTGCGTCCTAGAGACGCTTCGGAGGCATCTTGCGTCAGACGGACGCGTGGCAACATATTTTTTCAAATTATTTGATTTTTATACCGCCAGAACTTCCTATTTAAAGCGTCGGTCAGAGCTAAAGCATCGGCCGTAACTAAAGCGTCAGCGGGACCATTCCGGTTGGTCAGCGGGACCATTCCGGTTGGTCAGCCGGACCACTTCGGTGCGTCAGCCAAATAACTCAACAGACGCAATAATGAAGATCAGAAACTACGGACGCAAGCCGTGGAATCATTGCGTCTACCGACGCTTGAACATGTCGGACACGTGTAAGCTTGTAGGAAATGGACGCATCAACATGATACAAGGACGCTTCCGAGGCTGTGTGGGTCATCCAAAGACACAGGAAGGTGACAAAATTGCAAAGCCACTTGGTCAACCAACATTTTGGTAATTTTCCCAACTAAGAATCACTCGACATTTTGTTTTCAGTAAATTTCACTTGTAGTTATTTATTTGTTTTTTTTTAATTTTATTGAGAAATGACATATATATTCTATTTTTTTCCTTTACCATAACATTAACAGAAAGATGTTGACGCCAAACAAAAAGAAGGTGAAGCAAAACCTGTTAAGAGACTTAAGAATGTTGTGGAAGAACTCGGTTTCAACCCTAGAGGAGGATTACGACTCGGATGTATTAAAGGATGCATGGAACTACGAATAAAAAAGAGGATTGGTCATGCGTTTGGCACAACCCATATGCAGTGTTGTAAAAGTCGGACTCCAAGGCCGAGTACTCGGCAACTACTCGGAACCTTACCTTGGAGAGTAATTACAAGTCGGCCTCTATAAGTCGGAGGCGGTCAAACTCGGCCTACTCGGCGACTACTCGGAATACTCGGCCAACTACTCGGAATACTCGGTTAAATACTTGGTGGGAACCTTGGAATACTCAACAACTACTCGGATTACTCGGTCAACTACTCGGTGACTACTCGGGATTATGCTAATTTTGACATGAGTTATGCTAATTTTGACATCAATAATGATAGTTTTGACAAGAATTACGCTTATTTTAACACATATAAAATATTCAATAATTAATTTCTTTATATTTAACATGTCCGAGTATTCCCCGAGTACTCCGAGTACTCCCAACTCCCCACTCGGCCGACTAGGGAGCGCCTAACGACTTCTGCAACACTGCCCATATGGAAGAGAAGAGTCTAATTCAGACCTATCATCGAGAGGAGACTGTTATTGGAAATACGGCCCTACACTATGTTGCACTACATGTTTGAATAAGTTTGTGTTTAGTTGCTAGTTTAGTGTGTTATGTGGTAGGATCAGTGTATTCTCTTGTTTTACTCAGAGTTGTATTATGTTAAGTAAGAATGTAAGGTTGTGTTAATCTACATGTGTTTTGTGAACAATTGTCATAAAGCCAATATTGGCAATAGATGGTATTTAACATTGCATTGTATAGTAATTGTTCCAAAAACAGGCAACTTAACCATCTTAGTAAGTGTTCAACGAAAACCATCCTAACAGTTCAAACACAAACACTATAAACTTAAAAACATGAAAATATAATTGTTCAAACATAAACCAACAGTGACATCCAAACATAATTTGACCAAACTTTGACATCTAAGAAAGTTGTGTCACACCTTGACCCTTGCCGCTGCTACTATTGTGGCCTAGGTTATTGCACTTGCTGCATTTTGTGGTACCTCCCTTTCTTGTTAGCTTAATTCCCTTTGTTAAGCTAGGTCCGACCTCCAATTGAGATTTCTTTCATTTCTTCTTAGGCCTTCCAACCTGCTTGTGATGTTTAGGAGGATACAATTTGGTCAGGCATCTTAATGGAGGCCACACTCAGCTTCTGCAATTGGATCAATGGTGTGCATTTAAACTTTCTTCCAACTGTCCAGCCAATAAACAGGATCAACCCAACTTTTTGGAATTTCAGGATTCAAACCATTCTTAGCCATGTTCCAAATAGCAGCAACTGCATGTTTGCAGGGCATTCCTGTCAGATCCCATTTCCTACATGCACATGTTTTCAACTACACATCAACCATCGTCTTGTTTCATGGACCAGTTACCTGCACACTTTGGAGTATAAGTATCAAGGCATCAATTATTGTGTTATGAAATAATGTCTTGCAGTTTACAATACTTGCTTGCTACTTAGAAGAACCTGTCATCAACACATTGTATTGTAAAGCCTCATTCTTGATACTCTCAAACATGGTGGTAGCAGCAGATGTTAATGGGCCATCACTTTTGGCTATGGTCTTCTTCACATTGACTATTCGTTTGGTCAAATATTCCCTGATGTATTCCAAGTATGTGATGATTTGCTTGTCTCTTGCACCGACCAATTGCTTGTTAAACACTTTGCAAATATTATTCAATAGCATATCACACTTTTCCCTTCCTAAAAAATGGGTTCTTGACCATGTTGTTGTAAGGGTCTCCTTTAGCAAATCATACAACTTTCTATCTAGGGCCTTAACATCCTTCATTGCCCTATCGAAAAAGGGCATGCTAGTTGCACTTGCACATCTCCAAAGCAAGTTCTTCTACACATCTCCACGCCATTTCTTCTTCATGTTCTTGTGAATGTGCCTCATGCAATACTTGTGTTCAGCTGTTGGAAAGACCTTGGCCATAGCAGGCAACAAACCATACAATTTACAGAACAATATAACAAATACGTACTTAACAGGTTAAAAACATAAACTTTTTAATACCTTTTGTCTATCACTGATAAAAGTAAAATTACATCTTGTAGGTAACTCCAAGTCATCCCCAAGTATCTTCAAAAACCATGTTCATGTGTTAGTTATTTCAGTTTCAACAATTGCAAAGGCAAGTGGGTAAATGCCATTGTTTTTATCAACTCCAACTGCCGAAAGGATCTGACCCGAGTATGGACCTTTCATAAAGGCACCATCCAATCGAATTAGGTCCCTCCCAATGAGATTAAAACTCGTCTTCAAAGCACCATAACAAACATATATTCTCCTGAATTGTCTTGTCGGACTACTGGGATTAAATCCAGGTTCCACATCAGTCTTGATAGTCGTCCCAGGGTTGGCTTTAACAAGTTCCTCACAATATCCCTGGAGTTGCCCATATTGATCCTTATAGTCCCCATTTAACTTTTCCATGGCAATCTTCTTTGCCCTCCACAATTTAGGGAGTGAAAGTTTAACTTGGTGCTTCTTCTTAAGTAGACCTTGAAGTACCCTCATGTGAATGTCCGGATTTTCCTGGAGAATTGGTTCCACCTCTTTAGCTATATAGCTCATGGTGTACATACCAACTTCCCTTCTGTGTAGACATTGGTGTGCATGTTTCAATGTTTTCACACACCAATGATCTTTAGTTGTGGACCGGCTCACTTGCATTGCCCGTGGACAAGTAGGTTTACTTGGCATCTTCCTTATTCTATTAGGGGATGCTTTATCAATGATTTGTTTGCCCTACCTGCCACAAAAGTTTCACTTTTACTGTTTTGGCCCCCATAATCTTCAGGACTTGTTAAACTTGGGTTTTCCCCATGCACACCACCCTAAATCTCAACCTATCATTTTTGCTTATATACAACTGTCGCCTGGATTCAAAAGCAAATGTTTTAACCATGCTAGTAAGCTTTGCCTTATCAGGAATCAACTGCCCGATGAAAAAGGGATTACATGTTGCATCAGGGCCTATACACTTCAATGTTGATATCCTAATCTTCCTCATTCTTTTCATAGCCTTATCTAATATTGTTTGATCTTTGTCTTCATTATCAGTTTCAAAGTCATGTAGATCCACGTTGAGGTCTTCCTCAAACACATCCTCTTCACTCCAATTTTCCTCTACACCATAGTCAACATTGCCTCTGAATCACTGCATGTCAACATCTACATCATACAAAAGATTCGTTGTGAAGTTTTTGTTGAAAATTGTTTCTAAGAAAACAAAAACACCACACAATGTGCGTGTTATGTATTCATAGGGAAGTGTTTTTTTTCTATCTATGTTTTTATTTTAATTTTGTTATAGATCATTAAATCCCTCGTTGTGAAGTGTGGGTTCTCTTTCTAGTAACCTATTGTAATTTTGTTTAGGACATCTAAGACAAATTTTGTTGCGTATGATATAAGTTGTCAATGCAATTGTTCCTAATTTATCCTCGTTTAATAAATTTATTATAATTAATATATTATCTAATGTACATGATTATATTTAATTCACTATATTAAGTATTATCTGATGTATAAAAATTAATTAAGATTTAAATTTACATTTACTATTTATATTTTATAACTAAATACTATTTCAATTAAAGTATTTATAATTTTATAACTAAATACTATTCAAATCAAGAATTATATTGTATAAATATTTAAGTATCATCATCATACTCAGTACACTAATAGCAAATCTAAGGTAGGTTTGAGGAAGGTAAGATGTAATTTTCTAACTAAATACTATTCAAATTAAGAATTATCTTGCATAAATATTTAAGTACTATTAAAACTACTTAAATCCCACCAATATTTAAGTATATAATTACTAAATATTTACTATATTAAGTACTATCTTGTTTATATTAGTTTAAATTAAGTTTTACATTTACATTTACTGTTTATATTTTTATAACTAAATATTATTTAAATTGAGAAATTATAATAATAACAATACCCAAATATAATAAGTGTTTAAGATATGTAAGGCTAGATTGGGCTCTTCAAAAGAGACCTAGTAAAAGTGATTAAAATCCTTGAAGGTATATGGCGAGACTTCATCAGGGAAAAACGGGCGGGAAATGCAAGTTAAGCAGCCTAACTGGTAAGTACGAGCTTGAGGGTAAAGATAAGAAGTGTTAGAAGTCTAAACCCATATATGAATCTAGAGCAGGGTCTTTCCCGTTAAAATTTCAGTTTTCGTCGGTCGCCTGCGTCAAAGATTGATTAGTTATATGAGATCTCTTATATTTCTAATGAGTCTAAAATCCCTATTACTAGTATGCCTTTAGTTAACCCTTATAGTGTCTTCAGAAAACAACAAAATTCCCTCTCTAAAAAAGTAAAACAACCAGTCAGTTCTGCGTCAAACCCAGTTGTTAAAGAGTTTGTGCAAACCTCCAAGTTTGATTCACACCAACTCCCAGCAACAACCTCTGAACACCTCATCCCTCTCACTCTTCCCTCAGATCTTCCAAGGATCTGTCTATCCCAAGGATATACCCATATCCACTTCGGTGCCATAAGACTAGCCTTAACCTTCCACGGAAGGAAAGGACTACTTGCGTTCTCTCATATCGCCCTGCTCGATACTAGATTCGTGGAGTACCAGCATGCCCACATAGGTACCATCCAAACCTCTCAATGATCCCTCATTGCTTACAGCCTTGAAAGCCTAGATCCAGATCGGTGGTACGCCACAGGTCAACACCTTTCAGGCCACTTTCAACTACCATATGGCATATCCCCAAAACCACTCTTTGGACATCATGGTTCTCGGATCGCAGGATAACTCTGGCAATGCTCTACTCATAGACATCAACTCCAACGCCACACCAACCTGCACATATGTTCCCAAACAGTTATCCAGAGAAGAAGTTACAAAGCTTCTACCTGAAAAATGGATAACCAATTACAAATAGATCCACCAAGCACCGGTTCAGACAACCACAACCCCTGACTTTGTCCGCCATCAGGATGGTCAAGTTGAGGTTCGTTTTGCAAAAACAAGATCGAAGAGAAATTTTCTCTACGATAAGCATGATGCAACCGGCAGAAGAACCACACTTCCCGTTCAATGTATGCGATTGCCAAGAATGCCTGGACGATGCATATGAACTTGAATACAAGGAGGAAACCAAAAAGAAAAAGGGATCCCAAAATGCCCTAAAGAAAAGATATGAAGCCGGAGATCCAAATGTTGGTATGCTTGGAGAACCATCAGGAATTTGACTACTATGTCTTGTATGGTGACTCAAAACCAAAACCAAAACCCAAACAGACACAACCATCCAAACCGAGACATCCACCAACCCAGTTTGATGAATGTTTTATGCTCGGAACAACACCTCCAATCCCTTCCTACCCAGAATACCAAGTTGAATTCCCGCCCTTAACCTTTTTCGAAAATACCTAACAAAAAACCAAACATAGTTGGAAAATCAAGAACCCAACAACCATTGGTGCAACCGGTGTTCCTGAATTAATAACAGCTGCTGAAGCCACTCTGAACTGGCAAAGTGAAAACACTATTGCCCAAAACAAGGCCCTCAACACCATCCTAGCTCGACAAGATAATATCACAAAGGCTCATGAAGATCTAACAAGCAGAGTTCAAGAGCTAGAAGATGTCATCTATGAGATTAAAGCCAAAATCCTTGAGCTACATCATGAACTCCTCCAGCTAGTACACAACTCCCCGGGACCACAAAGTCCACAAGGTCTTCAGCAAAAAGAAGCTGAAATTAAATTCATCAAGGCACAACTTGCAGACCTTGAGAGACAACACAAGTAGCAAAGGGTTTCCACCTATGCTGATGATCCATGGAGACTACCAACAACGCCATTTGTGCTAACATCCTTTGATCCTCAACCACTACCATCATCGTCATTCCTACATAACTCCCCATCCCTAAACATCTGGTCAAAGGAACAAGCAAAAATCAAAGCTATAAAAGCCTTTCCAAAAAGAAGTACATCCTCTTAAAGCACTAACAAAGTTGCATCCTCAAGCAGAGGAAAAGGGCCATCAGGAGGCACAAAGTGTGACACTTGTGCCTCCACGGCCATCAAACAAATACTAAATCAATGAAATATTGTATTTCATACTTGGGATTTGTATAAATATGTGTATCGTTTGCACATATCAATTCTTGTTCGGTTTCGGGCTCTAAATCACTTTCTGGAAGGATATACGCAAACTGGTGCTTAAACGCAATCAGTTTAACGGGACGTACACTCCGGAACTGTGACGTAAGCCAAACTTACCCTAAATATCCTTTACATAACTTAAAAATAAGTTTCGAATGATTCGGTATGGCAAAAACATGTTTATTTGAACTAAAGAACTATTTACGACAAAACTGTGAAACTAACGTTGGTGACCACCCGGATGATATTTAAATCCCAAAAATATTCTGTTATGATTAAAATTTTATTTTAATCAGCTTCGTGATGAAAAATAAATTAAAACGCCTAAAAACATTATTTTTTTTCAAGTTTAAGCGCGTACCGCGTGTTTCTGCGCGACACAGTGCTTCTACTGCAAAACGCGGACAACGCAGCCAGTCTTGGCAACTGAAATTTATTTCAGTAATATTTTGGTGAGTTTATTTTTATAGTATAATAAAAATAATTTAGAACGCCATAAACCGGGGTTTAAACGCTAGATAAAATACCCGGTATCCAGTTAAATACCCGTTTTAGCCTACATATAGCATATTTATATAAAAATTTACACTTTGGCCCCTCCCCTCTTGAAATTTACGGTCATGTATGGTGAGGCCGCACCAAATTTTTGTAAGATCTTGCAAAATATTTCATTTGATCCTTGGTGACACTTGTATGTGCATGCCACCCTCATAATCCTTCCATATCTCCATATATCATTACTTAATCCTCCATAGATCACTTCACTCAACAATCACCTCTCTCTCTCCCTCTTACAACCGTCCCCATCTTCTCTCTCTATCTCCATCACCTTCAAACTTAGTTCATCAACATTCAAGCTCATTTCTAGCATATTTCAAGTGATTTTGAATAATCAAAGGTGTTCCCAAGGTGTTGTCAAGTGATTACAAGCTTCCTATCATCAAAATCTCATCCCACAACCTACTTGAATCTTGAAGGTATAACACTTATATTTAAATCATACTTTTGATTCTTGGTTGTTCTTGATGATTTGAAGTTTCTCTTGAATCTTGGGATTTTCACTAAACTTGAAATCTAAAATGAAATGGGTCTTGAAACAAATAAAAAATGGTGGTATATATATATGTATAACCGTACATATGCATGTGTGTATATGAGTTTTGAAGTTTTATATCTTGTTAAGTACTTGTTTATGTTGTTACATGTTCTCGAATGGTGGTAAAAATGCAAGTATTGGTGATTTATGTATGATATGTTAAATATAAATTACATCAGCAAATAAGTCTGAATATATCACATATTTGATGTTTTAAACTCATAAAAAATGATGTTGCTATGACAGTATGCTTTAGGCACTTGTACATGAAGATACATGTTGATGTAAAGCTCAAGAAATGGTAAAAAAAGGGTTGTGTGACAAAACTGTTTTAGATCAGGTTACAAACACTAAAAATAACATTATTTGATGTATTATAATGGCATGAAACTTTGACATAGGTTTGATAGCTTTGCATGTTGTACATATAGCTTAAAAATTGGTAAATTATGTGAAATTTGCTTGATTTATGTGCTTTATTTAAGACCTGCACTATCATGAGTATAACCATTATTTTATTCAGTAAATAACATGGGTTGTGTTAAAATTTCAAGTCATTTCGATTTGGGATGGTTCGGGTAACGTTTGATGCAAAACTATGCGGTAAAACGGTTAAAAATCGCCTTTTCGGAAGACTTTTATAAAACTGTTTTAAATCATTAACCAAACTGATATATTTGGTATAAAAATAAGTATTTTAACTTATATTAAGTTTACTTGCTGATTGGTTAGTCATACGTGACTTCCGACGCCCAAAAATGTTACTGAATCGCATAAATAAGTGTTTTTCGACATACACTAGAATGGGTAGTTCATGGGTTATTTTATGTGTTACAATGTGCTATGTGTTTTACAATATGTGCATGATCATGTGTTAGTGTTGACAAGATTATGTGTGTTACGCTCGAGTACATATATACAAATACACCAAAATAATCAAAAATAATAACTTTTCGAGAAATCTCAAGTTATGTGAAAATTCTAAGTATCGGAGAAACTTCGGTATTTTTGTGAGTTTTGATTATTAAATCATTCTTATCTAATTTAGGACGAATAAACAATTTAAAGGATTGTGTTAACTTATAAAAACGCACCAAAGGTGAGTACATAGACCCCTCTTTTACTACTTTCAAACTGTTTTGGGGTGAAACACATGTGCCTACTTTTTACTTTCGTGCTTTCCATTATTTTTACATCATATACTTGCTATGTTCATTAGTACACTACTAGTACATGTTTTACATTACATTTTCTGCTATGTATGATGACTTGGCATGCTAGCATATTGTTTTACATTGCATCTCTGTTGCATATGTTCTCGTCACATATGGACACATTATTTACATCTCTACCTTGTATGTTCAATTAAGCATACTAGGTACATTATTTTCATAAAACATGTTTACATTTGGTATATCATTTGGTTTGTTTAACGGGACTAAATTACATTCATTAACACCGATCATGCTGCTCGGTAGTAGGTAGTGGTACCATAGGACTTGACAAATCCCGTTCCTAAAACCCTAGGTTTGTTTTGGTGGAAGGAATGACCAAATCCGAAAACATTTCTTTGATAACCTTCACTCTAAGGTTATCCGTCTGTCTCAAGGCTTGGATGTAGGCGTTTAACATTACCGCATAAATGGTTGTATCAGTAAAGCATGCATTATTCTACAAAGCATAATTTTTTATTTATTCAAATACTTTGTTTTGTACATTTTTACTTGTGGTTTAAGTAGTCTCATTTTACTTACCATACATAACTTTTGATTATACATTACATGATTTACATTGATGGTTTTTACATAAACATTTGACATTTGACTATACATAAACAAATTTTACATTGATGGTTTGTTTGGTAAGTGATTTAAGTAACTAGACGTGTGTAATATGATACAAGCACGGTGGATACGCCGCTGGTACTTCCTATATATAAGTGCTTGTATTATATTACATGTCGTAGTGTTATTTAAATCATTTCAATTTGGACTCATATATTTTACACAAATGACATATTTTTCACAAGACATTGTTTTACAAAACAACTTATTTTATACAAACTCATTTTACTTGGTTATTCATTTAACCCTACATTACTCTTTTACATATCATCTACTTTATCATCACTTTTCATCTGATTTACAAAACAAAACATTTTATAAGGTTCATGACTACTTTTGATAAACATTTTTCTTCAAACTTATGTGTCATGAATCCCAAATCAATAAAACCTATGTATCTCACAGGCATTTTTATGCTGACGTACCTATTTTCACATGTGTTTCAGGATATGATGCGTAGGATTTATCAAGATACACTTAGGCGGACTTGGACCTTAGCAACAATAAAAGATGCAAGACTAGTTAATTATGTTATATTTCTTGTTTGTTAAGATATTGTAACTCTCTTAATCAATAAAACGAAATTTCAATTTTCCATGTGTTATGAAACAATGATTCTGTTACAACACTCCCCGACGATTCCGCCACGTTTTGTTGTTTTTACGTGGTCGGGGTGTGACAGAAAAGTTGGTATCAGAGCTCATGGTTATAGGGAATTAGGTTATTAGTAATGGTTTGACCTAGTCTATAACCTTCCTAGGACCCTTACGCGAGTTTACTTGCTTTTAGTCATAAAACAATACCGTCACCTATCCTTAGGCGACGACCACAATTTTCAAAACCGCCTTGAAAACTAATCATCTGTTCTAAGATGATTGATTACCAGGTTTTGAACCCTCTAAGTATTCAAAATCTTGTCAAAGTTTGGGTCTTATAATGTGAACACGTGCAAACTAGAAGGGTGAATGCCTGTACCCTGAGTTTTCTGTCTAAGGCTAGAGTGTTCGTACAAATCCGCAGTATCGGACCAGTCACTCTTACCTGGGAACTCTTGGGGTGAGTGTTCACTTATAGGCAAGCAGGTCTTCAGTGATACATTAATATGACCTGTTTACTTTGATTAGTCACCGTCTCGTTTGTTTGCCTTAGGTAACAAAACGAATGATAGCAAATTCTATGCATTGCCATTCTGTTTTGATTATCCGATAACCTTTCACTTGTTTCTTCCTATGTCTTTCATTCTCTTCTAGAATGTCTCTTCCTCTCAGCAACGGTCAAATGTCCGAGCAGACTGTCAAATTTGCCCATCGAATAGGCGAAGTGATCCTGAAGACCGTCGAATTAGCTACTGCCATGTATCAACTCCAGAATGAAGCCACGCAGGAACCATCATAGGAACAGAAGCCAAGCCTTCACCAAAACTGAAGAAACGTAAAGCTTCAAAGACTTCTCCAGTCGTTGCACCAAATCAAGCAGGACCTAGCCAAGTGGCAACACCGCCTGCTAAGAAGCAATACAAGGGAACGGCACCGTTATGCGACAAATGTAAGGGGCATCACCAAGCTCACTTACAGTGTCGTCTATGTGTATCATGTGGGCGAGTTGGTCACCTGGCAAGTGTTTGTCGAACTAACCCAAACCAAGGTGGTCCAAATCAACCGCAAGCCAACCCTGTCCAAGCTCGCTTTCCACCTGGATCGTGCTACAACTGTGGCAAGATGGGTCATTTCGTTAACAAATGCCCAAAGCTTGCTAATGCAAATCTGACCCTCGGATGAGCAGTTGGCTGATTAGAAGATGTTGCTGTCTTATGCTTTTGTTTTCTTGTAATGTGAAACAATCTGTTTTGTTCATAAATAAATTGTTGTTCACAATTCTGATGTACAATTATAGTTACATATGTATATGGCATTACCTATGATACCTACATCAAGGAACTATGTTCTTTACAAACTACTCTTGTGATTCCCCCTTTCAAGTGATCACTCATGATTTCCTCAAAAAAAATAAATAAATAAATAAATAAAATAATTTTTTTAGGTACTCGTTTCATTTTAGGAGACGAAGTACAAGAAATATAGCGAAATTTTGAGTAATCGTGCTTTTTGCACATCTGAACCTTTGAATCCTTGGTTAGATGACTGAGGGTATATTCAATCTCGTACCCATATCACTTCATTCTGGTTTTCGTAACAATATACATAGTATAAGTATTTCAAAAACAACCTTCATAATTTCAAAATGTTTCATATAGCCTGAAAACAATATTAACACAATATATTTTCTTATCAAGTGCATGATTTCAAAGAGCATTATTCATGTTTTCAAAAATTTTACCTAGCATGATTTTAAAACATTTTTACCTAATACACCTACGTATGATTTCAAAAGTATTATATAAGATTTCAAAAACATTAAACACGTTTTTAAAAGTAACCCCATGCCTAGTTTTCAAAAACATTTTTTCTCATACATTAATTTAACCTTCAAATTCTACTTCATATGTCGCCTTGACATATCTAGCATCTCAACTTCATAAGCATTTTTACTTCATGTTTTGACTTAAGCACATCCAGTGTAAGGTTTCAAAACATCTTCAACTTCTAAAATCCATATGGGATCTTTTTATCTTCACAATTAGACCCTTGTGGATGATTATCATTTAAATCAGAGTCCTTAATTGGATTCCTTGTATGCCTTAATTCGAACATTTCGGTTCCTTATAATCGAAATCGAATTTTCTCTTTAAAATCTTTCTATCTTTATAGTTAGATTCTTGGAAATATTTAAAGCACCAATCAAAATCCACTGATTGGATACCTGGTGTACTTTGAATACATGTGCTCTGTTAGCAGAACAAATTAACAAAATGATAACAAATTCAAAAATCAAGTTAAACAATTATGTGATTATGTGTTTATGTATTTTGTGTTTTCTTTTATGCATTTTGTGTTTTTGTATACTCTGGATATTCATTATCCAAATCCTCATTGAATCTTTCATATCTTCACATGAGGGATTCGTGGTAGGATATTCAAAAAGGTACTACCTTAAATCCTTATTGGGCTTCTACGTGATAGTCAAGACCCTTGGATTATATAGTACCATTCCATGATTCATAAGAGACCCTTTTAGAGGTCTAGTAAAAAAGATTGATTCAGAATCTGGTTAAGAATGACATGTGCTGATATAGCTGAACAGATTCTTTGGTAGTCTATTTAAATCATTTAATGATTTAATTAAAAGGACCCTATGGTGGTCTAGTCACAATCATCACAGGCTCGTTCATTGTTTTCTTCCCCTACACATTATAAGATGCACTACGTGACTATGCAAGGAATTATGTAATTATGGATGCATACATAATTATGAAATTCAGTGCACAGAAACCCAGTAAGATTTATTATGTGTAAGAACCGATAGTCACAACAATAACAAAATGTGAACGATGTAATGGGGGTACGGTGGACGCACCAATAACGCTTAATAGACTTATATATAAGTGTCCCTCCTACATTGTAAGCGTGATGTTATTTAATGTTACTAGAAGTTCAAGAACTCTAACCAGTGTTGTTCGACCTTTTCAACTTCATTTTTCAAGCTCTCACAGGTTTCCTCTAAAAAAAAATTTCGGGACAAAATTTCCTAAAGTAGGGGAGACTGTGACACCTGTGCCTCCACGGCCATCAAACAAATACTAAATCAATGAAATATTGTATTTCATACTTGGGATTTCTATAAATATGTGTATCGTTTGCACATATCAATTCTTGTTCGGTTTCGGGCTCTAAATCACTTTCTGGAAGGTTATACGCAAACTAGTGCTTAAACGCAATCAGTTTAACGTGACGTACACTCCGGAACTGTGACGTAAGCCAAACATACCCTAAATATCCTTTACATAACTTAGAAATAAGTTTCAAAGGATTCGGTATGGCAAAAACATGTTTATTTGAACTAAAGAACTATTTACGACAAAACTGCGAAACTAACGTTGGTGACCACCCGGATGATATTTAAATCCCAAAAATATTCTGTTATGATTAAAATTTTATTTTAATCAGCTTCGTGATGAAAAATAAATTAAAACGCCTAAAAACGTAATTTTTTTCAAGTTTAAGCGCGTACCGCGTGTTTCTGCGCGACACAGTGCTTCTACTGCAAAACGCGGACAACCCAGCCAGTCTTGGCAACTGAAATTTATTTGAGTAATATTTTGGCGAGTTTATTTTTATAGTATAATAAAAATAATTTAGAACGCCATAAACCGGGGTTTAAACGATAGATAAAATACCTGATATCCAGTTAAATACCCGTTTTAGCCTACATATAGCATATTTATATAAAAATTTACACTTTGGCCCGTCCCCCCTTGATATTTACGGTCATGTATGGTGAGGCCCCACCAAATTTTTGTAAGATCTTGCAAAATATTTCATTTGATCCGTGGTGACACTTGTATGTGCATGCCACTCTCATAATCCTTCGATATCTCCATATATCCTTACATAATCTTCCATAGATCACTTCACTCAACAATCACCTCTCTCTCCCCCTCTTACAACTGTCCCCATCTTCTCTCTCTATCTTCATCACCTTCAAACTTAGTTCATCAACATTCAAGCTCATTTCTAGCATATTTCAAGTGATTTTGAAGAATCAAAGGTGTTCCCAAGGTGTTGTCAAGTGATTACAAGCTTCCTATCATCAAAATCTCATCCCACAACCTACTTGAATCTTGAAGGTATAACACTTATATTTAAATCATACTTTTGATTCTTGGTTGTTCTTGATGATTTGAAGTTTCTCTTGAATCTTGGGATTTTCACTAAACTTGAAATCTAAAATGAAATGGGTCTTGAAACAAATAAAAAATGGTGGTTTATATATATATTTATAAACGTACATATGCATGTGTGTATATGAGTTTTGAAGTTTGATATCTTGTTAAGTACTTGTTTATGTTGTTACATGTTCTCGAATGGTGGTAAAAATGCAAGTATTGGTGATTTATGTATGATATATTAAATATAAATTACATCATCCAATAAATCTGAATATATCACATATTTGATGTTTTAAACTCATAAAAAATGATGTTGCAATGATAGTATGCTTTAGGCACTTGTACATGAAGATACATGTTGATGTAAAGCTCAAGAAATGGTAAAAAAAGGGTTGTGTGACGAAACTGTTTTAGATCAGGTTACAAACACTAAAAATAACATTATTTGATGTATTATAATGGCATGAAACTTTGACATAGGTTTGATAGCTTTGCATGTTGTACATATAGCTTAAAAAGTGGAAAATTATGTGGAATTTGCATGATTTATGTGCTTTATTTAAGACCTGCACTATCATGAGTGTAACCATTTTTTTATTCAGTAAATAACATGGGTTGTGTTAAAATTTCAAGTCATTTCGATTTGGGATGGTTCGGGTAACGTTTGATGCAAAACTATGCGGTAAAACGGTTAAAAATCGCCTTTTCGGAAGACTTTTATAAAACTGTTTTAAATCAGTAACCAAACTGATATATTTGGTATAAAAATATGTATTTTAACTTACATTAAGTTTACTTGGTGATTGGTTAGTCATACGTGACTTCCGACGCCCAAAAAATGTTACCGAATCGCAAAAATAAGTGTTTTTCGACATACACTAGAATGGGTTGTTCATGGGTTATTTTATGTGTTACAATGTGCTATGTGTTTTACAATATGTGTATGATCATGTGTTAGTGTTGACAAGATTATGTGTGTTACGCTCGAGTACATATATACAAATACACCAAAATAATCAAAAATAATAACTTTTCGAGAAATCTCAAGTTATGTGAAAATTCTAAGTATCGGAGAAACTTCGGTATTTTTGTGAGTTTTGATTATTAAATCATTCTTATCTAATTTAGGACGAATAAACAATTTAAAGGATTGTTTTAACTTATAAAAACGCACCCAAAGGTGAGTACATAGACCCCTCTTTTACTGCTTTCAAACTGTTTTGGGGTGAAACACATGTGCCTACTTTTTACTTTCGTGCTTTCCATTGTTTTTACATCATATACTTGATATGTTCATTAGTACACTACTAGTACATGTTTTACATTACATTTTCTGCTATGTATGATGACTTGGCATGCTAGCATATTGTTTTACATTGCATCTCTGTTGCATATGTTCTCGTCACATTTGGACACATTATTTACATCTCTACCTTGTATGTTCACTTAAGCATACTAGGTACATTATTTTCATAAAACATGTTTACATTTGGTATATCATTTGGTTTATTTAACGGGACTAAATTACATTCATTAACACCAATCAAGCTGCTCGGTAGTAGGTAGTGGTACCATAGGACTTAACAAATCCCGTTCCTAAAACCCTAGGTTTGTTTGGGTGGAAGGAATGACCGAATTCGAAAACATTTCTTTGATAACCTTCACTCTAAGGTTATCCGTCTGTCTCAAGGCTTGGATGTAGGCGTTTAACATTAACGCATAAATGGTTGTATCAGTAAAGCATGCATTATTCTACAAAGCATAATTTTTTATTTATTCAAATACTTTGTTTTGTATATTTTTACTTGTGGTTTAAGTAGTCTCATTTTACTTACCATACATAACTTTTGATTATACATTACATGATTTACATTGATGGTTTTTACATAAACATTTGACATTTGACTATACATAAACAAATTTTACATTGATGGTTTGTTTGGTAAGTGATTTAAGTAACGAGACGTGTGTAATATGATACAAGCACGGTGGATACGCCGCTGGTACTTCCTATATATACGTGCTTGTATTATATTACATGTCGTAGTGTTATTTAAATCATTTCAATTTGGACTCATATATTTTACACAAATGACATATTTTTCACAAGACATTGTTTTACAAAACAACTTATTTTATACAAACTCATTTTACTTGGTTATTCATTTAACCCTACATTACTCTTTTATATATCATCTACTTTATCATTACTTTTCATCTGATTTACAAAACAAAACATTTTATAAGGTTCATGACTACTTTTGATAAACATTTTTCTTCAAACTTATGTGTCATGAATCCCAAATCAATAAAACCTATGTATCTCACAGGCATTTTTATGCTGACGTACCTATTTTCACATGTGTTTCAGGATATGATGCGTAAGATTTATCAAGATACACTTAGGCGGACTTGGACCTTAGCAACAATAAAAGATGCAAGACTAGTTAATTATGTTATATTTCTTGTTTGTTAAGTCATTGTAACTCTTTTAATCAATAAAATGAAATTTCAATTTTCCATGTGTTATGAAACATTGATTCTGTTACAACACTCCCTGACGATTCCGCCACGTTTTGGGATAGAAGGTGACGAAGATGGTTCCAGCATATAACGTGGTTTGGATGGTACCTATGCAGGCATGCTGGTACTCCACGAATCTAGTATCGACCGGGGAAATACGAGAGAACGCAGTTAGTCCTTTCCTTCCGTGGAAGGTTAAGGCTAGTCTTATGGTACCGAAGTGGATATGGGTATATCCTTGGGATAGACAGATCCTTGGAAGATCTGAGGGAAGAGTGAGAGGGACGAGGTGTTCAAAGGTTGTTGCTGGGAGTTGGTGTGAATCAAACTTGGAGGTTTGCACAAACTCTTTAACAACTGGGTTTGACGCAGAACTGACTAGTTGTTTTACTTTTTTGGAGAGAGAATTTTGGGGTTTTCTGAAGATACTATAAGGGTTAACTAAAGGCATACTAGTAATAGGAATTTTAGACTCATCAGAAATATTACAGATCTCATATAACAGATCAATCTTTGACGCAAACGACCGACGGAAACTGGAATTTGAACGGGAGAGACTCTGATCTGGATTCATATCTGGGTTTAGACTTCTAACACTTCTTATCTTTACCCTCAAGCTCGTACTTTCAGGAAATTACCGCGGATCCTTTCCGACTTACGACTCACCTAACAAGCTACTTTTGGACTCGAGATAAGAAACTCAGCGTGTCGGACCAGACTGACAAGACCTTGTAAGGTTAGTGTTCTGATGTGAGAGATCCGCGCAAAGTCGGCAGTCACAAAGCATACTAAACAAACCTTAGAAAGGGATGGCAGGAGCGCTATGGCTCTGATACCAGATGTGGGGGGAGTGTGTGTTAACCTCTAGAAGACGGGGTGGCTTGGGTCTAATGGAGATAAGAAGTTTAAATTGGGCATTATACATATAAATTATAACTGGTGATGAACAATGACATAGTAGTGGACTTACTTGTTACATATAAATTATAAGTGGTGATGAACAGTGACATGATGGTGGACTTACTTGAAATTGTGGACCTTTGATTTGAATAAACATCGAAATTCATTTAGTTGCATTTAATTGGGCCATAGTTGATTACCTTGGAAATTCTGAGCATCTCATTTTAATATTCTAACTTAGGTGATGAACATCGATTTAACTTGGATTATCAGTAACAAATGTAATAATTAATTGTTGTATTGTATTCAGAGATTAATGTTGTTGAAAGAAGAATGACTAAATCAAGTTGCAAAAGGAAAATATTAATTTTTCAATTCGTATATAAACCACATATATTAATTTCAAAATTGAAAAAGATTTATATTATTTTCACAGCTTTTAAATCTGAAACTCAAAATGTTTATATCTTTTCTACTAAATATACAAATAATATATATATTGTTTAAAACAACTTGACTTACGATTTGAAAATGTCTATTTAAACGCGTCAAACCAAACATATACCGACCAAACAACACCGGTACCGATATTCATTTTTATGGTTTTCAACCGATGTAAAACACGTATCGATTACTTTGTCGAGCACCGGTATCGTACTGGTATTGTAATTAACCAAACCGATGATGCCCAAAATCTCGTCGTGAAGTGCGAGGTTCATCCCACTAGTTATTAATGAAATGGAAATGTAAGTTTTCTAGACAAACATCTCAACTGTGGGTTTCGACCTTAAATGCATTTCAGGGTAATAGGGATGCAACAAGGGGTAACTTGTCAAAATAACGGGGCTGGAACATGGAAAGACATTATATCGGTTGAGGAGGACATCAAGAAAACGGGGATAGCAAACGCGAGCAGCTGGGGTTTAGAGGGTCTCAAACCAAGTTTTTACGTATCGAAATTGAGGGAGGAAATATGCAAAAGAATTGGTGACAGGGTCGATGTTGGTGCATTCAAATGGAACAGATGGGTCCTAAAGGGTATTGTTTTTTTTTTGGAAATTGTGTCTTGGATGCATCCCGTCTGCGGAAGATCTTTGGCGTCGTGGTATTACCTTAACAAGAGGTAAACTGTAAACTTTGTGGATTCGAGACTGAAACAGTTGATCATATAGTAGTGGAGTGTGTTATGGTGAGGGCAATTTGGTGGCATGTGTGTGTTTGGTTAAAAATCTCGGTTTTCATGCATACGACGAACTTCCTACAAATATCGGATGAGGTTGAGAAGTTGAAAGGTTCGAATAAATGAAAAAAGTTATAGGGATTGTGTTCTACTCGACAATGAGGAGAAGTTGGAAGGCGAGAAACGAAAAAAAGTTTTCGACAACATTTCGTTCTGGCTGGGGAAGGTAGTGGACGCAATAAAAGAAGAGTCATACATGTGGATAAAGCAGATGTCGCTGATAAAGAACCTTGTGTCACACCCCAACCAATGGCGTAAACATCGGAGTGAGACGAAAACAAGATTGCTCATTGCATCATAACACTAGTTGTGACAATATAATTAATCAAAATTTCATAAATACTAAAAATGGCATACATCGTTCAAAACCAATACAATCAAAGTGTAGCAACATAAACATGAAACATGAATAATTTTTTTATTATTAAGGTGTGTATCTATGTCCACCCTAACTTGTTTCTTCATGTCATCGTCTATCAACCTGCAACATGTATTAAAATACGATCAACAAAAATGTTGGCAAGTATACAAATTTGATACATAGCATAATAATGAAAAAGTTTAACTGTGCTCATATCCAATATGATAAATGTATACAAGGTTACTAACATGTTGTACTAGTGTAATCTTGATGTGTGCAAAATGCAACATATAAATTACATCAATTGTGGCATAAAACTAACCCTTTTTAGTACTAATGTTGGAAAAAGTGTGCTTTTGTCTTCCTTTTGTATTTTCAGGATTAAATGAGCTCAAATTAACAAAAGAAGCAAAAAGGCAACTAAATCTAACATAAATACAAGAAAAGGAACAAACGTGGCATACCCGACCTCCCCGAAAGCATCTTCCCAAGCAAAACAAGAGAGCAGAAGGCTGAACACGCCCCGTGTTCATTGAACACGGGGGCGTGCCCAAGTGTCAGCATAAAAGACAAAGTTGTAGAAGCTTCCATCACCCACCACGGGGTCGTGCTCAGCGGACACGGGGCCGTGGTCAATTATAAGATTCGCAGAATCTAGGCAAATCTTGATAGTACAGATATGCTTCTGCACACGGGGTCGTGCCCAGCGGACACGGGGCCGTGGTCAACTAATGCAGACAAAAGCAATTAATGAAGACAGAGAAGAGGATGGACACGGGGCCGTGCCCAGCAAACACGGGGCTGTGCCCGAGCTTCTGTTCAGCCTATAAATAGGAATGCTTGGTTCAAGCTTAAACCATCCCTTGGCACACCACCTCTCTCACACTTCACCCACCACCCACCACCACCATAACACCATCATCCACCACCATCATCCATTGTCCATCATAGAGTGTGTGAGTCATCTCGGGATCCAAGATTGATCGTAAGAGTTCTTGACAATCAAGGCCATGTTTGCCTAAGTCTCTTACATCACTTGGTGAAGACAAAGTGTCTAGTGTAATACTTTTTATTTTTAATCTTTTCGCACTTTTTAATTGGTTATGTATTAATGACTTTAATTACTAGTTTCTTATGTTGAAGGTGATTCTTCCTTATCGTTTGTCCGTGGTATCTTGGCATTATTTTACTGTTTATATAAAATAAAAGATTTTCACCATTCATATCTCCACGGTCTATATGGAGGTATGTTGGCTACCTGGTCGGGGGTTAAGGGAACGGTTTGGTAAGAGTCTTGCCATTGTTCAGTGTATAGATCCTGCAAAGGACCTGGTTCAAATTTAGTAGGACCTCCTTCAATACTTAACGGTATTGGATGGCGGGGGTCCAACTCTTTGATCCCCTCATAAGTTAAACTACTATTAAAACTTTAACCCGGCTACTTAGGACTGTATCCCTGCTGACTCAGACTACTTAGCTGAGGGTAACGTCGCCTTCAAAAGAGGGGCCTACCACATTATGCATTAATAACTTAATTAATTATCTTTCAATAATCCAACCCTTTAGGATTGTATCCCTGCTGACTCAAACTACTGGGTTGAGGGTAACGTCACCTCCAAAAGAGGAGCCTACTACAATAACTAAGATAATCTCTTAAATAGTGCAAAAGTGCGAAAATAATCAAAGGTTACACTAAACACGAGTCGGAGCCAAGTGATTCATCTTGTCTATCTATTTTTACTTTTATTTTTCAGCATTTTAGTTAGTTTTTATTTTCTTAGTTTATAACATTTTCCTAAAATTTTGATTTGATTAGACGTTGAGGATAAACCGGTACTAAAAGCTCTTGTGTCCTTGGACGACCTCGGTATCTTACCAACACTATACTACGCTCACGATGGGTGCACTTGCCCATATGTGTGTTTAGTGTTAGTAAATATCCTGTTTTATAAATTTAAAACTTGGCTAAAAAAGTGTAAAAGGGCTTAAAATAAACATTAAAACCATAACACACTTCACGCACATCAAGTTTTTTGGCGCCGCTACCGGGGACACAAGGATTTTAAGAAAGTTAGGAATCAACGGCCTAATCGTTTTTCTTATTTTTCTATTTATTTAGGATTTTTCTTAATTTTTCAGTTTCTGCAGAGCTCAGCACGGGTCGTGCCTGGTCGGACACGGGCCGTGCCCAGCATTATCACTGGCAGTTTTTATTTTCCGAGTTACAGAGGGCTGAGCACGGGGCCGTGTCGGTGCAACACGGGGTCGTGTCCAACTCCCAGTAACAGGGATCCGGAAAACAATCGTTGTACCTCCGACCACGGGCCGTGTTCGCTGAACACGGGGCCGTGGTGAACCTTATGACCAACGTTCTTTTCTGTTTTTGTTGCAAGACTTGGAACCCAGGCGCCACATTTGAACTTCCTACGTAGTGCATGAGCTTCAGTTCTAGTAGAGAGATAAAAGAACCTTTAGAAGAACCCGAACGCTTTCTCAGAAAAAGACTTAAAGCTAAAAACCAAGAGAAAGTTTTGGGGGACCCACTTCTAATGGCGGACCAACGTACCCTCATGGATTACCTGCGGCCCACTGTAGGTAATCTAGGCGCCTCTATCAATGCACCGAATGTCGAAGCCAATAACTTCGAACTTCGGCCGCATTTGATACAAATGCTTCAAAACTCCGCAACCTTCCATGGGCTTGCGGATGAGGATCCCCATCTACGTATTACTAATTTCTTAGAAATATGTGATACCTTTCGGAACAATGGAGCATCCAATGACGCCATTCGCCTTCGAATGTTTCCATTTTCACTAAAAGACCGAGCTAAGGCTTGGCTTAACACCCTCCCAGTTGGCTCGGTAAACACCTGGGATGAACTAGCCCAAAAGTTTCTATATAAGTATTTCCCTCCTGCCAAAACAACTAAATTAATGACTGAAATTAATACATATTCTCAAGAGGATGGGGAATCCTTATATGAAACTTGGGAAAGGTTCAAGGAGCTACTAAGAAAGTGTCCTCATCACGGTCTTGCGGTATGGCAACAAGTATCCACTTTCTACAATGGGTTGTTGCCACACACAAGACAAACACTTGATTCTAGCTCCGGGGGACTTCTAGGTAATCGTCGCCCAAATGAAATATATAATCAAATTGAGGAAATTGCTCAAACCAATTTTCAGTGGCACACTCCCCGAGGTAATAAATCTATTGCCCCGGGCTTCAAAACTTCTTAGAAATATGTGATACCTTTCGGATCAATGGAGCATCCAATGACGCCATTCGCCTTCGAATGTTTCCATTTTCACTAAAAGACCGAGCTAAGGCTTGGCTTAACACCCTCCCAGTTGGCTCGGTAAACACCTGGGATGAACTAGCCCAAAAGTTTCTATATAAGTATTTCCCTCCTGCCAAAACAGCTAAATTAATGACTGAAATTAATACATATTCTCAAGAGGATGGGGAATCCTTATATGAAACTTGGGAAAGGTTCAAGGAGCTACTAAGAAAGTGTCCTCATCACGGTCTTGCGGTATGGCAACAAGTATCCACTTTCTACAATGGGTTGTTGCCACACACAAGACAAACACTTAATTCTAGCTCCGGGGGACTTCTAGGTAATCAAAGTATATTGTATTATAGGTTTTTTGAGAAACTTATCCCCAAAAAATGTATCTAAAAATATTACCAAGGTTTCCCTAATTTTTGGTGATAAGAAATGAGGATTTCTTCAAGGATAAAAATGAATATTAAGTATGTATATGTTTTCAGAAAAATATATATATTATTTGATCACCAACTTTTGTGCTAAGTGTATATAGTATGTGTTATACGTGCTAGTGTATTAAGACTTAAAAATACACTAAATACTCATGAGAAGTATAAACACAAAAATACACATACAACATACAAGATACATAATTCGGGTGCAAAGTGCAAAAACACAAGATACTTATATTAATTTTTGAGAAAATAATATAAGTGAGATACTTAGTTAAAAATATAAAATATTTTTAACACAACAATACAAATACAAAAGAAAGTGACTGTGCTTGTGCGACGCAAGTCTAGTGGCTAATGTTTAATAAAACACGTTTAGGTCACAACACACTATAAGCAAATCCGGTGAAGTTACGACGCAAGGAACGCAAAGTTGTGAGTTCATGCTCCCCCTTTTCTTTAACTGTTTTTGGTTTACAATTCGGGGGTGAAATACATGTTACAAATACTTCAGTATTTACAAAATGGTATGATATGTACTAAAACGAGAAGTACTCTTGGTGAAAACTAGTGCCAAGAATTGATGCGAGAAATCGTGTCACGAATAGGGTACCATAAGCACCATTAATCGTGTACATACTTAGACCGCAGAACAAAAGGTTAGATCTAATGGGTTTCAGGGCAGCCCCACTCTTGGTGACAACTAGAACCAAGTAGTGTTTTTGTGTCTCAGTCGTGAATCGACTACAGAAAAATGCCTATGGTTTGGTGACTTCCTATGTCGTGTCACATGTTAATGGCTTTGCAACCCATTAACACTTGATACATATAGAAATACTTGATTTATACTTGAATACGTGATTTAAACAAAATACATACCATGTTTTTCATACAAAGTCTACAAGCGCTAAATACAAAAACTGCATGAATTGACACCAACATTATGTTGACGTTTTCCAAAACTTACATGTATTTCAGGTAACTAGAAGTGGATGTGCGCGCGGTCTTACCCATGCTCGTGGATGTCGCTTATGTTTGTCTTTAAATAAAGTTGTAAACTTTTTAAGACAATGTTTTATGCTAACTCGCGATGTAAACGCTATCTTATGTTTTCAAATTATGGTATTTGAAGTTATTTTCATGAGCATGTAGTATGTTTACCTTTCGTATGCAATGAGAACCTTTCATGATCACACCTCGTGCTTCCGTCGCAGAAAGGGGTGTGACAATAGGCACCACCACCATCACTTTCATTCCTTCATCATCATCCATTCTAAGATCATACAAGAGTGTTAGAGTCCATACAAGGAAGCTTGGTGGCTTTGGATCTTGAAGGACCTTCTCTAATTGCTTTTATCCACTCACTTTCTACTCTTAAATCATCCCTAGCCTTGTGCTAGTGGTAAGATCCTTGTACACTCTATGTTAAATCTATTTTTAGTGGTTAATGATGAATCATGATCAAAAATATCAAGAACACTAAAGAATCATATGAAGTAAACATGAATATAAGCTTGTTTAGTAAAGATATCTTCATGAATACGAGTTGTTATGCTTGTTGATCTTTAATTGTTTGTAGAAGTGATGTTAATCATCATAAGGTCTTGCTAAATCATGATTTAAAAACATAGTTTAGCAAGATGTGAAAGTATAAAATTATTGTAGGATGATGGATCATCCACACTTAAAAGCATGAACTTGAAAGAAATAATGTTTTCTTGAAAAACCATGATTAAAGTGAGTTGTTGATCATATGGATCTAAATATTTTTGGAGGATTTCAAAGAAACCAAGTTAAAAACCTAAGTTTCATATAATCTTGGTTCTTACATAAACAAGACTTGTTTTTAGTGATTAACCAAGTGTAGAAACACTTGTGTAACAAAAAAATTTCATTAAGAAACATTTTTGTAAAACATGATTACAAGGTGTAAACATCTAAATCATTCAAGAATGATATTTTATATAAACAGCCACACTTTAAAGGGTAACTAAACTTACTAAACACCCTACCAAGTTACTACAAATTTTCATAAACTTTCAAGTTCATGAAGTAGTAGAATAAGCATGGTCTTGGCAAAATTGGTAAGTGTAAGTTGTTTAGTGTTGATTGTGGATTGATTGTGATGATTTTACAAAAGAAAATGATATGCTTGAAAGCATGGAAACCTCCATCTTTAGGGGAAACTATGACAAAATTTTCTAAAAATATAAACACTTAAAAAAATATTTATAAACATACAATTACAAGTGTATTTTAACCATGAGTTTTCCATATAAACTTTGCCATAAATTTTGTTACAAAAATATAAGAATTGGAGGTTGGTTTTTATAAATAAAAGTGGTTAAATATATATTTAGAATATATATATATATATATATATATATATACAATGAAGACACACATGTGTGATTATTTGTATACTTTTTGTAATAGTTATATTATTTTAGGACTTGAAATAATATAACTCACAAAAATGCCAAGGATTACCATCCAAAATATTACCAAAATCCCAAGAAATAAGTATATAAGTTACACACAAAATATTGGCGAAATCGAACAAGAAATGTAACCTACAAAGTATTCCGGAACTTAATTAGCAAGTATATTTTGGTAAATAATATTTTGGACACAAGGAAACGAAAGTATGTTTTTTATGATTATCACAAGAATATATCATATTTTGACAAGAAGGAAATATATGATTTTTGGTGAATAAGAGTATATATGTGTTTATTTGGAATTTTTAGAAGATATATTATTTTTGGGAAAAATATGTATTTTCTTGAGTAAACTTAAAATACATTATTTTTGGATAAAAATTAGTTTATATATATTTTCTAAGTTAGACTTGAAAATATATTATTTTGGAACTACAAATACTTTTGCCAAAAGGAAAATTATAAATAATTTTTCTAAGTAATATTTCTTAAATATATATATATATTTTGAAAATATATATATTGGTGGACTTTTATTAGAAATACTATTCCGGAAAGTATAATACAAATTTAAGTATATGAATACTTAATGGACACAATAAAATACGTATTCTCACACGTATAAATACTCACCGGAATACGACACCAAAACATGGCAAAAATATACAAATACAAGAATACGAATACACATGTATAAGATACCCCCATCCTTGGGAAGGAAATACAAGTATTAATACTTAGGAAGTATTAAGTTAATATATATTGTTCAACAATTATTCCAAAATTTTATAAATATAATTTAAGTTAAAATATTAATTATTTTGACAATAATTATATAACTTGGAATAATAACAAAGGCATAAAAGAAACGTAACTCAGAAACCTAAATACTAAATCAAGGCACAGCCCGTTCGTCTAATAGACATTAGTACGTTGTAGGTAGTCGTGTTCACCAGAGAAGCTCGAGTTATGATTATTGAAGACACAAGACTATGAGTTTCGTGTTCCCCCTTTTCTTTAACTGTTTTCAGTTTTATAACTTCGGGGGTGAAGTACATGTTACAACTGTTTACAAACATTATTATTTGGTATGGTTAGCTAAGGAAGGGTACACTTAGATCATGTGAGTGGTGGGCATAACGCTTAAGGCCATCAATCCTAGTTGTAGGACCGAGGGACATGAGTGATAGATCTATTTGGGTGTAGCGAGTCCCGCCCATGTTGGACCAGGGTTTGGCCCATGGGTAGACTATGTCTTACAGCCGGAAGCCCGGTACAAATTTGCTAGGTTTGAGCTTCCTGCATCACGTCACACATATCAATGGCCTTGCAACCCATTGGTGATTTGTTTTTCCTTGTTGCTTTCATACCGGGATTTATAAACTTACTTACATACTTACAGTGATTTTAAAGGTTTATTCATACACTCAAATAAACAAACACACGAACTCGCTCAACTTTTGTTGATGTTTTCCAACTACATGTATTTCAGGGAATTAGTAAGTGGATCTAACGGGGGTTGGAAGTTTTATACTGCGTTAGGAATAAAGATGTCATCCATGGTGTTTAGGTTGGGCAGTGTGTCTTATTCCTGGACGAGACACGTCTTCCAAACCTTGGTTTTATTTATTATCTTTTGATGAGTCCTTAGTGAACTCCTTAAATAATTCGAATGGTTTGTAATTTTAATACACTCAAACAAACACACGAACTCGCTCAACTTTTGTTGATGTTTTCAAACTACATGTATTTCAGGGAATTAGTAAGTGGATCTAGCAGGCGTTGGAAGTTTTATGTTGCGTTAGGAATAAAGATGTCATCCATGGTCTTTGGGTTGGGCAGTGTGTCTTATTCCTGGACGAGACACGTCTTCCAAACCTTGGTTTTATTTATTATCTTTTGATGAGTCCTTAGTGAACTCCTTAAATAATTCGAATGGTTTGTAATTTGAATTTGAAGTCTACATTTCAAAACAATGTTGTTATGTTTTAAACTTATTTAATGGATGACAAATCTTTGGTTTTATCATATAGTTGTTGTTATGATTGAATGCAATGGTATTAAGAAAGTCACACCATAATCACGCTTCCGCAAAAGTCAGGGTGTGACATGTCAGGATCTTTATCTATCATGTCATCGACGAACTGCTCGAAATCTCTTTCGTTTCTCATGTTAGGGAAAATGCTCTCCAAATTGAAGGAAAAGGAAAAATGGCTGCTGAAAAGAGTAACTAGCAGAAGACGTGTCAGGTTCTTCTGCTAGTTATTCGGAATGTTTCGAATCATCACAGAAGACGGATGTGGTTTGCATATTCAATCTTCATTGCTTCATTAAAATTAACAACCTGATTCGGATCATCTTTAGTAGTGTTTGTTTGAGAAACTGATTCAGATTTAAAAAATGTACGATGATTCAGATCTCTATTCGGGCAAACCGCAACCGTTTTTTACTACGGAAACAGTGGCTATGCGAAATACAAACCACAAAACGTACTGTTATTACATCTGAGACGATTCAAGTGAGTCCTATGAAGCAAGTGTCGGTCTATTCAATTGAGAGGAAACATTGCATTACATCCCTGTTGAAAAACGTAACCGAATTTTTGAAGTACACGTTCTTCATAAGACTCACTTGAATCGTCTCGGAAGTATTGAACAACAGAAATAACTGCTTTGGTTTTATCAGCTGCATCGTTTACCGTGGAATGCATATGTATTTTTTGTAAATCGCCCAAACAAGCATGCCTTGAACGAGTCTAGAACACTCGTAATCCTTAACCCGCTTTGAAACCGGACGGAATCTACGAAGAAACTGTTCGATTTCACGGTGAGTGGAGAAATTAGCGACGGAGAAACTGTTGGAATTTGTGGATTTCGGTTGGTTCAGAAACTTAACAAGAGAAACAACTAAAAAAGCGGTGAACGGTATTTAACGTACACACCGCATTCGAAGATCCTTGCATTAGACACAATTTGTTGGAATTTGTGGATCAACATAAATAACTGAAATATCAGCTTCGGAATCTACTAACCCTTTTTTCTCTCTAACAACCCTAGACCCAAACCACCACAATCCACCACGATTATGTCTCTTCTAGCCACCGGCACCGCCGCATGACCAACCTGTCGCTGCACTGTTCTCATTGTGGTCGACGTATACCAACGGTTCTGCGAAAAAAAAAAAACATCATCTGTTCATCATTGTTCTTGAAGATGAAGAAACGAGGGTTTATTCTCTTTAATCTATTAAAACAATCCTTGTTTTGAGAACCTGATTCTGTTGTTCAGTACCAACAGAATGCATACACAAATAGTTCTAGTGGACGAAGTAAAAAAGCCGGCTTGTTAATTTTAATGAAGCAATGAAGATTGAATCTGCAAACCGCAACCTTTTTTTACTACCGAAATGGTGGCTATGCGAAATACAAACCGCAATCGTTTGTGACTATGGGAAACTTGGACATCAGACGTAAATCTTGAAGCAAATATGTGGTCCCCAATTTGCAGAACATAATCCCAGATTGTCTAGAGAAGCGCTTTTATCATGTGTCATATGGTAACAAGAGTGTGTTGTTCCAAGATCAATTCCAATTGCAGTTTTTTCAACTCTCCTGTTCCAAATGCAGCTGATGAAACCGGAGCTGTTATCTTGGTTGTTCAGTACTTTCGTGATAAATACAATGTTCATCTTCGTTATCATTTGCTTTCTCCAATTCAAGCAGGCACGGATGCTAAACGTACTGTTATTACATCCGAGACGATTCAAGTGAGTCCTATGAAGCAAGTGTCGGTCTATTCAATTGAGAGGAATCATTGCATTACATCCCTGTTGAAAAACATAATCGATAAATTTAGGGAAAATGAGGTTGAAAGATGATAACCCAACAGTGCAGGATCTCATTCTACAGCTTCGATAAATTCAGGTGTATTATCAAATAATGTTTCCTAGAAGTTTGAAGACCAACAAATGTCCAAACGGATGCTTTTTCGTTCTCGTGACGAAAAGCTACCGCGTGACAGGAAGCTACCTTGCAAAAATTAAAAAAATTAAATCGACACCCTCAATACGCATCATATAGGCCTATACGATGCGTATTACTTTTTGGTAGGGGACAATGACAGCCTTTGGCAGACATAGAAGTTTGAACCCACCTCAATACGCATCGTATAGGCCTATACAATCCGTATTGAGGGTGTCGATTTAATCCCCCAAGGTGTGCCAATAATACGACCCTTTAAATTTCCTAGTTTTGGCAAATTCTTTTCAATTTTAATATTTAATTTAAATTTAACCGACAAAATTCATATTAAAAATATATTTGATTGTCCTGCTTTGGGGTCTCTAGGTCAAGGAGGTGTTGATAATCCTGAGGAGAGTACTGTTAGTAACACCAATGTTAAGCAGTGTCTTCGGAAGGTTGCTGATGACCACTTTACAGCTGCAGTGAAGGTGTTATGTTCATCCGGTGTTGCTCCGTACAATGATAATACCATACAGGCTTTAGAGGCTAAACACCAGTACATAGAACCTCCATCTATGCCAGGTACTATATATTCTTAGCCTCCCCTTGTAGCAGAGGTGGATAGTGTCCTTTGTTGCATTAAATCGTTTCCTAAAGGAACCTCATTTGGGAGGGATGGCTTGAGGGCACAACACATTTTGGATGCTTTATGTGGAGAGGGGTCTGTTATTGCCACTGATCTCTTATGCGATATCACTGCGGTAGTCAACTTATGGTTAGGGGGAAATGGCCATCGTGTTTGGCAGAGTTTGTTGCGTCTGCTCCCCTTACACCGCTTTTAAAACCGGACAATGGGATTAGACCTATTGCAGTGGGTACTATATGGAAGCGTTTGGTTTCCAAGGTTGCTATGACGGGTGTTGGTAAAGAAATGACCAAGTACCTTAATGATTTTCAGTTTGGAGTCGGCATGTCGGGTGGCGCTGAGGCCATTTTACACAGCGTCAACAGGGTTCTAAGTGAACGTCACACTGATGGGTCTCTTGCAATGCTTACTGTAGATTTTTCTAATGCTTTTAACCAGGTTGATAGATCAGTCTTACTTCGTGAGGTCAGGATGAGGTGCCCTTCTATTTCTTTGTGGGTGGAATTTTTGTATGGGCAGCCAGCAAGAGTGTATCTTGGAGATGGGCACATTTGGTCTACCACGGGAGTTCAGCAAGGGGACCCATTGGGAACGCTTCTTTTCGCTCTTGTTTTGCACCCCCTTGTGCATCAGATTAGAGACAAATGCAAGCTTCTCCTTCATGCTTGGTATCTTGATGATGGGACTGTCATTGGAGGTTCAGAAGAGGTGGCCAGAGTGTTGGACATCATTAAGGTGATGGGTCCAACATTGGGTCTTGAACTTAATATTAAGAAAACTGAACTATTTTGGCCTTCTTGCGATGGTAGCAAGTTTTGTGAAGGGTTATTTCCTAAGGACATCAGGAGGCCATTAGTGGGGGTGAAGCTTCTTAGGGGGGCGTTAGTAGAGACGCAAGCTTTATTAGTGGGTTGGCAAAGAAAAGAGCTGCTAAGGCAGTAGATTTGATGCGTCTTCTACCCAAATTAGGTGACCCGCAGAGTGAACTACTGTTGCTTCGATCCTGTATGGGCATTGCTAAACTTTTCTTTGGCTTGAGGATATGCCAACCTATACACATGGGAGATGCAGCATTGTTCTTTGACAAAGGTTTGCATGAGGCGATTGAGGAATTGGGGGTTTGTGGATGTCCTTTCTTTGGAGACCTCCAGTGGCGACTCGCTTCTTTACCTATTAGGTTTGGGGGTTTGGGGTTGTATTCGGCTGTAGAGGCTTCATCATATGCTTTTGTGGCCTCGAGGGCCCAATCGTGGGTGCTACAGGACCACATCTTAAGAGACAGTGGCATATTGTAACACCTCGTAAAATCACGTCCAATGAGGTGTTGACACGTGTAATAAACCCTAATAAAGTCAAACATTGAATTTAAGGGACCAATTTTTCAAAAAATTGAAAAACATTGATTATGAAAGAACTGGAAGTATTAACATACTTAAAATAAGTTTCTAAATAACCTTTTTCGGTTTTATATTCACAAATGAGCCACTTGATGATCGAGTGTAGCCGTTTGCGTAATTAATTGAAAGTTTGCGCAATAAAGGGTTAAAAGTGTCAACATGTTAATTCCTACCTCTGAGTGACCTTTTAACAAACCGAGAGCTTCATGATATTTTATTATACTCTCGGGAATGCCAACTATTGGCCGTCTAAGGTTTTTATGCCTATAAGTAAAGTTACGCGCAACTTTGCAAGTTAGAGGGGCTAAATGTGTCAATATGTTTAATTATACCTCTGAATGACCTTTTAGCGAACCCGAAGCATCGTGATGTTTAATAATACTTTCAAGAATGCCTAATATGAATTAGATGAGGCTTCAATACTATTAAATGATGAGATGCGCAAGTTTGCGCAATAGAGGGACCTAAAGCGTCAACTTTTGAATCTACACCTTTCGGTGACCATTTAAGAGAACGAGAGTGTAGTAATATTTAAGTATATGCTTGTGAATGCCCATTATGGGCCATGAAAGGCTTGGATATCATTAAACAACGTTTCGCGCTACTTTGCCCAATTAAAGGACTAATTGCGTCAAACTGCAAAAGTATGTCGATTCGTAGGGTATCGAACCTTCCGGAATATGACCATGAGTTAATCATACCCAAATTATCTTTTATATAGCTTAGATATAGGCTTAGAGGTGTTTGGTGCGCAAAAATAAACTTTTAAGTCATGCAGGGACTAAAAGTGTCAAAAAATGCAAAAGTTTGCATTTTCGCACATATCTTGCAATCTGAATATATCCGGACACCCAAAAATTTATGTAAGCACTAAAATATTTTATTTTAATGTTTGGCTTGATAAAATTCCATTCGTCGCGTCGTTTGGATCGTTTTTCGCGTACGTCCGTGTTTCGTCGTAATTAGCCGAACAACGTGACCGTACGACCAAACGAACCGACATCCGGCATGTTTTTGAGCATGTTTCATGTTCCCTATACTTAGGCATCATTGTAGAGCCTTGAAAATGGTTTAACGGGTGTTAGAAGTGCCAAAAACTCATTTATGCAAGTGAAGGGGCTAAACATGTCAACAGTTGAAACTTTGTTTTGTTGACCAGGTCCTTACGGACCGTATACACTGGACCTTACGGTCTGTAAGCATATGCCAGATACAAATTTTTTCTTGGTCACTACTCTATTCCATTCTCATCCAATCAAAACCGAATCCTTGGGCTTCAAGACAATTATACAGTTGTCCCAACAGGTGTAGTGATCTGATTAACCCTTCAAACACTTGTCTCAATCCTAATCATGTCCAAAAACTATAAATAGGATGAGAACCCAACACTTTCATTTGCCCATTTCATTCTCATCTTGCTACCTTCTCAATTCTGGAGGATCCTGAGCATTTGGAACTTCCTTGGAGTTCTTTTCAGTAATAAGGACCCATTTGTAAGTGTCCTTAACCTCCAAATTTCAGCTTTGATTAGTTTAATGGTCAAAAGTCAAACTTATCATAGTTAAGGTTTGACTTAGTGATTAATCACTAATGGTCCAGTCATTAATAGAATTAAGAGTAGTTATAAGTTGGTAATTGTGTAGGTAATAAACCCCTAAGAGGGCACCTACTGATTATCACCTTAGCTTGGTTAAATGTCGGGTCAAACCTAATAATAAAAAGTCAACAGAAAGCTATTTTGAAAATAAATTCATAATTAGCAATGTAGAAACTATGGAACCTATTTTAACACTTATATAACTTGGTAATTAATGTAAGAACATGTTTAAGCATGTTCAACCCGACAATTTCAAGTTTAGGATCGGTTCGCAACCGAAAGTCGCAAAAGTTGACTATTGCTTTGACTTTCAGTTCTGACCCGAATTGGCTTAGTTTGATTATATCTTAGGGTTCCTTTGTGACCATGTTATATGTTGGTATAACTCTCTGAGGTTATACAACTTGGATCCTTAGTTAACCTATTCATTTACATGTTTCTGTTATATGCTTAAATGTTGACCATTATGCCCATATGACCTTAAAACGTGAATTTTGAAAATGTAAAAGAGTAGAAACCTTAGTTACTTATTTATAAACATGCACCTAAAATTTGACATCAATTGGAGGTCTAGATTAGGAGTTATGCTCATTAGCGTAAATGAAAAGCTCTTTACTAAATAAAAGGCGTAATTAGCATATAGCCTAGTTTAACCCACTTTTTGATATCAAAATTTTTACCCACTGATGTAATATAATATTTTGGGATTTTTGAAGATTTTTAATTAATTTTAGGCTGAGCATAACTTAGGGTTGTACCTTTAAATCGGTTATTGTCGATTTTGCCCTTTTGGGCTATAAAATGAGTTTTACAAATCCTTTTGACCCCAAACCTTTTGCTACTGATTGTATATAATAAATAAAATATTTTGAGCCTTCTGGAATAATAAAAATATCAGCTTTCCTTTGAAAACCCGGAAATGGCTCCAAATCGCCTTTTAAGCGTTTTTAACGCATAGTATGTATTCAAACTATTTTAAACATATAAGGTTTGATACCTACTGATATTTTAAGTATATTTTTATACTTTAACAGTAAGCAAAATTTTTAAACTCAGGTTTCCAGTTTTGACCTTTTAGGCTTAAGTGAAATTACCAAAATGCCCCTTAGGTGCATAGTATGGTTAAAAATGATAAATTTCACACATAGGTTATACCCTACTGATATAACTTAGTAAATTAAGTAATTTTTACTGATTACATCAGACCCGAAACTCAAATTAATATTTAAACTCTTTTATAACCTTTAAAATGACCAAAATGCCCTTACGGTACATAATTTGAGTTTAAATTCATTTGGGGCATAATAGAAGATATCTTACTGATGTCACAACATATTTAAGGCATATTAACTTAGGAAACTTGTATACGGCTCTTTTTGGTTACTCGTTGTGCACTTTTCGCGTTCGGATCGGCTTATGTGACTAGTTTGCATATATTAGCCGAAACGGGTCAAACCATATTGTTTTCGTTCCAAAATCCAGAATGTGTTTAAGTTACCCATACTAAGAAAGCATACAAGCTTGTTGGGTCAAAGCCACATTCTAAACCGGTCTTCGCTTTATCATGCGTTTGAACCGTATATTCCTTTTGAAAACTAACCGGTCTAAGTCTAAACTTAATTAAAGACCCGTTAGGATTCTAATAGGTTATTAAACCTTCGTTCCAGATTAGGAGCCCAGTAAAAGCTTCGTGCACTTGTTGTATTTGATTTATACTTTGCTCAGGTAAATACTCTTAACTTATTTTCCCTATACGGGCTTGGGATACAGTACTATAAAAGTACCGCTTGGTCGGGTGTGTGTAGTCATTTAAATCGGATTGTGATTAATGTATTTGCATGACCCATTTAATATGTATTATTTGGTGTATGGCCTTTGGTGGTTAAATGACCATGTCCCGGATATCCTTGGCATCATTCAAAGAAATAGCCACGACCTAAGCACGGGGTGTAGGCGTACACCTGACAAATGCATTGTGTAAAAACTGGTAATCCACGTAAAGGAAATAATCCTTGTGGGCATTATACCCGTGGCGTGTCAATTAATCTAGACCGGCCCTACAAACCGGCCCTAATGGACGACAAATAAGTAAAACTGTATACAAGATTATATACAAATGATTGTCCCAAGTTATAAAAGATATTTTTTCCAAAGTGCACTCAAATCAATTTTCAAACTCTTTCAAAATGAGTCAGTTAAGTTGTATTTACCAGTGTAAACTGACGTATTTTCCAAAAAGGCTAAGTGCAGGTACTATACGAAATAGGCTGGCTACTCCAGGCATCAATAATCAAGTCTCGCAAGCTCTAGATGTCGAAGTCTGTTGAACAGTTTTCCTTTTTATTTGATCCGCCTGTGGATCTGTTTCAACTATTTGTGATACTTAATATTACAATTTATTCAGTTGAAATGAATCTATCTTTTGCTTCCGCTGTACATTTAAATATTGTGTTGTTTGACTATGATGATATCAACTACGTCACGATACTCCCCATTGGGCCCACCAGTAATACGTGGAAATATCGGGGTGTGACACATATGTGGTATGGATTCTGATTATGTTTGTGCTTTGGCTTGTCTTCGTGATACGATTCCAAGCTTTGACTTCAGCGGTTTCACTAATAAGGACACCGCCCCCTAAAGCCCAACATGCATTGGCGAGTGCTATTTTTAGTATAATTTTCCAAGAAATCGAAGTACAGTTTGACTTGACCGTTAGACAAAAATGATAGGACCGGTTTTGACTCCGTAACGATTGCGAACCGAACGTGTGACGTGCGGAATCCGTACACGAACGTGACCGAACACACGAGAATGTAATATAACTGTGATTCTATTGATAGATCTGAAATCGTACAACACCTGAATCACGTACACGGAACTTTCTCTCTCTAGCTCTAGATCTCCAAAGCTCCAAATGTGCAAAAGTTCTTAAAAGTCTCTAACTTTAACCCTAACATATCTATTTATAGGCCAAGGCTTATAAGAGCTTTCCTCTTATTTACAATATTGCCACCTTGCCTTTTACTCTAGATATTACAATATAAGGCTAGTTAGAACAGTTTCTCGCTACGGCTCGTATTGACGGAAGCGATAGACATAAGTGCACTAACAGACTCCCCCTTGGATATTGTCGCAGTCAATCCGTAGTCAAACTCGTAACAACTTATCTTTCTCTCTCTCGACTCTTCTTAAAGCTTTAACACGTTTTCATCAACGTAGACTCCCTCTTGCTCGAACAGAATCCCCGTGGATCTGTCTTCAGCTTCAGCTCCCCCTTTCAGTAGACTCTTCAGGCTCCCCCTTTCGTCAAGCTTCCGTGCTTTTGGGATCGACACCTGGCTTTCCGGTTACAAGCTCCTTCAGGATAGTTACATGGCTCCTTGAATCCACGCTTCCCCTTGCGTTGAGCTCGTCTTCAGACTCCCCCTTAGACTCGGCTATCGGGATCGTAGTCTGGTACAATATCTGCAATTTCACAAACATTTATAAGTATGAACATTTTGAACATCCTGGATTAAAAATCCTGGCTCTCTCAGCATAAGCTAAAATATTTCAACAGTGAAAGCATTTTTAGTTATCCAGGAATCGTAACCTGGCTCTATTAAACTTTCTAAATCAAGATCCTGGTTCTAAGATATAATAATATGAATATATCCAGAATTACTTGATTCTCTCTCTCTATCAACAATCTTCATGGATTTGGCTGTTTCAGCGAACATGATCGGAAACTGGCTCTTTTACAATATATGTTAACAATATAAGCATCCAAATCCCTCACAGTTAATCATCCAAGTCCAAATTAATGACCTTGGAGATATCACAAACTGTTTTTGATTTTTGATTTTTAAAAGCTTCAAGTTTCAAGTTAATGAACTTGTTTTATTTTCAGAAACACGATCAGCATACTTAGATTTTGAAACTCAGCTCTCTAACATCGGTTGTCGAAAATAAAGTGAAATCAAAATATTTTTGTATTTTTCTAAAACATAAAGCAGTAAAGAAAATATTTACAAACATATTTACAGACAATATTTTTGTTTGAGTTCGTGACAGAGGATCATATCAGTTTCTGACAAATCACTAGCACCGTTGAGCTTTTAAACACTTTTTAAGTTCTAAACGATTCACTTAGATTGTCAGTATACTGATCCACTTAAATTTTCACACAAAGTTCAATTGATTCGAGATACGAATTAGTTTTTTAAGGACTTAAACTTATTTGCGTGTCCTACCTCAGAATATACTCCCGTATCCAGACTCCTATATTCAGTCTTACAGGTGAATGTACACTAATGATATCTGTAAATGGGTAATGCGAGGCCATGAGAGCTCAGGTTAGAACTTTCGTTCAGACAAATTGATGATGGCTCGACTTTAGGTGTGTCCCATTTGGGGATCTTTTCTTCAACAGCACATGATTAGCATTTTTCACTGTTTCATCATTTTTAATCCTGATGGTGGGCTTTATGATTAAAGCAGTGCAGAGTATTATACGAGGACTAGGCTATTGCTCCCGCAAAATCAGAAGTCCTGGTATAATACCCCAGATATCATCACGTACAAAGACCTAGTATGTTAGAAATAGAAAGTCTTTCAAACAAGATTTCAGGGGTTACCTATATATCCGAGAGATGTTCCCCATGAGATAAGTAAGTATTTGATATTTAGGTTTATATCTCGAAAACAATCTACTAAGCGTGTAAAAACTACTAGCATATCATCAGTGATACCATTTATCACATTTTAACATTCCATTTCTTTAGCGTACTGTATTTGTCTACTGATGTACTATCATTTCCTCTTTTTACACAAAAACTCATTTTTGAATTTTATCATGTTTTTGGCTTTTTCAAATTTTCTAATGTTTTTGGATTTTCTGAAAATTTCTTACTCCCCCTAAAATGCAAAACCATTTAAAGAAAATTTGACAAACCGATACTGATAGCTTTGTCTCGCCATCCATTTTCTGCATCTCATGCTCTGTTTTGCAGAAAATATAATGTACCCCCATGATTTACAACACATTAATATTTTACAGTTTGAAAACCGTTTTTCAATCTAGTGAAATTAATCATGTTTGTTCAGCCGTGAGGGTTTCGGCATATTCAATCAATACTTTTGAATTTTTGAATATTTGAAAAAATTTAAGAACAAACATATTTTTGAATTTTCCAAATTTTTAAGAAACTAAAAATATATTTTTGGTTTTTAAATTTTTCAATTTTTAGGGTTTTAAGAAATATTGTTTATTTATTTACAGAAATGAACAAACTCCCTGATTAACAGTCGCAGGGATCAGCAGCCTTCTCCTCTCCATGTGCCAGGCTGCTCTGATTTCCTTTTTCACAATCTTCAATTTTCTTGAGCACCTGCACAATCAACTATTGAATTATTTGAACAATTTAGCCCAGGTCTGTTTGACTTTAGGCATTTCAACACAATATGCTTCATTCAACTTCGGAAAATCTTTGTCATTTTGTACAAAGACTTTGTCAATTTTGACTTCAATTTTTTCATCATTTACCGAAGTCATTTGTTTCTTAATTGACCATGTTTGACCTTTTGGAGTACCTCTTTTGTAAAAATGTGAATCTTTTTGAATATTTTGATTCTGAACAACAGTTGGTTTCCAAAACTGATTTGGTTTCGTAGCATCGACAGTTTTTTTTCCAACTTTTAGTTGTTCTTAATCTGGGTATGTGAGAATTCCATATCTATCTTGAATCGAACCTATTCGGGTTTGATTTCCAAGTTTGATTCGAAGCAAACTTGTTTGTGTTGTACCTCCAAGTTTGTTTGGAATCAAATCTGGTTGACCTTTGTTTCACATCCTCAGATTTCTGTTTCTCAACATCATCAGACTTCTTTTTCTCAACATCAATAGGTTTCATTTGGACACTTGCGTGCAAGATGTCCAGTTTGATCACATTTGAAACATGTTCTGTTTGAAACATCTTTCACCTGTTGTTGTTGCGTTTTCTTTTGAGCATAGAACTCTTCATTCGACTGTCGTCTAAATTTGAGTTCTTTCTCTTCTTCGGAACTTGTTCCGTGAACAAAATTCATCTTTTGTTGATAATTTGGAGCTTCATTTCCTTTCCAATTTTGTTTCTTTTTATATACCAAACCAGATTTCATGTTTTTCTTCTTGTAACCATGTTTGTTATAAAAAGTTTTGTGACACTTTCCAGCAAACTTTGAAATTTCAGATTTTTCAATTTCAACTATTTTGAAAACTTTGTCAATCTTTTCTGAAATCACATTCTGAATAGGGAATACAATATCTAAGAATAATTTGTCAGATCCAATCATGGTATAAACCAATCCTTTTGAATCATCATTCAAATTTTTCTCAGATTTTGAGTTTTTCGGATAACCTTCATGAAAACTACCTTCATTTTCATCCTGTGATTCAGATTTACCTGTTTCAACCGACTCTTCTTTCAACACACTTTCAACGACCTTACCTACCACCTCTGAATCACTTGAATCATCAGATTTGGAATAGGTTACGTCAATGTTATCTGGCAATTGATCGACCATGTTGAAAGCTTTTTCGACTTTCTCATCATCTTAAAATGCAAACTTTTCCGGTGGAGGGACTTGATGAAACTCTGATCCAATACCTTTCTTGTTTTTCTCATAATCATCATCACCCGGTTTTATGTTGAAAATACGTTCAAGCACATATGATGACGCATGATAACTTTTCAACTTGTTGTTAACCTGTTCTAAATCAGCAATCTAACGCTTTAGCTTAGCAACATCTTCAATGTAAGAATTTACAACTTGTTGCTTTATTTCATATTGTCGCTTAAGCGTATTAGTTGTTTCAGAACAGTATCTCAATCTAGATTGAACAAGTTTCATTTGACTTTTCACATCTTCATATGATTGTTTTGTAATGTGGTAAGCCAATTTTATTGAATCATACTCCTTTTTCATTTCTTGACATGCATTTTCTTTTTGTTAACACTCTTCTGTCATTTTCGAAACTTTTTCTTTCAAAATTTCATTTTCTTTTTCTAAATTCTTGCATTTTTGTGTGAGCTTTTCGTCATTATCTTTCAAAACTTTTTCGTTTTCTAAAATTTCTTTGCATTTATTTTTGAAAACTTCTTCGATTTTAGTGAATTCTAGATTTCTTGTTCTGAATTTTTCGTCTTTTTCAGAACAAGCACTGCATGTTTCCATGCATTTCTTGCACTGTTCAACAGTTTTTAAGATTTCAGATTCAGTTTTTACCTCAGTGATTGACACTTCGGCTTTCGCTTCCGTTTGCGTTTGATCAGCTTCACTCTTTTGCTGTTTCTCACCAACACCAACACCAACACCAGCACCATCATTCACTTCAATCGAACTTTCCTGCTTCTTATCAGCTTCTTCGTTCTTCTTCTGATCATCATCTTTCTGCTGTTCTTCGGTAACAGCTTTTTCTTCAACAACTTTTTCGTCTACCTTCTCTTCCTCTTTCACCTCTTCAGCCACTTTCTTCAAATCAACGACTAACTCTTCAACACTCTTCTTCATTATTTCTTCATCCCTCTTTCTTAGACTTGATGTCATGGCATCACGAATAATCTTGTCCAGCCTTTTCAGATAAGTTCTATCTTTTGCTACGTTTGAGTAGTATTCGCCAGACAGAGGGATTACTGCAAGGACTTCATCATGGACTATATCCTTCTTGTGAACAACAGGTTCACCATTTTTGTTGACATAACATTCTTTATTCTTGTCCCATCTTTTATTGCTTACAGCATTTTCATACTCTTCATGCATTTTCTCAATTCTGCAACCAGCAAAGAATCTCTCTCTTTCGGTTTTCTCTTTCAGAATTTCTTCTTTCGTTTTCACTTTCATTTCAGCCATGATTGTATCTCTTTGAATCACCTTGTAAATCACAGCACTTGTTCAGATGGACAATAACACTTCGTTCAGATGAGCCTTTGTGACCCGAGCGGATGGACAGAAGCTGTTTGACCGGATGGGTTATGTGTTGTCCGACCGGATGGGAATGCTGTCCGACCAGATGGGAATGTTGTCCGGTCGAGTGGGTATCCGACTCTTTGACAATCACATGCTTTTGAGTCGGGTGGCAATCCGCTCGACCCACCACTCGATAGATGGCACTACACGACAAAAATATATGATGGCCGACAAAGTAATTCAAATCTTGATCCTATTTGACCGTTAAATCTGGTGACATGCAATTGATCATGCAAATGTTGACACTAAACCCAAATGATCACATGGATTGGTTTTAAGAATCTTGGGCCGAGAACATTATCTGATACTAAAACAAATCACTTTGATTGGGCCGCAAATATATGAAGTCACATGGGCTGACACAAATTAGATGTATTCACGTGATGTATTAAATGAGTCTGACACTCCTTTTAAAATCTATTGGACCGATAAATGTCACGTGAGTATGTATGTTAATATTGAATCACATGGGCCGAGATAAGTAGTGGGCTGTCAATTTGATTAAAGTGCTCGTCAACACAAGAAAGTGTTCGTCAACAGACTTAAGGGTTCGTTAACAGAATGATTGTTCATCAACAGCAATGAAGTTTCATCAAAGCACACCTGAATTCAATCAACAGCAGATTAGATGCAATGACTCGGATTGCCGTCCGACCGAGTGGTAATCCGGTCGGATAGGTCAACAAAAGTAAAAGTTTCAGTGAATAGGGTGGCAACTCGCTCGGATTGCTGTTTGACCGAGTGGCTGTACGACCTAGTGACACCACAAATAAACCTTTCTTTGAATCAGGAGGCAATCCGGTCGAGTTGCTGTTCGACCGAGTGACACCAAATAAACTTTTCTTTAAATCGGGTGGCAATCCGGTCGAGTTGCTGTTCGACCGAGTGACACCTACCACTTGTCGACAACAATTAATCACATGATTTCTGCCAAATTATATGCACTTTCAATCAAAGCATATGCAAACTGACAATATCACATGCAATATATCAATGGCCGACAATCAATTAATATACATCACATATATCAACAATTTTGATTTCATTCAAGATCACATGCACTGATATTATCAAAAGCAATTGGCCGACAATCTCAATTAATGAATCTGTAAAGGATGCAACTAAATTGGATTCAATTTGGCCGCAAAGAAGAATCTATCAAATCAAGTAAATCACGTGACACGGTTATTAATAAGGGTGATACTTGTTGACACCTGTAACGAATTTCACATGCATACCGATAGTAATTAATGACATTGACTGATAACAGTTAACAATGTTGACTAAGAGACACGGTCGGGTGAGGTTGCTTTGACTCGGATTGCCGCTCGAGCGAGTGGTAATCCGGTCGAGTAGGTCAACAAGTCAACACTAAATGAAATGGAACGATGACACTTGAGTCGGATGGTCATCCGGTCGGATCTAGAACACTTGTAACAGCAACAGTTAGCATGTTCACGTTTTCGAACCAAAAAATTCAGATTTCTCACAAATTACTTTGAATTAAGATCTGAAAATTTGTAGGCTTGTATCAAGTGTTTTCGCACATAATAACCAAAAATCAGCAATTTTTAACCGTAAAATCCTGTTTAATTTTGCGTTTTTCAGTAAGAAACGTGAAGATATGAAAAAGATGAAGAAATTTTGACAAATCTGAATGAAATTGACTCTGAATCTGATGGATTCTTGTTCGAAACAGTGTGTTTGATCCGTGCAATCGAGCTCCTGCTCTGATACCATTTGATGGGACGGGTTTTAACTCCGTAACGATTGCGAACCGAACGTGTGACGTGCAGAATCCGTACACGAACGTGACCGAACACACGAGAATGTAATATAACTGTGATTCTATTGATAGATCTGAAATCGTACAACACCTGAATCACGTACACGGAACTTTCTCTCTCTAGCTCTAGATCTCCAAAGCTCCAAATGTGCAAAAGTTCTTAAAAGTCTCTAACTCTAACCCGAACACATCTATTTATAGGCCAAGGCTTATAAGAGCTTTCCTCTTATTTACAATATTGCCACCTTGCCTTTTACTCTAGATATTACAATATAAGGCTAGTTAGAACAGTTTCTCGCTACGGCTCATATTGACGGAGGCGATAGACATAAGTGCACTAACAAAAAAAGCCGTTTTTAGTGTCTCCGAGCACCACATGCCCAAGATTTTCTTCTTGCTATACCTATAGATGGGTTAGGCCAGCATATGTCGCCGGTGGAGTACCATACTATCCTTAAGTATCGCCTCATGATTCCTTTATTCCCAGTTGATGAGGTATGCCCTGTTTGTCATAAAGCGTGTTTGGATTCTTTTGGGGAGCATGCAGTTCATTGTAGAGAGCTCCCGGGGTTCAAATACCGACATGATTTGGTTAGGGATGTCCTTTTTGACATATTCAGGTGCGCTGGTATTTCTGCTAAGAAAGAGGCACCCGTTAATTTCTTAACAGATCCGTTGGAAGGGAGATCTACCCTTCGACCAGCCGACATTCTGGTCTTTGGATGGGTAGGAGGAAAACATGCCTTTGTGGATCTAACAGGGGTTTCCCCGCTTGTGGGCTTAGGGTAGTGCTTTCACGGTGGGTCAGGCTGCTTTAAAGGCTGCTTTGGGTAAAGTGACCAAACACGAGAAAGCGTGCCTTGACAACCAGCACGTGTTTATCTCATTTGCTTTTGATACTTTTGGTTTTCTGGCGCCAGAGGCTGTGGACCTACTTAGTCGAGTTCAAAGGGTCATGCATAGTAATGTTATGACCCCGAGATCTATGGACGTAGTTTTTAAAAGGCTTAGTTTTAAAAGGCCATTTTAGTTAACAGAATTACATACAAAATGACCAAATTGGCCTTCTCGTTAACAGAAAAAATGGATGAAGTTAACCAAGTGGACTAAAATGGCAACTGTGAAACATTTTTGGACCCACAGGTTAAAAATGAAACATTTGGACTAAACTGGCAAAATGGCCCAACCACAGGGACTAAAATGGCATTAGAATATTGATTTTAATAATTCCAAGTATAACTATTCGTCGGTGGCCGCTAATAGTCCTAACTTTAAAAATAACCAATGACAGTCCCAACTATTAACATATTGGCTTCTAATGGATCCTGACTTACATAACTCTTACGCCGGTTGTCAGAAATCATTTTTTTTTTTTTGCTTAAAAACTCAACCTTTTTTGTCACAACTCTCTTTGTAACCTTAGATCGGACATTTAGGAACATTTTTTTTTAGTAAAAGCCTATTATTGAGGTCGCCGGGAAAACTCCTTTTTAGCCGGAAGACTCAACTTTTTCGACCTAAACCTCTTTGTAATCTTATATCGGATCTTTAGGAATCTTTTTTCTAGTAAAAGACCAAATTATTGAGGTCGCCAGAGAACTCCTTTTTGGCGTGAAAACTTAACATTTTTCGTCCAAGACCTCTTTTTAACCTTAGATCGGACCTTTAGGAACATTTTCCGGCCAAAAATGTTTTTTTGGCGACCAACGACCAACGGGGTTAGGATTTCGTTAGTCAGGGTCGAGACCAATTTTATTGAGATTGCCTTGTTATCTTTAAAGTTTGGATTATTAACAGCCCATGGCAAATAGTTAGGTTATTAAAATTCAATACTTCTAAAAATAAATATAGGAGTATAAAAAATCAGATGGATATTATTAAAAGAGTTAAATGCCATTTTAGTCCCTGTGGTTTGGGCCATTTTGCCAGTTTAGTCCAAAGGTTTCATTTTTAACCTGTGGGTCCAAAAAGGTTTCACAGTTGCCATTTTAGTCCACTGGGTTAACTTCATCCATTTTTTCTGTTAACGGGAAGGCCAATTCGGTCATTTTGTATGTAATTCTGTTAACTAAAAGGAAAATTCAGCCATATAAAATGACCGAATTGGCTTTCTCGTTAACAGAAAAAATGGATGAAGTTAACCCAGTGGACTAAAATGGCAACTGTGAAACCTTTTTGGACCCACATGTTAAAAATGAAACCTTTGGACTAAACTGGCAAAATGGTCCAAACCACAGGGACTAAAATGGCATTTAACTCTTATTAAAATCTATTATATATAATAAATGTGATAACTTTTGCTGATGTGTCAAGCTATTAGCCCCTCTAGATTGTGCATTTTGGCGGGAAAACATGCGTGTATTTTTTTTCCTTATGTAATACCCGTTTTATCGAGTCCGACCCGCAATCATGGATCCTTTATAATATCTTTTATTCTCTTACCAAATCTTCATTACTCATTCTAAATTATCTTTCTTCAACTATTATCTCACATCTCCCCATAAACCCTTTCTTCTTCATCCGATTCAATATCAATCCATCCATATTCATCTTTATCAGATAATCGGAGCTTGAATGTATGTATTAATAACTTCCGTGAATCTTGATCTATAATAATCCGTTGTGTATCTTCTATTTTTTGTTATTTTTTTTCGAAGAACCGATATTCGTTAGTGTAGCACCGACTGTAAGTTGTCTTATAATTATATTTTATAGAGTCGGCTGAGTTTTATTATATGTGATTTTAACATATTTATGGTATTTTATGTTATCCTTGAAATCTTTTATGTGTTTGATGTTTAATTTTTTTTATCTGTTTATCTCTCTAAATTTCTATCTAATAAGCTTATTGATGAAGTTATATTCCTCAATGAATTTTTTGGCTTTGTTAAAACTTACTGCATGTTAGTATGTTTTTTCGAAATAAAAAACCCAGATCGGTATTTATGTTTTTATGTGTTAGTTTTTTTTTCAAAATTCCTTGATCTATTGATGGTAAAATTGTTATGCATAATTATTAGTTTTCTATTATATTGGTTTTATATCAGATTTTGTTTTGTGGAGGTTTTTATTGGTTTAATGTCAAAATGTTTTTTTATTTTGGTTATTTGCAGTAATACATACTGCAAAAATTAAGAATACTTACCATGGATTATGTTCTTTATTTTGTAACAGACAATTTTTGTTAAATATATTCCTTTTTTTTGTTCACACGCAGATTAGTATGACGTCTTTTTATACAATTTTTTCATCGGACTTTCCTGAATATTTGGTATGTTTATCAGTTTTACCTATTACCTTACAGTTTTTTCTTCATATTGTTTTTAATATGTTTTCTTTTTTTCAAGGAAATACCATATGAATATAGCAACAGGTTCCTAATGTATGCTGAGCCAAACAATCAAGCTGTTATCAAGTGTGTGAATGGTAAAGAATTTGAAGTTTTATTTACTAAGCATAGAGGTGGGTTTGTGTTCATGGATGGGTGGCAAGACATTGTTGCTAAACTATCATTTACCGACGGTTGTTTCCTCATGTTTAAGCAAATCGAGTTATATTCTTATTTGTTAACACCCTTTAAGAAGATGCAACCACATCCGATATTTGGTTCTAATGTTCCTTTATTTATGTCCATGAATACGGAGGAAACTGTAAGCAATGTTGAGTACTTCTGCCAACGCTTCACACAAGACTCCAATGATAATCTGGTTATTATATAAATTTTAGTTATTTATTTTTTTAGATATCAAATTTAAGTTATTAACCAAACTGAATATATATGCAGGTCATTCCATCTGATTTCGTTGAAGGAACAATACGTTTACCATCTATTCGCAAGTTAACATTCAAGGTCCATGTTAATTGGTGGGATAGTTTTGATGTGTTGATTGCTAAAGACCCTAATATTAACGTTTAATTGATTTACGATGGATGGGACAATGTTGTTTCGTACGTACCTATATACCCTGATTATTACGTTGTGATGAGGTACATTTTTGAGAAAAATTTCCAGGTGGTTGTTTATGACTTGAATGGTTGTGAGGTTCTCGCGCCGAAGCGTGTATACATGCCTTCTGCTGTAAACATACCTAAACCCGTTCCTTCAATTATTGAAATACAAGACTATGACGCTCACACTGATGATGAATCTGATCCTGATTATAACGAGTCAATTGGATATGATTCAGATGATGCTTCTTCCATTATAACTAACTCTGATAGCGATGGGATGGACAATGACGAGGAGGATGTTGAAATTTCGGATTCTGAAGAAGATAGTAAGTTTGATCCGGACTACCATCCTATCGAGTTTCAATGGAAGTACGACAGGCATTTTGTAAGTGACGTTTATATCCCTGTTATTTTTATCAACAATTTTTATAAAAAAACTGTTTTTAGTAATTGATGTAGCCTTTGTATATATATCAAGTAATAATATTTTTCTTTTATTTTTTGTTTGTAGCGTCTTAATTCCGATGTTGCTGAAGCATCCAGAATTGACATGACTATGGAGATGTGTGTTCAGAACTTGGCTGGAGAGGATACGATGATTTCATTTCGTGCTGAAGCACACGATAGTGGTTTTCGATATGAGGCTTTGCAACGGCGTACCAAGTTTACGAAACCAAATGGTATAAATCATCCTGCCAAGTGCACGTTTGTTTATTGTCAAGTTCAAAAGAAGTTGGTTCTCAAGAAGGTTGTCCAGTAGTACCGTTTGCACGTTCTAAACAATATAAATATAAATTGCTTTTCCGTTATTTTTTGTTTTTTTGGCTACTTTAGAAGTTTGATTTTGGATCTTTATCTTATAAAAAATGTAACCTTTTTTTTGGAATACTAAATGCTATATAATTATATTATATAAGTTATATTGTGTTTGTTATATCAATTTTGTCTTTAATCACATTTTTTGAATTTTAAAATATTAGTTGTGTAACTGATATCAACATTACAGTTGTGTAACTTCTACATATTAGTTGTGTAACTGATATATTAAACAAAAATGATTATTGTTTGTTATTGATTATCGTAATAGGTTTTAAAGAAGATGGCAATTTCTAAATTAATGGAACTAATATTTTTATATATTTGGAAATCGTTTTAATTGTCCGTTGAATAGATTGATATGTATATTAAATATGTAAATGATATCAATATTACAGTTGTGTAACTTCTACATATTAGTTTTGTAACTGATATATTAAACAAAAATGATGATGGTTCGTTATTGATTATCGTAATAGATTTTAAAGAAGATGGTAATTTCTAAATTAATGGAACTAATATTATAATAGATTTGGAAATCGTTTTAATTGTCCGTTGAATAGATTGATATGTATATTAAATTATAGTTTCCTTTTTATTAATAGATTAGTGTATTAATAAAATATTCTTATTTTACGATTAACTTTTACAATACATGTTGCCATCAAAATTGTATATATCGATATGATCAATCATTGATTTGACGTGTTTTGTAAGTTGTCATCATGATTTTTTTTATCCAGACAATCAGAATACGATTTTATATTTGTCTCACACATATAATCATTGTTGTTTAAATTATTATTTAATATGCATGTATCAAGTATAAAATATCCCCATTGAATGGAAATACTAATTTATTTTTGTTAACCTAATTTCAAAAGATGGAAATTATATATCACCAATTAACGACAACATTAATTTGTGAACTGTGAATTGAATGGTATATAATTGAATGGAAATGGAAATACTAATTTTATTTCTTAAATTCCTAATTTCAAAAGATGGAAAGATTTTATCACTAATTAACGACAACAATTCATAGTGAACTGTCAATTTAAACTTGAAATTCGAATTAGAAGACAATGTATAGATGGAAACTATTTTATAATAATTACATATCAATCACATATCTATCATCTAAAAGTACCAATGATTTAGTCTTAATATATATATATAATTAGATTATCATATTTTTTCAAACATTGTTCGTCTTTGTTTTGTCTTCTTTTTTCCGATTTTCTATTACAATTATTGTAATGGAAGAACACAAGATTACAATGTTGTCTAAGCTTACTGCATTGTCAAATAACTACACATTGAAGTTAAAAATCATCTCTATTTGGAGAAAAATGATGCATGCATGTAAGAACGAGATATTCCGGGTTGATATGATATGCATGGACGAAGAAGTATGAAAAATATTTTTTTTTTATATTCACATTGTTTCATTTAGTATATAATTTTATTTAAGTATGTATTTTATATTGTTGACAATTCAATTTATTATTATTGTGCACTTACAGGGGCATACTATTCAAGCAAGTTGTCTTCACCGTATTTTGCCAAAGTTTGACCAGTTCTTCAAGCTCGATCAATGTATTGTAATTAGCAGACCTTCTCTTGCTCCTTACAATACAAGTATTAACCATACCAAAAATAACCAGAAGCTGACATTTAATATGTACACACAAATTCAAAGAACCGTTGATTGGAAAGGTCCAAAGTATTGCTTCTCATTTGTGAAATTCCGAGACGTTGTTGAAAATATTGTTGCCATTAATTCACCTGTTGGTATGTTTTGTCATTTTTTTTGTCATTATTGTTTAATCCGTGTACATCATTATTTTTTTTATTTTATATCTTACATATTAATTTCTCTTTTTTTTTTTTGTTTTTTTTATTAATTTATAGACTTCATAGGATATGTTGAAGTGTGCTTCAATCTAGAAGACACTAATAAGAAAGATGGAACAATAGGCAAACGATTGAATTTGAAGCTTAAAGATATTGAGTAAGTATTTAATTTTTTTTTCGTAATATTTTATACCGTATTTATGTTACAACTTTTATATATATGTCCTATTGTCTATATACATAGTGGTCAACAAGTTACTGCTACTCTTTGGGACGATTTTGCAATTGAGATGCATGGATACTTTAACAATCCCAATCGTGAAAAGCATGTTGTGGTGTTGGTTCATTTTGGTGTTGTTAATATGTATAAAGGTACCAATTTCCGAAGTTACTATTTTTTTCCCCTAATTTATAAGTTATATTATAACACATTAAGCATTCAATTTTTTACCTCAATATATTGCATCATATATTAGATTTTAAATACGTCTTTTGTTTTATTTTGTAGATCAACCTGGTTTGTCTACTTCATTTGATATAAGTAGAATGTGGATCAATGCTGAACTTGAAGAAATTTCTTCTTTCAAGAATAGGTATATTTATTTTATTTTCTATTATTTCAAATGACATTACTAATTTTTTGTTATATATATTATCAATTAATTAATGAAAATTATATCAATATTCAAATACATATAGTTTTATAGAGAAGTTTGCATCCACACCGTCATCGAGTGATAACGTCGGATCTTATATTATATCAACGGTTGAGGATTCTTTTATGAACAATTCATTTGTTCTCACTGCTTTTCTGAGTACCATCGAGAAGGTCCGAAGTTTATTTTATGTGTGTATTTGTAATTATTTATACATTATTATGATAAAAGATTGATGTTTGTGCAATTGTTTATTAATCTTTTTTCTTTACTTACAAGAAGAAAGTTATTTTGGTTGGCACCATACTTGCTATTTGGTCAGAAAAAAATTGGTACTACAACGCTTGCAACTATTGCAAGTCCGGGGTTGAAGAGTCCTTTATTACAGTTGATAAAGACGATGGTTCAGGTGATGTTGAAGATAGGAAGACTGTATTATGCACCAACACTAAGTGTAAAGGAGTTGATATTGTGTCTCTCCCTCGGTTTGTTAACTCACCTTACAATGACCACATTTTTATAATAAATATATTATCAGTACATTTAAAAATTTACATTTTGTGATATTTAAATTATTATCAGTTTCAAAATTCCTATTCGCGTACAAGATTCATCTGGTACGGTTACGTTGACTCTCTTTGACTACGAGGCGTACAAGATTTTTAAGAAAACTGCTAAAGAATTGCTTGAGGTGCAGGACGAGGTAAATTTAAATTATATTTTTTTGTTCTTACTATTTATACTAAATACATGTTAATCTTTATCTATTGTGATAACTTTGTAGGAGTTGTCCTCTGGTGATTTTTCCAAGGGATATCCGGATGTTTTTAATATTTTGATCCGTCAAAAAATGGCTTTTATCATTAGTGTTTCAGATTTTAACCTTAAGTATCATGTCGAAAATTATGGAATTTCCATGCTTACATCTGATCCTAAGATTCTTTCTGCTTTGTATGAGAAATTCAAAAATCATGAGGTATAAAATATCTTATTTTCAATACATGTATTTTGTATAGTTTCCCTATAACGTATTAGAACTTTAATTAATTAATTTTTGTATTTTGTTAGTATGAGAAATCTGAATCATCCAGTGTGCAAGTGTCAGACATTCAATCTATTCCTTGTGATGTTTCCAAGGTATATTTTTTTTATAAATATTCATATTTTATATATGTTTATGTAGTTTTATTTATTGAATTAGATGATGTCAATAAACAATAAGATATACATACTGAATTGATGCATTCACCTATTATTTTCAGGATGACGTATCGTTCAGTGGAGATAATGAAACGACAATGTCTAACATGTTGCATAATGATCACAAATCGTCTTCTTCAGGGGAAGTGAAGCGTAACCTACACGAAATGTATGATGTTGATGACATGGTTGGATGTTCTTCAACAAAAAGGCGTCTTGGTGATGAGAAAGAGGAAGCCCAAAATTCAGAATCTTCAAATCTTCTAATTCCTAAAATTGAGAAGTAGGTTGAGTCGTTTGGGTTATTAGTTGGTTTTGTTGAGTTAAAGACAATTTGCTATGTTATGATTTCATGTTGGAACAATTTTTTTTCAAACTTGGTTGTTGGTTTACTATGGTTTTAAGACAATAGTTATTTGAATAATATGTTTATGGTTTTGATTATAGCAGTTATGTTTTTTAATCCATATTTTTGTTTCTTTCATTTTTCCCTGTAACATTATAATGTTTTAAAAATGTCACAATAGGCCCTTCAAGTTTAACCCCACATTAAAATCAATAATTAATTATTGTAGTTATGAAAACTTTATTATTTATTTAGTTTAATTTATAAAATTTCAAAACTTAAGCAAGTTTGTTTATGGTATGATACTGATCGATGCCCTTTATTGTTTATTTTTTTTCATATTTATATGTTTTGATAATATTCTTCAAAAAGCCCTTCAACCGTATCTATTTCATTTAACTTCAATAATTATGTAGATTACTTTCAAACTTTATTAAATTACTACTTTACCTTAGATAACTGTAACATGTAGTCAACTAAAATTTATTAAAAATTCAAAAATTAATAATGCATCATATCTTTAAAAAATTGTTTGAATTATTATTTAAAAAAAATTCTTTTTGTATATAATAGATTATGGTTTATACTATATTATGGATTATTGATATTGATTATTCATAATTCATAAGTTATTATAATACAATTCATATGTCATCGGGATAATCTATTTATTTGATATATTTTCCATTTTTTTGACCTAATATCATAGAATACATATACTTGATTCTGTAATTAGTTTACCTTAGATAGATATAATATTCATCCAACTTATTAAAAATGTAAGCTTTTGAAATTAAAAAGATTAAAAAGCGGTTATATTTGTTTTTAATTCATATTTTCTATTTTCTATTTATTTAGTACAGTTGTTTATTTCTAAAATCTGACTTTCTAAAATTGTATTAAAAATATTAAAAGGTTTTTGACATGCATTATAACAAATTGATTATTTTTTTCAAATTTAATATAGTTTCTTAAAATAAATCATGTATCATTTATTTCATAGAACATAATAAATTCCTAATTTAGACGTAAAATATCATTAAACCAAACCAAAAATAATTTATTTCCAAACAAAATCTATTAAAATTTCATAACTAAATCAAGCATGATTTTTAGCAAAAATTGTATGAATTATTTTTTAATTCAATCTCATTTGCGTATAATACATAATCGTTATAATATGTAATTTATAATTTATTATATTACAATCAAAATTTTAGGTATAAAAACCATTGATTTCATATATCTTCAATTATTTGTACTTTATTTCCTAAAATACATATACTTAAGGCTATAAATAAACGTTGAAAATATATTCATTTTGCAACAAACGTTAATCGGTTTTCTTGTAGTCTTCTTAAGAACAAGGTTCTTTTTTTTTAATTTCTGTTTATCTATTATTTTTTTGATCTATTATAGGGTTTTCGATTGTTATTAACTTTTTTTTATAAAATCTATTGCTTATCTTTATTGTGTATCAGTTGTCATGTCCGCCAAAGGAGATGTTTTATTATCTTTATTTACGAAGGATTCAACTTTTTCTGACGTAGGTGATGTTTGGGAGATTTCAAAGGTATAACTTTATTTATTAATAGATGTTTAGTATGTATACACTAAACAACTAAATTAAGATTTCTTTTATATTTTTTCAGCCAAAGAAAGTTCTTATTTTGGCTAAGGTCAAAAATATTATCAACAACACTTGGTACTGTATTGTAGGATCGATTTGACCGATCAAATGAGTCAATTTGAATGTGTTTACACTATTTAGATGGCGGAAACATCTAAACAGCTTAGAATCAGACAGAAGAGAGTAGAAAACAGAATAGATTCACTTTTAACACTTGTTCTCTGTTATATATTGACTTGAAAAACTGGCAGCACTTCGTTACAACTTCTCGGAATGCGTACCAACTGAGAACACAACATGCCTATTTATAGGCAACTAGATTTCGCTTCAACATGTCTCAAGCGAAATCTCATCACTTGATTTCGCTTGAGGCTTACATTAAGACCCTGAAGCGAAACCTTAACATACTAACTTAAACTTTACATTCAGACCCCTATACTTTACATACTTGACATATTTAGACCCTAGACTTATGACGTAGACTTTAGACATCATGTATCAACAAACTCCCCCTTGGATAAAGCCGGAGTCTTCAGTCTAGGTCTTCACATGGACTTGAACTTTTCTTCTCTAGGCTTAGGTTTCCTTGACAACATCTTCCTAAGCTTTTCATTATCATCAGCTCTTTTCTTTTCTTCAGCAGCTTGTCTTTGAGCAAATGTCTCCCGAAGATATTTATCCTTTTCTTCACGAGCTTTACGTTCCTTTTCAGCTTTCCTTTTGACTTTCTTCTTCAACGCCCACCAAGATGACTTCCATTTTGTTTCAGAATTGATATTCTTTTGAAAACACACATTCACAACTCTCTGAAACTGCATTGCTTGATCTCTATCTTTTGGCGAATGATGAATCTTGTTGATGAACAAGCATTCTATATCTTTTGCCGAGCAATTAACCAGCCACATTGGATCAAACACACGAACTTCTCTAAGTTCACCTCCTGCTCGATACGTGATCACTGCTTCAGTAGACAGACAACTATATACCCAATGTATAAATCCTTTATAGAATTCTTGTTCCATTGGAGGTACTGGTATAATCTTCATTGTCTTTGGCTTCTTAATATTAAGAATCCTTTCTACAGCACCAGTATCAGGATTAACTCTTGGAATAATCTTTGGACGATGAGGCTTCCAGAATCTGAATCCCTTAAATGATTGAAATCTGATAAACCCCCACATTTGTATGTCATTCTTCCTCACAGGATATTCCAAAGCTTTGACCTGTGATAACTCCTCAACATCCCACCATGGGAGTGACATAAGATCATATAACTTTTCGAAATACTGAACACCACATTCTCTTCTGACTGCATAAGCATTCACGTGTGGTAGAAAACCCCAACTAATAATATCTCCCAAAGAAATACTTCGATCCCGTTGATAAAACTTCAATGGTCTTTTGAACTTTCTGTCATGATCAACCTTAAACCATTTCTTCTTCTCTTCTTTCTCTAAGTCTTTCTTTGTACCATCAGGATTAAAGTTTTTAATAACTTCAGCAACTTTTCTCCTCAACTCGTCCCGATTCTCTTCAGTGAAAAATTCCATCAGTGTAGGCAACTGAGAAGTATCTTCATGAACACTTTCATCATCTTCCCAGTCTTCAACTTCTACTCTGTCATACAGATCAGCATCTTCAACATATCGATATTCATAATCATCATAATGATCAGCATCAAACTCATTAAGCTCTCTTTCTAAATCAGAATTCATTTCTTCTTCGAAATCAAATTTGAACTCTGGATGATCTCTTCGAGTCATTTCTTTTATGATTTCCAGCGAATAGTTATGAAAATGCTCTCCTTCTTCCCGATATGTATCCAATCTAAGAATCAACTTTTCAGTTTGATCAACATTTTGATCATCACCACGCTCCCCCTCACTTGTTGCACTATCATGTTCAACATTTGCATCATCTTGTAATAAATCATCAATTGCTTCTTCAGTTGTTTTCTCAGAAATTTTCAGACCAGAAGCACCTTGATCTTGATCATCATTTCCATCATCATCATCACTACTACTTGCAGAGATCACATCATCATCTGCATCTTCTTCTTCATCTTCGTCATCATCCTCTTCATTCTCTTCAGTAAGAAGATCATCAATTTCAACATCAGCATCAAAAATACCAGAAATTGCTGTAAGAGGACGAACATTCAGAATATCATCAGAAACATCAACTGGAATAATAGCTTTTTCTTCAATTTCAAGACCCTTTCCCTTATCCTTCATTTGCTTATCAATTTCAGCCTGTTTCTTAGCTTTCTCTTCATCATGAACAAATTCATTGTATTTCAACTCTAGAGATGTACCCACCAACTTTTCCAACACTTTCTTCATCATTTTGCTTTCATGTTCATTTCGTGCTTTCATTTCCTCCAACTCTTGATTTTTCAGCTCATAGTACTTGAGATGTTCATCCCTATTCTTCTTTTCTTCCAATAATTCTGCAATCTGAACTTTCATAATATCCATCTCTGCTTCATTAGATTCCAATTTCTTCAGCAAGGACTTGTTTTCAGCTTCAGTTGCCTTTAATCTCAAATCACGAATTTTCTCACGATTCTCCAACTTTTTACACTCAGCTACTAACTTCTTGTTTTCATCAGCTATGACATCAATTCTCTTTTCAACATGTATGATTTGTTCATCTGTTGCAAAAGTAATATTTCCAATATCATCAAGAGAAACATTCTCAGGAATTCCAAGAAAAGTTTTATAACTAGAAGAACCAGGTGTAGTTTGAAGGATAGGTTGTGAAGAAGGTGGTGTTTGGATATTAACTTGTGGAGTAGAAATAGGTTCATGTGGTGGTGAGATATTTGGTGGTGAAGTTTGTGAATGAGGTGTAATAGGTTCAGATGGTGGTATAGATTGATTGGTTCCTTTAGCTGTTTTCTTCTTCAAGACAATTTTTGGAATTTTGATTGTTGGACTAACAACTTGAGTCTTCTTCTGAGCAACTTTCTTTCGAGCTCCTCTCTTCTTTTTACCACTATCCGAAGTTTGAGATTCAGATACATGTTCCGGTGAAGGTTCATAAACATCATCATCCTTTTCTAGTCTCTTTCTCTTTTTTAACAACTTTTCTTTTTCAGTTGCTTCTTTAATTCTTCTTTGGCGTGCAATTTCATCAATGGTTTCATCAGAAGAACTAGAAGAACTTTCATCAACGTCTTCAATCACTACATTGTCAGCAGCTTTACTTTGTTCAGGAACAGATTCAGAAATCCCTTTCAAAAACTCTGTAGATCTTGGAGAAAAACGAATATCTCCTTCAACATTTGTTTCAATTTCTGTTTCAGCTTCAATGTTGATTTCAGCTTCAGTTTCAACATTAGTTTCTGCTACAGCTTCAACTGCTACTTCATCTTCAGGTTCATCAACCAATAGCGTTTTAGCAACCTTCTTACGTCGTTTCTTTGGTTGTGAAGACGAACCTTCTTCAGCTTGCACTTTAGGAGTTGCTTTCTGACTCCTCTTCTTTTGTTCTTTTACAAACCACACACTTCTTGAAAGTTTAAACTTTTCCAACTTCTTCAACTCATCAGCATAACCAGTTTCAGTTCTTTCATCTTCATTCCTCCAGTGTTCATGATTTACTGGATCAGGATCTTGATAATCTGGATTGCTGATGAAACCAAACAATGCAACTTCCTTCTCTGGTTCAGGATGGTTTGTATGATATCTTGCTAATTGAACAATAGAATCATTGTTCATATGAGCCAGAACCAACAAGTCATTCTCCATATCTCGAACAATTCCTGGATAAGCATGATCAATCATCATTTGAATGAATCTAGGATATATCCAGCTTTTCCTTTTTGATGTCACCTCTTCCACAAGATAATGAAATACAATATGTGAGAAATTGTATTTCTTGTTCAAAACAAGAGCAACTACCATGTTCATGTGATAATCACGCATAGCATCGTAACTACCCTTTTGATGACTTAAAGCAATCAATACTGAATGAATAAAGAATTTGAAAGGCTTTGTAAACTTTGATTTCAAAACATTAGCAGCGTTCACATCTCCAATGTATCCCATTCTGAGCAAACATCCTTTCACCATCCTTTCAGGAAATGCCGTTGGTGACTTTTCAGAATTAGGAAAATCTAGAATCTCACGAACATATGCCTCTGTTATCAGAATTTGTTTCTTTTCATCAGCAACCTTAACAAGTGAAGTAATTACTTTGTTTTTCTCATCATATACAACATGCTTCCAAAAGCGTTTGATGTGTGACTTATACACCATTCTCCTATCTATTAAAGCCTTTTGAATCGGCAATCTTCTCATGAATTCCAGAATGCTAGAGAACTCAGACAACTTTGAACTCCTTGTCACATCAAGATCACAACAAGAGTTGTGAAGAGCTTTGAATAGAATATTTGAAGGCTGCACATCAAATACCACAAAAATTCAAACACATTAGACAATTTTTATAAAATATCAAAATTTACTCATCATTTCAAGCGATATCTATGATTTCGCTTAAAACTCATCTGAGCAAATAAAAACTGTTCAAGCGAAATTAATATGTGAACATTTTCTTGAAGCGACACTAACATATCTCCTGAAGCGACACTGTTCATACTCTTTGAAGCGACACTGTTTAAACTCTTTGAAGCGACACTGTTCAATCATCTCAAAAATTTTCAAACAAATGATCAAATTGATCACACAGTCCTGTACTACTATCAATTCCGAGCAACATGATGTGAATTTCATTCATTTTAACCCATCCATCTGTTCTAGATCTACGATTTAAATTCTGTTCAACCGTCAAACTCTCAAACACTCAGAACTGAAACAATCAAACCACACACAACACTCTACACATGATTTCGACTACACAAGTATGTTTTGATTTGATTTTATCCAGTTAAAACCCTAAATCTATGTGATCTAACCCTAACAGACGCCGACACAACAAGAATCAACGAAAATCAGTACAAATCTTAGAAAATACTCACATTCACCATGATTATAGTTGAGTTTGCCAACTAAAATCACAAGATCTTGGTGAAAATTGGACAGAATAACGGTAGAAAACGAAGGTTCAGATGAATTCGCTTGAGGTCGCTCTGATAGACCTTGAAGCGAAATGTTTGAAAAAATGACTGAAGCGAAGCAATGTTGTCTTTATATACTATTGACGATTTCGCTTCAGGCAAACTTACAACATCTTGAAGCGAAATCGTTACATAAAGGTTTCGCTTGAAACAGATTTAAGTGCAATTTTCAATACTTGAAGCGAAATCTTTTGAAAATTGATTTTCCCTTTTAAATTTTTCAGATTTTAATATCACACCCAGTTAACCAAGTCCAAGCTAATGACCTTGGTCAACTGACAAGACTGCCAAGTCCAACTCAATGACCTTGGCTAACCAAACAATGAAAATATCAGATTTCTTCTTAAAAATAAGTTCAAATTAATGAACTTTCGAATCATTTTGATCTTTCAATCTCATTTTAATCAACAAACACTTGTACCAATCATTATACTGCATCACAAGTTTACCCAATCCTCATCAATCTCAGACATGATCTGCACAAGACTTTGAACTTTCGATTCCCAATGTCAGTTGTCGAAAATAAAATGAAAAATTAAAATCTTTTTGGATTTTAAACAGAATAAGCTGTAACTATGTACACACAATCTTTTTGTGAGCGTGTTAAGGGATCATATCAGCTGCCAACAAGATACAAGTACCGTTAAGCTGAGTTACATTACCAATATTAAACAATTTGCATTGATTTCCGATATACTGGTCCACTTTAAATCTTCACACATTTCTCAATCTGTTCAGGATACGAATTTAATGTCTTAAGACTTAAACTTTTATATGTGTCCCACCTCAGAATATACTCCCGTATCCAGATCCCAATATTCAGTCTTACAGGAAAGATTTAACACAAATGATATCTGTAAGGGGTTAATAAATTATGAAGAATCATGAGAGCTCAGGTCAGAACTACCCTTCAGCAGAGAGATCATGACTCGACTTTTGGTGTGTCCCCTTTTAGAGGATCTTTTTTACAACAGCATTTCAAAGCAATTTTATTGTCTTATCATATATGCTGAGGGTGATGCTATATTACAAGCATTTGCGAAAAGTATTATTCGAGGACTAGGTCAGAACCACCGTTCAGCAGAAGTCCTGGAATAATACCCCAGAGATCATTGAGTAAACAATCCTAGTATATCAGAATATGAAACCTTTCAAACGAGATTTCAGGGGTTACCTATATATCCTGGAGGTGTTCCCCACATAAAAGCAAGTAATTTTTATGTTTATATCCCGAACATTTTTACTGAATGTGTAAAGACCTATCGGAACATCATCTACAAGACTGCTTAACACATTTATACTTTACATTTCTTTAGCGTACTGCACCCGTTTAGCTGATGTACTATCATTTCCCTTTTATACACAAGCTCATTTTTACTTTTTCAAATGTTTTTGGTTTTTATAGATTTTATCATGTTTTTGTATTTTTCTGCAAACTTTCTCCCCCTAAAAATAAAAACATATTTTTTTGTTTTTGTTTTTATCGAAAAGCAGAAAATAAACTGTACAAACAAAATTGACAACACGACAAAAGTTCACGTCAGATCGCCGTCCAATTCGGCATCACATTCAACAACCCTCCCAGATTGCAGATTTTTCATTCCATTCAATTTTAAAAGATAATAAAACCTCTTTTTATCAAATAGTTTGGTATAGAAATCCGCTTTCTGTTCATCGGTGTGCACATATTCAATCCGAATTAATTTTTTCTCGTTACAATCTCGAATAAAATGGTGACGGATTTCAATGTGTTTTGTTTTTGAATGGTGAACCGGATTTTTAGTAATATTAATGGCTGCTTCATTGTCCACGAAAATTGGAGTATCTAAGAATTGCAAACCAAAGTCACGCATTTGCTGTTGGATCCAAAGGATCTGCGAACAACAGCTGGAAGCTGAAACGTATTCAGCTTCACAAGTGGAAAGCGCTACAGTGGTTTGTTTCTTACACTGCCAGGTAACAAGTCGAGTTCCTAAGAACTGACACCCGGCAGTGGTGGACTTTGCGTTCTGCTTGCAGCTTCCGAAATCTGAATCAGCGAAACCGGATAAAGTAAAGTCACCTAATCTAGGATACCACAAACCGATGTTTGGGCAGCCTTTCAAATACCGTAGTATTCGTTTCACGATTGTCAGGTGTGACTGCTTCGGATTCGACTGATATCTGGCACATAAGCATGTCGGATACATGATGTCCGGACGAGAAGCTGTGAGATACATCAAGGAACCAATTATTGATCGGTACAATGTTTCATCCATCTTCACTCCATTCTCATCAGGACAAATCCCATGATTTTGTGCAAGGGGAGTGGATGCTGGACTGCAATTTGCCATATCAAACTTGTCTAGCACATCTTTCACATACTTTGACTGATGAATGAAGATTCCATCTGGCATTTGTTCTACCTGCAGCCCGAGGAAAAACTTCATTTCACCCATTGAGCTCATTTCAAACTTTTTCTTCATCACTAGCTCAAACTCTTTGCACATATCGTCGTTGGTGGATCCAAAAATGATATCATCCACGTAAATCTGCACAATCAACAAATGGTTTTCTTTTTCTTTAATAAACAAAGTGCTATCTACTGTACCTCTTGTGAACCCGTTGTCCAACAAGTATGTCGAGAGCGTTTCATACCAGGCTCTCGGGGCCTAGTGAAGTCCGTATAACGCCTTGTCCAGTAGAAACACCTTGTTTTTGTGCTGTGGGTCTGTGAAACCTGGCGGTTGCCCCACATACACTTCCTCTTTGATAGTTCCATAGAGAAAAGCAGATTTCACGTCAAGTTGATATACTTTAAAGTTCTTCCATGATGCAAAGGCCAGAAAAATTCGAATTGCCTCTAGCCTTGCAACTGGTGCGTAGACTTCATCATAATCAATTCCTTCTTGTTGACTGAATCCTTGAACTACCAGTCTTGCTTTGTTTCTCACCACGACTCCTCGATCATCTCGTTTACATTTGAAAACCCACTTTGTTTTGATTAACTTCTGATTTGGTGGAAGATCAACAAGCTCCCAGACACCCAGCTTTTGAAACTGTTGTAGCTCCTCCTGCATTGCATTAACCCAACTCTCCTCGGTCAATGCTTCTTTGTATGTCTTGGGCTCTATCTGCGAGATAAAACATTTTAAAGAAACTTCTTTCTGCATGTCAGCAATAGATGAATAAAAACAAGTAAGAGCTTGATCTATTTGATGTCGAGTTTTAACACCACTTTGCAAGTCGCCAATGATTTGTTCTGAGGGATGATAGGATAACGTTCGTGGCATTGCACTGTCAGGCACTATAACTTCCGATTCCAGATTTGAAATTTCAAGATCAACGATTTGGTCAACAGTCTCTTCTGTTGTCTCATTTGGTTCCTCGTTAAAGGTAGGAGCGGGTTCCTCCTCTGAGTCGTCAGAAACGTCAAATGACGGAGCTGGTTCCTCTGGTTCCTCTGGTGGTATATGAACAGTTCCACTTGGTCCGGCTTCATCATCATGAGTACCCACGGTGGGCGTAGGAACATCTAGCGGTCTAGATTCTGGCTCTGACAAATGACTTTGTTGATACAAATACATGAGAGCGACTTCCTCCTCACTCGGCTCGGATGGCATATGAAACGATTCCCAGAGTTTATCGTAGTCAAATAGGAATCTTTGTCCGGGAAGTTGTGGTGACGGAGTATGCTTCTGACAATCCACATGAAGCACCTGAATCACCTTGCTCAGACATGGTACGAACACCCTTTTTAGTGGGCTGGCGTAACCTACAAAGAAACCTTCATTTGATTTTGCCCCAAACTTTCCGTCTTCATCAATAAACGTACACGGTGATCCGAAAGGTTCCAAGAACTCAAGATTCGGCTTGTAACGATGCAGCAACTCAAAACATGTCTTTCCATACTTCTTGACAGTAAGAACTCTGTTCAGTGTATAGCACGCTGCAGATACTGCTTCACTCCAGAAGAAAATAGGTAGCTTGGAATCTGCTAACATTGTACGTGCTGTCTCGATTAGGGTTCTATTCTTTCTTTCAGCTACGCCGTCTTGCTGTGGAGTATACGGTGCACTGAATTCATGAAGAATTCCCTTTTCATTGCAGAACTCGTACATTCTGTTGTTTTTAAATTCAGTTCCATTGTCACTTCTAATTCTCCGGATAGGCAGTTTGTATACTGTTTCCATCTTCTTGAAAAGTATCATCAAAGACTCAAATGTTTGATCTTTCCGTTCTAAGCACACAACCCAAGAAAATCTTGAAAAATCATCTGTAACCACCAAGCAGTACAAATCCCGACTGATACTCTTAACATTTACAGGCCCGAAGAGATCCATGTGCAATCTCTCAAGAGGTAACCTGACTGAATTCATGACCTTCAAAGGATGTGACTTCCGAACCTGCTTACCTTTCTTACATGCAATGCAATCATCATTTAAATGAAAATTTTTAAAGTTCACACCTTCAACTAAATCATTATGAACCAAAAAATTCATTTTGCGAACATGAATGTGGCCCATCTTACGATGCCACATGATTGAATCCTTTTCTGTTGCTTTGTTTTTAGACACAAAACATTGTTTCTGATGAGATGTTGGCGTTGCTGTGCTCATATCAAGATAATAAAGATCATACTCACGTGGAGCACGCAACAACACCATCTCATCAGGGATTTTAAACCCTGGTTTCAAAACCACACATTCAGTTTTTGTAAAATGTACACTGAAATCTTTATCAAAAATCTGTGAAATACTGAGTAGATTGTTAGTCAACTCCACTATGTAGTTTACTTTGTCAAAAGATATTACGCCATTTGTCAAAGTTCCTTGACCAACAATTCTTCCACCTTGACTCCCAGCAAACCCTACATGACCTCCATTGATGGATTTTACATCATAGAGTAAAGCAAGCGTCCCAGTCATGTGCCTTGACGCACCACTATCCATGATCCATTTTGATAGAATTGACTTGGGCAGCCCCTGCACATATCATATCAACTTCATTCAAACAATGAACTCCATGACTTTTTGACTTCTGAAACACTTCCAAACACTACATCACACTTTTCATCAATCTTAGGAAAGTCAAATGTGACATTTGGAACAACAGTTTCTACTTTTGATTTTAATACATTTTCTTTGATAGGAGGAAACTCTGCAAGAAACTTATCAAGCTCAGATTCAAATTCTTGTTTATCATTAGCACCCACTTTTGATGCATAAAATTCCTTTACCCCTTTTACTTTTCTGTCAACCATTTTTCCAAAAATATTTTGAACAGTAGGATTAAAAGCTTTTGAATCAAACTTTAACTCATTTTCCATTTTCTTTACCTCAACTGATTGTGATTTGGTTTCACCAACTTTTGTTTCATTTTTCAAAATGTTTTCCATATTTTTCTCCTCGACCGATGGTTTTGATTTTACAACCCAAAATTGATTTTCAAAAGTTTTCGTTTTTGGATAAATCTTTGAAGTCATTTGAGACTTTGAAGATTCGCCAATCTCAAATGTTGATTTCAGCTTATCTTCCGACTTCAATGATTCACCCCTTTTCAAGATTCGAATTGGTGAAACCATCGGCTTTTTGCCCTTTGTATTAACTGGTGACTTAGGTTGAGATTTTTTAACAAATGGTTTAATGACAGGTTTTTCAAAAACTTTCTTGCATTGTTTTGCCATGTGTCCAATTTCATTACAGCGATAGCAAACTCTTTTATCATATTCGACAAAAGTTGATTTGAACGACTCTTCTTTCAGTTTCTTTGCTGTATCGAAATCGTCAATTGCTTTTTGACTAAAAATGTATTCCTTTTCTTCATCAACACTTGGACCAACAACAAAAACATCATTCATTTTATCTTTTGGCTTGACAACCTTCTTAGCCAACTTTTTCTCAAAACCAATTCCTTTGTTTTTAAAATTGTTACCATTTTTCTTGTAACCATTACCTTCCCATTCCTTTTTCCCAAAGTTGTTGACACGTGTTGTAACAAATGATTTTTTAGTTTTTGAAAAAAATTCTTTGTTATTAACCTCATCAATGTTCATTTCAACCAATCTAAAAACTTTCTCAACATTCTCAATTTTCACATTCTGAAGAGGATACTCAAAATCGGAATAAAGTTTGTCTGTTCCAATCATAGTATATACTACCATAATCGAATCATCATTCGCACTCTTGTCCGATTTCGGTATAAACCGTTCCAAGAAATTACTTTCATCTTCAGAATCTGTAACACCTTTGTCAGATTGTGACTTCTCAGAGTTATCAATCTCTTCATCTAACACCTGATCGACAACAGTTTTAATAATCTGTGATTCGTTGTCGGTGTCGGATGCAGAGAATGTAACATCGATGCTTTCAGGTAAATCATCCTCAATTGTTTTCAATTTGAGATTCAAAGCAGCTTCCACCCCATCTGGATATTTCTGTGTGTAATGATTCCACATTGGGGGTGGAACACTGTTAAAGACTGGTGTTTCATCAGGTTGTTTTGGGACAATCTGTTCAATCACATATGAAGATGCTATATAACTCATCAACTTCTTATCAATTCTATCATTTTCAATTTTTGTTAACTCCAATTCCCTTTTTAATGAAGCAATGGTGTCCAAATGAAAATTGACTTCCATTTGTTTTTCTAAAACAGTTGATTTTAGCAATTTCGTGGCTTTGTCATTTTCAAGACTTTCATCTTGAATCATTTTGATAGATTTAGCCAATTTGTCATATGCTTCTTTTACTTCGCTCAGATCAAATTTTAGCATGTCTACATGATGTTTCATTTCCTGATTCTTAGTGTCTTTCTCAAGACACTCCATGCAAGGTTGTAAACACTTCTGGCATGGTGTTTCAGGAATTGAAACGATTTTTTCAACAACCTGTTCATGACAAACATTTTTCACATTTTGTTTACCGACATTCTCTGACTCTGACTCAGACAGTTTGACTGATTCGTTTCCCTGAACTCCAGATTCCTCTCGTTTGACAGACTTACTACTGACAGACTTAGACTCCTCAGATTCTGAGTCTACCTCTCTCAGTTTTGCCATGAGAGCTTTGTCAGCAATTTCTTTCAAAGTGTCTATGGTCATTTCCTTTGTCACATCTATCATTTCTTCAACAAATTCTTTCTTCTCCTCATATCTTGGACACAATCCAATTGTCGGTTCTTCAAAGAAACCTGCAAAAGATTCAAAAATTTTAGGCGGCATGATAGATTTCAAAGAACTAGCTAATACCTCCTTCTCAGATTGAGAGTAATGAACTTCATCAGCTATTTCTCCAAAATTGTCCACATTTTCAACAGAAATTTTTTCAACAACTTCAGAAACATCTTCAGTAACTGTTTTCGGTTCAGACACTGTCTTAGAAATTTCAACAACTTCAGCCATCATTGCTTGTTCATCATTACTAGGAATATATTTATCCCAGCTGAAACCTGCAGCTACCTTCTCATCATCTTGATTTACAATCATCGCCTTTTCTGGTTTATTCTCAATTTGTGGTCTTTGAATAATAGGCTGTTGATTTGATCGATGATAGATTGCTTGCTTGTAGTAGTCGTTGGTGAACGGGTTTTGATGATTGTTTACTTCACGATTCGGACATTCTCTCTTAAAATGACCACGTTCTTTACACTTGAAGCAGGTTACTTTTGATTTGTCGAACCCTAACTTCTGATCAGGGCCTGATAAACTGTTTCGGCCTGTAATCTCCATAAACCGTTGTGCTCTTCTAACCAAACTTGCCATGCCCCATTTTATATCAATCAGTTCAAGTTCCTCCGGGTCAATCTGGTCATAATCCTCTTTGGTCATATCAGGATTACCAATCCTACCTGCCACTAAGCCTTCATAAGCCTCTAGAACTGAAGCAAGTACTGCAATGTGTTGTCTTGCGGCAGTTTCAGTAATTTCATTTCCATTCTTAATATTTACCGCGATGTTGCACTGCACACCAGAAACATAAGTCTGATTACTTGAACTTGTAGAGCTTTGAGGTGAAGACTGCTCTTGAACTTTAAAATTTGGATCATAGTTCACAAATGGTGAAGGCTTGTTTAATTGTGGAGTGTTTGTAGAACCACCCAAATTTACATCAGCACTAAAACCCGTCTGTATCTTTGGACTTTGATTTGTTTCAATAGGAATACTTCCTTTGTAATACAAAGATATGTCTTGCTGCACATTTGCTGAATTCATTTGTTTGATCTTTGATAGTTCCAATTCATGTGCCTCAATTTTCTCAATGAAATCACTTAAAGTTATGTCAGCAAAATTTGTATTGCTCTTCAACACCATCAGGTACGTTCCCCATTCATCATAAGGTAACGCGTCTGCTAATTTGTCGATCCACTCTTCATTTGTCTTGGTTATCTTCAATCTACCCATCTCCAAAACCAAATGACAGTATCGTTCAATCAATTGCTTTGTGGTCTCTCCTTTCATTCCCGTGAAAATGTCAAACTGCTTGTTTATCAATGCCTTCTTGCTTTTCATCATTTCTCCACTTCCTTCAAACTTTAACAACAATTTATCCCAAAGAGATTTTGAATTGTTTTCGTGATGTAATAGTACTAAGATGTCTTCTTTAATTGCTTGTTGAAGGATGCTCATCATTTTCTTTTCAGCCTTAAAATCAGCTTGTTCCGTTTGATTCAAACTTCCAATCCCTTTCGGATGACCCATAGCATTAACAGGATATACATATTTATCCACAATCTTTAACCAACTTTCAAAATGATTAGCTTGAACCCACGTTTTAAATCTTCCTGCCCAACTCGAATATTCGTCGATGTTCATGAGTTTAGGAGGCTTTTGCATTGTTCCCAATTCGTTCTCCATGTTGAGGTTTTGTAAAACACTACCCGAAGTTTGTCCTGCTACCATACCACTTCCCGAGAAGAAGTTATAAAACTCTTGGTTTTCCATTTTTAGAAATTTACCGAGTAGTTTTAAATTTTTACACACACTTTTCACAGAATCAGATTATCGAACAAGTTCACGAACACTATGGACTATCAGAAATCTCAAGCGAAATCACTCAAACTTCAAGCGAAATCACAGAAGATTTCAAGCGAAATCTTACAAATCAAACACAAAAAGATTTCGCTTCAAACAGCAAGATCTCAAGCGAAATCTATGGTTTCGCTTCAAACCAAAATTTTCAGCTAACCACAAACTCCTCAAGCGAAATATACAATTTCGCTTCAAGCAAACAGAAGATTTCAAGCGAAATCCACGTTTTCGCTTAAAAAAAAAATACCAACAATTAGTCTGCTCGCTCAAGCGAAATCTGGTTTTCAAGTCATTTTTGTCAATTTTAGTCCGAGTTTTAATCTGAATTTCTCAAGGCTTTGTTAAAACACACTTTTACACACACTGTGACAAACTCAGTCCATTTTGTCCCTGTTTTCGTCCAGAAATCAGTTTTTGTGAGTAAAAACCAACTGATTCAAGCAAACACACTCATAACTGGCTCTGATACCAATTGTAGGATCGATTTGACCGATCAAATGAGTCAATTTGAATGTGTTTACACTATTTAGATGGCGGAAACATCTAAACAGCTTAGAATCAGACAGAAGAGAGTAGAAAACAGAATAGATTCACTTTTAACACTTGTTCTCTGTTATATATTGACTTGAAAAACTGGCAGCACTTCGTTACAACTTCTCGGAATGCGTACCAACTGAGAACACAACATGCCTATTTATAGGCAACTAGATTTCGCTTCAACATGTCTCAAGCGAAATCTCATCACTTGATTTCGCTTGAGGCTTACATTAAGACCCTGAAGCGAAACCTTAACATACTAACTTAAACTTTACATTCAGACCCCTATACTTTACATACTTGACATATTTAGACCCTAGACTTATGACGTAGACTTTAGACATCATGTATCAACATGTATGATGTGTCCTACGTGTTCTAATGAAGCCACTTTGGAGGTCGAAGAATTTTTTACACCTGATTGTTTTGATGACTTAAAGCAACTAGAAGTTTATCACTGTTCGAATTACGATTGTTCTGAGACTACAGTCAAACCTGTTCCCAAATTTAAAATTAATATTGAAGTTGGTGATGACTCTGATTCCGTTGAACTGGTCTTATTTCACAACCAAGCTGCTGAGCTTATTAATAAGTCTCCTAAACAATTGATTCACGAGAACACCACGGTTATTTATATATTTATGTTTATAAAAGTTATTCGATTTATAAACATGTTAAAATATAAAAAACTTACACAAACATTTTTCAATACTTTCAGTGTGATGATATTGTTGTGGTTCCAAAAGAGATAAGGTCACTGGTTGGCAAGTTTTTCGCATTCAAGATAGAGATCACTGAGTACAATCTTGTACATTATGATGAGGTTTATGGAATCACCCATATAAGTTCTGATGAAACTCTCATTTGTGACATTAAGAACAAGTTTTTGAGTGGACAGGTATTATAATCAAAAGTTATGTATTTGTTGCATCAATGTTAGCTTCAAGTATATTTCATTATTTTTAGGTATTATGTTGTGCAGGATCGCAAGTCGATAAATGGGAAACGCGGTGTTAATGAAGTTTATGACATTCATCAAAGTCAGCATTGTTCTACTACAAAACAGAAGACCGAAGAATGAGGATACCAGCCAAGTTTAGAAGCCCTGATTTTAAGTTATCAACATATTTCAATATTATTTGTCTTAAAATGTTTATTTCCGTTTTTTTTTTTTTTTTTGCAACATTATAAGTTTCCTTTTATTATGATTTCAAACTTCACCATGTAAGACAAATATGAGTTTACTTTTTTAAAGTTTCCTTTTATTTTGCAACATTATAAGTTTGTTTATAATTATGTTTAATATTAATTATGGTTAATAATTAATATCTTTCCAATTTTTAAAAAGAATTAGGATTGTAACTGTAATTCTTTTGTATTATATATATGCAATCATTTTGCAAATTGTAAACGTATCTCATTTCGTCAGTTCCAATTTCAATCATTGGCAATTGAAAACATTTCACTACTTTATTCAAGGTTAGGTTTTTTTTTTTTTTTGTCACTTCAAAATCTCTATAATTAAATAAAGTTTATTTGTTTTTTTTCTTTAAGAATGTTTTTTTTTTTCAATTTCATTTTTGCAATTCGTTTGATGCCATGATTATATGTTATGTATTTTTGTTTTTTTGTATTCTTAAATTTTATAGAATATGTCAAAGAGAACCTATAAATTTCCTTCATCAACATCAACACCCGGTAGATCAGTAGCAGTAGATGTTAACCGTAAGTTTTAAATTTTTAACAATTTATTTTTAAAGCGACTATAGGTTACGTGTACCTTTAACAATACATGTACACATGTAGGTATTTTGGACAGAACTCCTCTTTCAAACATTTCTAATGGTAAGTATTACTTTTTATTAGATCACAAAATTAATTCATATATTTATGGGTAAATTACACTTTTCGTCCTTTATGTTTGTACCTAGTTGCAATGGATGTCCTTTACCTTTAATATTTACAGCCACAGTCCTTTATTTGGAAAACTTAGTACGTCTTTCGTCCTTTAGCACTAACTTGGTTAAAATTTTCAGTTAAATTTATTTAACTAAGGGCAATTTGGTCTTTCTACTTAATTATTTATAGTATAAATAAAAAAATAAAATTAAATATAAATACCATTTTTTCCCTTTCACCCACTCTCTCTCACTTTAAACACACACACTCTCTCTCTCTCACGTTCTCTCTCTCTCTAAACAAACAACACAGACACCACCCCTGTCTTCCGATTCAGATCCATCACCACCGCCTCCATCAGATCTATTCATCCATCACCACCACCCCTGTCTTCCGAACACCCCGTCGCCGCCATCGGATCTATTCATCCATCACAGGTGACCTGCAACCTTTTGCTTCTTCTGCACATCATAATCAAATTCAAGAAATTAAAAAACCATGTGCAGCCACCACCAAATATTCATCTCTGCTAGCCTCCAGCAACCATGACTCAGTGCCACCTCCACTGCCAGAAACGAGAACAAAAACACAATCAAAAACCCAGATACTCCATATTATAATGCTGCTGCTGCAAGGTAGAATGCAAAAACACAATCAAACACCTAAATCCCCCGCAATCAGATTTAGGGCAAACGATGGCTCTAAAAATCTTTCTTCTGTAGACCCCCAAACGGATGGAAAAATGGGGGCTTGGAATAATAACAAAAACTTACTCAAGTTAAACTATTGGGTAGTAGATACACAGTCACACACATATACATTTATCAAATTCTTGAACTGAATTGATCTTTATGAAACTTTAGATCATGACAACAAGTTGTAAGAAAAAGTGAGTATGAATTACGTACCTCTCTCTGGTCTAGGGTTTAAGCAACTTTCACTCGTCTTTCAGATTTGGGGTGGGGATTCATCGCCATTTTCTAGGGTTTCGGGGTTGTTGCGAGGACTTGCTGCCGCTCTCTTTCTCCGACTACCACCAGTCACCACCTCCTCTCTCTGCAACCAAACCCCACCCTATCACCACCAAATCCACCACTGCCACCACCACCACCACCAAAGCTGCGGCCACCACCACCAAATCAGTAACATTAACAACACAACATGAATGACCAACTTAAACCAACAATTAAAACCCAGAAACTCCCAAAACAACAAGATCAAACGAGAACAAAATAGGGTGGTCGTCAGTGGCCGGAGTGGTGGCGGCGGCGGTTGTGAGGAGGAGGAAACTCCTAGGTGAAGATGATGTAGATACAGAGTCAAAATAGGGTTTGTGATTGTGTATTTATAAGTTTTTTATTTTGTTTTTGTTTTATTTATAATATATTTTAATTGGATTGCTAAAAAGACCAAATTGCCCTTAGTTAAATAAATTTAACTGAAAATTTTAACCAAGTTAGTGCTAAAGGACGAAAGACGTACTAAGTTTTCCAAATAAAGGACTGTGGCTGTAAATATTAAAGGTAAAGGACATCCATTGCAACTAGGTACAAACATAAAGGACGAAAAGTGTAATTTTTCCTATATTTATTTAATGTTATGTTTATATGAATCGTATACTTTTGTTTTAATTTTTTTTTGCTTCACTATTAAGTAATTGATACCGAAGAAAGGCGTAGAGTTCGAAAAGCAATAATTGATACTAAAAAGGCAAAAAGAAAATCTTCAAATAAGAAGGTTGGCGTCACCTTACGAGACAAAGAAAACTTATCTCAGGTGTCAAATGTTACAAATCAGTTAAATACTCCCATCCAGTTCCATAGAAGTATAAATTCTACGGCCTCCTTAGTTAATATTACTTCTGGTACGTGAAACATCTTTCTTTATATTGTATTAATCAATAATTATGTTATAATTCCAATTTTTATTTGATTTTATTTTCAGCAAATAATAATATAGATAATAATGATGGGGCGTTATCTACACCTGCGCTATATTCATTTACTTCAAGTATCGTGACAGCTACTAATCCGTGTACAACATCTAACACATCATCACTTAGTAAGTTATCAGTTGGTAAGCGCAAATTGAAGCACATGGCACGTGATATAACCCCAGTAGTTATGGTGGATTTGGATTCTGTTGACGAATCCAACGAAGAAGTTTTTGTGTTGGATCCTTATAAAGGAATTTCAACAGGTGTGCAATTTATTTTATTTATTAGTCAACGGTTTTTTTATAATATCAATAAATTTCATTAATAGAAACTTATTTGTATGTAGACTATTTAGATCATGGTGACCAGGATCTTATATGTCAGATTTGTTATGCAAAGTTGTGGTCTTCAGAAGGTGGCAAAGGTCGTATAACAATGGATAAACTATGTTATGGTTTGTGTTGTGGATATGGGAAAGTTGAGCTACCAGTATTAAAAGATGCTAATTCGGAGTATCAACAGTTTTTTCATAATTGCGATACGAAAAGCAAGTTCTTCTTGAAGAATATCCGACGTTATAATTCTATGTTCTCTTTTACATCTATGGGTGGAAAGGTTGATTCGAAGATCAACAAGGGTAATGCCCCATTCATATACCGTATTAGTGGTCAAAATTGTCATAGTCTTGGTAGCTTAAGACCGCCTAATGGGAAACAAGCTAAGTTTTCTCAGCTATACATATATGATACTGAGAACGAGATTTCTAACAGACAGAGTGTATTGGGGTAAGCATATTATTTGGTTGATTTATATTTTTTGATAACTTATAAGTGTTAGTCTAATATAATTATTGTTTCTTATTTAAATTTATTTATTTTTTCTCATGATAGGAATCAACTATCTTCACATGAGAAGGAGTTGGACGTTAAAATAATTGAATACCTCAGAGTTTTTTTAGATTCTCATAACGAGTTGGTCAAATCGTACAGAATGGTAAGAAACCACTTTCATGAGAATCCTCAAGCAAACTTAAAGCTCCGTCTCATTTACAAAAGAGACAAAGATGGTAGGACTTATAATCTACCATCCACTACTGAGATTGCTGCACTGATTGTTGATGATTTAGATCCATCAATTGATCGTCGAGATATTTTAGTTGAAACTGAATCTGGTATGCTTCAATGTATTAGTGAGTTACACCCATCCTATCTTGCTCTTCAATATCCCATTCTTTTCCCGTTTGGTGATGATGGATATAGAATCGACATTCCTCATAGAGAAGGTGTAACAACCAAAAAAATACGACCAAAATGCACAATGCGGGAGTTCTTTGCATATAGAATACAGGATCGAAGTAGTGGTTATTCTTTGGTTTTAAACTCCAAAAGACTGTTTCAACAGTTTTTGGTTGATGCTTACACTATGATTGAGAGTGAAAGGCTCAATTTCATACGTGGTAAGCAGAAGAATCTACGTTCCGAGTCATTTGAGAATCTTCAAAAGTATAAGGACAATGGTAAACAAAATTTATCAAACACTGGTCAAAAGGTAATTTTACCTTCATCTTTTACTGGAGGTGCTCGGTTCATGCAACAAAACTACCTCGATGCTATGGCGTTATGTAAGTGGTTTGGATACCCAGATTTTTTCATAACCATTACATGCAATCCCAAATGGCCTGAAGTTTCAAGATTTTTTAAAGATACATCCATTAAAGCAGAAGACAGGCCTGATATATTATGTCGATTGTTCAAGATGAAGCTGGATTCAATGATTAAAGATATAAAGGATAATAAATTTTTTGGTGAAATCAATGCCGGTATAAATTTTTTCTTACTTTTCTACCTCATGTACAGTTTTTCTTATTATTTATATTTAATTTTATTTAGTATATTACTAACACATAATTTTTTTTGTAGTTGTTTATACCGTTGAATTTCAAAAACGTGGCCTACCGCATGCACACATTTGTTTATTCATGAAGGTGGATCACAAACTTCCGACTGTAGATCATATAGATCCTTTTATTTCTGCTGAAATTCCGGATAAATCAGAAGATCCTCAGTTACATTATCTTGTGTCTGAGTATATGATTCATGGTCCTTGTGCTGCTGCTAACCTGAGCTGTCCTTGCATGGTTGACAACAAATGTTCTAAACGATTTCTGAAAAAAATTTCGGATCATACAATTATTGACTCAAGCGGTTTTCCTGTATATCGAAGGCGAGATTCTGGTCATACTGTTATGAAAAAAGGTGTTCAATTAGACAACCGAAGTGTCGTACCTTACAACAAAGGTCTATTAAAAAGATACCAAGCACACATTAATGTTGAATGGTGTAACCAGGCTGGTTCGATAAAGTATCTGTTTAAGTACATTAACAAAGGACCTGACCGTGCTACGACAGTTTTATATACTGATTCAACCGGTACTAGCAATCAGAAAATAAATGATGAGATCAAACAATACTACGATTGTAGATACATATCAGCCTGTGAAGCGTCTTGGAGAATTTTCGCAAACGAAGTTCATTATAGATATCCTGCTGTAATGAGGCTACCTTTTCATTTACCTGGTCAACACAATGTAGTATACGGTGAAGATGATGATATTCAAGATGTCTTGAACAAACCATCTGCTGTTTCATCTATTTTTTTGCAATGGATGCGTTTAAATGAACTTGATGAAGAAGCACGTAAACTGACTTATGTGGAGTTCCCAACTAAGTATGTTTGGAACTTAAAAGATAGACGTTGGCAAGTACGGAAAAGGTATAAAACTGTTGGTAGAGTTCATTCTGTTTCGATTGCTTCAGGAGAACCTTATTATTTAAGGATTCTTCTAAATAAAGTTAGAGGTCCTAAATCATTTGAAGAGATTCGAACAGTGAATGGACAAGTATTTCCCACATTTAAAGATGCATGTTATGCGATGGGTCTTTTAGATGACGACAACGAATATGTTGAAGCCATTAAGGAAGCAAGTTTTGAAGCTCATTGTCGGTATTTAAGATCATTATTTGCGACATTGCTTTTAACAAATACGCTATCAAGACCTGAATTTGTGTGGGAAAAAACTTGGCACTTACTAGGAGACGATATTCTATTCAAGCGTCGCAAAGAGACACATATCCCTGGTAAGTTATTATTTTATTTTCATAGGAAGTACTTATTATTATTTATTTTTTATATATTTTGATTCAACATATGTTTAAGTTTATTTTATACTTTTTGTAGATCTAATGATTCCTGAACATCATTTGAAGAATCTAATTTTGGTGGAAATTGAGAATTATTTAATTTCCAATGGGTCTACATTAAGTAAATTTTCTACGATGCCCTTTCCAGACGACGATTCGTTACGTCAAGGTACTAATCGTCTAATCAATGAGGAATTATCGCATGACACACATGAGTTGAAAAGTGAGTTTAGTCGATTGAAAGAATCTCTAACTGAAGAGCAGTTAAACGTTTTTAACCAAATTGTCAATGCAGTCGAATGCCAAAGTGGAGGGTTGTTTTTCGTATATGGTTACGGTGGAACAGGGAAGACTTTTTTGTGGAAGACCTTGGCTGCTGCAATCAGATCTAAAGGTCAGATAGTGTTGAACGTTGCTTCCAGTGGTATTGCTTCATTATTATTATCTAGAGGACGGACAGCACATTCTAGATTTAAAATTCCCATAAACTTGACAGAAGATTCCATGTGCTTCATTAAGCCGAACGATGACGTTGCTAATCTTTTAAAAGAGTCAAAGTTGATTATATGGGATGAAGCCCCTATGGTGCACAAGCATGCGTTTGAGGCACTAGATCGAAAATGAAAGACTTTCTGTCGTCTTCTAAGAATAACCCTTCTGAGCTACCATTTGGAGGTAAAGTTATTGTGTTTGGTGGTGACTTTAGACAAATACTACCTGTTATCCCAAATGGTACGAGACAACAGACTGTTAATGCATCTTTGAGTTCTTCATATCTATGGTCAGAATGCAAGGTTTTAAAGTTAACAAAAAACATGAGGTTGAGAATTGGAGCTGAATCATCTAACAGTGAATCGATTCAGAACTTTGCAAAATGGCTACTTGATATTGGTGAAGGAAACATTGGTTCAGAAAACGATGGTGAAGCGTTTATAGAGTTACCCGATGATTTAGTAATTACCGACTCAGATGATCCAATTCAAAGTTTAATTGACTTTGTTTATCCTTCAATTTTACATCAGTATAAAAATCCTGGATTCTTTTCAGAGAGAGCAATTTTAGCACCAAAGAATGAAGTAGTTCATGAGATTAATGATCGATTACTTTCATTATTTCCAGGTGAAGAAAAAGAGTATTTGAGCTCTGACAGTATATGTCAAACAGAGCAAGTTCTTGCTTCTTTTCAACAAGGTCTATACTCTCCTGACAATTTGAATGCTCTTAAAATATCCGGTTTACCTAACCATAGGTTGGTTCTTAAAGTTGGTGTTCCTGTGATGCTTCTTCGAAACATTGATCAACAAAACGGACTATGTAATGGTACTAGACTTCAAGTAACCTTTCTTGGTAAATGAGTAATTGAAGCGGAAGTAATATCTGGCGGAAATATCGGCACAAGAGTTTTTATTCCAAGAATTAGTATGGTTCCTTCAGACAAAAAGATACCTTCTCAATTTCAAAGAAGGCAATTTCCGTTAACAGTTTGTTTTGCTATGACAATTAACAAGAGTCAAGGACAGTCGCTATCTAGAGTTGGTTTATATTTAAAAGATCATGTATTTACTCACGGTCAATTGTACGTGGCGTTATCCAGAGTCAAGAGCAGGCAAGGTGTTAAAATTTTATCATTTGATTGCGATGGTAAACCTACAGCGAAAACATCTAATGTAGTGTACAAGGAGATTTTTCGTAACTTATAATTTAATAATGTATTTCATTTTCATATATTTCATATATTATTTTAGTTATTTGGTTTTTCATAATAAAATGTCATAATTTATATCAAATGTTGATATTCTTTAATATTTATAGACATCTATCATATACATATCTCATATCTATTCTATTAAAATTGGATTAATTCACTAAGTTTCTCCACTTGAAGGGTAATAGTGTTGTTTGGCAACAAGGTGAATAAAGTCAAAACTACTGTATTAAGTTTCAAAAAAAAAATTAGGATTTCATATTGATAGTCAACAACATATTATAAATTATTTCTAATTATAAAAGATACCAACGTTTCTATATTAGCAAAAATATGGTATCTGTGTTTATAGTTTCCCAAGGAACAACATAAAACATGTTAATGTCTACTTTCATGTCCCAAAAAAAAGATCCAAACATCAAATTCTAACAAAATAGAGTCATAATTTCATCTATCCAAACACCTAAAGCATTATGGTTACTTTTTAATTGTTAACCTTCATTAACGGCATCCACTTGTGTTAAGATCATAACATTTCCTTCACATAAAAATCTGAAATGCAATTTGTCACCGAATCGAATGCCATTCTCCTGCATGAACATCGGCCACCCTTCGATAGCATACCTTACACCATTTCCATTCTTTTGCCGCCTAAGATTCATGTCTATTGTTTCTCCATTCATGTTTGTCACTTTTATCTCATAGACTTTATTTTTTAATCCTGCATTTCTTACAACATTTGCAGGCATTCTCTGTATAACAAAAAAAGAAATTTGTAAGTAAAATATCCTTATTGATGTTATATTATTTGTTAATGTCAGTGAGTATTATAAAAAATCATACCATTCGATTTTCTCCCTTCATTGTGAACTCATAACAAACAGTGTTGTCAATATCTTTTATCCTTGCAACACGTTTTGTTCCACATCCAATGTCTTCAATGCATTATATATATTCAGTCACACATTTTAGTATTAGAGTTATATATTTAATCCCTAACTTTAAGTAATATATTGATCACTAAATAGAATAATGTATGCTATACGTACCAATCGGCTGCGAGTTCTTCGTCCAACTGTTGATACGTCTGGCATTTCCACTTATGTTCCCTCTATCGGCTTTTTTTTGTTGTCCTGGTTACAATACTCTGCAATCTGTTTTCTTTTCTTTTTAAGCTGTTAAGACAATGAACAACTTCAATTAATAATAGCCAACAATAATTAAATAAATATATGTACCTATATGAATGAAAAGACTTATCTATTATTATGTTTAAAATAAGTACATCTTCTTTTTTTGTTTCTTTTCCCTCTTTTTTCTTCATACTGTTTGGTCCTTCTTTTGAAATTTCTTTTTCACCTTCATCCATCTATGTATTATAATTAAGAAAATATATCAAATATTAATATAATGTATTTAATTATGTATAAAAGAGTGGTTATTACCTCAGCTATTTCCTGATCTATTGAATCATTATCTTGACAGAAGTTCTGTTATTCAATCAAATACAAAAAATAAGTACATTTTTATAAAGAATGTTATACGTTAGTTCAAAATACTTACGAAGTCAACGCTTTTGTAGTATGTATCCCTAGGTATTTCCAGCAGAGAGGCATCTTCACTTTCTTCTTTGTTGTTACGCGCTATTTCAACTCCTTTACGATAAATTTTCAACTCAAATGTGACGCTGTCCATCTTCATCAACAAAAGTATATCATCGTCTTCGATTCCAAGATCATGAAATAGCTTTGGACAACCTTTTGTAAGAACATAATTATCGTTGATTCTTTCGGTCTCAACTTTCCAAATCTTACCTTCTGCATATATGTTATAATAATCGTTCACTGGGGAGTAAGAGTAACATGTTGTTACATAAACATCCGGAATCACCTGAAAAGTTTGGTAACAATTATTGTAAATCTATAATAGAATAAATATATATTCACACATGTTAGTATGCTTACTATAATCTTTAAAATTCCGTAACGGTTTACTGTCACAAAAGATTCACCACATATGTTCTGGATGAAACAATCAATTTCAATTTTTTTGTCTTCCATTATCCTTAGGCGCAATAACGTGCTATTTGGCAACTGAAGGTCCCTTACCACATTACTCCATCCGTCAGTTATAACGCATTCACCACTTACACTTCTCAACGAAACTGGCCAACTTTTCCCACTTATATGATGTATCATTATTGTTTTTCTTTGCCAATAAACTCCATATATGTTCTTAACGAAGTCAATTGGTAGCACCTGGGTGTAAATTTATGTTGTAAATGTTAGTTAATAGAAATATATAAAATTATTTGTAACCATTGTAGCATACCAGTTTTAACGATGAAGTCTTTTCTAACAAAGCGACACGTGATCTACTCATTTTTAGATACCTGTAATATAACATCTATTAGAAACATTTACTATTGAACTTTAAGTCATTCATATATTTTGACAATAATATGAAAACTACCTATTAACCAATATTAGACAAACTGATATTAGTAACATGCTTTTATGTAGGATTTCAAGATTACAATGTAGAATTGACATGTACACAAGTTTAAAGGGAGTATTATCTCATCATTATATTTGTTTACAAGAAAAGAAAGATTCGTTTTCGTCAATAAATTTACACTTAGATACATGGTTTTTATAGCTACTTTAAATTATTACTATATTGTACTTCATAAGCAGAGAAAAAAAAATCAACAAATATAATAGAATTGTATTTCAATGTAGGTGAATCAAAATTGCCTAAATCATAAAGTTTATTCCATGTTCATAACTGAATCAATCTTCCAAATCTATCAACCATCAAAACATAATTTCATAAGAATATCAACAAAATGTATCAACCAAAACACAAAATCAAGCCAGAAATATATATTTACAAACACATGCAATACATGTAATCCATTTTATATATGCATAACATACTAAATCTCAACTGTTGAAATATCTAAACACCAATTTTCACGTTTATGTAGTGATTAATCGCTGAAAACAAACTTCCCATGAGTTATTTGTAGTTCTAAACACATTTTTACTTAGCAAATCAACAAAGACATCGTTGTAGAAGTGATCGGAAGTTTTGCCGGAAAATTACCTTTACCAAAGCTTCATCCAGCGTTTTCTAGATTTCTTGAACAATGTGAGTTTAGGTTTGCTCAATGGTATAGTAAGTATAGGTGATATGATGTATGATTGTGATAGATAATATAATAAGGAACTATTTCTTTTTTATTATAAAACTTTTATAAGGTTAATTTACATTTATTATTAATTTTTTTTATTTATCTGATATTTACAATGTTCTTACTACAAAAATGAAATATAAGTTAGGTTGTGCTAATAATAAACATATTTTCGTGATAATGTATATATCGCTGTTTTTGTTTATTTTTTATATTTTGTAGTTTTTTTTTTTTGTGGTATGAATTCTTTTTTTTATGTTTTTATTATAAATCACATAATTAACATATCCATACTATACGTATATTATGTAACACATTATAATAACCAAAAAACATTGACTTGCATATCACATTTTTTTTTAAATCCAAGAACAATTAAAACTGAAAATATTATTTAAACTCATGAAACACTTATTATAAAGAACAAACGATCCATATCAAAAATTTTCAAATTTTCCAAAACACTAATTCTTTTTTTCACAAATCGTTTTATCTTCTTCCATTGCCGCATATTCTTCTATTTTGTTGCCATTTGATTCAGAAGGAAGAAATTCTTTATATAGTTCACCATATAGCGATGGGCAATCCTCCCAAAAACTGTCCTGCGTTCATAAATTTCAAATAAATTTGATGTACAAAAGAACAATGTTGATAAAATTATTTTACATTTTAAATGTAATTAAAACACAACTATAATATATTACCATGTATTCTTTAGCATAGTTGACGTGTAACCACTCAAACGGCCATGATGATAGCCCTTCATTCCATTGTTTACACACACATTTATACTGATCAATGGATTTACCATTGAGCCTAATTAAGATTTCAAAGAGTATAATATCAAAAGGAATATAAAACATGACAAAAAACTTCAAAACCTATATTGTGAAGAGCCTATGTATATATCCTTTATATAATATAATAGATAGATAATAGATTAACTTGGGCCTAATTTTATAAACCAAAAAAACGATTTATAATTCAAAATGGTAACTCGATTTATAAATGTCAATGTTTTATGTTTTTTTTTATAATTCAAATTTATTTAAACATCTGTCTAATTAAAGTTAATATTTTCTGCCGTAATGTTAGGTTTGTTGAACAAGCATATTTAAGTAAAGTCATCCGAGATTTTTATTTTATGAATGCAAACGATTTTTTCTTTAAATTTATTTGTTATTTAAGGAATTTTCTAATCAAAAAAATCCTTAATTTACATTTGAAAATTTTCCAAATTTATCTTAAAAACTGTGAAATAAATTATAATTCAACCGAATTTTGTTAATGATAATTTTTTCTAAATAATGAATAAAGGTAACCTAATTGTTAAAACTGAATTATTCAATTCACAACTATTTAAAATATAAAAATCACATATTTATATTTTTAATTCAACCGATTTGTATAATACATTCTTAAAATAGAATATCCTTTATTCAATCTAACTATTTAACATATTTATATTTTTAATTCAATTTAATTTTGAAGAAAATATTTTCATTCATTTTATTATTTAATGCATTATATCCGGAATTATATAATACATTCTTAAAATAGAATATCCTTATTAACGATATAGAATTTTACCTTACATTGCAATTATAAATAAAGAAAAGCGAAATTGGTTAGATTATTTGTGTTGAGATAACAGGTATTTTACACTAACTCGGAATTTGTGCTTGGTTTTTATGTTTCTTTAGGTTTTGATTTTTAATTTGCCATTGATGTTCATACGATTCAATTTTGGATTATTATATGTTTTGTACATGTTTCATCCAACTTTGTTGCTTACTTCCAAAATTGCATTACATAATTCTCATCAAAGGTTTCTTATGAAATTTTTTGTAGGATGCAACGTCTTGAATTTGAAATGTTTGCTAACGAAATCCTATCAAGGCTACCAACAAAGTGTGTTGCTCGATTAAGATGTGTTTCTAAACAATGGCGTTACGAATTGTCGTCACATTTGTTTGCGATTATACACTATCGCCGTATGGCTAATAACCCTTATCGTAAGTTTATCATGTTGACCAAGTCATCAATTGATATTCATAACTTGATTGGAGGAAAGTTAGACATTTCTTCAAGGAAGATTATTTCCTTCCCCGTTGACACCCATCTTTCCAATCTAATCATTCTTGCTTCTCAGTATGGTATTTTACTGATGTGCATTCAGTGGCTTCCGAACGAATTGATTCTTTGGAATCCAACAACTAACCAATTTTTGAATTTGTGTGATAAGAAACCTAAATTTTTTTTTGATTTAAGGCAAGATGTAGTTGGGATTTATATAGATTCATCTAACGATCTAAAAATATTACTTCTCCAACGTCGTAAGGATGATGTTATACCGCGTGTGTATTCTCGGAACACATGTGAATGGAAAACTTTAACTTTATTGAAAGGAGCGGATTACGCTTCAAGTTTATATTGGTGGTCTTCCGGAACATTATGCAATAATATTTTATATTTTCTATCTCCACAGTATTGGACGCCTGCTAAAAGTTATACGATTGCTTTTGATGTGGAATCTGAAACTTTCTCGAAGGTTTCCATACCCCAATCTACTGATGTTATTGGTCGCCAAACCAGTTTTCTCAAAATCCGCAACACACTTCATATGTTTATTGTTGTAGAGACCCCTGAAACAATCGTGAAGCTATATAAATTTGAAGATGAACTATGGTCAGAAGTGTCGTCTTTTACAAACGTAAAGTTATTTTATTCAGTTGATTCATGGCGTAACAAATTAGATGAGAACAAAGGTGACACTTGGTCTGTTCCGATCGATCGGTGTGGTATTATGGATATACAAATTGGAATGAAGGATTCTCAATACTTACGAGACGCAGAGAAATTTCAAGGACTATACAATGTAGCATCGTTTGAAGAGACCGTTGTCTCACCTATTTAGTATTAATAAGTTGTCTCACCATTAAGAATAATTATGATCTTTTGAATTTTGTTATATTGTTATTACTTTTCTATTGTAACCTGCAGCAAAAAAATAATAATAATAATACGTTTATTTATCCTTAAAATAGAGCGACTCGTGGGTACCACGGGTTATAACCTAGTTAAATATAGATAAAGAAGAAGAACGTAGGCAGCAAGTTTAGACTTCTAAAGTCAATCCAAGTGAACGTTGACTATTGTTATTTGTAAAATTACATCCTTTTAACTAATAAATATTCATAATTCTTACTTTTTTGGTCAGAGAGTCTTCATGGTGATCAGAATTTTATTAGCATTTTTTATATTTGAAACTAAAAATTCAACCTTAGAATTATCTGTGACTTATAAAATCATTAGTAATATTTCAGTAATAAAAATATTACATTATATTTAACATTTAGAGTAAACTGCCAAAATTGTCTCTGTAGTTTGGTGACTTTTGACACTTTAATCCAAAACTCAAACTTTTTAAATCTGAGTTCCTGTGGTTTCAATTTTGTTGTCATTTTCATCCAAAATCAAAATCTGGTTAGATTTTTCGGTTAAGATCCAGCTTTGTAGTCTGTTTTCTCTCTTTTAACGAAGGGCAAAATGGTCTTTTAACGTTTTATTATATCAAATTAAAAAATATGACCATTTTCCCTTCATTAAAAAAGAGGAAAAGAACAAAAAAACTGGTTGTTAACTGAAAAATCTGATCAGATTTTGCTTTTGGATGAAAAAGGTAACAAAATTGAAACCACAAGGACCCAAATTCAAAAGGTTTAAATTTTGGACAAAAGTGACAAAAGTGACTAAACCTCAGGAACCATTTACTCTAACATTTAACATATATTTTTAAAACATTGACATAAGATTTATGTAGTTAAAAAACACATTTATTCTTAAAATTTATTCAGATATAAAAACTCTCACACATCTTATTTTCTATATATATACATTTTAAATTTATTAAAATGTTCTTCTACTTACAACCACTTACAATTATATAAAAGGGTTATTGGATTTTATAACTCCCAACTATTGGGTATTGGCCGCTGCAACTCCCAACTATCATTTTAACCTCCACCACTCCCAACTTAACACTTTGTGTGTTGTGTCACTCCGCAAATGGACATTTCTTAGTGTTTTACTTATATTATTGGTGATATTAGGCTAACACTTTGTGAATTACTAATGACTGAAGGTTAATCTGCTCCTAAAAGACAAAAGGGGAGCCAAAAATCACTCAACCGAAGTGACACAACAAACAAAGTGTTAAGTTGAGAGTGGTGTGTGTGGGATCGAATTCGGACCCAAACGAGTCGATCAGAAGAGTTTTTCTCAGTTTGAGCGGCGGAAACGAACAAACCGAGGTCAATTCAGCAAGATCCACACTTAAAACTGTTGTACTATTGATTTGTATGACGTTTACAACCTGACAACACTTCGGCAGCACTTCGTTGCAAACCGGAAGAATCTCTGAAAGTTACAAATGATTTAGCTTGAATGGTATATATAGTGGAGGAGATTTAGCTTGAAATGACATGCCACTTTCAAGGTAAATCTTGATTTAGCTTGAAATGACACATGACACTTTCAAGGGAAATCAATAAGAATTGATTTAGCTTGAAACTGTCAAGTGACATTTTCAAGGGAAATCACCACTTTCCAGCTAAATTACATTAAACACATTCTAAAACGTATAACATATCTAACATTTTTAGTCCTAGACTCGATACAAGACGAAGTCGACAGACGCATGCACCAACAGACTCCCCCTCGAATGTTGACGAGTCTTAAGTGTCGAGTCTTCGCATCTTCAGTCTTTATCAGTCCTTTCGAACTCTTTAAAGTATCTGACGTTGTAAGCATCCTCAAACTTTTAACTTCTTCTCTTCAGCATCAATAGACTCCTCACGAACAATCCCTTTTTGGATGTCTTCAGACTCCCCCTTTTGATATGCTGAGATCACAGTCTGGCTTGTTGAAATCACACATTCCTCAGGTATCGGAACCTGGCACTCTGTCTTCAGATTCAGAATTGAAACTTTACTATTCCTGCACATTCTTAACCCAGAAATGAATTTCTAGATTTAACAATTTGAATGCACCAACACTCACTCTCCCTCAGATCACAAATACATAATGAACCACTTGTTGATTTTAAAAACATATTTTGACAATTAAGACACACTCCCCCTCACATCAATGTCATCATGTTTAGCACTTGGAACTTTGAAAATCAGCTTTCCAACATCAGTTGCCAAAAATCTTTTTGAATTTTTCAAAATTTATGCTAAAACACACTGAAAATCTATTTGGATTTTTGAATGAAAAGAAATGTAGTAAAGAAATATTTACAGACACTATTTTTGTGAGTTCGTGCAAGAGGATCATATCAGTTTTAACAAGTCACCAACACCGTTAAGCTTCATTGCATTTTAAGTTTTAAACAATTCACTTAGATTGCCAATATACTGATCCACTTAAATTTTCACACAAATTTCAACTGATTCAGGATATGAGTTAGGTGTTTTAGGAACTTAAACTCATTCATGTGTCCCACCTCTTGAATATACTCCCGTATCCAGATCCCAATATTCAGTCTTACAGGTGAATATACCACAGATGATATCTGTCAGGGGAATAAATTATAGTACGAGGGCCGTGAGAGCTCAGGTCAATCTTTCGATACGCAAAGAGATGACGGCTTCGACTTTCGGTGGGTCCCTTTTAGAGGATCTTTTGATTACAACAGCAATGACTATCAATTTTATTGTTTCATCAGCATGCTGAGGGTTTATGCTATGTTTCAAGCATTGCGGGAAGTATTATCCAAGGACTAGGTCAGAACCACCGTTCAGCAGAAGTCCCGGAATAATACCCCAGACATCATTGAGTATAAAGACCTAGTATATCAGATTATGAGACCTTTCAAACGAGATTTCGGGGGTTACCCATATATCCGAGAGATGTTTCTCCACGATATAAGCAAGTTTGAAATTTAGGTTTATATCTCGTCACAATCTACTAAATGTGCAAAAACCTACTGGCATATCAGCAGTGAGATTGTTTATCACATTTTAACATTTCATTTCTTTAGCATGTTGTGACAGTCTACTGATTTACTATCATTTCCTCTATTCACAACAAAACTCATTTTTTTAAATTTTATCATGTTTTTGTATTTTTCAAATTTTCAAATGTTTTTGGATTTTCTGAAATTTTCTACTCCCCCTAAAATGCAAACACATTTTAGGAAATTTGAAAACAAACTATACAGAAAGTAACAACTGATATCAAATCACCTCAATTCGCCATCCACTAGGCATAAACAATCAGAACTCCCCCTTACACAAAACTATTTTCTCATAATGATTTCAAAACACTTAAGTTTGTTTTAACCAAAATGATTTTTCCGGAAAATAAGTTTTGTTGATTTTACCACTTGTAGGGCGGGTTCATCATCTTGTTCATTCAATCACATATATGAGGATTGCATCAAGTTCAAACTAATGACCTTGACGAATCACTTGTAAGATCCAACCTCTTACCACTTGTAAAAATATCCAAATCATATAACCACATGTAGGAATAAAACATCTACACAAACCATTTTACCAATCAAGATGCCGATTCCTGCTTCACACTTACCAACCTGGAAGCTCCGGCAATTCACAATCTGTAAAATTTAACAAACTTTAAGATTCAATTACACAATCAATTTTTAAGAAAGATGCCGATTCCTGATCCACGATTACAAACTTGGGATCTCCGGCAAGTCAGGTTTTTCAATGAAAGAAAATATCCACCCAAGCCTGACCAGCCTTGGGTGTTTTCAATTCAGAAGCAGTTGGGGTGTAAGTTGCTTTCTTCTTAGCATAAAACTCTTTTACCCCTTTAACCTTCCCATCGACCATCTTTCCGAAAATTTTCTTTACATTCCCATTAAACGCTTTCTCAACATCAAATTCATTCTTATCAGAATAAAATTGATTAGAGATCTCAACTTTCCCGACTTTTGATTTAAAATTTTCAGTACTCAATGGTGGAAAGTTCTCATCATCCATTGAAAGAACTGATTTTTCAACACTCTCATCAAATTGTGGCTCCTCTGACTTTGTGGAATCAGATTCATCACCAGATTTTACCTCTGATTTCGTAACAACCCAAGCTTGATTGTCAAGATTTCCCCTTTTCTTGTAAAATCTTTTCGAACACTCACCAACTTCATATGTAGAGTTTTTAAACACTTTAAATCGTTCAGTTGGTGGTTCGGTTTTATCAACAACTACTTCTTTGAGTTTTTCAGAAACTCCCTGTTTTGTGTTGGTTGCCTTAGGACAGTTCCATGCAATGTGACCAACTTCATTACATCTGTAACAGGTTCTTGTTTCTTTCCATTGATAAGCTCCATTCTTCATCTTTTCAGCAAGAAACTCCTTGTTTGACTGTTTCTAGAATGAGCTCTTTGCTTCTTCTTCATGACTAGTTCCTGCAACATATGTCATTTTTTATTTATAATCTCGAACATATTTTTCATTTTTATAGTTTTCAGGTGGAATAAAACCAAGTCCTTTCTTTTTGTAGCTACGATTGTGGTTTGGTTTCTTTTGAGAACCAGAACCAGAATTGTAACCTTTTTTCTTGTTCAAACGTTGTTGTACTCTTGAGGTGTAAGGTTTAGGTTTTACATTAAGATTTTCATCTTTTATTTCAGAAATACTAATTTCTGTTAGTTTGAAAACCTTTTTGATCATTTCTGGTTTAACACCTCTTATTGGAAACTCTTTATCAAAATATAATTTGTCAGAATCATTCAAAGTATACACAACTTCAAATGTTTCATCATTCAAATTAGATTTTGACAACAAAAACTCTTTACTGTAAACCCGTTTTCCCGACGACTTTGAACTCTTTTCGGACGAACTCGAACTCCCAACTGACTGACACGAACGTTTGGACTCGGACTTTGACCCTGACTCCTCATCCTTATCCAACACCTGATCGACCACTCGTTTTATCAGTTCTGACTCATGATCTGTGTCGGACGCTGTGAACGTGATGTCAATATTGTCTGGTAAAACATCGGTTATCTCGGACTCCAACTTTATATTGACTGCCTTTTTTTAGTTCTTCCTCGTTAGGTTTTCTAGACGAGTACCCTTCCCAAATCGGAGGCGGACACTTATTATAACAGACACCTTGTTTCTTCCCAGTATCCTTTTTCTTCTTTGGCTTTGTTTCTTCACCTTTAAATGCTTCAAATCCTTCAACTGTTGGATAAATTCTATCAATTATGTAGTCACAACCTTTGTAACTTTGCAGCAATCTTCTGATTCTTTCGTTCTCAGTTGCTTCACTATCCAACTCTTTCTTCCACTTTGCACATTCTTCTATGTACAAGTTGATCTCTTTTTGCTTTGTCATCATAGTAGCATTCAACATCTTCAAAGCTTTCTCTCTTTCAGAGTTAGTCTTTTCCAGACTATTCACAGTTCTGTTCAATACATCATATGATTGTTTCAAATTTTTTACATCAAACAACAACTTTTCTTTCAACTTTTCTAACTCACTAAACCTCTCATCTTTCTCTTTACATTGTTTACAAGACTCTAAACATGTAAGACAGGGTTTTGTGACTTCAACGATCTTCTCAACTTCAACTATCTTTTCAACTTCCACAATCTTCTCAACAACCTTGACTTCTTCACTCTGTTCATTCTTTTCTTCTTGAGAAACAGACTCTTCATCTTGACTTTTCTCATCATCCTCATCACTGTTATTAATTTGTTCTTCAAGTTTTTCAATGAATTGAGCAATTGACAATCTACTAAATTGTCCAGAATTCTTCAGAATCATGAGATATGTACCCCATTCCTTTTGTGATAAAGCATCAGCAAGCTTTTCAACCCATTCTGCTGGAGTTTTAGTAATTTTCAACTGAGACATGGTACGCACAAGATGACAATATCTATGAATGAGACTCTTTGTACTTTCTCCTGGACAACCTGAAAACGAATCAAACTCTTTCTTTAGTACAATTATTCTATTAAAAGTTTCATTTGTCATATTAAAGAAATTGATATCCATGATTTGTAAACACGTTTATCAAGACAATCCCGTTAAGCGAAATATTAAGTCCAAGATAGATCACCTTTTAAAAATATACCTGAAACAAACAAACAAACAATCAGTTTAAACACTATTAAACAACTGAAATAAACTGATACTCGGACTGGTGAATATTTTGCGCGGACTGAAATTGTGTGAACTGAATTTGATGTCAAACCGTGCGAACTGCTATGACCCTGATAAAAAACAACTGAACTGAACAAACCACACAACCTGATGGTACAAATGAGCTTGACAATGTGCGACTTGATGAACTAAGAATATCAATTGAGCCGCAACTATGGACCAATTATATCCACTAAAACGACACTATATCACACACTTCAATATATGAATTTTTTATTAGTCTCACGATTTTCAATCAAATAATCCAACAATATCACATGCAAACTGTAGCAACAGGAATCACGTTGGATCAAAGAATGGACTAGAACTATTATCAAGAATCACATGCACATGGGTATAATCAAATACTTTTGCCGACAAATTCACATGTCACCAACAAATCTGATTGGACCACTTATGTATTCATGTGAGTCACTGACCAACCTTTTAATATTTCACAGAAACAAATGCTCTTTTCACGTGCAAAACAAATCAAGCCGACAACAAATGCTATTTAATGTCAATCTAATTGGACCGCAGAATGTATATCACCAATTAAACTCAAATCGACAACCTATTTATCACATGCAACTTGTATTATATCAAAGTAAATGATGGCAATTGATCAGATCAAGACACGTATCACACGACCTACTGAATCATTTTCAAACAGGAAATGTCTTCAAGCGAAATCTATCATGAATTTTCAAGCAGAATGATGATTTCAAGCGGAATCTACAAGTTGTATATCAGATTCAAGCGAAATCATGATATTTGAAAATACAAGCGAAATCAACTGTTGGTGCATTACATCTGTTGATTACGTCTAGGTGTCTAGGATCAGGTCTTACGTCGTATTGTATAGTATAGGGCACGTTTTACGAGAAAACGGGAGTCTGTATAGGTTTTATAGGTCTGGTCCGCTTATACGGACATGTCCGTATATCCGAACCAGCCTTCCTATAAATACCGTATAAGAGGTCCTCATTTGTAACTTTCAGAATTCCATACCGAAGCTCTGCCGGTGTGAAGAACGAGCTGTAAATCGTATCAAATCAATAAAACAATAGATTAAAGTGAAGAACAAGCTATTTCTACCTACGTTTCTTGTTATTCCGCACCTGAAACATAGGAGAACGCCTCTGAACGACTCGTCTAGGTCAGATTACGATCCTACAAGTGGTATCAGAGCTTGGGAGGAGGTATTCTACAGAGAATAGCTGAAATTCATTGTTATTTCTCACTTCTACATCTTCTTTTTCATCCAGAACGAGATTTCACGGTCAAAATTTACTCAGATTTTCACAGATTGTGCGTATTAGTATAGATATAAATCCTGGAAAGTTTGAAGCCAAAATTCGAAGTTTTTACGAGTCAAAACTTGTTCGATATGTGGATCGCTCATAGTGACGTCATCCTGAACCGCTCTTAGATCACGTTCTGGTCCGCTCATCCGTACAGATTTTCAGCTGGTTCGCTCGAAATTTTGTTTCTGGTTCGCTCCAACATCATTCTGGTTCGCTCCAAAGTACATTTTTTTTGTTCTGGTTCGCTCATTCATACAAGATTTGGATCTGGTTCGCTCCAATACAAGTTCTGGTCCGCTCGTTTGTACAAGTTCTGGTCCGCTCGTTTGTACATCATCTGGATCGCTCTTGTGAACAAGTTCTGGTTCGCTCTCAAATCATTCTGGTTCGCTCCAAAGTACATTTTTTTAGTTCTGGTTCGCTCATTCGTCCAAAATAGTATCTGGTTCGCTCGAAAGGATTGTGTTGCTGGATCGCTCTTGTGAACAATTCTGGTTCGCTCCAAATTGTTTCTGGTCCGCTCGATAGACACAAGTTCTGGTTCGCTCCAAATTGTTTCTGGTCCGCTCGATAGACACAAGTTCTGGTCCGCTCAGTCAAACAAATTCTGGTCCGCTCCTGTGAACAACTTCTGGTTCGCTCCTGTGAACAACTTCTGGTCCGCTCGAACAAACAACTTCTAGTCCGCTCATACTAATTGTTTCTGGTTCGTTCCAAAGGACAATTCTAGTTCGCTCGAGTGTACATTTTTGCTTCTGGTTCGCTCCAAGAAATTCTTTAGGGTTAGCTTCAAAGTACATTGTTGGTTTGCGTTTGTGATCAAGTTAGATTCGCTCCATAGATAATTTGTGTTTTGCTCGAAAAGTTGGTTTACTTTTCTGTACGTGTTAAGTCAATATGGATTCCGGGTTTTACAATGCATTTGCAACACCGTCATCACCAGCTGCGATTGCTCAAGCCATGAATCTTGAAAACGAGACGGGAACCACTCAGAAACCCCCGAAACTAATGAGTATTGAAGAATACTACGGGTGGAAAGATCGCTTTGAAAACTGGGTTCAGGCAAATCATCTCAGATCATGGGAGTGCATATTGAAAAAGTACACATTGCCTGAAACTGAATTACATGTTAAAAAGGAGATATCCGAGTTTACTGATCAAGAACGAGCAATGTATAGAGCCGAGAAAATGATGATTAGTTTGTTGCAGCAGGCGATAAAAGAAGATATATTCATCCTATTACAGCATGACAAAACTGCTAAGTCAATTTGGGATGCGCTAAAGGTCAAGTTCGAGGGAAGCGAAAACATGATCAAAAGCAAGAAAGCGTTACTAAAGAAAGAATTTGATTTGTTTAGTAGTTTGCCGGGAGAGGATACTAAAAAGCTAATCGAGAGATACTGTCATTTGGTGCGATCTTTATCTATGTTGGGTGTTGAAAAAGGTCGTGAAGAGTGGGTGGAAAAATTGGCGGATGCGTTACCTCAAAAGGAGTGGGGAACGTATTTGATGATCTTGAAGAATACTGGTGTGTATGATGGGTTGACAATCTCACAGTTTATAGAGAAAATTGAGAGTCGGGATCTTGAACAGCAGAAGATTGCGAGGATGAACAGTCTGAGTGGTCAACAGGATGTGAAGATGTATTATAAGGGTAGCATTCCGGTTTCAGAATCTGAGAGAAGTCCGAAAATTCAGACTGCATTCAGTGCTGGGGATTCATCAGAAAAAGCTGATCAGGGTTCAGGCAAAAGCAGCAGTGGATTCTCATCATTTCCGAGTGTTAATCCTAAAGAAGCAAATTCAAGTTTTCAGCCACAAAGCGCAAAAACAGGAAATGGTTATGTGATTCAATGTAACATCGCTCTAAATCTTCCAGAAGGTCAAAGCTTCTCAGAAGACACTGCTAAAGACCATATGGCTCTACTTGGTTCTGTTTTGTTATCTTATGAAGGTCTAGTTGCAGGACGGATCGGAAATCCTATGCTCACAAAGGAGGATTACGATCAGATAGACGCCGAAGAGATGGAACTGATGGATATTAAATGGTGCCTTGCTAGTGTTCTTAGACGTGCTGAAAAGTTCAAAGCAATTACCGGGAGAAATGACTTTCTTGATGCTTGTGTATCTACTTTAGGTTTTGATAAATCTAAAGTTACTTGTTTTCGTTGCAGGGAGAAAGGCCATTTCAAGCGGGAGTGCAAGAACAGGGAAGCTAGTGGAGCTCAGAATCCGTTTGGTAAAGACGATTACTACCGGAAAGCCATTTATCAGCAAGTTGGTCAGTCACAAGACTCACAAACGGCTCATGGTAGAAAGATTGAGGATTCAAAGAGAGGATGTTTGGTAGATTTTAACTGGAACAATTATATCTCTCCTGATAACAAAGCATGCATAGTCGATCAAGATGATGAAAGACTACCAGAAGGTTTCAGCTGGGATATGTTTGTTGATGAAAAAGGTGATTTCAAAGCTTTCATTGCAAAGATTGTTAGAGAACCAGACATATTTGCTACATGGATGAAATCTATTGGTGAGACAGTGAAAAGTGTGAAGGAAGAGTCTGTTATATCTGAAGAAAGCTCGGAAAGTGCTGATGAAGATTCACTAAGTTCAGATGAGAGTGTTCAAAATGTTGTTACTTCAGAAAAAGAAGTGGTTTTTGATCAAACACCAGTTGATTCTGGTTTATCAGATGCTAGTTCTGAAAAATCTGTAGAGTTTGATCAAACACCAGTTGATAGCAGCAGTGATGATGAGGAGGAAAAATATGTTAATGTTGCAAAATCTCATCTTTCTCCTGAAAGTTTTCATTTCTATTTTGCAGATCGAGTAGAGAAACTAAAGGAGAAAAGAGTTGCTAAAGAACAACAAACTGAATCTGATGGTGATGTTCAGAATGTTGAAAGTGTTGTTGAGAAGATTACCGAGGTTGAAAAAGAAGAAGAGAAAGTGATTGAAGAAGATAAAGTGATTGAAGTTGAAAAGATCATAGAAGTTGAAAAGATTGTTGAAGTAGTCAAACCTTGCGAGAAGTGTTTGGAAGCTTGCAAGGAATGTGCTGCAAAAGACGACATCATTGCTGAATATGAGAAGAAGAAAGAGCAGTTACTGTTTAACCTCAATTATGTGAAAGAATCTTATGATGTCTTGAACAAAACAGTAACTGGTCTTCAAAAGACAAATTCAGAACGAGAACAAGCACTGACAATGATGAATGCAACATTGATGACGAAGCAAAAAGCTATTAATTTCTACATCGAAGAGAGTGCTAAATGGAAGCAAGAGTTGGAGACAGAGAAGATTGAGAATGAGAGAATTAGACGTTTATTACAAAGTTATTCTAGTTCTGATTATCTCATTGATCGTATTTACCCAACTGTTGCAGGTATGGAAGCTTTTCAAGATGAGAAGCCGAAGGAAAAGAAAGATTGTGGTAAGAAACCGACTGTTAGATATAACAAGTGTCCGCCTCCAATTTGGGAAGGGTATTCTCCTAGAAAACCAAACGAGGAGCAACTTGAAAAAGCAGTCAATATAAAGCTAAAAACCGACACAACTGATGTTTTACCAGATAACATTGATGTCACGTTTACTTCGTCTGATACTGATCATGAGTCTGAGTTAATCAAAAAGGTGGTCGATCAGGTGTTGGATACTGAGGAAGAGTCTGAGTCAAAGTATGAGTCTGGAGGGTCAAATTCGTCTGTCAACAGTCCAAATTCGTCGGTCAAACGGTCTTATAGTTTAGAATTTTTGTTATCGAAAGCTAATTTGGATGATGAAACATTTGAAGTTGCATACACTTTAAATGATTCGGACAAATTATATTATGACAAAGAATTTCCAATAAGAAGTGTTCGTTTTGACATGATCAAAAAGGTTTTCAAAATGACAGAAATTAATATTTCTGAAATAAAAGATTTAAATCTTACTGAAAAACCTAAAAAGTACACTTCAAGAGTTCAACAACGTCTAAACAAGAAAAAGGGTTACAATTCTGGTTCTGGTTTTCAAAAGAAACAAAACCAAAATCGTAGCTACAAAAAGAAAGGTCTTGGATTTATTCCACCAGAAAATCATAAAAATTTGAAAAATTCTAAAACAAAAACAGAATTTGTGTCAGGTGGACTTGCAGAAGAGGAACAGAAGAAACCATTCTGGAGACAATCAAATCAAGAGTTTCTTGCTGAAAGAAAGAAGAATGGAGCTGATATATGTTACCAAAGAGAGACTAGAACCTGTTATAGATGCAATGAAGTCGGTCACATTGCATGGAATTGTACAAAGAATGCCAAAACAAAACAGGGAGTTTCTCAGAAAATGAAAGAAAAAGTTGTTGATGTTGAACCACCAACCGAAAACTTTAAAATTTTTGAAAACTCAACTTATGAGGTTGGTGAGAGTTCTAAAAAGAATTTTTATAAAAAGAAAGAGAATGACAACCAAGTGTGGGTTATTAAGAAAGATGAGGTGAATGTCGGCGATGAATCTGGTTCCACAAAGCCAGAAGAGCCACAGGTTGAGAAGAAGATTTCAGTGAATGATGAGGAGTTTCCATCATTAAAATTTGAAGAAATTAAACAGAAAGTTGGTAAAGTTGAAATCTCGAATCAGTTTTACACAGAGAAAACTAAGTTTGATGTCGAGAAAACATTCAATGGAAGTGTTAAGAAAATTTTTGGGAAAATGTTGAATGGGAAAGTTAAGGGGGTTAAAGATTTTTATGCAACTAAAAAGGCAACTTACAATCCCACTGCGCAAGAACTGAAAGCCATCAAGTCGGAGAAGACTTGGATGGAAGTCTGTTTCCCTTGAAGTCTTAGGACTTTGCCGGAGATCCCAAGTTTATATCGAGGATCAGGAATCGGCATCTTTCTAATGTTTGAAGATTTTGGTTGAAAGATTTTGATAATGTTTTCAAATTTACAGGTTGAAGGACTACGCCGGAGCTTCCAGGTTAGTAAGTGCGAAGCAGGAATCGGCATTCTGATTGGTAAAATGGTGATGTAGATGTAACATTCCTACAGTTGGTATAGATTTATACTTACAAGTGGTTTTGTTTGTGATTCTACAAGTGGTAAAATCAAGGACATTAAGTTGTACTTGCATTTTCCTACAAGTGGTTGATGACAAAATGATGAACCATACCCCGAACCTACAAATGGTTAAAAATCAACAAATTCATTTTCCGGAAAAATCATTTTGATTAAAACAAACTTCAGTGTTTTGAAATCTAAATGAGAAAATGTTTTGTGATAGGGGGAGTTCTGATTGTTTATGCCGAATGAATGGCGATTTGATGTGATTCAGTATCAGTTGTCAAGTTTCTGTACAGTTTGTATGTTTCAATTGTGTCAAGTGTCTTAGTTTTTCAAATTTCCTTTGAAATGTGTTTGCATTTTAGGGGGAGTAAGAATTTTTAGAAAATCCAAAAACATTTGAAAATTTGAAAAAGCCAAAAACATGATAAAATTCAAAATGAGTTTTGTTGCGAATAAGAGGAAATGATAGTACATCAGTGGACTATCAAGGCACGCTAAAGAAATGTAAAGTTTAAAAGTGATAAACGGTCTCACTGATGATGTGCCAGTAGGTTTTTGCACATTTAGTAGATTGTGACGAGATATAAACCTAAATTTCAAACTTGCTTGTTCTGTGGGTTAACACAAACTTGGATATATAGGTAACCCCTGAAATCTTGTTTGAAAGGTCCCTTATTCTGAGATACTAGGTCTTTATGCTCAGTGATATCTGGGGTATTATCCCGGGACTTCTGCTGAAAGGAATTTCTGACCTAGTCCCCGGATAATGCTTTCTGCAAATGCTTGAAACATAGCATCGCCCTCAGCAAGCTGATGAAACAATAAAATTGATAGTCGCTGCTGTTGTAATGCAAAAGATCCTCTAAAGGGGACACACCGAAAAGTCGAAGCCGTCATCTCTCTGCGTATACGGGAGTATCGACCTGAGCTCTCACGGCCCTCGTACTATAATTTATTCCCCTGACAGATATCATCTGTGGTATACTCACCTGTAAGACTGAATATTGGGATCTGGATACGGGAGTATATTCAAGTAGTGGGACACACGGATAAGTTCAAGTGTTTAAAACATTAACCTCGTATCTCGGATCAGTTGAACTTTGTGTGAAAATTTAAGTGGACAAGTATACTGACAATCTAAGTGAATCGTTTAGAACTTAAAATGAAATGAAGCTTAACGGTGTTGGTGATTTGTTTCAGAAACTGATATGATCCTCTTGCACAAACTCACAAAAATATTGTTTGTAAATATTTTATTTCTGCATTTTAGTCTCTCAGAAAATCCAAAAAGATTTTGTGTGTGTTTTAGCATAATTTTTTTAAAAAAATCAAAAAGATTTTCGACAACTGACGTTGGAAAACTGATTTTCAAAATTCTGAGTGCTAAACATGATGAGCAGCATTTGAGGGGGAGTGTTTGTGTAAATCTAACTGTTTTCATTAAATTTAACCTTCTTCAAGTGGTTCATCATAGATATTTGAGAGAGAGCCTGAGATGTTGCAATTATATGTTTGTTTTAGTGATTATGAGAGTCATGTGTTGATGCACAGGTATTTGATATGTGATAAAATTAGAAAATTTATTTCTGGGTTAAGATTGTGCAGGTAGCCAGGATTCGATATTCTGAAAATCTCTGTTGGAAGAGAGTCAAGTTTCGATCCTGGAAATCAATTTTGAAAGCCTGTGAAGATCAGACAACGATCCTGAAGATGTTACTGAAGAACAAAAGAATGCCAGTAAATCGAGAAGGGGAGTCTGAAGATTGAGAGAAGAGAGAGCCCAGAGACTGATCTAGATTGAAGATGTGAAGACAAAAGTTTTGCAGTCAGAGTGTATAGGCGACTCCATCAACATCTGAGGGGGAGTCTGTTGGTGCATTACATCTGTTGATTACGTCTAGGTGTCTAGGATCAGGTCTTACGTCGTATTGTATAGTATAGGGCACGTTTTACGAGAAAACGGGAGTCTGTCTAGGTTTTATAGGTCTGGTCCGCTTATACGGACAGGTCTGGTCCGCTTATACGGACATAGTCTGGTCCGCTTATACGGACATAGTCTGGTCCGCTTATACGGACATGTCCGTATATCCGAACCAGCCTTCCTATAAATACCGTATAAGAGGTCCTCATTTGTAACTTTCAGAATTCCATACCGAAGCTCTGCCGGTGTGAAGAACGAGCTGTAAATCGTATCAAATCAATAAAACAATAGATTAAAGTGAAGAACAAGCTATTTCTACCTACGTTTCTTGTTATTCCGCACCTGAAACATAGGAGAACGCCTCTGAACGACTCGTCTAGGTCAGATTACGATCAGATTACGATCCTACATCAACAGATAAACTCAAGCGAAATCCAACAGATCAATTTCGCTTGAACTGTTCAAGCGAAATCCTTTGTTTTTCAAGCGAAATTGACAACCAAACTCAAGTTTCAAGCGAAATCTTCACTTTATTTCAAGCTAAATCTGCTGATGTCATTTTTTCGAACAGTTTTTGGTCTGATTGAACGTGATTTAAGCTGATTTTAGATCTGAAAGTCTCAAGGGTTTGTTAAAACTTGTTTACGCACATTATGTGAGAATTTGAGCCGATTTTATCCGTAAAAAATTTTAATTTTTGAGAAAGAGGGAGTAGAAAAACAGAATTTGAGGCTGAATTGGTATGAACTCTTCCTCCTGAGCTCTGATACCACTTGTAGGATCGAATTCGGACCCAAACGAGTCGATCAGAAGAGTTTTTCTCAGTTTGAGCGGCGGAAATGAACAAACCGAGGTCAATTCAGCAAGATTCACACTTAAAACTGTTGTACTATTGATTTGTATGACGTTTACAACCTGACAACACTTCGGCAGCACTTCGTTGCAAACCGGAAGAATCTCTGAAAGTTACAAATGATTTAGCTTGAATGGTATATATATTGGAGGAGATTTAGCTTGAAATGACATGCCACTTTCAAGGTAAATCTTGATTTAGCTTGAAATGACACATGACACTTTCAAGGGAAATCACCACTTTCCAGCTAAATTACATTAAACACATTCTAAAACGTATAACATATCTAACATTTTTAGTCCTAGACTCGATACAAGACGAAGTCGACAGACGCATGCACCAACAGTGTGAATTAAAGTGATAGTTGAAAGTGGCAGTGACTAATACCTAATAATTGAGAGTGATAAAATCCAATAACCCTTATATAAAATAAATATAAGAAATGAATAGTAAACCTCTATATCTTGAGAATTACTCTAGCTTCCTTAAAAGTGTTCCACTATTAAGGATTGTGTCGAAATTGTAACTTAACTGATTTGTTTAAACTTTTGAGAAACATTTATTTAGTTTAGAGATAAGATGTAAGAGTATGTACATTGGAACCTCCATCTTCATTTATCTATATAGAAACACACATTTCTTTATATTTTGTTAATTTTCAAAAACATTTCACATTTAACTCTTTATCTCTATCTATTTCTTACTTCCAAACACTTAATTTATTATTATTTTTTTCTCTTTCCTACACACTCATAGTAATAAGGGTTGAATATGAACATGTAAATATTGTGGTGTACTTTACTTTCTTTATATTTTTTCTCTATTATTTGTGGTTGTGTTTTTGTTGTTTTCTTTACTCTTCTTTAGATTATATAGAATAGAGATTCCAATGTGAATGCTCTAATTGGGGAATCATGTGAAAGCTCTAACTAAAACTAAAGTGCATTATTGAAAATAAAAGGCTCAGGCTATTCACATATGCCCCTTGGCTATTCACATACATTGAAACGCCAAAGCGGGGCGCTTTGGTACCAGGTCAACAGACAAGGACTCCTTGTCTATTTATTACACCAAAGCGCCCCGCTTTGGCCAAAGCGGGGAGTTTAGGTCTGACTGTTTATTTTTGGGGGGAAAAGTGAGGTTTTGATGGAAAAAATGGGGTGTTGGTTTGTTGTTTGATTGTATTTTGTTGTGTTTTTTTTGTTGAAAAGTTGTAGATTTTTGTTTTATTATTATAAAACATATATAATTTAAAGTTGATATAACGGTCGTTTAACGTGAGTGTAACGGTTATAGTTAATTTGTAACCGTCGTTTATAAAGATACGTTTCATTATGCCATTGTTTTTATAAATGTTAACCGATTTTATTTTGTTATATTACACTAACATGTTTAATTAAAACAACGTACAATAAGTTGCGAAAGAGACGTATGAAATAAAAACAAACATCGTGTAAATAAAAGATCTACCGCATAAATATATATAAAATTAGTTTGTATATACAAAACATAAGTATAACTGAATGTCTAATACAAAAGTACAACTAAATGTCTAATACAAAATAAAGACTAAAGCTACTGATTCTCTGGCGGTGGGGACGGTGGCAGTGGCTGGGCGGCAATCCCATATAATCCACGATCTGCATGAGCGTCTGTATGATCCACGTCTGCTGGGCGTCAGCACGTCGAAGGCGCCGATCGAAGTCCCGAGCCACCGCTTGCGCAGCAGGCATATCTGCAATGACGTGTTGTGGGTACTGCGGCGGGTGCGGAGGTGACGGCGGCGGCTAGGGATGTGCAATAACCGAACCGTTAACCGAAATCGAACCGAAAACCGACAAAACCGAACCGATATTAACCGAAAGTCGGTTAACGGCTATTTTTTTACCATTGGTTAACCGAAATTAACTGAACCGAACCGAGTCATTTATTTCTTTATATATTTCTAGCTTTTATACCTCTATTTTATGTATTTCATGTTTTATAGTTTCATTTCATGTAATAATACCTCTATTTCATTTATTTATGCCTTCATTTCATTTATTTATACCTTCATTTCATTTATTTATACATCTATTCATGCATTTATACCTCCATTTCATTTATTTATACATCCATTTCATGTATTTATACATCTATTTCATGTATTTATACTTCCATTACATGTATATATAAGCAAAAAAAATAGCCCTTGTTTGAATTGGTTATTAACCGAAAATTAACCGAACTGAACCGAATTAACCGAACTGATTAACTGACGATTTCGGTTACGGTTATGGATGATGCTAATAACCGAACTGTAACACCCCGAAAACGGGTTTGGTAATCAAACCACGTTAATACTACAGAACGGGTAAAATACAGTAAGTGGTAAAACTTACCCGGTAAATTTTAGGATTTAAATAAATCAATCTAATATATATTAAAAGGATGAGAAATACTTTGAGAAAGCAAAGTATATAAAAGGCCCGAGATTTAACGGGACTTAAAATAAAATGGGTTGTGAATAAGATAAAGTAACTAGGAAATAAATAACCTAGTGCAAATCTTGTAATTAAATGAAAGAAGTTAGTTTGATGTGCATTAGTCTAAAAAGATAAACTAAAGGGGCTGATTTGTATAAATGGCCAAACTTGATTTTTATAAAAATAAAACAAATCAAACACACACACACATCAGTGTGTGCGTGCGTAGGAGCGACCACGAGAGGGGAAGAAACCCCAAACCCTTATTTCATCTAATTTGATCAATTGAAGGGTGAATTGGGCATGTAATCACTGCATGAATCAAAAATCTTGATCACTTACACTTGTCTAACACTAGGTAAGTTGCAATTTCAGATTTGGTGATGTTTGATTTTTGGGTAAAGTTTAATTAGTAGAAATTCTTGAATGATTGAGTAATGTTATGATTCAAGGACGTGTGATTAAAGTGTAGGATCATAAACCTAACTGAAATCATGTGAAAAGATTAATAAATTGTGTGTTAATGTAGCTATGTGCCATATCATGAAGTGGGTTTCTATCTAGAATGAGAAACCCTAACATATTGTATGAGCTATGTGAGTAATAATCTAGGTTGATTGAACTAGTATGATGGTATGGGCTGTGATGAGCAATGAAGCTTGAATAAAAATGAAATTCTTGGATTTACCAAGGTTTAATTGAATAAAATTGGCTAATTAAGTAGTATGCACAGAAGGTGCTCGACAAAATGCCTAAAAGACGTTGATAGATACTAATTGTAGTGTTTGGCAAAGTAACAAGCTTTAGTTATGAGCCGGAAGGTTTTAATGATAATTGGCTTGTATATTTTAGGCAACACAAGCGAGGCATCGGGAAGTCAAGCCGGTGCGGACGCTCGTTTGAAGGGAAAGCTTTGAGGTAAGTGGCTTGTCACCCCGTTACATTTATATAGACAAGCTTAGTCTAAATACGTGTAATGTTGATGTAACGAAAATGGTTGTGTTTGAAATGTTATTGAAGTGATGGAACTCACTCGACAACCAAATGAGTCAAATTGATAGTTAAAATAAAAGTGGTTAAAATGAAGACACCATTTGGTAAAAAAATATTATAATGGGTCGAACAATTTAAGAAAATGCTTTTATTTTCTTTAGTAGTAAGAACTCACGGTGCGAACAAGAATAGGTTCAAAAAGACATGATAGTATTAATATACCATCATACGTTGATAAATGGTCATATCGACTAAATGGGTCAAATGGGGTGATAACACCATTTGACAATAATAACTGACGACTACTTGTTGAGTTTTGTGATTTCAGGAAATAACATATGTTGCGTTGCTCTAATTAGAGAATTTAAAGCAAGAGGTATGTAACCGGCTCAATGCTATGACCCGAGCCAGGTACCTACAGTTAGAATTAAAATTCAGAGTGGTAATGTGGTCAATTAATTAGTAGAAGTCCTTCGTCGTAAATTGAGGGACTAAAATTGACCAAAAAGCCCTTGATGGGTATATTAGGCAAACGACCCATATGGGTTGTTTGGAAACTTGCATTATGATTAGGAGATATAAGTAGATGCCTTGAATGTAGAATTATGAGGTGTGAAAGGAAAAAGAACAAGATTTAGACTAAAGTGCTTAATACTCTCTAAATGGGTCAAAATGGTTTTATGTGCATACATAATTCATAAAAAAGTATGAACCTAGACTAGGGTTGAGTGTTAAATACATTAGTGTATGTATTTTGAATGTTTAAGGATCGAGTTAGTGGTTTTAAACACAAACGGGTCAAAATGTTAATTTTGACCAATAAGCCGAATACTTAGAAATCCAGAATTTTATTAGTTTGAATGTCGGATTTTAACTCCATAAGGTGGAGAATCAAATTACAATCATGTAGGAAGAAACGGTAGGTCAAACGGACAAGCGGTTGGTAAGATACGAAAGTTTTCGTGTCAAAAACAGAAAAATGGGATGGTCTGATACAGGGGCCACCGTAACTTACGTTGGACATCGTAAGTTACGGTGGGGGCTGAAGGCTTACGGCAATTACCCCCTGAGTTACGGTGGGGGTATTTTATATCAGGGGCCACCGTAACTTACGGTGGCCACCGTAAGTTACGGTGGAGGCAATTTTCAAGTCTTTGTTTCGGGGACAAAGATATCAAAGTTGGAATTTCCTAATTTCCTTGTTTATTTCGATTAATTGACCAAATCTTCCTTGTTGTACTAGTTACTTAATTATCAAAACTGACTTTTAAGTTAGTTTTGATCAGAGGAAAATGTCGAGAGTCCCGGATGAAGATCGAGCATCGAGCAAGAACTGAACACACGTTAAATGAAGCTTCCGCAATGTTGTTTCGTCGTATTCTAAAACGGCGAATTAAACCACATTATGTTGTTCTACTTTAAAATTGTAAAAGTTTTTAATAAACCAGTATTTTAGCATGAACAATTAAATATAAATACTATGTAATTGCGATTTATTTAATGAAAATCTCAAAATAAAAATATGGCTGTTACAAGTTGGTATCAGAGCCTTGGTTTAAGAGATTCAAGTATGGTGGGAAAACCATGCTTGGACTTAAACCTTATGCTCTTGGTAAAGATTGGTGTTCGGTTCGAGGCTTGATCGCAAATCCGGTAAGTACATGTATATCAATGGTTTAGCATGATTAAAGTGTTGAGAACAACACATATTGTTATCGTGTAATACATGTTACACCAATAAAACGATATAGAATAGATATAGTCAACGAAATTACACGCGTTGATGCGTATAGTAGAAAAGCCTCGTATTATAATACGGGCGTCCATTAATGTCGAAATTACTAACTATTGTAAACGTTTTAGATTGAAGGACACTCGCATATGAAGATAGCGAGAGTTTAACAAATCATGGATTTGACAGAGGAACGGTCCAAAGTACGACAAATAGAGCACGCTCACCAAGGACCTAAATCGCGCAACGATTGCGAATAAGTTAATGGCAAGGAGAAGCCCGTTAGGGCAAGCATTACCAGGTGCACATTTTAAATTTAATTGCACAAATAGTAATGTGCAACGAATATGTAGAAATTGAAAGTTGCATATGTGGATTAAAAACTTGGAAAAAACCCGAATAGAAAATATATTCGGGATATTGTTTCCAAGAGAAACAAATAGAGGCATTACTTACATAGGGCGTGATGTGAAAACTATAAAAAGGTCATGCGTGTCATGTGTTAACCGCTTACTCTGGCCAAGTAAGTAGTGGCATATGATACCATGAACTTCTTATAGCGGACACATTTACATCCAATGTAGTAAGGACGGGGTGAATGGGACAAATTAAAAAAAAAGTACCCAAATGAAACAAATGAACAAAATAGTTGATAATAATGTAAACGCACAGCCCGGTGACGGAAGCGTATTACATTAGAATAATGAGCCCGAGAGAAGGGACAAGGATTAATGTAAATGATGATATAAATGAATGATCAAAAGAAAATTCACGAAAATAAGTCATCTTGGACGAAAGGGCCATGGTGAACAAAATGGGCAAGTAAAACCAAAGTATAGATGATCCGCCGGGTCATAAAAACAAAGGTGTGGCCCACACGAAAAAGATAATCAAGGTTGTTAACTTTAGTCGTAGTAAAGAAAGGATAACGAAGATAATCATCACTCAAAATTAATAAGGCCGCCAATGGTGGTCACGTAAAGAATAAAAGACATGGTCGAATGAAAGCGACGGATTTCGCTAAGATGACCAAGTAAATCGAAACAAAGTCTTAATGCATACCGGAAGGGGGTGCAATGATAACGATTTCGGTAAAACACCCGGTTGATGGGTAAGGAATTAAACGCATGCGTAGACTGAGAAACAGGAACGCGAAATAGAAAGTCAAAAGACTCGGAATATGAGTCATGACTAAAAGATGACAAGAATTTTCGCAAACATAAATTTTGGTAATTACGTTCAACCATTTCAAAGTTAGACGGGTCGAATAAAGAATGAAGTTTGACATTCATAAGTGATGAAAATTCACCCAAAATGAGTCAAACGAGTCAATTAAGGAATAACGCTTAATATAATAGGAAAACGCAAACCGGTGAAACCGGAAAGCTAAAAACAATAAGATAGAAGGACCCGGGTAATGGGTTGTAAAGGAGTATAAGTATGAACCGGGTAACGGTAAGCATTGGACAAACCGGCGTGTAAATGACTTTAGAAGTCGTAAAGTCGGAAAAGATAGTCCGAAGGTAAACAAATGAAACCTTAGACTACGGTCAAGGTCAACTAAGGTTCAAAAGCAAAATTAAATGATTCCAAACATAACAAAGGATGCTTTAAAGCTATATATGTATAAATAGACAATTGAATAAAGACTAGAATAAAATATGATCTACGGGATCATCATAACCTACGGGATATTAATTAGTGTAAAGGTCTACGGGGCCAAAATGACCCACGGGTCATGAATTGAAGCAAAGGAATCATAAGGGCCTCGTCTTAAAGAGATGAAAGCTTAAGGAAATAGCCTACGAGGTTAAGTGAAGGAACCTACGGGTCAATATTGTAAGGTGAGGGAACTTGTTACGATTCCCCGCGTAAAAAGAGAACGGAAAACAATAAATTATGGGCTGTCAATTTCCTTGATATGAGTAATTGACATAGTTAAAGAGAAAAAAAAAACGTTAGACTAAAATTCACATTTAGTAAGAAATAACATTTTTACAAATATAAATTCTGATAGGAAATTGAATAGTAAGCATGAAAAATTCAAGTCTTGACGCTGATAGGCGCAAGATGATATATTCGAAAAGTGATGATTTCGAAAATGAAAGGTTGATATGAATTAAACATGATGCGACACGATCACGGTTAAGAAAAGTAATGTGAAGTAGAATCGTATTATAACCAAGCGAGCGGTAAAAAGTAACTAGACTAATAAGTCTAGTTAGTGAGACCGGTGAAGGTCAGCAATTCAAATCAAGAAATTTGGTTGGCTTGTAAGCGGTGGATTTGGTATAACTGAACCGAATAAATAAATTTGAAAACAAAAGAATTTGTTGCTAAAAGTGAAAGAATTCACTAAAGACCTTTAAACGGGTTAAAGTAACGGATTCATAAATAATTCGATAGTATATGAAAGCGATGAATATCGCTAAGTTAACTAAATTAGTGGAAATAACGAGATTACGTTATTTCAAGTTGCACTATGTCGTATGAGATACGTACACAATTAGTAACCAAAAAGATGTTACCATACTTTTCTGGTAATACTAACAATTGGTTAAAAGTATAAGTAATGTTTAAAAGATTTCCCGGATCAAATACATTGAGTTTAAACTCAATGAATTATGTAAGAAAAGGTTTCGAGGACGAAACCTCTTTAAGGGGGTAGACTTGTAACACCCCGAAAACGGGTTTGGTAATCAAACCACGTTAATACTACAGGACGGGTAAAATACAGTAAGTGGTAAAACTTACCCGGTAAATTTTAGGATTTAAATAAATCAATCTAATATATATTAAGAGGATGAGAAATACTTTGAGAAAGCAAAGTATATATAAAAGGCCCGAGATTTAACGGGACTTAAAATAAAATGGGTTGTGAATAAGATAAAGTAACTAGGAAATAAATAACCTAGTGCAAATCTTGTAATTAAATGAAAGAAGTTAGTTTGATGTGCATTAGTCTAAAAAGATAAACTAAACAGGCTGATTTTGTATAAATGGCCAAACTTGATTTTTATAAAAATAAAACAAATCAAACACACACACACATCAGTGTGTGCGTGCATGGGAGCGACCAGGAGAGGGGAAGAAACCCCAAACCCTTATTTCATCTAATTTGACTAATTGAAGGGTGAATTGGGCATGTAATCACTGCATGAATCAAAAATCTTGATCACTTACACTTGTCTAACACTAGGTAAGTTGCAATTTCAGATTTGGTGATGTTTGATTTTTGGGTAAAGTTTAATTAGTAGAAATTCTTGAATGATTGAGTAATGTTATGATTCAAGGACGTGTGATTAAAGTGTAGGATCATAAACTTAACTGAAATCATGTGAAAAGATTAATAAATTGTGTGTTAATGTAGCTATGTGCCATATCATGAAGTGGGTTTCTATCTAGAATGAGAAACCCCAACATATTGTATGAGCTATGTGAGTAATAATCCAGGTTGATTGAACTAGTATGATGGTATGGGCTGTGATGAGCAATGAAGCTTGAATAAAAATGAAATTCTTGGATTTACCAAGGTTTAATTGAATAAAATTGGCTAATTAAGTAGTACGCACATAAGGTGCTCGACAAAATGCCTAAAAGACGTTGATAGATACTAATTGTAGTGTTTGGCAAAGTAACAAGCTTTAGTTATGAGCCAGAAGGTTTTAATGATAATTGGCTTGTATATTTTAGGCAACACAAACGAGGCATCGGGAAGTCAAGCCGGTGCGGACGCTCGTTTGAAGGGAAAGCTTTGAGGTAAGTGGCTTGTCACCCCGTTACATTTATATAGACAAGCTTAGTCTAAATACGTGTAATGTTGATGTAACGAAAATGGTTGTGTTTGAAATGTTATTGAAGTGATGAAACTCACTCGACAACCAAATAAGTCAAATTGATAGCTAAAATAAAAGTGGTTAAAATGAAGACACCATTTGGTAAAAAAAAATATTATAATGGGTCGAACAATTTAAGAAAATGCTTTTATTTTCTTTAGTAGTAAGAACTCACGGTGCGAACAGGAATAGGTTCAAAAAGACATGATAGTATTAATATACCATCATACGTTGATAAATGGTCATATCGACTAAATGGGTCAAATGGGATGATAACACCATTTGACAATAATAACTGACGACTACTTGTTGAGTTTTGTGATTTCAGGAAATAACATATGTTGCGTTGCTCTAATTAGAGAATTTAAAGCAAGAGGTATGTAACCGGCTCAATGCTATGACCCGAGCCAGGTACCTACAGTTAGAATTAAAATTCAGAGTGGTAATGTGGTCAATTAATTAGTAGAAGTCCTTCGTCGTAAATTGAGGGACTAAAATTGACCAAAAAGCCCTTGATGGGTATATTAGGCAAACGACCCATATGGGTTGTTTGGAAACTTTCATTATGATTAGGAGATATAAGTAGATGCCTTGAATGTAGAATTATGAGGTGTGAAAGGAAAAAGAACAAGATTTAGACTAAAGTGCTTAATACTCTCTAAATGGGTCAAAATGGTTTTATGTGCATACATAATTCAGAAAAAAAGTATGAACCTAGACTAGGGTTGAGTGTTAAATACATTAGTGTATGTATTTTGAATGTTTAAGGATCGAGTTAGTGGTTTTAAACACAAACGGGTCAAAATGTTAATTTTGAGCAATAAGCCGAATACTTAGAAATCCAGAATTTTATTAGTTTGAATGTCGGATTTTAACTCCATAAGGTGGAGAATCAAATTACAATCATGTAGGAAGAAACGGTAGGTCAAACGGACAAGCGGTTGGTAAGATACGAAAGTTTTCGTGTGAAAAACGAAAAAATGGGATGGTCTGATACAGGGGCCACCGTAACTTACGGTGGACACCGTAAGTTACGGTGGGGGCTGAAGGCTTACGGCAATTACCCCCTGAGTTACGGTGGGGGTATTCTATATCAGGGGCCACCGTAACTTACGATGCCCACCGTAAGTTACGGTGGAGGCAATTTTCAAGTCTTTGTTTCGGGGACAAAGATATCAAAGTTGGAATTTCCTAATTTCCTTGTTTATTTCGATTAATTGACCAAATATTCCTTGTTGTACTAGTTACTTAATTATCAAAACTGACTTTTAAGTTGGTTTTGATCACAGGAAAATGTCGAGAGTCCCGGATGAAGATCGAGCATCGAGCAAGAACCGAACACACGTTAAATGAAGCTTCCGCAATGTTGTTTCGTCGTATTCTAAAACGGCGAATTAAACCACATTATGTTGTTCTATTTTAAAATTGTAAAAGTTTTTAATAAACCAGTATTTTAGCATGAACAATTAAATATAAATATTATGTAATTGCGATTTATTTAATGAAAATCTCAAAATAAAATTATGGCTGTTACACGAACCGAACCGATTCGTGCACACCCCTAGCGGCTGCGGTGGTGGGATCTTGTCGTCAACGACGTGATCAGCCGGAGGCGAACCAGCGCGGAGGCAGAGGCTGAGCCTGATCCTGATCCTCGGGCTCATCCAGACCCAGACCCAAAGCCTGTCGCTGTGCCTGCCGAGTCGCCTCCTGAACAGCAGGAGGCGCTAGTATCCCGTCCCTAATCTCAATAACTTATGGGATCACCTCCAGCAACACCTCGGGCACCCAAACCTGGTAATCAGGCGTCCGAGAATGGAGGCTGATCCCGTGAAGTGTGTGCGTCAAACGCATGCTGGATACTGACGCCCGGCCTAATCTAGTCGACGGAATGCCCGGGGACAGCAGCGGGTCACTCCCGGGCACGATCCCTAAAGAGCGCACGATCGCTGTAATGTAGGACCCGCCGAAGAGCCTACCGCGCTCCTGCCTATGATAAGCGGTAGCAAAGTACTCAGCCAGGCACGCAGTGAGCGCGCACGGATGAGACCGCAACAGACAGTAGAGAAAGAAAAGGTCACCCATGTTGACCTTGTCCCAGGTGTTATACCGGGGCACGATCGATGACCCAATGATGCATTGGAGGTATCTGTACAGGGGGTCTCTGATGGCGGTTGCCTTTTGCGAGGATTACCCAAAGGGAACCCTCGCAATAGCTATCCAGAAACTAATAAGGGTCTGTCTGTCTAAGGCTCTAACCCCCTACGTATAAACATCTGTATCAAGCTTGGCCTTAGTGTACAAACCTAAACGGAAGACAAATTCCCACAGGCTCATCCCAAACTCCTGCCTTGCCAGACGAAAAGTGATATCGTGCACGACATGGTCCGGGTCCTCCACGTAATCCTCCGGATGCGGATCATATATGAATGTGGAAATGAAATCGACTGTAATCTCACGATACGAGTCCTGCAACTCAGTCTGGAATAAGCGCGCAAACGGGGTATCCAACCCAACAATCTCCCTCGCCCTTGCAACCTCCTCAACTGTCTCCAAAAGCTCCCAATCAATCCCGACATGCCCCCTATCTCCATGGTGCGCAACTTCGCGCACCTCTCATGCCTGTCTGACCCCATCGGGAATGCTAGGTACACGTGACCGTGTAGTGGATCAACTGTGACCGGCTCCTCATCAAGCTCCGCGTCCAGGTCGAAATCCATATCTGTGTGTTAAAAAATACAAATTTAAAAACAATTTTTAAATACAATTTTCAAAAACAATTTAATAACAAATTTAAATACAATTTTATAACAAATTTAAAATATTATATATTTAGAACTTCTTACGGATGACTTCGACTTAATAAAAAAATATTATATATTTACGACCGGTTACGTTTTGACGCTCATTACGGACCTACGCTCCTTATGGACCTACACGCGTTACGGACGACTTTGACTTAATAAAAAATATTATATATTTATGACTTGTTATGTTTCGAGGCTCGTTACGGACCTACGCGCCTTACGGACGACTTCGACTAAATAATAAAACTATTATGTATTTACGACTTGTTACGGACCTACGCTCATTACGGACCTATGCGCGTTACGGACGAATTCGACTTAATAAAAAAATATTATATATTTACGACTTGTTACGTTTCGAAGCTCGTTACAGACCTACACGCGTTACGGATGACTTCGACTAAATAATAAACTATTATGTATTTACGACTTGTTACGGATTCGACGCTCGTTACGGACCTACGCGCGTTACGGACGACTTTGACTAAATAATAAAAACATTATATATTTACGACTTATTACGGAATCGACGCTCGTTACGGACCTACGCGCGTTACGGACGACTTCTACTAAATAATAAAAATATTATATATTTATGACTTATTACGGATTCGACGCTCGTTACAGACCTATGCTAGTTATGGACGACTTCGACTAATAATAAAAATATTATATATTTACGACTTGTTGCGGATTCGACGCTCGTTACGGACCTACGTGCGTTACGGACGACTTCGACTAAAAATAAAAATATTATGTATTTAGAACTTGTTACGGAATCGACGCGCGTTACGTACCTACGCTAGTTACGGGCGACTTCGACTAATAATAAAAATATTATATATTTACGATTTGTTACGTTTCGACGCTCGTTACGGACCTACGCGCGTTACAGACGACTTCGACTAAATAAAAAATATTATATATTTACGACTTGTTACGTTTCGAGGCTCGTTACGGACTTATGCGATTTACGGACGACTTCGAGTAATAATAAAAATATTATATATTTACGACTTGTTACGTTCGACGCTCGTTACGGACCTACGCGCATTACGGGCGACTTCGACTAAATAAAATATTATTATATATTTACGACTTGTTACGTTTCGAGGCTCGTTACGGACCTACACGCGTTACGGACGACTTCAACTAAACAAAAAAACTATTATATATTTACGACTTGTTACGTTTCGACGCTCGTTGCGGAGCTAAGCGCGTACGGACGACTTCGACTAAATAATAAAAATATTATATATTTACGACTTGTTACGGATTCGACGCTCGTTACGGACCTACGCGTGTTACGGACGACTTCGACTAAAAATAAAAATATTATATATTTAGAACTTGTTACAGAATCGACACACGTTACGGACCTACGCTAGTTACGGACGACTTCGACTAATAATAAAAATATTATATATATGCGACTTGTTATGGATTTGACGCTAGTTACGGACCTACGCGCGTTACGGACGACTTGGCCTAAAAATAAAAATATTATATATTTAGAACTTGTAACGGAATCAACGTGGGTTACGGACCTACCTAGTTACAGACGACTTCGACTAATAATAAAAAATATTATATATTTACGACTTGTTACAGATTCAACGCTCGTTACGGACTTAAGAACGTTACGGACGATTTCGACTAAAAATAAAAACATTATATATATAGAACTTGTTACGGAATCGACGCGCGTTACAGGCCTACGCTAGTTACGGATGACTTCGACTAATAATAAAAATATTATATATTTATGACTTGTTGCGGATTCGATGCTTGTTACAGAACTACGCACGTTACGGACGACTTCGACTAAATAATAAAAATATTATATATTTACAACCGGTTATGTTTCAACGCTCGTTACGGGCCTACGCGGGTTACGGATTCGACATTGTATATTCTTAAGAACAAATTTGTATTTTAAAAAGGAAAAAAAGGGCAAAGTGCCGCACTTTGGGCTAAGCCTGGCGCTTTGCCCCCTCTGTTCTTCAAAAAAAAACCCACCAGCAGAACTCCCCAACCCAATAAGCAATCAAAACTCAACATTTCTGAAATTAATGAAGTGTAAGTGATTGGGGACTAGTAATCTAACCTTATAGAAGTCGAATATATGAAAATGGTCTTGAATCGAGGTCTCGGAGGGTCGACTGTGTGATTTCGCACCTTATGTGTGTGTGTTTGGGTGAGTTTAAACCAAAGTTGCATGCTTTGGTGTTATACGTTCAAACCAAAGCGTCCCGCTTGGCCAAAGTGGGGTATTTTAGGGGGTTTTTATTAAAAAAAATCATTTTAATTCAAAAATGCACCTATACTTGTCGTATCGTGACGTATTTTGCCATTACAAGTCATTTTATGAAGTTTATGGTCTATACGACTTGTTTCGGATAAGTTCGGTCATATGTATGGCCGTATTCCATGATTTCGTGTGATTCTATTTTGATTTCACTTGTAGTCCAACGTGTCGTGTTGTATGTATACACGTCCTACCAGATCAATATTTGATGTATTTTGTCATTAAATGTCGTATTATGACGTTTATCGTCACTATTGTTCTGTACTATCGCGTAATTTGGTTGTACGGGCCGTGTCGGTGACATTCGGTATCGTGACGTTTACCGTCTGTAAGTGTCGTATTATTGCCTAGATTTTCTGTAAGTGTCGTATTAGTGCGTAGATTGTTTGCTATGGCGTATTATGTCTCCATTGTTTGTATTATGGTGTATTTTGGCCGTATGGGTCGTGTGGGTGAGATTTGGGCGGGCATGACACTTGATAGAAGCGCGTCTTTTTAACAATAACAATCACAAAAACACTTTTGGATTATAACTAATTTAATAGGATTACAATTTTACATACTTAACCTATATCTTGAACATCTGGGAAAAGATTAAGGTCAACGGGTGGGTACATTAGCCTTCGATATGCGTCGATTCGATCCTTGTATAAGTTATGCCAGGCTGCGGCACTCTCTGTTCTTTTCAAAGTCCAAAGATAGTTCGGGGGGAGGCATTGGAGAGGATTCTTCAAGCTTTACGTGGATGAAATGTCCACCGTCGACGAACACAACCGCAACCACTTAATGAGGCTCCTCAGCTTCATCCGGACCGCCCAACAGAGGGAAAATTGCGTGGCTGCCACGAATGTCCAATGTCTGAACAATCACACCATATCTTTGAGCAATAATAAATCCCGTCTCAGGCATCGCCATATAATTTTTTGGCTATGCTCTACCCACTCCCTGAAAACTTGTCATGTTGAACAACTCATCATAATGTCCTAGGTTTTCTGGATCGAATGCCTCCAAATACCCTCTTTCATATGCAACTCCATTAAAAGTTGTCTCCGGATAGACAAATACTTTGTTTGTTTCTGTCCTAACCCCACAGCTATCGATCGAAACCCACAGTAACCATCTGGTTTCACATCCTTTATTTTTGAGATGTATAGGTGAAACACTTTTGGAATTTGACATCTATAGTTCCCGATAGCTATGTCTGACTTAGGACCCAACGTGATATTTGGGAAATCGAGGTAAAGGTTAAGCGGTTGTTGTTTTTTGTCTTCGAGAGTCTTGGGATGATACGTACGCGCTGTGATGAGGAAGATTGTATGAGGCGTCGAACCCACTTTCTTCGGACGGTATATACGAGCTTTTTCTTGCAGCTTTTGCCATCCTTTGTTCTTGCGTCTTCAATGTTGGACGACCACGAGGGTTCATTTGAACAACATGAGGTTTTTTGGTATTGTTTCCTGTCATGATGATTTTTTTTTTAATTTCTAAGTAGTTTTTTTTTCACTTGAGGAGGTGTTGGATTGATTTGTTGTTTAAGTTTTTAAAATTCCGCGTCTACATCGATATCTATCCTACTCCTTGCTGGCTTGAAGTCAAGCTTCTTCCAGAACATGTCTATCAAATTGATTCAAATTTCCCCCCTATGAACGAAAACATATGGTAGTAAATTAGGTAGTGAAATCATAATAGCCAAGAGTCAATATGTAAACATACCGTTTTTTTCTAACTATTCTAAACGACAAGCACATGGGAAACCACAACTAGTAAAAAGCTGGCAACCACAAGTTTCACCGGAGGTTCTCAACCCGTCTTCCTTACGTCATAGCTCGAAAGCTATAAGCTCAATAGCATATATTGAAACCTTTTGAAGTATATTTGCAAGCATGGGGTGAACCTTGTGGTGGTTCATTACTTTTCTAAGACTTGTTACAAAACCTCTTTTAATCTCCGTATATTGTTTCTCAACAATATGATCAACAAACCCCACAAGTTTAACCAGCGTGTTGCGATGACTTGGAAGGTGACTTTTTAGCAATGCATGCATGCCCTCAACTCTGTTGGTTGTAGTCTGGTGAAAGTTAAGTGTCTTGTAAGTCCATGTAGCTACAAACTTTTCATAGTACGGATCCAACCATGATTTCTTCATATACTCAAAAACCTCTAAAAATATAACCATAACTTGTTAGGTATGTATCTACGTATGTATGTATGTATGTATGTATGTATGTATGTATGTATGTATGTATGTATGTATGTATGTATGTATGTATGTATGTATGTATGTATGTATGTATGTATGTATGTATGTATGTATGTATGTATGTATGTATGTATGTATGTATGTATGTATGTATGTATGTATGTATGTATGTATGTATGTATGTATGTATGTATGTATGTATGTATGTATGTATGTATGTATGTATGTATGTAAAAAAGTATTTAAATAATTATGTAAGAAATACTCACATCCACGACCAACTTATTTCAACGGTGCTTCAAGGTTTGCCAAATTCTACATGTATATTTTGTAACAACTCACATCAAAAGTCATATTTATTAATTTAATTTGTCCAATAGAAAACCCTAATTGAGACACCCAAGTGATTCTGCGCAAACCCTAAAATTTTCAGAACAATCAGAATCAGGATCAGGGCCCCTAAAACTCAGGGGGGTAAACCCTAGTCACGATTATCTTCAAATATCGTTGTCAAAATTGAAATTTGTGAATCTGTCAACTCAGCAGGCCTAGTCCCACACGTGGCAACCCTATGAACATTAGGTGTCCCTTACGGACCGTAAGGGATAAGTCTTACGGTCCGTAAGCCTGACAAAATTTCGGCTATAAATAGCAGACATTGGCACTTGATATTCTGCGTACGTTCGACGAAGAAATTCATTTTAGGCACTGAATTACGTTCTGTTTACCACAACTAACACACACGGATCACTAATCGACGCCACAATACAGGGTAATAACTCGATCGCTGCTACGATTCAATGTCCGATCGATTAAACTATCCAATGGATGTTTAAGTGCTGCCCACATTAGGGTTTATGCTTTGTCATTCATCGTTAATTCGGTGGATTTTTTTTAAGTATCGCACTTTGTCATTCGATGTGAGGGTTTGATCTCGTGAGTTATCGTAAATGCTGTATTAAGTTACTGACCGAATTGTGTGCCTGTTATTAATTTAGGTTAAAAGGCTAATCAGTAGGCTAGACTCTGCTCAAAATTAAATCTGCAATGTGAGTCATTCTCTTTTTATCAACTATTTTACAATACCTCAAATTATTTTCAAAAGTTATAATTACAGGGACTAAGTCGTGGATATCTTGAATCACTGGCTAGTGGGGTATTGTGCACATTACTAATTTTCTCCCAGTTAGGTTCATTGACCTACTAGGGATAATCATCACTATTTAGGTTCATTGACCTAATAGTGATATGACCATCGTCACCATTGTGACATGTCACCATTGTGACACAGCGCCAAATAAAAATAAGATAGAAGCCATTGTAATCGCTCTTATACTGTAATTAATAACTATGCATCAATTTATGTAAATAGAATGATTCACTCAGTATTTCCCGCTGACAAAACCTTTTTCAAACATGTTTCAGGTGATCTGTTATGATCCAGGAAAAGTGTTGTGAAGCACTACAAGCTTAAGGAAGTGGCTCAGAATAAAATAAAGAAACATGTTTTGTAAAATAAAAGATTTCTTCGTGAAATCAAATGATTGTAAATTACCGGGGTTTTATCCCGAGTTGTGAAATAAAATAATCGGGAAATATTTCAGTTTTTAAAATATCCTGATAATAAACTTCCGCTGTTAAACTCAATTAATTAAATACCACGGAATTTCTGTCCCGCGGCTCCTGAAACGGGTCAAACCGGGTCGGGGGCCGTGACAGAAAAAGGTGGTATCAGAACCACTGATCGAGCCACTGATTTAAGCCAATTAAGTATTTAGAAAATACTTAATTTTTATTAATTGCTATTTTGTGATTATGTGTTTTATTATCTGACTAATTGTGTACAGTATGGGCAGATCTTTATATGCTAACCAATGTAGCAATTAATGCAAATCCTTAAATAATTTGACCCAAGTTTTAGCATCTTTATTATCTACAGTCTAGAAACCTTATTCAGTAAATAAATAAATTTACAAATAAAACCTAGTGTGTTTTAATTTTCAGTTGTTTTGTAGTTACACAGTCTGGAATAATATTTAAAGGTTTTCTATAAAAAAAATTTATAATTAGTAATGGTGTGTATTTTGCTAAACAGCATGAGTGACTTGTCTGACGCCCTTCAGAATTTAAATCTCTATCCGGTAAGAATAGAGATTTCCAGAGATTTCAATAGGTATATACCAGACATAGAAGAACCTATAGAATTCAATGCTTTACCTCTCGAGAAGCCCAAGCCTAAGAAAATGGAAATTGGGGAAAGCTCTAGGCAAATTGAGGGGTTACCATCTCAGGAAGAGCTAGATTTTATATTGACAAGCTATAATACTATTAAGCCTGTTAATGAAAATGTTTTTATTCACTCTCTTGAAACACAACTACCAATGAACTTAGAACCAGCTATTCCAAACCCTTCAATCCACTCACAAATAGACGAATGGTTGACTAATGAAATACAGTTCCAAAACAATCCCTATAAGCTTTTTCCTCAGTTCGATCCAGAACCTTTACTAAATCCACCAATGAGTAACGAGAATATGGCTGAACTCCACCACTTTGACAAAGAACTAATGGATGTTGGGAATAGGATCCAAGAGATTGGGGGACAGATCTCCTGGAAATATGATGAGAGGGAACGCCGTTACTAGAATATCATCTGACAAAGGATAGGGGATTTATGGAACTGTGGTTGTGTAATAGTAATAGTAAAAATCAGTCTGTAAAATAACTACAAATAAAACTTTGTAAGATAATAGTGTGTATTGATGCATACTATAAAATATAAAAATGGGAATTGAGAAATCAATAGTTTTGGCTATATGTGTATTGTGAAATTGGTATGATGATTTTGTGTGTAATCTTTATTTATTTGATACTAATAAAATTAATTATCAGATGGAAAACGCTAATAATGAACTAGTTAATGAGGTTAATCAATCTGAGCAACAACCGGGGGATCAATATATGACTAGGCAGGATATAGAAAATATCGTTGCTCAAGGGATAGCCAACGCTATTCCAGCAATCGTTGCTGCTGTTAAAAATCCAATCGAACCGCAACAAATCGTTCCTAGCAAACATATTTCTGAAGATAACTTCAGTAATAGCGTAAACGGAGGCAATAATCGTACTAATCATGAGAATGAACCATGGCAAGCTCCTCCCCCTAAGAAAATGAAAGCTGCAACGTCGGGTTGCACTTACAAAGAATTTCTTGCTTGTAAACCCACTGGGTTTGCAGGCAATGAAGGAGCTACTGCGGCACTGCGTTGGTTAGAGAAAACCGAGGCAGTAATTGCCATAACTAAATGTGCTCAGGATGATCAGGTCATGTACGCGTCAAACCTTTTCAAAGAAGGGACGCTAGAATGGTGGAATACAGTGTTACAAGCAAAAGGAAGAAGGATGGCGTATGCTATGAACTTGGAAGAATTTAAGAGCTTTGTAGAAAGAAAATTCTGTCCCGAGTATGAAAAAGAACAAATGACAAATAAGTTTCTAACCCACCGGATGGTGGATGTAGATTGTCGAGGGTATACTTCGACATTCTTCGAGTATGCTCGAGTAGTACCAACCCTGGCTTCGCCAGAGCCGGTACTTATTTCTCGTTTTATTTGGGGATTGATTACCGAAATCCGTAATATCGTCAAGGCTGCGAAACCTCGCACGATTGATGATGCGGTGGATTTAGCCAATACTCTGACTGACGAACTAGTACGGACAAGAGAAGAAAATAGAAGGAAGGAAGTAGCCCAAAAGATTACCCAAGGATTCCGTCCGGGTAACCATAATAATTTCAAGAAAGGAGGGAATGGGCAATCTTCCACTAGCCCATTTTGCAATTCTTGCAAAAGGAATCATTTTGGAAGATGCAAAGGATATTGCAATTTTTGCAAAATTCCGGGGCATCAAGAAGAAAACTGCAGGAGGAAGAAATTTTCAGTCTGCTACAACTGTGGAGAAGCTGGACATCTTAGGCCAGATTGTCCAAAACTGAACAAACCATCTGACAATAAAGCCAAACCTGCAGAAGGAGCAAAAAGGAATGTAAGAGCCTTTCAACTGACTGCTCAGGAAGCAGAGATCATTCCAGATGTGATAGCTCGTACGTTCTTAGTTCACAACGTTTTATTTGACTCTGGTGCAAACCAAAGTTTTATAAATATTTCATTCTGCCAAACTCTTAACTTACCTTTGACCAGTATTAGGCAAATTTCTACAGTAGAAACGGCAGATGGGAATTCAGTTAAAATAAATAAGGTTTGCAAAAAGTAGAAATAGAACTTTTAAGTCATAAATTTTCTGCAACCCCATTATTTATGAAATTAGTTGAATTTGATGTTGTGTTAGGAATGGATTGGTTAGTAAACAACCATGCTCGAATTATCTGTGATAAGAATTCCATAGAAAATTGTGCACCCACTGGAGAAGTAATAATGATTACAGGAGATAAGCCATGTAAACCCATAAAGTTCATATCAGTAATGAAAGTTGCTAAATATGAACGAAAGCAATGAATATTATATATGATTTCAGTAATCATTAATACTAAAGATAAAGAACTTAAGGAAATTTCTGTAGTTTCAGAATACCCAGATGTATTCCCAGAAGAGTTACCAGGGTTACCACCAGATAGGGAGGTAGAATTTAGGATTCATCTAATTCCAGGAACTATACCGATAGCCAAGGCACCTTATCGGTTAGCACCCACAGAAATATTAACACTGAAAAAGCAATTAAATGAATTATTAAGTAAAGGTTTCATACAACCTAGTTTATCCCCGTGGGGGCACCAGTGTTGTTTGTTAAGAAAAAGGATGGTTCGATGAGAATGCGTATTGATTATAGGGAATTGAATAAGGTTACAATTAAGAATCGATACCTATTACCTAGAATTGATGATCTATTCGATCAATTCCAAGGGGATAGATATTTTTCTAAAAACAACTTACGTTCCGGTACAAGAGGGAGACATACCTAAAACTGCTTTCAGGACTAGGTATGGTCATTACGAGTTTATAGTCATGCCCTTTGGGTTAACGAATGCACCTGCAGCATTCATGGACATGATGAATAGGATATGTAAACCGTATTTGGATAAATTTGTAATTGTCTTCATAGACGATATACTTATTTATTCAAAAAGTCAGGACGAACATTGTCAGCACTTGCATGCACTCTTAAATTTGTTAAGAAAAGAAAAGCTTTACGCCAAATTTTCGAAGTGTGAATTTTGGCTAAAGGAAGTGCAATTCTTAGGACACATGGTGAATCACGAGGGGATTCATGTAGATCCTGCTAAGATAGAGGCAATTACCAATTGGAAGGTTCTGCAATCAGCAATGAAAAATTTGGAGTTTTGTAGGTTTAGCTGGATAATATAGACGGTTTATTAAGGATTTTTCCAAGATAGCTATACCATTAACTAAGCTAACCTATAAAACAGTTAAGTTTGAATGGGGACCTAAACAAGAAGAAGCCTTTAAGATCTTAAAGTATAAATTAACAAATGCCTCAATCCTAGCCTTACCAGAAGGAACAGAAGATTTTAAAGTATATTGTGATGTTTCAAAACTAGGATTTGGATGTGTGTTAAAGCAACGCAAAAAGGGTAATTGCGTATGCATCAAGGCAATTGAAAAAGCACGAAGAAAACTATACCACTCATGACTTAGAATTAGGAGCCATAATTTTTCCCTTAAGATTTGGAGACATTATCTGTATGGAAGTAAGTTTACTGTCTATACGGATCATAAGAATTTAAGATATATATTTGGGCAAAAAGAATTAAACATGAGGCAAAGGAGATGGATGAAAATCCTAAGTAACTACGACTGTGATATTCAGTATCACGAAGGAAAGGCTGAAGATGGCTAGAGATCGCCAGAAGAGTTATACAGATAATAGACGAAAGTCGTTGGAGTTTCAAGTTGGAGACAAAATGCTATTAAAAGTATCTCCTTGGAAAGGAGTTGTTAGATTCGGTAAGAAAGGAAAGTTAAGTCCAAGGTATGTAGGACCATTTCCAGTGATCCAACGTATAGGACCAGTTGCTTATCGTTTACAACTACCAGGAGAGTTAGCTAGAGTACATGATGTATTTCATGTATCTAATCTCAAGAAATGTCTATCAGACGAATCTTTGGTAGTACCTTTCCAAGATATAAAGGTAAACGAAAAATTAAAATTTGTAGAGAAACCTCTTCAGATCGAAGATAGAAAGATCAAATTTCTCAATACACAAACGATTAGTGTTAGTTCAAGTAAAGTGGGATTCAAAGATAGGACCCTAATACACTTGGGAACTGGAATCAGAAAAGAAGCGAAAGTATCCTCAATTATTCCAGTAAATCTCGAGGACGAGATTTTTATTAAGGTGAGGAGAATGTAACAACTCTCATCAAAAGTCATATTTATTAATTTAATTTGTCCAATAGAAAACCCTAATTGAGATACCCAAGTGATTCTGCGCAAACCCTAAAATTTTCAGAACAATCAGAATCAGGATCAGGGCCCCTAAAACTCAGGGGGGTAAACCCTAGTCACGATTATCTTCAAATCTCGTTGTCAAAATTGAAATTTGCGAATCTGTCAACTCAGCAGGCCTAGTCCCACACGTGGCAACCCTATGAACATTAGGTGTCCCTTACGGACCGTAAGCTGACAAAATTTCGGCTATAAATAGCAGACATTGGCACTTGATATTCTGCGTACGTTCGACGAAGAAATTCGTTTTAGGCACTGAATTACGTTCTGTTTACCACAATTAACACACACGGATCACTAATCGACGCCACAATACAGGGTAATAACTCGATCGCTGCTACGATTCAATGTCCGATCGATTAAACTATCCAATGGATGTTTAAGTGCTGCCCACAATAGGGTTTATGCTTTGTCATTCGTCGTTAATTCGATGGATGTTTAAGTATCGCACTTTGTCATTCGATGTGAGGGTTTGATCTCGTGAGTTATCGTAAATGCTGTATTAAGTTACTGACCGAATTGTGTGCCAGTTATTAATTTAGGTTAAAAGGCTAATCAGTAGGCTGGACTCTGCTCAAAATTAAATCTGCAATGTGAGTCATTCTCTTTTTATCAACTATTTTACAATACCTCAAATTATTTTCAAAAGTTATAATTACAGGGACTAAGTCGTGGATATCTTGAATCACTGGCTAGTGGGGTATTGTGCACATTACTAATTTTCTCCCAGTTAGGTTCATTTACCTACTAGGGATAATCATCACTATTTAGGTTCATTGACCTAATAGTGTTATGACCATCGTCACCATTGTGACACAGCGCCAGATAAAAATATGATAGAAGCCATTGTAATCGCTCTTATACTGTAATTAATAACTATGCATCAATTTATGTAAATAGAATGATTCACTCAGTATTTCCCGCTGACAAAACCTTTTTCAAACATGTTTCAGGTGATCTGTTATGATCCAGGAAAAGTGTTGTGAAGCACTACAAGCTTAAGGAAGTGGCTCGGAATAAAATAAAGAAACATGTTTTGTAAAATAAAAGATTTCTTCGTGAAATCAAATGATTGTAAATTACTGGGGTTTTATCCCGAGTTGTGAAATAAAATAATCGGGAAATATTTCAGTTTTAAAAAGATCCTGATAATAAACTTCCGTTGTTAAACTCAATTAATTAAATACCACGGGATTTCTGTCCCGCGGCTCCTGAAACGGGTCAAACCGGGTCGGGGGCCGTGACATATTTCCTCTGGGGAAGACTCATACAATGTCGAAAACGAACGAAGAAATTCTTTCCACTCCTTCTTAGTGAATTTCTCCTTGCTGTTCTTATTGATATTTTAATGAATATGGAACCGACAAAGATACTTGTTCGCTTTTAGGAAAACTTGTTCGCATGCGTTCATTAGCGCCAAGTCCTTGTCTATTATGATGACACGCGACTCCATACAGTCCACCAACATAGACTTGATCCTCTCCAACACCCATATGTAGTTTTCTGCCTTCTTTGCATAAATTAACGCATGAGCAACTGAAAATGATTGGTTTGTCGAAGTTATACCTACGACCTGCATAAACGAAAGATTGTACACGTTTGTTTTGTAGGTGGCGTTAATCATGAGCACATGCGGGAACGCACACCACATAGTAAATGAAAGTTTGTGGACAAAGAAGATATCTTCAACTGCGTTCGTGGTCTCATTTTCACGCATGTAATAAGTGAAATCTTTTTTGACAAGAAGGTTTTCGAGTTGTTGCATTGGAGATTCTCCGACCCTCTTTCCGGCATTGATCTTCTGAACAACAATGTGTACATCTTTCGGAATAATCTTTTTATCCGGGTTCTTTTTCGTCAACATACGCCAGATGCTACGATTTGGAATATCTTGCTCTGCCAGCTGCTCAATCAGTCTTTTATCCTCTGAAGAAAGACTTCTTGCATATGCGTGACCCTCCAAGTTTTCAATAGGAGTGTGGTTGTGCCTTGCGTTCGTCACCTCTATCTTGCAAACACTTCCCTTTGCTTCCGTAAACCCTATCAACTCAAACGGGCAACCTGTTTTCTTGCTACCTTTTTTCCTCATTGTAGCTACACTCTTGTACTCCCCACCAAGACTGCATTGAAACCAAACCTTGAAATTACTTCCTCTTTTATTCGACCTTTTAATCACAATGACGTAGCCATTGTCCTTTCTCGTCTTCTGTACATAATCCACCAAGTTATCACATGACGAAAAGGTCCGGTTTGTATCAAAAGAAAATGTAATTGGGTAAGAGCATTCCTCATCCTGCTCACCACCCTCTCCCTGGTCGGGATAGTCTTGCTGTACATAGCTCCGCTCACCACCGTAACCGTGGTCGGGATAGTCTTGCTGTACATAGCTCTGCTCAGCACCGTAACCGTGGTCGGGATAGTTTGGTTGACCGTACGAATATTCAGCCTGAGGATATGGTTCACCCCCGTATCCGTAATCCGAATAGACGTGTTGTGCATACGAGTCGTCCACATGGATATTCAAGTCCAGCTGCACTGTATTTTCACGATAACGAATGCCAGATACAACCTCCTCTTCCCTCGTGTTGGAAGGGATCGGTTTATCGTACCAGGCAGAAATAGCGGTTCCCTCGTAAGAATCTGGAACAACGGACTCCTCAGAGTATTCACCGAAAAGGTAGTTGTTAAGCCACGACATCGTAATCACTGAAAAAATGCTATACTCAACAGAATTTTCACAGTTAAAAAAAAACACCATGGAATATAACCTCTCTTTTTTGAAAACGTAAACAGAATGCATGGTCTGCCTCTTAAATGCATCAGAAATTGGGGTTGAAGCGCCGCCCTTTGGCCAAAGCGCGGCATTTAGGGTAAACGCGTGACACTCTCTGCAACCTCGTAAAGAATAAAACCTCGTATCACTGTCACATCATGTTTTGTTTGCAGAAAAAACCCTAAACTCCATGCTTTAGGGTACAGAATCTGGCCTCGTACCACTGTCACATCAACTTTTGTCTGAAAAGCAACCCTAAACGCCGCGCTTTGATCAAAATGCGACACTCTAAGAGGTGTGAAAATAAGGAATGAGTGTGTGAATATCATGATCCAAATAAAAACACACTAGAATGTCAAAAATAAAAAATAAAATCCAAATAGAATTTAATGCACATCTCTCTTTTAGTCTTTCCTGTTTCTGTCCTTGTTCCCATTACTGACTTTCTTTGTTCATCCCCCTCTTAAACTCCAACCCCCAAACAAAAAAGTTTGCAAAATCTTGACCCAAAAAGTCTCTGAATTTTCAATATCTATCGTTCAATTATCGATAGATTTTCATTCCCCCATTGGGTTTTTCAAGACAAATACCCAGGTAATCAAACCCTGTTCTTGACTTGTATTTTTGTAATCTTGAATTGTATAGTGTTTTATTTGTTTTTCAAGATTTGACTGATTATTTTGAATCTTTTTTCTTTGGGTGTGTTTTTTACCTGAAAATTTTAGTGGGTGGCATTTTTCTTGTATGATTTGTGCTTATTCATGTCAAAGATGGAAAATTTGTTCATATTTTTGTGTCGAATTGTGTTAGGTTTATTAAATTTGTAACAAATTAGTTGAAAAGTCATAGTTTTGACATTTGACTAATTGAGCATGAAAGTTTAGAAATGTGATATTGGTCTGGTTATTTATGACTCTGTTTAACTGTGTGTTGTCTGTTGAATATTGATTATGAGTTGACTTTTTACTAAAAAAGGAGTTTTTAGCTTGGAATCTTGAATCCTTTTGTGGTGGAATTTTGATTAAGTTGACTTTTTGGTGAATGTTTTGATGCCTTTTTGTTTGGCTTCATAGTTAGTGATTGTACTAATTTGCAACAGTTTGATGAGTAGTCATAACATGTTATGTTGCCATTAAGAATGGTGAGATTTTTTTTTCGGTTATGATTGTTTTTAGTAAGAAGCAAGCGGCTATATTGCATGAAAAGCGTTAGATATTACTAAGAGAATGTAGTTTCCTATCGTTTGACTTATGATACGGAATATGATTTACAATATATATATATAGTCGACCTGTTATTACGTAACGCGATATCTTAGATGTAATATGTCCAAAATCGCATTTTTCTACCCGTTTGCGGGTGCTATTTGTCGTTGATCCATACATTTGAGGCCTGCGCGTAGATCCTCGTTTCTTGTCACCATATAAACGGGACCTACGAATACATGCTAATATAACTAAAAGTACAGATACAGCCCAAACAACCAATTGATCACATGTTCACCTATTGTGTTTTTTATTTATTATATAAAAATGGCGGTTGCATATTGTTGGAATATTAAGATTATTAGTCGTTGGTTGATTGTTCATCTTAGAGTAGGACTTGAAATCTCAATGCAATGTCATCTGATAGAATCTTGATGCATAACAACAACGCCAATGGTAATCAGACACAAGCCTCTAGTTCTACAAGACGGTAATCATAACATAACTAAAGTATATTCTTATAATCTTATCCTTGTCGTTGACTTTGTAAAGGATACTTAATGTGTAATCACCGCTCTTTTTACAGGCATGATTCGCACACAGTGAATGATAATACTGAATATTCTTCAGAGGAACAGGTATGCTACAGGAACTTATCCATTTTGCGGTAAAGAACTAGTGTTACTCGTTAACGGAGGGAATATGGCGCGAAACGAGGTTTAGTATTGTGTCGAAATGAATACTTTGTTTCTACCCGTCACAAAGGGCCAAATTTGTCCAAAATTTTTTATTTTTTTGTAAATACATAGTGTGCTAAATATGATTACAAAAATTATGTTATTTTGGCAGTAATCTACTAATCTCAACTTTTTTTAATTAAATGGTATAAGAGGCTATAATTAAAAATACTATTATTTGGAAGGTCACCTGCCCAGCGTATGCTGCGGTTTACGTCAACCCACTGGTCAGCAAGGTAGTGGTGGGGCCATGAGTTTTCCCTAACGGGTTTTCATGATCACATAAATAGAAAAGAAAAAATGGATTTTAGTAATTACAACTTTGACATATTGGCCGGCAACAGTCCTAACTAAATAAATGTTTTGTGACAGTCCCAACTTTTAACCTATTTTCCCTTAGCGATCCCATACTAACGAAAGGTTAACCCAGTTAGTTTTTGCTGATGTGGACTGTTTACGTGGCAAAAAAGTCAAAGTTTTGATGACGTGGTGGACTGCTTATGTGGCAGTCCACGTCAACAGAAACTAATTGGATTAACTTTTAGTTAATGTGGGATCGTTGAGGGAATACAGGTTAAAAGTTGGAATTGTCACAAAACATTTCTTTTGTTGGGACTGTTGTCGGCCAATATGTTAAAGTTGTGATTATTAAAATCCAATTTTCCTAAAAAAAACAATTTGTGTGAAGCTATTTTTTTTTTTGTTTTTTGTCCTGTTTGAGATAAAACACACCCGGATCAACTAATTCATATGTAAGTGGATTGAAAGTGCTAGCTCTGTTACTCTTATATCTTCTCTAATATGTATTTTCACAGGAACGACTTGCACGTGTGAAAGCTCAAAAGGAGGAAATCCGGAATCTTAGAGAACAAATTACTTTTGCAAGTGTCAACGTATGTGTTGTCCTACTCTTTTTTTTTCCTTTGGTATATTTCTTATTTGGTCTCAACTCTCATGCATAGATATGAGTGTTTTACAACTTTGGATTTGGTGATGATATCAGGAACGGAAATTGTGGAATGAAAAATGTACATTGGAAAATAAATTTTCTGAGCTACGATCGGTTTGTCCCATTTTTTTCTTCTTGTTTTTTTTTTTAAATTACAAGCTTATCTTTTGGCTGGTATTTCCTTATGTTTATCTTTAATCTTAAATTTTTATTTAACAATGTTTTTAATCACAATTAGGTCATCGATCATTTATTATTTAAAATAAATTTGGACAAGAATGTGTTTACGGGTCAGTCTAATGTAATCCAGCCAGGTTAATCATACTAATAGCAGCCCGTTTAAACCCGGACCCATTTTGACCCGTTACCCAACCTGCCCATCTTGCCACCTTTGGGCATGCGTTACTTTTTATTATGTGGAATTTTTTATTCGGTGACAGGCTCTCGATGAGAAGCAAAATGAAGTCATTGTGTCTGCTGCCAATGAACTGGCTCATAGAAAAGAAATTCTTGAAATAAATATGAAATTAACCCAAGACTTGAAGGTAAGTTTCGGATTGCGTTATACATTTTCCTTCTGTAGCCTTCAGGTTTGGTATTTATTACATTTTTTGTATATATAATTATGCTCCGTATTTACTTTCATTTTCTTTTTAATATCAGTTAGCTTTTTGACACGTAGTAATGCCGCAGGTTGCTGAAGATGAGAGATATATCTTCGTATCATCCTTGGTTGGGCTATTGGCTGAATACGGCATTTTGCCTCTCGTGACAAATGCTGCAGCTCTATCAGATAGCATAAAGGTATAACATTACCTATTTGCCCATGCCCATGCCCACGCACACTCGTTCGCATTAACACATGCGCAACGCGCGTGTGCACACTCTTACGCACACATACAGATCGGTCGAGTTGGGTTGCCCCACCAACACTGTTTTATCATTTTTCTTAATTTCTATATGATTAATGTATTTAGGTATTATTATTATTATTATTATTATTATTATTATAAAATACCTCTGCTATCAAGATAATAATCTAATCCATATAATGCAAGTTTTAAGAATGTGGATACTCTTTGGGCGACTTTGTACCTGTTTAATAACTCGACCCTTTATATTTATAACTAAGCTTTTATATGCATTGTTAGAAGACATATATTGATATATGTGATGTTTATCTGCATCTTAGCAATGTTTATATTGTTTTAATTCTTAGATCAAACATCTTTCTTGCAGCATTTACATGACCAAATGCAGCAGAAGATCAGTGCATCCCAAGTATGATCACTATCTTAACTATGTTTGTATTGTTTTAATTCCTCATCTCTGATTTTGTAATCTTTATCCAAATTTTCAAACTTATTTTTGGGCAATCATTTTTATTATTTTTGTATTTCTAATTTTTATAATTACTTAGTTTATTTTATTTTATATTCTAGTTATTAATATATTTATTTGTATCTTTATTTATAGGGTTATTGGATTTAAGTAACCTCAACTTTCACCATTTGACCGATAGCACTCCCAACTTACGATTGTACCACGCCACTCCCAACTTTCAACTTATTTTCCTTTGACACTCCCAAACTAACTGAACCTAACCCAGTTAGTTTTTTTTTTGCTGATGTGGCACTTGTGTACTGAGTGACGTGGCATTTTTTAATGACGTGGCATCTTATTTGGTGACATGGTATTTTTGATGACGTGGCATCTGATGTGGCACTTGTTTAGTGACATGGTATAAGTTGAAAGTTGCGAGTGGCGTAGCACAATTCGTAAGTTGGGAGTACTATCGGCCAAAGGGTGAAAGTTGGGGTTATTTAAATCCAATATTCCTTTTTTATTTAGTTATTTTGTGTGTTTATTATTTGATTTTATAAGTTTTCTTGAGCTGGTTGCAACCTCTCTATCCTCTAGGTAGAGGTAAGGTTCACCTCCGTCTCACCCTAGCCAAACCCTACCTATGGGTGGGTCTTTACTGGGTATGTTTGTATGTATTTTTTATAGATTCGTGTAGAAACTTATGTCGCTTATATTGTCATCAGCTATCTCATGTTTGCCTTATTTTTAAAATTCAGGGCCAACATTGGTTTTCACCATCACCCAATAACAATTCGACAGGTGGCAGGCGATTGGAACCAAATTATGAGGTTTCCAAATTAGCACCTGAAAGCAACCATAAAGAAAGGACTAACTTGATGCTCAACGGTCAAATGAGTCATTCGCTGGATAATGATCCACGTGCCCGGTTTCAATCAAGTCTTGTAAGGTTGGCAATGGCATACTGATCTCAAATTTACCATCGATTTCTTACTTTCTTTATTACATAAATTTTGTTATGTTAGTCATGTAAATAATTACTGAATTTCGTTACTTTTTTGGTCAGTCAGAACGCGGAGCGTGCTTATGACTACAATAGGGTGAACAACAGATTTCAAGACCAGGCCGGTGATAATTACACTCAAGCACCGCCCGTCAGTGATGGGGATGGTTCTTATGCTTTAGAAGGTAACAAACGTAATTATTAGAAGTTATTTATAAGTCCCATAAGTATTATGAGTAAAGGTGGCAATTTCAACATGTTTACTTAAAATTTGGTATTTTAGTTTGTGTCAAATGTAAATTTAGAAACCTTAAAACCTCAGAAGTGAAAAGTCGCCAAACATGTTCTTAAAGGCTTATAACCTCCTAAATAGTTTTGTTAAAAAAAATTAGTTCATTATTTTAACTAGAGTAAAATGCCATTTTCGTCCCTGAGGTTTGGCCAGTTTTGCGACTTTCGTCCAAAGGTTTGTTTTTCCGCATCTGGATCCAAAAGGTTTGAAATCTTGCCATTTTCATCCGGCTCATTAACTCCATCCATTTTCTCCGTTAAGTCAGGAGTATTTTCCTCTTTTTACCTGTATTATTTTTAGTTATTTATTTAGTAAGGGTATTTTGACTGCTTGTAAATTATGCTAAATGCTTGTACATAAAGTGAAAAAGACCGAATTGTCCTTTAAGTTTAAAAAAAGACGAAAATACCCCTGACTTAATGGAGAAAAATGGCTGGAGTTAACAAGCCGGATGAAAAAGGCAAGATTTCAAACCTTTTGGATCTAGACGCGGAAAACAAACCTTTGGACGAAAGTCGCAAAACTAGCCAAATTTCAGGGACGAAAATGACATTTTACTCTTTTAACTATATAGTTCTTATAATCTTATTTAATTATTATTTAAAAATTTCAAGGAAATATGGACGGGTCAGCCTGCATTAAAGAATAGCTTGTTTTTTTATCCATTACTCAACCCACCTGTTATATATGCTAACATGTAATATTTTAAACTAGAAGATGGCCCGGGAATAGAGAACTTTCAAATAATTGGAGACGCAAAACCCGGAGGTAAACTTTTAGGTTGCGGGTTTCCCGTGCGTGGGACTTCACTATGCATGTTTAAGGTACAGAAGCTTCTAGATGCAATTACGATATTTATTAAACCTTTACATTATGCAAAGATTGATATTTCATGTATCCGTTTGCTTCTATGTCAGTGGGTTCGTTACTATCAAGATGGCACTGCGGAGTACATCGAGGGTAAGTATTTAAAATCTCATCTATGCCAAAACTTATTCTGGTTTTGACCCGTTACCCAACCCGCCCATTTTGCTACCTTTGGTCTGTTTACGAGTTGTGGCAAAATGTCCTTTCCCAAATGGAATCTTTTGTGTTTAAAATGCCATGAATGATAGCTGTGTTCTTGATCCGTAATATTTTGTACGTCACAGGAGCCACAAATCCAGAATATGTAGTTACAGCCGATGATGTCGATAAATTTATCGCTGTCGAGTGCATACCCATGGATGACCAAAATCGACAGGTACTTTGTAAAAATCTTCTATTCATTGTTTACAATGACTTTTGTTATTATTATCACTTCATTTTGTTCCTAATCAATCCTAAAATTTAAATCTTGTATATCAAACTTAAAATTTAAATCTTGTATTTCTTTTAGCTCGGAAGGATCTATGATACGATATGGTACAATATTGTAGAGTTGTAAACGAGCCGAGCCGAGTCAGGTAGGGCTCGGGCTCGGCCCGTTTACAAACTGAGTCGAGCTGGCTCGGCTCGTTTATCTTAACAAGCTGAAATGTTGAGCTCAAACTTGGCTAGTAAAAAGCTCGAGCCAGCTCGTAATTTTTAAACTTTATGTTTTTTGCACATTAATATAAATAAAAACAAATAATAATATTTTTAATACACACCGTGCGAAAGTTATAAACCATAGAATTTATAATCTGTATATATTAAAATTTGGGTTATGGTTTATATATATATTAAGATTTTGGTTTTAGTTTTAGTTTAAACGAGCCAATGGGGATATTTGCATACTTGTTAATGGTATAACATTCTCGCGAACATTGCTTATGTTTCAACTATTTTGTTTTCAGGGGGAACCAGTGAGACTCTTTGCCAATGACGAAAACGAAATAACGTGGTGTAAGTTTGATTTTTTAACAACGTTCATATTCATAAATTTATTCAACTGATAAAAGTTTGGTACTTTCAAACGTCTTCTTGAACTACTCGTCGGGACAACCTACTACATAAAGAAATCCTTGATGTCAGACGGAAATGAATGGCTACGAAAATTTGAATTTGAAAGTAGCATGTTTGACTTAAATAGTCAAAATATACATCCTTTTCACTTCAACTTTGAGATTGATTGTACTTTATTTCAACAAGATATCATAGTAGTTACTTTTCTTTATTTCTTTTTTGCAGAATGCGCGACACATTTGCAGAACGCATGGCCATCCTTTTGTATCGAATAGGCATTGAATGAATGAAAGAAGGAAGACAAAAGTATGAAACTTAGGAAGACAAAGTCATGAAACTTTTTATAGTTACTTATAGATACTATTATACACTCATTCTTTATAGCAATGAAGTAAAGAAGATTTAAGACTACTTTAGAAGGTTTTGGTTTTTTTATTGGTGGTGAGGGTTGGAACAAGGGTGTGTTTGTTTATGTTGTATTTATTTCTATTTGGTTTTGACTTATGTAAAAAGTCAACGAGCTACTATTACTTTTAGTTTTTTGTGACCGCCGATATTATTTATTATATGAAGAAAACATGAAATTGTTGTGAATGAATAGACTCGGGTCTCATATTATTAGTAATAACTGATGAACATTTCATGCAACTTTTCATCGACATGCAAATCCAAAGCAAGTTCCAATGGCTTTTCTTCTTAGACCCCCGCCAGGGGGCACCGGCCCCTTGAACCACCAGGTTCTAAGGTGTAGCAAATGAGAAGTCTTGTATAATTGTGTATCTAGCAGGTTTGATTTGCTATTCCCTAAAACTGTAGTTAGTGGTGTGGTCTAGAATTTTTGCCAAAATTTGATCAACATTATCAATATATAGTTTTGTAAATGAAATTAAATCGTATCATATTGACTAATATTTGTGCTAAGTTGCCCATGAATTACAAACATAAAAACATTTCATTTCCATTGTGTTTACGGGCAGTTTGGGTTTCGGCCCGGTCCTCCATAGTAAAAGTGGCTACCCCACTTACCATTGCTGTCCGTTTTAACATCATAGCAATTGGGTTGCTCAGAGAAGGTGTTAAGGTCTTTAGGATCCCTTAAACTGTTGGATTCATCCACTATTTGAATATTTCTGAAATAACTTGCTTTACTAAATCCTTCTTGTGGGAACTGACCGCTGCCCATTTGGGTAGTCGTGTGTTGCCCGTCTGAGGCTGTGTTCACCACCTCGCCACCCCACTCTATCAATGATGCACTCTCGGTTAAGTACGAAAAGAGTGTGGCTGGCCAGTATCCTAACACTTTTCCGTTCCCAAATTGCATCCACCAGTTTCCTTCATCCGGATCCTATAAAGTTGTAAAAAAAAAATCAAACTTCCCGGTTACAACGCTTTATAAGGGGACTGAATGTTGGTTCCTTCGTGAACAATTCGACGAGATGTTCGTTTATTTCATTAAACAAAGATGATGGTATAAGTTAAGAAGTACAAATTTGAACTGGAACTAAACAATTTTTTGAAAAGAAAATAACTATTTTCAAGTAAAATTTATCCTATTCTTATATAAATAAGTATAAATAGTTTTACAAAATCATTACCTGGATAAGTCTGATTTGGTTTTACCCGACTAATTTTGACCCAATTTGTATTGACCCGCCTTTTTTTGACTCAACCAATTTGTACCCCCCCGTCAAAAAAAATCTAGATTCGCCACTGCCTACAGTTGCACCTTGTGCCTCAATAGTTGTACACATAACATCTTTGTCTTGTACAATTTCTCTCTCATTAGAATCATAAACTTATAAAAAAAACATTTATTAAGACAAAAATTCCTGACAAGAGGAACAAATGCCAGAGATTCTCACTGCAAACATCCTTTTAAAACAACATTTAAAATAACTCAAATACAAAATTACCATTTTCATCAAACTTTAATACACCATGATGATATATTTTAAATACTATAAGCCAAATGATGAGGAATTTACCTTCCAAATAAGTATAGTTATATCATATTGAGAACCATCAAATTGTGAAATAGGAGATATGCTGCCTCCCAATGCAATCTCATTGTTGGTTTGAATAAACCCTGAGCACAGAAGATTGTAACACCCTGTTGCTTGATATGCATCACTCTGTCCAAAATATTCTAAAATCATTAAATATTTTTTTCAACTAGAATCCTATGTGACTTGTATATCCGGTTAAAATCGCAACAATCGAGTTTAACATTTACAATATGATCAAAACATGTTTGAACTATTTTATATAAACTTACAGTCCAGTAGATGAAGAGCCTTGTGTTATTATCTCCATACAAATCTGGACTCACCTGTTGTTGCAACAACTATGTTAAAAACTTGAAATATGTAGCGTGGTTAATCATTTAGTAGTTTTAATTTGTGGGACGTTGACTCGCCTGCCAACCAGCTTCAATGCTATTGAGATCTGAAGCGAAAGAGCCTCCTAATAACCAAATTTGCGACAAACTAAATTCGTTAGATTGGTGAATCTTCGGGTTCCATACATTCATCGTTGCTTTCGCTCCATAAAACTCCCCTTGAGCATATGCAATCGCGTGCTAAAAATAATAATCCCAACCAACAACATTTGATTATAGTGGCAAATGTTGTTGTAAAGTTGTAATCAAATATATTATAGAGTTAACTGCCATTTTCGTCCCTGTGGTTTGTTCATTTTTGCCATTTCAGGCCAATTTTCACTTCTGCCATTTCAGACCAATTTTCAAAAATTTGATTATATTTTAGGATTCGACACGTAAGGATTGAACCGGCTTACCTGATGGCCGTTTTGATTGATGAGGTCGGGATCAACGGAGTTTAGTTGAGCAAAAGTAGAAGAACTCTTCTTCCCATAACGTTTGACAGAACTCGCTCTTAGTACATCCTCTTTCTTCGTTCTCCTAACGGGGATTGTCCCTTTCGGGCATTTCCCATATGAGTTCCACAACTGAGTCATTGTTTCCTTTTCTGATGATAATTCACCATCTTTTGAAGGATTCATCATAGATGACACTTTAATGTCATTATTATTATTATTTATCCAGTTTGGTTGATAATTCGGCCTCATCTATAATCGTTCGTGAAAAAAAAAACATTAACATAAACGTCTGCTTACACATAAATGCACAAGGAGAAAGGGAAACCGAATCAAACCTTAATGGTATGATTTTTGAGAAACGGATGATCAAAAGCCGGTTGATGTGATACACGAACACAATCGATTATATCACCATCTGGACTCTGATTCACCATAATATGCATGCATACACAAAGCAACAACAAATCTATAAATTAAGATTCTCCACTATTCGTAACTTTTTCTTTTTTCTGTCTAGTTTCTTGCTAGTCGGGTTACTATATAATTTTGAAAAGAAATACATACCTCGATGGATTTAACCGGACGTTTATTTAAACGATTCAAATGCTTCATAATCTCAACTTTTCTACTTCTGCCCACGTAACATAAACTCGCCGCGATTAACATATACAACACCACGAAACGAAAAACCGGCTTCATCTCACTCATTTCTCACTATATCCTGCATAAAACTCAATGAAAACAATATATATCAACTGTACAAACTGTGTAAAAACAAGTGGGAATGTAAGAAAGTATACATACAAATATTGGTTTGTGTGAATATGCAGTTGATTGCGGACTTATGTGTGAATGTGACCATATTGTATATGGAGGATTTTGTTATGAAAACTGACCTAAAATTCAGAGACTTTTTGTTATTATTGGGCTTTGGAGCACTTCTTGAAAAGTCAAAGATTTGTTGTTCATCATGGTGGAAATTTAGAACATATTCTTTTTTTTTGTTGTGGTTTTAATATTAGTTTATTATCAACCAATATGGAAGATAATAAAGTGCCACTTGCCAGTTGCCACCAACCAACTAAAAAGTTATTTTTCTGTCACGTTATTAACAAGCACCGCAAATATTGTTCATGTGATTTTCAGTCTCAAGCTTGTGAAGTCAATTACTCGTTGGTATTGGAGTTGGGTTCAGTGGCGAAGCTTGACCCGAATGACGGGGGGTCGAAAACGTATATACCAAAAAATTTCTATAGAACCGGGGGTCGAAAACGTATATACCCAAAATTTTCTATACGAAAACTGCATATATAACACTACTGAGCGAAAAGTTCGGGGGGTCGGGCGCCCCCTCCGCCCCTTCTGTACTTCGCCCCCGGTTGGGTTGGTTTGACTGGTTTTGACGAAAATTTTGAGTAGAGTCATTGATTACAGTTTCGGAAAACTGTAAATGATGGATGGTTATGTTTTTATAACCGTATAAATTTTAAACCGGCTTACCTGGTCAATTTGCTTATTTTGAACGGTTTGATCGGTTTCAAGGTTTATGCATGTACACCCTAAATAAAAACATAACGCAACAACATTGGTTGGTTGTAAAAAAAATATAACGTGATCAAGTAACGTTCAAGCGATATACGTTTTTGCACACAAAAAAAAAATTGTATATTAACTATAGGTTACAAAGTCACGAAATAATTTTATCAGTATTTGAATAGCTTTTAGATTATATTAATAAACCAACGTATAATAATTAGTTTACATAATAAGAATCAACAAAAATTTAGAAACTAAATAAATTAATTTTTTATTGTTTTATTCATTAAGGGGATAAAGAGAGAGAACGATTGAGATTCACATAGAAAATCTGTTTATTTGGGTGAAAAGTATATCAAAATTTTGTACGTTAGACTGGGAGAGGTGGAGCGATTTCAATATCCGTTACGTGATTGTATAATTTTGTCGGGTTTTTCAGATTGTTGCTGGCCCTTTCTATATTTATATAGAAGCCTCGTCGTTAAAAAAACATAGATAGACTCTGGTTTTCATTGAAATGTGAGTAAAAAATCTAAAATTAGTCTTTTGTTTCGCATATGAAATCGTCATGAGATTTGTCTTTTCTATTGATTTGTGGATTGGATCCAAAACTATTCTTAGTCATTGAAGACGGCCAGACAGACAGGTATCACTCTCCACCTCCAAACTACCGAATTGACAATGCATAAGTAAATACTGAAACTTGTACACATACATATTTATTAGCAAAAGTTTACTCTTAGACTTTAAATGTTTTTAGTTCATGGTTATATAATTTGTATTAGACTTGCTATTTATTTGTTTTTTAGTGAAAAAAAGGACACTTAATCCTATTGTATTGTTCAAGCTCAAGTAACATCAAATCAAGTCATAATTTTCTCTCTTTTTTTCTTAACTTCTCATTTTCATGATCAAGCAACATCTAAGTGCTCACGATGTAGTGGTTGTGGAACCAATTTTCTAAATATATTATTGTTAAAACTATAGTTTTGTCGTGTTTTCAGAATTAAACTGTAATCAAGATGAGCAACCTCGGTTTTTCGTCTCCTCCATGTTACCAAACCTGCTTTCTTCAATCATGGTCTTCTTCGTTTTCTAGAATAATTCTAATAATTATAACTATGTTACGGACTTTGTGTTCTTAGTTACACGCCCATGTAATCGTGGTCTTACAGACAGGGGCGGACCTACCCACAGCCGTGGGTGGGCGGACGCATCCATTGGAAAAAAAATATTAGTGCTAATTTTCGTTGAAAATCCCGACTGCACTCTTTAGATTTTTTTCAACCGCACCCCTTGGAAATTTTTAACCGCACCGTTTAGAAAAGAAAATATTATGAATTTAAAAAATTTATAAAGAATGATTATTATTAAAATATAACATAATTTATATAATTATTCTTGATTTCTTTGACACTTTTAAGTATTTAAACACTTAATCAATGAACCCAATTACCCAAACACTACAATAGTTTAAAAACCCAATGGAATCCATTGTAATTAACCCAACTACCTAAGCCCAAACCCAAAACAAATTTGAAGTTATTAAAAGAGTTAATTACTGTTTTCGTCCCTGAGGTTTGTAAAAAATAACGGTTTCAGTCCATTAGTTTAAAAATTGTCATTTCAGTCCATTAGTTTCATTTTCGTAACCATTTCAGTCCACTAACTTAACTCCATACATTTATTTTGTTAGAGTTAATTACTGTTTTCGTCCCTGAGGTTTGTCAAAAATAACGGTTTTAGTCCATTAGTTTAAAAATTGCGATTTCAGTCCATTAGTTTCATTTTCGTAACCATTTCAGTCCACTAACTTAACTCCATCCATTTATTTTGTTAACTTTGAGTTAACTAACTAATTCAGGGACGGTTTGGGTCAGTTTTAGAAACACAGGGACTTAAGTGTAAACTCTAAAACATTAAAACAAAAAAAATAGTAAATTCCAAAAAATCAAAAAAATTCCAAAAAACCAAACAAATTCCAAAAAATTCTAAAAAATAATAAAAATTCTAAAAAATCATAAAAATTCTAAAAAATCCAAAAAATCCGTTTCGGCGCGAACTGTTTCGAACCCGAACCGTTTCGAGCTGAACCATTTCGACGCGATTGATTCCAAAAAATCCGGTTCGGACGAAAACATTTGTGGGGGTATTTTAGTTTTTTCATAGGATTATAAACGACCAGTTAGTGAGAGGGACTTGATTGATTCCAATTGCCAACCACATGGATTGAAATTGTCGTTTTTTTTTTTTTTCAAATGGGGGGTTGTATGTGAGAACGGGTGTAAACCACAGGGATAGAAATTATACTTTACTGTTAATAGAATAAGTCATGGTCTCTAACCTTCCTACCCTATTAGCATTTAACATTGACGTTGTATTTAGAGCAGCTAGACAACCACAATATTATTGAGGATTCAAGCTTCACTCTTTTTCTACAGTTTTCACAATTCGCTCCTTTTCTTTATTTTCTCTTCACTTGTTAGTAGTTTTAAGATTTAATGTGGTGTGGCGTCAGAATTTTAAGGGGTGCACTCAAGACTTTAACCAAAAATTTCTTTTCAACCCCCCCCCCCCCCCCCCCCCCAAAAAAAAAAAAAAAAAAAAAAACCTTCAAAAGCACAAAATAAAATAAATAACTTCAAATTTCAAAAAAGAAAAAATATTTAGTTCCATTGAGCATTGACCCGTCAGAATTTTAAGGGGTGCACTTGAGACTTTAAGTTTTAACCAAAAATTTCTTTTCAAACCCCCCCCCCCCCCCCCCCCCCCCCCAAAAAAAAAAAAAAAAAAAAAACCCTCAAAAGCACAAAATAAATAACTTCAAATTTCAAAAAAGAAAAAATTTTTAGTTCCATTGAGCATTGACCCGTCAGAATTTTAAGGGGTGCACTTGAGACTTTAAGTTTTAACCAAAAATTTCTTTTCAACCCCCCCCCCCCCCCCCCCATCAAAAAATAAATAAATAAAAAACCCTCAAAAGCACAAAATAAAATAAATAACTTCAAATTTCAAAAAAGAAAAAGGAAAAAATATCTAATTCCATTGAGCTTTCACCTTTTCTTTGTGGAAAACATAAGTTGATCTTCAAGAAAATTTTCTTAAGGGGTTTTTAATCTAATCATATTATACAATTTCAAATAATATCCAATTAATTAAGTAATGAGTTGACCACTTGAATCATTCAACTTCCACCTAGTATTAGTCTACTTATATCATGTTTTGAATATGGTTATTATATTCGTTTCAACTTTTGAAAATGGCTTGCCCTTGATATTGTATTGGCTGCTTTAATAATGATGAATATATGACTCTTGGAAAAGGTTAAGAAGGCTGACTTTGAAGAGATGAATTGTGTAGTGGAAATACAAGAAAACGATTTCTTTCATAAATTACTTTAACATATAAATAACATGTAACTAAGACTCACTAAATCTTTTGTAAGAATTTCTCTCACATAGTAGCTAGTACAACTTTGTGTATAGCAGATACAAAATATCTATACTATAATACAATATAATACATGCAAAGATATATTATAATACAAATAAGGATAATCTTTAAGACTTTAAATAATACAAATTTATTAAATTAACATGATATATGTTATGTGATGGTATCTGTCTTCTCTACCATATTATGTGGGCATCCCTCTAGTCTTTGTGTGTATATTAAGAATCAGGTCTTAGTTTTTAGTATAGATGGAATTATTATTTGATATATAATTCCGTACACTTTATTGTGTGTGTATATAAGAATCTGTTTTTAGTATTAATGGAATTATTATTTTATATATAACTAGGTTAGAACCCCGTGTATTACACGGGTTGAATAAATATAATTTTATATACTAAGTAATAAAATAGTTACATCTTTTAAAAACTCGTGTATTGCACAATTTGAATAAACACATGTCTTACACGAATAATGTAATCATTAACACATTTAGTCATCAAGATGCGTCTTCTAACAAAATGAACTTTGTGGTACTATTTACTTATTGTAATATCTCACTTTATTTTTTATTAGGTTAGAGAGTTGTGTATTACGTGGTTTATAACATTTTACTTTGTTTTTTATTTATTTATTATTAGGTTAGAAACTTACGTATTACCTGATGTTGGATAATTAGCAGAAAAAAAAATAAAAGAAATATTTTAGTAAAAAAAATTAAATATACAAGAGATAAGCTGGATATTAGGATTTAATATTATCATTTCATTGGAGTGTAAAACGGGATAATGGGATCCTTTATTAGAAATAGGATTCTAAATATACCACATGTATAAAAAGTATATATGTTCTAGATGTATTGAATAAATCCTTTTAACGAAACAGTTGATTAAAATAAATATTTTCATTTTAATATGTGATTATCAGTTATCCTTCTCCTTATCATCAATATATAAAAACAATTACAACTACCAAGAGTAAATTGCCATTTTAGTCCCTGGGGTTTGTTTCAAATTGCCATTTTAGTCCAAATAGTTTTTTTTTCTCCTCCGGGTCCCTGACTTTTCCATTTTCTTGTCATTTTGATCGCATTGCCTAACTCAGTTTTAAAATATGGTTATAATCAGAGGTATTTTTGGCATAACTGTTGTGTAGTGATAACCAGGGGTAGTTTACAACATAATTTATAAACCTCATAGAGTTTAATGCCAAAAATGCCCCTGATTATAAACTGCTTTCTACACTAAGTTAGACAATGTGATCAAAATGGCAAGAAAAAGGAAAAGTCAGGGACCCAGAGGAGAAAAAAACTATTTGGACTAAAATGGCAATTTACTCAAACTACCAATTAAATAAAATCTTTATCTTTATGTAAGACCCTAATACGTATTTGACTAAAAGTCGCAGCGGAGGTTCAAGCCATAAAATTTCTTTCATTATAAATACCTTAACTTATTTAAAATTTAACTTTAACATAACTCTTTCACATAAATCCATCAATCGACTTATTTACTAAGTAAAAACATAGCTTATGTTTACTACATTATATACATCAACGTTCCCGTACAATCTCACTAGTGACTCGATCCTCGATCTCTATTCCTTGATGATCCTCATGACTCGTACTACCTGCGCTCACCACATAAAATTCATAACATTAGTACGCATTATAAACATACAAGATTTATTCACGTTTACTTTTCGTTCCGTTAACTCTTTACATCCCAGCTTTCCATCTGATCATACAATCCGTGGTGAGACTTTCTCATTGTACCTGCGTTACACTTCGTTCACAAGGCACGCTATTATTATCGTCAATACTCAATTTCATTGAATACATGCGTATATACTTTCATACATACTTACATATATGCATCCGTTCACACGTAACTACTTACAAACCTACGTACCTACATTCATACGTACGTGCCTACATACGTGCATACCTACATACATACATGCATACATGTCTACATACATACCTATTACATGCCTTCACACAACCCTACTTACGTGCACACATTCGTACATACTCACTTGGATATATATATATATATACATACACATACTACCTACATACTCACCTACATACATACATACATACATTCATATCTTCACGCATGCCTACATACGTGTATACACTCATATATACCTACTTGCATACATACACACATACATTCATTCATTCATACCACTTATATTCATACATACATACATACATACCTTCATACGTATCTACTTTCCCTAAAACAAGGAATAAACTAATCATTCTTAGCTTATACGCGTTTAAAAACGGTCCAGACGGGTTCGCAATGCATCAACAGTTAAAATAAACAATTTTCATGAAACTGACCCCCGTCGCGCTACGCCACGGCCTAGTTTTGACAGAATGTTGCAGCTGGTGCTGTATAATTCTCAGCACGACTCGATTTCACGGAAACGAGCATAACTTTCTCGTTTTTGATCCGTTTTACCCGATTCTTTTTCCTACGCGTCCGTAATTTAATTCTACATCACATGGAGTGAAAATCCAATGTTTGGACTACCGAAATTTATGACTTTTAAGCCTTCGGCTTATTACCCTTTTTTCCATATTTTGACCCGTTCATGCATTTATCCACATAACTTGTTTGTTTGACCATAAATTCTTATAAACCTAATGATATCAATGACGTCTATCATAAAAGATTAAATTATCGGATGTCTTGCATTCTCTAAACTCATTTTCACTCAAAAGCTTACTTTGACCCGTTAAGGGTATTTACGTATTTCAATGCATTTGATTCTCAAAAACATACTTTTCGCTTCCATACTTATCCTAATTATTCACTTGATCATTTAACTTGTTTCTAAACATCTTTTAAAGCTCGTTTTCCCGATATACCCACCAAGGGCATTTTAGTCAACTTTAGCCCCATCATTTACGACGAAGAACTTCAACACATATTTAACCAAATCCCACGATTTAACTATGACTCTAATCACACATACATGGCTCGGTTCAAAGCTATGACCCGTTTAAATACTTCATTAACTAAGTTGCTAATTAATAGCAACGCAAATCCTTTCGTTAACTCGTAATCAAAATTACCAAGATACCCCTTTACCCCATTTTAACCATCAAGCACAGTTCTTACCATAGACCCATGTTCTGACCCGTATCAATACTTATCGGAACATCGTACCTTATATATATAAACTTGTCATATTCATAATTTATACATTGAAGAGGTATTATATAAGGATGGTGTAAGCTTAACTTACCTAGCGTCCGAATATGCTTCCCGTGCGCATTAGTCCCGTTTGACCCGCTTCTTTCCCAAGCTTCCATGTCGCTTATTAAGCATCAACTATCATATATCATTCTCAAGATAGTTAGCTTATTCATCATTCATCAAAACCTTTTCATCATACGGATCTTGTATTAAGTTTATCATTTAACCTTAAAACATGCTAATCCATCATTTCTTATCCAATTCTTTAAACATTCACACATATTATCATTTTCATCATATCATCAAAACCCACTTCATAATTATTTTGCTAATCACTTACAAGTGATCTAATCTTAAGTTCTTCATAATTTCTTCATGTTTTTGATGTATGTACTACCTCCTAAGGATAGTGTACAACTAGTTCATGCATATCCTTCTAATCTCATACATAATTCATCAATTTCCTCCTTCTAATCAACATGAATCATACATGCATAAACATCAAACATACTAGTATCACATTTCTTTCAATTCCTCTAACAAGAATCCATCATACAAATCAAAATACATCAATATTAAGCAAGAATTGGGCATGGGTGATCATTCAAGTCGTCATCATCACCATAATCAACGGGTTTCATCTCTAAACATCAAATTAACATGTCACACCCTGATATTTCCACGTTTGACCGGTGGGCCCGGTGGGGGAGTATCGTGACGTGGTTGGCAACATTACAGTCAAACAACACAATATTTAATATGCACAGCGGAAGCAAATGAAAGATATATTTCAACCGATTATAATATTGTAATATAAAGTATCACAACAGTCGAAAGTTTATCCACAGGTGGAACAAAATAAAATGGGAACAGTAGTTCAACAGACTTTAAGCATCTTAAGCTTGCGAGACTCTTTATTGATGCTAAGGAGAAATCCAGCCTATTACGAGTAGTACCTGCATTTAATCTTTTTGGGAAAATACGTCAGTTTACACTGGTAAATACAATTAACCGACTCATTTTAAAAATGATTAAAAATTGATTTGGATGCACATGGCACAAACATTTTATAACTTGGGATAATTATTTAAATATATAAACTTGTAAAAGGATTACATGTTCCTTATGCGTTCAGTAGCCCGGTTCATGCCGGGTTAAAGATCAATAGACACACCACATAATTTATTTATGCACTGACGAGTGTACGCCTACACTCCGCGCTTAGGTCGTGGCCATTTCGTAAAATGATGCCAAGGATATCCGGGACATGGTCATTAACCCCCCAAAGGCGTTAAGCAAACAAAACATATTTAAACGGGTCATCTCGATAATACTTAACCACCAATCGATTAAGGTCGAATGCCCGACCAAGCGGTATTTTATATACCGTACCCCAAGCCCGTATAAGGGAAAATAAGTTAAAAGTATTTACCTTTGCAAGTATAATTCACAAATATCAAATGCGGGTAGCTTTTACCGGTTCTCTTATTCTGGAACAAAGGTTAATAATAACCTATTAGAATCCTAACGGTCTTTAGTTAAGCTTAAGCTTAGACCGGTTAGTTTTAAGGAAAGATACGGTTCGTACGCACGATTAAGCGAAGACCCGAATAGAATGTGTTTTAGAGCCGACAAGTTTGAAGACTTGTTTATTATGGGTAATCTAAACACATTCTGGATTTTGAGATAAAACCGATAAGGTTTGACCCGTTTCGGCTAATTTATGTAAACTAGTTACATAAACCGAACCGAACGCGAAGAATGCGTAACGGGTAACCATAAGAGCCATATACAGGTTTCCTAAGTTAATATGCCTCAAATATGTTGTGACATCAGTAAGATATCTTTTATTATGCCCGAAACGAGTTTAAACTCAAACTATGCCCCGTAGGGGTATTTTAGTCATTTATAAGGTTATAAAAGAGTTTAAGTATTAACCTGAGTTACAGGCCTGATATGATCAGAAAAATACTTAATTTACTAAGTTATAACAGTAGAGTATTGCATATATGTGAAATTTATCAATTATAACCAAACTATGCACCGTAGGGGCATTTTGGTAATTTCACATAAGCCGAAAAGCTCAAAACTGATGTCCGAGTTAAACAACTTTTGCTTACTGTTAAAATATTATAATCTACCTAAAATATCAGTAGGTATCAACCCTTGTATGTTTAAAATAGTTTTAGTACATACTATGCGTTAAAAACGCTTAAAAAGGCGATTAGGAGCCGTTTCCGGGTTCTATATAGAAAGCTGATATTTTTATTATCCCAGAAGGTTTAAAATAATTTATTTATCATATGAAATCAGTAGCAAAAGGTTTGGGGTAAAATGATATGTAAAACTCATTTTATAGCCCAAAAGGGCAAAACCGACAATTACCGAAATAAGCTTATGACTCTAAGTTATGCTCAGCCTAAAATTAATTAAAAATCTTCAAAAATCCCAAAATATTATATTACATCAGTGGGTAAGAAGTTTGATATCAAAAAGTAGGTTTAAATAGGCTATATGCTAATTATGTCGTTTAATCGCTAAAAAGCTTTCTAATTACGCTAATGAGCATAACTCTCAATTTACACCTCAGACTGATGTCAAATTTTGGGTGAAAGTTTATACATCAGTAACTAAGGTTTCTACTCTTTTACATTTCTAAAAATCATGTTTTATGGTGAAAAGGGCATAATGGTCAACATATAGGCAATTAACGGAATCATGCATATTAATTGGTTAACTAATGAATCAAGGTGTATAATCACAGAGGGTTATACTAGCATGTAACCTGGTCCTAAGGAAGCTCTAAGGTATTTCTAAAACATGCTTAAACGGGTCAGAACTGAAAGTCAAGGCAAAAGTCAAATTATGCGACTTTCGGTTCCGAACCGGGTCTCTACTGAAAAATTATCGGGTTGAACATGTTTAGACATGTTCTTACATTAATTACCAAGTTATATTAATGATCAAACAGGTTGTATGGGTTCTACATTGCTAATTATGCATAAATTGGAAATTAAGCATTCTGTTGACTTTTTAATAACAAGTTTGACCCGACATTTGACCTAGTTAGAGTGGGAATCAGAGGGTGCCCTTTTAAGGGTTTATTGCCCACATAAATACCAACTTATAACTACTTTCAATTCGACTAATCACTGGACCATCAATGATTAATCGCTAAGTCAAACGGTAATTACGACGGTTTGACTTTTAAGCTAAAACTAAGCAAAAACTTAACTGAGAAAGGTTAAGCATACTTACAGAAGTCCTATGCACGATTAGTGATCACTTGAGTCTGCTTTGGAGCTCCAGAAATGATCAGAAATGCAGATGGAAGGTGTGGTTACAAAGTTGCAACACAAGGCCCTTTTATAGTGCTTAATCTCACTTAGATCATTGACACACAAGCCTAGCAATGGCCATGGATCATCCACAGATGTCCCTAAGTGCCTAGGACTGTTTAGGGGTCGCCCATGTAGTGAAAATATCTGTTTTGGGTCGGTTATCGCGTGAAAATAGGCTGCTGTCTAAAGTTTCTGCAACTGGGCGTCGTACGCGGCCCGCGTAAGACATGTTAACATCTTACGCGGCCCGCCTGAGCCTCGTATTCAGATTTCACATTTTCAAGTTGTTGCATCTTTGTCTCTTGGCCTTTCGAAGGGTCAACCAAACTTATTTCTTGCAATTTGAGCCCTCCAAATTTACCTATAAGGGCTTTAAGACTTATACCCACTTTGTTAAGTCCTTGGTCACTTCATGTTTACCCGAAAAGTCATAATTTTCGACGTTGACGCTTTAACCCCTCATGTACGAATTTGATCATAACTTTCTCATACGATAACGAAACTTTATGAAATTTATATCGTGCATTCTAGTGAGCATAATTAATCGTTACCAAGCTTCGGGTTTGCTAAAAGGTCACTCAGAGGTATAACTTAAACATGTTGACACATTTAACCCCTGTAGTTTGTAATCTCTCACTTTCTTTCATATTTAGCTTCGTATGATCCATGATTTATTCGTTTGATGGTATAAACATCATGTAGGGTTATTGTAAAGTGTATTTATTCACTGTTGACATTTTGAACCCGTATATTCACCTACTTTCCATGTTTGTCAACTTTAGTCCTTCTAGAACATTCTTTCACACGTTCAAACCTATGACACATGTCAACACATTATAGGACGTGAATTTTCGAGGTGTTACATAACATAAACTAAGCACAATCCATGTGCTATATGATGATTCTAACACATACTCATTCTTAATTTCATACTATTTCGTCAATTACAACATAACCCACTTCGTGAAAGATCACCAATCTAACTTTTAAGACATACCTTATGATCCCATTGAGAAGGTGATCATTAATCCATACTCGGTTATGGATTTAGACTTCATTTACCCTTCCAATTTGATGATCTTCATGCCTAGGGTTTTAGAGCTCTCATGGAGCTTCCTGGCTCTTCTCGAACACACATGCGTGTGTGTGTTTATGTGTGTTTTTCATAAATAAAATTTAACTTTCATTTTGCCCCATTTTAGCCCCTAAAGTTTTCCACTAATTAATATTGGCAAAACTCTTGTCTTTTAATACTTTTAACCACACACTTAACTAGGTTAAATAGCCTAGTTATTTATTTCATGCTAAGTCATATAGGAACATACGACAATTATAAACATTCGGGTTTTGGGGTGTTACAAGTCTACCCCCCTTAAACAAGGTTTCGTCCCCGAAACCTTTCTCACTTCCGTTTACACCTACACGTATCTATGTTTGACTTCATAGTCACATCATAATTATAGTAATCATCCTACCTCATTTCATAATTATTCATACAATTGACTTCTTCTTAACAAGTCTATACTTTCCATGGCATACTTTCACATAACATTCTCATTTCCTCGACCCGTTAGTAACAGGTCATTATACATATTTATTTAAACTTATAATAATGCTTACCTTCATATGATCAGTTTATAACAGATTTAATACTTTCATCTCATCCTTTAAGATTTCATTCTATACATATATTACATATCATTTAATTACTGTTTCGTTATCGCAACGAAGTTACTAGTTCATAGTCATGCCTTCGTGCTTAACCCCAAAGTTAACATCATTCTTCATTTGCTATAGTTATTTGTACCATACATACCCTTACATTACCTTTAACTAACCTTATTCATTCTACGTTACTATTCCTTCTCATTTCGTGCATTACTTAATTTGCATAAGTATATGTATCATGCAAATTCATCATACGAGAGTTTAACCCATACTCGTATCGTTCACTCAAAACCTTTAAGATTCAGTTCTTAATGACATAGTTTTCATTCTTATGTCAACTATTAGAAATCAAACATTCCATACTATACCATACCCATTCCGTCATTCATTTCGTAGGTTGTTTTCAATTTACCAATTCATACTATCCGACATAAGTTAAACTTTTACTAACCTCATCTCATATCATCAATCCACGACCCGTGATCCAGATCGATCCGCATTCTTCCCGAGCACTAGCCGTACCAGGCTAGATTTCATTTATCCACATATGGTGTCCCCACTTGTACACATCCTTCCACCAATTCAATTGGTTTCATTGCGTCAAGAGTTCTAACATTATCATCAACAATTTAGCGGTTAGCACACTTCATTCAAACATTCATCCTACTAGGTGTTTACTCACTTATAATTCTCCTACAATTTCTTACGTACACGCTATAACGTGTCACACATTTCATTCCTCTTATTTATCGTAGATGCATTGAGGTACACATTCGTACTTCCTTCCATTCATGCTTACTTGCAAAGACATTCATTTCATCATTTCAACATTTTCGTTAAAACTTACCCTTCTCGTTCATACTTAAACCATTGTCCGGGTCGTAGCCCGTCATTCATTATGACTCCTAAGAGTCGATTACTAACACATCTAACACATAACAGGTTCAAATTTTATCTTTTTTTTTCGTTTTAAAACTTAGGTTTGCGTGTCCATTAAGATCATTCTTTTGTTCATTTACCTTATACTTACTCATATGACTCGTTTGACACAACCACGGTCAAACTATCGACACATTCTGATGTGGACTAATTTAATCCTTTTTTATATTTTAAATCCGTCCTGCGGACTCAAACGTAACCTCCATACCTTTCATTACTTCTATGTTTTGAATCCGTCTAGCGGTTCCAAACATACCATTCATACATTTTCTTCTTTCTATACTTTGAATCCATCTCACGGATTCAAACATATCATCCACATCTTTCATTCCTTACATGTGTTGAACTCGTCTCGCGGATTCAGACATATCATTTCTACATTTCTTTTCCTTGAATCCGTTTTACGGATTCAAACATTCCATTCATGCCTTTCATTCCTTGAATCCATCTCGCGGTGGTTCTCCCCGTACACCCACATCGCCAACTCTAAGATAGGTCTATTTACAAAACAATTTTTATGGTTTAGAAGTTAGCCCATTGACATTAGGTTTAGTGAGCCCAATACCCATTTGATTTTAAAAAATAATAATAATAAAACATTACGGAATGACACATTTTTCCGAGCGCGAACAAGGTATATGAATTCTTAGAGACGTCAATTACGGACGAAAAATAGAAGTTATATCCTTTTGCTTACACACAGCCTTATAAAGTATACGGAATTATATAGAAAATAATAATGGAATTATATAGGAAATAATAATTCCATTATACAACCTTATAAAGTATACGGAATCTATACTATATAATAAAAGAAACCATGTTTGGGACACATGGCGCTCTATGAGGCGTTCTTAATTATTTTTCTAAATATTTATTATGGAAACTCAATTATTGATAATATTAAATTTAAAATTTAAAATTTGTAAAAGAGATTTTAATGATAAAGACAAAGATAACTGATAATAATATATTAATTATTATAATCATATATTAGTTATTAAAATCTAAAAAAATATAATAGCGTTTTAAATATTTATAAAGTGTAACACCCCAAAACCCGAATGTTTATAATTGTCGTATGTTCCTATATGACTTAGCATGAAATATATATCGGATTTATAAAAAAACACGTACCCTTCGAAATCACAGACCCTGTGCGGTGGTTCTCCCCGTACACCCACATCACCGCCATTGTTAATTTATTGCTCCGTATTAAAAGTCTTATTAGGTTTGTATGTAATAATCCGGATAACACTACAAACTTAATCATGTTGACATGTTTAATTATACTAGGGCTGTTCACGAGCTGAGCCGAACCGAGCGGACCTTTGCTCGTGCTTAGCTTGTTTACAAACCGAACCGACCGGAGCGGCTCATTTAAAACCGAGCCACAAATCAAGCGAGCATTTTCCAAGCAATAAATATTTCGAGTGAGCGGCGAGCGAAGATCGAACGATTTGGACAACCGTGTCGTCCGATTTAAATTTGCTGAGAGAGATAGTGACAATGTAGGGTCTCAAGTTTTTATGTCTTAATAAACAAGCACATTTCATGACATAATATTTTTCTTATGAATAACAATGTTGTGGCCAACGAGGCGATGATCATATTGCACGAACAATGACGTTGAGAGCAAGAGACGATTGACTTAGGGTAACGACATGAAACATTGAGGCGATGAGCAGATTGTCGTTTATCTATTTAGGGTTTAACTTATAGATTTGATATTAATTTTTTTATTGGCGTAATTGGGTTAGTACGTATAAATATAGTTCTAAATTTGTATACAGTTGACCAAAATCTAACAGAGTAGTATATATAAAACTATAAATTTAATTTATATATAAGTATATATGTATGTGTGTATAAATATAGGTGTGTGTGTATATATGTGTATATATATATATATATATATAGGGGAAGGTTCTATGCAGAACACTAAATATTGCGAGAACACGCAGAACAAAATGAATCACTCGTTTTTTCAATCCTAAAAAGTAAATGAAAATGTTATAAATATAAGGTTTATTGTTTATCACACTAGAATTTAAAGCAAAATATGAAAAATCTTCAGTTTTTAAATAACCTACACACATGTAGGTTATGTGTAGGCTAAATTACCTATATGTATGTAGACTATGTGTAGGGAAAAATATATGATTTTTTATGTATATATAATACATATATGAATGTAAGAAATATAAAATTTAAGAAATATGAACCTTAAATCCCAAAATTTAGTGATTTAGAGTTGTTCTTTTTGTTCTCGCAATAATTAGTGTTCTGTAATGATCCTTATCCTATATATATATACTAAATAAAAATAATAATTCGAGCTGAACCGAGCCGAGTGGACCTTTGCTCATGCTTGGCTCGTTTACAAACCGAACCGAGCAAAGCGGCTCATTTACAACCGAGCGTCAAATCGAACGGGCATTTTACGAGCAATTTTCGAACGAGCGCCGAGCGGTTTAAAGGGCCCTAAATTATACGAGTAGAAGTAAAGAGATGTTATGACTGATATAATATAAAAAAGGATGCACTAAGTAAAAAACAATAGAAAATGTTGCGGTTAGCACAATCCTAAACAAAATTATATGGATTAAAGGAATGCCTTTGTAATAAACGTTAGTAGAGTACACCATTAACTTTAAAATAAATGGTGTTCCACTTAATAAAAAGAAATAACAGGGGGACAATTTGTTTGTAAATTTGTTAAAGTAATTGAAATAGAAAAGGGTCAAATGTTATGTATTTAACCAATCTTGTGGCTTAAAACCTGTTTATGGTCATTTTTTTCTGTTATGTTTTATCAATATACGCCCATTTTTTCGAACTATTGATTTGACCAAAAACATAAAAAAATAGCATAAGATTTCATTTTGAGCTTTCTAGGGGTCAATTTGAATCGACTATAAAACTATACAACTCATCAATTTGAGTTACCATTATGTCACCACCCTCGACCCTCGTCACCTCCGTCTCTACTGTTGTCATGGCGTCATGTAGCCACCATGAAAGCAAATATACCAAGTGAACCATTTTGATATTTTTTTCTTCCGTCAAAGGTGGAAGCTGTTATGAAATGGGTACCTCCAAAGAATCCAAGTGAAGTGAGAAGCTTTTTGGGTTTAGCAGGCTATTATAGGAGGTTTATTCAAGACTTTTCTAAATTGGCCCTGCCGTTGACCAAGTTAACCAAGAAGAATGAGAAGTTTACATGGGGTACAGGCCAAGAAAAGGCGTTTCAAACTCTGAAAGAAAAGTTGTCGAGCTCCCCGGTACTAACCTTACCTGATGGAACGAAAGACTTGGTGGTGTTTACTGATGCATCACACCAAGGGTTGGGATGTGTTTTGATGCAAAGGGGTAGAGTCATTGCCTATGTTTCAAGGAAATTGAAATCACACGAAAGTAATTACCCAACCCATGACTTGGAGTTAGCAGCAGTAGTGTTCGCTTTGAAGATATGGAGGCATTATCTATACGGTACGAAAAACACAATTTATTCTGACCACAAAAGCATTAAATACTTTTTCGAGCAAAAAGATTTAAATATGAGGCAATGAAGGTGGTTAGAACTTCTTAAAGATTATGATTGTGAAATCCTTTATCATCCGGGCAAGGCAAATGTAGTGGCCGATGCCCTAAGCCCAAAGGATTACCCGCCTCCAATTCAAGTGAAATCCATGAAAATGGTAGTTACACCTCGATTTCTCGAAATGATTAAGGAAGCCCAAATCAAGTCGCTGAGCGAAATGGATTCAAGAAAGGAAAGAACAAAGGGGTTTGTTGATAAATTAGAAGAAAGACCCAGTGGAATTAAATCGATGTATGGCCGGATATGGATACCTCGGTTTAGTGAAGCAAAAGAAGTGATACTCGAAGAAGCTCACAAATCCCGATTTTCGGTTCATCCAGGAGCTACAAAAATGTATCTAGATTTGAAGAAAAGCTATTGGTGGCCCGGGATTAAACGTGATATTGTAAAATATGTTGCAAAGTGTCGAACTTGTTCCCAAGTTAAGGCGGAACACCAAAAACCTTGTGGCATGATTCAACCATTGGAAATTCCGGTGTGGAAATGGGAAAATGTGACTATGGATCTTGTAACAAAACTCCCAAAGACAAAGAAAGGGCATGATGCCATATGGGTGGTCGTAGATCGACTCACCAAAAGCGCTCACTTCTTACCCATCCGGGAAACCGCTACCTCAGAAAAATTGGCGGAAATTTATGTGAACGAGATTATATCTCGTCACGGAGTACCCGTATCTATTATTTCGGATTGAGATATCCGATTCACATCTCGATTTTGGCAAAAGTTTCATGATGAGATGGGTACAAAATTACATTTCAGTACCGCCTACCACCCACAAACGGATGGTCAATCCGAACGGACCATTCAAACGCTCGTTGATATGTTAAGAGCATGCGTGATGGATTTTGGGGGAAGCTGGGATGATCATCTACCCTTGGTAGAATTCTCATATAATAATAGCTATCATAGTGGCATACAAATGGCCCCTTATGAAATGCTATACGGAAGGAAATGTCGGACTCCCATATGTTGGGAAGACGTGGGACAAAGAGAAATTGCACCCAACGACGTAGTAGCCATAACTAACGAGAAGATTGATCTTATACGGGCTAGACTAAAGGCGGCACAGGATCGACTACAGTGTATGCAAATCGAAGAAGACGTCCTCTTGAATTCCAAGTTGGGGATTACGTGTATTTGAAAGTATCCCCATGGAAGGGCATAATACGTTTTCGAAAGCGAGGGAAATTGGGTCCGCGGTACATAGGACCTTTCAAGGTTTTAGCCCGAATTGGAAAGGTGGCGTATCAATTGGAATTACCGCCAACTTTGGAAGGGATTCATAACACGTTTCATGTGTCTCAACTAAGGAAGTGCCAAGCGGATGAAACGAATTATGTGTCCCACGATGATATTGAGTTGGATGAACGGATGAATTATGTTGAAAAACCCATAGCCATTAGAGATTCCAAGACAACGCATCTTCGAAACAAGGCCATTAGACAAGTTTTAGTCCAATGGCAACATAGGAAGGGTTCGGAGCTAACTTGGGAATTGGAAGATGATATGCGGAAACATTACCCGACATTATTTGGTACGTATTAAGGTTTCGGGGACGAAACCTCCTTTAAGGGGGGTAGACTTGTAACACCCAAAAATATGCAAATTACTATGTTACTTTAAATGTCTAGTATGTAATATTAACCAAGTTAAATGAATATGTTAATAATTCAACAAGTAGGAAAGTTATGTGATAATAGACAAAAATAAGAAATGGAGGGACTAAACTTGTGAAAAAGGATGAAAGTTTTTAATAAAAATTATATAAAAGAAAAACACAAAACACACACTCTGGTGTGTTCTGTGGATCGACCAGAAGCAAGGGGAACCAAGGAGAAACCCTAGTTCCAGAAATTCTCAAGAATTGAAAGGGATTAAGAGCCCAAACTAATGCATGAACTCAAAACTTTAATCATCTAAGCCTGTACATCGAATGGTAAGTCGAAATTTCTGTTTTGGATGAATTGTAGAAAGTGGGTTTTAACCCAATCATGAAATTATGTGGAAATCTTATGTAATTGAGGGTTAGGGTTTCATAATGGTTCGAAAATGTTGCTTGATTTCTTATTGTTTGAATGATTTAAGCTTTATACCCAATTGTTGTGAAAGTATGATGAACATGATGATTTAAATAAAAGCTAATAGGTGAAAATTGTTACATGATCTTGAATTGAGATAGAGAAATTAGTAAAGATGATGTAGGATGAAAGAAAGCTATGAACTTGATTGATTCTTGTTAAACTAGAAAGTGAACAAGTAGAATTATGCTATGAATACTTGTACCTTGTGCTTTGTTGATGTTGTGCACACCAAGTGTTTGATGAAATGTTTCAATAAAAAATCCAGCCTTACTAACCATAAATTTATGTGAAAATCATGATGTGAATGTTTTCATGAAGTAAGTGTTAAAATGTATGACATCTTATAAAGGAATGTAAGTTAATGGGTATATGACATGAATTCTAAGTATGAATGAATGATGTATAGGGGTGAAGGAGGAAAGTTCGAGTCACGTGAAACAACAAGGAAATCAAGAACGAGGTACGCTACTTGTACAACTCATGCTTTTATTATGTTATCGTTTTACTATATGATGTTGTATTTGAGTTAATCATAACAATTACCATGTGTAGGACCCTTTATGGGTCGAATACGATGAAATAAAATGCAAGAGAAAGAATGTGTGTAGACCCTTTATGAACGGGTCAAAAGAATAGGATGTAAGAATGAAATGAATAGTATGAAGTTCCATATGGAACAATCCTATGTGCAAGAATGATGAAATTAAGGTATTTAGTAAATTGCAAGTTTGCGGATGTCATAACAACTATAAACCCGTGAGTTGAAATCCTGAATTAAAGGAAAGAATTTCAGTTCTAATGAAGTTTATTTTGTTGTGGCGATGTAGGTAAATCTCAAGTCTAGCTATCAAGCTTCGCCCGGTTCGAACACACTTCAAGCTCGTCATGCGTTCCGCAACTTTTGTAAAGAAGACAATGCCAATATATTGTCTCTTTAGTTTATGTCTAGTAGTTAAAAACTTAAGTCCTATCTTGTTCAGTTTTTTGAAAACTTAGTCGGTTGTAAGTATTTTTACTCGACGGTTTCGTATGTGAACAAGGTTTGTTTTGATGTGGTATATTATGTCTTTGAAACGTAGCGTATTTTAAAAGTCTGTTTTGAATGTGAAAAACAGGGGACCGCTCGTTTTACGAACGGGTCATGCCCAAATTTCGTTAGATATAGTAAGTCATTGTTAAAATTTAAATGGAAAAATTTTGGGCGTTACAATAAGATTTATATTAATTTAATTAATATTTAATAATTTAAATTAAGTAATAATTATCTATAGTAGCGTCTCTGAGAATTCACGTACCCTGTTCGAGCTCGAAAAATGTGCCCATATGCTTTAACGAAAATTGTTTTTTTTTTTTTAATCATATTAGTATTGGGTTGGGCCCAATAAACCTAATGTTAAGTTGGGTAAATTATAATGCACAAAAATGTATTTGATAATGGGCCTCTATATTGGATTTGTATGTGTTTACAAGTTTTTTTTAAATAACATATATATATATATATATATATAGGATATAGGATTAGGTTCAAACGTGAACATTTTCTCCGGCGTGAACTGCGTGAACTAATCCGGGCCCTTGATTTTTATGATCTTGAGATTTTAAGTCAATGGCATGATGGTAATTATTTGATTAATTGTTACTATTTAATTAAATCAATAAGGGTATATGTGTAATTTCTATTTTAAACTAATTCCATAAATCTCGTTCTCTCTCCTATTCAATCTTTCTTCATCATCAATCTTTCTTCATCATCAATCTTTCTCTCTCACCTTCATCGACTAGATCTAAGAAAATCATCATATTCAATCTTTCTCTCATCTTCATCGCCCAGATCCAAATTTCTCTCTCACCTTTATCGCCCAGATCGAAGAAGTATTCTCCAAAAGATTGTCAAGTTCAGAAGTTTACATTGAATACTCATCTGGGTATGTTTTTTTTCCCACTTTTTCTTGATGATTCTGTATTTTTTGTATGATTCGATCACAACTACTTTCGGTTATTAGATAGTCCTCTGTTATGGGCATGTGACGGAAAATAAGGGGATCAAGAACTCCATATTTAATGATTTCATAGTTCTTGAACTATTTTATGATTTATATATGCTGTGATGTGAAAAATATTCAATACGTAAAGATAAATCTTTCTTAAATGCTACTTTGTATTGTTTATTCAAGAAATAGTGAAATACTTTGGTTTTGTTAATTTCTTTATGATATAACGTATTAACGTTGAAGCGTAAGATCTGCTGATGGTGACAAAAACATAGAACCTTATATATGAAACTTTATGTGCAAAACACAAAACTCGAGGTCTAGCTTTCTTTTGCAACAGATTAATTGACGTTGAGGGTAAATGATGTCACTCGCTACTCGAGGTCTAGCTTTCTCGTTAGCTATTGCTTTATTGGTAATATGTGCTCGAATATCTGAAGCTCTTGTAACAATTGAAAACGGGTTAAAAACCATGGTGTATCTATCACCTACACATGTGTATTTTGATTTTGCTCTGGTTTTACTGCGATGTACACATGTGTATTCTAGTTTTTGCTCTGTTTTTAATGTGATGTATACATGTGTATTCTGGTTTTTGCTCTGTTTTTAATGTGATGTACACATGTGTATTGCGTCTGTTTTTGTTATATCTCAGATTTTTTTTTTGTATTGAATGTGTAAGGTTGTTGATGTACACCTGTGAATTATGCAAAGTATTAGTTGCTGAGTTTTTTTGTGCTATTATAGGAGATGTCGTTGACGAGAAAAGTGGAGATGGAAGGTCGATAAGGATGATTCACGTATGAGGTCGATAAGGATGATTCACGTATGTTTTTTTGCTTGGTCGACAAGGATGATTCAGCATACAACGTGGCGAATAGTTGTAAAAGATTATGTTTTTTGTTTTTTCGATTATGTTGGGTTTATTGTTTTTACAAACTGGAACTTGTAATTATATGTTTTTTTGTTTGGTTTGGAAAACATTATGGAACTTGTAATTTGTTAAATATAAAATAGTTTTACAGGTATTGTTTCTATGTACGTATTATGTAGCTAATTACACATATGTACGATGTGGAGTACACGTGTATACTGTTCTATTTATATCCAAGTACACATGTGTATACCGTTGAAATATGAAGGTTACGTGGATCTTAAAAATCAAAATTTGAATTCTGGTGATGAAATCAGAAATAAAAATTAAAATTGAAATAAAACATTATGTGGATATGAATTTAAAAAAGGAAAGATGTAACTTAATTCAATATTTAAATAATGATTTAAATCTAATTTTTTATACAATTACAATCCTACCCTTAACAACTAAAAATGAAATCAAGGGTCCAAATCTGTTCACGCAGTTCACTCTTGGGAGGTTGTTCACGCTGGAACCCTACCCTATATATATATATATATATATATATATATATATATATATATATATATATATATATATATATATATATATATCGATTTTTAAAAAAAAAAATCCTATGTCCCTCGAAATCACGAGCCTTGTGCGGAAGTCCTCCCCGCACACCATAAGAGCCACCCCTAATTATTTACAATTAAGGATGGTCTAGAATTAACAAGTGTCCGGTTTCTTTTATTTTATATATAGTATAGAAGATATAGATTATTAGATATGTGATAAACATTTCGAAAAGTCAGGAATATAATAATGATCTCAATTTGCACTATTAAAGGTTAAATACTTCGAATTATTATTAAGATGATATTTTACAAAATTAGTAACTTTAAAATTAAAACTTCGAAAGAATTATTCTAATATTCAAAGATAAATTAATATTATATCAAACTAATATTATATTAATTTAATTAATATTTAATAATTTAAATTAAATAATAATTATTTACAATTAAGGATGGTCTAGAATAATGACAAGTGTCCTTTTATTGGTTTCTTTTATTATATAGTACAACAACAACAACAACAACAACCATACCCAGTAAATCCCACAAATAGCAAAGCTAGTTATAGGGTCTGGGGAGGGTGGGATGTAGACAGACCTTGCCTCTATCCATAGGGATAGAGAGGCTGCTTCCAGAGAGACCCTCGACTCGAAAACGAATAGCAAACAAACACACCAAGTCAAAGAGTATAGAAAGAATATAGAAATAAGAAGTCGCCCATACCAAGAAAGTGAACAGAGTGGCACAATATATTGTAAAACATGTAAAATAGCATACCACATCATTTATGCATAAACACAAGAAGGTAATCACCGGAAAAGTCACTTAAAGAATAAGAAAAATCTACGTCCCTGAAATACACCTAAGAGCTTACTGCCATGTCCTCTAGGGTTCCTTAACCCTAATCCTACGCCTCCACGAAGTCCTATCTTGGACCATGTCCTCAGAAAGATGCAACTCTAGTAAATCATGCCTGATCTGCTCATCCCATGTCAGTTTGGGTCTGCCTCTTCCTCTCCTCCCCTCCACAGTAAGAGTTTCCACTACTCTAACTGGTGCCGTCGTTTCCCTCCGCTTCACATGCCCAAACCATCTCAATCTCCCCTCCTTAATCTTCTCCGATATACTAGTTACTCCTAATCTTTCCTTAAAAACCACATTTCTAATCCGATCTAACCTCGTGTGTCCACACATCCACCTCAGCATCCTCATCTCTGCTACCTCCATCCTGCGCGCTTGTGTCTTCTTGATAGCCCAACAGTCTGTTCCATAAAGCATAGCTGGCCTAACTGCTACCCTGTAAAATTTCCCTTTTAGTTTAGTTGGGAACCTCCTATCGCATAATACCCCACTGGCTGCCCTCCATCTACACCAGCCAGCCTGTATGCGATGAGTTACATCACTATCTATGTCACCATCTCTTTGTACAAACGACCCCAGATACTTAAATCTAGTTACCTGTGGGACCAATTGGTCCTCAATGGTAATTTGGGTGTCATCGTCAACGGCTACACCGCTGAAATCACAGTGTAGATACTCAGTCTTAGATCGACTAATCCTTAGGCCCTTGCCCTCTAAAGCTACTCGCCACTCCTCTACCCTCTCGTTCAGGCACCGTTTAGTCTCTGCAATCAACACAATATCGTCTGCAAAAAGCATGCACCACGGAACTGTCTCCTGAATCAGCTTGGACAACTCATCCAAGACAACCGCAAAAAGAAAAGGGCTCAACGCTGACCCCTGGTGGAGTCCTACCTCCACAGGAAAGAAGTTTGTATCTCCTACAGGCGCGCGGACACTAGTTGTCGTTCTATCATACGTATCCTTAATTACGTCTATATACTTCCCCGGTATCCCTCGATCCTTCAAACTATCCCAAATCAGTTGGCGTGGGACAGTGTCATATGCCTTTTCCAGGTCGATAAACACCATATGTAAATCTTGCTTCTTCGCTCTATACTTTTCCATCAGCCTCCTTAGAATATGTATCGCCTCTGTAGTTGACCTCCCTTTCATGAATCCAAATTGGTTTTCTGAAACCTGAGTTTCTCTTCTAATTCTAGTTTCGATTACCCTCTCCCAGAGCTTCATAGTGTGACTTAGCAGTTTGATTCCTCTATAGTTTCCACAACATTGAGCGTCTCCTTTATTCTTGTATAAAGGCACCACGACGCTACTCCTCCACTGATCTGGCATTTTTCCAGTCTTGAAAATACAATTGAACAAAAGTGTTAACCATCGGACTCCTTCTTCCCCCAAACACTTCCACACCTCAATCGGTATGTTATCCAAACCCACTGCCTTGCCTCTTCCCATCTTCCTAAGTGCCATCCTCACCTCGTCATGAGTGATCCTCCTACAGTAACAATTGTTCTGTTGTCGCCTTTGAATCCTGGGATTGCTGCTATCATGTTGGTATGCCCTACCGTGGTTGAAAAGATTATGGAAGTAGGTTTGCCATCTCAACTTAATGTCTTGTGCCTTGATTAAAACACGCCCATCGTCTCCTTTGATAAACTTTACAACTCCTAAATCTTGTCTCCTTCGCTCCCTAGCTTTGGAAATCTTGAACATATCATGCTCCCCCTCTTTCGTTTCCAGACGTTCATACATTATAAGTATAGATAGATATAGATTCCGTATTACTTTATAAGGCTGTATAATGGAATTATTATTTTATATATAATTCCGTATACTTTATAAGGCTATGTGTAAGCAAAAGGATAAATCTTCTATTTTTCGTCCTTAATTTATTGTTCAGTATTAAAAGTCTTATTAGGTTTGTATGTAATAATTCGGATAACACTACAAACTTAATCATGTTGACATGTTTAATTATATGAGTAGAAGTAAAGAGATGTTATGACTGATATGGTATAAAAAAGGATTACACTCAGTAAAAAAACAATCCTAAACAAAAACGCGTTGCTGACTAACGTGGTGGAAGAGACTAAAGCAATGACTTCCTTTGGGTAAAATACAGAGCAAAAGCGGTCCGATTGTCCTCGGAGGATTGGAGGAGCTTTAGAGTTTTTTGACTCTTATTTTTTTGTTTTTCTGAAGGTTTTTTGTTCTCTGTTTTGGTGGTCTCGCTGCTGGTTAGGCGCCCCTGTACAGTTCTGTTTTCTTTTAATAATATATCCTCTTTTGTTGGCCGTTCAAAAAAAAAATTATATGGATTAGTGAATTAAAAGGAATGCCTTTGTAACAAACGTTAGTAGAATACACCATTAACTTTAAAATAAATGGTGTTCCGCTTAATAAAAAGAAATAACAACGGGACAATTTGTTTGTAAATTTGTTAAAGTAATTGAAATAGAAAAGGGTCAAATGTTATGTATTTAACCAATCTTGTGGCTTAAACCTGTTTATGGTCATTTTTTTCTGTTATGTTTTATCAATATACCCCCATTTTTTCGAACTATTGATTTGACCAAAAAAATAAAAATTAGCATAAGATTTCATTTTGAGCTTTCTAGGGGTCAATTTGGATCGACTATAAAACTATACAACTCGAGTTACCATTATGTCACCACCCTCGACCCTCATCACCTCCGTCTCTACTGTTGTCATGGCGTCACGTAGCCACCATGAAAGCAAATATACCAAGTGAACCATTTTGATATTTTTTTTTTCTTCTTTCTAAAACAACTCGTTTCAAGGCTAACCCATTTTAGTCGAACACCCAAGCTCGGTTTTGCCGCACGTTTTGTATTTGATACCCAAACAAACCTGCTTGTTTTACCATAAGTTATTATACTATGGTCGTTGAATATTTGTTTTCTTGTATTTCCTTCTCGAGGTCTTTCACACTATTTATTTAACCGTTCCTATTTACCCAACATATAAAGCGATAGTTTTGACCACTATCAGATAATTACATAGATTATTCGCCCAACCTTTCTCCATGTGTGTGTGTGTGAAAATTGTGATCATGTAACAGTGTAACACCCCACCCCAAACTTCTATATAAGTTGTTGAAAACATTTATTTATATTAAAAAAAAAGAGAAATTGCTATTTATCTTGTGTTAAGGTGGATATATAAAATTGTTATAAATATAGTTTTGGAAAGTCGAGAAAAATGTATAAAATTTAATAAGCAGGAATTTTAAAAGAGTGTATGAAAAACGTTTAATAGCATGAAATGATGTATAATGTTGTTAAATAAGATGTTGGATATAGAGATGTTCATCGAATCGAATAACAAATTTTCGAATTATTCGTATCGAATTTTTCGAATTTTTAATTTTTTTTACATGAATTCATATTCGATTTGATTATTATTTGAAACTCGAACCGAATTCGAATAAGTTCGATTTAATTCATATTCACCCTAGAGGTGTACAAATTGGTTTTTTTCAAAAACCGGTTTCGGTTATTAACCGGTTTCGGTTTTTTCACCCAAAATAAAAATCGGTTTTTTTTTTATAACCGGTTCCGGTTACTAACCGATTTTTGAGGTCCAAAACAATAACCGGTATAACCGGTTGGGACCGGTTTTTAACCGGTTTTTCCCAAAAAAACCGGTTTTTTACCGGTTTTTTAATAACCGGTTCGGTTAATAACCGGTTTTTGAAGTCAAGAATAGTAACCGGTATAAAAACCGGCGGTTAAAAAAAACCGGTAAAAAAAAAAACCGGTTAAAAAAAAACCGGTTTCGGTTCTAAAACCAGTTTTTTTGTACACCTCTAATTCACCCTAAACAATAAATTATTTTACTTTCATTTTTAAAACTACTACAAATAATTATATGCAACATAAAATATCATAATCTACAAAACTAATTAACTATCAATATGTCAAAATACCAAAATTTAGAAGATATGTTGGTTATTGGTAGCGATTTAAGTTAGGTAAAAATTTGGAAATAAGTAGTATGGACTATTTGTCAGAAGGTTTGGTAATGTTATGACTTATGAATAATAAACTATTTATAGAAGTAGTTCATACTTTGACCAAGTTTAGAAGTTACATGTGTATGTATATATATGTTTGTTTGTGTGTGTATATACATATATTTAAAAAACTATATATAAATTGAATTCGAATTTCGTATCGGATTCAAATCATAAATTCGTATTCGATTCTAATTCAATTACTAGACTCGAATACGCATCAACTCGAATTTGAACATTTTAATCGAATTCGAATCGAGTCGAATTTCGAATTTTTCGAACCCGAATCGAATTCTGAACACCCCTAGTTGGATATGTTTTATTTAGGGATGTTAAAATAAATTACAGCTTGAAGCTCGCTCGAAAAAACTTGCTCAAAACTAAAAGAGACAGCTTGGCTTGACACGAGTTGTGAACAATCCAGGTTCAAGCCTGAAATACCTCTGCAAGCAACCGGTTAGTACAGTACCTGTAAGGACAAAAAATGCTCATCCCAATTATTGGCAATGAAACCAGTCACCCTTCTTTCTAAAAGACCCATTTAAGCAAACCCATTTTAGCCAAAAACTTGTTTCGATCCAGACGGATCAGAACTCGTTTCGACCTAAACCCAGTTTTACCAAACACTTTTTTATCCATTCACACAACTGAACCATCTGTTTGGCCATGATTAATACACATGGTTGTTGTTCAATATTTACAATTAACTTATTAGAGATGTTCATCAGTATGTGCTCAATCGAAAACTCAAAAGACTGATAAACTACAGACGACATATTTAAGCCTGTTAAATAAACACGCGCCACAAACAAGCTCGAAATGTAGCGTGCGCATGTCCGAGGTAACTAACCTATATATACCAATTCATAAAAACATTCATCTAGAAATAGTAAAGACATTCTACTATTCAATGCACATATTATCCTAGGAATGTCAATTGTCAAGCAATGTCTATTCCGCGTGTTAGAAGCTCCCTGGCTACAAAAGGTTGGATGATATTAATTTAAATAATATAAGATGATGATGATGACGAAGATGCAGATGACACCCGCTCGCTCATTCAGACGGGCTGCTGTACCGAAGATGTTGCTCGTAAAAGTTGATCAACTGCCATTATACATGAATATAACATTAATCAACACTGTGTTATTTTTCAGTCATTGCATAACAAGTAGCATAGTTTTGTTGAAATTCCATTTTAGGTAACCAACTTTCACAACATTGTATTTAGTGTAATCTTCGACTGTATTAGCAGCCAAGTGCCCCAAAGGAAAAAGACAATCAAATGACCGAAAATTTGGGCGCTCTAGTGTGTAAGAATAAATATGGTTACCCAAAAAGAAACCCCGATAAATCTATGTTTAATTTTTGAGTAAAATGTCATTTTCGTCCCTGAGGTTTGGCCACTTTTGCGACTTTCGTCCAAAGGTTTGTTTTTCCGTATCTGGATCCAAAAGGTTTGAAATCTTGCCATTTTCATCCAACTCGTTAACTCCATCCATTTTTTAACGTTAAGTCCAGGGTAATTTCGTCTTTTTAGACGGTTTTTGTGATGATTAAAGGGTTTGGGTGGGGAGAAAGTCAACAATGGATCTTTATTTCTTATAGTGTTTTTTATTTAGTAAAAAATGTCTAAAAAGACGGAAATGCCCCTCATTTAATGTAGAAAAATGGAGTTAACGGGTTGGATGAAAATGGCAAGATTTCAAACGTTTTGGATCCAGATGCGAAAAAACAAACCTTTGGACGAAATTCGCAAATGTGGACAAACCTCAAGGACGAAAATGGCATTTTACTCTTTTGTTTTTCTATAAAATTTTGTTTTCAAGAGGGGGGATGAGTTTACCAGAACTGGATTGTTCTCCTTGAGGTACTTGTTATCAACAACGATTTCTTCGCCATCTGACCTGTTTTTAAATAATCCAAACACGGGAATTAATAATTATGCATACACGAGTTTGTAAATACGACCAAACGGAAATGAAATTATCTATGAACAATCACAAACCTTAACACCAAAAAGGATACGAACACTTCCTCCGTGTCGTTAACCACCGAGATCGAATAGTTAACCGGCTTGATAATCTTCGTAATAACCGACACACTTTTCGGAACATCAAGAACTTTTCCAGAATCCAAACCATCGACCACATCATCAGCATTCGTATTACCATCTTCCACATTCCCATCACTAGCAGCAGTTGTTTTCTTGGTAAAATCTTGTTTGGGAATCGCGTTTAGTTCTTTCTTAAACCGTTTAACAGCACACGACTTCCTTCTTTTTGCTCCAATTCGAGGACTAGTACGAAGCACCTCTGTTTCATCAACCTTCGAGGCGCCTTTTGCGGGTTCAGCCGGATGTTCTTGAATATGTATGGCGAACTCGGTCGTGTTTTCCTGATTTACGGGTGATGTAGTGTTAACTTCACTGAGTTTGTTATCCAACCCGCTTGATTGATTGTCTGTTCCATTATCAGTAGAATCTTGCTGCTGCTTCTTTTTTGAATGTGGCGTAGGCCCCACTGATTGTTTGCGTTTCCGTTTACGTTTCCCAGAACTCATGCTACAAGTTTCAAGACACAAATAGTGATGTCGTTTTTAGTATTTCTCCAATTTAATCATTGCGCTTATAAACATGAATGGTCTTTATAAAAATAAATTAAAAAAAAAAAAAACAAATGCATACTAATAAGAGGAAAACCTTTCAAATGCTTCGAGGACATCAGGGCATGACGTGAAACTCTCAGCGGGTTCCCAAGTGTTAGCTGACTCTGGCCACCCACGCCTACATTACAACATAAACACATGGCTCAACATTTCAGCTCGTTAAGGTAAACGAGTCGGGCCGGCTCGACTCGCTTTGTAAACGAGCCAAGCCCGAGCCCAACCTGGCTCGGCTCGTTTACAGCCGTAACTGAATCACGGTGACTATTTGGGGGTACAACAAAACTGCAAGCTCACTGTGACTATTTTTAGACTCTAATTTCAAATTCGAAGTTTAGAACCGTTTTTAACACAAGTATGATATCCATTTTAACATCAATATTCACTTCAAGAAACCCGATTCCATAACTTCAAACATAAGCTTATCAAAACATTTTAAACCCTGAAAATTTCCACAAATCAACCCCATTAATAACTTTATACTCGGTACTCCATCAAAACACTTCTTTTTTTAAATGCATAACCCCAAAATCACACATGTCCATGTAAAACAACAATGCATATATCACAAATAACAAAACAATAATATATATACACATATATATATATATATATATAGAGAGAGAGAGAGAGGCCGTTAACGTACAAGACCACCTTATCGTGCGATGCGTACGCGAGCATCTCAACCGCAAATCTGATTTAATCTAGGCCATCAATTGAACGCGGTGGCATGGCATGATAGTAACTAACTTTGCATAATTACGCACGTTATTGCATAACTACGCATGTTATAATACATAATTACGCACATTATTTGCATAATTACACATTGGTTGAGTTAAACCCTAATTATGCACCTTATATGCATAATTATGCATGGGTTGGGTTAACCCTAATTACGAACGTTATATTGGTGGTCACGTACCGTCGCACGTTAAAAGCCTTTTGTATTTAAACCTTTCACTATATATATATATGTGTGTGTGTGTGCAAAAAATTTAAAATTATTTATTTTTTAAACAAACAAGCTGACTCGAGCTCAACATTTCATCTCCTTAATATAAACAAGCCAGACCAGCTCAGCTCGTAAACAAGCCAAGCCCAAGCTGGCTCGGCTCGGCTCAGCTCGGCTCGTTTACAGCCCTAGATCATTAAACATTGATGCAACACTTGGGAGTACAACAAAACCACAAGTTCACTGATGGGCTATTTTTAGACACTAATTTCAATTTCAAACCCTATTTATCCCACATTACCATCAATGTTTTAGTTCAAGAAGATAAACTTAACAAAAACAGTTTTTCAAACCCTAAAAATTTCCACAAATCAACCCCATCATTAACTTCATACTCCATAAAAAGTAAAAACACTTCTTCTTTTTTTTTTTTAAACTAAAATGCACAAACTATTAAACCCTTAAAAACCCATATGATCATATAACACAACAATGCATAAATCACAAATAACAAGCAATAAAACTAAAAAAAAAAAAAACTCACCATTTTATAAGGTACTGCTTCACACCCTTTTCCACAAGCAATCCACCATAAAAAAACACCATAAGTTAACTATAAAACACAACAAAGAAACATACAAAAAAACAACTAATAATTAATAAAAATAAAAAACTAATAAATAATAAACCTTTCGAATTCTTTTCTTCCGAATAACCTCAATCTCATAAAACCCCTCAGCAAGCTTGGGTCGCTCTTGTTCGTCAGCTGCATCTTCGTTTTCTTCTTTCTCGTGGTCGTTTACGCCATTTTCACCGCCGTCGTTGTTGTCGTTGACCTGGGGGTCAACGATCTCGCTGTGAAGAGGGTTCAACGGCGGAGGAAGATCGGAGGTTAGGGTTTTTCTTCTAGCTCCGCCCTTCTTCATCGGAATCAAATTTGAGGGTTTAAGGGTTGTTTGTGTGTTTGTTTGATTTTACAGTAGTACTGGCAGGCTTTATTACAAAGGGTGTGTACACTACTTGAGTGTGGGAAATGTTACACCAAAATTACCAAACTAATCATTTAACCGGTCAAAACTAAAATTATTAAACAGGCATTCGGGTCATGGGTTTCTCTATAATTGTCGGGTCACCAACATTATCTACGATCATAAGAACATGCGTAGTGGGCAATATTCACTTTTGGGTGTTTTGCGTCATGTGGCAGCCCAGTCAGCAATGTGGCATTATTGAGCTTTTTCTAGAATGGGTGTAGTGGAGATAGAGCATTATTGGGCAATATGTTTTGTAGTAAAATAAAATTAAAAAAAACACCTAAAAATCTTTTTTTTTTTGAAATGTGTACTTCACAACAGACGGTTAATACACACCCGCAAGACGCAGGCCAACCCCATTTCTGTCCCAAGGACTATGTTGTCTTAACGGGGCCCACGCCTCGGTAGAAATGGGACATAGCTTTCCCCGAGAAAATTTCCGACCCCCTGCCACTTGACAGGAGTTGCACCCTCCACACGAATCGACCGCCTGTTGTGACAGAGCGACCCGCTGAAGTAAATGCGCCGTAATAGAAAACTCGGGTTCCCTCAGGCTTGAACCGGAGTCCTTGCCATCCTTGGGTTGGGAATAACCCCAATGCCTCACCTTTGATGGAGGTGGGGATCGAACCTGAGACCACTCACATGGCCCAAGTCCTTTCCACCACTCCACCGAAAAATCTTATTGGCCAAGCAAATGGAATCTCTAATGTGATTGGCCAACCTTTTCCCCATTCGGCGTTTTTCAAACCACGCCAAGGAGCATCTTTTGCAAGATAACCCCCAATAACGCCCAGGTGTAGTGGGGAAGGGGCGTTATTGGGCGTGATTGGGCAATTTTTTAAAAAAAAAAACGCCCCACTACGCATGGTCTAAGTGTGGGTGACTTTTTTACTATGAGTGTACCTGAGTGGTCGGCCTTTAGTGAACGTTCTTTAAACAACCAACGATAGTTAAGCGGACAAACTTGGAGGTTAAGCCGACGTTTTTGCCCGTAAATTTGTTGGGTTAGCTCTGATATTGGTCAACTTAGCTGCCGTTTGTTTGTTTATTTTAATAATACAGATGGTTAAGTGTATATTTGTCACACCCCGAATTTCCACGTGTCACCGGTGGGCCCGGTGGGGAGTATCGTGACGTCATGGTTGGCAACATAATAGTCAAACAACACAATATTATTAAGCACAGCGGAAGCAATTGAAAATATAATACAACCGAATTTATTATTGTAATATCAACTGTTACAATATTCGGAAGTTTATCCACAGAAGGATCGAACATAAAATGGAAACAATAGTTCAACAGACTTCAGACATCTTAAGCTTGCGAGACTCTTTATTGATGCTAAGGAGACAATCCAGCCAATTACGTTTAGTACCTGCATTTAGTCTTTTTGGGAAAATACGTCAGTTTACACTGGTAAATACAATCAACTGACTCATTTTGGAAAATGGTTTGAAAATTGGTTTGGACGCACATGGCATAAATATTTTTAATTTGATTAAAATGCACAGAGGCAATATTTAATCTTTTTATTAACTTGGGAGAATTATTTAATATTATAATCTTGTGAACGAATTACATGTTACTTATGCGTTCAGTAGCCCGGATCTAGTCCGGGTTAAAGATCAATAAACACACCACATCAAAGAGTTATACACGGGTGTACGCCTACACCCCGTGCTCTGGTCGTGGCCATCTCGTAAGATGATGCCAGGGATATCCGGGACATGGTCATTAACCCCCCAAAGGCTGTAAAGTAAACAAGACTGTTTAAAACGAGCCGATCAAATTATTCAACTACCCACTAAGCGTGGAGATTTGATGCTCGATCAAGCGGTATGCTATATACCGTAACCCAACCCGTATAGGGAAATTAAGTTAAAAGTATTTACCTGATGCAAAGTATAAATCACAATAAGCAAAATGCACGTAGCTTTTACTGGTTCTCCTAATCTGGAACGAAGGTTTAATATAACCTATTAGAATACTAACGGGTCTTTTGTTAAGCTTAAGCTTAGACCGGCTAGTTTCAAAGATACGGTTCGTACGCACGATTAAGCGAAGACCGGATAGAATGTGATTTAGACCCGACAAGTTCAGAGACTTGTTTAATATGGGTTTATTATTCACATTCTGGATTTTGAGATGAAACCGATAAGGTTTGACCCGTGTCGGTTAATTTATGTAAACTTGTTACATAAACCGAACCGAACGCGTAAAATGCGTAACAGGTATCCGTAAGAGCCATATACAGGTTTCCTAAGTTAATATGCTTCAAATATGTTGTGACATCAGTAGGATGTCTTTCATTATGCCCCGAACTAATTTAAACACAAACTATGCCCCGTAGGGGTAGTTTGGTCATTTTAAAGTTTGTAAAAGCGCTTAGATGTTTAACTGAGTTACAGGTCTGATGTAAACAGCAAACATACTCAATTTGATGAGTTATAACAGTAGGCTAAAGCATATATGTGAAATTTATCATTTTTAACCAAACTATGCCCCGTAGGGGTATTTTGGTAATTTCACATAAGCCGAAAAGCTCAAAAACGAAGTCTGAGTTAATCAACCTTTTCTTACTGTTAGAATATCATAATTTTCCTCATATATCAGTAGGTATCAACCCGGGTATGTTCAATATGATTTTAAAACATACTATGCGTTAAAAACGCTAAATAAGGCGATTAAAGGCCATTTCCGGGTTTGATACTTAAATCTGATATTTTTATATTTCCAGAAGGCTTAAAATAATTTATTTATCATATGTGATCAGTAGCAAAAGGTTTGGAGTCGTTTCGATAAGTAAAACTCATTTTATGGCCCGTAAGGGCAAAACCGAAAATTACCGGATTAGGCCTACGACTACTAGTTATGCTCAGCCTAAAATTAATTAAAAATCTTTAAAAAATCCCAAAATAATATATTACATCAGTGGGTATTTAGTTTGATACCGAAAAGTAGGCTTAACTAGGCTATACGCTAATTACGCCATTTTATTAACATAAAGCATTAATTTAGCGATATTGAGCATAACTCTTAATCTACAAGTCAAACTGATGTCAAACTTTGCATACAAGTTTATATATCAGTAACTAAGGTTTCTACACTTTTACATTTTCATAAATCACGTTTTAAGATAATAAGGGCATAACGGTCAACATATGAGCAATTAACGGAAATATGCATATTAATTGGATAACTAGTGAACCAAGGTGCATAATCGCAGAGGGTTGTTCTAACATGTATCCTAATCCAATTAAAGCTCTGAGGCATTTCTAAAACATGCCTACACGGGTCAGAACTGAAAGTCAAAGTGAAAGTCAAAGTGAAAGTCAAACTATGTGACTTTCGGTTCCGAACCGGGTCTAAACAGGAAATAGTCGGGTTGAACATGTTTGGACATGTTCTTACACTTATTACTAAGTTATAACAATGATCAAACAGGTTGTATATGTTCTAGATAGCTAATTATGCATAAATGACATTTTAAGCATCCTGTTGACTTTTTAAGAATAGGTTTGACCCGACTTTTGACCTGGTTAGAGTGGTGATCAGGGGAAACCCTTTTGAGGTTTTATTACCCACATAAATACCAATCTATAACTACTTTTAATTCGAGATATGACTGAGCCATTATTGACTAATCTCGAAGTCAAACCGTAATTACGACGGTTTGACTTTTAGCTAATTAACCAAGCTAAACTCAAATAAAGAAGGACTAGTAGACTTACAAGAGTCCTATGCACGACTTAAGATCAGTTGGACCTGCTTGAGAGCTCCAGAATTGATCAGTTATGCACTTGAAGGTGTGAGGAATGATGTTGCAACAAGGTGCCCTTTTATAGTGAATTTACTCACCACAATTGAGTGACAACAAGGTCTAGCAATCACCACAACCTTCCAACATGTGTCCTAGTGTTCTAGGGGTTGTTTTAGGGGCCAAGGGAGTGTGAAAAACCGTTTAAAATCGATTACAAGTGCACCTAGCAAGCCCCTATTCAAGAAATATGGATTCTGCCCAGGTATGGCCGTCGCGTAGCGCGACGGCAAGTCCCTTCAGGCTCGCGCTACGCGAGCCCATGTAGTTCAGCCAAACAACTTTCTAAAAATTGCAGTTTGGTCCTTGGCTCTTCTAATTTCGAATAGACACTTGTCCTTTGCATTATGAACCCTCACAATTTATATATAAGGGCTTTAAAACATATACCCACCTTGTTAAGTCCCCGGGTAACTTTATTGTTACCCGAAAAGGCCTAACTTTCAACGTTGACGCTTTAACCCTTCGCACACGAATTCGATCATAACTTTCTCATACGTTAACGAAACTTTACGAAATTTAAATCGTGCATTCTAGTGAGCATAATTAACATTTACAAAGCTTCGGGTTTGTCAAAAGGTCACTCAGAGGTATATCTTTAAACATGTTGACACATTTAACCCCTGTAGTTTGTAATCTCTCACTTTTAGCTTCGTATGATCCATGATTTATTCGTTTGAAGGTATGAGCATCGTGTAGGGTTAATGTACATTATATTTATTCACAGTTGACACTTAGAATACGTATTTTCACATACTTTCCATGTTTGTCAACTTTAGTCCTTCTATAATATTTCTTTCACACGTTTAAACATTTGACACGTGTCTACACATTATAGGACGTGAATTTTCGAGGTGTTACAATATTCTTGTATGTTGTATATTCTTTTTAGCGTAAACTAATCTAGTTCTAAACACTTCTTTAACCGTTTTATTTTTAGATAAAGTTACATATGGTAAAATGCAAGGTTGGAGAACTCGTTAGTCGCTAGTCGGCCGGTGAGCTAGGGACTAGCGACTACTCGGGATTACTCGATATTAATCGGATCGGGTTTTCTATATGTAATTTTCAGTTTTATGTATACATATACACATTTTTATAGATATATATTTTAAGTAGTTAGGTTTTAACTCTTATGGTTGAGTTCATTTCAGAACTCTAAATAATCACAGAACTTTCAGAACTCCTAATAAACAATCATTTTATATATAAGTTTTTGTATTTAGAATCTTTTTATCATCTATTATATGTATTTCTTTGATTATATACATGTTAAAAGTAGTTTACATATGTTTAATTGCCAAAATTATATATATGTGTCATAAATAATTACATACATGTAAAAAACTAGTTTACATATGTGTAATTATAAAATTACATATAAAAACGATAAAATTACTCTTAACATGTATGTAATCGTAAAAATACACATAATAAATGATAAAATTATCCTAAACTATAAATAAAAATTATTAGAGGAGAAAACCCACTTTTAAATGCTTTTATCCGGTGTCATGTATCCTCACATATTTTTATTTATTATATAAGGTAGATATGTGAAAAAATTAGTAGAATTATAACTTGCTATCCCTTCAGTTCGTTAAAATAAAAATTTTTAACTTCGGAGCAAAAAAGTTAAATGTCACTTAATCAAATTTGGACAAATTTAAAAGGTAACAGGTCAATAGTTTAATGTTTTTTACAAGTACATGCATTATAACATGACAGAGTATATGAATTTTAATATTGCAAAATGAATCGATGGACTTTTTCGTTTTCTTATGTTGGGCTTTTATATTCCAAAATTATGGTGAGTGATTTTTTTTTTTTTTTTTGTAAAAAATAGAAAGTATATTGTTTTTTATATTAATAGAAAACAAATATTGCATAAGTGGTCCATTAAGGTAAATCATATAAAGTTTTAAACTTCTACATTTCTACACACTTCTTTTCTAAGTACCCCAAAACCAGTCATTTATCCAAAGTTATATATCTTCAAATGATAGTCGAATTCTATAAAAGATAAGTGTGGTAAGATTTTAGTCATTCAAAAAAATTTATCCAAAGTCATATAAGTTGTATTATTCGAGTGTAATATGTTTAAAACCTAAAACGTTTATTAAAATGACATACAATTAATTAGAGATTATAACGAAATACAATAGTAAAACAAAAATTATGACATTTAAAATCTTTGGACCACTAAGGTTGGTGGTCCATTAGCCAAGGGCACAGCTTTGTGGGGCAGGAGGGGTGGCCGAGCCCTCGAACTTTTCGCTCAATAGTGAAGAGTATGTAGTTTTCGTATAGAAATTTTTGGGTATATATGTTTTTTATCCCGGTTGGAAATCTCAAGTTTCGCCATTATCATCAGTAGCAATGCAAGTCTTTTAAAACACTTAAGTATGAGGTTTTAGATTCAAATCCTACAAGATTAAGAGATTATCCGTTCAAATAATAAATAAATAAATAAAATCTTTGGATTTTAGCTTGTGGAGAATTGGAGATTAGACTGGCTCTGAGAATAGTCCTAATATTTTCTTTTTCTAAAAAAAATATTCTTATCTTGTATGCCGTTCAAAAAAAAAAAATCTTTGGATTTTAGCTTGTGAGATTAGACTGGTTCTGAGAATAGTCTTAATATTTCCTTTCTATAAAAAAGAATATTTTTAATATCTTGTATTTCAAATAATATTTCTTTATGAAGTTAACCTAAAACCAATACAGCCATAATTTAATATATGAAAGATGCTTTGAAATAAATGCACTTCTAAGTATTTAAGTAAATGCATTACTGTGATTATTTCACATTTGAAATAAATGCATTGCTGAGTATTTAAGTATATGCATTACTGCTGTGATTATTTCACATTTGAAATAAATGCATTGCTGAGTATTTAAGTAAATGCATTACTGTGATTAATTCACATAAATCTTTTAAAATCATTGCTATAATCTCATGTCATGTCAAGTTCCCACTTCACTCCTCATTTTACATTCAATCACTAGCAATGGTCAAACATATGGCTCCTCATTTTAAAATCATTGCTATAATCTATTTCTTTTTCTTTTTTTAATATTTTATATTTCTAGAAATTTTGCACTCAAACACATGGCTCCTTTCACTCAAATAACACTCAAACAATCGGTGAGTATTCACCGCATTGGACTCTCCCCGATCACCGAACATGGAGCGGCTACACCTCACTGATCGGTAAACTCCCATCCCCGAGACCACTTCCTCCACCCTAACAATGCGAATTGGGACTTGGGAGTGGAAACGTTTCCCTTTCTCGATCGAGGAACAAGCGCGGATAAACCATATTATTAGTAATGTTGTTTTAAGTGCAGGTATGGAAAATGGCAGTGGGAACAAGACAAAGATGGAGCATTCTCGGTGTCATCATGCAAGGAGATGCTAGCCAGATTTGCACTACCTTATTGCCCTTTTGATTGGGTGAAATGGGCTCCAAAAAAGACCAACATGTTTGAGTGAGAGGGATGCAAAAAAGATTACCTACATTAAAGAACCTATTGAAAAGAACGTTTTAAATGGGTCAACAACATGCAAATTATGTGGTGATGAAGATGAAGATGAGGACCATTTATTTGCAACGTGTGGAATCTCGAGTATCATTTGGTATAAAGTTTGCTTGTGGTGTAATCTCCCCAATGGCCCAATATAACAGCCACAACAATGAAAGATTTGCTCAAAATGTATAGGAGTATGAAGATGTCAAAAAATAAGAAGAAAATATTACAACTAATAATATTTACGATGTATTGGGAGCTATGGAAAGCGAAGAATGAGCTAATTTTTTCCGGCAAGCGTTTGGTCGTTGACAAAGTTTTCGGCGAAATTCAAGCTACATCTTTCCTTTGGGCGAAGCATAGAGCGAAAGAAGCGAATTTGGAGTGGCAAAATTGGGTGAGTTTAATATAAGTGAGTAAGCGTCTTAATGTAACAAATGCTAGGAGAAATTATGGGTGTCTATGTATAATGTCTTTTTGGTTTAGTGTCTTGCTTACCCAAGCATTGTATGTATAATTTGGTGATGAATAAAATATCCTTTGCCGTTAAAAAAAAATAACAAATTTTAACCTAGTAGTATCTTAGGGGTGGAATAAGGCTTATAGACTATTAGGTCCTAGGTTAGACTTTTACAACGGGTTTTTTTTCCAAAATTTATTGGGTTTTCTTCTGAATTAGTGTATAGACATTACTGCCTAGTGAAGATGGTAATGATCGGGTGGTTCTACTGGTGGGATGATAATACCCCAATAATCCGTCAGTGATCCAAATTTCTCATTAAAAAAACAAATTTATATGAAGTTAACCTAAAAGCAATACAGCCATAATTTAATATTTGAAAGATGCTTTGAAATAAATGTACTGCTAAGTATTTAAGTAAATGCATTGCTGTAATTAATTCACATAAATCTTTTAAAATCATTGCTAACAAATTTTAAAGGAATTATGGATAAAAGAAAATTTTCAAATAAATGAACATGAAAACATATTTGTAAAATTTTTAATTAGAGACTTAAAACGATCCACAATGAAGCCTTTCGAGGACGCATTTGGCGATGTTTAGGCCGCCCTTCTAATAGATTAGTTTACTATAATTAAACTTTTTTATAAATAATATTATTTTGCATAAAAAATAAATTGATTATGAAAAATACATTATAAATTGGTGATGATGATAATATTTAAGAATCAGTAAGGATGATTTTAAGATTAAAGAGAAAATAAGTATTTAAAAAGAAAAGTCGTGAAAAATATATGGATGCGATTATGGATGCATTTAAGACTTTGTAATTATAATAGTTTTGTGTGGACATGTGGTCATTGTAAATCTTATTTCCTTGTTTATTAAATTAGTAAATTATTGTTAAAGAAATGGAAAAATTACAAGTTTTGTCCTTTATCTTTAGGGTACTTTACAGGCGGTGTCATTTTTTTCAAATGTTGACAGGCGGTGTCCTTTAGTAGGTATTTTGTTACAAGTTTTGTCCTTTACACCCAACCTGGTTAAAAAACTCAGTTAATTTGTGGCACATGATAAGCACATGAGGGTAATTATGTCTTTTCCATATCCCTTTACACCAACCCCATTTAGACTACCCACTATGGCAACCATTTCTTTGGGTTGGTTGCCCTGTGGATTTAATAAAAATTAAAAAACATTTTTTTATTAGAAAAAGTCCACAACCTGGTTGCCATGGCAACCTAGGTTGCAACCCAACATCATACACATGTCCAAATTTAATTGGTCCACTATTTTATCTTTCTTTTTTAGTTTTTTTCTTAACTAATAATTCCCTCAATAAATCATATTTATTTAATAATATATTAGTTTAGGTTGGGTTGTGAATGTGGGTGAAAATTTGAATTGGGTTGGGTTGTGTAGGTGGAAGAGAGAGAAATTAGTTTTTTAATAAAAAATTGGGTTGGGTTGGGTTGTGATAGTGGATAGTCTTATTATCCCTCATAATCATTCCACCTGATTAAAAATTTTGACACCTTTTCATCATCATCATCATCATCATCATCATCATCATCATACCATCTTTTCTATGATAATCATCATCTTTTCACAATTGTCATCATCAACAGCAGACAAGTCATCATCTCTCATTACATCTTCATTCGAGACTCATCACCAGCCTGATTCAAGATCAACCAAACAACGGTTCACATATCATCCGAGATACACGCTTCATCTTCATCATCATTCATCCATCCCGTTCATCTCCTTTGTCTTCTCCGAACACGAACAACCTGAAACTCCACACCATCGCTCCACTACCTCTCTGTCACTTAGCGTCTCCGTTGTTTATCCGCTTCTGACCACCATACACCTCCTCTCAACTTCTTTTACCATCGTTAAACACCGTAGCACCTTACTCCGACAACCATCTTCACCTTCGTCGCTCCGACGATCACCGTCGCAATCACCGATCATCTCTTCCGTCGTCCACTGTTGTTCACCATCTTACAACCACCATCTTCGTTCCATTAATCATCCTCCAGCCACCTTCTTCACCACCGTCATCTTCTCCGGTGCCGTCTCCGACCAACCTGCAACCTTGATCTTTTCATCTCCGACAACCATAAACGACGACCTCCGCAAAACCTGCAACTCATCTTCATCACCATCGTCGTCCAACCTCATCGTCGTGATCTTCTCCGATTCTCCGATCTCTGATTCGTCCGATCTCCGTCCAACCTCATCATCGTCCAATCTCCGTTCTACTTTCACGATCACACATCCTCTGTTCACACCTTCATCATTCTCTCGGTCAGAATATTACATCATTCCACCTGCAACTACATCGTTCATCGTTCTTCGTCATAATCATCGTCAATCATCTTTAGGAACGAATTGGGGGTGAATGATGTTATCAAGAGGGTTTATGAGGGATAATAAATGGGGTAGGTGTAAAGGGATATGGAAAAGACATAATTACCCTCATGTGCCTATCATATGCCACAAATTAACTGAGTTTTTTAACCAGGTTGGGTGAAAAGGACAAAACTTGTAACAAAATACCTACTAAAGGACACCACCTGTCAACATTTGAAAAAAAGGACACCGCCTGTAAAGTACCCTAAAGATAAAGGACAAAACTTGTAATTTTTCCTAAAGAAATTGGCATATAATAATCTCTAGAAAATATCATTGGTCATTAGCAGTTTCATTTTTGAATATTCATTTTGCCCGTCCAATCTTTCACTTATTTTCTCTCCACATGTCCCTTGTTAAAAAAACTTAACGGAGTTAATTTTTTTTTTCCAAATTACAAACAGATGTTTTAGGGCTTTTGATCAGAACGACGATACGAGTCGACTGATGTAAGACTTACCTCGAAACAGTGCTCCAAACAACTTGATTTTTGTTAATTGGAAGTTTAAACACCTGAATTGAAGCATATCATTTTGATGTAAGTTTTACATCAATCGACTTGTATCGTTGTTCTGATCAAAATCTCTAAAACATCTTTTTGTAATTCGAAAAAATAGAGTTAAGTTTTTTTTAACCGGGGGGGGGGGGGGGTGAAGGAAAAATAGGTGAAAGGTTGGACTGATAGGGGAAATATTAAAAACCGGAACTGTCAATGGCCAATGACGTTTATTATCGATTGTTACAAATCAATTTCCCTTATTGTTATAAACCTTCACCATGTTGAGAAATATCTAAAATACCAAAATATACCTTTTTATAACGGCAAATTTATTTTAGAGTTAATTGTCCGGATGGTCCCTGTGATTTCACGTTTTTTCACGTTTAGTCCTCACCTTATGGAAATAGCAGGAATGCTCCCTATGATTTGTCGTTTTGTTACTCGGATAGTCCCGTGATATTTACTGTCGCAGCCCCCGACCCCCTGCCCAAGGAGGCGGGCGCCGCGAGCGTTCGCGTATAGCGGGTGGTATCAGTGTTTATTAATTTGGTAGTGGAATACATCAGGACCGTAGTTAGGAAATATTTTATCAGAGTTAAAACACCAAACTTTTTATTATAAACAAATGGGACAAAACCTAAGTTTTCATTACAATACAATTTATAGGGATAAACCCTAATTATTGAAAACATAAACTTCGTTTCTTATTTGGTAACTTTTATAGCCACAACTTTAAGCTTTCAGTGTTCTTCAGCTGGCTTCTATTGGCTTCACATTAAGTTACCTGAAACGCGTTTTAAAAATGTTTTATCAGCAAGAAATATTGGCGAGTACATTCCAATTTTTGTAAAACATCAGTTGTTACACATTACAGTATTAAGGGCCATTACAATGTTTATATCTACACAATTACTCGTTCAGTATGTGTCACTCGACGGATCTGTGACTATGGTCATATCACACATTGAATACCCGTGCCCAATTGTGAAGGTTATCAAGTACTGTATACAAACCCCATAATACTGGCATCAATTGTAGAATTACAAAGACTTAATCACTGTAATTGTACTTGAAAACATTTGAGATTTTGGTAAAATAATTTTGGTAGAAAATGACTCACAAAAAGTTTAGAAAAAGAAAATGTACTCACTTTGTTGACTTAGGTGATACTACTATAGCTTCCTGGTGATTCTCCTGGTTATTATCAATTAAAATTAAACAATGCACACGTGTTAGTAAAATAACCTAAATCACGTTAACCGTACAACTCGAGATAGAACTCCAATGACTGAGTCAGGCAGAGCCTTGACATGCATTACGGAGTCCTAGATCAATCGGGTGTAACACGAGACAGAACTCCAACGACTGAGTCAGGCAGAGCCTTGACATGCGTTACGGAGCCCTAGATCGATCGTGTAGGGTAACAAATAGGGTTATAATACTTACAACGAAGCAGAGCTTCGCTTTATAGGGGTATTATTTCCCAAGAGTTTAGACTATCAGAGAGTTTGAGAGAGAAAAGAAAAATGAACGATGACTGAATGAGGCCTAAACCTCTATTTATAGGCTGGTTGGACAGCGAGTCGCGACCCGCGTAACCTCCTACAAGTTCTCTCGCGGCCCGCGAGAACATACATGGCAGTTATAGCTTTGGCCAGTCATTGGCCTAGCCTTGCCGAGTCACCAGACACGTGGCGCCATGCAGTGTCGAGCAAGCAAAGGGGCTCGCGCCCCGCGAGACCTACGACCATCTGGGTCGCTGCCCGCGAGCGGCCTGTTTTATTTGTTTTTCTTGCTTTTTATAAATATTAAGGTATTTAGAGTCCGTTTCTCATATACGGGGTATATAAGGAACGTTTAGGGTCACGTTAAGGGTTCTAGGAGGGTTGTTATATCCTCCCCACCTTGTTTTAGATCTCGTCCTCAAGGTCTACTGGAATCGGTGTGGGTATTTCTTCTACATTTTTGACTCGAGTTCCCAAGTATATTCTGGTCCTCTCTTGGAATCCCATTTCACTTTGACCAGAACTAATCTCTTGTGTTTGAGATTCTTGATCTTTCTATCTTCGATCTGAATGGGTTTCTCTACAAACTTAAGTTTCTCGTTTACCTCTATGTCCTTAAGAGGTATCACTAATGATTCGTCTGCTAAGCACCTTTTGAGATTACATACATGAAATACATCATGTATTCCTGCCATTTCCTCTGGCAGTTGTAGCTGATAGGCTACGAGTCTTATTCTTTTAATAATCTCAAAATGTCCAACATACCTGGGGCTTAGCTTTCCTCTTTTAATGAATCTGACTATTCCTTTCCTTGGAGAAACATTTAACAATACCTTATCTCCTACTTGAAATTCCAAAGGTTTTCGTCTGTTATCTGCATAAGTCTTTTGACGATCTCGTGTTGTTTTCAGTCTTTCCTTGACTTGAATTATCTTATCTATGGTTTCTTGTACTATCTCTGGTCCAGATAATTGCTTTTCTCCAATTTCTGCCCAACAGATTGGAGTTCAGCACTTTCGTCCATAAAGTGCTTCAAACGGTGTAGCATTAATGTTTGTATGATAGCTGTTATTGTAGGAAAATTCTATTAATGGTAAATGATCATCCCAATTTCCTCCGAAACCGATTACACAGGCTCTAAGCATATCTTCCATGGTCTGAATTGTCCTTTCGCTTTGTCCGTCCGTTTGTGGATGATAAGTTGTGCTTAGATTTAACCTGGTTCCCATTGCTTTTTGGAAACTTGTCCAAAAATGAGAAGTAAAATGGCTATCTCTATCAGATACAATAGATAAAGGAATTCCATGTAATGAAACTATTTCATTTACGTATAACTTGGCTAATTGTTCCATACTGAAAGTTTCCTTCATTGGTAAGAAATGAGCAGATTTGGTTAATCTGTCAACAATCACCCAGATTGTATCATTTCCTTTCCGTGTCTTGGGTAATTTGGTAACAAAATCCATTGTTATCAATTCCCATTTCCATATTGGCATTTCTAGTTGCTGCAATAACCCTGAAGGTTTCTGATGTTCAGCTTTAACTTGTGAACATGTTAGACATTTAGCAACATAGTTTTACTATATCCTTTTTCATTCCTATCCACCAGAAATTCTTTCTTAGATCTTAATACATCTTATCACTTCCAGGATGTATTGTATATTTAGACTTATGGGCTTCTTCTAAAATTTTATGGCGTAGGTTTACTTGTTTTGGTATCCACATCCTTTTCTTATGGAACTTCCAAATTCCAACTGATCCTTGTTCTAATTCCTTAATCATTCCTTTTAATCCTTCAGCATCGTCCTTGAATGTTGTTTCCTATACCTCTCTAATTTGCTCATTTAAATCTAACTGCAGATTTAATTTAAGAGAGCGTACTCGTTTTGGCTTTTCATGATACTTTCGACTTAAAGCATCAGCTACTACATTAGTTTTTCCTGCATGATACTGGATATCATAATCATAATCACTAAGAATTTCCATCCAGCGTCTCTGTCTCATATTCAATTCTTTTTACCCAAAAATATACCTTAAACTCTTATGATCTGTGAAGACAACAAATTTATTTCCATATAAACAGTGTCTCCAAATCTTATGGGCAAAAACTATGGCTCCTAACTCTAGATCATGGGTTGTGTAATTTTTTTCATGTTTCTTAAGTTGTCTAGAGGCATAAGCTATAACCTTTTGACGTTGCATTAACACACATCCATATCCTAACTTAGACACATCACAATAGACTATAAAGTCCTCAGTTCCTTCTGGTAATGCGAGTATGGGTGCGTTAGTCAACCTTTGCTTAAGAATCTTAAAGGCTTCTTCCTGTTTCGGTCCCCATTCAAACTTAACTAATTTACAGGTCAGTTTGGTTAATGGAATGGCTATCCTAGAGAAGTCTTGGATAAATCGTCTATAATATCCGGCTAATCCAAGAAAACTTCTTACTTCCGTTGGCGATTCAGGGACTTTCCATTTGGTAATCGCCTCGATCTTTATGGGATCCACATGAATTCCTTCATGATTAACTAAATGTCCAAGGAATTGCACTTCTTGTAACCAGAATTCACATTTTGAGAATTTAGCATAAAGCTTTTCTTTTCTCAATAGTGTCAGAAGTATATGCAGATGCGCTGCATGTTCTTCTTTACTCTTAGAGTAGATTAGAATATCATCTATAATGACAATTATGAATTTGTCCAGGTATGGTTTACATATCCTGTTCAGCATGTCCATAAATGTAGCTGGGGCATTGGTTAAACCAAATGGCATGACGGTAAATTCATAATGACCGTACCTTGTTCTGAAAGCAGTTTTAGGAATGTCCTCTTCATGTACTTTCAGTTGATGATATCTTGAGTGTAAATCGATCTTAGAAAAGAATCGAGCTCATTGAAGTTGATCGAACAAATCATCGATTCTCGGTAGTGGGTATCGATTCTTAATCATGACTTTGTTCAATTCTCGGTAGTCAATGCACATACGCGTTGATCCGTCTTTCTTCTTAACAAACAAAACCGGCGCTCCCCATGGCGATGAACTAGGTTGTATAAAACCTTTGTCAAGAAGTTTGCCCAATTGTTCCTTCAGTTCCTGCATCTCCGTTGGTGCTAATCGATATGGTGCTCTGGCAATCGGTGCCGTCCCTGGTACTAGGTGAATTCTATATTCAACCTCTCTATCAGGCGGTAATCCAGGTAACTCTTCTGGAAAAACATCCGAGAATTTAGATACTATAGGAATAACTTATAATTCTTTTCCTTTAGCGTTAATTATTATGGAAATCATATACACTATTCATCCTTTCCTTGCATAACTTGCAGCTTTCATCACAGAGATGAATTTTGTTGACCTAGTTGGCTTATCTCCTTTAATTGTAATCTTTTTACCACTTGGTGTACTTACTTGCACTGACTTTTGATCACATAAAATACTGGCATGATTGGCTACCAACCAATCCATTCCTAGTACAACATCGAATCCAGCTAGATTCATTGGGTAAAGGTTAGCAAAGAAATGATGGTTCAGGATTTCTATTCTTGTTCCCTGCAAGATTTCACTAATCTTAATGGATTCTCCGTTTGCCGTCTTTACCAGACAATCTTGTCGGAGTTTGGTTAAGGGTTGATTGAGAAGTTGGTAGAAAGAAGTATTGATAAAACTTTGGTTTGCACCAGAGTCAAATAATACTTTGGCAAAAATGTCGCTAACTAAAAACGTACCGACAATCACATTTGGAATCATCTTGGCTTCCTCAGTTGTTAGAACAAATGCTCTGGCATTCTTCTTGGGGCCTTCAGTTGTCTTAGCTTTGTTGGTTGCTGCTAGAGCTAGTTTCAGACAGTTCGGTTTAATGTGCCTAGTTTCTCCACAATTGTAGCATATTCTGGCACTAGCCTTTCTCCTACAGTCTTCTTCCTTATGTCCTGGGTACTTATAGAAGTTACAGGATACATCACACTTTCCTGAGTGCTTTCTTTTGCAATACTTACAGTAGGGTGCATAAGAACCTATTCCTTTTCCACGGTAGGAATTAACAGAACGAAATTCCTGGGTAAGATTTTAAGCTAAGTTCTTTCTCTGGTTCTCCACTTGGGTGCGTACCAATTCATCAGTCACGGTATTGGCTAATTCTATTATTTCTTCTATGGTTTTAGGTCTAGCTGCCTTGACTACGTGTCTAATCTCACTAATTAATCCCCAAATGTAATGGGAGATTAACGCTGGCTCAGGTGAGGCTAAGGTTTGCACTATCCTAGCATATTCGAAGAATATGGTAGTGTAACCTTAGCAGACTATTCCAGTTATTTTATGATTTAGGAACTTATTGGCGATTTGTTCCTTTTCACGAGGAGGACAAAATTTTCTTTTGACTATTTCTTTAAAATTAGTCCATTCCATAGTATATACTCTGTCACTTCCCCTAGACTGGAGAATAGTATTCCACCATTCTAAGGCTGCATGTTTTGAAAAGATTAGAAGCAAACATAATCTTATCTTCATCTGCATATTTACTTATTTTTATGACTGCTTCTATCTTTTCTATCCAGCGCAAGCCTGAAATGGCTCCTTCATTGCCTGAGAATTCTATTGGTTTGCAGACCAAGAATTCTTTATAAGAATAACCGTAAGAGACGGTTCTTCTTCTTTTAGGAAATGGAGCTTGGATTAAAGGTCTGTTATTATCGTTCACACTGTGACTTGGTTCAGTGTGTTGGCGTTTACTTCCATTTGCAGATTTATTATTTTCTGCTTCTTTAACAGTCTTGATAATATAGGGCATAGCATCTATAATTCCTTGTGCTACTATATGTTGGATGGCACTGTTATCTATTTGGTTTCCGTTATTTTCATTATTCTGGTTTTCCTGATTTACTTCGTTGTCCATCTGAATTGTGAATATTTATCAGCTATTAATTATCACAAAATAAAATTTAGTACAAATATTTATACACAATCACACAAACAGATTGTTCAAAAACGTCGAACATTGCGACTTTTACTCTTTTCATATATATATTTATATATATATGCAAAGATTACAAACTACAACTGGAAATTAAACATACTAGTAGTTATGTATCTATTTTAGTCTATCTATCTTAGTTTTTTTTCATCAAAATACAGAATTACACATATATCTAGGTATTATTCTAGGTATCATTCATCCAGTACTTCATTTCATTCTCATCATACTTCCAAACTAGCTTCTCTCCTATCTGTCGAATTCTATTCCCTTCATCCACTAAGTTTTCACCATATTGACGGAGTTCTTGCACACATTTTCGACTCATGGGTGGGTCTAACGGTGGTTCTGGCACTGGTTCTTCAGGAGTATATAGTGCCGAATACGACCTATTTTCGTCTAACCATGGATCATATTCGGAAGAGATCGGGGTTGGGATTCTAGGAAATTCATTAGGATCGAATGCAGGTATCGGAAACTGGTTTTCCTGGTTGGGTTCTAGCATTTGTTGGTCTGGGAATAAGGGTAATAGTGGTGGTTCATCTATTTGGTTAGAGTCTACTACGGTAGTGGCTAACATATGGAAATCTACCAATTGTCTTTCTAATTCCTCTTCCCACGGTGGCCTATTGACTGCTTCCTGAGTTTGGGTATTAACTTCCTTACTGGCTTTTACTATCGCTCTTTTTTTGTTGTAATTTCTTCATCCTCTTTCTTCTCTCATGTGCTCCTCCACTAAACCATCATCTCTTTTTGGAAGTGAAGTGTTCTCAGACTGTGCCTTAAAAGTAAATATTCCTTCCTCAGTATCGGATGAATATCCTGAGGGATTTGGCTTAGATGAGGTTTCTTCATCTTTTGGTGAACTGGCTAAGTGACTATAAGCGTCAGATATACCTCGCTCACTCATACTGTAAACTAACAAATAGTCAAATAACACAAAACAATAATATACATTTTCTCACATAATCACATAAATTATTTCCTAACACAGAGTTTGAGTTTCAGCAGAACACTTCATTGGCTTAAACCAGTGGCTGTAGCTCTGATACCACCTTCTGTCGTAGCCCCCGACCCCCTGCCCCGGGAGGCGGGCGCCGCGACCGTTCGCGTAGAGCGGGTGGTATCGATGTTTATTAATTTGGCAGCGGAATACATCAGGACCGTAGTTAGGAAAGGTTGTATCAGAGTTAAAACACCAAACTTTTTATAATAAACAAATGAGATAAAACCCAAGTTTTCATTACAATACAATTTATAGCGATAAACCCTAATTATTGAAAACATAAACTCCGTTTCTTATTTGGTAACTTTTATAGCCACAACTTTAAGCCTTCAGTGCTCTCCAACTGGCTTCTATTGGCTTCACATTAAGTCACCCGAAACACGTTTTAAAAATATTTTATCAGCAAGAAATACTGGCGAATACATTCCAATTTTTGTAACACATCAGTTGTTACACATTACAGTATTAAGGGCGATTACAATGTTTATATCTACACAATTACTCGTTCAGTACGTGTCACTCGTCGGATCTGTGACTATGGTCATATCACACATTGGATACACGTGCCCAATTGTGGAGGTTACCAAGTATTGTATACAAACCCAATAATACTAGAAACAATTGTAGAATTATAAAGACATAATCACTATAATTGTACTTGAAAACATTTAAGGTTTTGGTAAAACAATTTTGGTAGAAAATGACTCACAAAAAGTTTGGAAAAAGAAAATGTACTCACTTTGTTGACTTAGGTGATACTACTATAGCTTCTTGGTGATTCTCCTGGTTATTATCAATTAAAATTAAACAATGCACACGTGTTAGTAAAATAACCTAAATCACATTAACCGTACAACTCGAGACATAACTCCAATGACTGAGTCAGGCAGAGCCTTGACATGCATTACGGAGTCCTAGATCAATCGGGTGTAACACGAGACAGAACTCCAACGACTGAGTCAGGCAGAGCCTTGACATGCGTTACGGAGCCCTAGATCAATCGTGTAGGGTAACAAATAGGGTTATAATACTTACAACGAGGCAGAGCATCGCTTTATAGGGGTATTATATCCCGAGAGTTTAGACTATCAGAGAGTTTGAGAGAGAAAGAAAAATGAACGTTGACTGAATGAGGCCTAACCTCTATTTATAGGATGGTCGGACAGCGAGTCGCGGCCCGCGTAACCCCTACAAGTTCTCTCACGGCCCGCGAGAACATACGTGGCAGTTATAGCTTTGGCCAGTCATTGGCCTAGCCTTGCCGAGTCACCAGACACGTGGCGCCATGAAGTGTCGAGCAAGCAAAGGGGCTCGCGCCCCACGAGAGCTACAAACATCTGGGTCGCGGCCCGCGAGCGACCTGTTTTATTTATTTTTCTTTCTTTTTATAAATATTAAGGTATTTAGAGTCCGTTTCTCATATGCAGGGTATATAAGTGTAACACCCCGAAAACGGGTTTGGTAATCAAACCACGTTAATACTAAAAGACGGGTAAAGTACCGTTAGTGGTAAAATTAACTCTTAAAATATTAGGATTTATATAACTAAACCTAATATTTAATAAAAAGGGAAAAAGAATGCTTTTGAGAAATAAAGTTTATAGAAGGCCCGAGTTAACGGAACTTAAAATAAACTTAGTCATAATTTCCCCGAACCCACCAAATTAACTAGGAATGTTCAACCTAGTTAATAAGTGGGAATATAGTTAGAAATAAGTAAGTTGTGGCTTACTTGATAACTAACCAAATAAGAGAGGCCAAATTCGGATAAATGAAAAGTTATGTTATAAAAATAAAAGTTTAATCAAAATACACACTTAGTGTGTTTTCTGGGTGTTCTGTTCGAACCCAGAAGCTCCCCAGGAGCTTAAACCCTAGCTTCAACCAAATCATGAAATTGAAGGCTCAAACGAAGTATAAATTCACAATTGAGCGTGAATTATTGATCACCCAAGCTTGGGGATCATAAGGTATGTCAAATTTTGATGATTTGTGAAGTTGTGAAATTTGAATAATCACCATAATCGCGATTTATGAATGAATTATAAAAGCTATGATTGAATTAGTGATGTATACTTGCTTAGGAACAAAATCCTAAGTGAAAATTGTACATATGATGCTATGAATTGAATGATTTGATGAATTACCACACTAGGATAAGTGGGTATTAATCATATGATGAATTTGATGATATAAATATGATTAGAATCATCATATCTGATAGTAATCAGGAAATACTTGAACAAATTTTGTGTTTGAGTACATGATCATACTTGCTAGGAATTGGATAGGTATGATAAAATGAAAATGATGATATATTATGATCAAAATGATGTTTGATATCATCATGTGTTAATCGAATGAAATTCGATTACAATAACTTGATTTAATAAGTAGTTAAAACGGTAGCATAATAAGGATGCTTACCGTATAGTGGCAAGGTAATAAAACGAGTAGTTAAGCTACATCGTGTACTTACTTTTGTCAATAAGCAGTTTGAATTTTTAAAGTCAAAATGACCTTTTATATGATCGAATGATAATTTCGACATAAAGATCGTAGGATGGAATAGTCGTGAATGATTATGACTACTCTAACCATTTTACAAATTACAATGAAAGTTTGACGCTTGACAAGCTAGGTAAAAGCTTGGGAAGGAAGCGGGTCAAACGAATCAAGAATGAAAGAAAAGCATAATCTGGATGCTAGGTAAGTAAAGCTTACCTTTTATTTAAATACCTATTGGTTTTATAGGTTATGAATAAGAGAAAGCCATCTTTGAACTAGAATATTCCGACACGACATGTGCGGTTCGGAACAAAAGACAATGAGAATAAACCATGTTTAATGGTTAAAACGGACTAATACAATAATTTGGTCATGCAATGACTAATAGATAATGAGTTGCGAGTGGTTACCTTATAGGGTAAACCAACATAAATAATAAGGGTAAAACGGAAATTCGATCACACGTCGACGATAACCGTTAGTTTTTGAAAGACACTAATGGCGTAAGCCATAATGGATCAAAAGAGTTAATAAATTGGGTTATAAGTAAAATGACCGTACGGTGTAAACTGGTGCGAGTCATGTATACGAGATGATAATAAATCCATCTCGCAAAGATACACGGTCATTTAGACCAAACGGGTCAAAAGGTGAAAATATCACCCTTTGACAATATCGACTAATGATTTGTCGAGTTGTATGATTATAAGAATAAATATCGAATGGATATTTATATCGCTATTACTTAGCGGCTATTAAGGCAAGGTATTGAAGTGGGTCAACATATTGATCCGAGCCAGGTATGTGTAATAGGTTAACTACTCATTTAGAACGAAAGGTTCATTGAGAGTTAAATGAAGTCAAAATAGACATTTGGTTACTTTAATGAGTAAACCGAATGATTCAAATGATGGTCATTGTGATTTGAAAACATAATGACTTTTCAAACTAAATCATAGCTAAAACGAGGGATTTTGGGTTAAACATGCTTTCAAAAGTCCTTCATCGTAAATGAAAGGATAAAATGGACCAAAATGCCCTTGTAAGCTAAATTGAGGAAATGACCTTTAAAGGTTTTTTGGAAACAAGTTTATGATTAAATAAATACTTAGAATAAGTATAAAAAGCGAAAGATGTAAATCTTTGGTCAAAGGACTATATAGGAGTCTTTGCCGTAAAGTAATGATTCGAGGGGTAAAACTTGGAATTTATAAATTACCACATTAAATCCGCCACAAATATAGTTGTGGAGGAAGATTATTTGATAAGAAATGTGGTAATATAATGCTAGAAACGAATGAAAGCGATTCGTGTTTAAAATTCCCTTAACGGGTCAAAATAAGCATATGAGCGAAAATGGGTTTAAAATACTTATGAAATCTATGATTTGAACTTAATATGATAGACAATATCGAAAATATAAGGTTCATGAGAAATTGGGATCAAACAAACATGTTTGTTTGATAAATACATGAACGGGTCAAAACTTAGTAATTATATATTAAGCTGAGGGCTTAAAAATCTCAAATTTTGTTAATCCGGATGTCGGATGTTAACTCCATGTGATGGAGACTAAATTTACGATCACGTAGGAAGAAACGTGACGTAAATCGGATAAAAAATGAGCAAGTCATGCTCGTTTTCGTAAAACTTGGTTTAGCTGGAAATATGCAGCAGCTTTTAACAATCATTCTGTCGAAACTAGGCCCTCGCGTCACGCGACGGAGATGGCTAGTTATGGTCGCGGCCCGCGACGGGTGTCGCGTCACGTGACAGTAAGTTTAGATCCCGTGGCGGCACGCGACGGGTCTCCAGTTTAACAAAAGCTGTTAAAAACTGTGGTTTTGCTTATTTCGACCCACGATGTCGTTCGGGCATGTTTTATATACCAAATTACTAACTCATTTCATGTTTTATGAAATGTAGGTTTAATATGCGGTGCCGGTGGACGATCAAGCTCGAGAAAGAACCGAACACAATCAAGATTCAAGCTTCCGCGAAATGATTCGTCGTCACGTTTTTAAACGGCGAATGTTTTATGAAATATTGAATTGTGTTATTTCTTAAAAGTTTTAAAGAAATACATATTTTGTAATGTATGTGTAAGCATAATTAAATAATTATAGTCGAAAACTATATGAAAATCGTATAAATGGACTAAGGGTCTTACAAGTTGGTAATAAGAGCTCAGGGTTAAAGAGTAAAGTGTTCGGTTCGAGACTTGATTGCAAAATCCGGTAAGTTATTCTGTAAATTAACGGTCTAGCATGTAAAGTTTTGAAAACAACACATAGGGTTATCGTGTGAAACACGTTACCCCAAATAAAGCGATAAAAGACCGATATAGTTAAACGAATTACGTGTGTTAACACGTGTCGTAGAAAGCCTTGTATTATAATACGGGGGCTTATTAATGATAAACGTTACTAATCTTTGTATACGTTTTAGTTAAAGGACCCTCTCATCCGAAGATGACGAGAGTCCTAAGAATTATCGATACGATAAAGATATGGTCTGAAGTATGACAAGTAAGTTAGATATGTCAATGACATGAATCAAGAAATGATCTCGAAGGAGAGATCAAATAACAAGGAAAGTTTATCAGGGCAAGTATCTATAAGGTATACGTATTAAACTTAGAGTGTAAACAGAAATATGCAACAAACACACAGTGAATGATAGTTGCATATAGAATATGAAACTTGGAAAACCTGGATAGGTTACCTATCCAGGATGACGTTTGCAAGAGAAATTCAGTAAAGATATATATTATTCACGGTCGTGAATAGTAAGACAATAACTGACTTTAGTTTAAAGATAACTTGGACAAAAGTAATCATCCAAGTAAGTACTCTCAATATAGATTCAATTGAGAAAAGTAATGATCACATCAACGAATGTGATTTTATAAATGGTTATAAAAAGGACATTTTATATGTTCAATAATAACAAGGGTAAAATTAATAATTGTTAATTGACAATTAAATAAAGTTTTACCAAATGAAATCATAAAAAAATGAAATAAATCGTGAGATTACTTCCATGGGACGTGATGTGGTAATTATAATAAGGTCATGTGTACCATGTGTTGATCGCTTACTATGGCCATGTAAGTAGTGAACACATGATTCCGTGAGCTTCTTATAATGAGCACAGTTATGTCCGATGTGGTAAGGTCGAGACGAATGAAAAAGTTAAAAGAACTTGGGGTCAAGAAATCTTATAGACATACTCGTATAAATGGTTTTCGAGGGAACCATAAAAAGGAAGTATGGCGCGCATAGAAATAGATGACCCAAGTGAATAGTGAAATAAATCATTTTGGGACAAAAGAGCCATGATGGACAAAAAGGGGCATGTAAAACCAAAGGATAAATGACCCGCGAGGTCATAGAAACGAAGGTATTGCCCATACAAAACGACGATCGAAATCATTGACTTTGGTCGTAGTAAAGAAAGGATGATGATGATGATGATAATCATCATTCAGAAATTAAAAGACCATCAAGCATGGTCACATAAAGAATAAAGGTTTGGTTAAATAAAGCGATGGATTTCGCTAAGACAACCAAACAAGTTAAAACGAAGTCTTAATGCATATCTAAATGGTTGCATCAATAATGACTTCGGTAAATCACCCGGTTGATGGGTAGGAAATTAAACACATGCGTAAACCAAGAGACGGGAACGCGGATTGAAAGTCAAATGACTCGGATGATGAGTTATGACTAAAAGACTATAAAATTTCGCAAATAGAAACTTTGAATAAATATGTTCAACTATTTTGAGGATTGAACGGGTTGAATAAAGAATAAAGTTTGATTGTTTATAAGTGATGGATTTCACATTAACAAGTCAAACGGGTTGAATACAATATAATGCCGGATGACATAAGTAAGCGCAGGCCGGATAACGGTAGTGTTAAACGCAAAAGAATAATGAGCCCGGTAATGGGACATAATCAAATACGAATATATGCAAACCAGATAACGGTGAGCATAAGACGAACCGACGCATAAATGACGTGAGAAGTCATAGAGTCGGGAGAATGATCCGAAATAAAACGATTGTAGTCACGAACTACAGTCAAGGTTAACGGATCTTAAACTTGAAACCAAATGATTTTCAAACATAAACAAGGTGCCTTGACACCAAACATATATTTTGAGAATGACATGAGTAAGAAATGATCTATGGGATTAACATAACCTTCGGGTTATAAATAAGGAAAAGGTCTACGAGACCAAAATGACCCTTGGGGTCATAAATAAAAAGAAATGAACTATAAGGGCCTTGCCTTAACAAGGTAAAAGCCTAAAGAAATAGCCAACGAGGCAAAATGAAAGAACCTACGGGTTACTTCGACAAGCGAGGGAACCAGTTGAGAATCCTTGCGTAAAACTAAGACTACAAAAGAATAAATTCTTAACTGTCAATATCCTGGTATGCATAATTGACAAAAGTTAAAGAGAAGATGTTAAACTAAAACTTCAGTTTTAGTAAGAAATAACGTTTTTATAAACATGAATTCTGATAGGAATTTAAATAGTAAATATTAAAAATACAGGTCTTGACACTGATAAGTCCAAGACGATATATTCAAAAAGAAATATTTTTGAAAATGAAAGATTGACATAAACTTAAACATGACGTGACACGATCATGGTCAAGAAAAGTAATGTGAAGTATAATCACATTATAGCCCGAGCGATGGGTATAAAGTAACTGGACTAACAAGTCAGTTAGGGAGACTGGTTAAGGTCGAAATTCAAATTAAGAATTTGGGTAGTATGCTATTTATTATGAGAATAACGTGGAATAAACAAATCAATAGATTTACATGATCAAGTGGCCAAATTGGTGACTTGGTCCAGTAAACAACAAAAGTAAATAGATACAAGATAAAAGTGACGGCCCATGAGACCTCACTAACAGAAAATACTGATCACCTATTTTGAGGGATCATGAGGCAACCCAAGCGAAGTGTCGAGAAGTCAATTCAAACAAAAGAGTTTGTTTGTTAAAAGTGAAAGATTTCACTAAAGACCTCTGAACAGGTTAAAATAACGGATTCATGAGGAGTCTGAAGGTATAAAAGCGATGGATTTCGCTAAGTTAACCAAGCCGGTTAAAATAACGAAATTTCATTATTTGGAGTTGCGTTATTTTGCATGAAATACGCACATTGATTAGTAACAAAAAAAAAGATATTACCATACTTTACTGGTAATACTAACAATTGGTTAAAGTATGAATAATGATTAAAAGATTACTTAGGTTAAATGCATTGAGTTTAAAAACTCAATGGACTATAAGAGAAAGGTTTCGAGGGCGAAACCTCTTAAAGGGGGATAGACTTGTAACACCCCGAAAACGGGTTTGGTAATCAAACCACGTTAATACTAAAAGACGGGTAAAGTACCGTTAGTGGTAAAATTAACCCGGAAAATATTATGATTTATATAACTAAACCTAATATTTAATAAAAAGGGAAAAAGAATGCTTTTGAGAAATAAAGTTTATAGAAGGCCCGAGTTAACGAGACTTAAAATAAACTTAGTCATAATTTCCCTGAACCCACCAAATTAACTAGGAATATTCAACCTAGTTAATAAGTGGGAATATAGTTAGAAATAAGTAAGTTGTGGCTTACTTAATAACTAACCAAACAAGAGGGGCCAAATTCAGATAAATGGAAAGTTATGTTATAAAAATAAAAGTTTAATCAAAACACACAGTTAGTGTGTTTTTTGGGTGTTCTGTTCGAACCCAGAAGCTCCCCAGGAGCTTAAACCCTAGCTTCAACCAAATCATCAAATTGAAGGCTCAAACGAAGTCTAAATTCACAATTGATGATCACCCAAGCTAGGGGATCATAAGGTATGTCAAATTTTGATGATTTGTGAAGTTGTGAAATTTGAATAATCATCATAATCACGAATTATGAAAGAATTATTGAAGCTATGATTGAATTAGTGATGTATACTTGCTTAGGAACAAAACCCTAAGTGAAAATTGTACATATGATGCTATGAATTGAATGATTTGATGAATTACCACACTAGGATAAGTGGGTATTAATCATATGATGAATTTGATGATATAATTATGATTAGAATCATCATATCTGATAGTAATCAGGAAATACTTGAACAAATTTTGTGTTTGAGTACATGATCATACTTGCTAGGAATTGGATTAGTATGATAAAATGAAAATGATGATATATTATGATCAAAATGATGTTTGATATCATCATGTGTTAATCGAATGTAATTCGATTACAATAACTTGATTTAATAAGTAGTTAAAACGGTAGCATAATAAGGATGTTTACCGTATAATGGCAAGGTAATAAAACAAGTAGTTAAGCTACATCGTGTACTTACTTTTGTCAATAAGCAGTTTGACTTTTTAAAGTCAAAATGACCTTTTTTATGATCGAATGATAATTTCGACACAAAGATCGTAGGATGGAATAGTCGTGAATGATTATGACTAGTCTAACCATCTTTCAAATTACAATGATAGTTTGACGCTTGACAAGCTAGGTGAAAGCTTGGGAAGGAAGCAGGTCAAACGAATCAAGAATGAAAGAAAAGCATAATCTGCATGCTAGGTAAGTAAAGCTTTCCTTTTATTTAAATACCTACTGGTTTTATAGGTTATGAATAATAGAAAGCCATCTTTGAACTAGAATGTTCCGACACGACATGTGCGGTTCGGAACAAAAGACAATGAGAATAAACCATGTTTAATGGTTAAAACGGACTAATACAATAATTTGGTCATGCAATGACTAATAGATAATGAGTTTCGAGTGGTTACCTTATAGGGTAAACCAACATAAATAATAAGGGTAAAACGGTAATTCGATCACACGTCAAAGATAACCGTTAGTTTCTTAAAGACACTTATGGCGTAAGCCATAATGGATCAAAAGAGTTAAGAAATTGGGTTATAAGTAAAATGACCGTACGATGTATACCGGTGCGAGTCATGTATACGAGATGATAATAAATCCATCTCGCAAAGATACATGGTCATTTAGACCAAACGGGTCAAAAGGTGAAAATATCACCCTTTGACAATATCGACTAATGGTTTGTCGAGTTGTATGATTATAGGAATAAATATCGAATGGATATTTATATCGCTATTACTTAGCGGCTATTAAGGAAAGGTATCGAAATGGGTCAACATATTGATCCGAGCCAGGTATGTGTAATAGGTTAACTACTCATTTAGAACGAAAGGTTCATTGAGAGTTAAATGAAGTCAAAATAGACATTTGGTTACTTTAATGAGTAAACCGAATGATTCAAATGTTGGTCGTTGTGATTTGAAAGCATAATTACTTTTCAAACCAAATCATAGCTAAAAAGAGGGATTTTGGGTTAAAAATGCTTTCAAAAGTCCTTCATCGTAAATGAAAGGATAAAATGGACAAAACGCCCTTGTAAGATAAATTGAGCAAACGACCTTTAAAGGTTGTTTGGAAACAATTTTATGATTAAATAAATAATTTGAATAAGTATAAAAGCGAAAGATGTAAATCTTTGGTCAAAGGACTCTATAGGAGTCTTTGCTGTAAAATAATGATCCGAGGGGTAAAACTCAGAATTTATAAATTACCACACTAAATCCGCCACAAATATAGTTGTGGAGGAAGATTATTTGATAAGAAATGTGGTAATATAATGCTAGAAACGAATGAAAGCGATTCATGTTTAAAATATACTTAAAATTCCCTTAACGGGTCAAAATAAGCATATGAGCGAAAACGGGTTTAAGATACTTATGAAATCCGTGATTTGAACTTAATATGATAGACAATATCAAAATATAAGGTCCATGAGAAATCGGGATCAAACAAACATGTTTGTTTGATAAATACATGAACGGGTCAAAACTTAGTAATTATATATTAAGCCGAGGGTTTAAAAATCTCAAATTTTGTTAATCCGGATATCGGATGTTAACTCCATGTGGGGGAGACTAAATTTACGTTCACGTAGGAAGAAACGTGACGTAAATCGAATAAAAAATGAGCAAGTTATGCTCGTTTTCGTAAAACTTAGTTTTGCTGGAAATATGCAGCAACTGTTAACAATCATTCTTTTGAAACTAGGCCCTCACGTCGCGCGATGGAGATGGCTTATTATGGTCGCGGCCCGCGACGGGTGTCGCGTCACGCGACAGTGAGTTTCGATCCCGTCGCGGCACGCGACGAGTCTACAGTTCAGCAAAAGCTGTTAAAACTGTGGTTTTGGTTATTTCGACCCACGATGTCGTTCGGACATGTTTTATATGCCGAATTACTAACTCATTTCATGTTTTATGAAATGTAGGTTTAATATGCGGTGCCGGTGGACGATCAAGCTCGAGAAAGAACCGAACACAATCAAGATTCAAGCTTCCGCGAAATGATTCGTCGTCACGTTTCTAAACGGCGAATGTTTTTTGAAATATTGAATTGTGTTATTTCTTAAAAGTTTTTAAGAAATGCATATTTTGTAATCTATGTGTAAGCATAATTAAATAATTATAGTCGTAAACTATATGAAAATCGTATAAATGGACTAAGGGTCTTACAATAAGGAATGTTTAGGGTCACGTTAAGGGTTTTAGGAGGGTTGTTATATTTACTTAGGGGACTATCCGAGTAACAAAATGACAAACCATAGGGAGCATACCTGCTATTTCCAAACTAGCTGACATCTACTCAGTGGACTATCTGAGTAACAAAATAACAAACCACAGGGAGCATACCTGTTATTTTCAAAAGGTGAGGACTAAACGTGAAAAAACGTAAAACCACAGGGACCATCCGGACAGTTAACTCATTATTTTAATTCTTGTCATTTGTGGTGACTTGAACCCAAGACTTCCTTCTCCTAAATCCTATAGATTTTGTCTTTAACAACGGACCACCACCCCGTCTTTTAAAAGTTGCTTTGAAATAAATGATCTATTTAAAGTATTTAAGTAAAGGCGTTACTCTAATTAATTCACATAATTTTCTTAATATCATCGCTAACGATTTATAAAGGAATTATATTGATTACAAATAAGATTAAACAAATTAACATGAAAACATATTTGTAAAATATATAATTAGAGACTTAAGAGACAATCCAATCTCTTACTTCATACAATCATCTCTATAATAATTATATTAAAAAACATGGATTAAGATCAAATACAAAGGATAATATAAATAAGAAGGGTAAGAAGGATTCTAGTCCATTAATCTTAGATTTGGAGTGTTGAGATTAGTTTTAGGGAAAAGAAGATAATAGAAAGGCATAAATAGAATTCTACATTTATAGATTTTCTCTCTCCACATGCAAGGCCCATGTCAATTCCCCCCATCAATTTAAAACGTTCATAACTTTTTTATACGATTTTTTTAATTCACCATAATAACGAGCGTTTTTTTATCTTTAATATGAGTATCATATTATCATATAAAAATAAAATAAAAAATTTCATTCTTACTGGGTTTTTTTGCATTGTGATAAAGGTTCCGGTCATTGTGTTTTTTAACTGGGTTTTGGTCATTATGTTTTACTAGGTTTTCTATATATTATGTTATTATCAAAACCTATAACACCATGTTAATTTGGGTTCTGCCCATTGTGTTTTTACAAGAACCTATAACATAATATATGACACAATGAAGATGGTGTTATATCTGGGTTTTCTATACACTGTGTTATTGGTTTTGGTCATTGTTTTTAATTTGTTATCCATTGTGTTTTAATATGTTGTCCATTGTGTTTTAATCTATTGTTTATTGTGTTTTAGTTTGTTATGTATTGTGTTTTTAGTTTGTTGTTCAATGTGTTTTAATTTGCTCTCCATTATGTCTTTTATCTGTTGCTATCAATTGTGACTTTTATCTATTGTCATCAATTGTGTTTTTATTCAGTTTGATACTTATTGTGTTATACGTTATGGCCACAATGTTAATATGTTATGGTTATTGCGTTTTAATCTTTTGTCCATTGCGTCTTTATTTATTGTCATTGATTGTGTTTTTTGGTCTACTTTCCATTGTGTTTTACATCAGGTCTATTGTGTAATACGCAATTGGTTTTCAAGTTTTTTTTTTTAAAATAACAATATGGTATGATTTTTTTTAAAACAAATGATGTATAAAAAAGTTACAGACATTTAAAAATGGGGGGAAATAGCATGTGACTTGCATGTGCATATTATTTTCTTCTTGTAGATAAAATTACCATTCCCACTTGATTCTTTTCTAAGACACTTGTTACTCTCTAATGACTTCTTATTTTTAAATCCTTTGTACTATAACTTAACCCTAAAAAACATTACACTTTCTTTCTCTTTTTCAATTAAATAATATTTTTTTATACTTTTAACATTACATTCTTTCTCTCCTCTACTCATTACCATTTTTCAAAAAATATTAAAATATTATAGAGGTGAACACTATTTCCTCCAAATATACTAATGAACAACAACTTTTTTCTTTTTTTATCTCCGCTTCACTCACAACAATTTATAACCACTCTCACAAATATAAAGGTTACACTCACATAAACGTGAATGATCCATTGTCAATACTATAAACCATCCGCAATGCAGCCTTTCAAGGATACATTTGGTGATGTTTAGACCGCCTTCATAAGGGCTGCATTGGTGTGTTTCGCATTTGGACAAATCGCTTGTGTACAAGGGCACCAAGTGAAAGGGTGAGGCAAGATGAAAGTTAAATAATTATTTTTATTATTATAGTTATTTTCTTTTAAATGCATAAATGATTTCTACATTTTTTTTAAATTAACATTATAGTTATCTGTGTAATTGGGTAAAATAACAAAATATACAATGTTTTACTTTTACAAACATTAATTTATACACATTTTGAACTTTTTTTTATGTCCTCTATACCATAATTTCTTTAATGTAAATTATTTTACTAACAAAGCATTTGTTTGTTGTAATTAGTTATTTTTTTTCTTTATAGATAAATCTATTTGGTATAGAAAAGTAATTATGTTAAGAAAAAAAATAAATTAAAAATTGGTGATGATGTTATAATTTAAGAACTAGGTGTACACCCGTGTGAATACACGGGTTTGTTCTAATAACAATCGGAATCAAATACTAAAAAACATATTATAATATATTATTTAAATTCTTTGTGTTTAGTTACATATCTTTATAAAACAATGTTAAACATCTGATCCGTCATAAATTATTAGATAAGGTTTGATATAGAAATAACCTAACTAATTGATAATATGTTGTCTAAAATTAAAGCATGACCTAATTTTATGTTGTCTAATAATAAAAAGATGACTTAATTTAAATAACCAAATGTCATTGAACAATTTAATAAAGCCCATATCTTTGATCCTATTAACATTAAGAGAAAAATGCAATTTGCATCCCTGTGGTTTGTGCGAACATACAATACAATACATTCACAAAACGTCATACCAACTTTTAATACATACAATACAGAGACAAAACGTCATACCAACTTCGTAGACTTGACGGAACTTACAGACTCAATAACAAAAGACCGTAACATACAATACAGAGATAAAATGTCATACCACCACAAGCAATTGTGGATCTTTACTGACGGGTGCACTTCGGAATGTAGCAGATATGAATGAATATAACTCCAGTGTAGCTAATTACATATCTGCCACTGGGGTTATATTCATTCATATGAATGAATATAACCCCAGTGTAGCTCTTCGATTTTCCTTGAAATTCCAGAGCTCGCTAATTACATATCTGCCACTGGGGTTATATTCATTCATATGCAATTGATCGTTCTGATCAATTACTTCCTTATGTGCACCGCACCATCTTCTAGGAGGTTGTCAAGTGTTCTCGCCTTCGTAGTTGGTGTTTTGCGTATGTTTACATCTGCAGCCATTCTGTACAATATTTTCACAAAAAACATCACAAACAAACCTTGTTTTGATACTACTACAATAGCATAGAACAAAAACAAAAGTACCAAACAGAACAAAGCAAAACAAAAACAAAACAAACAAATAGAACAAAACAGAACAAAAACATCACAAACAAACCTGAAAAACTGAAACGAAAATACTCAAATCAACCCATTCACAAATATCTGATTATCATCATTAAGCGGCATTCAGATTATCAAAGAACTGATTATCAAAAACTGAATATCAAAGAACTGATTATCAAAAACTGATTCACAAATAACTGATTATCATGATGATGCGGCATTCAGATTATCAAAAGCTGATTATCAAAAACTGAAACCAAAATACCCAAATCAACCCTCTGTTTTTCACAAAAACATTCACAAATAACCGATTATCATCATCATGCGGCATTCAGATTATCAAAAACTGGTTACCAAAGACATTATAAAAAACTGATTATCAAAAACTAAAACCAAAATATCCAAATCAACCCTCTGTTTTTTCACAAAAACATTCACAAATAACTGATTATCATCATGATGCGGCATTCAGATTATCAAAAACTGAAACCAAAATACCCAAATCAACCCTCTGTTTTTCACAAAAACATTCACAAATAACTGATTATCATCATCATGCGGCATTCAGATTATCAAAAACTGATTACCAAAGACATTATTAAAAACTGATTATCAAAAACTGAAACCAAAATATCCAAATCAACCCTCTGTTTTTTCACAAAAACATTCACAAATAACTGATTATCATCATCATGCGGCATTCAGATTATCAAAAACTGAAACCAAAATACCCAAATCAACCCTCTGTTTTTTCACAAATAACTGATTCACAAATAACTGATTATCATCATCATACGACATTCAGATTATCAAAAACTGAAACCAAAATACCCAAATCAACCCTCTGTTTTTTCATAAATAACTGATTATCATCATCATCATCATGCGGCATTCAGATTATCAAAGAACTGATTATCAAAAACTTATCACCAAAATACCCAAATCAACCCTCTGTTTTTCACAAAAACATCACAAATGTCAAAAACATATATAGATAAGATAAAGATCCAAACCTCTGTTTTGAAGATGAAGATTGATGAAGATGGATGAAGATGAAGATCATGATGATGATGATCGGTGTTGGGAGTTGAGAGAGAGATTTCGAGATTTTTTGAAAAGTGTGATGATGATTATAAATAGCAATTGTATACCTTTATTAATTTCAACCATAACCGACCAACAGTTGCTATTATGTGTAGATATTAAGGGATAAGGGTATTAAGGACATTTCACACATGTTACAACAGTCCCATATCTAGCTATCAAATTGCCATTTAATAGAACTATATGTCAAACCTACAACCTATTAGAAAGAACATTTAGCTATAACCAATACATATGAGTATTGAATATAATATCATACAGGTACCGATACTGAAAATACCCATACCAAAATTGAGAAAAAGTAGATACTTAATACAATACCGCATATATCAGTTTAGTATCGGTACCATTGTGAATGATGTCTGAAGCTACAAATATACAAAAGTTAGAAACAAAATTGACAAAATCCTTATAAATTTTAATCTACAAATGTATTCATTTTGAACAAAAAAAAAACTGACATGTTCCCAAAAATTACGTGGCATATCTAGATATATAGATTTAATAATTATTATTTTATATATTATAATATAATTAAATTATTTTTCATAATAATTTTTTAAATAGTAGATATTATTATTTAAAAAAATATATTTAATATATTAATTATAATTTATATAAACAATGGGCTCATTTAACCCTGTGAGCCGGCTTGAGCTCGATAAGTGAACCACAAGCTCAAGCTCGTTTACTAAATGAGCTCCTTTTTAGGCTCGGGCTGAAGCTCGTTTAAGATTGCCTTGTTTCAGTATTTTATTAACCAAGCTCGAGTTGCTCAGGTCGTTCACACCCTGTAAACTTTTTTCAGCCCCTTTGGCTCACTTTGGGTGTTCTCATTACCTCTCAATCTATACCCCTAAATATGTCACAGGCTTAATATTATACCTCAGACAATGGATTGGAAGATGACCGTCGATCAACTACTTTTGGACTTCTGACTTTAGATATTTTGGCAACTGGATTTTGCGAGGAAGAATGATCAGCCTCTGTTCCTGAAGTTTTGAGCTGACAGCTTTTTGCGTACTCTGGGGCACCTCCAAGGTTGCAGCTCTTTTAACAGATCAGATTCATTAAAATGTTAATTACTATTAGTATCTACTTATCTAATAAATGGGGATTAAGGATAATGTCATAAAACAGCACTCCTACAATCATAGACAGTTATTTTAAAAACGGTGATGTCAATTCGTGCAAAAATGATCTCATCTTTATATTTAAAATTAAAATTGTTAACCAATTAAAGGATTTTATATTTAACTTTAAAATTGTAATATTTTTAATTGAACTTTTTTAAACAATAACCAAGACTAATGGATATTTCTGCAACAATATTCATTGGGCCAAGACTAATGGAAGTTGTTTTGTTATTATTGAAACTGGTAAAAGTGAAATTGCAAAATTCTGATTTTGAATATTCAATATTAAACCATAGTATTACAAAATTATGATTTTGAAAAATAATAAAAATAAAAAATTAAACATTACAATTAACACTTCCTAGAATATTTCGTTCTCTCGCATTCTTCCATGCAATTTCATTTTTTGTTTTAATTTGTAGATCAGCTAGCATATCACAGGTCTTTTGATCCTGTTTCAGCAAATTTGTAATAAACTCTTCTGCTTTTTCTTTAAACTCTGTTGGAGTAGAACATGCAACTTCATCCAGCAGTGCAATGCTACTCCAGGTTTGCTTATAATATTTATCACTAACTATAGCAACTTTTTTGTTGAGTTCCTTAGCGTTTCTCTGTTCTTGGAGTGACCAGGTTGAAAATAAGATTTTAAGATCAGTAGTATCCGACCAGTGGTAGAAGGTTTTCCTTGCCATTTAGGAAGAATGTGAGTGTTTTTGGACGATTTGTTTTAGGATGAACGCTTTTTTTTTAAAATTGAAGTGTTGATGTTTTCAAGTAAACTAATAATGATCCTTTATAGTGTTTAAAATGTTTGATAGGGTAAATGAAGAGACATCTCCTAATTATGATAACCTTTTTTTGAAGGTTTCAATTTTGTTCCTTGGTTTTCTACATATTTAATTTTACTGTTTTTCCCATGAAAACTCATTTTTCAAAGGTTTTGCATTAAAATAGTTGATAGGATAACTGAACAGGAATTTCCCATATACACGTTTTTGATTCTTAAATCATTAAATGTACATGGTTTTTAAGTATAAATGTTTATTTTATGATTGCCTTTAAAGCTGACCTTTGGCCTGTTACATATACTATATAATAGCATTGCCAATAAAAAGTTTTTCATCAAGACAGATTCATTCAGTGAAACAGAAGAGCAACTATTATTGTTTTGCCTTAGTTCTTATAAATATATTAAAATGGAGTCATATACTTCTGCAAAATCTGACGATTTCAAGCAACGCTTTATTAAACAAATCGAAGACCAAGTTTTGGCTGATAGGTCTACTCTTCAAGAGTTGAAGAGGTGTTTTAACGGACTGGAAGTTGGTCTGCTGACAAGATACCAGGTTTCGAGGGACTTGAGGGCGATGCCGACTACTTCCGTTCGTGACCTGTGTGTTGCGAGTAATATAGAATGTGGAGAAAGAGAACTGGAGTTCATGAGAAAGATCAATGAGATACATCGAGAGGTTCAGTGTTCCATGGAGTTGAAGTTAAAGTTTCTTGATTCTTGCTATTAGAGTTAGATGTGTCTAATTAGTTTTCTTTTTTATATGTAATTGCTACTTTCTTAATACTTCATATTTTATAAGTATTAATTTTTTTTATCACAGTTTACTTTTACATCTTTTCATGAGTTTGAAGATAAAGAGACGATGTTCCATTTTTGATAAATTAGAAAATATTTCATCTAAATTTTTTTTCTTAAGATTGTTGTTTGGTACCATGGATGATCTGTTTAATGTTCATTTACGTGATAACTTTAACAATTTTGGAAGCAAAACAACTTCAACAAACACGGGTAACTTTTTCCTTAATTTTAATTAAATTAAGATTGTTTGGTACTTGTAGATATTCTAGGGCTAAAGTCGAAAGCTACATTAGGGGCAACAACACTCAATATGGTAGTCTTACAGACTCAAGTGTAGTTGTTTGATCAATTGATTCTAATGTTTTATTAGCACTTTATTGATTCTTTCTTAGTTACAGTTGATGGTGGTCATAGTATCTTACACATGGTTGTTGTGAGTCATCCACATATATATCAACATTTAATTTCTTAAATTCTTGCTTGTATGTATCTTGATTTGCTTCAGTCGTTGACTTTGTCTACGACCCTCCTACTTCTGTTTCACTATGCTGATTTTAGGTATGGTTTTCGTCTTTTCAATTTTTTTTGGTTTTGTTTTCAATGCACAATTTTGGTTTTTTTCATAGGTTCTTCAAACACACACCGACTTGGTCTCAGCTAACCAACTTTCTAAGGAAAAGGAAAGACTGAATTTGAAGTTTACAAACAACAAAGTACAATGTACCAATTTCAATGCATGTAATAAAAGTATAAAAGACTAAGCCCATGATCTAATTGAAAACTGAATACCCTTTCCTTAAAATAAGTAACTTGGAAAGATGTTATGAGATGCAACTGATTTTACTGCAAGAAAAAGAGAAGAAATTACCTGAATACCCTTTCCGGAGAGAAACTGCTTAAAGTCTGCCATTTTTAGATCACCGACAAGTACCGATTTGTGAGGAGGAGCTATTGTTGAAAGGGGGAGTTTCAGACAACGTGCCACTCTCTGTTTCCTCGATCTCAGAATCAATCCATGCTATTTCATAATCTCCACGCTGTAGTGAAAACGGGTCAAAATCATAATTTTTATCATCAGATATGATCACTAAAACTATATTATTCTAATAAAGTAATAATAGCCTAACCTTCTTAAAAAGAACATTGCTCATCAGTTTCTCAGAGAGTTGCACCTATTTCCACAACAACAACAAACCAATCAAATGTGGATTTGACGATAAATTGTGCAAAACAACATCCTATTAAACTTTTTATGTACCTTATATGCACACAAATCTGATGTGACATCAATTGTTTCTTTAATTTGAGGAGCATATACATGAGGACAGACATGTTTCAGACAATGTTGCTTCAGATGTTCAGTGGCCTCTACGGATCCATGCACCAGCACCTAATAACAAAGACTTTAATATCTTAACAGTTCAACAATAATTGGAGAAAATAATTTGCTAGAAAAAAAAGAAGAAAATTCATACAAGTTTTAAAGGGGCAACATGAGAAAGAATTGATTTGATTGATCGACCATCAGACCGTCCTTCAAAATCCATGTAAACCAATGAGGACCTGAGGCAGATCCGTCAATTGATCCGACGGTCCACCAGTACCGTCTCGTGACGTCCTTCTTCAATATAAAAAACAAATCAAACACAGCAGACGCACTGCACCTTCAAAACTACAAATCTACTTAAAAAGCCATATGATTCAATAATATATACCATGACAAGTTATAGCCGACATTCATAGTTATAAAAGTATATTTTCAGAATTTGAAAGTTAAATTATAATTTTAACAAACAATTTCCCGGTTTATTGAATTTAATCAGTCAAAAACAATATTATAATCTATTTAAATGGTAAAACAAATTTCAGTAAAATTACTATCGTTGGACCAATTTAAAGTTGCATTACTATAACAGGTAATTATATTGGGAAGTGAGTAGTAACTAAAACAACTTCCTCGCTTCCAATGTTGATAATCCCGAAGAATTTTAGACAAGCCGACTTCTCATTTGTATTAAAAACTATAAAATATCACATCGGTCCGACCTATACAACAATATATAACACAAATCAAGAGAGTTTACAAAATGACAACATACCTCTTTTTTTCCTCTCATCGTCCTCTGAAGTATCATCTGAGTCATCATCTTTCTCGGCACATGTCACAAAACAAAAATCACACCGAAAATCGATCAAATTAGACTAAAAATTGATTCGAAATCAATGGAAATTGACTGACATGATCAAACATTTAATTGACCAAACTAAAACTTGTGTAAAACAGTTCAAAATGTTCAAAATATTTGTAAAACTTATCAAAATCTCAGTCGAAACAATTCGTATAACAACTATAGTTATATAAAACTGTTAATCAATTTCTACAGATAATACATATCATACAAAATATACAACCGAGCACAAATAGATCGAGTAATTTGAATGTATTGACTCAACTTCTTAATTAAACTCTTTAACAGAGGACTGAGTAGCATTAAGGGAAGCCTAATATATGCATATGAAAAAAAGTAAATGAAATCCTAACAAACCAATGGCTGCCTTACAATCCCATCAAAATACAAATAACAAACTGAAAATAACATGTAACAGAATTAAATTAAAGTTATAAAATATAACTCAAGAGGAGCACTTTAAACGTAGTTAGGCAGCCTTTGTTTTAGACATTGACAGGTAAACAAAATAACTTAACATTAATTAAAAGGGTATTATAAAAATAACAATGACAAACAACAAACTCAGATCTACTCATTCACCAATCAGCATACATAATCCCCCCCCCCCAATTAACTTTAACATTTTTATTTCTTTTCCTTATTATCATGTCCTGTCACAGAATCATACAAGTTCCAATAATCAATTAGTCTTACATCAGATACAGTCTACCTACGCAAGAGACATCAATTAGTTTGAGCAAATAGAAAGGATCTTTAAATTACCTAAATACCTAATTTCATGACCTAAACTCTACGCAATTTTAATTATCAACAAATTTCATCAGCAATTTTAAAACAGAGATCTTGTACCTGATAGAAGACAGTTGACTGCAGAGCTCTATGAAAACACTACATGTAATGAAAAACCCCAAATTAGAACCCTAATTTCTAAAATACAGCAAATTGCCACAAATATTAAAGGATTACATACCAAGATTTGGCCCTTTTAAGTACACTTGAGGAACATCCTCTTCTTCTAAACCTGGCAGCACACACCAAAACCTCACAAATCAACACAGTCCGAAGCGTTTGTATTCACCAAAACAGTCCGAAGCGTTTGTATTCACCAAATTTAGTAAGGACATTTCACATCTGCAACGTTCTAACCAAATAGCTCCAAAATTAACATCTCTGCAACCTGACCACAATTTTCATTGCTCTTGTTTAAACCACATGAACATGTTCAATTAAGCAAATTCAGCCGATTCAACCGGTTCTTCTCAAAATACAACGGATCTATTCAATATTTCAAACCTATAATAAAAAAATCAACAATTAGGTCAAAAATAAAGCTCAAATACCTTAGGGTTTGTGGATCTACACATATATGAAACAAACTTACAAACACACTTGAATTCTGACAGTTAGAATAAATACCTTAGGGTTTGTGGATCTATACATATATGAAACAAATTCAGCAGTTGAAGCTCACCACCATCGTCGCTTCTGCAACCCGAAACACCGCCATCATCCTCTTCGTTACCAAATCTATACATGTCAGAATTCATCTTCTTGTTGATCTCTGAATCATTAGACCGTTGATCTCTGAATTCATCTTCTTGTTCTCCGTTAGAGTGAATTAGGGTTCTTGATTGACGCCCCTTTCTTTTCCTATATTTGAGAGAGAGAGATGCAGGTTTGAAATTAGAGCTTGAATTTTGAAAATGAAGTCAGGTTTGAAATTAGAGCTTGTATTTGAGAGAGAGAGGTGTTTAAATTTTGAAAATGGAGCCAAAACTATATTTGAATTTTTTATAATAGATAGATGAGTAAACTGCAATTTTACCCCCTGAGGTTAGGGGTCATTGGCATGTCTACCCCCCTAAGGAAATAATTGCAATTTTACCCCCCACTGTTTGCTGTTATGTCGCAACCTTACCCCCCCGGCGTCAAAGTCAATAACAGATCTGTTAACTCTAAGTTGAAATGACTATATTACCCTTCCATTTTACCCCCCAACATTCGTGTTAAGTCGCACAATTACCCCCCACTGGTAAATTACTAATTTGTCCTTTGTTATTACCCCTTGTACTTTGTGTTAAGACACAACATTACCCCCTGCAACCACTGCCACCACCATTCACCACCACAACCACCACTGCCACCTCCAGCCACCACCCTTAACCACCTCCAGCCACCACCCTCCAACACTCTCAACCGGCTACCACCACTGCCACCGCCATTAACCTCTCAAGATCCAAATCTCACCCTTCCACCTTTCATTACACATAAATCTAATGAATCTGTTATTTTTCCACCCATGGATGAAAAACATAGAAATAAAGAAGATGAAGGCTTTGCAACTTCACTGATAACACGATTAGTTATCATCTTCAGGTGTTGTCAATGATTCTTTTCTTCGTTATTCAACTAAAGATACACAATTGAATGGTACTAAACAAACCTTTATATTCAGGGGTGTGTCACAAACACTAGAACACACCCCACAAAACCCCCAATTCAGTACATTACTGCAATCATTCCAGCAAACCACATCTTCTCTAACAGAAATTAAAACACACACACACACCCCACAAAACCCCCAATTCAGTACATTACTTCAATGTCTCAATCAATCTACCCTTCTTCTTCTGTAACCCTAGCCTTTCTCCAATCTAACTTAACCTCTAAGCCTAATTGTTTCTTAAATCAAATCAATATTTCAATGCATTAGTTTCAAAATTTGCAGATCTGATCGTTTTATCATTTGATCTACAGTAGCCATAATTCATAAACATTACATACAATCACCACATATAAACCTAAAAAGTGTTATCTAGAGAGCTAATTTAAGCTTATTAACACAAACAATCAAAGTGTATTACAGATTTAATAAGTGAACAAAAGGTGCAACATAAATAAACATATACACAATCACTGCAACTAAACCTAAAATGTGTGATCTAGGTTTTCACAACAGAATCTCAAATCATCACCTGATCAATCGAATTAACATCCATTTGAGCAGAATCAACTGACTCAACATGAACAAATTCTCTTGTATATCTCTTGTATTCGCTCTCGTCTCTCAAACCTCTTCCGTCTCGCAACGACGTGAATGTCTTCACACTCACCATAACTTTTTTATATTATTCTTCAATTTTCATGTCTAACATTATCTTTAACTTCATCTGGTGGTGGCGGTGGCAGGTGGGTTAACGGTGGTGGCGGTAGAGTGGTGGCGGAGGCGGGTTGATGGTGGTGGCGGTGGCAGGTGGGTTAATGGTGGTGATGGTCGGTTGATGGTGTTGAGAGATGGAGATGAAGATCAGATCTCTGTGTGTGTGTGAGAGAGTGGCAGAGAGAGAGAGGTATAGAGAGAAAAAGAGAGTTATATATAATAATAATAATAATAATAATAATAATAAATATAGGGTAAGATTACCAAAATACCCCTGCCTATAACAGTCAAATAACTGTTGACTGACGGCAGGGGGTAAAGTTGCAACATAATAGCAAACAGTAGGGGGTAAAATTGCAATTATTTCCTTAGGGGGGGGGGGGTAGACATGCCAATGACCCCTAACCTTAGGGGGTAAAATTGCAGTTTACTCTAGATAGATTTATTTATATATTTATATATCCGAATTATGACATCATCAGATCCTACGTGGCATGGCTAGATGGTTGACACGTAGGCAAAATGAAGTCATCCTCTAAGCTCCTTTAATAGAAAATATAGATTGTTAAAGGATATTTGTAGGGTGGAAAGAAAATAAATGTTTAAAGAACCAGTGAAAATCTTATTGTTAAATTTGGATTATTGAGGGATTACTGGAGTATCATCGTGTCGGAACCACTTGATTATATCCATCTCCAATAGACAATAATTCATTTACATCAATTAAATAGGAAACCCAATAAATCTGTAAAAAAAACTCCATTGAGGGAATTGAACATAGGACATAATGCTCTCTAATTCTTATCCTCCCCTAAAGATACCACTAGACTATAATGTCATAGACGTAAGCCAACTAAATGCGTTTAGGCCATGTGTAGTCATAAAGCCCCTTTGTGGGCGTTATGCGACTCGTGTCGTGCCACGTCACACAGGGGCTTTATGGGAAATTATATCACTAGAGCCCGTAGTCATAAAACCTCTACCTCATTATTACTCAATTAATTAATAATCCCTTCAATTATACATACATATGTATGTATATATATGTGTGTGTGAGTGGGGGAAAAGATTTGCAAATCCAAAACGCCGCTATAAGTATAACGCTGGCATCAAGATGAAGCCCCATAGCGCCGCCTGTTGTGGTGTGACGGGCGCTAGGAGGTGCTATAGCTAGAAAAAAACTCTGCTTCGCGCCCCACTACGTACGACCTTATGAATACATTTAGTCCTTTGCAATGAGAATAGTTTTATGAGGACACGTGGTGATTGTAAATCTTATTAATAAATTATTATGGGTATACACCATCACCATTTTATAAAATATCTAAATGACAAAAAAAAAAAAAAAAAATTGATAAAGTCTTTAAAGTTAAGGTGTTGTTCCCTTTTAGTTCTCGATGAAAAGGGTTAAAAGACAAAAATATAGTCTAATGCTATAATTCGTTGGTTACAAATGAACCATATTTGATTTGTGTAATCTGATTGCATGATATATCCTATTACCATAATCTAATACTTCTTTTTGGAAATTCAAAGTCAATACTAATGAGAGAGAATACTCATGTTCTACTTTAGTTAAATTGTTAAATGTTAAATTGTTGAATTGTTAAGACACATAAATGTTACAAACATCATTGCAATTAATTTCGTCTTTTTAGTAGTTTCCTTTTCTCAAATGATAATATTTTTTAACCTCTATATAAATTGCTTGCAATCCCTCAAATGAACACAAACTTGTCATTGCAAAAATACAATGGCGTTTCCCTCACTTGCCCTTGCACTAGCAACAACACTAGCCATTTTTAGTTTTTACACCGTCGATGGCTCATTCGCCGGCGACAATTCATTAACCATCAATCTCCTCCACCGAGATTCCATCGATTCCCCCTTTTACGACGGTTCCATGACGTTTTCCCAACGCCTGGGCCACGCTTTGCAACGCTCTTTTAACAATGCCAAACGATATAAATGTGTCACAAAAGGTTCCACATACAAAGCTGATTTAATCCCAGATCACGGGGAATTTCTCATGAACATTTCCTTCGGAAATCCGTCGCATATAGTCCTAGCTATTGCCGACACCGGTAGCGACTTATCGTGGATGCAGTGTAAGCCTTGCATTCAATGTTATAATCACACGGGTATACCTTTTAACCCGAAGAGCTCATCAACATATGAACCCGTTGGATGTAAATCTAAAACGTGCAACACGTTATCTTCTTCGCTCGATACTAGGTGCTCGTCGAGGAAAAACTGTCAGTTTTTCGAGAGTTACGCCGACGGATCTTTTAGCAACGGTACGGTGTCAACAGACACCGTCACGTTAGGTAAACGCGTCCTAAAAAATATAGTTTTTGGTTGTAGTTTTTATAATGATGGTGTTTTCCAACCAACATGGGGTGGGATCATTGGCCTTGGTGGAGGTGAGTACTCTTTAGTGTCACAAATAATAAAATATGTGCCGGCTAAGTTTTCATATTGTTTGATCCCTTTTCCTGACACTGATGGTATATCAAATAAAACTAGTAAAATGGTTTTTGGTAACTTTGACTTTGGCCCAAATGTTGTATCCACTCCACTTGTCCAAGGGATCACAAAAACATTTTATCATGTGACATTGGAAGGGATAAGTGTCGGTGATACGCGGGTAGATATTCGCGACCACTCGAATTCCTCAAAGCCGGTGCCGAAAGGAAACATGATCGTTGATTCGGGGACAACGTTAACCATGCTACCTTCGAAACTATACAATGAGTTCAAGAGGGCACTTATGGACGCTATTAACGTTAGGACCATCAAAGATCCACAAAAAACATTGGATTTGTGTTATCGTTCCGCAAAAGTGACCAAAATGCCTAAAGTGACAATGCATTTCGATGGGGCGGATGTCGAGTTGAGTCGGGAAAACGTTTTTGTGACGGTTAGTAAGCATATTATGTGCTTGGCATTTTCATCGACTACAAGCATCCCGGTTATGGGTAACTTGGCTCAGATTAATCATTTGGTTGGTTATGACTTAGAAAACAAAATGTTGTCGTTTAAAACTACTGACTGTCAAAAGATGTAGTTCAAGATGTTTAGTGACAGAATTTGTACTTCAATGTATTATTATTATGTAGTATTGAAGTAAAATGGTCAATTTTGATTTATCATTTTATCAGGGAAATGGTTTATTTGTGTTGAGAGTATAACTTGTAGAATTAATTAATTACGGTTTTTCTCATTTTGGTTTTCCCAAATTCTGGATTTTTATCTTTCTTTTTTCTTTTTATTACACTTTCTGATTTGTTTTTTTTTTCATTACTCTATAAAGTTAACACCATTAAATTTTGCTACTAAATAAAGGATATGTCCCTCATTTTATATATGAAGACTGCTAATGTAACTTAAAATAATATAATAATATTATATAAAAAGTTAAAATCACTAATTTAAATAAATAGTCCCTCCACTATTGATTTACCTTCGAAAGTTGGTCAACCAAATTGAAATGATAATAAACAAAACCACACACAAAAACCACAAATTAACTCTATCTTGCATCTTAGTTTCTGCATTTGACATCTCATCTAGTAAAAAAATAAGATTAAATTAACACTTTAAAAAACCAAATGATGACAAGATTAAAAAAAAAGTTTGTATTTTGCTGTGAATATTCAATTTAGCTTTCAAAATAAGTTATATATATATATATATATATATATATATATATATATAGGATAATGCTTAGGGAGAAAACCCTCCATTTTGAGAAAACCCTAGAAAACCCAACCTTCCGACTTTTTTTTTTTTGAAAAAAATAACACATGTAATATACATGTTTTTAAGAGTTTTGAGCCAAAAAAACCAAAAAAAGCGCCGAGTGTTTTAAAAAAAAAAAAATAAACAAGTTTCAGCAACTTTTTCACTAACATGTGTTATACAAAAAGTTGCTGAAATTTGTTTATTTTTTTTTAAAAACCACTCGGCGCTTTTTTGATTTTTTTTGGCTCAAAACTCTTAAAAACATGTATATTACATGTGTTATTTTTTTTCAAAAAAAAAAAAGTCGGGAGGTTGGGTTTTCTAGGGTTTTCTCAAATTTTTAGGGTTTTCTATCTAACCCTACCCTATATATATATATATATATATATATATATATGGGAAGGTTCATTTGAGAAGAAATTTAATATGAGAAGAAGAAGAAAGAGCATATTAGTAAAATATTATTTCATTTATAACTCATATCATTAATTTTTCTTTATGTAATTAATTAGTCAACCGATCATTAATTATTCTACATATAATCTATAAAACCTACACATATAAAAATTTTCATACATATACCCTACAAATTATATAATTTTATCCTACATAGCCAAAATTTATCCTACACACCTCGAAATATATCATACACACCTTTTAATTTATCCTACACAATTAGTAATTTATTCTACACTTTAAATTAAGTTGTTTTTTTTTTAATTTGGAAAAAGTATATATTTTGAAAAGGAGTTACAAATTTAATTTAGTTAGTTATTAAAGGGAAAAATACAAATTAATGATTTATGTAAGTTTACCGATATACCCTTATATTAAAATTAAATGCAAATACTAAATAAAGTAAAATGAAGCATTGTTTTTGGTTGAAACTTCTACTTTTTTCTTCTTACAATTTTTTTTTTCTCATTTGAACCCTCCACTATATATATATATATATATATATATATATATATATATATATATATAGTGGAGGGTTCAAATGAGAAGAATTTTTTTGTAAGAAGAAAAAAAAAGAAGTTTCAACCAATAAGAATGTTTCATTTTACTTCATTTAATATTTGCATTTAATTTTAATATAAGGGTATATTAGTAAACTTACATAAATCATTAATTTGTATTCTTCCCCTTTAATAACTAACTAAATTAAATTTGTAACTACTTTTCAAAATATAGACTTTTTCCAAATTAAAAAAAACAACTTAGTTTAAAGTGTAGAATAAATTACTAGTTGTGTATGATAAATTACGAGTTGTGTAGGATATATTTCGAGGTGTGTAAGATAAATTTTGACCGTGTAGGATAAAATTCTATAATGTGTAGGGTATATGTAGGAAAAATTTGATATGTGTAGGTTTTGTAGATTATATGTAGGATAATTAATGATTAGTTGACTAATTAATTAAAGAGAAAAATTAATGATATGGGTTATAAATGAAATAATATTTTACTAATATGCCCTTTCTTCTTTTTGTTCTTATATTAAATTTCTTCTCAAATGAACTTTCCCCTATATATATATATATATATATATATATATATATATATATATATATATATATATATAAAAGTTTAAAAAGAACATAATATCTAGTCAACATAGTTAATTATGGAATTGTTAAAATGGTCAAACAGCATTAAGCACCACCAACATATATTACGAATGAGGTGGTGGTCAATTGATACAGACAAAACCTTTAAAACACTTAAAAGTCTGAGAAGTGGAGATCTTGAGTTTAACTTTCACCGATGGAGATTAAAAGAAATTTGCCATAAAAAAACTACCAATGTATATTCTATTTTGTGTTGATTTTGTAATTGTATTTTTGTTGTTCATTAAAATATACATTCTTATGATGACCATACTTTACTTTTATCCCATTTGATAATGATAATTTAGTTTTCCTTTACAAACTCTAGCCTCTAGTTTTGAATAACGATTTAGAATTTTGAGCTTATGTTTTAACTTTGAAGTTATAAATCGATTCAGTTGAACACATGTTTTTATATTCTCTAGTATTGTTTTGATATTAAACATAAAAAACATACGGCATATATAGAGAGAGAAAGACTAGAATATAATCTTACTATAGTTAAAAAAAACCCATGAAATTCAGTTGAATACATGTTTAATTTTTTGTCTTTTAAGATATTAAATATATATTATCATGCTTTCTGTAAGAAAAAACTATGCAACTAATTGTTACACATGTGTAAAAGTTGCATCTTACATATGTGTAACATTTTAAACTGATATATTTTTACACATGTGTAACAATTTTTATATTTTTTAAGAAGATAACAATATATTTCATAAAAAAATGATTTTTCATAGAGTTTTCTCAACTTAATTACTTAATTGGATCTACATTTATGTATATATGGAAACTAGGTTATCACCCGGGATTGCTTCCCGGGTTGTTTTATTTTATTACTTATTAAACATAGGTTATTACTCGGGACTGCTTTCCGAGTTCGAGAAAGTTATTTATATTTAAACTTTTATGACTAATACATAATTAAAATCATACAAAATGTGACATATTAGATAGATGTCTTGGCTATAGAAAAGCTATCAAGTTTTCACAAACTTAGTCACAGGTTGTGAAGTTGTAGGCAGACTTATAAACTTAAGTTGTTTTAAGTCCGTACCTTAAACATGTAGATTCAAACTTGAGTAACTCTAACATCTTTCTTGTATATCATAGTTGGTTAAAAAATATTTTTTTCTATGGATCAACATTGTGATTTGATTTCATGATGTTAGAATGTGGGTCTGAGAAACTTCAATTAGGTGGTGAACGATTATGAGATATAGGGTTTGAAGTGTACTTCAAAGAACATAGCCACATGAGAGGAATTTAGAAATCCCATATTATTCGTTATCTTAAGATCATCCATAAATTTGCCCAACCGACAACGTTATATCTATAGCAAAAAAAAAACAAAAAAAACAATACTAAATATACAACGTTATCTCTATAAAGAAAAAAGTCATTAACTTGTATGCAAGGGAAATGAACAAACCTTGTGTGCAGTGAAGTCTTAAACATCATAAATCCGAACACCGTGATCCCCGCTCAATTGTTCTCAAAATACGTTACTATGACAAATTTAAACATAAAATAAAAAAGTAGCGTCAAAAATATCGTATTAGGGGCAATTACATATATTTCCCTATTAACTTCACTAATTACATATATGCCCAAATATTAAATTACATAAGACCCCTTCCTTAGTAGCTTCTTATTCATGTTATATAGATCTCCCCACAATTACTCATTTTGGTTAATTTTCGCTAACATGTTCCTGTCTCCATCATTTGACAAATTAGTAAGTGTCGCGCCCCTGGCCAGTAACGAACACCCACTCAACACGAAGAAATTAACATGAATAAACGTATCATGCCGCAATACATAATTGTATTGTCACATCAGATTATATAGCCCATTTCTCAAAAAATTAACACATGCCAAAACACATACTCGTTGATCCCTATTCACCAACTGTTTAGTGTTTACAACAAATATAATATATACATTTAAAATTAATTAATTAATAATAACAAACATAATATTTAATAACGTAATCTTTTTTGTGACCAAGCAAAGGAGATCAATTTACTACAAAACCTCACAAACTCCATCTTAGCCAGAAGCTAAGACAGAGGATACAACCCCAAAAAACACAAAAATACACACATAACAAAGAAAAAAAAGCTAAAACCCACTGTAGTGTTATAAACCAACATCAAAATTGTCCCAGCTCTCCAAGGACAGAACCGCGCATTTGTGTAGTCTTACCAACTATTAGTGCGTCCCTAGCTTTATCTCCTCCATAACTTTTGCATCAGAACATACTTTTCTTCTAAAAGCCTTATCATTTCGACGCATCCACATCTTCCAAATGGTCATCAAGAAGACTGCATAGATAATAGGTTTCTCCTTTGCTGGTTCGTAAACTTTAAGAGCATTCTCTAGCATAAAGTTCACAAAATCAAAACAGCCAGGCATTGGGACTTTAGTCCAAACACACATATGCCACCATATCGCTCTAGTACTTATATAATTTGCAAGTAAATGATCTGCAGTCTCCTCCCTTATATCCACAAATAAAAAATTTCCCATCTACATAGGCGTCACCCTTCGCCGCAAGGGCCATAGTCATCCGAGTGTTGTCGTTGACCGCTTTCCAAAGAAAGCATCTAAATTTTGGAACTGCAATCTTATTCTAGCTAGCATACCCGTTTTGACCCGTACTATTATCTGGACCCCTATGAAACAACCGATAAAAACTGAAAGCATTTAGCAAACACAATGGCACTTGTAGCATATAGACTCTAGAGCAACACAGAAAGAAATTGACTGTACTTACCAAAAACCCACAAAAAAAAAGTCATTTTACTATATGGTTTTACTTTTCCAGTTCTATATTTGATATAAGATTTTACCTCTATAATCCAACACTTGCAGAGCTTAGAGCGTCTTTCTCTGAGAGCAGCATAACCATTTGCAAGACGAAACTGAGTCAAAGTCAAGCGTAACGAAGCACATATACCACTGCTGACATCATCTCCATTTGGTTTCAGTATAGAAATGGCTTCGGTTACATTCTCGACTTTCATCCAACCAGCCAAGAGCCATCCACGTTTGCTATTATTGGCGTAGTGAGCTCTTGTGAGGAAAAACATATATGTTTGCCATCCATGTTTGCTATTATTGGCACAAATAGAGAAGGAGACCCATCAGCTAAGGGAGCCGATCCAACCAATATACCCAACTAATGCTAAACTGGCATACTTGAAAGAAAAATCCATAATTTACAAAAAGAAAGTACTTTTCGCCCGCTTTCAGGGTGCCCAGTAAAGATGCACCATAACAGTACCATGTCTTGACCATGTTCCAGTTATCGAAATCATCTGAAGAAATTCCAATGCATTAATTCATTAAACGATTAAATACCAAAATAAGACAGTTTTTATATCAATCGGGATAGAAATCCCAGTGTAAAGCTGCAAATAATACAAATGTTACACCAAATTCTTACATTAGCATTTAACTCAACTCTTATGATTATTATTCAAGGACTGATGCTAGATTAATAATGAGGTGATAGCAAAAAGAGAGAAATGCTTACTTAGGCAAGTGCAATTATCCTACTGTATAGGGTTTAAATTCTCCACATACAAGTAACAATATCATACAAGCTCTAAAAACTAACTCTTCCATAAGAGGAGCCTGTTAATTAAATAATACAAGAAAATCAATTGGATGAAAAAAAAGTAATTACAACTTTAAAAATAACTGAAATAACAAACTGACCACAATATACATTCTCCAAACTGAAATATTGTAAACAGCTGAAACCATCCAGCTAATGAGGGTTTGCAGACCACTCTTTATACCATGAAATATCTATCTGGCGGTCCCCATGTTTGGTCCATGAACTCCAAATTGATATAAATTTGAGAATAAACGACCCGATATACATTAGAAAAGCGAGGCAAAGAGGAAAAACGATAGCTTCCAACTGTTTCATACATAAAATTCAATTTTCAGGAGAAATTTTAGCAAACTCGCTAACCCTCTATAATCTGCAAATAATGAAAATTGCATAAGTCAATGAAAAACATCAACCGTGTGGTGTAGACGGATACCATAAGCACTGACATGCTCCACCTCTTTATCTGAATGTATCAAAAAATAAGGTGACATGTCAGCTTCTCAAAAAGAAAATTACAGAATCAAAAACATGATTTTTGCCGGATTTTGCAAGATTTATTATTTCACGCAATCTAATTTATTTGCAATCACTGAATGATGATGGCGTAGATTCAACATTTTTTTTGTATCCTCAACCTGGTTGGCCTAATCCACCCTGCTGGGCTGCCCCTCCATTCTGGACTCAACAGTAATAATAGACCCAGTTCTTCTCAAAGTTCAGGACATGCCCCGTTTTCTTCTCAAGGTTCAGGGCAGGCCCACTTGATGGACAATGATGCTCTTCAATTCAGTGACATCAGTGATGCATTCCAGGCCTTAACCATGGACACTGCCAATGAAGAAAATCTATGGTTTATAGACACAAGGGCTTCTAATCATTTGACTTTAGACTAAGCTGGAGTTTGGAAGGATAAAAGTGTTAATGACATGGCATTATGATAAGAAACCAAACTAATAGAATATCTATAAACTTTATATATCAGTTCTTTCATATCTTAGATATAGGGATCCGATACAAGAGATAATGAACCTATAGAAATGAAAATCTAAGGTCTGTGAAATGGATTTTCAAGTTGAAACAACCAAAAGAATCAGACTATATTCAAAATCAAACAAAGAAACAAAGAACATACCGTGCAAAACTCGGTAGAATCAAGAAACGGTTCATCAAATCTAACTTATCTCTGCCGCTGTCCACATATCTATGGCATGAACAGATAGATTCGTTATGGTAAATATGCTACCTACAGGCTCAGAGTCTAGAAAAGAAGGATACCATCATGGCTGCAGGGAAGGTTGCAGGTAATGAACTGCCATCCTTCAACCCTACCATGCCAAGGCGATATTCTCATCAACTTTAAAAACGAATATATTGACTCATCATAGCCTATATCACAAATCCTAAACAATGAAAAATCCCCCCACCGGCAAACCGGTGACAATACCACAAGCTTCACCGTTGTAGGGAACCAAAGAAATCAACTATGTATGCGGAGTAACCAGCACGACCACCACCAGTAAATTACCAAAATGCCCAACAAAACAGTTGAAAGCGTTTGATTATCAACATGTCAAACACCTAACAGCCGCCAATGACAACCACCAAACACAAAGAATAACACACGAACTTGTAATAAAAAGCCAATAAAGAATCACCGGTGAATAATCAGTCCAGTGACCACATCAACGCTGCCACCACCACAAACAAATCAGAATCACCGGTGTATGAGGCCGAAAATAGAAAATCACAGCTACCATGTTGAAACAAAGTCATACAACTTATCATCTCGGCTACAATATCATAAGTCTACAAATCGACCTACCATTGCTTCATCCGTCAACAAATCGACTAAAATATGAACAAAATCAATGAAACTCATCATCATATATAAACTCTGAGGTTCAGAAATGTCAACAATCTACACACACAACCTATAATCTCAAAATCATCTTAGGTTAAACACAAACAAAACCGCTTGCCATGTGAAAACAAATTCAAAGACATAAGCATCTCGGCTAGAGCCTCATTTTCAAAGTCACCATACCACAAATAGTCACAAAAGCCAGGAAATCTATCATGACAACCTATTTAGAACTTACCACAAAATAACCCAATTAAGAGAAATAAGATTAGCTACAGTACCTGACCCTCACAAACAATGATATAAGATAAAAAAATCACCATAAACGAAGGGTAACCAAGAAAGATATAATGGGCAAACGCAACGCCTGAGCCAATTGCATAATTGCCGCTGCCAAAGACGGAAATGACCGCCGACAACGATGATTTTAGAACCACCACCACCCAATAAACCGAAGCCTACATACCAGGCATAATGTTTACCAACAGGACACAATGAAGAAAAAACCTTTAGCAAATCCAATCTGAAAAATTAGCAATTTCATAGTAATCGGAGCGTTAGTACCGACAACGGTTGACGATCTACACATCTAGGTGCACAAAGGAGATACCTGCTAGTGATATGTGGTAGAAGAGAATGAAGAAGAGATGGAGGAAAGATGAAAATCAAGAATCGCCTTGTGAGGAAAATTATGAGGCTAAATGATTTAGGCTGAAGATTTAGGGTTTCTTCAACACACAAACATAAAAGAAAAAAACGGGGTTTGAGTTAGGGTTTGAGTTGCGATAGTGTAAAGGAGAAGAATCAAAAGATGATTGAAAGATCAAAGAGATGACGGTAGGTTTTTAGGGTTTGTGTGATAGGGAATAGAAAAGAAGCGTGTTTTGCAGGTCTTTATAATCGGGTCATAACATGGGTATCTCGGATCCCGCATAACCCAAAAAAATAGTCCACCATTTTCCCGCCAAAACCATTCTAAGGCACAATATCACGCTGACACGTGTCCCAAATTTTATTCGTTTATTATATATAATAGATTGGGATGGAACTTGTCCGCTGAACCAGATCGGTTGGTTGGACTGGGATTTCAAATTTCTTTTGTAACTTTAATGTATTTTCCTTTTAAATCGCATTTCTGTATGCATTTAATACTCGAGAGTCGAGACTCCATATTATTCATATTTTGTTTTGTATTAGATATATGTATAAAATTTTATATTTTATATTATTTATTATTTATTATGTCATCTGGTAATTAAATAAGATCCAAGTAGTCAGACCGGTAAGGTGTTTGGTTCGTTGTCCGGTCTGGTTATGTTTAAACACTGAGTCTAAGCCCATAACATTTGAAGTAAGTCTAGAAAGAGGATATGCGGTTAGATCAAAACCGCCAGTAGTTAGACCGGTAAGGTGTTTGGTTCGTTGTCGAGTCTGGTTATGTAAACACTGAGTCTAAGCTCATTACATTTGAAGTAAGTCTAGAAAGAGGATATGCGGTTAGATCAAAGCCGCGGGTGACATAAATATCTAGATAATTCAATAATAACTAGTTATAGAACTTAATTGCATTACAGACCCATAAGCTTAATCGGGTGCATCTCCAAAGTTTTTTCAAAAGTTTTGGCCAAACAATTAAAACCACTTATGAGTGCTGATATTCGCTAATTTACACATATTTTAGTCCCCCGTTTTACCCCTATTTTATGCGTTTTTGGCCGTAAAACCGTCATTCGGATACTTAATTATCTACATTTTTGTTTACAGGCCTAAAACACCATACCAGACAAGATGATAGCGAAAACGAGGACTTTCCGGACAAAACGACAAAGCTGCGGACATTCTGTTAAGGATTCTGACCTGGGCCTGTGGAACGGTCGTGCGACCTGATGCACGACCGTGCATCTCCGACAAACGATGATCAACCCGGCAATGAACGAGGGTGCGACTAGGTGTGCAAGGCATACAAGGCCATCCCGAGGACGCACGGACGTACCACCTGAAGAACGACCGTGCGTCTACGATGATCCAGCCTGATCTCGGTGATGAACACCCGGCCCAGCAGCTCGTGCAACGAGAGCCCGGAACTGAACGACCGTTCCATCCGAAGAACGGTCGTGCGATATCGTATCTGGTCAAAGATCTGATGACGTATGCAGTATGGTGACCCATCCCCAATAATTGCTTAAAGTGCACGGTCGTGCCATATGGAGAACGACCGTGCGACAGCGAAAAAATATAAAAACAGAACAGAAACATTCTGTTCGACATTCTGGATTTTTGGAGAGCTTCACAGGCGATTTTCAGGCTCCGGAGGCGTTAGCTTTCACCCGGATTCAAGCCACATTGTCCCGTTTAGCTCGATTACTACCCGGATCCTTAGTCTAGTACTTGTTTATGGTTTGGTTTTCTAATCTTTCCATGTTTTTGTTAATCTTTCAAGTACTTAGATTAATGTTTATGTATTATTGTAGCCTTTGGGCAAAAACACAACAATCCCTTGCTAGATTATAACCATTAGTTTGTTAAACTTTGTTTGTAATGACACTTTGAAGTATTTTCTATGTTAATCTTTGATGATTAGTTTGCAACCTTGTTATTGATATTGATTTCTTGATTATAAGTAATTATGTTGGATGATTGATGCTTGGTTAGTTAAGATAGTTGAAAAATGAAGCTTAATTAATCTCGTATTAGTAAACTTTGAACTTAGTTAACTAGATTAGCTTGGTTTAAATGTATGCATCATGATACTAGAAATGGTTAGTGATTTAATAAAATGTAATTATTGTTAATCAAGAGAGCTTGCCATCACGTAAGGACCTTAACGGGTTAGATGGTGTCGTTATAAATTCTTGCCACGATTTGTTAGCTTAGTTAGTAGTTTAGGCCAAAATTGCTATCTTAGTGAATTATTGTGCAAGATTTGTAAAATGAACTCGGTTGTGATTTAATCTAGTTTATGCTTGTCTCGGTGGTTGCATTGTGTTTATCGGTGTCTTTTTCCTTGATTAAGTGCGGTTAGAAAACTCCTAACGGATGACTAACTTATTTTTAAGAGATTTTCATAGACATTTATCAATTGCACGTTAAAGAACAATTTTAGGTGGTTAAAGTGTGTTTATCGTTTTAGCTTTCCGAATGATTGTCATGTTAGGATTCCCGAAAGGGATACTAATTGTCTTAAATTGGAAAATTGATCGAATGCTTCTAGTGCCAAAACCGACTTAGTTGACATACTGTGGTTGTGTATTTAGCAAGGCTTTTTATCTATTATATATTATGTTTTTATTATGTATTTGTTTATGCTTACTTTAGTTTAGTTTAAATCAAACAAACCTATGTTTTTACCGGTAGTTTAGTGACAAAGGTCTAGTATTATTTCTCCGCCCATTTCCTTGGATCGATACTTGGTTCTTACTGATACTTTATTACATATGTGATGGGGTATACTTGCCTCTTTCGTGTGTGTTTTGATGTAAAAGTAATAATCACTTTTATAAAGTTAAAACCAAATCGTGTGTAAATTCATTGTAAAATTATGTATATATACGCACACGTCAAGTTTTTGGCGCCGCTGTCGGGGAAATTGCGAGTTTTAGGAACGACCCGAGTCATTAAGTTATCGGTGTATATACTTGTTAATATTTGTGTATAATTTCTTGATTATTTATTTGTTTATTTATTTGTTAATACTTCTTGTTTTTATTTCATTTATTCGTTTTCCAAGTCATTTTTGGTGTACTTGTAAATTTTTGTCCCATTTATTTATTTAATCCGGATTTATTATTTATTTATTCTTTGATTTTTCGGCTTCGGGAAACCATTTTTGTATTAGCCGATTCATTTATTTTTATTGTGTTGATTTTTATAAAATTTTGGGCTCATTTTCGAATTTTTATAAAATTTTCAGCCCATTTTTAAATAATATTCTGCTCTATTCAGCTGCAAAAAAAAATATATATATATTATTATTTTATTAATAAAATATTCACTGTGTCAAATTTTCGTTTGCAGGTTAATGTTCACGACCCCAGCTCCAGAACTTGTTGAACCGTCAGACGAGCCCGAACGTGATCTTAGGAGACGTCTACGCGCGAAAGGTCGGGCGGTTGGGCTACTGCTCGCCAGTGGTGGGCCGGAGTCGGTGGTGCCTGCTGAAGCCGAGGGCTCAGGAGGAAACATAATCATGGCAGACGATAATCAACCTTTGAATGAGACGAATCAGGCCGGACGAGAGGGCTTGGAGCCCAGTATTATTAGACCTACTATTGATGCACCTTCATTTGAAATAAAATCTAGTATTATTAACATGGTGCAGAATTCAGTACAGTTCGACGGGCGTGAGCACGAGGATCCCGGGAGACACATTGCGGCTTTCCTCCATGTTTGCTCCACATTCAAGATTAGGGATGTTTCGGAGGACGCAATTCGGTTGAGGTTGTTTCCGTTTTCATTGCGTGAAAAAGCCAGAGCTTGGCTTATGTCACTCCCAGCCGGGTCCATCAGAACCTGGAATCAGTTGGCGGAGCAGTTTATGCATAAATATTTCCCACCTGAGAAAACGAACAAGCTACGGAACCGGATTACTTCATTTCGCCAGGACGAGGGCGAATCATTGCATGCAGCTTGGGAGAGATTCAAGGATTTGTTGATTGATGTGCCACATCATGGCTTCTCCAAGAGACAGCTGGTTTTGACATTCTATCAGGGGCTCAGCTACAACACGCAGGAGCGATTAGATGTTAACGCAGGAGGCGATCTGGGAACGAAGACGCCGACGGAAGCATACGATATCATAGAGAAAGCTGCGTTGAAATCCAGCTCACGTCGTGAAGGCGATAGAGGTCGGGCTACATCATCATCATCTCGCCCAGGAGCTCACGCTGTGGACGATTACACAGCCATTACTGCGCAAATCTCGGCTCTGGCGACGAAATTCGATAAATCCCAAACAGCCGCGCAAGTTGGCCCTGGATGTGACCAGTGTGGAGTGTCACATGTGCCAGGTACGTGTGAGCAGGGTGTTATGTTTACCGGTCACGAAGAGGTGAACTACATGGGCAATCAAATCAGGCCCCAAAATAACCCCTACAGCAACACGTACAATCCCGGGTGGAGAAATCACCCAAACTTTGGGTGGAAATCTGGTTCTGGGAACCAAAACGCGCCCGGTTTTGCTCAACATGCTCCCGCGCCACAACAATCTCACGGTCAATCCTTTCAGCCTCAATATCATAATCAAGGCTCAGGAAGCAGTTCACAGCCGCACGCCTCTCAAAGCAACGCAAAGCTAGAGGAAATGATGGCACAACTGCTGAACAACTCCAATAGTGCTAATCAAATGGCTGAAAAGCGATATCAGCAGCATGAGGAGCGATTCTTAGTCAACGAAGGAGAAATGCGGAGTCAAAAGGCTTCCATTCAGAATGTCGAGAATCAAGTGGGCCAGTTAGCAAAAATGTTGTCGGAGAGACCCCCAGGTGGACTTCCAGGCAACACGGAGCAGAATCCGAAGGGGCGTGGTAATGGCCCGCACACGTAAAGTGTGGGGACATGAGTCTTGCTATCGACTCGCTGACAAAAATTTAGCATGAGTCTACGCTACTGACTCGCCGACAAAAATGTAGCAGGAGCGTCTTTGACGGTATAAGGGTAAAATAGTCATTTTTTTGTATTTTTGTAGTTTTAGCGTAATTTAGGTAAGTTAGGTAGTTTACGTTAGTTTGTTTAGTTTTCGTACGTGCCGAGCGAAGGTTCTGTATTGCAATATTGTTAGAACAGTTGGTGTGTCGAAAAAACGGCGAAAAACGGCCGAAACAGTTGCTGGAAATAGCTTCTGCGGAAAATTCTGTATCTGCACCTGATGCACGACCGTTCCTCGGGTCGCACGACCGTGCGATTCCGAGCAAGCCAGAACGGTTAGTCGCACCCTCGGTGCATTTCCGAGAAGAAGCTGCTGGGTTTGAACGATGTCGGTGACGCACGACCGTGCCACACGGAGAACGACCGTGCGTCAGGCTGAGGGCAGTTTTGTCATTTGGCACTATAAATACCCTCATCTGCAGCCCCCATTCACATTCGCGAAACCCTAGTCGCTGCAGGCCGTTCCAGAGCGATTCTTCATCATTTTCGCACGGTTTTTCGCACGATCTCACACCCTTCTTCGCACGGTACGTTCCTAGTTGTAGATTTCTTGTTTCCTTGCTTTCTAGGTTAGATTTCCTCCGATTCTTCAAGAGATTTATTAGGGTTCTCTTCATAAACAAATCGAAACCCTAACCCTTGTTGAATCGAAGTATCGTGAACACCCGGTTGACTTTCAGACCCCTGTTGGACCAATACTTGTTGATATTTTGCAAAAATCAGGTTGTTCTAAGTACAGGGGTCGAAATCTGCAGACACTGTGTCGCACGGACGTTCCTTAGATGGAACGGTCGTGCCATTCCGGCTTGTTCACGATATTTGCTGTTTGTTCGGTGTTGCACGGTGGTGCCACAGATCGCACGCCATGCAGTTCCGCATATCTGGGCTTGGCCTGTTAGTTGTCGGCGACGCACGACCGTGCGTCTCGTCGCACGACCGTGCCATACGCCCAGATCAGATTCACAGAAGCTTCATAATTTGCTACTCGGCTGTTTTCAATTCAAATCTCTCCTGTTTCTGTCTTTCTAACAATGTTCCCCATTACAGATGGATCACCCTTTCCTTCAGTTTGACCCCAACATCGAGAAAGAGGCTCTGTGCATTCCACGACGCGACGCCTTGTGGGAAAGGCGGGGACAGTTCGGAGTCCCACGATGGTTAGATTGGGAAGTGATGCGAGAACTCAATCAGTATGATCGACTGGACGATATGATGAGTCGCCCGCTTGCGAATCTGGTCGGTTGCAACCGACCCGTTTACCGGGAGCTGACTATAGAGTTCTTTGCATCTTATTCCTATGAAAAACCGGCTGCTTATCGAAGACCTGACTTTCGCTACAAGAAGCGGGTAACTTCTAGGTTATGTGGTCAATGGCATTCATGGTCGGTTGGTCGATTAGGTAGAAGACTTGGGATCTATACTAGGGACGACATGGATGATGAAGAAGTCTTCAATGATCAGTTCACCTTCCTTTCTGATGCTGACCGGGATACATTTTGGGCTGTTAACGCCATTGGGGAGCCCTACAACCCGAGGATGTCAAAGGCCTCGCGACTCCGAGACCCTCTGGTGCGAGTGATGCACCATGTATTCAGCCATACGATATGCGGTCGCATGGACAGTCTCGGTAACTGTCCCACACCTGATTTGCTCTTTTTATATGCGTTGGTTGACAAAGCACCAATCAACCTAGCCGCTCGAATGGCTGAGTATTTCGTCAAGAGTTCGGGACGGGCCCCGAATAGTGAGATACATGGCGGTTCGTATGTAACCGAAATCGCCTACAACGAGAACTATATGACGGAGGAGGTGGTTCAGGGTCTCACTTTGATTACTGAGGGGGTTCATGTCGATATCCGGTCACTGAAGTTCATGGGGGTGATTGTAGAGCTTGATAGGGGGGATAGGTTGAGAGGATTGAATAACGAGGTCTGGGACCCGTTGCCTCCAGCTGAGGAGGAACATGAGGAGGATGATGAGGACGTTGAGATGGGAGAGCAGCACCAGCACCAGCCACCAACACCACCACACTCGCCGCAGCACCATGCATTTCATCAGCATGAGGACTGGCCCACATTCTACCAGCAGTTCCAGGATATGCGTGTGACGCAGGAGCAGCATGGTACCTACTTTGACCAGATCAGATCTAGCCAGGACGAGATTCGGGCCAGTTAGGCACAGCTTCGGGCCACACATGACCAGCTTCAGCATCGCCAGGATACTCTATACCAGGGAGTCAGTGAGGGGTTTTCTTATCTTTTCGGGGAGATGCATCACGCATACCCCGACTACTTTCAGCACCCTCCGCAGTTCCCACCGTGGAACCCCCTGGTCATGGCGATGCTGGCCCGTCCTATACGAGACATGATGATGATGATGGAGAGGAGTAGTTGGCAGTGGTGATAGCAGTTGGTGGTGTTTTCTGTTTCAGTACTTTATTTACTTTTGGGTGTTTATTTTGACTATTATTTAAAACACCCCGGTTATGTATTTCAGACAATTTCCTTTGTGTTTTGTTTGGATTTTAGTATTTATGTATATTATGGTTGTTTTGTGATTTTTCTGTTTCTGTTATATTTTGGGTGCACATGTGACATACTGACAGGTTTTAGCTATCGGATCTTGGACCGGAGCACGTACCAGATACAGCTTCGGAAGTCTCGTGGCATCCACATCATCTTGAGGGGAGTATTTTTTTATCCCTTTCTCTATATTTCGGGTCTCGCATTGGGGACAATGCGAAGTTCAAGTGTAGGGAGGGGGTTAACTTTGTTAACTTTGTTTGTCCTCTTATAAAAAAAAAAAATCAGAAAATCAGAAAAATCATTCAAAAATACTTGTATTGTGTATATATGTTGGTAAATAAACCGGTTGGTTGTGTTTTAGAAAACTTCGGACTTGATAAAAACTCGACAAGCAATTTATTTTTGAAAAAGGAAACCGGAAAGCGTGACAAACAAAGAAAGACTTACATGATAGTTTTCACACTTTTACCCATTCCTTCCGTTACGTGAGCATATTTGAGCCTTGATTGTTATATATTTGTTCATTTCGGATATAGGAGTGAGCCGGATGTTATGTGCAATTTAGAACTTGTCACTAGTATGCTTGTTAAGACCATGAACGTGCGGATTTGTGTAAAAGTGATAGAAGCACTTAGATTACCCCTTTGTTATGTACTTGTTCTTTGTGTTGTGCTTCCCGTTCACCTTATATTACCCTTTAGGATTAACCTTGTCGAGCCTTCCCGTTCACCTTTGTTTACCCACATTATCGCCCACTTAACCATATTTAGCCTTTTTATGTTTTAAACCTTTTTAGTGTTGAAACTCGGTTAAAGTAATAGTTTAACTAGCTTGTTATTGTTTATTTTTCATTGTATAGTTTTGAAGTAAAAAAAAAAAAAAACCCTAAAATAGGGTGAAGTTGATAGAAATCGAGCAATTTTGAATGCTTAAATGTTAAAATTTAGTTGATTAGCTCGATTGCGCTTTAGTCGCCTTTTTAAGGCGTTTGTATGTATAGTTGTATTATTTTCTGGCTAGTTAAACGCTAAAACCGAGTTTTAACCATTTTCGCCACTTTAAATGTCCATTTCCATACCCTTCGCCCTAGCCTAACGTTACAACCCGTAAAGACCTCTTGATTTACACTTGTTCGCATGTTAGTTGGTGGAGACGAGATCTTATGACAAGCTTATGATATTGCACATTTCATTGACTAGGCGTTGAGTGTTTACACATACACATTTTATGTATGTTTCATAAATAAAACCGAGTGTGTGAACATTGTGAGTCGTGTGAAGATTAACATGTGAGTCAATTAAATGTGAAGTCACGGCTTTTTGGTTGTCGCTTTTTAATTGCACATGCTTGTTGGGTTTGAGTCTTTTGATGTTGCCTTTCGACAAACCGGCTAACCGTTTATAGTAGTTTTAAATAAAATAGTGTGTAAATTATCGTTCTTGTTTGTTTATGTCTTTTATTGCTTTTTAGTTCAGCTTGCTTGAGGACAAGCAAGGTTCAAGTGTGGGGAGATTTGATATTCGCTAATTTACACATATTTTAGTCCCCCGTTTTACCCCTATTTTATGCGTTTTTGGCCGTAAAACCGTCATTCGGATACTTAATTATCTACATTTTTGTTTACAGGCCTAAAACAGCATACCAGACAAGATGATAGCGAAAACGAGGACTTTCCGGACAAAACGACAAAGCTGCGGACATTCTGTTAAGGATTCTGACCTGGGCCTGTGGAACGGTCGTGCGACCTGATGCACGATGATCAACCCGGCAATGAACGAGGGTGCGACTAGGAGTGCAAGGCATACAAGGCCATCCCGGGGACGCACGGACGTACCACCTGAAGAACGACCGTGCGTCTACGATGATCCAGCCTGATCTCGGTGATGAACGCCCGGCCCAGCAGCTCGTGCAACGAGAGCCCGGAACTGAACGACCGTTCCATCCGAAGAACGGTCGTGCGATATCGTATCTGGTCAAAGATCTGATGACGTATGCAGTATGGTGACCCATCCCCAATAATTGCTTAAAGTGCACGGTCGTGCCATATGGAGAACGACCGTGCGACAGCGAAAAAATATAAAAACAGAACAGAAACATTCTGTTCGACATTCTGGATTTTTGGAGAGCTTCACAGGCGATTTTCAGGCTCCGGAGGCGTTAGCTTTCACCCGGATTCAAGCCACATTGTCCCGTTTAGCTCGATTACTACCCGGATCCTTAGTCTAGTACTTGTTTATGGTTTGGTTTTCTAATCTTTCCATGTTTTTGTTAATCTTTCAAGTACTTAGATTAATGTTTATGTATTATTGTAGCCTTTGGGCAAAAACACAACAATCCCTTGCTAGATTATAACCATTAGTTTGTTAAACTTTGTTTGTAATGACACTTTGAAGTATTTTCTATGTTAATCTTTGATGATTAGTTTGCAACCTTGTTATTGATATTGATTTCTTGATTATAAGTAATTATGTTGGATGATTGATGCTTGGTTAGTTAAGATAGTTGAAAAATGAAGCTTAATTAATCTCGTATTAGTAAACTTTGAACTTAGTTAACTAGATTAGCTTGGTTTAAATGTATGCATCATGATACTAGAAATGGTTAGTGATTTAATAAAATGTAATTATTGTTAATCAAGAGAGCTTGCCGTCACGTAAGGACCTTAACGGGTTAGATGGTGTCGTTATAAATTCTTGCCATGATTTGTTAGCTTAGTTAGTAGTTTAGGCCAAAATTGCTATCTTAGTGAATTATTGTGCAAGATTTGTAAAATGAACTCGGTTGTGATTTAATCTAGTTTATGCTTGTCTCGGTGGTTGCATTGTGTTTATCGGTGTCTCTTTCCTTGATTAAGTGCGGTTAGAAAACTCCTAACGGATGACTAACTTATTTTTAAGAGATTTTCATAGACATTTATCAATTGCACGTTAAAGAACAATTTTAGGTGGTTAAAGTGTGTTTATCGTTTTAGCTTTCCGAATGATTGTCATGTTAGGATTCCCGAAAGGGATACTAATTGTCTTAAATTGGAAAATTGATCGAATGCTTCTAGTACCAAAACCGACTTAGTTGACATGCTGTGGTTGTGTATTTAGCAAGGCTTTTTATCTATTATATATTATGTTTTTATTATGTATTTGTTTATGCTTACTTTAGTTTAGTTTAAATCAAACAAACCTATGTTTTTACCGGTAGTTTAGTGACAAAGGTCTAGTATTATTTCTCCGCCCATTTCCTTGGATCGATACTTGGTTCTTACCGATACTTTATTACATATGTGACGGGGTATACTTGCCTCTTTCGTGTGTGTTTTGATGTAAAAGTAATAATCACTTTTATAAATTTAAAACCAAATCGTGTGTAAATTCATTGTAAAATTATGTATATATACGCACACGTCAAGTGCATCTCCAAAGTTATTTCAAAAGTTTTGCATATTTTTGGTGAGTCAGGCTTGCGGGGTAATTTTGTTCGTGTTAATGGCTAGTTTTTTTACTGTTTCATGATCAACAACATATTATGGTTATGTACCAAAAGATTTAATGGGGAGGGGGAATTCCTGGGACCGGGGTGGTTTTTGTCGGTGTTATCGCGACTGTTGAAACAAAGCTAGATACGAACCGCAAAACCTGGATTAGTATACCACAAATTATGGAAGACAAGTGGTTTAAGAAAGGGTTTGAGTATGTTAGGTATTATCTTGAAGATGATAAGGTTTGGAGTGTGAAAGATGGAGAGGTTGAGGATGAATTTGTTGATCATATTTTGAATCAGTCTTTGTGTGAATCCGAGAGTGAAATCAAGTGTAAAAGGCGGTTGGTTAGCTTGTCTAGACCAATGAGTTTACACGCGTTTGATTTAATTTCGGTTTCACCTGGTTTTAGCCTTTTAGGATTGTTTGAATTGGAAGTAGAGAGTTAAAATTTGTGTTATGATATTTAGGTCTAGCATTGTATTGAAACCGGAAGATATTTGAAATAACACATAATTTGAGGGTTTTAGAAGTTAAAAAAATTCAGGGGACAAAAAGGAATATGAAGACTTTTGTGAGCGTGAACTCAGACCAGGCTTGCAACGTCTATTGTTGTTAGGTATCATCAAGCTTACTTTCTAAGACCGAAGAATCAATAAATTGGAGTTGAAAGGTTATGATCTTATTGCATTTTCTTACTTTTTTTTATCTTCTTGATCAGTTTCTTGATGCTAAATTGCTAATTATATATTATAGACAGCGTGAAAACCAACTGCTCTCAGATTGAATTATGACCGTCGGATCTTCTTAATATTTAATCTCAGCCACATAAACTACTAAAAATAATTGTAAATGTGGCGATTGAGAGAGGTTTTACACTCTCTCTCCTGAACCCTTGATTTACGTTAACTTTTGCCCTACTTCCCCTATTTACTCAGCTGTTCTGTAATCATGTTCTACAAATAATATGGAATCCTGATTCAGTTCATGATTCAATCAAATCTTCTCTTCTAAAAAAACCCCAACTCCATATCCGAACAGACCTTTCTCCACCTTTGTTCCAGGTGTTGGTTTTCATCCCACATCAATCTGCCACACTACCCATTTATCGTTGTCTTCATTGCCTGTTCATTCATCATCTTCAGCGTTTTATATACACAGCGTGTTGTCCGTCAGTCTCTACCGACATGGGTAAGCCATTAAAACTCGATTTTATGTTGATATCACAATTTGTTCTTGAAATTCCGGCGACATTAGGTTAATTACATGGAAGATCTTTCATACGTCTGCTTTTTATTACCTTGATTTAATTGATCCATGTTACAACTTTATCGGCTTATTCTATTTACATATTAATTGCCCCAGGCCTCTACGATTTCTTGCTTTTTTTTTTGCTATTTGTCTTCTTTTTCTAATATCAGATTGGTCCTCTGATGTGTGGTTAGAGAAAGACTCTCACTATGTGTGGATTGTCCTTCAATTTAGTGTTATCTGAATCAAAATTATTCATGCCTAACAGTTGTTCGATTAAATGCCAAAAGGATGAGTTCATATGGTTTTCCAGCATATTCTTAAAGGGGTTTTGGTTTCTAAATATAATATATCTGTTTTGGTTTTCTTTTCAAGGTTTAGGTTTCACTAACTGTATACAGAGTAAAAGATTCGTCATGGGTAAGCCTAAGGCTTAAGTGACATGGCTTTGTTATTTAGTTCGTTCATAGTTTTGTTAGTGATATTCAATCCTATTTATTCAGTCTGTAAGTATGTTTATTGATTGTAATCTGTTTTCAGGAAAGGTTTACGGATCCTTGGCTTCGTGTTGGTTGGGTGAGAGGTCATACACCAAGGGTTGTGAAACAAGACAAAAAGAAACAACAGGCGCATTCCGTACAACTGTTGCTTGGTCGCCGCCGGTGTCACACCCTGACTTTTGCGGAAGCGTGATTATGGTGTGACTTTCTTAATACCATTGCATTCAATCATAACCACAACTATATGATAAAACTGAAGATGTTCATCCATTAAATAAGTTTTAAAAACATAACAACATCATTGTCTTGAAACATGAAATTCTAATTCGAGTACAAACCATGCAACTTGTTTAAGAGTTCACAAAGACTCGACAAAAGACATTAAATGAAACCAGGATTTAGAAGACGTGTCTCGTCCAGGATAAGACACACTGACCAAACCCTAAGACCATGGATGACATCTTTTATTCTTAAACCACACTTGAAACTTCCGAACGCCCGCCAGATCCACATCTAATTCCCTGAAATACATGTAGTTTGAAAACATCAACAAAAGTTGAGCGAGTTCATGTGTTTGTTTGTGTGTATAAATAAACCTTTGTAATAACTGAAAGTATGTATGTAAGTTTGTAAACTCCTGGTATGAAAGCAACAAGGAAAACAGATCACCAATGGTTTGCAAGGCCATTGATATGTGTGAAGTGATGCATGAAAACTCAAACCTAGCAGATTTGTCTCCGGGAATAAGACATAGTCACCACATGGGCCACCCTGGTCCGCATGGGTGTGGGCTCGCTACACCCAAATAGATCTATCACTCATGTCCCTCGGTCCTACAACGAGGATTAATGGCCTTAAGTGTTATATCCACCACTCACATGATCAAGCAGTACCCTTCCTTAGCTAACCATACCAAATCAAAATTTTTGTAAACAGTTGTAACATGTATTTCACCCCCGAAGTTATAAAACCAAAAACAGTTAGAGAAAAGGGGGTCATGAACTCATAGTCTTGCGTCTTCAGTCACAGTAACTCAAGCTTCTTCGGTCAACACGACTACCTACAACGTACTATGATCTATTAGACGAGCGGTCGTGCCTTGACTTAGTATTAGTGTCTTTTAGTTACGTTTCCTCGTATCTTCGATATTATTCTAAGTTATATAATTATTTGTTAAAATAATAAATATTTTAACTTAAATTATATTTATAAATTTCGGAACAATTGTTAAACAATGTCATTGTAACTTAATACTTCCCAAGTACTTATACTTGTATTTCCTTCCCAAGGATGGGGATGTTTGTATTCATATTCTTGTGCTTGTATATTTTTGCCATGTATTAGAGTCGTATTCCGGTGTGTGTTTATACGTACGAGAATACGTATTTTTATAGTATTCATTAAGTATCCTTATACTTAATTTCATATTAATTATTCCGGAATATTATCTTTAATAAAGATCCAATATATATTTCCAAAATATATATTTCAAGGAATATTACTTAGAAAAATTATTTATAATTTTTCGTTGGCAAAAATATTTGTATTTACTCATACGTTCAAAAATTAATATATTTTCAAGTCCAACTTGGAAAATATATTTAAACTCATTTTCTTCCAAAGACGATATGTGTCATATTTATTTGAGAAAATATATCTTTCCCAAAAATATTGTATTTCATGTTTATGTAAGAAAATATATATTTCTTAAAAACAATATATATCTTCTAAGATTACAAGAAAAATATATTTTTCATACTTGTTAACAATAATATATTTTTCTCTTCTCAAAAATATGATTGTAACACCTCGTAAAATCACGACCAATATGATAAAGACACGTGTCATGGACTTAAACGTGTAATGAATTGATATCATGGGATTAAAGTTGTCAAACAATGTAAATATGCAAGTAAAAGGATCAAACGTGTCATCATGCCAAACTTGTGCCTCTGAATGACCTCATAAGATGTTCGTATTCTTGATGAATAAAATTATCGAACATTGAAAGCCGTTTGCGCATAAATTTAAAACTTTACGAAGCATAAGGGTTAAAAGTGTCAACATGTTAAAAGTTACCTCTGAGTGACCTTTTAACGAATGCAAAAACATTCGAATTTTATTAAGTTTGTTAGACATCTTTTATATGTACTTATGTTTATAACAGTTTACATTGTCAATGGGTGGATACTCTCTTTTTTGAATAAGAGAATGGAAATAATCATATGTAACTGATGAATTTTATTAAGTTTGTTAGACATCTTTTAGACATCTTTTATTAACTTTGTTAAATATCTTTTATATTTACTTATAGTTGTCTTTTAGCTATAATAGATAACACATTTTCGTACAATATCTATACATGTATCTATATGTTCTATCAATATGTGTTATGTATGGTTTTCTAAGAAACGACCCGTGTTTGTACACGGGTCTTACAGCTAGTAACTTCTAATAAAGCAAAACCATCTTAGGCCACATGGCATGTACTTAGGCTGCTTGATGCCACGTGGCATGTGATGGTCTCCTATTTTTTTCCCTTGAGCGCCAATACAATTCCTCCTTCCTATGCTCTTTTTGTTTTTGAAACCGCCTAAATTTTGGAAACCTAATCAATTGAAATCATTCTCCACTTAAACCCTAAATCATTCTTTCAGCCGTTTCTCTTCTCTCTGGCTTCACTCTACATCCTCTTCAAATCAAAGTTGGATCCATGGATTATTTTCAATGAAGAATCTAACTGATGTTGGTAATCATATTCAAAGATTTTCTTTTTCTTCTTCATCTAATTGTCGCAAGCCCTAATCGCGATCTTTTAATTCGTAAATCAAGAGTGTTCACTTGCACCGATTTGTACGTTGTTCATTAATTATTCAAGCAATCAACGGCGATTCAATCGTTTGATCATTGATTGTTGCGGATTTTCAATTGCGTTATTTAAATCAAATGCGATTTACAAATAACGGTGCTCAAGTTCACTTAGGGTTTATATAATCTGCTAAGGTAATTGATACGTATCTTATTGTCGAACGAATCTTAGATTAGGTTTTTTTTTTAAAGTTTATCTGTTAAATTAGCATGAATTGTTGGTTGTTTTTTAAGTGAATCTGAGTAGGAGTTAGTTCTAGGGTTATGTGTGGGTGAGATTGTTTCAATTTGATTGTTTGATCTGTTTTGTATTGTGTATGTGTTACTCTGTGTGTGGAAGTTTGGATTGTGGATCTAATGAACTGGATTTCATGGTGTAGTTTGAAATTAAGTTGTGAAGATGAGTAGAGTAGTGCTTGTGGCTGTTGCTACTGCTGTTGGTAATCTGCTTCAAGGATGGGATAACGCCACTATTGCTGGTGAGTTGCTAAAATTTCAGATCTTTATAAATAACATTCTTTCTCTGTGAATATATCATTTGCCTATAATTGTTAAGTATTGATGCACAATTCTTTTATCTCATATCTTTAATACCTGTTGATGAAGTGGATTTCTCAGAGTATTGGTCTCATCACATGGTAATCTTAACGATGGCCGCATACCTAAGTTTTTAGCACAGGCATTCAAGGAAGTGGATTTCCAAAACCCTAAATTCAACCATGGCCGCATACCTCTTTCCACCATGATACTCTTCGAGGAAGATCAAAGATTGAAGTTTGGCCGTTTGTTTTTCACTCAATTTCACAATGTACGTTTATCTCCATCCTCTTTTGTTCAAAGCCTAAATTCAAGAAGAAAGGTACCATTCATGTATACAGGGCTTCCACTTTCTAATGTTAGATCATTATGGTCGGTTTCATTTTTTATTTTGGTTCTTGTGTTTACTGAACCGGATCTGTGTGTGCTTATTTAGGGTTTGTGGTTCAACATGTAGTTCAGGTTTATGTTCAAAGCAAATCAATGGTGACACGGGGACTCAAAAACGCTGCTTCCTTCCATTGATATCTTGACCGCCGGAAGAAGAAATAGGTAATGTTTCTGTACCTTTTATGTTTTGATTCACCACTAACTGATTTTAATTATTTTTTTTTGTGTTTTTGTTTGGATGACTAAAACTATAATTGGTATGCGACAGGTAACCAAGGGTTTTAAGTTCATTTCAATAGATTTTAAGATGGGTTCATTGAAATATTAAGCAATAATGATGAATTTGTGACAAGTGGTCGATTTAGGGTTCTAATGGCTCTATATTAATTTAGTTATATTTTTTTCACTATCGTTTTAGATATCATGCATACCAAGTTGGTGTTCTTCTATGGTATGTGTAAAACCGTTAACATTAATTTAAGTTTATTTGAGGCTGATTAATTTAATTGCAAATTCCAGGACTAACTTATACCCCTGATGCTTAAATCCAATGATTTGTATGTTTGTCATTAGGGTCAAATATATCTTCATCTATTCGCATGTGCATATTCAATCTGATTGTTATTATCTATCATTTTGGTTTATAATTTCCGCTTGGTGTTGGTTATATTTTTTGTATTGTCTAATTAGTTTTTGAATTGTAATTGAGTTATAAGCATGCTGGTTTATTCGTTCTTGAGTTTCAATTTGGGGGCACAAAGTTTGTTAATTTAATTTATTATTAAGGTAACAATAGGTTTTTGATTTTGAGACTACATTGAAGTTTCTTGACTTGATTTTGGCTTGATATTGAAATTTGTTGATGATTTTTGTTAATCTCAGAAAGTTTGACATTGATATATTTATGAAAGTGGATGTTATTGAACAATCAGATTAAGTATTTGTGGCACTTGATAAAACGGATTATCATTCATGAGTGTGTCTAATAAGGTTTTGACATTGATTCCTTTCATGCTAGAGCAAGAAAGTATATGATGTGATTGTTACCTAGGTGTTCATGTCATAATATATGTAACAGTTAATCGGGTATATTCACATTGATTCTGATTGCAGGACTAGGAATCACTACAAATGAGAGATAATGAGGGAGCTAGTCAAAATCTACGAATTAGGGATTCGGGTTGGAAGGCATCTCTTATGGCATTGGAAGGTTCGTTACATTTTATCTCTGCACATGGGAATTTTTTTCGAGGTAGATAACTTTTGTGTATTAGTAGTGCTCATGTAAGATGATATGTATATGTATTTCACCATGCTGCAGCTTCTCCTGTATTCTGAATATGACGACTCAGCCCAGTTGTCACAGGTACACGGTATTCTCTCATAATATTGTGGAAGGTTCCATGATATGCTTATTTCACAGGTATTATGTGATTATAACATCATATTCGATGGTCTCAGATTGAAATAAGAGAAGCTTCTTGCTGAACTTCTGAAGGCAGAATAAGCAAGCGACAGGTAGGATTATATGAGCCATGAAAAACCTTTTCTTCATGGTGTAAGTTTATTTTCCACTTTTTTTTGTTATCAAGCAAAAGGTTCTTTGCCATCCAAATTTGATTGTGACTACGCCTATGTAAGTTTATTTTATTTCATTACAATTACAATTAAAGCTTAGGTTTCCTTTGAAGCCTTTGAAGGATAGGCAATGAACTAATGAAAATGATAATGGCAATGTAGGTACTTGGACATATTTGTTACCATATTCTAGCAGCTGATCTTAAGGGTTTATCGCCACTTTAACCAACTTCAAGAATCCAGCTAACAAGTAGTGATGTGGAGCTGCTCCAATTATAGTATATATAATGCTTAGTGACAAGGTTGAGGTTAAAATTTTGGCTTTAAATGAGGGAGCTTGGGCTTTGGCTAAGCATGTCAACAGGGGCAAAGTAAAATTTTGGTTCTTCCCATTTATTCTATGCATTTTTTTCCCCTTCAAGAGAGTTCTTTTTTAAAAGGGTCAACTTATTAATATTATTAGACTAAGATGTTGGAAATCTGGTGAATGGATATTTAATATATTTATAATTTAATGAAATTATAAATATTAATTAGAATCTTCATGTGGTAAATAAAAGAGAAACTCTTGAGTAGAGCTTCTTAATGACATTTAATTAGTCTTATTAGAGTTTTTAAGTCTCTAATTAAGTGACTAATTAAGTGATTAATTAAGTGAAACCTTTCACTAATCCTTAAGTCTTGTACAAATAGTAGGCTATGTGCTTTTTTTGTTACAACAAGAATATGGTATTGCTTGATACATGAAGAATACTAGAAGGAGGATGAACACTTGAAGACCAACTAGAGAGATGAGTACTCTCTACTTGTTTTCCACCACATGAGTTCAAACACTACAATTACCGGATGTAACCTTGGGCCCGTGAGCCATCTCCGACAGTACAGACTGCTTCGGCTGTTGTACCTTGGGAGACAGACGCGTTGTCTTTAGCAGAGGCGCGAAATCTGTTTTAAGGGAAGCGTGTTGAACACGTGCCTCAACCAAAATCGTCAACGTTTTAGTGTGCTCTTTGTTGCAGTCAAGGAGTATTTTTCAAGACTCAAGATGATGAATACTCGAGTCTAGGATGCTATCAAGTGCGCGTGAAGGACCCACCAGAGATGCGGCTTGAATCAAGATTGGTATATATAATTATATTTTATATTTTTTTATTTAGTTATTACAACCGGTATTGTACTATGATATTTCCTACGAATAACGAGAGTCTCGTTATTATATATTTGGTAATTATATTTTACAAAAGGTGAACCTAATTCCTACAAACTTAAAACAAATTTCATGAGATTGTTGGTACAATCTTAAAATCCTTATTTATAAGGATTTTGGGTTTACGAAAGGATTTATAATAGAATAAAAAAAATATTTTTAGATGTTATGATCTTATAAATATTTTTTTTGGGAAATATGTATGTAGTACAACTTGTTGTGTTTCGATTTTTTGAGATTGAGATACAATCTTAAATCCTATACCGTGGTACAAAACGAATAGTTTTGGTTCCAACATTTGGTTTTGAAACGATTTTGGGAATCGTTAATTTTTCTAACTTTTGTATTAGATCGGGTTTATCAGTGTAAACCATACATTTTTTTGTAAATGTTAAATTCTCTAACATGCGTGTTAGACCGGAATTATTGGTGTAAACCATACGTTTTTTGTAAACGTTAAATTCTCTTAAGTAGAGTTTTTTATGTCTTTAAATAAGAGTTTTATGTTACTTGATTAGAGTTTTATGTCTTTAATTAAGTCTCTATTTAAAGTAGACTCTTCATCCACTCATGGATTGATATGAACAAATAAGTCTTATAATGATTTTTGTAATCATTTGTCTTCTAACATGTGTGTTAGAAACGTTCATGAAAAGCGTTAGTTTGGAAGCAATTTTTTAATTGTTTAGTTTCTAACGTGTGTATTAGAAATGACTTATTTATTTGAACCATATATGTGTTTTTAGCAAGTCGAATTAACATTTTGTGGAAATGTTAATATTTCTAACGTGCGCGTTAGAATTTCTTTCATTTTAACATGATTGTTAAAAATGGTTAAAATACAAATGCTTTGAAATGTTTTATGTAGACATTTTATATAAGCAATTTGTTGTAGCATTGTTTTTAATGCTTTCTATAATTTAGAAATAAAATGTCATACATTGAAGTTGATGTTTGATTGGCTTCAAAGAATTAAATCACCATAAAGTGATGGTGTGGTATTTATATGAATTTAATGAAATTAAAATCATTTACTAGACTCTTCATATGGAAGATAAACTCTTAAGGAGAGTTTCATGTCAAGTTATTAGTTTTTATTAGAGTTTATGTCTCTAATAAAATATTTAATTAAGTGAGACTTATCTCCACCCCATGTCTCTTGTATTAAAAGTAGGCTATGTGCCTAACTTGATGAGATTGAATAAAAAAAAAATACAAGAGTAAGAATACAAGATTTAAATCACCATAAAGTGGTGGTGTAGTTGTTTGTGATTTTATCACCAACTTTAATTTGTGATTTGTCATGTTTTATATAAAATGACTTAAATATTCTGATACGTGTGTTAGAAAATGTGTATCACGAATACGAAGTTAGAGATTGTTCATAATGAACAGAAATGTTTTATGTAAACATTTAATTGCCTATAAGTGCATTAAAAATGATGAGAAATGGTTTATTTTATAAACTATATCTTTGGAAAACGTTTTATGTAAACGTTCGATTCTATAATGTGCTTGTTATAACATTTTTTTCTAACATGCGTGTTAGAAAATGTTTAGTACATGTGTAATAAGACTAAACAATATAAAACCATTTGATATTTTGGGTTTGATCTATGTTTTCATAACCCTAATTGATATTATTAATATTGTATATTGCAAAACTAAGAAACTGTTTTGAATTATTTTTAAAACAAAGTTTTGCAGAAAATTGATAATTCAAGTGGTTCGCTACTCTTACTAGAAGTAGCATATGGTGAACAAAGTAACAGTCCAGTGGATGTTATTTGGTGAAAAACAACTTGGTGTTGTTGTGAACAAATTTAATTGTTCAAGTTTACTACTTAAATGTAGTATTTGTAACAACTTGGTGTTGTTTTGAGCATAATTGTCCAAGTTTAAAGTTTCAAGATGAAATAGGGAACTTGTACTTACAAGTGCATGTAGTCTTATTGAGGGAGTACCTCAAGACATGCCATGGGACGATATTGTTGAGAAGATTTCGGTCATATTATAAAGTGTTGAAGATAAAAGCACTTTGCTATTTGATGTCTACATATTTTCTATGCTTCCGTTTAAATTTCAAAAGTGATTGACACTTATGATTTAGTTTCCAAAGTATTTTATTGTTTTGTCTTCAATATCTTCGGATAACACATGCAATTTTTTACAAAGAAATAAATCACTAATGGTTGTGACGTATAAATTATTTTTGTGGAAAATAATTATAACGTCGGTTATACATTGTTTAAAAGAATATGGTTTTAAACGGATAGTACATGAAAATACATGGACATAAACAAATTGAGAGTTGTTATATTGACTAAAAGTCAAAGACGAAACATCAAATGTATAACCACATCATGAATGAGTAATGAAAGAACGTAGTGAGTGTATTGAGATGAAATACACTAACGACATTCATGTCGCATACTTCATTAGAAGTCATTGAAAAATTCACAAGTGTGAATTCTAACATATGAAAGTAAAAGTACTATATGTTATTGTATACCTTTAATAAATCTTGCGAGATTTATAAGTAGATGCGTCTACCACTTGATTATAGTTAGATCTATATGGAGTTTTTACCTTCATTTGGGAGAGCACCCTAAATATACATATGTCCTAATGAATAACAATAGATGTGTGCAAATAACTTATGGCAAAATTATGAATGCCATGTTGTTGAGTGTCGATCTAGTTGACTCTATCTCACACATAATAGTGATTGTAGACAAGAAACATTCATCTTGTTGGTGATGAATGTGTTCACCAAGTGACTTGGATTAAGACTTATGTTTAAGTACTTATGAGTCAATGGTAGATTGTTGGAGATCAAAGGTAATCAAGTTATGTTCCTTAAATGAATGATGAAATTTAGCTATGTGCTATATACAATAATTTGTGAGACCTTCCTAAATATTGATGTTTTAGGATTATGAATAAGTCTCATTATTTTGTCTTAACAAGGGATGGATGGTGCAAAGTGATATTATGATATCCTTAGGGCTGTGAAGAATCAGAATGATGCATCTTCTGTTCACATGCTAAAGTATTGTAGTCTAAAGCATGCTAGACTAGTACTTGGTTAATTATGGGTCTTGACGGAGACTAATTAACTCTAAACATTCAAATGTGTATGAACACAAAAAGAATTTATGTATAGACAAAGTTGAGGGAAAATTTTCATTCATTATAAGGAAAAGACATGTAACTTTTTAAGAGTTTGTTCGAATAGCTAATGAGGAGAACTCATTGTCTAAGCTTATTCTAGATGTTAAATTAGAATTATTCTAAATTTGTGACAAACTTATGACAATGGCATGTGTTGCTTTGGTCAACTCGGAATGCAATATGAGTTGAATTCACACAATGAGGTTGATCTTGTTCAATCATATGTGTATAAATGTCATCATAAGTGAAGTTACGGAAATGTTGATCAAATGGCAAGAAATATAGGGGAGGATCCATTTAGAAACAACCCTATAAGGGTATGTAGAAATGGTTTTCATTACCCCATCTGGATGATATCCTATAACACTTAAATGTGGGGGTGTCTTGCATTTGTATCATAAAAGTTTGGCAATAAGGATTTTTGTAATCCAGTCTAACATTGCAAACAGACGACTATGTGGAGGACACAAAGGTCGCAGTGTATAATGGAGATGTGTTTGCCTTAAATGATAAGCGTATCTTACAAAGACATATATTATAACCAGATTCAGATGGCCACTGAGGTTATAGTCTTAGAAGTTGACAATAGGCAAAATTAACTTACGAGTTAAGAACACATCATGACAACTGATCTCAAATACGCAAAGTTATTTGTTAATGTTATGGATCCAACAACCTGAGGGTTTATTAGAGATCATGTTGTGGAATGAGACTGAAGCCCATGGAAAAAGGGTATGTGAAGGACACCTAACTTAGTTGACTGGATATCCCAAGATCTAAGTTCAATAGGACAACTAACTCATATGCCTAAAGGTGGTCACTGTGGGGGCATAAATGATATGCATAAGCTAGTATATATGGTTATACATACCCCCAAAGCATAAAAGGGTGTTTACATACGTCCTAGTCTATTCCTATGATATTCAATGACAAAGAGTGAGGCTAAGCATAATATGTGGTAAATGATTTCGCTAAATCATGATAACCACAATGCTTTTAATGATCTAAGGAGAATCACCTATGTTAGAGAGAAGTGGGGTCACTTTGAATGGAATTGGGGGCATAATTCCTAGAGCTCTCGCAGAACCAGGAAAGTGTTCCATGACCATTATTGGACACGACTTTGAGGAGATGACCCGGCTTGGGAGAGTCTTGTGTGACGTGTATTGTCGTCTACACAAACGGCAGACGAGTTCAAAGACATCAAGATCTACTCAGAGCTAGTGGGCTAAGTGCATTTCATGAGCGAAGGTTCAAAGGGTAACACCTACCTATCGTATGCAAAACTCAACTGTCGAGGTTACATTGGAAATTTTAAGTGTTTTGAACGATCTCCATTCATGTGGGGGATTGTTGGAAATCTGGTGAATGAATATTTAATATATTTATAATTTAATGAAATTATAAATATTAATTAGAATCTTCATGTGGTAAATAAAAGAGAAACTCTTGAGTAGAGCTTCTTAATGACATTTAATTAGTTTTATTAGAGTTTTTAAGTCTCTAATTAAGTGACTAATTAAGTGAAACCTTTCACTAATCCTTAAGTCTTGTACAAATAGTAGGTTATGTGCTTTTTTTGTTACAACAAGAATATGATATTGCTTGATACATGAAGAATACTAGAAGGAGGATGAACACTTGAAGACCAACTAGAGAGATGAGTACTCTTTGTTTTCCACCACATGAGTTCAAACACTACAATTACCGGATGTAACCTTGGGCCCGTGAGCCATCTTCGGTAGTACAGACTGCTTCGGCTGTTGTACCTTGGGAGACAGACGCGTTGTCTTTAGTAGAGGCGCGAAATCTGTTTTAATGGAAGCGTGTTGAACACGTGCCTCAACCAAAATCGTCAACGTTTTAGTGTGCTCTTTGTTGCAGTCAAGGAGTATTTTTCAAGACTCAAGATGATGAATACTCGAGTCTAGGATGCTATCAAGTGCGCGTGAAGGACCCACCATCAAGATTGGTATATATAGTTATATTTTATATTTTTTTATTTAGTTATTGCAACCGGTATTGTACTATGATATTTCCTACGAGTAACGAGAGTCTCGTTATTATATATTTGGTAATTATATTTTACAAAAGGTGAACCTAATTCCTACATAAGAGATGGTAAGATGGGTTAGGTAATGGTTGAAAACGGAGTTATGTTGAAACAGGTCGGTCAACCCGGATACACTGGTAAGATGGGTTCGGCGATGGCCTATTCTTATTATAGCTAGAATTTTTGTATTTTTCATGGACTGCTTTTAAAATTTCATTGTTGGTTTTGCAGTTCCCACGAGTTGACCCGAATGACCTATCAGTCAAAGACTGAGTTGCTTCTATGCAAAAATGGCCTGAGGTAAGTTAAGTTATTTTCCACTTTTTACCAAGCTGATACTTATTCTCTATATATATTGTTTGGTTTTTATAATAGTATTTGCACCAGCAACAACCACTGCATACGTGCTATGAACTTTGCCAATCTTATTGCAAAATAAAATTCAGTTTTACTACAAGGCTAAAACCATGCATAATAAGACAATAAAAGTTAAAGTCTAATTGTAGACCTGGTAGCTAAGTGGCCTCAAATGACTTTACCATAGCCTGCCACTTAAAATTACAATGTATGTGTCGGTCAATGAGTGAAATAAGAGTATATAGCCATATAGGTAATGTCTGCAGATGTAAGAGCAATGGTTAATTGATGTATACTTAGGCTGTCCAATGTGGGGATTGTCACCAGGCTGGCCAGGGTAGTCCTGGGCCGGCTACACCACTCCCTTGGGGCCATCACCGTCGTCTTCGTCCTCCCAAAGCCGCTTGTGACGTCCTTCTTCCTTATGTAACACACACACATATATACATACATACATACATATGTATATAATGAGTTAGGTCCTTATTGTAAGAAGATCCGGCCAGGAATATCAGCCAGTATGATTTCTGAATTAATGAATTGCAATGCCACACTTTTATAGTTAAGAAGGAAAAGACAGGTATCCATTTCTATACTGGAAAAAGTCGTTGCTTTCTAGAATATTTGGGGTAGTTAAGGCACCAACATGAAATTTAATAAACTTGATTTTTATTTGTTACTTTTGATTTTCTTTTACAGATTCCTCAAACGCTAGCTTCAGTGGATGCTGTTGAGAGGTATACCAAGCTTTGCAGTTATCCTCTTCATAAAATAAACAATGCTGTCATTTTAAATATTTATATCCATCAATCCAAGGTACAATTTGAACTGTAGTTATTGCATTTGCTCTTTGTCTTCCTATTTTGAAGTGAACACTTGGTTTTAGGCACAACTGGGCTTACATAATTACATTACATTTCATCATGTCATTTTATTTGGTCTTGATTTGATTTTGATGGATAATAAATACCTTCTACATACATCTTAATTTTATTGTTATTAGAAATATTATAGTTACTATTATTATACTATGGTATAATTTAGAGTTGGTACTTTTAACCCATTTACTTATGAACCGGTTGGTCTTAGAGACTTGAGACTCTTGGCTATGTTTTTATCTGAACGAGTCAAATAAAAATGAATTAAAAGGGAAACTTGACAAACAGGGTTGAACACTTGGATGAGTTGAAATTTGTCCAAACTTTTTTTCAACACGATACAAGACTTGATGTATAGGCAATTTACCAGTACATTTGGATAAGAGCATAGAGAGAAACTTTTGTAGGTGTTCACGTCTTTTGCTTCTTTCTTCACTCATGTAGCCTTCCTTTATCTTCTTCTAGCTTATCAGATAGTACAGATAAAATAAAGCATTATGTTGCTTCGGGTGAAAGCACATTCAACCAAAGATGGGTTCATGATCAGATGGTAATGGCTCAAACGGGTCGTTTTAAGAAAGTATTGATTTCGTTCAATTTAAAAAAAAGATGTGACAAAAAATGATTTATGATTAGATGGTAACCGGTCAAATGATTAGATGGTAACCAGTCAAAATGGGCTGTTTTAAAGAAGTTTCAGTTTTGGTTCGGGTTAAAACAAAATCTAACCAAATATGGGTTCATGATCAGATGGTGGTACTGGGTCAAACAAGACGTTTTAAGAAAGTATTGATTTGGTTCTGATTAAAAAATATCTAACAAATAATGATTCATGATTAGACGGCAACCGGTCAAAAATAGGTCGTTTTAAAGAAGTTTAAATTTTGATTTGGGTTAAAACAAAATCCGGCCAAATATAGGTTCGTGATCAAATAGTTACCATCCAAATGGGTTATTTTTTTTAAATGTATTAGTTTGTTTCGTGTCAAAACAAATCTTAACAAATATGGGTTCATGATCACATGGTGATGGTTTGTTTTAAAAGTATTATTTCAACAATTTTAACTTATATATTTGTGTGTTAGTCCATCTGCGAAATTCGCGCGATCTTAGACTAGTATTCTAACATAAAGAGTTTAAGCAACGTTTTTAACTGGATTTGATCGTTCGGTTGGCCCGGGAATCGAGCATGGAGCTGGTCTGGTGAACCAGATTTGTTGGTCAGACCGGATTTTTATTTTTATTTTTTTGTCTAATTATAATATATACTCCTTGTAAATCTCATTTCTTATGCATTTAATACTTGGGACAAACTATTTTATTTATTTTAGTTCTCATTCTTGTATATTATTTCATTTGCAAACTCACACAGAACACAAATTATTTTCATATTTGTTTTCTCTTAAATATATGTATATAATTTTATATTTATATTATTTATGATGTCATTTGATTATTAAACTCGATCCGACTGGTCAGAGCATCAGGCTAACGAACTAGTAAGGCGTATGGTTCACTGTCTGGTCTGGTAATGAAAACATTGAGTCTGAGCTCATCACATTTGAAGTAAGTCTAGAATGAATATACGAAATTAGATCAAACAACAAATGACATAAATAACTATATAATGCAATAATAACTAATTATAGAACTTAATCAGATTACATACCCATAAGCTTATTCATCTCCAGAGTCATTTCAAAAGAATTGACCATTCAATTAAAACTAATTACGAGCTCGGTCTATAGTGAGGTACAAACAACCTTTATTCCTAGTAAAAACACCTAGGAGGGTCCCACCTACAATCAATGAATGTTTGAGTGATTAAAGAAAAACAAGCTCAAGGCGATGCTATTCCAAATGGACTTCGAGAAGACTTTTGACTTGGTAAACTAAGGCTTCTTAGATTCAGCCTTAAGCCAAATGGTATTCTCACCGAGATGGTGGCTATGGGTTAGATGCTTTGTTTCATCCTCTCGCTCTCGTCAGTTTTGGACTTTTGGTAAATGGGTTGCCTACATATAAGTTCCAACATCAAAAAGGTGTAAGTCAGGGGACCCCCTCTCTCCATACTTGTTTATTATCATTATTAAAGCTCTCAACATGGTTGTATTATAGGCATGCCCATCTGGGCATTTTCAAGGGCATTAATCTAAATTTCCACAGTGGCGGCCCAAAACTTTCACACATCTTCTACGCCAATGATGCTATTTTTGCAGGAGATTGGTCTTCATGTAAGTGCAGTATCCAGTGATTGAAGATTGTCAATGCCACATAGAATTGATAGCAACAGTTAACGGGGAGTCTGTAAGTGCAGTTCATGCCGAGTAAGTGTGGCTTTATCATTTCCGGTCAAAGAAGTGAAACCATGTCAAGCAAAGTGAAGCTATTCCGAATTACTATGTATAACTCGGAACTATGGTGTTCCGAGATGGTCACTTTATCCGAGTTTGTGAATTGTCCGAATTTATGTAATCCGGAAAAAGGGATGAAACCCGGATACTTATGTAGTTCCGGGTTATTAAATAGTTCGGACTATGTGATGAATTCCATATTTTTGTATTGTTTCTCGGACAATGTATTTTCTCTGGGTTTGTAGTCTAGCCTTGTAGAGGTGTGTGTAGGTTAGATTTTTGTAGCTTTTGTGAGATCTTTTAGCAATGGTGTGTTCTAGAGAGAGAGTTTAGAGAGAGAAAGCAAGGGTTTAGGTCTCTGTGACCTAAACCAGCTTGTAGAGGATGTATACTCTTTCAGTTATGTAAATCTGTGACGATTGATTGAAAGAGTTTCTTCTTCTACACTTTCTTCTATCTTTGATGTTTTACATCTTGTTTAAGTGCAATATTTGTGTATGTCATTGATCCAGGGGGTCACGGGGATTTTCAGTTCTTCAGATGCTCTTAATCTTACCTGAATCCGAAGGTGTTTCCATTTATTTTCATGTCTAAAGGTAAACATCAACAAATATAATTTTAATGGGGTGTGGGTGGACCAATTTCGATTGTTAATTTTGGCGAAATCTTTAGGTGCCAACCAGGGACCTTCCCGTTTAAATATTTGGGGTTACATGCCGGTGCAGATACGAATTTAGTTTGACATTAGAAACCTGTTATTGGTAGTTTTGAATCTAAACTCTCTTCATGAAAAGCTATATATCTTTCATATAGTGGCCACCTAACTCTAATTAAATTCAATTTTGGGAGCATCCCATTGCATATTTATTCTATATTCAAGGCACCGCCACCGATTATTGATAGATTGGAGAGCATTTAGCAGAAATTTTTATGTGGAGGGAACAATTCAAATAATATGATCAGTTGGGTCACATGTGATAAGTTAAGAATATGGGTAGCTGGGGGTGGGTAGTTTGTTAGAGCGAGCTTGTGGTCTAAGATTATGTACTTAATCTATCTTACCCCCCACTCTTGCAATCCAATTCCGGTAAAGCTATCAATCGTAAGGCCATGGAGAAATATAACATTGGTGGATGATGTTAGATGAAAATTGGGAATTAACATTTTTGGATACACTAAAGGGGTTGTAGGAAATAATCAACGAATCATGTTTTTTGTTGGATACTGATATGTGCGAATGTGTATGTTATTTTAGACCAAGTTTTAAAATACGAAATTACTTAAGAACTACACACAAACGGCAAGTGTGCCGGTCGTTAAATAGTAAAGCAAGCGAGACCGAGTATCGAACCTGGGGACTATGATTTAGCAAACTCTAAAACTCAATCTATAACAACCCTCAAAATATTTTCGACACCCTAAAAATAATTAAAGTGTCCCTATACGTCCTGAAATACACCCCGTACACGAAAACGGACCCAGAATACCTTTAATATTATAAAAATAAAATAAAACGAAATTAAAAGGGTCGTCGCGGGGCGCGACGCCCTTGGCTACTTCAGTCGCGGGGCGCGACGCCCTTGGCCACTTCAGTCGCGGGGCGCGGCGCCCTTGGCCACTTCAGTCGCGGGGCGCGACGGCCTGGCCACCAGGCTTAACCCGGTGCCGCCACGTGTCCTCATGCGTGTTGAACCTATCTCGTGACCGGGCCAAGCTACACCGTAGACCCCCTAGGTCGCGGGGTGCGAGGGACTGCCGAAGCAGCCCTATAAATTGGGAGTTCAGGCCTTCAGTTTACGTCGTTCAATTCTCAAGTTTCTCTCTCAATTTCTACGTGTAGGCGCTATACTCGGGCATTATACCCCCCTAAATAATAAAGTTCTGCCTCGTTGTAAGTATCATAACCCCCGGTTACGTATTAGATACGCTGCCCGATTGATCCAGGGTTCCGTAACGGCTGTCGTGGTTCTGCCCGACGTAGTCGTTGGAATGCCGTATCGGGGAGGGTATTACTAATGTAAATATTGGGTTATTATACTAACGCGTGTGCATTTGTGTAATTTATAGATAATCACCATGAAATCCTTAAAGAAAACCCAAGACAGCAATGTGAGTAATCTCCTTTTTGCAAACTGTTTTTACAAAACCTCACTTAATTAATATTATATTAAACAGTGATTGAGTATTTGTATTCTACAATTATCGTCGGTATGTTGGGGTTTTGTATACAAAATTTGTTACTACCTTGCGAGGAGTAACATGACCATAAGTCGGGTTGACAGTACCGTGGGTGGTAATTAAGTAGATGGAAACAAATGTAATTGCGCGACCGCCCTCAATACTGTACAATGGTTTTTACTAAACTTGATTAAACTGGGATTCACTCACCAGTATTTCCCACTGACAAAATGTTTTTAAATGAGTTTCAGGTAACAAAATGTGAAAGCCAAATAGAAGCTAGCTGGACAGCACTGAAGGCTTGGAAAAGTGGCTATAAAGTTACCAAAAATAAAGAGATGTTTTATTTAAATAAAATAGGGTTTATCCCTATGAAAATGTGTGTACTTGAAACTTGGGATTTTCCCACGTGTTTAATATTGTGAAAGTGTGGTATTTTACTCTGATAAAATATTTCCTAAATACGATCCTGATGAAATTTTCACTGCCAAAATGATAAACACGGATACCACCGAAACTGGCCGCGGCCACCCGTTCCCGGGTAATTAGAGGATGGGGGTTGCGACACAATCTAAACTGAATTGCCAGCTAAAATTAATTGGATTTTGATTTTTATTGAACTAACTAATAAGAGTTTAGATGAATACGAGAGCAAATAGCAAGCAAGAGTGTGAACAATGATGATGAACAAACCACCTAGGCAAGAATCCCTAACCACATGCAAGACTTCTGCGGTTGAAAATTACTAAGTGTTTTCTGATTTTAGACCGACTACCCTCTCGTTAGAGAGGATAAATTCTATGGTAATTAGACACAATGAATGTGACCCACACACAAAACCCTAAGAACCGATTTATGAAGTGCAATCAGATAGTGAATGAAGCGCTAGATAGAAACGACTCGACCTATCGATACCAAATCACACAACTAGAGACATGAAAAAATTAACACACTTTAATAACTTTTAATTGTGAAGCTAGTTTAAATTGATAAACCAAAAACCTAGTATCACCTAGACGTGAAAATATAGAACGATTTAGCCTGGATTACTTATCCTTAGCGGATGGTGCAGGAAGTCTGAGGATCAAGGATCCTTATTATTACTTATGTTATTTAACAATATCGAGTGTTAAAAACTATCAAACAAAGACTAGATAAACCCTAGCAATCCCAAATCATATTTCTATTCAATGGGATTGGATGCACACTTAGGTCTAATATTAGTTTGATTAGTTTCCGATATTATTTCTAATAATAGGATTAAGACTATAATTGGTCGGATTAACGAATTAACTAGCGATTTTAAGGTGATTATGGTGAATTTCTTCTTTACAAACACATCAATAATGAAAACCAATCAAACGACATCAACAAACACTAACATACATGACCATAATTAGCAATAATCAAAACTATTTTAAGTTAAACACATAAACAAGGAAAAAGTCAAACAACAATATCCATTAGTTCATCAAAACCTTAGTGGTTATGAAAACTTAGCCCCTAAACATAGTTCCAGAATCAAAACATAGTTCAAAAGATATAGATTTGAACATAGTGTTAGAAATCAAAACAATTGAAAAAAATTGAAAATCGAAGACCTACGGGTTACAAGCTTCAAAAATCCAAATTTAATATTCAAGTTATGATCCTAGGCACCTAGCACCTCCAAAAGCTCCTTGATACTTCAATATTCGTCTATGATCATTTTAGGGTGAATGGAATGCGAATAAGGGTGCAAAACGATGCTAATATAGCATTACAAATCCTTTTCTTCGTATACTAGCTCTAGGCGTATCGCTAAATCCCCACCTTCTTCCGTCGCGATACGCCACGCGGGTCACAAGAGTCTAAATTAGTCAGTCCTCCTTTGGAGTTTTAGTCAACCATTAACACCTCTTCACGTATCGCTAGAGGTTCCTCAACCCTTTTCGTGTTGCACTATTTGCCTCTACTTTCAAATTTGTCATTTTTAGCCCCTAAGTTTCATAAAATGCTCTCGATTCCTTCTTTACGTTCGTTTAAGCTCATTTTTACTCCATTAATGCACCGGGGCCTACAAATATATAAACAAATAAAAAAGAAACTAAAAACCTACGACTCTAAAACTATTGAATAGTATATGATTTACATAGGATAATCACATGTGTTTTACAACACTTTAGATACATGGGTGGGCAATATGCCTCTTGAGGATGTCTTTCCGGCTATGTTTGCATTGGAACGACTTAAAATATATACAATTAGTGATCAATTGTAGATTAGTGATAATTAATCCTCTTAGTTTTGGGATTGGTCGAAAGAAAGAACTGGATGAGGTAGAGGAGCGTACTCAGTGTTACACGCTTCTTAATCAGTTTAGATTTTCAAACAATGAAGACAGCTGGACATTAAGCTAACTTGGACCGACTCTGTTATGGTTTCCATGGGTCCTCATCAAAGTTATTTTTTTTTCATATGGAGAGCACAGGTGGATAGGCTTCCCACACGGGATGCCCTTGGGTGTCTAGATTAGCTCAAATGCTTGTTCAGTATACGGATTTGGTATTGAAAATATTCGCATTTAGGGATGAGCTTGGCATCGGTACCAAAAGTAACGATCTCAAAATTCACCAAAATTGGGTATTGGTGTCGAAAATGTTGGGTATGATAGCGGTATTTGAAAGTAAAATACTGGTACCGAATCAAAAGTACCGATCCCGAAAACGTCAAAAAAGTGGGTACTGTATCGATACCGAAAACAATTCGGTGTGGGAAAATTCGGTACCGGTACCAATTCAACTAAAAAACACAATTTTCTCTAAAATTTGTTTTATGTTTTAAAACCTCACACATTTTATTTTCCATCTCTATCTTTATCTTACCTACAAACACTATTTTATTATATTACAAACACTTATTTTATTATATTTTCTCTTTCATATATAATCACAATAATTTATAGAGATTTGGATTTAAGCCTTTAAATATAGAGGTTTGTTTTTTTTCTCTAAATTATTCTCTGTTATAAAAAATTCTAAATATATAGATTTTGTTTCTCTAAATTATTCTCTGTTATAAAAAAATTCTAAATAAAGAGGTTTGTTTTTTCTCTAAACTATTCTCTCTTATAGAAAATGAGATAGTGTTTGGGATGATTTAGTCAAATTATTTTCTAAAATTTAGACATAAAAATAGATTAGGGCTGGCATAACGTGTGACAACCCGAACTTTCAAGGTTAGTGTCGTTTAACTTAGCGATTCTAAATCCTCATTATTTCTTTCATTGTGCATTGCTTGAATTAGACACGTTAATGTTTTGTGTTAACCTTAAACGTATGTGATAACTGATTGCGTTGTGGGCCGAGAGTAGTTTGGGCCACGTCTTCCCGAAGCCCAAAGAAAATCCAAACGAGTCTAGCGACCCAAAGTTTATGTCGGCAGCCTTATCATTGGTTTTGGCAGCCCAAGTAAATGGGCTTGAGCCCATTATCGGCCAAAGGGTGAACCGCCCCAAACATGTATTAATTATGTATACGTAATATGTTGATGATTAAACCACAAAACTCAAACAAACCCTACCCTTCCCTATCTCCTACGCATGGCAGTAGATACTCCCCCTCTCCCGAGATAGCATCTTGTGCGATTACATCTAGCATCTTGTGCGATTAAATCCTTTGGTTAGTATATTCTCCTCACCACTCGATTTACATTAGTTGGTCGTATTGATTTTATGTGATATGTGATCATGTATTGATGTATATTGATGTGTAGAGACTAAAGCAAGATCCTAGGATTTGTTCATGAATGTTATTAGATCTGGATATATATACTGATGTGCTATTAAACAATTGTTGAGGTTCGACATTAGTGATCTATACATAAATTGTTTATAATAACGATAGTGTGATGCTGAGAAATTGTACCATGATTTTGTGAAAATATTGATTGATATAAAGGGTTGTGGGTAATAGGTATTATGATTGTTCTTGAGAGATTAATTACTCGTAGTTTAGTATAAATTGTTAATGAATTATGTGGGTAATAGGGCTGTTATGTTATTAGCCGATTAAATGGATCCTGTGTAACATAGTTTAGTATAAATTATGCATGGAAATTCATATTATATGTTATACAGTGAGCTAGGGTATGAGGAATAATAGAAACATATTATTATTGGGCTTCATATTGGATTGGGCCACACACAAAAACTGAATCGTGACAGGTCGGTTGCGCATTGTTTCTGGGCCGGGTGATATTAAAAGGGAAAAACTGTGCGTATATATTTGGGCTTTACATGTTAGTTGGGCCTGGGGGTACAACTGGGCCGGTCAGGATGGACCACAAGAGGAAACAGGTTGGGCCGGGGAATCGGCCTGTTATCTACTCTTATGTATGGGCCGATTAGTGTTAAGAAACACATTTATGTTTGGACCTCGGGCCTTGAGTCAATTGGATTACATATTTGTTTTGGGCCGTGCACTTCATTAAATATGGTTACTCGTTTTGATTTTGACTGTGACTTCATACTAGGCCGCACCCCACATAATTGGGCTTAAGGAACCATGGGGCCGCACATTTTATGTAGATTGTATGCTACTTATGCAATAATGGTGTAACATGTGAACGAGAAGTGCATAAGTTACTTTTGTGTAAAAATATGTGGTTTACGTGCAAGTGAGATTGATTGTGGTTGGTACTCATCTTAGGGCGTGTTTGATCAACTGTTAATCAAGTAACTAACCTTACCGAGCAAACCAAAGGTGAGTTCACTACTCTTGAGCATGCGTCCCGGTGATTGAGACAGTCAGTGGGTATCCCGGGGAGGGATAAGTCTTTTGGATAAAACTGGAATATTGGATAATAATCTCACTCTATCACTCTTAAGTCCCATCTTTTGTTACCGGGGAGGTAACGGGGCATTAGTTAGTAGCGCTACTTAGGTTTGGCACCCTCACCCCGTACCGGAGAGGACGGATGTGAACTAATGACCCAGTCATGCCAGTGTTTGGATAGGAGCACTGGGGAGCGGGCAAAACATACATCAGGAGCCGTCTTGTTCAGTATCGAGATATTATCAATATTACTTTTGCATTTGTTAATGAACTGGAATAAACACTTGGTAACTAACGTTTTCGAAAAGCTGTGAACTCACCAGCGTTGTCTGATACACTTGTTGCATGCTCTCAGGTCCTTAGATGTCTTGGATTTGGAACTTGCTGTTTGGAGTAGCTGGAGTGGTCATGGGTCGACTGGAGGGATTCATGTGATTGAACTATTGATATCATACATTGGTTTTTGAAACAGTTTAACATTGGTTTACTATTTGCTTCCACTGAACATGTTGGTTTTCATTTAAACTCGTTGATGGTATTTTTCATTATTAATTAAGGATTTTATTTTGAAACTTGTACGCGTTCAGTGTAATTAGTGGCTCGTTGTTGGTACGTCACACGCCTAACAGGGACATTCCCTAGGTGGTATTTTGGGGGTGTGACAGTTTGGTTTGAGAGCCGCTGGTTATAGTGAACTCGGTTTTAAAACGTTTTTATAAAACCAGACTATAACCGAACAAATCCGAAATCGACCATGACACTCAGCTCCAGACTGCAAGGTTCGTTTCTCGTTTACTATTGCATAGTATATCTAGTGTTTGCCTATGAATAACATCACACGTGAATGCACACTTGGCACTGCAGTATGAACTTATATGTTACCAACCCATGTTCTGTATTTGATAGCGTGACGTTTCTTGAACTTACATGATCTGAACTGTGGTGTCTTTTGTCCGACTACTCGAATTTGAGGAACCTTTTGACATGAGTTGGGAGGAATTGAGATAAACATGCAAACTGGATTATTATTATTATTATGGGTGCACACATAATAATAATGTGGGGTGCATGTGAGTCCCAGTGAGGCTTAATATAACACCTCGAAAATTCACGTCCTATAATGTGTTGACACGTGTCATATGTTTAAACGTGTGAAAGAATATTATGAAAGGATTAAAGTTGACAAACATGAAAAGTATATGAAAATACGAGTTCGAAATGTCAACAGTGAATAAATATATTGTATATTAACCCTACATGATGCTCATACCTTCAAACGAATAAATCATGGATCATACGAAGCTAAAAGTGAGAGATTACAAACTGCAGGGGCTAAATGTGTCAACATGTTTAAGTTATACCTCTGAGTGACCTTTTGACAAACCCGAAGCTTTGTAACGATTAATTATGCTCACTTGAATGCACGATAAAAATTTCATAAAGTTTCGTTATCGTATGAGAAAGTTATGATCAAATTCGTGTACGAGGGGTTAAAGCGTCAACGTTGAAAGTTTGGACCTTTCGGGTGACAATAAAGTTAACCGGGGACTAAACAAAGTGGGTAAATATATTAAAGTCCTTATATGTCAATTTAGAGGGTTCAAAGTGCAAGAAAATAAGTTAATTGACCTTTCGGAGGACCAAGAGCCAAGGATGCAAACTGAAAAAGAGATTGTTGGCCTTGATGACATGCTTGCGCACCTCAACACCAATACTCTTGCGGTGCGCAAGGTATGCCCAGATGCAGAAAGTTGGCTGTTGGCTGTTTTAAACGTTGCAACTGACCTTTATCTGAGTTTCCTCATAATGTGCGACCCCTAAACACCCCCTAAACATTTAGGGACACTTGTTGATGGGTTGTGGTCAGTAGTAGACTTAGATGTCAACATTTTGTGGTGATTTGATCACTATATAAAGCCCCTAAGTTGCAACATTTCAATCACACCTTCATCTGCACTTTGGATCACTTCTGGAGCCCAAGTCTTCTCTCAAGTGATCTCTGGTCGTTCATAGGACTCTTGTAAGTTTTCTTAACCTTTCTTAATTAAGTTCTAGCTTAGTTTTAGCTTAAAAGTCAAACCGTCGTAATTAACGGTTGACTTCAAGATTAATCACTAATGGTCCAGTGATTAGTCAAATTAAAAGTAGTTATAAGTTGGTAATTATGTGGGTAATAAACCCTCAAAAGGGTCCCCCCCTGATTCCCACTCTAACTAGGTCAAAAGTCGGGTCAAACTTGTCATTAAAAAGTCAACAGGATACTTATTTTCTAAGTTATGCATAATTAGCAATGTTGAACATATACAACCTGTTTGATCAGTAATATAACTTAGTAATAAGTGTAAGAACATGTCTAAACATGTTCAACCCGACAACTTTCAGTAAAGACCCGGTTCGAAACCGAAAGTCGCATAGTTTGACTTTCACTTTGACTTTCAGTTCTGACCCGTTATGGTATGTTTTAGAAATACCTTAGAGCTTCATTTGGACCAGGTTACATGCTAGTATAACCCTCTATGATTATACACCATGGTTCATTAGTTAACCAATTAATACGCATGATTCCGTTAATTGCTCATATGTTGACCATTATGCCATTTTCACCTTAAAACGTGATTTGTGAAAATGTAAAAATGTAGAAACCTTAGTTACTGATATATAAACTTGTATGCAAAGTTTGACATCAGTTTGAGGTGTAGATTAAGAGTTATGCTCGTTAGCGTAAAATGAAAGCTTTATGTTAATAAAACGGCGTAATTAGCGTATAGCCTAGTTAAGCCTACTTTTTGATATCAAACTCTTTACCCACTGATGTAATATATTATTTTGGGATTTTTGAAGATTTTTAATTAATTTTAGGCTGAGCATAACTTATAGTCGTAGGCTTAATCCGGTAATTGTCGATTTTGCCCTTACGGGCCATAAAATGAGTTTTACATATCTAGACGACTCCAAACCTTTTGCTACTGATTACATATGATAAATAAATTATTTTAAACCTCCTGGAATAATGAAAATATCAGATTTCTATATAGAACCCGGAAACGGCTTCTAATCGCCTAATTAAGCGTTTTTAACGCCTAATATGTACTAGAACTAATTTAAACATACTAAGGGTGATACCTACTGATATTTGAGGTAAATAATAATATTTTAACAGTAAGCAAAAGTTGTTAACATCAGACTTCAGTTTTGAGCTTTTCGGCTTATGTGAAATTACCAAAATGCCCCTACGGTGCATAGTTTGGTTATAATTGATAAATTTCACATATATACTTTACCCTACTGATATAACTTAGCAAATTGATTATCTTTGCTGATTACATCAGACCTGTAACTCAGGATATTACTTAAACTCTTTTATCACCTTATAAATGACCAAACTACCCCTACGGGACATAGTTTGTGTTTAAATTCATTTCGGGCATAATAAATGATATCTTACTGATGTCACAACATATTTGGAGCATATTAACTTAGGAAACCTGTAAATGGATCTCATTATTACCCGTTACGCTTATTACGCGTGCGGTTCGGTTTATGTAACTAGTTTACATAAATTAGCCGAAACGGGTCAAACCTTATCGGTTTTATCTCAAAATCCAGAGTGTGTATGAAATACCCATATTAAGCAACTCTCCGAACTTGCCGGGTCTAAATCACATTCTATCCGGTCTTCGCTTAATAGTGCGTACGAACCGTATCATTGAAACTAACCGGTTTAAGCTAAGGCTTAATTAAGGACCCGTTAGAAATCTAATAGGTTATTATAAACCTTCGTTCCAGATTAGGAGCCCAGTAAAAGTACTTGCATTTGCTGTATTTGATTGATACTTTGCTCAGGTAAATACTCTTAACTTATTTTCCCTATACGGGCTTGGGATACGGTACTATAAAAGTACCGCTTGGTCGGGTATGTAGTCATTTAAATCGGATTGTGATTAATGTATTTACATAACCCGCTTTGTTCTGTATTATTTGATGTATGGCCCTTGGGGGTTAAATGACCATGTCCCGGATATCCTTGGCATCATTTTACGAAATGGCCACGACCTAAGCACGGGGTGTAGGCGTACACCTGACAGATGCATTATGTAAAAACTGGTAATCCACGTAAAGGAATCAACCTTGTGGGCATTATACCTGTGGCGTGTCAGTTAACTTAAATCGGCTCTTCTAACCGGTGCTAATGGACGGCAAATAAGTAAATCTGTATACAAGATTATATACAAATAATTGTCCCAAGTTATAAAGATATTTTGTACCGAAGTGCATTCAAATCAATTTACAAACTCTTTTCAAAATGAGTCAGTTGAGTTGTATTTACCAGTGTAAACTGACGTATTTTCCAAAAAGGTTAAGTGCAGGTGCTAGACGAAAGGTTAAGTGACGTATTTTCCAAAAAGGTTAAGTAGTGGCTACTCCAGGCATCATTACTCAAGTCTCGCAAGCTCTAGATGTCAAAGTCTGTTGAACTATTGTTTCTATTTTATTTTCGATCCGTCTGTGGATAAACAATCGACTATTGTGATACTTGATATTACAACATTATATTCGGTTGAATTATATCTTACAATTTGCTTCCGCTGTGCATATTAAATATTGTGTTGTTTGACTATTATGTTGCCAACCACGTCACGATACTCCCCACCGGGCCCACCGGTGACACGTGGAATCCGGGGTGTGACACTTAACGAGTGTGAGAGGGGTTCCGCTCTGTTAATTGATGTTATGATAGAACTCAGCAGTCTATGGAGGTCATAATAATGCTTGACTCCTGCTCGAACTTGCATTTTGAATCTTTCCTCTTCTTGTATAGAAACATGAGCGGACGAGGCCATGGACGCGGCCATATTGCTATGACTTAGGCCGAATTAACCAACTTGATCAACACTCGTGTGGCTGAAGCCCTAACGGCTTACCAGGATGGTATGATATGTGCCAATTACTTTCTATCCTTGTGTCGTATACTCGAATCTTACTTGTGTGTTGTACGTTCTTTCGTTTTAGGTCAACCTGTGAATCAAAACAATCCACCTGCCTGCACATTTAAGACCTTCATGGATTGTAAGCCACAGACCTTCAGTGGGACGGAAGGAGCTGTGGGACTCTTGCATTGGTTTGAGAAGGCCGAATCTGTGTTTGCTATGTGTAACTGTCCCGTGGGGGACCTGGTGAAGTATGCTTCAGGCACGCTCGAGGATGGTGCCTTGACTTGGTGGAATGCCCAAGTCCAAATGCTGGACATAGAAGTGGCGAATGCCACTACTTGGGACGATTTTAAGGAACTGATGCGTGAAGAGTACTGTCCCCATGATGAGGTGCAGAAACTGGAGAACGAGTATTATGATTTGAAGATGGTGGGGTCGGAGATCGAGGCATTCACAAAGCGATCCCATGAGCTAGCAATTTTGTGCCCAAACTCCACACCGAAGAATCGAGTTGTATCTCAAGGGATTAGCCCCGCAGGTTAAGGGCTATGTTACTGCAGCGAACCTCGACAATCTACCTCATATTATCCGTTCGGCTCACAAGATCACCGATCAGGAGGTGGAGCGTGGCTCGCTACCACCGCGTGTTTCTGCCACTACTGCTGCTGCAACCACAGCTACTACGCCCGCTACTGATAGTAAGCGGAAATGGAATGATGTAGATAAGGTGATGAACTCGAATCAGTCACAGAAGCGGCCAGACAATTGCAACAATCGCAGTTTCAGTCAGTCGTCATCCGTTAATCAAAGTCAGGGCAACAGCTCGGGTCAGGGTTCTTATGCGGGGAAACTACCAAAGTGCAATAAGTGTAACTATCACCATCGGGGGCCGTGTACCTGAGTATGTCACAGGTGCAACAAAGTGGGGCATATGGCCAAGGATTGTAGGGTTTCACTTCCGAACCAACAGCAGCAGCAGGATAGACAGCAGCCTCAGCAGAATCAGGGTAACCGTAAGGGTTGTTTTCAGTGTGGGGCCGAGGGTCACATCAAGGAGATTGCCCTCAACTGAATCAGAATACTGGTGGTAACAACAACGGGAACAATAACAACAGAAACAACAACAATTGGGGCAATGGTGGGAATGGTGCGCACGGGAGGGTGTTCACTATTGGAGCTGGGGAAGCCAGAAATGATGGCAACGTAGTGACTGGTACGTTTTCGATAAATGATTTATTTGCTTCTGTTTTATCCGACTCAGGTGCCGATTGGAGTTATGTGTCCTTGGGGTTCAGTCGTCAGTTAGGGTTGACTCCCACACCTCTTGTAAATAAGCATGTAGTAGAATTAGTTGATGGAAAATCGATAGAAGCTTCTCATGTTCTGTTTGGTTGTAAACTTGATCTCATGGGTCAAATGTTCGACATTGACCTACTGATGTGTGTAAAATGCAACATATAAATTACATCAAATGAGGCATAAAACTAACCCTTTTTAAGTACTAATGTTGGAAAAAGAGTGTTTTTGTCTTCCTTTTGTATTTTCAGGATTAAATGAGCTCAAATTCACAAAAGAAGCAAAAAGACAGTTAAATCTAACATAAATACAAGAAAAGGAACATAAGTGGACTGCCCGACCCCTCAACGGCATCCTCCCAAGCAAAATAGAGAAGGCAGAAGACTGAACACGCCCCGTGCTCAGCCAGCACGGGGCCGTGCCCAAGAAGCAGCAGAAAAGACAAATCTATAGAAGCTTCTATTGCCCACCACGGGGCCGTGTCCAGTGAACACGGGGGCGTGGCGAAAGTACATCAGGCGCATTAATTGTAATTGCGAATTACAATTAATGAAGAGAGAGAATGTCAGACAGGCACGGGGGCGTGTCCAGCGGACACGGGGCCGTGCCCAGCCTTCTGTTCAGCCTATAAATAGGAGTGCTTGGTTTCATTTCAACTTATCCCTTGGCACACCACCTCTCTCACACTTCATCCACCACCCACCACCACCATAACACCATCATCCACCACCATCATCCATTGTCCATCGTAGAGTGTGTGAGTCGTCTCGGGATCCAAGATTGATCGTAAGAGTTCTTGACAATCAAGGCCATGTTTGCCTAAGTCTCTTACATCACTTGGTGAAGACAAAGTGTCTAGTATAATACTTTTTATTTCTAATCTTTTGCACTTTTTATTTGGTTTTGTATTAATGACTTTAATAACTAGTTACTTATGTTGAAGGTGATCTTTCCTTATCGTTTGTCCTTGGTGTCTTGGCATTATTTTACTGTCTATATAAAAGAAAAGATTTTCACCATTCATATCTCCACGGTCTATATGGAGGTATGTTGGCTACCTGGTCGGGGGTTAAGGGAACGGTTTGGTAAAGGTCTTGCCATTGTTCAGCGTTTAGAGGTCCTGCAATGGACCCGGGTCAAATTTAGTAGGACCTCCTTCAATGCTTCACGGTATTGGATGGCGGGGGTCCAAACTCTTTGATCCCCTCATAAGTTAACTACTATTAATACTATAACCCGGCTATTTAGGACTGTATCCCTGCTGACACAGACTACTTAGTCGAGGGTAACGTCACCGCCAAAAGCGGGGCCTACCATAATTTGCATTAATAACTTAATTAATTATCTTCCAATAATCCACCCTTTTAGGATTGTGTCCTTGCTGACTCAAACTACTAGGGTGAGGGTAACGTCACCTTCAAAAGAGGGGCCTACTACAATAACTAAGATAATCTCTTAATTATGTGCAAAAGTGCGGAAATAATCAAAGGTTATACTAGATACGAGTCGGAACCAAGTGATTCATCTTGTCTATCTGTTTTTCTTTTATTTTTATTTTCAGCATTTTAGTTAGTTTTTATTTTTCTTAGTTTAAAAACATTTTTCTAAACTTTTTATTTTGATTAGACGTTGAGGATAAACCGGTTCTAAAAGCTCTTGTATCCTTGGACGACCTCGGTATCTTGCCAACACTATACTACGCTCACGATGGGTGCACTTGCCCATATGTGTGTTTAGTGTTAGTAAAATATCGTGTTTTATAAATTTAAAACTTGGCTAAAATAAGTGTTAAAGGGGCTTAAAATATACACCTAATAAATATAACACTTCACACGCATCAAGTTTTTGGCGCCGCTGCCGGGGACACAAAGATTTTAAGAAAGTTAGGAATCAACGGGCCGTGCCCACTGAACACAAAGATTTTGTTTTTCTTTTTAATTTTTTTAGGATTTTCTTAGTTTTTCAGCTTCTGCAGAGCTCAGCACGGGCCGTGCCCACTGAACACGCCCCCGTGCTAAATCATTGGAACTGGCAATCCTGTTTTAAGTCAGACAGTAAGCTGAACACGGGGCCGTGCTCACTCAACACGTCCCCGTGCCCAAGATTCACTTACCGAAAACAGAACCGTTAGATCCCGGCGGTTGGTAATTTCTGACATAAACATGAGTGATAGTAATTGTTTTTACTTTCGGCACTCTTATGGTACGTGGTGTCAATTATGTGGAGGCGAACATAAAGAATTAGAATGTTACTTTCTAAATTATAGGCCCCACTACATAGACCCACCGATTCCTTATAACCTTAAGAGGGGCGAAAGTAAAAATAAGCACTATTTCTCCCTCGAATGCGCCCAGCCAGATATTCTAGGAGAAATGCTCATTGACGAGTTATTTCAACTAGAAGAGCTAATTCTGAATTGGTTAAAAGAGCTTAGGAAGGACTTTATTGATCCGCCCCAAGACAATGACCATGAAGAAATGTTGGAACCGCATTCCGACAACCTCGTTGCTCCCAAAAATACCTTCATACCTAGCAAAGACTTGGACGATAGTCGTCCCTGTGCCGATTGTGCCGTGAAGGACTCTCCATCGACTTCGTTCGATGCATACATAGACCTGAGCGATTCGGCATACACCTTCTTTAACGAGAGCCCGGGAAAGGGTTGGACTTGTCCACCTAGAATGAAAATAGGAATTACCCTCACCGACAACCTCTTGCGTTCTCGCCTTAGTCTAGGACAATTAAGGTATCTTAGGCACTTTGGGGTTGTTCCAACCAGCAAGGAACCACCCGATATCGACGAGATCCTTAGAAGTAACAAAACTCCATAAGACAGCCTCCAGACACGGGGCCGTGTCCAGGTCAACACGCCCCCGTGCTCACCTAAAAGATTCTCTGCTAATTTTGTCAGAATACGGACAAAATGTGTCAGGATTTCCTCTGCACACGGGGCCATGTCCAGCCAACACGGGGCCGTGTCCAGTGCGCTGTCGTTTTCTTTAAATGCAGCCTGATTCCTGCTCATTTTTTACCACTTCAATAGATAGAGATTCCTGGGATCTTCACTCATACCATCCTAGGTAAGTGCTAAAAGAAGGTTTCCAAGGACCATCTTGTCCCTTCCACTTTTATTCATTTCCTCTTCTTTCAAAAATTTTCAACATTTCCTCCATGGAAGCTTGGAACTCCCATGATTCCAACCCTCTATGTGAAGTTTGTAAGATTATTTGCTAAGGATTCTTGTTTAAAGTTAGTTGTATAACTTTATTTTAAATTATCTAAGCTTAAAACCCAGCTAAAAATCATGAAAATAATTTAAAACTCCAAGACTCCTTAGCCTAAAATCCTGCAGACAAATGGACACGGGGCCGTGCTTAGCGAGCACGGGGCCGTGTCCGAGGCACTGTTTTGTAAAAATTTAGCTTTCTTCGGTTTCTTTCGCAGAAAATGGCAAGCAGAACAAGCGGATCATCTTCAAGAAGTAACCGACAAGGGAGGAGATCATCGACAGCAGAAGACTCTCTTGTAAACTATGTTTACGCCCTAAGGGAGGCTATTGACGAAATGACGGGAGTGGAGGAAGCATTGGTCGACCGTATCAACCATCTAACAGTGGGGTTGGAGGGCTGTCTCCGAGAGGTAAACCTCTTGCACCAGAGGTTAAACCTTCTCGCCTCCCCGCCTTTGGTACCTATAATAACCCAAAGGGCGTGGAACGTGGTGCCCGAAGTCGTCATTCCGGCCGAATGGTACGCCATGCACCAAGAGCCTCCGCGAAGGGTGGTGCAAGGAGTCCCGGTGAATGTTCCCCCTCAACCACCAGTTGCTGAGGAAAATGAAGCCGCATTCTTCCTTCCTAGGGAAATCGAAGAATGGCTTTAAACAACGTTTAGGGAAGAAATCCTTTGGCTAAAAGTCCTACTATATCGGGAAACTATTCTCGAAATTTTCTTAAAATAGTAGAACTCTTTATGATAACCTCGTGTACCTCCTGACCTATTTAGTTAAGTTTTTGTTTTATCTTAATTTAGGACTATGTAAGGTCTCTCTATGAATGCAATGAAATAATGGTTTTTAAAGTTTGGATGGTTCATAATAAATAAAACACACTCATGGTGGTAAGGGATGAAAAGGGGAACGAGAAAAATGACCCCATGCACAAGAACAAGGCAACCCGGCATCAATCTCTCCATTACAGAAGGTTCAACACGGGTCGTGCCCAACCAACACGGCCCCGTGCTGAACCCCCTGCAGAAAAATGCCCAGTTCAGGTAACTGGACACGGGCCGTGTTCACCAGACACGCCCCCGTGTCCAGGCTTCTGTTTCTTTTCTTTAATTTTTGTTACTGGCACCTGAACACGGGGCCGTGTCCGGTCCCCACGGGGCCGTGTCCAGAATGCCAGTAACATAAATCTTTGCTTTTAACACCATTTTACACATCTAATCAACCTAAAAATTTATTTTTGGGACACATTGAGGACAATGTGTAATTTAAGTGTGGGGGGATGCTAAAACCTTGAAATTTTGCAAGTCCTAAATACAAGCCTTACACAAAACTCTATTGGAACCGCTAATCACCCCAAAATTTTTTTCAAAAATTTCATTTTTTTTACTTGTCTAGGTTTAACTCGGGAAATTCAAGTTCTCAAAAAGGTTATATTTTTACGAATTTACAACCGATAGCGTCGTGATAAAAAGAACCAACATAAGAAAATTATGAAAAGGCATAGCAAACTTAGTTAAAATTTGATTATATATACTTGATCACATAAAAACCCATTCCCACAAAAGTGAGTTTTGAGCCTTTATTGAGCATACAAATTTACATCTTTAGACTAAATGCTCATTTTTCGTTTCTTGTGTGAATAGCCGCTTGGTTCTTACGACTCTAGAACTTGCCATGACGATACATTCCCGGTCCTTATCAACTTAAACCCAAGTAAGTAAATGATGGAGGCATTAGGACTAACATTTTGTCTTCTACACCATTATTTTACTTTTTCTTTTACCACCTACCCAAAAATCCCCCTAGTTAGCCCCTTTGAGCCTAAACCTTTTCATTTCATAACCCAAACCAAACACCCTTTTACCCACCAAAACCTTTTTCATTTTTAACCCTTTGTTTTAGTAACAAGTTCGGTTTTTCGTATGATTGAAAAAAAAAAATTTGTTGATGAAACAAAAGAAAATAAACAAACAAGTTCATCAAAAATAACTTTGTTTGAATAGTAGCTTCATCAAAATAAAAGTTACAAAAAAAAAAAAAAATTAGAAAGTCCTACGAAAACCGACACTTGTTACGCTTTTTCACCCTTTTCTACTAACCACTAACCACTAACCCAACTACCTACCTTTAACCCAAGCCTAACCCTTCACCCACAAAGTCCTCTTGATATTTACAAAGGTATAAAAGTTAAAAAGGAGGAGGATTGATTGCTTGGCAAGCCCATGGTAGGAATAAGTTCCATGCCGCTCTCGAGTGATTCACTAAAAATACACCTTCGGCCGAGTGTGAGTGATTTCTCCCGTGAGGTATGTGAACTTGTATATAAATGGAATTTTAAAAAGGCATGTTATGCCCAAATAAATAATTTCTCTTATGAAAAGTTTTAAATAAATCATGACGAATAGGATTGTAAATAAATAAAAATAAAACTACATAAAGAATCTTGGAAATCCCGACACTCTACGACAAGCCCAAAACCTTCTCTTCTACCCATTCCATTTGGGAGTGTAAGCCACATATTAAAGAGTTTTGCTTGAGGACAAGCAAAAGTTCAAGTGTGGGGGTATTTGATGTGTGTAAAATGCAACATATAAATTACATCAAATGAGGCATAAAACTAACCCTTTTTAAGTACTAATGTTGGAAAAAGAGTGTTTTTGTCTTCCTTTTGTATTTTCAGGATTAAATGAGCTCAAATTCACAAAAGAAGCAAAAAGACAGTTAAATCTAACATAAATACAAGAAAAGGAACATAAGTGGACTGCCCGACCCCTCAACGACATCCTCCCAAGCAAAATAGAGAAGGCAGAAGACTGAACACGCCTCGAGCTCAGCCAGCACGGGGCCGTGCCCAAGAAGCAGCAGAAAAGACAAATCTATAGAAGCTTCTATTGCCCACCACGGGGCCGTGTTCAGTGAACACGGGGGCGTGGCGAAAGTACAGCAGGCGCATTAATTGTAATTGCGAATTACAATTAATGAAGAGAGAGAATGTCAGACAGGCACGGGGGCGTGTCCAGCAGACACGAGGCCGTGCCCAGCCTTCTGTTCAGCCTATAAATAGGAGTGCTTGGTTTCATTTCAACTTATCCCTTGGCACACCACCTCTCTCACACTTCATCCACCACCCACCACCACCATAACACCATCATCCACCACCATCATTCATTGTCCATCGTAGAGTGTGTGAGTCATCTCGGGATCCAAGATTGATCGTAAGAGTTCTTGACAATCAAGGCCATGTTTGCCTAAGTCTCTTACATCACTTGGTGAAGACAAAGTGTCTAGTATAATACTTTTTATTTCTAATCTTTTGCACTTTTTATTTGGTTTTGTATTAATGACTTTAATAACTAGTTACTTATGTTGAAGGTGATCTTTCCTTATCGTTTGTCCGTGGTGTCTTGGCATTATTTTACTGTCTATATAAAATAAAAGATTTTCACCATTCATATCTCCACGGTCTATATGGAGGTATGTTGGCTACCTAGTCGGGGGTTAAGGGAACGGTTTGGTAAAGGTCTTGCCATTGTTCAGCGTTTAGAGGTCCTGCAATGGACCTGGGTCAAATTTAGTAGGACCTCCTTCAATGCTTCACGGTATTGGATGGCGGGGGTCCAAACTCTTTGATCCCCTCATAAGTTAACTACTATTAATACTATAACCCGGCTATTTAGGACTGTATCCCTGCTGACTCAGACTACTTAGTCGAGGGTAACGTCACCGCCAAAAGCGGGGCCTACCATAATTTGCATTAATAACTTAATTAATTATCTTCCAATAATCCACCCTTTTAGGATTGTATCCTTGCTGACTCAAACTACTGGGGTGAGGGTAACGTCACCTTCAAAAGAGGGGCCTACTACAATAACTAAGATAATCTCTTAATTATGTGCAAAAGTGCGGAAATAATCAAAGGTTATACTAGATACGAGTCGGAACCAAGTGATTCATCTTGTCTATCTGTTTTTCTTTTATTTTTATTTTCAGCATTTTAGTTAGTTTTTATTTTTCTTAGTTTAAAAACATTTTTCTAAACTTTTTATTTTGATTAGACGTTGAGGATAAACCGGTACTAAAAGCTCTTGTGTCCTTGGACGACCTCGGTATCTTGCCAACACTATACTACGCTCACGATGGGTGCACTTGCCCATATGTGTGTTTAGTGTTAGTAAAATATCGTGTTTTATAAATTTAAAACTTGGCTAAAATAAGTGTTAAAGGGGCTTAAAATATACACCTAATAAATATAACACTTCATACGCATCACTTACTCCCTGTTACTCTTGGAAGTTTCGATGTGGTTATTGGTATGGACTGGTTGTCCAAGCACCATGCGGAAATTCTCTGCAAGGAGAAAATCGTGCGCATTCCTCTCCCTAGCGGAGAATCTTTATCGGTTCAGGGTCATCGTAGCAGCGCTATGGTTAGTATTATCTCAGCGATGAAGGCTCAGAAGTGTCTGCGCAAGGGCTACCCTGCTATTTTAGCTCTTGTTACTGATTCGCAGTCTGATGAGAGAAGGATCGAGGACCTTCCAGTTGTTCGTGAGTTTCCTGACGTGTTTCCTGAAGAACTCCCTGGTTTACCTCCACATCGTCAGGTGGAATTTTAGATTGACCTCGCGCCAGGAGCAGCCCCGATTGCTCGTGCTCCTTATCGTCTTGCGCCAGGAGAGTTGCAGGAGTTGTCGAATTAACTCCAAGAGTTGTTGGATAGAGGTTTTATCCGACCCAGCTCTCCGCCTTGGGGAGCCCAGTGCTGTTTGTGAAGAAGAAGGATGGGTCCTTTCGGATGTGTATAGATTATCGTGAGCTCAACAAGGTGACAATCAAGAACCGTTATCCTTTACCCCATATCGACGACCTGTTTGACCAGCTGCAAGGGTCAAGCTTTTATTCCAAGATCAACTTAAGGTCGGGCTATCATCAGGTACGAGTCAGAGAGGAGGATGTTCCCAGAACGACTTTTCGAACACGGTATGGCCACTATGAGTTTTTGGTTATGCCGTTTGGGTTGACTAACGCACTAGCGGTCTTCATGGATCTCATGAACCGCGTGTCCAAACCGTATCTCGACGACTTTGTTATCGTTTTCATCGACGACATCTTGATCTACTCCAAAAGCAAGGAAGACCACGAGCGACATTTACGTCTTATCTTGGAGCTCCTGAGGAAGGAGCAGCTTTACGCGAAGTTTTCTAAGTGTGATTTCTGGATTCGGGAAGTACACTTTCTTGGGCACATTGTTAACGAAATGGGGATACACGTGGATCCTGCAAAGCTTGATGTTGGCAAGAATTGGGCGGCACCAAAGAATCCTTCAGAGGTGCGATAATTTCTTGGTCTTGCCGGGTACTATCGAAGGTTCATCAAGGATTTCTCGAAAATCGCTCAACCTCTTACCTCGTTAAGACAGAAAGGTGTTGTGTATTCTTGGGGATCAAAACATGAGGATGCCTTCCAACTTTTGAAACAGAAACTCTGCAGTGCACCAATCTTGTCTCTACTTGAAGGCACCGAGGATTTTGTGGTTTATTGTGATGCTTCCATTCAGGGTCTTGGTTGCGTGCTGATGCAACGCAACAATGTGATAGCCTATGCTTCTCGACAGTTGAAGGTTCATGAAAGGAATTACACGACTCACGATTTAGAATTGGGGGCTGTGGTTTTCGCGTTGAAGATCTGGAGGCACTATCTGTACGGAACCAAATGCACCATCTACACCGATCACAGAAGCCTTCAGCATATTTTCGACCAGAAAGCGTCGCTGGGTAGAACTACTGAACGACTATGATTGCGCCATCAAGTATCACCCGGGTAAAGCTAACGTTGTAGCTGATGCCCATAGCCGAAAGGAGACGAAGCCTAAACGTGTTCGCGCTCTCCAGCTTACTATTCACTCTGGTTTACCTGCTCAGATTCGTTTCGCTCAGATCGAGGCATTGAAGGAAGAGAACATCAAGGCTGAATACTTGCGAGGCATGGAAAAGCGACTTGTAGAGAAATCTGACGGCATTCATTACTTTATGGAGCGGGTATCGGTTCCTCTTTATGGTAATCTTCGAGAGCTTGTGATGGATGAAGCACACAAGTCACGGTATTCTGTTCATCCGGGCTCAGACAAAATGTATCAGGACCTTAGGGTTATGTATTGGTGGCCAAAGATGAAGGCTCACATCGCGACATACGTAAGTAAATGTTTGACTTGTGCTAAAGTCAAGGTGGAGTATCAGAAAGCCTCGGGTCTACTTCAGCAGCCAGAGATACCCACGTGGAAATGGGAGCAGATTGCTATGGATTTCGTCACAGGGTTACCAAAAACTCAGGCTGGAAACGATACTATTTGGGTGATTGTTGATCGTCTCACAAAGTCAGCGCATTTCCTGGCAATCAAGGAAATAGATAAGTTCTCACAGCTTGCAGCAGTTTATCTTGAGGAAGTGGTTTCTAGGCACGGGGTGCCAACTTCTATCATCTCAGATCGAGATCCACGTTTCATTTCTGATTTATGGCAGTCGATGCATAAGTCGTTCGGTTCACGTCTCGATATGAGTACTGCTTATCACCCACAGACGGATGGTCAGAGTGAGCGCACCATCCAGACACTTGAAGACATGCTGCGTGCATATGCGATTGATTTTGGGAAAAGGGTGGGAGAAACATTTGCCATTGATAGAGTTCTCCTACAACAACAGCTACCACACAAGTATTCAGGCAACTCCATTTGAGGCACTGTACGGGCGAAAGTGCCGTTCTCCTCTCTGTTGGGCTGAGGTGGGTGGCAGCCAGATCACAGGTCCTGAGCTTGTTCTTGAAACTTCAGAAAAGATTGTTCAGATCAGAAACCGTATGGCAGCAGCGCGTGATCGTCAGAAAAGCTACGCTGACAAGCGTAGGAAACCGTTGGAGTTTGCGGTAGGTGATCGAGTTATGTTGAAAGTTTCTCCATGGAAGGGTGTTGTACGCTTTGGGAAGCGCGGCAAGCTTAATCCGCGTTACATTGGGCCATTTAAAATCCTGGAACGGATCGGTAAGGTGGCCTACAAGCTTGAGTTACCTGCTGAGTTGGGTAATGTTCACGATGTCTTCCATGTTTCACAATTGAAGAAGTGTTTGTCTGATGAAACACTGATTGTGTCGTTTCAAGAGTTGAAGATTGATGACAAGTTGCAGTTTGTCGAAGAGCCTATAGAGATCATGGACCCGATTGTTAGAGTTCGTTGGAACTCAAGACGTGGACCGGAGTTCATGTGGGAACGCGAAGATCAAATGAAACTCAAGTATCCTCAACTTTTTCCTGTTGACCAATCTAATTCGGGTACTACTGGTGAATTTCGGGACGAAATTCCTCTTCAAGTTGGAGATGATGTGGCGCCTGAGGAAAATCCGCAACAATCTTGATTTGTCACTTCATTCTTTTGTGTTTACTTGTCAAATTTCGGGACGAAATTTCTTTCAAGTTGGGGATGATGTGACAACCCGAACTTTCAAGGTTAGTGTCGTTTAACTTAGCGATTCTAAATCCTCATTATTTCTTTCATTGTGCATTGCTTGAATTAGACACGTTAATGTTTTGTGCTAACCTTAAACGTATGTGATAACTGATTGTGTTGTGGGCCGCGAGTAGTTTGGGCTACGTTTTCTCGAAGCCCAAAGAAAACCCAAACGAGTCTAGCGACCCAAAGTTTATGTCGGCAGCCTTATCATTGGTTTTGGCAGCCCAAGTAAATGGGCTTGAGCCCATTATCGGCCAAAGGGTGAACCGCCCCAAACATGTATTAATTATGTATACGTAATATGTTGATGATTAAACCACAAAACTCAAACAAACCCTACCCTTCCCTATCTCCTACGCATGGCAGTAGATACTCCCCCTCTCCCGAGATAGCATCTTGTGCGATTACATCTAGCATCTTGTGCGATTAAATCCTTTGGTTAGTATATTCTCCTCACCACTCGATTTACATTAGTTGGTCGTATTGATTTTATGTGATATGTGATCATGTATTGATGTATATTGATGTGTAGAGACTAAAGCAAGATCCTAGGATTTGTTCATGAATGTTATTAGATCTGGATATATATACTGATGTGCTATTAAACAATTGTTGAGGTTCGACATTAGTGATCTATACATAAATTGTTTATAATAACGATAGTGTGATGCTGAGAAATTGTACCATGATTTTGTGAAAATATTGATTGATATAAAGGGTTGTGGGTAATAGGTATTATGATTGTTCTTGAGAGATTAATTACTCATAGTTTAGTATAAATTGTTAATGAATTATGTGGGTAATAGGGCTGTTATGTTATTAGCCGATTAAATGGATCCTGTGTAACATAGTTTAGTATAAATTGTTAATGAATTATGCATGGAAATTCATATTATATGTTATACAGTGAGCTAGGGTATGAGGAATAATAGAAACATATTATTATTGGGCTTCATATCGGATTGGGCCACACATAAAAACTGAATCGTGACAGGTCGGTTGCGCATTGTTTCTGGGCCGGGTGATATTAAAAGGGAAAAACTGTGCGTATATATTTGGGCTTTACATGTTAGTTGGGCCTGGGGGTACAACTGGGCCGGTCATGATGGACCACAAGAGGAAACAGGTTGGGCCGGGGAATCGGCCTGTTATCTACTCTTATGTATGGGCCGATTAGTGTTAAGAAACACATTTATGTTTGGACCTCGGGCCTTGAGTCAATTGGATTACATATTTGTTTTGGGCCGTGCACTTCATTAAATATGGTTCCTCGTTTTGATTTTGACTGTGACTTCATACTAGGCCGCACCCCACATAATTGGGCTTAAGGAACCATGGGGCCGCACATTTTATGTAGATTGTATGCTACTAGTGCAATAACGGTGTAACATGTGAACGAGAAGTGCATAAGTTACTTTTGTGTAAAAATATGTGGTTTATGTGCAAGTGAGATTGATTGTGGTTGGTACTCATCTTAGGGCGTGTTTGATCAACTATTAATCAAGTAACTAACCTTACCGAGCAAACCAAAGGTGAGTTCACTACTCTTGAGCATGCGTCCTGTTGGTTGGGACAGTCAGTGGGTATCCCGAGGAGGGATAAGTCTTTTGGGTAAAACTGGAATATTGGATAATAATCTCACTCTATCACTCTTAAGTCTCATCTTTTGTTACCGGGGAGGTAACGGGGTATTAGTTAGTAGCGCTACTTAGGTTTGGCACTCTCACCCCGTACCGGAGAGGACGGGTGTGAACTAATGACCCAGTCATGCAAGTGTTTGGATAGGAGCACTGGGGAGCGGGCAAAAATACATCAGGAGCCGTCTTGTTCAGTATCGAGATATTATCAATATTACTTTTGCATTTGTTAATGAACTGGAATAAACACTTGGTAACTAACGTTTTCGAAAAGCTGTGAACTCACCAGCGTTGTCTGATACACTTGTTGCATGCTCGTAGGTCCTTAGATGTCTTGAATTTGGAACTTGCTGTTTGGAGTAGCTGGAGTGGTCATGGGTCGACTGGTGGGATTCATGTGATTGAACTATTGATATCATACATTGGTTTTTGAAACAGTTTAACATTGGTTTACAGCTTCCGCTGAACATGTTGGTTTTCATTTAAACTCGTTGATGGTATTTTTCATTAATAATTAAGGATTTTATTTTGAAACTTGTACGCGTTTAATGTAATTAGTGGCTCGTTGTTGGTACGTCACACGCCTAACATGGACATTCCCTAGATGGTATTTTGGGGGGTGTGACATAACGTGTCAATCCGATCTGTTAAGACACGAACATGATAAGACACGAACCCGAAACACGCAAACACAAACATGACACGGAATCTTATCATGTCAGATTTTCAAAACACGAACACGAACCTGTTAATAAACAGGTTACACGAAATGACCTGTTAAGACACGAAAAAATTATCAACGTATCATACGACCTGTTTAAGACACGAACACAACCTGTTAAAACACGAACATGACCTGTTTAAGACACGAACACGACCGAATTGGGGAAGTTGTGAACTGAATTGGGAATGGTGGTATTTGTGAGAGAGATTTAAAAATTAGGGTTTAGATTGTGGAAAAAGAACCGCGTGTGTTTGTGTATAATTCATCCAAGATCCCACGACTAATGACCCCATGTCCACACCCACATATAATATTTTTTAATTTTTAATTATTAACATGTACTTAACGGATCTTAACAGGTTAACGGGTTTTAACCTGTTTAGACACGAAATCTGATAAGATCTTATCGTGTCGACAAGTTTTAGACACGAAACATGTTAAGGTCAAACACGAATAATGATAACTTCGTATAGGTTCGTGTCATGTTATCGTGTTCGTGTTAGAATTGCCAACCCTAAAATAGATAGTGGATAGGATGTGAATGCTCTAGTAATGTCATGTTAGTTTGGGTTTTCATTTGGTTATGGGGCGGATGGAATTACCAAATCAATGGTCATGACATATTTGGAAGGCAAGAATTTTCAATACGAATTGTTTCTATCTAGGCGAAAACATTTAACAAAATTATCCGTTTGCACTTGATAAAATAATAATAATACCACATTTAACTTGCGTGATTTGATATGCATTCAAATTGTACCATAACCTAGCATAGTATTTTTAGAAATACAAAGTCAATGTTCATGAAGAAAACAATCTTAGTTATAAATTAAAAAAATATAAACGGAAAACATCAATGCATTTGATTTGTTTCCCCCCTATATAAATGGCATGCAATTCCTCACTTAAAACACAAAGTTGTCACTAACACAATGACGTTTTCCTCACTAGTAGTCGCAATAACACTGACCATTTCATACACCGCCACTAGTTCTGTCGCTATCGATGATACTTTTAGCATCGATCTCATCCATCGTGATTCTGTCGATTCCCCTTTTTACAACCGTTCCATGTCGTTTGCACAAAGAATGGGGCATGCTTTGCAACGATCTTTTATAAACGCGAAACAGTTTAGAAGTAATATAAACGGGTCGACATACCAAGCCGATGCAATCCCCGATCACGGGGAGTTTCTCTTGAACATTTCATACGGTAATTCGTCGCAAAAAGTCCTGGCCATTGCCGACACCGGTAGCGATTTATCGTGGATGCATTGCAGTGTAAGCCATGCACTAAATGTTACAAGCACACGGCTCCACTTTTTGACCCAAAGAGTTCTTCAACCTATCAACCTATTAATTGCGAATCCGAAACGTGCAAGGCTATGACGGTCGCAACTAATTGCTCAGCGACGAAAAAATGCGAGTTTTTATCGCTTTACGCCGACGGATCGGTTAGCACGGGTACTGTTTCAACTGAAACCATCACGTTAGGTGACCGGGTGCTCCCGAATATAGTTTTCGGTTGTAGTTTTACTAATGACGGTGTTTTCCAACCAACTTGGGGTGGAATCGTTGGGCTTGGCGGTGGCGACTACTCTCTAGTGTCGCAAATACGCACGTTAGTGCCCGGTAAGTTTTCTTATTGTTTGATCCCATACCCTCTCACAAATGAGTTTTCAAATAAGTCTAGTAAAATGATTTTTGGGGACTTTGACTTTGGCCCAAATGTTGTCACAACTCCACTAGTCCAAAAAATCCCAAAAACATATTATCATGTGACATTTGAAGGGTTCAGTGTTGGCGATAAGCGAATATGTATTAGCAACGACTTGAACTCAACAAAGCCGTTGTTGAAAGGAAACATGATCGTTGACTCAGGGACGACTTTAACAATGCTACCGCCTAAACTATACGACGAATTCGAGTCCGCTATTAAGGAGGCTATTAATGTGAGAACTATTAAAGACCCACAAAAGGTTTTGAATCTATGTTATCGTTCGGCGAAAGTGACAAAGATGCCGAAAGTCACAATGCATTTTGACGGGGCGGATGTCGAGTTAAGTCGTGATAACGTGTTTGTGACTGTTAGTAAGCATATTATGTGCTTTGGATTTTTATCTAGTTCGGGCCTGGCAGTTATGGGGAACATAGCTCAGTTAAATCATTTGATAGGTTTTGATTTAGAAAACAATGTTTTGTCGTTTAAGTCTACTGACTGTGAAAGATTGTAATAGATAGCGACTGATCGTGCTTATATTTTTCTAGTGTGAAGAATTGAAATGAATGTGTTTTTGGGTTTGATGTTGCATCTAATAAAATTAGTATTTAGAAACAATACATATATCAAATGATGACAGGTTAAAAAGGTTTTAATAATGCTATATACTTTTCATTTATTGATCTCGCTATTTTAATGGGGGGTGACCAGCTTGTTGTAGGTTTATCTGAATTTTTTTTGTAATAAATTATTTCTAATAATACAAAATCGACTAATTTTTTATAAACATCTAAATTTATCCCCTCATAATCATTATCATCATCATACTCGGTAAATCTAACCGATAACAATGCTAAGATAGGGTCTGAAAAAGATAAAATGTAGACAACTTACCTTTACCCTGTAGAATTAGAGAAACTGCTTCCATTATCCCCCTAAATACTATACTAAATTGCATTTGTCAATAATTGAATCTTGGTCTCCTTATAAAATCAACTTTTTTTAAAGCAGGATCTATTCACACACCAATTCTGCCTATTTGGACACCCTACCAACCCTAGACGCATTGTATAGGCCTATACGAGGCGTCTAGTCACAGAATCAAAAGGGTTTGCAGGGATGTCAGGCACAAAGTTTAAGAAACCTAGACGCCTCGTACAGGCCTATACGAGGCGTCTAGGTGTTGGGTGTTTTTTTGGTTGAAAGAAGGGGTGTTTTGGTTGGGTATTTTGATAGTTTTTGGAGGTGATGTTTTTTTGAGTGAAAAATTTTGTGTTTTTAAAAAAAGTTTTATTTTTTGCACTATAAAAAATTTTACCGTTTTCAAGATCGGCTCTTTAAATATATTCGATCGTTTAAATATTATATTGTTTTTAAAATTTTATTTTTAAATATTATCCTACCATTACAATATTATCTCGTTTAAATATTATTTAACATTTTGAAATTATATTGTTTCCGTATTATATTCAAAACATATATTGTTTTCGTATTATATCAATTTAAGACAAACAATCATTAAGTAACCGAATAACTGAAAACAAACTAATATGACATATATAAGATAACTTTTATACATCCATAACAAAAATATATAAGATAAGTTTTGTACATCCATAACAAAAATAAAAACTACAACTGAGCACTAAATACCAAAATATATCCACATAGCTGGTCTATGCCTTCGGGTCCGAGTCTGAATCTGGATCTGGCTGCTGCTGATGTGGTGCTCGAGGTGGTGGGAGCGGTATGGGGGGTAACCCCTCTCTCTCTTGTCTATCCTGCGCCTCCCGAACTAACCAACCTATCAAATCGTTCAGCCTGTCAAGCTCGGCTCGTATCTGCGGATGTTCTGCAGCTCCCGGGGCATGACCTGGAATAACGTGACGTGGAAACTGAGGCGCCTCGGGAGGTGGTGGTGGCTGTGGCATCGCTAGACCGTCTAAATCCACCCGAGTGTCCTGCACGACAGCTGTAGCAGGATATGGCGGCGGATAGACTAGATCGAACTGCTGTGGTAGGTTCTGTGGTAAAAATAAGAGACCTGCGCGGGTTTTAAACCGCTCGCCGAGGATGTTGATGTCACACCCTCAAAATACCACCTGCGGAAACACCGCGGGGCATGTGACGTACCGGGATCTAGCCACCAATCACATTGAACTCATAATTGTATTTAAATAAAACTTTCATTCATTAACATAAAGGGTTACAAACGTTACATATCATTCATTGTATACAGCAGAAGCATAACTCAATTGTTACGTGTTTCATAAATCATGTGTACATAAACCATTAAGCTTGTACTGCGATTCCATGTATCTCGACCCATGACCACTCCAGCCTCCCAGACAGCAAGTCCCAATGATATAAACCTACAGACCTGCAAGCATGCAGACAAGTGTGTCAGACGATGCTGGTGAGTTCAAAGTTTTGTTAACGTGTTTAGTTACCAGATATGAGTATAAAACGATTCAATGATTTGATGTTGTAATAACTCGTTTACCGCTGATGGCTTAAAGTTTGTTTGCCCAAACCCCATTGCCTCTATCAAAGCAATGGTCCAGACAAGGATCATTAGTTCACTCCCGACCTCCCCGGTGCGGTGTGAGGTTGCCAAACCTAATTAGCGCTATTAACTAATACCCCGTTGCCTCCCTGGCAACAATCGGTAGATGGGACTTGGTTGATAGATATGCTGTAACACCCCGAAAATGGGTTTGGTAATCAAACCTCGTTAATACTAAAAGGCGGGTAAAATACCGTTAGTGGTAAAAGTAACCTGGTAAATATTAGGATTTTAATAAATAAACCTAATATTTAATGAAAAGTGAATGAATGCTTTTAAGGAAATAAGTTTATAAAAAGGCCCGAGTTAACAGGACTTAAAAATAAAACGGGTTATAACTTCCCCGAACCCACCAAGTAACTAGGAATAGTAACCTAGTTAACTATGTGCCTTAAAATAAAGAAGGAAACTTGGGTAATAACCCTTATTATAAGGTTGCAAACTAGAGGGGCCAAAAGAGGAAGATTTAAAAGTTGATTTTGATTTAATTAAAACACTACACACACTAGTGTGCGTGTGTGTGAAATCGATCAGGAGAAGAGCCAGGAGCTCAAACCCTTACTCATCTCAATTTCACCAAATCAAAGGGGAGAACTAGCTCAAATCAGATGCATGAACACAAATTCGTGATCACCTAGTCGCGGGGATCACAAGGTATGTTGAATTTTACGATTTTGGTGATACTTTGAGATTATGATGAACAATCATAATCGAAATTCTGGAATGAATGTTGAATCTATGAGTGTTATTGTGATTATATCTTGGTTTAGAAACAAACCCTATTAGAAAACTTGATGAATTGTTGTCAAAACTAGGGATTTGATAATTACCCTATTATGTGCTAAGTGGGTTTTGACTTAATAATGAAGATGATGATATGTTTGTGTTAGAAATCATCATAAGTGATAGTTGATGCAAGATACTTGAACAAATTATAAGTTTGAGTGAAAGCTCATGAATGACTTAAAGTGGGTTTTTGTATGTTATGATGAAATTGGTAATTTCGTTCATATAAATTGGTGTATGAAATCGTGTAGTATATTAGTTCATATGAAGAACTTGATTATATAAGGTGTTGGGATGAATCCTAGTGATATGATGAATGGGTCTCACTTATAGATGAGAACCCTTTATTCTTGTGAAATGAATGAATAAATTAGTTTTTGATAATCGCTTGAACTAATTAAAGTGATTGAAATGTGATAAACGTCGTTGGAACTTTGGTTAAAATGGTGGCCTAAAGATAACGCCTACCGGGTAATTAAAGAATGCAAAAACTAGTTGACGAACTCGAATATGCATCTAGTATACTAATGGGCATTTGACTTTTAAAAAGTCAAACTGACTTATGATGTGATGAATGATAATTAGATATAGAAATGCGTAAGGTGGAATAATCGTATTAAGTCATGATTAAACTAACCACCTTGCGAATGACGAATAATAGTTGGCGCTTAACAAGCTAGATGAAGCTTGGGGAGAAAGCGGGTCAAACGGATCAAGAAGGAAAAGAAAAGTGTAGCTTGGATACGAGGTAAGTAAAACTTACACCCTTTTGTAGGATACGTGTATATTTTATAAACTATAAATGCGAAAGATGTAATATCCAAAATAAGGGTTCCGACACGATTGACACAAGTCGGAACAAGTGTAAATGATAAAACCCATGGTTTATGGTAAATGGGGCAATTGGGTGAATTTGGAAATTTAAAATCATGCTTTTATCTTTGGTCTTATAGTCCAAACGGGTCAAATGGTGATGATAACACCATTTGACAATATCGACTAATGTGATTGTTAAGTCGTATGTTATCAGGAGCGATTAGCAATTTGGATAATCGCGACGCCATAGAATATTGGTTAATTAAAGCAAGGTATAAGTCGGGTCTATTGGTTGACCCGGGCCATGTACGCATATATAGTCTTATAGTTAAAAGTGCAATGATTGGTCAAGTATTTAGTGAAAGTCCTTCATCGCAAGTTGAAGGACTAAAATCAACCAAAAAGCCCTTGATGGGTCAACCGGGCAAACGACCCTTAGAGGTTGTTTAGGAACTTATATTATGATCATTCAACCCTTGGGTGCGCATAAAAGTTGTAGGAATAAACTTTCTAGGGTTAAACGCCTTAAAGTGCGTCTTGCCGTAAAATGACATATCCGAGGGATAAAATTTGGAATAAGTATTTAAGTACGTTAAATCCACCACCATTATAATTGTGGTGGAAGACTATTCTATATAAATGGGTGGACTTATGTTGCATACAAGGGACGAGCTTAAATTAAGCTTAAAAGTACATAAATACCCTTAACGGGTCAAAACAAGCATTTAAGCGTAAACGGGATTTTATTATGTAAGAAACCCGTGATTTGAGATTAATATGATAGGAGATATTGAAATAATGAATTTCATGAGTTTAAAGGTTAAATAAACATGTTGGTGTGATAAAATCATGAACGGGTCAATATTTGGTAAAAAGGGTAGTAAGCCGAAGACTTAAAAGTTTGAAATTATGTTAATCCGGATGTCGGATTTTAACTCCATAAGATGGAGAAATAAATTACGGACGCGTAGGAAAAAGAATCGGGTAAAACGGATTAAAAACGAGAGAGTTATGCTCGTTTCCGTGAAATCGGGTTATGCTGGGAATGTACAGCAACTGTTAAGCAGCATTCTGCTGAAAATGGGGCTATGCGTCACGCGACGCCCCCTAGTTCCGGAAAAACTTTATTTTGTTGTTGTTTGATCCATGTAACTTGTTTAAACTTATTATTTAACTATCAAAACTAACTTTTAAGTTGGTTTTGATCATAGCCAAGAGTGCCCGGATGAAGATCAAGCTCGATGAGGAACCGAACACGATAAAGTTAAAAGCTTCCGCACGGCGTTTCGTCCTATCTCTTAAACGACGAACTCAAATTCATTACGTTGTACTTTAACCTTTATTTGTAAAAGTTTTAAATTAACCGTATTTAGTATAGTACATTTAATCTTGATTACATGCTTATTTTCGTAAATTATACGAAAACCTTAAAATAATAACAAGGGTGTTACAAGTTGGTAATCAGAGCTCAAGGTTGTTGACAAATGTGTTCGGTTCGAGGCTTGATCGCAAATCCGGTAAGTACATGTATATAGTAATGATTTAGTATGATTAAAGTGTTGAAGAACAACACATAGGGTTATCGTGTAATACACGTTACATCAATCAAATCGATAAAGGATAGATATAGTCAATGAAATTACGTGTGTTGACACGTATAGTGGAAAAGCCTTGTATTATAATACGGGCGATTATTGATGATGACACTACTAACTTTTGTGAATGTTTTAATTGAAGGACACTCGCATCTGAAGATGACGAGAGTTGGACAAATTACGGATATGAGGATGAAACGGTCCGATGTATGCAAGCAAAGCATACTCATCAAGAATCTAAATCGCATAGTGATCACGAACAAGGTTAACGGAAAAAGGAGAGCCTGATAGAGCAAGCATTATCAGGTTCACGTGTTAAATTATTGCATAAATAAGTAATATGCAACAAATATGTAGAAATTGAAAGTTGCATATGTAGATTAAAAACTTGGAAAAACCCGAATAGAAAATGTATTCGGGATATTGTTTCCAAGAGAAACAAATAGAGGCATTACTTACGTAGGGCGTGATGTGAAAACTATAAAAGGTCATGCGTGTCATGTGTTAATCGCTTACTCTGGCCAAGTAAGTAGTGGCATATGATACCATGAACTTCTTATAGCGGACACATTTACATCCGATGTAATAAGGACGGGGTAAATGAGACAAATTAAAAAGTACTCAAATGAAACAAATGAACAAAATAGTTGATAATAATGTAAACGCACAGCCGGGTGACGGAAGCGTATTACATTAGGATAATGAGCCCGAGAGAAGGGACAAGGATTAATGTAAATGATGATATAAATGAATGATCAAAAGAAAATTCACGAAAATAAGTCATCTTGGACGAAAGGGCCATGGTGAACGAAATGGGCAAGTAAAACCAAAGTATAGATGATCCGCCGGGGTCATAAAAACAAAGGTGCTGCCCACACGAAAAAGATAATTAAGGTTGTTAACTTTAGTCGTAGTAAAGAAAGGATAACGATGATAATCGTCACTCATAATTAATGAGGCCGCCAATGGTGGTCACTTAAAGAATAAAAGACATGGTCGAATAAAAGCGACGGATTTCGCTAAGATGACCAAGTAAATCGAAATGAAGTCTTAATGCATACCAGAAGGGGTGCAATGATAACGATTTCGGTAAAACACCCGGTTGATGGGTAAGGAATTAAACGCATGCGTAGACTGAGAAACAGGAACGCGTATGCAAAGTCAAAAAGACTCGAGTTTTGAGTCATAACTAAAAGACGACGAGATGATGTAATTAGAAATTTTGAATAATTTACGTTCAACTATTTTAAAGTTGAACGGGTTGAATAAAGACTGAAGTTTGACATTCATAAGTGATGAATTTTCACACGAACAAGTCAAACAAATTTAATAAAGAATGACACTTGCTAAAGTAAGTAAGCGCGAATCGAATAAATAAAAGTGTGAAATATTAATAAACCTATGTAAAGGAGTTATAGGCATTAAAAACATTAAAATAAAAGAACCCGGGTAATGGGACGTAAAGAAGTATAGGTAATAACCGGGTAACGGTAAGTGTAGGGTAAACCGACGTATAATTGACATTAGAAGTCAAGAAGTTGGAAAGATAATTCGAAAGAAAGCCATGTAGCCTTAGACTACGGTCAAGGTAAAACGAAATGCAAAAGTGAAAATAAAAGATTTGAAAGATAAAAATGGTACCTTGACACCGTAAATATATATATACAGTTGAATAATGATTAGGATAAAAGATGATTTTCGGAATCATCACAACTTATGATATTATAAATAATGCTAAGGTCTACGGGACCAAAAAGACCTTCGGGTCACAAATAGAAGGAAACGAATTGTTGGGGTCTCACCTTAATAAGGTCAAAAAGGTGAAAATCTAAAGTAATAGCCTACGAGGCTAAGTGAAGGGACCTACGGGACAATAGTGTAAGGTGAGGGAACTTGTTACGATTCCCCGCGTAAAACGAGAACGGAAAACAATAAATTACGGGTTGTCAATTTCCTTGATATGAGTAATTGACATAGTTAAAGGGAAAAACGTTAAACTAAAATTCAGTTTTAGTAAGAAATAACGTTCTAACAAATATGAATATTATGATACGAATCCGGAAAATGATTAATATCAAAGAATTTAGATCTTAACGCCGATGGGTGCAAGCAAGGCAATGCATTTGAAAGAAAGATTTTCAATAAGAAAAGACGGCATAAACTTAAACATGATGTGATGTGATCACGGTCACAAGGGTGATACAGAATATAACCACGTTATAACGTAAGTTGCAAGATATGAAATCATAAACATGTAAAAGGCCAATGACGGCAATATAGTAAACCCGGGTGATGGGGTATAAGGTAACCGGTGACTAACAAGTCTAACCGCCAAATTAAATAATCAATAAAGATAATGGATACAAGCTGAAAGTAACGGCCCTCGAGGCCTTACACATGAAAGACGCACGCGTCGATATAAAAGTGAAAACTTTTGACCAAAAGGAACGGATGCCTTGAAAACGAAACGAGATTCGTCTGATCAAACCAAGGAACTATGTAAATAAGGTTTCGGGGACAAAACCTCTTTAAGGGGGGTAGACTTGTAACACCCCGAAAATGGGTTTGGTAATCAAACCTCGTTAATACTAAAAGGCGGGTAAAATACCGTTAGTGGTAAAAGTAACCCGGTAAATATTAGGATTTTAATAAATAAACCTAATATTTAATGAAAAGTGAATGAATGCTTTTAAGGAAATAAGTTTATAAAAACGCCCGAGTTAACAGGACTTAAAAATAAAACGGGTTATAACTTCCCCGAACCCACCAAGTAACTAGGAATAGTAACCTAGTTAACTATGTGCCTTAAAATAAAGAAGGAAACTTGGGTAATAACCCTTATTATAAGGTTGCAAACTAGAGGGGCCAAAAGAGGACGATTTAAAAGTTGATTTTGATTTAATTAAAACACTACACACACTAGTGTGCGTGTGTGTGAAATCGATCAGGAGAAGACCCAGGAGCTCAAACCCTAACTCATCTCAATTTCACCAAATCAAAGGGGAGAACTAGCTCAAATCAGATGCATGAACACAAATTCGTGATCACCTAGTCGCGGGATCACAAGGTATGTTGAATTTTACGATTTTGGTGATACTTTGAGATTATGATGAACAATCATAATCGAAATTCTGGAATGAATGTTGAATCTATGAGTGTTATTGTGATTATATCTTGGTTTAGAAACAAACCCTATTAGAAAACTTGATGAATTGTTGTCAAAACTAGGGATTTGATAATTACCCTATTATGTGCTAAGTGGGTTTTGACATAATAATGAAGATGATGATATGTTTGTGTTAGAAATCATCATAAGTGATAGTTGATGCAAGATACTTGAACAAATTATAAGTTTGAGTGAAAGCTCATGCATGACTTGAAGTGGGTTTTTGTATGTTATGATGAAATTGGTAGTTCCGTTCATATAAATTGGTGTATGAAATCGTGTAGTATATTAGTTCATATAAAGAACTTGATTATATAAGGTGTTGGGATGAATCCTAGTGATATGATGAATGGGTCTCACTTATAGATGAGAACCCTTTATTCTTGTGAAATGAATGAATAAATTAGTTTTTGATAATCGCTTGAACTAATTAAAGTGATTGAAATGTGATAAACGTGGTTAGAACTTTGGTTAAAACGGTGGCCTAAAGATAACGCCTACCGGGTAATTAAAGAATGCAAAAACTAGTTGACGAACTCGAATATGCATCTAGTATACTAATGGGCATTTGACTTTTAAAAAGTCAAACTGACTTACGATGTGATGAATTATAATTAGATATAGAAATGCGTAAGGTGGAATAATCGTATTAAGTCATGATTAAACTAACCACCTTGCGAATGACGAATAATAGTTGGCGCTTAACAAGCTAGATGAAGCTTGGGGAGAAAGCGGGTCAAACGGATCAAGAAGGAAAAGAAAAGTGTAGCTTGGATACGAGGTAAGTAAAACTTACACCCATTTGTAGGATATGTGTATATTTTATAAACTATAAATGCGAATGATGTAATATCCAAAATAAGGGTTCCCACGATTGACACAAGTCGGAACAAGTGTAAATGATAAAAACCATGGTTTATGGTAAATGGGGCAATTGGGTGAATTTGGAAATTTAAAATCATGCTTTTATCTTTGGTCTTATAGTCCAAACGGGTCAAATGGTGATGATAACACCATTTGACAATATCGACTAATGTGATTGTTAAGTCGTATGTTATCAGGAGCGATTAGCAATTTGGATAATCGCGACGCCATAGAATATTGGTTAATTAAAGCAAGGTATAAGTCGGGTCTATTGGTTGACCCGGGCCAGGTACGTATATATAGTCTTATAGTTAAAAGTGCAATGATTGGTCAAGTATTTAGTGAAAGTCCTTCATCGCAAGTTGAAGGACTAAAATCAACCAAAAAGCCCTTGATGGGTCAACCGGGCAAACGACCCTTAGAGGTTGTTTAGGAACTTATATTATGACCATTCAACCTTGGGTGCGCATAAAAGTTGTAGGAATAAACTTTCTAGGGTTAAACGCCTTAAAGTGCGTCTTGCCGTAAAATGACATATCCGAGGGATAAAATTTGGAATAAGTATTTAAGTACGTTAAATCCACCACCATTATAATTGTGGTGGAAGACTATTCTATATAAATGGGTGGACTTATGTTGCATACAAGGGATGAGCGTAAATTAAGCTTAAAAGTACATAAATACCCTTAACGGGTCAAAACAATCATTTAAGCGTAAACGGGATTTTATTATGTAAGAAACCCATGATTTGAGATTAATATGATAGGAGATATTGAAATAATGAATTTCATGAGTTTAAAGGTTAAATAAACATGTTGGTGTGATAAAATCATGAACGGGTCAATATTTGGTAAAAAAGGTAGTAAGCCGAAGACTTAAAAGTTTGAAATTATGTTAATCCGGATGTCGGATTTTAACTCCATGAGATGGAGAAATAAATTACGGACGCGTAGGAAAAAGAATCGGGTAAAACGGATTAAAAACGAGAGAGTTATGCTCGTTTCCGTGAAATCGGGTTATGCTGGGAATGTACAGCAACTGTTAAGCAGCATTCTGCTGAAAAGGGGGCTAGGCGTCACGCGACGCCCCTTGGCGTCACGCGACACCCCTTGGCGTCACGCGACACCCCCTAGTTCCGGAAAAACTTTATTTTGTTGTTGTTTGAGCCATGTAACTTGTTTAAACTTATTATTTAACTATCAAAACTAACTTTTAAGTTGGTTTTGATCATAGGTGAACGCCAAGAGTGCCCGGATGAAGATCAAGCTCGATGAGGAACCGAACACGATAAAGTTAAAAGCTTCCGCACGGCGTTTCGTCCTATCTCTTAAATGACGAACTCAAATTCATTACGTTGTACTTTAACCTTTATTTGTAAAAGTTTTAAATTAACCGTATTTAGTATAGTACATTTAATCTTGATTACATGCTTATTTTCGTAAATTATACGAAAACCTTAAAATAATAACAAGGGTGTTACATATGCGAGTATTAACAAACATCCCAATAACCCGACGTTCTTCCCCGGAACGTTTACCAGATGTCCCTCCCCGGGACGCATGCTTGGAAAAAGAGCAGTGAACTCACCTTAGATTTGCTCGGTATTTAACAAGTTACTTTACCCGTTCCAAGTCGGTCAACCAAACCCTACCATGGTTACCAAAGACAATCAGTATAGTGTTCACACATATCACGTATCTAACGTACACGTTGCACAAGTAGCATACAAGGAAGACACACGTTCTTATACGCATCGTAACCATTTAAACATACAATCCGTTGATCTATAACCTTTATCATGAAATCATATAACAAGTGCACGGGTTTCACATGCAACTCAATCACTTAACAGTGATTAACATAAAAGTGCTCTACTTACAGCAGTGTTTGATGAATCTAAATACTCATCGTCATATATAATAGTTTATGGTTATCACATAACAGGTGTTCAAGTCACACACACACAGGTTTGCATCAATGATACATGTTTCACATGTTCTTATTCACAAAGTCAACGTACTGTACACATATTACATTCATCACAAGGTTACTGTATAACACATAGCATGCATATCACATATTAGTATTCAACAGTGAGTTGGTTATTCTCATTAATCAATAACAGTTTCCTCGTTTTAATTGATGTTGTTGTCATGCAGCAACCGAAACCATGTAACCAGATATTCACCTCACAAGCATCATAAACAACTCAAAACTCTACATCCTACAACCACATCCAAAGTCAATACTATCGGTACCTACTGTCCAGCTCGTATCCCTACACGACGAAACATCCAGGTGACGAAAGATCAACTTTCGTCGGGTCTAAGCTGACGACGAAACACCATATATTTCGTCAGAAACCAACCGGCGAAACACCTTATGTTTCGTCAGAAACCAGCCGGCGAAATACCCATATGTTTCGTCGTGGTGAACCTGAACTCTAACAGTTCCCTGCAAACCCTAATCGCATACTAGCAGTTTCATCATCTATAATTAGCACAGAACCATACTCTATCCTAATCAATCATACAATGACATCCTCAAACATTCATCATTCACATGTAGTAATTCATTCATTTACATAACAGTTTATGCAACATATGTCAACAATTATATACATATATACATCCATAGTTCTACTAGCGTGCAACCCTAGTCACCCCTACAATTCATCATTACACGAAATCAGGGTATTAAGTCACTGAATGAAGACATGTCACTTACCTTGAGATGGAATGACTTGGTGATGTCTATGATTAGGTAACTTCGAATGAGAGAAGGGGGAAGGGCTTCCGTTAGTCGCTAAAGGAAAAGAGAGAAAAGAGTGGGGTTCTAGGGTTCCACAAATGAAGGTTCGCGTACAATATAAGGAAATCGTGACCGAGTAGCTGGGCTTCACTTGGGCCGAAGCCCATCTCGACGAATCATGACCTTGACGAAACATAGTGTTTCGTCGAGCTATGGTGGTGACGAAAGTCACTATAGGTGATGACGAAATATAGTTCTTTATTGGGTGAGGTTTGTGGAGGTTAAGTTTATAGCCAAAAGTAATTCTAAAGTTCCCAACACTAACCAAACAAAAACATCTTAACACAGTACCAAACATTAACACAGTAACACAGTATATCAATCATATATCAAACGTGCAAAATTTTACAATGCAACACAATTATGAAAACACTGGTGTGGAACAAGTAACTTGTCAAAGAAAGACCTTGAAAGTTCGGGTTGTCACAGTCGAACCTCTTAATCAGTCCCATCCCCCACAATGTCTGAAAACCCAACCGCGCCAGTGCTATGGACGGCAGTAACCGTGGGTCCTCCTCCGGTACAAGGCCCAATGAACAGGCAATGATAGTCACGTACGCGCTGCCATACAAAAATCCGCGCTCCTACCAGTGATGGGCGGAAGCGAAGTACCGGGCTAGACCGTGTGCTAGTGCGCACGGCCTCCTGTACAACAAGGATGCCTACGTGGCACCAATCAAGGGGTGGCGACAAGTGCCCCATGATCTCCACTTACCTGCTGATGGAAGAGAGATAACAAGGCCGACAACTAGGACACGTGGCTCCAATCATGGTGCGCCAGCACCGGAGATCTTCTAGAAGACACTGGTCGATACCAATGAGACAAGGAGGATATTCCCTGGTTGTCGCCTTCCGTCCCAAGGCCCATCAGCCCATCTCCTCTTACACCTCTCTGGCTATAAATAGAGACCTTCATGCACAGGTTAAACATTCTACACTCTCTTCTCTCACTCTTAACACACTTATTTCCTCAAAGCAGTTACTTATTCTCACGCCAGAGTCTGGTTAAGAGGGAAACCCCCATATTCCCCTCTTAACGAGCTAACGGTGTTGCTATTTTGCAGGAAGAACGAGTCAAATCGGAGCTCAGGAAAGTTTAAGAAGATTAACCTTCATGTTTGAAACATAAACCAAACTAATTAACCCCCGCAGCAAAACATTCAAGGAAGAATCAACAGACCTCCCCCCCCCAGAGAATACCAAGTGTGCATGACACGCGCGACACACGGTGGGAGACAGGCAGTTATTATGACCATCCGTCAAATGTGCAAAGAGGTCCAGTTCATAGCCGGCTCGGGCCGTGCAACGTGAACAACGAATGGGACGACATGGACCCGGATGATTATACTTGGCAAGAGGATGAAGGTTCCTCAGTTTTCAACCGTTTGCAGAAGAATCATGAGTCTTACAGACCAAAGCAGCGCATCGCATACAGCGAAGAAGCAGAACGAGACTTCAGCCTCGTCTATAGACCAGCTGAAGCTGCCGAACACTCGAAGTTCATTCCAAAGATCGCTCTAGCCTCGCTATCAAAAGAGAAATTGCCTCCAACAGTGGGTAAGTTCAATGGTCTCACTGACCCTGACGATCATGTTCGAGTATTTATAAGCGTTGGTGTTATGGGAGGATGGAACATGCCAATGTGGTGCCATCTGTTTATCCAAACTTTCACAGGGGCTGCTCGCGCCTGGTTCGACAGCCTTCCGCCTGGGAAAATCACGTCATGGGTCGACTTCAGAACTCAGTTTGTAAACCATTTTAGCCAGCAAAGACGTTATCAGCGCGATACGTCTGAAGTGAGAGACATCTGGCGCAGAGACAACGAGGTGTTAGAAGATTTTATCACTCGCTTCAACAAGGAGTGTTTGGAAATCGGTGATGTAAACGAACAGTTGATGCGCGCTACCTTCAAGAAAGCCATTCGATGTGATAGTCTAATCTGGACTATCACAGGAAAAGACAGTATGCCCAAAGAATGTGACAAACTCATGGCAGCCGCAAAGATAGTAGCGCAAACTGAAGAATCATTGGCTAGAACCAAAAGCTCTTACACCGAAGATCGTTTTTCCAAAGGAAGCTCGCGCTACAACAACAGGCGAAACAGAAACAGAAACCCTGGATGGAAAGCAAACCAGTCCAGCGGTTATGAAGAAAGGCCTCGCTTTAAAGAAGACGTGCGAGATACAATTGATCGCATCGGTTATCGAAAGACAGTCAGGAACAAAAATCGAGAAAAGCACTGGACTCCGCTCATTAAGACGCCAAAAGAGGTGCTCATGACAGAGAATCATGATTTCAAGGCTCCAAAGCCTATGACAAACAAGAAGGGGCAAGACCTGAACCTGTACTGGGATTTTCACAAAGATACAGGTCATCTGACGAATGATTGTATCAGTCTAAGGCAAGAAATCATGAAAGCGCTGAAAAGCGGAAAGTTAAGCCATCTGGTCAAGAATGTGCGCAAGGAGACGCGCCAGATTCAACGGAATGATGATGGAAACCAGAAGAAGGTTAGGCGCCTAGAAACACACATGGTCAATGGACCAAGGTACAGCACTAGAGACAAAGGCAAGTGCCCATTCGAACCAGCATGGCAAGAGCAACAAGTCATCTTTCTGGTAGTGCGCGGGGGACCACGCGCCCCGTTGTCATTACCGGCATCATAGGTCACTATGAAACAGAATTCATCTTCATCAATCCGGGAAGTACAGCTGATATCATTTACGAACAATGCTTCAATCAGTTTGATGATGAAGATAAAGCGCGCCTCGAGCCTGTTGATTATCCTCTATCGAGATTCTGCAATGAGATGGTTTTCCTACTAGGCCAGATCTGTTTCCCCGTCACGCTGTCTGACGGGAAACATTCAAGAACTACAAATGTCAACTTCATGGTGATGTCAATCAAATCAAGGCATGATGTTTTAATTGGGAGAGAAACCCAAGTAGCAATGAACATGGTAACCTCCACGCCCCACTCAGCCATTGGCTTCCCAACCGAGATGGGGGTGGCAATTATCTATGTAAAGAAAGAGGTGATGGCAGCAGAGGACGCGTGCCCAGTCAAAGCAGCAAAAATTTCAACAACCGAGCCAGAAAAATGGGTCTTGAATCGCAAGTACCCGGAACAGACGGTGACGATAGGCCACACAATCTCACCAAGTATTAGGACGCACCTCAACCCGGCTTACGCGGCCCGCGACCGAGGTCTGCCCAGCTCCTAAGTTTGCTGCAATGCTGTTTTCGGTCCCTGTCTTCATTTATGTGTCTACATATCTCATATGAATGACATAAATGGTCCCTATAGCTTTTATATCAGATGCCTTCAAGTTTAAAGAAAATTTTGAAGGTTGTCAAGAACAGTCCCTTATACTTTTTCTTGTTATATAACTTTTGAACTTTACTATAATGGCACAATATTTTCAAATTTACTATGCCATGATAATACGAGGTACCAAGACTTCTAGAATCATTCTTGGGCAACTGAAAGTTCGACCGAGCATAGCGAAGTCTTCGGTTTAATCAAAAGGCCTCTCAAAGGCGTAGTTTCGCAAGTCGTCGCTTTTAGACCCTTAATCGCATAAGGTAGCGCGAAATGTAGTTTAATGATATCCAAGCCTTCTGCGGCTCATAATGAGTATCCCCGAGCATATTCTTAAATATTACAACGCTCCCATTCGCTTAAATGGTCACCCAAAGGCGTAGATTTAATAGTTGACGCTTTTGGTCCCTCTAATGCGCAAACTTGCGCGTATCATCGTTTAATAGCATCGAAGCCTTATCTAATCCATATTAGGCATTCTAGAGAGTATTACTAAACATCACGATACATCGGTTTCATAAAAAGGTCATTCAGAGGTATAATTAGACATATTGACACTTTTAGTCCCTCTAACTTGCAAAGTTGCGCGTAACTTCACTTATAGGCATAAAAGCCCTTAATGGCCAATATAAGGCATTCCCGAGAATATAATCAATTATCATGAAGCTCTCGGTTTGTTAAAAGGTCACTCAGAGGTAAGAATTAACATGTTGACGCTTTTAACCCTTTAATGCGCAAACTTTTAATTAATTATGCAAACGGCTACTCTTGATCAACAAGTAGCTCATTTGTGAATATGATTGTCGTGTAACTTTATTCAGAGGCTTATATTAAGCATGTTAACATTCCCAGTCCTTTTGTAATCAAAGTTTTTGATTTTTCGCTAAATTAGTCCCTCAAATTCAACGTTTGACTTTATTAGGGTTTAGTACACGTGTCGATATATCATTGGACGTGTTTTTATGAGGTGTTACATCCTCACCCCCTTAAAAGAAATCTCGACCCCGAGATTTTCTAAAAAGATAGGAGTTCTTTTGCTACAAAGTGAATATGACCTCTCGTGTACATTCGGGATCCCAACGGTATCCCATTTGACCTTTACCATTGGTATATGCTATCTTTTGGAGCTTTTAATCCTGTCGATCCTCAATCGATACTAGTTTCTCAACAACCCAAGGGTTTTCATTACTCTACACATCATAATGCTATTGATTTAATGGCTAGACATATCCCTAGATCACTAGTGTTGAGCACCTTATGATTACCATCCAGCTTCTTAGGTAAGTTTCAACTTACTGGCTAACGATCTTAACATACTCGGCTTTTCTCGAATGGTTCAATATATATATCCAGAGCTTAACTATCCCGTTAATCTTAAAATTCAACACCCCTTCTAGGGTGATACTTTCAGTTGAATCTTATTCCTTATTGAGAACTTAAGGGGTTTGCGACTTCCATTAATCATTGATATTCCGCCGATTACTGGCAGCTTCCAGATGATCATAAATCTGTATATTCTTATCCATTGTCTTCAGGGTAGCTTCAGATTTTGATAATTGGACTTACCAATCTTTTATCCATCAAACGGACGTTCGACAACCCATTTATACAAGGTCTCCAAGGAGCAGTCTTGATACTTAAATAACAACTATTAGTTATAGAAAAGCTTTTTTTTAGGTGAGATGGTTATTCCAACCACTACTTAAACCAATCTCAAGGAATAGCTAACCTCACAGTTAGTCGAACAATTCGATGATCCTGGGCAGTTGATGGCGATTCTTAATTGTTGCCTAAATAGGGTTGTGCTAATCAATGCATAGCAGAAAGAACCTTCTTTCTTAATTAATAATACCGGAGCTTCCAGAATTTTTGATTTAGGCTTTTATGAAATCCTCTCTAAAAGCTTTTCTGATTGACCCTTAGTTATTCCATTCCGTTGGTACTAACCGACATGGGGCTTTCCAATAGATGCAACTCTAATTGGTATTAATCTTAACTCTACTTGTCTCAGAAGGTAAACAGGTAGCTCCTTAAGGAAGAAAAATCAAGACACATCGAGATTACAGAGATATTCTAAATATCAAACTTTGGTTCATCTATCTTTGCCAGTGTCGGATAAATGGCACATTTCCTTTACGAAGCATGGATACCCTAATTAGGGACATTTACATGGACATTTCTATTCTGGATATCTTCTTTGAATACCATTAGTTGACTTTAGTACAATATGACCATTGGGATATCTCAGTGGTTCCATGCATTAAACCTCCATACTAATCAGGCATGGAAGCAATCTATGGAACATATTAAGATACACCAATCCTCATATGGCGCTTTTATCATACATTCTGGTATTCACAGTTGATAGGAATCAATGAGATAATAAAATAAAATCACATATATTGACGTACACCATTTGGAGAAAGAGTACTCTAGAATTTTTACGAATGAAGATTCTTGACAGGAAAAGAAGAAATGGTTCCTATGATTTCACCTGTAAGTTTTACCTTACACTTAATATCTGGGGTTCTTATAGGAAAATTCTAAAAGTTTGCTAAGCTTATGGTCTTATGAGAGACTTAGTAGCACCTAAATCCAAACGTAACTCTTAGCAATAAAATCACAATAAGGGATTTATCTGGTGTCATTATTAATGTGAACTGCCTCTAACATTCATCAGGAGGGTTTAGGCGCCTCCATTCTTAATCCTTCTATACTTAGCTTGTAAAATCTTTGACAATTTTAGGGCAGTCTCAGCTTTGACTGGTTTATATCTTAATCTATATAACGTGAGTAGCTGAGATAGATCCATAATGGATTTATAAGAAGCAGGCTTTGAAACCTTAATGTGGCCTCTTACTACCGATGTTAAACCACTAATAATTATTGCATTAAGCTTAGATTTGGTTAACCGTTTAGGGCACTATCTCAGATAATAAACTAAAGTCTGTAACATTCTGTCGACAGTCTAGATCCTTCATGGTTGGAGTCAGAAAATTCTTATTCCACCTTTTCCATTCCGTGTTGCAGTCAATTGGTTTTTCTGATTAGTCCATGAACTTGGACCATCCCAAATTGTGTAAGAGTATTCTTCCCGTAACTTCATTAAAGTCTTCCCCCAATTAAGGGCACTGCCCTTGAACGACTGTGATATATATCTCACAATGTCTTTCTCAGCACAACCGCTGATATCCATAATGGTTTCCATTTCACCCAACAATTTTACGAAATCAATGGCTCCCTATTTCGCCATTGAAGTCTCTTGACTTGCAAGAGACAAAGTACTTTTAAGTACATCCTTTAGAGGAATGGGGCTCCTCACTATATGTCATCTTATTTGGTTTGTCCTTCGCATTCGAAGTGTGATCTAAACTCTTCTCATGAGCAGGGAAATATGATTTGGAGCAAGTAGCATTCAGCTGTTCAAACCTTTTCATGACCTTTCTCATAGCCTTTCTAACAGCTGCGTTAATCACCGCTTGGAGATTAACCCCATTAACCTTGAGGTTCACATTTGTTGCATCAGTAGTATTTGTCACATCATCAATATCGCGACTGTTATTTGTCTTATTCAAATTTGCCATACTTGAAGCTTGGCACTAAACACCAAAATTAAACAATTGTTTAATTGTATTACTATAGCGAGTCATCGTCCTGACGACCAACATACATTAGCCGTGGTATCCTTAAACCGTACCGGCTAATAGGGTATGAACATTCCTAATGAATGTCATTTGTATGCACATCAATCACATTCAGCCTAGGTCACAAAAGGACCATCTATGGCCTTTAGAGTTTGGATCGAGTCCATTTCTTTTGGACAGGGGATCACAATGTCACAACTGTCTTTCCTATACTGACGATTTTTGATGGCTCGAAGGCTTGCCACGGTGACTTTTACATATGAAATATGAGTCCGTCAGGAAGGACTTAATAATCATATGGCACGAAGGCCTAGTCGCAAAGGACAATATAAGATATGGCAAAAGCCTGTCACGGAGGACATTAATTTATGAGCTGCAGTCTTAATAGATCAGGGGCTTTAAGATTTGAACCTAGTTCTTCACCGTTGAACAGGGAGTCATAGACTACAACTGTCATCGTCTTAAAATACGATTCATTTTGGCACATAGGCAAATGATAGGACATCACTAATGGATGTTTACATATATACACATGTATATATATATATTCAATTATTGAAATCGAGTATTTAGTCATGATCTTCTCGATCTTATAGACTATAAGGCTTGGGCATTGCCCATCACCTTTTGACGTTGAACCATAACGGCCACTCTTGACAATGTTAATAACGGACAGTATAGTATATAACCTGTAGGCGACATAAATCCTACTAGTGATTCGGGATAACGCCACGAAGGGTAGTACAATAAACACACTTATATATAGGAAGTACCAGCGGCGTATCCACCATGTGTTTATTGTATTACTCTAGTTCCGTTATCTAAATCACCGAAAATTCATGCATAAATCATAACTATCGAGTCTTAAGGTACTTCTTAATAATCTTATTATGAAGTAAGGAAAGCCTAAGCCTGTACTTCAAATATCCTATAAAATAATACGATAATCGTATCGGTTGATATTAGTCATGATCGCATTGATCATATAGACTATTATGCTTGGACATAGTCCAATATCTTTAGACAGGGGGTCATAGACCACAACTGTCGTTGTCTTTAATGGACAACAAGTTTAGCCCGTAGGCACTTCATCACTAACGGATGTTTATATTTTGATCATCACATTGATGATACTTGCCATGATCAAATTTGACCATATAGGCTTTTAAGGCTTGGACATAGTCCAAATACCTTGACGGCTGGTGTGGTCTCTCAAGTCACACTGCCAGGAGTGTTAACATGTTCTCAGATGTTAACAAGAAGTAATTTGTCTTCATGGTTACACAATATTACCATGATCGAATTGATCATATGGGTTTAGAGGCTTGAACATAGTTCACCACCTCCGGATAGAAGGATTATCTCCCTTAACTATCATGGTAGAAGGAATAATTATCCTTAACTACCGAAGGTTTTGGCCAATTTATGTGGACTTGCCACTTGGCAGTGGTAAACCATTAAGAAGATCTTTTGAATTTATTTAGAAGATCGATAAATTTCGAATCAATTCATACTAATGGATGATAAAGGACGATATGAGTACCTATATAAAATTTTTCAAAACTTTCAATAAATCATTAAGAAATTACCATAGTACCTAAAACATGACTTTTAGTATCATACTTGTCCATAGAGGACCTTAAAAGGAAATTATATGTCCGTATAGGGACTATAAAAATATCACAAGTCCATATAGGGACTATATTAAAAAAGACTGCCCATGAAAGGACTATAACGAAAAGTCATATCTACAAAGAGGTTATAATGAAATATCATGTCCACTAAAGGACTTATAATGAAATCTCTTGCTCACAAAAGGACTATTTAGAAATAACATATCCCCATAGGGATTTAATGAAATAATACGTCCATAAAAGGACTTAAAACAAAAGATAAGTTCATTAGAGAATTATAATAAACAAACGTCCACGTATGGACTACACAGGAAGATAAGTCCTTATTGGGACTTTGAGGAAATACCAGTCCACGCAGGGACTGAAATGAAAATATAAGTCCATATAAGGACTATAAGATATGTCAATATAGGGACTTTCGTGAAATGATATGTCCTCGGAAGGACTATAGTGAATTATTATGTCCACCAAGGGACTCTAATGAAATAATATGTTAAGAAAAAGATTTTTAATGAAAAGATATGTCTGTGAAAAGACTATTTTTAAGTATGATGTCCTCGAAGGGACTATTATTGAATATAATGTCCTTGAAAATAATATATTGAAATATAATGTCCTCAAAGGGATTTTTAATAGATAGACGTATATTTTTTATGGAGTTTTATCGAAAGAGGTAAGTCTACAAGGACTATGATGTAATAATATGTCCACAAATGACTACAATAATCAAACGCCCAAACAGGGACTTAAATAACAAGAAGTATGATGGAAGGAGGGTCTTCTAATGTCTTCCTTTCTTTATTCTGATTGTTTCTTCATCTTTATTTATCGTATGCGGTAGCGACTCTGAAGATCTTAGTGAATAAGTAATACTTCAATTCAGGATCCGTTGCAAGAGTAGAATCCAAGGATTCAATGATTGAAGGAATGACATGGATCACGGATTAGGTTTTGACTAGTATAGTCTAAGTTTGAAATTTGAAAACTCGAAGGTAAGAAATAGGGTTTAATAACATCCACATGTATCATCTTCAATATGGGAGCCTCAGGGACCTTCGGGTATGGGTTCCGTAGTCTGGATAAAGGTTTAAACAAATTTGGTTTTGGGAAAAGGTCCATAGAGGTCTTTCCTCCAACTGGTTGCACGCTTATCCTAGCCGCGGTACGAAGCTTGCCATTTCTAGGCTTCGGACGTGGTGAATTTCCATTAACGGCTTCTCTACTTGGCGACAGTAATCAATCGCATAAAATCGAAAACAATATTTACTTAATAGGGATGAGAACATTCCTATGTTAAGTCTAGACTCGGAAGGTCTAAGGAATGTACTACTGTGTCATTTGAGATTAAACACTAAAGACTAGTGTTTAATTCACTCAAACGTTGGCTTTGATACCAACCTGACACACCCCGATATTTCCATGTATTACCGATGGGCCCGGTGGGGAGTATCGTGACGTAGTTGATATCATCATAGTCAAATAATCACAGTTCAATGCACAGCGGAAGTCTAAAGTAAAATTATTACAAACCGAATCGAAAGTAACATAAGTATTACGAACGGAAAGTAAAAGGATCTACAGGCGGATCATAATAAAGGAAAGTATTGTTCATCAGATTTTAAAGTGATAAAGCTTGCATAATTCTTTATTTAATTCACTCAGGAGTAGCCAGCCTATTCCGCCTAGTACCTGCACTTAACCTTTTGGAAAATACGTCAGTTTACACTGGTAAATACAATTAACCGACTCTTTTTGAAAAGTGTTTACAAAAATTGATTTAAATGCACAAGGCACAAATATTCTTTTATAACTTCGGATAATTATTTAAAAATAATATTGTAAAAGAATTATATGTTTATTATACGTTCAGTAGCCCGGGTTGAATAGCTGGTTAAAGATTAATAGACACACCACATAATATAACCCACGGCGAGTTATTCTCGAACAGGCGGGCATATTATTTTACATACGCACCGGCAGGTGTATGCCTACACCCCGTGCTTAAGTCGTGGCCATTTCAATGAATGAGCCGAGGATATCCAGGACATGGTCATTAACCCCCCAAAGGCTTAAAACAAACAAAACATAATAAACGGGTTATCTCAATGATTTAACCTTCATATGATTAAAAATTCAATACCCGACCAAGCGGTATTTTATATACCCGTATAAGGGAAAATAAGTTAAAAGTATTTACCTGAGTAAAAATACAATTTTATCTCAGCCGTATACAATCAGCAAGTGCAAATATCTTTTACTGGGCTCCTAAATCTGGAACGAAGGTTTTAATAACCTATTAGATTCCTAACGGGTCTCGCTTAAGTTTAAACTTAGATCGGTTAAAGATATACGGTTCAAAACGCAAGATTAAGCGAAGACCGGATTGGAATGTGATTTAGACCCGACAAGTATGAAGACTTGTATAATATGCGTAAACTAAACACATTCTGGATTTTGAGGTAAAAATGATAAGGTTTGACCCGTTTCGGTCAATTTATGCAAACTAGTCACATAAACCGTACCGAACGCGAAAAATGCATAACGGGTAACCAAATGAGTCATGTACAGGTTCCCTAAGTTAATATGCTTAAAATGTGTTATGATATCAGTAGGATACCTTCCATTATGCCCAAAACGGATTTAAAACCAATTTATGCCCCGTAGGGGTATTTTGGTCATTTTTAAGATTATAAAAGAGATTAAATATTAATCTGAGGTTCTGGTCTAAAATGATCAGTAAAAATATTTATTTTTGTAAGTCATATCAGTAGGGTATTGCATATATGTGAAATTTATCATTTATAACCAAACTATGCACCGTAGGGGCATTTTGGTCATTTCACATAAGCTTTAAAGGTCAAATTTGGAAATCTGAGTTCAAAACTTTTACTTACTTGTTAAAGTATAAAAATTTACTTAAAACATCAGTAGGTATTAAGTCTTATGTGTCAAAAATAGTTTTAACCCATACTATGCGTTTAAAATGCGTAAAAAGTCGGTTTTAGGCGATTTTCAGGTTATATAAGGAAAGCTGAGATTTTTATTAGTCCAGAAGGCTTAAAATATTTTATTTAACATATAAAATCAGTAGAAAAAGGTTTGGAATCAAAATGTTATGTAAAACTCATTTTATTAGCAAAAAGGGTATAACCGACAATTACCGAATCAAAGCAAGAACCCTATGCTATGATTAGTTTAAAAATTAATAAAAATCTTCAAAAATCCCAAAATATTATATTACATCAGTGGGTAAAAATTTTGGTGTCGAAATTTGGGTTTAAGTAGGCTTTATGCTAAAAATGTCATTTAATTAATAAAAAGCTTTCAAATTACGATATTGAGAAACTCTTAATTTAGACCACAAACTGATGTCAAATTTTTAGGACATGTTTACAAATCAGTAATAAAGGTTTTTGTCCTCTCACATTTTCAAAAATCTCGTTTTAATGTCAAAAGGGCATAATGGTCAATATTTAAGCAATTAACGGAAACATGCAATGAACTAGGATTTCTAAGGAACCAAGTTGTATAACCTCAGAGGGTTATACTAACCTATATTATGGTCCTAAAGGAATCCTAAGGCATATCTAAACTAAGATAAATCGGGTCAAAACTGAAAGTCAAAGCAAAAGTCAACTTTTACGACTTTTGGTTGCGAACCGAGCCTAAACTCAGAATTGTCGGGTTGAACATGCCTAGACATGTTCATTTAATATTTACCAAGTTATTAAAGTGACAAAACTAATTTTATTGCCTTTACATCATTGGTTATGAATTTTATTTAAAAACCGATTCGTTTGACTTTTATTTTAATTACTTTGACCTAACATTTAACTAAGCAAGCGTGATAATTAGGAGGTGCCCTTTTGAGGGTTTAATACCTACCTAATTACGATCACGTAGCCATGTTCGTTGCGAACGATGGCTCCACCATTTAAAAGTTAAAGGGTTTATCACAAACGCTTGACTTTTCGGCTTTTAGGCCAAATAATATTAACTAGTTACGAAAGGACACTTACAAAGGGTCCAATGGACTGAAATCAACTCAGAGGAGGTTCCATAATACTCAGGATCCTCTTGAATTTGAGAGAGAGCCAGATTTCAAGAATGATATGCAAGTGAAATGAAGAAATCTTGGCCTATTTATAGATTTTGGAAGGCTCATGGATAATCAACAAGTGTTGGGGGAGGATAACCAGATCATAACAAGTGTAATACCATCTTTAAAATCAGTTGGCAATCCCTAGAGTCGAGATATGAGCACATGTGTTTGCTTAATAATGGAATACAACAAGAAACAATTAAAAAAAAAAAGAAAGCTGCAGATCCAGTCGCTGGCAGCCCACGTAGGCCTCAGGCCCGGCTTACGCGGCCCGCGACCGAGGTCTGCCCAGCTCCTAAGTTTGCTGCAATGTTGTTTTCGGTCCCTGTCTTCATTTATGTGTCTACATATCTCATATGAATGACATAAATGGTCCCTATAGCTTTTATATAAGATGCCTTCAAGTTTAAAGACATGTTTGAAGGTTGTCAAGAACAGTCCCTTATACTTTTTTTTGTTATATAACTTTTGAACTTTACTATAACGGCACAATATTTTCTAATTTACTATGCCATGATAATACGAGGTACCAAGACTTCTAGAATCATTCTTGGGCATCCGGAAGTTTGACCGAGCATAGCGAAGTCTTCGGTTTAATCAAAAGACCTCTCAAAGGCGTAGTTTCGCAAGTCGTCGCTTTTAGTCCCTTAATCGCATAAGGTAGCGCGAAATGTAGTTTATTAATATCCAAGCCTCCCGTGGCTCATAATGAGTATTCCCGAGCATATTCTTAAATATTACAACGCTCCCATTCGCTTAAATGGTCACCCAAAGGCGTAGATTTAATAGTTGACGCTTTTGGTCCCTCTAATGAGCAAACTTGCGCATATCATCGTTTAAAAGCATCGAAGCCTTATCTAATCCATATTAGGCATTCTCGAGAGTATTACTAAACATCACGATACATCGGGTTCGTAAAAGGGTCATTCAGAGGTATAATTAGACATATTGACACTTTAAGTCCCTCTAACTTGTAAAGTTGCGCGTAACATCACTTATAGGCATAAAAGCCCTTAATGGCCAATATTAGGCATTCCCGAGAGTATAATCAATTATCATGAAGCTCTCGGTTTGTTAAAAGGTCACTCAGAGGTAAGAATTAACATGTTGACGCTTTTAATCCTTTAATGCGCAAACTTTTAATTAATTATGCAAACGGCTACTCTCGATCAACAAGTAGCTCATTTGTGAATATGATAACCGTGTAACATTATTCAGAGGCTTATATTAAGCATGTTAACATTCCCAGTCCTTCTGTAATCAAAGTTTTTGATTTTTCGTTAAATTAGTCCCTCAAATTCAACGTTTGACTTTATTAGGGTTTAGTACACGTGTCGATATATCATTGGACGTGTTTTTACGAGGTGTTACACTTCAAGAAGTAATCCTCCCTGAGAACAAGGCAGAGGCTAGAAAGATACAAAACAAAGCACTGTTCTATGAGATGAATGGAGGAATCCTGTATAGAAGATCCTTCTTAGGGCCACTACTGCGTTGTGTGGACCCTAAAGATACAAGTTACCTGATCAGGGAGATTCATGAAGGCATCTGCGGCATTCATGCGGGCACGTGCATGGTCGTAGCAAAGATAATGAATGCTGGTTACTATTGGCCTGGGATGCATGTTGACTTTCTGAAGGAGTTGCGCAAATGCGACTCCTGTCAAAGGCACGCTCCAAAAACCCTGCGCCCGAAGAATGATCTCATCCCTGTGTCGGCCTTTTCAGCAGTGGTGGATTGATATGGTGGGACCTTTCCCTGAAGCTCCTAGAGCAGTGAACTTCATAATTGTTGTCGTTGATTATTTCACTAAATGGGTGGTGGCTAAAGCCCTCGCTTCAACTTCTGCAATGATGGTGCGCAAATTCATATGGGAACACATCATTTGCAGATTTGGTCTCCCGCTCAAGATCGTAACCGCTAATGGCACCAATTTTGCTTCTGAAAACCTTCAAGAATGGATGAAAAAGCTGAATATCGAGCACACTTTCTCTTCCGTTGCGCACCCTCAGGGAAACGGTCAAGTAGAAAGTGTCAACAAAAGTATCGTCGAAATGATAAAGGCCCGCCTGGGCACCAAGAGAAGAGGCTTGGTAGATGAGCTCCCTAGCATCATGTGGGCTTATCGAACCATGCCAAAAACAAGCACTGGCGAAACCCCTTTTAGCCTGGTCTACGGCTCAGAGGCAGTCATCCCAGCTGAGATAGGCCTCCCCTCGCTGATCTTATCAACAGTCAACAAAATTGATAACGAGGTGGAGCGCTGCCTAGACTTGGACCTGCTTGAGGAGAGGCTCAAAATAATGCGAATCAAATAGGCCAAGTATAAGACGCAGTTGGAGAGGTACTACAATGCAAGAGTGCGCATTTGTACTTACACTCTAGGTGAATACGTTTTCAGAGACAACGAAGCCTTCAATGCTGAATGCCCCGGGAAACTAGCACCTTAGTGGGAAGGCCCATACTTGATACATGAGGTGCTAGGAAAAGGGGCATACAAGCTGCGCACCCTGGATGGACACATCATCCCGCGCACATGGAATGCGCAGCAACTGCGCAAGTGTTACATGTGAACACCCTTGGCCATGCGCCTTTTCACTTAAGTTATGTTGGCCATACGCCTTTTATCTATTTATGTTGGCCACACGCCTCTTTAATTAACTATGTTGGCTATACGCCCTATTTCTTCTATTTCGATTATGTATGTTGGCCTCGCGCCTGTTTCTAAGCTACTTAATGCAAGCATTGCCTATGCCTTGTTATTTATCATCATAACTCTACGTTACAAATGCATGTTAAACTTTTGATTAGCACGAAAACACTTCAGTAAATTACGAGCTCTTGGGTTATGCCTCCAAGGTCTTCCGCGAGCACAGCGCGAGACCGGGCAGTAACACTTATACACGAGCTACACTTACATTTATTCGCGCAAACTTAAACAAAGTTTCAAACAACATGCCAATAATTGTAACTTAACAAAATAAGTAGCAAACGTCATAAGTTCTATTCAAAAAGCGCAACCGAGCAAAGGATTACATTAAATTGAAAATAGAAATTACAAGGCAGCAGCCTACAAACACTATCTATTCATAGCCATCACCATCACCATCTCCATCGCCATCTCCACCAGCTGCCTCTTCCTCATCTGATAACTCCACAGTCTCTGGAGGGTCAAGGATAGACTTTAGCCGCGCGCACCAGTCATCGTGCTTCAGCGCATCGGTGACCAACTCCATGACAGGCAGTGAAAGATGGTCATAAACTTCTTCAGCGCGGGCTAGCGCATCATCAGCCTGATCTGTCACCGAGCAATGGCTGGTATCAAACTCTTGACCAAAGGCTTCTTCAACATGATGACCACACTCTAGATAACCTCCGCGATGCCCAACTGCACGTGAGGCATCTATGAGCGCGGCAACAGCCGTATCCATCTCAGAAGCGTTCAAAATTAAGTTAGCAATCTACAAAAAAGGCAACAGATCAGAACAAAGCAACAATAAATAAAGACTAAGAGAGGAGACACTCACTGTAGCTACTCCTCTAGTACGCATCCATTCAGATTCAGATACTAGCGTGTCCACAATTGACTGAGCCTCGTCGTAATTGTTTTGGGCTAGGTTAAGGGCAGAGGTGCTAATATCTCGCGCCTCGTTGGCCCTCTGTTTGGCCTCCTCAGCGGTAGCAGCCTTCACCCTCTCAGCCTCAAGATCAATCTCCAATGATTCATTCTTGTCAATAGCCTCATGCAATCGACGCTTTAACTCCGCATTCTCAACATCTTTGGCCGCTAAGTCCCTATCCTTGCTCGCCACCTGCACCTTCAACTCGGCCTACAAAGGATGAAATAACGACTTAGTAATATTTTGACAAGTACAAAACAACATAAAAAGGAAAGAGTTAAAGTTTGTTGAACCTCAACGCGCCCTTTGTCCGCTTCGGCGTCCTCAACCTTTCCTTTTAATGTGGCATTCTGAGCCTCAAGGTCGGTAATCTTAGAGCGAGCAGCATACATGCACTGATTATCTTTATTGCATACTTCTTTCCATTCAGCCTGCTCCTTCAACAAGAGCGCCTCAGCAGCACGCAGTTTGCTCTTTAGGCCCTCACGGCCCCACTCTTCAGATTTTTTCTCCGCATCAAAGGCGGCTTTATCCTTAGTAAATGCACTCTTCATCTTCTCAAAGTCCTGAACCTGCTTCAGCAAGTGCTCACGGTACTTCTCCCAGTCCGTCCGTTCTCTAACCATGGTGTGCCTCTCACGCACGATTTGGTAGTTAGTAGCACGGGTGTTGGCTTCCCCAACAATGTAAGCGCGGTACAACCCATCATGGGTTCGTGCTCTCTGCCTGATAACATCACCAGGAGGAAAAGAGTTCAAGTACCAGTCACGACAAGGAGCAAACTCCATGAACGTGTCCTTCTGCTTTAAGCCCCAAACAGGCTGATGGGGAGCATTGCCGCGAGCCTCCTCAGTGTATGTCTTATAATAAATATATCCTAAGGTATCCTTAGGACCTATTGGAGCTTGTGGCATCGAGCTTTGGCCCCCCGCACCAGCCTGACCAGCCGCGAAAGCACCTGCGGCGCTACCGGAACCTCTAACACCCGCGCCACCCGCAGCAGTAGTAGCGTGCTTATGCCCCATCTACTCGGGAACGGTAGCAGCTGATCCCCCAGTAGTTGATGTAACTCGCTTAGTTTGAAGGGGGAATCAGGCTGCGCAAGTTCGGTTGGCTTAACAACCTCAGGCCCTTTTCCCCAAGTAGCTTCCTTCTCCTTTTCATGAAGGGGGTGGTCAAGCCCCATAATGCGCGCGACCTCCGGACCCTGCGTTTTCTCCTGCGCAGTAGTAGCAGCGGTCTCGGTCTCTTTTGATTTGTCGCCCACAGGCTTCTCAACCACCTTCTCTGTCTCCTCCTTTTCTTTCTCTTTTTCCTTCTCTTTTTCTTTCTCCTTCTCAACAACCTTCTCAACCTCCGGTTCAACAGTTCTGAGAGGCTTGATTATAAATTTGGTTTTCTTTGGCACTGGTTCTTTGGGATCCTTCAGCTCAACACCCTTAGTTTTCTCAGGGGTCTTCTTCTGGGCCTCTGCAGAAACTAAATGTCAAAAAGAGATGTTACTAAAGTAAACACATGTATTAACATCATAACACTAACCTGGAGAGAACTTGTAAAGGGAGCGCAGCTTGCCCTGTTTCCCTATCACAGGGACTCCCCCAGCCTTCTGCGCTGCTTTAATCTCAGCAGCAGCTTCCTCCCTGCTTCTCTTCCCGCTCACCAACTTGGCAGCAGGTTCTTCCTCATGCTCTTCTTCTCCCTCCTATTCATCCAGCGCGATCGAAGAGGGAGTAGCACCAGCATCAGGATTCCTTGACCCCGCGCTCCCAGAGCTTTTTGAGCCAGCAGCGCTGGTTTTCTTCTCACCTATACGGGACAAACCCTCAAGTGAATCACTCGCAATAATGTAATCTTCTAGGTTACTTTGCCGAAATCGAAGAGTACCTTTATCAGAGGCACTAACAGTCGCGCGGCTACTCCCGCCCTTCTTGCTGGTCGGTTCGACATCGATGGTTATCACCTTCTTCTTCTTCTTGCTTGGTTTCTTCTTCTTCTTCTTCTCTTCAGGATCTATGCCAAGGTCGCGCAACACACCTGCAAAGATGTTAGACCAGGAACTTAGCTCCCCATTTGATGACCCTACAGACTCCTCGCTGGAAAGATAAAGAATCTCTTTCCCAGCGGAAGTCACAGCACGCAAGGGCCTGGGGTTGGGTAGATGCGCACCTTCGGTTGCAGCGGGAGGATTGGCAAAGGCTCCAGCAGGGGGATAAAGAAAGTGTCCTTTGATCCGCTCGTACCAATAAGGCTCCCCTGATTCTAGCGGGCGCACACCCATAGATCCACCAAATGTGGGGAAAGCAGCTTGATAAAGGTGCGCCTCTGCGATCAAATTCAGCAGTTAAGCGCAGGTAAATAACAAAGGAAGATAAAAGCAAAGAAACAACATACCTCTATCCTGAAACTTCAGAATGGGTATTTCGTTGCTGGTTTCCGGCCACTTGTCACTCATTTGCACCGCAACCAAGACATTTTCACAAAAAATCCGATTTGGTGTTGCAGTTAACTTCAAGTACCAGTCGGCTCCCTTGGGAATTGGCAGTTCCTCCTTCTTAATCGTATCCGGCTCTCAGAAGATCATCGCGATCGGTATGACTTCTTATCTGATGAAGAAGAACTTCATCTTCCAGTCATGGAAACTCTTGGGAGGATTTAGAAGAATCTTTTTGGAAGAACCCCGGTTGCCATAGGAATAAAACTCTATGTTCCTAATCAACTGGTAAAACGCCCTGAACTTCTCGACGGTAGGTTCTATCCCGTGAGATCGGCATAGGAACTCGAAGTGTCTCACCCTCACCATGCCGGGTGGACTCATTTGAGATATATGAAAACCATAATAATGCAATATATGTGCCATGAACTCCGTCGCCGACAACCGGAAATTCCCTTGGAGGAAAAAGTCTTCAAAAAGGGTAATATACCCCGGTGGTGCGTCGGCGGCAGTCTGCCCTTGCCGGGGATACTGAGTATTCCATTCCGGTGGGAACCGAAATCCTCTAGTTATCTGCTCAAATAACCCCTGGTCCCATTTGAGGACAGGGAGGGGACCTTCAAGTTGAGTCTCTTCTCCAGCCATGTATATAAAGAAAATGAGAACAGGATGAAGATCTTCGAACTTCTTGGAAAAACTTGAAGATCTGCTAGTGAAACCGTCGAAGATTTGAAGAAGTTTTGAAAACTCGAGAGAGAAAAGAGAAAGCAGAAGAAAGGGTTGTGCAACTCTCTCTCCTCTCGTCAACTATTTATACTCATCGCATTTAATGCGATGTGTAAACGTGCCAGATTCACCGCACGCGTAACCAATCAGCAGCCGCCACGTAAGGCGGGATTCTCGGAGTGACGGTTACCACGCGCGTGTGGGCCTCACTCGCCTGACAGAAATCCGAACCGCCAGTGATAGCATGAGGATGGCTGTGTCAGCAGTCAACTCAAACGTCGCCATCAACGACATTTCGCACCAACCTGCCATAATTCAAAATTCGAGGTTTTTCCCGCTCAAAGTTACTACAAACTTCATGCAGAAGTTACCAAGGCCGCGCAACATTCATGATTACTCAATGAACATGCGCGCTTACACTAAAAAGAAAAAACTACCAACAGGCAAATCTGGTAGCCGCACCGTAGTAAGTGACAAACACTTACATGTGCGCCGCCTGCCAAGAGCCAGCAAGCATTTTTCAAAGCTAACACTTTCTTTTTTCTAAGTCCAGAGCTCCAACCATTTTACTACGCGCATGGAGCAGCACTGGACTGGGGGGACTTGAAGAGGTATGGTCCCAAAAAGGCGCGCAGACCATTTTAGGTCACGCGCTGGACCATACTCCTTACTCAGCAAGCTGATCAATCTTAGACCCGCGCGGGCTGCTCAAGCAGAGCCTGACCTCGCGCGAGTTCCAAACAAGAGGTAACATCAGTTTCTACACTTAGTGTTCTGAATAAGAGCCTTCAGCCCCTACAACCCTGCGCGGGCTAGTTACGTGCTCAACAAGGGTCGCGCAGTAGTTAAGAGCGTAAGGCCACTTCAGATAGTACAAAAGGTACAAGTGGCAGAAGAATGAGCCAATCAGCGTCCACCAGGATGTGCTCTATCGTGCTCCACAATCGACTGACGTGCAGGAGACAGAGAGTACACAAGGACGCCTATGTGGCACCAATCAGGGGGCAGCGAAAACTGCCCCATGATCTCCACTTACCTGCTGATGGTAGAGAGACAACAAGGCCGACAACTAGGACACATGCCTCCAATCATGGTGCGCCAGCACCGGAGATCTTCTAGAAGACACTAACGGTCGATACCAATGAGACAAGGAGGATATTCCCTGGTTGTCGCCTTCCGGCCTAAGGCCCATCAGCCCATCTCCTCTTACACCTCTCCGGCTATAAATAGAGACCTTCATGCACAGGTTAAACATTCTACACTCTCTTCTCTCACTCTTAACACACTTATTTCCTCAAAGCAGTTACTTATTCTCACGCCGGAGTCTGGTTAAGAGGGAAACCCCCATATTCCCCTCTTAACGAGCTAACGGTGTTGCTGTTTTGCAGGAAGAACAAGTCAAATCGGAGCTCAAGAAAGTTTAAGAAGATTAACCTTCATGTTTGAAACATAAACCAAACTAATTAACCCTAAAATTAGTTACGTGTTTCTTCAGCTATCTTGCGGATAAACTTGAATTTCTCGGCGCAAGCAGACAACCCGTATGGCATTGTGTAGTTTTCGTTCGTGTGAGGGTTGTACGCGATTGGAGGTGATGGCTTGTAAACTACACGGCTGCTTTGAACTCTTGGGGTGTGGGTATCCCCTTCGTAGTAAGTAGGATCCACCTTGTCTGTGTGTGTGTCCCAGTCTTTATCTCTCAAGAATCCGACGAAAGTGTTGGATTTAACCTGGGAAATGTGATGTAGTTTTGATCTAAGTTGTTTGGAGATGTAAATGTTCTAGTGTATGTTTGCTGTAACCATCCGATTAACACTATGTTGATTGGAGTTTTTGAATAAAATTTCTTTGTTGGCTTTTAAAAAAACCGAAATTACAAAAGTGGAGGCATTTTGGTACCAATAAGCATTGTATGCATGTCTGAATGAATCCTCAAAAACATAAACGTATGCGCTCAACTCAACTGAAACTCATTCTATATTTCAAAAGTTCAAAGCTAAACACGTTCAAAATCGTAAATTTATAAACTGAAACTAAAACTTATGGTGTATACTGTATACAGACTTTAATTATTGAATAAAGTATATAATCATATTCTACTGAAAAAAAAAACTTATTTATCTAATTAGAAAAAAATAATTAAGGAATGTGTTTAACAAATAACTAAAATTATTGACGAAAAGAGGCAAGTGAGTAATAAATGGTTATTAATGATATTTTTCCAAACTAAGCATATTACTAACATGTGTAAACTATTTAATAAAATGTGTGTTGTTATATATATATACTAGGTGTAGTACCCGTGTAAACACACGGGTAGGTTTAGTAATGATCGAAATCAAATACTAAAAAACAGATTATAATATATCATTTAAATTTTGGTCTTTAGATCTATATCTTTATAAAATATTTACCAAGACAGTATGTATTAGTATTATGATAACTATAATGATAAAAGTTTTTGTCTATGTAAATATGTAAAGTATAATGTGAACAAATATTTGATAATACACATTTTCGGTACATCTCAAAACTGGTACTTTACCTACCGATCTTGGTAATACACATTTTCAATAAATCATCTATGTCTAATAATATCCGCAAACCGATCAAATCTATAATTTTAATTTTCAAGGAAACTTTTGTTTTAGCTCTACTTTATTAGCAAGAAGCTTTAGTATATTTTACTTTTCTATACAACATAACTAAAGCTAAAAAAAAAAAAAGAATTGATCAACCTATTCCAGTTATTGTGATGATAACATAATGTACCTGGCCATCAGTGTCATCAACATTGAAAACGAACTAATAATTTTTCGTGAGTTTAACATGTAATTCAACCTCGAAAAGAAAGAAAACTATATAGTAAAAAAGTAGAATTGGCTAAACAGAACTGTATCTTCCTCATTCCTGAACACTTGAAGATCAAGGAGAATCACATCACCATCAGATCTGATCTGTGGCTGCAGATTGATTCACTTCAAGCCTTTCTATCACCATTTTCTTGATACCTTCTTTTACAACTTCATCACCAGCCATAAGTTCCTTCAAGGTTTCCATCTGCTTTTGTCTTTTTCTTTGATAAATAGCAGCACCTGCTGGATCAGTGTATCTCTTGATTTGTAACTTTGGTGGCCATTTTGAACCTTCAGTTTTAGGATACTTAGGTTTTTGTGGAACATTTGGATCTTTCTTCCTTAGTTCCTCCAACATTTTGTAAGTGGCCCTGACCCTATCTTCTCTCCACTATGACACTGAATTCTTTGACCCATAGTCAGCTGCTATCAGCTCCTCTTTCATTCTCTTTAACTCTAAAGCCTTGTCAGGTACATTCTTTTTGAATTTTTTCCAGTCAGGAGGAGTGTGTTTAACCTTATTTTTAAGCATCTCTTGGATCCTGGCTGCTTCACTTTCAAGCTCAGGAATGGTCCAATCTTTGTACATATGCTTTTCTCCCTTATACTTCTTGTGAGCCATGATATTCTCAACATAGTCTTTTCTCAGAGATTCATCTGCTCTTTCTGACAATTTTTGACAAACATTCTTTGCAAATTGTTCCAGGGAACTGACTTGAGTATGCAAAAATTGGTAGTGCCTTTGATATTCTTTGTCAGTCTTCCCTATTGATTCTCTTTTAGCAATATCCTCTGCTTGTTTGGCCTTTAATTTTAAATATTCATCAATATTATTAGGCCTAGGATATCCTTCAACAGATGGTAAACTCCTTTTTGCAGGATCATCCTCATAGTAGAAGGATTTGATCTCTTCTCTGACAGCAATAAGTTCTAGAGGAAATTTAACACCTGCAGGAGCAATATCAGTAATTGGCTTTTGGATCTGTATTGAAGAGAGAGGTACAGCGTTTGGTAAAGTGACAAGTGGTAGAGGTTGTGAAGATGTTGGTGAAGGTGAAGGCTCATCATCAATCAAAATTAACCTTCTCCTTTTTGGTTGATGAGAGACTGATGATGTTTTGGGTGGATCAGTGGTTGTGTTTGAAGTGAGAAGTGTTTGACTAATAGTTGTTGATACAACAGGTGTTTCAACCACTGTTGTCATTACAACTCCTGATGTGTCAGTAGAATTTTTCTGCACAGTGGCAGGTGGTGATTTGATGGTTGGTGATGTGGTTGTAGTGGTGGTGGATGATTTAGTCAAATCAGGAGTTTGAGTGGTCTGTGTTGAAGTAGCAGTTGTTGTGATTGAGGTGGTGGTTGTTGGTTTAACAACTGCTGAACCACTGAGGTACCAACAGTTGTTGATACAACAGGAGTTACAACAGCTGTTTAGGTGGAAGATTGAGGTGTCATTACAACTACTGATGTGTCAGTAGAAGTCTTCTGCACAGTGGCAGGTGATGATTTGATGGTTGATGATGTTGTTGAAGTGGTGGTGGATGATTTAGTGAGATCAGGTGTTTGAGTGGTGTATGTTGAAGTAGCAGTTGTTGTCATTGAGGTGGTGGTTGTTGGCTTAACAACTGCTGAAACCACTGAGGTATGAACAGTTGTTGATACAACAGCTGTGTGGGTGGAAGATTGATGTTGAGGGCTTTTAGATGGTGGTTTTGGAGTATGCTTTGTGAGTATAGATGGTGTGGATTTGGGTTCCCTCACTTTTCTAGTGGGATTTTTTCTTTTTGGTTTAGGATTTTTAACATCCTTTGGCTCAGAACAACCATGTGCATCCAGCTCCATGTAAGCTCTCTTCTCCTCATTCCACCTTGATTTATCCTTTGCTTCTCTATCCCTTTTTACACTTGCTTTTGCTTCAGCCAGTGCATTTGTGGTAAAATCAATCTTTTTGCTTCCATCTGGCAAGGGAATGTCTTTAGTCATACAATCTTTTTGTGGCTCAATGTAGAGACCATCTTCAATCCCTTTCTTCTTCCACAGGTTGATCTTCTCCCCTTTTTTGGCATTATCTGGTGGTGGATTATCAAGGAAGAGAACAGTGGGAGGTGCTTTGCCAGTGGTGTTCAAGATATGGCCCTTTATGGCCTTGATGTCATCTTGGGTGTCTTTAAATCTGGACTCCATCATGTTCCTCAGCTGTTGGACATCTATGTGAAGCTGCTGATCAGTCAACTGTCTTTGTTGTTGGAGCAGGGGTTGAAATAAGTTCCATAACTCATTTGCAGCAAGTGCAGGTTGTGCAGGTGCTTGAGCTGGAACAACAGTGGGTCGTACCTTTTGAATTTCCAACAGCTGTTGCATCATATTTTTTAGTTCAGCAACAGATGTGTCAAGTGTGTCAATTCTGTCCATCAGTTCTTGGTATTTTAAACCATCACCCAACTTAGTGGGATCATCTGATTTCCCACCAACAGTGGTTGTATCAGCAGCAGACTTAGGGAATATGTCACAAAAGTCATCTACTGATGCCCCTTTTTCTTGGTACTGGGGACTTCTTTCTTTAATTGTGGACACCTTGAACAACTCACCAGTTGTTAAAGTAAACACACCAGTGGTTGCCTTGGTTGTCTCTGAAGAATTTTCCTTCAAGGGAGTCTTATTTATGGAACAACTGACCCAATGTAGACCAGTGGGTCCAACATTAGTAGTTGCTGCTCCACTTGAACTACTGACAGGAATTACTGGTAATTCCTGCAGTGTAACCTCCTCAGTTGTTGCTGGGCTAGCAGAGGTATGAACATCAGACCCAGTCACTTGTGGGAGTATACTCTCAGTGATAGGTGATTGAGAGGAACTGGTTTATGTCTGAGCTATAGCAACTGCATGCAACAAAGGTAACATTGATTGTGGTAATGTGACGGGTGAAGGAATAGGTGTAGAAAGAGACATGTCATTCGGATCAGGACTGTGGAAGATGGAGCCGATTGGATCCAGAACTTCATAATCTTGGGTCCCTGTGTTTACAACCGAATCCTTTTGTGAGGATGTCGGTGGAGTTTGAGGCAATGGTGGAGATCTTTCTTCCATCTGCTGTGAGGAAGTAGCAGCAGTGGTTATTGGTGACTTTTGTTTTGTCACTGGCAATTGCTCTGGGATCTCATCTTCCAGATTTGCCGTTTTACTGGGTTTGGGAGGCTTTTTGGATGATTTCTTTTTGGTCTTTTTGGTAATGGCAGGTGTGGGTTTCATTGCAGTGGTTGTGCTACTATGATCACCTGGAGCAGTGGGCTCAGCAGCAGATACCTGAGGCGCAGTGGTAGCTGCTAAATTCTGCTCAGGCACCTCTGCTTGTGTTTTGCAAGGTGCTGACATTCTAGTGAAAGTTGCTGCTGTTAAACTTTTAATTTGAAAAGATTCACCTTGTTGGTATACATGAACATCATCCTTTGAAAATTTCTTTGTAAAGTAATAACTTAAAAACCTTGGAAATAATAGAAAAGATTTTGTTAAAACATTTTTGGCCAAATCATCAAAGATTTCCTGGGAATAATTAAAATCTTCATTTTGTAAAATAGCAAACCCCAGGGATTGAATCTTTAATGGTATCTCATTGAAGGCAATTGTTTTATTTGACACACACAATAACAGGGTATGAAATAAAAATCTTGTTGAAGGAGGGAAATAACCTTTTTCTAACGTATCCCTCTTTATTTGTTCAACATACCCCCTTTCAAGGAAATCAGTTTTTAACTCATTTTTGGGAAAAGAAGTTTTACCTTGCTGATCATTGAGTTCAAAGACTTCCGAGATGGAGTGTGGTGTGATTTTAACTGGTTTACCCATTAAGGAGGAATTAATGGCTATGATGTCTTCTCCTTGTTTGTCAAGAGTGGCATTTTCCCAAAATTCTCTCTGGGTTTTCTGGTAAATCGGAGCATCTGCTGTTAACAAAGTTTTGTACTTTGATGCAGTCATGGTATCAATGATGGAATCGAAAACATTGGTGCTACTTGGTTTTGTAAGAATACCCAGATAATTGTGATTCGATTTGTATGGGATTTCGATGGGTGTAGTAGCCTTTTGAGAGTCCTTTTTAGATGATTTCGAAGTGGATCTTGTAGATGGCTTTGATTTCGTCATTTTTATAAAGAAAATCGAAGAATGAATTTGAGATAAGAAGATGGAAACTGCTTTGAGAACAGTTTTTTTTGTGAATTCGAATCGACAGTAAAACCCCTGTTTGGGGTTTTTAATCAGGGTTTTATAGGGAAAAAGGTGATTGCTGACGTGGCAACGGTTACAAAGATCTGACGGATAAGAACTGACCATTTGCCAACCTCTGATGAAATGAAGGATAATGGAAGACAGTTGTTGTTAAGGAAACCACTGACGGATGAATATCAGTGGATTACAAATGAAAATGAGGACAGTGGGTAACTTTAACTATCAGTGGATAGCTGTGTCAGTGGTTTAAAGCACTGAAGTTTGGTAACAGTGGAAAACAATGAAAAAGATGGAACAGAGGTTGGCTTTGAACAGTGGATAGCTACAACCCAACAGATGTTTGAACCAATCAGTGGTTACGACAGACTTTGATTTTCTCAATATGCAGCAGCAACATAATCTTGTTCAAAACACTGGTTGTGGAAACATCTGCTGTTTGTGCTTAGGCCACTTTTTCCCCAAAAGATTCTCATCGTTAGGTAAGTGTGCAACTTTCTCATCCTTTTTGCCCACTTGTTTTCCCTGAACTGTTGAAGCTCTTCTTATATGACACTACCAACCTTTCTGTCTTTCAGTGGATTTGAAGTTTAATTTGACCAGCAACTGTTGGTATATCAGTGGGTGAGCTTTAACATCTGTTTTGTACATATGCTACTCAGATGTCGTCATGATTGTGTTTTTTGTAATAGATGAATTGATTGTTAAATTGATTTTCAAATTGATTGTGTTTTTTGTAATAGATGAACAATTAATGAATATGATTCAATGATTTATGCAACGGAAATGAACACAAACTTTATAAACACAATCAAGGAGGAAAATAGACAAACCAAACCACTGAGGCATCTCATCTGTAAACACTGTTCTTATACAAACCCTGCTAATCCTAACTATTGATTCTATACAATACAAGTAAAACACTGAACTTTATTATCTCATCAGAAGGTCCCTAGCTTGTCTTTTAAATTCTGCTTCAAAATCTTTGGAACTTGAGTCATCCTCATCCCTGCACAATGAAAGTTCAAGGAGATCTTGTAGATCTTCAACACAAAGGGTCAGTGCTTGTTTCCTTGATATGTACTTTATTTCACCATTGGATCTGATCAGGGTCAATACATGGGTCTTTTGATCAGAGAGCCATTTTAGTATTTTTGAACCCAATGGGTTTCTTGGGAGAGGTTTATTTACTGATGAGTTGGGAGATTTTTCCGTTGAAAAGACTTGTAAAGCAGTATCCTGAGCTTTTGCTTCCTTTTCCTTTTCTTCTGCAACAGTCAGCTGTTTACTTTTTTGTTGGTCAATCACAGTGACAGAGGTATCTGTAGAGGTGATAAGTGATTCAGAAGTTTTGATCTTCTGCTTTGGCTTTTTGTAGTCAGGCTTGTTTGGGGTGTCAGAAACTGTCAACCTCCTTTTCTTAAGCCTTTCATAAGCCTCATCTGTTTGCTGCTTAGTCCATTTTGCTATGGCATTGGCAGTATCCACCTTTGCATCCACCAGCTCCTGCTTCTTTCTTTTGTACTCAGATGTAAGCTCAGCTATAAGCTTTTTGTATTTGTTCCAGTTTGGAGCTGTTCTCTTCTTGCTTGGATCATTTTTAATTCTTTCAATTCTGTTTGCCTCATGCTTTAATACAACTATTGGCCATTCTTCGAATTGTTTTTCTTCAGCTGGATAGAATTTTTATTTCATGATGTATGCAACATATTCTTTTCTCATTTCTTTTCGTAGATCTGCTTCGGGTGGTAAGTTTGACATTTCTTTGCTCAGATCTCGTGCATAGTCTTCCATCTGTTTGACTTTGGTGAGGAAGAATTCAATTCTTTCAGAAATGGCTTCATCACCTTGATCTTTGCATTCAAGTTTAGCTCTTATCTTAGCCTGCCTTGCTTTGAGCTCGAGATATTTATCCATATTTTCAGGGACTATGAAGCCTATGAGAGAAGGAAATCTTCTTTTCGAAGGGTCCTCCACAGTGTAGAATTGTCTCATCTCATTTTTTATAGGTTCCAGTTCCAGTGGATATTTTGCAGCATTAGGATCATATTTGTCATCAGTTGCCTGAGTTATTTTTCTTTTTCTGGTGTAACTTTTCTCTAGTGAAGGAGTGGTTTTGGGTGATTTATTAATTGAAGTAAAGATGGCTTGAAGTGAAGTGAGGGCAGTGGTGGATTGTGGCTGACTGACAGTTGTTGAAACAACTGGTGTTTCAACTACTGTTGTCATTACAACAGGTGTGCTAACATCTGATGTCTTCTGCTTTTTCGCAGGAGGTGATGGTGGTGATGTGACATTGATGAGAGCAGTGGTGGATGACTGGCAAACAGCTGTTGAAACAACAGGTGTTTCAACCTCTTTTGTCATTACAACTACTGATGTGTCAGTACATGTCTTCTGCTTTTGAGCAGGGGTTGATTTGATGGCTGGTGATGTACTTGAAGTGATCACTTTTGGGGGTGAGGTGATTTTAGGTGGAGGTAGAGCAGTGGTTGTAGTGTGTGTTATAGTGGTGTGTGTTGAAGAGATGCCAGCTGTTTGGCTAGCAGTTTTTGAAATCTGCTTTTCTTTTTCTGGTTCAACATAAAGGCCATCTTCTATTCCCTTCTTCCTCCAATGCTTGATTTTCGCCCCCTGTTTGGCATTATCTGGAAGGGAGCTATCAATGAATAGTACAGTAGGAGGAGCTTTGCCAGTGGTGTTCTGGATGCTGGCCTTTATAGCCTTGATGTCTGCTTGAGTATCTTTGAACCTTGACTCCACCATGTTTGTCAGCATTTGTACATGTATTGCATGCTGAGCATCAGCCATTTGTTTTTGTTTTTCAAGCAGGAGGTGGAAAACACTACATAACTCATTTGCACCAGGTGCAGGTTGTGCAGCTGCTTGAGCTGGAACAGCAGTGGATTGTGCTTTTTGAGCTTTTAACATCTGTTGCACCATATCCTTCATTTCAGCAACTGTTGTTTCAAGATTTTCAACTCTGGCCGTCAATTCCAGATATTTTAAATCATCACCAACTTTAATGGGATCATCTGATTTCCCACCAGCAGTGGTTATATCAATGTGTGACTTTGGAACGGAGTCCCAGAAATCATTCATTGATACCCCTTGTTCTTGGTTCTGGGGTCTTCTTCCTTCGACACTTGATAGCCCTTCAATGTTGCCAGTAGTTTTAACATACTCACTGGTGGTTATCAGAGGTGCTATAGAAGGAATTGCCTTCAAGGAAGTCTTATAGATGTAACAACTGTCCAAATGTAAACCAGTGGGTTCAACATTTGTAGTGGCTGCTTCACTTGAACTACTGACAGGAATTACTTGTAACTCCTGCATTGTAACCTCCTCAGTTGTTGCTAGGATAGCAGAGGTATAATCATCAGACCCAGTCACTTGTAGGAGTATGCTCTCAGTGATAGGTGATTGAGAGGAACTGGTTTGTGTCTGAGTTATATCAACTGCATGCAACAAAGGTATTATGGATTGTGGTAATGTGAGAGGTGAGGATAAGGGTGTTGAAAGAGACATGTCCTTGGGATCAGGACTGTGGAAGATGGATCCGAGTGGATCCAGAGCTTCATAATGTAGAGTCCCTGTGTTTACAACCTGATCCTTTTGTGAGGATGCAAGAGGAGTTTCAGGTAAGGGTGGAGATCTTTCTACCATCTGCTGTGAGGAAGTAGCAGCAGTGGTTTTTGGTGACATTTGTGTTGTCACTGGCAGTTGCTCTAGGATCTCATCTTCCTGAGTTGCCTTTGCTTTCGGTTGGGTGGGCTTTTTGTAGGATTTCTTTTTGGTCTTTTTGGTGATTACAGGTTTGGGTTTCATAGCAGTGGTTGTGCTACTATGATCACCTGGAGCAGTGGGCTCAACAGTAGGTGCCTGAGGAGCAGTGTTTTTTGCTGAATTCTGCTGAGGCACCTATGCTTTTGTTTTTGTAGGTGCCATCATTCTAGAGAATGTTTCAGTGGTTAAACCACTTATTTTAAAATAAGCACCTTGTTTGAGAAAATTTTCATTTTCTTTTCCAAATTTTTCTTTGAAATAGTAGCTTAGAAACCTTGGGAAAAGTAGAAATGCTTTGCTATCAACATTTTTCACCAAATCATGAAAACTTTCCTGGGAATAGTTATAATTTTCATTATGTAGAATGGCATAAGCTAGGCATTGGATCTTTAATGGTATTTCGTTAAAACCAGTTGTTTTATTTGAAACACATGTCAAAAGTGTATGAAATAAAAACCTAGGTGCAGAGGGGAAGAAACCTTTTTCTAAGGTATTCTTTTTTATTTGTTCTGCATACCCCCTTTCGAGAAAATCAGTTTTCAAGTCGCTTTTAAGAAAAGAAGTTTTACCTTTCTGATCATCGAGTTTAAAGACTTCTGAGATGGATTGTGGAGTAATTTGAATCGCTTTACCCTGTATGGAAGAATTAATGGCAGTGACGGTCTCGCCTTGTTTTTCGAGGGTAGCGTTTTTCCAAAATTCTCTCTGGGTTTGTTGGTAAATTGGAGCATCTGCTGTAAGCAAAGTTTTATACTTTGATGCAGCCATGATGTCGATGATTGAATCGAAGGTGTGATTGTTGGTGGGTTTTGTGAGTAGACCCAAGTAGTTGTGAGGGGATTTGTATGGTATTTCAATGGTTTCAGCGGCCATTTGAGCGGCCTCTTTGAAAGATGATGATGATTTTGATTTTGATTTTGATTTCGTCATTTTGATGAAGAAAATCGAAGAATGAATTTGAGATAAGAAGATGGAAACTGCTTTGAGAACAGTGTTTTTAGTGAATTCGAATCGACAGTAAAACCCCTGTTTGGGGTTTTTTATCAGGGTTTTATAGGGAAAAAGGTGATTGCTGACGTGGCACGGTTACAAAGATCGGACGGATAAGAACTGCCCATATGCCAACCTCTGATCAAATAAATGATAATGGAAGACAGTTATTAATGAAACCACTGATGGATGAATATCAGTGGATTACAAATGAAAATGAGGACAGTGGGTGACTTTAACTCTCAGTGGATAGTTGTGTCAGTGGTTTAAAGCACTGAAGTTTGGTAACAGTAGAAAACAATGAAAATGATGGAACAACAGTTGACTTTCAACACTGGATAGCTACAACCCAACAGATGTTTAAACCAATCAGTGGTTACAACAGACTTTGATTTTCTCAATATGCAACAGCAACATAGCCTTCTTCAAAACAGTGGTTGTGGAAACATCTGCTGTTTGTGCTTAGTTTGATGAGTATAAATCTTGACAACTATACTCCAGCATATACAATATTTTTGAGGGTCCACTTTTTGCCCAAAAGATTCTCATCCTTTGGTAAGTGTGCAAGTTATCAAACTTGTTTTCCCTGAACTGTTGAAGCTCCTGTTATAAGACACTACCCAACTTTCTGTCTTTTAGTGCATTTGAAGTTTAATTTGATGAGCAACTGTTAGTATATCAGTGGATGAGCTTTATACTCTATTTTGTACATCTGCTGCTTAGATGTCGTCATGATTGTGTTTTTTGTAATAGATGAATTGATTATTAAATTGATTGTGTTTTTTGTAATACAAAAACAATGAATGAATATGATTCAATGATTTATGCAGCGGAAATGAACACAAACTTTGTAAACACAATCAAGGAGGAATATAGTTTTGATAAACACCTGCTTTTCATTAATTGAAAGATTTGTAATCAAATCAAAAGATTACATTGCATGCTTACAAACTAAAACTTCCCCTCAGCCTGATGCTACTTGGTCGATCACACAAGAAGGATTGGATCAGAGGAGATAAACACAGTCAGTCCATCAAGTGAAACAGTAGAGACTACTGGTCCATTTATAGAGCATGTCAAACCACCGAAGCATCTTGGCTGACGTCATCATGAACGTGACATCTAACAATTAACTAACTCTAAGTACTGATCTATACATCCATTGTTATCTAACAACTGATCCTATTACAATAAGACAAAGTAAAACAACTGTTTCTTTATTCCACTGATTTATTCCAGGCAGGGCTTTGGTCTTCTCAGCAATGCTTGACTGAAGGCAATAGTTCGAAGAGCAGTACTTAGTATTTGACATTCTTTTAGTCTTCACATCAGCTGTTGTACTAATCAGTAGATAAAACAAATCAGAATTATAGATCAGCAGTTGTTTGAACCACTGTCAAGGGGAAAGTCTGAAGCCTAACAACTGATTATTCTGGTTCCACTGCTCTGAACCGGTTTTCGCCTTAATCAACTGTTCCTCTGTTAAGGTTCAATTCCAACAATGTAATTCGGTATACCAAGACAAATAGAAGCTGCAGAAAAATTAAATAAAGTAGAAAATATACACTTGTTTATGGAATTTAGTAGTTATAAACTTAGGTTTTTTGAGCTTGTGCTAAAACTAAGTCTAAAGCAAACATATGAAGAGAAACCGCAAACAGATAACGTAATTATCGAACATATTATAATCAAATTGCAAGAAAATTAGTTCTACATACCTATGTCAAAGGCATAAATCCACAAATGAAAAGAATAAGTGATAGTGAGTTGTGCACATGGGTTGAACCAAAGAATAAAGAGGACACCTGCAAAAGATATTGAAAATTTAGCCATTAAAATGAGAGTATACTGCATTGTGATAGTGACTGGCAGCCCAACCAATTACCAACCTGGTCGGTTCCGTTTTGTTAATCTAAAACCATTATTAGAAATTTAATCCATATTTTTGACAAAAACTTGGCGAACTGGACGGTGAACATCCGGTTATATGATTGACGCTACTCTACAAAAACCACTGCTTTTCCTACAAATTTAAAGGTTAATTACACACTATCTATATATAACCTAATGCACTCACAATTGCACTTAATTCACAAAGTGAAACCGACACAACTTATATATACCTTCTAAGTGAAGCAACAAATTCTTGCCTAGTCATGTTGTCCGTTTCTTCAAGCTCTTTGTCATAGTTGCAAACCTAAATCATCCAAATTTATATAAAATGATCAGAGTCGGTGTATAAGCTTTTAGCAAGCCCATCCTTACTTTCAATTAATTCAGGTCATATAAGATAAAGATTACAACCGGATAGTTTGTGGTGGTGGTGGGACCCCAATACTTGAGGGCTGCTAATTCATAAGCTCTACACTGCATTGTAATAGTGACTGGCATGCCAACCAATTACCAACCTGGTCGGTTCAGTTTTCTTAATCACAAACCATTATTAGAAGTTTAATCCATATTTTTGACAAAAACTTGGCGAAGTGGATGGTGAACATCCGGTTATTTGATAACTAACATTTGTAACCTTGTCACACCTCTATAAATTGAGGCTACTCTACACAAACCACTGCTTTTTCCTACAAATTTAAAGGTTAATTAGACACTATCTATATATAACATAATGCACTCACAATTGCACTTAATTCACAAAGTGAAACAGACACAACTTATATTTACCTTCTAAGTGAAGCAACAAATTCTTGCCTAGTCATGTTGTTCATTTCTTCAAGCTCTTTCTCATAGTTGCAAACCTAAATCACCCAAATTTACATAAAACATGATCAGAGTCGGTAAATAAGCTTTTAGCAAGCCCATCCTTACTTTCAATTAATTCAGGTCATATAAGATAAAGATTACTACCGGATAGTTTGTGGTGGTGGTGGTTGGACCCCAATACTGGAGCGCTGCTAATTCATAAGCTCTAGCTGCTTTGTCTTCCTTATCGTATCCACCTGGTTAATTAAAATCATAAATCAACATCCACTTCAATAAATTTAGTAGTTAAAACTAAGCCTAAAGCAAACATATGAAGAGAAACCACAAACAGATAATGTAATTATCGAACATATTATAATCAAATCGCAAGAAAATTAGTTCTACGTACCTATGTCAAAGGCAGAAATCCACAAATGAAAAGAATAAGTGATAGTGAGTTGTGCACATGGGTTGAACCAAAGAATAAAGAAGACACCTGCAAAAGATATTGAAAATTTAGCCATTAAAATGATTGGAAGAATGAAAACCCTAGAGAACGATAATCAATGTTGTTGTTTTTGTTTTAAGTAGTTGAAAATCACTGGGTGTAAATGACATTGTGACCTGAATCGATGATAAGTTTACGGCTATAGATACGGCAATCAGATGTAGGCAGCGGCTGATCACGGCGGCGTTGAGGTTTTGCATTAGAGAAACAGAGAGGGTGGAGTGAACAGGGGAACCAACTCCATCAGAGAGAAATGGATTCATTTCTGAAAGTGAAGCTCTAATTTTGAATTTTAAAGAGAGGTTTTTATGGATGAGTTGTTTAAATTTTGAAATTTAAATTGGCCCGCCTAAAAAAGCACTAATTAATTCTCCTAAAAATAAATAGATTATTTATGGTTGTAAATTGTAAACAGGAATTATGACATCATCATTGACATGTGGCATACCTTATAAGTTGACACATAGGCAGATTTACATCAGCTCATAATCTCTTATTATAGATAGTATAGATATATATACTAGGTTATCACCCGAAAATTTTCCGGGTAGGAAAATTTAATTTACAACAAACAAAAGTATAAAAATAATATTTTTAACCTCTAAGGTATCCTCTTTTCCCTTTCTCCTCCATAAATTTTTAATTCGGTTTCTTAAACTTTTTTCTTGTTGTAAACTTCACATCACTATTATACTATTTCCAGTACACCAGTTAGGGCTGTTCAAATTGCTCGACGCTCGAAACTCGTTCGATGCTCGATCGAAAAATGTTCGGAATTTGCTCGTTCGATTCAGCTCGATTGAAAAAGACACTCGGTTCGAATCGGTTCGGTTTGAAACGAACCGAGCATGAGCAAAGGTCTGCTCAGTTCGGTTCGACTCGGTTGGCTCGGATTATTTTTAATATATATATATATATATATCTATTACTATATATAATGTAATGCATAAGGTACAACACATCAAAGCTACAACTCATAAAGCTTCTAAAACACAACCAATAGAAATGCAGCACAAGGATTATGATCCACACCGTCTATTCCAATCCCCATCCACACTTGAAAGATAATCTTGAACCATCAAAATTCAAAAACCCTTTAGGCTCTCTTTTGCCCTAATTCCCTTTCTCCTTTGATGACTAAGAATGTGCGATGAAGAACAAACAAATTATCTCCACATCTCCGCTCTGCTCCATCTGCTTAGGGTTCCGACGATGGTAAAGCCATCGGAGGTTGAATCTCTGTTGACCATAACCATCTTCGTCTGCCGCTCTTGCAAACCTCAAGTAAGTTATGTATTGTTTTTTTTTTCTAATATTTTATCATATAGGTTTATGGGTCATGGGTTTTTAAGAAATATCTCCATTTTATCTTTTGATGAAGGGTACTCTCTGTTATTTGTACACTTATCTCTTGATGAAAGATAAGGTTTATTAATAAATTATATATGTTGTTTTTATATGTGTTTATTTGATATTATTATTATTATTGTTGTTGATTTGTGTTTTATGTGTTTGCAGGTTCTGGATTTGTGTCACAAGACCTTTATTTTCATGGATTCTTCAGTGCCTTGCGATGTTGTTACTTTTTATGTGATTTTTTATATTTTTTTAATGTTTTCAAAAATAATATTTCCCCTCTTTGTTCAAGTCTGATGGGGGCGCCGGTGAACCGACTGTTATTAAACTGGAATTTTACAGACGTTATCAATGGTGTGGGTGTGTAGTGAAGCATGTACCACCCTCACTAACTTATACGCTTCCTCACTAACTTATACGCATCGCGGCGGGTTGCATTTCTAGTTCTACTAATTTTTTAAATACAACACTCAGATCTTGGTTGCCATTTTTTTTTTTTTGTTACAGTTATGATGAAGAGGTTAGGTACTTTGATGCAAATGTACCATATGAAAAAAGAAAGCAATTGGAAGAGAAACTGATGCAAGTAATGTTTCTTGTCACTTGCTAAACATGATTCTTTATTTGTGTGTAGTATTTCCTGATGCAAGTAATGCCTCAATCGGTCGACGATTCATCTTTCCGTTTGGATGATCTCGGTAGAACCGGTTTCTTTTTATTCCTTGTTACTTAGTAAATTTATATTTGTGTTCTAATTGGACGAAACCTTAGGTACGAAAACTGCACTTTACTCTAAATACTAACAACCCCATCATCACTTTTCTATTTGTTATGCGACGCTCGATAGTCGCTCGACGCTCGTTCGAAAAATACTCGGATCGAAAGGCGCTCGTTCGACTTTGGCTCGGTTGAAAAAACGCTCGGTTCGATTCGGTTCGGTTTGTAAACGAACCGAGCATGAGCAAAGGTCTGATCGGTTCGGTTCGGCTCGTGAACAGCCCTAACACCAGTACAGTACTTGCTATTGAATTCAATGGAGTAAGTAATTACAAAACACTCAAAAATCTGTATAAATTCATTTTAAATGCAGTAAGTAGTTCCAAAACATTCAAACATCAGCCCTAGTTCAAAAAACAAACAACACTTTCTTATTATTATGATATAACAGGAAATAGTCCCCCTATTAAAGGCATTTACACACACATAAAAAATCAACTTAAAAAAACACAATTTGACACAAATATTTTAATTATATAAATGTTAAACTACTAACGCAAATATTAGAGTACACTAAATAATTGAAATACATGAATGAGAAAAAATCACAAATCATTAAAGATTTCTTTAACCGACCTGGACAGTCTGTTTTCAACCCGACCATCTTGCCACCTCCATATTCTATCTCCTTCAACCTATATTGAGTGTGGAAATAAAGCTTTTTGGACTAAATGAACTTACCCATCAACACCTTGGTCACTGAATCAACTGAGTTAACACTTTTGAGGACGAAAAAGGTTATATATCGAAATGTCATTGCAGGTAGGTGAAAGTTATATAATGATGTCGGAATAAGAGTAAAAAATGACGATTTCAACCCCAAACCCAAATGGACCCATTATCCTAACCTACCCGTGTTGCATAAATTGTTAAAGAAACGTCAGCATAGTAATTCTCGTTCCTCAATTATTTGTCTAGTGCTCTTTGTTATTCCTTGAAACAGACATTTTGCTTCATTGCCTCTCAAATGCAAGAGCTAAAAACAATCCCTTCTCTAGCATGTAAGAGACCACTTTACCTTTATAACCTTCGGAACAAATAAGTAAAAAAGGTGAAGTTGTCAGGAAAACATATAGTAAGCGAAACATATTGAGAAACATATACAGTAAGCATTAGGGGTAGAACAGGTTGGGTACCGGGTCAGAATGGGTACGGGTTTAAAGAAACCATTTTAAATGCGGGTCAAAATGGATACGGGTTGAAAGCAATCATTTTGAATGCGGGTCAAAATGGGTTGCGCTAAGTTGACCAACAAATTTTGTCCATCAGTTTTTTTATAGATATAAGGCGTAAACTACCGGTTGTCACAACCAGACAGTTGACAAAATTTAATTATCAATAAAGGAAAGTCATTAACTTGTATGAAAGGGAAATGAACATACCTTAGTGTGCAATGAAGTCCTATCCAGCATAAATTCGAACACCGTGATACCCGCTCAATTGTTCTCCAAATACGTTACTACGACAAATTTAAACATAAAATAAAAAAGTAGCGTAAAAAATATCGTGTTAGGGGCAATCACATATATTTCCCTATTAACTCTACTAATTACATATATGCCCAACCCAAAAATTAAATTACATAAGTCCCCTTCCTTAAAACCATATAATATCAAATTTACCAATTTGAACTTATTTTATTAAAAACAAATAATAATATGTCTATTTTACCTCTTTTTATTAAAACTTAAAAATAACGAATTTACCAAACTATAACCAGTTCTTTTTTTTTTTGTTCCAGCTGCAACCGAACACAAAAAAAATATGTCCTTTAAATCCAATCGATTCCAAATAACTTCGGTTTGGATAACGCCTCCAACGGTCTTGAATGTACATACAATAGAACTACCTTGGTGTTACTTATTCCATAGAATTAATGCAAATAGAACTAACATAAAGTTGCAAAAATACGCTTATATACTTAAAAGAATTATAAAAACAAAAATACCCCAAACTTCCCATCGTTCCTTTCTTGACTTAATGATTCTCTTATGTTGTATGATTCCATATCAGCTTGGAAATGCTTGACATCTTAAAACACAAAAACTTGACAGAAGTACCATAACATGTAGAACTTGAGACGACCTGTAGCTTCTATAAATTCTTCAAGTGGTAGAGGGTTCAGAATAGCTATCAAAGCTTGAATGGCCCACATGTCCGACCAAGGGTAGTGATGACTGTAAAAATAAAGTATCTGATTAAGTCAGCACCCACCTTCCATATAAACAAATCGACATAATCTTGTTATATTACTTAGAGTATTTAGATACTTAGGTGTGATTACATACAGTTTAATGTGATACATCTTAAAACCTTCAAGACTTCAGTTGGAACAAATTGTACCTAGTTTCAGAATGGTCAACAGATGGTCTCGATAACCCAATATGACAGTATTTATATTATTTGCATCAAAGCTTTCAAAGCTTAAGTGTGAACAATTGGAGTATTGTCTTGTAGATGATTTGGAATTTTACTAAAGAAGGGGCATCATCTTCAAGTTGTACCATGGGACGACTGAAGTTTGTTTTACATGAACATGAGCCAAATGGATAATAATACAGAAAGGCTAAAAGCAATGAACATCCCTATTTGAAAACTTTTTTTTAATCAGGATAGTAGTTTCGATCAGGAACTTTGCTTGTGTAATCTTAATTTTCAAGTATCCCTACATAAACGTTGCAAGTAATTTTATTCTAAAAAAATATTTTGACCCGTCTTGCCACATGTAACCTTAATCAATAACTCACTTGAAACCAATGGCTGGAATCAAACCAAAATTCCCAACTGTAAATCTGTAATATAGAAAGTTAAAAAAATATGAATAAAATCGATATGCCATTACCTCTTTCTCAGTGTGAGCTTCCCTTACAAAATTGGAATGACATTCAATAGCCAGTGAAAACAAACCAGACCTTGATCTGCTCGAGTTCTCTGCAGTGGCTCCACCCATGGCCTATTGCGACCGAATATTAGCGGATCGCACTGGAAAAGAAAGCATCCGCAGCTGGATCTGGCGGTGTCGCTTTGCATTTCAGTTGTAAGTAATTCAATAAGTCCATGAATTGAAGCAACCATGATTTGCGTGTTTCCCTTACAAAGAATTATAGGTACCAGAAAATACATTGCAGTTGTACACACCCATGTCAGATTATTATATATATGGCACGGGTTTCAAGAAATTAGATCGTTCGTTAAATTACCAACTTACTGTTACCTGTAGAATCTCGATAAAAGCATTCAGGGATTCATGAAAGAAAAAAGAATTTAAAGAGGTTAGCAATTTGTGCAATGTACTAAGAAATGAGTCGATTTCGGACGTGTAATAAATAATAAAAAATAGTTAAAAAGGGAACGGTGCAAAGGGATTGAAAGTCGCTCAAAGTTTATATTTAATGCATACAACCCCTTAAATTATTTTATTAAAAGATTATTTGTTATTATAATAAGTCGTAATCATGATTAAGGGAAAATTTATTCCCAATAGTGTAAGTGCCTAATACCTGTCGAGTAGCCTCTGATGAAATCTGGTGAAAGCAAGCTATAACTACAAAAAAAACACAGAGTTACACATTTAAGGTTAAATAAATCATATATAACTAAAAAAAAGCATTGGGATAGTGACTCACAGTGACGAATCCATGTGCTGACTTGGATATGCCACACAAATGGTACCTCAACTGAACTCTTTGCAAACTCAACACCCAAAACATTAACATTTTTTGCACGGCCCCATCGGGCTCAGGCTTCGGGTGGAGTAGAATCAGTCCGGCCACTAAAACCGAAGGCAAAAATGATAATAGAAGCTTCTGAGATGGAAATCTCAGTAATAAAGTTGATGTTCTCCTTCGTTGTATCAACCCAAGAACTGTAAAATTTTATAATGTTTTTATGCTTAGGCGTTTTAAGCAAATAAACTTCCGAGTATAGACGCTCTAGCTCCTCCGAATGCCTCAAGAAATCCGAAACCTTTATTTGATTCCAAGCTACTTCAATCCCTTCCAATTCATCAAATGCTTTGTATCTAAATTCCCAATTATCAAGGATCATAAAACTTACATTCTAAGCTTTAATTACATAAAAATTGTATATGAAATTAATTTATAAACCTATTGACAACATAAAATATCTAATAAAAGAAATAATGCAATATAAGGATACACTTTTTTAAAAGCACATTTCCTCAAGACTTCTTTATACTGCAAATTATACAACTTAATATCAAAATCTAACAGATAATGCTCAAATATGCATCAAAATTAATAAAGTTAAATGCACTAACCGACCGTAACGACCGGACGGATCGATCTCAACGAACTCAGTATCGGAATCGTCAGGTTCATGATCCGTAATCGACGATTCCGATGGCATTTCTGTGTGTATTTTATCTTCGTAAAAGCCTAACTCTTCACGCACAATATAAACAGATCAAGTTCTTAAATTCAACAAATATTAACAAACTTACAGAATCAGTTGTGATTTCTGGCAGTTAAAATGTTTAACAGTTGGCTGAATCATGGCCTTCGGGTTCTGAATTTTGAGAAACTTGTGTGAATGAATTTGAAGAATTTGAATATGATGAGCATTTAGGGTTCTATGATGATCAGAAGAATGAAGACGGCGATGAAGGGATTTGGTTAGGGTTTAGAGAATAAAGAGAGAGTGGCCTCAATAATTGAGTTATGTTCTTTTTATATGATCCGAAATCACAGGTATTGTATGACCCATTTTATTTCGGATCCCGCGTCCAATAAAGGTTATGTCTATTTAAAATGGATTCCCTCTCAAAATCATCCTCTACTCCACCATAACATGCCACATTACAAAAAAAGCTCCACCATCACATTTCACATGGTCTAAATCATCTCATTTATTAATATATAATATATAGTATTCACCAAAAGAAAATATATCTACATGAAAAAAATATAAAAGTATTCAAAGAGAGTAAATGATTAATAAAGCGAATAATTGTGTAAAATAGAACAATTAGTGTAAAATAGAGTAGAATTCACATTCTTATTTGCAGTCAAAAAAGAAAGGTGAGTAATAAATGGGCATTAATTATATTTCCTAATAAACAATTTATTAGAATTCAAACATAGCAATAATGCTCTTTTACTTAGACCATACGTAGTGGGCGGTTTCCGGCGTTTTTTTACTTGAATCACGCCCCAATCACGCTACCGGACCGCCCCCTTGGGCGTTGTTTGCTGAAAATGGGGTGCCGGCGTTTTTTAAAGAATGCCTAGTGTGTGAGGGGCAATGTTTACTTGTCCAATAAGAAGCTTCCATATATTATTAGTTTGTTTTAATTTTTTTTAAATAATATTGATGAGGGCATTATTGGGCATTATTCCACTACACCCATATATAAAAAACGCTCAATAATGCCCTTTGCTGACTGGGATGACATGTTTTTGCTACTTTTTTTTCTTTTTTCCTTTTTTTACGTCTAGATCTTCTTGGTAAGGAGATTACTTTATATCACCTATGTCACGGGTATCACCCAAGTCTTGGTAGGAATCCAAGTGTTATCATAACAACCTAGGCGTGGAATTGCCCCCGCATAGATTCGAGCTCAGAACCTCCTAGGTAAGAACTCACAAGTAGGTAAACTTTCTTACTTCCGCCCAGTTGGAGTTTGACTGGCCATCATTGACAAATGCTCTGGCAACTATAAAAACAATGTTTAATCATATAAGAGTAAATTGCCATTTTAGTCCCTGAGTTTTGTCCAAATTTGCCACTTTGATCCAAATAGTTTTTTTTGTGCCTCTGGGTCCCTGACTTTTACATTTTGTTGCCATTTTGATCATTTTGTCTAACTCCATCCAAAAACCCAGTTTGTACTTAATCACTAATGTTTTCAGTTGCCATTTTGATCCAATTCCAAAAAATCAAAAAAATTCCAAAAAAATCTAAAAATCATAAAAATTCTAAAAAATTCAAAAAAATCTAAAAATAAAAAAAATTCTAAAAAATCATAAAAATTCTAAAAAATCCAAAAATTATTAAATGTTTCGGCACGAACCGTTTTGACCCGTACCGTTTCGAACCGAACCGTTTCGACCCGTACCGTTTCGAGCCCGTACCGTATCGAAACGGTTCGGCTCGAAACGGTTCGGGTTCGAAACGGTACGGGTCGAAACGGTACGGTTCGATACGGTACGGGTTCGAAACGGTTCGCGTCGAAACGGTTCGGTTCGATACGGTACGGGTCGAAACGGTTCGGTTCGATACGGTACGGTTCGAAACGGTTCGGTTCGAAACGGTACGGTTCGAAACGGTACGGGTCGAAACGGTACGGGTCGAAACGGTACGGTTCGAAACGGTTCGCGTCGAAACGGTTCGGGCTCGATACGGTACGGGCTCGATACGGTACGGGTCGAAACGGTTCGGTTCGATACGGTTCGGTTCAATACGGTACGCTTCGAAACGGTTCGCGTCCAAACGGTTCGGGTCGAAACGGTACGGGTCGAAACGGTTCGGTTCGAAACGGTTCGCGTCGAAACGCTTCGCGTCGAAACGGTTCGGCTCGAAACGGTTCGGGTCGAAACGGTTCGGCTCGAAACGGTTCGGCTCGAAACGGTACGGCTCGAAACGGTACGGCTCGAAACGGTACGGCTCGAAACGCTTCGCGTCGAAACGCTTCGGCTCGAAACGGTTTGGGTTCGAAACGGTACGGGTCGAAACGGTTCGTGTCGAAACGGTTCGGCTTGAAACGGTTCGCGTCGAAACGGTTCGGTTCGATACGGTACGGGTCGAAACGGTTCGGTTCGAAACGGTTCGCGTCGAAACGGTTCGGTTCGAAACGGTTCACGTCGAAATGGTACGGTTCGAAACGGTACGGGTCGAAACGGTTCGTGCCGAAACATTTAATGATTTTTGGATTTTTTTAGAATTTTTATGATTTTTTAGAATTTTTTTGATTTTTTGATTTTTTTTAATTTTTTAGAATTTTTATGATTTTTTAGAATTTTTTTTATTTTTAGATTTTTTTGAAAATTTTTTGATTTTTTGGAATTTTTTTGATTTTTTGGAATTGGATCAAAATGGCAACTGAAAACATTTTTTAAGGAAATCCCTAAAATACCCCTGTTACAAACTGGGTTTTTGGATGGAGATAGACAAAATGATCAAAATGGCAACAAAATGTAAAAGTCAGGGACCCAGAGGTACAAAAAAAACTATTTGGATCAAAGTGGCAAATTTGGACAAAACTCAGGGACTAAAATGGCAATTTACTCATCATATAATCACAAAAATAAAAAAAATAAAAGTTTTTAGAGCACTACTAAATTGTTTTTTAATCTTGTTATCATTTGATATTTTTAATGTTTCTAAATATCAATGCTTAGATGCTAGTATGCATGTGGGGGCGACAATCCTTCTATGGATGCGACAATGATTCATTTGGTATCGTTTCGGTTTGTTACAGTGTCGGCACTAGGGGCGGACCTAGCATATAAGAAGGGGCAACCTCCGCTACGGCTTGGCGCTCCGGCGGTAGTGTAAAGTTAGTGTAAATTTTGGAAAAATTTGACGTTTTTACGATTTCGTTACAGTTTTTTTATAAGACGTTACGGCTTGGCGGATTTTCTAGATCCGCCACTGGTCGGCAATGTGTAAAACACCAATAATGATGAGAGAAGGTTAAAAGAAAAAAAAATCAAAACCAATTGGCACTCACCTATTTATCACGTGCATTTCAAACACATGCATGTGCATTTCAACACCATGACACTCTTAAATCTACTTTAGCTAAATATAGAGTACATATAATGGGAAATAAAAAACACATTCATTTCAATTCTTCACACTACAATAATATAAGCACGAACTCAGTCGCTAACCATTTCTATTACAATCTTTCACAGTCAGAAGATTTAAACGACAAAACATTGTTTTCTAAATCAAAACCTATCAAATGATTCATCTGAGCTATGTTCCCCATAACTGCGAGGTCCGAACTAGGTAAAAATCCAAAGCACATAATACCCTTACTAACCGTCACAAGCACGTTATCAAGACTTAACTCGACATCCGCCCCGTCAAAATGCATCGTGACTTTCGGCATCTTAGTCACTTTTGCCGAACGATAACATAGATTCAAAACCTGATCTGGGTCTTTAATAGGTCTCGCATTAATAGCCTCCTTAATGGCGGACTCGAATTCGTCGTATAGTTTAGGCGGTAGCATTGTTAAAGTCGTCCCTGAGTCAACGATCATGTTTCCTTTCAACAACGGCTTTGTAGAGTTCAAGTCGTCGCTAATACATATTCGCTTATCGCCAACGCTAAACCCTTCAAATGTCACATGATAATATGTTTTTGGGATTTTTTGGACTAGTGGAGTTGTGACAACATTTGGGCCAAAGTCAAAGTCCCCAAAAATCATTTTACTAGACTTATTTGAAAACTCATTTGTGTGAGGGTATGGGATCAAACAATACGAAAACTTACCAGGCACTAACGTGCGTATTTGCGACACTAGAGAGTAGTCGCCACCGCCAAGCCCGACGATTCCACCCCACGTTGGTCGGAAAACACCGTCATAAGTAAAACTACAACCGAAAACTATATTCGGGAGGACCCGATCACCTAACGTGATGGTTTCTGTTGCAACAATACCCGTACTAGCCGATCCATCGCCGTAAAGCGATAAAAACCCGCATTCTTTCGTCGTTGTGCAATTAGTTGCGACCGTCCCCATAGCCTTGCACGTTTCGCATTCACAATCAATAGGTTGATAGGTTGAAGAATTCTTTGGGTCAAAAAGTGGAAACGTGTGCTTGTAACAGTTAGGGCACGGCTTACACGGCATCCACGAAAAGTCGCTACCGGTGTCGGCAATGGCCAGGACTTTTTGCGATGGATTGCCGTATGAAATGTTCAAGAGAAACTCCCCGTGATCGGGGATTGTATCGGCTTGGTATGTCGACCCGTTTATATTACTTCTTAACTGTTTCGCGTTTATAAAAGATCGTTGCAAAGGATGCCCCATTCGTTGTGCAAACGACATGGAATGGTCGTAAAAAGGGGAATCGACAGAATCGCGATGGATGAGATTGACGCTAAAAGTATCATCGATAGCGACAGAACTAGTGGAGGTGTATGAAATGGTCAGTGTTATTGCGAATAGTAGTGAGGAAAACGTCATTAACGTCATTGTGTATTGTGTTTTGTGTTTTAACTGAGGAATTGCATGCCATTTATATAGGGGGAAACAAATCAAATGCATTGATGTTTTCCATTTATATTTCTTTAATTTACAACTAAGATTTTTACCTTCCAAATTCGAGTATACCAAATTAACATATCGTATATTTAGTAAGTAGAAATGGAGAATCAATTTATTGTAGTCTAAATAAGAAGTGTTTTTTTTTAAACATGACTTGATATTCGATATTACCTTTTTTTTTTTTTTTTTTTTTTTTTTGAGAACGGCAAATTTATTTCGATATTACCTTATTTGATTTTGATTTCTCAAACCTTTTCTATAAAAAAAGTTATATAATTTATATTAGAAAATGTAAAATGAAACAAACAATTATTCTAGCCTAAGAAGGATGCATTTTTCAAATATGACATGATATTTGAAATTACATTATTCGATTTTGGTGTAAATAACCCTTTTTTTAATTTATAATCTGTAATATTATTTTAAATGATAAATATAATAAGTTAAAAAAAGATTTACCGGTCACTTTGATTTTTATTTATCTCTAATCTTTTTAGGTGTATAATTTCTTTAGAAGCAAGAAAATAAAAGAGTGATAAAATATCAAAATAAAAACAAACTGATAAGAAAAAACTAAAGTTGCAGACTCACTCACTCAGTGCTCTCTTGTATTCTAGTCAATTAAAATTTTTTATCTCCTAATATCATATCCAAACCCAATGTTTTAAAAACCGGTAAATACCGGCCGGTTATACCGGTATTACCGTTTTCGGATGTAAATCCGGTCTGAAACACCCGGTAAGTAGGAGAAACGGCATCAACTTTGTACCGCCGGTAAAATCCGGTATACCGGTTTTAACCATTATACCGGTACCGACTTAGGTCTGTTTTTGGGTTAGGATTTTACTTTTTATCGGCTCATCTCCATATTTACTCTCAACTTTAACCTAACGACTTTTAATATTTTTTCTCCATCGATCAAAATTCAAAACTTGCTTCATCACTCTACTCCATCATTCGTGACTTGTTCCAGACTTCCATCACTCCATTATTTGTTACAGATTTACATCTTCATCCAATTTGGACTATTTCTTGAGTTGATGTTGTAATTTATGGAATTATACAGTTAACTAGTCAACCCGGTTGAACATCCCGGTACAAGCCGGTTCAACCGGTTAAACCATTTTTGTACCTAATTCGGTATGATTAAAAAACCGGATTTTAAAACATTGTCCAAACCTCTATAAATTATTGTGATTGTATATGAAAGAGAAAATATAATATAAAAGTAAGATAAATATATAGATGGAAAATAAAATGTGTGAGGTTTTAAAAAATAAGAGTTGGGTTCTTTCAAACCAAATTTTGTATACAAATCATTAGAATAAATCATGGCCGTACAAAATTAAGATTGACAGTTAAGATTTGCTTTGCTAATTAACGTAGAAACTGATTGTTATAAGCAAGGGCAATTTGGTCTATTTGCTACGTTTATTATAAGAAACCCTTTTGAATTCCATAAAAATAACACCTACTCCCACCAAACTGTTTGCGAAATCAAGGGAGGAGCAAAATCAGGATAAAATTTTTCATATAATTGGTTAAATATTCTTCTCATAAGACTTTCTCTAGCTTTGTCGTAATTTATGGTTTTTTTAGTTGATTAGTTATTGATATTTTAATTTTTTGTGAACTTTGAGTTCTTTTTATTCCTTTTTTTGAACCGCAACTATTTTATTATTCCTTGACATCCGATCTTGTTCACCTAGCTGACCGACATCAACGTGTTTTAAGTTAACACTTTAAAAGACTAAAATCAACACAATTTACATATGTATCTATTTGGTATATTATATTACTTTGTTCTTTAATATGTAATAAACCACGAATATGAAGAAGAGATGACTATGAGGATTTAGAATGGCATTGATCGATCAAGATTAATGATATGTGTTATGTTATACACACAAAAAGGCAAAGAGATGAACATAAGAATTGGATTTAATCCATAAAAAACATGAAATAAAGAGGATGAATAATCAACTTGCATGAATTTATTTTCTAAAACCATCTCTAAATAATAAGACATAAATACCCCTAATTAGTAATTAAATATTATACCATGTGTCAATATTATATTGGTTCTTACAGTTTTTAGGTTCTAAAGAGTTTGTATATGATCCGGGTACTAAAACATAAAACAAATTTTAGAGAATATTGCGTTTTTTAGTTGAATTGGTACCGGTACTGAATTTTCCCACACCCAATTATTTTTGGTATCGACACAGTACCCACTTTTTTGACATTTTTGGGATCGGTATTTTTGGTATCGAAACAGTACCCACGACTAGACCCGCGGGTTGTTGCAACCATGTTTCCTTTTCATTAACAAGAACAACAAATCGTATTTTTATAATATCAAACTTACACTTAAAACGCCAATCAATCCAACAAAAACATCAAATGTTTTATCCATTCAACACCTTCATCATGTGAAACCCTAGAATATGATATGCACCCACAAAAACAACCCCCCTGTTTTGCAATAATAACACCCTTGTTTCCATTCGGATTAACAAACACAAACACATCAGTAATCATAGCAATAATAACACCTAACCATTTTTCACCGGGTGAACGTAGTGCAGCGGCGTTTTTTCCTGAAAAATTGATGATCCGCTTTTAGTTGATCAACCGACGCGGACAATTTTGTAGGTCTGTACGTTGCTCTGGTAGTGGGGGGTGGTCGTAACAGGTGTTGTAGCTGCGAAGGAACCCGTCAACACCGGTTGCTCTATCCGATTGGATTAGGTCTCATGCGATGGGGAAAACAAAAGCGGATTTGAGCTTCCAGATCATCTATAACTCACCAGGAGAGGGAAGGTAGTGTATGGGAGGGAAGTGGGGGAGATTTAACCTCTGATATGCATGCAGGAATGAAATTAATGACGATGTGAAATCCCCCTCCCCCATAGTATGTCACACCCCAACCGATGGCGGAATCATCGGGGCGCGACACTAGGCGAATCAGATTGCTCAAGAGAATCCATAACAACTATTTAGTGACAATATTTAATGTGTACATTATCCCATACTAATAAACAATATTTCAGCAAACAGTCATACAGATTTCACGTCTCTCAAACAATACAAATCCGACAACCTAGATTTTTAAGTGAGTTTCTAGACTTCCTAAGCTTGATTCGAGATAATCTACGATTAACATGCAACATACGTTAAAATAAAGTCAATACAAAATGTATTGGCGAGTATACAAGTTTGCATAGATATAGTATAGAAAGCGTTTACGTATAACCAGCATGTAACACATAATAGGCGAATCACATAAGCTATCGATCAATGATACATCCTAACCACGAGATTGCGTTGTAGAGTATGTGCGACACATGTTCACCAAGCAAACACGTGAAGTAAAGTGTTGTGATCCCTAGCAACCCCTGTCCACGACAGGTGCTGAGTCCAAACTATAGTACTATCGTTGCTAGAGGCGGTATAGAGTATCACTGTGTGAGTGTAGCAACAAGTAATTCAACTAATCACGTATAACATGCGAGTGCGGTTAGCGTTCGTAAACGCGTTTAAGTGTTGTGTTTTTGTTAGAGAACGTATATAACACCCAAAAGTGCGTAAAGCGAAAAAGGGTTCGAGTATACTCATAGTGCGTGTTTAACAAATAAACGCAAGCTGGTATTGGATTGAAGGGAGCGCGTTTTAGTTAGCCTGAACACGTAAACAGAAGCATAAGCGTTGAACAGTGCGTAAACAGAGTGTCGGATGGGATGAGTGTTCGAATGGTGGTCCGGTAGAATGAGTATAACCCATCTGAGCGGATGGTCATCCGGACGGATGGTCATCTGAGCGGATGACCATTCGAACGTATGGCCATTCGAATGAAGTGCGTTTGTTTGTAAAATTGTCAAAGTTTGAAGATTAGTCTAAACTTTGGAAATTATAAAGAGATAGGTCACTTAGTCGGATGGTTATCCGGTCGGATGGTCATCCGATTGGATGGCCATTCGAGTGGGTGTTCTGTTATCTGAAAACTCATAACATTTTCTAAGTAAAATAGTTTGAAGTTTAACGGAGACGGCGTGACGACGTGTTAAATAACATGAATACACCAAGACTAGCTCACTCGATCAGATGGTCTCAGCCTATTCGGTCAAACTTACTGTTCTTGATGGAGATCCATGTTCAACCCGTTAATCGGTCATCTCTCCGGTAGGAATCCGTTTCCAAGCCGGCTCTCAACTAAGGAAGGAATAGAGAGTCTGAATGAGTCTAGATTCCATCGGTTTTGTGTAGAAAGTTGAAGAAAAGTCGAAAATAGTTGAAAGTGTTGAAATCTTGTTGAGGTTAAGTTGAAAAGTGTGAAATCTCTTAGATCTAGAGCCAATCTCGATCAGATGGTGTCCCTTAACTGTTTGCCGGAGCAAAACTAGTGGAAACCACATTCAAGAGGTCCAAATCAGTGATTTTAGAGAAAAACTAAGTGTTCGTGCGTGATTTTGATGGAGAAGATGATGTAGGAGAGATTAGAGATGAAGATTGTACAAGATTTGTAATGAAAAGCTTACAAAATGGTCTTGAATCGCGATTGAGAGTGATTGAGAGCGTGTGAGCGGATGAGAGAACCAAAGTGTTGAAATGAGACACAATGGTCCTATTTATAGGCGAGGGTGGAAGTTAAGGCGATGTTCGGTCGAATGGGATGTGATCGGATGGCGGACGTCCGGTCGAATGGCCATTCGGGCGGATGGTCATCCGGGTGGATGTCCATCCGGATGGCCGAGCTCGTACGAGTTAGTTTCCCGACTTTAGTTCGTTTGGTGCGTTAAACATTGTGGGTACTTTAAGCGTTTTAGTGAAATAAATAGTATCGTGTTATGTTATGACTCAGTGTGATGTTTGAGTTGCGCGTGCCAACGAGTGCGTGTTTAAACAAGTATTGGTACTTAGATATTTATATATAACTAGTAATGTATAATAGGTCATAGAATCAGTAATTGCGTTTCGAGTTTGCGTTTTGCGTTTGCGAGTAGCGTAGCATAGCGTAATATTATATGCGAACAAAGTATAAGCGTAGAGATATAGCGTGTTGTAATAAGCGATGTGTTTTGCGAAAATATGCGAAGTAGCGTAGTTTGCGATATAGTTTACATTATGATCCAATTCTCGGGTGCTAGGCGTAACGAGTGTAACGATAGTAACAAACGCGAAAGTGCGGGTTGTAACAGTCTCCCCTGCTTTAGGAAATTTCGTCCCGAAATTTATTCACAATGAGGACTGTGAGAATTGGCACGAGTAAGCGTTCTAGGGTAAGCGGAGGATGAACGAGGGATCGATCGAGGATTGACGAGTGAGAGCGTCTCAGCGACGTGAGGAAGGCGATAAGTAGAGCGATTCGTTTTGACTAAAGGTTGGTAATTCACGAGTTAGCGATCCAAAAATGTTTTAAATTCTCGAAAAGTTTTATTACAAGGAGATTTTGAGGAAAAACTTGGATTTAGGAAAATTTTCGTACGGTGTGGCGTTGAACTGAGTCGATGTTCACACCAGAGTTGTAGAAAAGTTTTGTTACGTTATCAACATGATTAACGAAAAGTTCCTTATGACGTGGTGTTAACCTGAGTCGATGGTTAAACCAATGTTACAAGAAAGTTTTGTTTGTCTAAACAGGTTTTAGTTAAAATTTTCAGAAAGGTTTCCATTTATTCCAAAAAGTTTGTAAGAAATTTTTCATTTTTTACAAAAGGTTTTAACAGTACGAAAAGTTTTAATTAGCATCGAGCCCCACATGGCACCTTTCCACGAAAGTTTGTTAATATAGCTAAAACACTTATATATCGGAAGTACCAGCGGCGTATCCACCATGTTTTATCCATATTACCTCTTTCCATGGAGCAATGTAATGCGTGTCGACATGGTACGGATAGATTTTGCGTCCTCGGTCCAGGCGATTAGTGGTTGGACCAAGTTTGAGAGAGAGATTGAGTAAACTGAGCGATGAAGTTGTTTACGAACTCAGTTTTAGCGATATGAGTGTGAGCGAATGATTCAGCGATTGAAGCATCGAGGTAGTGTGAGTGTTGGGTGCGATAAGCGATACGCGTTAAGCGATAAATGGTAAGCGATACGCGATAAGCGATAAGCGGTACGCGGTACTCGGTACGCGGTACTCGGTACGCGATAAGCGGTAAGCGATAAGAGATAAGCGGTACGCGATAAGCGGTAGGAGATAAGAGATAAGCGGTACGCGATAAGAGATAAGCAATAAGCGGTAAGCGATAAGAGATAAGCGGTACGCGACAAGCGGTACGCGACAAGCGGTACGCGACAAGCGGTACGCGACAAGCGGTACGCGACAAGCGGTACGCGACAAGCGGTACGCGACAAGCGATACACGACAAGCGGTACGCGATAAGAGATAAGAGATAAGCGATAAGCGGTACGCGATAAGAGATAAGCGATAAGCGATAAGCGATAAGAGATAAGCGGTAAGCGATAAGAGATAAGCGTTGAGAGGAAGAAGCGATGCGAGTATCGAAGTGCTGAGGTTGACATGTGTGATAAGCGTTTAAGCATTGAAGCGTTGGGAGGTAAAGCGTTAGCTAAGCGAGTTAGATTTCAGCGAAGGTGCGACTGCGTGCATGTAGACTTACGAAAGTCTAGCGTTGACGCATTTGAGATGCGATGAGATGTTACGCCTTGCAAAGGAGTTTAGCGTATTGAAAGTAGTCTCAATAGTATAAGAGGTCTAATAACGTTCAACTCCACATGGAATTTTCTTCACGGAAGTTTGTTAGCATGGCAAGGCACTTATATATAGGAAGTACGACCTGCGTATTGTCGCAACCCCCGATCCCTTATTCCCGGGAACGGGCGGACGCGAGCTCAGAGTTTGGTGGTATCAGGTTTAGTTAATCTCGCAGCGGAATTTTCATCAGGACCGTAGTTAGGAAATGTTTATCAGAGTAAAACCACCTTCTTTTATATTAATAATCACATGGGCAAAACCCAAGTTTCTTATTACAATACATTATAGGGACAAACCCTATTTTATTGAATTTAAAACATCGTTTATTAGGTAACTTTTATAGCCACATTTTCCCAAGCCTTCAGTGCTCTCCAGCTGGCTTTTCACTAATTGGCTGTTCACATTGTGTTACCTGTAACGCGTTTTAAAAACATTTGTCAGTCGGAAATACTTGTGAGTGAATCCCAGTTTAATCAAGAAACATTTTATCAATTAAAACAGTATTGAGAGCGATCACATTGTTTATTTCTACACAATTACTCATTCAGTATTTGCCACTCGACCGGATCTATGGCTATGGTCAAATTACCCATTGGCTAACTCGTCGTCCAATGGTAATGCATTGTCATTCCGACATACTACTACTCGTAGTAAATTTTGTATACAAAACCCCATAATACCGGCAGTAATTGAAGAACCACAAAGACTCAATCACCGCTTAATTTCATAGTAAAACATTTAAGGTTTTGTAAAACATTCCAAAAACATTAACAAAAAGAGGATAAACTCACATTGTTGTCTTAGGATTTTCGTAAGGGTTTCCTGGATATAATCTATAATTTATACAAATGTACATTGGTTAGTACCATAACCCTTTGAAAATATTAATGATACCCTCCCCGAGACGGCATTCCAACAACTACGTCGGGCAGAACCACGACAGTTGTTACGGAACCCTAAATCAATCGGGCAGCGTAACTATTATGAAACTGGGGTTATAATACTTACAACGGAACAGAACCTCGCTAATTAGGGGTATAATACCCGTCTATAATGTCTAATACTTTCAGATTTCGAGTTTGAGAAATGTGAATGAGCGACGGAAATTGTAATCTGATGCTATCTATTTATAGTTGTGTAATCTGGTCCTGTCGCGGCCCGCGTGAAAGACAAGGGACCCTTACGCGGCCCGCGTCAACATCGGTCAACTCAGTAGCTTAGCTGGGTCAGCTAGTAGGTCCGCCACGATGTCAACACGTGTCAGCACCGGATGCTTCCGTGTTTCAGGATCTGTCGCGGCCCGCGTCAACTTAGACGAGGTCTTACGCGGTCCGCTTGAACTAAAGAAGTCAACGAAGTCAGATCGCCCTTATACCGCCCGCGTAAGTTTGAGGTGGGGTCTTTCGCGGCCCGCCTCAACTTATATTCCAGATTATATATTTTATTTTATATGTTATAATCTATTTCGGGCTCGGTTTTCACATACGGGGTGTAATATAAGACATATTGGGACATTTTAAGATATAATAGGGTGTCGTAAAATACACTGAGGGTGTTGGTTTTACCGAGGGTTGTTACATTCTCCCCACCTTACTTTAGAGCTCGTCCTCGAGATCTATTGGAATAAATATGGATATTTCTTTTTCATTTCTGCTTCAAGCTCCCATGTGTACTCAGGTCCTCTTTTGGAGTCCCACTTCACTTTGACTAGAACTAGTCTCTTATGCTTGAGATTCTTGACTTTCCTGTCTTCAATCTGTAGAGGTCTTTCTACAAACTTGAGTTGTTCGTTTACCTCTATATCCTTAAGAGGTACTATTAATGATTCATCAGCTAAACACTTTTTAAGATTAGATACATGAAACACATTATGTATTCCTGCCATTTCCTCTGGCAGTTGTAGCTGATAGGCTACAGGTCCTATTCTTCTAATAATCTTAAAAGGTCCAATATACTTGGGACTTAGCTTTCCCCGTTTGATGAATCTTACTACTCCTTTCCAAGGAGAGACTTTTAACAATACTTTATCTCCCACCTGAAATTCCAATGGCTTGCGTCGGTTATTAGCATAACTCTTTTGTCGATCACGTGCTGCTTTCAGTCGTTCCTTGACTTGAATAATTTTGTCAGTTGTTTCTTGTACTATCTCAGGTCCAAATAGTTGCTTTTCCCCAATTTCTGCCCAACAGACTGGGGTTCCACACTTTCGTCCATAAAGTGCTTCGAATGGTGCAGCATTGATACTTGTGTGATAACTATTATTATAAGAAAATTCTATTAAAGGTAAGTGATCATCCCAATTACCTCCAAAATCGATTACACAAGCTCTAAGCATGTCTTCCATCGTCTGAATTGTTCTTTCGCTTTGTCCGTCTGTTTGTGGATGATAAGCCGTACTTAGCTTTAACTTGGTTCCCATTGCCTTTTGGAAACTTGACCAAAAATGAGAGGTAAATCGGCTATCTCTATCAGAAACAATTGATAAATGAATGCCATGTAAAGAAACAATTTCATTTACATACAATTTAGATAATTGTTCCATACTAATTGTTTCTTTCATTGGTAGAAAATGAGCTGACTTGGTTAGTCTATCTACAATCACCCAGATTGTATCATTTCCTTTCCTAGTTTTGGGTAATTTAGTGACAAAATCCATGGTTATAAATTCCCATTTCCAAACTGGCATTTCTAATTGCTGTAACAAACCTGAGGGTTTCTGGTGTTCAGCTTTAACTTGTGAACAAGTTAAACATTTAGAAACATAGGCTGCTATGTCCTTCTTCATTCGTATCCACCAGAAATTTTTCCTTAAATCCTGGTACATTTTATCACTTCCTGGGTGCATCGTGTACTTAGACTTATGGGCTTCTTCTAGTATATGATTACGCGGGTTTTCTAATTTAGGTATCCACATTCTCTTTTCATGGAATCTCCATATTCCATCTGTTCCTTGTTTTAATTCTTTTAGCATACCTTTTAATTTTTCAGAATCATCCTTGATTACTGATTCTTGTGCTTTTCTTATTTGATCATTTAAATCTACTTGCAGATTTAATTTAAGAGAACGTACCCTTTTTGGATTTTCATGATACTTTCGGCTTAAAGCATCTGCTACTACATTTGCTTTTCCTTCATGATACTGGATATCACAATCATAATCACTAAGAAATTCCATCCAATGTCTTTGCCTCATATTCAACTCTTTTTGCTTGAAGATATACCTTAAACTCTTATGATCAGTGAATATGGTAAACTTACTACCATAAAGGTAATGTCTCCAAATCTTAAGAGCAAAAATTATAGCTCCTAACTCTAAATCATGGGTTGAATAATTCTCTTCATGATTCTTAAGTTGTCTAGATGCGTAAGCTATAACCTTTTGTCGTTGCATCAATACACATCCATAACCTAATCTAGAAGCATCACAATAAACTATGAAATCTTCAGTTCCTTCTGATAATGCTAATATAGGTGTATGGGTCAATCTTTGCTTAAGAATTCTAAAGGCTTCTTCTTGTTTTACTCCCCATTCAAACTTAACAGATTTACAGGTTAACTTAGTTAAAGGAATGGCTATTCTAGAGAAATCTTTAATAAATCTTCTATAATAACCAGCTAATCCTAAGAAACTTCTAACCTCAGTTGGTGATTCAGGGGTTTTCCATTTCGTAATTGCCTCAATCTTGGTTGGATCTACATGAATTCCTTCATGATTAACTAGGTGTCCAAGGAATTGCACCTGTTCTAACCAAAATTCACACTTAGAAAACTTAGCATAAAGTTTTTCCTTTCCTAACACACTTAAAAGTGTGTGCAAATGTTTCGCATGATCCTCTTTATTCTTAGAATAAATTAGAATATCATCTATGAATACAATTATGAATTTATCCAAATATGGCTTACATATTCGGTTCATCATGTCCATAAATGCAGCTGGGGCATTGGTTAAACCAAATGGCATGACAGTAAATTCATAATGGCCATACCTCGTTCTAAATGCGGTTTTAGGAATGTCCTCTTCCTGTACCTTTAATTGATGATATCCTGACCTTAAATCGATCTTAGAGAAAAATCGAGCTCCTTGCAATTGATCAAACAGATCATCGATTCTTGGTAATGGGTACCGATTCTTAATCGTGACCTTGTTTAATTCACGGTAGTCAATGCACATCCGCATTGGTCCGTCCTTCTTTTTAACGAACAATATCGACGCTCCCCATGGTGACGAACTTGGTTGTATAAATCCTTTCTCCAACAATTCGTCTAATTGTTTCTTTAATTCTTGCATTTCTGCAGGTGCCAACCGATAAGGTGCTTTGGCAATTGGTGATGTTCCTGGTATTAAATGAATTCTGAATTCAACTTTTCTGTCTGGAGGTTGTCCTGGCAATTCTTCTGGAAATACATCTGAAAACTGAGATACTACTGGAATATCTTTTAAATCCTTTCCTTTAGTGTTAATGATTATAGAAATCAAATACACTATAGAACCTTTTCTCATACAACTTGCAGTTTTCATCACAGAAATGAATTTAGTAGATCTAGAAGTTTTATCTCCTTTAATTGTGATCATTTTACCTTTTGGTGAATTTACTTGAATTAACTTTTGATCACATAAAATACTAGCTTTATTGGCTATTAACCAATCCATTCCTAAGACAACATCAAATCCTACCAGATTCATGGGATATAGGTTTGCAATAAACTTCTGATTTAAAATTTCTATTCTTGCTCCCTGCAAGATTTCAGAAATTCTAACAGTTTCTCCATTAGCTGTCTCTACTACACATTCATGTGGTAGTTTAGTTAATGACTGATTTAGAAATTTGCAAAACGATGTATTAATAAAACTTTGGTTTGCACCAGAGTCAAATAATACTTTAGCAAAGACATCATTAACTAAAAATGTACCAGCTATGACATCTGGAATTATCTTAGCTTCTTCTGCAGTCAGAACAAATGCTCTAGCATTTTTAGTATTCTTGTTATCTGGAGCCGGAGCTAATTTTGGGCAATTCAGCTTGATATGACCTTGTTCTCCGCAATTGTAACATACCCTGTTGTTAGCTTTCTTCCTGCAGTTTTCTTCTTTGTGTCCCGATAGTTTGCAAAAGTTACAATATATGGAGCATCTTCCGGAATGCTTTCTTTTGCAATACCTACAGTAGGGTGCAGAGGTAGAACCTATATTTTTCCCACGATTAGAATTTCCAGAACGAAATTCTTGAGTTAATTTATGGGTTAGGTTCCTCCTTTGATCTTCTTCTCTGGTACGGACTAATTCATCAGTCAAGGTATTTGCTAGTTCTACAGCTTCTTCTATGGTTTGAGGTCTAGCTGCCTTGACTACGTGTCTTATTTCCCCAATTAATCCCCAAATATAACGGGAGATTAACACTGGTTCTGGTGAAGCAAGAGTTTGTACTATTCTAGCATATTCAAAGAATATCTTAGTGTATCCCTTGCTATCTACACCAGTCATCCTAAGATTTAGGAATTTGTTTGCTATCTGTTCTTTCTCATTGGGTGGGCAGAATTTCCTTTCTACCTTGTCCTTAAACTATTCCCATTCCATATTATAGGTTTTATCACTTCCTTTTGTTTGGAGGATAGTGTTCCACCATTCTAGTGCTGCGTTCTTAAACAGATTAGAAGCAAACAGTATCTTATATTCTTCAGCACACTTGCTTATCCTTAAGACTGCCTCAGTTTTCTCTATCCAGCGTAATGTTGCAATGGCCCATTCGTTGCCCGAGAATTCCATTGGTTTACAAGACCAGAATTCTTTATAAGAACAACCATAAGGCATGGTTCTTCTTCTTTTGGGAATAGGCATTTGAAGTACAGGTCCATTGTTCACGCTGTTTTCTGGTTCAATGGGTCGCTTACTACTATGTTTACTTTTATTATCAGCATCTTTAACAGTTTGAAGTATAAATGGCATTGCATCTATAATTCCCTGTGCTACTATGTGTTGGATAGCACTATTGTCCACTTGGTTTCCATTGTTATTGATGCTTGGATTATCATTAACCACGTTAATGTTACTCTGGTTATCATTATTCAGATTTCCTTGATTTCCTTCGTCGGCCATCTGAATTTTAAACATTTATCCCATATTAATATCACAAGATAATAAGTAAGATTGCAATTTACATGACACGCAATCTAGCCAAAAACGTAGATCATTGCTACTTGTACTCTTTTCCATATACTATGCGTCTATTACACACTAGTACAGAAATAAAGATTACAATACCAACAGAAATAAAATAGTAATATGCATCCGTACACACATATTTTATTTTATTATATTATTATTACTACCGCTTCCTCCATTCTAACATTCATGGATATGGATTTATCCAAAAATCCATATTGCGCTCATCGTATTTCCATACGAGACGCTCTCCCACCTGACGCATCCTCTCACTGCTTTCTAAAATTTCCTCCCCGAAAGTCCTAAGTTCTTGGACGTTTTCTGCACTCATTGGGGGTGCAGGTTCTCGGACTGGGTTTGGAATCTGGGGTACGGTTTCCTGATATGGGGGTGACAGTTCCTGAAATTGGTAAGGATCCTCTAATATCTCCCTAATATAATCATTTTGGTAATAGGGATCTAAAGGGTCCATACCTGGGTAAGCTTCTATGTTATGTATGGGTGGATAATCCTGGATAGGGTAACGTTGCACAAAGTCCCTATTATCGTCCCACCAGGGGTCGTAATTCGGGTCTAGTGGGTTTGGTGCAGGTACCCTTGGGATTTCTTCTGGGTTAAAATCGTGCATCTCTACTTGGTTCTCCGGATTTTCTATTTCCATGGGTTGTTCTGGGTTTTGTGGTTGTGGGGCTACTAATTGTTCCAGACTTGGGTCAGCAGCAGTTGTAGCTAAGATATGGAAATTAGCTAGGCTTCTATTTAGTATATCTTGCGTATGGGCATCGGTCTCTCGCTTAATAGCTGCTAAAGCCCTTTGCTATTGCAATTTTTGCATTCTTTTCCTACGAGCAAAAGCTTCTTTACTGAACCATCCTCGTTTCTTATTAGGAAATGGTTCTTCTGATTTAGCTCTAAAGGCAAATATTCCCTCTTCCTGATTAGCAGAATACCCTGAAAGGGCAGGCTGTGATGATGTACCTTCACTCCTAGGTGAATCAGATAACTAGTAATGTATAATAGGTCATAGAATCAGTAATTGCGTTTCGAGTTTGCGTTTTGCGTTTGCGAGTAGCGTAGCATAGCGTAATATTATATGCGAACAAAGTATAAGCGTAGAGATATAGCGTGTTGTAATAAGCGATGTGTTTTGCGAAAATATGCGAAGTAGCGTAGTTTGCGATATAGTTTACATTATGATCCAATTCTCGGGTGCTAGGCGTAACGAGTGTAACGATAGTAACAAACGCGAAAGTGCGGGTTGTAACAGTCTCCCCTGCTTTAGGAAATTTCGTCCCGAAATTTATTCACAATGAGGACTGCGAGAATTGGCACGAGTAAGCGTTCTAGGGTAAGCGGAGGATGAACGAGGGATCGATCGAGGATTGACGAGTGAGAGCGTCTCAGCGACGTGAGGAAGGCGATAAGTAGAGCGATTCGTTTTGACTAAAGGTTGGTAATTCACGAGTTAGCGATCCAAAAATGTTTTAAATTCTTGAAAAGTTTTATTGCAAGGAGATTTTGAGGAAAAACTTGGATTTAGGAAAATTTTCGTACGGTGTGGCGTTGAACTGAGTCGATGTTCACACCAGAGTTGTAGAAAAGTTTTGTTACGTTATCAACATGATTAACGAAAAGTTCCTTATGACGTGGTGTTAACCTGAGTCGATGGTTAAACCAATGTTACAAGAAAGTTTTGTTTGTCTAAACAGGTTTTAGTTAAAATTTTCAGAAAGGTTTCCATTTATTCCAAAAAGTTTGTAAGAAATTTTTCGTTTTTTACAAAAGGTTTTAACAGTACGAAAAGTTTTAATTAGCGTCGAGCCCCACATGGCACCTTTCCACGAAAGTTTGTTAATATAGCTAAAACACTTATATATCGGAAGTACCAGCGGCGTATCCACCATGTTTTATCCATATTACCTCTGTCCCATTGAGCAATGTAATGCGTGTCGACATGGTACGGATAGATTTTGCGTCCTCGGTCCAGGCGATTAGTGGTTGGACCAAGTTTGAGAGAGAGATTGAGTAAACTGAGCGATGAAGTTGTTTACGAACTCAGTTTTAGCGATACGAGTGTGAGCAAATGATTCAGCGATTGAAGCATCGAGGTAGTGTGAGTGTTGGGTGCGATAAGCGATACGCGTTAAGCGATAAATGGTAAGCGATACGCGATAAGCGATAAGCGGTACGCGGTACTCGGTACGCGATAAGCGGTAAGCGATAAGAGATAAGCGGTACGCGATAAGCGGTAGGAGATAAGAGATAAGCGATAAGCGGTACGCGATAAGAGATAAGCAATAAGCGGTAAGCGATAAGAGATAAGTGGTACACGACAAGCGGTACGCGACAAGCGGTACGCGACAAGCGGTACGCGACAAGCGATACACGACAAGCGGTACGCGATAAGAGATAAGAGATAAGCGATAAGCGGTACGCGATAAGAGATAAGCGATAAGCGATAAGCGATAAGAGATAAGCGGTAAGCGATAAGAGATAAGCGTTGAGAGGAAGAAGCGATGCGAGTATCGAAGTGCTGAGGTTGACATGTGTGATAAGCGTTTAAGCATTGAAGCGTTGGGAGGTAAAGCGTTAGCTAAGCGAGTTAGATTTCAGCGAAGGTGCGACTGCGTGCATGTAGACTTACGAAAGTCTAGCGTTGACGCATTTGAGATGCGATGAGATGTTACGCCTTGCAAAGGAGTTTAGCGTATTGAAAGTAGTCTCAATAGTATAAGAGGTCTAATAACGTTCAACTCCACATGGAATTTTCTTCATGGAAGTTTGTTAGCATGGCAAGGCACTTATATATAGGAAGTACGACCTGCGTATTGTCGCAACCCCCGATCCCTTATTCCCGGGAACGGGCGGACGCGAGCTCAGAGTTTGGTGGTATCAGGTTTAGTTAATCTCGCAGCGGAATTTTCATCAGGACCGTAGTTAGGAAATGTTTATCAGAGTAAAACCACCTTCTTTTATATTAATAATCACATGGGCAAAACCCAAGTTTCTTATTACAATACATTATAGGGACAAACCCTATTTTATTGAATTTAAAACATCGTTTATTAGGTAACTTTTATAGCCACATTTTCCCAAGCCTTCAGTGCTCTCCAGCTGGCTTTTCACTAATTGGCTGTTCACATTGTGTTACCTGTAACGCGTTTTAAAAACATTTGTCAGTCGGAAATACTTGTGAGTGAATCCCAGTTTAATCAAGAAACATTTTATCAATTAAAACAGTATTGAGAGCGATCACATTGTTTATTTCTACACAATTACTCATTCAGTATTTGCCACTCGACCGGATCTATGGCTATGGTCAAATTACCCATTGGCTAACTCGTCGTCCAATGGTAATGCATTGTCATTCCGACATACTACTACTCGTAGTAAATTTTGTATACAAAACCCCATAATACCGGCAGTAATTGAAGAACTACAAAGACTCAATCACCGCTTAATTTCATAGTAAAACATTTAAGGTTTTGTAAAACATTCCAAAAACATTAACAAAAAGAGGATAAACTCACATTGTTGTCTTAGGATTTTCGTAAGGGTTTCCTGGATATAATCTATAATTTATACAAATGTACATTGGTTAGTACCATAACCCTTTGAAAATATTAATGATACCCTCCCCGAGACGGCATTCCAACAACTACGTCGGGCAGAACCACGACAGTTGTTACGGAACCCTAAATCAATCGGGCAGCGTAACTATTATGAAACTGGGGTTATAATACTTACAACGGAACAGAACCTCGCTAATTAGGGGTATAATACCCGTCTATAATGTCTAATACTTTCAGATTTCGAGTTTGAGAAATGTGAATGAGCGACGGAAATTGTAATCTGATGCTATCTATTTATAGTTGTGTAATCTGGTCCTGTCGCGGCCCGCGTGAAAGACAAGGGACCCTTACGCGGCCCGCGTCAACATCGGTCAACTCAGTAGCTTAGCTGGGTCAGCTAGTAGGTCCGCCACGATGTCAACACGTGTCAGCACCGGATGCTTCCGTGTTTCAGGATCTGTCGCGGCCCGCGTCAACTTAGACGAGGTCTTACGCGGTCCGCTTGAACTAAAGAAGTCAACGAAGTCAGATCGCCCTTATACCGCCCGCGTAAGTTTGAGGTGGGGTCTTTCGCGGCCCGCCTCAACTTATATTCCAGATTATATATTTTATTTTATATGTTATAATCTATTTCGGGCTCGGTTTTCACATACGGGGTGTAATATAAGACATATTGGGACATTTTAAGATATAATAGGGTGTCGTAAAATACACTGAGGGTGTTGGTTTTACCGAGGGTTGTTACACGTATCCACCATGCTTCGACCACACCACTTCCGTCCCGTGAATAGGTGTCACACTTTGTCGACATGGTTAAGACGCTTATATATAGGAAGTACCAACGGCGTATCCACCACGCTTAACCATGCTTTTAACGTTATGGCATCATTGGAACTTACTACGATCTCCGTGCACTTACCAAAATAATCCCGTGTGCACCCGTGATTAGTTCAATCCTTGCACGTTTATCGTAACTTATTCCAAGGATGCGTAGTTGGGGTAAAAACACGTTATATCGTGATATGCTATATAGTGTTATTAATATAATCTGTGCGTGAGCTTAGTATAAGTGCGAGAACGAGGGAGAGAGAGAGCGAGAGAGGGAGTTAACGTCGCATTTTGTAGCGACATCGAGCAATAGAACAAGTATACGCATAAGATTAATGTCGAGAATCGTACCATCAACAGCGTCGTTCTGCGTCTGATTGGTGTTGATGTTGAAGACTCTTGCTGGGGCCGTGGTTGTTTATGTTGTTTTAGTTGTATAGTGATTTAAGGCATTGTGTTTTACAGTAAAACACCATGAACATATATAAGACACCATAACATTGCAAATACCGTCTAAACTTACAAAAATTCATGCTGCCTTCCCCACTATCTCCGCACGTCACACTAGCCGCCATAAAACATGAAAGGTTGCATGGCTATTGTTCCAAGTTCAATGGTACAGTTGACAATGTAATTGAGCGATACACAAAAATCAAAGGTATTAATTGCCCATTTATATCTTTCAGTCTTTTTTATTTTGACTTTTAACCATCATTTTCAACTTTAAAACCTATACAGCCAAATAGTAAGGGTGAGGACATGGTACTTTAGTTACAAGTTTGGTCTCTATTGATGATTAATTTGTGATTTGATCTCAAGGAGTTTTCTGGATTTGATTGGCTGAGTGATGATATCAAACTAGAAAAGTGCAAAACCTTACTTTGGAAGTTCTTGCTTCTTGCCATACACTTGTTAAAGCAGCTCGCATGCAACTTTTCTCATTGATTCCCTTGTTTTATAAATGTTTGCAGAGAGATATATATGTAGCGAGCTTAAACACAAAGTAAACAGACAACACTTACTATTTTTATTAAACAAGTTGGAATAAATTATTTTGACAAATGGGCCAAATTTATCATTTTTAGTAAATAGTTCAGGTATGTTTGTGTTCTATTTCTAAGTTGTCTGATTTTCTTAGATTTAAAATTAATAGTAAATTTATTGTAGCGCAAGCAATAAAGGAATAGATAGGAATGCGGATACATGGTTCTTCAACATATGTTCGACTTTGTCAAATTGTATCAAAACCAATTTTCCAAACAAGTAAGTATTTTATATTTCTTAATTGTTTGATTTCTCTAAGACTTAGATGTGGCATGACACGAAAGAGGCTACACATCAAAGAAATATAATTTTATCAAAGACATTGATGCCAAATTTTTTGAACAATATTAAGACTTAGATTTATATATAGATTTTAGATCTTTATGCAGTTTATTTGTGGAAAATTTAATACATTTTTCATAGATTTAGTAAAGAATTGTAACTTGGTCGGTTTATGTTGTAAAATACCATATTGAATGTGTCTTAGGTCTATTTGGGCAGGTTTGGATTAGTGTATAGCGAATATATGTTGGAAAAATATGAACAGGTTCGGATTTAGCAAGTGCAATTTTTTTTATGAATTATGGTGTCATTTTTAGACGAAGTTTCCTCTTGTTCTTGACGTGGTGGAACCAAATTGTGGTTAATAATCCTCTTAATTTAAGACGTGGATTAAGATGCGGTCCAAAACTGTTTCTTAGGGTGGAGGGAGTGGTCACCAAATGGTGAGTGTTTAACTTATTTTCTAACCAATAATATCATGTCATGTCAAGTCGCCACTCCACTCCTCATTTTGCACTCAATCACTAGCAATGGTCAAGCACATAGAGACTGGTAAACAATTTAACAAAAAAATATGATTGGTTGAAAGGTGTTGGGGCCCACCATTAACCCTCTTTCTCCCACCTCTCTCTTCTTCACCGAGTCGGTGGATACTCACCGCCCACACCACCTCTCTCCTCTTCCCCGATCACCGCTCCAACACTGGCAATGGTTCCCGAATCGATAAACCCTCCCTCCCCGAGACCACTCCCTCCACTCTGATAATCAAAGTAATTGCATCTTATGTTCTCGTGTATTTACACTATTAGAAACCCGCGCGCGTTGCGGCGCGAAAAACAAATTGTAATATGAAAAAATAGAAAATATTAAGGATAACATATAAAGATGCATAGGCAGGCTTGTCATATCGCATAGAACAAAAAAAATGCAATCATTTGAGTACATTAAAGTTAAAGGGGCGTATGAATGTGAGTTACAAAAATAAATAAATAAATAAATAAGTAAATATGCGGCGGAGTGAACAATTTATGGCGTTGTTACAAGTGTAGTCATACATATGAATGAAATGACACATTTACCCTTGGAGCATTAGAGTTTTGTTAAAGTATTACCTGCCATATGAACAATATACAAAAATGAGGTTATTGCTCCCTGAAATCTTCATTCTTGAAATCGTTATCGATGACAAGGAGTTGAGAGGAGGTCACATCCATCTGCAAAATAGCATTATGTGAGCGCAAACCGAAGGACTAATAAGCCTATATTATTTTCTTTTGGTCATACCTGGCTGAATATATGGTTGGGAGAAATTTAAAAAACAATATATGGCAACAAACCAGAGAGGGCAAGAGTCCAAGCAAAGCATTAGTTTCCCATACCTATCAAGTAAATCAGCAAGATTCAAATATTCGCGTGCTGATAAGAAAAGAAAATAAAGACTGAAGGAAAGTCGCAATAAGGTTTAAAGTGAACCCGCAGATGGTCATCATGACGCTTTGTAAATCCCTAAAAAAAGAATGATACAAAATGAGATTAAAAAAGAACCAAGTTTAATGAGGTTGCCTTCCTCTGTACTCAAATGCCTCTGAAGAAGATGACTTAAATGCAACCAGAAAGAATACAGCGATAAAGAAGATTGGATCATCCGTAGATGCTTATGGCAGCTGTCAAAAAGAAAAAAAACATCCAATTACCATTTTCGATGTCTTGAAAACCCTTTATTTGAATCACAAAAGCTTAATTTTGATTTACACCGAAAAACAAGCCACCATGTTGAAGATGATTCACCAAAAAACCATAATAGCAACATATAAATAAAGTTAAAATAGATCCATTCGCTTTAGAAGTGAAAACTTTTAAGACACAAAATGATACTAATCAAAATGCATAGGTCTGATCATATGTTGCTTTTTCTGCAAAACAAAAACATTGAACCACAAAGTCTACTCTCCTGCAAGGTTCTCATGGCGATGAAAAGGTAGAAAAAATAATGATGTTATTCATTTAAAATTATAACCATAGACAAACTACCAGGACTAAACGGGATAGCAATTTTTGGTAGCCCAAAAATGTAGATTAGAATCAACCAATTCGACACTTACGCCTTCATGTCTATTCTGATCCTTCAGGTCATTAAGCAAATATTGTATATATATAAAGCACCAATTATTCTCTCAAAAATATCTTCATCGACCCTTGTATCACACCAATCATTAAACTTATTTAACCACTTCGAATTAATGAATTATTTTAGATAGTAAATGGGGATAATCTCTCTATTATAATAAATCAAAGCTTCATGGGCTGAGGGTGTCAACACCACAAGCCCTGCCTTCTCTATCTCTCCTACATGTCAATCCCACACTTCATCTTGTCCACGTGTCCACTCCTCCTTTTTTCGATTATTTGTTTTTTTAACAATTGCTAAAGGTCAAAGACCATTAATGAGAATAGGCAGGCTTGTGGCCAAAAAGTCTGAATTTTGACCATCTCTAACTCATCACGTGAGTTTGGAAAGAAACCAAATCTCATTTCAAATTTCAAATTCATCTCTCTTTCTTCATTCTCATCTGCTCTCTTCCCAATTCACACACCATGAAAGTGTCGAAGATCAGGATGATGATTGCCAATTTCAGGAAGATGAAGACATCGCTCTCACCATTGCACTTCGTGTTCGTAATCTCTCACCCCATCACCAGAATCTTTTATTTTCTCTGTGATTTTTTTCGATCCATCACCAAATCCCTTTCCTTCTATAAACATCTGTTTCTATCTTCAGTGTCCATTATTGTTGGTGGTAGTGATGGTGGTTTGTGGTCTCTGGTCCTCGGTGTTGGCAACGACGGCTAGGGTTTTCAAGGGAGATGTCAATGACATTTGTTCCAGTTAGGGTTCTGAAGATCGACAACTTGTGGGGTGCTCAGATGACAGAGATGGTGGTTGGACAACGAATTTTATTCAATAATTTCAAATCTGAGTTTCCCTGTTATCCTCCATTCATTGTAAGTACTAACCCTAACTTTTTGTTTTCTATATATGCCATTTAATGTGTCTTCATCAATCATAACACATGTATGTTTATCTCTTATAATCTTTGTTGTTTTTGTTCTGTCAGGGTTAGGGTTTTAATCGATGAATATGGTTTTCTTTTACCTTCACAAATTCGATGTAAAGAGCTTCAATCAGCACCACTATATTTGTTAATTTACCTTTTGTTATATTTTTTTGTTTACTTTTATTCTTAGGGTTTCTTGAATATTTGTTCTAGGTTTCGTGTTTAGCTGAATTCAAGAAGTTGGAGAGACTAGACCTCACCTTCAATAATATGTTGTCACACGAGGTAATTTATAATCAATTTATTGAAAATTTATTTGGTTCTTCATGTTTATGAACATGAAATTGTTTATGTCTTACTGATTGTCGAATGCTTTTTTCGGGATCAACCCTAGGGCTTTGAATGTTGTTTTGTTTAGGTGATTCTGAGCCGATAATGTTTCCAGGTTTAGTTCTGAGCCAATTATCATTTTGCCAGGTGAATTTGAATTGATGGATTGATTGTTTTTCTTTCTTCTAATATTCATCGTGTGCTTTAGGCATACGAAGTCTTGGTTTTTCTACAAGAAACCTTTAGTAAATATTCATTCTCTTAGTTACCTACTTTTCCTACATTGGAGTTCAATTTTGACTAAATTATTCAAAGTAGGTGACCTCTTAATTGCATTTTGTTTGAGGTCAATAGTCACCATGTTCATTAATCACATGATATAATACCTAAAGAGTGAACCATAACATCTATCACTATATGTATTCTTCTGTCATTTTCTTTATTAAAAAGTCTTGCTATAGCTTTATCTGTCAATGCTTTTTTGACAAGAAAATACAAAAAATGATTTATTGTTTAAAAGATTATGAATTTGTAAAGTGTAGTTTGTTTGCTCTATTTGAATGAAAAGAAAGGTTTGTTTTTTTCATGGCAGTCACCAAATCTTTGTATATATTTTATTTTGAATGAAAAGAAAGGGTTTAATGGGTCAGGTAGCTTTTTTTAGCACAATGGGGAATTTGTCAAGTGAATTAAATGCCGTCAAAAGTGTACTTTTAATGCTTGATCCATTATACGAAAACTAATGTTCTGTACCTGTGATGTCTTATATAGGTGACACCCATATTTGTTGTTGCTAGCATGGTCTAATATTAAGGTAAAGTGTTTTTGGTTATCCTTATAAGATCCGTTGTTTTCGTACACCTAAATTTGTAAACTCCTTCAATTGTATGCTTCAAACTATATGGTATGCAACTATGGTTTAGATTTTTATATATATGTCTAAGTGTGTTGATCCTTGGCACTTTTTACATGGTATTGGTCATTTGGTTGTTAAAAACAATATTATGTTCTAAAATGCAAAAAGTGAAAGGTCAGTTTGGTTTATAGATTTCTTAATGGGTCAAATTTCTTTTTTTTAAAGCAAAAAGTTGAAATATGTCGGATGAGTTAAATTTTTCATGACGGGTCAATTTGGGTTGTACCTAAAAACACACAAAACCATAGTTATCTGTAAACCAAACAAATCACGTAAATCAGTGGGTTAAAACACTGTTGGATTAAAACAGTGTTTGAAACCACTGTTGAGTTAAAACAGTGTTTGAAGCCACTGTTCGAGTTGCTGCTTTACTAAAACAGTGTTTTGAAACCACTGATTAGAAATTTTTGGTTTTGGCAGCCACAAAAAAGTGTTATAGTGAAAAGCTTCGACTCCAATGGCTTGTCAGAAGGGAAAAGAAAGGTAATCGGCTTTTTTATTGTATTCATACGCAAATTTAAAACTTGCAGAGAACTCAGGCTAGAGAGGCAGGAAGATATTATTGTCGCATCACTTGCTAAGAGCCTCTGCATTAGTGGTGGTCTTATAGTTTTAGTTTTAGGTGGTACAGGACACAATTTGGTCCAACTCGGTTGAACCAGGACCGACCCGTAGTTTTTGGTCAGGCGAGATCCATTTCTCTATGTTAGTGCGTAGGTTATATTAAGGTAAGGATGAGTCATGAGGTTTGACTTGGTGTCATGTGACCACCCTTTCCCTTAAAACCATATTTATATTTACTTTTAAAGGCAATTTAAGATCCTTTAGTATATTGAATTAATATAGGTTTTCACTAAATTTTTTTTTCATTTTTTTGCAAACCAGGTGGGTTCATATGCACCCACAAAATAGGGTTGGATTCGCCACTAGGGCATGGGTTGGGACATTATTTGCTACATAGGACCATTAATCAAATGGTACACTGCCTTTCCCCTTAATTGATGGTGGTTCGCGTGGATTGAACCACGTTTATCACGGCCCTCCCATTTGATGATTTTGAGACAAAAATATGCAAAAAATAAATAAATAAAGGGGTTAGTGGTTTGGGTCATGACCTCACCCTTAGAGCAGTGGTTTTTTTATTGTGAATTAGAGTTGGGTGACATGACGCCTATGTGGAGGGTCATGGTGGTCATGACGACACCCTTTGGCCTTAGAGATATCACATTATAGAGCATTTGACATGCGGAGCTATGGATCATCTGCAACCTGGAGACTCCCACTATTATTCGCATTCAATCTGCCTTTCTATCTTCACGTCCTCAATTGCAAGACAATTCATTTACATGCTATATAATCGGATATTAGGGTTCATGGGTGAAATCCCTAGCCTGCCCCTGGAACGTCTTAAAAGTCTGATGAACTTCCGCTTCTACCAGCTTGCAGTCGCTTGTACATGCTTCTTAAAAATGTGTACCCCTGGTCAAATTACATTTTTGTACATTAGATTTCCTTTATATAGTATTATAGATAAGCGTAAAATGGTTAAAGTGATTTATCATTAAACTTCTTAAATTATTATTTTTATTTAATGCTTGACAATTCAAAATGAATTAAGGATTTGCCCATAAATTAAATGGAATGAGTTTGGGCAGGGCCGGCCCGTATGGGTGCGGGATGGGCGACGACACAAGGCTCAAATCCTCCAAGGGTCCAAATCTTTTTAATTTTGTATAGAATTTACGTTGTATAAGATGAATATATATGCACTGAATCAAGTGTTAACATAAATGAGCTCTTGTATTAGTGGTTACTGCATTTCTTAAATAACAAGGAGACATGAGTTTTAATCCTGGCGTTCTAAATTCTTTATTTTAGGTTATTTTTTGGTTTTTTTTGTGAGTGACATTTAACGCTTAATTTTGTCAATGGCATATTTCCTTTTAATTAATGAATTACTTCCTAAAGTTAGCTAAAAATAACTATTTAAATTACATCTATATAAATTTTAGAGATTAATAAGTTTATATTAAATTGAGATTTTCGAATAGGGTCCAAATTTTTTTATCTCGTACAGGGCCAAAAAATTTTTTATGATTTTCGAAGGCGGCCAGGGGTTTGGGGACAGTTATAAACAAACTAAAATGTAAAAAAATCATAAAAATTTAAAAAAAAAATAAAAAATCATAAAAATTGTAAAAAATCCAAAAAATTCTAAACAATAAAAAAATCGAAAAAAATCGAAAAAGATCTAAAAAAATCCAAAAAAATATAAAAAATTAAAATTTTTTGATTTTTTAGATTTTTTTATTTTTTAGAATTTTTATGATTTTTTGATTTTTTTATAATTTTTTCATTTTTTTAGCATTTTTTTTATTTTTTATAAGTTTTTTGATTTTTTAGACTTTTTTAGGGTTTTAATTTTTTTTATTTTTTAGAATTTTTATGATTTTTTTATTTTTTTAGATTTTTTATTTTTTTAGAATTTTTTGATTTTTTTGGTTTTTTTAGAATTCTTTTATTTTATTTTTTAGGATTTTTTTAGAGTTTTTATGATTTTTAGATTTTTTATTTTTTGAATTTTTTGTTTATTTTTTAGATTTTTTTAGAATTTTTTGGATTTTTTATAATTTTTTAGATTTTTTTTATTTTTTGGATTCTTTAGAATTTTTTGATTTTTTAGATTTTTTTATTTTTTAGAATATTTTGATTTTTTAGAATTTTTTTATTTTTAGAATTTTTCTATTTTTACAATTTTTGATTTTTGAGAATTTTTTTTAGAGTTAATTACATAGTTAGTCCCTGTGGTTTGCACAAAATAACATACTAAGATACTAATAGTTTAAAATCACCTTATAGGGTATTAACTTTTCATTTTGTAACGTTTGGAGAGGGTATTAACATAGTTAGTCCTTGTGGTTTGTACAAAATAACATACTTAGGTACTAATAAAATGTGATTTTAAACCTACAAATAACGTTAATACCTCCAAATGTTACAAAATGAAAAGTTAATACCCTATAATGTGATTTTAAACTATTAGTACCTAAGTATGTTAATTTGTGCAAACCACAGGGACTAACTATGTAAATTACTCTTTTTTATTTTTATTATTTTTAAACGAAGAACGACGGGAGAGTACTACAGCGGCGATTGGTGAAGTCGCAGTTGTGAATAGATATCTACGAGTAGTAATTAGTTTAGTGATTTTATCTTATACCATACTGACCCGCTTGGGTTTTATCTCATACCCATCGTGACCAACTCTTTTTTTTATCCACCACTTAATAACTCATCCTAACCTAGTGACTAATTTTGTTTGGAACATCTTAACGCATCTTAAAATTTAAAATACTCGTATCAACCTAAAATGGAATGGATGGGCTTGTTTTGCCAGGTCTACCTAAAATGTGATTTTAAACTATTAGTACTTAAGTATGTTATTTTGTGCAAACAATAAGGAATAACTATGTAATTAACTCAAATGGTTATTTAATCATATAACCACGTCCCTTTCTCTTTTATACTACTTTTCAAACACTACATTTGAAATATTTATAATGGTTCTATAATTAGAATTGCTTGGATAACAAACATCTATCTCTTATATTAAAGCAAAATAATGTTTGACTTTTTGACCTTGATGTGGCAATGCTCTTTGGCCAGAGAATTGTTTTTTTGGGCGGCAAAATGTTTTTCCTCAATTCTCTTTCATTTGTAAACCGCCTATTATGTTCTTCTTCAATATGGAAACCCCCGATCAATTCTCAATCAGTTGAATTCTTCCCTAAATTTATGAATACCTTTCTATGATTCGGCGCTCATTTCCTTCTTCTTCTTTGAGAAACCCTAAATCTACCTGTGTTACTTCTTCTACGTCGAAGTGCTGCAATTGATCGGTATGTATTCTTTCTAAAACCCTTGACGTGTTCCTTCTTCTTGATTCTTCTACGATTCGGGTGCTACAATCGATCGGTATGTATTATAGGTTTTAATTTTAGTCTTTCGATTGCTTTTTCTGATGTTAATTTGTTTATTCTCATATAAGCTACCTCCCATCTTTATAATTGTTGTTCCATATCTGATTCAGGTTAGTAATCTTTTGAATTTAAGTTTTGTTTTGTTTTGTTGTTTGATTTTTTTAATAATTTTTGATAATAATCAAACTGTGGCCGTAGTCGTCTTCAGATCTGATGATTACGATTCAGGTGCTACAATCATGTTGTTGCTGTTTGTTTTTTAATCTCATGTTTATGCTTGATTTGGACCTTGATAAACTCGCGTTGACATGGCAAATTAGGGTTTACAAGGTGTGAATGCATAGTGGGGATCTTAGCTTTTGTGTTAGTGCAAGAAGGTATGTGACTGGTCTCTGTACATAAATAAAGCTAATGTATAGAAATAACCTGGATTATAATTATTGCAAATAGGTTGTGATTATGTTAGCTTGATTACAAAGTAAAAAAAGTTAAAAAAGGTCATGTTTTGGGGTTACAGATAATGAATTTGACACAAAGAATTATATTGATTGGGAAAGTGTACCATGGTGTCTTAAGAAGTGACCAAGCTACAGCCATTAAAATTTTATAATCAAGTGAACAACCAGACCAATTTTTTGGCTTAAGTCTGACTTATTGTTGCTAACATCTTTATATAATAATGTCAATTGAAAATCAATATGATACATATTGGTGTATCATTGCAGGTTTCTATGGCATCGAGGCTTAATCATGATAATGTCGTTGAGATGCTAGGATATTGGGCAGATGGTGGTTCGAGATTACTTGCTTACGAGTATGCTTCAAATGGAATGCTTTTCAATGCAAAATCTGAATCTCTAAATAATCTGCTATGCAAATCTCTTTTGTTTTTTTTAAATAATCCGGTATGTGATTAATACTTTGTTCCATACAGGTTGATGGATCATTATTAGGAAGATGAGATGCAGAAGATAATTGAAGATGAGACGAAGAAGATGACTGTGATGAAAACGGTAGTCATGCTCCAACCCTAATCTATCTTTGACACACTAGAGAAAGGTCATTGTGGTTCCATAATTTTTATTTTAGCTTTTAAACTTATAAGTGGTAGTTAACTAAAGACCCTTAAATTAGACTTTTTAATGTGGTTTTTTCATGTCATATGAGCTACCTGAGTACATGTATTATCCGCATGATTGATTTTACGATTACATGATGTCGCTGAATGAATACAGATGCTGAAAACCCTTAATGCCGACGAGTATTTTTCATAGGTTTGGGGATTTCCATTTTTATGCCGATTTTCTTTATTGCGTCTATTTTATTGATGTTTTGTTGCAATTCATTGATTAGGGTTTGTGTTTGATTGCTGGTCAATGCTTATAGAGGCTTTTTATAAGTCAGGTTTGTGTGTTTATTGTACTTCACATGTTTGAAGGTTTACTGCCTCACAAAAACTGAGTTGAAGGTTTGTTTTCTTAAGTCTGATGTCACAAAAACATGTTTGAAGGTTTTCTTAAGTTTGATGTCACAAAAACTGTTTTTATTTGGTGCTGACCCATTCATAGTAAATGGCAAAACTACCAACTATAGTTCCTTTTTGTTTTTTAATGTTAGGATAATAAAGGTGGCTTAATTGATCTTAGAGGTTATTATTACTGATTACAAATACAAAAGTAGTCCCACCAAACTTATCTCTTTGTTACTTTTTTTTTCTCAGTTACTTCAGTAGATATCAAGCAAATCGTGTAAGTTGACAAAAAACCATGAAATTTTTGCTTACTACATCAGCTCAAATTGCACCCAATGAGAATCACTGGCTTGATGATGGTGCAGTTCTCATGGTACTTTGGATATGATTTGTGTTTGTGTTTGTTTGTAGTAATTCTATTTGGTTTTGGTATAAATTATTCTGAATTTTTGCATGATGATAGTTTAAAAGCTGCATATGAGTATGGGTTTGAATGCCACTTTGATTGGTGATAGTATAATTTATTTGTGGTTATGTATGCTGATTGGGACTGCCTAATTATTGGTTTTAACGAGGCTACTAGCTGTTTTGGAGTGTCATTATTTTTGGATGATTTTTATAAGTCAGGTTTGTGTGTCTATTGTACTTCACATGCTTGAAGGTTTACTGCCTCACAAAAACTAATTTGAAGGTTTGTTTTCTAATATCTGATGTCATTTACTTTGTTAATTGGTAAGAACATCTGCAATTAAGATTTTGTATGAGCATAAGTAGACTTCAAAATGCTTCAATGTTTAAACCATCTTTGTTGCTCATTGTTTATTGGCCATATTGTTGTGTGATCTCTGTTTAGGATTTGTTGGCAGATATATGTGCTGTTGGTTACATATTTGAGAGAAAAGAAGTTCAAGGCTGGGCTGATCTATTGGCATGAAGTTTGGTCAAAGCTTCAATGGTGTTGTTTTATGCGAACTAGATGTGCGTTTACATGTTTTAAATCTGATTTGCTTTTCCGCTCAAGGATGAGGTTATGATATTTGTTAAAAATTGAAGTAATGTTTTTGTATTTTGATGCAGATTTATTATAGCATCAATTGTTTCATCATGATCGTGCAGCAGAAACTGTCAATAAGAGGCAAAAAGTAAGTACCCGGAATTAGGTTTTTCTTTGTTTTAATTGTTTTTGGTTCGTACTTCGCCTTTCAGTTACAGCCTGTTACATCCATTTAACCTTACATCCATTTTATTGTAATGGATTTTCGTGGTTTTTATATTAAATAAGAGATTTTAGTTATTCTACATGCTTTTGATGAGGCGAGGGATTGTTTCTTACTTTATTTGTAGATTTATGTCAATTCCAAGCACCAGATTTGATTATACACTCAACCATTTTTTTAGTTGGTCAAGATTTGATGGGTTGTGCTCAAATGGATTCTGGTAAAACAATAGCATTTTGCTTCCGGTGATCAATTTAACTCCTGTTATTTCACTCGACGTCCCAATTCCGTATTAAAACCTACTAATTTTGTTATTTTAGGAAGCAAATGGGGCAAATCGTCTAAGCTTTTTAGATATCCTCTCAGATCGTGTCCAAACCTAAGAACGATAAGCTACCCGCTATACCACCGTCAATTGCATTCAGGTTTGTTTGATTGTCTCTTGAACTATTCTTTTTATCAAAATAATTTGCTTGATATAATAACAAATGTTGAAAGGACTTATCAACAATTTGTGTTTCTAGGTTTCTCGTGACCGGCATCTGTCGGTCTTCAATACTTACATTCACCGCTGAAAACACCCAGCCCCGTTGTGCCTCTTGTGTGTGACGCGTGACTTATCTTGATGTTTAGTTTTATGTGGCGCTTATTTTTCTTTAGTAGTCTATTCGTGTTCCGATGGCCGCCTACGATGGTTTTGGGCACTTCTTCTGCGGTTTTCTTTGTTCAGGTTAGTGACGGGTTTCTATGCCTTAATTTTGGTATCATAATCTATCGTTTTGTTCCTCATTATATGATTTGTGTTTAAAGTTAGATTTTTTTCTTTTTTGGTTTTTGTTAACAGAGTGGCGGCCTACAGTTTTGTTTGGCAGTCTATCAACCATTGTTTCATCATGATCGTGCAGCAGCAACTGTCAATAATAGGCAAAGAGTAAGTACCCGGAATTAGGTTTTTCTTTGTTTTAATTGTTTTTGGTTCGTACTTAGCCTTTTAGTTACAACCTGTTACATCCAGTTAACCTTACATCCATTTTATTGTAATGGATTTTCGTGGTTTTTATATTAAATAAGAGATTTTAGTTTTTCTACATGCTCTTGATTAGGCGAGGGATTGTTTCTTACTTTATTTATAGATTTATGTCAATTCCAAGCACCAGATTTGATTATACACTCAACCATTTTTTTAGTTGGTCGAGATTTGATGGGTTGTGCTCAAATGGATTCTGGTAAAACCACATCATTTTGCTTCCGGTAATCAATTTAACTCCTGTTATTTCACTCGACGTCCAAATTCCGTTTTAAAACCGACTAATTTTGTTATTTTAGGAAGCAAAGGGGGCAAATCGTCTAAGGTTTTTAGATGTCCTCTCAGATCGTGTCCAAACCTAAGAACAACAAGCTACCCGCTTTACCACCGTCAATTGCAACCAGGTTTGTTTGATTGTCTCTTGAACTATTCTTTTTATCAAAATAATTTGCTTGATATAATAACAAATGTTGAAAGGACTTATCAACAATTTGCGTTTCTAGGTTTCTCGTGACCGGCATCTGTCGGTCTTCAATACTTACATTCACCGCTGAAAATACCCAGCCCCGTTGTGCCTCTTGTGTGTGACGCGTGACTTATCTTGATGTTTAGTTTTATGTGGCGCTTATTTTTCTTTAGTAGTCTATTCATGTTCCGATGGCCGCCTACGATGGTTTTGGGCACTTCTTCTGCGGTTTTCTTTGTTCAGGTTAGCGACGGGTTTCTATGCCTTAATTTCGGTATCATAATCTATTGTTTTGTTCCTCATTATATGATTTGTGTTTAAAGTTAGAGTTTTTTCTTTTTTGGTTTTTGTTAACAGAGTGGCGGCCTACGGTTTTGTTTGGCAGTCTATCAACCATGTTTTTTTAATCACTTTTCCAATTCTTTTATTTTGTTGTAGGTGTTTTGTTTAAGGAACAGCCGGAGGTGGTGGAGGGAGGATGGGATGAAGGAGACGGAGAAGTTGGCGGGAGAGAGAGAATTTGGCGAGAGACTGGAATAACAAAATTGGTCAAAGGGTTGTGTATCAACTAAAATCATACCTGAAACCGTAAAACAATGGTATAGTTGTTTACATGTGTGATTTGGTGTATATGTGTTTGTAGTAATTCTATTCAGTTTTGGACATGAAATTATGTTGTGTTTGATAAAGCTGATCCATCAATATAACTCTGTTTACTCGAGTCATGAACCGGTCGCGCTCATGCGGTTAGTATTAGATAATTAGTTGAATGCGCTAAGTCCTTTTAAAGTAAATAATGATCACTTTGTTTTAATGAGTTTGAATTTGTATATTAAAGTAGTTCTTTTTCTTATTAGCCACCCGTGTATCACACGGAAACTTAGACTAGTACCTCTATAAAATACACAGTTATAATGGAAACCTTTCCAACTAAAAAAAACTAACAAACCATCTGGACCAACCAGAAAAAATGTCACATATGCAAGATATTTTATAGGTATAAGGAAAATTTCATCAATTTAACTCCTTCCCCTCTCTCTCTCTCTCTCTCTCTCCTCTCTCTCTCTCTCTCTAAAACAAACTTCCCTTCCTACTCCCAACCTACTCAAAATTCATTCTCCTTTTCCTATAACTCCTCCAATCCTCATCCCAAAATTCTTCAATTTCCAAAAAATCCAGAAATGAATGAAGAAAGTGCCTTATATGAACCAACACAACTAGAGCCCCTAATTGACCATCAAGATGACAACAATTTATCACAAACACATGTCCACACCTTCCATCAACCACCCTCCATTGAACCATCAACATATTACCACCTTATGAACATAGAAATGGAACACCACAACCAAATCATCCATGATCTCAACTGGCACAATCAAATTGAAACAAAAAACAACACTTGTTTGCCAAACTCATCAATCTCCTTTCCAAACCCGACCCACATGGACCAAACTCCGTATGACCTTATTGTGACCGAAAAGCATAGAAGACAACAAATGAATGAAAAAAAATTTGCTTTGAGGAATTTGATCCCTAATCCCACTAAGGTATGAGCATTTCCTCACAATACTTTTAAATCTCGTTGATGATATTTATTTACATGTTTGGTTTGATCATGAAAAAAAGGGTCTTGATCGAGCATCCGTGGTAAAAGATGCAATCATATACATAAACGAGCTCAAACAAAAAGCGGAGGAACTCAAGATTCTTGTGGAACGGAAAAGATGCAACAAAGAAAGGATGAAGAAACACAAAGTCAAAGATGATTTGACATTAGATGTCAAGAGCATCAACACTAGGCCGAATGGAACACTAAAGTATGTGTTGTGTCCTGATTGTTCTCATTCTTTTTAGGATTTTTACCTTATATATATGTTGAGAATAATTCAAAGAATAAGGAGCTGGTGGGTGGGAAGGAGTCAGTCATTTGAAAGAATTGTTGAGAATAAAGTAGGAGCTCCTTAGTTAATTAGTGAGTTTATTATTTCTTTTTCTTTCTAGTAGTATTGTATGTTCATGCATATTTAAGAGGTTTTCTTTAGTTAATTAGTGAGTTTTTTTCCTTTTTTTTAATATATTTTAGTGATAAACACACCATACAAAATATAAACTCTCTTAAACTCTTTGCATTTCTCCATCAATATGCATAAAACAAAGAAAAATAACAAAAGTGACATGATGCACACTCAATGATTTTGATATGATTTTAAACTTTCACCCAGTTTTTCTCTTACTTCAACTATCTCATCTTCGTCGTCCCAGTAGATTTTCATTCAATTGGATAATAGATAACTCGATTTGCATGTGTCTACTATGTGTTAACTTTAAGATAGATTGTTATATATTCATCGGCAGATCCTAAGAAATAAAAATAACTTTGCTACACACGAATTAATGACATTATATTGAGTGATGTGTTACATTTTATTTTACTATATTGAAAACTCACCTCGGTAGGCGACCGTGGGATGTGCAAGGGTTATGTTCGATAAAGTCTCAAAATGCGATTAATAATGTTATACTATGACCGTAAAAGATCACTTATATTAGCAACTATTACATTACTTGATGTGAATAAATGTATATGTAGTGTATTTTGTAACTGTAAACTTGCACACGTCCTACGGCACTTTTGTCATTGGATGAAATTAAATGATAAAGGAATAACCCCATCATCTACACCGATCAAAATACTATAATTTATTTTATTTTTTGAATGGCAAATGTTATTCAGTCCTTTAATTACACCAAGTTATTTCTAATCTACACCTTGCTTGTGATTCAACCCAAAACTTCACACTAAAAGGTAAGAGCCTCTCTACCAAATGAACTAACCCACATTGAAGACTATAATTTTTTTATTAGTGTACAATTAAAAAACAATAAATTATTGAAAACTAGACGTTATGGATTTAAAACTTATTGTGTGCAAAGGGTTTTTGAGTGGCATGTGTTGATTTTCACAGATGTATTAACTATGTTTATTTTGTCTAGGGGTGTCAACAAGCTGAGCTCGGCTTGTTGGTAGTTTCCTAAGCTCGAGTTTAGTTTGGGCTTAACTTTTTTATTATCTATTAGTTAATATTAAGCAAAAATTAATATAAATAGTAGACTCGTTTAAGCTCACGAACTCGATAAGTGAAGTAGCTTAAGCTTGACAAGGCTTGGCACATTTCGAGCTTTTTCTCGAGCCGATCTTGAGCAGCTCACAAGTCGCTCGTCTCGTTTACACACAACTAAATTTTGCCCTGTATGGTATGGTGGTTACTTTTGTTTTTATAACAATAAAACTTTTCAAAATTTCCTTTTAACCATAAATCCTTATTATAGTTAATGATTCTAATGAATACTTTTGTTGGGTAGGGATGGTGTACATTAATTCAGAAGTATAAGAAGTGTGAGAAGTGTATTATAACACTATATATAACACCATATAAACAGGGGCGATGCTTTGAAGGGGCCGGGAGGGGCGCCCGACCCCCCGAACTTTTCGGCCAGTAGTGTTATATATGTAGTTTTCATATAGAAATTTTTGGGTATATATGTTTTTGACCCCCCGGTTCTATAGAAATTTTTGGGTATATACGTTTTCGACCACCCCTTAAAAAATTTCAAGCTTTGCCACTGCATATAAACACCGTATAACACTATGTAACATCATATAACACCATATAACACTATGTAACACTATATGACACTATATAACAATATATAACACTATACATCTATCATAGACATGCTATCAGACAAACTATAGTGTTATATTTGTTATATAGTGTTACATAGTGTTATATGGTGTTATATAGTGTTACATATTGTTATACGGTGTTTATATGGTGTTATATAGTGTTATAATACACTTATCACACTTCTGGATTAATGTACAGGATCCTCTACCTACTTTTGTTTTTATAACAATAAAACTTTTCAAAATTCCCTTTTAACCATAAATCCTTATTATAATTAATGATTCTAATGAATGTAATGTATCAGTATTAGAATTATTTTCTTACATTTATCTTTTATATTAATTTTAGTTTAAATGTTAATTTTTAATTCCTACCATATAAAAATATATGTGTTGGATCTTTATAATATAATTTCTATCTCTATCTCTATCCCTTTCTTTTATCTATCTCTTCTCTTGTCTTATCTATCTCTATATCTTACGGGACACATGGCACATTTCTTTGCAGTCTTAACTTTTGTTTATTTGCTTACACTATATAAACATTTAACTTATACGTGGATTTTTACCCATTTAAATTTACCTCATTTTCTTTTCAATATTACATTTAATGCGTTCCTTATTTCGTTTTCATCAACTTCGCACATTTTCATTATTTAAACTTTACCATCTTTATAATAAAATATTATTTCAGCGTTATTTTATTTCTATTTTTCTAAATTTAAGAGTTGTGATACTCATTTTCTCCCTTTGCCTTTTATGATCCCGCATATTTAAAATTACAAAAATAAAACCAATTTTCCTAATTTAAGCCGTGTAATACACAAGATTCTAACCTAGTTAATAATAAAGCTATGTTGACTTCATAAGAATGTCCGGTCTACACGTAGAAGTTATGTTCAGTTCGAAATCAACTCTTGTAAAGATTGAGGATTTCATTGGTACCCTGTGATAATGATGTTTCTCAACGCTTGAATCCTTGATCTTCGAGGGAAGCTCCACTCTAACTCCGAATGCTTTGCCATCAGACTCAACCGCCCACTTGAAAACATTTTTCTTGATTAAATGTGATGCAAGAGGATCCACAGGTTTAATTTTGGTCTTGAGGAGGAGGGGTCATCTGATCAGGATATCTACTTGTGTGTGAGATTGGGCTCAAGAGGGAAGCTTTGGGCTCAAGGAAGAAATTATATGGGCCGACTAGGACGGGCTGAAGATAGCGGATCAAGCACAAGAAGATGGAAAATATTAGTTTGCTTTATCTCTTAGTTTAGAATTAAATTTCATTTTAGTTCATGTGGTTTGTGTCATTTTATCAGTTTAGTTCAAACGTTTCATTTTTCATCTGCGTGTCCAAAAAAGTTTCACCGTTGCCATTTTAGTCCACTGGGTTAACTTCATCCATTTTTTTCTGTTAACAAGAAGGGCAATTCGGTCATTTATATGTAATTCTGTTAACTAGAAGGCAACTCGGCCATATAAAATGATAGAATTGCCCTTCTCGTTAACAGAAAAAATGGATGAAGTTGACCCAGTGGACTAAAATGGCAACGGTGAAACCTTTTTGGACCCACAGGTGAAAAATGAAACCGTTGGACTAAACTGACAAAATGACCCAAACCACAGGGACTAAAATGACATTTAACTCTTTAGTTTATCATCATCTTATATTGATTTAGTTTCTTATTTTTACATGTTTAATTTTAGTATATATATACTAGAGTTTTACCTGGCACCTTTACAAGATTAGACTCTATCCATCATTGTCTAATCTATTAAAGTGACACAAGTGTGTATTGAACTTGGGTCTCCATTGAAGAACCCAAGCCTCCCTACCACAAGGCCACAAGTGGTGGACAATTACGACTTGTTATCTGACCCGACACTAAGTTTATGCAAGAAATTAGGCCTTTGGCAACAAAATTAGATAGTTGGTGAGGACCGTTTTCCTAGTAGTTGCGTTGTCCCAATACATGATTGATAATACATTGGTTTGTATTGGTTTAAAGGTGTGTTAGCTTTTACCTAATTATGCTTGCAATAATTCATTTAGTAAACAGTAATATTTGCATTAAAAATTGGTTTAAGTAACACTAAACAAATATCCAGTCAAATAAGCTGGCGATTAAATTTGATTATGAATTCTGAATTCATTTTACGCTTAAGAGCAAATATGCTAAGATTAGGGTATGTTTAGTATGGAGCTTTTAGCTTTAAGCTTTTAAGAAAAAGCTCTTATCAATAAAAAGCCTTCTTTGGCTGAAGGAGCTTGAAACTTTAAGGTGAGGAGTTTGAAGTTTTTGGTTGAACGCTCCTACTAGTAATGTTTAGAATGAGTATGGAAAAATAACTATTTTAACCTCTAAAGATAATGAACTTTTTAATACACCAACTTTTTAAATATTTTTCTAAAGATAACAAAAATCAAATTCTTAGGTAGTGTTTGGTATGCAGGAATGGGAGGCGGAATGGAATGGATCATTACGAGCGAATAAAGAAAAGGGTGTTTGGTTGGTCAATGGAATGAAATCACCAATTCCATAAGGTATTTCATTCCCTCAGATCATTTCATTCACCCCCGTGTTTTTTTTTTCATTTTATCCCCTCTTGCACCACTCATCAACAACACCACAGTCCACCACCTTCGCCACCACCCACCACCGACGCCAGCACCGCCTCCATCCGCAACCCGTCACCGCCTCCGCCGCCACCCCGACAGCCACCATTGCCGCCGCCACCACCCGCCACCGTTGCCACCCACCGTCACCACCAACCGCCGCCGTCGCCACCCACCACCACCGTCGAAGCCAAAACCACTGCCACCACCAACCACCGCCACCTCCGCCACCACCAACCACCACCGACGGCCGTCACCGCCACCCCGTCACCACCTCCATCTTGTTATTTTCGGGTCAAAGTGGGTCGACAACTTTAAAGAAATGGATCGATGCGGGTTGGTGTCTTAAAGAAACGGTACAAGTTTCGGATTGGAACAGGTTTGGATCGGATTCAGTTTCGGGTCATGACGGATTTCAGGTCGGGACGGGTTTCGGATCGAAACGGGGTCGGTTCGGATCGGGCTTCGGGTCGGCACGGGTTTCCGCACGGGGCAGGTTTCGGATCAGAACGGGTTTCAGGCCGACACGTGTTTCCGCACTAACGAGTTTCAGGTCGGGAAAGGTTTTAGCACGGGACGGGTTTCATTTCTCTTTTTTTCTTTTTTTTTTTTGTTTCATTTTGGTCGGTATTTTCGGTTTCGATTTTTTGTTTCATTTTGATAGGTTTTTTCGGTTTTGTTATGGATCGGTTTCGTTTTTTTTTTTTCAGTTTTTTTTTTGTTTCGTTTTGGTTGGTTTTGTTTCAGTTCGGTTTCAGTTTTTTTTTTTTTTTTTTTCGTTTTGGTCAGTTTTTCGGGTTCATTTTATTCGTTTTGGTCAGTTTTTTCAGTTTCGGTTTTTTGTTTCGTTTTGATCGGTTTTTTCGGTTTTGTTTCGGATCGGTTTCGATCTTTTCAGTTTTTTTGTTTTGTTTCGTTTCGGTTTCAGTTTTTTTTTATTTCGTTTGGTCCCTTTTTCAGTTCGGTTTCCATTTTTTCAATTTTTTGTTTCGGTTTGGTTTTGGTATTTTTGTTTCGTTTTGGTCGGTTTTTCAGTTTCAATTTTTTGTTTGATTTTGATCGGGTTTTTTCGGTTACGTTTCAGATTGGTTTTTATCTTTTCAGTTTTTTTTGTTTCATTTTGTTCAATTTCGTTTTGGTTTGGTTTCGGGTTTTTTTGTTTCGTTTTGGTCGCTTTTTTCGGTTCGCTTTCGATTTTTCAATTTTTTGTTTCGTTTTGGTCGGTTTCGGTGCGGTTTCAGTTTTTTGTTTCGTTTTGGTCCCTTTCGTTTCTGTTTGGTTTTGGTTTTTTTGTTTCGTTTTGGTTGGTTTTTTCGGTTTCGTTTTGGTTCGGTATTGACTTTTTCATTTTTTGTATCGTTTTGGTTTGGTCGGTTTCGTTGGTTTTTTGTTTTGTTTGGGTCAGTTTCGGTTTCTATACCGAGTCGAACAAAAGGTATATGAAAGATTAAATTATATTTTTAAAAATGGCAAAAAAATAAACCCAAATCGTTTCGACCCGAAACCTATCCTGAACGGGACCCGATGTTACCCGAACCCGTTTGGACCCAAATCCGTTCCAACCCGGACCCATTCTAACCCGACCAAAACAACCCTTTTTTTAATTTGACCCATTTCGACCCTAACACGTTCCGACCCTAACCGGTTCCGACCCAACCCGTTTGCGAGTCAAGTTTGAATTTGCAAATAAACGCGTTGCAATGTTTGAAAATTGAGATGAATATGTTAAGGCTGGACGGTATGGGGACCGTCCAGCAGTCGTCGCCGTCCCCCTCTCCATGCCCCCCCCCCCGGTCGCCGTCCAGTCATCGTCCTCTCCGTCGGAATTTTGACGTCCAGGACGGAGCAAAATATGTGGGCCCCCCTCTTTCTTCTCGGCGCCGCTCCGTCACCCCATCCCGCCACCCCCGTCTTCTTTCTTCCCTCCGTCACCATACCGTTCAGCCTTATGGACACAACTCATATGTAAGTCATTTGATGCTATTTAATGGAGCATTTCTAACGACATCCAAGGCCTTAACAAGAAGTAAAAACATATACGATTTAAACTACTATATGTCACGTCATAGATGGATATAGTTTTGAGAATAGACAAAAATTATAATTGACGTTTTTAATGATAGAAAAGGTGACACATGATTTTGTTGCCTCCTAGAAACCATCGAATTTAATGCCTAGAAACCTCACTACATTGTTGCAAACTCTCCGACAACCCCACTTTCAACAAAGAAACCTCCAACTATTTCTCATCATAGGGAAAACTAATTTTCCATTTTTTTTTATTTATTTTAAACGATAAACAAACGTACTCTTAAATACTTTTAATCTTAATCCTACACATTTTACTATTTTTCATTTAGTATTGATAAAAAATACAACATATGACAATCCAATTTATGACTTTTGATGCATAGGTTGTAATAGCACTACACTTTTGACTTTTGTAAGTTATGTTTAGATGAGGTGTAAGTAAGATTGATTTGTTGAAAGCTCTATTCGAATTTCAAATAAGTTTAAACAAGGCCGAGATCGGAGCTAAAAAAAGCTTAAGCTAAATTTAAGCATATATTTGAGTATATTTAATAAAGAAGCGTGAGTCCGAAATTGATAAACCTAGGCCCGCGACTCTTAGGCTATATGGTATGGAATTGAGCCCCTAGAGGTTCCATTGTGTCACCTTAGCGCCACGTAAGCCACATTACGTCACATCAACCAATACTCCCCCCCCCCCCCCCCTCTTTAACAACCAAGAAATGGGATAAAACCTTTAAAAGATCAATGGCGCCTCATTATTGATTTAAATATTCATCTGGCCTCACAAACAACTCGTCAAATCTCGTTACCGTGCTAGCGATCCTTCAATGGGGCCTAGGCAATGGGGAGAGGGGCGCTATTGGCGGAGGTGGAGGGGGCGTTATTGGTTGTTAGCCCATACCACATAGCCTTGATAAGTATATTACATAGATAATTAAACATGATATAATATGTGGATATATATATATAGTGTGGGGTTCTAGAGTGAACACTAGTGTATTTGTGAACTGAGTGAACAAATCCTGGCCATTGATCTACACACGTGTATGGGCAGGATCTCATCATCAAATCGTAAAATACACTAGTGTATTTCAACATCAAATCCTGACCATTGATCTACACACGTGTATGTCCAGAATTAGTTCACTTAGTTCGCAAGCTACAGTAGTGTTCACTCTTGAACCTAATCCTATATATATAATAGTTAATGATGTATATAGTTATGATAGTAAACCAACTAATATATATTGTTTTAAGTTTTAACCAGGGGTGGACCCATGTATAGCGGAACGGGGTCCCCGGACCCCAATCTTTTTTTAAAAAGTAGTAGAAGCGGTATATAAAATTTGCTATGGACCCCATAAAATTATTAAGTTGGACCCCATAACAATAAAAGTGAGCCTGGTGCAGTGGTAAAACCCCTTGTTTACACACAAAAGATCCTAGGTTCGATACCTGTTTGTTTCATTTTTTTGTGTTTTTTTTTAAACCTGAAAAATTTGAACACCGGAAAAATTGGACCCCATTGTTCCAAAATCCTGGGTCCGCCACTGGTTTTAACTATAGTTATACTAAAAGTATAGAAAGAAATAAATGTATATCTACAAAATCAATAATTAAATCTAAAAAGAGCGAGTCAACACTGAGCTTAAGTTTATAAAATTATAAGCAACTATACCCAAGAAAGAGAGTACTATTTTTATTTTATTTTTGCAAGAAAAAATGATTGCAATACACTATTTAATAATAAAGCATACTAAGAAGACATTTTTAACTATCCATATAAGAAAGATGCGGGGCAAGTCATTGATTGAATAAACTAACACGCAAAAATAACATTGTTTCAAAGGAAGTTAAGAGAGATAGGGAGAATATATAGAATACGTATCGTGCATTAGGTTGCTCACCATCACGCTATGGGGCGTGGGATAAAGCCCCTAAGGGTTTTACCAGGACACATCAGCGTCACGTCAGATCCACGTCAGCCAGGTGGCTTTATCATGCCCTTTTTTTAACTTGCAGTGTGTGGGATAACGCCCCCTATTAAACAAAATAAAAAAAAAGTTTTTATCGGATGAAATGCATTGGGACCCACCTGAACACAGTTTGTTCATCATTACCATGGTGGCGGACAAGCCATGGCGCCCAGGTTTAAATTGCAGGGTGTGGGTGGTGGCGCGGAGGGGGGGGGGGGTATCGGAGGTGAGGTGGCACGGTGACGCCCTCCATACCCTCCGGCCTCATAGATGATGGAAAAGACTACTACAAACTTGGTAATATAAACCCGTTATATTAGTAAATATAGTTTGAAAGCACAGCCGGACTCTATTCAGGAGAGTTCTATATGGCAAGCAAATAGTGTGGGTTTTTTTTTTTTTTTTTTTTTTTTTTGTTATTCAGGTCTCATAACTTATAAAAACCCTATTGTTTTACTAACCAACCGAACTTTTTTTATATCGTTTTTAACCTAATCTTATAATAAAACCCTTTGGTGACCAAAAAAAGAACAATGGTTGATGTATGGAATATTACAAGGTCGTAAAAGTAAGTTATTCCTTTCCTCTTCGTGTAATTTAGTAAATAAAAATATGAAAATATGAATAACAAGGTGATTTGTGGATCCAAGGTACTCAAAAAATTATATACAAGTCTCTATTAAACGACTTTAGTAATTTTTTTACGAGATAAAAGGAAATGGAGGGAGATGAATAATCAAACTTTTAAAAACTTTGGTCGAGGCCATGTTTGGATACTAGATTTTGATACACAACCTTAACCTGACACGATAAGCTTTTGAAATTCTCTTCATCACAATCTTAGGTAACATAACAGTTTAAATTTTTTGTAAAAAAAACTCAACAATTCCAGTGGAGCTAAAAAAACTCAACAATTCCAGTGGAGCTAGCTAGTTTTTTTTCTATTAAAAACACCAACAGTTTAAATTTTTTGTAATTAATATAGAGCTTGATATTTTTTTTTCTTCAAAATATTATACTCTTTTATATTAAGAACTTTCTTTTAATCATAACCATACATATTGTGTTTCTTACTAACTATAATGCTATGTGTTATATCTATGATCTATGATATGATTTTATATTATTCTGTTTAGATAATGCATGGACAAGAGTTTCCTTAGGTGTTGTTTGTTTTTGCAGACATAAGCTGATTCCAACTGTTTTCATATATGCAACTAAAGATGTGGTTTGAAGCTCTGCAAGCTGAAAATATAAGACTATTTGTTTTTATAAGCTGATACTGTCTGTATAACATCTACTTTGTGTTCAACATTCAAGAACCTTATGTTCAACAAATCCAACATTAATGTAATTATCTTCTATGAAATATAAACAACAATGAAATATAAACACCAATGAAATATAAACATTCAAGAACTTTAACACCAGTATTTTGTATGTATTAAGAAGCAAAATTAGGTCTAAAAGGGCTAACAAACGAGAAGAAAAAAAAAAGCTAAATCAAGAAGCAAAAATTAGGTCTAATTAAGAAGCTAAATCAAGAAGCAAAAAAGAAGTACATGGTCGGAGGAGAAGAGGGCGGTCGTCGGAAAACTGGTTGGAGGAGGAGGAGTGGCGACATCTGGGAGGGGCGATGTGGGAGGGGCTGATTAAGCGTATATGAGGGAGGAGTGTATTAGGGTTTTTGTGAAGATGTTTTAAGAAGGGGGTTCATAGCTTATTTTTTAAGATGAAAAATGTTGAGTTCAGATCTATTTTAAAAAAAACAAACAGTCTTCAAAGATAACGTCTGCGCACATGCAGACAGACATCAGCTCCCTTGAAACAACTCCTTAAAGAGCATAAAAACTTGGCAAAAGCGTAGGAATAAAAAATCAAGACATCAACTTTTCGTGATTTGAATTTTGTATTAAAGTTGTAGCGGATTACATCTACTTTTGTTGGCTAATTAGCAACATTTCAAGTGTACCAATTTGCCATTTTGGATTGTTTGTAGGTATATGTGATATGTTTGAATTAAATTAAATGTATATGGGTTAAACACTAAATTTAATGTGTACCGGCTATATAAACACTAAAAGGGATTAAAAAAATAAAAAAAAAATCCAAAATGTCACTGCAGTATCACTATGTTCAAAGTTGAGGCACCACATGTTTTTCTCTATGGAAATCAATTTGGTAGATAATGTTGACATGGTCGGCTGCATTCTCTAGACATAACATCTCTAATCGAGCCGCTGACAAGAGCACGGTAGCATGGTGGCATGACACAGACGAGAAAGCCATGAATACTGCATTGTGTTGGTTCGTCGGTGCAATGACGGACCCGGAATTTTTTTTTTCATGGGTGCAGTCCGAATTTTTACTTAAAAAGGGAAGATGGCTGTCTCCCACTTCCCTTTAGAGTGGATATGTCACTGCGTCGGTTGCCATTTGTGACTAACGTGTTTGTGGGATAGGCAGCCTTGTGGACATGAAGCGAGCCCGTTTTAATATTTTTGTTTTGTTTTTAGACCCACGTGTTATTCTCTGAAACAATTGGATCGATGATCCTTCCTCTCATATTCCATTCATATTTATAACCAATACAAATCCCTTTGTTTAGGGAATACAATAACTGCCTAAACTATATACAAGGAAACATGATAATGGCAAAATAATATCTATAAATACAATGGTTATTACACCCCCGCAGTCGAAGCGGGAGGGGAACGTATGCTGAGACTGGATTGGAAGTCTTCGAAGAGAACACGCGGTAGACCTTTAGTGAAAATGTCAGCTATTTGATAACGAGATGGAACATGTAGAATACGGACCTGACGCCGTTGAACCTGTTCACGAACAAAATATATGTCGAGCTCGATATGTTTGGTTCGTTGGTGCTGAACCGGGTTACCTGATAAGTAAATAGCACTAACATTATCACAATATACTAACGTGGCACGAGACAAAGGTCGATGCAACTCGAGAAGCAAATTACGCAACCAACAAATTTCTGCAACAACATTGACTACCCCTCGGTATTCAGCTTCCGCACTAGAGCGGGAGATGGTGGCTTGACGCTTGGAGGACCAGGAGATGAGATTATCACCATAGTACACGCAGTATCCACTGGTGGAACGGCGGGTATCGGGGCAGCCGGCCCAACCGGCATCTGTATAAGCAAGTAGACGCGGGTCAGCAGAAGGGCCAAGTGTGAGTCCATATGATTGGGTTCCCTGAATGTATCGAATGATGCGTTTGAGAGCGTCCCAATGTACGGTAGTTGGTGCGTGCATGTGTATGCATATTTGTTGTACTGCATAGCTGATGTCGGGTCTTGTAAACGTCAAATACTGAAGAGCTCCTGCAAGACTCCGATAAAGAGTAGGATCGTGAAACGGGTCACCCCCGGTGGCACTTAATTTCGCGTGAGTGTCCATGGGAGTGTGAACCGGTCGACATGATGACATACCTGCGCATTCAACTATTTCGGTGGCATATGCATGTTGGGAAAGAAACATGGAATTTTTGTCGCGAGTAACATATATACCAAGAAAGAAGCTGAGAGGGCCAAGGTCCTTCATGGCAAATTCATGTGCCAATCTAGTCATCAGATGTTGCCGAAGTGATGACGAAGAAGTAACGAGCAGGATATCATCAACGTAGAGAAGAAGAAATGCAGTGTCGCGGCCCTGATGATGCACAAACAAAGAAGCATCGCATTTGCTCTGCGAGAACCCAAGAGTGAGAACAAAGTCGGTAAATCGCTGGTACCAAGCCCGAGGCGCCAGTTTCAACCCATATAGAGATTTTTTGAGGCGGCAAACATAATCTGGATAATTTGTGTCGTGAAACCCCATGGGTTGCTACATGTAGACCGTTTCATGGAGATTCCCATGTAAGAAAGCATTAGTTACGTCCAATTGGTGCATCGACCAAGCCTGTGATAAAGCAATAGAGAGCGCCGTACGAATAGTAGCCGGTTTTACAACCGGACTAAATGTATCGCCACAGTCTACCCCGACCTGTTGAAGGCATCCATCACATACCAACCTTGCCTTATAGCGCTCTAGTGAGCCATCCGATTTAAATTTGTGCTTTAAGAGCCACATGCTTCGTATAATGTTTATATGCGGAAGCCGAGGGACCAATTCCCAAGTCTCATTCTTTATAAAAGCATGATATTCGTTAGTCATGGCGTGTTTCCATACCGGTATGGACAAGGCCTGGGTGGGTGTTTTGGGGACGGGAATAATTGTTGAAGTGTGTAGGTTAAATGGGCATTTGGGCTTGACAATGCCATCCATGGCACGCGTCCGCATGGTTCGGGTGGGTGGAGGTGGTGGGGGTGGGCTGAGGTGGGTAGGCTGTGGTGATTGGGGTTGATCCGTGTGGAGGTTAGGGTCATGGGCGGACAAATCGGGTGAAGGGTGGGCCGGGTTGGTAGATGGGTGGCTGGGCGGTGTAGTTGGAAATTGGGTCGGGCCTGAGGATGGTATGCATGAGATCTTTGGAAATAGTGCCATAGATCCATTGTAGAACAATGGCGTCTAGGCTTTCCCAAAGAGTGTTAGAGGATGTGGTGGTATCTTTGTCGGTGGATGATTTTTATTTGTCAGAGGAAGAGGCAGCCGGTGTTTGGCGAGGAAGCAAATGGTCATAGACCTGAAAGGCCTTACAGTGTAACTTGAAGAGTTCGGACCAGGCGGTGAAGTGCCCAGACTCGATTTCGAGGGTAACAGGGACAAAGGTTTTGATGTTTGACACGGTTTCGGCTGGATGAATAGTGGAATCCATTGGAGATCGGCTGGGTATTAAGAAGAAAAGAAAACAGAGGTGTGGTGGGTGAGAAATCAACGACCGAAAGACGGGTCGAAGAGGAAGAGGAAGGACGGCTGGGAAGAAGAATTAGGGTAGAAGTTTCTGGTCTCTTGATACCATGAAACAATTGGATTGACGATCCTTCTTCTCTTAATCCATTCATATTTATAACCAATACAAATCCCTTTGTTTAGGGAATACAATAACTGCCTAAACTATATACAAGGAAACATGATAATGGCAAAATAATATCTATAAATACAATGGTTATTATTCTCTTCATGATCTTTTACTATGAAACGGGTCACAACATATGTTGAATGATGGGGTGAAAGATGAAGGAGGGTAGTGATTTGGAACATATGTTATACCTTTTAATCTCTATACCACACTACTTGCAATTATTTATTGAGACTCTTTACTTTAATTTGGTTTCCAACTTTACTAAAGTGTGTAAGCTTCGAAGTAGTCACTTTAAAAGGTTGGATTTGAATGGGCGAAACGTTTACAATGTTTAAACGTCTATTAAAAACACCCAAGAAATGAAGATTTGGGTTTGACTTTTGAGAACAAAGATCTCAAGTTTAAATCCGATCCTAACCAGGTTTTACCGCAGTGGTCTTTCGAGCAAGGGATTTCCCCTGGAACTCGTGATGATGGGCTTGAGCTACCCAGCGCGCTAACTGCGATCTAAGCGTATGAGGTCGTCTTAGGCTAAGACTTTAACATAGCATAAGGAGACAGACACTCATATTATATTCAAACGCATGCTTACCAGACATGTTCTAACTTTATGAACATCATATACACGCACCCTAAAAAAGGAATGCGAAAATCGGAAAATGATTATGCAAAACACAAGAGCACAACCCATTGGGTTCACGATAGATAATACTTGGTGTTTCTTATGACCCATGTTCGACTCCCACTCTCTCTATTATGTTCTGCGGCATCCAGGTGAAGGGCGAATACGGGTGGCACTGGTTCGTCTTGGATGGGAGGCGAGGTTTTACCGATTATTCCACTGTCGTGCCTTCGGGCGGGTGGAGGTCGGGTTTTTCCGCGCATCTGGGAAAGCCAATGGGCTGACGGCGGTCGAGTAATTGGCCTTGGCCACAACGTCCGGTGTCATGGTGGTTGACACGTCGTTCGTTGCCGTTAAAAAAAGGTGGGAAAAGTTAAAGCAACTTTCTTATTTGTTTAATCATATCCCATTAAAATCTCATTTGTGTTCTCCATTTTTCATTCTATTTACCATTTACAACTTTTATTCTATGGACCAATTAAAATGTTAACTACATCTTTAATTTACTGGGGAATTAATTCCATTTAATTAACAAAAGATTAATGTAAATGTAAATTCATGCATACACGAATGACAAACAATAAATGATGTCATCTGGAGATCAACTTTATTTGTACCACTTCACCAGATTTGTAGATGTTAAGGATTATGGTTAAGGATTTCTATGAGAGGGTACAATTGTGTTTTTAGGTGTAGTGTATGGTCGTAGATATGTATCTATGTGTATAGGCTGTTTGTGTTGTTATATTTGTCTTGTTTACCCTGCAGTCTTTCACCACTCATGTTATATTGGTAGCTTCATACACACACACACCTCATGTTCTGTTTATTTCTTTCTTGAGTGTTTTGGAGCCGAGAGTCTCACTGTAAGCAGCCTCTCTATCTCTAGGGGTAGAGGTAAGGTGTGCCTACATCCCATCCTCCCCAGACCCTACCAATAACTTTGCTATTTGTAGGATTTTACTAGGTATGATTGATTGACCAGATTTGTAGAGGTTGTAGATTTCGTGAAACTTCGTTAAATTTTGTCTCAAATCTCCCCCCTTCTAGTTAAGTTGATGGTGCCTATGATATATATTGCGTTGCATTAGGATGTGAAATCGTTGCTTTTGATACAAGTTTTTGATGAGTTTTGGTAGGGGTGAGCAAGTTTAGGTCCGGACCGAAAATAACCGAGAACCGAACCGAAAATATACCCAACCCGACCCGAACCCAAGTACATAGGTATTTAGATCGGTTCCAATTTTTCATTTAAAATCGGGTCGGGTAGGGTTGGTTCTCGGTTCTTTTCATGGTGAAACCCGACATGGACCTATGGACCGGAACCGACCCTATATTTAGGGTAGTAAATCGGTTCTGTATTTTATGTTTGATTGGTTCTCGGGTCGGGTAGGGTCGGGTTTTTCCTTTTGCTCACCCCTAAGTTTTGGTAAATGAAAACACATGAAAGGTTTTTCTATAAAAAAATTCACATTATACCATTCACTTCATATATGCAACACTTGACTTTTTTATTTTTCTTTTCAGTTACAACAATAATGTTAACTGATTTGAACCATTGAGCCAACATGACCATTGGTTCATATTTTTCAAGTTACTCATTTAGGTGAGAATATTCTTGGGAGAGAGTAAATTCAATATGTAGTTAACTTTAGTTGAATAAGTACAAATTAAATATTTATGTAAGGATATTAATATGTTATTCCATTTATAATTCAGCTTTTCTGTTGTAAATTATAAGGTTCATGATCAAGATGGTAGTTGGGGTGGGTCAGTCTGCATGAAATTACACTTACGAAACAGTAATCAAATTTGCACCTCTCCAACTAACCTACTTGTTGGAATAATTGCAATTTGTGTGATTCCAACTATATCCATCACTTTTTTATAGTTGAAAACTATTACTTTTAATGGATCATGTTTACATATTTAAGTTTTTTTACATATACTTAAGAGACTTTCATATATGATATATCCATAAATATATTGAAGCTCTTTGGGCCATAATTACATATTACATATAAATGAACTTAAAGTCAAATGTTTTACACTAAATGGGCCACAATTACATATATTAATAAAAATAAACTTAAACTCAAATGTTTTACACTATGAAATGAACACCAAAATACAAAAGACTTATACATTGAATGGTGACGTGTTAGTAAATTCTAATACCTAAATAAACATTCTAAACTTCTAACCCATACAAAACTAAAACATGTGATAAATTACAACATAAATAATAGTTTCCATCTTGTGTTAATTATAACTAGATGCCACTTGATCGAGAGTTTCCGGTCATCTGTTGATTTATTGATGCTAGTTGGTTTTAAAATTAGCCACGTAGTCAAAGGGGGTTGCACAGCTCTAGAAATGAATTACGTCTGTTGCTACCCAATGGTCGTTGATTTAAGGGGGTCAGTGGAGGAAACAAATGTCGATCGAAGGGGTGGGGGTGGGGTGATGGGGGAATGGCTATTTAAGGGGGTTGAGGAAAGAAAAAACTTGTGAATGAAGGGGTCGGAAAAGAAACCAATGGCGATTGAAAGGGTCGACTGGGGAAATAACTTATAACTGATGGGGGTTGGGATGGCCGATGGGGCCTACGGTTCTCAATCGAATGGGTAATTTCTCAAAACTTACGATTAAATGTGAAATTTTGGGTTACCACATGGATAGTGTGTAAGGTTTTATAAGATTCGGCTGAAAATTTTTATAAATTAAAATATTATATGTTAAGAACATAAAGTAATATCGAGATGAAAAAATGTAAAAGGTTTTCTTTACGTTTTATGACCAATGAGAAAGTTATAGTGAAAACGTGCGACACCCCCCAAGTCTGAGATGGACGAATGGTTAAAAACGTTGCAATTGAAAATGTGTTCCGACCTTTTTTTCAAAAGAAACTAATATTTATACCATTCGGTGTGGAGGGCATAAAGAGAGGGCGATAAGCGTCATGTAACAGCCACGTAAGCAAGAGGGCGTGGTAAAAAAAAGCACGGGATGGTGTTGGGCGTGAAAAGGGCCCCACCTAGTGTTTAAAAAAAACTAATCAGTCACAAACCTCCTACCACAAACCACCAATCAACTCGCGCCACATCACCAACCAAATTGCCCCCACGCCGGTGAAGAATCCCCCGCCCCACACACAACGGCAACGCCGTGGAAAACGCCAAGCACGGGGTGGTTTTGGGGGCGTGGACTGACCTCCACACCAAATTTCTATGCCCACATCGTATGGTCTTAGTTTAGATAATTATAACATTCAACTATTAGTTTTTTTTTTCAACTAGGGGAATTGGCCTGTAATAATCTCACCTAGACCTTATTGGCCATTAATAATCTCATCTCAGAATATTCCTCCCACCAGTCCCACATTTCACTTATTTTTCCTACAATTGTCCCCTGTTAAAAAAAACTTAACGGAGTTAAGCTTTTTTCCAAATTACAAACAGATGTTTTAGGGCTTTTGATCAGAACGATGATACGAGTCCATTGATGTAAAACTTACTTCGAAATGGTGCTCCAAGTGACTTGATTTTGGTTAATTGAAAATTTAAACACCCGAATTGAAGCTCCGTTTTCATCGTTTGGAGCACCGTTTCGAGGCATGTTTTACTTTAATTGACTCGTATCGTCGTTCTAATCAAAAGCCCTAAAAAATATGTTTGTAATTTGGAAAAAAGCTTAACTGCGTTAAGTTTTTTTAACGAAGAACCATTGTAGGAAAAATAGATGAAAGGTGGGACTGGTGGGGGAATATCCTGAGGTAAGATTATTAATGACCAATAAAGTCTAGGTAGGATTATTACAGGCCAATTTTCCTTTTAACTATTACCATTTATTCACTACATTAGAACATAAGTTTTGCGAAAAGGTTATTTCTTCTGTTTATATATGTAAAATAAAAGAAAAAAAAACGAAATAAGAAAAGAAAAAGACATGATTGGTGGGGATGCCCTTGGCACCTATCTCCCATTCGCCTAACGCCATTAATGGAATGGTGGGGATGTCCTTGGCACCCAGACACTGTGTTTAACGGCCCCATGCTGATTTGATATAGTAACGCTATTCCATAACAAATAGCATTAGATATCACATGTACCTACAATCCACCCATGTTAGTTCAAACGTCTGTAGCTTCCGTCAGCATTTAGTCGTATTTTGTATGTTTATGTCCTTTGTGAACAATTATGTTTATGTATGTATGTACGTAGTGTGACAACTCAGGAAATGGGATTGGATTGTAAAAGTGTTGACCAAAGTTGACTTGTGTCACCCGATCGGATGGGTCATCCGATCGGACAGCACTGTCATCCGATCGGACAGCAGCCCTGCCATCCGATCGGACAGCACTTAGTAGCCTCCTGAGTTGCCTATAAATACCCCACTAGGGTATGTCATTTAGAACTTTTGCTGATTCTGTTGGTGTACTCTGTCAAGTCTGACTTCTACTGGCACTTGTGTACTTTCATATCTTCTTAATAGAAAGTACAGACGGTGTTAAACGTTGAATACTTTTTCGTACTTCTGTGACTTGATCCAATGGATTCCGCACATTGTTCGAGGTCGATTCATCTATGTTTGTGTCAATCGGATCCTGTACGAAAAGGACCTAACAAGTGGTATCAGAGCATCCAGGAGACTGAATCGAGATCTACGACAATGAATTCACCGGAATTCAAGCTTTTCTTGCCGATTAGAGTCAAATTTCACCGGAAATTTGACGAATTCTCTCACTTTCTACTCATTTCTTTCATAATTTTTCACTTTTATACCTTAAAAACCAGAAAAACGTAAAATTGAACAGGAAATTACGATTAAAATTTGACGAATTTGTTATCAATCTGTTCGCAATCAATCATAGTACAATCCTTCAAGATTTCATAAGAAAATTCCTTCAAAAACTAGATCAAAATCATCAAAAACTATGTTGAACTGTTCATGCGTGTTGACGTCACTTGCTCGTTCGAACAGCTGTACGAACGACTTGTCTTAGATTGTTCTTAGATACCTGGTTGCTGACATCATCAGTGTTACCCGATCGAACAACAGTTCGATCGGACAGCATTGTTGTTCTTGTCTTCTAGTGTTTGCGTCATCCTGTCACTCGATCGGACAACCATCCGATCTGTGAAAGGGTTGAAAAGTCAAAGTTTTTTTAAAGGTTGTTGTGCTACTCGTTCGGACAACCACTCGATTGGACAACCACCCGATCGAGTTGCAATCTGATTCGTGTACTTAGCTTTTATTGTGTCACTCGATCGGACTACCATCCGATTCAAGTGCACTAGTGTGAAACTTTTGAAAATCACAAAAATTTGTCAAGTGTTTGTAAACTGTTTCAGGTACTCTAAAATGGGGGACGATTTTCTAAACCCATTTAGCGACATATTTTCTTACACCAGCAACACGGGAGACGCCTCGTCAAGCAACACAAACAACACTGCTCCAAACCCGAATCCTAAGAATGCCATTGCTGACTCACTAAGCGTGGATAACGCTTATGGCACCTACAACAAATCGCCCAAGCTCATGGCTATCGAAGAATATAATAGATGGGCACCTAGGTTCGAGGACTGGTTGAAGGCTCTCGCCTACCAAAGTTGGAAGTGTTTAAGAAATGGTATCAATATTGGGAGAAGTGACTATGAAAACCTGATCGATACTGAACAGGAAAGTTTTATTGCTGAAAAGAAATGTCTTGCATTACTACATCAATCAGTGAGGGATGATATCATATCTTTAATCGATTACAAAGATTCCAAAGATTTATGGGCAAAACTAGAAAAGAAGTGTGTGGGAGGAGAAGAAATTGTTAAGAACAAGAAAAAATTGTTAAAGAAAGAATTTGATCTGTTCGGTTGTATGAAAAATGAATCAGTTTCAAAGATGATAGAACGGTTGTCATTTAAAGATCGAGCTTTCTAGACATGGGTTTATGTTTACCGAGGAAGAATTGGTTGATAAGTTGTTGGATTCACTACCCGATGAAAAAGATTGGATGTATTTTGCCCTGCTGTTGAGGAACACAGTAGAGATGAAGGATCTGACAGTTGATTTGCTGATTGAGAGGCTTGAAAGCCACGAGCTTGAGATAAGAAAGACAAACAAAGTCAACAGTACCCCGTATCAACAAAATGTTGATCTGTACTATCGGGGAAGCATGATTCCAAAGACTGTATCTCCAAAGACTGCGTTCTTAGCTGAAAACTCAAGCATGTCGAATCAAGAGAATCAAAACAGCAGTTATGCTCCAAGCAGTGGATATCATGGAGGATCGTCTTCATCTGCTCCAAGCCAACAACAACAATCTGTTCCGAAAAACATCTTCCAGTGCAACATTGCTGTAAATCTTAACAATGCACAAAACTTTAGCGAAGAATCAGCCAAGCAACAGATGGTATTTTTGGCATCTATCTTGGAATCTTACGAAAGTTTAGTAGCAGGAAAGATCGGAAACACTAACCTTACCAAAGAAGACTATGATCAAATCGACCACGAAGAAATGGAGGTGATTGACATTAGATAGTGTGTGGCGAGTGTTGTTCGAAGGGCTCAGAGATTCATGGAGATAACCGGAAGACACTCCATTGGTGGATCGTCAACGAAGCTAGGCTTTGATAAATCAAAAGTCACGTGTTTTAAGTGCAAGCAGAAGGGGCACTTTAAACGAGAGTGCAGGAATGCAGCTTCTGATGAAACGGCCAATCCATTCCATGATGATTATTATAAAAAGGCCATCTATCGTCACAACAAAGCAGAACCTCCGAGAATGAAACAGATAGAAGAAACTCCTAAAGAAAAGTCAAGAGCCTTGGCAGTTATCCATGACGATGAAGGCTTTGACTGGAGTGATCTGTTACCTGAAGAAGATGTTGTGGGATATGCCTTCATAGGGAAAATTGTTCCATTCAAAGACACAAGAACAGAAGAAGAAAAATATGTAAATAGAAAGATGTTAGCACAAAACATGAAAGATAAAATTTATCGAAACCGGAAAGAGGCAAAAAGTGCAAAAAGTGCAAAAAGATGGGATGCTGATCGGGAATGCTATTTGGATCCAAAAGGAAACATAGTTGTTGAACCATCGACAATCAGTGTTGAGACTCTCATTGAACAAATAGCACAACAGGAAGAAGAAAGACAGAGAGAGTGGGCAAGGCAAGAAGAAGAAGAAAAGCTAAAGTTGAAAAACGTCGATGATGGGATTATCGACACAACGAAAGAGATGACTGCAGTGAATCTAAAGAAAATGGCTGATAAAGTGCTCGCAGCAAAGGAATTAGAGGTAGATTCTAAGTCCGGATCTGAGTCAAAGAGCAAGGTCAGTTCAAATGATTCAACAAATGGGTCAGGTAAGACTGATAAGGCCAAAATTGAAAGTGACTGCAAAAATTGCATGAAAGACTGCAAGGTTTGTAGTACACTTGCATATCTCAATACTAAAAAGACTGAAGAACTAACTGAAAGAGTCAGAGAAGTTGAAAATCAAATCTTAAGTCGTGACAAATTGGTGAAAGCTTCAAATGATCGAATTAAGGAATTAACAGAGAAAATTTATGTAGATCAAGTTAGGAAAGAAAATGAAAAGTTAATTCATGAAAACCGTCAACTTTTTGAAAATCATGAGAAGCTAAAAAGAACGATAAAAGATTCTGATGAGAGAAACAGAAAAACAGCCAAAGAAAATATTCAACTGTCAGGAGTACTTTAGTCGAAAGAAAGGCAAATCAACCAATAGTTGGATGAGATTGCTAATCTGAAGCTTCAGTTTCAGGAAGCTAAGATTGAAAATGAACGAATCAATCTGAAACTAACCAGTTACAACTGTAACAACCCTCATTAAAAGTCCTATTTATATTATTATTTTATTCAATAGGAAACCCTAATTAAGAAACCCAAGTAATTCTACACTAACCCTAAAATTTTCAGAACAATCAGAATCAGGATCAGGGCCCCTAAAACTCAGAGGGGGCATTTCCCGTTGATGATTATCATCACAGTTTATTATAAAAATCGAATTTTATCGTTCTGTCGACTCACCTAAGCTTCAAAGACGCGTGGCAACCGTATGTTAAAAAAATGACCTGTCGCGCCACGCGACAGGAATAAGAGGACCCCTCGCGTGGCGCGAGGGGGACGGTTTTCCAACTATAAATAGTCGGCTGTGGGACTGGAATTCTGCAATTGGAACGACGTTCAAACTTCAAATTCACGCTGAATTATTGTCCAATTACTTCAGAAACACACACGAAACACTAATTAAGTATAGCGGGGTGCTGCAGAACAGGGTATTAACTCAATCGCTGCTACGATTCATTGTCCGGTCGATTGAAACTATCCAATGGATGTTTAAGTGCTGCTCAAAACTTGGGCTATCCTTTGTCATTAGTTGTGATTCCGACAGGATGTTGAGTATCACCCGAATTGGGGGAAAACTCTGTCCTTTGTTGTGAATCCGACAGATGTTTAAGTGATTGCACTTTGTCATTCGTTGTGAGGGTTTTATCTCGTGAGTTATCGTAAATGCTGTATTAGTTATTACCTAGTTTGTATGCACTAGGTTACCAGGCTAAAGAATAGGCTAAGCTCTGCTCAAATTAAATCTGCAATATATCAAGGATTATCTGTAGACTAAGCTTTGCCCGTAGAAATCTGCAATGCGAGTTCATTTCTCTTTTCTCACAGTTTGTGAGTCCGCTCTATTTTCTCGTAGTTTTATCACCTTTTTGTGAAACAATTATATTTACAAAGATTTTACAGAATCCTAAATGATTACCAGTTATACTTACAGTAATTAAGTTTTTATATTAACTGCTGGTATGAAAGATTTTATATATTATTGGATTCTCATTATTATTTGCCAGAAAGTTAGTTAATATTATCATGATTACAATAACAGTGGAAATTATGCATTTTACTAAGATTATATTTTAGTCTTAGTCACGTTAAAATATTAAATAATGATATTACAATTATTTAATTAACATATTATATTTGATAAGATATAGTAATTTGACATAAATTGATATGTTATTTTCTGGATTAAATGGTTTTATGCCAAAAGTAATATATTTGACAAAGAAATGTCACGGGACACAATTATGTCCAAAGACACTAGTTGAGAGAATGATCAACAGTGTTATGAATAGAAATTACTAGTTGAAAGAATGATCAACAGTAATATAATCTGAGTTACTAGTTGAAAGAATAATCAACAGTGACATGACCGAAAGCACTAGTTGAGAGAATGATCAACAGTGTTATAGAATCACTAGTTGAAAGAATGATCAACAGTGATATGACCAGAATCATTAATTGAAAAGAATAATCAATATTGATATGATTATAGTCACAGGAATCACCTAGTGACAGATAAATTGAATAATAGTAAAATATAATTAATTGATAAATTCACTATTGGAAAAACGTGAGCCAATGGGTGATATGATTAATGTCATATTGAAACTGCTGCTATGTGACAAATACTGATTGAGTTCTATAAATATAAATAGATATAAAAACCTTAATACTGTAAGGTATAACAATATATTTTATAAAATGGAATGAATTCACTCAGTATTTTCGCTGACAAAACCTTTTTTAAACATTTTTCAGGTAATTACAGTAAATTGGAATAAGAGCTGGATACGACACTGAAAGGCTTCAAGAAGTGGCTTATTTTATCAAATTAAGAAATATTGTTTTATGTAAACAAATTTATCTTATTAAAGCTACTTTTATAAAACATGGGTTTATCCCATCTATTTAATAAATAAAATCCGGTGTTTTTAAACTCTGATATGTTTCCTAACTCACGGTCCTGATGAAATTTCCGCTGCAACGTTTTTAAAATAATCACCGGTACCGCTGGACTGTTCACGACTTCCGATTCCGTTCAGGGTGGGTCGGGGGTCGTGACAGAAGGTGGTATCAGAGCCAACTCAAAGAGCCACTTGTTTAAGCTAATTAGGTGTTCTTTTAATACCTAAACTTAAACAATAAAGTTAGGAAACTGATACAAATTAACATATGTGTTATATTTGAATATCTATATGTTAATATGCACAGATAATATCCTGGAAGTATTGTTTTGTTTTCTGTGATATTAATAAGTGAAAATGTTTGCAATTCAGATGTCGAATGAAGTACCACATAATCCAGAAGTTCATGATAATAATGAAAATCCTTTGGATAAAAATGCTATAGAAAATCTAATAGCTCAAGGAATAGCTAATGCTTTACCTTTAATAATTAAAGCTGTTAAAAATACCGTAGAACCTACCAAAGTTGTGAGTAGCAAGCATACTCGTGATGATGGTTTTAGCCATAGTATCAATAGAGGTAATGATGATATTATCAAAACCCCATTTCCCAAGAAAAAGAAGGCGATGACTTTCGGGTGTACCTACAAAGAATTTCTAGCTTGTAAACCAACTGAGTTCGCCGGCAGTGAAGGAGCCACGGCTGCTCTGCGATGGTTGGAAAAGACAGAAGCTGTTCTTACAATCAGCAAATGTGACGATGAAGATAAGGTGATGTATGCATCTAATCTCTTTAAGGAAGAAGCCTTAGAATGGTGGAATACAATTCTTCAGGCAAAAGGAAGTGACATGGTTTATGCCATGAATTGGGAAAAATTCAAGGAAATGACAGAAAGGAAATTTTGTCCTCCTTATGAAAAGGAACGAATAACTAACAAGTTCCTAAATCATAAAATGATAGATGTGAATTGTCGTGAATATACGACTACGTTCTTCGAATATGCAAGAATGGTACCAACTCTGGCTTCGCCAGAACCTGTACTAATTTCTCGTTATATTTGGGGATTAGTTTGCGAAATTCGAGACATAGTTAAGGCCACTAGACCGCAGACTATTGAAGAAGCAGTCGAACTAGCTAACATGCTGACAGATGGACTAATTCGCACAAGAGAAGAAAACAAGAAGAAAGAGTTAGCCCAGAAAATTTCCCAAGAATTCTACAAGAAGACAGAAACTGAACCGTCACTGAAGCAACCTACCTGCAGAAGCTGTAACAAAAAGCATCCAGGAAGATGCCGTTTTAGGAAAACATCCTACTGTAACTTCTGCAAGATGACCAGACATATAGAGGAAGAGTGTAGAAGGAAAACTAATGTTTGTTTCAATTGCGGAGAAACAGGACACATCAAACCATATTGCCTGAAACTAACCAAAGCATTTGATAACAAGGCCAGAACAACAGACGGAGCTAAGAAGAACGCATGAGCATTTGTACTTACTACGCAAGAAGCAGAAATGATTCCAGACGTAATAGCTGATATATAATATCTAAGTTAAGTTATTATTTGACCCTAGTACAAATAAAAGTTTATAAATAAATACATTTTGTCAAGTACTTCATCTATTCCAAAACCATAACAGAATTGTTTGGTTTTCACTTTCACTGAATCATTCATTTGGTCACGATCACCTTGTGGTGACGTTTTCACAAAATTTGAAGCTTGTGCTAATCTCGTTGCATACGGGTTTAATTATTCATTTATATTGAATCCGCTTTGTTGTCTTATTCTATAAAATCAATCTTAACACAATCATGTGCTAAGATAATGATACACAAATTCAATTCATATATTCAGTGTATCTCTTAAAGATTTTATATCAACAATCGAGCGTTTAGTAATCCTTATTGTTTTATCATCTTTGATCGAAAAACATTATTCAAGTATTTCGATTTCAATCCTACTAGATTTATTTGAAACATTCAGATATACTTCATTTGATTTAAAGCATGGTGAAATTCGTTTCATTCACCGCTACTATTTTCAATTACTATGACACCTTGTGGTGGCATTTTCTTTAATTTGAATCTTGAGATAATCTCATTTTCACTCCTGATTTTTAATTTCTGTTGGTTCATCATCTTAAACAGTCTTAATACAATTATGTGTTAAGATAAGTGTACACAAATTCATATCATATTCCGGTGTACCTCTTAACGTTTCTTTCATCATTTATCGAAAGTTCTATAATATTCATTTGGTCTTTTCATTATCAATTGAAAATTCTATTCGAAATGAATATCCAAAATTTACTTCATTAAAGCTTTCAGTTGATTATACGGTGAAATTATTCAGTCACCGTAATTATTGAATTATTTCAATCATTTCGACACCTTGCGGCGTCGTTATAAACTTGTAGCTTGGGCTAATCAAAAGCATACGAATCATTCAAAATCACGTATGTATTTCGTTTGACTCATCATTTGAAAATAGTCTTGATGCAATTATGTATTAAGACAATGATACACTAAACTCTATTATATTTCGGTGTATCCTTGCAATACATGTCAACACATTGATTTTCTTTTGTTATAATTCGATAGTTGACAATCATTTTCATGCTTTTATTTCATTTTGAGCTTGTTGATTCTGAGTCTTCTTCAGTTGCCAATCAAAGTAAGCTTTCTTTTGACAAAAGAATTTTTATTGATTCTAAAAATTCTTTACATTCATTCTAAATATCTATTGCTCATATACCTTTTGGCTTGAAAATAGTCACATTGAAAATTATATCATTTCATCTCATCCGTTTGACATCGATTTCTTCAAACTAATTCAGTTGAACCTTTGATACAACTAGTATTCACAAAATTTGATAATCAATTCTGTGTCATTTACCTTAATATTGTTTTTATTGACTAGAATATGACATAAGTCTAAAAGAAATATCATAACCCAAATACACTTGGGAGGTGGAACCTGAGATGAAGAAAAAGTATTCCTACTTATTCCAGCAAATCTCGAGGACGAGATATTTATTAAGGTGGGGAGAATGTAACAACCCTCATTAAAAGTCCTATTTATATTATTATTTTATTCAATAGGAAACCCTAATTAAGAAACCCAAGTAATTCTACACTAACCCTAAAATTTTCAGAACAATCAGAATCAGGATCAGGGCTCCTAAAACTCAGAGGGGGCATTTCCCGTTGATGATTATCATCACAGTTTATTATAAAAATCGAATTTTATCGTTCTGTCGACTCACCTAGGCTTCAAAGACGCGTGGCAACCGTATGTTAAAAAAATGACATGTCGCGCCACGCGACAGGAATAAGAGGACCCCTCGCGTGGCGCGAGGGGGACGGTTTTCCAACTATAAATAGTCGGCTGTGGGACTGGAATTCTGCAATTGGAACGACGTTCAAACTTCAAATTCACGCTGAATTATTGTCCAATTACTTCAGAAACACACACGAAACACTAATTAAGTATAGCGGGGTGCTGCAGAACAGGGTATTAACTCAATCGCTGCTACGATTCATTGTCCGATCGATTGAAACTATCCAATGGATGTTTAAGTGCTGCTTAAAACTTGGGCTATCCTTTGTCATTAGTTGTGATTCCGACAGGATGTTGAGTATCACCCGAATTGGGGGAAAACTCTGTCCTTTGTTGTGAATCCGACAGATGTTTAAGTGATTGCACTTTGTCATTCGTTGTGAGGGTTTTATCTCGTGAGTTATCGTAAATGCTGTATTAGTTATTACCTAGTTTGTATGCACTAGGTTACCAGGCTAAAGAATAGGCTAAGCTCTGCTCAAATTAAATCTGCAATATATCAAGGATTATCTGTAGACTAAGCTTTGCCCGTAGAAATCTGCAATGTGAGTTCATTTCTCTTTTCTCACAGTTTGTGAGTCCACTCTATTTTCTCACAGTTTTATCACCTTTTTGTGAAACAATTATATTTACAAAGATTTTACAGAATCCTAAATGATTACCAGTTATACTTACAGTAATTAAGTTTTTATATTAACTGCTGGTATGAAAGATTTTATATATTATTGGATTCTCATTATTATTTGCCAGAAAGTTAGTTAATATTATCATGATTACAATAACAGTGGAAATTATGCATTTTACTAAGATTATATTTTAGTCTTAGTCACGTTAAAATATTAAATAATGATATTACAATTATTTAATTAACATATTATATTTGATAAGATATAGTAATTTGACATAAATTGATATGTTATTTTCTGGATTAAATGGTTTTATGCCAAAAGTAATATATTTGACAAAGAAATGTCACGGGACACAATTATGTCCAAAGACACTAGTTGAGAGAATGATCAACAGTGTTATGAATAGAAATTACTAGTTGAAAGAATGATCAACAGTAATATAATCTGAGTTACTAGTTGAAAGAATGATCAACAGTGACATGACCGAAAGCACTAGTTGAGAGAATGATCAACAGTGTTATAGAATCACTAGTTGAAAGAATGATCAACAGTGATATGACCAGAATCATTAATTGAAAAGAATAATCAATATTGATATGATTATAGTCACAGGAATCACCTAGTGACAGATAAATTGAATAATAGTAAAATATAATTAATTGATAAATTCACTATTGGAAAAACGTGAGCCAATGGGTGATATGATTAATGTCATATTGAAACTGCTGCTATGTGACAAATACTGATTGAGTTCTATAAATATAAATAGATATAAAAACCTTAATACTGTAAGGTATAACAATATATTTTATAAAATGGAATGAATTCACTCAGTATTTTCGCTGACAAAACCTTTTTCAAACATTTTTCAGGTAATTACAGTAAATTGGAATAAGAGCTGGATACGACACTGAAAGGCTTCAAGAAGTGGCTTATTTTATCAAATTAAGAAATATTGTTTTATGTAAACAAATTTATCTTATTAAAGCTACTTTTATAAAACATGGGTTTATCCCATCTATTTAATAAATAAAATCCGGTGTTTTTAAACTCTGATATGTTTCCTAACTCACGGTCCTGATGAAATTTCCGCTGCAACGTTTTTAAAATAATCACCGGTACCGCTGGACTAGGCATGGGCAAATACCGATCCCGGTACCATACCGTCCCGATACCGACAAATCCCGATCCCGATTTTTGTGAAAAATGGGTACCGATACCGATACCGAAATACGTCGGTTTGGTACGGTATCGGTATTTTGAGGGTAAAATGCGGTATTATACCGATACCATACCGTACCGATACCGACAAATACCTAAAAGTGGATACCGATACCGGTACCGAAACCCCTTCGGTATGGTATTCTCGGGATCGGGATCGGGATGGGATGGGATCGGGATGGGATCGGTATTGGATACCACTTGCTCATCCCTACGCTGGACTGTTCACGACTTCCAATTCCGTTCAGGGTGGGTCGGGGGTCGTGACAACAACTCCGCAAGCTTTGTTCTTCAACACATAGTTCCCAAACCCATTGGGAAGAACAAAGCTGGTGAAGATGTATATTCAGGCGGAACTGGGGTTGGATATCATCAAGTTCCACCGCCAGTGTTGAATAATTTTTCAAAGAAAAGATCTGGGTTGGTTAATGACGATGAAACAAATGAGATTAAACTTCCAGAAACAATCGATATCACATTCTCTTCATCATCTGATGAAGACAGTGTTTAGTCCGAAGTTGTTAAAAATGTGGTTGAAAATGTTTTGAAATCTGACAGTGACTCAACTGCGGACGAAGAGTGCTTTTTGGATAAATACATTCCGAAATCAAAATCCAAAAACAACTTAAGTGAAGAACCTACTCTTGTGATGTACAAGATGACGGGTTCAGATTAGTTGTATTCGGATCTTGAGTTTCCTTTGGAGAATGTGAATGTCGACAAATTGAAAAATGTGTTTAAACTGGTTGAGATTGATGCTTGTGAAATCGAAGGTTTGAAACGTTCTGAAAGGAAATTGAACTTTGAAAAGGATAAATCTTACTACAAAAAACCTGTTATACCACCACGTTTTTCTAACAACAACCAAAACAGATGGTCGGGTGGTTATCCGGGTGGTAAGAATAATCAAGGAATGAACCTTCAAAATAAGAAATTTATTGAGAAAAAGGTGTTTGTGAAAAGCTCGAGTTCTCATTCTGAGCAAGAATCTAAGATTTTTTTCAAAATCAAATGAAGAATTCTTTGAAAAGAAGGCCTCACAGCCCCAGACCGAAGGCACCAGTCGGGTAGTTGACACCCGAACATGCTTCAAATGCAATCAAGTTGGACACATTGCACGAAAGTGCACCAACTCGAAGCCTAAGTCTGTGGTTGTCGAGAATGCGAAAAAAAATGATGCAAAAGGCAAAGCTCCATTGGTTGTTGAGAAGAAAGTTTTGAAAAACGACAACACCAAAATCAAAACTGAACCCGTAAAGAAGTTGGTAACTAAAACTGACAAATTTTACAAACGGGTAGCTTTGTCTCAACAAACTTGGAAACCAAAATCTGTTGAAAAGAAATCAAGTTCTCCAAAACCAAAGGTTTCTAAGTCCAAAAAACAATCATCCTCTACCACACCGGTAAAGATGAATGTTCCTTTGGATTACTATGAGAAAATTGAGAAACAAACTTCTACCCCACCAGGAAAGAAGTATGTTCCGAAGAAAGACCAACCATCTGGTCAACCTCAGAAAGATGAATTTTTCTTATACAAAGAGGTTGAGTTTGGATCTGAAGAAAGTTTAAAAATGAATGCCAAGAATTTCCCGCCATTGTACACCAAAACCACCCGCATCAATGTCAAGCTACCTGAGTCAAAAGAGGCTTGGGTTGCTTCAAAATCTCACTAAATGTTTATGAAATGTGCAGGAGCTTCCGAGATCCGTCTCACGTTGGATAATGGATAGTGGAGCTTCTCGGCACATGACGGGGAAGAAGACCCTACTGTATGAGGTTCGAGGGTTTAATGGAGGATATGTGGGATTTGCAGGCAATCGGGGAAGTCGTATAGTTGGTGAGGGAACTTTATCGAATGGTATTGTCACGTTTGAAAGAGTAAACTACATCGCCAAGCTGGAGAACAATCTTCTGAGCATATCTCAAATTTGTGATCGAATGTATTCAACTCACTTCACATATAAGGAATGTTTGATATTGAAGTCGGGGTTTGTTGTCCCCGAAGAGTGGGTCATTATGAGAGCACCGAGAGTCGACGATCTGTACGTGTTGGACATGAGCGTAGCTACTACTACCACGGGTCAGACCCATTGCTTCATGTCAAGAGCCACCGAAAAGGAATCACAGCTATGGCATCGGAATATGGGCCACATTCACCTGCGCAAGATGAACTACCTGGTGCACAACGACTTAGTAAATGGTGTTCACTTGAAGGGTTTTCATCTTAAGGGGAATGTATTAGTTGCATCAAAGGTAAACAGCGAAAGAAATCTCACCCTGGAAAGAAGATGAACTCAGTCTCGAGGCCGTTGGAGAGACTTCACATGGATCTTTTTGGTCCTGTGAATGTCAAAAGCATAACTGGTGATTTATAATGCTTAGTTGTAACAACCCTCATTAAAAGTCCTATTTATATTATTATTTTATTCAATAGGAAACCCTAATTAAGAAACCCAAGTAATTCTACACTAACCCTAAAATTTTCAGAACAATCAGAATCTGGATCAGGGCCCCTAAAACTCAGAGGGGGCATTTCCCGTTGATGATTATCATCACAGTTTATTATAAAAATCAAATTTTATCGTTCTGTCGACTCACCTAGGCTTCAAAGACGCGTGGCAACCGTATGTTAAAAAATGACCTGTCGCGCCACGCGACAGGAATAAGAGGACCCCTCGCGTGGCGCGAGGGGGACGGTTTTCCAACTATAAATAGTCGGCTGTGGGACTGGAATTCTGCAATTGGAACGACGTTCAAACTTCAAATTCACGCTGAATTATTGTCCAATTACTTCAGAAACACACACGAAACACTAATTAAGTATAGCGGGGTGCTGCAGAACAGGGTATTAACTCAATCGCTGCTACGATTCATTGTCCGGTCGATTGAAACTATCCAATGGATGTTTAAGTGCTGCTCAAAACTTGGGCTATCCTTTGTCATTAGTTGTGATTCCGACAGGATGTTGAGTATCACCCGAATTGGGGGAAAACTCTGTCCTTTGTTGTGAATCCGACAGATGTTTAAGTGATTGCACTTTGTCATTCGTTGTGAGGGTTTTATCTCGTGAGTTATCGTAAATGCTGTATTAGTTATTACCTAGTTTGTATGCACTAGGTTACCAGGCTAAAGAATAGGCTAAGCTCTGCTCAAATTAAATCTGCAATATATCAAGGATTATCTGTAGACTAAGCTTTGCCCGTAGAAATCTGCAATGCGAGTTCATTTCTCTTTTCTCACAGTTTGTGAGTCCGCTCTATTTTCTCGTAGTTTTATCACCTTTTTGTGAAACAATTATATTTACAAAGATTTTACAGAATCCTAAATGATTACCAGTTATACTTACAGTAATTAAGTTTTTATATTAACTGCTGGTATGAAAGATTTTATATATTATTGGATTCTCATTATTATTTGCCAGAAAGTTAGTTAATATTATCATGATTACAATAACAGTGGAAATTATGCATTTTACTAAGATTATATTTTAGTCTTAGTCACGTTAAAATATTAAATAATGATATTACAATTATTTAATTAACATATTATATTTGATAAGATATAGTAATTTGACATAAATTGATATGTTATTTTCTGGATTAAATGGTTTTATGCCAAAAGTAATATATTTGACAAAGAAATGTCACGGGACACAATTATGTCCAAAGACACTAGTTGAGAGAATGATCAACAGTGTTATGAATAGAAATTACTAGTTGAAAGAATGATCAACAGTAATATAATCTGAGTTACTAGTTGAAAGAATAATCAACAGTGACATGACCGAAAGCACTAGTTGAGAGAATGATCAACAGTGTTATAGAATCACTAGTTGAAAGAATGATCAACAGTGATATGACCAGAATCATTAATTGAAAAGAATAATCAATATTGATATGATTATAGTCACAGGAATCACCTAGTGACAGATAAATTGAATAATAGTAAAATATAATTAATTGATAAATTCACTATTGGAAAAACGTGAGCCAATGGGTGATATGATTAATGTCATATTGAAACTGCTGCTATGTGACAAATACTGATTGAGTTCTATAAATATAAATAGATATAAAAACCTTAATACTGTAAGGTATAACAATATATTTTATAAAATGGAATGAATTCACTCAGTATTTTCGCTGACAAAACCTTTTTCAAACATTTTTCAGGTAATTACAGTAAATTGGAATAAGAGCTGGATACGACACTGAAAGGCTTCAAGAAGTGGCTTATTTTATCAAATTAAGAAATATTGTTTTATGTAAACAAATTTATCTTATTAAAGCTACTTTTATAAAACATGGGTTTATCCCATCTATTTAATAAATAAAATCCGGTGTTTTTAAACTCTGATATGTTTCCTAACTCACGGTCCTGATGAAATTTCCGCTGCAACGTTTTTAAAATAATCACCGGTACCGCTGGACTGTTCACGACTTCCGATTCCGTTCAGGGTGGGTCGGGGGTCGTGACATTAGTTGTCACTGACGACTTTTCGAGATTTTCGTGGGTAACGTTCCTGAAGACAAAAGATGAGACATTTGAGAGTTTGATGACACTTTTTAGAAAGATTGAGAACTTATACCAAACTCGAATTAGAAGAATAAGAAGTGACAACGGTATAGAGTTTAAGAATAACAAAATGGAAGAATATTGTGATGAAAGAGGTATACTGCAAGAATTCAGCGCGCCTTATACTCCGCAGCAAAATGGAGTTGCAGAAAGAAAGAATAGGACGCTGATTGAAACGGCCAGGACAATGCTTTCTGATTCAAAGTTACCTGTCAATTTCTGGGCAGAAGCAGAAATTCAATAAGACGTGTTTCGAGCTGATTAACAACCGCAAACCTAACTTGAAGTATTTAGAACCGTTCGGGTCTCCCTGCACAGTTCTAGAACCATATGGCAAATTTGGTCCAAAGAGCATTGAAGGTATCTTCGTGGGTTATGCAAGTCCAATGAAAAGAGTCTTTGTTCCAAGCTTGAAGCGGATCATCGAAGCACATAATGTTGAGTGCCAAGGTTATACAATGCCACCACAGAAACCCGCCGACTCATGGCGATTCAATTACGATACTCTGTGGGACTCATTCGACATAGAGGAAGAACCAGAGTTCTTTGACGAGTTGGATATTCTAAGAGAATATGAAGCATCACAAGAAAGATTCCCAGCAAAATCTCCGAGTCGTCAACGACAAACTTCGAACGATGATGAGGCTGGTCCAAGCAATGCTGGAGAGAATGATGATGTTCATCAAACTGCGACATTTTCGGAACGTGAACAAGCTCCTAATGTAACACCCCGTGTTTTCGAAGTCAAAGTCAAAGTCATGGTCAAAGTCAACGACCGAATTCGCGGAACTTGACTAGTAGAGAATTTCCCTTATGTGTTTATTTTAGTTGTATTATGTGGAGTAAGTGTCAATAATTACAATAATCGGCGTGTGTTATTCGCTATCTAATCGACTTACGACTGTAAACTATAGGAAGTAACAATGCGATAAAGTCAATCTAATCTAATCACATCGAATCACAATCGCACTCGCAACTCGAATTATGTATTTTTGTTATTGTTATACGTGTGTGTGTGCCTTATGTTTTACTTGTGCATGTTTACTTATGTATTTGTGGGAATCAATCGAACTCGAATCGCAATCGAACTCAATCGAAATCGAACTATGATAGTTAGTGGAGAAGGGATAGTGCAAGATATGAATAGTTGGGATTAAAAGTAATTTGACTAGGAAAATATATCGCACTCGCATCGCTCGCAATCGAAATCGAAACAGCAAAAATCGTCGCGCCAAACACCCGAACCAAGTGCCATCCGGCCGGATTGCCATCCGACCGGGCTGTCACTTGACCTGGTGCCAGATGCCATCCGACCGAGATGACATCCGACCGGATAAGCCATCCGGGCGAGATGCCATCCGACCGACCTACCCTTTCCTCTTTGGGTAACCCTATAAGTACCCCATGTCACTCTCAAACTTTCTACTTTTGGCAACTCTCTGACCGAACAGCACGCTCTCCTCACCTTTTCTTCGATTTCTCTCGATTCCGGTAAGATCTCGTCCTAAATCTTGTACTTTCTTGATCTACACACACTCCTACACCTTTCTATCTTTTGAATCTTAACTTTTAACCGTGAAATCACTAGATTTGAGGTGTTGTAGGATGACGTCATCATGTGTTCTTGAAGAACTTCATGTTTTGGCTTCAATCCACCAAGAACAACTTAGATCTAATCGATTTCCACACGAATACACAAAGATCTTGCATAGGTCTAAACATAATCATAGTGAAAAAGGATGGAAAGATGGTTTCTAACTTTCTTTCAACTCTTTTACACTCAATGCACTCAAAACCGATAGAATCGGACCTTGTTCTAGCCTTCTTCTCATTCGCGGTATTATGCTAGCTCGAGATCTAAATTCTACTCACGAGACCACCGATTCCGGGATAACCAAGAACAACCGTCTTGAACCGGTTAATTGGCCGAACTAGGGTGATTCCTGTTTGGTCGGGTCACTTGGGTCAAGATGAGGTTCTGTTGGTTAACACGTTGTCAAAGCGTCTCGATAAAATGACAAACAATCAAAACGGCTAAGTGAAAGACGAACGGAACGACCAGCACGGAGTGCTATCCGACCGGACTACTGTCCGAACGGATACGCCATCCGAGCGACTAGGTCATCCGAACGGCTTACACCTTGGGTCCCATACTTAATCAACTATATCTGAAGTTTGAGTATTGAACGAATTGCTATCCTATCGGACTACCATCCGACCGGATTACTCTTCGGATCATGAGATACTTGGACTTTAACACTCGAACAATTTTCAACATGTTCAATGCACTAAGGATGCCACCCGATCGGATAATCTGTCCGACCGAGTGACCGCCCTACTGTGAACTTGTTCTCGCTGAAGTGTCAACCTATCGGATTGTCGTCCGATCGGACAGACCTTCCGATCGACCGACTTGAAAGGTAGAGATACTTCAATGTTTTCAAAATGCTACAACGAAAACTTCAAAGGACAAGCCATCATACACAAACACATCCTTCTCAAAGGAGGAAGCAATCCACTCGAATAGTCATCCGACCGGACAATGTGTCCGACCGGATGACCATCCGAACGGATTGTCATTCGCACGACTGGACCATCCGGTCGGATTACCATCCGACCGAGCTGCTGTCCGAGCCACTTATACCTTGCATCATTTTACGCGTCACTTATCGTTATGCTATCAATCTGTTCAGGCTAACCTTACTCTCTAGCGCTCCCTTCAATCCATCCATCGCTGTGAGTATACTCTATCCCTTTTTTCTTTATGCACTTTTGGGTGTTATATACGTTACGAATATTCAATCACAATAATCACACTACTCAATACTATTTAAACGCTAACCGCTAATGCATGTTATACGTGGCTTATGAATGCTTGTTTGTTATGTTTACACATGGAATGCTATCTACCTGCCTTAGCAACGATAGTACTATAGTTTGGACTCAGCACCTATTCGCAGGGGTTGTTAAGGACAATTACTTGCATGGATTACAGTGGTAATCATGTATTGCGAACTGCCTCAGGCAGTCAACCCGCAGTCATTGGTATCGATGGATCTATGTCGATAACTAACGTGCTTCATTTCTCTATGTGTACATGTTGGTTATGCATAAACAAATTTCAAACTCTATATGCTACTATCAAACTTGTATGCTCACCTTTACATTATATGTATTGACTTTATTTTAACGTATGTGACAGGTGCTTAGGATGCACATCTACTAGGAAATCGAAGCTAGAATAAGGCTCTAGAGGCCAACAAATAGTTGTCTGTACAAATTAATTCAAGGGTCTCTAGAAGCAGATTAACAATTGCTCTATTTGAAAATCTGAGTTGTCGGAATAGAACTATTTGCCTGGATGTTGTCTGTAATAATTTGTTTACCTTTTGAGACATGGTATGGGACATGTTACTTTAAATTGATTGGTAATGATTATTGTTATGGAAACTTCTGGACAATCTGTTTCGCTCAGTGCCATGCCCCGATGTTTCCGCCATCGGTTGGGGTGTGACAGATTGGTATCAGAGCCATAACTATAGGGAATTAGGCAAGACACGACCTAGTCCGGGTCGATGTGTTAGAAACCTAGTCTATAGTCAGGAACCACAGACCGACTTGTGCATATCCGTTAGGGATTTTGTATAAGTTTACTACTATTTCTCGCTATTCTCGCACATGCTACACTATCACCGCACTCGAATTTTAAACTAGGAAAGAGCAACTAAGTCAAGATTAGGTGTGAAAACCGCAAACTCTCGACTAAAGTTGCTTAATCAACCCGCATTTTATCTCAAACGAGGAGAATTATGCCAAATCAGGGGTGAAATCCGTATTTTGATGAATAATCTCCTCTATTTTATTAAAAACAGGAACGGAGTTGTTAAGCTAGGGGTAAAACCCTAACCTTGATGACTTGTTCCGCTCATTTTACAAAACTCTCACCAAAGTCTTGACGGACTCTAATGACATGAAGTCACGATATGACCAACGGGATGCGTGCCCAATGCCCAAGAATCGAGGCAAAGGCAGTGCCCTGAAGGTCAAATGTGCCCAATATATCCTTGTGAATAGTCGAATCACTTTGGGTAGTCGAAGTCTAATAGCCGCAGACGATCTATTCCTCAATTTTTATGTGTTTCGATTCTGAGCCCGCAACTGCTGACTCTGATGATTCGTTGATTTTGTGTGTTTACCTGTTTATTTGTTTAAATTTTGGAGATTTACCCGATTTTTGCCTTCACTTCGATCGACAAGCACGAATCGCACTGCATTCCTATCTCAAAACGTTAACAAATCGCTAAACTATGGACGACCTTATGCTATGATGTACGCTAATGCTACGCTATTCAAGATACTAAACACGATCGCTATATTCGAATGCTACGCTATGATGTACGCTAATGCTTCACTTTGATTTTTTCTGTATTCTGACTACCTCTTGTGACTACATGATCAGGTGCTTCTGTGATTCTGTGCCCTACGTGCTTATGTGCTTCTGTGATTATATGAATCTGTGATTATGTGTTGATGTGATACATGTTACATTGCGTGTTCCTAAGCTTTAGTAAGTAGTAGACGTGTGAGGTGAGATTCGAATACATTGTGTTGAGTCTTGTGACCAGGTCTGTTGCAGACAATGTCATCTGGATCCCGCCACCCATCACTTTCTCGTCAAGAAAAGAGAGACAAACGTCTTGCTGCTATCATCGCTAAACAAGTAGCAAAAGCCGCGAGTGATGTCTACGAGAATGTTAGCAAATCATTTGAGGAGTCGAGAACCAAGATTCCTAAAACTACCCCCAAAGCTGCCTTCAATTTCAAGCAGTTCAAGTCTTGTGGGCCAAAGGAATTCACTGGCGAGGAAGGCCCTACAGCGTTGTTCCAATGGTTTGATTCCATTGAGGTCACTCTACGACAGAGCAGTTGCCCAGATGATCTCCGCACTCTAAATGCTACCAGCGTCTTCCAGTCCCACGCACTAAACTGGTGGATGGCCAAGAGAAACAAACGAGGGAACGATGCAGCCTACGGTCTGTCGTGGGACGAACTCAAGGAGGTCATGCTGGAAGAATTCTGCCCTCCTCATGAGCGCCAAAAGTTAGAAGATGAATTCTGGCACATAAAGCAGAAGGAAGGTGAAAATGCTGCTCTCACTGCTCGCTTCAAACAGCTCAGCATCATCTGCCCTGACCAAGTCAAGACTTTAGACATGGCAATCAAGAAGTATATCCGAGCCCTGCCTGACTTTGTTACAGATTTCGTGCAAGCGGCTAAGACTAAGACGATCGAAGAGACTTACCTACTGGCCGCTGAAATCAACGACAAGCGGGTCAAGGCTGGTGTCTGGGATAAAACTCCAAAGCACCTGCATCAAGCTACCACCGCTGCACCAACTGCTGAAACCACCACCTCATCGAGCAACAAGAGGAAGAACAGGAGAAAGAACAGCTCCAGCAACAAGAACTGTGCGATCACTGCGGCACCAATACAAGTTGTACCAGCCCAACAGCGTTAAGTAGTGGCGCCTGTGGCAAATGCACCGCTTGCTAAGCGTGCATACACTGGGCCACACCCGCTTTGCCCTACTTGTACCTACCACCACCCGAGTACCATCGCTTACCGTTTTTGTGCTCATTGCAATATGTACGGCCATTTCACTACCGACTGCCGTGCTCGACAAGCTCCTGCTCATCAAGCTCTACTCACCGCCCCTCAGGGTCAACAAGCTCCTCCGGCACCCGCGGTCAACGCCAGAGCCTGCTTCGCATGTGGCGATCCTAACCATTTCGCCAACATGTGCCCAAACAGGGTTGTGAAACAAGAGCCCCAGCAGCAGCAGCAACAGCAACAAGCAGCACGCGATGAACTTTCAACATCAACGTGCGTCAAGCCCAAGCCGACAACAACATGGTCAATGGTACGTTCCTTGTGAATGGTATTTATGCTTCGTGTTTATTTGATACTGGAGCCGATAATTGCTTTGTGTCATTCGAATTCGAGAAGCTCCTTAATCGTAAGCGCTCCCAACTCTCCTAGACGTTCGATGTTGAAGTCGCTACCGGAAGAACTGTCGCCGTTAATTATGTTCTCCGTGATTGTACTCTTGAGCTCAACAATCACATCTTCCCAATCGACCTTATTCCGATGCAACTCGGGAGTTTTGATGTCATAGTAGGCATGGACTTTCTTCGCGAAAACCATGCTGAAGTTGTGTGCTTCGACAAGATGATTCGATTCTCGCTCGCGAATGGTGATCTATTGTGTGTTTATGGTGAAACTGCTTCGAAGAGTCTCAAACTCATGTCATGTGTCCAAGCTAGCGAGTATCTCCGCAAGGAATACAGAGCTTTCTTGGCCAACATTGTAGTAGCGGAGAAGGAAAAGAAAAGAAAGACAGAGGTGAAAGACGTTCCTGTGGTTCGTGAATTTCCAAATGTGTTTTCTGACGACCTTCCCGGCCTACCACCAAGTCGTGATATCGACTTTCGTATCGACCTCATTCCTGGAGCCAACCCTATTGCCAAAGCTCCTTACCGACTCGCACCGTCCGAAATGCGTGAACTCTCGAACCAACTCCATGAATTACTTGAGAAAGGCTTCATTCGCTCGAGCACCTCTCCTTGGGGCGCGCCAGTCCTTTTTTTCAAAAAGAAGGATGGGTCGTTCAGGATGTGCATCGACTATCGGGAATTGAATAAGTTAACTATCAAGAACCGCTATCCCCTACCTCGCATCGACGATTTGTTTGATCAGCTACAAGGTGCTACGTGCTTCTTAAAGATCGATCTACGCTCTGGCTATCACCAACTACGCACTCAAGAGGAGGATATACCCAAAACCGCTTTTCGCACACGATACGGCCATTACGAATTCGTTTTTATGCCCTTTGGTTTAACCAACGCACCCGCGGTTTTCATGGATCTGATGAATCGCGTGTGTAAACCTTATCTCGACCGTTTCGTCATCGTATTCATCGATGATGTCTTGATCTATTCCAAATCGAAGGCCGAACACGCGCAACATCTACGTTTGGTACTCGAGCTACTCCAGGGGAATCAACTCTATGCCAAGTTCTCCAAGTATGAATTCTGGCTGGAGAAGGTTCAGTTTCTGGGCCGCATTGTTAATAGTCAAGGTATTCAAGTCGATCCTACGAAGTTTGAAGCCGTTAAGAGTTGGATTACACCTAAGAACCCGTCTGAAGTCCGTTCTTTTCTCGGACTAGCGGGCTATTATCGACGATTTATCGAAGGATTCTCAAAGATCGTAGTACCGCTTACCGCTCTCACGCATAAAGACAAGCCTTTTGTTTGGGGAACTGAACAAGAGTCTGCTTTCCAAACCCTCAAGCACATGCTTTCCAATGCTCCTGTTCTCACATTGCCTGACGGAAATGACGATTTCATTGTCTATTGTGATGCTTCCAACCTCGGTCTCGGTTGTGTCCTTATGCAGCGGGACAAAGTTATAGCATACGCATCTCGTCAGCTCAAAATCCACGAGAAGAACTATACAACCCATGACCTCGAGCTAGGCGCAGTTGTTTTTGCGTTAAAGATTTGGTGACACTACCTGTACGGTACCAAGTGTACGATCTTCACCGATCATAGGAGCCTACAACATATCTTTAATCAGAAGGAACTTAATATGCGTCAACGCCGATGGGTAGAACTTCTCAATGATTACGACTGTGAGATTCGTTATCACCCAGGCAAAGCAAATGTTGTTGCCAACGCACTCAGCAGACGGAGCTATCTGCTTAGCACTCGTAACATTCAAGCCCAATACGACCTCGAAACTCTCATCCGTGAAGCCCAGCATGCATGTTTTAATGAACGCACCCTAAAGAAGGAAATAATCTACCACGATGGAGCCCAGCTTGTGAGTAAATCAAATGGGATATTCCACTTTCTAGACCGAATTTGGATCCCTAAACGGACTGATTTGCGATAGATTTTGATGGACGAAGCCCACAAATCCCGGTATTCTATTCATCCTGGTGCCGACAAAATGTACCAGGACCTTCACTACAAGTACTGGTGGCCTGGTATGAAAAAGGATATTGCTCTCTATGTTGGAAAATACCTAACTTGTGCGAGAGTCAAGGCTGAACACCAAAGACCCTCTGGCTTACTCGAACAACCGCTAATTCCTATGTGGAAGTGGGAGAGTATAGCTATGGACTTCATAACAAAGCTTCCGCACATGTCATCAGGTCACGACAGCATTTGGGTTGTTGTTGATCGTTTGACCAAATCAGCTCACTTTTTGCCCATACGGGAAGACTACAAGGTAGAACGATTAGCCCGAATCTACACCGATGAGATCATTTGTAATCATGGGACGCCTCGCGACATCATCTCTGATCGAGATGCTCGGTTTACCTCGCGACTGTGGGAAACGTTTCAAACGGCTCTCGATACATCTCTTAATCTAAGTAACGCGTTCCACCCTCAAACCGACGGTCAGACTGAAAGAACGATCCATACTCTTGAAGACATGCTTCGTTCGTGTGTCATAGATTTCGGTGGTAATTGGGATAAATACCTGCCGTTATTCGAATTCTCGTACAACAACAGTTATCATTCCAGCATTCAAATGGCGCCATTCGAGGCTTTATACGGAAGAAAATGTCGATCGCCTATTGTGTGGCACGAGATCGGTCACTCGCAATTAACCGGTCCCGAGCTATTGCAAGAAACGACTGAAAAAGTCCTCCAAATTCGAGACAACTTGTTGAAAGCTCGAAGTCGACAGAAAAGTTACACCGATAGACGACGCAAGCCCCTTGAATTTGACGTTGGCGACTACGTACTCCTAAAGGTATCACATTGGAAGGGTGTGGTCAGATTCGGCAAGAAAGGGAAATTAGCGCCTCGATATGTTGGACCTTTTAAGATTCTGGAAAGGATCGGAAAAGTCGCCTACAGACTCGAACTACCGAAGGAACTCAGTAACGTCCACCCGACTTTCCATGTGTCAAACCTCCGAAAGTGCCTGGCTGAGCATGATCTAATCGTACCCCTCGATGACCTGCAAGTAAACGAAACACTACACTTCGTGGAGAAGCCTGTCGAAATCATGGATCGCCAAACCAAGCAGCTCAGACGCTCGCGCATTCCTATTGTGAAAGTCCTATAGGAAGGCAAACGTGGCGCATAGTTCACTTGGGAACTCGAAAGCGACATGAAGGCGAAGTATCCGCATTTGTTTGGAGGAGCTTGTTCTAGAGAGTGAAAGTCTAGAGAGAGAAAGTTATCCAAAGTGATTCACGGTATTGTACATCTTTCAGCCTAATTTTGGGACGAAATTCCCTAAACGAGGGGAGGCTCTAACACCCCGTGTTTGTAACACCTCGAAAATTCACGTCCTGAAATGTGTAGACACGTGTCATATGTTTGAACGTGTGAAAGAATGTTACAGAAGGACTAAAGTTGATAGTCATGGAAAGTATGTGAATATACGGGTTCTAAATGTCAACAGTGAATAAATATATTGTACATTAACCCTACCTGATGCTTATAACATCAAGCGAATAAATCATGGATCATACGAAGCTAAAAGTGAGAGATTTCAAACTACAGGGGTTAAATGTGTCAACATGTTTAAGTTATACCTCTGAGTGACCTTTTGACAAACCCGAAGCTTTGTAACATTTAATTATGCTCACTAGAATGCACGATATAAATTTCATAAAGTTTCGTTATCGTAAGAGCAAGTTGTGATCAAATTCGTGTGCAAGGGGTTAAAGTGTCAACGTTGAAAGTTAGGACCTTTCGGGTAACAATAAAGTTAACCGGGGACTTAACAAAATGGGTATATGTCTTGAAGCCCCTAAACATCAATTTAGAGGGCTAAAAGTGCAAGAAAATGATGGCTAAACAAAGTTTGAAGAGGCAAGGATCAAAACATAAAAATAAAAAATTGGATTTGAGTCAGAAGAGGGGTCACGCGACGCGAGGCCTAGGGGGGGGGTCCTTCGCGTCACGCCTAGGCCTGTCTGGTCTGAATTCTTTGCTTCCTTGTCTGCCACAGCCCTTGCAATCGATTTTTATCCGATTTTCCACATCTTTCTTGGCCCCTAGGCACCCCCTAAACACTAAGGGACATGTGTTGATGATTCTTGGTCCAAGTTAGACTTGTGTGTCAACATTTTGTGGTGATTAAACCACTATATAAAGGACCAAGATTTCAAACATTCTTCACACCTTCATTCTTGCACTTCTGATCATTCTTGGAGCTCCAAAGCAGACTCTAGTGGTCATAATTCGTGCATAGGACTCTTGTAAGTTTACTTGACCTTTCTTAATTAAGTTTTAGCTTAGTTTTAGCTTAAAAGTCAAACCATCGTAATTAACGGTTGAATTTAAGATTAATCACTAATGGTCCAGTGATTAGTCGAATCAAAAGTAGTTATAAGTTGGTAATTATGTGGGTAATAAACCCTCAAAAGGGTTCCCCCTGATTCCCACTCTAACTAGGTCTAATGTCGGGTCAAACGTGTAATTAAAAAGTCAACAGAAAGTTTAAATTGCAATTTATGCATGATTAGCAATGTAGAACACATATAACCTGTTTGATCATTAATATAACTTGGTAATTAGTGTAAGGACATGTCTAAACATGTTCAACCCGACAATTTCCTGTTTAGACCCGGTTCGGAACCGAAAGTCGCATAGTTTGACTTATACTTGACTTTCAGTTCTGACCCGTTATGGTATGTTTTAGGAATATCTAAGAGCTTCATTTGGACCAGGTTACATGCTAGTATAACCCTCTGTGATTATACACCATGGTTCATTAGTTAACCGATTAATACGCATGATTCCGTTAATTGCCCATATGTTGACCATTATGCCCTTTTCACTTTAAAACCCGTTTTTTGGAAATGTAAAAAGTAGAATCCTTACTTACTGATATTTAAACTTGCATACAAAATTTGACATCAGTTTGAAGTGTAGGTTAAGAGTTATGCTCGTTATCGTAAAATGAAAGCTTTATGTTAATAAAACGGCGTAATTAGCGTATAGCCTAGTTAAGCCTACTTTTTGATACCATACTTATTACCCACTGAAGTAATACATTATTTTGGGATTTTTAAAGATTTTTAATTGATTTTAGGCTGAGCATAACTCGTAGTCGTAGACATAATCCGGTAATTGCCGGTTTTACCCTTACAGGCGGTAAAATGAGTTTTACAAATCTAAACGACTCCAAACCTTTTGCTACTGATCACAAATGATAAATAAATTATTTTAAACCTTCTGGAATTAAAAAAAAATATCATATTTAAGTATCGAACCCTGAAACGGCTTCTAATCGCCTTTTTAAGCGTTTTTAACGCATAGTAGGTACTAAAACTATTTTAAACATACCAAGGGTGATACCTACTGATATTTGAGGCAAATCATAATATTTTAACAGTAAGCAAAGGTTGATAAACTCAGACTTCAGTTTTGAGCTTTTCGGCTTATGTGAAATTACCAAAATGCCCCTACGGTGCATAGTTTGGTTATAATTGATAAATTTCACATATATACTTTACCCTACTGTTATAACTTGTTAAATTGAGTATGTTTGCTGATTACATCAGACCTGTAACTCAGGCAAACACTTAAACTCTTTTATAAACTCTTAAATGACTAAACTACCCCTACGGGGCATAGTTTGTGTTTAAACTCGTTCCGGGCATAATGAAAGACAACTTACTGATGTCACAACATATTTGAAGCATATTAACTTAGGAAACCTGTAGATGGCTCTCATGAATACCCGTTACACTTATTACGCGTTCGGTTCGGTTTATGTAACTAGTTTACATAAATTAGCCTAAACGGGTCAAACCTTATCGGTTTTACCTCAAAATACAGAATGTGTATAATATACCCATATTAAACAAGTTTTCATACTTGTCGGGTCTAAATCATATTCTATCCGGTCTTCGCTTAATTATGCGTACAAACCGTATCATTAAAACTAACCGGTCTAGGCTTAAGCTTAATTAAAGACCCGTTAGAATTCTAATAGGTTATTATAAACCTTCGTTCCAGATTAGGAGTACCAGTAAAAGCTACTTGCGTTTGCTTATTGTGATTTATACATTGCTCAGGTAAATACTTTTAACTTATTTTCCCTATACGGGCTTGGGTTACGGTATATAGTATACCGCTTGATCGGGCATCAAATCTTCCATCGTTGGGTGGTTAATTGAATAATTTGATCGGCTCGTTTAAACAGTCTTGTTACTTAAAGCCTTTGGGGGGTTAATGACCATGTCCCGGATATCCTTGGCATCATTCATGAAATGGCCACGACCTAAGCACGGGGTGTAGGCGTACACCTGACAGCTGCATACGTAAAAACTGGTACCCCACTTAAAGGAATCAACCTTGTGGGCATTATACATGTGGTGTGTCTATTGATCTTTAACCTGGTACGTCCGGGCTACTGAACGCACAAGGAACATGTAATTCGTTCACAAGATTATATATTTAAATAATTCTCCCAAGTTATAAAAGATTAATTTTGCCTCTGTGCATTTTAATCAAGTATAAAAGATTAATTTTGCCTCTGTGCATTTTAATCGAATTATAAAAGATATTTTGTGCCACGTGCATCCAAATTAATTTTCTTAAACCATTTTCAAAATTAGTCAGTTGATTGTATTTACCAGTGTAAACTGACGTATTTTTCGAAAAGGCTAAATGCAGGTACTATACGTAATTGGCTGGATATTTCTCCTTAGCATCAATAGAAGTCTCGCAAGCTTAAGATGTCTAAAAGTCTGTTGAACTATTGTTTCCATTTTATGTTTCGATCCGTCTGTGGATAAACTTCCGAATATTGTGACATTTGATATTACAATATTAAATTCGGTTGTATTACATCTTTTAAATTGCTTCCGCTGTGCATATTAAATATTGTGTTGATTGACTATTATGTTGCCAACCACGTCATGATACTCCCCTACCGGGCCCACCGGTGACACGTGGAAATCGGGGTGTGACATGTTGGTATCAGAGCCAATAAGGACACAATTATCTTTCAGTCCCTACGAGGACAACCTTATTCCTTTCAAGTCCCGCTTAGGGCAACTTTATACTTTTATTTTTATATAGTGGGATATTAAGTTTAAACTTTCATTCTAAACAAGAAATATTAAATAAATGGAAAATAACATTTCCTTTTGCAAGATCTACCATTATAATAAAATGGCAAAATCTAAAAAGGACAAGACCTAGCTTCGGGTCATATTAAGACCGGCCAAGATGGCAGTTCCTCAATTTAGATTCAGATCCTTATTAACATTTCAATTTAGAAATTGTTCTGCAATAAATATTAAAAGAATCTTAAGAGTGAAACCTAGCCTGAGTGTCATTATAAAGACCTGGCCAAGATGGTAAGACCTGTTTGAAAGATTCGTATCCTAGTTAACATCTGAAAACATGTTAACACTCCCGGCAGATGTGATTCGTTGGAAATCACACACGTTATTAAGGATTCTTCAAAAGATTCCTAACCCAGTTTAATGATCTCTGAATCCTGGGTTTACATCATCAATTAAGATGACCATATTTTAACCATACGTGGTAATATAGCGCCTACGGGCCTTGCTCATTTCTACATGAGCCAAAATACAGTGGTAGCTATGACTCCCTGTCAGAAAAAGGTAATGAACTAGGTTCAAACCTCAAGGCTTTGATTCTCTGAAATCCTAGCTTATAATTTATAAATGTCCTGGTGACTAGGCCTATTGTGCCAGAATACCTTCATGCTTTGATTCTCTGAAATCATAGCTTATAATTTATAAATGTCCTTGTGACTTGGCCTATTGTGCCAGAATACCTTCATGCTTTGGTTCTCTGAAATCATAGCTTATAATTTATAAATGTCCTTGTGACTAGGCCTATTGTGCCAGAATACCTTCATGCTCTGATTCTCTGAAATCATAGCTTATAATTTAAAAGTGTCCATGTGACTAGGCCTTTGTGCCACCTTAATATCCGTAATGTTTTATAACTAGGATAAATTATAATGCCTCGATTCTCTGAAATCATGGCTTATAAATTAAACTTGTCTACGTGACTAGGCCATTTGTGCTATTATTAAAACCTTAATGCCTCGATTCTCTGAAATCATGGCTTATAAATTAAACTTGTCTACGCGACTAGGCCATTTGTGCTATTATTAAAACCTTAATGCCTCGATTCTCTGAAATCATGGCTTATAAATTAAACTTGTCTACGCGACTAGGCCATTTGTGCTATTATTAAAACCTTAATGCCTCGATTCTCTGAAATCATGGCTTATAAATTAAACTTGTCTACGCGACTAGGCCATTTGTGCTATTACTAACTTATAAATTGGGATTTATGACAAAAATCCTGAATAAAATAAACATCCTTCCTTCCTTGCCAATATGCATTTTTAAAAGAATCTTAAAGGTGAAACCTAGCCTACGCGGCCAAGATGGTGAAACCTACTCAAGGGATTCAGATCCTTGTTAACACCTAAGAACGTGTTAGCACTCCTGACAAATGTGATTCGATAAAATCACAACAGCCATCCCTATATTGGAAAAATTTTTAATTTCCTAATTTGCCTTATGATCTAGAAATCATGGCTTATATCATCTTATAAGATGATCATATTATGAACATCAGTGAGTGATGAAGTGCCTACGGGCTAAATTTGTTGTCCGATAAGACAACGACAGTGGTGGTCCTTGACCTTGTCTAAAGATATTGGAATACGTCCAAACATAATAGTTGGTAGAGACCATGCGATCTCGACTAATATCGTCTGAAAAGATAATCATACCATAAATATCCCTTAGAAGGGAAATGCCTACGAGCTATAATTAACGTCCTCCGAGACTAAAGACAGTGGTAGCCTACAACTCCCTGTCAAGAAAAGATGTTTTGCCTACGGGCTATAATAAATTGTCCATCTGAGACATTGACATTGTGATCTTTATGATTCCTTGTCTAAGGTGGTGAGCTATGCTCAAGCCAAATAGTCAATATGATTAATGCAATCCTGACTTATATCATCTAAAATGATGAATCCATTATAAACATCCATTAGTGATGTTTCGCCTACGGGCCATATTATATTGTCCATTTGTGACACAAACATTATGATCTCTATGATCCCCTGTTTAAGGTAGTGAGCTGCGCTCAAGCCTAATAGCCTATATGATCATTGCGATCCTGACTAGTATCATCAGTATGATGATCATAAATTCATAATATTGACATCCCTAGTGATGAACTGCCTACGGGCTATACTTTACTCTATTGTCGATAAGACAAAATAGCGGTGATCTTTATGATCCCCTATTCAAAATGGTGGGATTATACCTAAACCTAATAGTCCATATGATCGATGTGATCATGACTAATATCAGTAGATGTGAAAATTATAGATAGACATCCATTAGTGATGTTAATTGGTTTACCTTTCTGTCAAAAGAATCGCCTGTCAAGACGATGACAGTTGTAGTCTATGACTCCCTGTCCAAAGGTTAAGAACTATGTTCAAGCCTTAAGACTCCTGATCTAATAAGATTTCAGCCTATGAATTGATGTCCTTGTGACAAATCCACAAGTTATATTTCAAGTCACCCATAACAAGCCTCCGTGCTATAATTCGTCGTTCGTGACAAGTTAACATACTAAATGTTAACATCGCTGGTGACAGGCCTTAGTGCCATATCCTATAACGTCCTAGAGACAAGGCCATTTGTGCCGCATCTAAATGTCATTACGACAAGGCCTTCGCGCCATATGATTACTTATGTCCTTCATGACTAGGCTTATTGCCATATCTTTCTACGTCCCTCGTGACAGGCTTCTATACCATTTATGTATATATATATAACCAAAGTCATGTAAGGCTAGCCTTTGAGCTATTTATAATCGTCCTTGTGACAAAGACAGTTGTGACATTATGGTCCCCTATCAAGCAGGTATTGGACACGCTCCAAACCTTGAATGCCATTGATAGTCCTTTTGTGACCTAAGCTAAATGTAATAGATATACATTCAAATAGCATTCATTAAGAATGTTCGAAACATAATGGCCTATACGGTTCGTGGATGCCGTGGCTAATCTATGTCAGGTCATCAGGATGATGACTAATAATGGTTTAATTTGGCATTTAGTACCAAGTTTTGAGTATGGAAAAATCGGATGAGATAGGCAATAGTCGCGATGCTATTAATGCGACAAAAGCAAATAATGTCTCAAAAGTAAACCTCAATATTAATGGAGTAAATTTCCAAGCGGTGGTTAACGCAACAGTTTGAAAGGCCAAAGGGAAAAGGTCATGAAACAACCCAAAGAGCCGAATGCTTCTCGCTCTAAATTTCATCCAAAACCACGTTCAAAGGCTCGTGAGAAGAGCTTTGTTCACACTTCGGATATGAAGGATGAACCAAAGGAGGAGGATAACTCCCAGAAATCTAAGAAAGAGAGCAAGTACAGGCTTAATAAAAAGCAACGAAAGTTCAGTAAGAAGCCTGTATGTAAGAATTGCTATCAAAGACCCTAGGGACAGTGTCGAATAGAACCAGGACCAAAGCAGTGTGACATCTGCTAAGGAACAGGTCATCATTTCCCCGGAATGTAGGGACATAAAGAATGCAGTCTATCACGACTGTGGTGAGTAAGGCCGCATCAGAACTAGATACCATCAAGCTGCCAAAGAAGGTGCAGCTAAGCCTGGAAAGGCTAAAGGAAGAAATGCCTGAACTCACCTGATGAACGCCAAGAGGCAGTTCACGATGTCATCAAGTACGTTCATTATCATTTACCAATGATAATTTTCTGCTAAGTGTCCTGATTTAATACAGGCAATAATAAATCTTCATAAACCATAAGCTTAGCAAACTTTTATATTATCCACAAGGTATAACTTACCAAGGAAACCATAGTAGCCGATTCTTCTAGTATCGGCAAGGAACCCTTCCGAAAAATCTAAAAGTACTCTTTCTTCGCATAGAGTATGACAATATATGTTATTTTAATTATTTTTCTCATTGTTTTTCTATCACCTGCGAATGCCAAACTATGTTTGATAAAAGTACCATATGAGGATTGGCGTATCCTAGTGTGTCCCATAGATTACTTCCATGCCTGATCAGTATGGAGGTTTAATACATGGAACCCCTAAGATATCCCAATGATCATATTGTACTAAAGTCGACTAGTAGTATTCAAAGAAGATATCCAGAATGGAATTCTCCAAGTAAATGTTCCCGATCAAGGAATTCGTGGACTTGTAACATAAATGTGTCACTTATTTGACACAAGCAATGATGGATGAACTGGAGCCTGAGATATGGAAAATCTCTGTAGCCTCCTTGTATCTTGATTATCTTCTCATAAGTTTTCCCTGCTTTCCTCCTGGAAGGCAGGTAGAATTAAGATTAATATCCCGCTGTGGGCTGGAGTATTGTGAAAACTCCATATTGATTATGGAATAATCGAAACTTGATTAAGTAGGTTTTAAGACATAGGCTCATATAGCCTGACTCAATATTCTGAGGGTTTTGTGTTATTAAATAAGAAAGACGGTTCATATTGCTTATGTATTAATTGCCGCAACCCTAATTAGGCAACGATTAAGAATTTACCATCAGCTACCCAGAATCTAAGGGCAAACTATAGGTGGATAGGCTTGAAGAAGTCTGTGGCCACCTATGTAGCTAAATGCTTGACATGTGCGCAAGTCAAAGCCGAGCATCAGAAACCGTCAGGTTTGCTACAACAGCCTGAACTTCCCACTTGGAAGTGGGAAATGGTGACGATGGACTTCATCACCAAATTGCCGAAGACAAGGAAAGGCAATGATACTATATGGGTGGTTGTTGGTAGACTGACTAAGTCAGCACATTTCCTACCCATTAAGGAGACTTATAGCTCCGACATGCTAGCCCAATTATACGTGGATAAGATTGTAGCCTTACATGGCATACCTGTGTCTATTATTTCTGACAGAGATACTAGATACACGTCACATTTTTGGAAGAGTTTCCAACAATCTTTGGGCACACGTTTAAATTTTAGTACGGCTTATCATCCTCAGACTGACGGTCAGAGTGAGCGTACTATTCAAACGTTGGAAGACATGCTACGTGCATGTGCGATCGATTTGGGTGGTAGTTGGGATAAGAACCTACCGTTAATCGAATTCTCCTACAACAATAGCTACCATACCAGCATTAAGGTTGCGCCTTTTGAGGCATTATACGGTAGAAAGTGTAGAACGCCTGTTGTTGGGCGGAAGTTGGAGATGTCCAATTATCAGGACCAGAGATAGTCTTTGAAACGACGGACAAGATTGTCCAGATTCGTGACCGTCTCAAGGCTGCCCGAGATAGGCAGAAGAGTTACGCAGATCCAAAGCGTAAAGCTTTTCACTTCGAAGTAGGTGATAAAGTGTTGCTCAAAGTATCACCCTGGAAAGGAGTGATGCGATTTGGTAAGAAAGGCAAACTAAGCCCGAGATACATAGGACCTTTCGAGGTTATCGAACGTGTCGGGTCAGCTGCCTATAAGTTAAACTTACCGGAAGAGCTCAGTGGAATTCACAATGTGTTCCACATCTGCAATCTGAAGAAGTGCTTCGCTGATGAATCACTGGTTATACCGCATACAGAGGTGCATATAGATGAGAGCTTAAAATTTATGGAAAAACCTTTGTCGATTGAAGATCGACAGGTAAAGAAGCTTCGAAGGAAGCATGTACCTATTGTAAAGGTCAAATGGGATGCCCGTAGAGGTCCCGAATACACATGGGAGGTTGAATCCACAATGAAAGAAAAGTACCCATATTTATTTCAGTAAATCTCGGGTCGAGATTTATTTTAAGGGGGTGAGGATGTAACACCTCGAAAATTCACGTCCTGAAATGTGTAGACACGTGTCATATGTTTGAACGTGTGAAAGAATGTTCCAGAAGGACTAAAGTTGACAGTCATGGAAAGTATGTGAATATACGGGTTCTAAATGTCAACAGTGAATAAATATATTGTACATTAACCCTACCTGATGCTTATAACATCAAGCGAATAAATCATGGATCATACGAAGCTAAAAGTAAGAGATTTCAAACCACAGGGGTTAAATGTGTCAACATGTTTAAGTTATACCTCTGAGTGACCTTTTGACAAACCCGAAGCTTTGTAACAATTAATTATGCTCACTAGAATGCACGATATAAATTTCATAAAGTTTCGTTATCGTATGAGCAAGTTGTGATCAAATTCGTGTGCAAGGGGTTAAAGTGTCAACGTTGAAAGTTAGGACCTTTCGGGTAACAATAAAGTTAACCGGGGACTTAACAAAATGGGTATATGTCTTGAAGCCCCTAAACATCAATTTAGAGGGCTCAAAGTGCAAGAAAATGATGGCTAAACAAAGTTTTAAGAGGCAAGGATCAAAACATAAAAATCAAAAATTGGATTTGAGTCAGAAGAGGGGTCACGCGACGCGAGGCCTAGGGGGGGGTCCTTCACATCACGCCTAGGCCTGTCTGGTCCGAATTCTTTGCTTCCTTGTCTGCCACAGCCCTTGCAATCGATTTTTATCCGATTTTCCACATCTTTCTTGGCCCCTAGGCACCCCCCAAACACTAAGGGACATGTGTTGATGATTCATGGTCCAAGTTAGACTTGTGTGTCAACATTTGTGGTGATTAAACCACTATATAAAGGACCAAGATTTCAAACATTCTTCACACCTTCATTCTTGCACTTCTGATCATTCTTGGAGCTCCAAAGCAGACTCTAGTGGTCATAATTCGTGCATAGGACTCTTGTAAGTTTACTTGACCTTTCTTAATTAAGTTTTAGCTTAGTTTTAGCTTAAAAGTCAAACCATCGTAATTAACGGTTGACTTTAAGATTAATCACTAATGGTCCAGTGATTAGTCGAATCAAAAGTAGTTATAAGTTGGTAATTATGTGGGTAATAAACCCTCAAAAGGGTTCCCCCTGATTCCCACTCTAACTAGGTCTAATGTCGGGTCAAACGTGTAATTAAAAAGTCAACAGAAAGTTTAAATTGCAATTTATGCATGATTAGCAATGTAGAACATATATAACCTGTTTGATCATTAATATAACTTGGTAATTAGTGTAAGGACATGTCTAAACATGTTCAACCCGACAATTTCCTGTTTAGACCCGGTTCGGAACCGAAAGTCGCATAGTTTGACTTATACTTGACTTTCAGTTCTGACCCGTTATGGTATGTTTTAGGAATATCTAAGAGCTTCATTTGGACCAGGTTACATGCTAGTATAACCCTCTGTGATTACACACCATGGTTCATTAGTTAACCGATTAATACGCATGATTCCGTTAATTGCCCATATGTTGACCATTATGCCCTTTTCACTTTAAAACATGATTTTTGGAAATGTAAAACAGTATAATCCTTAATTACTGATATTTAAACTTGCATACAAAATTTGACATCAGTTTGAAGTGTAGGTTAAGAGTTATGCTCGTTATCGTAAAATGAAAGCTTTATGTTAATAAAACGGTGTAATTAGCATATAGCCTAGTTAAGACTACTTTTTGATACCAAACTTATTACCCACTGAAGTAATACATTATTTTGGGATTTTTAAAGATTTTTAAAGATTTTTAATTGATTTTAGGCTGAGCATAACTCGTAGTCGTAGACATAATCCGGTAATTGTCGGTTTTACCCTTACAGGCCGTAAAATGAGTTTTACAAATCTAAACGACTCCAAACCTTTTTCTACTAATCACATATGATAAATAAATTATTTTAAGCCTTTTGGAATTAAAAAAAAAATATCAGATTTAAGTATCGAACCCGGAAACGGCTTCTAATCGCCTTTTTAAGCATTTTTAACGCATAGTAGGTACTAAAACTATTTTAAACATACCAAGGGTGATACCTACTGATATTTGAGGCAAATCATAATATTTTAACAGTAAGCAAAGGTTGATAAACTCAGACTTCAGTTTTGAGCTTTTCGGCTTATGTGAAATTAACAAAATGCCCCTACGGTGCATAGTTTGGTTATAATTGATAAATTTCACATATATACTTTACCCTACTGTTATAACTTGTAAAATTGAGTATGTTTGCTGATTACATCAGACCTGTAACTCAGGAAAACACTTAAACTCTTTTATAAACTCTTAAATGACCAAACTACCCCTACGGGGCATAGTTTGTGTTTAAACTCGTTCCGGGCATAATGAAAGACAACTTACTAATGTCACAACATATTTGAAGCATATTAACTTAGGAAACCTGTAGATGGCTCTCATGAATACCCGTTACGCTTATTACGCTTTCGGTTCGGTTTATGTAACTAGTTTACATAAATTAGCCTAAACGGGTCAAACCTTATCGGTTTTATCTCAAAATCCAGAATGTGTATAATATACCCATATTAAACAAGTCTTCATACTTGTCGGGACTAAATCACATTCAATCCGGTCTTCGCTTAATTATGCGTACAAACCGTATCATTAAAACTAACCGGTCTAGGCTTAAGCTTAATTAAAGACCCGTTAGAATTCTAATAGGTTATTGTAAACCTTCGTTCCAGATTAGGAGTACCAGTAAAAGCTACTTGCGTTTGATTATTGTGATTTATACATTGCTCAGGTAAATACTTTTAACTTATTTTCCCTATACGGGCTTGGGTTACGGTATATAGCATACCGCTTGATCGGGCATCAAATCTTCCATCGTTGGGTGGTTAATTGAATAATTTGATCGGCTCGTTTAAACAGCCTTGTTACTTAAAGCCTTTGGGGGGTTAATGACCATGTCCCGGATATCCTTGGCATCATTCATGAAATGGCCACGACCTAAGCACGGGGTGTAGGCGTACACCTGACAGCTGCATACGTAAAAACTGGTACCCCACTTAAAGGAATCAACCTTGTGGGCATTATACCTGTGGTGTGTCTATTGATCTTTAACCCGGTACGTCCGGGCTACTGAACGCACAAGGAACATGTAATTCGTTCACAAGATTATATATTTAAATAATTCTCCCAAGTTATAAAAGATTAATTTTACCTCTGTGCATTTTTATCAAGTATAAAAGATTAATTTTGCCTCTGTGCATTTTAATCAAATTATAAAAGATATTTTATGCCACGTGCATCCAAATTAATTTTCTTAAACCATTTTCAAAATGAGTCAGTTGATTGTATTTACCAGTGTAAACTGACGTATTTTCCAAAAAAGGCTAAATGCAGGTACTATACGTAATTGGCTGGATATTTCTCCTTAGCATCAATAGAAGTCTCGCAAGCTTAAGATGTCTAAAAGTCTGTTGAACTATTGTTTCCATTTTATGTTTCGATCCATCTGTGGATAAACTTCCGAATATTGTGACATTTGATATTACAATATTAAATTCGGTTGTATTACATCTTTTAAATTGCTTCCGCTGTGCATATTAAATATTGTGTTGATAGACTACTATGTTGCCAACCACGTCACGATACTCCCCTACCGGGCCCACCGGTGACACGTGGAAATCGGGGTGTGACAGTGTTTTCGAAGTCAAAGTCAAAGTCAAGGTCAAAGTCAACGACCGAATTCGCGGAACTTGACTAGTAGAGAATTTCCCTTATGTGTTTATTTTAGTTGTATTATGTGGAGTAAGTGTCAATAATTACAATAATCGACGTGTGTTATTCGCTATCTAATCGACTTACGACTGTAAACTATCGGAAGTAACAATGCGATAAAGTCAATCTAATCTAATCGACCTCGAAGCACAATCGCACTCGCAACTCGAATTACGTATTTTGGTTATTGTTATACGTGTGTGTGTGCCTTATGTTTTACTTGTGCATGTTTACTTATGTATTTGTGGGAATCAATCGAAACGCAATCGAACTCAATCGAAATCGAACTATGATAATTAGTGGAGAAGGGATAGTGCAAGATATGAATAGTTGGGATTAAAAGTAATTTGACTAGGAAAATGTATCGCACTCTCATCGCTCGCAATCAAAATCGAAACAGCAAAAATCATCGCGCCAAACACCCGAACCAAGTGCCATCCGGCCGGATTGCCATCCGACCGGGCTGTCACTTGACCTGGTGCCAGATTCCATTCGACCGAGATGACATCCGACCGAATAAGCCATCCGGGCGAGATGCCATCCGACCGACCTACCCTTTCCTCTTTGGGTAACTCTATAAGTACCCCATGTCACTCTCAAACTTTCTACTTTTGGCAACTCTCTGACCAAACAGCACACTTTCCTCACCTTTTCTTTGATTTTTCTCGATTCCGGTAAGATCTCGTCCTAAATCTTGTACTTTCTTGATCTACACACACTCCTACACCTTTCTATCTTTTGAATCTTAACTTTTAACCGTGAAATCACTAGATTTGAGGTGTTCTAGGATGACGTCATCATGTGTTCTTGAAGAACTTCATGTTTTGGCTTCAATCCACCAAGAACAACTTAGATCTAATCGATTTCCACACGAATACACAAAGATCTTGCATAGATCTAAACATAATCATAGTGAAAAAGGATTGAAAGATGGTTTCTAACTTTCTTTCAACTCTTTTACACTCAATGCACTCAAAACCGATAGAATCGAACCTTGTTCTAGCCTTCTACTCATTGGCGGTATTGTGCTAGCTCGAGATCTGAATTCTACTCACGAGACCACCAATTCCGGGATAACCAAGAACAACCGTCTTGAACTGGTTAACTGGCCGAACTAGGGTGATTCCTGTTTGGTCGGGTCACTTGGGTCAAGATGAGGTTCTGTTGGTTAACACGTTGTCAAAGCGTCTCGATAAAATGACAAACAATCAAAACGTCCAAGTGAAAGACGAACGGAACGACCAGCACGGAGTGCTATCCGACCGGACTACTGTTCGAACGGATACGCCATCCGAGCGACTAGGTCATCCGAACGGCTTACACCTTGGGTCCCACACTTAATCAACTTTATCTGAAGTTTGAGTATTGAACGAATTGCTATCCGATCAGACTACCATCCGACCGGATTACTCTTCGGATCATGAGATACTTGGACATTAACACTCGAACAATTTTCAACATGTTCAATGCACTAAGGATGCCACCCGATCGGACAATCTGTCCGACCGAGTGACCGCCCTGCTGTGAACTTGTTCTCGCTGAAGTGTCAACCTATCGGATTGTCGTCCGATCGGACAGACCGTCCGATCGACCGACTTGAAAGGTAGAGATACTTCAATATTTTCAAAATGCTACAACGAAAACCTCAAAGGACAAGCCATCATACACAAACACATCCTTCTCAAAGGAGGAAGCAATCCACTCGAATAGTCATCCGACCGGAAAACCTGTCCGACCGGATGACCATCCAAACGGATTGTCATCCACACGACTGGACCATCCGGTCGAATTACCATCCGACCGAGCTGCTGTCCGAGCCACTTACACCATGCATCGTTTTACGCGTCACTTATCGTTATGATATCGATCTGTTCAGGCTAACCTTACTCTCTAGCGCTCCCTTCAATCCATCCATCGCTGTGAGTATACTCGATCCCTTTTTGATTTATGCACTTTTGGGTGTTACATACGTTACGAATATTCAATCACAATAATCACACTACTCAATACTATTTAAACGTTAACCGCTAATGCATGTTATACGTGGCTTATGAATGCTTGTTTGTTATGTTTACACATGGAATGCTATCTACCTGCCTTAGCAACGATAGTACTATAGTTTGGACTCAGCACCTGTTCACAGGGGTTGTTAAGGACAATTACTTGCATGGATTATGGTGGTAATCATGTATTGCGAACTGCCTCAGGCAATCAACCCGCAGTCATTGGTATCGATGGATCTATGTTGATAACTAACGTGCTTCATTTCTCTATGTGTATGTGCTGGTTATGCGTAAACAAATTTCGAACTCTATATGCTACTATCAAATTTGTATGCTCACCTTTACATTATATGTATTAACTTTATTTTAACGTATGTGACAGGTGCTTAGGATGCACATCTGCTAGGAAATCGAAGCTAGAATAAGGCTCTAGAGGCCAACAAATAGTTGTCTGTACAAATTAAATCAAGAGTCTCTAGAAGCAGATAAACAATTGCTTTATTTGAAAATCTAAGTTGTCGGAATAGAACTATTTGCCTGGATGTTGTCTGTAATAATTTGTTTACCTTTTGAGACATGGTATGGGACATGTTACTTTAAATTGATTGGTAATGATTATTGTTATGGAAACTTCTGGACAATCTGTTTCGCTCAGTGCCATGCCCCGATGTTTCCGCCATTGGTTGGGGTGTGACACCTAACAATCAGACGGCAGACAATAATAATTCAGAATCTGATGAAAGCCCAACATTCGATCGTGGTGATTCAGAGTCTGAGGGGGAGCAAATCCAGTCTCAAGATCAGACAATTCCTGTCAGTGAACAAGTTGCAAATCAGAACATTACGAATTTGTAAAGTGAGGTAGATGTTCCAGGCGAGGTGATGCCAAGAACTCTTTCATATCATCCAGAAGAATTGATTATCGGAGAGTTTCAAACAGGCGTCCGCACCAGACGTCAAATTGACCAGGGCCTTACTTGCTTTTATACAAAAGTTGCTCCTTTACAAACAGAATTTTCACTTAGTTGTTTCATTTCGCAGATTGAGCCACGAACGTACAAGGAAGCACTAACTAAAGATTCCTGGGTCAACGCTATGCAGGAGGAACTCAATCAGTTTGAGAAGTTGGGTGTCTAGAAACTGGTGGACTTGCCTGATGGGCATAGGAAGATAAACACCAAGTGGGTGTTTAAGTGCAAAAGGGATGATCGAGGGGTTATTGTTCGCAACAAAGCTCGACTCGTTGTCCAAGGTTTCAGTCAGCAGGAGGGTATAGATTTCACTGAAGTATATGCTCTGGTTGCTCGACTTGAGGCGATCAGAATCTGCCTAGCATTTGCATCTTGGAAAGGATTTAAAGTGTATCAGTTAGATGTGAAGTCGGCATTTCTCTATGGTAAAGTGAAGGAGGAGGTATATGTCGGACAGCCACCGGGCTTCACCGACCCAATCCACAAGGATAAGGTTTATCTCCTGGATAAGGCGTTATACGGCTTACATCAGGCCCCGAGAGCCTGGTACGAGACCTTGTCTCAACATCTGATAGCCAACAACTTCATCCGAGGAAAGATAGACGCCACCCTCTTCACAAAAGAAGTCAACAACCATCTTCTGATAGTCCAGATTTACGAGGATGACATAATTTTCGGGTCGACAAATGAACAACTCTGCAAAGATTTTGAAAAAGTAATGAAGCAGAAGTTTGAAATGTCATCAATGGGTGAGATGAAGTTCTTCTTAGGGCTTCAAGTTAATCAACTACCCGAGGGAACGTTCATACATCAGACAAAGTATGTTCACGATGTCTTAGAGAAGTTTGGGATGTCTGGGACTGCTCCAACTTCCACCCCGTTAGCGACAAACCATGGAATAAACCCTGATCTCACCGGAGAGAAGGTGGATGAAACGTTGTATCTCTCCATGATCGGTTCTGAAGGGGTAAGGTCCCAAAAACCTCGTAGCAAGTACTTGGGACCATACCACAACCTCGCATTTCAGCCCTCTTTAGACCTTGCGCGGCTGCGCACTGGTCCAACGAGGAGAGCTTAAAAGAAAAACGGCAAGTAACACTCGCATGCCAAAAGGAAGTTAATGAATCCTTGCGCCTTTCTCCATAACAAACAGGGATGAAAACCTTAGTTTAACAAATCCGCTTAAATAATACCCAGACTTGGATATTATTTACTAAACTGATACCGCACGATAAGGAGTCACACCGGATTATGGCAATAATCTTCTAGAAGACTCAATCGTGCACCACCAGACAGTTATAACCGTCTGGGACACATGTCATCATCCCAGGCCACCCTGAAATCACGATGATGGCATGGAATTGGAAAGAAACGTCCACTTGCCCACTTTCCACGTGGCAACACCCCAGCCGTTGATCTAAATGGCGATCCGTGTGCTTTCACGTCAAGATCAAAAAGATTAACGGGGAAGGAAATAACCGCTTACGGAGTTAGTATCTTCCGTTAACATTTCAATAACAGGTTTTCTCGCCCAAACTCCTGGTTATAAATATGAGAGTAATTCAGGTATGAACTTCAAGTTACAATCACTTCACTTATACTCTTTCTTCTTCATATACCGATACTTATTCTCACGCCGGAGGGTGGTCACGGAGAGAACCCCCCATTTTCCCCGTGACGAGGCTGACAGTGTTCTGTTTTGCAGCTATTGAGAATAAGGAGAGATCCGCCCTATTGAATCAAACGAGAGAGAACCAACCCTTTTTATGCAGAACCTAACCCCCTGGATAATTTGATACCGGTCATTTATCCAGTGTTTCTTCAGGTTCGCTGATGTATTTGACGGCATCAAGACCGGATATTATGTATCCAACCTGCCTCGCGGCCCGATTTCAATCATGTCCCAGAGCTTCGCATATGACGATCGCCAAGAGGATATTACGCTACCTGAAAGGAACTCCTAGCTTGGGGTTGTGGTATCCAAAGGATGGCGATTTCATGCTTGAGGGGTACTCTGATTCCGATTTCGGTTGCTGGAAAGTAAACGCTAAGTCAACAACAGCGGGATGCCAGTTTTTCGGACCCCGATTGGTCACCTGGCAATGTAAGAAGCAGACCTCTGTTTCTTTGTCTACATGTGAAGCCGAGTATGTATCTGCTAGCAGCTGCTGCTCCCAGATCTTATGGATCCGGAACCAGATGCGCGACTACGGTTTGCAATTTCTTACCACCCCTATCTTTGTTGATAACGAGTCAGCTATAAACATAACTAAAAATCTTGTTCATCACGCTAAAACCAAACACATTGAAATTCGTCATCACTTCATTCGAGACTGTTTCGAAAAGAAGTTGATACGAATAGAAAAAATCCACACCGATGAACAAAAGGCTGACTTACATACCAAAGCATTTGACAAAAATCGTTTTCAATATATTTTGAAACTTAATGGTATGAAGTTACTATCGGTTGCGGAGGGGATTATTAGCGTAGATGATGGTACCACTGTAGATGATGTTGAAAAGCAATCTGCAATGGTTTGTCGATTTTTTAGCTGTTTTGGTATTTAGGGGGAAATAGGTTATATTTTCAGAAAATACAAAAACAATAAAAAATCAAAAACCCAAAAACATGAGATATTTCAAAATCCAAAAACATTAGAAAATCCGAAAAAGAGCTTGTGTAAAAAGGGGAAATGATAGTACATCAGCTAGACAGTTATAGTACGCTAAAGAAATGTAAAGTTTAAAAGTGTTAAGCAGTCTCGCTGATGATATGCCGATAGGTTTTTACACATTTAGTAAGTTTGTTCGGGATATAAACCTAAATCATTTCTTGCTTATTACGTGGGGAACATCTCTCTGATATATAGGTAACCCCTGAAATCCTGTTTGAAAGACTCTATTTCTGACATACTAGGTCTATGTGCGTGATGATATCTGGGGTATTATACCTGGACTTCTGATTTTGCGGAAGCAATAGCCTAGTCCTCGTATAATACTCTGCACTGCTTTATTCTTAAAGCTCACCCTCAGCATAAAAAATGATGAAACATTGAAAAATGTTAATCATGTGCTGTTGAAGAAAAGATCCCCAAACGGGACACACCGAAAGTCGAGCCATCATCTCTCTATCTGAACGGAAGTTCTAACCTGAGCTCTCATGGCCTCGCATTTACCCGTTTACAGATATCATTAGTGTACATTCACCTGTAAGACTGAATATAGATTGTCTGGATACGGGAGTATATTCTGAGGTGGGACACGCGTATAAGTTAAGGCTTTAAAACACTAATTCGTATCCTGAACAGATTGAAAATTGTGTGAAAATTTAAATTGGATCAGTATATCGGCAATCACTGTGAATTGTTTAATGCTTAGTATCAAATCAAGCTTAACGGTACTAGTAGCTTGTCGGGAGCTAATATGATCCCCTAACACGCTCACCAAAATATGTTTGTAAATAGTTTACGTTTACTGCATTTCATTTCTGTTTAACATTCAAAACCCAAAAAGATTTCATAGCTTTCTAGTCTAGAAACTTTCTTAAAATCCAAAAAGATTTTACATTTCTGCTTTAGTTTCTTCGACAAACCAAAGTGGAAAGCTGATCTTCTGATTCACAGTTATGAAGCAGATGCAGGAAGTTTCTGAGCTGGACAGATGGGTTGGGAGCTTATCATGATAAACCTGATAAAATGAAAAGTCAAAGCAAGTTCATTAAGTTGAAACTTGTAATTTTCAGAAAAATGTTTGAAAAAGAATGAACAAAACGTCAATGTGCTTTGTTTCGGGTCAACCAAGGTCATTAAGTTGGACTTGGTAGGCAAATTAAGTACCTAGGGTCATTAATTTGGACCTAGATACTTAAGTGGATTCCTAAAAACTGATGAAAACAAAGTCAAAAAGTCAAAATATTAAAAAGTCAAAGATTAAAAGTCAAAGAGAAGTGAACTTGGCTCGGGCGGCAAGTCGATCGAACAGTAGCTCGATCGAACAACACTCCGATTCAAGACACACTATAAATAGACGGTCAATAGTTCAGTCAAACCTTTCACTCGTTCGACCGACCGACCTATTTTCTCTCACACTTTCTCATCTGATCTTTGATTTTACACACTCTCTTTGCACAAGAACATTGGATTGTTGGTTTGCACAACTCTCACAATGGCAAAGGTAAGTTTTTTATGCTCTAATCTGTTAAAACTTGATGACTATTGACTGTTCTTGTTCGATGACGTCACTATCGGAGCTTAAATGATATATCTAGGTAGATTTAGGTTGTTTTGATGAGATTTGAACACTAGGTTTTGATCACAATGATTAGATCTACACGTTTACCGTCTTGATTTGTTCCATAACTTGTTAGAATTCACAGATCTGAGGATTAGACGAGTCGGCTATCGGACCTTTTAAAGATAAATTAGTCACTGTTTAGGCCAAATTAAAACTTGATGAACATAGGGATTTGATCGCGTCTGTATTCTCTACAAGGATCTATGTTCAATTTGATGTTTAGACTTAGAAAATTTTTGGTGTTCATAAGTTTTCTTGAATGTTCTTGAAACGAGGTGCTGATCGATCGGGTAGCAGTGCTGTCCGATCGGGTGACCACCTGACCCCTTGAATGTTTACTTGATAAAATTTTCTAGGTGTTTGTACCTAGGAATCTGTGCATTATCTGTTACATTATTTGATACCTTGAAATGTGTGCCTTCATGTGTTCATCTGTGTTTTTAAAAGGTGTAACCTGTTCGGGTAGCTATGTTGCCCGATCGGACAGCAATCCGATTCATGGCACATCTTCTTTCTTGCCTAGGTTTCTGTGCCATCAATTTTTCACTTGGAATATTTGGCAACCCGATCGGGGGGCAATCCGATCGGGTGGCAACTCGTTCCATAATACATTCATTCATTATTCATGGAAAGAGTGGCAATCCGATCGGACAGCAATCCGATCGGACAACCACTAAAGTCCAAAAGCATTCACTATTCATGAATAAGGTGGCAACTCGTTCCATAATACATTCATTCATTATTCATGGAAAGAGTGGCAATCCGATTGGACAGCCACTAAAGTCCAAAAGCATTCACTATTCATGAATAAGGTGGCAATTCGATCGGACAGCATCTGCAATCCGATCGGACAGCCACTAAACGACAAAACATTTCAACTGTTTCAAGTTTTCCAAAAGTCAAGTGGCAACCCGATCGGACAGCACTCCGATCGAGTGGTCATCCGATTCATAAACAGTTGACTATGTTGACTTCTTTATTGCACAAGATGGCAATCCGATCGGTCGGTAATCCGATCGGACATCCATCCGATCCTCAGTACTGTCACATAGAAAATTCCAGAGTTAGAAATATTTTGAATTTTTCAAAAATTCTCATCATATCTTTTGATGTCTTGAACCTTGTGCATAATGATTTAAAATGAATACTTTTACAGGGAAAAGGTTCAGACTGGGACAAAGGTCATAACGTTTATTGTCTATTAAATGCAACGTTTACAGACAAAACTGTGGTTGAAGAGATAGCAAGTTTTTGAGAGAAAGCAAGATTGGCAAGGCATTAACTGACAAAACCATAGTTTACGAATCTCATGTGAGACGGTTCTGGAACTCAGCAAGATACGAAGAGACAGACAAGATGATATACTCAGCTGTAACGAAGAAGGATGAGAATGGAAATGATGTAGACTTGGAAATAAAGTTTGGTGTTGAAGATCTTAGACGAGTTTTAGACTTAGGAGATTCTGACAATGATCCAACCATCATTCCCGAACGTCTAGCTAAAGGATTATGGTGCAGGATGGGATTTACTGGTCACATCAATGGAAAAATGATAAAAACAATGTTCTCTAGTGCTTACAGGTTCATGATTCACTGTGTGGCACATTCTCTATCTCACAGGAAGGGAGCATACGATGAAACATCCGATTATATCATGAACATAATCACATGTTTGGTTCTGAATATACCCTACAATGTTTCACATGTGATTTTTGGAATACTTGAAAGAAAACATAAGAGCTGGAAGTGGAAAGTACATCATGTATCCAAGATTTATCATGATGATGATTGATGATCAGTTCAAGGATCTTCCGAAGGATAATGGTGATATTTTGGGTCTGAGAAACATGACATCTGAAACCATTACTAGACTGACCAAAGGAACTGATGAAAGAGTTAAGAGAATGATATGCAAAATCAGCAGGCCAGCATATGTTGCTCCAGAAAATGATAGATGGAGACATGAGAATAATGATTCTGATAATGAAGATCAAAGGATGAGTGAGATGGTTGAGAAGAAAACCAGATGGTGGTTTGTGAGAGATGGAAAGAGGAAAAGAACGCCAAAAACGTCCCCTGCAGTTACTATTCCAAATGAGCCAGTACCGAAGATTGTAGTAAAGGGTATAGTGAAAGGGGGAGTCATAAGGTAGTTAGAATGTTAAATTGATAAATGTTTCTAATGATTTTGTTAATGCTTGTTTTGCAGGACCTTCAAAAGAACCACAACAAAGATTGGTGGATGAACCAGTGTTAGATCCATCTGAAGTTATTCAACAAGGAGTTGATGCACTGAAACATTCTCTTGAAAGCTATTTGAAAAGAAATGAGGAAGTCGCTGCTCAGAAAGAACAAAGTTCAAGTGTTCAACCTGAAAGTGTCAAAGGCAAAGAGCTTGAAGGTGTGGTTCAAGATGATTCAAGTGAAGAAGTAGATTTTGAGGCTACTGAGTCAAAATTAGAACTAGATCCTACAACACTTGGAAGATGTAAAGCACAGTTGAAGAAAAAGCCAACAAAGAAGCAAAAAGCATCTGATGACGAGGATTCTACCTATGTGCCACCTGAGAAAGCAAAGAAGCTAAGAGTTAAGCGAAAAGCTGTTCAAACTGGGGCTCTTCCGAGAAATGTTCGTGCAAGAAAAGGCAGTGCTTCTTTACCTGAAAGTCAAGCTGGAAAGAAAGAAAAGCATGTGGCAACGTCAAAAGTTTCTGAAGCAGATAATATTCAAAGTGTTGAGATTCCAAAGGAACCAGAGGTGCAAAGTGTTGAAGTACCTGAGGTTGAGGTTCAAAAGAAGACAGGTGGTGATGATTATGTTGAAATCACAGGGTTCAAGGAAGCTACACCTCCACTACCACCTCCACCACAGGATCAACCGAATCAAGCTGTTCTTGAATCCTCTCAACAGAAGAATACAGCTTTTGATAATCTATTCGGAGAGCTTCCTCATGCAACTGGAGTATACAGAGAAGATATTCCAGATGAAGATTACGATATGTTCAACAATGAAGTTGTGAAAGAATTGACGAAGAAAATTGCTGAACTTGAAAAAGAAAAGGATAAAGCTGAAGCCGAGTGTGACGCTTTAAAGAAGCAGATTGAAGAGCTGATGAAGGCAAATGATGAAATTAGGATGGTTATGATAGATCAAGAAGAAAAGTTGAAGAAGATGGAAGATGATGTTGAAGATAACACAAAGCTCTTTGATGTCATGCAAGAAGAAATTTCTGATATGAATAAAAAGCTAGCAAAGATGAACGATATCAATCAGACACTGAATCAGTTGATTAGAGAACTTCATGAAGCATCAACGAATGAAATGAAAGTAATGAAGCTGGAGATGGAAGCCATGAAGGCTGATAAAGTGATGAAGGATAATCAGCTCAACATGCTATATGTTGTCATGGAAAGTCACCTGAAAATCGATGTTCATGCTGCCTTTAATGAGATTGAGGTTAAAAGAGCTGAGGAACAGAGAATTGAAAGAGAAAGGCGACTGGCTGAAGAAGCCACACAGAAGAACAAAAGTGTTATTGAGGAAACTCAAGAAGCTGGTGGTTCTTCAAGCCAAATTGATGTGGAAATGACTGAAGCTGAAGCAAATCCTCAGGGATTCGTGCTAGTTGATGAATCTTCTGAATCTTTTGATCTCTATGATATTCTTCGCCAAGTATGTGTTATTCAAAAGAAAAAGAAGGCGAAAGAAGTGGATGCTGAAATGGAAAGATGAGGAAAAAGTAGAGGAAGAGACACATAATTTTGTTCTTATTGGAAAAGCAGTTTCAGTTCCTTACAATATTAAGGAGATTGTTCGCCAAATCAAAGTTAAAGAAAGGCGAAGAAAAGCTAAGATAGCTCGAGGAGAGATTGTTGATGATGATTCTGACGAAGAATTGTTTGGTGATGAAGAAGAAGATGAAGATGAAAATGACGATGATGATAAGTCTGATAAGAAAGATGATAAAGACGACAAGAAGAATGATGATGATGATCAAGGTTCATATGGGTTGCTGGTTGAGAATCCAAATGTTCAACAGAGAATTGAAGAGTTTCTGAATGATGAGATAAATGAGCAGGAGGATGATCTTCATCAAGAAGCTTCTACATCTGGGAAACAGCACGTCGACCAGGTACTCCTCACAAACCCAACTGTTATTTACTTACATGCTCAACATGAGGGGGAGCTTGAGGTGCCTAGGTCAAGAGCAGAAATGTTGGAAGAACTGGGTTTGAATGATGGAAAATTTAAGTTCGACATTGAAGATGAGATACCTCAGTCACCTGAAAGGGAGTTTGAGTTTAGGTATGCTCAGGAAGCTGATCACTACAATGACGTTATTGTTGAAGATGCTTCAGATTCGTCTGATGAAGAAACTGATTTTCATTATTCTGGAATTGATGAAACATTTCCTTCTTTGGCGGAAATGTTCAAGGATCGAAACGAAGATGAGATCACGAGAAAGATTGTGGAAAAGGTTTCAACTGAAGGTGTTCCAAAGACAATCCCAAGAGAAAATCTGGCTGAGGAGAGGAAAAAGTGGTTTAAAGTGATGCCGGAGGAGAGGAAGACTCTTAGGGCACTTCAGTTCTTCACACACAACAAAGACATCTCATGGGGTGACATTTTATCGTGGGGATATCTGGAAGATCTGCAGGTTTATGCTATTCGACGTGAGCAAGGTGTTCAGTATTTTGAATTTCTGTCGGATATCAAAACACTTCCATGGTGGGATGTTGATGAACTTGTGCAGACGAAGAATATAAAGCAGTTCTATTATGGTCTGGAAGTGAAAGTACATGATCAACATTTGTGGGATTACATAAAGCAGCAGGCTAAGGTTGGATATCCTGACTGGAAGCCACAACGTCCAAAGCAAATTGTCACAATGTTGGAGAACGGAGAGAATGATATATGCTAGATATCAAGCCTCCAAGATGTTTGAAGAACATGCCTCTTAGAGCAATTGAGTAGGATTTTCATGATTTATTCGAAGGCTGGCTGTACAATGAAACAACAGCTGAGGCAGTAATCTCATTGTTTGACAAGTCCACCGGAAAATCACGAAGAATCTGTATTCTGGATCCTATGTGGCTTGTCAACTGCTCGAAGAAAGACATCGACTGCTTGTTCTATAACAAGATTGTGTATGAGAAAAGAGATAAAGAACAAGCGTTGTAGTACCAAAAGATTGTAGATGTATGCTTTGCTCAAGACATCAACTCAGGAAGGTATTGGAAGACGAAATGGAGAGATCTTGAGATTGATGAATTCCTGAAAAGGTACAAGCGCAACCAGAAGTTTAAAGAGATTGCTGATAGAGCAGCTGAACTTGGCAAACGCAAGATAGGAAGGCCGCCACCAGCGGATCAAACACCAATCGAGAAAGAAGAAAACAAGATTCCCAAGTGGGACGGAAGCGTGATGGTGATCCGGTATACAGGAAATGGTGGAACGAGGAAGGAAGGCTCATAAGGCAAAGAATGTTAGAAGAAAGAGCCGAAAAGAGAAGACAGAGGGCCAAAGATCGAAGGCGTAACATGAAGGAATGAATACTATGCTGGAAGGAACTGCAGCTACATCCGAGGGGGAGTCTGTTAGTTCATACGTCTGTAGCTTCCGTCAGCATTTAGTCGTATTTTGTATGTTTATGTCCTTTATGAACAATTATGTTTATGTATGTATGTACGTAGTATGACAACTCAAGAAATGGGATTGGATTGTAAAAGTGTTGACCAAAGTTGACTTGTGTCACCCGATCGGATGGGTCTTCCGATCGGACAGCACTGTCATCCGATCGGACAGCAGCCTTGCCATCCGATCGGACAGCACTTAGTAGCCTCCTGAGTTGCCTATAAATACCCCACTAGGGTATGTCATTTAGAACTTTTGCTGATTCTGTTGGTGTACTCTGTCAAGTCTGACTTCTACTGGCACTTGTGTACTTTCATATCTTCTTAATAGAAAGTTCAGACGGTGTTAAACGTTGAATACTTTGTCGTACTTCTGTGACTTGATCCAATGATTAATCGAGGTCGATTCATCTACGTTTGTGTCAATCAGATCCTGTACGAAAAGGACCTAACAACCCATACTTTTGTTCATGATTTCATCTCCACCTCATGAACATAAGCTATTAAGTTAGATTTCACTTACCAATCATTATTCTTCAATCATGTATTAAGAATACTTCTAAACACTTGAATTTTATCTCCGATTATCACCCATCACACACATTCAATTTCAACTAAAAATGTCAACATTTAACCGTTCTTTTACCCCTTCTAATTCATATATCAATACCTCTAGTTTCATAGCTTTTGGATTAGGTTTATGTAATCATGTTTTAGCCACAATTGCTCCTTAGTCTTACCCTAAAATAAACACCACCTTCCAAATAATACTATAATTTCCAACATCTTTAATCTATTCAAGTGTCGCATACCCTTGTAGACATGTTTGTCTGTTTGATCATACTAAAATCAATTTAAAAAACTTTTAATGTAAATAGAACCCTTCACAACATTTAAACGATGTGTAATTTATACATGTCATAACATGTTACAATATAATACGAAACTTTGTATAAGAAAGAAACTATTTTTGAAAACTTTTGATCTTCGAATTTCGAAACATCTTTAATTTACCAAATGCAACCAAAATCTACAGTTCCAAGAGTTTAAATCATTCACACCAAATAATTCAAGTTGAAGTGTATAAAAGGTTAAAACATAAGTAGCCATTAATCACATATACAGACCGAGGAATGAAAATGGTAGATCTATTGGGTTTTGACGAGCCCCATTCTTGGTCTATGAGACAGTTGGAGTACTTTTGTGTCCCAATCGAGAGTAATCGACACAAAAATCGTCAAGGGTTGCTTACTTCCTATGTCGGCACAAATATTAATATCCTTGCAAAACATTAATGATCAACGATTTCATAGACGCTTTACATACCAGATTTTCATACAAATACATTTCAAATGTTTTAAATATTCATTTGATACAAACAAAACACATGAATTCACCAACTTTATGTTGACTTTTCAACTTACATGTAGTTCAGAAAATTAGTGGGACTTTGCCCAGGGGCGGACCTATAGTGTTACAAGGGGTAACCTCCATTGCCCCTTGACGATCCGGTGACGTTCCGACGGTAGTGTAAATTTTGAAAAAAATTGACGTTTTTTCGATTTCGTTAACCCGTTTTTTTTTAAATGTTATCCCTATGCGGATTTTCTAGATCCACCACTGACTTTGCGTGGAAAAGAAAGGGGACACAAGAACCGGGAAACCAAGAAAGATGCCAACTTTTGGAAGGTTTGTCCGCCATATATCGCCTCTTTGTGGACATATAGTGGCCAAAGCCTTGATCTTTTAAACTATATTTTGTTGAAAATACTTTTCATGAAATATTACATTTGGAAGATTGTAAACAATATACTAAATTTTTGTGTTGTGACGTTTGAATCTATTCATGACAATGGCATGCTTGGTTTGTTTTATTCAGTTAGCATGTTTACTTATATTCGTATGCAATAAGAACCGATCACGATCACACCTTACGCTTCCGCCTTTGAACGGGTGTGACACCGTTGATGGCTTTTTATGCTAATAGAGTCATTACTTACGGTAATCGAATAATCGTCAACCATTTTATCTAGCAACTCACACACTATTTCAAAAAAAATTGTGTTGTTTCAACTAACTAAATGTTGTAATGGTTACCATTCTATAAAGCACAAGTCTTTGCTCTGGTCTACATAGGTTTTGAATATAGCAACTCGCACACTATTTCAAAAAAAAAATGTGTTGTTTCAACTAACTAAATGTTGTAATGGTTACCATTCTATAAAGCACAAGTCTTTGCTCTGGTCTACATAGGTTTTGAATATACTTTTTATAGCAAGATACACACTTATTATCGAGTTTTTCTAAGTTATCTGATTACAATTTCACCAATACATTCAAAATACTTTAGAACAATAGTAGCTATTTGCAATTTCAAAATAAAAGACGTACAAAGAGTGTCATTTTCTCAAATACGTATTTAATTATGTTTAATTTGTTATAGTTAAGGTGGTTACTTTTTGCTTTTATAACAATAAAGCTTTTTAAGATTACGTTTTCACTAGGACTTTTAAAGCTTTGTTGATTTTATTGAAAAAAAAAATCAGAAAAGCAGACCACGAGCCTCTACTAGTGGACCAGCGTTTTATTTGGGTTTAAACCCTTCAATTCATTCTCAACTACTACAAACTCAAGTGTCGGACACCGACACGGTAATAGTTGTGGGCTATTATTGGGCTAAATGGGCGGCAGGGATAATAGTGCCAGGCAGCTGCCTGACACTCCCCTATTGGCCCAACAAATTTACGATTTTATCCCCCTTTAAAATTACGATTTTGCCATCAGTTAAAAATTATGTTTTCGCTCCCGCTTAAAAATAAATTTACGCTTATGCTCCCAGCTAAATATTTCAATTTTGCCCCCGGTTAAAAATTACGATTTTGCCCCGTTTCAATTTACAGTTTTGCCATTAGATTTTTTCCCTTAAAAATACGATTTTTCCATCAGTTCAAAGCTATTTTTTTACCCCCACTTAAAAATAAATTTACGCTTTCGCTCCCAGCTAAAAATTCCAATTTTGCCCTCGGTTCAAAATTACGATTTTGCCCCGTATAAATTTATAGTTTTGCCATTAGTTGTTTTCCTCACAGCCAAGTTACGATTTTACTCCCAACTTAAATTTACATTTTCCCCATCGTTTTTCTTTGTTTACCTGCTGACATTACAAGTTTTCCCCCAGTGTAAAATTACAGTCGTGCCGGCAACTTCATGGCACTCCCCCGTTGGTCCATTTAGTTTACAGTTTATCCCCGAATTAAAGTTATGATTTGGCCCTCAGTTAAAAATTACGTTTTTCCCATCGTTTTAGTTTTTTTACCAAAACTATAAAGGTTTTTTGTTTTAATTGGTTTACTCGATTTATTTTTTTTTCGTGTCAAGGAGTTGCCTAACACTAGCTCATTAGTCTTGAGCCCAAAATTACGGTCTTATCATCGTTTTTGTTTTTTTTTTTCCTAGCAAAATTATAGTAGTCTTTTTTTAATTGATTGAGAATTATTCGGTTATCGTCCCGCAACGCGGACGGGGCATCTACTAGTTCTCTTATACAAACATCAAGGGTTGAGATCCTGTACAAACAGTGTTAACTGTAAGAACCGTAAGAACAGATCTGAGTCATTGATAGTTTAAATTAAGGGTTGATATTGATTACAAATAAAACTCCTATAATTAATAATTAATACTATCAAGTTAGGGTATTTTAGTCATTTAGTCATTTCTCATAAAATACTAATTCCACCAAGTTTTTTAAACTAAAATAACTTTTATATGTTTCATTAATTTTGGAAAAAAATTATACCATAAAATCAAGTATTTTTTTATCTTTAATATGAGTACCATATTGTATACTTTTTTTTTATTTATAACAATGACTTTTAAAAAAGTTTCAAAAAGATGTTTTATAATTGTGCTAGTTACGTAGTTGGAATGTGCTACTATGAAAATGTATTGGGTTAATTTTAAATATATACGTATGTTCTTATTTTATTATGTAATTCTTATGTGTTGTTATTTTTTCCCTTTTGTGTTGTTATTGGGAGCTTATTTATAAATAAATTTTTTTCTACTAGTTATGTAATAGTGTGTGTTATTTACAAAATTAAAACAAAAATATGAAATTGTGCTAGTATGTAAGAGTATGTATTGTTTATAAAATTAAAAAAAATGAAATTGTGCTAATTATGTAATAATTGTGAAATTGTGCTAGTATGTGTTTATAAAATTAAAAAAAAAATTGTGCTAGTATGTAACAGTATGTGTTTTTTATAAAATAAAAAAAATGAAATTGTGCTAGTATAGAATAATATGTGTTGTTTATAAAATAAAAAAAAAGTGAAATTGTGCTAGTTATGTAATAATATATGTTGTTATTTTTTTTCTTTTTGTGTTGTTATTGGGAGCCTATTTAGAAATAAATTCGTTGGAATGTCGTATTTTTATTGTGCTAATGTTGTTTTGTTGATGTTACCGTCGGATGCCTAGACGGTGGTGTTAAGAGAGTGCTAATGTCATTATTTGATTGTGCTAATGTCGTTTTTTTATTGTGCTAATGTCGTTATTTGATTGTGCTAATCTCGTTTTTTGATTGTGCTAATGTCGTTATTTGATTGTCCTAATTTCGTTTTTTGATTGTGCTAATGTCGTTGATAATAGAAGTTCCTTTTTTGATTGAAACGAGAATGCTGATAATGTGGATGGTCTTACGTTATGCTAATGTCGTTTTTTGATTGTGCTAAGGTCGTTGATAATGGAAGTTCCATTTTTATTGAAACGACAGTGCTAATAATGGAAGTTCCTTTTTTTATTGTGATAATGTCATTTATGTGGGTGTGCTTATGTATTTTGTATTGGTGGTTCATGCAGGTTGGTTTGATCTGAATATGTTACAAAAATTCAAATTCTGGTTTGAATTAATCAACATGGATTTAGGGATATTTTGATAATTAACTTTTATTAGTTATAAATAAATAGGGTCAAAATGTCTAAATTACCCCTAAACTAAGTTTTAATTGAATAGCACTTGTCATTTATGTATTGGTTCTTATGGTTCTTACAAAAATAAGAGTTTGTATTTGATCCCATGCCCAAACATCAAAATCAATGGAAACCAAAAATAATTATAAAAAGCTTTTGCTTTTATGTCTAATCGTGCCATGACATGTCTAGGTGTCCAATCGGAAAATGCCATGTCGCGACTTGTGTACCACTATACTCATGATCGTCTATATGGTAAACTATGTAAAGTCATCGTGGTCATCTTCGTCTTCATCATCATAGTGATGGCTTAAACCCTCGTCTTGCTAAAAATGTGTCCGCCGTTTTTCCTCTTTCTTGACGTTAAAATGTCATAAAAAAATCGCATTCTCTTGATCCGTTTTTTGGGTTCCCCTAAAAGTGTACCGGATCTTAAAAAAAATCATATTATTCAACGTATACAAATTCGATGTGCGGAAATAGTGGTTTTCACCTATTGGGTGAAATGGGCGGTGGTGGCCATCTATTGGCTCACATGGGCGGCAAAGAGAATAGTGTCAGACAGCTGCCTGACACTCTCCTATTGGCACAACAAATTTACGATTTTATACCGCTTTAAATTTACGTTTTTGCCATGAGTTCAAAATTATGATTTTACCCCCCACTTAAAAATAGATTTACGCTTTTGCTCCCAGCTAAAAATATCAATTTTGTTCACGGTTCAAATTTACTATTTTGCCCCGTTTAAATTTACAGTTTTCCCATTAGTTTTTTCCCTTAAAATTACGATTTTGCCATCAGTTCAAAATTATGTTTTTACCCCCACATAAAATTAAATTTACGCTTTTGCTCCCAACTAAAAATTCCAAATTTGCCATCTATTCAAATTTACGATTTTGCCCCGTTTAAATTTACAGTTTTGCCATTAGTTTTTTTTTTCTCACAGCCAAGTTATGATTTTGCCCACAACTTAAATTTACATTTTCTCCATCGTTTTTGTTTGTTTTCCTGGTTAAATTACAATTTTGCCCCCAGTGAAAATTACAGTCATGCCGGCAGCTGCCTGCGACTCCCTCATTGGTCAATTTAATTTACGATTTTATCCCTGAATGAAAAATATGATTTCGCCCTCAGTTCAAAATTACGTTTTTCCGATCGTTTTAGTTTTTTTAGCAAAACTATAAAAGTTTTTTTTTTAATTGGTTGACTCCGTTTAATTTTTTTTGGTGTCAAGTAGCTGCCTAACATTCGCTCATTAGTCCTGAAAAATTACAGTTTTGCCCTGAGCCGAAAATTACGGTCTTATCATCGTTTTAGTTTTTTTCCTAGCAAAATTATCGTAGTATTTTTTTAATTGATTGAGAATTATTTGGCCATTGCCCCGCAACGCGGGCGGGACAACTACTAGTTAATCTACATGCTAAAATATTGACGTCTGTTCAAAAAATTAAAATCATACATATTAAATTAAATCTGAAATTATAGTCGTATATATTAAAGTAAACCATAAACTACAAATACAAAAGTTATATAATTCATGCGCTCCCATGGTGGTTACTCTATAGCTCTAAGAATAAAGGGAGTGGGGCAACCTTTTGAGTGGGCGTCTTGCGACACGTGGCGCCACGTCATATTAGAGGATTTTGAGCAAAAAAAGGGATAGTGGGGCAACTTTGCTGGGTAGGGCGTCTTGCGACACGTGGCACCCATTTAATTTTGATTTTTTTTTATGTTAAAAATATAAAGTGTTATAATTTTTTATAAAATTATTGATACTCATTAAATAAAATAACCAACATACAACTTATTCATTAAAAAACATACAACAATACACATCTAAAGATGCATTCCATATCCAAAGATCATAAGATGCAACCGCCTGCAATATTAACGACGGTTTGCGAATGTCGCCTCTAGTATGTGTACCACGCCAAGCGGTAGGGCATTGTTCCCACTTCCAGTGCATGCAGTCGATGCTACCGATCATACCGGGGAAACCGTGAACGTGCTCATGCACTTCGTACATCCTTTGGAGATCACTCCAAGTCGGACGTCGTAAATAAGCCAGCCCATACAACTCAATCACACCTATATAATATGAGTTGTCCTGTAGCACGATCCCGCATAATATGAGTTCTTTTTCTAATCAGTTGGCCATCCGTTTCATTGTCCTCGCTAGCAACGTGAACCATTAAATTGATCGTTGTCATTACCGCCTCGTTGATGGCTTCTTCAAATTCATAAGAACTAGATGAAGTTGTATTGTCGTCGGACGAGGATGACGAAGGGACGTTGAACTCCATTTGTGGTTCCAAAAAAACAAAATGGTTATGTTGAAAGAATGTATTTGGTGTTGTATATTTTTAGAGTGTGTTGTGTTGTATGGTGGATGTATATATATATATAGGTAATTTGGTTTAAAAAAAAACTAAAGTTGGTCAACATATCCGTTGAGGAGGGGGGTGTTTTCTAAAAAAATGGTGCAAAATAACGGCTAGTTTTTTTGAAGTGTGGGAAGAGTGGGCGACGAGAACAGGTTGGGCTGGCTTGGGACGCCTGCCAAGACGTCACCGGGGGCGGTGTTTCAGGCGACTCCGGGCGACCTGGGGGTGGGAGTCACCCCACTCCCCTCAGTCTAACGATTCAACATTGGTGAATACGAATTAATAATATGGTTTTTGAATAACATTGGTGAATACAAATTAATAATATGGTTTTTGAATATTGATTAATTATCAATTGCACCCACCCATATAATACATAATAAATATATGACACGTTCAATACATAATAATTTTTGTTGTGTGGTTAAGATAGTGTTAGAGAGGAAAAAAAGAGAGATGATTATTGTGTTACATAAATGTATTGCACATATATTCAATTTCAATACATAACCAGCTTTTGAGTTAATAACTATAATATTTTAGATGTAAACACATAAGACGGTTATGTAGTCTCATAACCACATCTCTTTCTCTCTTATACATCTTTTCACCACTACATATAAATCGTTTACACGATTCTATAACAATATCGCTTCTATCTTAAACCCGTCTCTATATATAACATATATATTTTAATAAGAGTATGATATTTTGTTAGAGAGAGATATATAGTGGGCCCCACTAGAAACACCCAGTAACAAACTTCCCTTCCTTGCTTGCCCTTTTCTTTGCTTCAATTCCCCTACTCCCAACCTACTTCTCCTCCTCCATATTCATATTCATTCTCCCTTTCCTACCTCCTCTCATCCCAATATCCCCTTTCTCAACAAAATTTCCAAATTGAAACAAACAAGAAACATGTTGGTGAATCCAGAAATGTATGAAGGAAGTGCTTGTTATGATCCAACTCAACTAGACTCCCTAATAGACCATCAAGATGACACAACAAACTTATCACAAACACATCTCCACACCTTCCATCAACCACCCAACTTCACCTCAATTGAACACCAACAACAACCATCAACAGATTACCATCTCATGAACATGAACATGGAAATGGACCACCACCACAACCAAATCATGCATGATCTCAACTGGCACAATCAACTTCAACTCGAAAACAACGACAACACTTGTATCCCAAACATGTCTTTACTAACTCCCAACCCCACCCCACCTGATCTCCTCAACTTATTCCAACTACCAAGATGCTCAAACTCATCAATCTCATTTTCAAACCCGACCAACATGGATCAAACATCATCGTACGATCCTTTACTACCATTAAACCTTCCTCCACAACCCCCCTTCTTTAGAGAACTGCTTCATTCGTTGCCCAATGGGTATAATTTGACGGGTGGCGGGTTGATTTTGGGTGAGATGGATATGGAGAGAGATCATCAATTGTATAATGAAGGGGATGGGATTTTGAAGTTTAGTAGAGATATTGTTGGAAAAGGAAGAGATGGTAAAGATACTAAACATTTTGCTACTGAAAAACATAGAAGACAACAATTGAATGACAAATTTGATGCTTTGAAGAATTTGGTCCCAAATCCCACTAAGGTATGTATGATACAACAACTTTTATCCTTAGAAAATGTTTTGGGTTGGCTAATTTTCTAAAATTTTGTATGTAATAATTTTCTTTTATTTATTTTTTTTTTTGAACGAAAAATTTCTTTTATTCCTATCGGCTGTGTGACTTGAACACAAGACATTCCTCTACTAAGGTGTTTAAAGGCTCTGCCTTTGCCAATGGACCACCATCTCATTGGTTATAATTTTCTTTTATTAATAAAACTTTAACGTGTGGAAATGTTTCGAGGTGGGCTAATTGTCTAAAATTTTGTATTCATTAAATTTTTAAACTTATAAAACTTTACGGAGGAGAAATGTTATGGGGTGAGCTAATTGCCTAAAATTTTGTGTTCATTAAAATTTTTATTAATAAAATTAAGAAAAAGCATGTATATATACAAATAACATCGAATGGAAGAGTTACTATTCATAATATATAGGAGAATTTGTGTTCATTAAATTTTTTATTAATAAAATTTTACCAGGGTATCGTTCCCTATATTTCATTAAAAATTTTATTAATAATATTTGTGTTCAATAAAATTTTTATTAATAAAATTTTACCAGGGTACCATTCCCTATATATTTTTTGATATCTAATACAAGTTGGGTTTGATCATGAATAAAGGCGGATCGAGCATCGGTTGTAGGAGATGCAATAGAATACATAAACGAGCTCAAACGAACAGTGGAGGAACTCACAATTCTTGTGGAACGAAAAAGATGTAACCGAGGAAGGATGAAGAAGCACAAAATCGAAGATGATTCGACATTAGATGTCGAGAGCATCAACACTAGGCCAAATGGCGGTGGTGATGACCGACAAGGGTATAATGGAAATTCGACTTCCGCATTGAGGAGTTCTTGGCTTCAAAGGAAGTCGAAGAACACTGAAGTCGATGTTCGAATTATTAACGATGAAGTTAACATCAAATTGGTTCAACAAAAGAGGATCAACTGTTTGTTACTTGTTGCTAAAGTTCTTGATGAACTTCAGTTGGATCTTCATCATGTTGCTGGTGGGCTAATTGGTGATTTCTATAGTTACCTGTTTAATACCAAGGTACAAGTTTTTATTGAAAAAAAATAGTACTGGGTTGGTAGGCTCTTTTTTTTCCAAAAAAAAAATATCGTTACATAATTTTGGTATATTAAAATTTCTCGAGTAAAATGTCAAATTGGTCACTAAATTTAGGTCACTTTTGTCCAAGAAATGAAACCTTTTGAATTTTTGTCCATGAGGTTTCAATGTTTATGCCATTTTCATCCAAAAGGCAAACCGAACAGAATTTTCTGTTAACCTCCACCTTTTTTGTCGTGTTCCCCATTTTAATGAAGGGTAGAATTGTCTTTTTATCCCTCAAATTTCTTGATTAAAATGAGGGACATAACAAAAAAGATGGAGTTTAACAGAAAATTCTGACCCAGTTTGCATTTTGGATGAAAGTGGCATCAAATTTGAAATCTCATGGGTCCAGATTCAAAAGGTTTCATTTTTAGACTAAAGTAGGAAAAGTGACCTAAACTCGGGATATTTTCGCATTTTACTCAAATTTCTAAATTGTAAAATATACATGAAAAGATCACAAAACTAAATTTTATATATTAAAGTCCACAAACTCAATGTTTAGAGGCTTTAACATTAAAAAAGTAGTATAGTTTTTCGATTTTTTTATAAGCTGATAAATTTTATTAAACCAAATTAATTTGGGTGAAAAAGCATAATGGGCTTTTATAGTGTTGATTTTTTTTTAATTTTTTTTTTTTTTTTTTTTTTTTTTTGTAATTTTGAATGTCTATATGGATGCAGATTTGTGAAGGGTCATCTGTTTATGCAAGTGCCATAGCGAATAAGCTGCTTGAGGTGGTGGACAGACACTATGCAAGTATCCCAGTAGCTACTGGGTATTAGGTAACTACTGTGAACGTACAACATTTATTTGCATAACGTACAACCCATTAAAACTGTTTCATGCTATTTATTTTCTTGGAAAGTACAAGTATTTTCGTAACTAACTGATAACTATGTAATAATATTACATCGTACAACTAATAATGCATGCCATGCTAAGAAATAAAACCATGATCAAAGAACGATTTTTCTACAAAATTACTAGGATGTGATATTTGGGTGCAAACCTTTGAATCTCTATAATATCGGTGTAATGTGTTGCGCTCTTGACTCTCTCCCCATTAGGTCTGTAAACGAACCGAACGTTTATAAACTGTTCATGAACTTGTTCGTCGTGAAGTTCGTTTATACTCGTTTATTTAATAAACGAACAGACATGAACATACCTTGTGTTCGCTCATTTATGGTCATGAACGTTCGTTTATTTACGTCCGTTTAAATTTTAGTAAATACATAAATAGTTATATTTATATAAATATTAAGTTTTCTAACTACTTATATAAATATAACTAATCAGTGGTTGAGTTTTCTAGTAAAAAAAATGAAATTTTAAAAATTTTCTTATATCGTCATTGATCACTTACTTAATATATTTATATGAAAAACTACTTAATTTTAATATCTATGAACCTTAATTTAGATGTGTTTTTGGATGAATTATAATATATTAGACTTGATTTTTTGTGTTCACTAATGTTAAATTGTGTTTGTTTATATTTGTTCAATTACGTTCATTTGTGTTTTTTTATGTTCGTTCAATCATGTTAATTTATGTTTATTCAAATATGTTCAGTTAAATATTTTATGTTTATATTCATGAACTGCTCCTTTAGGCCTACTCCCCATGAAGTATAAATGAGTCACTAAATGTTTTACTCATTTATAGTCTTGAAATCAACATCCGATATATCTATACATGTTTTGCCCAATCATAACTTATGATACAAATAAGTAAGAAATCAAAATATTTTCAACAATAATATACATGAATATTTTAGCTAGCAACATCCTTAGAATAAAATTATAAATATTCGTTTGTTTGATGAAAGAATAAAATTATAAAATGTGAATACCTTAAAAAAAAGTAAAGTACAAAAGAAACTAATTGTTTAATCTCCACCACTCACTCTCGTAAAGTGTTCAGTAATATGATATTGTGATGTAGAAGAGTCTACAACCATATTTCAAGATGTTTTGACCATCTTCATGACTTGTAAATAAAGTACGGATTCCTTGAAAAAGTACAATAGTATGCAAGTGTCCGTAGGCGGTAACTACCAGTTAATTAGGTAAAAAAATCCCCAAGGTACAACTGATTTTCCATAAGCCATAAGGTATAACCAACTCAACATCTGCAAAATCATGTTGTAAACGTCAAACAAATACTAAAATTTACTTGTCATTTTTCACCTTTTTATTTCCTAGAAACATAAGTATTTTGTCAATTGCTATGTTTTTCTCTAATTTTTATTTTAGTTTTAAACATTATTGGGTTATGCATTTACCATTACTTGTTAACTTGGCTTACATTGAGACCCCTTTATTTGATCAATGCAAAGATACATACATGTGTGTGTGGTTTTTCCTGTTTTAGTGTGTATATATCGGTTAAAATGATAACTACTATAGATTTAATAACTATTTTATTAACCGACAAATGTTTAATACAGTCAGTGGTTTACCCAGATTTATTTACATTTTTTATGGGGGTCGGAAATATTTGGGATGGATTGACTATCGCTATATATTAATTTTTTCGGTCTGGTTCGAGTCAGGTTGGGTCAATATCTGTGAGTTTTAGAAGATGATTCTTCAAACTTTTCTTCTAAAAAATAGTTCCTTTGTATGATTCATATTTTTTGAAGTATACATTAAGAAACAAGATTTTGTTTATTTTATTTAAGTTTAAATTTTAAATTTTAAACAAAAAAAAAATACTTCAAGAAAACCAAGTGGGCTAAAAGACTTAAATAATTTAATTTTGGGCCTAAACAACTTAACTATTAACATGGCCTTGATATTTTTTTATTTGCTTTGTTGTGGGCTTAAATATCTATGTTGTTTTTGTATTTGCTTTGTCGTAAATATTTATATTGTTTTATATTTGTTATTTGGATTGTACAACATGACTATAATTTGAAACTATTAAATTATATTTTTGGGTCAGTGTCAAAACTTTATTTATTGTTAAATACACGTATATTAACTATTATTAATAGTGAATAATATGAATCATTCAATCATTAAAATTAATAGAGTAATCTCTAGTTAATACATGTATCATCATATAAAAATAATATTTGTAGAACTTTTATTATAGTGTATTTACTAACAAAGAAATATATTCTATCGCTATTTAATGGTTTTTAAATAGTGAATAAAACAATTTATAATGATTCTTAAGTATGTAATAATAATAATTATTATTATTATTATTATTTTATTATTATTATTATTATTATTTATTGGAAATATAATTCAAATAATCGTTTAAAGAACTCCTGGAATTTTAATAGCTAATTTAGGGTTGTTATTATTATTGCAGTGACGAAATTGACCTTCAAGTTGTGGAACAAGATGGCATCAGTGGAGGCAAGGTTCTAGGGAATTTGGTTTAGTTTTATTAATTAACAACATAAGGAAGTTACTACACACTACTAATTAGCTATTAGACAATAAATGCAGGGGTAGTTTGGACAATGACAAAATGTTTATCTAGATAATATATATTTTGGGATTTGTCTTTTATTTGGTGACATGTTTAAAACTGAGATATATACATATGAAAAAAATGGGACACTAAAGTACTGTCATGAAAATGGAAATTTCATAATGTTAAATTTTTTGTTACCCTTTTTTTAATTACAAGCTTTGTGAATTAATAGATAGGATAATAATTATGCTCGTTTTTTGTTTATGTTCATTCCTTAACATTTTAAGGAAATAGTGTATAAACACAAACTAACATTAATGAACAAACACAAAAAAATATTCGGGTTTTCTATTTTTTAAAACATAAACAATATATACACACACATATACATACGAGAACAATATGCATAAACTATACCCTAATGTATTACGAGAACAAAAAGAACTCTAAATCATTGATATTTTGATTAATTGTTCATATATTTTTCAACTTTATCTTTCTTACATTTATATTTTTATATTATACAGATTAAAACCATCAAATTAATTTTTCCATATGTTTTTTACATTTGTATTTTTACCTACACATAGCTGATACTTGTGAAGGTAATCTAACCTTACATGTGTGTAGGTGTTATAGTAGGCGGAAGTTTCTCATATCCTTTTGAATTTCTAAGTGAGAAACATCAAATATTACATTTATAACATGTTTTTAGTTGTTAAGATTAATAAAGATGGAAGATCCGTTTTGTTCTATGTGTTCTGGTAATATATAGTGTTCTGCATAACTCTCTCTCTCCCTCTATATATATATATATGTGTGTGTGTGTGTTTGTGTGATTATTGCTCCAAGTGAACCAATAATCGCAGGAAATCCTTTGATAACATACGTTCCTTCGGCCTATCACCGACAGTCCAATCTTTTCGATCTTGATTCCGTAGGAGCGACATTTTTTCGCTTCGTCGACTACCGCTCACGAAAGGATCTCAGAGATCCACCAAAACACGAAAGCCAGGATCTTTCAAAAAATAAGTTTGTTAAATAAAGTATTTTATTAGTTATTCCATGATGTATATTGATAAAAACGTCTAGTGTTAATCATTATCTTTTAACTCTCGAAGCAGCCGCCGGCTAGTGGCGGAACTCAACCACCAAATAACAAAAACTCAAAAACCCCTTACAGTGCGCACTTTACCCACGGCGCAGGTTAGCCTCCCCACCCCCTCACCACTCCACCCTACCTTTATCATCCCCACCCACCACCAATAATATTATTATGCCCCACCACAACCTCCGCCGCCACCATGACCACCTGGTTCAACGACGAGACAGTCGCCTTAATCAACACATACCGTGACAAATGGTACTCTCTCCGGCGAAGTAATCTACGCGCCACCGACTGGCAAGAAGTCGCCGACGCCGTCGCCGGTCACTGTACCGGCAACCCACCCAAAACCTCCGTCCAATGCCAGCGCAAGATGGAGAAGCTCCGCAAACGTTACCGTGCAGAGCTTCAAAATGTTGGAGACTTTAACTACTCGAAGTCATTACATAAATATTCATCCTCTTGGATTTATTTTAAGTTAATGTATTCTTTGGAGTCTGGTGTTTACTGTTCCGATCCATCCGTGAATCGGGTGGATCGGAACAAGCAGGATATTCCGTTACATGACTTACATTGTAACGGAATAAAACATGGAGTCACCATGCCGTTAAATAAACGGTATCATGGTGGTTCGACCAGGTCTCGGATTAAAATCCGGGACTCGGATGTGATGCAACCAAGTATTAGTCATAAGAAAGTATCATCATTGGATAATGATTTTTCTCCGCCTATTGGTGGGAAATATGGGTTGCGTAAACGGTATCAGGGTGATTCCGTCGGGTCCCGGATTAAAATCCGGGACTCGGATTTGATGCAACCAAGTATTAGTCATAAGAAAGTGTCATCATTGGATAATGATTTTTCTCCGCCTATTGGTGGGAAATATGGTTCGCGTAAAAGTCGGCCGGGTCAAAATGGGTTGGGTGGTGTCTATAGTGAGAAAGTGTCATCATTGGATGATTTTCCTTCGCCTATTGGTGGGAAATATGGGTCGGGTGGGGTTTATAGCGGACGGGAGAAGAGGAAGGATGAGGGGGAGGGTGTGGAGGGGAGTGATGGTGGTGATGTGATGGATGAGATGATGTGCGCGATAGAGAGATTGGGGGACGGGTTTGAGAAGATGGAGAGGGTGAAGATGGATATGGCGAGAGAGCTTGAATATTTGCGGATGAAAATGGAGAGGAAGCGAGCGGAGATGGTTATTGAAACGCAAAGGAAGGTTTGGGATTTGTCCGTGGAGATGGTTATGGAGAAGAAGAATAAGAAGATTAAGGGAATGGGTATACCAGGATTGTGAAGAGGAGGTTAAAAGTTGTGTTTTGATGTGTTAAGTTGGATTAGTAGTAATGGTTAAATTTGGAACCTTGATGTTTCTTGTGTAATTGCCATTGTAGAACATGGTGAATTGCTGATGAATAGAGTTTTTGATCTTGCAATTGACTTGTTTTAATATGCATTAGATGTGTTTTGATCCGCATTTAGCGTTAGAAGATGGGTTACGTTTGGGTTACATGTTTTATATGTGGCTCAAGTTGATATTTTAGACACAGAGTAAATATATATGGGTTATGTTCGGGTTCATCAAATTTAATCATTCAACCTTTGGCGCTCCCCACCGGCCCACCCTCACTTTGTGCCCCTCTCATTGGTCCAACTCACAAACATGTCAGAATTCACATATAGTGACCGTTATTGCACTCACAGAAGTGCCCTAGGAGCCCCTCTTTGACGTCCCGAGGCGTGGTTGAGGCGTTAAAGGGCTGATGTGACTAGGGACGCCAGACCACACCATTCAACCTAACTGGCTGGCAACTGGTTTAGTCACAATTTGTTATTATAATTTATGCATCTTAGTGTGCTTTGAAACAAATTATTTGCTTGTATTTCTGCTACAAAAAAACTTTTGTAGTAAAAAATTTTCGATCAATAAAAATTTCAAATTATAAAAATATATCCTGTGTTCATTTTTCATTCAATTATTCAACAACTTCAACTCTTATTTTGGCTCATTCAATTCATAAATAATTTTTATTCATCTTCCAAATCTGAGACCAACATTCACCAAAATCCAACTAACCATTACACCCCTCTTAACTCATTCTCTTTAAGCCAAGAACTTTGCTTTCTTGTTTCAAAACAGATTTCATTACAATTTAATATAAACATATGTAACATTCATATCACTATACCCCTGCCAAAATCCAAGAAACATCAGTAGTAGTAGTAGTAGTATTTGTCGTATGTTGATACACAGTGTTACAAACGTGTTACAAACACAATTGGTAATCAAGCACAAGATCGATAAAGAGAAGAACACTAAGAGAAGATGAAGTTTACTCAATTCATCGATATTGTATTACCGAGTGATTCTTCCTTAGGGTTAGGTCCATCAGTGAACAACCCCCTTGATTGTGAACACTATTGAACTAATCCTAACCCTTGATTATCAACACACAAGTGTAAATCAATGGCCAGGATTTGTTCACTCAGTTCACAAATACACTAGTGTTCACTCCAGAACCCTACCCTTCTTCCTTGAGTACAATCAGGGAGATAATAGACCAACACAACTTCCTATTAGCCCCATCTATTTCTATTATTGACATATGACCCCCTATACTCTTTTTATCATAACACATAGAATGCCACCACTAGAATCTAACCCTAAACTTTACAAACAAACCCCTCAACTTTCTGCAGTCACCACCTCCCTCTTCATTTTAAGTAAAACTGTGTAGACATGAAAACAAAACTATGCCCATTGGGATAAAGTCAAACCGATAATCGCGTCGATAGATGATGGAAGTTTTGAACCATTGGGATAGGAAGCCCGTCCCGGTTAGGCATGCGATGCATCTGTTTCTGTACTGCCTTTACGGCAGCTACCTTAGCAGCATTGGCAGCTCTATTAGCTGCTGCTACCGCCCTGTTTACTCTTTCATCAACCTTGGCTACATCATATGCTTTCTCCGCAGCTCTTCGCGCTTCCTGTTCGTTTACACCAAGAAAGATCCCATCATCAAATAACTACCACAAATTATAGATCAACATATGAACAACAGTTACAACATGATTGCAAAATACCTGAATTGCATTAAGCACTTTAGAATGGTAAACCGCAACCGGAGATACAGGGTACATGGCACTCTGTGAGCTCGGTATATCAAGCTCCCCGTTTTGCCAGTGGCCAGATTGGGTCTCTCCGTTTTTGAAAGTGTACATACCAAGTCCTTGCCTTTTTCCTTCGTGCCATGTGCCTTCGTATCTATGACCGTTTGCAAACTTATACACTCCAAAACCATGCATCTTGTCTGCAAAATATTCGCCTGCATATGTATCTCCGTTCCTACAAAGGAAAAAAAAACAAAAATCAAATATTTTTATACGAAATACACTATACATTAAGGGAATTGGTTCCTTTATAACAGATAAAGATTCCATCAAGACAATCATAGCTAGGCCTGTAAACGAACTAAACGTTCATGAACTGTTCGTGAACTTGTTCGGCGGGAAGTTCATTATGTTCGTTTATTTAATAAATGAATGAACATGAACACAAATTTTTGTCATTTAATAAAACAAACGAACATGAACACACGTTTTGTCCGTTCAATAATGTTCATGAATGTCTGTTTATGTTCGTTCGTTTGTGTTCATTTATGTTCGTTTCAATTTAAATACATAAGTAGTTATATTTATATAAATATAAACATACAAAGAACATTTTAACTACTATATAAATACAACTAACAGTAATTGGGCTTTCTAGTAATAAAAATGGGTTTTCCAATAGAATTTATTGTAATTAATCACTAATTTATATAAAAAATTACTTTAAGTTCATTTATTTTCAGTAAATTATGTTCATTTGTGTTTATTTATGTTTCTTCGATTATGTTCATTTGCGTTGTTTATTGTTTGTTAATTTGTGTTCGTTTAAGTTCGTCTGTTTATGTTCGTGAACTATTCGTTTAGGTTTAAATGAACGAACATAAACGAACACGAACATAACTATTTTCTTAATAAATGAACATGAACAAAAAAAGTGTGTTCGATTATATGTTCGTGTCCGGTTAAAGTTAAATGAACAAACACGAACATGCCTTTGTTCGTGTTCGTTCAGTTCATTTACAGGCCCAATCATAGCATACACCGATGCAACATATCAAATCAATCAACTCAAAGACTGACGAAACCGAGTATTTACCTAAAATGGTAATGACCAAGACCATGTTTAACACCCCACTTGAACTCTCCGACATAACGGCTACCATCCTCGCAAGTATGAACTCCACATCCATGACTCTGACCGTTCAACCATTCACCCGCATAAACATCACCCGTATAAAACCTATACACACCGAACCCATGCCTCAAACCCATCACATACTGCCCCCTATACCGACTACCCCTAGCCCACGTCTCCATCCCATAACCATCGTACTTCCCGTCAACCCAATCACCCTCATACCTCCCACTCATGTAGTAGTAATACACCCCACATCCCGAACACTTACCCTTGTCAAACTCCCCTTCATACACATCCCCGTTGCTATACGGCTGCACCCAACACCCCGCACCCGCCCGTTTATCCCCTTTTCGCCTCAACCCATTCGACCAAAACACAGACAAATACTGTCTCGACGAATACAACTTAATCGGGAACAATCTAATCCGAGGTAATCTAGGCAGAGCAAGATTCAGCGAAAACAACAACGCACTCGAAAACGCAAAAGCCGATACGAAATCAACCACCAACCAACGACTCGGGTGCGAAACCAAGAAGTAAAAACCTGGAAGAGACAGCAACAAAACCAACCGAATACGGGTTCGAAACCGGCCAAGAAGGCGAAAAGCAGCTGCTTTCGGGTTCCGAAACCGGTTACAACAATGGGTTTTTGACAAATTCCTTAAAGGGTTTAACAAAACAGGTGATTTTGTAAAAGGGTTTGACAAAACAGGTGATCTTGTGTGGGAAAAAAGTGGTCTTTTATGAGGTGAACCAAATGGGTCAAGTTCAAAATCGTTAATTTTAATATGATGTTGATAACTAATGTTATTATTAGCATTATTAGAATGAGAAACTGAGTGAAAAACAGGGGATTTATGAGGGAAATTAATACCGATTGAAGATGAAATGATGGGATTAGGGTTGAAATCGGAAGAAATACCGGAGCTATCTGTTCCGATTTGAGGTTCTGATTTCTTCTGATGCATTACATAAGTGAATTCTTGAACAGAGTCCCCTGTTTTTGGTGTGAATTTGAAGTGATTTTTTTCAGTGGATTTGAAGTATGAGTGAAAGATTTTGTTGATGAATTTCTAAGATTGAAATTGAAATGAAATTTTGTTGCGATTTTTTTGTATTTGGTTTGCGGAGAGATCGATTTTGAAACTAGGGGCGACCGGCCGACTTGAGATTTAATTACGGAAATGCCACTGTCTTATCCATTTTTTTGTGTTTTAATTAATACAGTAGTTTAGTGCTATTTTTTATTAAACCATGTGTTGGTTTAATAATTTTACTTTTTATCCCCTAGGATCTTATCTTATGTTATGATAGATTATACACCACATATATCACTTGTTTTAACTCTATTCGAGCTTCGGATTTAAGAAAATTACTAAGCTATACAAAAAGTTAACAGAATAAACATTGACTTTTAGTATTTGCTAAATGGAAAAAAAATGTCGTCTAAGTAGGCTAAAATTTAGTTTGTACTTTAGGTTATGTGTTGTGGTGACGTAAGATGTGGGAAAAAAAGGTTGTTATGTGTTGGCTAAAGTTTAGTTTGTACTTTAGGTTATGTGTTGTGGGAAAAAAAAAAGGTTGTTACGTAGATGCCATATGTGTGTGGTTTCACCTTTAACCTATGTGTGTTGTGTTAATGTGAAAGTTGAATTTTAAATTAAACAAATGAAATAAGAAAGTAAAAAAAAAAATGAAATTGTAGATTTAGGGTTTGTACTGGCCAAGGAGAGGTGAGGTGAGGTAGTGAGCTAACGCCCCATGAAAACGTGAAGCTAGTCACGCCCTTTTGGTGTTCATCGCTCGTGTGGTCTACCCCCACCACCACCACACACAGAAGCCTTACATGTGGTTTCTTTTTGTTGGCCTTTAAAGGAAAACGATAGCTTACAACGCCATGTTTTGTTTATTTAATGTTCTACATCTTGTTAACATAACATATGTCGTTTGTGTGTGAATAGATGCTTTTTTAAACTATATATGACGCTTTCCCAATTTTCAAATTGGTCTAACCAATAGACCGACAAAATAATCGTTTGACAACGGTCGAGTTAAGGTTTGTAATATACTAACCCCCTCCCTTCTTACTTGTTAGACTCTTTGTTTCAACTTATCACATCAATAGTATTCTTTCATTTTCTCATATAAAAAACAAAAACAAAAAAAAATATTTGGTTTAATGTTTTATAGGAGAGCATCATGTTAAATTAAGGGAGTGAGGTACGTTTTGAAAAAAAAAACATCAATTACAAATCAATTACAAGTTGATAGCTAGCTAGGTATTTCAATTAATAATTGATTGATTAATTAAGAATATACTTAACAAAACCCTCGAGGGTAACTCCATATCAAATTAACATATTAAATTAAATATATTTAATTCTAAAATGTCTGGAATCTAAGGTTCTTAATTTTTTTTTTAATATATTACTCGTAATTCTGTTTGCTATTCACGATGGTGAAGGGTCCTCTCGTAGCTAGCGGCTACACCAATCCGGTCGTCTTGTTTTTTCTCATGGTTATTATAAAATTATTTTTAAAACGTTATATCTTCTTTTTCTAAGGCCATCCGTAGTCATAACGCCCATTTGTGGGCGTTATGCGACACGTGGCGCGCCACGTCAGCGTGTGGGCGTTATGGGGCCTTATGCATTTAAGCCCGTAGTCATAACGCCCCTACCTCATCATTACCCAATTAATTAATAAACCCTTAAATTATACATATATATGTATATATATATATGTCTGTGTGAGTGTATTGAAAACAAAAAAAACAATAGCGCCGCTATAATACTCGCGCCCTCCCCCCATTTTTGAAACATGGCGCCTATGGTTTCGGTGTTCCCGGCGTTTTTGGGGCGCTATGGGGGTTATACCGCCGGGCATACCGCCCACTACGCAAGGCCTAATAATAACAGCCATATATACAGAGTCCAATAAGAATCTGAAAAAGAAAAAAAAAGACTTAAACTATCTACACACTTGGTGTGTAGATAGATAGCCACCTCAAAAAGTGTTTTTTTGTCCTATATGCACATCATGCAGTGTCGAGCTGTGGCCAAAGCGTGGCGTTTTGGTCCGGTCAACCAGACAAAGACTGAAGGGTGTCTGACGGGTCTGTTGACCGGACCAAAACGCCAAGCTTTGGCCGCGTTTTGGTCCTGACAACCAGACACCCGGTCAGTCTTTTGTCTGGTTGACAAGACCAAAACGTGGCCAAAGCTCGGCGTTTTGGTCTGGTCAACAGACCCGTCAGTCTTTGTCTGGTTGACCGGACCAAAACGCGGCGCTTTGGCCACATCTCGACACTTTAAGGTGTGTATATAGGACAAAAAAGCAATTTTTGGTGTGCATATAGGCACATTGGTGTGCCAATAGGTACACCCAAAAAAAATCCACAATTACATCATATCAACAACATCGAAAGCTACCTAATTTTCCCGCACAAAGGATATAAATTTAGGGGTTGTTTGTTTACCTCTTAATGGTTCAGCACTTAATAGTTCAGACTGATTGTTTCGCGAGCAGATGTCGGAATGGTTCAGACATTTGTCTCTGAATGGTTAAGCACTATACATAGTCTGAATGGTTAAGACCTCTAATCTGAATTGGTCAGACATTTGCCTCTGAACGATTAAGCATTATACTGGCTCTTAATGGTTCAGACATCTTACTTGTTCAGCACTTAATGGTTCAAACTTCTTACTGGTTCAGCACTTAATCGTTCAGTTATTGCCAAACAGCCCCTGGACTTATTCTTAAACCAAATAAAAGAGTATTCTTTAATTATCCCCACCATCTTCAAGAATGAAATAGACTTCCCGTTGACCTCTTGATTCATTCCTAGTGATTCAAATGCACCATGAAGTGGCCAAAGCAATCGTCTTCACTAAATAGAATAATGAAAACGATATGATAACTTAATCGAAGGAAAAATCTAAGAATATATATAGTAAAACTAAAAAGTAAAAAAACTAAAATTCATGTTAAGTTATTTAATAAAACAATAACAATAATGAAGAAACAAATTAAACTAAAATTCATATAAACTTAATTAACAAATAAACAATAACAATGAGAAAGCTAAACAAAAAACTAAATTATTCTGAGTTGTTGACAACAATTGACTTTTTCAAACTCTATTTACTTGGATTGCAAGTCTTACGTAAGTTTCTAGTAGCATGACTAGCAAGTTTCTAGTAGGATGACTATAAGCCAATTCATAAACATATAGGTGTTGCTATTTACACGATACTCTACACATCCTACTATAGAAAACCTCTCAATAAATGTTCATTATCCTACCATACTCTACCTATCATTAATTATAACATTTTTAACTCATTCATTAATATTAATTAAGATTAACTACCTAACTCTTTATTAATTAAGATTAACTATCATTAATTATGACATTTTTAACTCAATTATGATCATTACTTTTTTCTAGTGGACGAAAGTTTGTTTTTTTAATAATATTTTATACACTAAAATTAAAAAAACATCATAGATAACATTTCAGTAATTTCAAAAGTTAACAATTGTTCTCAATGTGTATAAAACTTTTATCGCGATTACAAGGGTTGAGTTGTTTATAAGATTCTAGACGTTTCATATACATGTTTTGCCATCCAACGGCAGATAGGGCCCTATCACGAAGCCAATACGCCACAATGCAAGGCATAGGGTACTTTCCTTCTAGTTGTACCATCACATAATGATTATCATACACGTGTGCAATTGTTATTATCTTATGTTGTTCAAAATGTTCCGGGCCTTTCCATAAAGGAAAACAAGTTACACAACCTTCAATGCTCAAGCAATGGAGGATCACACCAAACTTGTAGGCATCAAGACACCAGTATCAGGCATAACCATCCAATGTTTCCGTGGTGCAGGTGACTTTGAGAAAAACAATGCAGTATGTACTTCATTGATTCCATCTTTTAAAACCGTTTTGTAGTCATCGTATGTATTCAATAACTCATGTAACAGTTGTTCCCTAATGTGGAGCCACTGGTGTTCACCATACCCGAGACAAGAAGCTACTGCTCGAAATCCACAATTTCCATCACCCAACACGTTTTCTATATGCGTGATGTAAGGGTGAAAGATTTAGGAATTTCTTTCATTAGTGGGTGCATGTGACCGATTAACTTCATATAATGCAGGTGGGTGATTATGTTCATCACGTATGACTCTTAACTCCCAAACACCATGTCACACCCCAACCGATGGCGGAAACATCGGGGTGCGACACTAAGCGTTCAGATTGCTTATGAGATTCCATAACACTAGAATATTCCAATATATATATATTAGATTGATTCAAACATTGTCTAACATAATCCACAACCAAACACAATATCAAATACAATCATCAGAATTGTTCAAAGTTTCTAGATTTAACTAAGATATGTTTCTAGGCAGCATCCTAGCATATTCTTGATTCACTGCATCCTATCAGCCCGCAACATGTATTAAAATAAAGTCAGTACAAAACGTACTGGCGAGTATACAAGTTTGAGTATATAGCATAGTAGATTAAAAGTCTCATATCCATCATGTAAACGATAAAAATAGTTTCAGCCATGCTAGTGTTCGCAGTCCAAGTGATAGCCCAAGTGTCCCGATGCTTTGGTGTTTTCCCAAGACTCAAGGAAAACTATAATCCTCCTAACAATACCCCCGAGAATAATGGGGAGGTGCATCTTCCTATAGCGCTACAATTGTTAAGGCGGAACTACACACTCTGGATTAAATGTTCACATAGCATAAAGAATCAAGAATCACAAGTTTCACATTCACATAGGATAGAGTTTAGATTCCAAAAGTATCAAGTTTCAAGTTTCATAGAATACATGTTGCATCCCAAAGTTTAAAACAAAAAGGGATCGAGTATACTCACAGAGATTACTTAACAGTATAACTGTTATTGGATCAAATGGAGCTCTTTAGGTTTAGCCTGATTAGATTACAATAGGTAAGTGTCGAGCAGAATAACGAGATTGCGCAAAGTGTCAGATCAGTCATCTGATCGGATGGCCGTTCGATCGGACGGCAGTCCGATCGGATTGTCATTTGATTGAGATGGCTTATGTGTGTGTGGGGGGGGGGGACGGATCGCCATCCGATCGGATGGTCATTCGTACGGATGGCCATTCGATCGAATGGTCATTCGATCCAAAGATTACTTCCCAAGAGTAAACCAAGTGTTCAAATTAAGTCACTTCGATCGGATGGTCATCCGATCGGACGACAGTTCGATCGGATTGCCATACGATCTTGGAGGTTTCCAAAGATTCAGAGATTCAAAGTTACAAAAAAGATTCTAAGTATCAGGGGTTGTAAGGAACAAGTGTCACCTCATTCGAATGGCAGTTCGATCGGATTGCCATTCGATTGAAGTGCCCTTGTCTTCTTTGCAACCTTGTAACGTTTCTAAGTTTTGAGTTTAACGACGACTGCCCGGTACGTATTGAGACAATGGTAACCACATCAGTATCCAGTCATCTGATCGGACAGGAATCACCCCAGTCCATTCAGGTGTCTGTTTTTTTACTGTGTTTATGTCGGAATCCGTACTCCGGTCATCTTTTCTGGCAACAATCCATTTCCAAACCGACTCCAGACTAATCATCAAGTCTACGGTCCGTTTAGGTCCGGATTCCACCGTTCAAGTAAAGTTTTAAGAAAAGATAGAAGAAAACATGAGTTTTAGCTGAAAAGTTTAGGTTTATTAAATATTTGGTGTAAAAAACGCATGAAATTCCTTATATCCGAGCTAGATCTTGACTAGAATGACATCACACAACAGTTTGTACAAACCGTCATGATGACGTCACCCTCAAGAGCTCAAATCTCAGAGATTTCATGGTGAAAAGTGTGATTTCAAAAGAGAATCACGTAGAGAATAGTGTGTAGATCAAAGATGTACAAGAATCTAGTGTAAAACGTACCGAAATTGCCGAGAAATGGAAGAAAAGTGGGAGTGCGTGCATCTTGGTCGAAGGAGGCTGTCACATCAGTGAAAATGATGTGATAGGCCTATTTATAGTGTCAGAGAAGAAGGTTAAGGCGGTGTGGCACGGATCGGATAGCACTTTGATCGAATGGTCATCCGATCGGATGGTCATCCGATCGGATTGCCATTCGGTCAATCCCATCCTTTCCGTGTTCCTGTCTTTGTTTCGTTTTGCGAGTTAGATTAAGCGTTGCGTAATATTGTGTAATAGCATCACATAATTAGATTACATCATCTACACAGAGTTTCCAAGTTTCATAGATTCCGCCAGTGACAAGCCTCCAGTCTCTCGTTCAAACAAGTCTCAAGTTTCACGAGTCTCAAGAGTCAAGCACCAAAGTATCAAGTATCAAGAATCATAGCTTCCAAGAATCAAGTACCAAGAATCATAGTTTCCAAGTATCAAGAATCAAGTGTCTAGAGTTAAGCATCAAGAATCAAGTCTCATAGTATTAAGTATCAAGAGTCAAGAGTCAAGTATCAAGAATCTAGCTTAAGTATCAAGAATCATAGTATTAAGAATCATGCCTCATAGAATTTAGATTCAAAGTATCAAAAGCATCAAGAATCACATAGTCTAGGGACTAAAATTGACAATAGCTAAAAGTATAGGGAAGCAGGTGTTACAGTCTCCCCTCCTTTAGGAGATTTCGTCCCCGAAATCTAGGAAGAAGACTGCTCAAAGAGCTGCTGATACTTGGTCTTCATCTCACTTTTAAGTTCCCAAGTGAATTCGGCGCCACGCTTTCCTTCCCATCGAACCTTAACTATGGGAATTTTGCTGCGCCTCAGTCGCTTGACACCTTGATCCATGATTTCGACCAGTTTTTCCACAAAGTGTACAACTTCATTTATTTGCAAGTCTTTAAGGGGAACCTGCAGTTCCTCGTCGGCTAGGCATTTACGTAGGTTAGACACGTGGAACACTGGATGTACGTTGTTTAGTTATTATGGCAGGTCGAGTCTGTACGCCACATTGCTAATCCTTTCGAGTATCATGAAAGGACCCACATAGCGAGGAGCGAGTTTTCCCTTCTTACCAAAACGAACCACTCCCTTCCAGGGAGATACCTTGAGAAGAACTCGATCACCAACATCAAATTCCAGAGGCTTGCGCCTTTTATCAGCATAGCTCTTTTGTCTGCTTCTAGCCTTGATCAAGTTATCACGGATCTGAAGAATCTTATCCGCTGTCTCTTGAATGATTTCAGGGCCAGTAAACTGTTTGTCACCAACCTCATGCCAGCTGAGAGGAGATCGGCACTTACGACCATACAAAGCTTCGAAAGGAGCCATCTGAATACTGGAATGATAGCTGCTGTTGTACGAGAACTCAATCAATGGTAAATGTGCATCCCAGTTACCACCAAATTCGATGACACAAGAACGGAGCATATCCTCTAGGGTTTGAATAGTGCGCTCGGTCTGTCCATCCGTTTGGGGATGAAAGGATGTGCTAAGATTCAAATGAGAACCCATAGGGGATTGAAAGGTTTGCCAAATACGTGAAGTAAAACGTCCATCAAAGCCAGAGATTATGTCGATAGGTATGCCATGACGGCATATAATCTCATCGGTATAGATTCGAGCAAGTTTCTCCACTTTATAATCTTCACAAATGGGAAGAAAGTGGGCTGATTTGGTCAACCGATCGACGATCACCCAGATACTATCGTGACCAGAAGGTGTTCGAGGTGGTTTGGTAATAAAGTCCATAGCGATGCTATCCGATTTCCAAACAGGGATTTCAGGCTGTTCTAAGAGTCCTGAAGGACGTTGATGTTCAGCCTTAACTTTCGTGCAAGTAAGGCATTTGGAAACGTAAGTAGCAATGTCCTTCATACCAGGCCACCAATAAGTCATATGCAAATCGTGGTACATCTTATCGGCACCTGGGTGAATAGAGTAACGGGATTTGTGATCCTCATTCATAATGAGCTCACGGAGATTATCGCGATTGATGTGTGCAAAATGCAACATATAAATTACATCAAATGAGGCATAAACTAACCCTTTTTTAGTACTAATGTTGGAAAAAGTGTGCTTTTGTCTTCCTTTTGTATTTTCAGGGTTAAAAGAGCTTAAATGAACAAAAGAAGCAAAAATGCAGCCAAATCCAGCAATAATACAAGAAAAGGAATAAACGTGGCATGCCCGACCCCTCGACAGCATCTCCCCAAGCAAAAATAAGAGAACAGAAGGATGAACACGCCCCGTGCTCACTGAGCACAGGGGCGTGCCCAAGTGTCTGCAGAAAAGACAAAGCTGTAGAAGCTACCACGGGGGCGTGCCCAGCGGACACGGGGCCGTGGTCAACGCAAAGATTCGCAGAATCTAGGCAAATCTTGATAGTACAGATACGCTTCTGCACATGGGGTCGTGCCCAGCGGACATGGGGGCGTGGTCAACTAATGCAGACAAACTGCATTTAATGAAGAAAGAGAAGATGGGTGGACACGGGGCCGTGCCCAATGGACACGGGGCTGTGTCCGGGCTTCTGTGCAGGCTATAAATAAGGGTGCTTGGCTCACTTGCAAATCATCCCTTGGCAAACCACCTCTCTCACACTTCACCCACCCACCACCACCACCACCATCACAACCCACATCCACCACCATCATCCATCATAGAGTGTGTGAGTAGTCTCGGGATCCAAGATTAATCGTAAGAGTTCTTGACAATCAAAGGCCATGTTTGCCTAAGTCTCTTACATCACTTACTGAAGACAAGTGTCTAGTGTAATACTTTTTTATTTTTAATCTTTTCACACTTTTCGCACTTTTTATTTGGTTATGTATTAATGACTTTAATAACTAGTTTCTTATGTTGAAGGTGAATCTTCCTTATCGTTTGTCCGTGATGTCTTGGCATTATTTTACTGTCTATATAAAATAAAAGATTTTCACCATTCATATCTCCACGGTCTATATGGAGATATGTTGGCTACCTGGTCGGGGGTTAAGAGAACGGTTTGGTAAGAGTCTTGCCTTGTTCAGTGTATAGATCCTGCAAGGACCTGGGTCAACTTTAGTAGGACCTCCTTCAATACCCACTGGTATTGGATGGCGGGGGTCCGAACTCCTTGATCCCCTCATATGTAAACTACTATTAATACTTTAACCCGGCTACTTAGGATTGTATCCCTGCTGACTCAAACTACTTAGCCGAGGGTAACGTCGCCTTCAAAAGAGGGGCCTACCACAATATGCATTAATAAATTAATTAATTATCTTTCAATAATCCAACCCTTTAGGATTGTATCCTTGCTGACTCAAACTACTGGGTTGAGGGTAACGTCACCTTCAAAAGAGGGGCCTACTACAATAACTAAGATAATCTCTTAAAAAGTGCAAAAGTGCGGAAATAATCAAAGGTTACACTAAACACGAGTCGGATCCAAGTGATTCATCTTGTCTATCTGTTTTTATTTTTATTTTTATTTTTCAGCATTTTTAGTTAGTTTTATTTTTCTTGTTTAAAAACCTTTTTTCTAACTTTTGATTTGATTAGACGTTGAGGATAAACCGGTACTAAAAGCTCTTGTGTCCTTGGACGACCTCGGTATCTTACCAACACTATACTACGCTCACGATGGGTGCACTTGCCCATATGTGTGTTTAGTGTTAGTAAATATCGTGTTATATAAATTTAAAACTTGGCTAAAAGTGTTAAAGGGCTTAAAATATACATTAAAAACTATATAACACTCACGTACAACAAGTTTTTGGCGCCATTGCCGGGGACACAAGGATTTTAAGAAAGTTAGGAATCAACGGCCTAATCGTTTTTTCTTATTTTTCTATTTTTTTAGGATTTTTCTTAGATTTTCAGCTTCTACAGAACTCAGCACGGGGCGTGCCCGCTGAACACGCCCCCGTGCCCAATCTTTGGTACTGGCAATCCTGTTTTAAGTCAGACAGTAGCTGAACACGGGGCCGTGCCCACTCAACACCCCCCGTGCCCAAGTTTTAGTTACTGGAAACAGAACCATAAGATCCTAACGGTTGGTAATTTCTGACACAAACATGAGTGATACTGATTTTTTTTACTATCGGCCCTCTTATGGTACGTGGTGTCAAATATGTGGTGGCAATCATAAAGAATTAGAATGTTATTTTCTAAATTATAAGCCCCACTATACAGACCCATTGTTTTCCTGTAGCCTTAAGAGGGACGAAAGTAAAAATAATCCATGTCTCTCCCTCGAATGCTCCCAATCGAATCTTCTAGGAGAAATGCTGCTTGACGAATTATTTCAAATGGAAGATTTAATTCTTAATTGGGTAAAGGAACGTGAGATGGATTTCATTAATTCAGCTCAAGACGATACCCAAGAAGAATTATTGGGATCGCATTCGAATAAAAACAACTTCGTTGCTCCCGATATCACCTTTAGCCCTGGCGAAGACTTGAGCGATAGTCGTCCCTGTATCGATTGTGCCGTGAAGGACTCCCCATCGACTTCGTTCGATGCATACATAGAACTGAGCGATTCGGCATACACCTTCTTTAACGAGAGCCCGGGAAAGGGTTGGACTTGTCCACCTACATATAGCATAGGAATCACCCTCACCGACAACCTCTTGCGTTCTCGTCTAAATCTAGAGCAATTAAGGTATCTCAGGCACTTCGGGGTTGTTCCATCCAGTAAAGAACCACCCGATCCGGATAAATTCCTTGAAAATAGACGAAACTTCATAAACAGCCTCTAGACATGGGGCCGTGTCCAGGTCAGCACGCCCCCGTGTCCACCAAAAGATTCCTGTCTGACTTCGTGTCAGAATACGGACAAATTGTGTCAGGATCTTGCCTAAACACGGGGCCGTGTCCAGCCGACACGGGGCCGTGTGCAGCTTGTTGTCGTTTTCTATAAAGGCAGCAAGATTCCTGCACATTTGGACCACTCCAAAGACAAAGATCTGGTGGATCTTCACACATACCATCCTAGGTATATTCTAAAGAAGGTTCCTGTAACACCCCGTGTTTTCGGAAGTCAAAGTCAAGTCAAGGTCAAAGTCAACGACCGATTTCGCGCAACCTGACTTGTAGTGAAATTCTCTTATGTGTTTATTTTAGCTGTATTATGTGGAGTAAGCGTCAATAATTACAATAATCGACGTATGTTATTCGTTATCTAATCGAGTTACGACTGTGAACTATAGAAAGTAACAATGCGATAAAGTTAACTAAACGATAATCAAGCTATGCTAATCAAATCGACACTGAATCGCAACTCGAATTACGCATTTTGGTTATTGTTATTCGTGTGTGTGTGCCTTATGTGTTACTTGTGCATGTTTATTTATTTTATGTTATGGTAATCAATCGAAACGCAATCGAACTCAATCGAAATCGAACTATGATAATTAGTAGAGAAGAGACAGTGCTAGATATGAATAGTTGGGATTAAAAGTAAATTGACTAGGAAAATCTATCGCATTCGCATCGCTAGCAATCGAAATCGAAACAGCAAAAATCGTCGCGTCGAACACCCGAACCAAGTGCCATCCGGCCGGATTGCCCATCCGACCGGGCTGTCACTTGATCTGGTGCCATATGTCATCCGACCGGACAAGTCACCCGGGCGGGATGCCATCCGACCGACCCACTCTTTCCTCTTTGGGAAACTCTATAAATACCCATGTCACTCTCAAACTTTCTACTTTTGGCAACTCTCTGACCGAATAGCACGCTCTCCTCACCTTTTCTTCGATTTCTCTCGATTCCGGTAAGATCTCGTCCTAAATTTTGTACTTTCTTGATCTACACACACTCCTACACCTTTCTATCTTTTAAATCTTAACTTTTAACCATGAAATCACTAGATTTGAGGTGTTCTAGGATGACGTCATCATGGTGTTCTTATGAACTTCATGTTTTGACTTCAACCCAACGAGAACAACTTAGATCTAATCGATTTCCACACAAATACACAAAGATTTTGCATAGATCTAAACACATTCATGGTGAAAAAGGATTAAAAGATGGTTTCTAACTTTCTTTCAACTCTTTTACACTCAATGCACTCAAAACCGAGAGAATCGGGCTTTGTTCTAGTCTCCTACTCATTCATAGTGTGGTGCTAGTTCAGGATCCGGATTCTACCCACGAGACCACCGATTCCGGGTTAACCAAGAACAACCGTCTCGAACCGGTTAACTGACCGAACTAGGGTGATTCCTGGTCGATTGGGTCACTTGGGTCAAGATGGAGTTCTGTTGGTTAACATGTTGTCAAAACGTCTCGATAAAAGCAACAAACAATCAAAACGGCCAAGTGAAAGACGAACGGAATGACCAGCACGGAGTGCTATCCGACCGGACTACTGTCCGACCGGATAAGCCATCCGAGCGACTAGGTCATCCGAACGGCTTACACCTTGGGTCCCACACTTAACCAACTTTATCTGAAGTTTGAGTATTGAACGAATTGCTATCCGATCGGACTACCTATCCGACCGGATTACTCTTCGTATCATGAGATACTTGGACTTAAAATAATTTTCAACATGTTCAATGCACTAAGGATGCCACCCAACCGGACTGCTGTCCGATCGAGCGACAACCTGCTGTGGATTTGTCCTCACTAAGTAACCTCGCCACTCGAGTCGACCGTCCGACCGGACAACCGTCCAACCGGATGACCATCCGAACGGATTGTCATCCGCACGACTAAGCTGCCCGATCGACCGACCTGAAAGATGGAGATACCTCAATGTTTTCAAAATGTTACAACGAAAACTTCAAAGGACAAGCCATCATACACAACCACATCCTTCTCAAAGGAAGAAACAATCCACTCGAATAGTCATCCGACCGGACAACCTGTCCGACTGGATGACCATCCGAACGGATTGTCATCCACACGACTGGACCATCCGGTCGGATTACCATCCGACCGAGCTGCTGTCCGAGCCACTTACACTTTGCACCGTTTTATGCGTCACTCATCGTTATGTTATCGATCTGTTCAGGCTAACCCTACTCTCTAGCACTCTCTCCAATCCATCATCGCTGTGAGTATACTCGATCCCTTTTTGCTTTACGCACTTTTGGGTGTTACATAGGTTACGAATATTCAAAACACAACAAACACACTACTCAATACTATTTGAACGCTAACCGTTAATGCATGTTATACGTGGCTTATGAATGCTTGTTTGTTATGTTTACACATGGAATGTTGTCTACTTGCCTTAGCAACGATAGTACTATAGTTTGGACTCATCACCTGTTCACAGGGGTTGTTAAGGACAATTACTTGCATGGATTACGGTGGTAATCATGTATTGCGAACTGCCTCTGGCAGTCAACCCGCAGTCATTGGTATCGATGGATCTATGTCGATAACTAACGTGCTTCATTTCACTATGTGTACGTGCTGGTTATGCGTAAACGAAATTTGAACTCTATATGCTATTATCAAACTTGTATGCTCACCTTTACATTATATGTATTGACTTTATTTTAACGTATGTGACAGGTGCTTAGGATGCACATCTGATAGGAAATCGAAGCTAGAATAAGGCTCTAGAGGCCAACAAATAGTTGTCTGTACAAATTTAATCAAGGGTCTCTAGAAGCAGATAAACAATTGCTCTATTTGAAAATCTGAGTTGTCGGAACAGAAATATTTGCCTAGATTTTTTCTGTAATAATTGAATTATCTTTTGAGACATGGTATGGGACATGTTATTTTAAATTGATTGGTAATGATAATTGTTATGGAAACTTCTGGACAATCTATTTCGCTCAGTGCCATGCCCCGATGTTTCCGCCATCGGTTGGGGTGTGACAGATTGGTATCAGAGCCATAACTATAGGGAATTAGGCAAGACTCAACCTAGTCCGGGTCGATGTCTTAGGAACCTAGTCTATAGTTAGGAACCAACCAACCGACTTGTGCATATCCATTAGGGATTTTGTATAAGTTTACTACTATTCCTCGCTATTCTCGCCTATGCTACACTATCACTGTACTCGAATTTTCAACTATAAAGGAGCAACTAAGTCAAGATTTGGTGTGAAAACCGCAAACTCTCGACTAAAGTTGCTTAATCAACCCGCATTTTATCTACAAACGAGGAGAATTATGCCAAATCAGGAGTGAAATCCGTATTTTGATGAATAATCTCCTCTATTTTATAAAAAAACAGGAATGAGGTTGTTAAGCTAGGGGTGAAACCCTAACCTTGACGACTTGTTCCGCTCATTTTACAAAATTCTCACCAAAGTCTCGACGGACTCCAACGACATGAAGTCACGATATGATCAACGGGATGCATGCCCAATGCCCAAGAATCGAGGCAAAGGCACTGCCCTGTAGGTCAAAGGTGCATAACATATCCTTGAGAATAGTCGAATCACTTTGGTTAGTCGAAGTCTAATAGCCGCAGACAATCTATTTCTCGATTTTTATGTATTTCGATTCTGAGCCCGCAACTGCTGACTCTGATGATTCGTCGATTTTATGTGATTATATGTGTGTTTACCTGTTTATGTGTTTAAATTTTAGGGATTTATTCGATTTTGCTTCCACTTCGATCGACACGCACGACTCGCATTGCATTCCTATCTCAAAACGCTGACAAATCGCTAAATTATGGACGACCTTATGCTATAATATACGCTTATACTACCCGGCTCGATATACTAAATGCGATCGCTATATTCGAACACTCACGAACTATGAATGATAGGTTTCTGTATTCTGACTGCCTCTTGTGATTATGTGCTTTTGTGGATTCTGTGCTCAACGTGCCTACGTGCCTATTTGCTTCTATGCTTATGTGAATCTGTGAGTATGTACCTATGTGTCTATGTGATACATGATTATACGTGTTCCTAAGCTTTAGTAAGTAGTAGACGTGTGAGGTGAGATTCGAATACATTGTGTTGAGTCCTGTGACGATGTCTGTTGCAGACAATGTCATCTGGATCCCGTCACCCATCACTTTCTCGTCAAGAAAAGAGAGACAGACGTCTTGCTGTTATCATCGCTAAACAAGTAGCAAAAGCCGTGAGTGATGTCTACGAAAATGTCAGCAAATCATCTGAGGAGTCGAGAACCGAAGCTCCTAAAGCTGCTACCAAAGCTCCCTTTAGTTTCAAACAATTAAAGTCTTGTGGGCCAAAGGAATTCACTGGAGAGGAAGGCCCTACAACGTTGTTCCAATGGTTTGATTCCATTGAGGTCACTCTACGACAGAGCGTTGCCCAGACGATCTCCGCACTCTAAATGCTACCGGCGTCTTCCAGTCCCGCGCACTAGACTGGTGGACGGCCGAGAGAAACAAACGAGGGAACGATGCAGCCTACGGTCTGTCGTGGGACGAACTCAAGGAGGTCATGCTGGAAGAATTCTGCCCTCCTCATGAGCGCTAAAAGCTAGAAGATGAATTCTGGCACATAAAGCAGAAGGAAGGTGAAAATGCTGCTCTCACTGCTCGCTTCAAACAGCTCAGCATCATCTGCCCTGACCATGTCAAGACTTCAGACATGGCAATCAAGAAGTATATCCGAGCCCTGCCTGACTGTGTTGCAGATTTCGTGCAAGCGGCTAAGACTAAGACGATCGAAGAGACTTACCTACTAGCCGCTGAAATCAACGACAAGCGGGTTAAGGCTGGTGTCTGGGATAAAACTCCAAAGCACCTGCATCAAGCTACCACCGTCGCACCAACTGCTGAAACCACCACCGCATCAAGCAACAAGAGGAAGAACAGGAGAAAGAACAGATACAGCAACAAGAACTGTGCGATCACTGCTGCACCGATACAAGTCGTACCAGCCCAACAGCGTCAAGTAGTGGCGCCTGTGGCAAATGCACCGCCTGCTAAGCGTGCATACACTGGGCCACACCCGCTTTGCCCTACTTGTATCTACCACCACCCGACTACCATCGCTTGCCGTTTCTGTGCTCATTGCAATATGTACGGCCATTTCACTACCAACTGTCGTGCTCGACAAGCTCCTGCTCATCAAGCTCTACTCACCGCCCCTCAGGATCAACAAGCTCCTCCGGCACCCGTGGTCAACGCCAGAGCCTGCTTCGCATGTGGCGATCCTAACCACTTCGCCAACATGTGCCCAAACAGGGTTGTGAAGCAAGAGCCCCAACAGCAGCAGCCTCAGCAGCAGTAGCAACACCAGCAACAATAGCAACAAGCAGCACGCGCACGATCTTTCAACATCAATGTGCGCCAAGCCCAAGCCGACAACAACGTGGTCAATGGTACGTTCCTTGTGAATGGTATTTATGCTTCGTGTTTATTTTATACTGGAGCCAATAATTGCTTTGTGTCATTCGAATTCGAGAAGCTCCTTAGTCATAAGTGCTCCCAACTCTCCTCGACGTTTGATGTTGAAGTCGCTACCGGAAGAACCGTCGCCGTTAATTCTGTTCTTCATGATTGTACCCTTTAGCTCAACAATCACATCTTTCCAATCAACCTTATTCCGATGCAACTCGGAAGTTTTGATGTCATAGTAGGCATAGACTTTCTTCGAGAAAACCATGCTGAAGTTGTGTGCTTCGACAAGATGATTCGATTTTCGCTCGCGAATGGTGATATATTGTGTGTCTACGGTGAAACTGCTTCGAAAGGTCTCAAACTCATGTCTTGTGTCCAAGCTAGCAAGTATCTCCGCAAGGAATACAGAGCTTTCTTGGCTAACATTGTAGTAGCGGAGAAGGAAAAGAAAGGAAAGACAGAAGTGAAAGACGTTCCTGTGGTTCGTGAATTTCCTAATGTGTTCCCTGACGACCTTCCCGGCTTACCACCAAGTCGTGATATCGACTTTCGTATCGACCTCATTCCTGGAGCCAACCCTATTGCCAAAGCTCCTTACCGACTCGCACCGTCCGAAATGCGTGAACTCTCAAACCAACTCCAGGAATTACTTGAGAAAGGCTTCATTCGCCCGAGCACCTCTCCTTGGGGCGCGCCAGTCCTTTTCGTCAAAAAGAAGGATGGGTCGTTCAGGATGTGCATCGACTATCGGGAATTGAATAAATTAACTGTCAAGAACCGCTATCCTCTACCCCGCATTGATGATTTATTTGATCAGCTACAAGGTGCTACGTGTTTCTCGAAGATCGATTTACGCTCAGGTTATCACCAACTAAGCATTCAAGAGGAGGATATACCCAAAACCGCGTTTCGCACTGGATACTGCCACTACGAATTCGTTGTTATGCCCTTTGGTTTAACCAACGCACCCGCGGTTTTCATGGATCTGATGAATCGCGTGTGTAAACCATATCTCGACCGTTTCGTCATCGTATTCATCGACGATGTCTTGATCTATTCCAAATCGAAAGCCGAACACGTGCAACATCTGCGTTTGGTACTCGAGCTACTCCAGGGGAATCAACTCTATGCCAAGTTCTCCAAGTGTGAATTTTGGTTGGAGGAGGTTCAGTTTCTGGGTCACATTGTCAATAGTCAGGGTATTCACGTCGATCCAGCGAAGATTGAAGCAATCAAGAGTTGGATTACACCTAAGAACCCGTCTGAAGTTCGTTCCTTTCTCGGACTAGCGGGCTATTATCGACGATTTATCGAAGGATTCTCAAAGATCGTTGTACCGTTTACCGCTCTCACGCATAAAGACAAGCCTTTTGTTTGGGGAACTGAACAAGAGTCTGCCTTTCGAACCCTCAAGCACAAGCTTTGCAATGCTCCTGTACTCACATTGCCCGACGAAAATGACAATTTCATAGTCTATTGTGATGCTTCCAACCTCGGTCTCGGTTGTATCCTTATGCAGCGGGACAAGGTTATAGCTTACGCATCTCGTCAGCTCAAAATCCACGAGAAGAACTACACAACCCATGATCTCGAGCTAGGCGCAGTTGTTTTTGCGTTAAAGATTTAGCGACACTACCTGTATGGTACCAAGTGTATGATCTTCACCGATCATAGGAGCCTACAACATATCTTTAATCAGAAGGAACTTAATATGCGTCAACGCCGATGGGTAGAACTTCTCAACGATTACTACTGTGAGATTCGTTATCACCCAGGCAAAGCAAATGTTGTTGCCAACGCACTCAGTAGACGGAGCTATCTACTCAGCACTCGTAACGTCCAAGCCCAATACGACCTCGAAACTCTCATCCGTGAAGCCCAGCATGCATGTTTTAATGAACGCACTTTGAAGAAGGAGAGAATCTATCACGACAGAGCCCAGCTTGTGAGAAAATCGAATGGGATATTCCACTTTCTGGACCGAATTTGGATCCCCAAACGGACCAATTTGCGACAGGTTCTGATGGACGAAGCCCACAAATCCCAGTATTCTATTCATCCCGGTGCCGACAAAATGTACCAGGACCTTCGCTACAAGTACTGGTGGCCTGGCATGAAAAGGGATATTGCTCTCTACGTTGGAAAATGCCTAACTTGTGCGAGAGTCAAGGCTGAACACCAAAGACCCTCTGGCTTACTCGAACAACCGCCGATCCCTATGTGGAAGTGGGAGAGTATAGCTATGGACTTCATAACAAAGCTTCCGCACACGTCATCAGGTTACGACAGCATTTGGGTTGTTGTCGACCGTCTGACCAAATCAACTCACTTTTTGCCAATACGGGAAGACTACAAGGTAGAACGATTAGCCCGAATCTACATCGACGAGATCATTTGTAATCATGGGATGCCTCGTGACATAATCTCTGATCGTGATGCTCGATTTACCTCGCGACTGTGGGAAACGTTTCAAATGGCTCTCGGTACATCGCTTAATCTAAGTATCGCATTCCACCCTCAAACCGACGGTCAGACTGAAAGAACGATCCGTACTCTTGAAGACATGCTCCGTTCGTGTGTCATAGACTTCGGTGGTAATTGGGATAAATACCTGCCGTTAGTCGAATTCTCGTATAACAACAGTTATCATTCCAGCATTCAAATGGCACCATTCGAGGCCTTATACGGAAGAAAATGTGGATCGCCTATTGTGTGGCACGAGATTGGTCACTCGCAATTAACCGGTCCCGAGCTATTACAAGAAACGACTGACAAAGTCCTCCAAATTCGAGACAACTTGTTGAAAGCTCGGAGTCGACAGAAAAGTTACGCCGATAGACGACGCAAGCCCCTTGAATTTGACATTGGCGACTACGTACTCCTAAAGGTATCACCTTGGAAGGGTGTGGTCAGATTCGGCAAGAAAGGGAAATTAGCGCCTCGATATGTTGGACCTTTTAAGATTCTGGAAAGGATCGGAAAAGTCGCCTACAGACTCGAACTACCAGAGGAACTTAGTAACGTCCACCCGAATTTCCATGTGTCAAACCTCCGAAAGTGCCTGGCTGAGCATGATTTAATTGTACCTCTCGACGACCTTCAAGTAAACGAAACACTCCACTTCGTGGAGAAGCCTGTCGAAATCATGGATCGCCAAACCAAGCAGCTCAGATACGCGCGCATTCCTATTGTGAAAGTTCAATGGGAAGGCAAACGAGGCGCAGAATTCACTTGGGAACTCGAAAGCGACATGAAGGCGAAGTACCCGCAGTTATTTGTTACGGCTTTGGCCTAATTTCGGGACGAAATTTCCTAAACAAGGGGAGGCTGTAACACCCCGTGTTTTCGGAAGTCAAAGTCAAGTCAAGGTCAAAGTCAACGACCGATTTCGCGCAACCTGACTTGTAGTGAAATTCTCTTATGTCTTTATTTTAGCTGTATTATGTGGAGTAAGCGTCAATAATTACAATAATCGACGTATGTTATTCGCTATCTAATCGACTTACGACTGTGAACTATAGAAAGTAACAATGCGATAAAGTTAACTAAACGATAATCAAGCTATGCTAATCAAATCGACACTGAATCGCAACTCGAATTACGCATTTTGGTTATTGTTATACGTGTGTGTGTGCCTTATGTGTTACTTGTGCATGTTTATTTATGTTATATTATGGTAATCAATCGAAACGCAATCGAACTCAATCGAAATCAAACTATGATAATTAGTGGAGAAGAGACAGTGCTAGATATGAATAGTTGGGATTAAAAGTAAATTGACTAGGAAAATCTATCGCATTCGCATCGCTAGCAATCGAAATCGAAATAGCAAAAATCGTCGCGTCGAACACCCGAACCAAGTGTCATCCGGCCGGATTGCCCATCCTACCGGGCTGTCACATGATCTGGTGCCATATGTCATCCGACCGGACAAGTCACCCGGGCGGGATGCCATCCGACCGACCCACTCTTTCCTCTTTGGGAAACTCTATAAATACCCATATCACTCTCAAACTTTCTACTTTTGGCAACTCTCTGACCGAACAGCACGCTCTCCTCACCTTTTCTTCGATTTCTCTCGATTCAGGTAAGATCTCGTCCTAAATTTTGTACTTTCTTGATCTACACACACTCCTACAACTTTCTATCTTTTAAATCTTAACTTTTAACCGTGAAATCACTAGATTTGAGGTGTTCTAGGATGACGTCATCATGGTGTTCTTATGAACTTCATGTTTTGGCTTCAACCCAACGAAAACAACTTAGATCTAATCAATTTCCACACAAATACACAAAGATTTTGCATAGATCTAAACACATTCATGGTGAAAAAGGATTGAAAGATGGTTTCTAACTTTCTTTCAACTCTTTTACACTCAATGCACTCAAAACCGAGAGAATCGGGCTTTGTTCTAGTCTCCTACTCATTCTTAGTGTGGTGCTAGTTCAGGATCCGGATTCTACGCACGAGACCACTGATTCTGGGTTAACCAAGAACAACCGTCTCGAACCGGTTAACTGACTGAACTAGGGTGATTCCTGGTCGATTAGGTCACTTGGGTCAAGATGGAGTTCTGTTGGTTAACATGTTGTCAAAACGTCTCGATAAAAGCAACAAACAATCAAAACGGCCAAGTGAAAGACGAACTAAACGACCAGCACGGAGTGCTATCCGACCGGACTACTGTCCGACCGGATAAGCCATCTGAGCGACTAGGTCATCCGAACGGCTTACACCTTGGGTCCCACACTTAACCAACTTTATCTGAAGTTTGAGTATTGAACGCATTGCTATCCGATCAGACTACCTATCCGACCGGATTACTCTTCGTATCATGAGATACTTGGACTTAAAACAATTTTCAACATGTTCAATGCACTAAGGATGCCACCCGACCGGACTGCTGTCCGATCTAGCGACAACCTGCTGTGGATTTGTCCTCACTAAGTAACCTCGCCACTCGAGTCGACCGTCCGACCGGACAACCGTCCGACCGAATGACCATCCGAACAGATTGTCATCCGCACGACTAAGCTGCCCGATCGACCGACCTGAAAGATGGAGATACCTCAATGTTTTCAAAATGTTACAACGAAAACTTCAAAGGACAAGCCATCATACACAACCACATCCTTCTCAAAGGAAGAAACAATCCACTCGAATAGTCATCCGACCGGACAACCTGTCCGACCGGATGACCATCCGAACGGATTGTCCTCCACACGACTGGACCATCCGGTCGGATTACCATCCGACCGAGCTGCTGTCCGAGCCACTTACACTTTGCACCGTTTTATGCGTCACTCATCGTTATGTTATCGATCTGTTCAGGCTAACCCTACTCTCTAGCACTCTCTCCAATCCATCATCGCTGTGAGTATACTCGATCCCTTTTTGCTTTACGCACTTTTGGGTGTTACATACGTTACGAATATTCAAAACACAACAAACACACTACTCAATACTATTTGAACGCTAACCGTTAATGCATGTTATACGTGGCTTATGAATGCTTGTTTGTTATGTTTACACATGGAATGCTGTCTACTTGCCTTAGCAACGATAGTACTATAGTTTGGACTCATCACCTGTTCACAGGGGTTGTTAAGGACAATTACTTGCATGGATTACGGTGGTAATCATGTATTGCGAACTGCCTCTGGCAGTCAACCCGCAGTCATTGGTATCGATGGATCTATGTCGATAACTAACGTGCTTCATTTCACTATGTGTACGTGCTGGTTATGCGTAAACGAAATTTGAACTCTATATGCTATTATCAAACTTGTATGCTCACCTTTACATTATATGTATTGACTTTATTTTAACGTATGTGACAGGTGCTTAGGATGCACATCTGATAGGAAATCGAAGCTAGAATAAGGCTCTAGAGGCCAACAAATAGTTGTCTGTACAAATTTAATCAAGGGTCTCTAGAAGCAGATAAACAATTGCTCTATTTGAAAATCTGAGTTGTCGGAACAGAAATATTTGCCTAGATTTTTTCTGTAATAATTGAATTATCTTTTGAGACATGGTATGGGACATGTTATTTTAAATTGATTGGTAATGATAATTGTTATGGAAACTTCTGGACAATTTGTTTCGCTCAGTGCCATGCCCCGATGTTTCCGCCATCTGTTGGGGTGTGACAGTTCCCAATAACCATCTTGTCTTTTCCACTTTTATCCATTACCTTCTTCTTCAATTTTTCCTTAATACCTCCATTAGAGCTTGAAATTCTCATGATTCTAAGCTTTATTGTGATGTTTATTAGATTTTTATTCAAGGAATCTTGTTAAAAATAAGTTCTACAACAAGGTTTTAAGTTATCTCTGCGTAAAAATGCTTTAAAAATCATGAAAATAATTTAAAACTCCAAGATTCCTTGTTCCAAAAATATGCAGACACCTGAACACGGGGCCGTGCTCAATGGACATGGGGCCGTGTCCGAGGTACTGTTTCAATAAAATTGAACTCTTTTTGGTCTGTTTTCTCAGAATGGCGAGCAGAACTAGCGGAACATCTTCATCGCACTCCAGAAACAACCGACAAGGGAGAAGGTCATCAACGGTTGAAGATTCTCTTGTAAACTACGTTTACGCTTTAAGAGAGGCCATTGATGAGATGATGGGAGTGGAAGAAGCATTGGTCGACCGTATCAATCATTTGACGGTGGGACTAGAGGGATGTCTTCGAGAGGTCAACCTTTTGCACCAAAGGTTGAACATTCTCGCTTCTCCTTCTTTGGTTCCAATTATCACCCAAAGGGCATGGAATGTGGTACCCGAAGTCATCATACCGGCCGAATGGTACGCCATACATCCGGAGCCCCCTCGTGACATATTACAAGGGGTTCCGGTTGGTGTCACTCCCCCTCCGCAAGATGTTGAGGAAAACGAGCCCGCCTTCTTCCTCCCAAGAGAAATAGAAGAATGGCTGTAATAACATCTAGGGAATACCCCTCGGTCCGAAGTTCTACGAATCTTTTAAATACCGGAAAGCTATTTCCGGAAATTTTGATAATAATAGAACTCCTTAGGATGATTTTATGTACCACTTGACCTATCTATCTTAGGACCTTTAGTTTTATTTTTCTGCTTTAAATTCTCTAGGACCTTTTGTAATATGTTAGTTTTAATGAATGATGGTTTTACAAATTATTTGGTGTCTGGATGATGATGTAATGGATAAAACACACTCGGGATGGTGAAGGATACCAAGGGAAAATTGCACCAACACCCCATGCACAAAAACAGAGCCTCCCGCAGATTTTTCTTCGTTACAGCAAGTTCAACACGGGCTGTGTCCAACCAACACGACCCCGTGCTGAACATTCTGCAGGAAATCGCCCAGTTCAGGTAACTGGACACGGGGCGTGTCCGCTGAACACGCCCCCGTGCCCAGGATTCTGTTTCTTTTTCTGATTTTTGTTACTGGCAACCTGAACACGGGGCCATGCCCGGACACCACGGGCCTGTGTCCAGATGCCCAGTAACATAAAAATTTGTTTTTAAACACACTTTTACACATTCATTCAACCTAAAAACTTATTTTTGGGACACATTGAGGACAATGTGTAATTTAAGTGTGGGGGGATGCTAAAATCTTGAATTTTGCAAGTCCTAACTACAAGCCTTACACAAAACTCTATTGGAACCGCTAAACACCCAAAAAAATTTTCAAAAACAAATTTCATTTTTTTTACTTGTTTTGGTTTAATTTGGGAATTACAAGTTCTGAAAAGGTGATATTTTTACAAACTTACAACCGATAGCGTCGTGATAAAAAGAACCAACATAAGAAAATTATGAAACAACATGACAAATCTAGTTAAAATTTGATTATATATACTTGATCACATAAAAACCCATTCCCACAAAAAGTGAGTTTTGAGCCTTTATTGAGCATACAAATACACATCTTTAAACTAAATGCTCATTTTTCGTTTCTTGTGTGAATAGCCGCTTGGTTCTTACGACTCTAGAACTTGCCACGACAATACATTCCCGGTCCTTACCAACTTAAATCCAAGTAAGTAAATGATGGAGGCATTAGGACTAACCCCTTTTATTTCAACACCATTATTATTTTTTTTTTACCACCTACCCAAAATCCCCCTAGTTAACCCCTTTGTGCCTAAACCTTTTCATTTCTTAACCCAAATCAAACACCCTTTTTACCCACCAAAATCCTTTTTCATTTTAAACCCTTTATTTTAGTAACAAAGCTCGGTTTTCTTGTGACTTAAAAAAAATGAAGTTAGCAAGAAACAAACAAAGCTCATCAAAGAAGGCTTGTTTGAATAAATGTTTCGTTAAAATAAAAAGTTATAAAAATAAAAAGTCACAAAAACAAAATGTTTTACGAAAATCGACGCTTTTTACGCCTTTCGTCCTTTTCTACTAACCAATAACCCAACCACCTACCTTTAACCCAAGCCTAACCCTTACCTCAAAAAGTCCTCTTGATATTTACAAAGGTTTATAGTTAAAAAGGAGGATGATTGATTACTTGGCAAGCTTATGGTAGGAGTAAGTTCCATGCCGCTCTCGAGTGTTTCACAAAAATATATCTTCGGCCGAGTGTTGAGTAATCCCCCGTGAGTTATGTGAACTTGTATATAAATGGAATTTTAATGAGGCATGTTATGCCCTAATAAATAATTTATCTTATGTAATGTTTTAAATAAATCATGACGAATAGGATTGTAAATAAAATAAAAATAAAACCTAATAAAGAATCTTGGAATCCCGACACTCTATGACAAGCCCAAAACCTTCTCTTCTACCCATTCCATTTGGGTGTGTAAGCCACAAAATAAATAGTTTTGCTTGAGGACAAGCAAAGATTCAAGTGTGGGGGTATTTGATGTGTGCAAAATACAACATATAAATTACATCAAATGAGGCATAAAACTAACCATTTTTTAGTACTAATGTTGGAAAAAGTGTGCTTTTTTCTTCCTTTTGTATTTTCAGGGTTAAAATAGCTTAAATGAACAAAAGAAGCAAAAATGCAGCCAAATCTAGCAATAATACAAGAAAAGGAATAAACGTGGCATGCCCGACCCCTCGACAGCATCTCCCCAAGCAAAAACAAGAGAACAGAAGGCTGAACACGCCCCGTGCTCACTGAGCACCGGGGCGTGCCCAAGTGTCTGCAGAAAAGACAAAGTTGTAGAAGCTTCTATCACCGACCATGTGCCCTGCGGACACGGGGCCGTGGTCAACGCAAAGATTCGCAGAATCTAGGCAAATCTTGATAGTACAGATACGCTTCTGCACACGGGGTCGTGCCCAGCGGACACGGGGGCGTGGTCAACTAATGCAGACAAACTGCATTTAATGAAGAAAGAGAAGATGGGTGGATACGGGGTCGTGCCCAATGGACACGGGGCCGTGTCCGGGCTTCTGTGCAGGCTATAAATAGGGGTGTTTGGCTCACTTGCAAATCATCCCTTGGCAAACCACCTCTCTCACACTTCACCTACCCACCACCACCATCACAACCCACATCCACCACCATCATCCATCATAGAGTGTGTGAGTAGTCTCGGGATCCAAGATTGATCGTAAGAGTTCTTGACAGTCAAAGGCCATGTTTGCCTAAGTCTCTTACATGACTTGGTGAAGACAAGTGTCTAGTGTAATACTTTTTATTTTTAATCTTTTTGCACTTTTTATTTGGTTATGTATTAATGACTTTAATAACTAGTTTCTTATGTTGAAGGTGAATCTTCCTTATCGTTTATCCGTGGTGTCTTGGCATTATTTTACTGTTTATATAAAATAAAAGATTTTCACCATTCATTTCTCCACGGTCTATATGGAGATATGTTGGCTACCTGGTCGGGGGTTAAGGGAAGGTTTGGTAAGACTCTTTCCTTGTTCAGTGTATAGATCCTACAAGGACCTGGGTCAACTTTAGTAGGACCTCCTTCAATACCCACTGGTATTGGATGGCGGGGGTCCGAACTCCTTGATCCCCTCATATGTAAACTACTATTAATACTTTAGCCCGGCTACTTAGGATTGTATCCCTGCTGACTCAAACTACTTAGCCGAGGGTAACGTCGCCTTCAAAAGAGGGGCCTACCATAATATGCATTAATAACTTAATTAATTATCTTTCAATAATCCAACCCTTTAGGATTGTATCCTTGCTGACTCAAACTATTGGGTTGAGGGTAACGTCACCTTCAAAAGAGGGGCCTACTACAATAACTAAGATAATCTCTTAAAAAGTGCAAAAGTGCGGAAATAATCAAAGGTTACACTAAACACGAGTCGGATCCAAGTGATTCATCTTGTCTATCTGTTTTTATTTTTATTTTCAGCATTTTTAGTTAGTTTTATTTTTCTTGTTTAAAAACCCTTTTTCTAACTTTTTATTTGATTAGACGTTGAGGATAAACCGGTACTAAAAGCTCTTGTGTCCTTGGACGACCTCGGTATCTTACCAACACTATACTACGCTCACGATGGGTGCACTTGCCCATATGTGTGTTTAGTGTTAGTAAATATCGTGTTTTATAAATTTAAAACTTGGCTAAAAGCGTTAAAGGGCTTAAAATATACATTAAAAACTATATAACACCCACGCACATCAGCGATCCGGTACCCAGATGCGATTGAGGTAGTATTGGAGTCCATTAGGTTTAGTTTCAAGTTGATTAATCTTAGTGCCTTGTATTTCCACTTCTAGACTTCCTTCATTTGCTGACGAATATTGAGCTTCACGAATACACGCATGGAGATTACTAGAGATACGAATAGCATTAACATGAGTTTTACGACTAAGAGCGTCGGCCACTACATTTGCCTTGCAAGGATGATAGCGAATTTCGCAGTCGTAGTCGTTAAGCAGTTCCACCCAACATCTCTGTCGCATGTTCAGTTCCTTTTGGTCAAAGATATGTTGAAGGCTCATGTGGTCAGTGAAAACCAAACACTTAGTACCATACAGGTAGGGTCGCCAGATCTTTAACGCAAACACAACTGCACCAAGCTCCAGATAGTGAGTAGTATAGTTTTTCTCATGTACCTTGAGTTGACGAGAGGCATAAGCAATAACCTTGTCCCACTACATGAGCACACAGCCCAAACCACGGTTCGAGGCATCACAATATACCACGAAGTCGTCATTCCCATCAGGGAGAGTAAGTACAGGAGCGTTACACAAAATGGTCTTAAGATTCTGAAAAGATTCCTCTTGCTCGGGACCCCAAGCAAAAGGTTTCTCTTTTTGAGTTAATGAAGTGAGGGGTACATCGATTTTAGAGAAGTTCGAGATGAATCGACGGTAATAACCCACCAATCCTAGGAAGGAACGAATCTCATATGCAGATTTAGGCGTACTCCAATTCTTCACAGCTTCGATTTTAGACGGGTCAACATGAATACCTTGCTTACTAACGACGTGACCAAGAAATTGCACTTCATTAATCCAAAACTCACACTTAGAAAATTTAGCATACAAACGTTCACCACGTAGGAGTTCAAGCATCAAGCGTAAATGACGAGCATGACAAGCTTTAGATTTCGAGTAAATGAGAATATCATCAATAAAGACTATCACAAAACGATCCAGATAAGGTTTACGAACACGATTCATAAGATCCATGAACACGGCGGGTGCGCTGGTTAGGCCAAAAGGCATGACCACGAACTCGTAGTGCCCATAACGAGTACGAAAAACGGTTTTGGGTACATCATCTTCGAGAATGCGAAGTTGATGATAACCAGAGCAAAGGTCAATTTTCGAGAAACATGATGCGCCTTGTAGTTGGTCTAATTGGTCATCGATACGAGGGAGATGGTAGCGATTCTTAACGGTAAGCTTATTAAGTTCATGGTAGTCGATACACATACAAAACGAACCGTCTTTCTTCTTGACGAATAACACGGGAGCACCCCACGGAGAGGTACTTGGACGAATGAATCCTTTGTCGAGCAATTCCTGTAGCTGGCTGGATAATTCTTGCATCTCGAAAGGTGCAAGTCGGTATGGAGCCTTGGCGACAGGAGTCGCGCCAGGTATGAGATCAATACGAAAATCGACGGATCTAGGAGGAGGAAGACCAGGAAGATCCTCAGGAAAGACATCAGGGAAATCACACACTACTGGGACGTCACTTATGTTCTTCCCCTTGCCCTTTTGTTCCACCACGTGGGCCAAGAAGGCACAGTTTCGTTTACGTAAGCATCTGTTCTCCTGAGTGCATTACATCAACTTCAGTCCTCTAGAAGGTCGGTCTCCATAGACATGCAAAGTATCGCCAAACGGAAGAGGCAAACGAACAAACTTCTCATGACAAGCAATCTCAGCATGATTCTTGCGTAACCAATCCATGCCGATAATGACATCAAAACTACCCAATTGCATGGGTATTAGATCAATAGTAAACACGTGGTCGTTAAGAGTCAAGGAGCAACCACTTAGAATAGAATCGACTTCCCGTTGGCAATCTCCACCGAAAACGACTTAGGTAACTTAGAGCATGCACAGTTTAACAAAGATTCAAATTCTACAGACACAAAGCTTCTGTCGGCACCAGTATCAAACAGTATCGAAGCGTAAAGGTTATTAACGAGAAACGTACCATTAACGACGCCATTGTCGTTACGAGCCTGATTAGCATTAAGATTGAACGCTCGTCCACGAGCGGCTGGCTGTTGGTCCTGGTTCAGCTGAGGACACTGGTTATGAAGGTGAGTAGTATCTCCACATTTGTAGCATGCACGTACTACGTTGACTGGCCTAGGATTCCGTGGGGGAGCTAGGAGAGCTGGTAGGGCTGCCTGGGCTGTGGCTTGCTGAGCAGGGTTAGCTTGACGACAATAGGGTGTCGTGTGACCATAGTAATTACAGTTGGTACACAAACGACATGCAGAGTTAGCAGGATGGTGAAAGTTACAAGTCGTACACTTGGGGTGAGGTCCAGTGTACTGCCTCTTGACTTCAGGAGCAGTAGGGTTTTGAACAGTAGTAGCAGGAGCAGGTTTAGCAGCAGGGTTTGCAGCAGGAACAATAGCATTTCATCCTGAACCCTGAGACTTTCGCCTCTTGTTCTTGCTAGCACTAGGCTGCTGGGTAACTTGATTTGCTATTTTCGAAGGGGCGGAGTTTCCAAACTGTTTATCACGTACGTGATTGTTGTTCAAGCTTGCTGCCAGATGATAAACTGCTTCAATTGTCTCGAGTTGAGCTGCTTCAATCAAATCTCTCATGGCGGGAGGCAACCCATTGATGTACTTGGTTATCATTCGCTTAGGGGTAGAAACCAAGTGAGGAACGATCAAGCTGAGCTGCTTGAAACGAGTAGTATAAGCTAGATTATCATCACCAATCTGCTTCAAGTGCCAGAACTCTTCTTCGAGCTTCAGTTGTTCATGGGGAGGGCAGAATTCAAGCATCATTAATTCTCGCACCTCAGCCCATGGAAGAGCATATGCTTCTTCATTAGAACGGATGTTTCTCTCATTTGACCACCACTCCAGAGCTCTGCCTTGAAACATCCCCGTTGCACTCCTAGTCTTTAGATGCTCTGGGCACTCGCTGTTAATGAAGGTAACCTCAATGCTGTCAAACCATTCCAGCATAGAAGTCACCCCATCACTGCCCGTGAAAGGCTTAGGGTTGCAAGAGATAAAGTGTTTGTAGTTGAACTTTTTAGGCTCCTCTTTCTCTGTCTTAGAGTCAACAGAAGAGGGCGGAGTGTTTGATCCTTGGATCGCAGAGACGATCTTTGGCACGACTCAAGCGATCTGGTTGGCCATGAAGGACATCATCTTTTTCTGAGACATCTCCCTGGATCTCTTGAGAGTGTCAGATAGCTTATGAGAAGACATCTAAAGATCCAACAAGAGGATCGTATAAGTCTAGATTTCAAAGTCTCACAGTGTATAGATTCACACACGATAGATTAAGACTCAAGATTCAACAAGTTTCACGTAGTTTAAAAATTCGAGTTTTAGTTTCACATAGATTTCAATAGTCTCCAATAGATTCACACTGCAAACCCACGACCTTCGCATGGCACGTTGTACGAAGTTTGGCAAATATGTCAGAAACGCTTATATATAGGAAGTACCAGCGGCATATCCACCACGCTTCGGGCACATCACTTCTACCTCGTACTCGGTGTCATGTTACGTGGCGCAATTGCCAAACATAATAACACACTCATCATCATCACCATACACACGTAGATTAACCCAATATATTCACGTAGATTACCCAATAGATTCACATAGATTACCCAATAGATTCACATAGATTCCAATAGATTCACATAGATTAGTGTTAAAAATCTCACCACAATCCACAAACAACGAATCCCACATTGCACGTGCTACGAAAGTTCGGTAACATGACGGAAGCACTTATATATAGGAAGTACCAGCGGCGTATCCACCATGCTTCAATCATGCCACGTCCGTCTCGTCATCGGTGTCATGCCTCGTTAACCATATCATTAGATTTCATCACTATCACAAAATTCTCATATAAATTATCCATGTAGATTCCAACAACTTCAACCCGAGCCTACAAAACTACGAACTTCACTTAGCGCGTGGTACGAAGGTTCAGTAATATGCCAAAAACACTTATATATAGGAAGTACTAGTGGCGTATCCACCATGTTTCGGACATGCCACGTCAGCCTCGTCTTCGGCGCTAGGCTACCTTTCGTATTTTGTTACTCAAAACCACACATTCACACTAGAATACTCTTAGATTACACATAGATTACACAAGTAGTTTCCCATAGCTTAGAATTCAACATTCACGTCACCGGTCTGCAAAAACACTAAGCTTCGCATGGCACTTGGTAGGAAAGTTGGTAACATGTCGGAAACACTTATATATAGGAAGTACCAGCGGTGTATCCACCATGTTTCAGACACGTCACTTCTTTCTCGTATTTCTATGCCATGTTACGTTTAGTGTTTCACACCCATAATATCACATAGATTCATCAGATAGCTTCACATAGTATCATAGTCGATCAAGATTCCCACGTGGATTTTCATGATGAATAAAGCCTCATAAATTTAGTTTGTTCTAAGAGATTACGATTAGAGTTTTAGATTGCGGACGTACGTGTGATTTGTAAAAAGTCTTAAAGCAACGAAGAATCTAGTTTAAAATCATGCATTAAAAAATCGAGATAACATAAAAGGTGGGCTCATAAAACATAGATTGTTCCGGGTAGAGGAACAGTGACTAACCAAAGTGATTCGAACCCCTTTTCGAATTGAGGTAACGTGTCCTGACTTACCTAGACAAATACATCATCGATGTTAGGCCTACGATATTCGTCCTTTTGGTCATTTCACGTTCCTAATTGATTGGCAGTTTCGAGACTTTGGCGAGACATAAAATCGAAGAGTGGGACTAGTTATTAAGGTCTGAGTTTCACCTCTATCTTAACAACGTCGTACCCTAATAGCGTCGGTACTTATCATTAGATAAGTCCTACTAGAATATAATATGGAAATTCTCCCTTCAAGATTCGGATGTCACTCCTGACTTGAGGGCAAATCTCGTGCAAAATACAAACACTGGTTAGCAGTGTTTTTCAAAGTATCCAAGTGTATATTGTGTTAGCCTTAGGAAAGGCATGTAAGATTAGCAGGAAAATGTGCTGCTAGGAAGCAGATACGGTAGAATACATAAGTCTTAAACAATAGATAAGAGTCAAGATTCCTAGAACTATAGACTAGGGCAAGTATTTCTACTTATCCTAATTCCCTATAGTTATGGCTCTGATACCAATCTGTCACACCCCAACCGATGGCGGAAACATCGGGGTGCAGCACTAAGCGTTCAGATTGCTCATGAGATTCCATAACACTAGAATATTCCAATATATATATTAGATTGACTCAAACAATGTCTAACAGAATCCACAACCAAACACAATATCAAATACAATCATCAGAATTGTTCAAAGTTTATAGATTTAACTAAGATGTGTTTCTAGGAAGCATCCAAGCATATTCTTGATTCACTGCATCCTATCAGCCTGCAACATGTATTAAAATAAAGTCGGTACAAAACATACTGGCGAGTATACAAGTTTGAGTATATAGCATAGTAGAATAAAAGTCTCATATCCATCATGTAAACGATAAAAATAGTTTCAGCCATGCTAGTGTTCGCAGTCCAAGTGATAGCCCAAGTGTCCCGATGCTTTGGTGTTTTCCCAAGACTCAAGGAAAACTAGAATCCTCCTAACAATACCCCCGAGAATAATGGGGAGGTGCATCTTCCTATAGCGCTACTATTATTAAGGCGGAACTACACACTCTGGATTAAACGTTCACATAGCATAAAGAATCAAGAATCACAAGTTTCACATTCACATAGGATAGAGTTTAGATTCCAAAAGTATCAAGTTTCAAGTTTCATAGAATACATGTTGCATCCCAAAGTTTTAAACAAAAAGGGATCGAGTATACTCATAGTGATTGCTTAACAGTATAACTGTTATTGGATCAAAGGGAGCTCTTTAGGTTTAGCCTGATTAGATTACAATAGGTAAGTGTTGAGCAGAATAACGAGATTGCGCAAAGTGTCGGATCAGTCATCTGATGGGATGGCCGTTCGATCGGACGGCAGTCCGATCAGATTTCCATTCGATTGAGATGGCTTTTGTGTGTGGGGGGGGGGGGACGGATCGCCATCCGATCGGATGGTCATCTATACGGATGGCCATTCGATCGAATGGTCATTCGATCCAAAGATTACTTCCCAAGAGTTAACCAAGTGTTCAAATTAAGTCACTTCGATCGGATGGTCATCCGATCGGACGACAGTTCGATCGGATTGGCATTCGATCTTGGAGGTTTCCAAAGATTCAAAGTTACAAAAAGATTCTAAGTATCAGGGGTTGTAAGGCACAAGTGTCACCTCGTTCGAATGGCAGTTCGATCGGATTGCCATTCGATTGAAGTGCCCTTATCTTCTTTGCAACGTTGTAACGTTTCTAAGTTTCGAGTTTAACGACGACTGCCCGGTACGTATTAAGACAATGGTAACCACATCAGTATCCAGTCAATCTGATCGGACAGGAATCACCCCAGTCCATTCAGGTGTTTGTTTTTTTACTGTGTTATGTCGGAATCCGTACTCCAGTCATCTTTTCTGGCAATAATCCATTTCCAAACCGACTCCAGACTAATCATCAAGTCTACAGTCCGTTTAGGTCCAGATTCCACCGTTTCAAGTAAAGTTTTAAGAAAAGATAGAAGAAAACATGAGTTTTAGTTGAAAAGTTTAGGTTTAGTAAAGATTTGGTGTAAAAACGCATGAAATTCCTTATATCTGAGCTAGATCTTTACTTGAATAACATCACACAACAGTTTGTACAAACCGTCATGATGACGTCACCCTCAAGAGCTCAAATCTCAGAGATTTCATGGTGGAAAGTGTGATTTCAAAAGAGAATCATGTAGAGATTAGTGTGTAGATCAAAGATGTACAAGAATCTAGTGTAAAACGTATCGAAATCACTGAGAAATGGAAGAAAAGTGGGAGTGCGTGCATCTTGGTTGAAGGAGGCTGTCACATCAGTGAAAATGATGTGACAGGCCTATTTATAGTGTCAGAGAAGAAGGTTAAGGCGGTGTGGCACGGATCAGATGGCACTTCGATCGAATGGTCCTCCGATCGGATGGTCATCCGATCGGATAGTCATTTGATCGGATTGCCATTCGGTCAATCCCATCCTTTCCGCGTTCCCGTCTTTGTTTCGTTTTGCGAGTTAGATTAAGCGTTGCGTAATATTGTGTAATAGCATCACATAATTAGATTACATTATCAACATAGAGTTTCCAAGTTTCATAGATTCCGCCAGTGACAAGCCTCCAGTCTCTCGTTCAACCAAGTCTCAAGTTTCACGAGTCTCAAGAGTCAAGCACCAAAGTATCAAGTATCAAGAATCATAGCTTCCAAGAATCAAGTATCAAGAATCATAGCTTACAAGAATCAAGTATCAAGAATCATAGTTTCCAAGTATCAAGAATCAAGTGTCTAGAGTTAAGCATCAAGAATCAAGTCTTATAGTATTAAGTATCAAGAGTCAAGATTCAAGTATCAAGAATCTAGCTTAAGTATCAAGAATCATGCCTCATAGAATTTAGATTCAAAGTATCAAAAGCATCAAGAATCACATAGTCTAGGGACTAAAATTGACAATAGATAAAGGTATAGGGACGCAGGTGTTACACACCATGCGCCTTTGAATACTTTCCCACCAATTTGAATGGACAATTCATTTTTTTGCTTCCTGTGTCTTTACCATGGTTATTTCTTTTTTTATTTCGAGGTATAGCAGCTCGCTCACAACCAAGTACGATATTAGACATGTCGCCAATACGGTTTCTACTTGATCGTGTGGTAACAATAACGTAACCGGGGGAGCATGCTACGTTTTGCACCCAAGTCACTAGATCATTACGAGATCTAAACACAATTGAAAATTAGTTAATGTCAGATAAAAAATATTTTTAGTTACTCATATAAAAAATTACTAAATATTTTTAGTTATTCATATAAATAATTACTAAACATCATAACTCATGTGTTTTGTAAGGATCTAGAACTCTAGGGTGTTGAATTTAAGACATCATTAATTAAAGGTACTTTGGAAATTTGAAAACTCATATAGAAGTAAAGAGAAATCAATACTATATTACGAAACTAGGTCAGAACTCTCTGTATTATACGGGTTAATAAATGTAATCTTATATATTAAATAATAAAATAATTTATCTTTAAAAATCTTGTTATTACACGGATTGAATAAATTATTTATATATACTAAATAATAAACAAATTATATCTTTAAGAACGCAGTGTATTATACGTGTAGACAGGGCCGACCCGATGGGTGTCCTGTCCCTTTATAATTCCCAATACTTAAACACTTTTATCAAAACTCCAAACTTTAACAATTTTCCAAAACAAGCACACTCATTCGAATGGCCATCCGTTCGAATGGTCATTCGCTCGGATGACCATCCGATCAGATGGGTTATACTCATTCGACATTTAGCACATTCGACACTCTGTTTACACGTTGTTCAACGCTTACGCTACTGTTCTATGCTCAGACTAACTCCAATGCTCTCCCTTCAATCCAACCAAGTTGTGTTAATTGTTAAACACCTACTGTGAGTATACTTGACCCCCTTTTAAAACGCTTTAAACACACTTTGGGGTGTAACATACGTTCACATCTAAAACGCACTTATCAAAACGCAGCACATACTCTAAACTATTATCACATGCGAATAACTGATGTACATATTTACACGTGATGCTTAATACATATGTGCTAGGACTCTTACTCGCGACGTCCCACCTTTGCTGGTATGATACTATAGTTAGACTCACACTCGACGGGGTCTAGTTAAGAAAATCACGCCCTGTTGGGAACCCCTTCTCAGTCATCGAGTGACTTAGCTGGTAGTATTTATCTTGTAGTGTGTATGTTGTGTATCTCGTTTATGTATGTGGAAATTCGCAGCGTTTTTACCTACTTTATTACTATATCAAACTTGTATACTCGACAATACTTTTTGTATTGACTTTATTTTAACGTATGTTGCAGGTTAATCGCAGACTATCTCGAAAACAAGCTAGGAAGTCTAGAAACTCACAATAAATCTAGGTTGTCGGATTTGTATTGTTTGAGAGAACATGAAATCTCTATAAAAGTTTGCTGATATATTGTTTATTAGGGACACGTAACTAGTATCGGCCCCTGAATCGAATAAAATAGAAACAAAGTAGTCGTCCAGAAGAAACTTACCCGTCACAACATTGGGATCGTTCCTTGCATCACCCTGACCAATCACGAACGCACGTCCCCTGGCACCATTACCATCATTGTTGTCCCTGTTGTTGTTTCCATTGCCCTGATTGTTATTGTTATTGCGATCCTGATTCAGCTGACGGCAGATCCTTTTGAAGTGGCCTTCAGCTCCACACTGAAAACATCCTTTATTGTTACCCTATTGGTGTTGTGGCTGCTGGTTCTGTGGAGCTTGTTGTTGCTGCTGTTGATTTGGGTTCGTAGGATATGGGCTCCTGCAATCCTTTGCTGCGTGTCCAGGTTTGTTGCATCTATGACAGCGACCCTTGCTGCACGGCCCGCTGTGGTGCAAGTTACAACAGTTGCACTTAGGTTGATTTCCCTTATATCCACCCTGACCTTGATTACCGGTAGATTGCTGATTGGGACTCTTGTAGTCATCAGTCCTTCGCTGCTGAGAGTGAGGCTGAACAGAGCTTGAACCCTTGCAAGAATTTCCCTCCCATTTACGTTTGTTGTCACTTGGAGCATCAGAAGTAGTGGTAGCACTAATTTGCTTGGGCAGCGTTTTCTACTCGACTGCCTGATCAGTGAGACGGTGGGACAGTCGTATAATCTGCTGGATCGTAGGAAGATTAGCTGAAGTTACCATGCTCTGGATCTCTGGCACTAGACCCTTGATGTAGAGCTCGATACGCTTGTAAGAAGGATTTGACATGTTGGGACACAATGCAGCCAATTCGTTCGAACGCTTCGTGTAGGCCTCGATTCCTGACCCTACCATTTTGAGGTCGTAGTACTCCACTTCCAACTTATGAATGTCATCACGATGACAATACTCTTCTTTGATCAGCTCCTTAAAATCATTCCAATGGGTGGCATTAGCAGCTGCCAACCCTAGCATCTGCACATGTGCGTCCCACCAAGAAAGAGCACCACCTTCGAGTGTTCCAGTGGCAAACTTCACCCTACTGGCTACAGGGCATTCACACATCTCAAAAACAGACTCGATTTTCTCGAACCAGTGAAGAAGACCTACAGCTCCTTCGGTGCGTTAACTAAGCATACCATGAACAATGCACTATATAAACTAACAAGCAGGCAATACGAACATAAACTATATCACCTATAGTGTTGAGTCTTACACGTGAAGCGAAGCGTTGTTGTGGATCGTTGAGTACTGAACAGGTTATAGTCTGGTTTCTATCAAAAAGCTTTTTCCCTTTTTAAAGCTAAGTTAACTATAACCAATGGCTCTGATACCAATCTGTCACACCCCCAAAATCCACAAGCGGAGTATCACCGTAGGGAGCGTGACTGACCAGGATCAAGCCACCAATCATATTGAACAATATAAATAAATACATAAAATCCAAACCAAACAATACAATTGGTGTCAAAGCAACTTAACAAAGTCTAAGTTATCAGCGGAAGCATTAATTTCAAAACCCAAAATTATAAATTTAAAGTTCATAAGTTTATCATGAACACACAACGGTCCATGTTCCACAACGACTCCTTCCCTATGCAAGCTCCAGCTAAGTACCTAACAACCTGCAAAGCAAGTAGTAACGAATCAACAAAAATGTTGAGCGAGTTCATAGTTGGTTTTCTGTTTTAAAGTTGTTCCAAAAACCATAAGATGTTTCGAAAACCACAAGTTACCCAGTTCCTTGTTTCCCAAACCATATACCGTGGGGGCTACCCCATGTTGTAAACCACTAGACCCATTACCATATCGACTACTGACTAGAGTCATGTTTATGTGCCCTGCGTCAATGTCTATCATCATTAACTAAGTGCCCAAGTACATTAGTCCACTCTCATCCTCTGCGGCACGGTGTGAGGCTTGTCAGACCTAATAGTGCTATTTAACTAATGACCCGTTCGCCAATGGCCTGACGATTAAGTCGATATAAAAAGGAGGGACTTCATGATAGAGTTTTGTCTAGTAAGTTCTATGTTGTCATCCTTCCTAAGGAGGATGGAGGTACGAATTCTAGCCAAGGAGAATACGCAGGTTTCAATGTTGTCATCCTTCCCAAGGAGGATGGAGGTACGTATCCTACCCAAGGAGGACACGCAGGTTTCAATATTATTCCTTAACCCATTCCCAAACCACCGGGAATCCCATGCTTTGTAGAAAGTGTGAACTCACCTTAGATTAGCTCTGCAGATTAAGTTATGGAAAGAAATATATGAGGTGGAATTGGTCAATCACGTCCTAACATGATTACCGTTTAAGGGTTAGTGGGTGTGCTCACGCGGAAACACGAATCCTACACGTATCTAGCACATAGCACATTATATCATACAATACTAAATATTATGCATGCATTTATCACAACATATCTTAACGACAACACAAGTGTCACGAAAGACTTAAAATACTCTTCAATAAAAAAATCAGCAATATAGTGCATTTTCGGCAGTTTTCGGATTGTTATCCGGAATAGTTCGTGTACAACAAAAATCCCAAAATATTACAGAATGTTTTAAACGATCCAAATATTATTGTGTCAAAATCTCGTGATCCAATTCATCACCAATTATTTTATAAAATTCATTTACCGGGCTGCAATCAGATTCATCACTTTCTGACTGCAGTCCACAGAAACTTCATTTAAAATTCATCGTAAGTCCGATTGATAAAATTCCAGTTGGAGGTTTGCACGGACACTTAAAATCATCTACAGTAAAGGTTTCAAGTCTAAACAGTAAACACATACCAAGTTATGACATGAAACGTGAGCTGCATTTTCTGCAGAAAATGATAGCTTAGAGCAGTTTTGCGATTTAATCCGCTAAAAATACCTAGACCTGTATGAAAAAAATATGAAATCACTGTGGTTTGAAAGCTACTTCCGAATAATTGATTTTAGGCTCAGAAAACATAGAGTTTCGATTCGTTATGTCCCAAAAAAGACTGCGGAAGTTGGCGTATTTTTTGCAGAAAATCGTTGAACGAAGCATTACTTGTTTTAAATTGTTTTTCATGTATCCCACGACATATAAACATTAATCACAGCAGGTTATAAGTTATTTATATCAGATTTATCATGTTCAAACCTCAATATCATTAAACGTATCCAACCCTAAACAACCTTCATGTGTCTAAGCATAACTACGCAATAAAACGAATTCATCATAACCGATCAACATGCATATTAACCCACATATATCGACCATCATCACTGAAACATTAAAACTCAGCCTAGATCACAGAAGTTTAACAGCACAAACAACATATAATCACTTACTTAACAACATGAAGCATGAAAACTAGATACCTAGCGATGAGAAGGAAGTGTTAAAACCCTTAAAATCAGATTCTTGGAGCTTGGGAACTGATTTCCGTCAACAGTGGCGAGAGAGAGAGAGAGAGAGAGGGGGGGGGGGGAATTATGATCACACTTAATGTGTTGTTAGGGTTTAGGAGATATGAGGGCATGCACTCCACGTAACCAATAATTTAGGTGGGCCGATAACAAGAAAAATAAAAGAAAGGGGTAAGTGGCTGAGGTTGGGCCGCAAAAATGGATCAGGGAATTGTTATGCCATTTACGTTGTTTTGATGTAGCCATTATTATTATTATATATTTTTTTACATAGAATTAACTAAAATAAATATAAATATACAATTAATCAATTAATATACATGTATAATATTCATGTTATGGTTTGGGCCTCATAAGTTTCGAGCTACACGAGTTATGCTCAGGTTTAAACGCTTCGGGTCAGTTCAACGCGATATGGATAAAATACAATTAGTTCATCAAATAATGAAAGCTTATGATTTGATTTATAGAAGTGAAACAAATGGGTTACCTCAAAGTTACGGGTTGTCACATCATCCCCAAGTTGAAAGAAATTTCGTCCCGAAATTTAGCACGTAGTCACTGAGGAAGCTAGTTATGTTGCGCGGTTTCCTAGGGTATCACATCATCCCCCCGTTGGTTTGGAATTTCGTCCCGAAATTCCGCAGTAGCTTCAGTAACGGACTCACTTTTCTTAAACAATTGGGGATATTTGCGTTTCATTTGGTCTTCTCGTTCCCAGGTGAACTCTGGGCCACGACGGGAGTTCCAACGAACTCGAACAATGGGTATCCTGGTACGTTTGAGAGTCTTGATTTCCCAGTCCATAATCTCCACCGGTTCCTCGACGAAGCGCAATTGGTCGTCGATAATGAGTTCCTTGAAAGGAACTATTAGGGTCTCATCTGACAGACACTTCTTCAGATTCGACACGTGAAATACGTTGTGAACACCACTGAGCTCTTCGGGCAGATTCTGTCTGTTTGCCGATCTTCTCAGTGATTTCGAAGGGTCCGACATAACGTGGATTAAGCTTGCCCCATTAACCAAAGCGAACCACTGTAAGGACCTGCAAAAATGTCCCAAAATGACCCGTAAGTGGAAACCCGGACCCCTAAAACCCTAATCCTTGTTGAAAATCAAGAAAATCAAAATTTAAGGGTCTCTCGCGGGCCGCGTAAGACTTAAGGGAAGCTTACGCGGGCCGCGACAGCTAGGTGATTCGACCGGATAAGCTTTAGGCCACGTGTCGCACACGTGGCGGGCCTACGCGTGACACGCTAGTGCTAATCGTAGCATAGGTGGCCCTCGCGGGCCGCGTAAGATGTTGTGAGGGTTTACGCGGGCCGCGTAAAACCCAAATTTTTTCTATAAATGGGACGATGCATGGCATTGCTTCTGTGTTCGAAAATTTTACTCAAAAACGAAGTATACTGCTCAAATTTGAAATTTTAAGTAGGGAAACGCTGCTACGAGTACAGGGTATTAACTCGATCACTGCTACGATACAACGTCCGATTGATTGAAACCGATCTGATGGATGTTTAAGTGTTGCCCGAATCCGGGCTATACTATGTCATTTGTCGTGAGGGTTTTGATTTCGTGAGTTTATCGTAAATGTTGTATTAAGTTACTGACCTAGTTTCGTGTGCATTATTATTTAATTAGGTTACAAGGCCAAATCAGTAGGCAAGGTTCTGTCCAATTAAACTTGCAATGTGAGTCATTCTCTTTTTATCAAAAGTGTTTTACAATACCTAAATGTTTTCTAGTTATATTTTGCAGTGATTAAGTCTTTGCTAATCTGTAATTACTGGCAGTAAGTGGGGATTTTGTGCACATTACTACTAACGATTTATCACTTTAGGTGGGCGAGCCTAATTAGTGATATGTCCACAGTCATAGATTCGGTCGAGTGACAGCTGAACCAGCTAATTATAAGATAGGGGCAAATATAAAAACCCTTAATGCTGTAAATTGTAACAATGTGTCATTTTATGCAAATTGAATGACTCACCAGTATTTCCCCGCTGATAAAATCTTTTTAAACATGTTTCAGGTGACTTACTATGAATCAGGAAAAAGTGCCGCGTAGCACTACCAGCTTGGATAAAATGGCTCAATAAAATAAATAAACATGTTTTTGTATAAACAGGGAATTTCTCTGTGAAATTTCCTTTATTGTAAAATATGGGGTTGTCCCAAAACGTGAAATAAAATAATTAGGCATTTTCAGTCTTAAAAGATCCTGTTAAATTTTCCGCTGCCAAAATAAACAATACCACGGGTTTCTGTCCCGCGGCTCCTGAAACGGGTAAAACCGGGTCGGGGGTCGTGACAACCACACCTTTCCAAGGTGAGACTTTAAGTAGCACTCGATCCCCAACCTGGAACTCGAGTGGTTTCCTGCGCTTGTCAGCATAGCTTTTCTGACAGTCACGAGCTGCGGCCATTCGTTATCGTATTTGGGCAATCTTTTCTGTTGTGTCAAAGACGAGTTCTGGGCCAGTGATTTGGCTGTCGCCAACTTCTGCCCAGCATAAGGGTGATCGGCATTTCCGTCCATACAAAGCCTCGAACGGAGCAGCCTGGATGCTGGTATGGTAACTGTTGTTATACGAAAACTCCACCAAAGGTAGGTGCCTTTCCTAGCCGTTACCAAAGTCGATTACACATGCTCGAAGAATGTCTTTAAGAGTCTGGATGGTGTGTTCAGTCTGCCCATCTGTCTGTGGGTGATACGCTGTGCTTATGTCTAGACGTGAGCCAAAGGATTTGTGCATCGCCTGCCACAAATCAGATGCAAAACGCGGGTCACGATCAGAAATGATGGAAGTTGGCACCCCGTGCCTTGTGACTACTTCCTTCAGATAGATGTCTGCTAGTGTAGAGAACTTATCCGTTTCCTTGATAGCTAGGAAGTGTGCAGACTTTGTCAGTCGATCCACTATCACCCAAATGGTATTGTTTCCTAGTTGAGATTTAGGTAGACCAGTAACAAAGTCCATGGAAATTTGCTCCCATTTCCATGTTGGGATCTTTGGTTTTTCGAGTAGGCCTGATGGCTTCTAGTATTCAACCTTGACCCTCGCACAGGTCAAGCATTTACTAACATAGGTTGCTATGTTAGCTTTCATGTGGGGCCACCAGTACAGAGTTTTGAGGTCTTGGTACATCTTGTCAGAACCAGGATACACCGAGTAGCGAGACTTGTGTGCTTCGTCCATCACAAGCTCTTGTAGATTTCCAAAGAGTGGAACCCAGACACGTTACATGAAGTAGTAAGTGTCATCTTCCTTGCGTTCGAGTTTCTTTTCCATGCCCTACAGGGACTCTGCTTTGAGGTTCCCTTCCTTCAATGCTTCGACTTGAGCATCACGAATTTGGGCTGGAAGACTGGAGTGAATGGTAAGCTGTAATGAACGTACACGCTTAGGCTTGGTTTCCTTACGACTGAGGGCGTCAGCCACAACATTGGCTTTGCCTGGATGATACTTGATTACGCATTCGTAGTCGTTAAGAAATTCGACCCATCGACGCTGCCGCATGTTCAACTCCTTTTGATCGAAGATATGCTGGAGACTTTTGTGATCGGTGTAAATGGTGCACTTGGTACTGTACAAGTAATGTCTCCATATCTTAAGCGCAAACACCACCGCTCCCAACTCCAAGTCATGAGTAGTGTAGTTCTTTTCGTGAACCTTGAGTTGGCATGATGCGTAAGCAATGACTTTCTCACGTTGCATCAACACACAACCAAGTCCTTGGATTGACGTGTCACAATAAACCACGAAATCGTCTGTGCCTTCAGGTAACGAGAGAATAGGTGTGCTACAAAGCTTCATCTTCAGTTGCTGAAATGCGGATTCCTGAGCATCACCCCACCGATAGGTGACACCCTTTTGAGTTAGAATAGTAAGAGGCTGCGCAATCTTTGAGAAATCCTTGATAAACCTTTTGTAGTAACCCGCCAAACCTAAGAATTGACGGGTTTCAGTTGGAGTTCAAGGTGCAAGCTAGTTCTTGATCGAATCAATCTTGGATGGATCAACGTGAATCCCATCCTCATTAACTACGTGGCCTAGGAAGTAGACTTCACGAAGCCAGAAGTCACATTTCAAAAACTTAGCGTAGAGCTGTTCTGTTCGAAGAAGTTCCAGAATGAGTTGTAGATGACGTTCGTGTTCCTCCTGATTCTTGGAATAGATCAGGATGTCGTCGATGAAAATAATCACAAATTTATCCAACTACGGTTTGCACACTCGGTTCATGAGGTCCATGAAAACCGCGGGTGTGTTTATCAACCCGAAAGGCATAACCAGGAACTCGTAGTGTCCGTAACGAGTCCTGAATGCTGTCTTGGAGATGTCCTCGTCTCAGACTCTCAGCTGATGATAGCCCGATCTCAGATCAATCTTGGAGTAGAAGCTCGACCCTTGCAACTGGTCGAACAGGTCATCGATACGAGGAAGAGGGTAACGATTCTTCACGGTCACCTTGTTGAGTTCGTGGTAGTCTATGCACATTCGAAAGGTACCATCTTTCTTCTTCACAAACAAAACTGGAGCTCCACAGGGCGAAGAGCTAGGACGAATGAAATCCTTGTCCAAAAGCTCTTGTAGTTGCGCGGACAATTCTTCTAGTTCAGATAGAGCTAAGCGATAAGGTGCATGAGCTATTGGTGCTGCTCCAGGAGTTAGCTCGATTCTAAACTCGACCTGACGATGAGGCGGAAGACCAGGTAATTCCTCAGGAAAGTCGCGTACGATCGGAATGTCTTCTATCTTCATCTCTTTCGTTGATGTGTTAGTAACGAGGGCTTGAATAGCAGTGTGGCCCTTTCGCAAACACTTCTGGGCCTTAAGGAAAGAGATGATGCCCACAACAGCACCACTATTATCACCATGAATAACGAGGGGTTCTTCACCAGAACGAGGAATGCGGACAATTTTCTCCTTGCAGAGTATTTTCGCTCGATGTTGGGATAACCAGTCCATCCCAATGACAACATCGAAGCTACCAAGAACGATGGGGATAAGATCGATAGAGAAGGTCTGACCAGCTAGAGCGAGATTACAACCCTTAGCTATGTGTGTGGCCTCAAGATTTTTACCGTTCGCTAGCTCTATAATATGCTTGGAATCCAGAGGGATTGGGGTACGCTTAAGCATCTGACTAACCCTTAGGGACACGTAACTAGTATCGGCCCCTAAATCGAATAAAACAGAAACAAAGTAGTCATCCAGAAGAAACTTACCCGTCACAACATTGGGATCGTTCCTTGCATCACCCTGACCAATCACGAACGCACGTCCCCTGGCACCATTACCATCATTGTTGTCCTTGTTGTTGTTTCCATTGCCCTGATTGTTGTTATTGTTATTGTGATCCTGATTCAGCTGAGGGCAGTTCCTTTTGAAGTGGCCTTCAGCTCCACACTAAAAACATCCTTTATTGTTACCATGTTGTTGTTGCGGCTGCTGGTTCTGTGGAGCTTGTTGCTACTGCTGCTGCTGTTGATTCTGGTTCACAGGATATAGGCTCCTGCAATCCTTTGCTGCGTGTCCAGGTTTGTTGCATCTATGACAGCGACCCTTGCTGCACGGCCCGCTGTGGTGCAAGTTACAACGGTTGCACTTAGGTTGATTTCCCTTATATCCACCCTGACCTTGATTACCAGTAGATTGCTTATTGGGACTCTTGTAGTCATTAGTCCTTCGCTACTGAGACTGAGGCTGAACGGAGCTTGAACCCTTGCTAGAATTTCCCTCCCATTTACGTTTGTTGTCAGTTGGAGCATCAGAAGTAGTGGTAGCACTAATTCGCTTGGGCAACCTTTCCTGCTCGACTGCTTGATCAGTGAGGCGGTGGGACAGTCGTATAATCTGCTGGATCGTAGGAAGATTAGCTGAAGTTACCATGCTCTGGATCTCTGGCACTAGACCCTTGATGTAGAGCTCGATACGCTTGTAAGGAGGATTTGACATGTTGGGACACAATGCAGCCGATTCGTTCGAACGCTTCGTGTAGGCCTCGATTTATGACCCTACCATCTTGAGGTCGTAGTACTCCACTTCCAACTTATGAATGTCATCATGATGACAGTACTCTTCTTTGATCAGCTCCTTAAAATTGTTCTAGGGGTGGCATTAGCAGCTGCCAACCCTAGCATCTGCACCTGTGCGTTCCACCAAGAGAGAGCACCACCTTCGAGTGTTCCAGTGGCAAACTTCACCCTACTGGCTACAGGGCATTCACACATCTCAAAAACAGACTCGATTTTCTTGAACCAGTGAAGAAGACCTACAGGTCCTTCGGTGCCACTGAAAGTACTAGGTCGACAATCCATGAAAGTCTTAAACATACACACTGGAGGCTGAGCATGTTGATCTATCGCGCGAGATAGAAAGAATAAAGTTAAGCACGAGAGTAGGATCACGAGAGTAGGATCTAAACATCCTAGGATAGGTCGAAATAGCAGGCTGTACCTCCTGCTTGAGCTGATGCTAGAGCCTCAGCAACTTGTTCGTTGATTAGAGCCGTCAGTTGGGCCTGAGTCAAGTTGAGATGTCCACTCATGATCTTCACATCGAGAAAAGCACAAGTAAGATCGATGACATAGATGTGTGAAAAGTATGGGATGACAGAAAAGAGTAAGCACACATGGTTTCAGGCAAACAGTTGTTACGTTAACTAAGCATACCATGAACAATGCACTATATAAACTAACAGGCAGGCAATACAAACATAAACTATATCACCTATAGTGTTGAGTCTTGCACGTGGAGTGAAGCATCGTTGTGGATCATTGAGTACTGAACATGTTATAGTTTGGTTTTTATCAAAAAGTTTTTTCCCTTTTTAAAGCCAAGTTCACTATAACCAATGGCTCTGATACCAATCTCTCACACCCCCAAAATCCACAAGCGGAGTATCACCGCAGGGAGCGTGACTGACTAGGATCAAGCCACTAATCATATTGAACAATATAAATAAATACATAAAATCTAAACCAAACAATATAATTGTTGTCAAAACAACTTAACAAAGTCCAAGTTATCAGCGGAAACATTAAGTTCAAAACCCAAAATTATAAATTTAAAGTTCATAAGTTTATCATGAACACACAACGGTCCATGTTCCACAACGACTCCTTCCCTATGCAAGCTCTAGCTAAGTACCTAACAACCTGCAAAGCATGTAGTAACGAATCAACAAAAATGTTGAGCGAGTTCACAGTTGGTTATCTGTTTTAAAGTTGTACCAAAAACCATAAGATGTTTCGAAAACCATAAGTTACCCAGTTCCTTGTTTCCCAAACCATATACCGTGGGGGCTACCCCATGTTGTAAACCACTAGACCCGTTACCATATCGACTACTGACTGGAGTCATGTTTATGTGCCCTGCGCCAATGTCTATCATCATTGACTAAGTACCCAAGTACATTAGTCCACTCCCGTCCTCTGTGGCACGGTGTGAGGCTTGTCAGACCTAATAGCGCTATTTAACTAATGACCCATTCGCCAATGGCCCGATGATTAAGTCGATATAAAAAGGAGGGACTTCATGATAGAGTTTTGTCAAGTAAGTTCTATGTTGTTATCATTCCTAAGGAGGATGGAGGTACGAATTCTTCCCAAGGAGAATACGCAGGTTTCAATGTTGTGATCCTTCTCAAGGAGGATGGAGGTACGTATCCTACCCAAGGAGGACACGCAGGTTTCAATATTATTCTTTAACCCATTCCCAAACCACCGGGAACCCCATGCTTTGTAGAAAGTGTGAACTCACCTTAGATTAGCTCGGCATATTAAGTTATGGAAAGAAATATGTGAAGTGGAACTAGTCAATCACGTCCTAACATGATTACCGTTTAAGGGTTAGTGGGTGTGCTCACGCGGAAATACGAATCCTACACGTATCTAGCACGTAGCACATTATATCATACAATACTAAATATCATGCATGCATTTATCACGACATAGCTTAGCGTTAACACAAGTGTCACGAAAGACTTAAAATACTCTTCAATAAAAAAATTCAGCAATATAGTGCATTTTCGGCAGTTTTCGGATTGTTATCCGGAATAGTTCGTGTACAACAAAATTCCCAAAATATTACAAATTGTTTTAAACGATCCAAATATTATTGTGTCAAAATCTCGTGATCCAATTCATCACCAATTATTTTATAAAATTCATTTACCGGGCTGCAATCAGATTCATCACTTTCTGACTGCAGTCCACAGAAACTTCATTTAAAATTCATCGTAAGTCTGATTGATAAAATTACAGTTGGAGGTTTGCACAGACACTTAAAATCATCTACAGTAAAAGTTTCAAGTCTAAACAGTAAACACATACCAAGTTATGACACGAAACGTGAGCTGCATTTTCTGCAGAAAATGACAGCTTAGAGCAGTTTTGCGATTTAATCCGCTAAAAATACCTAGACCTATCCGAAAAATATGAAATCACTGTGGTTTGAAAGCTACTTCCAAATACTTGATTTTAGACTCAGAAAACATAGAGTTTTGATAAGTTTAAGTCCCAAAAAGACTGCGGAAGTTGGCGTATTTTCTGCAGAAAATCGCTGAACGAAGCATTACTTGTTTTAAATTGTTTTTCATGTATCCCACGACATATAAACATTAATCACAGCAGGTTATAAGTTATTTATATCATATTTATCATGTTCAAACCTCAAGATCGTTAAACGTATCCAACCCTAAACAACCTTCATGTGTCTAAGCATAAATACGCAATAAAACGAATTCATCATAACCGATCTACATGCATACTAACCCACATATATCGACCATCATCACTGAAACATTAAAACTCATCCTAGATCACAGAAGTTTAACAACACAAACAACATATAATCACTTACTTAACAACATGAAGCATGAAAACTAGATACCTAGCGATGAGAAGGAAGTGTTTAAAGCCTTAAAATCAGATTCTTGGAGCTTGGGGAACTGATTTCTGTCAACAGTGGCGAGAGAGAGAGGTAGAGGGAAATTATGATCACACTTAATGTGTTGTTAGGGTTTAGGAGATACGAGGGCATGCACTTCACGTAACCAATAATTTAGGTGGGCCGATAACAAGAAAAATAAAAGAAAGGGGTAAGTGGCTGGGGTTGGGCCGCAAAAATGGATCAGGGAATTGTTATGCCATTTACGTTGTTTTGATGTAGCCATTATTATTATATATTATTTTTTACATAGAATTAACTAATATAAATATACAATTAATCAATTAATATACATGGATAATATTCATGCTATGGTTTGGGTCTCATAAGTTTCGAGCTACATGAGTTATGCTCTGGTTCAAACGGTTCGGGTCAGTTCAACGCGATATGGATAAAATGCAATTAGTTCATCAAATAATGAAAGCTTATGATTTGATTTATAGAAGTGAAACAAACGGGTTACCTCAAAGTTACGGGTTGTCACAATGAAGATGAAGATGATGTTGGCAATGTTGCTGATAATGATGATGATGATCATTATGATTATGCTGAACTCGATCCTGAAATGCAAAACGCCATGCACATCAATGATGAGAACGAGAATGATGAGAATGAGAATGAAGAGAATGAGGATGAAGAGGCTTTGATTCAAAGGACTGTGGCTGAAGATATAGAAAGACAGAACATGATGTTTGAAGTTTCTATATCAGGGAACCATGCTCTGGTCAGAGCACTAACACAATATGAAGACCATGTTACTAACGAAGAACAACAAAACAATGAAACTGAGGAGGTATGTTGTTCGAATAATAAGTTTAATAAAAAAAACACAAAACACCATACTTAATAAAATCCTTTTTTTTATTTAATAGGCAATGGTTGATAAGTTTGATGGGGTATACAAAGAATCGGAAAACTGTTATAATAAAATGAGCACATTGTTAAAACAGTCAAAGATTGAACATCCAAACAACTTCTTGGTACACATTAAATACTCACGATGTCTGACATTGTTGGAGAACATGTAAAATTTTGTTGAAGAAAAAGCCAAGGAAGTGGCACCTGAGATAGAAGAATGTGAAAATGAAGGTGAGGTTGAAAAAGAAGTTGAAGGTGAAACGGAAATGGAAGTAAGAGGTGAAAATGAAGGAGATGGGGAGGAGAAGATGGCTGGAAAACAAAACACCATAGAAGTGGAAACAGTTGATGAAAATGCCAATGAAGTTGAAAAGGAAAGAGAAAGGGAAATGGGAGGAGAATGGGAAGGGGAAGGAGAAGGGGAAGGGGAAGTAGAACAGGAAGGGGAGATGGCTGGAGACCAAAACGCCAAACGCTCAACTACTACACCAATCCCCATAAATGATGATGCTCATCATGAAGATCAAAGGGAGACTGAGGGTGGTGATGAGAATATTATATTCTCAGATGAAGATATAAACGAAAATGATATTGAAAGCTGGGATTGTGATTTTAAGACACCTGAATATCACATTTCCAGATATAATGGGGAAAAATAATTAAAAGGAGTATTACTGAGGTTTTGGAACTGACGGGACAAGAACTAAAACAAATGATTGAACTAAAAGAAGGTTTAGATTGTCCAAAGATGGTGGATCAAATGATTAAAGCTATAAAAAAACCACCTGCACCCCGCTGAAGAGACCCCAAAAATGGTTGTATTTGATACAACACCAAACATCCCCCCCAATAGAAACACAATACAGTCAGGGGTTCATGGCTGAACTAAAAAAAAGTTATCGATACAAAGAATTCGACACCAACTTGGCAAGGGTTTTGAAAAAACGTCCGATTCAAAGCAGACCAGAAAGATAGAACCATAAATGAATATGTACTGGTCTTGGTACCAATAATATGGGCAAGACATTTCTATGTTGTCTGCTTAAATCTAAAACACAGTAGAGTTGATGTATTGGATAACAACGCTAAAGAGGATAAACTCAGCATCGAAGACAAGTATCGTAGATGGGTGGGATGTTGGTAAGTATCTTAAAAACTTTATATGTAGAAACTATGTTGACAAAACGCCATACTAATATATGCAAAAATGTGAAACTGCAGTATTATGCTTTTGCAAACTACTTGCGTATTAAAAAAACACCCAATGGCTAGGATCATGAAGTCGACGCCCGTTGTCGGACAACCGATGGATTGGAGGACAACGTCTAACATGATCGATTGTGGGATTTTTGCAATGAGGCATATGGAAACGCATATGGGGCAGATGGCTGGTTAGGCATGTGGTCTGGCAAAAGAAGATGCCCCAAATCAACTACAACAAAGACAAGTAAATGACCTAAGGATGAAATACATTACAAAAATCCTGTTACATAGCGAAAATGAAAACATAAGAGAAGTGGTCAAATTTGTAAGAAAATTCTTGAATTTTGGAGGAGAAAGAATAAATGAATTATATAAAACAGGACACAAGATAATAGAATAAATGATGGAGCTATATGTAGATAAGCTTAAACGCCATGAATTACTTACATTTTATAATTTTAGTGTTGACTAATGTATTTGCTTTTTAGACTATTGCATCTACTTGTTTTATTATGGGGTTTTCGATAATATTTGTGCCTAGATGTGAGAAATCCATGAAAATGCCATGATGAGTAATCCATAATGAAAACGCCATTAGTTGAATAATAAATAATAAGAACTGATGTTACTGTCTTCATAAAAAATATTAATGAAAATGCCATAATAAAATTAGTATTCATAGTCCTTCGTTAACAATATATATATATATATATATATATATATATCTCATTTTTTCCCCATTGTATATGGTATCATTAACAAAATAAACAGGAGAACAACCAAATAACCATTCTTATCATCCTAAATATAAAAAAATTTCATATAACCAAAGAAAAAGGTATATATTCAAATTATGTGATTTTATATAGTGAGAATAACTATGGGGCTGTTTGTTTACCTCTTAACGAGGCTCTTAATGGTTCAGACCTCTTATTGGTTGAACACTTAATGATTCAGACTGTCTACTTCGTGAGTAGATATCTGAATGGTTCAGACATTTGCCTCTGAATGGTTCAGTATTATACAGAGTTTGAATGGTTAAGTCCTTTAATATGAATTGGTTAGACATTTGCCTCTGAAGGGTTAAACAGTATACTGGCTCTTAATGGTTCAAACCTCTTACTGGTTCAGCACTTAATGGTGTAGACCTCTTACTGGTTCAGCACTTAACCATTCAGAAATTGCTAAACAACCCCTATGTTTGTCTTTCAAAAAAAGAATATCACAGGTCACGTGAGTTTGTGACCCAAGTGGGGGCATTAAGATGGGTTTGAAGGTTTATTTAAAGGGGACTAGTCATGGTTGTGTGGTTAAGTAACCAAAGAAAATAGTTTCGGGCTACTAAAGGTTCACGGCTTCTTTCAGACTTTGCATGTATTTGTTTGGAGGATCCATGGTATAAATAATAAAAGCCCGCCTCTGTGGGAGAGAGGTAGCCATTGAGGGAGAGACCGCTGGCTGATGGCTTCGAGCTATATAAAAAACATGAATTATATAATTCTCATTTATTAAATTGTGTAATTTGAACTCCTGTTAATAGATATTTAGTGATTAAATCGTGTAATTTGAACTCGTGTTATTAAATATTTAGTGATAACGTCTCTAGGCTAAAGTTAGGTTAGATAAATGGTTAAATCACGCAACTATTTTTTTTCTTGATATTTCAGTATAAATTTGTATACAAAATAAAATATTTTTTTCTGATAACGTAAGCTATACAAGTACGGGTCCCGAAACAAATCAAACTGATTTCTTTCGAACAACATCCATACTCAATATTTTTTTTGTATAGTTTTCAATCGACATAAAACACGTGTCCATATTCTTTCGGGATATCACTCCTTCATTATTAGGTATTCTCTTTCGGTTGCTATAACAGTGCGAGTTATTAAATGATCCGAGATTGACCAAACCCTGTCGCGCATCGTTAGAAAATCCCACTAGTTTAAACTAGATTAAATTACAAAAATCGTCCTTTTTGTTGACACCAGATTGCAAACTATGTCTTTTATCTTTAACAAGTACAAAAAAAAAAAAAAAACGTACTCGATGTTTGTAAACCCTTGCACGTTATGTCCTTTAGCCCTAATCCAGTTAATTTTTATTGTTAAATTAGGCAACACAAGGGTATTTTAGTCTTTTTACTCTTTTATTACATATTAATAAACAAAACAAAATATAAACTTAAAATATTAATATAACACACATATATACCCTTCTCTCTCTTGTCTTTCCTCACTCTCTTTACCTATCTTTCCTTTAAATCACATGCAACCACAACTTCCATGGCTCAATCACCGCCACCCTTAGCCAACACCACTCCCACCTCAACCATCAAAAACGCCATCCACCCTCAACCATAAGTAACTCCGGGCACCCGCATATCCGGCCACTCAGTCCCTCTCTCTCGCTGCACTCATGGACTTGTTCTCTCTCTCCTATCTCTCTCTCTCTCTCAAGTCCACCATCGCATACCCACATACCAGTGGTGGTTGAGATAGATCTCATAGTTGTGGCCTTTAGAAAACAGATCGGTGGCGAGGTGCTTGATCGCTGGTGACCGGTCTTTATGTTTTCTTGAACAATCGAGGGGGTTTTATTGATCAGCAAGTGGTGGTTGCCGGTGGGGCTAGGTGGTGATGGGCGATGGATGATTATATATTTTAGCATTTAAGGTAAAATGACCAAAATATCCTCATGTGAGATCCAATTGGTCAGATTTAACCATGAAAATAACTGAGTTAGGGTTAAAGAACATAACGTGCAAGGGTTTGCAAACATCGACTACGTTTTTTTTGTAATTATTGAAAATAGAGGACATAGTTTGCAATCAGGTGTCAACATAAAGGATTTTTTTTTTTTTTTTTTTTTTTTTGTAATTTACTCTTTAAACTAGGAATAAACATTTGGTATATGGTACCGGCACTGAATTTCTCGTACCGAATTATTTCCAGTACCACATTTTTAGCGTTTTCAACATCGCTACTTTCGTTTCGGTACCGGGTTGATACGATACAAGTGTTTTACCTTATTTTTTTACGACCACGAAGTTATAAAAGAAACAAATAAAAAAAAAAAAAAAGAATTTCCTCCAAAAATATCACCCTCCACCAACCAACCCTAATTTCCTCCATCAATTTCTTCCCCATTCAAAAATCAAATCTTATTCTTCATCCTCTCAACTCCACGTTAGATTCCTCTCTCTCTCTCTCAACTTCTCTTCAATTCATCCAATTAACCACAAATATGCTTCCATTTCATTTTTAACCTCCACCTATACATACACCCACCCACAAATATACGTATAATATACATGTACAGGCACCGCGGCAGCTCGGTATCGCGCCCGGAGATGGTGGGAGGAGGAGGCGGTGGCGGAACGGCCTCGTTTGATCGGAAACGAATAAACGATGCGTTGGAGAAAACATCATCTTCAACCGTTAGGGTTTTGAATAAAGAGAAAGAAAAAGAAAAAGAAAAAGAGAAATTGTCTGTGGCTTCTACTTCCACCATCGCCACCACCAAAATCGAGGGCTCAGATGGTTCGTTTGTTTTTTTTTTTAATTTCTTTTCAAAATTTATGTTATTTGTTACAGTTTTATTATGTGCTATATGTATGAGTTTGTAAGGTAGATATATTGTTGTGACCCTTTGGCAAATCCCACTAGAACCGCACCCATACGAGTAATCAACCCTCTTCTACGGACTGTTGACATCACAAACCTCACCCAAACCACCCCCCTAAACCACTTGTGCACCTATGCAGTTGATATCGGTGGAATATCGGTTATCGGCGACGTGTCAAATATCGGTTGCGATATTATCGGCGATATGACCGATATTGATTGTGTTTTGGATGCCTTGGTTGATGTGGACTAGGATGAAGATTTCATCGGTTATGATTAGATCATGTTTCAAGTATTGACGCTTTTGAGTTTTGACTTTTAATATTACTATTAATATTATATATGTTTACGTTTTATATATGTGTGTATCCCATCGCGGTAACCTGTATCTCAAATATCGACCCTTGACCGATATTTGATTTTGGACAGCTATAATCAGGGGCGGTTCTTTTAAGGCCTATGGCAGGGCCACGGCCCGGGCAAGTTTTTCGGCCGTAGTGCTAATTTTCCGCATTTTGATCGGATTTTTTATATATACTATGTTTGGCCCGGGCTTGCCCGGGCTTTTTTTAGTGCCTGTGTCTTTCGGCCCTAGCACGTTCAACGGGCAAGATCCGCCACTGGCTATAATTGCATAGCCACCTGTGCACCTACCAAACATGCCACTAGCAACAACACCTAAGTCTTGTTATTGAACAAGGAACCGCAGGCAAACAGAAGACGTGATTGGTGACCACCGTAGCGCTTGGTTGAGACTGCACCATATGCTATTGGATGAGTTGAATGGCGACCCTCGTGGTGCTTCTTACTGTTCTAGAGGACAGGGGCGCTTTCAAGGGCACTGGATTGATACGTGTCCCATTATTTGGTCACGTTAACGTTGCAATTTTGTTATTAACCAACTTCCTTGTTCCCATGTTTTCCTTATTTCGCTTGCATGTTTATTTTCAAATTGCACGTTTACTTTCATTAAGGAGTTTTAGCATTCCATCATGTAGTTAAGAAAGTTTGAAGGATAACAAAAGCAGTGAAGAAAGTTGTTGCAAAGTCTCGTACTTGTTTTTTCCTTGGGAGTGTTTGCCTACTTAAAAAGGCTACTATCTCAGGAGGGGAGATTGACCATCTCGAATCGGTCTCTAACAATGGCTGTAGATGAGAGGAGAACTCCACAGTTAAGCATACTCGGGTGGGAGTAGTACCATGATGGGTGACCAGTGACCTTCGAAGTCCCCACTCGAGCAACCAAAAATGAAGCCGTGAACTCTTGATGGGCAAAGCGGACAATATTGGTGGTATGAGAGGCCAAATGTTACATAGTATTCTCTGTGTAACTGTTGTACGCTATTGATATTTTTCGCCTCTATTCCTGTTTACATGTGGCAATTAGTTAACAGAAATTTGATTGATTTCTTGATATCAGGCCAAACCATAGTTGTTAATAGCGCTCATAGCGGGCGCTATAGCGAATAGTGTAGCAAAGCGCTCATGTGTCGCTATTTGATTTTGGTGCCTCCATAGCGGGATTTTAGGTTTTTTTTTCTTTTCTGTTTTATTATGCATAGCGGGATTTTATAGGTATAAAATAGCAGGATCTTAGGCTTTTTGTTAAATATACATATAAAACAGTGTATAAAACAACGTATATGGATATAATATTCATAGAAAATATTTCTATTTTTTTCCTAGTGTGGTGCTAAACATAAAATAGCGCTCGTTGTTTTCTTGCTATCGCTACATAGCGTATAGGTAGCTTGTCACTTTTGTCCGCTATTCGCTATTAACAACTATGGGCCAAACAATTTCCATACCAAAAGTCCTACACACATACCAATAATTTGTATGATGAAGCATAACTATGTCTTGTTGTGAAATCATCGTAGTTGAAGGCGTGCTAGGCCCACTCAAGGTGGAGCGAGTGAGCGTGTTGCCTAGACGCAACATGCCAATTTTAGTTGTTGTAGGCTGGTTCCAGGCATTTTAGATGTGCTAGGCCAGTTTTAGCTGTTTCAGAGTTCAGACTTGTTAATATCGGTGATGATAGGAATCGGAGTCAGAAACGGGTAGGATATTTAAAAATTCTAAAGAAACGGATAGGCTACGGGTCACTCGAGATACAGATACACCACTCGATCAACCCGTAGGGCGCTCTAATACGAATTTAGGATACATAAATCACCACCTAAACTTGTGATTAGATTCCAAAGAACACCACACAAAGAGCCGATTTGTGCTAGCAATGGATAAATCTGGTTGCTCACGAAAAGAGAGAAAACACAGAAACAATTTTTAATCATAAACTAACTGCCTTTTTGTTGCTTGTTCGACCAATACATAAAGAGAAAAGAAAACTGCTACTAAAAACATGGAAACTACCTTTGACCACTTACCACTACTACATGACCTGAAATAAAATAATAAAACAAGAAAAAAAATGCAAATAAAACGTGGGATAACTGGGGCATGGTTGGTTACGCATGCATGCATGGATGATATTCGGATCACGGGTCGGGGCAACTCAGTTCGATCAAATGGGTCGGCCCAGTCGATGTTGTTTGCCTATCATCCTCCCCTTCTTGTGAAAAGTTTGTCCTCAAACTTGGAGCATGAATATCTGGTGGCGGCTCGGGAGGTATTTCCGATGGGTATCCAATTATAGCTTGAAACGAGACTGTGGCTTACGTTGATTCTTTAAAGTGTTCATGACTTCAATTGAACTCCAATTTTGCATTGATTCTTCTGCACCAAATTTAATGATCTGTTCTAGTGGATATGTGAAAACACCATGTGATGACCCAGTAGAGGTTGGCATAGTTTCTAGAACAACAAATGAATCATCCCATGCAGACGTTTCCTTTGGGTTGCTAGCTGGTGTAGGACTTAGTTCTAGAGTCCTTCTACAACTGAACGCAGGTCTCTTGTTTTCATAACCATGAAACAAATCATCCAAATCATCAGGGCCGACATGATTTTTAACTGGCCTTCTCCTTTACTAAAATTCTCAATCACACGTTCTCCTTGTTTGGAAATTCCGCCAAGAGCCTTTAGTACAAACAAGTACTCTTCCTCATCTGGCTCAATTCCGTCTTCATCATATCGAGGTTCCTCATCACGTTCGGCAGAAATGATCTCTTTGGAGGCTTTGAACTCGTAAAACTCAGATTTTATGAGAAAAATATAGAACATTTTTTTTTTGGTTTTCTGAAACTTTGAACTGGTAGGATATGGGATTATGGGAATGGATCAAAATAGAGAGTTTTGAAGGAAAGTGAGTCGAAATAGATCGCTTCGGCTCTGATACCAAATGATAGGAATCGGAGTCAGAAACGGGTAGGATATTTAAAAATTCTAAAGAAACGGATAGGCTACGGGTCACTCGAGATACAGATACACCACTCGATCAACCCGTAGGGCACTCTAATACGAATTTAGGATACAGAAATCACCACCTAAACTTGTGATTAGATTCCAAAGAACACCACACAAAGAGCCAATTTGTGCTAGCAATGGATAAATCTGGTTGCTCACGAAAAGAGAGAAAACACAGAAACAATTTTTAATCATAAACTAACTGCCTTTTTGTTGCTTGTTCGACCAATACATAAAGAGAAGAAAACTGCTACTAAAAACATGGAAACTACCTTTGACCACTTACCACTACTACATGACCTGAAATAAAATAATAAAACAAGAAAAAAAATGCAAATAAAACGTGGGATAACTGGGGCATGGTTGGTTACGCATGCATGCATGGATGATATTCGGATCACGGGTCGGGGCAACTCAGTTCGATCAAATGGGTCGGCCCAGTCGATGTTGTTTGCCTATCAGGTGATATATCGGTTATCGGTCCCCATGTAAAATATCCGTGTCAAATATTGATCAGAATATCAGTATTGATATTATCGGCGGTATTTTCCGATATATCACCGAATTCCCGATTTCAGTATCTTCTTAGTTCTATCATTCGTCCTTCTTGTTGCTGCTATTAGTGTTTTAAGTCTTAATTGTTAGTGTTTTAAGTCTTAATCAATTCCTACTTGATACAATTGTTAGTGTTTTGCTAGTTGCAAAAGGTTATTATGTTAATGGTAGGAGAGTATACTGAATTGTTAGTGTTAAGTTGCTATATATATAAATTTTGCATGATATTTAAATTACCGATCTCCCACCGTGATAACCGATATCTCAAATATCGGCCCTTGACCGATATCCGATATTTACTGCATTAGGCGAGAAGTATGACATGTGGTTTTTGTTGCAGAGGAATCCGAAACAGACAGCGAGGAGGAATCTGACGTTAGCGGTTCTGACGAGGACGATACTTCTTGGATTTCATGGTTTTGCAACTTACGAGGAAACGAATTCTTTTGTGAAGTCGACGACGAGTACATTCAAGACGATTTCAATCTATGTGGGTTAAGCAGTCAAGTTCCTTACTTTGATTACGCACTTGATCTTATTCTAGACCATAGTTGTCAAAGGCGCGAAGCGCACTCTAGGCGCATAGGCACCGATTAGGGCCTAGGCGATAGGCGCAAAAAAAGCGTGGGCCCGAGAAAAAAAAAGCGCACTTATAATATAAGCCTTTAACTCATCTTTAACTTCTTGAGAGCACTTAGAACAATCTTTCACGTTTCTATTACCCATAGTTGTCGATAGCGAATAGCGACAAATAGTATATTACATCAAAATACCCTTGTATATATGTTATTTTACATGTATATTTAACAAAAACTAATAGTTAGTAGCAAAGGACTTATATGTTGGGTGTGTGAATGAAAGTCTCAAAAGGTGGTAAATACTTTGTCCCACATCGGTGTGGGGACAAAGTGAGTGGTTGTTTATAAGGTAAAGTCTTTACTACTCCATTGTAGCTTTATGACATGTTTTACCACAAGTCCTACCCGCGCGCAGGGGGGGTGCAAAAAATGAGTTTCTAAATTGAACTCGTGCATGCCCGCACGTCCTGCGGACACGAATGCAGCTCCGAAACCCCAGGCACGCGTCGGCCAGTTTTTGCATTCTTGTTTTTTTGTGTTAAGCCCAGACGAGGGAGACTAAAAAAATAAAAATAATTTTTTTTTTTTTTTTTAACCTGCGCCTTAAACACCTAGGAACCATAAGCGCATTTGTTGCGAGTCGCCCAGGAAAAACGCCTAGGCGCCAAAAGCGCTCGCTTTTGACAACTATGTTCTAGACGTAGAGTCCTCTCACGGTAAGCTACGCGCACGCGTTACTCATCATCTTTAACACTCCTTATTATGGTCAATAATGGTCTGACTTACGCATATCAACAGCAGATATGTTCACCGAAGAGCAGAACGAACTTGTTGAATCAGCCGCTGAGATGTTATACGGCTTGATACATGTTCGTTATATATTGACTACAAAAGGAATCTCTGCAATGGTATAGTAGTTGTCTGCCTTTTTATTTCTCTTAGAGTAAATTACTATTTCGGTCCCTGGGGATTAGTCTAGTTAGCCCTTGCGACCTAAAAAAAAATCTTTTGACCTATCAAGCCCTAAGGTTGCATTTTGTAACGGTTTTGGTCCCTAACACTAACTCTGTTACTTCTATTGTTAAGTGTAAGAGTATTTTAGTACTTTTACTGTTTTACATCTTAGGTGTTGTTTATAAACATCTTTCTAAGATTGTTCGTTTTTCAAACTACTTTTTAAACTGTTTATAGTTTTTTAGTATATCGTTTATTTAAAGTTTAAACTGTTCATTTGTTAAAGTCGTTCGTTTGTTCAAAATTCGTTCATTTATAAACCTTTTGTTTATTAAAATCTTTCTTTACATAAACAATCTTTGAGGTGTAAAAGGACCAAAATACTCTTTAACACTAAACATAAAAGAGTAACAAAATCAGTGTTAGGGGCCAAAATCTCTACAAAATGCAACCTCAGGGTCTGATATGTCAAAAGATTGACTTTTAGGCCGAAAGCGTTAAACTGACTAAACCTTAGGGGCCAAAATAATAATTTACTCTTTTGCTTATTTCATTATTCACAAATTCGATGTTATTTTCTTTAAAATTTTGCAGTTGGAGAAATACAAAAACTATGACTTTGGACGGTGTCCAAGAGTTTATTGCGCCGGTCAACCTTGCCTTCCGGTTGGCCAATCAGACATACCGCGTTCAAGTACCGTGAAAATATACTGTCCCAAGTGCGAAGACATCTACTACCCTCGATCCAAATACCAAGGCAGTATCCTCACCTTATATATTACCCTCGATCCATTTCAAAAAGAACTTTGCACTTGCTAAACTTGGAATTTTGTGACACTTTTATGCATTCTGCAAATACATTGGGTGTTTGGATACAAATAGGCTTGTAAACCGACCGAACACGAATGCATGTATGTGTTTGTTCACTGTTCGTGTTCGTTTATGTTTGTTCGTTTAAAACTAAACGAACAATTCATGAACATAAACAAACAAAAACTTAAACAAACATAAACGAACACAAAAGAAAATGATTGACTAAACGTAAACGAAGACAAACGAACATAAAGTAATTTTTTTTATAAAAGTTAGTGGTTAATTACGATAAGTTCTATTGTAAAGCCTATTTTTATTACTAGAAAGCCCAATTAATAATTAGTTATATTTATATAAGTAGTTAGAAAGCCATTTTAATGTTTATATTTATATAAATATAACTACTTGTATATCTATTGAAATTTAAACGAACATAAACAAACGTAAATAAACAAATTTGTTCATGTTCGTTCATTTATTAAATAAACGAACTTCCCGCCGAACAAGTTTACGAACACTCCATGAGCGTTTGGTTCATTTACAGGCCTAGGTACAAAGTGTCAAATCACAAGTGCAATGGTTGTATAATATATCACACTTATATCTTGTGTTCCTTGTTTATATACATACATAATATATAAGTTACTGTAGAACAAGATGAATCAGATCCAGGATTAACTTCAAATTCATGTGACTTTTATAATGATTTTTTTATTCATTTTAGAGTATAATGCCATTTTCGTCCCTGAGGTTTGGCTAGTTTTGTGAATTCCGTAGGGTTTGAAATCTTGCCATTTTCATCCGGCTCGTTAACTCCATCAACTTTTCTCTGTTAAGTTAAGGGTATTTCCGTCTTTTTTGGTAACTTAAAAACCAATTTGGTCTTTTTCAAGGGTATTTGGTCTTTATACATAAAGTGAAAAAGACTGAATTGGCCTTTAAGTTAGCAAAAAAGACGGAAATACTCCTGACTTAACAGTGAAAAATGGTTGTAGTTAACGAGCAGGATGAAAATGGCAAGATTTCAAACCTTTTGGATCAGATGTGAAAAAGCAAACAATCAAACGTTTGGATGAAAGTCGCAAAGCTGGTCAAACCTCGGAGACGAAAATGACATTTTACTCCTCATTTTATAATCTAGCAAGGTCATGAGCTCTATTATTTTCATATAGCTTAATGTGAGTGTGACTAGTATTCTCCTTCACTTGCCATAGATATCGATGGTGCCTATTTCGGAACCACCTTCCCTCACTTGTTCTTGATGACTTACGGCCACCTGAAGCCGCAAAAAGCAACACAAAGCTACGTACCGAGAGTCTTTGGCTACAAGCTCCATAAACCATGATCACGGATCCACCCGCCCGTCTTCCAGTTTTGCTTGAATACCCGTGTCTATTCAATTCTACATCAAGCCAGGTTGGTTAAAACCGTAGATATGTCCGAAAAAGGTGGAAACTTGATGATTTGGCGAATGGTGGATTGTTTCTGGCCTGTCTACTTTTGAGCAAAAAACTTGATATGATGTTAGCATAGTAGTTGCAAGTCAACTTTTTTTTTTTAATTATTATTATTAAATATAATTGGTTTTGAAGTTTACATCGTAATTCACTTGGCTTTGTAGTAGATAGTGTTTTTTTGCCTGACATGAACTTTTTGGAAGTGTTATGTAAAGGGCATGTTCAATGGCAAGCTGGCAACCATGATATTTTTGGATCTAAACTCAGGAACTAGTTCTGTAATTAGCTGTTGTGTTAAGATACTGCAGTATGATTGATGTTTGCTTTGCATAACATGCAAACAAATGAGACAACAGATGACAAACTTTGGTTGACGAAAACTCTAAATAATAAACTTTCATGTTGTTTTCCTGTTCCAGGATCGACGTTTTCCTTGTTTCAGAATTGTTGGTTGCTGCACCAAATCGCCGATTATGCCTAGCTTTTTGTCCAGTTCCAGAACAGTGGTCGGGACTGTTGTGATCGCTTCTTTCTAGGTTTCAGTTCATGTGAAATCATGATAAACATCGATACAAATGAGGTGTTGAGTGCATATTCGTTCCATACTATTGTGATTTTTATTATCAATGGACCCGGTGGTTTAAAGGGTTGAAACCCCTTGTGACCGGGGGTTTTTAAGGAAGCAACGCCCCTAAACAGAGTTCAAGGGGCCGAAACCTCTTGTTAACTCAAAAATGATTAGTTGAGAGTTTTGTTTATGTTTTTTCATGAACGTAAAATGTCACCACATCTTGTGATGTCTTCTTTTTAACTCTTCTTGTAACACGCCAAACATTTTTTTTATCATTCACAAAATTTGACGCGCATAACAAGTTAACAACACAATCAAGTTACATTACGGTCATCATCGCCTCCGCTACGATCAATAGTACGTGTGCAACAAATATTAATAAGCTCAACTTGGTTTCTAAAGCAATGATCATGGCACAACTCCGTACATTGTAATTTGTTTGAAAGTAATAATTGGGATTCTCCTAATATCACTAACATACACATACATTGCGATGTTGTAAAGCGGGTAGGGATATTCTTTGTGATGTTCTAACGTGCACAGAGATTTTGGCAGAAAATGAGGCTCTGGTGAACTTTCTGACGGATTCACTCGATGGGAGGTCTACTCTTCAGCCAACTGATATTCTCTTGTTTGGGTAGGCAGGGGAAAGACACGCTTGTGTGGACCTTACATGAGTGTCACCCTCTTGTCTGGCTTAGGATTAATGGATTTGTTGCTGGCCAGGCAACGTTGAAGGCGAAATCAAGCAAGATCGCTAAACACGAGAAAGCTTGTTGAGAGAATCAACACGTGTTTATCCCATTTGCTTTTGATACCTTTGGTTCCCTAGCCCCTGAGGTCGTGGAATTCCTGAACAGGGTCCAGCGGGCTGTGAATAGTAATTTATCGACCCTTAAGAGTCGCTTCGTCTTTGGTAGGACCAGTTTTGCAATTCAAAAGGGGTTGTGACGTAACTTGTTGCCCGTTTATCTACCATTTATAATTGGAGAGAGAAAGTATTTAATTCTAACCGAAGAGAGAAATGCCATTTCTAACTATTTTTTAATCTATAAAAACAAAAAAAGAATGAATAGTCCAGATTGATTCATTTTGTTCCCAAAAAACCATTAGGTTCGCTCTTGAACTCTACCCTATATATACATGTGTGTGTGTAATGTTACATAAAAGATTACTAATATATAAACAATAATAATAAATGTATATAAATTAGTTAATAAATAATAAACAAGACAAGTATGAGTCAAGCTTGAGTTTAAAAAAATGTTCGCGAGTCGAGCTCAAACTTTTGTAAGTTAAATGATTCGAGTTCAGGTTTAGTCGAGCTTTGGCTCGGCTTGACTCGTTTACACCACTTCACTAAAATCCTCTTCCACTAACATCCTCTGTTTTTTTTTCTCAACATGTTATGTGATTTTAGTACTATATCTTAAAATTGTTCTCTCATTTTTAAAACTAGAATTTTGACCCGTGTCGCGCGCGGCACCGGTAAAGTTGCATTTGTGACTTCGTTACATGCGTAACGATGATGACGTTAACGTGTGGTGCGCACACGTGACATTACACGTTTTTTACTTTGTTACACACATTACGTGTGTAACAATAACGCCATTAGACATAGATAGAAAAAAGTATGTTTCGAACGTTGCAGTATCAAAGGCGTAAAAGTAATTTAGACAATGGTGTAAAGTCGTAAAAGTAATTTAGACACTAACGTGGTTAGGCATAGAAAAAAAAGTGTGATGACATTAACGTGTGGTGTGCATATGTGACATTACATGTTTTTTACTTTGTTACACACATTACGTGTGTGACAATAATGTCATTAGACATAGATAGAAAAATGTATGTTTCGGACGTTGCGGTATAAAGGCGTAAAAGTAATTTAGACAATGGTGTAAAGTCGTAAAAGTAATTTAGACACTAACGTGGTTAGACATAGAAAAAGTGTAATAATGTGTCGCACATTGCGGTGTAAAGTATAAAATAATTTAAACTAAAGGAGGTGTCAAGTTATTAAGTAAAAAATGTTCGAGGGTCAAAGTTGTCAATTACCAAAAGTTAGAAGTAAAGAGGGTCGTACAAGTAATTTAAACAAAAGGAGGACTCAAGTTATTAAGTAGAAAAGGTTGGATGGTTATTTATCAAAAGTTATGATTGAATATGTAACTTACTTAAAGATGAGGGTTAATAGTGTTTCACGTCAAAGGTTTGAGGGTTAATAATGAATGTTGTCAAAAGTTTGAGAGCTAACAGTGAATATTGTCAAAAGTTTTAGGTTAATAGAGAAAGGTTCAGCAACCTTTCTCTTTAAGATATAGTAAGTATAAGCGAAAGCGAGTTTAATAAAGCAACATCATTACAAAACACCATCTATTATTCACATTACTTAACTTTCAGAAATGACAAGTTGAGTAAGTTATACCCACCTATTTAAATGTCATAAAACTTGCTTAATATTACAAAAAAAAAAAAAAAAAAAGTTTATGGTATGTGCATAAGTAATGTTCAATCCATAAACATCATACCGAGGCTCGATATGTTTTTTTCCTTCTCGTTTTGGTGATTTACCTGAGAAACACCACTAGCAATTATAAGTAAATTCATTCATGCACTCATGATTTCTCTCTCTGAGTAAGTTGTTAGATATAGTTTTTGTTTTTGTTTGTATTTTCGCTAAAAATAAACCTATTTTGAAAACTCCAAGTACAAAAGTTTTATGTCGTCTTTAACATGTTGATTTAGGATTCAACCCAACATGAACTATTAAATGAAGTTACATGTAATATGTGCGAAGAATCTTTGTCATTGTCCGAATTTCCAAACCACCCAAATTCCAAACGAATGTGTTGTGGATCTTGTTCATTTTCTTGTCTGGAACTGCAAACCCCTAATATAATTTTTATAATCCTAAATATTTATTTCTCTAATTATATATTTTTGTTCTTGTTTTGCATATGGTTTCTTTCTTCAGGGCTGCTTATTTGGGCTTAACATCATGAACTTGATGGGTTGTTCCCTGGCTTTCTTTGTTCCTGCAATGATCAGTGTTGTCTAGGGTGACTTTCCTTCTGGTTCATCCCTGCGAGCTGGTGCTTATTATTCTCTAACGGGTGGGTCGGCACGTCTTTTATCTTGGGCATCGATCATCAATCAACCGATCATTATTCCTGCATTCATCTTGTCTTTGTCAATTTGTTTCATTTCGACTTGTTTGATTACATCCGACTTATAATCGGTGTCGTTGTTCTTGTAATTCTTCAAATAATAAAATCTTAATATTTTTTAATAGAAAGCTAAGGTAACGGTAATACTAAAACCTTTATATTTTTTTAATTGAATGATGGGATTGGCGTTTCGTGGTCATGATGAATCAAAAAAGATTCATTAAATAAAAGAAATTTCTTAGAGCTTCTATAACTAACGGGTGAAATGAATGAAGAGCTTAGTAAGGTTATCTTAGAGAATGCACTCGCAAATAACCAAATGACAAGTCCTAAAATTCAAGCGCACATTAAACATTGTTATGCTCAAGAGGTACTTAAACAAAATTTTGAAGATCTTGGTGATGATGTTTTTCTTTATTAGTTGATGAATCATGTGACATATTCAAAAGAGAACAAACGGCGGTTGTTATTAATTATGTTGATAAACTTGGGATTGTTAAGGAGCGTTTTATTGGGTTTGTTTATGTCAAGGAAAAAACCGCATTAACACTTAAATCGGCTATTGATGATATATTTGCACGTTATGGGTTTTGAGTTTGAAAAGTATTAGAGGCCAAGGTTATGATGGGGAAAGTAACATGTCGGGTGAGTTTAACGGCTTAAGGAAGTATTTCTAAATGATGTTTTGGATAGATTTCAAAAAACGAAAACTCATAGGGCACGATTTTAAATATGTTTGTAATGACGTTTGACTTTTTTTTTGATGATTATATAAATTTTAGTTTGATGTTCTTTTGTTTTACATAACCTGACTCGATCCGACCCGCTATGAACCGAATTTTTTTATATAGCTAGGGCCCTAAAATCTTTAAAAATATTTTGCGCCCCAGGAAAAAATTCCCGAGTCCTCCACTTCACCTAAAACCACTAAAAAAATGAACACACTTGTTGCCTTGACCGTGTATACACTATTGTATACGAGTGTATAGCCTGAGATGGTTGTGTACGAGTGTATCTACGCATGTAAATGGATTCATGAAGAATCAATTATAGCCAAGGGGTGACTTAGATTTGTTCAACCAGCAGACGTCCTCGAGTAGAAGCTTGAGCAAGTAATCACCAGATGTCCGGCAAAACAGTAACACCGTTAGTCTCGTCACAGGATGGGATTCCTCCATGTGACCACCATCGGGTGTAAGAATAAGTACTCTGTTGGTAAATCAGAGTTTAAACGCAGCAATAAACACACGAGATTTGTGAGAACAACTCACGACTCTTTTAATATTAATCAAACGAAACACTGAACCAAGAATTACAATATTCCTACACCTATATTTATACTAAAACTATCCTTGCTAAACAAGTTAACCCAATTAAAATCAAACTCTAAAACCAATTATCCTAAACCAATACTAACTCAAATACTTAATAAATCAATGAATAAAAATAACTAGATACCTATTTAAATTCAAACTACTAATTATCTCTTAACTATTTAAATAATCTTGCCTATATCAAGATTAATTCTTCATTCACCCCCTTAATCTTGATATGGACACGTTGTTCTTCAAAATAGTGACATATCATATTCTTCAGCCAAGTTTGCTACTTCTTCCTTTGACTCCTTCTTGGGACACTCACTTGCATAATGTCCATACTCATTGCAATTGAAACATCTTATTTTACTTTTGTCCCAGTTTCTGTGACAACTGTCAAAAATCCAGGTATCCGTACAATTAATTAATATTGATTAGTGCTTAACGACTGTGCTAAATTACAACTGATGACTTAAACTGCTTTCTGAATTTCTGCATCATACTTACATGTGCATCACATATTACATAATGTCACCTCAGTATCACATGCAAACTTTATTGACATATATGATGCACAAAGCACAGTTAGCACAGTTAACGGATAAAACAGAAATATGCTGACGTGGTTCAGTACATAGACAGACAGTGTTTTGAGACCCAGTATGAGCCAGAAACCAAGTATTACACTAGTATAGTATGTAGGGAAGTAAGCACCACAAAACTGCTTTTCTAGGTGATAGATAAAGTGCCGGAAAGTGCCCAAAACCCACATAAAGTGCAGAATCCTGCACAAATCAGCAAAAATCAGCATTTTAACATGCTAGTTTCATGCAAAAATATGACTAAATGGTCCTGAATGCTTTCCTAAGTGTCGGGAATTAAAAGTGTCACAAAAGGTAACATAAAGAACACTAAACGGAGTAGTTTGACGCTTTAACGAACCGGTATCTAACCAAACAACTGGACATTGCCCGAAACACCAAAATTACACTGGAAGCATTGTTTAATTATTTCTGAGCTAGTTATGATCCCCGAACATCATAACACCCCTTATAAAATACCTCATAACCTAAACACCTAACTATACTTGGATTTGAATCTTAAACTAACTAGATGGTTTGAAGCTACACCTATACCCCCCCCCCCCCCACTTATCTCACGGCCACCAAGGCCCTTACACACTTGATTTTATTTCAATTATTTAATAGATATGTTTGTACTCTAAGAGGCATATTATCCAAGGGTTTATGAAGTAACATGGTTATAAGATTAACCTTGAAAGTTCTAACCTTCATTCATCAAACAACACCCAACATCTTCATCCTTCTTTCTCTCTCCTTCTTGCTCTCGGCCGAACACCACCCACCATACACCCACCTTCATTCAATATTTCTCATCCATTCAAAGCACATACAAGGGTGTTAGACTTCATACAAGGGAGCTTGGAGCTTGTGGAACTTCAAGGACCTTTATCATTTGCTATTATCCTTCATCTTTGTCACCTTCATCTTCAAGAGTTCATCCCTAGCCATAGAGCTAGTTGTAAGGCCCTTGTAACCCTTTGTTACTTCTAAATTAGTTGGTTAAAAGATTTAGTATGTTGTTAATCACAAGAACACTAAAGAAACATAATCAAGAAGCATGAACATAAGCTTGATATATGATGAAATATGGATAAAACTATGTTGTTTAGTGTATGAAAGATACTTGATTGTTATTTTCTTGAAGATTATGATGTTGATCATCATCAGGAGCTTGCTAGATTGTGATTAAACACATGATCTAGCAAGTGAGAGGATGATTATGTGATGAAACAAGATGATCATCCTCATGTATAAACATGAACTTGAAGAATAAAGTGATTTCTTGAAAAATAATAAACAAAGTGAGTTAGTAATCTTATGGATCTAAGATTTATGAATGGTTTTCCAAAAGAACCAAGTTCAAAATGTGATTTTTAGAAGATCTTGGTTCTTACTTAAACTTACACTATTTTTGGTGATAAAACAAGTGTAGAAACACTAGAGAAACAAGAAGATTTCATAAAGAAGCATTTTTGTAAAATATGTTTACAAGTTGTAAACACCCAAATCTTTCAAGAATGAAGTTTATAAAGAAGTAAATACATTTTGGAGGGTAACTAAGTTTACTAAACACACTACCAAGTTACTACAAGTTTTTATGAAAGATCAAGTCCATGATTGTTATGTAAATAGCATTAATGTGGCACTTGGTAAGTGTAGGTTGATTGTTGATTGTTTGTGATGTTTTAAAAAGAAAATGATATGCTTTGATAGCATGGACACCTCCATTTTTAGGGGAAACTATGGCAAAATTTTCTAAAAATATAAACACTTAGAAAAATATTTTCTAAACAAATATTTACAAATGTGTTTTAACTATGATTTTTAATATAAACTTTGCCATAGATTTTGTTACAAAAATACAAGTATTGGAGGTTGGTTTTTATAAATAAAAATAACTAAATATGTATTTGAAAGATATATATTTAGAAGACACATTGTGTGTGATTATTTGTATACTTTGTGTATTAGTTATATTATTTTAGAATTTAAAGTAATATAACTTAACAAAATACCAAGAATTTACAATCCAAAATAATACCAAAAATCACAAGGAATAAATATATAAGCTACACACTTAATATTGTGAAACCGAACGCAAGAACGTAACTTACAAAATATTCCGAAAAATACCGTTACAAATATATTTTTGGTAAATATTATTTTTGGATAAGAAAGAAATGAAAATATGATTTTAGTAAATATTACCAAAGTATATCATATTTTCGACAAGAAGAAAATATATTGTTTTTGGGAGTAAAAATATATTTTCTTGGAATATTTAGAAGATATATGATTTTTGGGAAAAATATATATTTTCTTGAAATACAATATTTTTGACAAGTAAGTTTAAATATATTTTCTAAAAGTGAGACTTGAAAATATATTTTGGAACTACGAATACAAGAATACGAAAATATATGTATGAAATACCCCCATCCTTGGGAAGGAAATACTAGAGAAGTATTGTTACAAAAATATTGTTTAACAATTATTCCAAAACTTAAATATAATTTAAGTTGAAATATTTATTATTCTAACAAGTAATTATAACTTGGAATAATATTGAAGACTTAAAAGAAACGTAACTCCAAAACATTAATATCAAGCAAAGGCACGACCCGTTCGTCTAATAGACATTAGTACGTTGTAGGTAGTCGTGTTTGCTGACAAGGTTTGAGTTGCGAGTACCGAAGACGCGGTACTGTGAGTTCATGTCCCCTTTTTCTTTAAATTGTTTTGTTTATTAACTTCGGGGGTGAAATACATGTTACAATTGTTTACCAACGTTTTATACATGGTATGGTTAGCTAAGGAGGGTTACTGCTAGATCATGTGAAAGGTGGGTATAACACTTAAGGCCATTAATCCTCGTCGTAGGACCGAGGGACAAGAGTGATATATCTATTTGGGTGTAGCGAGCCCACACCCATGGGGACCAGGGTGGCCCATAGGGTGACTATGTCTTCCAGCCGGAGGCCCGGTACAAATTTGCTAGGTTTGAGTTTTCCTGCACCATTTCACACATATCAATGGCCTTGTAAACCATTGGTGATCTGTTTTCCTTATTGCTACATACCAAGGACATACATACATACAACATATTTTAAAGGTTTATTCATACACGAAACACATGAACTCGCTCAACTTTTGTTGATGTTTTTAAACTACATGTATTTCAGGGAACTAAGTGGATCTGGCAAGTGTTGCATGTTTTCAAGCTGCGTTATAAATAAAAGATGTCATCCAAGTCTTTAGAGTTTAGGAGATGTATCTTACTCCTGGACGAGATACATGGTTCTAAGGTCGGGTTGGTTTAAGTTTTGTTGTCGAGTCTTCGTGAACTCATTAAAACATGTTATGGTTTGTAATTTGAATTCGGTGTCAACGTTTCAGACAATTTATGTTGTGCTATTTTCAAACTTAATTTATGGATGAACATCTAATGGTTTTATCATATAGTGTTGTTATGATTGAATGCTATGGTATTAAGTAAGTCACACCAATAACCACGCTTCCGCAAAAGTCAGGGTGTGACAGCTTGGTATCAGAGCTTCGATCGTAGCGAACTAGGATTCTTTCTCGAGTCTAGACTATGATCATTAGGGCTCTCATGAAAATGTTTTCACAAACATGTTTTCATTGCATACACGAAATGTCCAGATCTAGGAAACAAACATTTTTACAAATAAAAGACACAAAATACATTTCAAAGAATTCGTTTATAATTCAGTCTGAGAGACTGGGGAGTTAGTCTGAGAGACTAGCTGGGTAGTCAGTCTGAGAGACTGGGGAGTTAATCTGAGAGACTAACTGGGTAGTTCAGTTTGAGAAACTGGGAGGTTTAGTCTGAGAGACTAAGTAGTTCAGTCTGAGAGGCTGGGTGGGATAGTCTTGGGAAGACTAGGATGCATACATGCTTGCATTGTTGCTACTTACATGCTTATTTGATGATTGTTGATATATCTGCATATATTATGATTGCTTTGTTACAGACACCATGTCCTCTTCTGATAGTGGAGTATCGGATACCGTAGACCCTATGGCCATAGTTTCGGATGATGAGATCATCCCAGAGGATGAGGTTTTTACACCTGACACTACGAGTAGCGATGATGATGATTTCCAGCCGTTTGCTTTACCAGATTTTGGCGATGATATACCGCTAGCTGATGGTTTTCCTGGCGAGGATCTGCTTCTTGTTCAGATCCCTGCTCCTCTTCCTCTTGCTGCATTTCCTCTCGAGGATCTGCCTCTTGATGCCATGTCTGACGACGACATCGATCTTTTTATTGAGGGTCCCCCTGTAACACCTGTGCCTTCACGGCCATCAAACAAATACCAAAGCAATGAAATATTGTATTTCATACTTGGTATTTGTAAAAATATGTGTATCATTTGCACATATCAATTCTTGTTCAATTTCAAACTCTAAATCACTTTCTGGAAGGTTATACGCGCACCGATGCGTAAATATAACCAGTTTAATGCAACAAACACTCCGGAATAGTGACATTGGCTTAACATACCTTAAATAACCTTTACATAACTTAGAAATAAGTTTTGAAGGCTTTGGTATGGCAAAATCAAGTTAAATCGCTTACAGGGACTAAAGTTGACAAACTGCGAAAGTATGCCAATTTGAACTGTAACAGACATTCCGGAACATGACCATAAGTTAAACACACCTTAAATATCCTTTATATAGCTTAGAAATAGGCTTTGAGGGGTTCGGTGTGCTAAAATAAACTTTTGGGTCATTCAGGGACTAAAAGTGTCAAAAAGTGCACAAGTTTGCATTTTCGCGCATAACTTACGTTCTGAATACATCCGGACACCCAAAAATTTATGTAAGCATGACTACATTATATTTTTGTGTTCGCCATAAGAAAAATCCATTCGTCACGTCATTTGGATCGTTTTTCGCGCTTATGCGCATTCCGTCGTAATTAAGCGAACATCGCGTTCGTACGACCAAACGAACCATCATCCGACATATTTTTGAACATGTTTCAAGTCCACAATGTTTAGGCATCATTTTAGGGCCTTAAAGTTGGCTTTACGGGCCTTAGAAGTGTCGGAAATGGCCTTAAACACGTGCAGGGACCTAAACTGTCATTTTTGAAACATATGTGCAGATCAGAGGGCCCAAGCGGCCCGCATTGTGTTTGCATGAATCTAAAGCGGGCCGCATGGCACCTTCAGACCAGATTCAATGTTTGTTTTTGCAACTTGCAGCTGATTAAACCCCATCCACATGTTTTAAACTTGCCTAATCAGCAAGATAAGATCAAGATTTAGCCACCATAACATTTGGACAAGTGTACGGCCTTGATCGTTTCCCCTTTTCCAAGAAACGATCCTAACGGTTACCCGAAAACTATATATACCCATCCACCCCCATTGCATTTCTCACTAGAATTCTGATTTTGAGAGCTCTAAGTTGAAACCATTGTTTCATACCTGAGTTCTTGAGTCGGGATTAGCATTCGGGGACCCTGGGTTAGTATTCTTTCGTTCTTTTCCTTATTTTTACTGCTTTTCGAGTCAGAAAGTCAAACTTTGTTTGACTTTCAGCGTTGACCAGTAATGGTCAATGCGAAGTTCGTTTGAACTTCGCAACGTGAGTGTAATCACGTTGGTCATAGTCCTTTGGGACTATGCCCACTGATTACCACGTTATCTAGAGTCGTAGGGTAGGCGATCTGATAAATCGCCTATACCTTCGAACTCGACCCATTTGGTCGATCATTAGGATCCGACCAAATACATTAGGTGACCATAGTAGGTAGGGAATAACCTTCCGAGGTTATACCCTATGGTCACATCGTTTAAGTAGTTGTATGATAGGTAGTTTATATGCCTTAGGTAAATTACCAGAATACCCTTTTCATGTATAATTGGTAATTAAGCATATGTAACCTAAACTTTTGCCACATAACTGATTATGTAACATGTTTAGGCATATAACACTTGTCATAGGACTAGTTAGGCGGTCCGAACGCGTTTCACGCGAACGACGCGTTAAAGTAGCATAAGCTACCTAAACGGGTCGTAATGGGTCGTAGACACTTAGGCTAAGTTTCATTTAGTATGTAGGCTTTGTTAAACCATATCATATGAGTTCCTACACTCATTTGGTTTACAAACCCTAATGCTACCCAATCTTCCGATTTAGGTCCGGTTAATTAACATAGTTACCTATATTAGGTGTCGTTTGATTTCCGTGATCTCTAGCATTGTTTGGTTGTTACTCAAGGACTACTGAGCAATCTCAAGTGAGTACATAGACCCCTCTTTTACTGTTTTCCAAACTGTTTTGGGGTGAAACACATGTGCCTACTTGTTACTTTCATGTTTTCCTGTTTTCACATCATATACTGATTATGTTCATTAGTACACTATTAGTACATTGATTTACATGACTTTTCTACTTTGTATGTTAACTTAGCATACTTAGTACATTTCTGTTGCATATGTTTACTCAGCATATGGACACATTGTTTTACATTGCATTTCTGTTGCATATGTTTACTCAGCATATGGACACATTGTTTTACATGGCATTTCTGTTGCATATGTTTACTCAGCATATGGACACATTGTTTTACAGCTCTACCTTGTATGTTTACTCTAGCATACTAGGTACATTATCTTCATAAAACATGCTTACATTTTGGTATGACATTTGGTTTGTTTAAATGAGACAATGTACATTCATTAACACCGATCATGCCGCTCGGTAGTAGGTAGTGGTACCATAGGACTTGACAAATCCCATTCCTGAAATCTCGGGTTTGTTTGGACGTAAGGAATGACCGAATCCGAATACATATTCTCTTGATAACTCACTTTTACATAGTTATCCGTCTGTCTCAAGGCTTGGATGTATGAATTTTCACAATACCGCATAAATGTTCATATTCAGTATAGCATGCATATATCTTACAAAACATAACTTTGATTTAAACCAGTTTTACTTCAATACTTTGTTTTGTACATTTTTACTTATGGTTTAAGTAGTCTAAATTTTTACTTACCATACATATCATTTTGTTTACATATCTCATGATTTACATTGATCATGCATTTACACAAAACATAACGTTGATTTAAACCGAGTTTTACTTCGATACTATGTTCTTGTGCATATGGTTTAGTTGATACCTTTCACTAGCCATACATATCATTTTGGTTATACATTACTTGACTACTTTTGGACTATCAACTTTTGACATGGTTTATACAAGGACTTTTGACTATTGGTTTAAACATAGACATCTTACATTGTTTGGTTTGGTTTGATTATGTGATTAAGTAACGATGCGTGTGTAATATGATACAAGCATGGTGGATACGCCGCTGGTACTTCCTATATATAAATGTTTGTATGGTATTACATATTGTAGCGTTATTTGAATCATTTCAGTTTGATACATATAACATTTTATACAAATAACATACTTTTCACAAGACATTGTTTTACAAAACAACTTATCTTTTACAAACTCATTTAACTTGGTTATTCATTTAACCATACATTATTCACTTATTTATACATATCATCTGAACTCATTGTTTTTCAAATGATTTACAAAACAAAGCAAATAACAAGGTTCATGACTAAACATTTTCTCAAACATAAGTCATGACACCTATTTTCACAAAACCTATGTATCTCACCGGCATTTTTATGCTGACGTACCATATTTTCACATGTGTTTTTCAGGAGCTGTCGCATAAGATGATCAAGATACACATAGGCAGACTTGGGCTTTAGTGACAATAAAAGATGCAAGACTAGTTAATTATGTTGTATTTCCTTGTTTGTTAAGACATTGTAACACTTTTAATCAATAAAACGAAACTTTAATTCCCATGGTTGTGAAACATTAATTCTGTTGCAACACGCCCCGATGTTTCCGCCACGATTTGTATGTTCTACGTGGTCGGGGTGTGACACCCCCTGAGGGTGCCCAGGATGATGGAGCTCCAGTCGATGATGCCGTTGTCACTCCACTTGTCGAGATTCCAGTCGATGATGCCGTTGTCGCTCCACTTGTCTAGATTCTAGTCGATGATGCCGTTGTCGCTCCACTTGTCGAGATTCCAGTCGATTATGCCGTTGTCGCTCCACTTGTCGAGATTCCAGTCGACGATGTTATTGCTGTTCCGCTTATTGAGATTCCTGTCGTTGAGATTTCGTCTGACCATTCTGGTCCTGATTCATTCGAGTCTGTGTCATCTACTACTCTACACGCAGTGGGATTACAGCGTTATCCCACAGATTCTGATTCTGACACAGCTATGTCTGCCGCACCTGTTCCTCCACAGGACTTCGAGTTTGATGATGAGTTTTATCCTGACATTGATCCTGAGCATGAGGTCAACTTCATTCCTGACGATTAGCTTTTTGATATACCCGCTGATCTCGAGCCGATACCCGCTGATCTTGAGTTAGCACCAGCCGACCCTGAGCCTTTGATTGCACCCGAGCCGATACCTGCTCATGATCCCCTGCCTGAGCATGCACCTGTTGACATACCAGTTGTTGCACCACCTTTACCTGACCCTCTACCTGCACCCGCAGACCATGCTCCTTTTGCTGACCATATAGATCCCCGTTATGCATTCACCCACAATGGGTGGATAGAGGACGACGATGACCTGCCTCCTTTCATTGAGCCTATTACTCCCCCACCTGCACCTGCACATGCACCTGTTGATATCGCCCCGTTTCACCCACATGTGTCTGACATACACCGCACTGATTTACCGGTCACGTTCCTACAAGATATCCCTCCACCCCGTCCACAGGAAGGACTGTCTAGCCAGCCATCTGGCCCTGTACCACCTGTGTGAGTAGCTTTTCCCTTCATGCCTCAGTTTTCACATACTGCACCTTTTGCTTCTGCACCATTAGGCGAGCCACTGATTTGGTTTCCGCCCAACACGATGCCTGTTTCTGATCCATATCATCCCTTCCATTACACTGGATACACGAGGGATGATCTGCTTTTGTCCTTACAGCTCCAGCAGGAGATGTTGTGTTGCAGAGTCATGGATCTTTAGAGGATTCCGCGCCCTTCGCCTTGTACTTGTCAGTCACCATTCGCGACTCCACCCGCTCCTCTTTTGCCATACCCAGATTTTGATGTCCGTTTTCTTACTATGGAGCAACAGATCAGCTATCTGTTGCATCGTGTTCATGCCCTCGAGGAGGAGCTAGCGCATGTGCGCAGTTTGTTATTCGTTCCTCCACCTCCTCCTCCTCCACCATCAGCATAGCAGTTTTTGGTTTTATGCAGGTAGCATACTTTTGCTAAGAATGTAGCTATTGAGCTAGCTTGCACAGCCTTTTGAGGACCACATTTTGATGTCATGATCGTTGTAGTTTGATGGATATTTTGGGCAAGGGTGATGTGACCCTGTAGTCCCTTTTGATGTATGGTATATTGTGAAACTTGTAAAACTGTAATTGTGGCATTTGATATATGAAAGCTCAATCGCAACATTCTCATTATATACGTTGTTGAATTACTTGTTTACGTTATGTGTTTACTTATGTTGATAAATGTTATTACGTGTGGATGCCATGTACTTACTATACTTATATGACCTGACCGATGCGATCTTCTTATAGAAGATGCCTCCACGAAGAGAAACATGACTGCCCACAACAGAGGCTGAGTTACAAGAACAGATTTCACGAGCGATAGCACAACACGAGGCCCTGCGCTCTGAACATAGCGGGGGTACCTCTGGAAGCAACCCACCTCATGGTAATGTTTAAGTCTCTAAGGACACATTACGTTACATTTGGATATTCCATGTGCGATCGCTAATGATTACTGTGAATGATGTTACTTGTACAGGTTGTACCTATAAGCAATTTCTAGACTGTAAGCCTCTGAATTTCGATGGCACTGGGGGTGCTGTAGCTTTTGTAAGATGGACGGAGAAGACTGATTCTGTGATAAGAATGAGCAAGTGTGCACCGGAGCACCAGGTCACCTACATCTCTGGATTATTCTTAGACGGAGCGTTATCCTGGTGGAATCTCCAAGTTCAGACCTTGGGAGAAGAGGCTGCTTATGCCATGACATGGGATGAAATGAAGGAACTCATGCGAAAGAAATATTGCTCCAGGGCTGAAATCCAAAAGTTGGAAACTGATTTCTGGAACCTCAAGATGGATGGTTCGAAAATTGTTGAATATGTGCAGAGATTTCATGAATTGTCTCGCGTCGTGCCATACATGGTTGATCCTGAATTCAAGCGCATTAAGCGTTTTATTTAGGGGTTGGCACCTCAGATTATGAGTATGGTGACAACGTCAAAGCCTGCCACAATCACTGAGGCGATTGATCTAAGAGTGTCACTAACTGAAGAAGCAATCAGGTTAAACAAGTTTTCGATTTCTGACCAGAAAAAGAAGGAGACTCACGTTGAGTCATCCGGTGAGAACAAAAGGAAGTTCTCAAACTTTAAGAAGGGTACCAGCAGTGCTAACAAGAAGAAGGATGTGAACTTACCAGCTGAAGCCAAGACTGGGGTTGAAAACAAAGGAAAAGGTTACATGGGCGCTCTGCCCAAATGTGATGTATGCCAGTACCATCATTCCGGCCAGTGCAGATTTAGGAAATGTGAGTCTTGTGGGAAGGTTGGCCATTCGAAGGAGACATGCTGGGCTGGTACTGGTCGTGGTGGTCAGAGAGGTTTTGGTAATGGAAATGGTAACCGCGGTGGAAATGGGTATGGAAACCGCCCTCAAGGAGGAAATGGCGGAAATGGTAATCGTGGTAATTTTGGGAATCAAACTGGTAATGGAAACCAAGGAGCGAATAACAATCAAGGTGGTAATGGGAATGGAAACGGTCAAGGACCTGGTTGCTTTAATTGTGGAGACGTTGGGCACTTCAAGCGAGAATGCTCGAAAATCAACCAAGCTCATGGAAGGGTTTTCAACATTGGTGCGAGGGAAGCTCGCCAAGATCCTAATGTGGTCACTGGTATGTTCCCTATCAACCAACGCTTTGCATCTGTGCTATTTGATACCGGTGCCGATTATAGTTTTGTATCCCTAAAATTTAAGAATATACTTGGGTTAGTAGCTAGTAAGCTAGATGTTCCGTACTCAATAGAACTAGCTAATGGAAAGCTAGTAGAAGCGAATGAAGTCATTAGAGGTTGCGTGATAGAACTCGGGGAGCACGAGTTTACGCTTGATCTTCTGCCAGTCGAGTTGGGAAGCTTTGACGTGATAGTCGGAATGGATTGGTTGTCAAGCAACCGAGCAGAGATCGTATGTCACGAGAAGGTTATTCGCATTCCGATGGAGAATGAAGAAACGGTTGTGGTACATAGAGAGAAGCACGATACGCCCCTAAGGATCATTAGTTGTTTGAAAGCTCGAAAATGTTTGCAGAAAGGATGTGTTGCCTTCTTGGCACACATTGTGGACAAGGAAGCCGCTGAGCCAAAGTTGGAAGATATACCAGTCGTGAGGGAATTTCCTGAAGTCTTCCCCAAAGACTTGCCAGGATTGCCGCCGCAGCGACAAGTCGAATTCCACATTGACTTAGTTCCAGGCGCCGCGCCTATAGCTAAGGCACCTTACCGACTTGCGCCTTCAGAAATGCAAGAGCTGTCAACACAACTTCAGGAACTTTTGGATAAGGGATTTATTAGACCAAGCTTCTCGCCTTGGGGAGCTCCAGTTTTGTTCGTTAAGAAGAAAGATGGTAGTTTCCGCATGTGTATCGACTACCGAGAGCTTAACAAGTTGACCATTAAGAATCGGTATCCTTTGCCGAGGATTGATGACCTGTTCGATCAACTACAAGGTTCAAGTTTTTACTCCAAGATCGATCTTCGATCAGGTTATCACCAGTTGAGAATTCAAGAGGAGAGTATTCCAAAGACGGCCTTTAGGACTCGATATGGGCACTACGAGTTCCTGGTTATGCCGTTTGGGTTGACAAACGCGCCAGCAGTTATCACGGATTTGATGAATAGAGTTTGCAAGCCGTACCTCGATAATTTTGTGATTGTGTTTATCGACGATATTTTGATCTACTCGAAGACGAAGGAAGAGCATGAGCAACATCTAAGAGCTATCTTAGAGCTGCTCAAGAAAGAGAAATTGTACGCGAAATTCTCAAAGTGCGAGTTCTGGTTGCACGAAGTTCAGTTCCTTGGTCACGTGGTTAACAGAGATGGAATTCATGTTGATCCCACAAAGATCAAGGCGATCAAGAATTGGGAGACTCCGAAGACGCCAACCGAGATCCGTCAATTCCTAGGTTTGGCAGGATATTATCGCAGATTTATTGAGGATTTTTCGAAAATCGCTCAACCTTTGACCTCCCTCACTAAAAAAGACAAGAAGTATGAATGGGGAGATAAGCAAGAAGAAGCATTTCAATTGTTGAAAAACAAGCTTTGCGATGCACCCATCTTATCCCTACCCGAAGGCACCGATGACTTCGTGGTATATTGTGACGCCTCGTGTCAGGGATTGGGATGTGTATTAATGCAGAGATAGAAAGTTATAGCATACGCTTCGCGCCAATTGAAGGTTCACGAGAAAAATTACACCACGCATGATTTGGAGTTAGGCGCAGTTGTCACACCCCGACCACGTAGAACATACAAAACGTGGCGGAAATGTCGGGGAGTGTTGTAACAGAATTAATTGTTTCCAATCCATGGCAATTGAAGTTTCGTTTTATTGATTAAAAGTGTTACAATGTCTTATCAAACAAAGAAATACAACATAATTAACTAGTCTTGCATCTTTTATTGTTACTAAAGCCCAAGTCTGCCTATGTGTATCTTGATCATCTTATGCAACAGCTCCTGAAAAACACATGTGAAAATAGGTACGTCAGCATAAAAATGCCTGTGAGATACATAGGTTTTGTGAAAATAGGCTTCATGACTTATGTTTTGTGAAAATGTTTAGTCATGAACCTTGTAATTTGCTTTGTTTTGTAAATCATTTGAAAAAAAAACGATAAGATCAGATGATATGTATAAATAAGAGAATAATGTATGGTTAAATGAATAACCATTGTAAAATGAGTTTGTATAAGATAAGTTGTTTGTAAAACAATGTATTGTAAAAAGTATGTTATTTGTATAAAATGTTATATGTATCAAACTGAAATGATTCAAATAACGCTACAATATGTAATACCATACAAACACTTATATATAGGAAGTACCAGCGGCGTATCCACCATGCTTGTATCATATTACACACGTATCGTTACTTAATCATTTAATCAAACCAAACCACCAAAGTAATGTTTAACAATAGTAGAAATGTTTATGTATGGTCAAATACGGTTCACAGATACAAACGGTTCACAGATACAAACGGTTCACAGATACAAACGGTTCACAGATACAAACGGTTCTCAGATACAAACGGTTCACAGATACAAACGGTTCATAGTTATAAACGGTTCACAGATACAAACGGTTCACAGGTACAAACGGTTCACAGATACAAATGATTACAACGGTTCACATAGTCAAATAGTTATAAACGGTTCAAAATGTAATATAATGTGTTCATATACTGGATGAGCATATGCAACAAAATGTAATGTAAAACAATGTACTAAGTATGCACACAATGGACATACATAGCATAAAATGTAATGAAATCATGTACTATAATGTACTAACGAACATAGCAGGTATATGATGTGAAAACGGGAAAGCATGAATGTAATAAGTAGGCACATGTGTTTCACCCCAAAACAGTTTGGAAAACAGTAAAAGAGGGGTCTATGTACTCACTTGAGATTGCTCAGTAGTCCTTGAGTAACAACCAAACAATGCTAGAGATCGCGGATATTAAACGGCACCTAATATAGGTAACTATGTTAATTAACCGGACCTAGATCGGAAGATTGGGTAGCATTAGGGTTTGTAAACCAAACGAGTGTAGATACTCGTGTCATTTGGTTTAACAAAGCCCACATACTAAATGAAACCTAACATAATTGTTTACGACCCATTACGACCCGTTTAGGTAGCTTATGCTACTTTAACGCGTCGTTCGCGTGAAACGCGTTCGGACCGCCTAACTAGTCCTATGACAAGTGTTATATGCCTAAACATGTTACATAATCAGTTATGTGACAAAAGTTTAGGTTACATATGCTTAATTACCAATTATACATGAAAAGGGTATTCTGGTAATTTACCTAAGGCATATAAACTACCTATCATACAACTACTCAAACGATGTGACCATAGGGTATAACCTCGGAAGGTTATTCCCTACCTACTATGGTCACCTAATGTGTTTGGTCGGATCCTAATGATCGACCAAATGGGTCGGGTTCGAGGTATAAGCGATTTATTAGATCGCTTACCCTACGACCCTAGACAACGTGGTAATCAGTAGGCATAGTCCCAAGGGACTATAACCAACGTGATTACACTCACGTTGCGAAGTTCAAACGAACTTCGCATTGACCATAACTGGTCAATGTAGAAAGTCAAACAAAGTTTGACTTTCAGACTCGAAAGACTCGAAAAGCAATAAAAGAACGAAAGAATACTTACGAAGGGTCCCCGAATGCTAATCCCGATCCAAGAACTCAGGTATGAAACAATGGTTTCAACTTAGAGCTCTCAAATCAGAATTCTTGTAAGAAATGAGGTTGGGGTGATGGGGTATTTATAGTTTTCGGGTAACCGTTAGGATCGTTTCATGGAAAACGTGCTCGAATCCTACCCGTACATGTGTCGGAATGTTATGGTGACTAAATTGGCCACTCACCATAGGGTATCAACATGTGGCAAGGGATTAAGGAGTGGAGAACAGCTGTTAACAGCTGTTAATACGTCGAATCTGGTCCCGAAAGTGAAAAACTGATGTTTCTGCATGTTTTCTGTCCAGAATAGGCAGTCGCGTAGCGCTACTGCCAAGGCATTAGGCAGTCGCGCTACGCTAGCACCCTCCTGTTTCAGAAATCTTTCAAAAGTGGCAGGAATGGTCCCTGCACGTGTTTAAGGCCTTTTTCGATGCGTTTGAACCCCGTTAACCTCATTTCAAGGCTCTAAAATGAAGTTAAAGTATAGGGAACTCAAAACATGCTCAAAAATATGCCGGAGGTTGGTTCGTTTGGCCGTACGGACGCGATGTTTGCTTAATTACGACGGAATGCGCAAAAGCGCGAAAAACGATCCAAATGACGTGACGAATGGATTTTTCTTATGCCAAACACTAAAATAAAATATTTTAGTGCTTACATAAATTTTTGGATGTCCGGATATATTCAGAACGTAAGTTATGCGCGAAAATGCAAACTTGTGCACTTTTTGACACTTTTAGTCCCTGAATGACACAAAAGTTTATTTTAGCATACCGAACACCTCAGAGCCTATTTCTAAGCTATGTAAAGGATATTTATGGTATGTTTAACTTATGGTCATGTTCCGGAATGTCTGTTACAGTTCAAATTGCCATACTTTCGCAGTTTGTCAACTTTAGTCCCTGTAAGCGATTTAACTTTGATTTCACCACACCAAACCTTCCAAAACTTATATCTAAGTTATGTAAAGGTTATTTAAGGTATGTTAAGCCTATTTCACTATTCCGGAGTGTTCGTTGCATTAAACTGGTTATATTTACGCATCAGTGCGCGTATAACCTTCCAGAAAGCGATTTAGAGTTTGAAATCGAACAAGAGTTGATATGTGCAAACGATACACATATTTTTACAAATCCCAAGTATGAAATACAATATTTCATTGGTTTGGAATTTGTTTGATGGTTGAAATGACACAGGTGTTACAGCAGTGGTGTTTGTATTAAAGATTTGGAGACATTACTTGTATGGCACGCGATGCACAATCTTTACTGATCACAAGAGCTTACAGCATATATTCGATCAGAAAGAGCTTAACATGAGACAGAGACGATGGGTCGAGTTGTTAAATGACTATGATTGTGAAATCAAGTATCACCCAGGGAAGGCGAATGTAGTCGCAGACGCCTTGAGTCGGAAAGAAAGAATTAAGCCCATAAGGGTTCGAGCTTTGGAAATGATTATTCAAACGGACCTCTCATTGCGCATTCGTGCCGCGCAGAGAGAAGCTCTTAAAAAGGAGAATCTCGTGAATGAATATCTCCGTGGGATGGAGAAACAGTTGATGCCCAAGGAGTATGGAACATTGTGTTTCTTGGGAAGAATTTGGGTTCCCCTCTTTGGTGGACTTAGAGACGTTATTTTTTATGAAGCGCACAAATCAAGGTACTCGATCCATCCAGGATCGGATAAGATGTACCAGGACTTGAAGGAATTCTATTGGTGGCCAAGATTAAAGGGTGATGTTGCAACGTATGTTGGCAAATGTATGACCTGTGCCAAAGTAAAGGCTGAATATCAGAAGCCTTCAGGTCTTCTGCAACAACCAGAAATACCCATGTGGAAATGGGAGCAGATTTCAATGGATTTTATAACAAAGTTACCAAAGACACCCAGAGGTTATGATACAATTTGGGTAATCGTAGACCGTCTGACGAAATCCGCGCACTTTTTGCCGATCAAGGAAAAGGATAACACAGGTAAGCTAGCTGAGCTATACCTCATAGAGATAGTTGCACGACATGGAGTGCCTCTCTCAATCATTTCTGATAGAGACGGAAGGTTTGTGTCAAGGATTTGGCAATCCTTCCAAGAAGCCTTTGGTTCCCAGTTGAATCTAAGCACTGCATTTCACCCTCAAACGGATGGGCAAAGCGAAAGAACGATTCAAACGCTAGAGGACATGCTGAGAGCTTGCGTTATGGACTTTGGTGGCAGTTGGGACACCCATCTACCATTGGTTGAATTCTCGTATAACAACAGCTACCATGCAAGCATTCAAGCTGCACCGTTTGAAGCTCTTTACGGACGCAAGTGTCGATCACCGTTATGCTGGGCAGACGTGGGTGATAGACAACTTGTTGGTCCCGAATTGGTTCAAGAGACAACAGACAAGATTATACAGATCCAAGAGCGTATCAAGGCGGCTCGTGATCGATAAAAGAGTTATGCGGACCGAAGAAGGAAGCCGTTGGAGTTTCAAGTAGGAGATATGGTTTTATTAAAGGTCTCACCCTGGAAGGGTGTAGCACGCTTTGGGAAGCGTGGAAAGTTGAACCTGCGATACATTGGACCGTTCAAAATCCTGGAAAGGATTGGTCTTGTAGCTTACAAGTTGGATCTACCCGCAGAACTGAATGGCGTCCATGATACATTCCATGTATCTAATCTGAAAAAGAGTCCAACTCAAGAAACAGTTATCATTCCTGCCGATGAAGTCCATATTGACGACACCCTCCACTTTACTGAAGAACCTGTTGAGGTTACTGATTGGAAGGTTAACAAGACGCGACGGAGTAGTGTTAAACTCGTCAAGGTTCGTTGGAACGCGCGACATGGCTCAGAGTTCACTTGGGAGCGTGTGGATCGCATGAAAGCAAAATATCCGCACCTGTTCCCAAACTCCCCTGCAACTAGTAGCAGAGCCTAAAATTTCAGGACGAAATTTTCTTAACAAGGGGAGAATGTGACAACTGTCAAAAATCCAGGTATCCGTACAATTAATTAATATTGATTAGTGCTTAATGACTATGCTAAATTACAACTGATGACTTAAACTGCTTTCTGAATTTCTGCATCATACTTACATGTGCATCACATATTACATAATGTCACCTCATTATCACATGCAAACTTTATTGACATATATGATGCACAAAGCACAGTTAGCACAGTTAACGGATAAAACAGGAATATGCTGACGGGGTTCAGTACATAGACAGACAGTGTTTTGAGACCCAGTATGAGCCAGAAACCAAGTACTACACTAGTATAGTGTGTAGGGAAGTAAGGACCACAAAACTGCTTTTCTAGGTGATAGATAAAGTGCCGGAAAGTGCCCAAAACCCACATAAAGTGCAGAATCCTGCACAAATCAGCAAAAATCAGCATTTTAACATGCTAGTTTCATGCAAAAATATGACTAAATGGTCCTGAATGCTTTCCTAAGTGTCGGGAATTAAAAGTGTCACAAAAGGTAACATAAAGAACACTAAACGGAGTAGTTTGACGCTTTAACGAACCGGTATCTAACCAAACAACTGGACACTGCCCGAAACACCAAAATTACACTGGAAGCATTGTTTAATTATTTCTGAGCTTCTTATGATCCCCGAACATCATAACACCCCTTATAAAATACCTCATAACCTAAACACCTAACTATACTTGGATTTGAATCTTAAACTAACTAGATGGTTTGAAGCTACACCTATACCCCCCCCCCCCACCTATCTCACAGCCACCTAGGCCCTTACACACTTGATTTTATTTCAATTGTTTAATACACATGTTTGTACTCTAAGAGGCATATTATCCAAGGGTTTATGAAGTAACATGGTTATAAGATTAACCTTGAAAGTTCTAACCTTCATTCATCAAACAACACCCAACATCTTCATCCTTCTTTCCCTCTCCTTCTTGCTCTCGGCCGAACACCACCCACCATACACCCACCATCATTCAATCTTTCTCATCCATTCAAAGCACATACAAGGGTGTTAGACTTCATACAATGGAGCTTGGAGCTTGTGGAACTTCAAGGACCTTTATCATTTGCTATTATCCTTCATCTTTGTCACCTTCATCTTCAAGAGTTCATCCCTAGCCATAGAGCTAGTTGTAAGGCCCTTGTAACCCTTTGTTACTTCTAAATTAGTTGGTTAAAAGATGTAGTATATTGTTAATCACAAGAACACTAAAGAAACATAATCAAGAAGCATGAACATAAGCTTGATATATGATGAAATATGGATGAAACTATGTTGTTTAGTGTATGAAAGATACTTGATTGTTATTTTCTTGAAGATTATGATGTTGATCATCATAAGGAGCTTGCTAGATTGTGATTAAACACATGATCTAGCAAGTGAGAGGATGATTATGTGATGAAACAAGATGATCATCCTCATGTATAAACATGAACTTGAAGAATAAAGTGATTTCTTGAAAAATAATAAACAAAGTGAGTTAGTAATCTTATGGATCTAAGATTTATGAATGGTTTTCCAAAAGAACCAAGTTCAAAATATGATTTTTAGAAGATCTTGGTTCTTACTTAAACTTACACTATTTTTGGTGATAAAACAAGTGTAGAAACACTAGAGAAACAAGAAGATTTCATAAAGAAGCATTTTTGTAAAATATGTTTACAAGTTGTAAACACCCAAATCTTTCAAGAATGAAGTTTATAAAGAAGTAAATACATTTTGAAGGGTAACTAAGTTTACTAAACACACTACCAAGTTACTACAAGTTTTTATGAAAGATCAAGTTCATGATTGTTATGTAAATAGCATTAATGTGGCACTTGGTAAGTGTAGGTTGATTGTTGATTGTTTGTGTTGTTTTTAAAAAGAAAATGATATGCTTTGATAGCATGGACACCTCCATTTTTAGGGGAAACTATGGCAAAATTTTCTAAAAATATAAACACTTAGAAAAATATTTTCTAAACAAATATTTACAAGTGTGTTTTAACTATGATTTTTAATATAAACTTTGCCATAGATTTTGTTACAAAAATACAAGTATTGGTGGTTGGTTTTTATAAATAAAAATAACTAAATATGTATTTGAAAGATATATATTTAGAAGACACATTGTGTGTGATTATTTGTATACTTTGTGTATTAGTTATATTATTTTAGAATTTAAAGTAATATAACTTAACAAAGTACCAAGAATTTACAATCCAAAATAATACCAAAAATCACAAGGAATAAATATATAAGTTACACACTTAATATTGTGAAACCGAACGCAAGAACGTAACTGAAAAAATATTCCGAAAAATACCGTTACAAATATATTTTTGGTAAATATTATTTTTGTATACGAAAGAAATGAAAATATGATTTTAGTAAATATTACCAAAGTATATCATATTTTCGACAAGAAGAAAATATATTGTTTTTGGGAGTAAAAATATATTTTCTTGGAATATTTAGAAGATATATGATTTTTGAGAAAAATATATATTTTCTTGAAATACAATATTTTTGAAAAGTAAGTTTAAATATATTTTCTAAAAGTGAGACTTGAAAATATATTTTGGAACTACGAATACAAGAATACGAAAATACATGTATGAAATACCCCCATCCTTGGGAAGGAAATACTTGAGAAGTATTGTTACAAAAATATTCTTTAACAATTATTCCAAAACTTAAATATAATTTAAGTTGAAATATTTATTATTCTAACAAGTAATTATAACTTGGAATAATATTGAAGACTTAAAAGAAACGTAACTCCAAAACATTAATATCAAGCAAAGGCACGACCCGTTCGTCTAATAGACATTAGTACGTTGTAGGTAGTCGTGTTTGCTGACAAGGTTTGAGTTGCGAGTACCGAAGACGCAGTACTGTGAGTTCATGTCCCCTTTTTCTTTAAATTGTTTTGTTTATTAACTTTGGTGGTGAAATACATGTTACAATTGTTTACTAACGTTTTATACATGGTATGGTTAGCTAAGGAGGGTTACTGCTAGATCATGTGGAAGGTGGGTATAACACTTAAGGCCATTAATCCTCGTCGTAGGACCGAGGGACAGGAGTGATAGATCTATTTGGGTGTAGCGAGCCCACACCCATGGGGACCAGGGTGGCCCATAGGGTGACTATGTCTTCCAGTCGGAGGCCAGGTACAGATTTGCTAGGTTTGAGTTTTCCTGCACCATTTCACACATATCAATGGCCTTGCAAACCATTGGTGATCTGTTTTCCTTATTGCTACATACCAGGGACATACATACATACATACAACATATTTTAAAGGTTTATTCATACACGAAACATATGAACTCGCTCAACTTTTGTTGATGTTTTTAAACTACATGTATTTCAGGGAACTAAGTAGATCTGGCAAGTGTTGCATGTTTTCAAGCTGCGTTATAAATAAAAGATGTCATCCAAGTCTTTAGAGTTGAGGAGATGTATCTTACTCTTGGACGAGATACATGGTTCTAAGCTCGGGTTGGTTTAAGTTATGTTGCCGAGTCTTCGTGAACTCATTAAAACATGTTATGGTTTGTAATTTGAATTCGGTGTCAACGTTTCAGACAATTTATGTTGTGCTATTTTCAAACTTAATTTATGGATGAACATCTAATGGTTTTATCATATAGCGTTGTTATGATTGAATGCTATGGTATTAAGTAAGTCACACCAATAACCACGCTTCCGAAAAAGTCAGGGTGTGACAGTTTCTTCCAGAACGGCCACCTCGACCTCTTCCATTACCGCGACCTCTTCCACGGTTACTTTGATTTTACGAGCCCCTTCCACAACATTTACAAACGACCTCCTCTTTCTTTGAACCCTCTTCTCCATCAGATTTAGTTAATCTGATGTGTTCCTCATAGGCTTTCAACCTGCCTATCGCTTCTTCGAATGGCATGGTCTCGATATCCGAATACTGCTCAATGGAGGCAACAATCTGAAGATACTTATTTGGTACCGAATCCAACAAATTTCGAACGATTACTTCATCTTCAAGACTCGGCCCAAGATTGCTAAACTTTGAGACAAACCCACTTAACTTACCAGCGAATTCTTCAATCGTGTCTGTCTCCTTCATGCGAAGTTGCTCGAGTTCTCTCTTTAAAGTAGCTAGTCGAGCCTTTTGAACCCTGTCAGCACCAAGAAATCTTACCCGTAAAGCCTCCCATATGTCCTTTGCTTACCGATTCTTAGCAACTTGAAGAAGTATATCATCCGGTAGTGCTTGAAGGAGAACCGCCCTAGCAATTTTGTTTTTCTTCTCGTCCACAGCATCACCTGTCACCGGATCAATCACCTCCCATAATCCTTGAGCATCTAATACTGACTCCATTAAAATAGTCCACGTATTGTAATTCTTTGATGTCAATCGAGGAACCTGAAACGAGGTATTGTTGTTATCTTGTACCTGAACAATCCCTGTATTAACTGGTTGTTCTCCTGCCATCTTTCAACTCTGGTTACTTTGATCCGAAGAACCGCAAGTTCTTTTCAAAAAACTGATCACAACTCACACCGGTTGCGATTGAATCTGACTTAGTAGCGGGTTTCTATAACCATAGAAACTCTGACAAACTTGTCTTTGACTGATCTTGATGGATCCGATCACACCTTGACCGAATTACAAGATTTTACACCTTCTTATTACGCGCACGGATCTTGTCAGATTCGAACATACCTTTATCGAATTACAAGATTTTACGCCTACTCTGATCACTTAAAACGGAGTGATTAACGTCTTCGGTTTCAACGAGATTGGCTGCTCCACACAACCCAAAACGGTCTCCTCTTCTTTTACTGATCTGGATCAGAATTAACTCAGTTCCAATTCTTCTTCACGGTTGATAACTTGCTGTCGATCACAATAAAAAAACAACCTGCGTTTTTTTATTGTTGTTCTTTAAACCTCCAAGATGATAAGGTGATGTCACCACTCCACCAAATTAATTCCCACCAGTAACTAATTATTTTGCTTCAATATAATTCACACACAAAGCTATGCAAATTAAAATCACAATGAAGGATTAAAGACCACGCAAACTGCTGTTGTGTTTTTCCCCGCTCTGATACCAATTGTTGGTAAATCAGAGTTTAAACGCAGCAATAAACACACGAGATTTGTGAGAACAACTCACGACTCTTTTAATATTAATCAAACGAAACACTGAACCAAGAATTACAATATTCCTACACCTATATTTATACTAAAACTATCCTTGCTAAACAAGTTAACCCAATTAAACTCAAACTCTAAAACCAATTATCCTAAACCAATACTAACTCAAATACTTAATAAATCAATGAATAAAAATAACTAGATACCTATTTAAATTCAAACTACTAATTATCTCTTAACTATTTAAATAATCTTTCATATATCAAGATTAATTCTTCATACTCGTTCGATTGGTGAAAGTAGGGTTTTAGTGAGAGAGTATTAGAGAGATATCGTGTACTTTCAGAATGCAGATCTTCTTCCTATTTATAGTAGACTTGGTTAGACATGGCTTTCCTTCACGTGAGATGGTCCCCACGACTCTAACCGTTTTAGTGACACCTAGCATGCCCTCATTGGTGGGAAACATCCCATGCCCAGGTGTGCGTGGAGGTCCTAATGCCATCTTTGCTCTAATTGGTTGTAACACTCTATCCCGTTATTACCGAATATCTTACATATTCGGACGATTTAGTCCCAGATTTTATTTAAACAAAGAACTTACACGTCTGGGTTAACCGATAACCTAGATGAACTGACATGGTGACTTGTTACACTAAATTTACAATTTAGAATTTATAAAATCTAAACTCGGAAGCTTTGTCATGCATGATCATGCTTCAACCTTCCTGTGAACGTCTCTAAAGAGATAACGGTTTAATAGTGTTCGGGTCTTCGCATGCTTAGTCGTCCATCCGGTTCCGGCCTTTGTAAAAGCCTAACATAAACACTAAAAACAATTAGTGTTTGAGTTAAACGGTCAAACACGATTAAAACAACAAAGAAAAACATATATTATTCTTTAGGGATTTATTCCTCTACAATCCAATTCACATCCAATGTCCAGACCCAATTTATTCTTTAGAGGTTTATTCCTCTGCACTTTTAAACTATAACCCACTACCCGGGCCCATATTCCTTGAGTATTCGCTCCTACTATTCAGTTTGAAGTTTATTACCCAATCGATCCATTCGGAGGCATTATGCATTCTAGTTCATGCCTCCTACTTTCTTACCAAGTTTTTCATTATTTCTTCCAACCAAAACCTCAATTATGATTGGTTACTTTAGGTAAAACTATAACGATCCAACAATACCTTCCGGTACGACGCTTTACTCAAACGACACGTTATAAGACTATAAGTCTTTTTAGTTCAAGTCTCCCATATCTAATTATCGAAAGGATCATTCGAACATAGGACTATTTATCTAATCTACCCTTGGAGGTAGTTTACCCAAACCCATTATCTGAGTGCATTTTAGTCAAATCTAAACCCTCTTCCAAACTAGCGAACTTTTAAGAGTTTAGATGAAAACTAGCAATTATGTTTAGTTCGTTATTCCATCAAGATTAATTATGTCCCTTAGGATATATAGGTTTTCAATGGTTTAGTAAAATAATAATAATTTAATCACATTTTCGCATAATGGACATGTCATCGGCTCTAATAGCCGTTTTACCCAAATATTAGACATACCTCACTTGAGATGGTCTAGTGTCCAACCTTGACTCAACCAACTCTATTCGGACAATAAGCCCTCATCAAGAGTTTGACTCATTGCACATACCTGGCGCAGGTCAAAGCATTGACCCGTTATTGATACCTTTTGATTCTTACGTTCTAATTCTTGGCAATGCATGCCCAAACATTATGCTTACCTGTAAGCATGAGACTTAACAACAAATCATTAAATATCATATTCAAATGGTGATAACATCACCATTTGACCTGTTTGTCCATTTGACTCGCGCATAGCTTACCCTTTAGCGATTTAACTAACCATGTAATGTTTGTTGCAAAAAAAGACGCATACTTATCATATTAATCATTTGACCCGTTATAGTTTACACCACAGGGGTCTATTTTAAAAATTCTTTGATCTACTACCAAATATTCATTTTTACTTGTTCGACGCATTTTGGTTCACGCCAGAAGGTTTTATTTTGAAAGTTCCTTGGTTTATCACCAAAAATTCATTTTTACGTGTTCGACCCTTTTGGTTTGTGCCAGGAGGTCTTATTTTGAAAGCTCATTGGTTTATCACCAAATATTCATTTTTACTTGTTCGACCCATTTTGGTTCGCGCTAGAATGTCTTATTTTGAAAGTTCATTGGTTTATCACAAAACATGGTTATTTACCATTTTACTCATTATGGTTTACACCATAGGGTCACACTTCCAAAAAAATTTTAGGTTAATCAACTAGTGTGATTACTCATCGTTTTGCACGTTTGACCTGTTATGGTTTATACTATAGGGTCCTAATTCAAAAAGTTATGGTTTACCTAGTGTGATTACTCATTATTTTGCTCGGTTGACCCGTTATGGTTTACACTATAGTACTTATGCCAACGATCCATAAAGTAGTTTTGAAGCGAGTGATGTCCAATATTGTTCCCCAACAAATCAAATATTTGTGATCTTGGCTGCAACTCTTTCTCTATTTTCATCTCTATTAGAATTAGTGAAATTTAGAATAAACTAATTTATTCATTGATCTTAAACGTGCTATTAAAGGACACATAGATCATTAATGTAAAGTAACATCTATTTCTGATAAGATATAATGATTATGTTCTGTGTCTAAAAATATCCAAATGCTAGTACATATGAAATCCCCTTTCTAACAATCCTAGACTACATGTCCCCCCCCCCCCCCCTAGCCCAGTTGGTCCCCATGTGGTTGGTTGGGCCGGTTTCCTCCTTGAGAAGTTGCCGGTTCGACTCCCGGCTGCGGCTTTTTGGGGAAGGGGACGCCCCAATGATGGATCATATCCTACCGAGGCATGGTGCGGTCCTGAGGGCACACCCGGTTTTACCTAGCTGTTACCCCAGCGAGTCTCTCATGTGGGGGCCAAGGGCGTAGGATGGTGGGGGCGGGAGGGGGCGGCCGACCCACCGAACTTTTCGCTCAGTAGTGGAGAGTATGTAGTTTTCGTATAATTTTTTTTGGGGTATATACGTTTTCGACCCCTCGTTTTATAGAAATTTTTGGGTGTGTACGTTTTCGACCCCCGGTCGGAAATCTCAAGCTTCGCCACTGGTGGGGGCAGTATGGTTTCCGGGGGGAGATCAGCTTGTGCGGGGGTAGGGATGGCAAAAAAGCCCAAGCCCGACGGGTCTACCCGAAACCCGAAACATACGGGCCGAGTATACCCGAAGCCCGATGGGTATGGGCCGGGTATGGGCTTAAGAAGGGAAAAAATCAGGTACGGGTATGGGATTTAGTGATACCCGCCCGATACCCGGCCCGATATTTGGCCCATTTACCCGAATAATCTCGAAAGTATCATATTATAAATTTCCATATATATGAACTTAGTACATGCACTTATTAACTTATCTATAGTACTAAGGTCTAGTCTTCTCTTTACTGGTAGTCATTTCTTTAAAATTATATTGGATATGGAAGCTACTACTTCATATGGATATGGAAGTACTAGCTTATTTTTAAGCATGTATAAGCTTACTAAGTGAACAAATAAGTTATTTTTGAGCATGTATATTGGATATGGAAGCTAGCACCTTTTATTATGTGGATGTTTATGCAATTAGGTGGTTCTAATACAATTAATTAATTAAGTAATCGTTTTGATTTAGTTTGGTATATGTGCTCTGAATATGATAAGAAAGTATTTAATCATATTTTCATTTGTTATAGTTATTAAAATTGTAAATTATATAAACATCAAAGTAAAAAATGCACATTTGTCCCAACGGGTATTTTTAAGAAATTAACGGGTATACCCGATACTCGCGGGTAAGCCCGATACCCGACGGGTAATTACCCGACAAATACCCGACGGGTAACGGGCCGGGTATGGGCCAAAGAATTAGAACCGGGTACGGGTCTGGGATTACCAATACCCGGCCCAAACCCGGCCCATTGCCATTTCTATGCGGGGGCCGGGGACCGATAGAACATCGCGTCCTCAAGTGCGGGGCTGACGGGAGTTTTGTCTTTGACAAACTCCCGATGACAGCAAGTCATGTACATAGAAAGTCACTCTCTAAAAATAAAAAATAAAAAAAAAAAAAAAAAAAAAAAAAAAAAAAAAAAAACCTATCCTAGGCTATATTGCTCTCGCATTCTCCTCCTGTCTAACTTAAGACTTGCCCTTTAGCTTTTGGTGTGTGGGAGAAGATTAGCTTTTGGTGCAGAATCCTGAAGTTTTTCATCTTTTCGTTCAGAGACTTTGTCGAAATTCACAAGGTTGGAGTTAGAAGGTCGGCGGAACGGAATGCTATTCACGGTATTGTTCTTACCACGTGTTGGGTTTTATGGAAGGCTAGAAACAACTTGAGGTTTAATGACAAAAGAAGTAGCGTTGAAGAAGTGTTTAGTGAAATCATGATAGTTTCTTTTGGTTCAAGTATAGAGTTAAGAAAGGCAATTTTGGCGGGGGGGGGGGGGGGGGGGGGGATTGGTGTAAATTTGTTAATATATAAGTTTTGTCTTGTTTGTCCGTCCCGGTTTTCGGGTTCGGTGTTTTTAATGAAGTTCTCCTTTTAAAAAAAAAACTTAAGACAACGGTTCTTTTAGATTTTGATCTTAATCGAGTTTGACAATTGTGACATCTCCTTATTTCACTTATTCTCTCTCTATTATAGTGAAGCTTCATGATGACGTGTTTGATGTTGTGATTTGACCTTAGCTTATACATTAATACCCGAATAACTTGTACATTATAATAATTCACACCTTGATCCTAAATTAAATTTACATATAAACGCGGGAAAAAATAAGTACCTGCAATGACGGGTTCAAAAATTTTTAAACATCACATTTTAAAAAATATAGGCGAAAACAAAAAAAAATGTTGGTATGACACGTGTCATCATACTATTGGTTCAACAATGAAATTAAAAATATATATATGTCAAACTATAGGGTTGCTGTTGTATATATGGCTAAAGATGATGGGGGCATAAATTTGAAATAATACAATACAATACAAGCAATAATGGAAAGTATAATATGTGAATGTGACACTAACCAAGGCAGATGCCTTTTAGATTGGATGTCATAGGTTTACGCCTGCGCAAAGAGATTATTTTAGTATATTTTGTGTAAAGTAATAACATTCGCTGTTAAAAAGGTATAATATGCCATACAAAGTATTCCATCTAAAGAAACGTATGGTGTGTGGTGTAACTTTTCCAATTAATACAGAAATATGAAACAGGCAATACCCCGGTGGTTTTCTGTAGGGGAGCTTGTCGGTTGTAGTCTCGTTCGTGACAAAATGTCATGCGCAATCCAGGGGTGTTACCACAATGGGCTTTCGGCGGTAGGTTTCCTCTAGAATTGATGACGAACCGGATCACCAGCGCACTCTGCGATCACGGACGTGGTTGGCCTTTTATCAATGGGTATACTCAAATGACCAGACTTTGTTGAACGTTATAAAAAATACAGATATATAAATTAGGGAATGTAAAATTAAAGTTGAAAAGTAATTTGGTCGATCCGCTTTTGGAGAAAATGGCTTTAAAGAATATCGACTAAAAAATAAGGTTTGTTTGGATAAAACAGAAGGTTGAGTATATTTCGTGTTCGGCCACAGATACATTTAATGGAAAAGAGTAGGACCATTAACAACTCAACTTTTTGAAGATTGTAATTGGCTTTTGGAGTCCATGTGATATGTGCTTTAAAGTAGGGCTGTAAACGAACCGAACGTTCAGCGAACAGTTCGTGAACCGTTCGGCGGGAAGTTCGTTTATGTTCGTTCGTTTACTAAACGAACGAACATGAACAAGAAATTTCGTTCGATTAGTTAAATGAACGAACATGAACAGAGGTCTCGTTCGTTCGATTGTGTTCGTGAACGTTCGGTAAGGTGTTCGTGAACATTCGTTGATTTGCATTCGTTTATATTCGTATGTTTGTGTTTTAATTGAAGATCTTTGTATTTTCTTATATTTTATTTGTACTTTTTATATTATTAAACTTTTATTTATTTTATTACCCTAACAATTAAACTAGGAAACCCACTTTCACCTTGTTTACGCATCATTTTCCTTTCATTTCTCATTATTTACATCGGCGAATACGATTGACCTCCGTGCCACAATAAGGGATTCAAGTTCGAGTGCTACTCTCTGGGCCATCTATCTTTATCCTTCGTCGCGTTTGCCAAATTTATTTGTGTTCGTGAACCGTTCGCGAACACGCTCATTTCCTTAATGAACGAACACGAACATAAAATTTCGTTCGGTAAGTGTTCATGAACCGTTCGTGAACACATTTATTTCCTTAACGAACGAACACGAACAAGGCCTTGTTCGTGTTCGTTCGGTTCGTTTACAGCCCTACTTTAAAGTCAAGGAAGAAAGTAAGAGTATGGTGCAAGTTGATATATGGCACCTAGATCTCATACGTTTAGAGATGCTCACTATTCATGAAGAAAGTAAGAGTATGGTGCAAGTTGATATATGGCACCTAGATCTCATACGTTTAGAGATGCTCACTATTCATGAAGAAAGTAAGAGTATGGTGCAAGTTGATATATGGCACCTATGATCATAAGTCTTGCGGTCTTAATTACAAAAAGAGTAAGATTGTGCAAGGTGTTATCATGATGGCTAGTTGATGTATATAAAAGTCCCGAAACAAGATAATTTTTCCATTAGAGCATACACTATCAAAGATCATGGAAGACATTAGATGGATCGGATATTTATGGATCAAAAGTAGTTCTTCTCAATACTTTTAACCGGAATGATTGGTGTAATTTCATTTTGTAATTTTCGTCTGTATGTTCTTTGTTTTTTTAGCATCTTGCTAGTTTGTTTCTAATGAAAGCCGCCATTCAAAAAAATATATATGAAATTTTGATACAACTATAATTAATACTAAGACATGAATACATAAGTATGACAAAGTTAGTTTATAAATTAAGACAATTGTAAATAATGAGATAGTCGAACTCATCTAACATTGTAAAATCAAATACTTTAGCTTTTAATCTTTTGTCACTGTCTAGCTTTGAAGAGTCTTTGAGTTGTATACATTATTAAAAAACTGAACTTGAAGAAAACAAATTTAAGCAAAGAAAATGGTTTTGTAAAATAATAATATGGAAAATGTTTTCAATGAATCCAATCTACCTTTGTCATGATGACGAACCCAAATGATAATTTTCCATAAAGTTGATTATGATATAGATTAGTTTCATCACTTTAATTGAGATAATCAAATCAGAGTGCTATGTCGTCAATCTTCTCTAACACAAAAACTAAGCTCAACTTACTATTAACTTGGTTACATAAAACATTTAGTTGTTTGTGGTTATTCATTGGGATTGGATAAACTATCTAGAAATTAGAAATCTAATTTTAAGCAAAAGTTCTATTATGAATTTTTTTTGAACGGTGAGATTCTATGATTAATAGAACAGGGCCATCAAAAGCTGTAAAAACCCGAAAGAAACAGTACAAAAAAAAAAAGTGCAGAAAAAACAAACACCCCTAATTATATTGATCTGATTATCTCACTATATCTCTTATATTGAAGTCTACCCATCTCTCCCACACGATATCTTGAAACTTTGATCTGCTCTTTAGCCATATGAAGCTGTCCGACATTACTGCTTCTATTATGTTATTTTCGGTTCGGGTAATTTCGTCGAATTCTCTCTCGTTTCGTGACTTCCATATATTCCATATTGTAGCTTGAAATATCACGTTGATTACTTTCTTCCAATCCTTTGATCCTGTTAAGCCGTTCACGTACTCTAGAAGTCCACTGCATGATCTAAATTCGTTGACCATAGATAGTTTAAGCCAAACAAGGATATTCCTCCATACTGACTTCGACTTGATACATTCACATACTATGTGCGCAACCGATTCCTCTTGTGTTTGGCACCTTAAACATGTCGGATTTTCTATTGGTATGCCTCTCCAAGTTAGTGCTGATTTCGTCGGAATCCTCTCTATCGTCGATCTCCATGTAAAATAGTTTATCTTTGGTGGAACCCAGTGATTCCAGTGCTTCCACTCTTCCTCGTTTTCAACACTGTCTTGTTTGAATGCATTGTTGATTATTCCTAACTAATCACAAATCACTATTGTATTTGTAGATGCTAGGTCACCAACTAAGCTTATAAAAATCACTAAAACAAAACATGCAAGTGATATTAAGTTTTGGAGTAAACTGCAATTTTACCCCCTGAGGTTAGGGGTGATTGGCACCCTTACCCCCCCCCCCCCCCTAAGGAAATAATTGCAATTTTACCCCCCACTGTTCACTGTTATGTCGCAATTCTACCCCCCGGCTTCAGTTTTGTTGACTGGTCTGTTGACTTGGGGGTGAAATGACTATTTTACCCTTTTATTTTACCCCCCCAACGGTTGCTGTTATGTCGCATGTTTACCCCCTGGAATCAAATATGTTGGCTGATTTGTTGACTTGGGGTAAATTACTAAAATACCCTTTCTTATAACCCCCTATAATTTATGTTTAGAAGCAAAATTACCCCCTGCAACTACCAAAACCTTTCCCGCCACCATCCATATTCGATTCCACCACCATATAAACAGGCTTGTAACAGAATTCAAGCCACTCAGCCACCGTTGACCACCCTTCGCTACTGTCCCATCTCCATGAACCTGGCTGAAGCCCATACACATCCAGAACCAGGTTCACATGTCCAACTAGGTTCACTGTCAGCAAAAATCATAACCATTGTGTGTTTGGCATCAAGTGTTTTAACATAATTCAAAAACCATGAAGAAGTGTTGTAACATAATTCAAAAACCATGAAGAAGTCAAACAGGTTCACTGTCAATTCAAAAACCATATGCATTGTACAAGCCTGTTGCATTTGTAGAAGCCTGCATATCCATATTATTGCCTAAAAACAACACATATACATTGACCTATATTATTGACCCATAAGTCAAATTGCAGCACTGTCAATTCAAAAACCATGAAGAAGCTTCAGCATTTGACAGGTTCACTGTCAAGTCAAACAGAATTCAAACAAGTTTGTAATGTCGAAATTTAGAAATGACAAATCTTGGCCTATATTATTGACCCATAAGTCATAAGCATTTGTACAAGCATGTTTGACTTTCATAAGTCAAATTGCACATACACCTGTTGCATTTGTAGAAGCCTGCATATCCATATTATTGCCTAAAAACAACACATATACATTGACCTATATTATTGACCCATAAGTCAAATTGCACATACACCCTCTTTCACTTATGCAAGGGACTGAAAGTGATGGTGATTGCACCAAGTGCCATGACAGATTGAATGACTTTTTCATCTTAAATAAAGTGTCTAGAGTGTAAATGCAAATGCATCAGAACCATTGCCAAATGCATCAGAACCATTGCCAAATGCATCAGAAGTATTGCAAATGCAAATGCATCAGCACCTCTGCATCAGTCAATGTGTTCTGTTCTATGATCAAACCAAACAGCAGCAACTTAACAGTCAAATATAACCAACATTAACCCACATTATGTCGTGATCAAACATTAACCCACTTAACAGTCAAATATAACCAACTTAACAGTCAATGTGTTCTATGATCAAACATAACCTGTTCTATGATCAAACATAACCTGTTCTATGATCAAGCAAAAGATCCTACACATTAACCCAAAAGATCCTAGAAGATTAGAGTTTAAGTATCCTACACTACATATTAACCCAAAAGATCCTACACAACCATTTCCTGCTGAGGGGGAAACTGGAAATGCAGGAACGGGCGGCCTCGCATCTTGACAACCAATGAGACCACAATCGATCGAAGTGAAACATGAATCCTCATGTCCACTGCAAATACACAAACATCCATTACTAGTTGTTTGATTTTACCCCACAATCAAAATAGTTGTTTGATTATACCTGAAAACTGCGAGAAAAGGGAGGATCTCTGGACCACAGCTGGATCGACGGTGGCCGGTGGTGTGGTCGCCGGCCCTGGCTCAGCTGGTGGAGCTGGATGCATCATGGCATTCTGTTCAGTCATCCTCTGCTCGTGTGGTGAAGAAGAAGGAGTGGTGAAGAAGATGGAGTGGTGAAGAAGATGGAGTGGAGGTCGCCGGAGGGAATGGAGGACGCCGGTGAAGAGACGTCGCCGGGGAAGAAGCCGGAGGGAAGGTGATCGCCGGTAGTGAGGAAGAGGAAACTTAGGGGGTAAGGTTGTGATATAAGGTTGAGTTAAGGGGTTATTTTAATATATAAGGTACAATTAAGTTGAAATTACTATTATACCCTTTGACCCTCCAATGTTTATGTTGACCAGTCAACAAAACTGAAGCCGGGGGGTAGAATTGCGACATAACAGTGAACAGTGGGGGGTGAAATTGCAATTATTTCCTTAGGGGGGGTAAGGGTGCCAATCACCCCTAACCTCAGGGGGTAAAATTGCAGTTTACTCTAAGTTTTGAGACCCAATTGAACTGACCATTAGAAATCACAACTTTTTAAATAAAAAACTAGAATTCAAGATAAACATGGTGAGCTAGAAACGCATTTCTAATCTTTAACTAGAATGTATATATGTTAAATGTTGTAAACCACACTAAAATCATACAAATACACCAATATCAATTAGGGATTGCAAGACTTCTATGTTTGTGTTGTTCTCTTTTCGTGTCTACCAAAACGACAACTCACAACACCTATGAAAACTCAATGTTTGTGTTGGGCCTTTGTTGTTTGCAAACTGTTGATGGTTACCACATGTGTAGAAGAGTGAGACGGATACAACTTTATCGATTTAACACACATATGTGATATCCCCTCACTTGTGGCCTATTGGTAAGAGCCTTGGGTTTTCTAATAGAGATTCAAGTTTACTTCCCATTTGTGTCATATTAGGATGAATATAGGCAATGAAGGATTTGGACTAGCCCTTGTGTGAGGTTATCAGTTTGATTCCCGAGCCCAATCGGGTTTTCGTCCCACCGTGTGTTACAACAGAGAGTTATGCTCTTGTGGTGGCACAACGACTGTCAAGTGGCAGCCGGCGGTATGGTTTCCCGGGGGAACGCCCAAAAAGCCAAACTTTGAAGCCAGCGTGAGTCCGATTAAGACAACATAGTCTGGCCAAATTGAGCAATATAGGGTTTTCTGATTTAGAAAGTGTGATAACCTTATACATGAAGTTCACCGTTAAAAAAAACACATATGCGATATGAATACTTCTAAACCTTTCTAAAATCTTTTTACTATTAAAATGTCATTATTACTCTCAATTAAATACATACAAAATTTATCATGCTACAATAAAAATTCAAGGCAATCTTGATATATACTCATTAATGGTGGTATTTTGTTTTGGTTTTACTAACCGACATTAGAAATTTGACGTTTGTAGTGGTCCATATCGCTCTTTTAAGGCGATTAGATATTTTGTTCATATTTTTATATTTGAGTATTACGTGTACCCATTAAAACCATGATAAGGCAACGGTTCATAATGAAACTCCTACGATTATGACAAATAAAAATATTTAAAGACTATATAATCTTTTGTTATAAATATATTTGAATAAAAAAACTCAAAAGTTGGTTTGACCCCATAACAAAAAGGGCATATAATCATTAATCACACTCTTCTTCCATCCACCATTAATCTTGCCTAGACTTTCAAATCAAGCAACCGACAAAAAGAAGATGTCAAAACCGGTTATTTTTTTATAAGTTGTCAACTCTCTTTGATTAAATGTCCATATTAAACATTTTAAATAGACGAGTTTTATTTTTCCATTTACGTATATAAATAAACCATAATATAAAAAGATTATAAAAACATTAACAAAGAGAATAATAATAATAATAATAATAATAATAATAATAATAATAATAATAACAATAATAATAAGGCTCCATTTATTCCCACATACCCTATATCTTATTTTTACACCCTCTATTGTACACGGGGCCGTATACAGTTATACGACCAGTATAGAATGTTTTTTAATAGCAAAATGCGCAGGGAATGTTTCTTTTATTTTATTATATACGGCCCGTATATAGTTATACGAGTCGTATACATGTGTATACGATTTGTAAAACGTATACGGCTCAATGGATTTATTTTGTGAGGTTTGTTGATGTTACCACATGTATACGGGTCGTATATAATGGTGTTTTTTCCAGTAAAAACACAATTATTCTAGGGTTTCTAAACTCTTCATCACCTTTAACAATGTCGATAAACGTTGATCGGAACACGCCGCTTAAATCGGAGCACAGGTAGAGTAACGTTACCGATCAGTCCGTTGATGGATACCTTAGCGATCACATAGATCTTCGTGTTGGTTATTTATCGATTCCGAATAACTACCAAGGGTGATTATGGATTGGTTACAGAAACCACTAGCAGAAGAACCCGACACGTCTTCTATGATGATCCGAAACATTCCGAATAACTAGCAGAAGAACCCGACACAAACAAGTTCTCCACAGTTTGTTATTCAGATCTTTATTCGGTCATCTTTCCAAACTATAACACACGATAACTTTAAACTTTATATTGTGTGATTTGACCAGGAAATGATTGGAAGTGATTGCTACTTTTAATAAACGGATTGTTGGACTTCTTGTTCCAAATGCACGCCTAAATTCATCTTTTTAACTATTTTTTTCGATTTCAACAAATCTTTTCCTTTTCCTTCAATTTCTAGAACATTCTTCGTAACATGAAGACGTGTCGGGTTCTTCTACTAGTGGTATTTTAATGAAGTATTGAAGATTGAATGTGCAAACTGCAACCGTTTTTTACTACGGAAACAGTGGCTATGCTAAATACAAACCGCAACCGTTTTTTACTACGAAAACGGTGGCTATGCGAAATACAAACCGCAACCGTTTTTTAGTACGGAAATGGTGGCTATGCGAAATACAAATCGCAATCGTTTGTGACTATGGGAAACACAAGTTTTTTTTTTGAGCTTGATGGATGTCCGTTATCTCAGTTGAGGCGTGTATTGTTTAAAATGCAGCTGTAGTACCGGGATCACTAGACCAGACACATGTCACATAGTTTGTCAGTGAACAAAAGATATAGATGTAGGAATATAACTAGATGTTACGTGTAGCTTCATTAAACCAAGAACAAAGCCTATTTCAAAACACATGTAGATGAAGTAAAATGTGATCAAACTTGGACATCAGACGTAAATCTTGAAGCAAATATGTGGTTCCTAATTGGTTACAGAAACCACTAGCAGAAGAACCCAACACGTCTTCTATCTAGTCTAAAACTTGAAAATGGATATGATCGTGTCAAGATCTTTATCTATCATGTCATCGACCAACTGCTCGAAATCTCTTTCGTTTCTCATGTTAGGGAGAATGTTCTCGAAATTGAAGGAAAAGGAAAAGGAAACGGATGCGGTTTGCATGTTCAATCTTCATTGCTTCATTAAAATTACAAACACACGATAAGTTTACACTTTATAGTGTGTGATTTGACCAGTTGTCAAATTCATACTTAAAGGTCTTTCTAAAATGCTTGGAAAATTGCATCACCTCTCCTATATCAACATACTCTTCTCCAGACGCTTAGTTAACTTTCAGATTCAGATTCAGGAAACAGATGATTTGTCAAAAGACATGGTCAATGTAGTAAAATGTGAGCTTTTACACCAACCATATCGAGATGCTTTGTGTTAGTTTGATTTGAATTTTGAAAGTTTGAAAGATGTATTCGATGGATGTCCGTTATCTCAACGCTTCTCCTTACATTACTAATCTGGAATTGGACAACCGCAACCGTTTTAGTGCTTCTCAATCAGACATTATTTTTTGAATCATAACTGAAACAGTCAGAAAATAACTAAACCGAACCAACATAATTGAAGGTGCAAAAAAATGGCGAGTAGTCAGTTGTATTTTTAATGATTTGTTGGAAAATTGGCCATTATTCGACCGAGTAATCAGTTGTATTAATAGATTCTGAAGCTGTTATTTCAGTTATTTATGTTGATTCAGTACTTCAAGGCATGCCTAATGCAAGGATCTGAACCAACAGAAATCCACAAACTCCAACAAATTGTGTACGTTAAATACCGTTCACCTCTTTTTTAGTTGCTTCTCTTGTTAAGTTTCTGAACCAACCGAAATCCACAAATTCCAACAGTTTCTTCGTAGATTCCGTTCGGTTTCAAAGCCGGTTGAGGATTACGAGTGTTCTAGACTCGTTCAAAGCCAGTTGATGAAACCGAAGCTGTTATTTCTGTTGTTTAGTACTTCCGAGACGATTCAAGTGAGTCCTATGAAGCAAGTGTATGTCTATTCAATTGAGAAGAATAATTGCATTGCTCAAAACAAGGATCGTTCTAACAGATTAAAGAGAATAAACAAATTTTTACCATTTTTTACCCATAGTATACGGGCCGTATAATATTATACGGCCCGTATACAATCATCGTATACATTGTATACGATCTGGTAAATTTTGTTTCACTTTGTGTATACGGGACGTATAATAGTATACGGCCCGTATTCTTAGGATAAAAGATGGTTTATTCTCTTTAATCTATTAGAACGATCCAAAAAACGAAAGGGATTTCAAACCACAAAATCCGAATACTTCAAACATTCTAAACACTAACTGTGTATGTGCTTGTGCTGTAGAAACAGGTGATGAATTTGTGTACACGCATGTACGTGACAAAACAAGGATCGTTCTAATAGATTAAAAGAAGTGGTTTACGATTTTTGGTAGGTTGAAAGAGGTGAATGTTCTTGAAAGATTTGTTGAAATCGAAGAAAAGGGTAACTAGCAGAAGACGTGTCGGGTTCTTCTGCTAGTTATTCAGAATGTTTCGAATCATCACAGAAGACGTGTCGGGTTTGTATTTCCCATAGCCACCGTTTCTGTATACAAAATGGATGCGGTGTGTACGTTAAAGAGAATAAACCCTCGTTTCTTCATCTTCATCTTCAAGAACAATGATGAACATATGATGTTTTTTTTTTCGCAGAACCGTTGGTATACGTCGACCACAACGAGAATAGTGCAGCGACAGTTGAGTCTCATCCTTCATGGTGGATTGCGGTGGTTTGGGTCTAGGGTTGTCAGAGAGAGAAAACGAGGGGGAGAGAGTTTGAGACAACAACAGATAATGAACGGATTATTGGCCATTATTCAGATTTAAACAATGCACGCCTGATTCAGATCTCTATTCGGTCATATTTCCAACAAATTGTGTCTCACAAGTTCACCGCTTTTTTAGTTGCTTATTTTGTTAAGTGAGACATTTCATAGAGAACAAGTTCACAGCAAAATGAAATTTTATTGAAAACTTGTAATTTCTCCACTCACCGTGAAATCGAACAGTTTCTGTGTCGAACAGTGTTCTAGACTCGTTCAAAGCCGGTTAATGAAACCGAAGCTGTTATTTCTGTTGCTCAGTACTTCCTAGACGATTCAAGTGAGTCCTATGAAGCAAGTGTCTGTCTATTCAATTGAGAGGAATAATTGCATTGTTTAAATCAGAATCAGGGTTCTCAAAACAAGGATAGTTCTTATAGATTAAAGAGAATAAACATTTTTTTACCATTTTTTACCCATAGTATACCCGTATACAATCATCGTATACACTGTATACTATCTAGTAATTTTTTTTCACATGGTGTATACGGGCCGTATAATAGTATATGGCCCGTATTCTTAGGGTAAAAAAATGGTTTATTCTCTTTAATCTATTAGAACGATCCAAAAAACGAAGAACAAAGCCTATTTCAAAACACATGTAGATGAAGTCAAATGTGATCAAACTTAGACATCAGACGTAAATCTTGAAGCAAATATGTGGTTCCCAATTGGTTACAGAAACCACTAACAGACATGTCGTGCATTGTTTAAATCAGAATCAAACAAGGATCGTTCTAATAGATTAAAGAGAATAAACCATCGTTTCTTCATCTTCAAGAACAATGATGAACAAATGATGTTTTTTTTCGCAGAACCGTTGGTATACGTCGACCACAACGAGAACAGTGCAGCGACAGTTGAGTCTCCTCCTTCGTGGTGGATTGCGGTGGTTTGGGTCTAGGGTTGTCAGAGAGAGAAAAGGAGGTGGAGAGAGTCCGAGACAACAACAGATAATGAACGGATTATTGGCCATTATTCAGATTTAAATAATGCACGCAAGATTCAGATCTCTATTCGGACATCTTTCCAAACTACAACACACGATAAGTTTACACTTTATAGTGTGTGATTTGACCGGTTGTCAAATTCGTTGCGTGTCAAATTCGTTGATGTATATAACATAGTAACCCTCACTCTTAGTCATATCTATAGAGAGAGTTGAGTTTTCAACAAATCTTTGTGATATAGTAATTTTCAATAATGTAGCAAGGATTGTAGTTATAGAACCCGACAAACCAACAAAATCCGAATACTTCAAACATTCTAAACCCTAACTATGTATGTGTTTGTGCTGTAGAAACCGGTGATGAATTTGTGTATCTGAATCAGGTTCTCAAACAAACACTACTAAAGAAGAGTTGGTATTGAACCAACATTCCTTCAACTGAAGGTTCAGTGCACGAAAAGTTTCTTACGAAATGTACGTGACAAAACAAGGATGTTGGGAATTAAACGCATGTACGTGACAAAACAAGGATCGTTCTAATAGATTAAATAATATAAACCGCGTACAAATCATCTGCTTTCTGAATCTGAATTAGAATGTTAACTTTGAAACGAAATCGTTTGTGACTATGGGAACACAAGTTTCCTTCAAACATTCTAAACCCTACCTGGAAACAAACCAACAAAATCCTGATAGTGAAAAACATCAGCAACCATTTGTTCTTTTCCTTCAATTTCAAGAACATTCTCTCTGTGTATGTGCTTGTGCTGTAGAAACCGGTGATGAATTTGTGTACACAACTGAACGTTCATTACTGATCTGGAATTGAAGAACCGTTGTGTATTTGCTTACTCTGGAATTAGAGAACCATTGTTTATCTGAATCAAGTTCTGAAACAAACACTACTAAAGATGAGTTGGTATTGAACCAACATTCCTTCAAACATTCTAAACCTTTCCTGGAAACCGATGTATGTGTTTGTGTTGTAGAAACCAATGGTGAATTTGCATACACAACTGAATTTTAGGTTCAGTGCACGAAAAGTTTCTTACGAAATGTACGTGACAAAACAAGGATGTTGGGAATTAAACGCATGCACGTGACACAACAAGGATCGTTCTAATAGATTAAAGAGAATAAACCAAGTACAAATCATGTGCTTACCGAATCTGAATCTGAATGTTAACTTTGACTCATAAACCCTTGAATCCCAACGCTTATCTAAAAAAATTTGTTTCTTTCCTTTTCATGAGGTAAAACCGGTTTCAACATCAAGGGTTGTTTTTCACCCTGTGTGAGCATTGGAAACCCGACAAACAGTCTTGCAATTACGTCTTCAATGAAGACCACATTGTTAATTTTAATGACGATTCGAAACATTCCGAATAACTAGCAGAAGAACCTGACACGTCTTCTATGATGATTCGAAACATTCACGAACCACAATGGACTCAGACTCATACTACTCACCCTCCCCTGAGGAAAAGTTTTCCCGACGACTCAAGATAAAACAATGGACTCAGACTCAGTGTTGCGAATTTGGTTTCTTCGGTACAGGCTGATGAAACCGAAGCTGTTAGTTCGGTTGTTCAGTACTTTCGAGACGATCCAAGTGAGTCCTATGAAGCAAGTGTTTGTCTATTCAATTGAGAGGGAAACACAAGTTTTCTTTTTGAGCTTGATGGATGTCCGTTATCTCAACACTTCTCCTTACAACTCTCATCAAATGCCTCACCCTTCCTTTTATTCTGTAAATATTAAATAAAGAATAACACCAGGCACGTAACCCCGCGTTGATAGCTTCCGTTTTATTACAGTCATACGACGCGACTTTTTGTTCTTCAATCTTTGTTACTTGTTAATGTTTTATTTTTTTCTAGTTTTAGAAAGGTTTGACCACCTCACCACTGTAAAATGTCTCGTGTGATTGACACCTTAAATCTCTTAAATACTTTGAGAAAAATCTAATTTTTGAAGAATATGGGGCCGTATAACAGTATACGTAGGGTTGTAAACGAACCGAACGAACACGAACAAGGCCATGTTCGTGTTCGTTCGTTAAGGAAATTAACATGTTCGCGAACTGTTCACGAACGCATACCGAACATGAATTTATGTTCATGTTCGTTCGTTAAGGAAATTCAGTTGTTCACGAACAGTTCGTGAACGCTGGTCTCGAACACAAACGAACGCAAGCAAATAACATAGAACGCAATACGCAAACGAACATTTAACTTGAAAATAAAAAAATAAAATATTATTATCCTTAAACATTATATATAAGTAGTTAAATACAACCATCAAATGATAAATCAAAATAAATACCACCAAACGATGAATCAACTTTAACTAACTTAAACATAATTATCCCCAAAAATGTCTTAGCATATCCAAATTTTAGCTAACTTAGAAAAAAAATATGGTTTCAAGTTTTCAATATGTTTAGATAAAAGGTTTATTATTTGTTATTTTTTAATATAATCAAACGAACACGGACGAAGTAACCGAACATATTACCGAACGTTCACGAACGCAGTCGAACGAACGAGACCTATGTTCGTGTTCGTTCGCTAAGCTAACCAAACGGAATTTTTTGTTTGTGTTCGCTCGTTAAGCTAATCGAACGAGCATAAACGAACTTCCCGCCGAACGGTTCACGAACTGTTCGCTGAACGTTCGGTTCATTTACAGCCCTAAGTATACGGCTCGTATACATTGTATACGACCAGGTAAATTATTTACAGATGGTGTATATGGGCCGTATAATGTTATACGGCCCGTATGGAATTAAAAAACTGACAAAGTCTGCTGGCACAGACTTTGTTAGTTTTTTAAATTCTATACGGGCCGTATACACCATGTGTAAGTAAGTTTTTTCCATGTGTTAATATTAGGACCCGAAGAATAATAATAATAATAATAATAATAATAATAATAATAATAATAATAATAATAATAATAATAATAATAATAAAGTTCAGAGTGATAAATATTTCCTCATTCTAGGTATTTATTAAAGTTACTATGTGTTACATTATTTACAAGACCAAAATCGAGAAAAAAAGATATAAAATAATATTATAAAATAGGCCTGAAAGACTCAACTATTTTGGCATTAAAAAAAATTAATTTCAAAAGTTTTTCATAAAAAAACATATAAACATATAACAAAACAGTCATCATCTTTATCAAGATTTCTACTATAAAAATAAAACAAACAATTTATAATTGACAGGGTAAACAACTATTGTATATTAATCTGGATTCATGTACATATATTTAGATTTTAGATGATGTTCTACTTTATGTGATACAAGGTTTTTCATAAAGTTTTCATAGTCAATTTAATCTAATAGAGTTATCAGTTATTATCTCACATTGCTGGAAAAGACAAGAAACATAAAATCTTCAAACTTAAAAAAAAAAAGAAACATAAAATCTTCAAACTTTTACAAAATTATATCACACGCTGATAAGAGAAGAAATTGTTGCAAACAAAATGTTTATAAAATATTTCCCCGGGCCGTCGTATTTTTATATATATTTAGTGTTGTATATTAAACTTTAAAAGGGAAGGGTCACTATGGACTATGGAGTGTGGAGTGACCCAAAGAAAAATATGTAAAAAGAAAGCATATAACCTAAAAGAAAGTGTTGTTTTAATATAAACTAGTAAAATCACCGCCGCGTTGCGGCGGAAAATATACGCTCACATATACATATACGTGTACACCATAATGATAACATAACAAATCAAACTAACACCAACATATTTTCGTCTGTGAATTCAGCTGTTGCTGGTAGTGGTGGTGTGGTTTCGAATTCGTCTTCTCAGAGGCGTGTACACCACGTATGACAATACTCAACGGCTATGGTTTATATACACGTATATGTATATGTGAGCGTATATCGACACATGCATGTATCATGTATGATGTATGTTTGTGAGTTGCGAAGGACAGGGCAATGCCTTAAATAGGTAAAGCCGTCACCTGACTCACCTCATGCTTCGCACCTAGGCTTTCAAAACCTAAATGCCGGCTGTGAGTGCATATCACTAATCGCTTTTTTAAAACCAAGCTTCCATGTTTTCATACACAATAGACAATGAGATATTTTCAAATCCATATGCCTATGTCACTGGTTCTATAGTTACTTGACTTCTCCGCAATAAACATACATCTCTAATCGAAAATCCAGGTTCTCGCTAATCCTCCTACAACAGTATAACATCTAGTTTCATAGAATTTTCTTAAAAATTGGCATTATTCCTAATCAAGGAACCAAAATCATTAAACAAACAAACCTCATTTAAGTCATCTCATATCACAATGAACAAATGAAACACTCTCAAATCTATATGCCTGTGTCACTGGTTCTGTACTTTGTTCTCTAATTGATAATCCAGCTTCTGGCTAATCGTTCTATAAGGTCTACTTTCACGAAATTCGCTTCGAAAATTAGCATTATTCTTAATCAATAAACCAAAAGCACTAAACAAACACACCTCATTTCACTAACACCTCATGTAACCACTCTACAACCACAACAACAACAACATACAACTAACTAATTAAGTATCAAATTTTACCTCAGAGTCACTAATCTGATGCCGAGCAACCGAAACCGACCGCCTTCTCCTCAAATCACGATTCGAAACAACCCTAGCTTCACTACCAACATAAGTAGCAGTAAAATTACCATCGTTTCGTCTGGAAACAAATCTACCACGCCTCTGAGAAGACGAATTCGAAACCACACCACCACTACCAGCAACAGCTGAATTCACACCACCCCGACACCTCGAAACGGACCGTGAACGCCGTCGCGACTCCACCGCGTCAACTCCGGCTTCACACGATCTCTCCGGCTGGTTCTACTGCTCACACTCTCATCATCAAACTCCGAACCGTTGGAAAAAAAAAACTCAATCGCGAGATCATCGAGGCTAATTTCCGGAAAATCGGAGCCTCTGAAGTTGCGTGTTGGAGTAGGAAGAACGGCTGATTCGATATCCGGTTGAATCGGCCGTGAGAATCTGCTGACGCTTCGGGAACGGCGGTGAGGTTTGGAAGATGAAGATGCCGGTGAATCGTCGGTTGACGGGGAAGATGTAGTGATCGGAGGTCTTCTGGTGGTGGATTTGAACGCCGATGTTGCAAGTGATTTGTGGATAATTTGGTTTTACAGTATGGATTTCAGAGGTGATGAGCAAGGGTTTTGGTGGAGAAGACGAAGGTTTTCAAATTGGGGCAGATTAAGTCAGTGAGGATAAAAGATGCGTGGCAAATCTCTAAAGCAGGGAAAATACACTGGCGCAAACCATCGATGTTATTTGATATATATAATAATTTAAAAAGGGAAGGGTCACTATGGAGTGTGGAGTGACCCTAAGAAAGATATGTAAAAAGAAAGCATATAACCTAAAAGAAAGTGTTGTTTTAATATAAATTTAAAGTATATAAGCTCACACAAACAAAATGTATTTTAATCCTAATTTTATAGATGAATTCAATAGTCATCTATGAAGATTCATTTTAGATAGTTACTATTAGGGTAAAGGATGTGAAGTGACGTTTAGGGGTGCAAACGAGCCGAGCTACTCGAGCTCGGCTCGAAAAAAAGCTCAAACAAGACGAGTTTAAACGAGCTCGAGCCTAAAAAAAGCTCATTTAGTAAACGAGCCGAGCTTCGCTTATCGAGCTCGAGCCGGCTCGCGAGCCTAAACGAGCTTTCTGTTCATATATCTATATATATATATAAATGAGATGGATTTGGGCTAGGTGGCATTTGTATTTGGCCATCTTGGCTGATGTGGCAATTTAGTTTAGGAGGGAAATCCATTCTCAAGCTCAATACACAAACAAACATACATTGGACGCGGGATCCGGCTATTGTCGGGTCGGATTTATGGGTTCTCAAAGAAACCGACTAACAAATATGGATCCTATAAATCCTTTCTCTCAATTATTGAGGCCACTCTCTCTTTCCTCTCAAAACCCTAACAGAATCCCTTCATCGTCGTCTTCAATCTTCTGATCATCATAGCGATCAAAAAGTAATTCCGATTCAATAGATCTTGCCAAAATCCCATTCGCGATTTCTGATTCAAGCTATCTTCTCTAAATAAAGTTTGATTATTAAAGGTATGTTGTTTTGATTTGTTCATCATCTATTTTAGATTTGTTTCGTGATTCATTCTTTTATGATAATTAGATCTGGTCCCAATGGACTGATCTTCCGGTGTTTCGTGGTAAGTTTGTTTCCTGTACGGTTGCGAAGTTGAGTTCTGCTTTTGAAAAGGATTTGATGACGGAGGAGACGATAGGGATAATGGAGGAGGATGCGGCGGTGGGAGATGGTGGTGGAGGAGATGGTTGTTGGAATGTTGTGGCGACGCTTACAGAGTTGCAGGTAGCTTGCTTATGCTTTTATTACTTTACTTTGTTTAAATCTTCGATATGAGGTTGTTTGTTTAAATCGTTAAGTATAATTTAGGGATTTTAAATAATTCTTAAACCCTTAACATTGATTTGGGGTTCGGCTTTGTGACCTTTGCTGAGGACGGTGTTACAGATCGTGTTTCAAGAAGGTCACACGAGATTTGTGGACAACAGGTACTTAATAGAATATATTTGTTCTGAATTTGTAATATTGTGTACACCTATTTAATTAGTCCATTTGTTTTTTTTTTTTTTTGTGATAAATGCTTGACTTATTACAGGTAGCAAATGATACATCAACACCTATTGATGATTATTGATGATGGTTGTTTAAGTGGAGGCTGCCACTATTTGGACAACCCACCTAAACCAGCGAATGGTTGCTTATGACAGAATGTATGTAAGCTTGGATTTTGATGATGTAAGCTTGGGTTTATGATTTTTCAATTATACGCATATGAATGCAATCTATAACCTAAATATCTTATTGTGAGTCTTATATCATTCACTATCTCAGTTTTTACGGTGTTCAGGATTATACCAAAACACCTCACCCGCTGTCAGAAACTACAGTCTTTGACTCTTTGATTCATTCCAACCGATATATGCTAAATATCTTATTGTGAGTCTTATATCATTCACTATCTCAGTTTTTACGGTGTTCGGTTGATATGATTCATATGTTAATAATTGTTTCATAGGTTGGAGTTGGACTTATAGTATTGCAGCAATTTGAAGGCGTGAACGCAATTGTATTTTATGTGGATTCTATCTTCATTTCTGCTGGTAATAGTTATTAAAATGTCAGAAGTGGCCTGAACCCGAGAAGTCATTTTTTTTTTGCTGCATTACATTAGTTAGCTGTACGGTTTTTTCGTTTCAGTTTTGCTTTGAGTTTTTGTCGTGTTTCAAGGGATAAGATTATAGAGGGGACTGTGATACCCGTATTAATGTTTTTCGTTTCGCGGTATGTGGTTATTTTCTTTTTTGGGGCTGCATCTTGACACTATGTTGGTATATTTTCATGGATTAGCAGTGTTTAGAATGAAATGTTGTTTCAGATATGGGTGAGGGTCTTTGGGTTTGTTGACTTGGTGTGAGTGGGAATTTGGCACCTCTCTGGAGTCTTGATTTAGAATCATTGTATTTTGGGGTTGAGCAGAGAAATAGCTCGTATTCTTTTATTCTATGGTTATTTGTCAATTTGTGTGAATGATAGTGTTTTTTTTTTTTTTTTTGAGTTTTGGATCTGCTTGAGCATCGTTTGTACTTTGTTTCAGTTACTTATAAGTTTTGATTTCAGTTACTTATAAACAACCGAGGAACACTAAGATAAAGTAAGAGTTGATGAGTCTTCTAAGCCATCTGACGATTGAGTATTATATGCATATTGATTAACTATTTTTGTTTTTTTTATCAAATGTCGACACTAACGTCATTAGATAACATTCTATATTTTTTTATTGGTGAGAGATTTCAATATTCACAATGTGTGGATGTAGTTCACTTTCTTGCTGGCCCGTTTCTATATCTTTATATAGATGTTTGCCGTTAAAAAAACTAACACGGTTTGATTTGGAAGTTTGGCAGTGAGAAACATCACCTTCAATTAGCGGCTGCTGAGAAGATCGACCAGCTCATGCAAGATGTAAATCACTCACAGATTTGGTCTATTTGTGGCACGAGTATAAGATAAACTCCATTAGTTATCATCTGATTTGGATCCAATGCTATAATGTTATTTGGAGGCCAACCTACTATATGAATGCACCATGGGTTTTTCAAAATGGGGTTAGGGTGAAGCTGGAGGTCTTCAAAACATAGGGCAAGGTAACGTCAAACGAAGATGCGAGAGAGATTGTGGCCAGACTAGAGTTGACCAACTTCTTCTTGCACTAGGACATTTAACAGCTGCATGGCATACATGATGACATGAGTTTCGCTCAAAACTTTCTACGCTATCGTAGTCCAGTTAAGATTTGTTGTTGAACAAACATTTGCAAGTGTCGTCGAAGAACTTATCGAAGCGAGGACTCACTTTCAATCTAAAGGTATGTATACGTTTTCTTTCTCGGCATGGTATACTTTCAAATTCTACCTTAAATTGTTCTTTTTTCTCTGAAGTTGATTCAAAACACATTATGTATGTGAAAATGATAGCCCGGCTGGTAATCATGATATGGGTGTTATCTTTACGTTCTTAATTTGGTATCATAACAAGAATTAAATTGATCAAAGGACATTACAGGAATTCATAATGAAAGTTGAAGTTATGACCATGTTTTTTGTTAATTACCATGAAATGAAGTGGAATTGGTATTAGTTTATGTTGTGTTTAGTTTTGAAATGCATTTATAAAAAAAAATGTTAATGCTGGCAATATTGTATAAATATCTCTTTATTCAATAATATAACAATACTATTAAGTAATAATGTCAACAATGGTGATGATGATGATCTTTTTTATGTTGTAGACCCTAATAAGAAAATAACGATAGCGAGTCGGGATACTGCTCCACATCATGGTGGCCTAAAAGGTGATTATGACTAGGTTGATCTGGAACTTTGCTCACAATGTTGACAGTATTAAAGTGTAATTCGGATTTTATTTCCACTTTTGAGTCACTTATGATTCTTAAAATTCCTTTATATTATCATAATTAATATAATACTATTAAGTAATAATGTCAACAATGGTGATGATGATGATCTTTTTTATGTTGTAGACCCTAATAAGAAAATAACGATAGCGAGTCGGGATACTGCTCCACATCATGGTGGCCTAAAAGGTGATTATGACTAGGTTGATCTGGAACTTTGCTCACAATGTTGACAGTATTAAAGTGTAATTCGGATTTTATTTCCACTTTTGAGTCACTTATGATTCTTAAAATTCCTTTATATTATCATAATTTTGTTGGGTACTAGAATGATCTTAACAATATTAACACGATTTGAAAGAGTTTTTTTTTTAATTTGTTTGATTAATCTCTATTTCAATACACACATAATTGTTCATGGATTCATTTAATGATTTTTCACATCTATTTGTTCTTTTGAATAGGTCTGAGGTGATTTTGCTTTAGCAGAGCAATATTGGCAGCTCCTATGATGGAAATGTTTTGTGGAGGTATGTTGAGACACGAAAGTACACCTCTTGCGCACAAAACTATTTTAATCAAGTTGTTAAGGCTTCCAAGGTAACTGGTATAATGAATGCAGTCTAAAGTTCTCTCTTCTTTTCTAAGGCTTCCTTATCTTCAACTATCCGTTCTCTCTGGTAATGAGTTCCTATTAATTTGCATAAATTCTATTAACACAACCAAAATGACTTTATGTACAAAATGGAGAAGCTTAATGTTGGTTACTCTTGAACCCACCGCCTCCACTTCCTCGGTGGATTATTTGGTAGTGATGCTGACGGTGGTAACGGTCTAACGACCACCATTGCCTTGCTAAAATGAGGTAATCACTATAATCGTTGGTAACCCTAACTTTTGTTTGGGTTCTGGATGTCTTATTTGGTCCCTCAGAGATTTGAGTATTGTTTCTGGTGGGTTTGGCCTTCGGTTGTGTTGCTTACGGTGGCATTCGTGGTCCTTATGGGTGACCGGTGGCATCTTCTATGACGTGCTCTGCCGCCTGTTGAGACTATTAAACAGGCATGTTGTTTTGAGTATTTTACTTTTGAAGTTCGAGTATCATTTCATCAGTATCGCTCGGTTGTGATGGGTTAAAAATAATCTAATCTAATCTAAATCTATTAATATCTGATGGCTGGGAATAGTAACTTAACAGCGTTACTGTTTTGACGTTAAAGTTAACGACGTTTCTCTTCCTGCTCTAAATTGGACATATATACATAGTGTTAGGCTGATTAGCGTATGGCCTGTTTGGACTTGGGACACTCACATTCCTCCCAGGTATTGTCTATAAGGATAAAAATAGAATTAAAAAATTTAAAAACAAAAAAATAAATGTGTAAATTGCCAATATCATCCCTGTGTTAACGAAATTGCCAATATCGTCACTGAGTTAACGATACATTTCAACTTAGTGATTTCAATTGAAATGACAACAAAAATGAAACGTCAGGGGTCCAGTTACAAAATAATTCTTATTATGGATGTAACAGGCAAAAGGGCCCAAACCTCAGGGACGATTTTGGCATTTTACTCTTAAAATGATAAATATGTATTTTAAATAAAGTATAGCAATTTATGAGGTTATAAGCATTTTAAAACATTTTGGGCAACTTCCGACCCGTTTGACCTGTTTTCTTTTTAAGGTAAGCTTCAAAGTTTGACCTGTTAGAAAGAAAATGCAATCCTAATTGACCGTCTATGTATGTCAAATCGATCCGGACGTGTTGTTTTTATATTTATTAATGAACTTTTAGCTTAAAAAGCAAACGGGTTGAACAGTTTAAAACTCATCCATAGTTTACTCGAGTGTTTAAGACTTTCGAAATCATTTTATCAAAAGATTGACAAACTGCATAAAATTTACCTATTTTGACCCATTGCCGGCTCTGCTCGATATGCTATTTACAGCGGTTTTGATTTTCTTTTATGCGCCTTATTTACCAACCAGATATTTTAAACATATATGTTATTGTTAGCATTGTTGATGGTGATTATTCAACTAGGGTTCTACGAGACACGAATTGCATATTATTCATGGAGGGGTGCAAAAGGGTACAGTTTTGCAGCCATCCCTGGTTAGTAAGTATCGTTACCCTCTTTCCTGATCTTCAGCAGTCTGTTAGCGGCGGTCGCTTTTATGTTTAGCTGTATATACGTCACATTTCCAAGTTATGTACACATTTCAGATCGAGTTAGAAATTTCAACAGTAGTTTTTTACTAGAAATTTGTTTGAGTTTTTGCAGCCAGTTGTTTTTATATTTAATAACTAACCAATAATGCTTATTCAGCTTTGCAACGTAATTGCTGAGACCCGACCCGTTATCTATCCGGGCATGTTTTTTCCCTTACTGAGTACTGATGATTTTCACAGTCCATCCATCTGTGGTGGCCCTAATTCTGATCATTCTTGTCAGTTGTTTGAACCGGACCACATGCAACGAGATGGCCTGCTAGAAAATCATTATAAAACATAAATGTTGGTACCAGCCCTAAAGTCAAAATGTGGCTGCGCGGCGCCAAGTGGTCTCACCTTTGTTTTTATATTTATTAATGTTTCAATAACTGGATCGTTGATTAAACTGAATTCTTTACCTGTCTATCGGTCAGACCGGTTTCAAATATTTGATTATCAAAAATGTATTAAACAACTCAAATATTGGATTACAAAGAATGTAATAAACAATATACGGAATCTGAAATAGTAAATGTAAATGGGAATTTGTAAGGATATAAAAAACTAGATAATTTTTGAATATCTGGTTTAAGCACGGATTTGGGTCGTCGGTTCAACTGGTCAACGACATAACTGACTGATTCTGAGAATGCTAGAGATGGAGATATATCATTCTTTGATATTTAATTTAGTAGTACTTTCTTTTATATTTCGCTTATTTATAGACTTGTGATTGATATACATCTATTTGAAAATCCAATGGTATCCAAGTATGCGATTCAAGAAGGCGTTCGAGACCGAAGATTCGTTCATAATTAGCTTGGTTTATCTACATGGTTTTGTCTGTTCATGCCGATGATCAAACCCGTTTGCCTAATTCGCCATGGTAGCTTCTTCAGGTATGAATTTCTTGATTTAACTATGGCTTGGCAAAAAGATTGACCCTACTTTTTAGGCTTTCAAAGCAGCAGATTCCCCACATTCAAGGTCAATTAGATCCTGAATCCGCCGGGAAAATTTGATGTGAAGTATGGTAACTACGCTGATATATTCGGGCTGTTATATGTAGGTATTGAAAGCGGGTTGATTGATGATTGTAGCTGATCATTAGAGCTCATGGTACGTTTCATTTAAGTTGCTATACTTTCTATTTCTTTAATTTCATTCACATAAAAACATTTGGTTTGTATATGATCGTCAGTATTGTAAGTGTTATTAGGTTTGCATCAGATTATTTAACCTTTTAAAGACTTTTGATTTTGTGTGATGGGATTTGGTTACCTTTTAAAGTTAGCTAAATAGGAACATGTCAAATGGTAAAAGGTCAATCAAAGTGTTTGTTTTGTGCATAAAACCTCCTATATCACTTTATTTAAAAAATAGATTATGATTGAAATAAAGTGAAATGTTTAATTATATTAGACACTATTTATTTTAAAACTTCTAAATTTTGGATAGTGTTTAGGCCAATCCATTTTGACTTGCTTCGACCTATGCTAAAAGTAATATGATTCAGTCGATTGTCTGGTTTCCGATTAACAAATTACTATTCCTATTCTAAAGTTAACTAAAAAAGCCACATCACTATTTTTATGGTTAGAAAACGGTTTTGATTATGATGGGTGGAGGTTGACATAATAATTTGAAAACCGCAGGTCGGATACAATGATGTTTCAAAAATATAGGTCACTTACCAAGAATATAAGAACCACAAAGCTTTGTACAAAAGTTATATATAATTTATATCTTTTGAGGTGACCTCCACTTTTGTACATTGACATTTTCTTTGTAATACACTCTAGGTTAATGTTTTCCCTTTAAAGGTTTATGCTGAACAACATGTAGAGAGCATGAAGATTGCATATTTTAGAATTCTTCAAATGCATACTGCCTATACTCTTGATCAGGTAACATGAACATATATTCTTATAAATAAAGAAAAATAGAAATTATTTTTATTCATACAAGTTGTTTGGATTCACAGGAGTACCTATTGCTGTTAACAAAGTTTCCTGCAGTTTTTTTTTTTCATTTGAGGCTAAAGTTTCCTGTAGATTTGTGTTCAAATTTAATGCCGATCACCTTTGGTGGTTAATACTTATCCCACTAAGTTAACAAATGAATTAGTTGGTTAATGAATATATTGTCTGCTATTGATATTATCAGCACATCGTGCAAATAACTGTTTTAATTCATCTTCAAGAACTAAGATATGTATTTATTCCACATATACAAAGTCATGGTGTCTGCATATCTTGATTATAATGTGTAACATATTTGTTGACTGATGTTTGGTAGGAATCATTTCGCAATCCCCGGGTTGAACATATTGTTGGTCAAGATCTTGAAAAAAAATTAAGATGAATTATTACTGAAGTGAAAATGAATGCAACAATGACCATTGGAGAAAGACTACTTCTGTTGGATTACCTCTTTTTGAAAATAGCAATTGTATGATTAGAATTGTGTGATGCTTTGTAAACAAAAACATTTGTTGTTACTTTGATGATTTTATTCATTTTTTTTAGTATACAACTGCTATCACAAATTGGATATGGAATGTTGACTTTGGCCTCTACTGATGTGTAGATTGAATGTAATAGTGTTTCTACACCACTTTTTCCTATACACTTTCTCATACTCTACTCACCGTTTGCGTTTTCTTCGTATCTCATTCGCCAATTGTAAACTAGCCGGTACGTTTTTCATATTTTCCGGTACACTTTTTACCTTCAACAATCATCATGGGTACACTAATATTACTAATTTTAATGAAAATGGGTTAGATTATCTTTTTTTACTTGCGATAATGATCCAACATGCTCCAGTATCCTAATGGTATTGAGCAGTTTGTTTGGGGCTTCTTTGAAGGTGAACAACTTAGCTGGATAGCGGAAAATGGTAACTTAGCTTCAAAGGAGGCTTTGATTGACTAAGGTATCTGTATTCAAAATATTCGGTGTGGCGTGTGACCTGTCCATGGAAATGAGCGACCATATCTTTTTGAATTGTATGGTGGCATGGGTGTTTGGTGGAACGTGGAGGTGTGGCTGAGGATGCTGGTCCTTAGCCAGGTTAATTCTGTTTCAGGTATGACGAGCATAACTAGGTGACAATATTTGGGAAAAGGAAGTGTCAGTTGTAACCAAGTTTATAGGTGTTATCTTCTTCTCTACATAAACAAGTAAGAAAAACATGTTCCAAGAGTTCTTAGGGATTGTGATGTTGATCTTTTTCGTGGTGTGGTAAGTACAACTTTTAGCTACTTTTTAGACAAGATCAATAGAGTCAAGGAGATACTGTTCTCTGGTGTCGCGTTTTTCTTGATTGTGGTTTGTCTTGGTATTTTTATGCATGCATCCATCGCCAAAGATAATCAAGCAAAGCTTGAAAGATTAGGTGTGTGTGTGTTTTTGTGAGTACTATTTGTTTACTAACTTTTCAACTCTTAGGGGTTAACCATATTTTCAAGGGATTTTGCCCAATAAAATACGCTATTTTTTTCAGGGGGTGCGCTCGCCTACCTACTCTCCCTTAGTAGGTCCGCCCCTGACCCCTAAGCCTTTGCAAATTTTTATTTATTTATTTTTTGCTTAGAATCCTAACATACAAGAATAGATGACACGTTTTTGCATATGATTTTTCCAAGAGACACGCTTACTTCAATTATTAAAGATAGACAATCGCACACATCTGAGTTTTATTGAATTAAGTGAAAACAATATAATTAACTTGATTAATACAAATTAAATTATCTACAGGTTATTTCATGAATCTGCTAAAATTGAAGTACTAATTCCAATGAAGGTATAAACAAGTAACTAACTTAGAAGCCAAGCCTATGAAATTGGTAAATTTGCTATAGAGTTTAGTTTTTTTTTCCATTTTTTTTTTGTAATTTAAAAGTGACGGATTTTAAGCTGTAGACGTCTGTCATACTTTTTTTATTATAGTTTTTAAAAATATTTAGAAGTTACTTATTTTCTTGTAAGGTTATTAATTACTTTTTTATTGTAGTTTTAAAAATATTTAGAAGTTACTTATTTTCTTATAAGGTTATTAAGCATTAATTACTATTATTAATGTTTTAATTTTTTGAGATTAATCAAGGTTTGTGGTGGCTTTTTAGGAAGATAAATTTGGCTGAGGTTTGATGTTTTGAAATATGTTGAGTTTGGATGAATGCTGATCAGAGAAGGATGGCTACCGGGAAAAGATTGAAGAATGAAAATTGTCTTATGTTTTTTTGAGATGTTTATGTTTAGTTTTTATTTTTGTATTTATATTTATATTTTGTTTGATGTGGATAGTTTTTGTTGTGTTTTTACTTAGGTCATGTGGGTCTTCATGTACGTTTGATGTGGAAAGTTTTTATTATGTTTTTACTTAGGTCATGTGTGGCTTCATGTACAATTGTGTTAAATACTCGGTTTAGGTAGCATTGGGTCAGGTTTGGTAATCGGGTTTCGGTTAAAAAAGGTAAAAACACAAGTGCCTTTATTTCTTTGGGATTATGGTAAAAAAAGTGGTTTGGCTCAACTCATTTCTTCATAAGTGCTTTGGCTTAACCGGTACCGTATCGCGTAGCATAGGGGTGCACATGTAAAGAAAAGGAAGGAGGCACCCGTGGAAAAAAAAATGTTATTTTACGGCAAATAACGTTTGAAAACATGTCTTTTAATTTCAACATTGGTACCGCATAGTATCGACACCAAATTTTAACTTATTTATTTAAACACTTAATAACAATAACATTAAGAACTCACGAATTCGTTCATTCTCTCTCTATCTCTCAAACGTGTTCATCAAAAACCTTTGAAAGCATGTGTTTTTATTTTATTTTATTTAATGACAATTCGATTAATGCAAATTAAATTTCCGATCCGCGAGTATTCGCGGGTTATAACCTAGTTTTTATTAATATATTAAACATATATTTATATAATAAAAATTACCATTTATATAAATATAAAAAATAACTAAATTATATGTATAATAATAATTACAATTATTATAAATTAATTAATAAATACTAAACGAGTCGAGCCCGAGCCGAGCTCGAGCTTGAAAATTACCTTCGAGCCGAGCTCGAGCTTTAGAAATAAAGCTTGAATCGAGCCGAGCTCAAGCTCGAGCTTTCATATGTTAAACGAGCTTAAGCTCGAGCCTGGTCGATGTCGGGCTCGGCTCAGCTCGTTTGCACCCCTAGTGACGTCCTCCTCCAAATGGAAGCTTATAATTGGTAAATCCACACCTTAGTGCTCATTAAGCGAACCCATCTTTAACGCCCTCAGGGCAATGTTTCAGACGTTATCATGCTGATGTGAAGTAGGTCCGCAACCCATATCATCAAGCCTTACCATACACAACTTTTATTACGTCACTTATGTATTATGTTAATTAAGTAGTACTAACTATCAAGTCATACCTTGTAAGATTATGGAGCAATAAATTACCTAAAAATCTAAAAGGTACATTTATTATAAGTGCTTGCTACATTTTTAAATTTTATAAACAAAGGTGGTGTTTTTTTTCTTCAAAAGCTTTTCTTGTCCTTTTATGTGTGTGTCGTGCAGACAACACGCATAAGTTTGGATCGGCAGACTATTTGTTTTCTTGAAAACCTTTCATTAAAAAACCTCTGTGCGTCCTCTTTTTTGATGCAGATGTGAGATGTCCTCTTTTTGGGTCTGCTCTCTTCTTGTCCTAAAATCTAAACACATTCTTCTCCACAAAACCCTAGCACCTCTCCACCCCTTCTCCTCAACCCCATCTTCTCAACCGTCGCCACCCACCCTCGCACCGGCGGCACCCTCCCATCGTCTGCCGCCACCTCGTCACCTCCCACCGTCCGCCACCTACCTCTGTAACCGCCGCCAACCTCCCTCCTCACCAGCTGCACAATTGTTTTCTAAAATAATAAGGGCTCGAGATTCACGTTGATAATATTGGAGCTTCAAGTCATTATGTTGACAATTGACACTAGGATCAATTGTTAGTTGAACACAAGATGGATTTGGATGAAGAATCGCTACTTGTTAATCATCAGAATGAAGCTGTAAATTAAACGTTGAATCATAGCAGAGACATTCATATTCTGAGTTGCTCGATGTTCTTGATTTTCTTGGCCTACAATGCTGCTTGATCTTCTTGATTTTTGTGTTAATTTTTAGAAATTGGTGCTAGTTTTCAGATTGTGATATTATTTTTTAGATTTTTTATGTTAGTTTTTCAGAATTTTGATGTTAATTTTAAGAATTGTGGTGTTAATTTGCTGAATTTTACTGTTAATTTTCAGAATTCTGGTGTTAATTTGATTGTTACTCATGCCTATTATGTTGTTTGATTATGATGTTTATTGTGATAAAATGGTAATTAGAATTTGTATGATGTTCAGCAGCTTGTAGAAGTTAAAAACCAAACATTCTTCTTTTGACAGACTGCAAAGGTTTGGTCCAGCTCTTCTGCTAGATATATCTACAGATGTAGTCAGGGGCGGACCTAGCCTTAACCGGGGGGTAACCTCCGCTACGGCTTGGCTCGGAAAAATTTAACGTTTTTAGTGTAAATTTTGGAAAAATTTGATGTTTTTTCGATTTCGTTACGGCTTATTTATAAAACGTTACGGCTTGGCGTGAATTCTAGATCCGCCACTGGATGTAGTACACAGATTACAAATATTTTACGTCTAAAAAAGAAACAACATCAAAGTTGAGTAAGTTCTCCCTCTTTCTTCAAATGATTAACCTTAATATGAAAATAAAATCTTAAAATGCATACGAATTTAAAATTATAGCGTATATTGTTGACTAAGAAAATATTAAAAATTAAAAAATAAGAAAATATTAAAAAAATAAGTAAATTAGATTTTAATAATCCAAACTAAAACTTATTGTAAGATAATAATTCATATCGTAGCATTCACATCCAATCCACTAAAAATATGCATACATTCCACTAAAAACAACTCTTATATCTATATATTTCCACTAAAAACAAATATTTTTTCTCTCTCCTTTTCAATATATATTACATTTTCTCTCTCCTCAACTCACAACCACTTTCAAAATATATTAAAAATTATACAGGGTGAACAGTGTCCACCCAAATATACAGATGAACAGTAACATTTTCTCTCTCCTCCACTCACAACCACTTAAACCACTTTTTATAAGGGTGTAAGGGGCACTCACCTAAGAGGTGAGTCCCCTCTCTTACGCCCAACCAATCAATCAGTGCCACGTCAACTCCCCTAACACCCCATTTTGATGGCGACACTCCCCTCTTTAGGTGACTTGGTTTTTTTTTTTTAATAAAAATATTAATAAAAATTAAATAAAATTTAACAAAATAAAACTACAAAATAAAAATAACATTAAAACTAGAAAATACATTCAAACTAGAAAATAAAAATTACATTAAAACTAGAAAATAATAATTTTAGAAATCGATTGGCCACCCGTACTTGTTAGCGATGTCGCGTTTTCGGGCGAGGATGAACGGCAACATACTTGGCGGAGCATCGTCGTGCGGCTTGATGAATATTTCCATATCTCGATCGTAATTGTAGTTTTTCATCGTCTCGCGTTGTTCCGCTATGAGCTCGAGAGCCTGCGCCTCTCTTTTCCTCCTCAATTCAACCGCCTCCAATTCAATCGCGTTTTTCTTTTCTTTCATGGCGGTGTACTCTTTGAATTGTGCCGCCAACTCGGCCGAGCTTCCCTCGGACGATGTCGCTTGACGCTTGTCTCGCCGTTGTGCTCTTTGTGGCGAGGGGTCTTCGTTCATATCGGGTATGGAAGGGTCCACCTCAACGGGCTTTCTTTTATGTCCCGAACCTTCCCCTTCCTCACCCAACAATGGGACTTGGGCCCATTTGTCGTGTTTTCGAAGGACCTCCCACGCCTCGATATGTTGAAAACCGTTCGGATATCTCTCTTTAAATTCTGTTAAAGCGACTTTCATCACGTCGAGATCCTTGACTCCGCTTCCTCGTGTGCGAGCCTACATGTTAAAAAAATATAAACTTAGTAAAGAAAAAAAAATATACATGTTAAAAAAATATAAACTTAGTAAAGAAAAATAAAAAATATACAATGTTAAAAAATATAATTTTTACCGCTTGTTGGTATAGGCCGTTGAAAAAGTTTATTTTCGTTTGCATCGGGCCCCATTTAGACCGTACTTGATGCACGGTCCGGTTACTTCCACCGACGGTGGCGTTAAAATGATTTAAAATCTTACGCCAAAAACTATCGCGGTTTTGTTGATTGCCCTTCTTTTTGTCGGTAGAGCAATGTACATACGCCTTCGCCAACGCCTCTTCTTGGACCTTTGTCCATTTTTCGCTCGTCATTTTTCCCTTTTTTTCCCGAGCGTCATCTTCTTCGTTGCCCAAATCTGCATCCACATTATATTCATCGTCCTCGTCGCCCAAATTTTGAGTTTCGGGCACTACCTCATCGTCCTCGTCGTCCCAAACAGGTAGAGGACGTTCAACATTTTCTTGGACCGATGGAACTTGTGGGGAACGAAAACTATATGGGTCGAAGGCCGGGGATAGAGGAGGAGCATCCATTGATAACAAATTTTGAAAACCGTAGCCGAAATTGGGTTGAAGGTTGGTTGCTTGGGTGTTGTAAAATGAGGGGTGTGAAGGTTGTTGGAAAAAAAACGGGGGTTGTGGAGTATATCCGAAAGGGGGTTGTGATTGTGCACTTGCACCGCTCGAACCACCACGAGACGGTTGCTTGCCTCGTCCCTTAGTTTTTTTCTTGGCTTCGCGGGGTTGGTTCTCCATTGCTCGGTTTGAGAAGTGGGTGTGGTTTGAGAATATAAAAAATTTGTGAAGTGGGTGTGGTTTGAGAGTATAAAAAAATGAAATTTGTATAAAAAATGTGGTTTGATGAGAGTGTGGTTTGATGAGAGTATGAAGGTATGGTTATTTATATTTGAATAAAAATTGAATTTTTTTTTTTTTTTTTTTTTTATAAAAATGACCGTTTGACAACGGTCCTCTTTCGAAAATCGTGCCAAACCACGCGGTTACTCCACACCGATCCCTATCACCGATTCGGGTCCCCGCTTTGATGGCGGCGGTGTTCCCGATCGGTGACTAGGGTCACCGCACCCCTTCCTCGCTAACGCCCCGTACACCCTAATTTAAAAACTCATCTCTCAAGATTTGGTGGATAGAATGTGAATATTCTCATCCAATCCATCAAATTATACATACATTCCACTAAAAACAACTTCTATATCAATATATTTCCACTAAAAACAAATACTTTTTCTCTCTCCTTTTCAGTTAAATAATATTGTCATCACATTTTTCTCTTTCCTTCACTCACAACCACTTTCAATATATATTAAAAAAATTATACTGGGTGAACAGTGTCCCCAAAATATACAGATGAACAGTAACATTTTCTTTCTCCTCCACTCACAACCACTTTTTTTACCCTTTACTATATAAAAACTCACCCTCACAAATTTTGATGGATTGGATGAGAATGCTCTAATGTGATCATGTTTTCAATGGAAAAGTCAATTGACCGAATTTTATCTCAATTAAAATACTAAAAATTATGTTAAAATAACACAAATAAAATTACTTTATAGATAGAATGAGATTAGCCTTAACAACTTAAGTAAAAATTTAGAACGTCTTGAGTCATGTTATCAGTATCAATTAGAAACACGTCAGCCGATGACATTATAGCTTAGTGACATCTTGAAGGCGGGATAAGGCTTAGGGACCATTAGATCCTGAATTCGATTTCTACAAAGTGATTTTTCCTAGATTTATAGGTTTACTCACTGGTTCGTCAGTGATCCTAATTTGTCGTTAGAAAAAAATTAGAAACACGTCATCAACTTTGTAATATAAATCAAAATCTTTAGAAATTTATAATTACAAAACAAAACATTTATGAAGTAATTATTGAGATATAAGCAAGAAGATTGGATGTAGATACCAAAGACCAAAATCATGTACTTTAATGCAAGTCAACCAATTCATTTGACCAAGTCAACAACAAAGGTCATCATCCAAATCAACGGTTCAGATTACTCCTTCCAAAATCAGCAAGTTTCCGTGATCTATTACCGTTAAACGACTTCGTATCAGATAGATGAGGCTTCACCGGAACCCTAATCTCGCCGGAAAACACAACCTCCGGCCGGTTAGGGCTTGCACGCACCAAAGGACTCAAACAAAACGCTAAACCAGATAACTGCCGCGAGTGTCCTCCACCGCCACCACCGCCGCGCCGTGCCGGAGTCCGCCGCGGCGTGTTTCTCCACGACTCCGTTGACGCGTTCCATTCTTCTTCATCGCCGCCGGTGTCTGAGTTTCTCACCGGTGACATTCCTCTATCTCGGCAGTTACGTCGCCGCGCCGCACCTCCGCCGACATAATGCCGCCGGAAAGTTGAATCTGAATCTGAAACTGAAACTGAAACTGAATCTGAAACCCTAGGTTCCGTAACCGTAACCGTAACTGATTTACGATTTCTAGATCTGAAAATGTTCGTAAACGAAAAAAACCTAATGAAACTCCGTTTCTTACTCGAATAACCGCCGGAGCTTTTTCCGTTACCGTTACCAGAAGTAGGATCTAGCTCCGGCGTCTGATAAAACAGTTGATCGGAGATGATACGCCGATGATGTGGCGCAGAACGAGGATGATGAAGACGATCGTTGTTATCGGACCAGGCGGTAGCTCCGTCGGACTGGTTGCGTTTGCGGTGGTGTATCGGCGGAATATTGTCGGAATTGTGACGGTTTTGAACCGGAGATTGAGATTGAGCTTGTTCTTGAGCAGCGATTACACCGAGTAGACGTTCACGGAGGCAACAGGAGCATACGCCGATGGTGCTGGTGAGGTCAGTGTAATGGTTCTTACACCTCATCTATAGATATACAAATATGTGTATCTATATACGTGTATGATGTTAGTGGATTCAGGTAATGAGTTTGATTAAGGTGTTTGTGTTAACCTGATGATGAAATGAATGAATGAATGAATTTGAGTTTGTGTTATCATGTAGAGAAGAAAGAGAAATGATGAATGAATGCTAGGAAATGGAAGAATGTTTCTTTGGTTGTAGAATTTAAGGGGTGTGTGTCTCTTCTGGTTTTGAATTTACATCCACTATATTTTCACCCTAAGTTAGACTAAAAAGCACTACATTTTCTCTCTCTTTTTCAATTAAATAATATTTTTTATAACTTTTTCATTACATTTTCTTACTCCTCCACACACAACCACTTTCAAATTTTCTCTCTCCTTTTCAATTAAATAATATTTTTTTATAACTTTATCATTACCTTTTCTCACTCCTCCACTCACAACCACTTTCAAAATATATTAGGGGTGAATAGTGTTCCCCCAAATATACAGATGAACAGTAACGTTTTCTCTCTCCTCCACTCACAACCACCTTTTATACTTCTTAGGGGACTCGGGGCGGGTACGTGATAGTCGACTATCACGCGTTGAAGTCCCACGCTACACCGCCGCCACTTGAAGTTCCACGCGTTATAAACAAAACGCGTTACACCCACAACGCGTTAAACTTTTGAAAAATCCGACCGTTTGATATTTGACCGTTTTAAAACGGTTCAATCAATAAAAAAAAAAAATTATCCATTTTATCTATATATATATCTACATTTTAACCATTTTTCACACACCAAACTATATCTTTTAAACCCATTTCACAAATTTTGTATCTTTCTCAAATGGAATTCCCTACCGATTCGACGTTTCCGATGTCTAGCGACAGCGATACCGAGTCGTCTTCCGACAACGAGACGCTAAAGTATTTTGTGTCGGTGTATAACGAGCTTGATGCCGAGTCGTCCCGCCCAAAGAAGAAGATGGTCGACCGTGATCGTATACGTGCCAAAGAAGTTTTGATGAACGATTATTTTGTGGAAAACCCGCTATACAATGCCGAAACGTTTAGAGATCGGTTTCGTTTACCCAAAGAATTATTTTTAAAGATTGTTGGAGACATCGAAGCAAGCGAGGAATGGTTTCAAGAAGGTTACGATGCGAGGGGCAAACCAAGTTTCACGACGATACAAAAATGCACGTCCGCCATTCGCCAACTAGCGACAGGTAACCCACCCGATCAATATGATGAATACCTAGCTATGTCTGAAAGAACTTCACGTGAATGCTTGCAATTTTTTTGCAACGCGGTCATTAAGTTGTATAGTAACGAGTTTTTACGTAAACCGACGAGCCACGACATCTCACGTATTTACGCCGCACACGAGGCTAGATGGCATTTTCCCGGGATGCTCGGTAGCATCGATTGTACACATATCGAGTGGAAAAATTGTCCAAGAGAGTTGCGAGGGGCGTATGTGAGGGGAGACATCAAAAAACCAACCATCATACTAGAAGCGGTGGCGTCAAATGATTTATGGATTTGGCATTCGTATTTCGGTGTTCCAGGTTCAAACAACGACATCAATGTGTTGCACACGTCGCCGTTGTTCCAAAGCGTAACGGATGGTACCGCACCTTCCTCTCCTTTCTATGTTAACGGTCGACATTAAAGGGTAGATGGGGTATACTACACCGACCGGTTCGTTCGATGACCAAGAAATCAATTCATAGCATAGTGTATGCATGTATCATATTGCACAATATGCTGATCAAACACGACGGGCGTGCAATATCCCCGGATTGGGTGCCGGATCCTCCTACGCAAGTTCAAGTTCCACAAGATATCCATTTACAATTGCGTAACGAAGAAACTCACTTTCGTTTGAGATTCGATTTAATCGAACTAGTAGGTTCTCTAGGCTTGGAGTTTCCGGATTCGGACGAGGAGTAGGTTTTTTTTTATTTTTTTTATTTTTTTATTTTTTAAATTGTATGTTTCTAGTATGTTAAATTGAAGTAGTATGTTTTAAATTTAATGAAATTTTTAATTTTAGTGTTTTATTGTTAATTTCTAATTTTAAAATGAAAATTAAAAATAAATGGGAGTGATAGAATTTCATCACTAATGATTCCACCCCTCCTACATTTCTATCACTAGTGATGGAAATTTGGTTGATGACATGGCAGGATCTTATTGGACAGTGTGAGTGATACTTTCTATCACTAGTGAACCACCCCTAGTCCCCTTATATTATAAAAACTTCACTCACAGATTTTAGTGGGTTGGATGTGAATGCTCTAAACCTCCTTGTCATTTCCTTTTGAATTTAAATATACGGACAACAAGCTGCGTTACTAACTAGCTTTCTTTAAATAACAAAACTAAGTCTTTTAAAAACAAATTTATAAATGTCATAACTTATGTTTGACTTGTTGGACTTGAACAAGTAAGACCGGAGGGTATGGGGGCCGTCCCCATGCCCGTCCTCCCGCCGCCGCCCCAAACTCTCCACCCCCATACCCGTCGCCGCCCCAGCCCCGTGAACTTCGGCTCCCACCAGCCGATCTCGACGCCCCTCTCTCCTCTCTCCTAACACACACACACATCTATACATACATACATATATATATATATATATACATACATATATATATATATATAAAGGGGTTCATCCCCTCCAAGCCGAGCCTACGTGGCGGCCCATCTCATTGGAGATGAGGCTTTCCATACCCACTAGTCTAAGAACCCAATTAGTATTGTATACATTTTTACATAAAGTTTATAGTAAGTAAAAAAAGGAGTGTAGGATGCGTTTTTTTTTTTAATCCTTAATCATTTGTGCGATAGGACAAACTGGATAATTGGTGATCGATCACAATTGTGTCAATTAACGTCAGTAAAGAATTATTGAAATGCATTCAGATAAAAAGATAGAATAAATTGGTTGATGATTGAATCTCAATTCGTTTATTAGTAATTATTGGATGTTGTTCTATAATTTGGTATTGTGTTGATCATTGTAGTCCAAATAACTTCGTACCATCACGTATCTGAATAGTATTGATTAGGCTAGGTGGTGTGGGATAAAACCCCAAGGGGCTTTATCACGTTAAATCAGCGTCACGTATGCACCCCATAAGCGATGGGCTTTATCGTTCATTAACTATATTAAAAAAGAAAAACAAAGTAAAATACATACATAAATAAATAAATCTGATTGGTTTTCCTCTTATTTTACCCCCTTTAGCACTCGCCAAGAGCTTGGCTAGGTCATCCATAACGCCCTTTAATGGCGAAGAGTGACTGGTGTTAGAGACGCCACCCATCTGAGGTTGCGGGGATGTTACCCCACACGGTGTGGTCTTAGCGAAACAAAATATTTTGTACACACCATGGGAGCGGTTCATCTTCGATGGTCCAAAGATGGAAGACAGTGGCGGACCCATAAATTATTTGCCGGGGGTGCGGATTAGGTGTTTAACTATATTTTCAAGTGCTGCGGTCGGGTTTTTTGCCTAAAATATACACTAGTTTTTTTTTTCAAGGGGTGCGGCCGCCCACCCTGGCTAAAGGGTAGGTCCACCACTGATGGAAGATCTTTGAAACATTTAAGCGTCAATAATACACTAAAACTTTTTTCATCTATGTAAGACACATAAGCTTATAGCTTGTGTGTAAATATCTAGCTTTTTGAAACTCGAACCTTTGAAATGGAAAACTCTAAACTAAAAGGGTCAAACATGTAACTAAAAAAACATTGAGTATCCAAAGAATAATTGATCGGTTAGGAAAACGATAACCTGACAGCGTGGTGTACAGAAATTTCACACGTACTAATACAATACAAATAATATTCTTCCTTTCACAAGAAAAATAGTTTTTAATTTTACAAGGACATCGTTAGAGATCAAATGTTGGAATATGTTTTCTATCAATAAAAAAGAATAACTCTATAAAGACATCTTTAGAGATCAAATTCTATCAATAATATAACAGCCGTTAAAAAAAAACCAATTGTGTAACAAAAAGTATGTTAACTAAAAATTAACGAAATAAGTAGGGTGATTGCTTTTATATTCAGCCGATTCTGACAAAAAAAATAAAAATACTTATAGATAAAACTGTTAAATACGGTTTAAAAAATTAAATAAACTAACAAAATATCTTTTTTTTAAGAGTAAACTGCCATTTTGGTCCTGTGGTTTAGACACTTTTGTCATTTTAGTCCAAATCTCAAACTTTTTAAATCTGGGTCCCTGTGGTTTCACTTTTATTGTCATTTTAGTCCAAAATTAAGAGTAAACTGCCATTTTGGTCCCTGTGGTTTCACTTTTATTGCCATTTTAGTCCAAATCTCAAACTTTTTAGAACAGTCAAAAAAAGGGGGATTTTGAATTTTGGACTAAAATGGCAATAAAGATGAAACCACAGGGACCCAGATTTAAAAAAGTTTGAGATTTGGACTAAAATGGCAAAAATGCCCAAACCACAGGGACCAAAATGGCAGTTTACTCTTTTTTTAATAATTAAGTATTTATACCTTTTTGAGAAGTAACTTTTATATAAGAGCTAAATGTCATTTTTAGTCCATTTGTTTTAGGCCATTTTGTCAGTTTAGTCTAAAGGTTTCATTTTTTGTCTGTAAGTCCAAAAAGATTTCACCGTTGCCATTTTAGTCTACTGGGTTAACTTCATCCATTTTTTTATTAACGAGAAGGGCAATTCAGTCATTTTATAAGCCCGAATTATCATTCTAGTTAACATAATTACATAAAAAATGACCAAATTGCCCTTTCTCGTTAATAGGAAAAATGGATGAAGTTAACCCAGTGGACTAAAATGACAACGGTGAAACCTTTTTGGATCCATAGGCGAAAAATGAAACATTTTGACTAAACTGGCAAAATGACGCAAACCACATGGACTAATATGGCATTTAACTCTTTATATAATTAGGTTATAAGTTCTATAGTTTTCGGTCAATAAAACGTACCCGTAACAGTCTAACAAAATTTTAATAATATAACCCTCTAATGGACAATAAGCAACAAAAGACTTGAAGACTAATTCTATGGGAAATGTATGCAACCAATGGATATGTTTGGATTTATAGGTTGGAAAGAAAATAAAAGAGTATTAATAAATAAAAACAATAGATTATGTTTGGTTTTGAACACATCACATTCATGTCATGAATTGATGATAAACATTTTTCCATTAAGCTTCTTTTTTTTTTCTCTCATTTTTTGCCAAAACTAGTGTACGCCAACATCAACACCAATCTAATTTGACAAATTTCCCGAGACACAACATAGGTTAAATCTTACTAAAAAGGTTTTTTTTTTTTTTTTTTTTTTTTCTCGACATTATGATGAATATTATTAGTCTTTCTATTAGTGTCCTTTTTACGAACCCTTTCTATAAACACATTGAATTAGTACTTTGGGATTATTGTTACTAGTGTTATTAAACTTTCTCTAAAGGCGACTTGTAATAAATCAAATACATTATCCAAACATTCACTACAAGATAACATACCAAAAATAAAGATTTCTATTAAAACTTATATTTTCTTATTCGAATATTAAATGTACTCATCATCGTCTACACATCAACCCTATAACTTTAAAAACAAAAACATGTTAGTTAACATCATCATTACTCTTTGTCAACATTCTTACATTCAATCCCTTTTTGATACGTATTTTCCTAATAAACATGATGTGTTCCATTTAAAAAGGATCAAAACCTAACAAAGGATGTATGTGAGTACAATAATGATTATTGTGGTTGTCCATTTATACCATATACAAGCTTATATATGAATATAAATTTAATTAGCATATATTGTGTTATGAATTAACATATATCAAAATTTATCATACATATATCGAACCATAATCACATGGTTCGCAATACGCTCCCTTACAGGAACATTGAACACCGAACCATACAATGTGGTACGATGTATATTGTATAACATAAAAAAGCACGAAAACTCTTTAATACATCTTTAATACACTCAATGTACTGCTAACCAATCTATATGTGCAATAAATAAACTAAAAAAAGAAGAAAATAAACAAATTTAAAATTAGTAGGGTCAAATTTGACTATAATTGTAACATTAAGGGTTAAAATGTTATTTAGTTAAAAAATAAATACAGGAAATAATAGGAGATATATTAATAAACCGTAAAAATAAATAAACTATGTCACTTTATTTGCCATCATCAACAAACTGAGGTAAAAAAAGATAAAGCACAATACGATCTATGTGAATTAGTGAATATATAAACATAATATCAATATGCGTCAAGTGATTGATGAGACTAAGGTTATGTTTGTTTTTGCTTAAAATGTCTGTAAAGAGCTTATGTCTGCGGGCGGGCAGACATAAGCCCTTGAAGACTGTTTGTTTAAAAAAAAAAAAAAGATCTTAACATAAACATAGCTTTTAATAGCTTCAAAAAAAAGCTATGTATAATAGCTTCATGATCTTCACACAACATCTGCAAGACCTTCTTCTTCCTCTTCTCCCCTGCCACCACCTCTCCGCCACCACCTCGATCTGCCGCCACATCTCCGCCACCATCTCCTACCTCTCAGCCACCACCTCCACCACCACCATCGTCAAAACGCACCACCACCTCGACCTGCCCAAATCGAAACGGAAACGGAAACGGAAAGAGGGATGGGTGAGGTGTGTTTACCGGAGAAACAGATCTGCAATCGCTCGGAAACGGAAACGGAAACCGACGCCGGAAATGGGCCACATCGGAAACAGATCTGCGATTTCTCGGAAACGGAAACGGAAACCGATCTGGAACTCCCGTCACCATCATAATCATCGTCTCCATCATCATCGAGACCAGAACATGAGCGAGAGAGGGAGACCGGTGGTGGTGGTGGTTGTAGAGAGAGAGAGTTTGGAGAGAGAGAGCAGAGAGAGAACTGGTGGTGGTTGTTGTGTGAAGTTGTTTTTAAGGAAAAAAACAAACCATCTTTTCCTTGCAGACTGCAGACATTTGGGCCACATCTTCTCTTGCAGATGCCTGCAGACGTGGTCCGCAGACTTCAGACATTTTACATCTGAAAAAACAAACAGCACCTAAGTCACTAACCTTTGCCTTTTTCCTCAAAAGATTTCGTCAACAAGTTTAAAAAGACGAAGAACAATCATACTAAAGTTCGATATCCAGATTCAAGACAGTCACTACAATTAAGGATCAGTAGAAATGTTTGAAAAGATAAGGATAATTTCATAGATGATACCAGTAATAATTTCCGGGTTTTTAAACATCCGAAAACCCGAATTTTTATCTAATTTTTATTATTTAACAATTTTTTATAATAAATATTTCGGATAATTCAGATCTGAAATAACCAATTATTTCTAATAAGTGATTATTTAAAACTAATTGTTCAAGTCAACTTTTTTTTTTATCAATTATATATCACTTTTGAACATTTTAATATTTTCTTTATCCTTTAACTAAGCGTATAGCGAGTGGTTAGACACTTGGAAGTGGTAAACTTCAAAAGCAACCAATGAGAGTGTGTCATGTCAAAGTGGTAAAGTATGCTCAAAAGTGTGATTGGTTGAGATGCCATGGACCCCACCCCACACACCACTTCTCTCTCTCCTACCCTCCCTCCCCGCATCGGCAACCCATCACTGAACAAACATGGCAAAATCGGCAAACTTCGTGCTGGCGGTGGTTTACCGCATCGGTAAATTGGTTTACCGAAGTTTGCCGATCTCCACTCCGTATCCCCTAAGGGTGGAGGGAGTGGTCAATCACTATTAGGGTGTTTGAGTTATTCTCTAGTCAATAATATCATGCCATGTCAAGTCCCCATTCCACTCTCCATTTTGCATTCAATCACTGACAAATGACAATGGTCAAACACATGGAGAGTGGTAAATAATTAAAAAAAAATGTGATTAGTTGAAAGGGTTGAGACCCACCATTAAACCTCCCTCTCTTCTCCTTCCCTCCTCTTCCCGCATCGGTGAGTATACACCGCTTAACCCGTTCCCCACTCCCCGAAATGAGGCTGGCAACTGTTCACCGATCGGTGAACACCATTCCCCAAATGGTTCACCGAAACGATACCGAACACCCTAACATCTCTAAGAGAATTGGTTTAGAGATCAATGAAAAACCTTCTTTCTATTATTAAGTAGGTTTACCTTTTTGAAAATTGAAGTTACCTTTATATAATTAACTAAATTATATATTTCTCAGTCAATAAAATCTACAAATTACAAAACACCATGAAGACTATTTCTACAGGAAGTGTAACTATTAAAAATTTTCCAATATGCAACCAACGGGTGCATTGGGATTTATAAATTGGGAATTATAGAATATTAATAATCGGGAGAATCTCATTTGTCTTCCTAGAAACTTGATTAATTTTATGTATACTAGTCATAATCAAAATTACATAATGTCAAATTTATCAATTTTAAATCACTTTATTAATTAGTTTATAGCATGACTAATTTACTATTAATTTTACTAAAACTGTAAACTTTCATATTTACCCATTTTTTGTTAAAACTTTAAAAGTCTATATTAAAACTATAAACTTTCATATTTACCCATTTTTGCTAAAACTTTAAAAGTCTATATTTACTCGATGTTTATTGCTAAAACTTTAAGGGTATGTTTGGCAAAAGTAGCTGGTGGTTGGTGGTTGGAAGCTGGTAGCTGGTGGCTGTAAGCTGATAGCTGATAGTTGTAGCTGGTAGCTAGTAGCTGTAGCTTTTTAGATATATTTGGTGTTTGACATAATAGCTGGAGCTTTTAATAAAATGTATAAAATGACCAAAATTGACATAACTAAAAATTTAAAAAAATTGTGCATTAAAAAGTTCATTATCTTTAGAGGTTAAAATAGTAATTTTTTTTTTCCTAAAAGCTTGTAGCTCCTTTTAAACGCTACTAGTAGGAGCGTTCAACAAAAAACTTGAGCGTTCAACAAAAAACTTCAAGATGCTAACCTAAAAGCTTCAAACTTCTTTAACCAAAAAAGACTTCTTATTGAGTATGGGCTTTTTTTTTAAAAAGCTTAAAGTTACAAGCTTTTAAAAGCTCCATACCAAACATACTCTATTTACTCAATGTTTAACTTATTTTTTTTATTCTTTTTACGTTTTCCTCTTTTTACAGTTTTTATTGATCTCTTTCGTGTGTTTCTTTTAATTTTTTTTTTTATCTTTTACGGTTTTTTTCTGTTCTAAAGAAGTTTTGGTCCATATGATTTGGTCAGAATAACTCTTTTAGTCTGTTGGTTATAATATGAATTTACAATCATTACGGTTGCATTTCATTCCGACATTTCAAGACCAATTTGTATGCAACTCAACCTTAGGGATGAGCTCGGTATCAGTACCGAAAATCCTAAAAAATAGGTACCGCTATTGAAAATACCCAGTATGTACCAGTATTTGAAGGTAAAAACTAGTATATACCGGTCGTTTGTTTGAGTTTTCTTTCTCTTTAATGAAATGAGATTTGTTTCAAAGTAAAAAGAAAATTGAAACCAGTTTTCCTTGATAGGTAAAAGTCGCTTTGCGTCGGTCGGCGCAAGGAAAATTGATGGAACCCGGGTGTTGCGGTCCACCATCTTGATTGTTGGTCAAAGGAGATTTGGTGATGAACAAATCCTTCTCAGACCAGTTTAGAACTGGCAGCACACCGCCGGCGTCGACGTTTTCTGGGTTTTCACCCCCAGATGAAGACATTATGAATAATGTGTGAGAGATTGAAGAAGAAAAGGCTGAAAAACTCGTCAGAAAACAAGAAACAGTCGCCAGAAAGTTGAGAGAGACAAAGAGGATTATGGTGAAACGGTTGGAATTCAAAAGCGGCGAAACTAAAGTATCTCTTCTCCTATATATACCCTTCGCATTTAATGCGAAGGAAAAGACGTGCAGAACGTGCGTCTTCGCTACCAATCAACGTTCGCCAGCTGGAAAGCGACGGTTCACTAATGGTTATCACGCGCGCGTGGCTTCCCACGCGCCTGACAATAGACGAACAAACTTCCTGCTGCACCTTGCATTTAATGCCTGGAGCAGTGCACCAGTCACACACATCACCTTTTCACCAACCAAATCCTACCAACTTCTCACCTGCGGAGCACATGGCTAGTTACACATCAAGTAACTATATACCTTGCACCTTATCTCCACCAACACAACTTGTGCCGGCTGGTGTAAGGCTGGTAGAGAGAACTAGCCATTCTCATCTTTCACCAACAGGATCCAAATAGTCTATGTTCAACACTAAATCTCATTTGACTAACAATCAAGATGGTGGACCGTGACATCCGGGTTCCACCAATTTTCCTTGCGCCAACCGACGCAAGGCGATTTTTAACTATCATGGAAAACTGGTTTTAGTTTTTTTATACTTTGAAACAAATCCCATTTCATCAAAGAGAAAGAAAAATCAGACAAATGATCAGTAATGAAGAAACAATGAACGGGTCGAGTCTCATTAGATAGGGTTAATCCATTCTTTCTCCAATCGATGGCTGGATCGTCTTGAATCTGTCACCTGCACAGTGAACACACCGTGACTCACAACAAGGAGAATGGGGTGGGGGTTGCTCCTTGTTACCACCCTCCGGCGTGAGAATAAGTATTTTCTTAGGAAGCAAGATAAGTGATTTAAGTAGTGAGTGTGAGTGACCAGATTAGCATTACATCAAACATGATTTGAAGTTGGTATTTATAGCCGAAGAGGGAAGAAGAGAGGCCAATGGGCCGTTTGATGGGCCTTGGGCCTGACTGAGCTTGCAGCTTTTCCACAAACCTGGCAAGCGTGCAGGCTGTAGGAGTGTCAGACGCACGGTGGTGGCGCCACGTGTCCTGCTGTGCCAGGCGCACGAAGGAGCGACCGCCACGTGGTCTGCTATCTTTGGTAGTCAGTCTGTTCATCAGCTTCATGCAAATGGAAGCCTGTTAGTGGACTGGGTAGCAACGTATTGGACAGTCAGCTGACTGCTGTTATCAGTGTTAAGGTAAACCACTCACCGGTTGGCCACAGAAGTCAAAGTGACAGTTCCACATGCATTATAATAAGATGTCGTCCTTGTGCGTGCTCGCGCAAGACCGCAACATGTGTTGGATAAGTTTGCACATGGATAGTACAAGACAACAACATCTACACACTACTCTGCACTTCCTTGGCTGCCTCCGCCCGCGCCCGCGCGGTACTGTAGCATGGCAATGTGCGAAATGTAGTAACACGACAGTTTGTAGAAGATGTGGATTCAGATGATTGTAACAACTACCATGTTTAGTAGCAACCACCACATTCTGTGTATGTTGCCTAAAACAGCCATTTTCATACACAAGATGAGAATCTCATATTTATCCGAGTGGGAAAGCAAATCGGGTCCGCGCGCGCCCGCATGGACTGAGGCATGTTCTTTGCCAAGTGGGAAAGTAAACCGGGAGATGGTCACTTGCGCCTAAACCTGGTGCAAGATCTGGGACCATATCCTTTCAGGGTCTATATTCGTAAGGGTAAATGTGTCAAGTCACATATTCAAGTTTCAGCTTAAACTATTTAATTCAAGAGAAACTAATGCAGGGAAAGTAATGGGGAAGTTTTTAATCAGTTTTAGCTAGTAACTGTCTTAGGATTAGTATTAATTTCTTTGTCCTTCCATTGTAATTTTAGTTCAGTTATTATTAATCAAAAACCGTATTTTGTTTATGGAGAATAGCCTATCTCGAATCAGGCCAATTATCCTCTAATTTTGTCAATTCGATTTCTAGGTTTTATCATTTGGTTCTATTGTCGGGAATAATTATGACATCCCACATTGGTTGTGAAGGGGAACGAAGGCTTACTTATAAGGGGCTTGATACCTTCACCATCATGACACATTTTAAAACCGTGAGTGGCGGGCACTGAGGGCGTGCTGGCTGCCAAAGCGGACAATATCATGGTGCGGTTACGCTGGGCTGTTACAGATGGTATCAGAGCCAGGGACCGGACTGGTGTGCTAACGAGGACGCTGGGCCCCGTAAGGGGGGGGGGGTGGATTGTGACATCCCGCATTGGTTGTGAATTGGAACAAAGGCTTACTTATAAGGGGCTTGATACCTTCACCATCATGACGCGTTTTAAAACCGTGAGGGGCGGGCGCTGAGGGCGTGCTGGCTACCAAAGCGGACAATATCATGGTGCGGTTACGCTGGGCTGTTACAATAGTCATCGATGACACCTTCTAAACGGAGTGACCCTGAAGGCAGCGACGGTTCTAACCCATATTCGATTGCAGTTCAATTGGCTGCAATTGCGGCAATTCTCGAATAAATAGAGTCTCTCAAGGATGATGTAGCGACTCTCAAGACACATGCTATGTTTAAGAACAAGTCCAACGGTAGTTCCAAAAGATATGAAGATGACAAGTTTCAAAATCCAGATGAATACTTATGTAGTATCAAGCTAAAGACACACGCTATGTTTAAGAACAAGTTCAGCGACGGTTCTAGAAGATATGAAGATGACAAGTTTCAAAATCCAAATGAATACTCATGTAGTATCAAGCAGGCGGGAACAGTTCAAGAATATCGCCAGGAATTTGCACGTCGATCAACTAGGGTTTCTAATTGGGCAGATAACTATTTATTAGGTGTGTTTTTAAGTAGGCTCAAGGAAGTATTAAAGGCTTATGTTAGGATCCATAAGCCTTAGCTATAGTCCCCAGATTTTGGAAATTACACTCATAGTCCCTGTGGTTTGACAGTTTGTTACGCTGATAGTCCCTGGAGTGGATGTGAGTTAGTTTTCTCAGTTAAGTTGGTGTGAAATGACTATAATACCCTTAATATAAAATAAAATAAACAAATCAAGTATTTAAATATATAAAACATATATGTATTTTAGTTAAAGGGTTAATGTTTCAGCTTAGGATTTAACTCTCTCTCTCTCTCTCACTAAAAACCACCACCACCGTCACCTCCCCTGCCGCCATCACCACTCCCCACCACCGCCATCCCCTTCCACTACCACACCTGTTAATCTGATTTGTTGTTGAAATTTGATTTGTTGTTGCAGGTTTCAGAAGAAAGAAGCACACGAAATCTGATTTGTTGTTGAACCTGAAATAGTTTGTTGATGATGAAGAAATCTGATTAAACTCGAGGTTAATCGACTGAATTTACCTTTTATGTTAACATTAGCACCCATCATCACCTTCCTGTTCACCAATACTGGAAACCCTATGAACAAATCAGATCCATCCATCACTGCTGCAGATAGATCCGACCACTGCTACAGTTACCACCGTCTCCAACCATCTTCTAGGGCATTTTATGCGTCTCTCTCTCTCTCTCTCTGATTGATCTGTCTCTCTCTCTCTCCTGATTGATTTGTCTCCCTCTCTTGTCGTTTCTCTCTTTAAATGTGGTTGACGGTGAGTTCTGAAATGGAGGAGGGAATTAAGGTGGTAGAGATGTTGATGGTGGTGGAGTGGCAGGTGGTGGCGGCAGATGGTGGTGACTGGTGAGTGAGTGTTTGTGTGTGCGTGAGATGAAAGAGATACAAGGGTTTAAAGGGTTAATGTTTTAATTTAATCCTAAGGGTATTTTAGTCATTTTACACCAACTTAACTGAGAAAACTAACCCCCATCCACTCCAGGGACTATCCGCGTAACAAACTGTCAAACCACAGGGACTATGAGTGTAATTTCCAAAATCTGGGGACTATAGCTGAAACTTTGCAAAACCACAGGGACTATCCGTGCATTTTACTCTAGTTATTATTAATCAAAAACCGTATTTTGTTTATGGAGAATAGCCTATCTCAAATCAGGCGAATTATCCTCTAATTTTGTCAATTATATTTCTAGGTTTTATCAGATCACATTTGAAAAATGGACGATAGAATCATCGATATTATCACTGATTAATACATCTCATATTTGTTGAAAATGCAACTAACGTCAACGTTGCCCTCATGAGTCATGATCTTTGAACGAGATTTACACAAACAAAGCAAAGCAAATTAAATTGTGTGTAGCCGCCATTGTCGTAGAATTTTATGTGTTTGCTCAGAATCTCAGGCAGCACCTTCCCATTCGGTTGGTTTTTTGGTTCGACGAAGATTTGGTTCTACGTCGGTTAATTTCGCATGTGTTCAATATCCAAATAGATAAGGCTATGACGCCATCTTGTTGATTCATGCCGCTCCTTGTCGCCGCTCATTTGACTATGGTCCCTGCCACGTCGCCTGCAGGACTACGGTTTGCGTCGCTCCGCTTCACGCTGCCGCCGCCGCCCTGCCGCATTGATTGCTTCTTGTCGAATCACGGGGTCAATAAAATAAGTGGATTCTCATTGAAGATTGTTGAAAAGTACAAGATTGTGGAATTTTAGCTAAAGTTTTGACCGAATCTGAAGACCCGTTCCTTTTTCCTTTATGTTTCTTTCTCAGTCTTAGCTTTCGGTTTCCTTCCGCTTCAACTACCGGGGAGTATTAGACTATATTATTACTAGTCTTTTTATTCGTGTGAAATCAAACAAATTACTCATACCAAATAATAAGATTCTTATTAAAACTTAATCATTTTATTCAAATACTAAACGTAATCAAATAGAATATTAATCGTGGAATTTGTATGTAAGACGATATCGTCATGATCAGCATCTACACATCAACCCTGCAACTTCAAAAACAAAAATTTGTTAGTTAATATCCTCATTACTCCTTTCGTCAACATTCAATCCCTATTTTGATACGTATTTTCCTAAATAATATGATGTGTTCCATTAAAAAAAGGATACAAACCTAACAAAAGATGCATGCGGGTACATTAATGTTTATTGTGGTTGTCCTATTATATTATTATATTATACTATATACAAATTTTTGTATACATATAAATAGTTAAATTACAAAAACATTCATTTTTACACATGTTATATTATTATAGTTATGCTAAAACAAATATGAATATATAACAACGCAATATGCAGTACCTAACGCCCCACGATGTGGGGACGTCGTCAGGGCGTCCAGGAGCGGTGCCGTTCCGGCACACCACCCCCTCGGGGCGTCCCCGTCCTCTCCATCACCCCTCTGACGCTTGTGCCAGACCTCCTCTTTCTTCTTTATACACACAAACACACACATATATATATATATAGGAGAAGGATCATTTAGGAACCTCCCTTTATTACGAGAACCAATGTGAAAACAATAAAAAATACCTAAAAAATCTAAAAACCCTAAAAAACACACAAATTTTTTTAGTATTTTTTTTTGAAAAAAGCGATACTTTACGATAATAAATTTTTTTTTGTATACTAAAAGTAGCGATTTTTTTAAAAAAATATTAAAAAAAAATTGTGTTTAGGGGTTTAGTTTTTAACATTTAGCTTGGGTTGGGGGGGGGGGGGTAGTTTTTTTTTAGGTTTTTGGTGGTGTAGCGGGTTTATTTTGTTGTGTTCAAATAGGTTCTCGCGGTTCTCGCATGAACCCTACCATATATATATATATACTAGCGGGAAACCCGCGCGTTGCAGCAAGGTTGACAATATATAAGACCTAACCCAAATGAACAAGTTTTTAAGCAAGCGGGTCCAAATTGACACCTGTAGATGAAAGGGTAAAGTGGTAATTCTATACCTGAAGTGTTCTCATTCCTTCAGTTCAAGTTGCCACTTTTTCGAAGGTGGAATCCCAAATGATTCACGTAGTTGAAAACGATGGTCCTGTAACAACGAGCCTCTATGATATTCGACTCCAGCCTCCTAGTATGTGGACTGACATCATACTCAAGTTTTTTAGGCAAATTAACCCGACCCAGTAGTTCCATTCTTTCTCCAAGTAATATGATCATGCTAATAATATATGTTATAGTTTTGAAGATGAATCCATTGAAGTGGATGGCTTTCAGCCCTGATAGGAATCGACCCCGAATCACCGGTTCAAATAAAACGATAAAATACAGGATAGATCTAAAGCCCGTTTGTGATACAGAAATCACCACACAAACAAGCGATAGGGCAAAACTAACCCGAGATAGGATACAGATACACCACCTAGCTCCGAATAGGATCCAAAGAACACCGTCTAAGATGCCACACTTAAACTAGCAATGGAAAAAATTAATTCACCTCAAAATCCATTGAGAGAAAATTAACCAAAAGAAATTCTTTACTCAAAACCTCCCTCCATTTTGTTCCTCTCGTTCTTCTTTATAAACTAATAACTACCCACTAACTCCACTAATCTAAATAAAACTGAAAAATAAACAACTACCTAAACATGAGAATTAAAGAAAATAAATTGGAAGTAAAATAAAAAATAAAACATGGCTCCATTTTGCTGCAACCGTAGCCCATGGTCATTGGCCCACCCGTTTCGAGTGACCCGGACCCGCTGCTATCATCCTCTCCATCTTCGAAAATGTGTGTCCTCAAACTTGGGATGATCTCGTTCGGATCAAAGTATGGCTGCAGAGCGGAGATGTTGAACATGGCATCGACCACGTATCCGTTACAGAAATGAATCCAGTCCAAGTCGCCAGGGTCGAAAGGAATATCTCGGCGATCCTTGTCAACCGTGGTGTGGACTTTGCCTCCAAAGATGAACCGTTGTTCCACTAGCAAGCCGACTTCACTAGCTATACTCTTTTTGAATTTGGAAACTAGGCACCTTCAGAACACTCTCCACTGTTGAGGCAAAAGCCTTTGAGTCGTCACCTCTAATAGCAAAATTAGTTACCATTGCACCCTCATTAGAATGCATATCTGCAACATCCTTTGATCTTAACTTTTCAAGGACAACTTCAGTTATACTTTCGCCATCATCTAAATGTGGATTTGCTACATCAACTGATTCAAAGTTTCTATCAGCAACATTTTTGATACGCACACATTCATCAAAATGTTCTTTTGTCACATTTGTTAAATTAGAATTCTCCAAGGTACCGAGAGCCGTACGCACAAATAAACATTCTTCTTCATCGGGAAGTGATCTGTCTTCATCGTACCGAGGCTCCTCATTATGTTGTGTAGAAGTGAACTCTTCGGACCCTTTGAACTCATAGAAATCAGATTTAATTAGAAAAGTAATGAACATGGTTTTTTTTGGACACGGAGGATAACAGAATCGGTGATATATGGAATGAATCAAATCAAAAGTTTTTTTTTTTTTTTTGAATGTAGAAAGAGTAGGAGTCGAAACAGATCGCTTCGGCTCTCATACCAAATGATAGGAATCGACCCCGAATCACCGGATCAAATAAAACGATAAAATATAGGATAGATCTAAAGCCCGTTTGTGATACAGAAATCACCACACAAACAAGCGATAGGGCAAACCTAACCCGAGATAGGATACAGATACACCACCTAGCTCCGAATAGGATCCAAAGAACACCGTCTAAGATGCCACACTTAAACTAGCAATGGAAAAAAATAATTCACCTCAAAATCCATTGAGAGAAAATTAACCAAAATAAATTCTTTACTCAAAACCTCCCTCCATTTTGTTCCTCTCGTTCTTCTTTATAAACCAACAATTGAGTTTCCTAAAAACTAATAACTACCCACTAACTCCACTAATCTAAATAAAACTGAAAAATAAACAACTACCTAAACATGAGAATTAAAAAAAATAGAGTTAATTACATAGTTAGTCCCTGTGGTTTGCACAAAGTAACATACTTAGGTACTAATAGTTTAAAATCACATTCTAGGGTATTAACTTTTCATTTTGTAACGTTTGGAGGTATTAACGTTATTTGTAGGTTTAAAATCACATTCTATTAGTACCTAAGTATGTTATTTTGTGCAAACCACATGGACTAACTATGTTAATACCCTAGAAGTTAATACCTTCAAACGTTACAAAATGAAAAGTTAATACCCTAGAAGGTGATTTTAAACTATTAGTACCTAAGTATGTTATTCTGTGCAAACCACAGGGACTAACTATGTAATTAACTCAAAAAAATAAATTGGAAGTAAAATAGAAAATAAAACATGGCTCCATTTTGCTGCAACCGTAGCCCATGGTCATTGGCCCACCCGTTTCGAGTGACCCGAACCCGCTACTATCAGGCCCGACAGTTAAGATGTCACTTCTGGGCTATAGGTCTACTTATTGTTTTTGTTTGGTTAGCATTCATAACTATGTAAACTTATGTTATCGTGTTTTATTGTTGCTATGAAACTATAGTGGCCGCACAGAGCATGTACCTCAGCTTCTTAAGTACAGTTGCCAGATTGAGTGCAGGTTTGTTTTCATGTCGGTTTTAGTATAAGTGTAGTCACTTATAGTCAAGCCAAACCACATGCTACCAGACTACTGGCTCGAAAAATATTGGAAATCACTTGATTTATAGTAGTAGCCTTTCTGGTTGAGCTCAAGTAATGCAATCACTTGTGTTGTTTACCTTTATCGGATGTTCTGGTTGTCAATACCGCCCTAGGGTGGCAATAGGTTTGGTCATCGGCATTCCATGCAAATAAGGTCAGGTCAATCTGGGCCATGTAGCTGTTGCAGAATCTGATGGGTAGGAATGGAAATAAAAGGGGTAAGCAGGAATCCAGGTCTATTGGATGCTTGGTAAAGTCCTTTGTTGCAATCTTTTAGTGCAACTGATGTTATGTTTTTTATATACTTTTCTCAGCATCTTGGTGAGTGTGGTACATGTATGTGTTATATGTTTAATAGAATTTGTTTTGGTTGGTCAAAAAAAGTTGGTTAGGAAATGGGTCGAGATGATTCAGATGACAAGACACTAAAACATCAAATCCTAACTCGGACACTTATAACTCGTATATTACATGTTCAAACCATTTATCTAAATAAACGAGTCATACAGGTTGGCGGGTCATAAACCAAAACTACATTCGACAAATATAACAACAATAATCACATATACAGGTTTTAACGAGCTATAACCGGACTGATCATACGAGCCTCTTCAGCTTCTAAACCCGAACAAGTCCAAGATCTTTCATACATTTCAGAAGACGCTTGAGCAAGAACCGACAAATTAAACACAATCTCTGTCATTCCCGGTCTATCTGCAGATTTCTCCGATGTGCACGCTCTCACTAACCCTGCCATATTCAAAGCAGCATCATTCGCGTAAAAACCACCCAGATTCGGATCCATCCATAACCTTAAACTCTCCTCGTTTATCTTCAACATCTATTATCTTCCTTATCTCCTTCCATGCCATACAAATCTCGCCATCATCTCTCGTTTCCATCGCTTTCTTACCCAAAAGTAGTTCCAAAAGAATAACCCCGAACGCGAAAACATCAACCTTCAACATTATGGAGCTTATTGCCGGTCTTGCAACCGAGAAGTTCCCAATTTTGGCCTTGAATTTGGAGTCTAGAAGTATATTACTTGTTCTGAGGTCCCTATGCGCGATACTTGGTTGACTGTGTTTGTGCATGTAGTGAAGCCCGTTCGCTATATCTAACGCTAGATTCAACCGTTGCGCCCACAAGAGGCTAACATGAACCGAAGAACCCGAAGAGGAACAAGATAAAGGCCTTGGAAACAACCATTTGTCGGGTGAACCATTTTCAGCATACTCATAAACCAGAAAACAACTCCCATCGGAATCCGATGACATTCCCATTAGTTTTACTAAATTCGTGTGGTTTACTCTTTGCGGAATCTTGAGCTCTTCGGTTGCATCGCGGGTTTTTTTCACCGCGAGAATCTGACCATGGATCTTCGCTTTGTAAACCGACCCGCCAATTCTGTACTGTTCACTGAAATTCATCGTTGCTTCCATGATCTCGTTTCTGTTGTAGACGATCGGTTTGCTTAAGTAGCCTGACACCCCTGCAAGCAGTTTATCTTGACTGTTTTTCGCCGGTACATTCGCTTCATGTTTCAAAGCTTTTTTCGTGTAAAGAAAATCAGTGAACTCTAAAGGAGACGGCTCCTTTCGAGCCAAGATGATTTTAGTTTTACGCGAACGATATTTGTATATCAGAAACCATGACAGAACAAACAGAAAAGACGACCCGAAAGTTCCTAACACGATAAACGTTATCTGACCCTTTTTCGACCTTTTACTTTTAAAACCAGGTGGTGGAGAGATTGGTAGTTTAGAAACTGGTATAAGAACCGGAAGACACACTGCAGCGGTGAAGTTACGAAAACTATTCTCGTTAACAATATCGTAAGAACTTGTGTTAAACATAGAACTCACTTGCAAGATTTCGTCTTTCGGTTGTCATACATAAGTAATAAGATACTTATCTTGATTCTGAAACAGTGCAGGACACTTGCATAGCAAAGGGAAAACCACTGGCTCACCAACTGTCAAATTAGTCGGATTTAAACTCGGGTTCATATCTTCAACCGCGTGATAATTGGTCAGATTTTGAAACACAGACGTCGCGACAACATAAAAGCTATCACCCTTTCTAATCAAATACGTAACATTCGCGAAATAACTATTCTCGTTACAACTACATTTAACAGGTATCAACAAAAGCTGATCATATAGTAGTTGTTCATTTTCTAAAGTGAGTTTGTTAGCTTGTGCTATACTTAACCAGCTGATACCGAACAGATCAGATATGTTTCCAAGATTCGCGTAAGGTGGTCTGGCCCGATACGTGAGGTAGGTTTGACAGGAGAGCGTCGAGTCAGCAGAACAAGTGAAGTTGGTGTCTGCAGAGACGATATTCGGATAGACGAATAACGCGGAAAGAGCTAGTAAGGTTAGCATTGAGAGTGCCATGTGAATGAGCTTCTTTCACAGGTGAAGCGATTTGCGGTAGATCAAAGAATGAAGTTTGTTAGATTTAAAAAGTCATGACTTTAAGTTGGTTCAAGTCAATGTTCAAGAATAAAACACAAACCCTGCTTCCTAAGTGAGATATTACTGGTACATTTGTTTGTTACAGATTCTTAGTGCTAGGTTTGTGCATAGATTGGGTGCTGGATTTGGCTAGAGACTTGTTTGGTTTATTTTTTGGGGCATAGTTGGCTGCTTCAGACAGATGAAGAGATGCTGATGTGCAGCCTTTCTAATTGCTACCATATCTCATTTGATGCTACAATGATTCTAATGGTCAATCAAACTTTGTGGATCTAAATGCAATGGGTCTCTTGATTTGCAGCTGCAGATAGGTAAGGCGGTTGAGGTGCTGTCACTTGAATGTTTTATGGCTATCAAAATTGTAACTTTTTTTTGCCTATATAGTTATATACTTATATTAGAAGTCGAAAACTGAATGAAAGCATATTAAATGACCTAAACTGACTACAAGCATACAATAAGCCCTAAATCGAACCATAACCAGCAAAACCTAACATCTTAAAGTATTCCAGTATAAACAGTAATATCGTGCGCATGTGTGAGAGAAACCCTTACGGTAGCAGCTTGTTGCTCAGATAGATAACCAGCTCTCCATACAACTGCCCTCCATCCGTAGAGCTGCAAAACATGTGGATGCCGAAGGCTCATTTGAATCGCCATTTCTCTCTTCAACTGATGTTGCAGCCAGTACTTTTCAACCTGCTCTTTAAACATTACAAAAATGCAAATAAACCTTTCATGAGGTGAACATGTTAAAGGTTAAGATTGTTGCTTTCTCAAAAACATAGTGTACATTAAATTATAAGGTTTGAAACATTTTTATGCACCAAAGTCAGCTCAAATTCTCTCACGGGCATTTCATCGAGCAAGTGGTATGTATGCACGTATTGAATTAAATCTAGTAATAAGAATTCAACCAGTTCATCTGCAAAATACATGTTTGACCAATGTTCACCGTTCAAACCATCATTCCTTGTACAAAATTATATATATATTTCTTTACAAAAATTAAAACTGGTTTGTTGCAAAGTATAAATAACATACCTGTTAAATACATATATGAAAAGATAAAACGAAGAATCACCATTCGAAAAGCAAGAAAGCAAAACTTAGGATCTTTGAACGCAGATTAACTTGAATGAAATAATCAAGAAGAATTAGACAAACCTCCTGACGTATACAAATGAAATAATACGAAACTGGTTTCTGAAAAGATGAAAGGAATAGAAGTCTTTCTCCATCTCCTGACGTATACGAATTTGGTTTGTTCCATTACCACCACCACCGCCATTACTTCCACCTTGTTGCTATCGACTACATTTGAAGTTATGGTGCTTTCAATTCCCTTTCATGTAGCGATGTTTAGCCTTTAATAGTGTTGTATTTAGAGACGCCACATGTTTGGGTAAGCTTTTATGAAACAACTTATTGACTTATTAGCTTTTTGAAAAGTCATAAGCTCTGGCAAAGAGGGTGTATGTGAGGGGAAAAAGCCAATAAGTCAATAAGTCACAAAATCCTGACTTTTCCAAGAAGCCAATAAGTCAATAAGTTGTTTCTAAAAGCTTACCCAAACATGCCCTAAGAAGGGATTTGGATTGTCATAAAGCCCTTATTGAAGAGATTGATTGAGTTGAAGAAATTGATGATAACATTTACTTCTCGAGTCTCATCTAACAGAGGAGGGAGAGAAACAGATGAAAATATGAAAAACCATGTTCCTGAGTTTCATTTAACAAGGGGGATTGAGGGGGGGGGGGGGGATGGAAGAAAATGTGTCTATATATTCATCCTCCCAAATTGGAGAGAATAGGAGAGAAAATCCTATAAATTACTAAATTACCCTCCAATCTAATATTAAAATGTTTTATGTTTAAAGGGTATAATGGTAAAATTGTTATTTTCTTTTCCTCCTAACTCGGGAACACATAAAATGCTTGTTTTCTTCTTTTTTCCTTTACATTTCATTAAACTCGGGAACACGAAAAAAATCACATATTTTCCCTCCTTTTCTCTCTTAATTCATTTTCCTCCCCCCCTGTTGAATGAGACTTGGGAACAGAGTGTTAATTTCAATGGAGGGTTAGGGAGAGCAGGGCAGAATGGGAAGAAAAATGTAAAAATACATGGTTTTGTTTGAAACCATTCAGGGGCTGTTTGTTTACCTCTTAACGAGTCTCTTAATGGTTCAGACCTCTTACTGGTTCAGCACTTAATGGTTCAGACTGTTTGTTTCACGGGCAGATGTCTGAATGGTTCAGACATTTGCCTCTGAATGGTTAAGATTTATACAAAGTCTGAATGGTTAAGACCTCTAATCTGAATTGGTCAGGCATTTGCCTCTGAACGGTTAAGCATTATACAGGCTCTTAATGGTTCAGACCTCTTACTGGTTCAACACTTAATGGTACACTCTTACTGTTCAGCACTTAACCATTCAGATGTTGCCAAACAGCCCCTTAGTCTGCCATCTAAAAAATGGTGTTAAATTACTATTTTGTACATATGAAATGCTTTATATAGATGTATAGATATAGATATGTAGGGTTAGGTTCATTAGTGAAAAACCCCTTTAATAGTGAACACTAGTGAACTAATTCTAGCATTTGATTATCAATACACAAATGTATACACAAGTGTAAATCAATGGCCAAAATTTAATGATGAAAATATACTAGTGTATTTTACGATTTGATGATATAAATGAATGACTAGGATATGTTCACTCAGTTCACAAATACACTAGTGTTCACTCTAGAACCCCACCATATATATATATATATATATATATATATATATATAGGAGAAAGATCCGTTGGGAACCACCCTTTATTGCGAAAACTAGTGTGAACACATGGTATTTTTGTAATTATATTAAACTTTTCTAATAACACGCGTACTTCTCACCGTTGTGTAACCCTAAGTTAGTATCAGCGACCATAATCGCCACCGTCTACGTTGGTCACGGCGACTAGAATCACCGTCGTGCCTCCTCACCACCGTTACTCCTATCATTGTTCCTCCTGTAACCCTAATCGCGCCACACTCCTCAATGATTCTGATCGTGTTGCCCTAATTACAAATGGAAGAATACTCGATTACGAATGGATGAAGAATATATGATCTATGATTACTTTCTTACTGCAATAATATCGATTACAATACGAATTTTAGAGCACTAATTTCAATTATACGACGAATTTTGGAATATCAGATGGTGAAATCGATATGACGAACGGTTTATGGTGTGTTGCTATCGATATGACGAAGACGAACTACTGATGTAATCGGGACGAAGACGAACTACTGAGAACTGCTAATGCCTGTGAACTAAGAATTGTTGATGCAATTCGAGTGTCGGACATGATTTTTGAATAAATACACCATCCTGCACATGTGCAACGGAAGACGAATATGTGAATGTTAAACAAAAAGGTTAGAAGTTGTTGATTATTTAGTATTGTTATTATTTTTTTTAGTAATTAAATCTGAGTTTATACACAGGTGAATCATTGTATTACTTTTTTTTGTTAATAATGTAATTGGGATGAAGACGAACTACTGAGAACTGATGATGCCTGAGAATTGAGAATTGTTGATGCAATTCGAGTGTCAGATGTGATTTTTTTATAAATACACCATCTTGCACATGTGCAGCACTTTACCATACCCTATAAATACACCATCATGCACATGTGCAACACTTTACCATTACCATATAACCACCACCAATAATCTACATACTGCACATGTCAGCACGTTACCATTACCCTATAATCATAAACAATAATTTGTTCACAATATCAGTACATGAGTAGATATCATGATGAGAGCTTGTGTAACACTCAATTTCCGTTGAATACTCAATTTCCGGTGACAATACTTCAACATCGAATGCTACAGAACCCACAAATCTGGACCAACAACAATTACAATTTTTACGATATGAGACTAAAGGTATTATACATAAATAGTTTTTACATGCTTGATAACTCTATGTTCCTATATCAGTGCTTATTTATCATTGTTCATTGCTTGTTTTTATAGTTTTTACATGCTTTGTTACTCTATGTTACTATATCATTGTTTATTTAACATTTTCTTGGTTACTCTATGTTCCTGTATCATTGTTTATATAAATTGTTCATTTTTTTGTTTATCTGCTTGATCAATACAACAATCATGCACATGTGCGTTATGTTAATAACACCAATACTCGGCATCCATAAATTGTTAACCATCATTAACATGAACATGCACATGTGCATTTCCAAGATATACATGTGTATCTCATTACCAACACCCCATATTCATCACTAATAAGCATTAAACAAATCACTGTTTGTTTACATTCATTACTTCTATGTCTTATTATTGCATGTGATTGTTGCTGATAATTATTTCACTGGCTAGAAAGACAAACTGAGAAAGTGGATTGGTCATCCAAGATTCGAGCTTATTCGTCATGGTAAATTTTTATTTACATGTTGTAGTATTGTTCTTCTTGCCCATTTTGGTCATTATGTTTTAAGTATTTCATATGACATAGTTTCTGAAATATATACATAAATCATACGATTTTTGTCTTGATACAAGATCTTTATTACTTATAAAGTAATCATATTATATACACCGTTGCAGATGTCACAGAACCATTACTGGTTGAGGTCGATCAGGGGCATGCCCCGGTCACTGATTTTCTATAAATACAATGTTGTAAAGGTGTGTATCCGCCCTCATCCTCATTGCATCTAGCAACTACAACAATTTGTTATGTCCCTTTCACTTAATGCCTCCAAAAAATGATTATAACAGAACCTTAATGAATGTGTAATTCTTGATAGACAATAAAGACGAACGTGATTGGCACGCTAAATATGCTTGGTCTTGCAAAGAGAGTTGGCGCAAGGTTCAAATATTGTTCTGTAATTTTGGAACTTTGGATTATGTTGGTATTTCAGATTCATGTTTATATATGACGTTAAACTTTTTCTTTATAGGATTTTGCTTACCTCAACCTCAGAGGTATACGGTGATCCTCTTGTGTATCCTCCACTTGAGACCTACTGGGGTAACGTCAACCCAATTGGTAAGCCCACACCGTTCTTTATCTTCATCAATTCTTGTTTGTTTGCATAATGTTCGCACCGTTTTCAACATGGAAACCATACCATTTAAAATTATCAATGCATAGTTTTTAATGTCATATGTTTTAACTACATGTACTCCATTTTCAACACACCTGTTATACATTGCAACGTATACATTATGCACATGTGCATTGCCAACATATACATGTGTATCACATTACCAACACCCCATATTGATCACTAATAAGCATTAAACAAATCACTGTTTTTTTACATGCATTACTTTTATTTCCATACATTGCATAATTCTGCACATGTGCATTATGTTGCCAACAATCCACAATCATCACAAATAAACTATTAACCACCAGTACATAATTATGCACATGTGCATCACATTACCAACACCCCATACTCATCACCAAAAAAATGTTAAACATTTATACATTGTGCGTATACACACCATATACCATATTAATCACAATATTATATGCTTTTCTTTTTCTTTATACAGAAACAATTACGACTTATACACCTAATGGCACACCATATTGGATACCTGATGTTGATGCTGAACACATCCGTATTATAAACATTACGTTTAACAGTTGGTAGGACATTGATTCCAATGATACTGACGAAGATGTTGATGATGATGCTAAAGACCTTACATATATATATGAACCTGATCAACCTCGTAGACGTTCATCCAGGCATCATAAATCATTCAACGATTCTTGATTATCCTATATATAATGACAAACAGTTTCTAAGCATTATTCTTTTTATTTACAATCATTTTGCACTGTCTGTATACGTATTCATAGGTTATGATTGCGATCATGATACTTTGATATCAATTACTTATTAGACATAAGCGTATGTAATTTCGTTATTGACCACCTAACATATATTACCAACATGGTTATTGTTTTGAAAAATGCACATGTGCATACATGCTTACTGTTTCACTCCACATGGTTATTGTTTCGAACAATGCACATGTGCATACATGTTTAATGTTTCACTACATATTGTTATTGTTTCGAACAATGCACATGTGCATACATGTTTAATGTTTCACTACATATTGTTATTGTTTCGACCAATGCACATGTGCATACATGAATATCTTAACTGCATATAATGTTTTCCTTTACATATACATCATCATATGCAATGTGGTACCCCATTCGTAATAGGGTACCACATACGTAATATGATATGTTATATCAAACTTCGCACATTTGCAATACCAACATTTCCTCTACCAAACAACATAATACATCATATATTAACAAACATGATCATCCGGAATACGTTATACATTACCAATATACCTAAACAATCAAATATATTTTTAACCCATCAACCACCACATAAGTCATCGTATACGTCAAAATTCTTATATCAACCGTTATCATAAAAATTACCCACATATTACCATCAAAAGACATCAATACAACAAAAAATTGTCTTTATGAATTGCATATCCACAAACTACCTACATATAACATTCGCATTAGTTCACAACCTCACACCTTCTGATCTTTTTTTCATTTACTAACCATCTTCCAACAATTCTCCTATTTCAACGCCTATTCGTCTATCATTTCCCTGTGATATTTTTTCATCGGTCAACCTATTAATCAAATACATCCTTGTTGTCAATCCATGAGCACTTTCGAATATTTTTTTCCTGCATACATCACATATATTACATCAATTATTTCGTGTATGCACATGTGTAGTAAACATATTACCAGTTTCGGCTCAACCATTTTGGTGGCCTAAGGCGAATTAAAAGCTTGTGGCCTTTTTTCCAAAAAAAAAAGAAAATAATTTGAGAAAAGCTTCTTTCGGCCGACGTAACAGTTACCGGAATAGTTAACATAATTCTATAAGCAAGCTGAAATTTTAAACGACATACTTAACATACAAACTAAAATTTCACATTAATGCACTTAGTTTCTAAAAAAACATGTAAGTACTTACTGGATTCCACTGCAAGTAATGCAAACGAATGTCCAGAAGTTTGTGCATACATATTGTGGTCCCTGTTTAGTAAACAACATGAGATATATTAGGAATATTGGTAACAAAATTTTGTATAAATGGCGATCTAGTACAATAATACTCAAGAAAAAGGCAACAAAACAAGTGGAAATTACCAAACTGTTGCAGTTAATACACCTCCTATTCTCTGGAATTATAAGCAAATTCCTTATGGCTTTCTCGTTTCTCTCTTCCTCTTTGAATCGACTCATCGTTTCCTAACTCTAATCCAAGCCCTAACTTCTAAAACAACATCAAATCAACAACTCATACATACAACAAATCATCAAAATCAACGACTCATACATACAACAAATCATCAATGATCAAAAACACAATTTCTCAAATCAACAACTCATACATACAACAAATCATCAATGATAAAAAAACACAATTTCTTCCACAATGAACTAAAACACCAACAAAAAATAATAAAATAATAAAAAATAAGATCAATAAACATAAATTATCAATGAATATGTGCATTAACATTAGCTTTATCATCACCATATACACTATGCACATGTGCATCAACATAAACGACATTGTTAACAACCTATGCATCAACTTTATCATCACTATATTAACTATGCATATGTGCATCAACATAAACGACCTTGTTAACAACCTATGCATCAACTTTATCATCACCATATTAACTATGCACATGTGCATAACTGTCACGACCCCCGACCCGGTTTTACCCGGTTCCGAAGCCGCGGACAGAAACCCGTGGTATTGGTGTAAATTTGGCAGCGAAAATTTTAACAGGATCGTTTAAACTGAAAATGCCTTTTTATTTCAAGTTCTGGGACAAACCCCGTAATTTACAATAAAGGAATTTCATTGGGAAATTCCCAAAAGATGAAAACATGTTTATTTATTTACTGAGCCACTTCATCCAAGCTGGTAGTGTTACGCGGCACTTTTATTTGTTCACAGCAAATCACCTGAAACATGTTTAAAAAGATTTTGTCAGCGGGGAAATACTGGCGAGTTATTCAATTTGCACAAAATACACATTGTTATAATGTACAGTATTAAGAGGGATTACAATGTTTTTATCAACCAATTACCCCAAATCGGTATTTGTCACTAGACCAGATCCGTGATTATGGTCATATTAACCATTGGCTAACCCATTGTCCAATGGTGAAGATTATCAAGTAGTGTATACAAAACCCCACATACCGGCAGTAATTGAAGATTACAAAGACTTAATCCCTGTAACTATAACTTTGAAAACAAGTAGAGTTTTGGGAAAGTAATTTGATAAAAAGAGAATGACTCACATTGCAAGTTTAACTAGACAGAGTGTGCCTACTGATTAAGCCTGGTAACCTAGTTAAATAATGCAAACGAAACTAGGTTAGTAACTTAATACAACATTTACGATAAATTCACGAAATTAAAACCCTCACGACGAATGACAAAGTATAGCCTGAATTTAGGCAGCACTTAAACATCCATCGGATTGGTTTCAATCGATCGGACATTGTATCGTTGCAGTGATCGAGTTATTACCCCATTATCGTAGCAGCGTTTCACCACTAAAATGTAAAATTCGTACAGTATAGAAGCGGTTTTGATGAAAAATTTCGAGTAGACGGAAATGGCCATGCAATGTACAATTTATAGCTGAAAATTAGGGTCTTCGCGGCCCACGTAAACTAGAAGGACAATCATTCGCGGCCCGCGAGGGCCACCCTAGCTACGGCTAGGGCTGCCGTGTCATAGTGTAGGTCAGCCACGTGTGTGACACGTGACCTAAGACTTATCCAGAGATTTGCCTGTCTGTCGCGCCCCGCGTAAACTTCCTTTGACTTTTTTTGCGGCCCGCGACAGCTCACTGAATTTTGATTTTCTTGATTTTTCCTAAAGATTAGGGTTTTAGGGGTCCGGGTTTTCACTTACGAAGTGTTCTAGGACATTTTCGTGCAAGTCCTTACATCATCCCCACCTTATTTAAAATCTCGTCCTTGAGATTTACTGGAATAAGTAAGGATACTTTCGTTTCATTTCTGATTCCAATTCCCAGGTATACTCAGGTCCTCTTTTCGAATCCTACTTTACTTTGACTAGTACCAGTCTTTTGTGCTTGAGAAACTTGACCTTTCTGTCTTCTATTTGAAGAGGTTTCTCCACAAATTTCAAGTTTTCATTTACTTCTATGTCTTGAAGAGGTACTACCAATGATTCATCAGATAAACATTTCTTGAGATTAGATACATGGAACACATCATGTACCCCTGCTAGTTCTTCTTGTAGTTGATAAGCAACTGGTCTTATTCGCTGGGTAACGGTGAATGGTCCTATGTACCTTGGACTCAGCTTTCCTTTCTTACCGAATCGAAGTACCCCTTTCCATGGCGAGATTTTCAAAAGTACCTTGTCTCCAATTTGGAACTCCAACGGCTTACGTCGATTATCTGCATAACTCTTCTGACGGTCTCGAGCCGTTTTCAGTCTTTCCTTTATTTGAGTTATCTTGTCGGTGGTCTCCTGCACAATCTCGGGACCTGACAGTTGACTTTCTCCTATTTCTGCCCAGCATACTGGAGTTCGACACTTTCGTCGATAAAGTGCTTCGAATGGGGCAACATTTATGCTGGTATGATAACTGTTGTTATAGGAGAATTCTATTAAGGGTAGGTGGTCGTCCCAATTTCCACCGAAATCGATTACACATGCTCTGAGCATGCCTTCAAGGGTTTGGATGTCCTTTCACTTTGTCCATCTGTTTGGGGATGGTACGCAGTACTTAAATTTAATCGTGTCCCCATTGCTTCTTGGAAGCTCGTCCAGAAATGCGAAGTGAAACGACTATCCCTATCTGACACAATGGAGAGCGGGACTCCATGTAGGGATACTACTTCATCTACGTACAACTTAGCCAATCTTTCCATACTAAAGGTTTCCTTCATTGGTAGAAAATGAGATGATTTGGTTAGTCGATCTACAATCACCCAGATTGCATCGTTACCTTTCCTTGTTTTGGGTAGCTTAGTAACAAAATCCATTGTTATTAGTTCCCACTTCCATGCAGGCATTTCTAATTGTTGAAGTAAACCTGAAGGTTTCTGGTGTCCTGCCTTAACTTGCGAACAAGTTAGACACTTAGAAACGTATCTAGCTATGTCCTTTTTCATTCCTATCCACCAGAAGTTATTTCTTAAATCTTGATACATCTTGTTATTACCAGGATGTATCATGTACCTAGATTTATGAGCTTCCTCTAAAATCTTATCTCTTAAGTCTCCTTGCCTAGGTACCCAAATTCTTTTCTTGTGGAATCTCCAAATTCCATCAGTCCCTTGCTCTAATTCTTTTATCCGTCCTTTCATTCCTTTAGCATCATCCTTGATTGCTGTTTCTTGAACGTTCTTCAGTTGTTCCATTAAATCTAAATGTAGATTTAATCTAAGAGCACGAATTCGCCTTTGCTTTTCATGATACTTACGACTTAGGGCATCTGCTACTACATTTGCCTTTCCTTCGTGATATAGGATATCACAGTCGTAGTCACTTAGAATCTCCATCCATCTTCTTTGCCTCATGTTCAATTCTTTTTGCCCAAATATGTATCTTAAACTCTTATGATCCGTATAGACAGTAAACTTACTTCCGTACAGATAATGTTTCCAAATCTTAAGGCAAAAATTATTGCTCCTAATTCTAAGTCATGAGTTGTGTAATTCTCTTCGTGCTTTTTCAACTGCCTTGATGCATACGCAATTACCTTCTTACTTTGCATTAGTACACATCCTTGTCCTAATTTAGAAGCATCGCAGTAAACTTCAAAATCTTCGGTTCCATCGGGTAAGGCAAGAATTGGGGCATTTGTTAACTTATGCTTTAGAGTTCTAAAGGCCTCTTCTTGCTTGGGTCCCCATTCAAACTTAACTGTTTTACAGGTTAGCTTAGTTAATGGAACAGCTATCTTAGAGAAGTCTTGGAGGAAGCGCCTATAATATCCAGCTAGTCCTAGAAAACTTCTAACTTCGGTAGCTGATTGCGGGACCTTCCAATTTGTGATCGCTTCTATCTTAGAGGGATCCACGTGAATGCCCTCGTGATTTACCATGTGTCCTAAAAATTTCACTTCTTGTAGCCAAAATTCACACTTCGAAAATTTGGTGTAAAGCTTTTCCTTTCTTAACAAAGTTAAGAGTGCATGCAGGTGTTCACAATGCTCGTCCGGTCTTTTGGAATAAATAAGTCTATCGTCGATGAAGACAATTACAAATTTATCCAAATACGGCTTACAGATCCTATTCATCATGTCCATGAATGCTGCAGGAGCATTCGTTAATCCAAATGGCATGATTGTAAATTCGTAGTGACCATACCTGTGACACCCGGCTTTTCAGGCCGTACCGTACAATTGTAACACGTGTTGTGAATAGATAAAAGGCCGTAATTGACTAATTATGATGTTTATATGTGGAATTTAATGAGTTGGTAAATTTAAACCTTGGTAAAAATTATGTTGGCAACGATAAGATAAACGCTTATCGCGTAACGGTTAAAATGCGAAACGAACGTCGGTGACCACCCGATCAGTGTTAAAATCCTAAAAATAGTCTGTTATAATTAGAATAATAATTTTAATCTTATCCGTGAGGAAAAAATAAATTAAAACGCTAAGAAACTCTATTTTTTGAGTTTAAGCGCGTATCGCGCGATGCAGCGCGTATACCGACAAAATACTGTCAACACAGCCTGTCAAGGCAACTGACAGTTATTTTAGTAATAATTTGATGAGTTTATTACTTCAGAATGATAAAAATAAATAAAAACGCTTAAATCCCTATTTTTACGATTTTAAGCGCGTACCGCGCAGCACAGCGCACATACTGCCGAATACCGGCTAAGTAGCCAGTCCAGGCAAACAAATATTGTTCAGTAATATTTTCGTGAGTTTATTTTTATAGAATGATAAAAATAATTTAAAACGCACTAAAACGGGATTAAAACGCTAGATAAAATACCCGGTATTCAGTAAAATACCAGTTTTTGGTCTATATTATATATGTATATGTATATATATTCGAAATATAAGAGAAAGAGAGACCAAGTGGCGGCCTCATGGCTGCCCACCTTTTTCCTTTTACATGCATGTATGACACTTGTTGTTCTTGGAAAGATAAGTAGTAAAGGAATCTAGTAAATCTCTTATAATCTTCTCCAAATCCAAGAATGTAATCAAAACACAAATTTACTCTCTCTCACTAAAAGCTATGCCCGAACACCTCTATACAACATACATTTTCAAATTCCAACTTTGTTTCTTGAAGATTCATGCTCCTACAATTTCATTTCAAGTCCGTATGAAGATCTAAGAGTGATTTCAAGGAGTTTCAAGCTAGGATCAAGTTTCATATAATCTTTTTATTCAAAAACCCACTTGAATCTTGAAGGTATAAAAACTAATCTTTTTTAAAATATTCTTGATTCTTGGTGAGGAAGATGATAGTAAAAAGTTTCTCTTGTTCTAGGGTTTCAACATAAACTTGAAAAGTAAAACAAATGGGTTTTTGGAATAAAATAAAATGGATGTGCATATGTAGGTATGTGTGGCCGTATACATGTATAAAAATATATGTAAAAATATGAGTTTTGATTTTTGATATAGTCTTGTTGATAAGATGTTGAAATATGAGGTGTATGTGAACTTGAGAACTTTTAAAATGGTTTTAATCATGTGTGTATATACATATGTGAACCGTATATATATATATATATATATATATATATATATATATGTGTGTGTGTGTGTGTGTGTATGTATGTATATGCATGCATGTGAAATTTTGTTGATTAAATCCTAAACATGTAAGAATATAAGTATATATATATATATATATATATATATATATATATATATATAAGTCTTGCATTTATGAAGAAATGAAGATGATGATGTTCTTAAATATTTGAACATGAGTTAAATACATGATAGATATAATTTAGTTAATGCATGTTGATGATGATGTGATTTGAATGCATTAGATGCTTGTACTTAAGCATGCATGTGGATGAATGGTCATGAAATGATGATTTATGTATGGTATGATGAAGATGATTTTTAATCAGATTCTAAACACTAAAAATATAATTATTTGAAGTATTAAAATGGTATAAAACTTTGTCATAAAGTTTATTAGCTTTGCATGTTGTACTCGGTGCTATATAAGTTGTAAAATACGTGAAACCGCATGATTTTTGTGACTTACACAAAAACTGCACTAAACTGATTATAACCACTATTTTAATGAGTAAATAACATGTATTGTGTTAAAATATCAAGTCGTTTCGAGTTGGGATGAATATAGTAACGTTTAACTCAAAACTATGCGTTAAAACAGTCAAAAATCGGGTTTTCAAGCAATTTTTATAAAACTGATTTAGATCAGTAAGTTAACTGATATTTTTAGTTTAAAAATAAGTATTTTAACTAATTTTAAGTTTACTTGGTGTTTGGTTGGTCATACGTGACTTCCGACACTCTAAAACGTTACCGAATCGCTAAAATACACATTTTTCAACGTACACTAGTATGCGTAAAATTTTGGGTAAATCTTATGTGTTAAAATGTGTTATGTGATTTAAACACGAGAATGTGAAAGTATGTCAAGTTTTAACATGATGTTGGAAGTTTAGACTTTGCATGTATGTTTATGCGTTTTGTGCGGTAGAAAAGGTAAAAATCGCGTTAAATGTATAATTTGTTTGTCGAGCATGAAATTTGATACATAAAAGATATTTTATGTATATTTGCTTTAAAAATGACAAAATAGACAAGTTAACAAGATTTCGCGTGTTTCAGTGTTAAATCATGTGAACGTTTATGTGTTTATATTACGACGCGCAAATCATAGATATATTGCGTATAAACGGGAGAGTAAACGAATTTACACAATAATGGTCACCAATAAAATCATTCATGTCGCAAAATCATATATATATATATATATATATATATATATATATATATATATAACGTGCCAACATAATAAAAAATGATAACTTTTCGAGAAAATCTCAAAGTTATGTGATAATTCTAAGAAACGGAGAAACTTAGGATTTTTGTGTTATGAATATTGATTTAAAATCGTTCCTATATATATATAATAGGACGTGTAGAAATCAATCTCTGGGGTTGCGCTATTTAAAATACGCACCCAAAGGTGAGTGTCACTAAACCCCTCTTTTACTGCTTTGTATATATTTTGGGGGTAGAACACGTCAATAAAAGGGTTTAATAATGTTTTTGAAATAAAACATACCTTTTAATATAAAATATATATTTTCCTTGAAAATATATGAGATTTGATAAGTCATACATTTCGAAGTAAAACGTTTTTGATGAATGAATATTGAAAGTACGATATTTCTTAAGTGAAACATGACCGTACAGTTGGGGACGAATTCTTGACTGGGTCTCATATAATGGAGAGTAAGGGGAATTCGTACAACGTCGTGTATTAAATTGTAATATTAGTAGGATATATATATTGTACGTGAGGCAGACATCATATTGTCCTTCAAGGGGACCCTGCGTCCATGATGTCGTTTAATCATTTAAGTATTGCACGCGATGAATTGTTGGTAGATCTATCGGGTTGACAACCCTGTCGTGACCGGTCGCCCCGTGTCAAGTCAAACGACGAATTGATATTCTGTTTGTTGTCTAGCTTTGATTATCCCTGCATGGTTAATATATAGATCGTATTGTCTAGCTAACATATGAGTCTGAAAGTTGACGCAATAATTTAATATACGAAACCTGGGCAATATGTATATATATTACAGTTGTCGGATTGATGAACCGACGGAGGGCCCATGGATTTTATTAAGGAAGTAAAATGGACTTTCTAAAATTATATGGATGTTTTCAAATAAACACCTAATCAGAAAGTTTTCCTTGGAATAAAATTGTTTGTAAGTGAAAATGTGAACTCACCTTCCTTTGTGTTGACACTTGATTTTAACGTGTTCTACAGGTACTTGAGTTCGGCTTCGGGAATTATGGCGTATCTTGTGGTTGTTGATGCATGTTTTATCACTTAAAATGTTGGACTGACTTTTAAACTTTCTGGGACAATGTAATAAGATCCATAAGGATCAAAGGACAACTTTATCTTGTCATGGTTATGTTATCTTTTGAGACGTAAATTTTAAAATCTACGTTTTAATTAAGTAATAATGTCCAACACTATAATGCATCAAACATCAAGATAGAAATGGGCACCAGCTTCCGTCACCACTACGTTTTATATTCCGCTGCGACATTTTTGGGGTGTGACAGAAGTTGGTATCAGAGCCTATGGTTGTTAGCGAACTAGATGTTTTTAGAGGAAAACACTAGACTTCAACCGAAGAATTTTGAGATTTAAAGTCCAAAATTCTCGAAGCCAAGATTTTTAAATAAACATGGAAAATTTTATCATGTATGAAAACCCTTATGTGTTTATGTGCATACGTGATTTTCTGTTTATTTGGGCCTTATGTTTTACTATTCATTTGACCACACACTTACTTTGTACGGTTACGATATGTCACGTCTCGGCCTATAGAGCCATTAGTAGTCCTGCTCACTGATATTGTCGAGTCTACACTTGAGATTCTTTCGCCCGTCGTTACAGAATTGTTTGTTCTGCTATTCGAGTCACGTGTTTTGCTACACCTCTTTTAAGTCTACATTCGCCGTAGGAAGAGGACTCGACCCATTAGAGAGATCGCATCGACTTCAAGAGTTGAGACAGTGTCCACTTCGAAGAGGCAGAAAGGGGTTTGGGTCAATCGCTCTCACTGTGATCGTCAGTTCGCCACGTTACGCGAAGGCATGGAGACGATGAAGGACTTAGAGGGACAGATGGACTGTCACGACGAGCTAGAAGAGCTTGTTAGGAAGATGTTGGACTTCCAGGGATTGAAACATTAGTTGTTGGTTGCTTCTGTTGTTTGTTTAGTATGTCTCATTTGATGAACCCTATTTATGGCTTGCATGCCGAAATTTTCAGATATTTAGGAGGAAATTTCATATAGACTTGTTGCGGGTGTTGATCTAGACACGCCGAATTTTGATTAGTCTTGGTACTAAAAAAAACAAGCTTTGTAAATTTCTGGTATAAATATCGAATGAGTTCCTTTTGGTTTAAAATTTGTTCTCATTAATGTGTGGATATTATACATGCGCAATGTTTGGTCCACTACCATTTAATGAATGAATTATTTTGGATATCGTCTTATGTTGATATTATGTTGTAATAATAGAAACGACGAAATGCCGCCAAAAGCGAGACAGGGTTCTGGACTACCTATTACCCCAAAAGAGTTGGCACAACTCATAGCCCAACACGTTAATACTGCCATGGAACAGCGCGATGCTAACCAAAATGATGGCCAGGAACGTGGATGTGATGCTCATGAGCATGGTTTTGGTGGGACACAGATCGGAAACCCATCAGGTAATATAATGATCGGAAAGTTTAAGTAGTTCCTGTGATATGATATAATCGGAGCGTAATTCTGATTTTTCATTAACTTTGTGAACAGTACATAGATGTACACATAAAAATATCCAGGGTTGTAACCCAAGATCATTTACTGGTACCCTATGCAATGACGTGGCAACGGTATGCGTGATGTCTGGCCCTCACAGCGGTTCGACCATTCAAATAATTCCGCATTCCGAACCTAGAATCGGGGATTCGCGAAAGCGAAAATCTGAGAGTTCGAGGAGAGATACCGATGAGAAGTGTCATGAGAAATGCAGTTTGGGGAAAGTGTATGTGATTAACTCTAGTGGTTGTGAAAGGATAATGCCAGGGATGGTAGGGGTTGTTCTGAGAGGAAGACTCACGAGGATGAGCGGAGAAAGTGCGCCGGATGTGGTCGGACTGGACATGTGACCCCCAAGTGTTATGCTAGGAGTACATTGGATGGAGTTACGCTCGAGGGATGCTACATGCGTGGTGAGCGAGGACACTACAAAAGAGATTTCCCGAAACCGAAAGGATAGGATGCTGCGGGTAAAGCCATTGAGGCAAGTGCTGGGAAGGCACGTGAGAATCCTGCTACTGTTACTGGTATGTTTCGAATCAAAAACCAATCTATGTTCATACTTTTAATACCAAAGCTGACTTGAGTTTTGTTCGAGAAACTTTGGACCATTTTTGTGTTCACCTACAAGTAAGCTGAGTATAAAGTGCCCGATAGAACTAGCAATTGGTAAGTTGATGGAAACTGGTGAGGTTGTTCGCGATTGTAGTATTTAGTTAGGTGATCGTAGTTCTAGTGTTGGTTTATTTCCAGTGGAGCTGGGGAGCTTTGACGAAGATGTGAGGATGGATTAATTATCCAAGAGCGAAGTGGGGACTATCGCTGGAAAAAGCTAGCTAGGATACCTCGTCCTGATAATAATGGAAAGACGGTAGTTGTTCATGGAGACCGACCGAGTAGAGTGTCGAATGTTGAGTGTTGAGTGGCGTTAGTGTTATGAGGATGCTCAAGTGGTTGCAAAGGGGCTATCCTGCGTTATTAGTTAAGGTGGTGGATACGAGAGCCAAATGTAGGAATACCGGAGAGATCCCTATTGTTCGCAATTATCCAGAAGTTTTCCTAAAAAGACTTACCTGGATTTCCCCCTGCGAGATAGATCGAATTTCGGAACGATCTAGCACCCGGTGCTGCACCCAATTGCACAATCTCCTTATAGATTAAGCACCATCTGAGATGATAGAAATGTCGAGTCAATTTCAAGAACTTCTAGACAAGGGTTTCATTCGATCAAGTTCTTCGCTTTGAGGTGCGCCTGCTTCATCGTAAGGAAGAAGGATGGATCCTTCAGGATGTGTGTTGATGTCAGAGAGCTGAACAAGTTGACTATCAAAAATCGGTACCCTTTTTACTGAGGATTGACGATTTGTTCGATCAAGCTACAAGGATCCAGTTGCTACATGAGGATCGACCTACTATCAGGATATCATCAGTTGAAGGTTGCTGACGAAGATATTCCAAAGACTGCTTTTCGAACACGATATGGCCAATACGAGTTTGCAGTCATGCCTTGACTACATTAAAGCGCCATTTATATTTAGGGATCTCATGGACAGGGTATGGAAACCCTAATTGGATAAATTCGTGATGTTATTTATCGACGATGATACTTGTCAATTCGCAAACCAAAGAGGATTACGAGTAACATTTGAAGTTGACTATGAAGTTGTTGAGGATTAAGGAAGGCATGCATGTAGATCAGTCTAAGATTAGAGCGATCAATTGATGAGAAGCGCCAAAGACCCCATCGGGAGTATGACGATTCATAAGACTAGCTGGATGCTACTGGAGATTTATTAAGAATTTCTCTAAATTAGTGTAGCCTTCGACACTAATAACCCCAAAAGAAAAAGGGAAATTTATTGGATAGAAAAGTAGGAGGAAGCTTTTCAAACCTTTGGAAGAAACATTGAAAGCATGTACGATGGATTTCGAAGAAAGTTAGGATACTCACATGCCCTTGGCAGAGTTATCCTACAATAATAGTTATCACGCTAGTATTTAGGTTGCTCCGTTTGAAGCCTTGTATGGATGGAAGTGTCGATCGCCACTTTGTTGAGCTGATGTGGCAAAAGACAATTAACCAAACCCGAGTTTATCTAGGAAACCAGCGACCGGATTTGCCTAGATCGAGGGAAGGTTAAAAGTCGTCATTGATCGACAGAAGAACTACATGGACCATCGAAAGAAACTATTGCAGTTCCAGGTTGAAGATTGTGTTTTGTTGAAGATGTTATCTTGGAAAGGTGTTATTAGGGTTAGCAGAGAAAAGAAGAGCTGAGCCACAATGATTAGGTCCTTTCAAGAGCCCATCTTGAGTTGGATCAGTCGCTTATAGGCTCAAGCTACCATAAGGATGGGGTAGTGTACATGATGTATTGTTTGGGTTCAGTTGAGAAAGTGTATAATGGATAATACACATATTTTATTCTTTGTAGAGATTTATTTAGAAGATAAACAGAAATTTATCAAAGTATCGTAGAAGCAGTACGTATAGAAAGAAGAGTTATGCTAATAACCGAACAGGCAACTACAGCATTCTAGTTGTGTATGCGATTTATTGATTTGGCGATTTGTGGATATCTGAAATGAATGCAAGAAGGAAGGAAGACGAGTTTATGAGATTTGATTCTTTCAAGAGCCCATCTTGAGTTGGATCAATCGGGTGTAAACTCAGACTATCTTAGGTACGGGGTAATGTATATGTAAATATACGTATGTAGAACCCGAATTGGTGGAGTTTTGACTTAATCTTCTTGATTAAGTGATTGTAAATGTTGAACCTTGGGAAGGGTGGAGAGCGTTGATACGTGAGATTAAAAATTGAGGATGTGCCTAATATAGGTCTATGAAGATTCTTCGTACGAATCAAAAGTTTCTCACAGAAACTACAAGACCATATTCATTAAACCTGTTTTTGCTGTTTCCACCCAGTGCAAAAACAAAACCTGTAGAGTAAAAATTTCGCCGACGAAATTTCCTAAACAGGGGGAGACTGTGACACCCGACTTTTCAGGCCGTACCGTACAATTGTAACACGTGTAGTGAATAGATAAAAGGCCGTAATTGACTAATTATGATGTTTATATGTGGAATTTAATGAGTTGGTAAATTTAAACCTTGGTAAAAATTATGTTGGCAACGATAAGATAAACGCTTATCGCGTAACGGTTAAAATGCGAAACGAACGTCGGTGACCACCCGATCAGTGTTAAAATCCTAAAAATAGTCTGTTATGATTAGAATAATAATTTTAATCTTATTCCCGAGGAAAAATAAATTAAAACGCCAAGAAACTCTATTTTTCGAGTTTAAGCGCGTATCGCGCGATGCAGCGCGTATACCGACAAAATACTGTCAACACAACCTGTCAAGGCAACTGACAGTTATTTTAGTAATAATTTGATGATTTTATTACTTTAGAATGATAAAAATAAATAAAAACGCTTAAATCCCTATTTTTACGATTTTAAGCGCGTACCGCGCAGCACAGCGCGCATACTGCCGAATACCGGCAACGTAGCCAGTCTAGGCAAACAAAATATTGTTCAGTAATATTTTGGTGAGTTTATTTTTATAGAATGATAAAAATAATTTAAAACGCACTAAAACGGGATTAAAACGCTAGATAAAGTACCCGGTATTTAGTAAAATACCAGTTTTTGGTCTATATTATATATGTATATGTATATATATTCGAAATATAAGAGAAAGAGAGACCAAGTGGCGGCCTCATGGCTGCCCACCTTTTTCCTTTTACATGCATGTATGACACTTGTTGTTCTTGGAAAGATAAGTAGTAAAGGAATCTAGTAAATCTCTTATAATCTTCTCCAAATCCAAGAATGTAATCAAAACACAAATTTACTCTCTCTCACTAAAAGCTACGGTCGAACACCTCTATACAACATACATTTTCAAATTCCAACTTTGTTTCTTGAAGACTCATGCTCCTACAATTTCATTTCAAGTCCGTATGAAGATCTAAGAGTGATTTCAAGGAGTTTCAAGCTAGGATCAAGTTTCATATCATCTTTTTATTCAAAAACCCACTTGAATCTTGAAGGTATAAAAACTAATCTTTTTAAAAATATTCTTGATTCTTGGTGAAGAAGATGATAGTAAAAAGTTTCTCTTGTTCTTGGGTTTCAACATAAACTTGAAAAGTAAAACAAATGGTTTTGGAATAAAATAAAATGGATGTGCATATGTAGGTATGTGTGGCCGTATACATGTATAAAAATATATTTAAAAATATGAGTTTTGATTTTTGATATAATCTTGTTGATAAGATGTTGAAATATGAGGTGTATGTGAACTTGAGAACTTTTAAAATGGTTTTAATCATGTGAATGGACATGTGAGAGTAAAAGATGTGAAATCATGTGTGTGTATACATATGTGAACCGTATATATATATATATATATATATATATATATATATATATATATATATATATATATATATATATATATATATATATATATATGTGTGTGTGTGTATATGCATGCATGTGAAATTTTGTTGATTAAATCCTAAACATGTAAGAATATAAGTATATATATATATATATATATATATATATATATATATAAGTCTTGCATTTATGAAGAAATGAAGATGATGATTATATGAAGATGATGATGTTCTTAAATATTTGAACATGAGTTAAATACATGATAGATATAATTTAGTTCATGCATGTTGATGATGATGTGATTTGAATGCATTAGATGCTTGTACTTAAGCATGCATGTGGATGAATGGTCATGAAATGATGATTTATGTATGGTATGATGAAGATGATTTTTAATCAGATTCTAAACACTAAAAATATAATTATTTGAAGTATTAAAATGTTATAAAATTTTCTCATAAAGTTTATTAGCTTTGCATGTTGTACTCGGTGCTATATAAGTTGTAAAATACGTGAAACCGCATGATATTTGTGACTTACACAAAAACTGCACTAATCTGATTATAACCACTATTTTAATCAGTAAATAACATGTATTGTGTTAAAATATCAAGTCGTTTCGAGTTGGGATGAATATAGTAACGTTTAACGCAAAACTATGTGTTAAAACGGTCAAAAATCGGCTTTTCGAGCAATTTTTATAAAACTGATTTAGATCAGCAAGTAAACTGATATTTTTAGTTTAAAAATAAGTATTTTAACTAATTTTAAGTTTACTTGGTGTTTGGTTGGTCATACGTGACTTCCGACACTCAAAAACGTTACTGAATCGCTAAAATACGCATTTTTCAACGTACACTAGTATGCGTAAAATTTTGGGTAAATCTTATGTGTTAAAATGTGTTATGTGATTTAAACACGAGAATGTGAAAGTATGTCAAGTTTTAACATGATGTTGGAAGTTTAGACTTTGCATGTATGTTTGTGCGTTTTGTGCGGTAGAAAAGGTAAAAATCGCGTTAAATGTGTAATTTGTTTGTCGAGCATGAAATTTGATACATATAAGATATTTTATGTATATTTGCTTTAAAAATGACAAAATAGATAAGTTAACAAGATTTCGCGTGTTTCGGTGTTAAATCATGTGAACGTTTATGTGTATATATTACGACGCACAAATCATAGATATATTGCGTATAAACGGGAGAGTAAACGGATTTACACAATAATGGTCACCAATAAAATCGTTCATGTCGCAAAATCATAAATATATATATATATTAACGTGCCAACATAATAAAAAATGATAACTTTTCGTGAAAATCTCAAAGTTATGTGATAATTCTAAGAAACGGAGAAACTTAGGATTTTTGTGTTATGAATATTGATTTAAAATCGTTCATATATATATATATATATATATATATATATATATATATATATATAATAGGACGTGTAGAAATCAATCTCTGGGATTGCGCTATTCAAAATACGCACCCAAAAGTGAGTGTCACTAAACCCCTCTTTTACTGCTTTGTATATATTTTGGGGGTAGAACACGTCAATAAAAGGGTTTAATAATGTTTTTGAAATAAAACATACCTTTTAATATAAAATATATATTTTCGTTGAAAATATATGAGATTTGATAAGTCATACGTTTCGAAGTAAAACGTTTTTGATGAATGAATATTGAAAGTACGGTATTTCTTAAGTGAAACATGACCGTACAGTTGGGGACGAATTCTTGACTGGGTCTCATATAATGGAGAGTAAGGGGAATTCGTACAACGTCGTGTATTAAATTGTCGTATTAGTAGGATATATATATATATATATATATATTGTACGTGAGACAGACATCAGATTGTCCTTCAAGGGGACCCTGCGCCCATGATGTCGCTTAATCATTTAAGTATTGCACGCGATGAATTGTTGGTAGATCTATCGGGTTGACAACCCCGTCGTGACCGGTCGCCCCATGTCAAGTCAAACGAAGAATTGATATTTTGTTTGTTTTCTAGCTTTGATTATCCCTGCATGGCTAATATATAGTTCGTATTGTCTAGCTAACATACGAGTCTGAAAGTTGACGCAATAATTTAATATACGAAACCTGGGCAATATATATATATATATATATATATATATATATATATATATATATATATATATATATATATATTACAGTTGTCGGATTGATGAACCGACGGAGGGCCCATGGATTTTATTAAGGAAGTAAAATGGACTTTCTAAAATTATATGGATGTTTTCAAATAAACACCTAATCAGAAAGTTTTCCTTGGAATAAAATTGTTTGTAAGTGAATATGTGAACTCACATTCCTTTGTGTTGACACTTGATTTTAACGTGTTCTATAGGTACTTGAGTTCGGCTCCGGGAATTATGGCGTATCTTGTGGTTGTTGATGCATGTTTTATCACTTAAAATGTTGGACTGACTTTTAAACTTTCTGGGACAATGTAATAAGTTCCATAAGGATCAAAGGACAACTTTATCTTGTCATGGTTATGTTATGTTTTGAGACGTAAATTTTAAAATCTACGTTTTAATTAATTAATAATGTCCAACACTATAATGCATCAAACATCAAGATAGAAATGGGCACCAGCTTCCGTCACCACTACGTTTTATATTCGGCTGCGACATTTTTGGGGTGTGACAATACCTAGTTCTGAAAGTGGTTTTAGGTATGTCTTCTTCCTGTACCTTCAACTGATGATATCCGGAGCGCAAGTCTATCTTAGAGAAATACCTAGCTCCGTGAAGTTGATCGAAAAGATCATCAATCCTAGGTAATGGGTATCGATTCTTAATAGTAACCTTATTTAATTCCCTATAATCGATACACATTTTCGCATCAAACCATCCTTCTTTTTCACGAACAACACCGGTGCTCCCCAAGGGGATGAACTGGGTTGCATGAATCCTTTGCTTAATAATTCATCTAACTGCTTTTTCAATTCAAGCATTTCTGTGGGTGCTAATCGATAAGGTGCCTTAGCTATTGGTGCAATTCCAGGAATTAGATGAATTCTGAATTCTACTTCCCTATCTGGCGGAAGTCCAGGTAACTCTTTTGGGAATACCTCAGGGTATTCTGATACTACTGGAATTTCCTTAAGTTCCTTATTTTTAGTGTTAATGATTACCGAAATCATATACACTATTCCTTGTTTGCATTTATAACTAGCAACTTTCATTACAGAAATAAACTTCATTGGTTTATGCGGCTTATCTCCTGTAACCAAAATTACTTCTCCTGTTGGAGCATGAATTTCTATGGAATTTTGATCACATAGGATTCGAGCGTGGTTGGCGATTAACCAATCCATTCCTAACACAACATCGAATCCGGCTAAATTCATAGGTAGAAGGTTTGCAAAAAATTTATGGCCTGAGAGTTCTATCTTTCCTTCTTGGAGTACCTTATCTATTTTAACAGAACCACCATCTGCCGTTTCTACTGTAGAAATTTGCCTAAGTTTGGTTAAAGGTTGCTTAAGAGCTTGGCAGAAGGAAGTATTTATGAAACTTTGGTTTGCACCAGAGTCAAATAATACTTTTGCATAAACGTCATGAACTAGAAACGTACCAGCTATCACATCAGGAATTAGATCTGCTTCCTGCGTCATCAGCTGAAAGGCTCTTGCATTCTTTTTAGTAGCTCCATCAGTCGCTTTTGCCTTGTTATCAGCTGGTTTGACCAATTTAGGGCAATCTGGTCTAAAATGCCCAGCTTCTCCGCAATTGTAGCAGATCCATGTTTTCTTCCTGCATTCCTCCTCTCGATGCCCCGGTGCCTTGCAGAAATTGCAAATTTCATTACATTTTCCAAAATATTTCCTTTTATAGTTTCTGCAGAATGGTGGGGTGGAAGTTTGCCCAGTTTCCTTTTTCTTGAAGTTACTATTGTTATTACCCACATGGAAGCCTTGGGAAATTTTCTGGGCCAATTCCTTCTTCTTGTTTTCTTCTCTCGACCGCATCGTCAATTGTTCGGGGTCTCGCAGCTGTCACACCCCGACCACGTAAAACATCAAATCATGGCGGAAACGTCGGGGAGTGTTGTAACAGAATTATTGTTCCACAACCATGGTAATTAAAATTACATTTTATTCATCAACCAAAGGTGGAAAACATTGTTTCAAAACAAGAACCAAAGAGTACATCACATTATTTAAACTAATTCTATCTTTATTTTAAGTCTCTAAGGCACAGGTCCGCCCTAGTGTCACGATCATCCTAAGCAACAGCTCCTGAAACACATGTGAAAATAGGTACGTCGGCATAAAAATGCCTGTGAGATACATAGGTTTTATGAAAAAATAGGGTTCATGACTTATAAGTTTAGAAAAAGTTGTTTAACAAAAGTCAGTCATGATCCTTGTAAAATGTTTTGTTTTATAAATCCTTTTGAAAAGCGATGATAAAGTAGATGATATGTAAAAGAGTAATGTGAGGTTAAATGAATAACCAAGTAAAATGAGTTTTTGTATAAAACAAGTTGTTTGTAAAACAATGTCTTATGAAAAATATGTTGTTTGTATAAAATGTTATATGTCCAAATTGAAATGATTCAAATAACGCTACGATGTGTAATACCATACAAGCACTTATATATAGGAAGTACCAGCGGCGTATCCACCATGCTTGTATCATATTACACACGCCTCGTTACTTAAATCACTTTACCACGTGGATCTATTTTGGAGCTGCTGAAGAAAGAACAGTTGTATGCTAAGTTCTCTAAGTGCGAGTTTTGGCTACGAGAAGTACAATTCCTTGGGCACGTGGTAAATGGAGATGGAATCCACGTGGATCCCACCAAGATCGAAGCGATTAAGAATTGGGAAACGCCAAAGACGCCAACCGAGATTCGACAATTCTTGGGTTTGGCTGGCTATTATCGAAGATTCATTGAGGATTTTTCAAAAATCGCTCAACCGTTGACGCTCCTCACGCAGAAAGATAAGAAGTTTGATTGGGGAATCAAACAGGAAGAAGCGTTCCAGATATTGAAGGATAAGCTCTGCAATGCGCCAATCTTAGCACTACCGGAAGGTACAGATGATTTTGTGGTATACTGTGACGCTTCGCGTCAAGGATTGGGTTGCGTGTTGATGCAACGCCAAAAGGTTATTGCTTACGCATCACGTCAATTGAAAGTGCACGAAAAGAACTATACCACACATGATTTGGAACTTGGCGCAGTGGTATTTGCATTAAAGATCTGGAGACACTACCTTTATGGTACGAAATGTACAATCTTCACAGATCACAAGAGCCTACAACACATATTCAACCAGAAGGAGCTGAATATGAGGCAAAGACGTTGGGTTGAGTTGCTGAACGATTACGACTACGAGATAAAGTACCACCCAGGGAAGGCGAATGTGGTCGCCGATGCCCTAAGTCGAAAGGAGAGGATCAAGCCCATGAGGGTTAGGGCTTTAGAAATGATTATCCGAACCGATCTTTCCTTGCGCATACGTGCCTCGCAGAAAGAAGCTCTCAAGGAAGGAAACCTTGAAGAAGAATATCTCCGTGGGATGGAGAAGCTACTGGTACCAAACGAGGAAGGAACGTTATGTTTTGAGAAAAGGATTTGGGTTCCTTTGTTTGGAGGTTTAAGGAAGGTTATTTTCGATGAAGCTCACAAGTCGCGGTACTCTATCCACCCTGGAGCGGATAAGATGTACCAGGATCTCAAAGATTATTATTGGTGGCCTAGGATGAAAGGCGATGTTGCTGTTTATGTGAGCAAATGTTTAACATGCGCTAAGGTTAAAGCCGAGTATTAGAAGCCTTCAGGACTTCTGCAACAACCCGAGATTCCCAAGTGGAAATGGGAACAGATCTCCAAGGATTTTATTACAAAGTTGCCAAGAACGCCAAGAGGCCATGACACTATTTGGGTAATAGTGGATCGATTAACGAAGTCAGCACACTTCTTACCTATCAGAGAGAAGGATAATATGAGCAAGTTGGCCGAAATATACATGAGAGAGATCGTCGCACGTCATGGAGTGCCTCTCTCGATCATCTCTGATAGAGACGGAAGGTTTGTGTCAAGGATATGGCAATCCTTCCAAGAAGCTTTTGGCTCACAATTAAATCTGAGCATGGCATTTCACCCTCAGACCAACGGTCAAAGCGAACGGACTATTCATACCTTGGAAGATATGCTGAGAGCATGCGTTATGGATTTGGGCGGTAGCTGGGATAAGCATTTGCCACTGGTCGAATTTTCATACAACAACAGCTACCACACCAGTATTGGTGCCGCGCCATTCGAAGCTCTTTACGGACGCAAGTGTCGATCACCCCTATGTTGGGCTGACGCAGGTGATAGACAGCTTGTTGGTCCCGAAATCGTCCAAGAGATGACAGACAAGATTGCGCAGACCCGAAAACGCATCGAAGCAGCTCGTGAAAGACAGAAAGCCTATGCAGATCCAAACCGGAAACACTTGGAATTCCAAGTTGGAGATATGGTTTTATTGAAAGTTTCACCCTGGAAGGGTGTGGCACGCTTCGGAAAGCGTGGAAAGTTAAATCCGCGCTACATTGGTCCTTTCAGAATTTTGGAAAGAATAGTACTAGTCGCATACAAGCTGGACTTGCCTGCCGAACTCCATTCAGTTCACGATACATTTCATGTATCCAACCTGAAGAAAAGTCCAACTCAAGATACCACTGCCATTCCCATCGACGAGATTCATGTTGACGACACGCTCCATTTCGTTGAAGAACCGGTTGAGGTTACGGATTGGAAAGTAAACAAGACCCGCCGGAGCAGTGTCAAGCTCGTCAAGGTTCGTTGGAATGCCAGACACGGTCCTGAATACACCTGGGAGCGTGAGGACCGGATGAAAGAGAAATACCCCCACCTATTTCCTAAGAACCCTGCATCTACAAGCAGAACTTAAAATTTCGGGACGAAAATTTTCTAACGGGGGGAGAATGTGACAACCCTCACTAAACCTGGTATCCGTACGACTTAATTAATAATTAATTACTACTTAATTACTGTGCTTGTTTGAAATTACTGATGAACTGCTACTTGATTTCTGATACATGCATATACCTGCATCATACTTTACTTACCGTCACTACATTATTTACATGCTGAACCTTAGTGACAAACATGATGCACCAAAAGCACAGTAGCACAATGAACGGATAACCTATTGAACATGCTGATAAAGCCGGCATCAGGCAGACACTGCCTCTAAGGCCTGTATGAGCCAGAAATATTTTACTACACTAGTGGTGAGTGTAGGGATACAAGGGTTGTAGAACTGCGTCTCTAGGAATAAGTTACAATGACTGGATGTGCCTAAAACGTACTCTAAGTACAAAATTCAGCACTTTACATAATAATTCAGCATTAAGCTACCTAATAAAGTGCCAAGACATGAGGAAAATATTCCCGACACTTTGGAGGAATAAGTTGTCACTAAAAATGGTATTAACGACACTTTAAAGCTTGTTTAACGCTTTAACGGATTACTATCCAACCGAACAACCGGACTATACCCGGAACATGAAAATATTGTTAATAACATTACTTATCTTTTTCTGAGCCAGTTAGGGTCCCTGAATACCCTAACACCCGCAATGAAGCACAACACACTACTAACCAGGTTAATCACTTAACTAACCTAGATTAACCTAACTATTAACTAACTAGATGGTTGGATTTGAACTAGGGACCCCCCCCACTCTAACCAAACCGTCCCCATGAGGACATCTTTTGTCCTAAACTTGATTATTTTATTTTCTCTTGTCCCATATCAAGAAAGCACAAGAACCCTTGGATAATGGTGGTGATAATTGCCTATAAGATCAAGGTTTAACACTCCATAACATTCATCACATCTCACCACTCAAAACACTCTCCTCTCTCTCTCTCAAAGGCTTCGGCCGAACACCCCCTCTACATTCATCATATTTTTCGGTTTTGATCACCTCATCTCAAGACCATTCGAGTGTCAAGGATCCCGTATAAGAAGGCTTGGTGCATTCGGAGCTCAAAGGACCTCACTCTATTGCTTTTATCCTCTCATTTTGCGCTTAGATTCTTCCCTAGCCTCGAGCTAGTAGTAAGTTGCTATAATCACCCTCTCGAACTATTTTGAAGTGGTTAATATGATTTGTAACAGTTAAAACTCGTAATCTTACAAAATGACACACAAAAGTTTACTAAAAATGCTTGTAATGATGGTTAAAAGCTCATATGTTGTGTAAATCTTGTAGTAGTTGATTTGTGTAATTATTTGGACCCGATCTATGTTGTGGTAGCTCGGATCGTCATTTAACCTGGGGTGGTCATGATCATGGATCATGACATAAGGTTGTTTTGGAAGTAACAAGGGTTAAAGGATGAAACTCTACCACACACGAATCATGAACTTGTGTAAAAGCGATTTTGCTTGTGAAATAGTGTTTAAAACTAGTAGATCTACGTATCTACAAGCGGTATTTTCAAAGAACCAAGTATCAAAGAAATCATGTTTTCTAAAGACGGATCTTACACTAACACGAATGATTTTTAGAACACACAAGTGTGTAAACACTTGTGTAGCACACACTTTCGACAAAATAACTATTTTTGAAAAAGATGACGAGAAGTTGTAAAGACGGAATTTCCCTAAAAACGAGGTTTTTACGAAATCGGATTGCTTTATATAAAGATCCGCTTAAAGTATTGGGATTTACATCATAGTGTTGGAAAAACTACAAGTTCATGAGATTCTTGCGAATTACATGTTTATTAACTAGTTTGATGCGTTGAATATTGTTTTGGTTAAATAAGAAAAATGGTTGATTTGATCTATAAAAGAAAATGATACGCTTGAAAGCGTGGCCACCTCCAGTTACAGAGGAAACTCTGGCGAATTTTTTCTAAAAACCTAACACTTAGAATTATTTTCACTATAAGTGTTAGAGATACTTCTCGACATGTTTTCAAAATATAAGTTTCGCCACGACTTTATTTACAAAATATCGGAGGTGGGATTTCACAAAATAAAACGCGATAAATATATATTTAGTAAATATATTTATTTTTCACAACGTCACTTGTCAATTATTTTGTGAAGTGTATAAATATTATTTTTAGGGTGAAAATAATATTATCGAATGTTAACGAATCCAAAATAATACGAACGCCTCTACGATATACATAAGTTACGCCGGTAATTATTATTACCACTCGATCGTTAAAACGTAACTTACGCAATTTAAGGAAATATTTATGAACGCGTAATTTTGACAAAGTATTATTTTGGGAAAATCATATGAGTTAAAATATAATATTTTCGAGGAAAATAATTATATTTTGGAGTTAGGAATAAATATATATTAAGTGAGACTTAATAATATATTTCAAAGATTTACGAACACACATGTATTAAATCCCCCATCCTTGGGAAGGAAAATGATTACCAAGTATACATAATGTAAACACGAAATAGTTGTCTAACTATTTCCCAAAAACTTAAACCTTAAAGCTAAGGCACGGCCGTCCGTCTAATAGAGTTAGTACGTGTAGGTCGTCACACAGCTGCTTGATTTGGAGGTATACTTGGTAGAGACGCACCACTGTGAGTTCATGTCCCCCTTTTCTCTTAACTGTTTTCAGTTTTCTAAACTACGGGGGTGAAATACATGTTACTTTGATTACAAGTACTTTATACATGGTATGGTTAGCGTAAGGAGGTTTACTACTTAGATCATGTGAGTGGGTAGGAGCAACATGAGGCCATTAGTCCTCATGGTAGGACCGAGGGACAGGAGCGGTAGATCTATCTGGGTGTAGCGAGCCCAGCCCCAGGCCAAACTAGAAACGGACCTCGGGGTGACTTCGTGCCCGACGCATAAATCCGCTAGGTTTGAGTCTCCCTACTTGCACTTCACACATATCAATGGCCTTGCAAACCATTGGTGATCTCAATTCCCTTATTTGCTACATACCAGGATTTTTATACTTACAAAGGTTTATTTACTCACTTACACATGAACTCGCTCAACATTATTGTTGATTTTTCAACTTACATGTATTTCAAGGAATTAAAGGATCTGGCGCGGTATGACACGTTTTCCCACTGCACTAGTTACGAGGTCATCCGGGTTTAGGGAATGTGACTCTTTCCTGGACAAGTCACAGTCCTTAAACTATGCTTATGTTATGTTGTGTTTGTTGAACAATGTTTATGTCGCTAGGATGTGTTTCCGTTAAGACAATGTTATTGTATTTGGTTTTTAAAACTTAATCAAATGGATGATCTTGCATGGTTTTATTTCATATAGCTTTGTTATGGTTAAGCTATGGTATTAAGAAGTCACACCAAATTAACCACGCTTTCGCAAAGCCAGGGTGTGACAGTTTCTGGTTGTTGTTGAGGAGTTTCTGATCTCCTAGTTTGTCTTTCTTGGGGAATTGGAGTATTCAGTTCATGAAGATTTACTTTTGCAATTTTAGCAACATTATACTGCAATCTCTCTACTAACAAATGAATATTAGTGAGAATTTGAGTATTTGTTTCTTCTTGTTTCTTCATTTTCTGAAACTTCAGGTTTTCTTGATTTCTTTGGGCAGTTAATTCCATCAACAGTTTCTCAAAAGCCTCAGCCATGCTGCTGTTGTTGGCTCTGAGGAACTGGATTTCTTCAAGAATCTTCCCTGAACTTGAGCTTTCTCCTGCAGTTGCAATCTCAGCCATCTTTTTCTTGATATCATGCAGTTCCTTGAGAGTCTTTTCCAATTCTGATGAACTCTCTCTGTTTTCTGATGACTTTTGCAGTTTGTTGAGAGATGCAGCATTGTCTTCTGTTTGCTTCTGCACAGCTTTGACAGTTTCTGATAGAGTCTTGATGTCTGATTTTTGATTTCTGATTTCTTTTAGTATCAGATCAAGTTTTTCTTCTGTGACTGTCTTCTCAGTAGCAGTTGGATCTTCAAGTTCTTTGTTAAGTTGTTTAGGGGACATAGATTGATGTCCTTGGGAAATAGGAGAAACAACAGATGTTTTCCTTCTAACACCAGCAGAAAACACATTTTCTGCTGTTTTGAGGTTAAGAGGATTGGAAGAATCCAAATTCTCTGTATCCTCACCAGAAAATTGAAACACATTCAAGTCCTGGTTTTCCTCATATCCTTGAACCTTTTCAGGTTCTCCATGAGTTGTTGAGAAACTCTTAGTTTTCTCATCCAGGTTTCCTTGATCAGTAGACTGATCTCCACCTGTTGTCACCACATTTTCCTCCTCAGAATCTGATTCAGAAAATGGGTCATTGGTTCCACTCACATTTTGTTTTGTAGAAACAGTGCCTTTATGTAAACTTTCATGTTTTCCTTGAATTGATTCATCAGAATCACTTTCAGAATCATAAAATATGTTTATTTTAGAATGTTGTGCACCTGTTTCTCCTATTTGTGAGTCGTCTGCATGATGTTCTTCTGTCACAGGACTCATATGCACATCTTCATCAGCTGGATGAGGATCAGATTCACCCTGCTGTTCCATTCTTGGTGTGCTTGATTCTTGTGCATCATGCTCCATGGGGGACACATTTCCAAAAACTCCTTTGTTTTCTGGCCTTTTGTTCAACATTTTCAAGTACTCTGCTCTGTATGGTGAATCTTCTGGTATCAGATTCATTATCTTTTCTGACAGAACAGGCACATCATAATCTGACTTCCAAGACCCTTCAGCAGTCCAAGGTCTCATAATTTCTGTCTTCCACATGTTTTCTGATGCTGGAATTTCAATGTTCCTCTTTGAAAAGGCATCATAAATTATGATTGACAGAAATCTTGGAAAGGGTAGATGTGTATCTATCCTTCCATTTTTAGTCAGAATTGATCTTCTGATCAAGATAAATAATTCTCCAATCTTTGATGATAGACATTTGTTCAGAATTTCCATTAAAACTTGCCAGAAGGCAGGTAGCTTGTTTCTCTTGAATTCATTGATTTTTGAAATCTTTGTTTTGTAACCCATTACAGCATCAAGTTGTGAGAACATATCTTCTTTTTCTGGTGCTTTTTCATAGCTATAATTTAAGGGTAGTTCCAAACATTCCCTTATCGTCTCCGGTGAAATTGTAATAAAGATATTTCCCCATACATATGCTGATAGCTCAGTTTGACTTGAGATTTTGAGAGTTTTTACAACTTGTTGTATGAGCTTTTTCGGTACCTCTCTGGTCTTTGTAAGAGCTTGAGCTATCGGGCATCTTGTTAGAAATTCAATGAGAATTTGACACTTCATATCATACTCTTCGATGTTATCATTCATTGCTTCATTGTTGCTCTTTAATGGAAGAAATTCATCTTCAGTGATGAAGGGAACAGTGTGTTCAACTGGTGGTACGTTGATGTTGATAGCTGCCATTGAGAATTTGAGTTTTGGTTTCAAAAAAAAAAAAAAAAGGATTTTAGGGTTTTGAATTTGAAGGTTGAGGATGAAGGTCCCTGTTTTTGAACGAGGTATTTATAGGATAGACAAACAGAGATTTTTGAGTGTGTATCGTGGGTTGTTTGTGTTCAAGGTGGTTAATGACACCTTAATGATGTTTTAATCTTTTTAAGGAAACAACCGTTTTTGAGAAACTTTTGGTTTATCTCTAATTGAATGTAAATCCTTTAAAGAGATTTAGAGATTCCCATGAATTTGAGGATAAACACTAACATCCAACTTGCACCTTTTCTCCATGTGGGACCCCTTTTGTTTTAAAAGGTCCAATAGAAACCTTTTATGCATCTTCCCAGGTTTTTCTCATGAAGATGATATATATCAGAAAATTCTTAATAAAGCTTTTGAAAGTTGTATTTTCTTCATAAATCATCAGAATGTATTTGATTCATTTACAGAGGATGAATCATCAGTTTTTTTTTTTTTTTTTTTTGAGATGAGAGGGAATGAGTAGAGTTCTGAGATTTCGATTTACATTGCTGTTTTGCAGTTCTGAACTCCACACCTTTGTTCTGATATACAGGAAGTATTTTTCATACAGCTTGTTCCAGTCCTCAGAAAAAAATATTTTGAAAGAAACTTATTTCAAAGTTTTGAATGGTCATAAGTTTCTTTAAATCTGGTTAAAAACGATGTTTTCTGATGATTTGCCAAACTTCCTGATTTTCAAGTGAGAAAAAATTTGATTTTCTGATTTATTTTCATATTTTCATATTTTCTGATCACTAAGAAAAATTTTCTGGCAAATGAGCAGATTTGTATGGCATGATGAGTTTTGTGAATAATTACCAGATTTTCTGATTGATCATAAGATTTTCTGAGTTCCATCAAATACTTGTCAGATATCTTTTTGAATTTCCACCAGATTTTCTTTGATTTTTATCAGACATGTTTGTTTTAGTTTCCCCCTAGATCTATTGACATGTTTTTGAAAAAAATATTTAGATAAAAGAAAACTTTCAAAAAAAATTTGATAGAAAACAAAAGAAAACACACAGCAAACAAAAACAAACAACTACTACTATTCCTCCTATTCCAGCTCGTTGTACATACACTTCACATATAACCAAAGACTGGTTACTCGACCCGTGTGATTCGTTGATGGCACCAGGGTAGGCTCACTTATGTTTTCTTGAAGTACCAGCTCAGCCCTTGGATAGCAGCTTCTCACACCTCCGAAGTCTAGCTGACTGGTAATCACTTTGGTTACGAATCGAGGGTAGATCAGAAAAGGTTGACGGTCATGGATGTTTGCTACTAGGTCTCTCATGAGAAACTTAGCATAGTTGTAAGGTTTTTCCTGTACAACAGCATAAACCACTTCCATCATCCTATGGGACAGCTCATTGAAGTGTCCAATCTTTTTGGAAAAATAAACACTTAGCTGTGTTACCAAAAATTGAAAAGGTGGTATGAACCCAGATTTGCTAACAGCCCTTGACGAGTTGTATGTATAGTAGCCCATTTCAGTCAAGGTCTGTTGCACATCTGCCTTATCCAGGAATTTGTTTTCATTTTCATGACCATTACCCAGTTTAAGGACATTTCTGATTGTTTCCTCTTTTAGGGTAATTCTTACCCCCATAACTTCACTTTCAATCCACATGGAAGTACCACCAAAAATGATTTCAGAGTTCCAGAACTCTTGAAGAAGTTTTGGATAAATAGTGACATGTGACGATACAGCAAAACCCAAAGGACTTTGCATGATCATATTTTGTACAGACCTGCAGTCCTCCCATGCAGGTCCTTCCAAGTTGGATCTTAATCTAAGATTATGAAGTCTGTGAAATGGGAGAGGGAATTGAGTTGGTTTCATCAATTTTGGGCGACCCATTTTATGATAAGAAGATTCTTGTTGAGGGGCTTTTGAAGAGATGATTTTGATATGAAACAAGTTCTTTTCAGGTTGTTAATATATATAGATGAAAGTGATAGTTCCTTATGAATAATATTAACAGCAAAAAAAATTCTTCTCTTCAATTAAGACGATATTTGTTGCAGTAAATGTGACAGTCTACTAAGCCCCAATGTGTGAGTAAGCATTTAATAACTAGGCGGCTACTTTCATAGCTCCTAATCATTTCAGTGCCTACGTGTCACTTAAGTTTCTTATGAAAAAATGACGTTGCATGCATTGGCAGAAAAAAAATAGAATTCCATACTCTGAAAAAAATTTAGTGACGGTTCATTTTCTCAGTAATATAGAATTTTATCTTTAAGCATGTAACTTTTCCCCCTTTTTGTTTTTTTTAATAAAATTAAAAAAAAAACAAAAATACAATATACACAAAAATGAATATAATACAATGTGTGGGATGTGCATGAGGATGAAGGATTAAGATGATTACAACTTATTCTGATGTTTCAACCTGGTTTCTGATTTTATATCAGAATTTCTGGTGATTTCTCCAGATATTCTGACATTTATTCAGATTATCTGATAAATCATCATTTATTGATGATTCATCAGATTTTATGATGTTCCATCAGATTGATGGATTGTTTTGTCAGAAACCAGTTCATTTGATCTCTGATTATCAGAACTTTGATGATTATCAAGTTGGTTTTCAATTTGTGTCCTTGTCTTTTCTGAAAAATCTTCATCATTTAAGTTAACCATACCAAGTTTGCTGATAAAAAAATTGTGTCTCTTTTCATCAAGAGGCTTTGTAAAGATATCAGCAATTTGGTTTTCAGTTGGTACAAAATACATTTCAATGTTACCTTTTTCCACATGATCTTTTATGAAGTGATATCTGACATCTATGTGTTTGGTCCTTGAGTGATGAACTGGATTTTCTGTTATTGCAATGGCACTCTTTGAGTCACATAGAATTAGAATTCTTGTCAGAGTTACTCCATAATCTTTCAGTTGAGTTTGCATCCACAGCACTTGTGAACAGCAACTTGCTGCTGCTACATATTCTGATTCTGCTGTTGATGTGGCAACACAGTTTTGTTTCTTGCTTGCCCAACATACCAATTTTTCTCCCAAGAGTTGACATGCACCAGATGTGCTTTTCCTGTCAATTTTACACCCTGCATAATCTGCATCTGTGAATGCAATTAATTCAAGGTTTGTATCCTTTGGATACCAGAGACCAAGTTCTGATGTGCCTTTTAGATATTTGAAAACCCTTTTTACAGCTTTTAGATGGGATTCTTTGGGATCACATTGATATCTGGCCAGAAAGCATGTTGCAAACATGATATCTGGTCTGCTTGCAGTTAAATATAGCAGTGATCCTATCATCCCTCTATTGGTTTTAATGTCAACACTTATACCATCTTTATCAGAATCTAACTTGTTCCATGTTGCCATGGGAGTTTTTGAAACAGAGCAGTTTTCAAGTAAGTATTTTTGTAGAATTGTTTTCACATATTCTGATTGACTCAAAAATATTCCATCAATTCTTTGTTTAACTTGTAACCCTAAGAAAAAGGTTAACTCACCCATCATACTCATTTCAAAGTGGCTGGTCATCAACTTTTGAAATTTGTTACAAAATTTTTTATTTGTTGATCCAAATATGATGTCATCAATATATATCTGGACCAGCAAAGTATGACATTTATGTGTTTTGAGGAAAAGTGTGGTATCTATAGTTCCTTTGGTAAACCCAGAATTGAGTAAGAAGTTTGATAAAGTTTCATACCAGGCTCTAGGAGCTTGCTTCAACCCATACAAGGCTTTGTTTAATCTGTAAACATGATTTTGAAATTTTGGATCAACAAAGCCTTCTGGTTGATTCACATAAACTTCTTCCTTAATTTTACCATTCAGAAAAGCTGATTTTACATCCATTTGATAAACTTTTAAATCCTTGGATGCAACATAAGCAAGAAAAATTCTTACAGCTTCTAATCTAGCTACTGGTGCAAAAGTTTCGTCATAATCAATACCTTCTTGTTGACAGTAACCCTTGACCACTAACCTTGCTTTGTTCCTTGTGATTATGCCATTCTCATCAGATTTATTCCTGAATACCCATTTTGAGCCTATGACAGATTTGTCTTTTGGCTTGGGTACCAGATCCCATACATTGCTCCTTTCAAACTGATCAAGCTCTTCTTGCATAGCTTGAATCCAGTCTAGGTCACTTAGAGCTTCTTTGACAGATTTGGGTTCTACCTTGCTCAAGAACCCAGAAAATGCACACTCATATGCAGTAGCAGATCTTGTTCTGACACCATCTGCAGGGTTGCCTATGATGTCAGAATGAACATGTCCTTTGATCCATCTTAGCTTGTTGTGAAAAGTTGTTGGTTCTGATGGATTTGAAGTTTCCCCCTGAACAGGTGCCTCATTTGTGTGTAAGATATCAGAATTCTGGTTTTCTGATGTACTACACATTTGTTCTGCAGAGTTAGTACATGAAGAATCTTTTGATTTGTTTTTGAAAGAATTATCATGTTCTAGGAAATCTTCAGTTATCATTTCAAAGAGGTGTTCATAATTTTCTTGATTGTCAGAAAAAATTATTTCTTTCATATATTCATTAGAAACCTCTGTTTCTGATGAGTCATCAAATGAAACATACAGACTTTCTCTGATTGTTCTTGTGTTGAGAATAAAAACTCTATATGCTTTTGAGGACAAGGAGTAACCAAGAAAAATACCTTTTTCTGCTTTTCTGTCAAATTTTTCAAGGCTTTCAAAATCGTTGAAAACAAAACATCTATAACCAAATGTATGCAAAAATTTTACACTTGGAATTCTTCCATTGATAATGTTGTAAGGTGTTTTGTTGTGCCTTTTGTTGATAATTGTTCTGTTTTGGGTAAAACATGCATTTGCTATAGCTTCTGCCCAAAAATGAGTAGGCAGTTTGGCATAAGCAAGCATAGTTCTGGCAGCTTCTACCAAGGTCCTATTTCTTCTTTCAACAACCCCATTCTGTTGAGGTGTTCTAGGAGCAGAAAAATCATGAGAGATTCCTTTACTTACAAGAAAACTCTCAATTTTTGAATTCTTAAACTCTGTTCCATTGTCTGATCTGATCCTTCTGACTGTCAGTTTTAACAGATTTTCAATTTTCTTGACAAAATTAATGATCAGAACAGGAGTTTCACTTTTCTTTCTCAAAAATTCTACCCATGTGTACCTGGAAAAGTCATCTACTATTACTAGTATGTATTTCTTTCCAGAAAAACTTGCTGTACTTATGGGTCCACACAAATCCATGTGTAACAATTCCAAATTTTGTGAAATAGAAGACTCAGAAATTGATTTATGTGAGCTTCTCTTGGACTTACCCATCTCACATGCTTCACAAATTTTATCCTTCTTTGAGGATATTAAAGGCAATCCTTTTACCAGACCTTTGCTTGCTAGTTTGCTTAGGTTTTTGAAATTTAAGTGGGCTAGCCTTTTGTGCCATAACCAACTACTACCTTTGTTGATTTTTGAAAATAAACATAATTTTGGATGTTCACTTTCTTCTTTGAAATCAAAATAGTAGATTGATTTTCTTATTCTTTTTCACTTAAATAGATTTTATTATCATCTATACCTATTAACAAGCATTTTTCTGGTAAAAAGGTTACCTAAAAACCTTTGTCACAGAATTGACCACAACTCAGCAAATTATACTTTAAGCCTTCCACATAGGCTACTTTCTCTATGGTCAGACATCCATACCTTATGCATCCGTATCCCATAATCCTCCCTTTCACTCCATTTCCAAAATTTACCATTCTACCCAGCTTTGGAACAAAGTTGCTGAGTAAGCTCCTGTCCCCAGTCATGTGCTTGGAGCTTCCTGAATCGCAGTACCAGATCTGCTGCACATGATGGTCCTGAAATGGAATGATTAGAGGGATTTTGGTACCCAGGCATGCTTGGGTATATTTTCTGATGGAATAATAATTGTTTTCTTTTTACTTCTTCTTCTTGGTTTTGCATCAGAAATTCTGTTATATGCTGAGCCATTAACAGATTTTTTGTTTTTCTTTTGAAGATGGTGTTGAACAAGCTTCAGTATGTCAACACACATACAAGATTTATCATAATTTTCTGATATTTCTTCTTGTGATGGATTTATAGGATAATTTTGAAAAGATGAGTGAACTGCTTCTGGAGTCTTTACAGATTCTTGACTGCACTCACTTATGTTTGATTTGAAGTTTGGTTTTTCAAAAGAGTATTCAGAACAGGTTGTTGTTTTGCAAGATTCAGAATCATATTCTGATATAGATTTATCAGAAATTTGATGAGTTGCTTTTACAAAGATAGTGGGTTTACTTCTATTTGATCTTGTATAACCTAAACCCTCACCTCTATTCTTTGGAGTGGACTCAATGAAATTTATGAATTCTTTTGCTTGTTGAAAACCTCTTACATTGATTTCTTTGTCGTTGATTCTTTTGTAAAGATCTTTTCTTTCATTTTCATAAAATTCAATTTTTGCTCTTTGATCTAAACTGTCCTCTATAAGAAGTTGGTTTTCAAGAATGATTTTATTCAAAGTCCTTTGCAACTCATCAGATTTTCTAATATCTGATTGATGTTTTTCTTGCAGATTTAGAAAATCTGACATGAGCTTGTTTAGCTTGTGTTCAAGATCAAGATTGTCTAAATTTACCTTTTGTTCTGAAGTTTCTGGCAGACCTTCAGAAAGTGCCATGAGGCAGAAATTTGCCAATTCTTCTTCTTCATCATCAGAAGAATCATCAGATAACCATGTATCTGTTCCAGCAATTAAGCTTACTTGTTGCAGCTTCTTTGCTTCTTCAAGCTTTTTCTCATAATAGGCAACATCCTTCAGCTTTTTGGTCTTACATTCTGATGCATAATGACCTCTCTGCTTGCACTTGTAACACACAACTTCAGCCTTCCCTTTATCCTTAGACCTAAATTCCTCTCTAGGTCTCCCATCCATCCTTCCTTTGTCACTTCTCTGGTACCTCTGGCTACCTCCCCTTAACCTCTGCTCAAATGTTTTGGTGAGCAGTGCTATTGCTTCAGCAAAAGCTGAAAAGTCTGATGATGTATCAGAAGTTTCAAGATTTTGGCTGTTTGATGGTTGTGGATCACTGGAGATTGTTGATCTTTGTGAGTTTGAGATAAGAGCTAAAGATGCCCCTCTTTGAATGGTTTCTTCAAATATTTCTTCCTCTCTGGGGATCAAGATGCTATATAAGTCATGGAGACTCATATTTCCTAGTTCTAAGGTTGATGATAAAGTCATGGTTAGACTTCTCCATTCTCTAGGAAGGGCATCAAGAAATTTTATGTTTCTTTCATCATTTGACTTAGTTATTCCAAATTTCTTTAGCTCGTTTAAAAGTTTTGTAAATCTTTGATATGTATCATTTAATTTTTCATTTGGCAAACTTTTAAACCTTTCATAAGATGAGACATTATTTGTTCTCTTTTTTCTTCTCATCCTTTCTCATCCTTCACAAAGATTTTCCAACTGATCCCATATTTCCTTAGCTGATGCACATGCATCAACTTGTGAAAATATGTCATTGGGGATGGCCATAATTAAAAGTGACTTTGCTCTTTCATCCCCAGCCACCTTTTCCTTGTCTTCCTCACTCCAAAGTATTTCACTTTTGGGAGCTTGGGAGGCAGGGATAGCAGGTGATTGGTCAGTTGCTGGAATAGCAGGTATTACAGTCATTGGTATATGTGGACCCCTTTCAATGGATTGAAACAGAGCTCGGTTATGACCATTAAGGAAATTGACCATCCTGATTTTCCATTGGGGGTATTCCTCTCTGACCAGAGTCGGAGGTTTAGACATAGAACCAATGTTAAAAGCATTATTCCAGGATTGAAAGCTGGCCATATTTAGAGAAAAGAAGATGAGCGATTGATCGTTTGAAAATAGTTTATTCAATCTGCTCTGATACCAATTGTTGGACCCAGTATGGCCTTAACAACTTCTTTTCACGTAATATGGCAATTGATTTCAGTAGATGTGAAAAAGATGTGCGGAAATGGAAATCAGACTTTCAAGAAACAAGACCTACAGAATTATCAAGTTTATATCACTTTGAAACAAAATGGTTTACAACGTGATTGCAAGATTATTATCTAATACAAATGAATCTTGAATTCTGTGGGTGAGAGGGCAATGGAGTTTGGGTGTATATGTGAATGTGTTGGATCTGAGTTTGGTTCTGATTGTATTTTCTGTTTGAATTAAAATGGAAATGGATGAGTTGTGCAGCAGAATTAATATGAAAACAAACTTTGCATACAATCAAACGAGAGTATTGCTTTGATCAAGACATTTTCAACAAAGAACCGAATGATTGAATTAATTTCAAACAACGATTACAAGTAATGCTTGAATACAAACTCCCCCTCAGCCAGAGCTCAGTGTTTGTTCGTGCAAAGAAGACGGTATTGCAAAGAGCTAAATAGAACAGTGCATGGTACTGTTCTATTTATAGGTACTAGCAAACCATTGAGCATCTTAAGCTGACGTCACCATGAAAGTGACATCTAACCTCCTAACAAACTCTAACCTCTGATCAATACAAACACTGCTATGCTAACTACTGCTATTACATTACATTACATAAAAGACACTTAAACAGCTGTTGCATCCTTCCACAGCTGTGAACCCAGCAGTGCTTGTCCGGATCAGCAGTACTTGACTCAAGACAGTAGATTGAGCAGCAGAGCTTTTAGTCTTCTATCAGGTCTTTATTTGAGCAGTAGTTTGACGGTCAGTAGATTGCACGATCAGTAGATAGGAGGTCAGCAGATGTTGAAATCACTATCAAGGGGAGAGACTTGTATGTAACCATCTGTAAACGTCTGCTTATTCTGGATCCACTGTTCTGATCCAGTTTTAGCTTTAATTATCTGTTCCTCTGGTAGGGTTCAATCCCAACAATCTCCCCCTGGAACAGATAATGCCAAAACTCTTCATTATTGTGGACATTTATTGCCTCATCAGCAGTTCCCTTATCTGACCTTTAAATTGTAGTTCAAAGTCTAGGGCATCTGTATCTTCATCATCCCTGCTAAGTGGAAGATCAAGGAGATCCTGCAAATCTTCAAGACTCAGGCCAAGAGCTTGTTCCCTTGATATTTTCTTCACTTCTCCACCAGACCTGAGCAAAGTCAATACGCAGGTCTGTTTGTCAGTTTCCCACTTTAGTATTTTTGAGTCTGGTGGGTTTCTTGGGAGATGTTTTTTTGCGGAGGTATTTGGTGAGGCTGGCCTATTCATGACTGGCTTAGCAGTACTTGCAGATTGTTCCAATTCAAGATCTTCTTTTATCATTACTTCAAGGCCTACTTTTACAATAGCATTTCCAGCTTTCAGATCTTGAATGGTTTCAGCACTTGACTGGTTTTTGCTCCTTCTTTTGTAGATGGCAGCACCAGCTGGAGCAGTGGATCTTTTGACTTGCAGCTTTGGTGGTCTTTTTGAGACCTCTGCCTTGGAGTAATTAGGCTTTTGTGGAAATTTTGGATCTTTCTTTCTGAGTTCCTCTAACCTTTTGTAGGTAGCCCTGACCCTACCTTCTCCCCACTTTGTCACAAAGTTCTTTGACCCATAATCTGCTGCTATCAGCTCCTCTTTCATTCTCCTCAACTCTAAGATCTTATCAGCTTCAAATTGTTTGAATTTTTCAGGAGGAGTCTGCTTGACCTTATTTTTGATCATGTCTTGAATCCTGGCTGCTTCTTTTTCAAGCTCAGGAATGGTCCAGTTTTTGTACATGTGTTTCTCCCCCTTGTATTTCTTGTAGGTCATGATGTTTTCAATGTAGTCATTTCTCAAGGACTCATCTGCCCTTTCTGAGAGTTGTTGACATACATTTTTGGCAAATTGCTCCATTGCTTTGACCTGTGTAAGTAGAAACTGATAGCTTTGCTGAAATTCTCTATCAGATTTCCCTTTTCTGTTTTTTATTGCGATATCCTCTGCTTGCTTGGCCTTGAGTTTCAAATATTCTTCGATATTGTTAGGCCTGGGATATCCATCAACTGATGGCAAACTCCTTTTGGCTAGGTCATCCTCATAATAAAAGGATTTGATTTCTTCCCTAACTGTAATGAGTTCTAGAGGAAATGAGACACCAGCAGGAGGTAGTGGTTTTAGAATTTGAGCTGAAGAGAGAGGTGTGGGTTTTGGAATAGTGACAAGTGACAGGGATTTTGAAGATGTTGGTGATGAAGATGTGTCATCATCTTTTAAAATTAGCCTTCTCCTTTTTGGTTTAGGAGGGACTGATGATGTTTTAGTTGAAACAGTGGTGGTGGATTTTGTGGCAGTGGTTTGTGATTGACTAACAGCAGTTGAAACAACTGGTGCTTTAACCACTGTTGTCATTACAACAGATGTTATAACATCTGTTGTCTTCTGCTTTTTGACAGCATGTGAAAGTGGTGGTGAGATAATTTTTGGTGGTGATGGTGGTGGTGGTAAAGCAGTGATTGTGGTGTGTGTTGAAGTGGTAACAGATGGTGAAACAACTGAAGTACCAGCAGTAGTTGATACAACAGGAGTTACAACAGCTGTTTGGGTGGAGGTTTGATGCAGATGGCTTTTGGATGGTGGTTTTGGAGGCTTTGGAAATCTGGATGGGGTGGACTTAGGTTTCCTTTTTGTCTTAGGATTTTAAGTATCCTTTGATCCAGAACAACCCTGCGTATACAGTTTCATGAAAGCTCTTTTCTCCTTATTCCATCTTGAAATATCCTTTGCCATTCTATCTCTTTTAACACTTGATACTCCTTCATCAAGTGCTTCTTGAGTTGCATCAACCTTTTTACTACCATCTGGCACAGGAAATTTTCTGGTCATAGCATCCCTTTCAGGTTCAATGTAGAGACCATCATCTATTCCTTTCTTCTTCCACTCCTGAATTTTCTCCCCCTTTTTGGCATTATCTTCTGGGAGTTGATCAATGAAAAGTACTGTTGGAGGAGCAGTGCCAGTGGTTTCCAATAAATGGGCCTTGATTGCCTTGATATCTGCCTGAGTGTTCTTGTGCCTAGACTCCATTATGGTTCTCAGCTTTTGGACATGTATTTCATGTTGCTGATCAGCCATTTCCTTTTGGTGTTGGAGAAAAGGTTGAAAGAGATTCCAGAGCTCATTTGTAGCAGATGCTTGTGATGGAGCAGGTGCTTGAGGTGGAACAACATTGGATTGCATCTTTTGTATTTTCAACACCTGTTGTAGCATGTGTTTAATATCTGCAACAGATGTATCCAATTTATCAACACGTTCCGTCAATTCCTGATATTTTAAATCATCACCCAATTTAATGGGATCATCTGATTTCCCACTAGCAGTGGTTTTATCAGTGGTTGAGGTAGGGAGTGTACTCCAAACATCTACCACTGATGCCCCTTTTTCTTGGTACTGGGGTCTTCTTCCCTCAACACTTGACAACCTTTTGATGTTGCCAGTGGTCAAAATGAATCCACTGGTGGTTGGCAGAGGTGCTATGTAAGGAATTGCCTCCAAGGAAGTCTTATTAATGTAACCACTGTCCAACTGTAAACCAGTGGGTTCAACAGTTGTAGTGGCTGCTTCACTTGGAATACCACCGAGAGTTACTTGTAACTCAAGGGGTGTAACCTCCTCAGGTTGTGTTGGTGGGTTAGCAAGGATTGATACATCAGACCCAGTCATTTGTGGAGTTTTATTCTCATTGATAGGTGATTGAGAAGGACTGGTAAGTGCCTGGTTCAAATCAATTGCATCCAACAGCAGTTTAGTTGGTGTGGGAATTGTGGATGTGATGTTTGGTGTAGAAAGAGGATTTGCCCCGGGCATTGGGCTGTGGATGATGGAATCAAGTGATTCCAGAGCATCATGATGTGGTGACCCTATGTGTACAACCTGTCCTTTTTGTGAAGAAGCATGAGGAGCTGTGGTTATGGGTTGAGATATTTGTACCAACTGCTGTGAGGAAGTAGCAGCAGTGGTTTCTTGTGACGTTTGTGTTGTCACTGGCATTAGCTCTGGTATCTCATCCTCCAGAGTTGCCTTTTTGAAGGGTTTTGGGGGTTTTTGAGTTTTTCTTTTTGTTGGCTTTTTGGTGATTTTAGGTGTGGGTTTCAAAGCAGTTGTTTTGCTACTTTGATCACCTTGAGCAGTGGGCTCAGCAGCAGATACCTGAGGAGCAGTTGTAACTGCTAAAATCTGCTCAGGCACCTCTGCTTGTGTTTTGCAAGGTGTTGACATTCGGGTAAAAGTTTCAGCAGTTAAACCTTTTATTTGCAAGAATTCACCTTGCTTTATTGCAGCAGCATCCTTCTCTCCAAGTTTCTTTTCAAAATAGTAACTTAAAAATCTTGGAAAGAGTAAGAAGGCTTTTGTTTCAACATTGTTAACCAAATCATTAAAAATCACCTGAGAATAGTTAAAAATTTCTTCTTGAAGAATTGCAAATCCCAGTTTTTGAATTTTTAATGGTATTTCATTGAAAGCAGTGGTTTTGTTTGAAACACACATTAAGAGGGTGTGAAATAGAAATCGTTTTGCAGATGGGAAGTAACCTTTTTCTAAGGTGTCCTTTTTGACCTCTGCATTATACCCTCTTTCCAGAAAATCATTTTTTAACTCATTTTTGGGGAAAGTAATTTTACCTTCCTGATCGTTGAGTTGAAAGACCTCTGAAATGGATTGTGGTGTTATCTTGACTTCTTTTCCCTTTAGAGTAGAGTTAATGGCTATGACAGTGTCACCTTGTTTGTCAAGGGTTGCATTCTTCCAAAACTCTCTTTGGGTCGCCAAGTATATTGGGGCATCTGCTGTTAGCAAAGTTTTATACTTTGACGCAGACATGATATCAATGATGGAGTCGAAATCCCTTGTGGAACCGGGTTTTGTGAGAAGACCCAGAAGATTGTGAGACGGTTTGTATGGTATTTCGACGATTGTAGCCTTTTGGGAGGCATCTTTTGATGATGATTTGGAAGTGGGTTTTGCGGATGACTTCGATTTTGTCATTTTGGAGATGATGATCGAAGAAATTTTTGAAGGAATTTGAAGAAAAACTGCTTTGGGAAGAGAATTTTTAAGAATTCAATTCGACAGTAAAACCCTGTTTGGTGTGAAGTGGGGGTTTTGTGGAAAAAGATGAATGCTGATGTGGCAGCGGTTACAAAAGGACTGACCACATAGTACTGCCCACATGCCAACCCCTGATGAAATGAAGGACAGTACTTTATGAAAGCTACTGATGAAGGCAATGGTTACAACGGTAAAATGGAAGCAGTGGATGATTTTCACTATCAGTGGATAGCATATCAGTGGATAAGACACTGCCTTTGAGCAACAGAGTTTATCAAGAAAATGAGTGAACAGAGGATGGCTTTCAGCAGTGGACAGACTTTTTAAGTAGAGCAGACTTTTGAACAAGCAGTGGTTATGGCAGACTTTTAAGGATTTTAATGAAAACTTCATTTTTAGCTATTTTTAAGGATGGATTTTTGATTTTCTGAAAACATTTTAATGCCTTTTAACATAGGAGAACAAGATTTTGCCTGTTACTCCATGTTTAGCATGCCAATCCTAGAGACCAAGCTTTCAAAGGTGGCAGTATCTAATGCTTTTGTGAGCACATCTGCCAGCTGGTCTTTAGTTGGGACATGATGCAGAGAAATCAAACCTTTTTCATAGCAATCCCTCACGAAGTGATGTCTGATGTCGATGTGCTTGGTGGTAGAATGGGAAACTGGATTTTTGATGATATTTTCTGCTGCCTGGCTATCCAACATAAGTGGTGTCTTTAAGGCAGTGATACCAAAATCCAGCAACTGATTTTGAAGCCACATGAGTTGGGCTGTACAGCTTGCAGCAGCAATGTATTCAGCTTCAGCAGTAGATGTTGAAACAGCTGCTTGCTTTTTGCTTTGCCATGAAACCAAGCAATCGCCTAGAAACTGGCACCCTCCTGAAGAAGACTTCCTTGTGGTGTTGCATCCAGCAAAGTCACTGTCTGAAAAGCCTGAAAGCTTGATATTCCCATTAGCTGGATACCAGATACCAAGTGTGGGAGCACCTTTTATGTATCTGAATATCCTTTTTACAGCAATGAGGTTTGATTTTCTGGGAGCTGATTGACTTCTTGAACAGACACATGTAGCAAACATGATGTCTGGTCTAGATGCAGTTAGGTACAATAAAGACCCAATCATGCTTCTATAAAGTGTTTGGTCAATAAGCTCATCCTTTTCATCAGACATGACAAGCTTATTTGTTGCCATGGGTGTGCTGCATGGTTTACAATCATTCATATCAAATTTATTCAAAAGTTCTTTAGCATATTTGCTTTGATGATTGAAAGTTCCATTTTGCATTTGCTGAACTTGGAGACCAAGAAAGCATTGCAGCTCACCCATTGCACTCATTTCAAACTCAGCTGTCATGAGTTCCCTAAACTCTTCACACATTTTGTTACATGTGCTTCCAAAAATAATGTCATCCACATAAATTTGGACAATCATTAAATCCTTTCCTCTCCATTTTAGAAACAGTGTTTTATCAATGGTACCTCTTTTGAAACCATTTGAGAGTAGAAAGGTGGAAAGAGTTTCATACCAGGCCCTTGGTGCTTGTTTCAGGCCATACAAGGCTTTGTTGAGCCTGTAGACATGATCTGGATAAAAAGGATCCTCAAAACCTGGAGGTTGACAAACATATACCTCTTCTTGAATTGTACCATAGAGGAAAGCACTTTTGATATCCATTTGGAACACCTTCATGTTGTGGTTGACAGCAAAGGCCAGGAAGAGTCTTATAGCTTCTAATCTTGCTACAGGGGAAAATGTTTCATCATAATCAATCCCCTCTTCCTGTCTGTAACCTTGAACCACAAGCCTGGCTTTATTTTTGACAACAATGCCCCTTTCATCAGTTTTGTTTTTGAAGACCCACTTTGTGCCAATGGGACTAACCTCTTCTGGCAGTGGTACAAGCTCCCATACTTGTTGTCTTTTAGACTGTTGGGGTTCATCTTGCATGGCTTCTACCCAGCTGTTGTCTTTTAGTGCCTCTTGGTACTTGACTGGCTGATGGAGTGATAGAAAACCAGCAAAAAGACAAATGTTTTGGGTTTGGCTTCTTGTGAGCACCCCTTCATTGATGTTGCCAATTATTTGGTCTGGTGGATGAGATCTCAAAAAGATTAAATCTCCTTGATATGGAATGATGGCATTGGTTTGTGAGGGCTGCAAATATGTATCATCTGAGCTAACCACTGCTGGTGACTTTGATGACCCAGCAGTGGCTTCAAAAGGTGGTGGAATAGGAGGTAATGAAGTGGACACCTGCTGACTTTTATCCACTGTTTGGGGACTTTTGTCAGCAGTGTTTGAGGATGTGGAAGCAGTGGATGATGGGCTACTTTGGTCAACAACTGTTGATGTAGCAGTGGTTGAGCTTTGACAACTGTTTTGAACAGCTGATGCTTTTCCCTTTGTGGCAGACCTTTGAGGGATGATGATTTCATACCCATAGTCTGGTGTTGTATCCTCGGATGGACCTGCACTGTTAGTCTTGACAGCAGTATTTTCAAAAGTGAATTTTTCAAGATCAAACAGATCTGCAGGATTTTCTGGGATTTTCATTGATGAAAGTTCATTGAACTTTACATTCAAGGTCTCCTCCACTGCCTTGGTCCGTGTATTGGACACTTTATAGGCATTGGCAGTGGTTGAGTATCCCAGATGATAACCACAATCAATTTTGGCTGCAAATTTTGAAATGGAATCTTTTAGGTTCAAAATAAAGCATGGGCAGCCAAACACCTTGAAGTAAGAGATCAGTGGTTTGATTTTATATAGAATTTCATAAGCAGTCTTTTTGTGCCTGGGGTTAATTAAAACTCTGTTCTGGACATAGCAAGCAGTGTTTACTGCCTCTGCCCAGAAGGTTAATGGCAAACCTGAATCTGCAAGCATGGTTCTGGCAGCCTCAATCAAAGTTCTGTTCTTTCTTTCCACTACCCCATTTTGCTCTGGTGTTCTAGGGATGCTGTACTTCCTTACAATCCCTTTCTTCACACAGAAGGCATCCAACTCCTTATTTTTGAATTCTGTGCCATTGTCACTCCTGAAGACTTTTACTGGAAGGTCAAATTGCTTTTCAACCTGTGTCACAAAGTCTTGCAAAATGCCTGCAGTCTCATCTTTTGAGTGTAAAAAGAAAGTCCATGTAAACCTAGAAAAGTCATCAATAATAACCAAACAATATCTCTTTTTCTTGAGACTCATGACTTGAACTGGGCTAAACAAATCCATGTGCAGCATTTGCAAACACTGGGTTGTTTTGGACTCTTCAATGGACTTATAGGAACTTTTATGCTGTTTTCCTTTTAAACAGGAAATGCAATGTTCAGGACATGAAAACAATTTTTGTGGTAGGCCTCTCACCAAACCATTTTTTGAAATTTCAGTGATTGTTTTAAGATTTGTGTGCCCCAGCCTTCTGTGCCAAAGTTCTGTCTCTTTGTTAGAGGCAGCTGAGAACAGACATGCATCAGCTCTGGGACACTCTTTTGACATATCAACAACATAAACATTGCCACTTCTTTGAGCAACAAGTTTAGTTTTTCCAGTTTTTATTATTGCTTTAATCTTTTCTACCATTTCTGGTCCAATAATCCTACAACAATCTTTTGTGAAGAATGACCCAAATCCTTTGTCACTCATTTGGGACACACTCAGAAGGTTGAATTTTAGATTATCTATCAGATTGACATTTTCAAATTTTACATTTCCAGACTGCACTGTACCAGACCCCAGAACTTTCCCTTTACTATTATTCCCAAAGGATATATCACCCCCTCCATGGATTTTGAAGTCTTTGAGGAGGGCTTTACATCCTGTCATGTGCCTGGAGCCTCCACTATCTACATACCAAAGGCTATCAAAGCATGCAGAAGCTCCCTGCACATGAAGTAAAAGGTTTAGTTCATTAGGGTTTCCAAAGCCATTAAGGCTTTGGATGAGGTCTCAACAGTGTCTGGGATGGAAGCACATTGATGGACAGTGGTTAAGTTAGAGGTTTGGACAACTTTAGGACTGTTTCTTGCTAACCACTGTTGGGGGTCTTGACCAATCACCTGTTGGTACCCAAAAGGATGCCTGTTCACTTTAGGTTTAGAGGGCCTTTTGTAGGTCTCATAAACGTGTGGAACCCTAGGGTATGGTGGTTGTCCCTTGCCTCTTCTAAATTGATTGGCAGGGGGTGCATCAGTCACCTGAACATCTCTTTTAGCAGATGTTTGGTTCAGCTGTTTTGTGACAGCTGTTTGAACTGGCACAAACAGTGGTTGGTTTTTAGTGAATTTGACAGATGATGTTGATTGACTCAAGGATGTTTTAGCAGTGTATTCATTCTTTTTCACACCAAATTTTTGAAGATACACACATGCTTGAGTTTTGTGGTTTGATTTTCCACAAACAATGCAGCTTTCAGCTGGAACAATGACACTTGTTTTGTTCAAATCATAAGCTTTTAAATGGAAACAATCTTTTGTTAGATGATTCCTTTTCTCACAGAATTCACAAAACAAGTTATTAATCTTTTCTTTCTTCTTCCTCTTTTCGGATTCCTTTGCAACAGTGGTTTTAACCTCTGTTGGGATATCCTTGAGAGGAATGACTTTTGCTTTTGGAGCTTTAACACCATTTGTTGACGTAAAGTCCATAGGCTTGAAATTTTCAAGAATATCACACTCATCAGACCATTTAGGTTTAAACTGATAATTTTCAAGTTCCTCAAAAGTAGAGGATCCCATTGGTCTGTCAAGTGTGATTTTGTTACCAAGTTTATCGGTGATTTTCACTTCTTGGCCATTCTTGTTTGTGGGGATGAACTCAGTGGTTACATCAGTGGTTTGAACAGACTTATCAAAAACAATGTGTTCATCATCATATTTTCTATACCCTATTCCAAATTTGACATTGCTTTCAAGCTGTTTCTCAAGCATAACCTCATACCCTTACAAGATTCCACCCATCTTTCACAGGTGATCTGGGTGGACTCTAACTCCTTTTTGCAAACTTGGTATTTTTCTACCATAGTTTGGAGTTGAGTTTTGGTTATGCTTTGCTCTTCTTTGAGACTGCTGATTTCTTTATCTTTTTCAGCCAATTTGTTTCTAAGTTCTTTTAAAGACTTTTCAAATTTGACTTCATCAGACAAGATTTTGTTCCTAAGGTTTTCATTTACCTCTTTAATGTTAGCAAATGCAATAATGCATTTGTCTGAACATAGTTTTTCAAGAACTTGAGGAGATACCTTGGCAGCAGCCATCATTGCACAATCACATTGATGATTTTCTTCATCATCAGCTCTTACTTCCTTCTCACCTCCTCTCTTCTCTTCTTCTTCTTCTTCTTATTTGTTCTCTTTGGACCATGGGTCTGTCAGTGGTTCAATCAGGGTTTCTGAACTTTCTCCCAGCAGTAGTTCACCAGCCACAGCAGTTACCACTGCTTCAGTCACCTCATCCACTGTTTCAACACTTAGCTGTTCACCTTCAGTTTCAATCCCCTTTGGTATTAACTCTAATGCCATCAAACAAAATTTATCATTAGAAGGTTCATTAAAAGCATAGAGTGCAAAAGTTTCATCTCCAAGCTCATCAGGCAAGCTGCTCCAGTCAACAAAGCCTTGAGTGAAGAAGCTTTGCTGATCTGGTTGTGCCACTGCTGGAGCAGTTGTTTGAGGTGCAATAGGTTGCACTTGTGCCTGGGGGACAGGGGTTTGAACATACTGAATTTGTGGAATAGTGGTTTGGACATAATGCACAGGCACAGGGGTAGCAACATAGTGAGCAGTGTTTACATGTGCTGCTGGGGCATATTGGGTATAATGGACAGTGCTTTGACTTTGTGGTCTAGGGTTTGAGCTGGGATGAGTGATTATGGGACCAGTGGTTTGACTCCTGCATTCCCTAGCAAAATGACCTAGTCTATTGCACTTGTAACACTTGATTTTCGATTTATCCAACCCAACCCTTAGATTCCCATGTAACCCTGGGAATTTTCTCCCTGTTCTTTTGTAGAATTTACTTGTTCTCACACTAAGCAAAGCCAACTGATGCAAAATGTCCATCTCCTCTAAGTCAGTGGGATCAAAATGTTGTAAATCATTGAGTTCAAAGCACAAATTATCTGACATCTGGTTTTCATTGTTTGCAGTAAAAGCATAATTTGCAGAGTGAGAATCAGGGTTGGTAAAATTTCCACCAGCTGTTATATCAATGAAATGATCATAACCCTGTTCCTTACTACTGCTACCAGATTCTTCCTGACCAAGAAGAGCTGTGCTACCGAATGAGTAATCATCAGTAACTTTGCCAGACTCTTGCAACTTCCTTTTCTGGTTCAACTCCCTTTCATAGGTCAGGAGTCTACCATGAAGTTGGGTCAGGGTCAGATCTTAGAACTCAGCAGAGTTTCTAGTGACAAAAGCTATGGTGTCCCATTTTTCTGGTAGTGACCTAAGGAACCTGCTATTTTGAGTTGAATTTGGAAAAGTTACTTTAACAAGCCTTAGTTCACTAATGAGACAGCTGAACCGCTCAAATTGTTGAGTCAGTGATTCACCCTTGATGTGACAAAATGTTTCATACTGTTGATTCAGAATTTCCCTATTGTTTTCAATAACTTCTTCTGTTCCCCCAAACTGTTCCTTCAACGCATCCCATAGCTCTTTTGCACTGTTACGATGTAACAGTCCAGCATAGATCTCATTGGGTAATGCAGATGCAATGATGCTAAATGCTTTGGCATCGAGTTCGAACTTTTGAAAATCAACTTCAGTATAGTTTTCATAAGGTTTTGGTACGGAACTCTTTGGATCCTCAGCACTTGGCACCATAGGAACATGGGGACCAAAAACAACAGACCTCCAACATCCAGTGTTCTGTTGAGCAAGGATGTGACCCATCCTTCTCTCCCAGATGTTGTATTCATTACGTTTAAGCATGGGTGGTTTAAAAAGCGAGCCAATGTTATTCTTATCATCTTGTGATTGTGACGTCATCCTGGTTGTTTTACAGACACTGATTAATCAACTTTACTGGTGATTAAACCTTGCACTGTTTTTCAACAAAAACGAACAAACTATCGATATCAACGATTATGAGCTGAACTATTTATGTCAAAATGATTGTTAAATCAAATTTGACTGTCCAAGCTCTGATACCAATTGTTGGATCTGAGTTTGGTTCTGATTGTATTTTCTGTTTGAATTAAAATGGAAGTGGATGAGTTGTGCAGCGGAATTAATATGAAAACAAACTTTGCATACAATCAAACGAGAGTATTGCTTTGATCAAGACATTTTCAACAAAGAACCGAATGATTGAATTAATTTCAAACAACGATTACAAGTAATGCTTGAATACAAACTCCCCCTCAGCCAAAGCTCAGTGTTTGTTCGTGCAAAGAAGACGGTATTGCAAAGAGCTAAATAGAACAGTGCATGGTAGTGTTCTATTTATAGGCACTAGCAAACCACTGAGCATCATAAGCTGACGTCATCATGAAAGTGACATCTAACCTCCTAACAAACTCTAACCTCTGATCAATACAAACACTGCTATGCTAACTACTGCTATTACATTACATTACATAAAAGACACTTAAACAGCTGCTGCATCCTTCCACTGCTGTGAACCCAGCAGTGCTTGTCCGGATCAGCAGTACTTGACTCAAGACAGTAGATTGAGCAGCAGAGCTTTTAGTCTTCTATCAGGTCTTTACTTGAGCAGTAGTTTGACGGTCAGTAGATTGCACGATCAGTAGATAGGAGGTCAGCAGATGTTGAAATCACTATCAAGGGGAAAGACTTGTATGTAACCATCTGTAAATGTCTGCTTATTCTGGATCCACTGTTCTGATCCAGTTTTGGCTTTAATTATCTGTTCCTCTAGTAGGGTTCAATCCCAACAGAATGCTAAGCTTCAAACTCACTTTGCTTCTCTTGGTTGAGCCTTCTATTTATAGAAGGCTGGGCATGAATAAACAATAGTTTATTCATGCAATAAGTCCTGCAAAAAGTGCCCAATTGACATATTCATTGAATCCAACGTTCAAGTTTTCTTTTTCATCATGATATCCAATAATGTCAACTTGCTTCGGTAAGTGTGGCAGGATAGAGCTGATTTCAGACAAGTGGGCTTTTTATCAGAATTTCTGATAAACCACTCCATCAGAAATTCTGGTGAACAAACCATCAGAAAAATTCTAATGATCAGAAATGTCAGATACTGATGATATTTCATTAGAAATATCATCAGATCCATCAGAAGTGACTTTTTCTGATAATCCAATTTAGCTCTTGATCAACTTGTGATTCTTTGAAGTAGATGTTGTGCATTCCATTTGTCCCATCTGATCTTCTTTTTCTCGTTCGTGATCTTCAGGACTGTGATCTCTTCATAGATCCAGTTGATTGTGATTTTCTTCAATACTTACAAATAAAGTTTCCTAACAATGGTCATATCACCCATTGGCTAACCCGTTGTCCAATGGTGAAGATTATCAAGTAGTGTATACAAAACCCCACATACCGGCAGTAATTGAAGATTACAAAGACTTAATCCCTGTAACCATAACTTTGAAAACAAGTAGAGTTTTGGGAAAGTAATTTGATAAAAAGAGAATGACTCACATTGCAAGTTTAACTAGACAGAATGTGCCTACTGATTAAGCCTGGTAACCTAGTTAAATAATGCAAACGAAACTAGGTTAGTAACTTAATACAACATTTACGATAAATTCACGAAATCAAAACCCTCACGACGAATGACAAAGTATAGCCCGAATTCAGGCAGCACTTAAACATCCATCGGATTAGTTTCAATCGACCAGACATTGTATCATAGCAGTGATCGAGTTATTACCCCATTATCGTAGCAGCGTTTCACCACTAAAATGTAAAATTCGTACAGGATGGAAGCGGTTTTGATGAAAATTTTCGAGCAGACGGAAATGGCCATGCAACGTACAATTTATAGCTGAAAATTAGGGTCTTCGTGGCCCGCGTAAACTCGAAGGACAATCCTTCGCGGCCCACGAGGGCCACCCTAGCTACGGCTAGGGCTGCCGTGTTACAGCGTAGGTCTGCCACGTGTGTGACACGTGGCCTAAGACTTATCCGGAGATTTGCCTGTCGGTCGCGCCCCGCGTAGACTTCCTTTGACTTTTTTCGCGGCCTGCGACAGCTCACTGAATTTTGATTTTCTTGATTTTTCCTAAAGATTAGGGTTTTAGGGGTCCGGGTTTTCACTTACGGAGTGTTCTAGGACATTTTCGTGCAAGTCCTTACAATAACTATGTGCACATGTGCATTAACATGACTGACAAAATCAACAGGTAATGTTTGCTTCAATCGAACAACCTAACCATTACCAACTTAAATTCTGTATTACCACAAAATATATTTAAAATTATTCAGTAACAAAACCTACATACAAAAATGAACACACACAAACCTACCATATTACAAGTCGGTGTATCACAACAATCACCTCGAATCCCTTAAACATCATATACATCAAACCATTTTCGTTAATTCAGATATGAAACTACGATTTAAAAGATCTAAATCGACAATTAGGCATCATGTTAACATATGAAAGTGAAAAAACAAATTGTATAAACTTACAAATTCACAGAACTGTGTAGCATCATGTTACGATGGTTTAATCTGATGTTTGAAGTCCAGGAGGAGGAGGAGGCAGCTGATTTGTGCCATAATCTTCAATGATTCTGTTATTATTGCCCTAATTTCGGATATATGATGAATATATGATCGATGATTCTTTTTATAGCCTTAATTTGAATATATGACGAATACATGATGAATTATAAGATCGAGATGATGAATTTTGGGGGATTTGGAGTGTGACGTGAAATGAGATGACAAATTGTGTAGAGACTGAATCCGGGTGTGAACTGAATATAAAGGATGGTTTAATCTGATGTTTGAAGTCCAGGAGGAGGAGGCAGCTGATTAAATTTTTATTATGTATTTACAGTAATACCCCTTGTTCACATTGGTTCTCGCAATAAAGTTGGTTCTCGCATGAACCCTACCTTATATATATATATATATATATATATATATATATATATATATATATATATATATATATATATATAAATGGGATCTGGAGAAAACGCCTAAAATTGTGAGAACGCTGAGAACAGATCCTAGTTGAACACGTGGCGCGGGATATAATCAGGGCGGAGAGAGTTTTTTGTCTTTTTAACCTTCTTTTTTTCTAATGCGTGTGTCACAATACTGTTTCATTTTTGGCGTCTAAGATTTTTTTGGCGTTTAGTTAGATTCAATAACTATATGGCGTTTTACTGGTCCTTTTTTATATATCTCGTTGAATTAATCGTTTATGTTTCACATAGATAATATTTTGCCGTTTTTGACGTTCCCAAATTCATTAAAATTAATTAACAATTCTAACATCTTGGCATCCATGGTGTTACCAAATTCATTACATACCTTTAATAATTCAAACTTTACAATTTTTTCGCGTTTTGTAGATTTTTACCAGTTGAATTAATCCCATATATCTTATAAAGATAAATTTTTTGGCGTTCATGGCGTTCTTAATAATTCATTAATAATTTAAAAGATTACAATAAAACGAAATCAAAACAAACTAATAATCTTCTGTGAATGGGATTACATCAGAGATGTACCCATCGCTTTGTTCATCACTTTCTTCAGATTCATCATCATCATATTGTGCATTGGCGTATAACGCCATTATCTCGTCTCGTCTTTGCTGCAGCCTATACTTAAATATCATGACAACCGTGGATCTTGCATCGTTCGAAGGTACTAAATCACAGAGTTGTTCAAGAAGATGTAGTCTCTCTGTCTTCAACATTTCGTCCGTCGGCAATGAATATTCCACCCCGTGTCGATAAGTCACTTTAACCGTTCTTGCTTGTTCATCCAACCCCCAACCACTAACTGTTGGTAGACCAGTATCGTCAATATCATCATCATCATCATCATCATCATCTGTTGTAATTTTTTTCTTCAATCTTCTTATTACTGTTCGAGTTCGTTCACAATCGTTGGGCATTGGAACCCCATGGGCCAGGATATCCCTCTGAACGGCTTCATCCATACTAAGTATGTCCTTGCTTATCTTGACTTTCACCCTTCTCCTGTCAGAGAACTTTAGGACGAAACGTCTCCCCGACCTCTCAAAGCTCCATGCAATAACCTGAGCCATATTTTTTTTAAATTGTATGGCATTTTAGACAATGTGTGGCGTGTTAGAGAATACGTGGAGTGTTAAGTTTTTTTTACCTGTTCTACTTATATAATGACTTTTTTTACGCCATGTAGGATGCAGTCCTATAACGTGACAGGTAATTATGGCGTTTTTGAAAATATAAATAAATTCAAGTACCCAAGGATTGGCTTTTAATATAATTAATGGTATTTATAAAGTTTCTGTCATTTCAATTTACTGTTTGTAGTTACTGTTTGTTCAGCTTCATCTGTTAAGACTGTAACACGTCCCGTCTTTTTAGATTTTTCCGTTTTGTATTTTCAATGGCGTGTAGACAAGATGACACATTGTTCTATTATAGTTGTGGAGTTTTGGCATTTGTGGCATCTTGGCGTTTTACAAGTATTTTGTAACACCCCGAAAATGGGTTTGGTAATCAAACCACGCTAATTTAGATGAACGGGTAAAATACCGTTAATGGTAAAGGTTAACCAGATAAACATTAGGATTTAATTAAATAAAACTAATGTTAAATAAAAGATAAATAAATGCTTTAGTAAATAAAGCTTATAAAAAAGAAAGAAAAGTAGCCCAGGTTATCGGAAGTAAAACTAAAACGGGTTATAACCTCCCCGAACTTACAAAATTAACTAGGAATGTTTAACCTAGTTAATAAGAGGTAATTTTGGTGGCCCTGTTTATAATAAAACCATACATAAAGGGCTAAAATGGACAATTGGAAAAGTTGTTTTATTAAAAGAAAAATAAAACACAAAAACACACACATGTAGGTGTGTGTGTGCGTACAGAGAAAAGGTGGAAGGGGGAAACCCTTGTTCTTAATGATCCTCTCAAAAATCACTCAATCCAAATCGAAATTGAAGCAATTATAATGCATGTTTGAAGTTTTGTTGAGTACTACTTCATCCTAACACAAGGTATGTTTCAAATTCATGATTCATGAAATAAATTAGTTGAAGAGTTTCATGAAATTAGAATTGCCTTGTGGAAATAGTAGCAAGATAATGTAAATTGATGTTGTATTGGTGTTTATAAACACCATACTAACTCATATGTATGAACTACTTGAACAATTAGGAATTTTGTTAAGTGTTCATAGGTGATTAGAATTGGGTTTCGACATAAGAGTTAAAACCCATAATTATGATGGTCAAATTGTGTAATTGCTTATAACAACTGAAATTTACATGTTTATTTCGTTTCTACTTGTAGCAAGGAATGATGAGTTGTAATAAGGTAGTAGGATGATGACAATGTGAGCTAAAAAGTATAGCTTAAAAATTATGCACATAAGGTGTTTGGTAAAATGCCCAAGTGTAAGCTAAATGCTAACAACTCGCGAAAATCATTGGTCAAGAATCCTATGAATGGTTGTTAGCAAGTATTGATAAAATAGCCTAGTATGAAGGCCTATAAATGATACCTACTAAGTGTATAATGAAGTGCCCAAACGAGTTTTGTTGAATTGTTAATGCATTCATAAGTGTCAAACGACAGTTTGACTTCTAAAAGTCAATTTGACCAATAATAGGATCAACTAGAAATTTTGATGTAAAGTCTGTAAGGTGGAATAGTCAAGAAAAACGATGACTAATCTAACCATCTTGCGAATAATAAATGATAGTTTGACGCTTGACTAGCTAGGTGGAAGCTTGGGAGAAAGCAGGTCATACAGATCAAGTACGCAGGAAAAAGCATAATCGAATGCAAGGTAAGTAAAGCTTACACCCACCTAGTAGAACAACTATTTATGTGTCGGTTAAGAATATGGTGAACTAGTATTTTGAAAGAGTCTTAGAAATATGACGTTCCGAGATGGATCGAAATGGGTCAGAACAAGTGAAAATGGTAAGAAACCATATTTGATGGTAAAAAGGGTAAAACGGTAAATTGGTCATGAGATGACGAATAAACAATGAGTTTTGTAAAGTTACCTTAGGGTGTAAACCATAATGGGTAAGAAGGGTAAAATAGTAATCTGGTCACGAGTTGACAGATAAATAATGAGTTTTGAAAAAGACACCCTATGGCGTAAGCCATAATGGGTCAAATGAATTAAGAAACGACTTTTAAGTAATGTGATCATAGGGTGCAAGCCGAAACAAGCTAAATGAGTGAGATGGCAAATAATTACCATCTCACAATAAGAAAATGGTCATTTAGGCTAAACGGGTCAAATGGTGATGTTATCATCATTTGACAATAATGACTAATGGTCGCTTGTTGAGTTTTTGTGCACACAGGGAGAATAGCGTACGAATTGCATTGCTTTTAATTAGAAATTTATATTGCAAGGTATTAAAACGAGTCAATGCTATGACCCGAGCCAGGTATGTGTAATGGGTCAAACTCTCAATGAGAACTTAAGGTCTGACGGGAGTTAATCGAGTCATGGGTGGGCTTTGGATTACCTAAAGTGAGGTATATCAAGCGAATTGAAATTTAGATATTATGTTCTTACGGACATAATGAATTGAAAATGGAATACGGGTTAAAAAGACTAAAGTTGACCAAAACGCCCTCGAATGATAAACCGGGCAAATGACCCTTAAGGGTAGTTTAAATATGAATTTTATAATTCGGTCAATCCTTACGATAATATAAAATGGAAGGCTTAAACCATTTTTGGTTTAAAACTACATAATGGGTCATTTTCGTAAAATGTCTAACTTGGGGGTAGAATGGGAATATAATGATTTTTCCCATTCACGATCCATCACATTTGAAGTTGTGATGACATATAAATGAAAATCATAAGTGGAACGCGAACTATAAATAAACGGACTCGGTTAATGAGTCATGACTGAAAGGTTTGGAATTCTTAAAAAGAATTCGGATTAGATCAAAGTTCGGCCTTTGAAAGGTCGAACGGGTCAATTAGCATAACCGTGAACCGGATACCTGTCGCATTAAAACGAAAGAATAATACCCCAGGTTATGGGTTATAGTTGTAAAAATAATGCTCTTGCGAAGAGATATAACTTCTGTGAGATCGTTTGCTTAAATAAGCAAACGGGTCAATTATTTTTTTAAGTATGTAAATTGGAACCATTAGCATAAACTATATGAATTATGGATCCGGGTAATGGATTATAGCTTAGATATGTTAAGAAATAAACCCCAAGCGATTAAAATGAGTTTGGATAGGTTTGGATGTAAAATGGGTGAAAAATAAACGTGCAGAGCTAACACGGCCGGGTGAAGGTTCTGCGAAAAAAAATATATGTTTAGCTGACACGGCCGGGTGGAAACCTGACATGGCCGGGTGACGGGGCTAAAAAATATATATATATATATTTTTAATGTTTTCGTTCAAATGTTTCGATTACTAAGCATTTGACCGTTTAACTTAAACACTAATTGTTTTTAGTGTGTATGATAGGCTTTCGCAAAGGTGGGAACCGGATGGACGACCAAGCACGCGAAGAACCGAACACTATTAAATTGCTAACTCTTTGGAGAGGATTATGAAAAGGTTGAAGCATGATCATGCACATCAAAGTTTTCGAGTTTAGAACTTTAATGCTTTTAAACTGTGAAAAAGTGTTATGGTCCGTTATGTCGGGTCGTCTGGGTTATTAGTTAACCCAAACGTACAAGTTCTATGTTAAAAAAAACTAGGACCAATAATCCACATTTATTAAAATAAGTAGAAATCAGGTTAGAGTGTTACACATTATTTTAGAGAAATAATGTATTTTTTAGCGAAAAATTAGATAACAAACCACAGAAAAAATAGAAGCGAAAAAAATAAATTAAAAATCCTAATCGAATTTGTCTTCCAAATCTTCACTGTCATCAGTTTCTTTCTTCTTTTAAATCACAAGAACTGTCACATATATATGGCGTTTTGGTTTTGGTGTGATTTATTGTTGTTCGTTGTTGAAGTGGCTTAGTGGATGTTGGAGACATAGATCAATGCCGTGTGAGTGGGTTTTTTCCTAGGTCTTCATCTTTATCTTCATCCCACTCTTTCAGTGTCATAAGTATCTTCTCCTCATTCAAACCTTCTTCAAGAAAAAAGAACACAAAATGACATATGACTGTCATCAGTCTTTTTTTCTTGAAGATTTGTCCATCTCATGTAGCAAAATCTTATTGAGTTATCCCCCTCATCTAACAATCCATTCAGTGAAAATTCACGCAGACCAATACTGAATATCCAAGAAACAATGTTTGCCATCTTTGATTTTTTAACTTTTTTGGCGTTTAACAGTGAGTGGTATTTAGGAACCATGGCATTTGTTTTTTGGTGTGATCAATGGAAGGTGCTGATACATTTATCTCTATGGGATGTCTTTGGCGCGTAGTTTAGGTGGGATAAATGCAATTAATAAAGTATCCGTCGTTTCAGTTACTGTTTGTGTTTACTGTTTTGCTCAGCTTTATCTGTTAAGCCTGTAACACGTCCCATCTTTCAAGTTTGGCGTTTTATATTTAATGGCGTTTTTGTAGGCTAAGATTATAAAATACACTAACTAAAAAACAGAAAAATCTACGCAGGAAAAATATTTTTTTATATATTTGGCATTTTGTATTTAGTTGGCGTTTTATATTTTAATGGCGTTTTATGTAAGAAACGATGTTTACCCTTTTACCCTTAACGAAGCACGTTCCAAGTAATAAAATTGATGTTATTTACGAAAATGCCACCACACCAATCTGCTACGTAGATTGTTTTGATCTGACAATCCATAAGCATTCTCACTAGGGTTGTAAACAAACTGAACGTTCAGCGAACAGTTCGTGAACCGTTCGACGGGAAGTTCGTTTATGTTCGTTTGTTTATTAAATGAACGAACATGAACAAGAAATTCTGCTCGTTAAGCTAAACGAACGAATATGAACAAAGGATGCGTTCGTTCGTTTATGTTCGTGAACCTTCGATATGGTGTTCAATTATGTTCGTGAATGTTCGGTAATATGTTCATTTATGTTCGGTCATATATGTTCATTTGTGTTTATTCACTTAAAGGTTTTTATATGTTATATTTTTTATTTTAATGGTTTTGGTTTTTTAAAAATTTTGAAACCCTAGTTATACTATATATGTTCATTCGTATTTATTTGTGTGCATGAACGTTAGGTTGTTTTCATGTATGTTCATGAACATTTGTTAGTGTTCTTGTGTTCGTTTGCATTCGTTCACGTTCGGTAATATTCGTGAACAGTTCATGAACACATTCATTTCCTTAACGAACAAACACGAACAAGGAATCTCGTTCGGTAAGCGTTCATGAACAGTTCATCAACAGTTCATGAACAAGTTTATTCCTTAATGAACGAACACGAACAAGGCCTTGTTCGTGTTTGTTTGGTTCGTTTACAACCCTAGTTCTCACACTTTTCACCGTTTTTCCTAATTCCTGACCTTATATATATATATATATATATATATATATATATATGTAGGATTAGGTTCAAACGTGAACAATTTCTCCAGCGTGAACTGCGTGAACTGATCTGGACCATTGATTATTAGGATCTTGATATTTTAAATGGATGGCATGATTGTAATTATTAGGTTTTTTGATACCATTTAATTAAGCTAATAAGGGTAAATATGTAATCTACATATCATATTGAACAACATCCCATTTATATCTACTTTTACGTTTCAAAATCCCACAAATATCTCTCTCTCATATATCAAAGCCAACATCAAAGAAAATCCCTTATTAGCTCACAGATCCGTCGCCCAGATCCAGGTCTCACCTTCATCGCCCATCCATCCATCAACCCTTCTTTCCGATCAAACATCTAGGGTTTCTGTTACTAATTTCACAAAAAAACTTGCTTTCCACTGCCTATAGATTCCTTGTTTCGGCGTCTTCAACTGGTTTGATCCGCTTCGATCTCTTCGATACTTGAGTTTGTTGCAGTTCATAGACCAGTTGTAGAGAGAGAAACAATAAAAAGATTTGGGTTAGTGAGGTGTACGGCGGAGGGGATAGAGAGAGGGCAAGATAGTAATTTTGTTATGCCGGAAAGATTAAAGGTGGTGGCTTTAATGGGGTGTGTTATGTGTTTGTGTAATGCTGATAGAGTTGTTATGTCTGTGGCTGTTGTTCCTCTTGCTGCTAAACATGGGTGGAACAGTTCTTTATTGGGCATTGTGCAGGTAGTATTCAGTATTCAACCCTTTGATTATTATTAGCTTTAAGCTTTTATTATATTTTAAGAAAAAGAATCATTGGTCATGTTTAAATTTGCATAATTGTACTAATTACTTGTTAAAGTATTGATTTTTCAAGTTTAGGTGTGCTGCATATTGAATTGGGTTGTGTTTTAATAGTATAGATTTGGGGTATTTGATTGACTTCTAGACTAACCGTTGTGATATAATGCCACTGTCACCTCGGCTTGTTAACGCTCCACACACCGCCCTGAGGCGCCAAAGATGGATTCGCCAAGCCCATAATGTGCGTTTCCATTGCTATGTGTGGGGGCCACCTAAAATCAACCAATCACTTTTTTTTATAACTTTTAGTTAAACGACAACGTGATAGTTAAATGGTGAATTAGTTAAAAACCATTGTCTACGTGGCAGTGACGTGGTGGACGGCGTCTTTTGCTTAACGATGAAGATGCTTAACGACAACGTGATAGTTAAATGGTGAATTAGTTAAAAATCTTTATTGAGATTTTGTTAGATCTGTAATTTTGCTTGTTTTTAAGGCGCTGTACACATGTGTATTCTGATTTTTGCTCTGGTTTTAAGGTGCTGTACACATGTGTATTCTGATTTTGCTCTGTTTTTAAGGCACTGTACACATGTGTATTCTGGTTTTGCTATGTTTTTAATGCGGTGTACACATGTGTATAGCGTCTGTTTTTGTGATATTTCATATTTTTTTTGTGTATTGAATGTGTAAAGTTGTTGATGTACACTTGTGAATTATGCAAAGTACTAATTGCTGAGTTTTTTGTGTTATTATAGGAGACGTCGTAAACGAGGAAAGTGGAGATAGAAGGTCGATAAGGATGATTCACGTATGAGGTCGATAAGGATGATTCACGTATGTTTGTTTGCTTGGTCGATAAGGATGATTCAGCATACAACGCGGCAAATAGTTGTAAAAGACTATGTCTTTTTTATTTTTCCGATTATGTTGCGTTTATTGTTTTCACGAAACTGGAACTTGTAATTAATATGTTTTTTTTTTTCGTTTGGCAAACATTATGGAAATTGTTATTTGCTTAATATAAAAGAGTTTTACAGGTTTTTGTTTATATGTATGTATTATGTAGCTAATTACACATATGTACCATGCTGAGTACAAATGTGTACTGTTGAATTCATATCCAAGTACACATGTGTACACCGTTGAAATATGAAGGTTACGCGGATCTTAAAAATCATAATCCGAATTCTGGTGGTGAAATCTGAAAAGTAAAAATGAAATAAAAGATATTGTGGATAATGAATTTAAAATAGGAAAGATGTAACTTAATTTAATTATTAAAATAATGATTTAAATCTAATTTGTTATATAATTACAATCATACCCTTAACAACTAGAAAGGAAATCAATGGTCCAGATCAGTTCACGCTTAGGAGGTTGTTCACGCTGGAACCCTACCCTATATATATATATATATATATATATATATATATATAGTCTGAGGTTCATTGGGGAACACTAAAAAAGTGGGGAACAGTGGGGAACCGACTCAAACGAACTCCGATTGGACTCATTCCAGCGGCGTTGGAACCGGCTTGTCGAACCCTAATTAGGATCTCTTAACCCTAAACCCTAAATCATAACCCCTGAACCCTAAATATATTAGGGTTTGGCTTTTAGGGTTTAGCTTTAGGGTTTAGCCTTAGGGTTTAGCTTTAGGGTTTAGTTTTAGGGTTTATGGTTTAGCTTTAGGGTTTAGCTTTAGGGTTTAGGTTTAGGGTTTAGCTTTAGGTTTAGCCTTTAAGGTTTAGCTTTTAGGGTTTATAGTTTAGATTTTACGGTTTAGCTTAGGTTTTAGGCTTATTTTTTAGCTTTAGGGTTTAGAGTTTAGAAGTTAGGATTTAGGGTTTAGGGTTAAGAGATCTTAGTTAGGGTTCGACGAGCCGATTCCAACGCCGCGGGAATGAGTCCAATCGGAGTTCGTTTGAGTCGGTTCCCCGCTGTTCCCCACTTTTTTAGTGTTCCCCAATGAACCTTCCCCTATATATATATATATATATATATATATATAGGATTAGGTTCAAGAGTGAACACTCCCCTCAGTTGTGAACTGTGTGAACTCATCTGGCCACCTTCATCACCCCAATATCCGGCCGCACCTCCACACACCCAAACCACCACCGATTGATTCATACCTCTGATCGATAACCATCTCCTGCTCCATCTCCGATTGACCACCGTCGACCGACCGCAGTCAACCTCCATCTCCGATGTACCATGGATACTCTCTTTTTGAGGTAAGATAAATGTGTTAATTTTCTTGTTTTATAAAAGTAGTAAAATACATCAATTTTTAACAAATTATACCTAAATCTGATTATTAGATCTTTTTGATAAAAGGCAGATCTGTTTATTCTGGTGTTGAAATACTGATTATTGCTACTTTAGATAGTTAAGAATACCAGCTATAGGAATTCTTCCATTCATGTATGTAGGGGTAAAATCGGTAACATTCAACCCAAAAGTGGAAACAGTTGGGATTTATATAGAACTTGATTTGAATTATAGCTAACTTGTGTATCGAAATTCGATAGAAGATTAGTAGAGCATAAATTATAATTATCCTTCATTGTTAATTTCACATACTAAGGTTGTGGTTTGAAGTTTGAATGGTTTAAATCTTGCAATCGACACAATAGAAGTTATATATTTCTTTTTTTCATGAAACAAATTTGAACAATTTTTGATCAGATGACTGCATACTTGACAATGCTTTCAAGTAACTATGATATTTTCATTAGGTTGTAGTTGTTCGATGCTCGTGTCAAATGTTCAAAAGGACTAACTTGTCTGTATTAGTTAGTGTACATTTGTTATATTGTTGACCTCATGTATGTGCTAGTTATTTCTTGTTCATAATGGGAATCCTGTACTGCTAAATAACTAGTCTAGATAGTGCAAATTTGAGTTGGTAACCCTAAATTTGTTAGAAAGAAATACTTTAACTGCAGTTAAAACATGATATGATTTGTATATTGTTGTTAACTGAATCAAATAAAAATGGGAAGTAGAGCTTCATAGTGTATAAGAGGCTGCACATTTAGCTGTTTCTTTTGCTCAAAATATCAGAAAACAAACTTGTCTGATGTGTTCCCTTTTTATTTGTTGAAAAGGAAGGTGCTACCTTTGAAGCCGCTTTAGATGGGCTATGTTTGATTTTGCCACCAAATGAGCTGCCATTGAAGTTTCGCAGTAGTACTGCAGCTCTTCCAAGTGACGGTATGTAAAAGGCATTTCTCATGTACTTTTAATATAATCAACTTTATTGTTTCTCTTGTTTTACATGTTAGATATCATACATCTTGTCACAACCCCCGATCCCTGATTTCCGGGAACGGGCGGACGTGATCACAGAGTTTGGTGGTATCAGTTCTTATTTAGTCTCGCAGCGGAATTTACATCAGGATCGTAGTTAGGAAATATTTATCAGAGTAAAACCACCATTCTTGATATTAATAAACACATGGGCAAAACCCAAGTTTCTTATTACAATCCATTTATAGGGACAAACCCTATTTTATTGAATTTAAAACATCGTTTATTAGGTAACTTTTATAGCCACATTTTCCCAAGCCTTCAGTGCTCTCCAGCTGGCTTTCATTAATTGGCTGTTCACATTGTGTTACCTGTAACGTGTTTTAAAAACATTTGTCAGTCGGAAATACTGGTGAGTGAATCCCAGTTTAATCAAGAACATTTTATCAATTAAGACAGTATTGAGAGCGATCACATTGTTTATTTCTACACAATTACTCATTCAGTATTTGCCACTCGACCGGATCTATGGCTATGGTCAAATTACCCATTGGCTAACTCGTCGTCCAATGGTAATGCACTGTCATTCAGACTTACTACTACTCGTAGTAAATTTTGTATACAAAACCCCATAATACCGGCAGTAATTGAAGAACTACAAAGACTCAATCACCGCTTAATTTCATAGTAAAACATTTAAGGTTTTGAAAAACATTCCAAAAACATTAACAAAAAGAGGATAAACTCACTTTGCTGTCTTAGGCTTTTCGTAAGGATTTCCTGGCTATAATCTATAATTTATACAAACGTACATTGATTAGTACCATAACCCTTTTTAAATTATTAATTATACCCTCCCCGAGACGGCATTCCAACAACTACGTCGGGCAGAACCACGACAGTTGTTACGGAACCCTAAATCAATCGGGCAGCGTAACTGTTATGAAACCGGGGTTATAATACTTACAACGGAGCAGAACCTCGCTAAATAGGGGTATAATACCCGACTATAATGCTTAATATTTTCAGAATTCGAGATTGAGAAGTGTGAATGAGCGACGGAAAACGAAGTCTGATGGCCTTCTTATATAGTCGTGTAATCTGGTCTCCACGCGGCCCGCTTACGATACAGGGAACATGTACGCGGCCCGCGTCAACACCAGTCAACGCAGTAGCTTAGCTGAGTCGCCACTAGGCTTGACACGATTACGACATGTGTCGGCTTCTGGTGCAATCGTGTGTTATGAGTCCGCGCGGCCCGCATTAGTATAAGCTTTAGTTGAATCGGCCCGCATGAACTTAAAGAATCAGCGGAGTCAAACTCTGGTCCTAATTCGGCCCGCTTGATATGTTGGGGTGGGTCTAGGCGGCCCGCCTCAACTTATATTTCACATTTTTATTTTATTTTTATATATTATAATATAATTTGGGCTCGGTTTTCGCATACGGGGTGTGATATAAGACATATTAAGACATTTTATAATATATCAGAGAGTTGGAAATATTATAAGGGTATTGATTTTACCGAGGGTTGTTTCACAACTTGTGACTCATTTTGTTAATTTAGGTGGCTCTGTGGGCATCATATCAACTGCACGGAATGACTGGGCCCCTTTGCCGGACTCATCAGTTGCTACTGAACATGAAATCAAAGAAAATAGGTTTGAATCAGTCGCCGCCATTGGCATTGCTGCCGCTACTAGTTAATAAAAAATAATTATATTAGGTAAACTTGCTATGAGTCTATGACCCAACTTGTATTGACACGAGCCCCTTTGACCGTTTTTTTCTTCAAAAGTGGTATTTTCTGACCCCCCCCTGTTTCATGACCTGGCCGTTTGGTCACTCGTACGTTCGTAAAAAAACCATCGTGTATATTAAGGATTTGTGTATTGTACTATTGTTTCAGATGTTTAAGTATAAAATGAAAGATAGTGATGGACACAAAGAGTACATAAAAGCCCCTGACTTACTGCAGAATTGCTCAACTGGTTTTTAATTCCCTTCTGAGGTAGTAAACATGTGTACTCTGTGTTGTACTCAACAGATGTTCTGAGGTAGTAAACATCTAAAAAGGGGATTATACACAAATGTATATACGTCTGTACACATGTGTACTCTGTTTATGTAAATTGTGTTCTCTATTTATGTAAACTGGGTATACACATGTGTAAAGTAGTAGTTTTATGATATTTCAAAAACTTGTGTTTGTTGCTTATGTAAATTGGGTGTACACCTTACATTTGGTGTATACATGGGTATGCAAATTTATTGTAGGTATAAACTGTGTATACACCTGTGTAAAGTGGGTGTACACATGTGTATACAGTGTTGATCTTTTTATTTATCTAACACATTCATTGACATGTGTAAACGGATTTTGTGTTTTACAGTTGGTAATTTGAAGGAATCGGTGAATCATCTGAAATGTGGTCAATTTGAAGGAATAATACCGGATAGGTTGCTGTGAAAAAAGTATGCTCTGAAAATTTTGTGCTCCCATGCTAACACGCTCCGCGATGGAAGTAATAGCTGGATCGATAGCATACAACGTGGCGAGTAGGCTTAGTTTTTAAAACGTTCCATGCAAACAATAGTAGTAAAGACTATGTTTTTGTTTTTCCGATATGTGGTTATTTGTTTGTTTGGTTAGGTTATTTGTTTATGTAAACTGGATGTTTAGTTGATTGGTATACCTTATAATATGTTTTTGAATTTGTTTTTGGGACATGTTATGGTTTATGGTGAAGTAGTATGAGTTTACTAATCTAAAAAGGGATTATACACAAATGTATATATGTCTATACATAGGTGTATTAAATTTAAATACACAGGTGTACTTCGGGAGTCATGAATATGTGTACGTAATTGAAATCTGGGTTTTTATCGATGAAGAGCTGGTGGATTGAAAAAAAAATCTAGCTTTTTCTAATGGTGATTATAATATACATCTTGTTTAGATTTAAAAGATATTTTAAGTAATCACAAAAAAAAGGAAAGTGTAACTTCCATGGATTAATTAAAATAAATAATTAATAATAACTTAATGCATAATTACCATCCTATCCTTTTCAACAAAAAAGATAATCAAGGGCTATGATCAGTTCACACAGTTCACTCTTGGGAGGTTGTTCACTCTAGAACCCTACCCTATATATGTATATATATATATATATACCCATCCTCACACCCTAGATCCATCCCCTTTAGGCTCATCTCCACACCCGCTTACGTTGATGCCTACGTGGCAGATCATCCTTTGAGGACTACCCTCCTCCACACCCCATAGTCTATTTATGTTTGCATGACTTTTATTAGTCCCCCTGTAGTGGGACGGTATGTTACGAGCAATCAGGCCATGGCGCCCCATAGCGCCCGGCCACACCACTACGGCCGGAACTATGGGTGCATAAATTCCACTACCAGTGAAAATTATAGCGCTGGAGAATTGTGTGGTTCAAAAAATCTGACCGTTGCAACGGTCATATTGTAAAAAAAATATTTTTTCCTAAAATCTCTATATATGTATCCAACTAATTTTTAACATTTTACACAACCAAATCTCAAAAAAACCCTCTAATCCCACATTCTTACTAAAATAATACTTTAAAAATGGGCTCGTCTTCATCGGGAGATTCGTTCACCATTCTTTACCAAATATTTTTTTTCATCCAAAGAAATCGCGGAGGAGGAAGAAGCGGTTACGAGTGCATGTGCCATGCAACACGTTAGCCGTTCTCCTCCACGCCCCATTTTGAGGCGTACTTTTATTTTGCGAGACCGTGAAGCAGCAAACAAGCGTTTGATGAAAGATTATTTCGATCCTACACCGGTTCACCGCCCCCATGTTTTTAGGCATCGGTTTAGGATGAGCCAAAGGTTATTTTTGCGCATTAATGATGATTTGGAAGCTAAGTATGACTACTTTATGCAAAGAATGGATGCGAGAGGATATCTAGGATTCACCTCAATTCAAAAGGTAACTTCCGCGTTACATATACTCACCTACGGAAAAATGTACGACATCAACCACAAGTATTTGAAGATGGGGGAGAAAACAACACGCGATAGCGTGAAACATTTCTGCTTAGGTATATTTTTACTCACTCTTATATATTTAATTTTATTTTAAAGTACAATATAAATAAAATACGGTTATAAAAAATTTTTAATTTTTAGGTATACGCCACTTATATGGAAAATGTTACTTGAGAAATCTGACTTGGAATGGCCTTCAACAAATATACAAGGTGCATTTAGAAAAACATGGAATACCCGACATGATTGGTAGTTTGGACTGTCGTCAATGGCGTTGGTATAATTTTCCAACCGCATGGCAAGGTCAACATACACGCGGTGACCAGAAAGGACCAATGTTGGTTTTACAAGCAGTTGCGTCATACGACCTTTGGGTTTGGTCGTCTTTCTTTGGTCTCGTCGGGTGTATGAACGACATTAATACCTTCGAGTGTTCACCATTGCTAGAGGGTTACATTTCTGACACCATACCGAAAGTCGGGTTTCATGCAAATGGAAATAACTACAAGCATGGATACTATTTGGGCGATGGTATGTACCTGGAGTATTCAAATATTATGAAAACGTTTTCTGAAATGCTCGATGTGAAAAGGCAATGTTTTAAAAAAACACAAGAGTCTTCGTGAAAGGAAATCGAGAGGTGTTTTGGGGTTCTTCAACAATGATGACATTTTATTAGAAATCCTTGTCGTATGTGGAATAAGGAAAAAATTAGAATGGTCATGTATGCTTGCATCATAATGCATAATATGATTATAGAAGATGATGGAAAAGCAATATGCCAAAACTATTTTCCAGAAGATGTTGTTGAAGGAACGCAGACAACAATGGAAGAGAGAATCTTAAATGGTCAACTATTGCGTTCTAAGGAAATACATAACGCGTTAAAGGCGAATTTGGTCGAGCATGCTTGGACGATTCGCCCAATTCGACACAATGGTAACGTCGAATAAGACTCCGAGGAAGAAGAAGTAGAAGAATTCGAAATTGGGAACTTTGAAGACTGAGGTTTGGATGACGGAGTAAAAAAAAGGAGACAACGACAATGAAGACGGAGATTAATTGTAATGTTTTTATTAAATATTATAATGTTTTTAAAATTTAATAAAACTATTTTTTTTAATAAAGAGTAAATTACAAGTTTTGTCCTTTATGTTTACATCAAATTGCAGGCGTTGTCCTTTTGGCTAAAAGTTTACAGGCGGTGTCCTTAACCTTTCAAAATCTTGCATGTTTTGTCCTTTAGGCCAAACCTGGTTAGAAATCTCAGTTAAAAACTATCATGTGCATTGCACATGAGGGTAAAATGGTAATTTCCCTCTCAACCTTTTCAAACTCAACACTCACTCCAACATCTCCCCCAAATTTCTAGGGTTTGAAGGGGTATGGTCCCAAAAACCTTGCGCAGGCACATTGGACCATACCATAACTTCACCACAATAAACCTTCTTTAAGAGAACCCTGTGCGGCTGCGCACCGGTTCTAAAGAAGAAAATCTAGAAGAAAGCAGTATTTAACATCCGCAAGCCGAGATAGAACTGATAACACATCCTTGCGCGGGCTCGTGCAAGCAGAATAAATAAGTTGGGAGCAAAACCCCAAAACATCTCTGCGCAATTACAACCCAGACTTAAACAGAAAGTGACCTTTCTGTTACAACAGAATTAACATAAGGCCGAGGCATAGAGGATTACAGCTGTAAACCTTCTAGAAGGCTCCATCGTGCACAACCATTCGGTTATAACTGAATGGTGACGTAGCATCATCCTAAATGCTCATCAAAGTCATGATGATGGCACTAATTTAGAGAAGGATCCACACATACCCACTTTCCAAGTGGCATCTCCCCAGCCGCTAATCATGCTCACGATCCGTGTGTATAAACATCACGTTAGTGATTAACGGCATAGGAGGTAACCGCTTACGGAAGATGCTTTCCGTTATCTCCTCCGTCGACAAACTTTCCCGCCCAAATCCGGTTATAAATAAGACAATTCAGGTATAATCTCTCAAGTTACATTCACTTCACTTTCACTAATACTTCTTTTACTTCTTCGAAACCTGTACTTATTCTCACGCCGGAGGGTGGTCAGGGAGAGAACCCCCATTCTCTTCGTGGTGAGTCTAACAGCTATTTGTTTTGCAGTTATCGTCCGAAGAAGGAGCTTAGCCAAACCCTGAATCAAACGATAGGACTCACCCCTTTTACGCAGAACTAAACCCCTGGTTCGATCGATTCCGGTCATTCGAACCATGGTTTCTTCATTGGCGCCCACCGATTCTTCAATTCTCATTCTCATCTTCTTGTTTTGATTCATTTCTCTTCAATCTCTATTTTCCATGGCAGAGACTCCGACAAATCACCCTTCAGGATCTAGACCAGCGAATTTTATTAATGATCCTCATGTTGAAGGAATTGTGGAAGAAGCTTCCGATGATAACGATGTCCAGCACAACGTTAATCATCTAAACAATCTTGTTACACCAGGAGCATAACCCGAGATCCCGATAAGTTCTATCTTACCTTCTGGTGAAACTCCCATCTCGTGGTACGTCAGATCTCAGGGTGCATTAAACGCAGTATACGCACAGCTTTGTGCACAGACTGCCCCTCCTGTGACTCAGTCACGGAGATCTGCATCTCATGTACGGGCACCATCTGCACTACGTACATCACACTATGACGCACCATCACGAATGCCTGTAGACGACACAGAAGTCTATTCCAGATCTCCTACTAGGTATGAATCTACTCACTATGAGACTCGACGAAGAGATTATCGTGATGAACCATATTCTCATAGAAGGCAGTCAGTCCATTCTAGGTTGGGCCCGCATTCTTACCAGAAGCGGTGTTGGCGCATATGTCTGTCGACTTCGTCTTGTATCGAGTCTTGTATCTAGATAGGATAAACCAGAGCTTGATAGTCAAAGAAATAGGGTTTTTGTGCTGATTAGCCAGTTTATGCGAAATGGCCATTTCACACGAAATGGCAGTTTCACACGAAATGGTAGTTTCACACGAAATGGCAGTTTCACACGAAATGGCATTTCGTGCGAAATGAAAAGTCCATTTCGTGCGAAATGAAAAGTCCATTTCGTGCGAAATGAAAAGTCCATTTCATGCGAAATGAAAATTCCTATAAATAGGTGGCTTGAGATTTCATTTGTAACTTTGGATTCCGGTAGCGAAGCTCTGCCGAAGTGTCTCCAGGTCATGTAAAGCTTTCATATCAATACAAAAGACAGTTTAAGTGATTCTAAGTGCATTACAAGCTGATTCAACATCAAAACGTCTGTTTCCGCCTCTCGTTTTGATCAAAAACTCTTCTGAACGACTCGTTAAGGTCGCACAACGATCCTACAAGTGGTATCAGCGCTCAGGAGGAAGAGTTCTTACCGATTCAGCTTGATTTCATCTGAAAATCTCACTTCTACTCACTTTCTTCACATTTTTTCAAAATTAATCGAGATTTTACGGTTAAAATGGCTTGATTTTCACATATATCGTGCGAAACACTGTTTTAACAAATCCTTGAAAGAATCAGATCTAAATTCCACCTAAAACGTGATTAATTTGACAAATATCCGGCCGATTGGGTGTCTCCAGCTCCATTTCGCACAAGATAGAATCTCATTTCGCACCAGTTCATACGAATTGACTCCATTTCCTACCAGATACTTCCATTTCGCACGTATTGGATTCCATTTCGCTCCAAAGTGATTCATTTCGTGTGAAATAAGGTTTCATTTCGCACGAATTGTTTCAAAGTGACTTCATATCGCGTGAAAGTGTCATTTTGTTTGAGAAGTTTGTTTCAGTTTGTACCAGATGGTTTCAGTCTTCACGTGAATTCATATATCGGCCCAATCACAAAGCTCAATTATGAATATGTTAGCCCATGTGAAGTGTCAGATTCACTAAAGTCTTTGATTCAATTCATGATTTGAAGTAATCGGCCAATCAGAGTTTTAAAAGAAATATAGTTCACGTGATTTGATAAGTGGTGGATTGTTAACAGATTCATTAGAGTATCGCCCCAATAGAAATTGAATTGAGATTTGAAGTTGTCGGCCATGCACATTTGAGATCCAATCAAATTGTGTTGAAAGTTAAAGATGTCAGCCCAGTTTTGTATAGCATTTAATGGTTTGATCAGTCCACTAACTCCATCGGTCAAATAGAATTAATATTTGTTGATTGTCGGTCACTGGGCTTAAAAAAAGAACATTGTGTGGTCCAATCGTCAGTGGGTTTAAAATCAACATTTTCGGACACTGGGTTTAAATATCGATCCAATCAAATTGTTGTCGGTTCATGTGCATAAATTGTTAAAGTCAAATTAGCGGCCTAATGAAATTGATTTGTCTGTTCCTATAAATAAGTAAAACATATCACAAGCCCATGTGATAATAATGAGTGTGTCGGCCCATTTGATTGAGATAATTGTCCAAATTGGAGGTCCAATCAGAGTAAATTGTGTGTTCGACTCATTCATTCAGTGATTATACCCGAAATACATTGAACGAGTCCGAGGATCTTCAACACGTGTCCTAGATCGATTCAACTGTCACATACGTTTACATATTCAGTTCGTTTAAACTGATCATTTGTTTGTATTCTCCAGGTGTTTACGAGGTGAACCACTTCGTTTGAAAGCTGTGTTTGTGAAATTTTTTACCGAATCATGGAAGATGAATTTTACAACGCGTTTGCTACTGCCCCAAGTACTCCTGTTGCTATTGCTCAGAGCATGAACATGGAAAATGAAACAGGAACTTTGCAAAAACCCCCGAAGCTAATGGTTATTAAAGAATACTATGGATGGAAAGACCGGTTTGAAAATTGGGTTCAAGCTAATCATTTGAGGTCTTGGGAATGTATTGAGAAGAAGTATGTTAAACCTCGTACAGATGTGGGTGTTATTAAAACTACTTTTGAGTTGTCGGACAAAGAACGAGACATGTACAAAGCAGAAAAGATGATGATTAGTCTACTTCAGCAAGCAGTGAAAGAAGACATCTTCATATTACTTCAACATGATAATACTTCACGTTCGATTTGGGAAGCACTTCGAATTAAATTTGAGGGAAGTGAGAAGATGATCAGGAGTAAGAAATCATTGTTAAAGAAAGAATTTGATTTGTTTACGAGTTTGCCGGGTGAAACTTCAAAGAAACTGATCGAAAGATATTGTCATTTAGTGAGATCAATGTCTCTTTTGGATATCAACAAAGATAGAGAAGAATGGGTTGATAAATTAGCTGATGCTTTACCTCAAAAAGAATGGGGTACATATCTGATGATCTTAAAGAACACTGGAGAATATGACAAATTGACAATTTCTCAGTTCATTGAAAAAATTGAAGGACAAGATCTTGAACAGCAAAAGATTGCTAGAATGAACAATCCAAGTGGTCTACAAGACATCAAGATGTATTACAAAGGGAGTGTTCAGGATGTTGAAGCAAGTCCAAAGGTCCAAACCGCGTTTAGTGCAGAAAACTCATCCGGATCAGTTAATCAAAGCTCAAACAACAACAGTGGTTTTTCTTCATACTCGAGTGTTAGTCCGAATGTTTCAACCTTAAGTCATCAGTTTCAAAGCTCAAACAGCAATAATGGCCATGTGTTACATTGCAACATCGCTTTGCATCTTCAGAATGGTCAAAATTTCTCTGAAGAAGTCGCTAAAGGTCATATGGCATTACTAGCTACAGTGTTAGAATCATATGAGGGTTTGGTTGCTGGAAGGATCGAAAATCCTATGCTGACAAAAGAGGATTACGATCAGATCGATGCTGAAGAAATGGAGCTTATGGATATTAAGTGGTGTTTAGCGAGTGGTTTGAGGAGAGCTGAGAAGTTTAAGATGATAACAGGAAGAGATGATTTCAGGGATGCTAATATTTCTACTTTGGGTTTTGATAAATCTAAAGTTACTTGTTTTCGATGCAGAGAAAAAGGACATTTCAAGAGGGAATGTACAAATCGTGAAGCAGGAGGAGCTCAGAATCCGTTCGGGAATAATGATTATTATCGAAAAGCTATATACCAACAAGTTGCTCAACAATCATATCAACAGCAAGAACCACAAACTGCACATGCTAAGAAGGCGATCGAAGAATCAACAAATAGAGCTTATTATGGTATAATAGATCAAGATGATGAAAAAGTGGGAGAAGGTTTTAGCTGGGACAAATACATTCCACCTGATTCAAAGTTAAAAGCATTCATTGCACAAATAGTTCAAGAGCCATATTTGATGAAGGAATGGACGAAAGTGTTTGCTGATAATGAGAAGAATCAAGATGGAGAGTTTGTGTCTTCAGACGATAGTTCAGAAAAGATCCACATGTTCTATCAATCGTCATCTGATAGCAGTGATGATGAAGAAGAAACACAAATAAACATTGGAAAAAATCTATTATCTCCTGAAAGTTTTAAATTTTATTTTGCAGATAGAGTGGAGAAACTAAAGGAGAAAAGAGCAGCAAAAGAACAGAAAAAGAAAAAAATGCGAGAATGTTGCTCAGGATGAGAAGTCTGAACAAAGTGAAGAAGTTAAAGTTGTTGAGAAGATGATTGAAGCTGAGAAGATGGTTGAAGTTGAGAAGATAGTCGACGTTGAAAAGATTATCGAAGTTGAAAAGATTGTTGAAGTCTCAAAACCTTGTCTAAAATGTCTGGAACCGTGCAAACATTGTGAAGAAAAAGACGAGAAGTATAGTGAGCTTGACAAGATGAAAGAAAAATTACTATTCGATGTCAATTATGTGAAAGAGTCGTATGATGTGTTGAATAGAACGGTGAATAGTCTGCAAAAGACAAATTCAGAAAGAGAAGATACCTTAACGATGATGAATGCAGTGATGATGTCAAAGCAGAAGGCTATCAATCACTATATTGAAGAATGTGCAAAGTTGAAGCAAGAGTTGGAGACTGAAAAGATAGATAATGAAAGAATCAGACGATTACTGCAAAGTTATTCAAGTTCTGATTATTTGATTGATAGAATTTATCCAACTGTTGCAGGTTTTGAAGCCTTTCAAGACAAAAAGTCGGAAGAGAATGATACTAGTAAGAAACAACGTGCAAATTATAACAAGTGTCCGCCTCCGATCTGGGAAGGTTATTCTCCCAGAAAACCAAATGAGGAGCAAGTCAAAAAGGCTGTCAATATAAAGTTAAAATTCGAAACAACTGATGATTTACCTGACAACATTGACGTCACGTTCACATCGTCTGACACTGATCATGAGTCTGAGTTAATAAAGAAAGTGGTCGATCAGGTGTTGGATAAAGATGAGGAGTCAGAGTCAAAGTCCACATCCGAGATTTTAAGTTCATCAGTTGACAGTCCAAAGTCGTCGGTCAAAAGGGTTTATAATAAAGAATTTATGTTATCAAAAAATAATTTGAATGATGAACCAATCAAAGTGGCATATACTTTGAATGATTCAAACAAATTATATTCTGATGAGGAATTTCCAATAAGAAGTATTCAAATTGAAAAGATCAAAAAGGTTTTCAAATTAACAGAAATTGATATTTCTGAAATAAAAGATGTAAATCTTAATGAAAAACCTAAAAAGTACACTTCAAGAGTTCAACAAAGATTGAATAAGAAAAAAGGTTACAGTTCTGGTTCTGGTTTTCAAAAGAAACCAAACCATAATAGTAATTTCAAAAGGAAAGGTTTAGGTTTTATTCCACCTAAAAATCATAAAAATGAAAAAATTTCTAAAACAAAAACAGTATTTGTTTCAGGGACAAATGCTGAAGAAGAAGAAAAGAGCTCATTCTAGAAGCAATCAAACAAAGAATTCCTTACAGAAAAGCAAAAGTTTGAAAAGAATGGAGCTAATCAGAGAAGGGAGACAAGAACTTGTTATAGATGTCAAGAAGTTGGTCATATCGCCTGGAACTGCCCAAAGGCAACCAACACAAAACAGGGAGTTTCTAAAAAATTGAAAGAAAAAGTTGTTGACAGAACTGAACCACCAATTGAAAATTTTAAAGTTTTCAAAAATTCAAAATATGAAGTTGGTGAATGTTCTAAAAAAATTTACAAGAGAAGGGTAAATCTTGATAACCAAATATGGGTTGTTAAGAAATCTGATGTGAAATTTGGCGATGAATCTGATTCCACAAAGTCAGAGGAGCCACAAGTTGTTAAAAAAGAAGATAATGCAGTTCCTCCAGTGGATGATGTCAATTTTCCACCATTGCGAACTGAAAATTTTAAACAAAAAGTTGGGAAAGTGGAGATCTCGAATCAATTCTATTCTGAGAAGAAAGAATTTGATGTCGAAAAGGCGTTTAATAGCAAAGTGAAAAATATTTTTGATAAAATGGTTGATGGGAAGGTTAAAGGGGTTAAAGATTTTTATGAATCAAAGAAGGCAACTTATACCCCGAGTGAAGATGAGAAGGTCACACCCAAAGCTGGTCCGGCTTGGGTGTCTGTATTCTTTACTTAAAAAACCTGACTTGCCGGAGCTCCCAAGTTGGTAATTGTGGAGCAGGAATCGGCATCTTTCTTGCGAAATTCACAATGGTGATATTTCGATTTACAAAGTGGTATTCTTATTCTTGAAAATTGTTATATTTTCATAAGTGGTATGGTTGATGAGAACCTTCAAGTGGTTTATCTAGGTCATTAAGTTGAACTTGATTAAACCTGATCATACAAGTGGTAAAATGGATAACAATATGATGAATCTCCATTTCTACAAGTGGTGAAATCAACAAAACTAATTTTCCAGAAAGACCATTTGATTAAAACAAACTTAAGTGTTTTGAAATCTTAATGGGAAAATAGTTTGTTGTCAGGGGGAGTTCTGATTGTTTACGCCAAGTGGATGGCGAATTGAAGCAATTCACATCGGTTTGTCAAATTTTCATTAAATGATTTTGAATTTTAGGGGGAGTAAGAAATTTCTGAAAATCCAAAAACATTAGAAAATTTGAAAATGTCAAAAAACATGATAAAATCAAAAATGAGTTTTGTTGTGAAAAAGAGGAAATGATAGTACATCAGTAGACAGTTACGGTATGCTAAAGAAATGTAATGATTAAATAGTATTAAACGGTCTCACTGATGATATGCCGATAGGTTTTTGCAAATTTAGTAGACTTTTTCGGGATATAAACATAAAAATCATAACTTACTTGATTCGTGGGGAACACTACTTGGATATATAGGTAATCCCTGAAATCTTGTTTGAAAGATCCCTCTTTCTGAGATACTAGGTCTTTATACTCAGTGATATATGGGGTATTATCCCGGGACTTCTGATTTTGCGGGAGCAATAGCCTAGTCCCCGTATAATACTTTTCGCTTGCTTGAAACAAAAGCATACCCTCAGCATAAAAAATGATAAAAAATCGAAAAGATTAAATCATGTGTTGTTGTAAAGAAGATCCCCAAGGGGGACACACCAAAAGTCGAGCCTTCATCTCTGCAAAGAAAAAAATGAGCTCTCAAGGTTTCACAATTCACCCCTTACAGATATCATCTAGGTATACTCACCTGTAAGACTGAATATTGGGATCTGGATACGGGAGTATATTCAAGAGGTGGGACACATGAATAAGTTTAAGTTCTTAAAATACCTAATTCGTATCCTGGATCAGTTCACATTTGTGTGAGAATTTAAGTGGATCAGTATATCGACAATCTAAGTGAACTGTTTAATTCTTAGTGTGTAACTAAGCTCAACGGTACTTGTGACTTGTCATAATCTGATATGATCCTCTTACACAAACTCACAAAAATATTGTCTGTAAATTTGTTTGTAAATATTTCTTTACTGTTTTTCATTAAAAAAAAAATCCAAAAAGATTGTGTTTTAGCATAAATTTTGAAATTTCCAAAAGATTTTATTTCATCTTATTTTCGAAAACTGATGTTGAAAAGCTGATTTTCAAAATTCCGAGTGCTGAACATGATGAACAACAGGGTTTGGAGAGTGTGTTTGAAATGAAAATAAATTTTGAAATGTTTAAATGAAACCAAATCTGAATGTTCCAATTACAAGTGGTAAGCCAAAATTAAAATTGTCATAATATGAAATTTATGTTTTGGGTAGAGTTTGTGCAGATATTGAATTCCAGACTGCGATCCCAGCTTATCGAAAGGGGGAGTCTGAGGACGTAAGAGCCAGATTCAGATCTTGGAACTAAGCTCGAGATAGAAGCTGCTGATACTGAAGAATTTATGGAATCAACATCCAAGGGGGAATATAGCTGTTGATGCTGATAAGAGAAGAGAGAAGATTGAGGATGCTTACAATGTCAGACACTTTGGAAAGAGCATGAAGACTGATCAAGACTGAAGACTTGTCAAACTGTAGACTCGACACCGAAGACTTCATCAACATCCAAGGGGGAGTCTGTTGGTGCATATGTCTGTCGACTTCGTCTTGTATCGAGTCTTGTATCTAGATAGGATAAACCAGAGCTTGATAGTCAAAGAAATAGGGTTTTTATGCTGATTAGCCAGTTTATGCGAAATGGCCATTTCACACGAAATGGTAGTTTCACACGAAATGGCAGTTTCACACGAAATGGCATTTCGTGCGAAATGAAAAGTCCATTTCGTGCGAAATGAAAAGTCCATTTCGTGCGAAATGAAAAGTCCATTTCGTGCGAAATGAAAAGTCCATTTCGTGCGAAATGAAAAGTCCATTTCGTGCGAAATGAAAAGTCCATTTCGTGCCAAATGAAAAATCCTATAAATAGGTGGCTTGAGATTTCATTTGTAACTTTGGATTCCGGTAGCGAAGCTCTGCCGAAGTGTCTCCAGGTCGTGTAAAGCTTTCATATCAATACAAGAGATAGTTTAAGTGATTCTAAGTGCATTACAAGCTGATTCAACATCAAAACGTCTGTTTCTGCCTCTCGTTTTGATCAAAAACTCTTCTGAACGACTCGTTAAGGTCGCACAACGATCCTACAAGTGGTATCAGAGCTCAGGAGGAAGAGTTCTTACCGATTCAGCTTGATTTCATCTGAAAATCTCACTTCTACTCACTTTCTTCACATTTTTTCAAAATTAATCGAGATTTTACGGTTAAAATGGCTTGATTTTCACATATATCGTGCGAAACACAGTTTTAACAAATCCTTGAAAGAATCAGATCTAAATTCCACCTAAAACGTGATTAATTTGACAAATATCCGGCCGATTGGGTGTCTCCAGCTCCATTTCGCACAAGATAGAATCTCATATCGCACCAGTTCATACGAATTGACTCCATTTCGTACCAGAGACTTCCATTTCGCACGTATTGGATTCCATTTCGCTCCAAAGTGATTCATTTCGTGTGAAATAAGGTTTCATTTCGCACGAATTATTTCGAAGTGACTTCATATCGCGTGAAAGTGTCATTTCGTTTGAGAAGTTTGTTTCAGTTTGTACCAGATGGTTTCAGTCTTCACGTGAATTCATATATCGGCCCAATCACAAAGCTTAATTATGAATATGTTAGCCCATGTGAAGTGTCAGATTCACTAAAGTCTTTGATTCAATTCATGATTTGAAGTAATCAGCCAATCAGATTTTTAAAAGAAATATAGTTCACGTGATTTGATAAGTGGTGGATTGTTAACAGATTCATTAGAGTATCGGCCCAATAGAAATTGAATTGAGATTTGAAGTTGTCGGCCATGCACATTTGAGATCCAATCAAATTGTGTTGAAAGTTAAAGATGTCAGCCCAGTTTTGTATAGCATTTAATGGTTTGATCAGTCCACTAACTCCATCGGTCAAATAGAATTAATATTTATTGATTGTCGGTCACTGGGCTTAAAAAAACGACATTGTGTGGTCCAATCGTCAATGGGTTTAAAATCAACATTATCGGCCACTGGGTTTAAATATCGATCCAATCAAATTGTTGTCGGTTCATGTGCATAAATTGTTAAAGTCAAATTAGCGGCCCAATGAAATTGATTTGTCTGTTCCTATAAATAAGTAAAACATATCACAAGCCAATGTGATAATAATGAGTGTGTCGGCCCATTTGATTGAGATAATTGTCCAAATTGGAGGTCCAATCAGAGTAAATTGTGTGTTCGACTCATTCATTCAGTGATTATACCCGGAATACATTGAACGAGTCCGAGGATCTTCAACACGTGTCCTAGATCGATTCAACTGTCACATACGTTTACATATTCAGTTCGTTTAAACTGATCATTTGTTTGTATTCTCCAGGTGTTTTACGAGGTGAACCAGTTCGTTTGAAAGTTGTGTTTGTGAAAATTTTTACCGTATCATGGAAGATGAATTTTACAACGCGTTTGCTACTGCCCCAAGTACTCCTGTTGCTATTGCTCAGAGCATGAACATGGAAAATGAAACAGGAACTTTGCAAAAACCCCCGAAGCTAATGGTCATTGAAGAATACTATGGATGGAATGACCGGTTTGAAAATTGGGTTCAAGCTAATCATTTGAGGTCTTGGGAATGTATTGAGAAGAAGTATGTTAAACCTCGTACAGATGTGGGTGTTATTAAAACTATTTCTGAGTTGTCGGACAAAGAACGAGACATGTACAAAGCAGAAAAGATGATGATTAGTCTACTTCAGCAAGCAGTGAAAGAAGACATCTTCATATTACTTCAACATGATAATACTTCACGTTCGATTTGGGAAGCACTTCGTATTAAATTTGAGGGAAGTGAGAAGATGATCAGGAGTAATAAATCATTGTTAAAGAAAGAATTTGATTTGTTTACGAGTTTGCCGGGTGAAACTTCAAAGAAACTGATCGAAAGATATTGTCATTTAGTGAGATCAATGTCTCTTTTGGATATCAACAAAGATAGAGAAGAATGGGTTGATAAATTAGCTGATGCTTTACCTCAAAAAGAATGGGGTACATATCTGATGATCTTAAAGAACAATGGAGAATATGACAAATTGACAATTTCTCAGTTCATTGAAAAAATTGAAGGACAAGATCTTGAACAGCAAAAGATTGCTAGAATGAACAATCCAAGTGGTCAACAAGACATCAAGATGTATTACAAAGGGAGTGTTCAGGATGTTGAAGCAAGTCCAAAGGTCCAAACCGCGTTTAGTGTAGAAAACTCATCCGGATCAGTTAATCAAAGCTCAAACAGCAACAGTGGTTTTTCTTCATACTCGAGTGTTAGTCCGAATGTTTCAACCTCAAGTCATCAGTTTCAAAGCTCAAACAGTAGTAATGGTCATGTGTTACATTGCAACATCGCTTTGCATCTTCAGAATGGTCAAAATTTCTCTGAAGAAGTCGCTAAAGGTCATATGGAATTACTAGCTACAGTGTTAGAATCATATGAGGGTTTGGTTGCTGGAAGGATCGGAAATCCTATGCTGACAAAAGAGGATTACGATCAGATCGATGCTGAAGAAATGGAGCTTATGGATATTAAGTGGTGTTTAGCGAGTGTTTTGAGGAGAGCTGAGAAGTTTAAGATGATTACAGGAAGAGATGATTTCAGGGATGCTAATGTTTCTACTTTGGGTTTTGATAAATCTAAAGTTACTTGTTTTCGATGCAGGGAAAAAGGGCATTTCAAGAGGGAATGTACCAATCGTGAAGCAGGAGGAGCTCAGAATCCGTTCGGGAATAATGATTATTATCGAAAAGCTATATATCAACAAGTTGCTCAACAATCATATCAACAGCAAGAACCACAAACTGCACATGCTAAGAAGGCGATCAAAGAATCAACAAAGAGAGCTTATTATGGTATAATAGATCAAGATGATGAAAAAGTGGCAGAAGGTTTAAGTTGGGACAAATACATTCCACCTGATTCAAAGTTAAAAGCATTCATTGCATAAATAGTTCAAGAGCCAGATTTGATGAAGGAATGGATGAAAGTGTTTGCTGATGATGAGAAGAATCAAGATGGAGAGTTTGTGTCTTCAGACGATAGTTCAGAAAAGATCCAAGTGTTCGATCAATCGTCATCTGATACCAGTGATGATGAAGAAGAAACACAAATAAACACTGGAGAAAATCTATTATCTCCTGAAAGTTTTAAATTTTATTTTGCAGATAGAGTGGAGAAACTAAAGGAGAAAAGAGCAGCAAAAGAACAGAAAAAGAAAAAATGCGAGAATGTTGCTCAGGAAGAGAAGTCTGAACAAAGTGAAGAAGTTAAAGTTGTTGAGAAGATGATTGAAGCTGAGAAGATGGTTGAAGTTGAGAAGATAGTCGAAGTTGAAAAGATTATCGAAGTTGAAAAGATTGTTGAAGTCACAAAACCTTGTCTAAAATGTCTGGAACATTGCAAACATTGTGAAGAACAAGACGAGAAGTATAGTGAGCTTGACAAGATGAAAGAAAAATTACTATTCGATGTCAATTTTGTGAAAGAGTCGTATGATGTGTTGAATAGAACGGTGAATAGTCTGCAAAAGACAAATTCAGAAAGAGAAGATGCCTTAATGATGATGAATGCAGTGATGATGTCAAAGCAGAAGGCTATCAATCACTATATTGAAGAATGTGCAAAGTTGAAGCAAGAGTTGGAGACTGAAAAGATAGAGAATGAAAGAATCAGACGATTACTGCAAAGTTATTCAAGTTCTGATTATTTGATTGATAGAATTTATCCAACTGTTGCAGGTTTTGAAGCCTTTCAAGACAAAAAGTCGAAAGAGAAGGATACTGGTAAGAAACAATGTGCAAATTATAACAAGTGTGTGCCTCCGATCTGGGAAGGTTATTCTCCCATAAAACCAAATGAGGAGCAAGTCAAAAAGGCTGTCAATATAAAGTTAAAATCCGAAACAACTGATGATTTACCAGACAACATTGACGTCACGTTCACATCGTCTGATACTGATCATGAGTCTGAGTTAATAAAGAAAGTGGTCGATCAGGTGTTGGATAAAGATGAGGAGTCAGAGTCAAAGTCCACATCCGAGATTTCGAGTTCATCATTTGACAGTCCAAAGTCGTCGGTCAAAAGGGTTTATAATAAAGAATTTCTGTTATCAAAAAATAATTTGAATGATGAACCAATCAAAGTGGCATATACTTTGAATGATTCAGACAAATTATATTCTGATGAGGAATTTCCAATAAGAAGTATTCAAATTGAAAAGATCAAAAAGGTTTTCAAATTAACAGAAATTGATATTTCTGAAATAAAATATGTAAATCTTAATGAAAAACCTAAAAAGTACACTTCAAGAGTTCAACAAAGATTGAACAAGAAAAAAGGTTACAGTTCTGGTTCTGGTTTTCAAAAGAAACCAAACCATAATAGTAATTTCAAAAGGAAAGGTTTAGGTTTTATTCCACCTAAAAATCATAAAAATGAGAAAATTTCTAAAACAAAAACAGTATTTGTTTCAGGGACAAATGCTGAAGAAGAAGAAAAGAGCTCATTCTGGAAGCAATCAAACAAAGAATTCCTTACAGAAAAGCAAAAGTTTGAAAAGAATGGAGCTAATCAGAGAAGGGAGACAAGAACTTGTTATAGATGTCAAGAAGTTGGTCATATCGCCTGGAACTGCCCAAAGGCAACCAACACAAAACAGGGAGTTTCTAAAAAAATGAAAGAAAAAGTTGTTGACAGAACTGAACCACCAATTGAAAATTTTAAAGTTTTCAAAAATTCAAAATATGAAGTTGGTGAATGTTCTAAAAAATTTTACAAGAGAAGGGTAAATCTTGACAACCAAATGTGGGTTGTTAAGAAATCTGATGTGAAATTTGGCGATGAATCTGATTCCACAAAGTCAGAGGAGCCACAAGTTGTTAAAAAAGAAGATAATGCAGTTCCTCCAATGGATGATGTCAATTTTCCACCATTGCGAACTGAAAATTTTAAACAAAAAGTTGGGAAAGTGGAGATCTCGAATCAATTCTATTCTGAGAAGAAAGAATTTGATGTCGAAAAGACGTTTAATAGCAAAGTGAAAAATATTTTTGGTAAAATGGTTGATGGGAAGGTTAAAGGGGTTAAAGATTTTTATGAATCAAAGAAGGCAACTTATACCCCGAGTGAAGATGAGAAGGTCACACCCAAAGCAGGTCAGGCTTGGGTGTCTGTATTCTTTACTTAAAAAACCTGACTTGCCGGAGCTCCCAAGTTGGTAATTGTGGAGCAGGAATCGGCATCTTTCTTGAGAAATTCACAATGGTGATATTTCGATTTACAAAGTGGTATTCTTATTCTTGAAAATTGTTATATTTTCATAAGTGGTATGGTTGATGAGAACCTTCAAGTGGTTTATCGAGGTCATTAAGTTGAACTTGATTAAACCTGATCATACAAGTGGTAAAATGGATAACAATATGATGAATCTCCATTTCTACAAGTGGTGGAATCAACAAAACTAATTTTCCAGAAAAACCATTTGATTAAAACAAACTTAAGTGTTTTGAAATTATAATGGGAAAATAGTTTGTTGTCAGGGGGAGTTCTGATTGTTTACGCCAAGTGGATGGCGAATTGAAGCAATTCACATCGGTTTGTCAAATTTTCATTAAATGATTTTGAATTTTAGGAGGAGTAAGAAATTTCTGAAAATCCAAAAACATTAGAAAATTTGAAAATGTCAAAAAACATGATAAAATCAAATGTGAGTTTTGTTGTGAAAAAGAGGAAATGCTAGTACATCAGTAGACCGTTACGGTATGCTAAAGAAATGTAATGATTAAATAGCATTAAACGGTCTCACTGATGATATGCCGATAGGTTTTTGCAAATTTAGTAGACTTTTTCGGGATATAAACATAAAAATCATAACTTACTTGATTCGTGGGGAACACTACTAGGATATATAGGTAACCCCTGAAATCTTGTTTGAAAGATCCCTCTTTCTGAGATACTAGGTCTTTATACTCAGTGATATCTGGGGTATTTTCCCGGGACTTCTGATTTTGCGGGAGCAATAGCCTAGTCCCCGTATAATACTTTTCGCTTGCTTGAAATAAAAGCATACCCTCAGCATAAGAAATGATAAAAAATCAAAAAGATTAAATCATGTGCTGTTGTAAAGAAGATCCCCAAGGGGGACACACCAAAAGTCGAGCCTTCATCTCTGCAAAGAAAAAAATGAGCTCTCAAGGTTTCGCAATTCACCCCTTACAGATATCATCTAGGTATACTCACCTGTAAGACTGAATATTGGGATCTGGATACGGGAGTATATTCAAGAGGTGGGACACATGAATAAGTTTAAGTTCTTAAAATACCTAATTCGTATCCTGAATCAGTTGAAATTTGTGTGAGAATTTAAGTGGATCAGTATATCGACAATCTAAGTGAACTGTTTAATTCTTAGTGTGTAACTAAGCTCAACGGTACTTGTGACTTGTCATAATCTGATATGATCCTCTTACACAAACTCACAAAAATATTGTCTGTAAATATGTTTGTAAATATTTCTTTACTGTTTTTCATTAAAAAAAAATCCAAAATGATTGTGTTTTAGCATAAATTTTGAAATTTCCAAAAGATTTTATTTCATCTTATTTTCGAAAACTGATGTTGAAAAGCTGATTTTCAAAATTCCGAGTGCTGAACATGATGAACAACAGGGTTTGGAGAGTGTGTTTGAAATGAAAATAAATTTTGAAATGTTTAAATGAAACCAAATCTGAATGTTCCAATTACAAGTGGTAAGCCAAAATTAAAATTGTCATAATATGAAATTTATGTTTTGGGTAGAGTTTGTGCAGATAGTGAATTCCAGACTGCGATCCCAGCTTATCGAAAGGGGGAGTCTGAGGACGTAAGAGCCAGATTCAGATCTTGGAACTAAGCTCGAGATAGAAGCTGCTGATACTAAAGAATTTATGGAATCAACATCCAAGGGGGAATATAGCTGTTGATGCTGATAAGAGAAGAGAGAAGATTGAGGATGCTTACAATGTCAGACACTTTGGAAAGAGCATGAAGACTGATCAAGACTAAAGACTTGTCAAACTGTAGACTCGACACCGAAGACTTCGTCAACATCCAAGGGGGAGTCTGTTGGTGCATATGTCTGTCGACTTCGTCTTGTATCGAGTCTTGTATCTAGATAGGATAAACCAGAGCTTGATAGTCAAAGAAATAGGGTTTTTGTGCTGATTGGCCAGTTTATGCGAAATGGCCATTTCACACGAAATGGCAGTTTCACACGAAATGGCATTTCGTGTGAAATGAAAAGTCCATTTCGTGCGAAATGAAAAGTCCATTTCGTGCGAAATGAAAAATCCTATAAATAGGTGGCTTGAGATTTCATTTGTAACTTTGGATTCCGGTAGCGAAGCTCTGCCGAAGCGTCTCCAGGTCGTGTAAAGCTTTCATATCAATACAAGAGACAGTTTAAGTGATTCTAAGTGCATTACAAGCTGATTCAACATCAAAAGGTCTGTTTCCGCCTCTCGTTTTAATCAAAAACTCTTCTGAACGACTCGTTAAGGTCGCACAACGATCCTATAAGTGGGACACCCAAACCGACGAATACGACAAAACATATCAGGAAGGAGATAACACAAGCGTGTTCAGTCGGCTGCTGCGGAACCATACAAATTATAAACCCCGCGCGGTTTATAACCCGGATGCAGAGCATGATTACAACCTAATCTACCGCCCAGCAGAAGCAGTTGAGAACTCGAAATTTGTCAGTGAAATCGCTTTAGCTCCCCTCGAAAGGGCAAAGCTACCATCAAACGTCGGAAAATTCAATGGGATGTCAGATCTAGACGACCATCTCCGTGTGTTTACCAGCGTAGGCCTGGTAGGGGGTTGGACATTGCCTACGTGGTGCCACTTGTTCGTCCAAACATTGACAGGCGCAGAACGGTTATGGTTCGACAACTTACTGGTAGGGAAGTTAACGTCATGGGTGGATTTAAAAGAGAAGTTCCTAGTCCATTTTAGCCAGCAACGCAGGTACGTCAGAGACACCGCCGATGTAATGAACATCTGGAGGCGGGATGATGAAAGTCTGGAGGACTTCATAACGAGATACAACAAGGAGGTGTTAGAAATTGGTGACGTACATGAACATCTGATACGAGCACAATTTAAGTACGTCGTGCGTTGTGACGACATGATTAAAGTTCTATCAGGAACAGAGGGTTTACCCAAAAGTTGGGAAAAACTAATGGCCGCTGCCAAGGTTTACGCTCAAACAGAACGTAACCTGAGCTCCAACAGACCGCCACCACCACACAACCGTCCGTAGGATATGAGTGGGAACAGCGGGAAGAAGTTTAAGAAATACTAGAGGGACACCGCCTTAGGAGCGTACTCATCCGACGATGCTCGCTCGGCGATCAACAAACTGACAGTGCAGAAAGAGGCTAAACAGGAAAATCGTGAACGACAATGGACTCCTCTAATAAAAACACCGGCAGAGGTACTTAGTACCGAAGACTATCAATTTAAAACGCCTCCGCTGATGAAGAACAAGCGAGGACAAGACCCGAACCTTTACTGCGAATACCATAAAGACAACGGTCACACCACAAATAATTGTATAAGCCTTCGCACAGAAATCGAGAAGGCACTAAAAAGTGGAGAACACACCCACTTACTTCAAAATGTGCGGAAGGATATCAAACATATTACTCGCGGGGAGGAGGGGCCGAGCAAAAAAGCTAAAACTTAAGCCGCGCCAGAGCGACAAGCATGCAATAGCTTTCCTTCATATTGGTTAAGTTCTTCAACTTACTAATCTATGACACAGGACTATTCGTATGCAAAAGTAAATTAAGTCTCAATTAATTATCCTAAGAAACAACTTTGTAACTATGGCCTCAGAGCCCTATCCAAAATCAATGCAAAGTTTGTTATATTATTTTTGCGTTTATTACAAAGTGCATGACATTCCTTTTGGTAAGCACAAAAACACTATGGTAACCTGGACACAAGTCTCATGAACGGTCAGCGATCACACGTGTCGCGCAAGGCCCAGCCTTACGTTCACACATGAGCCTTATACCACCTTTATTCGCCTTACCTAATCCAAGAAATTGTACTCATGCAAGATATTGTAATCCAAACATATATCATAACAGTTACTGGCACACCACACGCCTTAACAAAAAACTATTTACATGCACGGCAGTGCATCAACAAAGTTACTTGCGCCATAGCGCATTAACAAACGGGGATCCACATCCCAAACCTATTTCAAACTACCAATTGTTCATACAACCAATACAAAGAAAACCTAATCTAGGTCTTCATCATCTTCATCCTCTCCATCCGGGAAAACTTCTCTGAGTTGCACCAAGAAATCTTCAGACTGCAGCGCAGCAGTAATAAGGTCCATCATGGGAAGCTGCAAAGTATTGTATCGAGACTTCGCAGCAACAAGAGCAGCTTCAGTATCCACACCATGCATAGCAGATTTACTGGTATCCCAATCAACCTTCAAGGCGTTAACATGATGAGTACATTCCGTGTACCCTTGGGCATACCTGTCATTCCGCGCAGCAGTCAATAAGTGCGCAACCGTTTTATCTAACTCATCAGAGTTCAAGACAGAATTAGCAACCTGCGCAGCACAACAACTAAGAATACAAGCAAATACAACAAAATATTGCATAAAACCAACAGACTTACACTTATGATCCCGCATAGTTTCAACCAAAACATGTCATTCTTCAACGGATCAACTTGACTCTCCGTCGTCGCCTGTGCAGTCTCAGAGCATTCCAACTTTTCTTCAGTTTCATTAAGACGGCGGGAGACCTCAATTTTTTCAGACCGCTCAAGCTCCAAATCTTTGTTAGCAGATTCAACCTCCGCCTTAAGTTGTTCCTGATTAGATAATAAAGAGGTAAGTTCATCTATCTCCTTTTCCTTAAGAGCAAAAGTGGCACAAGTTCGTACCTCTCTCTGTTCACTTCTCTCCCGATGAGAGCGCGCTTCATCACGCGCCACTTCAGCATCAGCTTTTTCTTGCTTCAGCTTCTCAATATTCGCATCTTGTTTCTTCAGTCTCTCAACTTCAGCCTTGAGATTATTGATGATATTGCGGAGACCCATTTTTCATTATTATCCTTCTCACAGACCTCCCTCTAATGTTTGCGCTCCTTAGAAAGGAGAGCAGCTTCAGCCTCTGCTTTTCTTTTCCAACCAGCAACAGACCATTCTTCAGTTTTTTGGTCATTCTCAAACTTGGCCCGATCAGCTTCCAATTTAGCCCTCAACAGGGCAGCTCGGGCCTCATCTTCAGCAGCTTTCTTCTTGGATGCCTCAAAAGCAGCCCATTCCTTGTGCATACTAAGCCACTCACGCACTATACGATGCGTAGTGGATGCGTAAGTAGCAACTTCTTCAAGATAAGCATGATAAGTCTGCTTGTGAGGACGTTCCTCTTGAAACTTGATCACCCCCAGGATGAAAGGCTCCTTGCAACCAGTCACGACACACACGCCAGTCGGAAAAAGTATCACCTTTTTTCAACTTCCACACCGACGCATGAATCTCATCCTCCCTTTTCTCCGAGTAACATCTGTAATAATAATCCCCCGGAGTTTCATCCGGGCGGATATGAGAATTTTCATCAACTTGAGCAAACAAGCCTTGGTCACCAACTGGGTTTCTTTCAGCATTTACCGGCGCCGAAGTTGCGGAAGAGACAGGAATAGTTATCACCGGGTCTTCAGGAACCGACTTCCCTTTCTCTGGATCACGCGCCACGACTTCAGGAGAATTAGGATGAGTAGCATCAACATCCGCAGTCTTCGGTTCCACAACCTTCTCTGATTCAACATCAGCAGACTTTTCTACTTCAGGATTACCCGCCTCAGCAATCTTCTCTGCCTCATCTCTAACGGCTTTAGAACCTCCTAGCCGTTCACTGATCGGCACACGAAGGGGTGAAGGTGGGAAGCCCTCGTTAACAACAGACGATGGCTTCGCGCGAACAGCTGGAGCTGACTTTTCTGCGAAAGAAAAATACATATTAACATTTATCACACAGAAAAAACAAAGCGAAGAAGACACTCACTTGGAGGAGGTTTTGCAATAAAAGCATCCAAGTTGCCTCGCTTGCTAATTTTTCTCCTTGGTATCTTCATAGCAGGCTGTGCCTTAGCCTCAATTTCAACATGCTTCCTCTTCCCTGTCTTCGTCTTCACCAAGGGTTCAGGACTTGACTCTAAGTCAATTGGATCTTCAGGATTCGAGGCAGGGATATCAGCAGTATTCCAAGGCTCCGCTTTCGGTTTCCTCACAAGTACAGGCGCAAGACCCTCCAACGAATCAGACACCACTATATAGTCACACCAGGAGTCAGAGGAACGGTGCGTACCTTTCTTCTCTCCTTTGCCATTTTTTACTTGACGATTGAGCCCTCGACGTATTAGTCTTCTTCGGCGCAACATTATCAGCCGGAGCACGTTTCTTTTTCTCAGGGCCTATGCCCAGGTTAGTCAATTCACCTACTTAAAGGAAAAGTATTGCAATATTACCCTACGCATAAAGAACAGCAAAGAGTAATATTGCAATACCCTAAAAAATAAACTCACAGCACCAGTTGGGGGTTCCAAGGTCAGATCCTCATCCCGCAGAAGGGAAAAATTCTTGACTATCTGCAAGTACCAAATCTCCTCATCAGCCCTTTTTGGAATGGTAGCCATCTTTCTGTTTTCTCTCTTATACGCAACAACATACAAAGAGACAACTACAAAAGGAAAGACAGGATCAAATCCAAACTCTCAAAAAAAAAAGAGAGCGAGAGAGAGAAAAAGAGTAAAGTAAGAAAATCCCAAATCTTACTTTTACCATCTTCCATATACACCGGCTTATCTTCCCGCTCCATTCACCAGTAAAGACTCATACCAGCAGCAACTAGGGCCCTCTCCGGAAGCTCAATCGAAGGAACGTCCTTCAAATCCAGGTACCAAGTCTCCGAGAGAGGAGTCTGTATGGTCTCCTGCACAGTATCTTCTTTGCCCATAAAAGTCATCTTCATTGGAATCACTCCGGCTGTAATGAAGAAAAATTTGGGTTTCCAATCATGAAAGGTCTTTGGGGGGTTCAACAAAATCTTCTTTGCCGAAGCACGTTGAGCAAAGGAATAAAACCCTTGAGAACAATGCATTTGATACAGTACTTGGAAACGATTAACCGTCGGTTCAATATACATCGACCGACAAAGGAATTCAAAATGGCGAATACGAACCATTCCGATGGGATGCATTTGAGAAGTATGGAACTTATAGAATGAAAGGATTTCAAGAAGAAACTTCGTCACCGACAATCGGAAATTACCTTTAGCAAAATAATCCCTGAACAAGGTAATGTACCCGGCCGGAGCATCTGCCGCCGTCTGACCCTCATCGGGGTATCGAGCACCCGAACTATCAGGGAATCTAAAATTTCGAACCATACTATCAAACGTTTCTCGGGACCACTTCAATGGTGGAAGACCGGTAGACATCTCTTCAGAGGAATCTTCGTGACGTTCTCCGGTAGACACACAGGAGAAGTTTGGAGTTTTCTTCAGAAGAATATTAAGGAAGACAAAGGAAAATCAAGAGCAAAAAATAGAAAACAGGGCAACAAAAGAGATTTATATACTCACCGCCATAAATGCCCTAGAAAACCGTGTTAGCCCCCTTTTTCGGAAAAACACGGTTATCGAAGCATTTGGGGCAAGTGGGAGGCAACAAGCACCCTCACGCGCGCGTGTAGGCCACGGTTGACGACGCATATCTGACAAGTGACAGCCTGTCATCAAAACGTCACACGTCAACAGTCAATATAGTACTTTTCATCTGCCAAAGGGTCACATTTTTCAAAATTTGAAATCATGATCAATTCAACTTAAAAGAGTATCTTCTCCAAGAAAATTCTCCACATTTCGCGCCAAAACCTCACAGAGCAAAAATCACACCTATCATTAGTCCAGTACTCCACTTACTTGCATAAGAGCAACACTGGACTGGGGGGACTTGAAGGGGTATGGTCCCAAAAACCTTGCGCAGGCACATTGGACTATAACAGAACTTCATCACAATAAACTTTCTTTAAGAGAACCCTGCGCGGCTGCGCATCGGTTCTAAAGAAGAAAATCTAGAAGAAAGCAGTATTTAACATCCGCGCGCCGAGACAGAACTGATAGCACATCCTTGCGCGGGCTCGTGCAAGCAGAATAGCTAAGTTGGGAGCAAAACCCCAAAACATCTCTGCGCAATTACAACCAAGACTTAAACAGAAAGTGACCTTTCTGTTACAACAGAATTAACATAAGGCCGAGGCATAGAGGATTACAGCTGTAAACCTTCTAGAAGCCTCCATCGTGAACAACCATTCGGTTATAACTGAATGGTGACGTGGCATCATCCTAAATGCTCATCAAAGTCATGATGATGGCACTAATTTAGAGAAGGATCCACACATACCCACTTTCCACGTGGCATCTCGCCAGCCGCTGATCATGCTCACGATCCGTGTGTATAAACATCACGTTAGTGATTAACGGCATAGGAGGTAATCGCTTACGGAAGATGCTTTCCATTATCTCCTCCGTCAACAAACTTTCCCGCCCAAATCCGGTTATAAATAAGACAATTCAGGTATAATCTCTCAAGTTACATTCACTTCACTTTCACTACTTCTTCTTCTTCTTCTTCTTCTTCGAAACCTGTACTTATTCTCACGCCGGAGGGTGGTCACGGAGAGAACCCCCATTCTCCCCATGGCGAGTCTAACGGCTGTTTGTTTTGAAGTTATCGTCCGAAGAAGGAGCTTAGCTAAACCCTGAATGAAACGAGAGGACTCACCCCTTTTATGCAGAACTAAACCCCTGGTTCGATCGATTCCGGTCATTCGATCCACTGTTTCTTCACTAGGGTTTAAGCCGGCTGAAAAAGAAAGAAGCTGACTTCCACCTGTTAAACTAAACATAAACATAAACATAACCCCTAGAGAGAGAAGCCGACTTCCACCTCTACGTCCACACCTTATGGATGACACATTCCATTTCCAACTCCATCGGAGCTCCGATTACATGACCCCATTTTTACCAGTCGCATGCTACTGCTGCTACCACTTCCAAATGGTTTTCTTCTTAGGTACCCTAACGTTATCTCTTTGATTTTATAATAATAAAATTGATGGTGAAGAGATCAATCTTTGATAACAAAATCAAGATTATGCTAGCTTTAATTTTCAGTATGTGATCAAATAATGGTTTATATAGTAAAATGTGGGTATCAAATGATTGCTTTTTTGGTTATTTTAGGGTGAAAGTAGCTGCTTTTGATAAGGAATTTGAGTTTCTGATACTGCTTTATTTAATTAATGGGGGTTTTTGGGGATGATCCTCTATCACTATATCAAAAACAACTACTTTCACCTTAATGGTCTCTGAACCTCTATTTGTGAGGATTGATGTGGACGGTTGAAGCGGCCATTAGTGGTTGGAGTTACAGGGGGCTTAAACCCTAGAAATTTGGGGAAGATGATGAAGTGAGTGTTTAGTTTGAAAGGGTTGAGAGGGAAATTACCATTTTGCCCTCATGTGCATTGCACATGACAGTTTTAACTAAGATTTCTAACCAGGTTTGGCCTAAAGGACAAAACGTGCAAGATTTTGAAAGGTTAAGGACACCGCCTATAAACTTTTGGACAAAAGGACAGCGCCTGCAATTTGATATAAACATAAAGGACAAAACTTGTAATTTACTCTTAAATAAATTAGAGAATAAATGAAAAAATAAATGGAAAATTAATAATTAATTAATGATGGGTATGAGGCTTTTTGACTACACCGTCTTGTGATATAACCCCTATAAACCCCCTCATGCATTTTTTCGCCACATGTCGCATAACCCCCCACCAAGGGGCTTTATGACTACACATGACCTTAGAGTTAAACGCCTGGTTGGTCCCTATAATTTTCAAAAATTGCAGACATTGTCTCAAGGGTTCACTAATTACACAATTGGTCTCAGTGGTTGTAATTTTTAAACTCGAATGGTCCTTAACACTAACCTTTGTTGAATTTTCTAATTAAGTATTTGTGAAATGACTAAATTGTCCCTAAACAATTAATAAAATAAAAAAAAACAAAACAAAAATAGATGGGCCCACCCCTCATCTTCTTCTCCCCCATCTTTCTCTCTTTACAACCGACCACCACCACCACCTCCACCTTCAACCCACCATCACTACCACCTCCACCTCCACCTTCAACCCACCACCACCACCACCTCCGCCACCACCACCACCGTCAACCGACCACCACCACCTCCACCCAACCACCACAACACCACCCATCTACCACCACCAACATCAGCTCTACTGTCATCACTCAACAACTGCCGTCCTTTCCAACCCCAGCTTCAACAACCACCACCCTTTCCGACCAGACGCCGCCCTCTCTAACCTTAGCTTCAACAACCACCATTGTCTTTCCACTGTGTGTCTCCGACCACCAAAACTTTCGTTGGTTGACTCGTCCCCTTTTGTTGGATCCGGCAGGTTTGTTTTTCCGGTGGGAGGGTGATGCTTTTGGTGTTGTGGCGGGTGGAGGGCAGTGGTTGTGGCGCGGTATGCGGTGGCATCTTCGAAGCAACAGGGTTACAGAGGGTAGTGGTTGTGGCTGGTGTGGTGGTTATCGGCGGGTGAAATAACAGGGGCGGCGGTGGTGTTAGTAGTAGGTGTGGTGGTAGGGTTTCTGTGAGGGTGGGAGAAAGGGAAGGAAGAATAGAGTTTTATTTATTTTAATATCTCAGAGGTAATCTAGTCATTTCACATACCTTTAACCAAGAAAACTAACATAGGTTAGTGATAAGGATCATCCGAGTGCAAAAATTACAATCACTGAAACCAAGTGTGTAATTAATAAACCCTTGGGAGCAAGTTCGTAATTTTCGCAAACCAAAGGGACCAACAATGCATTTTACTCCTTTTATTAGTTTGAAAATAGTAAATAAAAATTGGGCTACATGACTAAAATAGTAGATATCGACTAGGATTCACGTACCATGATCCATTAGGCTATGCGGTATGGTGCTGGCCTATCCTTGGAGGATGATCCGTCACGTAAGCACCACGTAAATCGGGTGTGAGGATGAGGCAAAGAGGATGGAGGTAAGAAAATGGGGGATGGGCCTAAAATATATATACGTATATGTATATGTTGTATGTATATATATGTGTGTGAGGGGGTTTTGTCTTCTAGTGGGGCGTCTCAATCGTCGGCATGGAGACGGGCAGGACGACGCCGGTGGGTGGGAAATGGGGGCTGGTGCGGCATCGGAGGGGAGACGGGCTGGGGACGACCCCCACAGCCTCCAGCCTTGGTATGTATGAAAAGATATTTTTAGGATCCGCATGTATGCTTTAGTTAGGAGTGTTTAAGGGATTGGTTAAAGGTTAATTTGTTTTTTTTCCCGATCATAAGGCTAGGGGGTATGGGGTTCGTCCCCACCCCGTCGAGGAACGGCGACGGCCGTCAAACCGTGCCCCCCCCCCCCCCCACGTCCCGTCCTCAACGTCGAGATCTTGCCGTTTGCGACGAACCAATTATGGTGGGACCCCAGTCAAATGTAGCCGTTTATAAAAAAATAAATAAATAAACAAAAACCCACCACCGCCGGGAACTACAACCACCACCACCACCACAAATTCTCCGCCACCACTCAATCAATCAACTTCCAATCTTGCAGATCTGGTGAACGAGAGAGAAGCTAGAGAAATGGAGAAAAAAATGCTGGAAACCTGGTGAACGACTGTGGTGGTTGTTGCGACGGTGGTGTGGTGGCGGTGGTGGTTTTTTTTCTTCTGAATATTATGTTTTGCAGGGAAGGTAGAGATGGGGGTCTGGAATAGGGCTGTCCAAAAAACTCGCGGCTCGGAGCTCGCTCGAAGCTCGCTCAGATTTATCTCGGAAAAAACTCGCTCGATATGGCTCGGTTTGAAAGTGAGCCTAGCTCGGCTCGGCTCGTGACGAGCCAAATTGGCTCGGTTTGGCTCGCATGGTAGCTCGGCTCGGCTTAGCGCGAATTATTTTACTTATAATATGTTTTATTTTTATATACATATAATATATTACAAAAAATGATTATTATTTACATGTATTTAGGCTTCTAGTTTGATATCTATGACATATTTAAAGGTTAATTGTCGTGCTAATGAACAAATATTGTATTTACTTAAAATATAAAACTTATTTTGCGTTGTTGAACGTGATTTTGGCTTGCAATTTATTAGGTTGAACTTATTTTGAATATGTTCTTTTGAAGTATTGAATAATATTTTAGAATACTGAATTTTGAGAGCTATGTATTAACTTTTGTTTTTAAAATCGAGCCAAACCAAGCCGAGCCGAGCCGGATCGGCTTAAAACCAAGCCGAGCCCGAGCTTAGATTTTCAGCTCGGTTTCAAATCCAAGTCGAGCCGAGCCAGCTCGGTTTATAATCGAGCCGAGCCCGAGCTTGCCCTAGCTTGGCTCGACTCGGCTCATGAACAGCCCTAGTCTGGAGTTGGTGGTGGTGATGGGTGTTTAAAAGAGAAGACAACATAGTTTTAGTTTTAGGGCTTGATTGTGGAACTAAAAGTTATCTTCAAATACAATTCATAACAATTTTGGAAGTCCGAAAAAGAAATTAAAAAAAAAAAACAATTAGTTGCGTATACAACTGACAATTTGAAAAGTCTAAAGCATTTCTTCAAATATCCACGTTTAGGATTTAAAAAAAAATCAAAGTTGAATTTTGGAGTTTTGATTTAACATATAAAAATTCTATTTCTAATTTGTTATTGATATTTTTTAATATTAATGAAAATATTGTGTTAGTTTATTTGTTAAATGTTAAAAAAAAGTAGAAGATTAAAAAAAAACATAAAAGTGGTGGGGAGGACTATGACTAGGACCATCCTCCATACCCTCTAGTTTTGGGGGATGGACCATCCCTGGGAGGATTATGACGTGGCGCCTATGTGGCGGATCATCCTCCCTTGGAGGACCATCACCATACCCTCTAGCCTAACTGGAAACAGAATCCAACGAAATTGAAACATTGTCTAATTAAATAACCGAATATGATTTTGGTTTGGTTTTCGGTTAAAACCCAAACTAACCGAATTTAACAAAATTAACTGAATTCAACCAAAATTAGCTTTTTTCCTTGTTTTGGAATTTGTTTATAACTCAACACAACTACAAACACTTCTAAAACCAAGAGTTTGAAACCAATACAACACGAGCGGCTCTAGATCTTGGGTTAATAACATGGATTTAGGCAGAATCACTAAATCAACTATAGTAGTGAATTTAATAAAATTTCTATCAATAAATATATAATAGATGATGTCGATAGCATAATTTGCATATATTCCACCTCGGTCAATATCCTCCAAGAACTCATACAACCATTATATTGGCTAGATCCCTATAATCAAATTAATTTAAGCCAAAATGTTTTTACATTGATATTTTAACATATTGGATTATCAAATTAACCTAAGCCAACATGCTTTAAAGATTACATTGATGTTTTTAACCTATTGGAAGACATATAAATACATAGTTATTAAATTAACCTAAACCAACATGTTTCAAAAATTTCATTGATGTTTTAACCTATTGATTGGATGTCATATACAAGTGATGGTTTTAACCTATTGGATGTCATATACAAGAGTAGTTTCTAGAAACTCATCTATTGGGTTTTACACCACTTAACTCACTTCATTTGATCGATTTTAGAGTGAAAAATTACACAAGAATGACAGGTAAACCATCACTACTAGAAAACTAGGTTTTTCCGACCGCAATTTTGGTCGCAAAGCAGTCGCAATTGCCCTGTTGCGACCGTTTTCCGACCGGAACTACAATCGGAAAAACACCCGTCGCAATTGCTCTATTCCGACTAAGTTGCGACTGCTGCTATCTTTTGCGACCCGGGTTTTGCGACTTTAATAATGGTCACAAATATTGCGACTGTTCCTGGTTTTGTGGGACTTCGGTTGCGACGGTCTTGATGCGACCATATTCCGACCGAATGCCTTTTACAAACTGCAATCGTTTTCCGACCGCCTGTCTTTTACAAACTGCGACCGTTTTGCAACTGCTTGCCTTTTGAAAAATTGCGACCGTTTTTGCGGTCGCAATTTTTATTTATTTTTTAAAAATTATTTTTATCCATTTTCTATTTTAACCTGCATATAATGTCAATTTTAAATTTTACATATTATCAAATTTTCACAATTATATAAAACATCCCACTTGAAACATCAAATACCAAAGTTATCATAACAATAAAAAATATACTGGAAAAAACATGTTTTGAACTAAAACATTAGTGCATAGTGAAACAATACATAAGACATCAATATCAGCATACCATAAAGATACTAATTATGCTGGCACATTTAGTCAATAATGTACTCATAAACACGGCCTAAACCTCCACATATGTAGAATAAACTGCCCTTAAATCCTCTTCTCTTTCTGGTGGAAGTCCACACGGCAACAGCATTTTCTGCAAAACGAAAAAACAAAACAAAATTAAACCACCTGCAAATAATCTCAAGAAATTGAAACATATATTATTTTAAAAGTCGAACAAAATAAATACAAAAATCATATGTGTTTTTGCAGAATCAAAAGAACTGAATGATCCTGTTTTGAAAGATAATCCTACCTAGCATAACAGTAATAATGACGATAAATAATTCTGGCCAGATCAATGGCATCAGTAATCAGTAATAATGACGATAAATAAGCGCTTTACGTATACCTTTTGTTTGAGGGCAACATCAGGCAATTGAAGAGCTTGTGCAGTCCCTCAACTACACTTAAATAGCAAAACATGATTAATAGTTAGAATTATATATAAAAACAAACTAATCATTGTATATAACAAACAAATGTTTATGAAACGACATAACAGAAGTTATTCTGTTATTGCCATTAGCAACGCAAGTGAACATTAAGAGTGTCATTGGGTCATAGTTTTACTCGCAACTCTAACCTTTTTCATGTCATGATATCATGTATATATTCACATTCGAATATAGAATGAAAATATATAGGATTTAGGCGAGTAAAAGTTGATATGGCATGAAATTGTTTTGACGTGACCAAGGTTTAAAAGAACGGAAACGAGTTTCGAGGATTTTTCCCTTCATTACACACTTACATTAACGATTGGTTTTATTTATTAAGTTGTCATAAAGACTAATGTAGATGTCAAACTTTTGCAAGAAAACTGAAATACTTCTTTTTTTGAAGTTGAAAAGTAGTTCGTTTGACCTGAAAAGTCAAACTCTGCCTTTTTGTTTGGAACAAGAAGTCAATAAGGTGAAGTCAGTGTATTACCTAACATCAAGGAACATAAAATAAAGTAGAGGTTCATTAGGATGTATCAACATAATTTCTGTACCAAGCACTGAATGGAGTTCGATCTGCATTGTTATAGATTTATAAAGTTATCGGACTGGACACCAAGTATCAAGATAATGACAAGTATCAAGATCAGCACGACTAATTTACTGTTTTGTCATTGCAAAAGGATATTTAAGACATGCATTGAAACTACACCTTGGGAGACTCGTAACCGCCAATCTCCCCCCTTTCAGCCAAAATTTTGGAATTTAACTATTTGACACGTTAAAGATTAAACATAACCCAAAATTGTCTCATTGATAAATTAATGGGCCAAAATGATCTTTGCTGCTTTTAAAGACATGAAAAGTTACCTCCAAATCCCTCGTATATTTCTCGTCCATGAAAATTTCTTGGGTGCGATTGATCATTATCTGGTATTTAGACCGGGTCAAAGAAAATGTCGTTGGCTCCCAGCTGTCAGCGGAGTCCAACTGCAAAAATAACAGCCTCTAGCGTTAAAGTAAATAACACAAAGAAACTTGTTCCACAAGTAATCGGGCCACAGAATACTAAGAATAACATGTTTATTATCAATTTCATGTTATTAATTTACAGATACTGTACCATAAAAACATTAAATGATGCTTGACCCGCTGACATATAATTGTCTATCTCCTGTTGCATTTCTCCTGTTGCATTTCTTGATCTGCAGAATGTCATTTTCAAGAAACTTTGATACAAGAAAACAGAAAAAATTTTCTTTTCTACCATTTATTAACAAATTTTCAAGACCGATTAGCTCAGAGAGAAGCTGCCCTCAGTAAGTTCCGGCAAAAGAGGAAAAATAGCTCAGAAAGGGCTGCAACAAGAACTGCATTCTCCGGCAAAGCCTCACTTCGTAGCCAAATTTTTCGGCCGAGCCGGCCTTTTGTCCTTCCTCTCTGCCGTCCCAGAGTACCAAAGGCCTGGTAATAAGATTCAAATATAATTTTACGTTACTATTAAATAATAAAATTTGAATTTGTGGCGCAGCTTGTTGCCGTTCACTATTTTTTTAAAATCATTGTTTTGGCTAATAAATAAAGTACTTAGTGTTGTTTCATCTTTATTTCAATCTCTATTGCTGGAAGCCTGTGGGCAGACAGTGAATCCAGTGAACGGAGCAGTGGGACTGCTGTGGACCGGAAACTAGCACTTGTGCCAATCAGCGGTTGCGACGGTTCTCCAAGGTGGAACCATACAAGCCATGCCTGAACTCCTATCTGCTGTCCCTACAACGGACAGTGACGATGCATCTGAAGCTGTGAACTGCTGTTTTGATGACAAAGCCATACGGATTTAAGAGAGTGATCTACAACTCGGACTTACTAGATCCGGTTTGAAAGACGAGGTTAGAAGAAGCTCATGTGACGATGGAAGGTGGACAAAGAAGTTGGGAACGACGCCGTCTTTGGAAGTGTCGGAAACCACGACAATGGAAAGTGGTACCGATTCGGCTTCTAATTAAACAAAGCTTCTGCAGCTTTTTTTTGTGAAGCAGATTAGAACAGTTATATATGGCCTGTAATTTTTAGGTTTTTCATGTAGAAGAGTTTTATAACTCGATCAGTGCATCGAATAGTTGACTTATCCTACTTTCACTTTACTAATCACAATTGAATACGAACACACAAAAAGAAAAACAGAGTCAGGAGCTCTTACTTCTGTAAAACCTAAGATTAAAATTCAAGCAACGAATTAAATTTGCTTCCTTATCCTAATTCCACTTCCCTAAAAACAACTGAATACGAACATACAGAGTCAGGAGCTCTAATTTCTGTAAAACCTAAAACTAGAACTCAATCAGTTAATCAAACACAAACACAAACACAAACACAAACAAAACAAAACAAAGCAAAATCACAACCTCTAGCTTCCGTAACCCTAGCAATTCGATACAGTATCATGAATCTGAACCGTTAACAATGATATAACCTTATAGACGAAATCTAACCTTAAAGGAAATGAAGATCGGTGTCGCCAGAATTAGATCAGTGAAAGGATTTCTTCGAGCAGCAGATCTCCTCAAAATCAGATTGTTGAGAGGATTTCTTCAATCACATATTCGGAATCAGTCGTCGGATCTAACACATGATTTCAAACTGGAATCAGTCGTCGGATTGCTAACATTGAGTCGGATTATTAAAGGAAATGAAGAGTGACACATACCGATGTACGGTATCAGATCGATGAATGATGAGGACGATCGCCGGAGTCGCAGATGTACCGTGAGTCGCAGATGAGGATGATGAAAGATTAGCTGATCTGAAGATCTGTTTTGATTCCGTCGTTTGAGTGAAGCTTCTAAACTTATGGCTACTGTCAGTTTTAACCCAGAACTTATGACTATTTGCAGTTTTTAACCTAAACACTAATGAATAATTTTTTGTTTTTTTCTATTTTTTCTTGTATCTGCGACCGCTTTAAACGGTCGCAACTTTTGTTTTTTATATATTTCTCGTATTTGTAACCGTTTTATATGGTCGCAACTTTTGTTTTTTTTGTTTTTTTATTTGCGATTGCTTTAAACGGTCGTAACTTTTGCTATTTTTTTATTTTTTCTCGTATTTGCGACTGTTTTCCGACCACAAAAATACGGTCATAAAATCTGCGACTGTTTTGCGATCGAAGCTGGATTGGTCTTTAATTTTGCGATTGTTTTGGTTTTAGTCACAAATCGGTCGTTAATTTTGCGACCGTCTTATGTTAGTCGCAAAATTTGGTCACAATTGCCTAGTTTTCTAGTAGTGCATGGGTCAAAGAAGACGCAAGTGGTGACGGTGAGCAAAAAAACCAGTTTGGAAAACCGAACCCGGTTTTAACCCTAACCGAACCCGAAAATCAAATCACTGGAACCGACTTAACACGCCGGGTTGAGAACCCCTTTATTGAAATTGGTTTAAATCAAACCCAACCAAAAAAAATAGAACTAGTTTGGATCTAAACCTATCAGTTTTGACTTGGAAACCCTATTAGAAACACATAAGTTTTGACTTGGAACCCATCCAGGTCCACCGGAAATCGGGGTGTGACACTACTGCTGAGATTTACTTAGTATGATAATGATGATGATAGACTTCCCTTCCACATGTATCCTTTGATGGTCAATGGAAAATAAAAATAACAGTACGTGTACATTGCAAAATTGCAATCTAAGTTGAATATGTTGCAATGAAACATTAGATCATAAAAGAAGAAACATAAATACAAATCTTATTTATTACAATGCCTTCATTTTAACAAATAATAAGTAAATAATAGATAAACTAATATGATGTATTCTAAACCCATTATTCATGTTCTTCTCTATACTTAACAACCTCCTCCACCTCCACCTCCACCTCCACCTCCACCTCCCCCACACCCACCGCCTCCGCCTCCGCCACCGCCTCCTCCACAGCCACCGCCTCCTCCTCCGCCACCACCCTCACCTTTACGACGTTTCCTACCAGATGTATTATTATTAGAGTCACCACATGCAAAGATAACCATAGACAAAATAGACATAGTCACCACAATCATGCACAACATAAACACGATATGTGATCCCTCAAACTGTAGAATTCCTCCCCCTACACCACTGTCAAGACTTATCAACCGAGCCATGGTGATGATAACTCTTAATTAAATGAAAAGTTTGAGTTTATTAATTTCCATTCGTTTATTTATATATGTAAGAACTTTGACCTACTCAAGATGTCATTTAATAGGTAAACATTATTGGTTTAGACTTTGCCACTAGGAAATGACATTCAAGATGTCATTTAATTGGTGAAAATGGTCGGTTTAGACTTATATGCAACTAGGAAAAGGCATGGAAACTTAATTAACTTAGTTTGAAAGGTGTGGGATGATAGTTGTAATATGATTTGCCATGCTGTAACATGATTTGCCATAAATTATTCGAAAATTCTAAAACAACATTTCAAAATCATTTCAGTTTGATAAATTTTTTAAAAAGCCAAAAACAATAGAAAATCTTAAAATGTCAAAAACATTCAAAAATGTTAAAATGAGATTATTGTTGCGAAAAGAGGAAAATGGGTGAAAATGATCTGTTTAGACTTATATGCCACTAGGAAAAGACATGGAAACTTAATTAACCTAGTTTGAAAGGTGTGAGAATCATAGTTGTAACATGATTTGCCATGTTGTAACATGATTTGTCATAAATTATTTGAAAATTCAAAAATATCATTTCAAAATCATTTCAGTTTGATAAAATTTCTCAAAAAGCCAAAAACAATGAAAAATATTAAAATGTCAAAAACATTCAAAAATGTTAAAATGAGATTATTGTTGCGAAAAGAGGAAAATGGGTGAAAATGATCGGTTTAGACTTATATGCCACTAGGAAAAGGCATGGAAACTTAATTAACTTGGTTTGAAAGGTGTGGGGATCATAGTTATAACATGATTTGCCATGCTGTAACATGATTTGCCATAAATTATTCTAAAATTCAAAAACATCATTTCAAAATCATTTCAGTTTGATAATTTTTTTCAAAAAAACAAAAACAATAGAAAATCTTAAAATGTCAAAAACATTCAAAAATGTTAAAATGAGATTATTGTTGCGAAAAAAGGAAAATGGGTGAAAATGATCGATTTAGACTTATATGCCACTAGGAAAAGGCATGAAAACTTAATTAACTTAGTTTGAAAGGTGTGGGGATCATAGTTGTAACATGATTTGCCATGCTGTAACATGATTTGCCAAAAATTATTCAAAAATTCAAAAACATCATTTCAGTTTGATTAATTTTTTCAAAAAGCCAAAAACAATAGAAAATCTTAAAATGTCAAAAACATTCGAAAATGTTAAAATGAGACTATTTTTGCTAAAAGAGTAAATGATAATACACAAGTGGACTATCAGGGCATGCTAAATGTATTGTTTATAATGATTACACAATCTCACTAAAGATGTGTCGGTAGGCTCAGCTAGATTAGTAGTTTTGCGAAAACATTACAAACTAAATAGAAAAGCCTACTTCCAGTGGGAAAAGTAGTTGAAAACTTAGAATTTATGTTGATCAGTTCTGTTTATACATAATGGAAAACATAAATAACATACCTTTGATTGCAGACAGGTCAGTAGAGAATCCAGATGGAGATGCAGCAATAAGGTTTGATATAATTGTCAGCTTGATCTGGTTCCTCCTTAGGGTGCAATCTAATGATGGTGATGAGAGAACCGAAAAGGGTAATCGGTTATGGAGATATGGGAGATTTTATGATGATGTTATTGTGATTAGTGTCTAGCCTTTAACCCTCTAATTATCTCCTTATATATACACCCAAGAGGAAACCCTAATTAGTTAATAAGGGTAATATGGTCTATCAACAATTACCAACTAATTATTTAATAGGTTGTTATATATTTTGATCTAAAATATAATGTAAATGATTATAATTGTAACAACCCGACTTTTGAAGTCAAAGTCAAAGGAAGAAAAGATTGCTAATCAGATCTGTCATCTCTAACCTAATTATTGCTTGTACTCTCGAACCCCGATAGACACTTTAGTTTACCGCTATTATATGCTACGATTTGAGATATATGAAGTAACAATGCGATAAAGATAATTAAACGCTATTCTACCTAACCCTATCACATCGCTATCGCACCGCATCAACAACTATATTCCGAGTGCTGAACATGATGAACAACAGGGTTTGGAGAGTGTGTTTGAAATGAAAATAAATTTTGAAATGTTTAAATGAAACCAAATCTGAATGTTCCAATTACAAGTGGTAAGCCAAAATTAAAATTGTCATAATATGAAATTTATGTTTTGGGTAGAGTTTGTGCAGATAGTGAATTCCAGACTGCGATCCCAGCTTATCGAAAGGGGGAGTCTGAGGACGTAAGAGCCAGATTCAGATCTTGGAACTAAGCTCGAGATAGAAGCTGCTGATACTGAAGAATTTATGGAATCAACATCCAAGGGGGAATATAGCTGTTGATGCTGATAAGAGAAGAGAGAAGATTGAGGATGCTTACAATGTCAGACACTTTGGAAAGAGCATGAAGACTGATCAAGACTGAAGACTTGTCAAACTGTAGACTCGACACCGAAGACTTCATCAACATCCAAGGGGGAGTCTGTTGGTACATATGTCTGTCGACTTCGTCTTGTATCAAGTCTTGTATCTAGATAGGATAAACCAGAGCTTGATAGTCAAAGAAATAGGGTTTTTGTGCTGATTAGCCAGTTTATGCGAAATGGCCATTTCGTGCGAAATGAAAAGTCCATTTCGTGCGAAATGAAAAGTCCATTTCGTGCGAAATGAAAAGTCCATTTCGTGCCAAATGAAAAATCCTATAAATAGGTGGCTTGAGATTTCATTTGTAACTTTGGATTCCGGTAGCGAAGCTCTGCCGAAGTGTCTCCAGGTCGTGTAAAGCTTTCATATCAATACAAGAGACAGTTTAAGTGATTCTAAGTGCATTACAAGCTGATTCAACATCAAAACGTCTGTTTCCGCCTCTCGTTTTGATCAAAAACTCTTCTGAACGACTCGTTAAGGTCGCACAACGATCCTACAAGTGGTATCAGAGCTCAGGAGGAAGAGTTCTTACCGATTCAGCTTGATTTCATCTGAAAATCTCACTTCTACTCACTTTCTTCACATTTTTTTCAAAATTAATCGAGATTTTACGGTTAAAATGGCTTGATTTTCACATATATCGTGCGAAACACTGTTTTAACAAATCCTTGAAAGAATCAGATCTAAATTCCACCTAAAACGTGATTAATTTGACAAATATTCGGCCGATTGGGTGTCTCCAGCTCCATTTCGCACAAGATAGAATCTCATTTCGCACCAGTTCATACGAATTGACTCCATTTCGTACCAGATACTTCCATTTCGCACGTATTGGATTCCATTTCCCTCCAAAGTGATTCATTTCGTGTGAAATAAGGTTTCATTTCGCACGAATTATTTCGAAGTGACTTCATATCGCGTGAAAGTGTCATTTCATTTGAGAAGTTTGTTTCGGTTTGTACCAGATGGTTTCAGTCTTCACGTGAATTCATATATCGGCCCAATCACAAAGCTCAATTATGAATATGTTAGCCCATGTGAAGTGTCAGATTCACTAAAGTCTTTGATTCAATTCATGATTTGAAGTAATCGGCCAATCAGATTTTTAAAAGAAATATAGTTCACGTGATTTGATAAGTGGTGGATTGTTAACAGGTTCATTAGAGTATCGGCCCAATAGAAATTGAATTGAGATTTGAAGTTGTCGGCCATGCACATTTGAGATCCAATCAAATTGTGTTGAAAGTTAAAGATGTCAGCCCAGTTTTGTATAGCATTTAATGGTTTGATCAGTCCACTAACTCCATCGGTCAAATAGAATTAATATTTATTGATTGTCGGTCACTGGGCTTAAAAAAACGACATTGTGTGGTCCAATCGTCAATGGGTTTAAAATCAACATTATCGGCCACTGGGTTTAAATATCGATCCAATCAAATTGTCGTCGGTTCATATGCATAAATTGTTAAAGTCAAATTAGCGGCCCAATGAAATTGATTTGTCTATTCCTATAAATAAGTAAAACATATCACAAGCCCATGTGATAATAATGAGTGTGTCGGCCCATTTGATTGAGATAATTGTCCAAATTGGAGGTCCAATCAGAGTAAATTGTGTGTTCGACTCATTCATTCAGTGATTATACCCGGAATACATTGAACGAGTCCGAGGATCTTCAACACGTGTCCTAGATCGATTCAACTGTCACATACGTTTACATATTCAGTTCGTTTAAACTGATCATTTGTTTGTATTCTCCAGGTGTTTTACGAGGTGAACCAGTTCGTTTGAAAGCTATGTTTGTGAAAATTTTTACCGTATCATGGAAGATGAATTTTACAACGCGTTTGCTACTGCCCCAAGTACTCCCGTTGCTATTGCTCAGAGCATGAACATGGAAAATGAAACAGGAACTTTGCAAAAACCCCCGAAGCTAATGGTCATTGAAGAATACTATGGATGGAAAGACCGGTTTGAAAATTGGGTTCAAGCTAATCATTTGAGGTCTTGGGAATGTATTGAGAAGAAGTATGTTAAACCTCGTACAGATGTGGGTGTTATTAAAACTATTTCTGAGTTGTCGGACAAAGAACGAGACATGTACAAAGCAGAAAAGATGATGATTAGTCTACTTCAGCAAGCAGTGAAAGAAGACATCTTCATATTACTTCAACATGATAATACTTCACGTTCGATTTGGGAAGCACTTCGAATTAAATTTGAGGGAAGTGAGAAGATGATCAGGAGTAAGAAATCATTGTTAAAGAAAGAATTTGATTTGTTTACGAGTTTGCCGGGTGAAACTTCAAAGAAACTGATCGAAAGATATTGTCATTTAGTGAGATCAATGTCTCTTTTGGATATCAACAAAGATAGAGAAGAATGGGTTGATAAATTAGCTGATGCTTTACCTCAAAAAGAATGGGGTACATATCTGATGATCTTAAAGAACACTGGAGAATATGACAAATTGACAATTTCTCAGTTCATTGAAAAAATTGAAGGACAAGATCTTGAACAGCAAAAGATTGCTAGAATGAACAATCCAAGTGGTCAACAAGACATCAAGATGTATTACAAAGGGAGTGTTCAGGATGTTGAAGCAAGTCCAAAGGTCCAAACCGCGTTTAGTGTAGAAAACTCATCCGGATCAGTTAATCAAAGCTCAAACAGCAACAGTGGTTTTTCTTCATACTCGAGTGTTAGTCCGAATGTTTCAACCTCAAGTCATCAGTTTCAAAGCTCAAACAGTAGTAATGGTCATGTGTTACATTGCAACATCGCTTTGCATCTTCAGAATGGTCAAAATTTCTCTGAAGAAGTCGCTAAAGGTCATATGGAATTACTAGCTACAGTGTTAGAATCATATGAGGGTTTGGTTGCTGGAAGGATCGGAAATCCTATGCTGACAAAAGAGGATTACGATCAGATCGATGCTGAAGAAATGGAGCTTATGGATATTAAGTGGTGTTTAGCGAGTGTTTTGAGGAGAGCTGAGAAGGTTAAGATGATTACAGGAAGAGATGATTTCAGGGATGCTAATGTTTCTACTTTGGGTTTTGATAAATCTAAAGTTACTTGTTTTCGATGCAGGGAAAAAGGACATTTCAAGAGGGAATGTACCAATCGTGAAGCAGGAGGAGCTCAGAATCCGTTCGGGAATAATGATTATTATCGAAAAGCTATATATCAACAAGTTGCTCAACAATCATATCAACAGCAAGAACCACAAACTGCACATGCTAAGAAGGCGATCGAAGAATCAACAAAGAGAGCTTATTATGGTATAATAGATCAAGATGATGAAAAAGTGGGAGAAGGTTTTAGCTGGGACAAATACATTCCACCTGATTCAAAGTTAAAAGCATTCATTGCATAAATAGTTCAAGAGCCAGATTTGATGAAGGAATGGATGAAAGTGTTTGCTGATGATGAGAAGAATCAAGATGGAGAGTTTGTGTCTTCAGACGATAGTTCAGAAAAGATCCAAGTGTTCGATCAATCGTCATCTGATAGCAGTGATGATGAAGAAGAAACACAAATAAACATTGGAAAAAATCTATTATCTCCTGAAAGTTTTAAATTTTATTTTGCAGATAGAGTGGAGAAACTAAAGGAGAAAAGAGCAGCAAAAGATAAGAAAAAGAAAAAATGCGAGAATGTTGCTCAGGAAGAGAAGTCTGAACAAAGTGAAGAAGTTAAAGTTGTTGAGAAGATGATTGAAGCTGAGAAGATGGTTGAAGTTGAGAAGATAGTCGAAGTTGGAAAGATTATCGAAGTTGAAAAGATTGTTGAAGTCACAAAACCTTGTCTAAAATGTCTGGAACCGTGCAAACATTGTGAAGAACAAGACGAGAAGTATAGTGAGCTTGACAAGATGAAAGAAAAATTACTATTCGATGTCAATTTTGTGAAATAGTCGTATGATGTGTTGAATAGAACGGTGAATAGTCTGCAAAAGACAAATTCAGAAAGAGAAGATGCCTTAATGATGATGAATGCAGTGATGATGTCAAAGCAAAAGGCTATCAATCACTATATTGAAGAATGTGCAAAGTTGAAGCAAGAGTTGGAGACTGAAAAGATAGAGAATGAAAGAATCTGACGATTACTGCAAAGTTATTCAAGTTCTGATTATTTGATTGATAGAATTTATCCAACTGTTGCAGGTTTTGAAGCCTTTCAAGACAAAAAGTCGAAAGAGAAGGATACTGGTAAGAAACAACGTGCAAATTATAACAAGTGTGCGCCTCCGATCTGGGAAGGTTATTCTCCCATAAAACCAAATGAGGAGCAAGTCAAAAAGGCTGTCAATATAAAGTTAAAATCTGAAACAACTGATGATTTACCAGACAACATTGACGTCACGTTCACATCGTATGATACTGATCATGAGTCTGAGTTAATAAAGAAAGTGGTCGATCAGGTGTTGGATAAAGATGAGGAGTCAGAGTCAAAGTCCACATCCGAGATTTCGAGTTCATCATTTGACAGTCCAAAGTCATCGGTCAAAAGGGTTTATAATAAAGAATTTCTGTTATCAAAAAATAATTTGAATGATGAACCAATCAAAGTGGCATATACTTTGAATGATTCAGACAAATTATATTCTGATGAGGAATTTCCAATAAGAAGTATTCAAATTGAAAAGATCAAAAAGGTTTTCAAATTAACAGAAATTGATATTTCTGAAATAAAATATGTAAATCTTAATGAAAAACCTAAAAAGTACACTTCAAGAGTTCAACAAAGATTGAACAAGAAAAAAGGTTACAGTTCTGGTTCTGGTTTTCAAAAGAAACCAAACCATAATAGTAATTTCAAAAGGAAAGGTTTAGGTTTTATTCCACCTAAAAATCATAAAAATGAGAAAATTTCTAAAACAAAAACAGTATTTGTTTCAGGGACAAATGCTGAAGAAGAAGAAAAGAGCTCATTCTGGAAGCAATCAAACAAAGAATTCCTTACAGAAAAGCAAAAGTTTGAAAAGAATGGAGCTAATCAGAGAAGGGAGACAAGAACTTGTTATAGATGTCAAGAAGTTGGTCATATCGCCTGGAACTGCCCAAAGGCAACCAACACAAAACAGGGAGTTTCTAAAAAATTGAAAGAAAAAGTTGTTGACAGAACTGAACCACCAATTGAAAATTTTAAAGTTTTCAAAAATTCAAAATATGAAGTTGGTGAATGTTCTAAAAAATTTTACAAGAGAAGGGTAAATCTTGACAACCAAATGTGGGTTGTTAAGAAATCTGATGTGAAATTTGGCGATGAATCTGATTCCACAAAGTCAGAGGAGCCACAAGTTGTTAAAAAAGAAGATAATGCAGTTCCTCCAATGGATGATGTCAATTTTCCACCATTGCGAACTGAAAATTTTAAACAAAAAGTTGGGAAAGTGGAGATCTCGAATCAATTCTATTCTGAGAAGAAAGAATTTGATGTCGAAAAGGCGTCTAATAGCAAAGTGAAAAATATTTTTGGTAAAATGGTTGATGGGAAGGTTAAAGGGGTTAAAGATTTTTATGAATCAAAGAAGGCAACTTATACCCCGAGTGAAGATGAGAAGGTCACACCCAAAGCAGGTCAGGCTTGGGTGTCTGTATTCTTTACTTAAAAAACCTGACTTGCCGGAGCTCCCAAGTTGGTAATTGTGGAGCAGGAATCGGCATCTTTCTTGAGAAATTCACAATGGTGATATTTCGATTTACAAAGTGGTATTCTTATTCTTGAAAATTGTTATATTTTCATAAGTGGTATGGTTGATGAGAACCTTCAAGTGGTTTATCGAGGTCATTAAGTTGAACTTGATTAAACCTGATCATACAAGTGGTAAAATGGATAACAATATGATGAATCTCCATTTCTACAAGTGGTGGAATCAACAAAACTAATTTTCCAGAAAAACCATTTGATTAAAACAAACTTAAGTGTTTTGAAATTATAATGGGAAAATAGTTTGTTGTCAGGGGGAGTTCTGATTGTTTACACCAAGTGGATGGCGAATTGAAGCAATTCACATCGGTTTGTCAAATTTTCATTAAATGATTTTGAATTTTAGGAGGAGTAAGAAATTTCTGAAAATCCAAAAACATTAGAAAATTTGAAAATGTCAAAAAACATGATAAAATCAAATGTGAGTTTTGTTGTGAAAAAGAGGAAATGCTAGTACATCAGTAGACAGTTACGGTATGCTAAAGAAATGTAATGATTAAATAGCATTAAACGGTCTCACTGATGATATGCCGATAGGTTTTTGCAAATTTAGTAGACTTTTTCGGGATATAAACATAAAAATCATAACTTACTTGATTCGTGGGGAACACTACTAGGATATATAGGTAACCCCTGAAATCTTGTTTGAAAGATCCCTCTTTCTGAGATACTAGGTCTTTATACTCAGTGATATCTGGGGTATTATCCCGGGACTTCTGATTTTGCGGGAGCAATAGCCTAGTCCCCGTATAATACTTTTCGCTTGCTTGAAATAAAAGCATACCCTCAGCATAAGAAATGATAAAAAATCAAAACGATTAAATCATGTGCTGTTGTAAAGAAGATCCCCAAGGGGGACACACCAAAAGTCGAGCCTTCATCTCTGCAAAGAAAAAAATGAGCTCTCAAGGTTTCGCAATTCACCCCTTACAGATATCATCTAGGTATACTCACCTGTAAGACTAAATATTGGGATCTGGATACGGGAGTATATTCAAGAGGTGGGACACATGAATAAGTTTAAGTTCTTAAAATACCTAATTCGTATCCTGAATCAGTTGAAATTTGTGTGAGAATTTAAGTGGATCAGTATATCGACAATCTAAGTGAACTGTTTAATTCTTAGTGTGTAACTAAGCTCAACGGTACTTGTGACTTGTCATAATCTGATATGATCCTCTTACACAAACTCACAAAAATATTGTCTGTAAATATGTTTGTAAATATTTCTTTACTGTTTTTCATTAAAAAAAATCCAAAATGATTGTGTTTTAGCATAAATTTTGAAATTTCCAAAAGATTTTATTTCATCTTATTTTCGAAAACTGATGTTGAAAAGCTGATTTTCAAAATTCCCAGTGCTGAACATGATGAACAACAGGGTTTGGAGAGTGTGTTTGAAATGAAAATAAATTTTGAAATGTTTAAATGAAACCAAATCTGAATGTTCCAATTACAAGTGGTAAGCCAAAATTAAAATTTTCATAATATGAAATTTATGTTTTGGGAAGAGTTTGTGCAGATAGTGAATTCCAGACTGCGATCCCAGCTTATCGAAAGGGGGAGTCTGAGGACGTAAGAGCCAGATTCAGATCTTGGAACTAAGCTCGAGATAGAAGCTGCTGATACTAAAGAATTTATGGAATCAACATCCAAGGGGGAATATAGCTGTTGATGCTGATAAGAGAAGAGAGAAGATTGAGGATGCTTACAATGTCAGACACTTTGGAAAGAGCCTGAAGACTGATCAAGACTAAAGACTTGTCAAACTGTAGACTCGACACCGAAGACTTCGTCAACATCCAAGGGGGAGTCTGTTGGTGCATATGTCTGTCGACTTCGTCTTGTATCGAGTCTTGTATCTAGATAGGATAAACCAGAGCTTGATAGTCAAAGAAATAGGGTTTTTGTGCTGATTGGCCAGTTTATGCGAAATGGCCATTTCACACGAAATGGCAGTTTCACACGAAATGGCATTTCGTGTGAAATGAAAAGTCCATTTCGTGCGAAATGAAAAGTCCATTTCGTGCGAAATGAAAAATCCTATAAATAGGTGGCTTGAGATTTCATTTGTAACTTTGGATTCCGGTAGCGAAGCTCTGCCGAAGTGTCTCCAGGTCGTGTAAAGCTTTCATATCAATACAAGAGACAGTTTAAGTGATTCTAAGTGCATTACAAACTGATTCAACATCAAAAGGTCTGTTTCCGCCTCTCGTTTTGATCAAAAACTCTTCTGAACGACTCGTTAAGGTCGCACAACGATCCTATAAGTGGGACACCCAAACCGACGAATACGACAAAACATATCAGGAAGGAGATAACACAAGCGTGTTCAGTCGGCTGCTGCGGAACCATACAAATTATAAACCCCGCGCGGTTTATAACCCGGATGCAGAGCATGATTACAACCTAATCTACCGCCCAGCAGAAGCAGCTGAGAACTCGAAATTTGTCAGTGAAATCGCTTTAGCTCCCCTCGAAAGGGCAAAGCTACCATCAAACGTCGGAAAATTCAATGGGATGTCAGATCTAGACGACCATCTTCGTGTGTTTACCAGCGTAGGCCTGGTAGGGGGTTGGACATTGCCTACGTGGTGCCACTTGTTCGTCCAAACATTGACAGGCGCAGAACGGTTATGGTTCGACAACTTACTGGTAGGGAAGTTAACGTCATGGGTGGATTTAAAAGAGAAGTTCCTAGTCCATTTTAGCCAGCAACGCAGGTACGTCAGAGACACCGCCGATGTAATGAACATCTGGAGGCGGGATGATGAAAGTCTGGAAGACTTCATAACGAGATACAACAAGGAGGTGTTAGAAATTGGTGACGTACATGAACATCTGATACGAGCACAATTTAAGTACGTCGTGCGTTGTGACGACATGATTAAAGTTCTATCAGGAACAGAGGGTTTACCCAAAAGTTGGGAAAAACTAATGGCCGCTGCCAAGGTTTACGCTCAAACAGAACGTAACCTGAGCTCCAACAGACCGCCACCACCACACAACCGTCCGTAGGACATGAGTGGGAACATCGGGAAGAAGTTTAAGAAAAACTAGAGGGACACCGCCTTAGGAGCGTACTCATCCGACGATGCTCGCTCGGCGATCAACAAACTGACAGTGCAGAAAGAGGCTAAACAGGAAAATCGTGAACGACAATGGACTCCTCTAATAAAAACACCGGCAGAGGTACTTAGTACCGAAGACTATCAATTTAAAACGCCTCCGCTGATGAAGAACAAGCGAGGACAAGACCCGAACCTTTACTGCGAATACCATAAAGACAACGGTCACACCACAAATAATTGTATAAGCCTTCGCACAGAAATCGAGAAGGCACTAAAAAGTGGAGAACACACCCACTTACTTCAAAATGTGCGGAAGGATATCAAACATATTACTCGCGGGGAGGAGGGGCCGAGCAAAAAAGCTAAAACTTAAGCCGCGCCGGAGCGACAAGCATGCAATAGCTTTCCTTCATATTGGTTAAGTTCTTCAACTTACTAATCTATGACACAGGACTATTCGTATGCAAAAGTAAATTAAGTCTCAATTAATTATCCTAAGAAACAACTTTGTAACTATGGCCTCAGAGCCCTATCCAAAATCAATGCAAAGTTTGTTATATTATTTTTGCGTTTATTACAAAGTGCATGACATTCCTTTTGGTAAGCACAAAAACACTATGGTAACCTGGACACAAGTCTCATGAACGGTCAGCGATCACACGTGTCGCGCAAGGCCCAGCCTTACGTTCACACATGAGCCTTATACCACCTTTATTCGCCTTACCTAATCCAAGAAATTGTACTCATGCAAGATATTGTAATCCAAACATATATCATAACAGTTACTGGCACACCACACGCCTTAACAAAAAACTATTTACATGCACGGCAGTGCATCAACAAAGTTACTTGCGCCATAGCGCATTAACAAACGGGGATCCACATCCCAAACCTATTTCAAACTACCAATTGTTCATACAACCAATACAAAGAAAACCTAATCTAGGTCTTCATCATCTTCATCCTCTCCATCCGGGAAAACTTCTCTGAGTTGCACCAAGAAATCTTCAGACTGCAGCGCAGCAGTAATAAGGTCCATCACGGGAAGCTGCAAAGTATTGTATCGAGACTTCGCAGCAACAAGAGCAGCTTCAGTATCCACACCATGCATAGCAGATTTACTGGTATCCCAATCAACCTTCAAGGCGTTAACATGATGAGTACATTCCGTGTACCCTTGGGCATACCTGTCATTCCGCGCAGCAGTCAATAAGTGCGCAACCGTTTTATCTAACTCATCAGAGTTCAAGACAGAATTAGCAACCTGCGCAGCACAACAACTAAGAATACAAGCAAATACAACAAAATATTGCATAAAACCAACAGACTTACACTTATGATCCCGCATAGTTTCAACCAAAACATGTCATTCTTCAACGGATCAACTTGACTCTCCGTCGTCGCCTGTGCAGTCTCAGAGCATTCCAACTTTTCTTCAGTTTCATTAAGACGGCGGGAGACCTCAATTTTTTCAGACCGCTCAAGCTCCAAATCTTTGTTAGCAGATTCAACCTCCGCCTTAAGTTGTTCCTGATTAGATAATAAAGAGGTAAGTTCATCTATCTCCTTTTCCTTAAGAGCAAAAGTGGCACAAGTTCGTACCTCTCTCTGTTCACTTCTCTCCCGATGAGAGCGCGCTTCATCACGCGCCACTTCAGCATCAGCTTTTTCTTGCTTCAGCTTCTCAATATTCGCATCTTGTTTCTTCAGTCTCTCAACTTCAGCCTTGAGATTATTGATGATATTGCGGAGACCCGTTTTTCATTATTATCCTTCTCACAGACCTCCCTCTAATGTTTGCGCTCCTTAGAAAGGAGAGCAGCTTCAGCCTCTGCTTTTCTTTTCCAACCAGCAACAGACCATTCTTCAGTTTTTTGGTCATTCTCAAACTTGGCTCGATCAGCTTCCAATTTAGCCCTCAACAGGGCAGCTCGGGCCTCATCTTCAGCAGCTTTCTTCTTGGATGCCTCAAAAGCAGCCCATTCCTTGTGCATACTAAGCCACTCACGCACTATACGATGCGTAGTGGATGCGTAAGTAGCAACTTCTTCAAGATAAGCATGATAAGTCTGCTTGTGAGGACGTTCCTCTTGAAACTTGATCACCCCCAGGATGAAAGGCTCCTTGCAACCAGTCACGACACACACGCCAGTCGGAAAAAGTATCACCTTTTTTCAACTTCCACACCGACGCATGAATCTCATCCTCCCTTTTCTCCGAGTAACATCTGTAATAATAATCCCCCGGAGTTTCATCCGGGCGGATATGAGAATTTTCATCAACTTGAGCAAACAAGCCTTGGTCACCAACTGGGTTTCTTTCAGCATTTACCGGCGCCGAAGTTGCGGAAGAGACAGGAATAGTTATCACCGGGTCTTCAGGAACCGACTTCCCTTTCTCTGGATCACGCGCCACGACTTCAGGAGAATTAGGATGAGTAGCATCAACATCCGCAGTCTTCGGTTCCACAACCTTCTCTGATTCAACATCAGCAGACTTTTCTACTTCAGGATTACCCGCCTCAGCAATCTTCTCTGCCTCATCTCTAACGGCTTTAGAACCTCCTAGCCGTTCACTGATCGGCACACGAAGGGGTGAAGGTGGGAAGCCCTCGTTAACAACAGACGATGGCTTCGCGCGAACAGCTGGAGCTGACTTTTCTGCGAAAGAAAAATACATATTAACATTTATCACACAGAAAAAACAAAGCGAAGAAGACACTCACTTGGAGGAGGTTTTGCAATAAAAGCATCCAAGTTGCCTCGCTTGCTAATTTTTCTCCTTGGTATCTTCATAGCAGGCTGTGCCTTAGCCTCAATTTCAACATGCTTCCTCTTCCCTGTCTTCGTCTTCACCAAGGGTTCAGGACTTGACTCTAAGTCAATTGGATCTCCAGGATTCGAGGCAGGGATATCAGCAGTATTCCAAGGCTCCGCTTTCGGTTTCCTCACAAGTACAGGCGCAAGACCCTCCAACGAATCAGACACCACTATATAGTCACACCAGGAGTCAGAGGAACGGTGCGTACCTTTCTTCTCTCCTTTGCCATTTTTTACTTGACGATTGAGCCCTCGACGTATTAGTCTTCTTCGGCGCAACATTATCAGCCGGAGCACGTTTCTTTTTCTCAGGGCCTATGCCCAGGTTAGTCAATTCACCTACTTAAAGGAAAAGTATTGCAATATTACCCTACGCATAAAGAACAGCAAAGAGTAATATTGCAATACCCTAAAAAATAAACTCACAGCACCAGTTGGGGGTTCCAAGGTCAGATCCTCATCCCGCAGAAGGGAAAAATTCTTGACTATCTGCAAGTACCAAATCTCCTCATCAGCCCTTTTTGGAATGGTAGCCATCTTTCTGTTTTCTCTCTTATACGCAACAACATACAAAGAGACAACTACAAAAGGAAAGACAGGATCAAATTCAAACTCTCAAAAAAAAAAAGAGTGAGAGAGAGAAAAAGAGTAAAGTAAGAAAATCCCAAATCTTACTTTTACCATCTTCCATATACACCGGCTTATCTTCCCGCTCCATTCACCAGTAAAGACTCATACCAGCAGCAACTAGGGCCCTCTCCGGAAGCTCAATCGAAGGAACGTCCTTCAAATCCAGGTACCAAGTCTCCGAGAGAGGAGTCTGTATGGTCTCCTGCACAGTATCTTCTTTGCCCATAAAAGTCATCTTCATTGGAATCACTCCGGCTGTAATGAAGAAAAATTTGGGTTTCCAATCATGAAAGGTCTTTGGGGGGTTCAACAAAATCTTCTTTGCCGAAGCACGTTGAGCAAAGGAATAAAACCCTTGAGAACAATGCATTTGATACAGTACTTGGAAACGATTAACCGTCGGTTCAATATACATCGACCGACAAAGGAATTCAAAATGGCGAATACGAACCATTCCGATGGGATGCATTTGAGAAATATGGAACTTATAGAATGAAAGGATTTCAAGAAGAAACTTCGTCACCGACAATCGGAAATTACCTTCAGCAAAATAATCCCTGAACAAGGTAATGTACCCGGCCGGAGCATCTGCCGCCGTCTGACCCTCATCGGGGTATTGAGCACCCGAACTATCAGGGAATCTAAAATTTCGAACCATACTATCAAACGTTTCTCGGGACCACTTCAATGGTGGAAGACCGGTAGACATCTCTTCAGAGGAATCTTCGTGACGTTCTCCGGTAGACACACAGGAGAAGTTTGGAGTTTTCTTCAGAAGAATATTAAGGAAGACAAAGGAAAATCAAGAGCAAAAAATAGAAAACAGGGCAACAAAAGAGATTTATATACTCACCGCCATAAATGCCCTAGAAAACCGTGTTAGCCCCCTTTTTCGGAAAAACACGGTTATCGAAGCATTTGGGGCAAGTGGGAGGCAACAAGCACCCTCACGCGCGCGTGTAGGCCACGGTTGACGACGCATATCTGACAAGTGACAGCCTGTCATCAAAACGTCACACGTCAACAGTCAATATAGTACTTTTCATCTGCCAAAGGGTCACATTTTTCAAAATTTGAAATCATGATCAATTCAACTTAAAAGAGTATCTTCTCCAAGAAAATTCTCCACATTTCGCGCCAAAACCTCACAGAGCAAAAATAACACCTATCATTAGTCCAGTACTCCACTTACTTGCATAAGAGCAACACTGGACTGGGGGGACTTGAAGGGGTATGGTCCCAAAAACCTTGCGCAGGCACATTGGACTATAACAGAACTTCATCACAATAAACTTTCTTTAAGAGAACCCTGCGCGGCTGCGCATCGGTTCTAAAGAAGAAAATCTAGAAGAAAGCAGTATTTAACATCCGCGCGCCGAGACAGAACTGATAGCACATCCTTGCGCGGGCTCGTGCAAGCAGAATAGCTAAGTTGGGAGCAAAACCCCAAAACATCTCTGCGCAATTACAACCAAGACTTAAACAGAAAGTGACCTTTCTGTTACAACAGAATTAACATAAGGCCGAGGCATAGAGGATTACAGCTGTAAACCTTCTAGAAGCCTCCATCGTGAACAACCATTCGGTTATAACTGAATGGTGACGTGGCATCATCCTAAATGCTCATCAAAGTCATGATGATGGCACTAATTTAGAGAAGGATCCACACATACCCACTTTCCACGTGGCATCTCGCCAGCCGCTGATCATGCTCACGATCCGTGTGTATAAACATCACGTTAGTGATTAACGGCATAGGAGGTAATCGCTTACGGAAGATGCTTTCCATTATCTCCTCCGTCAACAAACTTTCCCGCCCAAATCCGGTTATAAATAAGACAATTCAGGTATAATCTCTCAAGTTACATTCACTTCACTTTCACTACTTCTTCTTCTTCTTCTTCTTCGAAACCTGTACTTATTCTCACGCCGGAGGGTGGTCACGGAGAGAACCCCCATTCTCCCCATGGAGAGTCTAACGGCTGTTTGTTTTGAAGTTATCGTCCGAAGAAGGAGCTTAGCTAAACCCTGAATGAAACGAGAGGACTCACCCCTTTTATGCAGAACTAAACCCCTGGTTCGATCGATTTCGGTCATTCGATCCACTGTTTCTTCACTAGGGTTTAAGCCGGCTGAAAAAGAAAGAAGCTGACTTCCACCTGTTAAACTAAACATAAACATAACCCCTAGAGAGAGAAGCCGACTTCCACCTCTACGTCCACACCTTATGGATGACACATTCCATTTCCAACTCCATCGGAGCTCCGATTACATGACCCCATTTTTACCAGTCGCATGCTACTGCTACTACCACTTCCAAATGGTTTTCTTCTTAGGTACCCTAACGTTATCTCTTTGATTTTATAATAATAAAATTGATGGTGAAGAGATCAATCTTTGATAACAAAATCAAGATTATGCTAGCTTTAATTTTCAGTATGTGATCAAATAATGGTTTATATAGTAAAATGTGGGTATCAAATGATTGCTTTTTTGGTTATTTTAGGGTGAAAGTAGCTGCTTTTGATAAGGAATTTGAGTTTCTGATACTGCTTTATTTAATTAATGGGGGGTTTTTGGGGATGATCCTCTATCACTATATCAAAAACAACTACTTTCACCTTAATGGTCTCTGAACCTCTGTTTGTGAGGATTGATGTGGACGGTTGAAGCGGCCATTAGTGGTTGAAGTTACAGGGGGCTTAAACCCTAGAAATTTGGGGAAGATGATGAAGTGAGTGTTTAGTTTGAAAGGGTTGAGAGGGAAATTACCATTTTGCCCTCATGTGCATTGCACATGACAGTTTTAACTAAGATTTCTAACCAGGTTTGGCCTAAAGGACAAAACGTGCAAGATTTTGAAAGGTTAAAGACACCGCCTATAAACTTTTGAACAAAAGGACAGCGCCTGCAATTTGATATGAACATAAAGGACAAAACTTGTAATTTACTCTTAAATAAATTAGAGAATAAATGAAAAAATAAATGGAAAATTAATAATTAATTAATGATGGGTATGAGGCTTTTTTACTACACCGTCTTGTGATATAACCCCTATAAAGCCCCCTCATGCATTTTTTCGCCACATGTCGCATAACCCCCCACCAAGGGGCTTTATGACTACACATGACCTTAGAGTTAAACGCCTGGTTGGTCCCTATAATTTGCAAAAATTGCAGACATTGTCTCAAGGGTTCACTAATTACACAATTGGTCTCAGTGGTTGTAATTTTTAAACTCGAATGGTCCTTAACACTAACCTTTGTTGAATTTTCTAATTAAGTATTTGTGAAATGACTAAATTGTCCCTAAACAATTAATAAAATAAAAAAACAAAACAAAAATAGATGGGCCCACCCCTCATCTTCTTCTCCCCCATCTTTCTCTCTTTATAACCCACCACCACCACCACCACCACCTCCACCTTCAACCCACCATCACTACCACCTCCACCTTCAACCCACCACCACCACCACCTCCGCCACCACCACCACCGTCAACCGACCACCACCACCTCCACCCAACCACCACAACACCACCCATCTACCACCACCAACATCAGCTCTACTGTCATCACTCAACAACTGCCGTCCTTTCCAACCCCAGCTTCAACAACCACCACCCTTTCCGACCAGACGCCGCCCTCTCTGACCTTAGCTTCAACAACCACCATTGTCTTTCCACTGTGTGTCTCCGACCACCAAAACTTTCGTTGGTTGACTCGTCCCCTTTTGTTGGATCCGGCAGGTTTGTTTTTCCGGTGGGAGGGTGATGCTTGTGGTGTTGTGGCGGGTGGAGGGCAGTGGTTGTGGCGCGGTATGCGGTGGCAGCTTCGAAGCAACAGGGCTACAGAGGGTAGTGGTTGTGGCTGGTGTGGTGGTTATCGGCGGGTGAAATAACAGGGGCGGCGGTGGTGTTAGTAGTAGGTGTGGTGGTAGGGTTTCTGTGAGGGTGGGAGAAAGGGAAGGAAGAATAGAGTTTTATTTATTTTAATATCTCAGGGGTAATCTAGTCATTTCACATACCTTTAACCAAGAAAACTAACATAGGTTAGTGATAAGGATCATCCGAGTGCAAAAATTACAATCACTGAAACCAAGTGTGTAATTAATAAACCCTTGGGACCAAGTTCGTAATTTTCACAAACCAAAGGGACCAACAATGCATTTTACTCCTTTTATTAGTTTGAAAATAGTAAAAAAAAATTGGGCTACATGACTAAAATAGTAGATATCGACTAGGATTCACGTACCATGATCCATTAGGCTATGCGGTATGGTGCTGGCCTATCCTTGGAGGATGATCCGTCACGTAAGCGCCACGTAAATTGGGTGTGAGGATGAGGCAAAGAGGATGGAGGTAAGAAAATGGGGGATGGGCCTAAAATATATATACGTATATGTATATGTATGTATATGTTGTATGTATATATATGTGTGTGAGGAGGTTTTGTCTTCTAGTGGGGCGTCTCAATCGTCGGCATGGAGACGGGCAGGACGACGCTGGTGGGTGGGAAATGGGGGCTGGGGGGCTGGTGCGGCATCGGAGGGGAGACGGGCTGGGGACGACCCCCACAGCCTCCAGCCTTGGTATGTATGAAAAGATATTTTTAGGATCCGCATGTATGCTTTAGTTAGGAGTGTTTAAGGGATTGGTTAAAGGTTAATTTGTTTTTTTTCCCGATCATAAGGCTAGGGGGTATGGGGTTCGTCCCCACCCCGTCGAGGAACGGCAACGGCCGTCAAACCGTGCCGCCCCCCCACGTCCCGTCCTCAACGTCGAGATCTTGCCGTTTGCGACGAACCAATTATGGTGGGACCCCAGTCAAATGTAGCCGTTTAAAAAAATAAATAAATAAACAAAAACCCACCACCGCCGGGAACTACAACCACCACCACCACCACAAATTCGCCGCCACCACTCAATCAATCAACTTCCAATCTTGCAGATCTGGTGAACGAGAGAGAAGCTAGAGAAATGGAGAAAAAAATGCTGGAAACCTGGTGAACGACTGTGGTGGTTGTTGCGACGGTGGTGGTTTTTTTTCTTCTGAATATTATGTTTTGCAGGGAAGGTAGAGATGGGGGTCTGGAATAGGGTTGTCCAAAAAACTCGCGGCTCGGAGCTCGCTCGAAGCTCGCTCAGATTTATCTCGGAAAAAACTCGCTCGATATGGCTCGGTTTGAAAGTGAGCCTAGCTCGGCTCGGCTCGTGACGAGCCAAATTGGCTCGGTTTGGCTCGCTTGGTAGCTCGGCTCGGCTTAGCTCGAATTATTTTACTTATAATATGTTTTATTTTTATATACATATAATATATTACAAAAAATGATTATTATTTACATGTATTTAGGCTTCTAGTTTGATATCTATGACATATTTAAAGGTTAATTGTCGTGCTAATGAACAAATATTGTATTTACTTAAAATATAAAACTTATTTTGCGTTGTTGAACGTGATTTTGGCTTGCAATTTATTAGGTTGAACTTATTTTGAATATGTTCTTTTGAAGTATTGAATAATATTTTAGAATACTGAATTTTGAGAGCTATGTATTAACTTTTGTTTTTAAAATCGAGCCAAACCAAGCCGAGCCGAGCCGGATCGGCTTAAAACCAAGCCGAGCCCGAGCTTAGATTTTCAGCTCGGTTTCAAATCCGAGTCGAGCCGAGCCAGCTCGGTTTATAATCGAGCCGAGCCCGAGCTTGCCCTAGCTTGGCTCGACTCGGCTCATGAACAGCCCTAGTCTGGAGTTGGTGGTGGTGATGGGTGTTTAAAAGAGAAGACAACATAGTTTTAGTTTTAGGGCTTGCTTGTGGAACTAAAAGTTATCTTCAAATACAATTCATAACAATTTTTGAAGTCCGAAAAAGAAATTAAAAAAAAAAAGAGAAAAATGCCCGGATAGTCCCTGTGGTTTCACCTTTTTTCACCTATAGTCCCTATCTTTCTAAAACTACTTGAATAGTCCCCAAGTTTTCAAGTTTTGTTCTCGGATAGTCCCTGGGTCTAACTTTAGTTTGTTTTCTCTGTTAAAATGATGTGAAATGACAAAAATACCCTTTCCTTAAAAGGCTAAACCATAGGGACTATCCGGGCATCTTCTTCATTTTTATTTATAAAACCCCACCACCACACTTCATCTTCAACCTCCACCCACCATCACTCTCCTCCACCCTCCACCATCACCGCCACAGTCACTCTGCAACTCCTTCTATCTTTATCACTCCCTTTTGTTGACTCGTGTTGACTTAACCGAATCTGAATCTGAAGTGAACTCAAAGTTGACCCGACCCAACCCGCAAACTGAATTCAATCCAAACAAAACCTGTTGACTGTTGTTTTGACTTGTTGAACCGATCTCATAACTGATCTGGACCGAGAGTGAATCGAACCTAGGTGAAACCTGAACCGACTGAACCAATCTTACCTGCACCTGTGCCGGAGCTCCGTCGAGCACCACCACGGTGTTATGTCGAGGAAATGTCGAAACGGAACGGCTCCACCGTCGTCGGAGACGGCGTCGGCTCCGCCGGTTCTCTCCTCTCTCTGGTTCCCTCTCTTTATTTCTGATTTCGTCACTGCTGAAAAGATCCCACGCCGTCGTGCACTGTAGTTCTCCGTCTCTGTTCACGTCGTCGCACTGTCGGTGCCTCACTCTTCTCTCGCTCTCTTTTTCTCCACTGTGCACCACCACTCGAGTGGTGGCCGGTCGCACAAATCGTGAAATATAGGGGTGTTGCGTGGTGGTTTAAGACGAGCAGGAGGTTGGGTCGTGGTATGTTTGACGCTGACCGGAGGGGTCGTCGGATTGCCGACCGTCGCCAGTAAGTGAGGGTGAGGGAGAGATGATGAGGGTGTTGGCTGAATTATGTCTGTACATATGAGAATTAGGGTTCTAAAAACAAAAGGGAGTGATAAAGATAGGGACTATAGGTGAAAAACAAACTGAAAGGGTATTTTTGTCATTTCACAACATTTTAACAGAGAAAACAAACTGAAGTTAGACCCAGGGACTATCCGAGAACAAAACTTGAAAACTTGGGGACTATTCAAGTAGTTTTAGAAAGATAGGGACTATAGGTGAAAAAAGGCAAAACCACAAGGACTATCCGGGCATTTTTCTCAAAAAAAAAAAAAAAAACAATTAGTTGCGTATACAACTGACAATTTGAAAAGTCTAAAGCATTTCTTCAAATATCCACGTTTAGGATTTAAAAAAAAAATCAAAGTTGAATTTTGGAGTTTTGATTTAACATATAAAAATTCTATTTCTAATTTGTTATTGATATTTTTTAATATTAATGAAAATATTGTGTTAGTTTATTTGTTAAATGTTAAAAAAAAGTAGAAGATTAAAAAAAAACATAAAAGTGGTGGGGAGGACTATGACTAGGACCATCCTCCATACCCTCTAGTTTTGGGGGATGGACCATCCCTGGGAGGACTATGACGTGGCGCCTACGTGGCGGATCATCCTCCCTTGGAGGACCATCACCATACCCTCTAGCCTAACTGGAAACAGAATCCAACGAAATTGAAACATTGTCTAATTAAATAACCGAATATGATTTTGGTTTGGTTTTCGGTTAAAACCCAAACTAACCGAATTTAACAAAATTAACTGAATTCAACCAAAATTAGCTTTTTTCCTTGTTTTGGAATTTGTTTATAACTCAACACAACTACAAACACTTCTAAAACCAAGAGTTTGAAACCAATACAACACGAGCGGCTCTAGATCTTGGGTTAATAACATGGATTTAGGCAGAATCACTAAATCAACTATAGTAGTGAATTTAATAAAATTTCTATCAATAAATATATAATAGATGATGTCGATAGCATAATTTGCATATATTCCACCTCGGTCAATATCCTCCATGAACTCATACAACCATTATATTGGCTAGATCCCTATAATCAAATTAATTTAAGCCAAAATGTTTTTACATTGATATTTTAACATATTGGATTATCAAATTAACCTAAGCCAACATGCTTTAAAGATTACATTGATGTTTTTAACCTATTGGAAGACATATAAATGCATAGTTATTAAATTAACCTAAACCAACATGTTTCAAAAATTTCATTGATGTTTTAACCATTATATGCCACTAGGAAAAGGCATGGAAACTTAATTAATTTAGTTTGAAAGGTGTGGGGATCATAGTTATAACATGATTTGTCATGCTGTAACATGATTTGCCATAAATTATTCTAAAATTCAAAAACATCATTTCAAAATCATTTCAGTTTGATAATTTTTTTCAAAAAGCCAAAAACAATAGAAATCTTAAAAAGTCAAAAACATTCAAAAATGTTAAAATGAGATTATTGTTGCGAAAAAAGGAAAATGGGTGAAAATGATCGATTTAGACTTATATGCCACTAGGAAAAGGCATGGTAACTTAATTAACTTAGTTTGAAAGGTGTGGGGATCATAGTTGTAACATGATTTGCCATAAATTATTCAAAAATTCAAAAACATCATTTCAAAATCATTTCAGTTCGATTAATTTTTTTCAAAAAGCCAAAAACAATAGAAAATCTTAAAATGTCAAAAACATTCAAAAATGTTAAAATGAGACTATTTTTGCTAAAAGAGTAAATAATAGTACATAAGTGGACTATCAGGGCATGCTAAATGTATTGTTTAAAATGATTACACAATCTCACTAAAGATGTGTTGGTAGACTCAGCTAGATTAGTCGTTTTGTGAAAACATTACAAACTAAATAGAAAAGCCTACTTCCAGTGGGAAAAGTAGTTGAAAGCATAGTACTTATGTTGATCAGTTCTGTTTATACATAATGGAAAACATGAATAACATACCTTTGATTGCAGGCAGGTCAGTAGAGAATCCAGATGGAGACGCAACAATAAGGTTTGACATAATTGTCAGCTTGATCTGATTCCTCCTTAGGGTGCAATCTAATGATGGTGATGAGAGAACCAAAAAGGGTTATCGGTTATGGTGATAGGGACGATTTTATGATGATGTTATTGTGATTAGTGTCTAGCCCTTTAACCCTCAAATTATCTCCTTATATATGCACCCAAGAGGAAACTCTAATTAGTTAATAAGGGTAATATGGTCTATCAATAATTACCAACTAATTATTTAATAGGTTGTTATATATTTTGATTTAAAATATAATGTAAATGATTATAATGTCTACTAGATTAAATATTACACCACAATATATTTAAGAGTAAATTTCTGTTTTCGTTCCCGAGGTTTGTCAATTTTAACTATTTTAGTCCAAAAATCTAATTTATAACAAATCCAGCCCTAAAGTTTGCATTTCGTACCGTTTTTCATCCCTAAGGGTACTTCTTAGTACGTATGTAGAATTTAATATTTATGAGTGTGGAAAATTATGCAAGGATTATGTAATGAATGAAAGTATTAAGGTAAGTGTTATTTTTAGTATAACAAAGGAGTTATTTATAATGAAGGTAAACTAGTAGTATTAAACGGGTCAAATAATGGTATAAAAGATTTATAAGCCGTTTGCTTATAAATCAGCTCTTGATGCGACCCAAGGTGATAAGCGGATCCGTAATTAAATTACGGTGGCATAGAAACAAGAATCATGTGATTTGGATGTGTAGATCGAAAGTTATGGAATTTAGAAGTTAGTGTTTTGGTTAAAATCATAGCCGAGCAAAAGTGCAGCAGCAAAAAGGAAGCATTCTGTCGAAATAGGGCTGTCGCGCTACGCGACAGCATTTCAGATTCACCGTCGCGCAACGCGACAGGTGTCGCGCCCCGCAAGAGCTGGGGGCCGTAGACGTCGCACCCCACGAGGAAGCCAGAAGCTGGAGATTTTTGTTTTCTTGTTCATTTTTGTATCCAGACTCGATGTTTGGATGATTTCAATGTTTCATAACTTATTTTAAAGCCGGTTTTTGTACATAAGAGATGTTACGAGTCTCCGGATAGTGAAATTATGGATTTTTCTTCTTGTTAGTGAAGGAAATCTAAAAGTAACCGAGTCTAGGAACGAATATGTATGCAAGACAATAGGTATAAAACCTATATTATGGAAAGTTGTGATTATGACAAGAAGCATAGGTATATGTGAATAATAGTGGTAAGCGAGAGCTCGTATGTATGTGTGCGTGTACGAATGTATGCGTATATATGTAGGTGTATATGTTTGTATGCATGTAAGAATTAGGAAATGTATGCATATATGAATGTAATTCGCTATGAATGCGAGATGTTATAAATGTATGAAGGAATGGTTTCATTATGTTTGGGCATTGAAGATTGCTAATGTGTGCCTTGAAGTTGAAATGTAATGCAGGTAAAGGAACATCGGATTCATGAGGTATCGAAGTCGAACTCGGAATGAGAAAATGCGAGAGGATAGTTGAATGAATCAAAGTTTATATTCTTGAATGTTATTTGATATTAAATTATATGAGAATAATGTCGTATGATGTTGTTAACGACTAATGGTTAAGTTATATGTGATGTCCACAGGTACTACACAGATTTCTTCTACCACTAGCGAAGAGAAGCGGACTTAGATCGAGTTGAGAGCAAGGATTGTACGGGAAAGAACGATCACATAGTTTGATTTATATATTTCTTGAAGCATTAATATAATGGAATGTTGTGAATCCTTTCTAATGAATGTATGACATTTTGTATTTGAGTCTTCATGTAAGTAATGTGTCTAATAAAGAACGAAATTTTTGGGCTCATATTTTCCGCTGCATCGTTTTTAAGTTATTACGTGTTAGGGCGTTTCACGAGAGGATATCTAGGATTCACCTCAATTCAAAAGGTAACTCCCGCGTTACGTATACTCGCATACAGAAACACGTACGACATCAACAACGAGTTTGAAGATGGGGGGAGAAAACAACACGCGATAGTATGGAACATTTCTGCTTAGGTATATTTTTACTCACTCTTATATATTTAATTTTATTTTAAAGTACAATACAAATAAAATATGGTTATATAAATTTTTTTATTTTTAGGTATATGCCACTTATATATATGGAAAATGTTACTTGAGAAATCCGACTTGGAACGGCCTTCAACACATATACGGGGTGCATTTAGAAAAACATGGAATACCCGGCATGATTGGTAGTTTGGACTGTCATCAATGGCGTTGGTATAATTGTCCAACCGCATGGCGAGGTCAACATACACGCGGTGACCAGAAAGGACCAACATTGGTTTTACAAGCGGTTATGTCATACGTCCTTTGGGTTTGAACGACATTAATACCTTCGAGTGTTCACCATTGCCAGAGTGTTACATTTCTGGTACCATACCGAAAGTCGGGTTTCATGCAAATAGGAACACCTACGAGCATGGATACTATTTGGGCGATGGTATATACCCGGAGTATTCAAATATTGTGAAAACGTTTTCTGAAATGCTCAATGTGAAAAGGCAATATTATAAAAAAAAACTATAAGAGTCTTCGCGAAAGGACATCGAGAGGTGTTTTGGGGTTCTTCAACAACGATGACATTTTATTAGAAATCCTTGTCGTATGTGGAATAAGGAAAAAATTAGAATGGTCATGTATGCTTGCATCATACTGCATAATATGATTATAGAAGACGATGGAAAAGCAATATGCCAAAACCATTTTCTAGAAGATGTTGAAGGAACGTAAGCAACAATGGAAGAGAGAATCTTAAATGGTCAACTATTGCGTTCTAAGGAAATATATAACGCGTTAAAGGCAGATTTGGTCGAGCATGCTTGGGCGATTCGCCAAATTCGACATGATGTCGACGTTGAACAAGATTCCAAGGAAGAAGAAGTAGAAGAATTCAAAGTTGGGAACTTTGAAGACGGAGGTTTGGATGACGGGGAAAACGAAGAGGAAGAAAGAGACAATGGCGATGAAGACATAGATTAATGGTAATATTTTTATTAAATATTGTAATGTTTTTTTTTAAATTTAATAAAACTATTTTTTAAATAAATTAGAGATTAAATGAAAAAATAAATGAAAAAATAATAATTAAGTAATGATGGTTATGGTGCTTTATGACTACACCGTCTTGTGATATAACCCCTCAAAAAGCCTCCTCGTGCACTTTTTCGGCACATTTCGCATAATCCCCACCAAGGGGCTTTATGGGGCTTTATGACTACACATGACCTTACAGTTAAATGCCTGTTTGGTCCCCGTGGTTTGCAAAAATTACAGACTTGGTCCCAAGGGTTAACTAATTGCACACTTGGTCCCAGTGGTTGTAATTTTTAAACTCGAATGGTCCTTAATACTAACTTTTGTTAAATTTTCTAGGTAAGTTTTTGTGAAATAACTAAATTGTCTCTAGACAATTAAAAAATAAAAAACAAAACAAAAATAGATGAGCCCACCCCTCACCTTCTTCTCCCCCATCTTTCTCTCTTTATAACCCACCACCACCACCACCTTCACATTCAACCCACCATCACTACCACCTCCAACTCCACCTTCAACCCACCACCACCACCATCGTAAACCCACCACCACCACCATCGTAAACCCACCACCTCCACCTCCACCGTCACCTTCAACCCATCACCACCACCTCCACCCAACTACCACAACACCACCCCAGCTACCACCACCAACATCAGCTCCACTGTCATCGCTCAACAACCGCCGTCCTCTCCGACCCCAACTTCAACAACCACCGCCCTCACCGACCAAACGCCGCCCTCTCCGACCTCAGCTTCAACAACCACTGTCGTCTTTCCACTGTGTGTCTCCGACCACCAAATCTTTCGTTGGTTGACTCGTCCCCGTTTGTTGGATCCGGCAGGTTTGTTTTTCCGGTGGAGGGTGATGCTTGTGTTGTTGTGGCGGGTGGAGGGCAGTGGTTGTGGCGCGGTGGCAGCTTCGAAGCAATAGGGGTTGCAGAGGGTAGTGGTTGTGGCTGGTGTGGTGGTTATCGGCGAGTGAAACAACATGGGCGACGGTGGTGTTAGTAGTAGGTGTGGTGGTAGGGTTTCTATGAGGGTGGGGGAAATGGAAAGAAGAAGATAGTTTTATTTATTTTAATATCTCAGGGGTAATCTAGTCATTTCACATACCTTTAACTAAGAAAACTAACATAGGTTAGTGATAAGAATCACCTGAGTGCAAAAATTGCAATCACCGGAACCAAGTGTGTAATTAATAAACCCTTGGAACCAAGTCCGTAATTTTTGCAAAACAAAGAGACCAACCACGCATTTAACTCCTTTTATTAGTTTGAAAATAGTAAATAAAAACTGGGCTACATAGTTTATAAAAAATGGGCTACATGACTAAAATAGTAGATATCGACTAGGATTCACGTACCATGATCCATTAGTATGTATGAAAAGATATTTTTAGGATAGGTGTGGCTAAATGCACCTCCACTTTTACTGTTTATACCTACATTTCCAAAATATCAGTTTTATAATTTTTTAAATTCCACCCTTGTATTTTTATTTTTTGAAAATAAATCCTTATGTTCTTTGTTCAATCCCTTTAAATAGGGTGTTGCTAAAGTTATTTATGTTGATCGATTCAAACAAACTATGGCACCAATAAATCCTTAATTCATAAAGTTAGTTATGCTGGTCGATACATTCTTTATAAAATTAATATGTTAGTGCACATGGTGGTCTTTATGTTGATCGATGCATTCAAAGATTTTGCCAACACAAATGCTCTACTATGGAAGTGCAGGTATAATGGTTTACACTTATTTTATTTAAATTCTTGTTACTGAAGTAGAATCCGAATATAACAGTAAAAGTGGATGTGCATTTAGCCACACCCTTTTTTTCAACTTTGATTTAACTAAAACAAATAAAGTTTAACCAAAACAAATTAAAGTTAATATTTAACCAAAACAAATAATGTTTAACCGAAACAAATTACAACTGAAGTTTAACCAACATATTGTACAGTTCGGTCTGGATTAGGATTTTTAGCTCCTTATACAGGTTTATACGAGAACTGTACATAACTTCCCAATCTGCTGCAACGTCACTTCGGTACTCCAAAGACTGTTCGGTAGAGGCGTCAGATAGTCTCTTTCTAATCTAACATGGATGAAATGGTTTCCATGAACATGAACAAGCGACACCACTTGATGAGGGATACGAATTTGGTTTGGAGCAGTCAATAGCGGGAAGAAAGTTTCATTGTCAGCGATGCTTAAAAGGTGAACAATCACACCAAATCTTTGAGCAATGAGGAGTCCAGTGTGGGGCATATCAATCCAATGATCAGCTCTTGCAAATCCCTTTCCTTGAAAATCTATGTTGCGACGTAGACGGTTATACTCTCCGGTGACAACTGTGTCAAAAATTTGCGTCCATTTTTTTGAGTTAATGTCCATCTCTTGTACAAGTTCAGTTCGAACAAAACTCCACAAGTTTTCATCCATCTCCAACCCCACAGCGACAGATCGAAACCCACAATTACCATCGGGATCGACATTTTTTATACATGAACTGTACGGGTGAAAGATGTTTGAGATTTCTTTCATTAGTGGCTCAGAATCATTTGTGTAGAAAGTATGTCTTGGAGACGATGGCTTCAAATCCATAAAATTATATTCAATCACATTTGGCGATGGTTTCAAATTCATAAAATTATATTCAAGCACAACACCTTCTTTTTGTTGTTGTTTCTTTAAGCTTGGTCGTCCACGGGTTTTTTTCTTAACAACAGATTCTTTCATTAATGGCTCAGAATTGTTCGCGTCTAGACTATGTCTCGGAGGTGATGATTTCAAGTCCATAAAATTGTATTCAACAACATTTGACGTGGTTGAACGACTGCGTTTATAGGAATGTTGAGGATTGGCCTGAGTTTTTTGTTGTTGTTTCTATAAGCTTGGTCGTCCACGAGTATTTTTTTCGAACAACAGGTTCTTCAAATGATGATTTACTTGGATCAGTTATTTCTTTTAACAGGTCTATACGCTCCACCACGTTCACACATTAGTATGACTTTACAATAGCCACTTGGCTTTTTTGTGGTCTTTTAATGACGATAACATGACCAACAGCACGTGCGGTGTTTTGAACCCATTTAATCATCTCTTCACGAGACTTGAATGCCTAATAATAAAAAATATTAGAGTTGGTATATATGACTACAAACATTATGTAAATAAAAATACAAGTTTATAATCCTTTAAATAAAACGTATACCTGATTCGTAGAAAATGTAGACATCTTTTTGTATACCTGATGTCGAACTGTGATAAACTGTATCAGAGACAAACCCGAAAGTAATTTCAAACATATAAATAAATAATCACTTTATGATGTATTAAGAACTAAAATTTAATAGGAACTTTGCAATGCACAAAAAGTTTTGTTGAATTAACATCGTACATCAATTTTCGATAAAAAAAAAAAGTAATATGGATGTTTTACAAAAGGTTTTGTTGAACTTTACAATTTTCAATTAAAAAAAATTAATACAGATGTTGAATTAAAACGTACATCAAAGTTGAATTATATTGTGATAACTTTTGAAGATATTCAAACATTACGCATTGAAACCGTACATCAATTTTAATTGGTATAGTACGAAACTTTTGATGAAATTTTTGAAAAGATGATGAAGACTTTTAGTTAGAATAGATACCAAGAACAACTATGATGAAATTCAAAGTTGAAAAAAATTATTTATTCAAGCTCTCTCTTGATCTCCTTCTTTCAACCGGTGCAAGTTTTTTTTTTCTTCCATAGAATTGTACGTGTATACATAAATAATCAAACTATGGCAACTAGATAGACCCCTAGAAAAAATAGGGATATTTCCTAATACAAATTTTCAAAAATTAGAAAATACAAGGGTTGATTGTATTTATTTACAAACTTCAAGGGGAGGGGGGGAGTGCAACCAGTAAAATTAAAAAAAATGGGAGTGCATTTAGCAACACCCTTTTAGGATCCGCACGTATGCTTTAGTTAGGAGTGTTAAGGGATTGATTAACGGTTAATTTGGGTTTTTTTTCCGATCATAACTGGAAACAGAATCCAACCAAATTGAAACATTGTCTAATTTTTTTTTTGGATTATTGACGGACCACTGGAGTATCATCGTGCCATCAGCAGAACCACCCGATCATATTCATCTCCACTAGGCAATAATGCCTATACACCAATTCCGGAGGAAACCCAATAAATTTGGGAAAAACCTCCTTTGTGGGAATCGAACCCATGACCTAATGGTCATAAGCCTTATCCCACCCCCAAGATACCACTAGGCTATAATGCCATGGGTAAAACATTGTCTAATTAAATAACCGAATATGAATTTGGTTTGGTTTTCGGTTAAAACCCAAACTAACCGAATTTAACAAGATTAATTGAATTAAACCAAAATTAGCTTTTTTCCTTGTTTTGACGGGAGTGCAACCAGTAAAATTAACAAGATTATAACTTCTAAAACCAAGAGTTTGAAACCAATACAACACGAGCGGCTATAGATCTTGGGTTAATATAATGGATTTAGGCAGAATCACTAAATCAACTATAGTAGTGAATTTAATAAAATTTCTATCAATAAATATATAATAGATGATGTCGATAGCATAATTTGCATATATTCCACCTCGGTCAATATCCTCCAAGAACTCATACAACCATTATATTAGCTAGATCCCTATAATCAAATTAATTTAAGCCAAAATGTTTTTACATTGATATTTTAACATATTGGATTATCAAATTAACCTAAGCCAACATGCTTTAAAGATTACATTGATGTTTTTAACCTATTGGAAGACATATAAATGCATAGTTATTAAATTAACCTAAACCAACATGTTTCAAACATTTCATTGATGTTTTAACCTATTGGATATCATATACAAGTGATGGTTTTAACCTATTGGATGTCATATACAAGAGTAGTTTCTAGAAACTCATCTATTGGGTTTTACACCACTTAACTCACTTCATTTGATCGATTTTAGAGTGAAAAATTACACAAGAATGACAGGTAAACCATGGGTCAAAGAAGGCGCAAGTGGTAACGGGGAGCAAAAAAACCAGTTTGGAAAACCAAACCCGGTTATAACCCGAAACGAAACCGAAAATCAAATCACTGGAACCGACTTAACACGCCGGGTTGAGAACCCCTTTATTGAAATTGGTTTAAATCAAACCGAACCGAAAAAAATAGAACTAGTTTGGATCTAAACCGATCAGTTTTCACTTGGAAACCCTATTAGAAACACATAAGTTTTGACTTGGAACCCATCCAGGCCCACCGGGAATCGGGGTGTGACACTAATGCTGAGATTTACTTAGTATGATAATGATGATGATAGACTTCCCTTCCACATGTATCCTTTGATGGTCAATGGAAAATAAAAATAACAGTACGTGTACATTGCAAAATTGCAATCTAAGTTGAATATGTTGCAATGAAACATTAGATCATAAAAGAAGAAACATAAATACGAATCTTATTTATTACAATGCCTTCATTTTAACAAATAATAAGTAAATAACAGATAAACTAATATGATGTATTATAAACCCATTATTCATGTTCTTCTCTATACTTAACAACCTCCTCCACCTCCACCTCCCCCACACCCACCGCCTCCGCCTCCGCCACCGCCACAGCCACCGCCTCCTCCACAGCCACCGCCTCCACAAACACAACCATAGTCTCCATCTCCACAGCCACCGCCTCCTCCTCCGCCACCACCCTCACCTTTACGACGTTTCCTACCAGATGTATTATTATTAGAGTCACCACATGCAAAGATAACCATAGACAAAATAGACATAGTCACCACAATCATGCACAACATAAACACGATATGTGATCCCTCAAACTGTAGAATTCCTCCCCCTACACCACTGTCAAGACTTATCAACCGAGCCATGGTGATGATAACTCTTAATTAAATGAAAAGTTTGAGTTTATTAATTTCCATTCGTTTATTTATATATGTACGAACTTTGACCTACTCAAGATGTCATTTAACAGGTAAACATTATTGGTTTAGACTTATATTTTTCTTTTTTGAATGGCTAACGTTGTTTAGACTTATATGCCACCAGGAAAAGACTAGGAAAAGACATTCAAGATGTCATTTAATTGGTGAGAATGGTCGGTTTAGACTTGTATGCCACTAGGAAAAGGCATGGAAACTTAATTAACTTAGTTTGAAAGGTGTGGGATGATAGTTGTAACATGATTTGCCATGCTGTAACATGATTTGCCATAAATTATTCGAAAATTCTAAAACAACATTTCAAAATCATTTCAGTCTGATAAATTTTTTAAGAAGCCAAAAACAATAGAAAATCTTAAAATGTCAAAAACATTCAAAAATGTTAAAATGAGATTATTGTTGCGAAAAGAGGAAAATGGATGAAAATGATCGGTTTAGACTTATATGCCACTAGGAAAAGGCATGAAAACTTAATTAACTTAGTTTGAAAGGTCTGGGGATCATGGTTATAACATGATTTGCCATGCTGTAACATGCTTTGCCATAAGTTATTCTAAAATTCAAAAACATCATTTCAAAATCATTTCAGTTTGATAATTTTTTTCAAAAAGCCAAAAACAATAGAAAATTTTAAAAAGTCAAAAACATGCAAAAATGTTAAAATGAGATTATTGTTGCGAAAAAAAAGGAAAATTGGTGAAAATGATCGATTTAGACTTATATGCCACTAGAAAAAGGCATGGAAACTTAATTAACTTAGTTTGAAAGGTGTGAGGATCATAGTTGTAACAGGATTTGCCATGCTGTAACATGATTTGCCATAAATTATTCAAAAATTCAAAAACATTATTTCAAAATCATTTCAGTTTGATTAATTTTTTCAAAAAGCCAAAAACAATAGAAAATCTTAAAATGTCAAAAACATTCAAAAATGTTAAAATGAGACTATTTTTGCTAAAAGAGTAAATGATAGTACATAAGTGGACTATCAGGGCATGCTAAATGTATTGTTTAAAATGATTACACAATCTCACTAAAGATGTGTCGGTAGGCTCAGCTAGATTAGTAGTTTTGTGAAAACATTACAAACGAAATAGAAAAGCCTACTTCCAGTGGGAAAAGTAGTTGAAAGCATAGTACTTATGTTGATCAGTTCTGTTTATACATAATAGAAAACATAAATAACATACCTTTGATTGCAGACAGGTCAGTAGAGAATCCAGATGGAGACGCAACAATAAGGTTTGACATAATTGTCAGCTTGATCTGGTTCCTCCTTAGGGTGCAATCTAATGATGGTGATGAGAGAACCGAAAAGGGTAATCGGTTATGGAGATAGGGGCGATTTTATGATGATGTTATTGTGATTAGTGTCTAGCCCTTTAACCCTCTAATTATCTCCTTATATATGCACCCAAGAGGAAACCCTAATTACTTAATAAGGGTAATATGGTCCATCAACAATTACCAACTAATTATTTAATAGGTTGTTATATATTTTGATCTAAAATATAATGTAAATGATTATAATGGCTACTAGATTAAATATTACACCATAATATATTTAATCTTACATTCTCACACTTAGCCGAGTAATCATTTACTATGAGTATTAGATAAGCCTGATTAGGAGTTAACACTCATTTTAGCTCTAAACCAAGAACCGTAGCAGAGAAATACAGCCGTTGAATCATTATGCGACTCAGGACCCCCATTAGTCATACTACAGTCTTAATTTAAAACCTAATCGTTATGATCAAAATACACATAAGCCCTTTGTTTGATTTGTAATTTTATTTGTCTATATGTCGTTATACCGGTTGAACATATTCTTAGAGATATACAAAATCATACTGATGAGGAAAATTAACTAATACTTAGTCATTCATAGTACGATATGCAGTTGCGCACGGTCATCAGTTAAAACCCGTCTCTTTTATGAGCTCTCTTAATAAGACTTACGGGTAATAGCCATTCAGTTATAGGATCCTTAAGCATATCATGAATGTGTTCAATACAAAGATTTAGTTTCCTCAATTCGTTCATAAATGAATAATTAATTGTGTGTCGAAATTTAATGAAGCACCTCTCGAACTGTTACTGTTCAAGGAGACATGGTAGCTGACTTTATCACAATAAGTCTTCAATGTATATTTTATATGGAGTTAATAAACTTATGAGTCCATTGATAAATTTCCAACAACATTTAGTGAGTATATTATGTCGTTATAACTTAGGTTGTTGATATCAGTCCATTATGACTCCTCCATGATATAGGTTTTGTCTGCTAACATAAAGATATACCCGAAATTACATTATGTCATCTTTGAATATCACAAAGTTAGAGGAATCAACCGGTTTGAGTTCTCACTTCTTCGTTAAATTATAGCCTCTGGTTTCTTTTAAAGATATTGTAATACTCCATTAGATACTTCACAATAATATAGACATATCTAGTGTGTTGCAATGTGAGTAATATCTAAACGAGTATAGACTTAAACTTACATAAGGCTTCTAATTAATGAAGCGTAAGGAAATAATCTCATTTACCATATTATCCTCTAAAGGAGAGTAGTATTGTTTGTTACATGTGTAAGGACCCATTTAAGGTTAAACTGATGGAACGAAAGTAATATCCCATTGGGTCTATCTCGGTATGTTATGATATCTATTACATAAGAGATATCTCTGAGATATATTATATCAAAGTTTGTGTTAACAATGCTTTGACTTATGTAACATATACTTGTCAAAAAAATGTCATCTATATAAAAACAAGTTTATCTTAGTTGCTCCCACTCATTTTGAGGTAGGTACATTAATCCACTTGGTTCTTGATGAAAATAATTGCGTTAAGATTTCATCACATTATGATGTTTGCATTAACCCATACATGGATTTTATTGGCTTACAAATAAAGTGTTCTTTAATCTTCAGTTTGGAACTTTCAGGTTGTTTTATGAACATGTAAATGTGTCAGCCAATTGTTATGGAAAGTTGTTTTAATGTTCATCTAATGCAGCTCAAAACTATTATAAGCTACTAGAACAGTGATGATCCTCAAAGAATTTTTCTGTAAGATAGGTGAGAAAGACTCTTTGATAATTTATCTCTTCCTGAGTACAACCTTTGACAATCAATCATGCTTCTTCGTGTCTTAACGCTTATATTAGGATTTGGTTTGGTTATGAACACTCTTAAGTAATTCAATCAAATCCCAAACGTTACACGAACACATAAAATCAGTTTTACTAGAAAACAATTTTATTCCATTTAGAAGATTGATTGACGCTAATGGCTTAATTAGAAGAGATAGGATCAGTAAACTTTTCCAAAATCCATTTCAACTTCAATTAGGGAGGTTATGTAATCATCAAAGTTAGTAGGTTTTTAAACCTAGATGACCTCCTGAGTTGATTATTAGGTTTGTTAGAAGTTTCAGTTTATGGATTAGCTCTTTGGTTAGGTTGCTATCATTTTCAAGATTCTAAGTTTGTAAGAGTTGGTGCAGTATGGCGTACAAGAGGTGTAATCAGAGTTAAATTTAATGACTCTCTTCCCCCGCCTCTTATATTCCTTGCAAGTCATGATAAGAACTTTGACTGCTCCCACTGACCTTAGAAATCTTAAGGAACTCAACATGTTTAGGGTCAATATTTAACGACCAACAGATTCTAATAGAGAAAATAAATTAATGACGTTAGTCGTTGTAGTTTCTCTTGTTGAGGATTATGTTAGTTTAGGTAAGAAATCTAAATGTGCCCACAATTAAGCAACAATGAAACTTTTGTAAGTATAGCATTATATTTTAAGGAGACAAGTTTTGATAGAACAGTGTCGAGATAGAGCAGTGTCTTGTACAAGAGGTGTAAATTGAAGTAATATGAAGTTTTCACTCCCCCACCTCTTGCAACTATTGCAAGTTAATATTAAGACACTTAATGCTCCCACTGATCTTTGATATCTCTAGAAATGCTACAAGAGAAATTTCAATGAGGTATGTGACGTGGGAAACTATCATATATATGTTAGACATTATTTGATCTCTTTAATGTCCAGATATCATAAGAAACTTAGGGACATATTTAATAGAAATCTTATTAAGTATATATATGAATAAATTTCTTCTAAGACCATGGGCCATATGCGACAAAATTTAGATACAAGTAGATAGTCTTTAATTGATAAATGAATTATGTCTGAATATTGCATTTGGAATAAGTTCCACGAATGTCAATGAATAACTTATGGTGGATCCATACTTATTCCTTAAGCCAAGTAATATTTTAGGACATTTAAAATCATGATTTAAAATCACTTAGAATGAGATTAGATGAAAATCATCCTCATTAACCATGTCATGATTTCTCATGAATTTCGGTTATAATGGATGAAATTTATAGGTCTCATTTTCCTTTTGTCAAATTCTCATTTGCATGATAAGAAAAGTTGTAAAAGTGTAAGGTATTATCTAGTTCCATCTTAGTAATGTTTCTATCCAGATATTGAGAAAAAATAATATGAGAGTTTAAGGTAAGTGTGACTTCATGTTGGTTATGCAAACCTCACAACCTTCATAACATAGCCTAAGTATTGATACTATATTCTGATTAATCTTCAGAATATGTAAGGTATCGAAAAGCTTTGTTAGAAGACTACTTATTATGGTTCTTATAGCCTTAACATTTAATTTTGTCACTAACTCTCATTGTTAGTTATTTGTTTGATTCTGGTAAGGAAACGTATAGAACTAGAGTCAACTAAACATGTCTTAATTGGAATATTAAGATTAGCAGACTTAAATATCATTAGTAGGTGACTATCTAATTAATTTATCCAACTGTTCTTTTGAATAATGGATAGTCTCGTTGCTTATGCCTAGTCTAATGGCATAATTATGCAGTGAGATTATCCCTTTAAGAACCTTAGAGTTAGAATTTTGTACTTGTATTTTGACTATGGACCTTAGAACAATCCTCTTTTAAGGTTTCAGTGGTTGTAAGGTGAATAACATCTTATTTTCCTATTTCAAACATTTATTTCTTTGTACATATGTTGTTTATCAACACACTCATTTCCCTTTGACACTTTTGAGTGTTATAGTTGATTTATAAGGCATCAAATTGTACAAGTGAAAATCTTAGTATGTAATGTACTGGAAAAATGTACTTATTTCCATGTGTAAGCCCTCAATTTTATGGGTCATGGTATTGTACATTGTAATGTATTCACATATACCATTTCACCTTATAGCTTAGAATCTTAAATGAAGGCATGCATGTAACACCCCGAAAATATTAGAAATTATATAAATAACCATGTTAAATATGTTGGTCACAACTAAGGATAAAATAACTAGGAAAAAATTAACTTAGTTAAATATGTGCCTTAAAACAACAAAGAAAAACTTGGTTAATAACCCTTTATAAAACTTGGATAAGTGGAGGGACTAAACTTGACAAAAAGTTAAAATGGTTTTAATTTAATTAAAAGAAAACACCACAACACACACACTAGTGTGTGTTCTGGTCGAAGATTCCACAGAAGCCAAAAGGGTTCTCTCCATTTAACCCTAAATTGCACAAAACAATCAAATTAGATGAAGAAATCACGAGCAAATCGAAAGCAAAACTGAAATTAGTGATCACCCAAGTGAAGGGATCACAAGGTATGTCAAATTTCATCTTTTGATGATGTTTTGAATTCTTGATGATTTCTCATAAATGAAAAATCTGCTTGAATGCTTGATGTATAAATGAAATTGTGATGAAACCATGTCTAGGAGTAAACCCTAGTCAAAAGTTTGATAAATTAGTGATGAAAATTGTGAAATTTGATAATCACCTATACATGCCTTAAGTGGGTATTATAACTAGGTGATGAATACATGAAATTCAATGTTGAAATGGCATAAAACTGATGTTATGATGAAAGCCTTGATATTGTGTATGTATACTAGGCATAATACCTCTCCGGTAGCAAAAGATGGGACTTAAGAGTAATAGAGTGAGAATATTATCCAACATCCCAGTTTTACCCAAAAGTCTTATCCCTCCCCGGGATACCCACTGACTGTCCCAAACCACCGGGACGCATGCTCAAGAGTAGTGAACTCACCTTGGTTTGCTCGGTATGGATTAATTACCCGTCCAGTTGGTCAACCCCAAACCCTACCGTGGTTACCAAACAGTATCAGTTTCATAGTCATTCAAACCATATGTTTGTACACAGTAAGCCACGTATAGTTACACAGTTTGCATTTAGCATTTCGAGCTTTGTTATCAAGTAACACTCACAGAAATATCATAACAGTCCACAAACCATCCACATGTCGTCTAACATTGAAACTTATGGTTAACATGCAACTACCATATAAGATAAACAAGATACTCATTATCAAAAATACATTATGTTTCCACTGTTTGTTCCTACGGCGAAACTCTCCCACGAAACATCCCATGTTTCGTCGAATCCCATGCCCGGCGAAACTTGCAGGTTTCGTCGAGTTCTAGTATGGCGAAACATTACGTGTTTCGTCGTGACAAGATATGGCGAAACATACTAAGTTTCGTCAAAGTGAGGTGCGGCGAAACTCCCCTATGTTTCGTCGCCCCAAAACAAGTGATGCAACAGTTACCGAATCAAACAGTTACAATCTCGTAACTTCCAGAACCCTAATCATCAGCAGCAACGGTTTCAACACAATCATCAACCAATACTCAAGTCCCCTATCATCATTATCATGCAATATGACATTAACATTTCACATAGCCATATTATCGTTACAGTTAACCTCATACGGATCGATTCGATATAATAATAATTTCATCAAACTTTAAAACATCAAATACACTGATCACACGTCATTCCATGTTAATCCATCATGCCATTTATTCATTGTACAGACTTGGTGAATCACATCACAACATGTAAATATATCAATCATTGGAACCACTATCTAACAACCTATTACCAAAACCCTAATTCCCATAGAATCATAGCAAAGCAATCACAAAATCATAACACACCAATAACGAGAGGACACTAATCGTGTACTGAAAAATCTAGGTTAATCGAGACAGGATGTTTCGTGATTTACTGTTTGCCGTCGCACCAAGAATGAGAGAAAAGGAGTCTTAGGGTTTCTTACGTAACTGCTCACAACAGTTAGCATATATGTTTAAAGGATTGGGCCACAGACTCTACTGGGCCGAGGCCCTTAATGACAAAAGAAGACCTCGACGAAACACCGAGGGTTTCGTCGAGTAAGGTCACGGCGAAACTCCTAGGTTTCGTCACCAAGGGTTTCGTCGAATGAGGTCATGGTGAAACTCCTGAGTTTCGTCGAGTAGGCATGAGGTTGTACGAGTTGAGTTATAACTTTAACAATTTAGCAATTTATAGATTCCTAACAATTAATCAAACAGTAAAACAATAATTTACCAAACAGTAAAACAGTTTATAAATCATCTAACAACTTGAAAAGTGTCGGAAAGACCTTGGAAAGTCGGGTTGTCACACACACCATCGTAGAACTATGAATATAAAACACAACATGATAATCAACATAAAACACACTAATGTTAGTCATTCGTTAATCAAAGCCTTATTATCCAAAATACAACACAAAACCCACACATATGGCGTTTTAGTAATCTTCACTTTGTTATTTGTGCGTTTTTGGTGTGTTTTATGGTAGACATTATGGTGTTTTATTACTTTTTTACACTTTGTAGGAAAAAATAGACTTTGTACTATCATAAAAATTAAGTTACTATTTATGATTATTCGTCAACTATATATAACATATAATGTCGGCTAATGCCGGCGTACGGACACAATTTTTTTATGTTACATAGTACTTTTTGTCGTTACTTACCGATGTTCAAAACCGAGTCCAAACATAACGATCTGAACACATGTAAATATCATTTTGGTTAATATTACGACATTATCGTGTGTCATACTGACTGAATTTTCACCGGGTCCCGTCACAACGCATTCGATTAATATCATAAATAACAAAAAAAGTGACAAAGATCCGAAAGTACGGACCGACCCGAGAGCTATTTCAAGGAAGGAAGCAACGGTGTTACAAAATCCTTGAAAATTCACAATTTCGTCGTCATATCTCTCGTCCAATTTCATCAACGTCTTCTTTCGAATCGGTAAGATTCAACTGTTGCGTCATATTCTGAAACGTAATCTGTTTCATCACAGTTGTTAAATTCTTCAGGATTTTAATTTAATTACATGTGTTTGATCATTTTAAAATCATAATTCATGATCCGTCGTACTATGATTTTATTGACTGTCATCTGTTGACCCTTGATCTTCATGAAATATTAGTATTATGTAGTAGAAACTTATTAATGGATATGGAGAAGACACACAGTTAATAAAATTTTAGAGTAAACTGTCGCTCCATGTGGTTTGGTCATTTTAGTCCAAAACTCAAACCTTTTGCATCTGGGTCCATGTGGTTTCAGTTTTATTGCCATTTTGGTCCAAAAATAAATCAGGTCCTGCTATTTTGTCCTTTTCCGCAGAGGCAAAATGGTCATTTCTTTTTTTATAAATAAATACCAGATTTTATAAGACAAATATGACCTGATTTGCCCCTAAGGAAAATGACAAAATTACAGGATTTTATAAGTCAAATATGATCTGATTTCATTTTTGGACCAAAATGGCAATAAAATTGAAACCACAGGGACCCAGATGCAAAAGGTTTGAGTTTTGGACTAAAGTGGCAAAAGTGACCAAACCTCAGGGACCAAAATGGCAGTTTACTCAAAATTTTATGTCTTTTTGTTAATATGTTAGAACTTCAGAATTTGTTCATGTGCTTTAGTTATTAATACTTAATATGAATGTTCATCGCAGCGCGTTTAATACATAACCAGTTTTGGTGTAACTTGTAAGTAGTGGCCCGATAGCGGTTACATGAGTTCTCGCGGTCAGGGCCGTCCCCAGAAATCCGGGGGCTGGGGCGAGTAGAGAAAATGGGCTCTAAAATATATAAAAGCTTAAAATATATAGTACAATTTTGTTTAGAAATTTTCGGGACCCCTGGGAGGTCGCCCACCCTGCCCTTCCTCTCAGCCGGCCATGCTCGCAGTTCTATACTTAAATTGGTTATGTATTGAACGACTTTAACATTTTTTTTGAATAGTAATTCCTAGATATTGTAGGATAAATGCATTGCACCTGCACTCTGCTGGATTTGAACTCTCAATCTATTGGTTGTGTAGTACACCGCTTATCACCAGGACTTTAGTTATATGTGTGTATAATTCGTGAAAATTAGGTATAGCTACTGTGCAAGTTTGAAGCACAAATCACTCAATGCCCATGTTTTTAGAACACAAACTTTCACATGGTACGATGAATTTTTATACGACTAGAATGTTTATTATTGCAGAAATGCAGTAGTGACTAGAAATTTGGGTATTCTCCTTTTATTTGATCTAACATCATAAGCATTTGCATATTGGATTCGACTGTCTACCCTTGAGAATTTGTGTTAGATTTACGACTGCTATGATTTACTCCTCTCTGTGATTTAACTATAAAAGTCGTCTCGTTTATTTGAATTTGATGATTAGAGAGGGCATAAATATTGATCATTTCCAGCAAATATGATCAAAATTTGGCAGCAGTTTCTTATATCATCCTGTTGCTGGATGCAGGATTAAGTTAAACACGCTCTAGTGTGGATTCATGGGGACTAGTGTTGATGCTGCAAATATGGTAGCTATATAGTGTCATTGTTTTCTCAGCTTTAGTTTACCTTGGGATGTTTATTTAATAAGAAGCTAAACTAATATTGATATTTGATTGCAGGAAGGAAACAGAACTACTCTTAGTGAAAAGAATCCCAAAATTGTGTTTGTCCTAGGTGAGTATTTTAATTCAAAATTTACAGATCCAAATAATCATGTTTAGAGAAAAGATCATACTAATAACATTATTTCCTCATAACATTCGCAACATTTTATCTGAAAGGTCTAAAATAACTTCTTAGTAACTTAGAATAGGGGTGTGCATGAGTCGGTTTTGGGCTCAAACTGAACCAAAACCGAAATTTTGGCTTTAGGAAATTGATCGGTTTCGGTTTTTCATTTCTGTGTATGGGTTCGGTTTGGTAACGGGTCAGTTTTACATTTGAGTTTATAGTGTTTGCACCTCAAAAAGATTGGCCCAAAATAACGAGTTCGTCTAAAAACTTTTGGCCTAAAGTTTTTGTTAACCACTTACTAATGAATTTTGGTCTCAAACTTTTGGCCCGAATTAATGAATTTGGCTGATGAATCCAGTAACAAACATTCAAACAAGTTCGGCGTAGAGGTGCACAAAAAAACCAGTTTGTTAACCGAAACCGGTTAATAACCGGTACACCATTAACCGGTTCCTAGTTAATATTAACCGCCGGTTCGTAACCGGTTATAGATATCTAGAATAGTAACTGGTTATTAATCGGTTATTTTTAACCGGTTATGATGCGGAGCATCAAGATTATCTTTTATTTTGTTAAATTTCGAATTTCCTAATTAATCTCGTTTAGTTTTCTATTAGTGTTGTGAGTCTTAGTTATAAATTAGGGTCTAGGGTTATTATTTTAAATTAATTTTTGATTGATTTTAATATTATAAGAACTTCGTTTATGAACCTTTTGGTTCGTTATGATAATTCGATTATCAATTGTTTCTTGTGCCATTTGATCGCTTCCATAACTACATTAGGTTAACCTGGAAAAAAACCGAAAACGTGATTTTTTTTTAAACAACCGGTTTAAGTGAATAACTGAACCAGTTAAAGTAAGAACCGGTTAAAGCAAAAATGAGAAAATAACCGCCTAAACCGGTTAACCGAACCGGTTACCAAAATTAACCAAAATGTGCACCTATAGTTCGGTGTGGTTCTGTTTTTGGAACGGGGTATAACCGAAACTAAACCGTAATTTTCGGTTCGAAAAAGCAAAGCCAGTTTTGTCCGTTAGTAGTTTGGGCAGTTATTTCAGTCCGATTTTTAAATAAATCGTCGTATTTTTTTTGCTTACACCTAACTTACACAACGAAAAATGAAACCGCATCTCATCGTTACTTATCTTACTTCACGAGCAGGAGGCCCGGGCAGTGGTAAGGGTACACAATGTGCAAATATTGTAGAGCACTTAGGGTATACCCATCTCAGTGCTGGAGATCTTCTCCGGGCCGAAGCACAATCCGGGTCTAAAAATGGGTACGTTAGTTATATTTTTATATCGTGAATATTAGTTTCTTTGTAACTGTCTTTATTCTAAGTGGCTTATAGGACCATGATTGAGAACATGATGTCTGAAGGTGTAATTGTTCCTTCAGAAATAACGATTAAGCTTCTTGAAAAGGCGATGTTGGAAAACGAGAATGAAAAATTTCTAATTGACGGGTTTCCTCGTAATGAGGAAAACCGGGCAGCCTTTGAGTCAATTGTGAGTTTTGTGTTCATATAATTTGTTTTAGAGTAAAATGCCGTTTTCGTCCATGAGGTTTGGCCAGTTTTGCGACTATTGTCTAAAGGTTTGTTAACTTAAAGACGAAGATACCCCTGACTTAACGGAGAAAAATGGATGGAGTTAACGAGCCGGATGAAAATGGCAAAATTTCAAACCTTTTGGATCCAGATGCGCTTTTGGATCCAGATGCGAAAAAACAAAGTAACAAACAATTGGACGAAAGTCACAAACTGGCAAAACCTGAGGGGAAGAAAAAGGCATTTTACTCTTTGTTTTTTATTTCATGTAATCATTTGGCATTGAAATTTGAATATTTTGGTTTATATAGACTAGAATTGAACCCGAGTTTGTTCTTTTCTTTGATTGTTCTGAGGAAGAGATGGAGAGGCGTCTGTTGACCCGCAACCAGGTTTGACTTTGGCATATGACTTGTTTATCCATTTGTTGAAAATCATCAAGTGAAGAGTGATAACTGATTTTAACTTATTTGAGTTATGAAGGGGAGAGTAGATGATAACATCGACACAATAAGGAAGCGTTTCAAAGTTTTTTTGGAATCTAGTCTCGATGTTATCAACTATTACAATTCTAAGGGGAAGGTAAAAAAGGTAATAAAAATATAAGTTTCCTTGGTTATTTGCTACTTAAGTTGTCGTTTATGGTTATATGATAATCGGTAACCAATCATATTTTGTCTTAGATTGATGCTGGTAAGCCCGCCGGAGAAGTCTTTGAAGCGGTAAAGGCTGTTTTCGCCCCTATTAGATGATAAGGTAAAGTATGCCATTGATGCTTGATGTTATATATTCAATAATGTTGTGGGGGTTTAATACAAAATTAATATTAAGTAGGGAACTACAAGAACTGCATAATCACACATGCTTAATGCTTCAAATGTAATACAAAAGCGGTTATGTAGCCGCATAACCCTCTCTTTTTCTCTCAACACAAAATCAAAATTAAGTTCAAAGCTACAAGAACCGCATGATGACTTCTGCTTACTGTTTTAAATGTTATGCAACCGCATAACCATCTCTTTTTATTTCTCCTGCTACATATATTGCGTGCAAATGATTATTGCAGTTTTCGACTTCTCGTGGTTCTTTACTTAAAACTGGATATGTGTTGAACGTCATGTCGCTAAGCGGTTGATTAGAGTTAATGAATCGCTTGTCAAAGTGGGTCCCTAACCAAGTTGAGCCTAGCATGAGCAAATTTGAGTGAACTCAGGTGTAATATTAAGGCCTTTTTCGCATTTAAACTTCCTCCACAATTTATTTATTTATTTTTTAATTTACTAAAAAAATTATTGCATCTTCTGTGATTTGCAGTTTGGTTGATATGGTGATGCATCAATGTACCACGAGACCGATCTTGGTGAGTTAGTTTAAGGTTATACGAATCATCAGATGTTATATAGATCGAACAAACTTTATATGTATCATATGCTTGCACAACGAATAGTAACATTATTATCATTGATTATTTTATAATACTGGAGATTTGAAGTTGACCCTTTGATCCTAGTCACGAGTCAAATATCTCGAGTAATGTTTGCTTTTTCTCTAAGGGAGTGTCAATTTTCTGTACCGTGTGAGTCTAATATGAAATTCGTAGGTTTGGGTTTAATATAGGTGTTCTGAGTCATACGTTTAGCTAAACAGGTTGACCTGTTTATTACTATACACTTGCTTTAGAAGGTATCTTTTTGTTAAGGTAGTATCTTATATTCTTGAATGTTCAGAAAGCTCTGATAAGCAGGTTCGTTTTCACTGTCAACTAAGTGGGTCATGTTCGGCGAGTTTATGTAAAATTCCGTCGACCCATTAACCCGTGAAATAGTTTAACCAGAGAACTTTTGACTCTACACAAAATGAATGGACAAAAAAGTTTTAAGTCTATGGGGCATAACAAAAAAATGACAGTGCCCCGTGCATCCTGTACTAACAAAATTACGCGTTATTAAACCTGCTCGTTTTGCCACGTCTACTTAGTTGTAAAAATGCCAAAAAAGATACACTAAACTTTCCAACATCAAGAATTCGAACAACAATTATGCCAACTGTCTATTTACTAAAAGCTCATACAAAAATAATACCATTATCCTTAATAGTATCAAGAACGATTGCGAGCCTCCCCTCAATCCGTTCGTTCTTTTTTGCTTCAAAAGCCACTGCATACACGTCAGCTTCCTTTGATCTCTCGGCTATCAACCTCCCGATGACTCTACAAGCCTCGTTATCTATGAGCGAGGGCAACGTGTTCCTTAAATCCTTTGCATTTGTGGTGGCAACCGATATCACTTTGCTAGTACCTCTGTGCATCACTTTTGCATGAATGAATCTTTTGGAAAAGAAAATGTTTAGTTGAAACGGTCTCATGTACATATCTGTCCTCTGTTTCCATGATTTCTTGTTGGGGCGTTTTTCTGCTTCGCTTCGTGATCTTCGCGTCCACGCCGCTTGGACAACAAATCCCTATAAAATAAAAGTAACAAAATATAGTAAACCTCTCATAATGTACGCCGAAGGAGCAAGCTCCACCTTGAAACAACCCAATGATCAACGAAGAAGCCTTATATGATGAATACCTTTGCAATAGTTCCGGTTCAGGCGGCGAAGAAGATTAAACGACGCCTATCATGATATATTAGTATTTTAGTTCCACTAAAATAATTATATATTAGCGGACGTTCTTGCGGATTAAGAGTTTAAGTTTATGTAATTCCTTTTTACGTTTCGTGATTGTTACCGTTTAACGTGTTTGTGGACGTTCTTGCGGATTATATATTAGTGGACATTCTTGCGGATTATATATTAGTAGACATTGGATTATAACATTTTTTCAGCTATTTAACCCCAAAAAAAACTGCTGGTTTTTTCAGCGAAATAAACGCCAAAAAAGTGCAGTTTTTTCAGCAAAGATATGGGCAAAAAGTGCATTTTTTTCAGCAAAAAAACCGGCCAAAAACTACAGCTTTTTTTCAGCGAAAAAACCGAAAAACTGCTTCTTTTTTCAGCAAATAAACCATTAAAAAGTGCAGGTTTTTTCACCGGAAAAAAACTCAAAAAATGCAGCATTCTGCAGGTTATTTCCGCGCTGCGCAGGCTGCAGCGTTTCTGCAGCTCCTGGTCGGTTTTTTTACCGATTAAAAAACCGTTTTTTTGTGATCGATTAAAAAACCGGTTATTAATAATCAGTTCATTAACTGAACTGACTCGGTTATGATCAGTTTCGATTTATGGTTATAAAAACCGGTTTGAAACCGGAACCGGTTAGGAAAAAAACCGGTTTGGCCCATCGTTGAGATTTGAGAAAAACCTGTTCGGCGGTTTTTAAAAAAAACCTGAGTTGTACACCTCTACCTGGGACCCCAATGTTTTTAAAAATTTTGGTAGAGACTGTATGTTCAATTCTGCAGGGACCCCATAAGAACAATTAGATGGAACACATGGTAAAAAAGACCAAGTCTGGTGTAGTGTTAAATCCTTTGTTTTCTAAACTAAAGTTGACGGGTTTGAGTTTCACTATGCCTGTTTTATGGGTTGTTTTTTTCTTTTCCAAATACAAAATACCGATACTAAGTGTTTTTTTTTTTTTTTTAATCATTTCTATGCATATAATTTGAAATGTGTTCATAACTGTTTCAGTACAAAGTGTTTAGATATAAGATACTCAAAAGCTAAACACATTTCATCAAACAACTCGTGTGCATTGAAACTTAAGATAGATAATTCACCCTAAAATCCATCTCCAAAACCCTAGTAGACGACACCCATAATCACATTCCTCGCCCCAACCCGACCCGACCCGACCTAATTTTAACCAATTTTGACCCAGAATTACATGCCTCAAAACCCTTGATGTGTTTTCCTAGCATCGCCTTTTAAATTCAAACATCTTTTGAACACGGCGACTTACAACTAAAATCGATACATCAGAGTCGTATTCAAGCAACGCAAACACAAATCACAGAAGATGAGGGTACCTGGTTCTTGAGGGTGCGATTTGATTTGACTAAATTGATTGATAAATTCGATTGCTGAAATGAAGAACATGATGATAAAGACAGGGGTTTCAGGGATTGATTACTTATAGAGAATTGTGGGTGGAGAGTGAAGGATGAAGAAAAAGAAGATACACATGAAGCCGCCATTGAATTGAACAAGACTGAGAAATTGGGAATGGAAGTAGGATAATGAATGGATTATATCAACTTTTTCCGATTGTAACCTTTAACTTTTCTTTCATCGTAAACTGCGAAAATGATCATGAGATTTTGTTATTTTTGACACTTTAGTATAAAACTCAAACCTTTTAAATTTAGGTAGCGTTTGGTATGAAGGAATAGAAGGTGGAATGGAATGGGTCATTCTATTGGAATGAAAAGAAACATGTTTGGTTGTCAAGTGGTAATGTAATGGAGCATTCCACAAGGAATGTAAACATTCCAAATATAATAATTTTCATTCCATGGTAAGGTGGTGTTTTTTTTTCATTCCTTCAAGGAATGAAAAAATATATTATTATTATTATTATTATTGTTATTATTATTATTATCATCAATATTTTTATTATTATTTTTTTACCATCATCATCATTATTATTATTATTATTATTATTATTATTATTATTATTATTATTATTATTATTGTTATTATTATTGGTTTTAATAACTCACTCACGGGCGACACCACTACTGCCATAATTGCCGCCGTGACTACTGTCGCCGTCGTCACCCACTTCCGCCGCCACCACCACCACCCACCTCCACCCCAGCTGTCTCTTGCCACCACCCACCTCCACCCCAGTCGTCACCCACCTCTGCCGCTACCAACCGTCACCCACCATCCACACCTCCGCCCCCGCCGTCACTCGCCACCACCCACCACCCCCGACACCATCGCGCCACAGCTGCCACCCACCCCCGCCTCCGCCGTCAGACGCCACCCACCTCCACCCCCGACCACCACCTTCGCCGTCACCCACCACCGTCCCCATCACCCACAACCATTGTCGTCGCCACCACCTACCTCTGCCGCTGCCACCACCCACCGCCACCACCCACTGCCGCCACCTCCGACCATCGCTACCATTGCCACCTATCACCACCCACCACCACCGACTACCGTCACTCATCACCGATTTTATTCATTCGTCTATTCTTTCCTACCAAACAACACAAAGTAATGATTCATTTCATTCTCACATGGTAACCAAACAAGACATGGAATGGTAATGATCCATTCCATTACATCGTCCATTCCAATACCTCGTACATTCCATTCCCCCGTCTATTCAATTACGCCATACCAAACAGACCCTTAGATCTATGTGTTTCATTTTTGTTGTTATTTTTATCCAAAATCAAAATCTAGTCAGATTTTTCAATTAACATCCAGTTTTTTTTTTTTTTTTGTTTTTTTCCTCCCTTTTAATGAAGGGCAAAATGGTCAGAATTTTTTTAATTTGTTATAATAAAACGTTAAAAAACATTTTGTCCTTTATTAAAAGGGAGAAAAAGAACAAAAAAAACTGAAAGTTAACTGGAAAATCTGACCAGATTTTGGTTTTAGATGAAAATGACAACAAAATTAAAACCACAGGGGCCAAGATTCAAAATGTTTGAGTTTTGGACTAAAGTGACAAAAATGACCAAACCTCAGAGACCATTTTGGCAGTTAACTCTTTCTTTCATATCTGACCTCAATTTTGGGTTTTGGCGGGTTTGTAATTAGGGGTGCTAAACGGGTTGTGTTCGTGGGTTGGCGGGTTCAACCCGACCTAAACCCGAAAATTTTAGACGAACCTGTTTAGCTAAACGGGTTCGTGGGTTTAATCTGAAACTGAACCGAATCCATTTAGACTAAACCTAAACCCGCAAATTTTATGTTAGGTTCGTGTCGGGTTTTTTAGGTCGTGTCAGAAATTCACACCTCTATATGTAATATGTGTCAGTGTCAGTTTATCTCGGGTTTGTATGGTGTTCTGATGTATTGGGTTTTTTTTTATAATAGCCCGCCAACCGTTAAATGATATGATCATTGTTGCTGTTAAAAAAAGCCGAATATGTTGAACCCAATGTCCGAGTACTTTAGGGTTAAGTTCACAAGGGTACAAAATCCTTTTCTACAATCTTATAGATAAGTTGCATTCTATCCATGTGGTTTGGTTTATCATTAGAGAACATCATATTTCAGATTCTAACGGAAATAACAAGTTACAAGCAAGAAGATTGAGGGTGTGTCGCATTAACGTACGTTTCACTTTAATTAATCATATATCTAAGTGTAATATATACAAAACAAAGAATGGGTGTCTAATGAAGGTATAAAAGAACACTAATGTGATGTATGTTTAGGGTAGAATTTCTATCGTCAGGATCCTGGGATACTGGGTCTACGATAAGATCCTGATGTGCTTTATCTAAGTCAGGATCCTGATAGGACCAAGGATCCTAAATATATCTATTACTAATCAATTGTCTCTCTTGAAAGATATTTTTGCAGGGAATATTCTCACTTAACGGCTAGCAGAAGAGGTATTCCTGAAATCTCGTCAAGTTAGCTGAGGAAAACATGTGGAAAAGGTGCTGGATGGTGGCCAGCGGTCAATGACCAAGTCTGTTCAAGATCCCAGGAATTTTGGAGTTCTAGTTAGGATTCATTTCGAGTATTGTACTATAAATAGACTGGATTAAATCGATGTAGGGCACTTCTACACACTTGATTACACTATTTTTCGCTACATTCATATTCACAATCACTCCCATATCAGCTGTAACACCTAGTTCGATTGATCTAAGTCCTTCAATTGTAATTTTTACTTGTTTAAATTAGTGGAGTTGTGTAGTTTACAGCTCCCCGGGTTTTTTGTGTCGAAGATCAGCTTTTCGAAGAGGATCAAGGATTTTTTTTCCCTGTGACAAATCGTTTGTGTTCATCAACTTTACTTTATAATCATTATTAAATCCGCTCGGAACTGTTTTCTACGCAAGGATCCTGATTGTTCATCCAGGATCCCAACTACATACTTCTAATTATTATACGCGTCGATCCTCACATTCTAAGTTTGGTATTAAAAATTGAACTATTAATTTTTTACCAAAACAGTTTGGCGCCCACCGTGGGGCAATTAGTGCTTTTTATTAAAAAAATCCTTTGGAAATTTATTCTAAATCAATTGCTTTGTAAATTGGCTTCTTAACCTAAGTCAACCTCAACCACTTTTGTCGTCTCTGCTGCAACTATGGGAATTAGCAACTGTAACACCCCGAAAATTTTCGTCCAACTATGCGACGGCACGTGTCCAGAATCTCCAACTAATCCCTACTATGAGGAAGGAGAGGGACCAAAACTGTCCAAATGGGAAAAGATAAAAGTCCAAGGACTAGAACCATAAAAATGCCAAAATTTGATTATGGAGGTCCTTTACGTACCGCAAGGCTTAGCCCTTACGGTCCCCAAGGGAGGTTTAAACTATTTTAAGCGCCAGGGGTTCTTACGGATCGCAAGACTTACCCTTACGGTCCGTAAGGGGTGCCTAGTGACAGCAGAATCACAACTGTCATTCCGTTGTTGTTTTGCTGCCACCTGGTCATGAATTTGCCACTCTTACTCCTCCTTGTGACACCTTAGGTGCCACTAATCAGCTCTTAAGCAGCTTGGCTAACCCTTGTCAAGATTTGGTGCCATTTGGAGTAGTAAAAATAGGTGTTCATGTTGAACACTTCACTCACACCTTCTCAATTCAATCTAATCTCTCACTTCGAGCAATCCCTTAAATTTGGAGCTGCTCTCTAGTGTTCTTTGTAGTTCCTCTTATCTAGTAAGTCTTCTCCTTGTTCTATTTCATTTATTTTAGCTAGTAATCAACAAAAAGTCACAGTTTGACTTTCTGTTTGACTTTCAGTTCTGACCAATATGGTCAAGTCAAAGTTCAATCCGAACTTTCCTACGTGATCGTAATAACGATGGTATGATTCTCCTGCGATCATACCCTCGGATCATCACATTAACTAGTTGAATTAACAAGTCAAGCATGTTAATTAAGAAGTAAAAAATTGCAACAATTTGTATAAATCGCGTAAATGAATTTCTAAGGTTATAACTCACTTGTTTTGACACTTAAACGTAACATGTAACTTATATAAACATATATTAGCATGCTTAAGTCATCCAATTCAGTTTAGAACCTCATTCTATGTCAAAAGTCAAGCAGTTTGACTTCTGCTTTGACTTTGATTCTGACCCGTTTGGTCAATGTTAGAACCTGATTAAAACCGATATTATGACCATATTATTATTAAGTATAACCCTCTAAAGTTATACCTCTTGTTCATGTCGTTTGGTAGGTCAAATGGCAAGCCATGTAAATATATATTAAAAATGACAACTATGCCCTATTTCGTCAAAATGACTAAGTAAATGGTTATAAACTAAACTAATCAACATTCCGAGTTTCAAACAGAACGTATAATGATATAAAATATGTTTTGACACTTCGGACTTGTCTTAGACCCAACCGACCTCCAAACCCGCTTTTACGCGCATAACTAGTTGTACGAACCTAGTTCTATAATTTAGGCGTAACGGGTCTAATCACTTCAAAACTACTTCAAAACAGAATGCTTGGTTAATTGACCTTTATCCAAAGAGTCCCTTCACTCAGTTAGGCATAAACCACATTTATTCTGGTCTACGCTTAATCTAGCAAAACCGAACCTATTCCTAACTAACGGGTAATATGTAACGAACTTACCTATGACCCATATACATTCTAACGGATAACTAATTCTGTTCATTCCAAACTATAGACCCCCCCAGATAATCGGACTTGGGTCAATAATACTTCGACTTGCGGCTTTTGCTAAATTAAAACCGTTATCGGTTAGAAGCTAGCATGAGGTAAATACTCTTAACTTTTATTTTAAAACTTGGGGTATGGCAAATATGCCACTTGGAGCGGGTATTATATAAATGAGCCCTGTGATTGCTTATAAATATAAGAACTCTGTTTAATCCGTATTACTTGATAACTGAAACAATTGGTGGTTAATGGTACCGTGTTCGGGCGTCCCGATTCACGAACTATTATGGCCATACTAAATAACGCGCCAGGGTAGGCATACTGACTATAAGACGCGTTATTAAACTTTGGTGTGTACCTTAATCATTATAGCACTGAAAATGACCGGCACTGATTTCTGGTTGCCGATTGTATGACAAGTATTGTAAAGGATTGACAGCGATTAAATCGAAAGGTAAAAAAGTCCAAGGAACGTGGTTCTAACCCTAGCCACATGATAAGCATCTTTAAATCTTATCTTTTAATCCTAACCATGAGTTTGAAACAGATTTCAAAAAATTTTACAGCTATTACACACCTATAAAATTAGGGACAATTGTTTAGGGTAGAATTTCTATCATCAGGATCATGAGGATATTAGGTCTGCGATAGGATTCTAATGTGCTTTGTCTGAGTTAGGATCATGATAGGACCAAGGATCCTGAATATATCTATTACTAATCACTTGTCTTTCTTGCAAGGTATTTTTGCAGGGAATATTCTCACTTAACGGCTAGCAGAAGAGGTATTCTTGAATTCTCGCCAAGTTAGCTGAGGAAAACATGTGGAAAAGGTGTTGGATGGTGGCCAACGGTCAATGACCAAGTCTGCTCAAGATCCCCGGAATTTCAGAGTTCTAGTTAGGATTCATTTCGAGTATTGTACTATAAATAGACTGGATCAGATCGGTGCAGGACACTTCTACACACTTGATTACACTATTTTTTGCTACATTCATATTCACAATCGGAATTTCAGAGTTCTAGTTAGGATTCATTTCGAGTATTGTACTATAAGTCTATAAATAGACTGGATCAGATCGATGCAGGACACTTCTACACACTTGATTACACTATTTTTTTGCTACATTCATATTCACAATCACTCACACGTCAGCTGTAACACCTAGTTCGATTGATCCAAGTCCTTCAATTGTAATTTTTACTTGTTTAATATTAGTGGAGATGTCTAGTTTACAGCTCCCGGGGTTTTTTGTGCTAGAGATCAACTTTTCGAAGAGGATCAAGGGCTTTTTCCCTATGACAAATCATTTGTGTTCGTCAAGTTAACTTTATAATCATTATTAAATCCAGTCGGAACTGTTTTTCGACGCAAGGATCCTGACTGTTCATCCAGGATCCCAACTACATACTTCTAATTATTATGTGCGCCGATCCTCACATTCTAAGTTTGGTATTAAAAATTGAACTATTAATTTTTTGACCAAAACAATGTACATATCTTACCAAATTTGTTGAACATGGAAACCAACTAGGCAATCATTCAACTCCACACCTTTCACCCATGCATAAACACGTTGAAGGGTGGGGTGGGGTCCAATTGGCAATGTTAAGGTGTTGCTACCCTTAAGGTCAAGAGTTCGAGCCTCGCCAAAGGCGGATCTGGTGTAGTTTAAGCCGTTCAATAAACAACATAAACATGTTGCAACTACATTAAAAGCATTATGAGATCACAGAATAGGAGGTTTGTGCAACTTTTTAGTTATGATTAGAGACATAACGATTTTTTATCTTGAAAATTTGTGGAAGTTGTCTTCACATGTAAGAGGTTTGTGCAAGTTTTAATTATAATTACTAGTTGTTTTTACTATAAGTGAGATTTACTGGGTATGTTTGTGATCTGATGAAAACAGACCTTGAAGATCAACTTAAGCATTCATCAAGGTATTGAACCTATCATCAACAAAAGAATCACCCACATAACTCGGTAAGGCTATGATTCAATAGTGAACTCACAACTTGTTTAGAAGGAAACATTAAGAAGATTGAACATTAGTGTTTCTAACAAAAAAAGGTCATCACAAATTTCTTATATTCATGTGTCACATTGTTGTCATAATAAAAAAAAGACTGAAGAAATTCGAACACATAGCAAAACTCGTTAGTTTTGAAGTTCTAGACGACGAACCATACAAGTCGTATGGAGTGATGATCACACGGGTTGGAGTTGTCATATGAGTACAATAAAATAATAATAACAATACTCTTGTTATCCACGTATGAAAATAATTAGTACAATATTGTATATAAATTCGAACGAAAAATATAATACAACTTTATGTAAAATAAAGTGATTTAAACTGTTGTCTTCGATGAGAATTTGAATCGCGTGTTCTTGTACAATCTTTCGATTTGTCTTTGAAGAGAACTTGAACTGCATCTTCTTGAACGATCCTTTTCTTGCAAGAATGGACAAACTATTATTGACGATCCCTTAAAACAGATTTCGTGTCTTCTCTTGGACGATCATGTTTGTCTCCCAGGGTAAAACAGCCGAAGCAATGTGTACCACCAGAGATGATTCACGCACTTAAAAAATCTTTTAAAAAATGATGAAATGGAAGCTCTAAATAGAAATGGTACTTGGACTCTAACTGACTTGCCTTTAGGAAGAAAACCCGTTGGATGCAAATGGATTTATAAAGTTAAATACAAATCAAATGGCCAAATAGATAGGTACAAAGCTAGACTAGTTGCTAAGGTCTATAGCCAACGGGAAGGGATTGACTTTGATGAAACTTTCTCTCTTGTTTTTAGAATGGTCATTGTTCAATGAATTATTATCTTGCTGTCAACAATGGTTGGAGTTTTTACCAATTAGATGTTAACAATGCATTCTTGTATGGTAACTTGTCCGAAGATGTCTACATGTCTCTCCCTGAAGGATACTTTTCCCCAAATGAATCCAAAGTGTGTAAATTGGCTATGTCATTATATAGGTTAAAACAAGACCCTAGGAATTGGAATGAAAAGTTAACTACTACCTTACTTGAAATTGGTTTTGTTCAAAGTATTAGTGACTACTCATTATTTGTTAAAAAGGACTCAAATGTTTTCATTGCGTTACTAGTATACGTGGATGATATTGTTATCACCGGTAACAATAATGTCGAAATTGAGTCAATCAAGTCTTTTTTAAACTCAAAATTTATGATCTAAGACCATGTACATTAAATTTTTTCTTGGGAATTAAAGTTGTTCAAAACAAAGATGTCTTATATTTATCCCAAAGAAAATATTGTTTAGATTTATTATCTGAATTTGAGTTACTTGGGTCTAAACCAGTGTCCACTCCAATTGAACAAAACATAGCCATTTTTGATAAAGATAGTGCTGAATATCAAAGGCTTGTTGGAAAACTAATATACATTACCTTAACTAGACCTGACATTTCATATGTTGTTCAATGCTTAAGTCAATATAAGCATAGTCCTTTAAAGTCTCATTCGCAGTTAGCCTTTCGTGTGCTAAGATATTTAAAACAATCTCCTGGTCAAGGCTTATCCTTCTCAAAAGGTAATCGCTCTGATCTCAAATGTTACGTTGATTCCGATTTGGCTAAATGCAAAATAAATAGAAGGTCTGTCACTGGTTATTCTATTTTTTGAGGTGGCAACCTAATAAGTTGAAAAAGTAAAAAAAAAAAACAATCTGTTGGGCTTGATCCACGAGCCATGTGTGATGCCACATGTGAAATCATGTGGTTACAAAACATTTTGAAAGAACTTCAAATAGACATCAGCCTTCCAGTTGAATTATTCTGTGACAACTACAATTGATAAAAAAGAAGAAGTCTTCTTTAAGTCTATAATTTTCTTCTTGTCTTCTGTGTTCAAGGTGTTCTTCAACAGTAATTGAGTCTTAGTTTATAATATGTGCCGACATCAATAAAATTATACCATTGTTTTACAGTTATTATTATACAAAATGATAAAATGTCTAAACTACCCTCACATATAAGTCACATGGTTAAAGTTAACTCTAAAAAAGAGAGTCTGCTATAAAGCACGAAGATTGTTACAAAAATGAAACATGATTTTTAAATATTCAGGATGAAACCTCAAGTTCTTACAAGCCTAAAAAGCGTAATATGTAATTTTTCCAACTTTTTATCATATTTGATTATTCTAACCTATTAAGTAGTAAATCAGTCATTGATATTGGATACTGAGCAGTAGGGCTGTAAACGAACCAAACGTTCGGCGAACAGTTCGTGAACCGTTCGGCGGGAAGTTCGTTTGTGTTCGTTCGTTTATTAAACAAACGAACACGAACAAGAAATTCCGTTCGTTTAGTTAAATGAACAAACATGAACAGAGGCCGTGTTTGTTCGTTTATGTTTGTGAACGTTCGTTAACGTGTTCGTTTGTGTTCAATAGTTCATTAATGTTTTTAGTTTTTATATTTATTTAAATACTTCAAAATTCCGACAAATTAAATATCTAATAAGTGTTAGTGTATTATATATTTTGTTTATGAACGATTGTTTGTGTTTGTTTGTTTGCATTTGTGTTCATGAACATTAGTTTGTGCTCATCTGTGTTCGTCAACGTTCGTTGACTAAAATTAACAAACAAACACGAACAAGTTCATTTCGTTAACAAACGAACACGAACATAAAGTCTCGTTCGATAAGTGTTCGTGAACGGTTCGCGAACACATATATTTCTTAACAAACAAACACGAACAAGGCCTTGTTCGTGTTCGTTCGGTTTGTTTGCAGCCCTACTGAGCAGATCAATATCTGACTGACATATATTTGGTTTGATGAAAATGAGTTGTAATAGCCTTTGAAATATGATGTAACTGTTGAGGGGAAAGAACTATTTGAATTGACATTGATTAGTTCCCACCATCAAAGAAGTCACTGACCACGACTCAGTTTGCATTGAAGAAATCGAAACCTGATAGATATTGCATACGTATTAGTATATTGTAATAGTGTAAGGGGGGTTAGTGTAACTAATACTTCTATAAATAAGGCATTAGTCATTATAGAAAGGGGAGGAGAGATTTTAGGAAGTTGTTAGGCTCATTGCATTAGCATGAGAAGGGCATAGCCCTGGACCACTTCGGTGGTTAGTTATTTGTATTATCTTCTTCAGTCAATCAATATAGTTTCATATTTGCTTTCATCATCTCCATTAAATTCAGCTATCTATCAAAACCCAACTTTTGCTGGTCAGTAATGTAACTTAGAGAAAGACAAAATGTGTGTCGTCACTGATCGTGTCGGGAACGGGTCTGCTGGACCAGATTTTTTCTGGATCTGGAGTCGGTGGAACCTGACTGCGCTGGAAGCGACTGAATTAAACAACATCAAGTCATTGCTGGCGTGCTTTGTGCTCTCAATTATATCTGATGGATGGGTGTGGGGGAATGAGGTCACGGGTATGCTTTCGGTTGGGAGTTTAAAATTCATGCTAGCACAAAATGGTGGTGTTTAGAACCAAGTTTGTTCTCGCGAAATAACTGGGTCCCGGTAAAGGTGCAGTTTATGGCATGGCGAGTAGACCTTCAGCGATTATCTACAAAGGACGCACTTCAAAGAAGGAACATACGCGTCTCAAATCTGTTGTGCGACCTTTGTGGTCACTGCCAAGAGTCAGTCGACCACATTTTTATCTCGTGCCAGTTTGCTCAAATGGTGTGGAGTGTTGTTGGCCAATGGTACCGTCTGCTTCCAATATTTGTGTTTCACATCCGAGATCTTCTGAACCTGCATAACTTCTCAAGCGGGTCAAAAAAGGGGAAGAAGGCATTGAATGTTGTCATTTTAACAGCCATCTGGAGCATTTGGTGATCGAGAAACAAGGTGGTTTTTTAGTCCAGAGTTCCTTCAGTGGCTGCAGTGCTAGAGGAGTCGAAAACTTTAAGCTTCCTTTGGGTTAAAAACATGTATAAATCCGGGAAACTGTTGTGGGAAGATTGGAAAAGGTTCAACCTTGGAAGCTTAGGCTAGCTGGGTTGATGTTTATATTCTTGTTTCTATAGTAGTTTCGGGTCTGTAATGTTTTCCCGGTGTAGTCTGATGTATAATGCCAATGGCTAGCTGGTTGGGGAATAAATAAAAAAAGTTTTGTTTGTCGTTCAAAAAAAGTAATGTAACTTGCAACTAGGTGTGTAAAGGAGCCAAGCCACTCATGAGCTATTCAATATCAGATCACTTATTTAAAACTTGAATCGAGTCAAACTTAAATGAGTTGGAGCCTGAGCTCGAACTTTTATTTATGCTCATTTAATTCACCAGTTTGAGTCTGAGCTTCACATATTAAACTTGAGCTGGCTGAAGCATAAATAAAATTGTTTTTAATATTTTTAATAGATATATGTTTATATAATAGTCATAATTATATAAGGTTATGTTACAACTATTAAAATATTATATATAATTTTATATAAAAGTATAATTATAAAAAATATAAAATATAAAATAAAAATATAACTAATCAATAAGACGAGTCGGAGCAGAGTCAAAGAGGATTGGGTTGATTGGCTATATAAGGTGGTTGAGTTATGCTTAAAAAAATAGATTTTAAGAACAATAAGAAATGAATAACTAATTAGACAAAAGATCAAATACAAATAACTTTAACGTATAAAACATACGAACTGAAGGTTTTACTGAAAAAACACGGTGACATTTTCGTAATTATTAGTAATTATCAAAATTACTCTACAAATGATCTTGTAGAGTAATTTTGATCTTTGTAGACTAATTTTGTAAAATGTTCTTGTAGAGTAATTTTGATCTTGTCACTACTAGAAAAGTGGGCAATTGCGACCAAAATTTGCGACCAACAAAAGGTGGTCGCAAAATTAGCGACCAATTTGCGACCGAAATCAAAATGGCCGCAAAATTAAAGGCCAACCCATAATCGGTTGCAAAACGGTCGCAAATTTTGTGACCGCATTTTTCAGTCGCAAATAAGTTGAATAGTGGTCGGAAAACGGTTGCAAATACGAGAAATATATCAAAAAGCAAAAGTTGTGACCATCTAAATCGGACGCAAATACGAGAAAAATAAAAAAAAACATAAGTTGTGTCCATCTAAAACAGTCGCAGATACGAGAAATATATTATATAAAAAATCAAAAATTCCGACCGTAAACTAGCTACCTTTTAAAGCAGTTGCAAACAAAGCAATTTTAAAGTTGACCAATTTTTTAAACAAGGAAAGCAACACCACGCGCTACAAAACTACGTACATCACCATTTATTCCAAAATGAATTGAAAACCCTAGATCCCCAAAATTTCACAACTTCTGTTATAAAGCGCTAATTCGACCATCAATTCACAAAATTCCGATCATGTCGCCGGAAAAACACTAATCCAGTGGTTCGTCACTCATCCGGAGCAACTTTCAACAATCAATTTCATCATCCACAATCTCATCATCATCGTCCTCTGCATTCTCTTCTCCGGCGAGATCCACAACTGGACTTCTTGCCTTTAGCAAGAGAAATAATATGGTATTCCTTATTTGTCTGCATTGTTTTAGGCCATTCCTTTGGCATTAGGAGTTAGGGTCACTAAGGAATACCATATTATTTCTCTTGCTTTTCCTAGAAAGGCCAAAGAAGCAATTGGAGGCATTACTAAGCTTAGTTAATCAGATGGTATACCGTATACCTTATTGATCAGTATATATTTTTATTTTCCATTGCTTAACTATTATTTATATTAGAATTATATGATTTTAGGTTTGGAAATGGTGTTTAATATGTACTTCAATCAACTTGATCCTCTGTTGGTGCATTTATGTCTATCGCCTCCGTCAATCTAGTTCGTAGCTGAAACAGTTTAAATCTAGGCTTTATAGTGTTATATTTAGAGAAATGGCAAGTTGGTATTTCTGTAATAATGGGAAATCTCATTAAAGCTCCTTGGCCTATAAATAGGAGGTTTATGTGTTAGATTTTGGACTTTTGACTTTTGCTCATTTGGAACTTTGGAGAGCTAGAGCTAGAGAGAGAAAGTCTAGAGAGAGAAAGTGTTGTCCACCTGATTCAGGTGTTGTACGTTTTCAAATCTATCAATAGAATCACATTATTAGTACGTTCTCGTGTGTTCGGTCACGTTTGTGTACGGATTCCGCACGTCACACGTTCGGTTCGCATTCGTTTCGGAGTCAAAACCGGTCCTAACAAGTGGTATCAGAGCAGGAGCTCGATTGCACAGATCTATCACACAAATTCGTACAAGAATTCAGTAGATTCAGATCCAAATTCATACAGATTTGTCAAAATTTCTTCACTTTTTCATCTCCTTCACGTTTCTGTCCGAAAATTGCCAAATTAAACGACTTTTTACGGTTAAAATCGGCTAATTTTTGGATACGTTGTACGAAAACATCTGATCTACAAGCCTACAAATTTTCAGATCTTAATTCAAAGTCATTTGGGAGAAATCTAAATCTTTTGGTCCGAAAAAAGTTGAAAATATGCTTGTTGTTACTGTTGGTGTTCATCTTGGTGTCACCCGATCGGACTACAGTCCGAACGAGCAGTAGTCCGATCCAAAGCACCACACTTTACAATTCATTAAAGTAGATTGACCTTTTGACCGTCACTCGATCGAGTACAGTCCGAACGGACAGTAGTCCGAACGGACAGTAGTCCGAATCATTGTCCCACTCGTTTCATTTCACAGCATACTCATTAAATGTGTTGACTTAATTGACTGTCACTCGTTCGAACAGTGGGTCGAACGGATTACCACCTTGTTCAAATACATTGTGACTCGTTCGGACAACAGTTCGTTCGGACAACAGCTCGAACGGACAGCAAAGCCTCCCGATCGGACAGCATCCCACCCGATCGGACAGCACCTGGCTCGGTCGAACGACAATCCGATTCATTTCTTGCATCTAATTTTGCTTTTGATTGAATTCAGGTTTCTGTGCTTTGACGAAGACTCACTTGACCGACGAATCCTCTGTTGACGAACCTTATAACTGTAGAAGAACCTTCAAGTTTGACGAACCTTTAAGCTTGTTGACGAACCCTTACTCGGTCAACGAACATTTATTACATAAATCAATACATCACGTGATTTTTTTTATTGATAAAATCATATTAGCGGCCCAATCATGTGCATTGCCCCGGCCCACAAGTTATAAAAGGCCAAATAGGAGAATGATATTAACAGATCTTGTCGGCCATTGTTTACAAATATCAATACATTGCATGTGACATTTAATTGTAAATTCAGTTTGTATGAAAAAGTGATAAAGGTGTTGTCGGCCTTTAATATTTGTCAGAGATTTGAATCATTAGTTTGCAGTTTGCATGTGATGTTGCATTGAAAATTAAAATTCATTGTTGAGATCATAAAGAGACCACCACTACCCGATCGGACAACATTTTTGTCGAGTAGTGACATTCAACAAGTGGTGACCCGAGCGAGTTGCCATCCTATTCAATTTGTAGTGCTTTCAAACGAGTGGTGGGTCGTTCGGTTTGCCACCCGCTAATCACATTTGTTTGTTTGTTTTTCAGGTCCCACCCGATCGAGTTACACCCCACCCGATTCGCTGTCATCCTATCTTTGTTATATTGTTGACTTTTGTTGACTCACTCGATCGGATACCTGTCCGATTCAGTTGATTGTTAGTGATTGAACTAATCTTGTTGTTTTTATTCAGGTGATTCGAGGAGATAGCATCATGGCTGAAATAAAAGAAAGAAGTCGAGAAGAAATTCTGAGTGAGAAAACCGAAAGAGAAAGATTCTTTGCTGGGTGCAGGATTGAGAAAATGCAAGAAGAATACGAAGATGCAAAGTACTGTGGAAGATACGACAAGAAGAGAGATTGCTATGTCAACAGAAATGGTGATCCTGTCGTTCACAGAAAAGAAGTGGTTTTCAATGATGTTCTTGCAGTAATTCCTCTGTCCGGCGAATACTATTCGAATGTTGCGAAAGATAAAACAGCTTATCTGAAAAGGCTGGACAAGATAATTCATGACGTGATGACCGTGAGTTTGAAAAAGAGGGATGAAGAAAGAATGAAGAAGAATGGTGATGAGTTGGTAACTGATCTGAAGAAGGTTGCTGAGCAAGTCAAAGTTGAAGCTGTGAAAGCTGAAGAAGTGAAGGAAGAAAAAGAAAAGAAAGTGGAAACAGTTGGTGAAGAAGCTGTTATCGAAAAACAGCAGAATGAAGAAGTTCTGAAGAAGAAAGGAGAAAATGATGTGAAGATTGAAAGCTCAATTGAAGTGGATAATGGTACTGGTGTTGGTGAGGAACAGAAGAAGAGTGAATCTGTTCAGGCATAGACGGAAGCGAAAGCCGAGGTGTCACGACCCCACCCTGGACAGAATCGGGAGCCGCGAACCAGTTCAGTGGTACCGGTGGTTATTTAGAAAAGTAGTGCAGCGGAAATTTCATCAGGACCGTGAGTTAGGAAAAATATCAGAGTTTAGAAAACACCGGATTTTATTTATTAAATAGATGGGATAAAACCATGTTTTGAAAGGTAGCTTTAATATGGGATAAACCCGAATACATAAAACAACTTTTCTTAATTTAATTTAATTGATAAATTAAGCTACTTCTGTAAGCCTTTTGGTGCCGTATCCAACTCTTATTCCGATCTACTGTAATTACCTGAAACGTGGTTTAAAAACATTTGGTCAGCAGGAAATACTGGTGAGTTCATTCAGTTTGTACAAAAATGACACATTGTTATATATTACAGCATAAGAGCGATTACAATGACTACTATCTTATTGTTATCTGGCGCCGTGTCACACCCTGGTAACGATGGTCATACCACTATTGGGTCCTTTCACCCAAGTAGTGATGAATATCACAGTTAGGTTTGTTTACCTAACCGTGAGAAATTAGTAATGTGCACAATACCCCACTTGCCAGTGATTTAAGATAACCAAGACTTAATCCCTATAATATATAACTAGAAAACATTTGAAATTTAGTAAAACAGTTGATAAAAAGAGAATGACTCACCTTGTTAGCATATAGTCTTGATTAAACAAGCATCTACTTTACAGTTCTGAATCTTCTGATGATTAAGCATCTTGTTTGATTGTAAGTGTATAGTTTGGAGTTTTCTGATAGTTAAACATATGGTTTAACAGAGTGGAATACGTTTTAGTGTAAAACCATATCAAACCTAACGATGGTCACGAGATCAGGACCTTATCGAAATTCACAAAGTATAGTGCTTTGGCATCCGTTTCAGAATCTTAACGAAATTCACAAAGTATAGTCTTTGGCATTCGTTAGTTGGTTCCCGAATCGAACGGACAGAATATCGCATCAGTGATTATTGGTTAGAACACCAACGTATATAGAGAGAAGAATAGAAGAAATGAGCAAAGAAAAATGAATCCTAAGCTTCCTATTTATAGGTAGGAAATATGAAATTTCTAGGAAATTTCATATAGCTTTTCTAGGAAGTTACCTATACATTTTCTAGGAAGCTTTCTACCCATATATATATCTTCTTATACCTTCCTTGCACCTTCCTTTGATATTATCTATCTCATATATATTTATTTTCATGTATATCTATTTAGGTGTTTAATTTACTTACTTAATTAATCTTACTTAGCTTAATTAATCTCGCTTAGCTTAATTAATCTCGCTTAGCTTAATTAATCTTGCTTAACTGATTAATTAATCATACTTAACTTAATTAATCTTACTTAGCTGATTAAGTTTAACTTATCTATTAAGGTTTCTTAACCGCTAAGTTATCTTAACTACTAAGTTTACTTAACCACTAAGTTTTCCTTAACTATTAAGTTTACTTAATCGCTAAGTATTCTAGCTACAATGGAACTCGTATTAGTGTATTACTCAATTCAACTTTAACGATAATCACGAGATCAAAACTCACAACGAATGACAAAGTATAGCCGTATACAGGCAGCACTTAAACATCCGTTGGATCAGTTTCAATCAATCGGATATAGTACCGTGTCCGTGATTAGAGTTATTACCCTGATAACTAGCAGAGTTTCGGGTTTTAGAGTATAATACCCGAGCTATTACTTTGCTATAATAGAAGCTAAAAGAAGAAAAGAATTGAGCGACTTTCAACTGAACTCGAACTCCTTATTTATAGGGCTGGAAATGGGGCGTGCCGCGGCCCGTGTAAACTCAAAGGAACATCTACGCGGCCCGCGAGGAAGTCTAGGTCGGCTGAGTCATCAGAGGTTTCGACACGTGTCATGCCACGTGGCCTTGATCGTTATCTGGTAGTTTGCATTGTTGTCGCGGCCCGCGTAATCTTGGCTTAACTCTTACGAGGCCCGCGAGCGAACCAAAAATCTTGTTTTTCTTGATTTCTCCAAGCACGAAGGTATTTCGGGTCCGTTTCTCACACTCGGGGTGTATTTAGGAGCGTTTAGGGTTACCTTAAGGGTCGTAGGAGAGTCGTTACATCCTCCCCACCTTGTTTTAAATCTCGTCCTCGAGATTTGGGCTATGATATCTCTTTTAGAGTTATGTCACGTCTTAGTCAATAAGAATAGTTTTAAGATGAATACGTGTTTTACAATAAATAGGGCTCAATGGTTCAACCGAATTAGTTCAAGAAGTCGATGTCAAATGAATGAGATGAAATGATATAGTTTCCAAGGTGATTAGGTTTAAGTCAAAAAGATATATGATCAATAGATGTGAATGTTTACAAGTTGTGAATGATTTTTAGAAACAATAGAATTCACTGTCAACAGAAAACTTACTTTGATTGTCAACTGAGGAAGTCTCAGAATCAACAAGCTCGAATGAAATAGAAGTACGAAAATGATTTTTCAACTATTGAATTATGATATGAGAAAAATCAATGGGTTGACATTTATCGAATTACAAGGATACACCGATATACAACAGAGTTTAGTGTATCATTGTCTTAACACATAGTTGTATTAAGACCACTTTCAAGGATGAGTTACGCGAAAGGTATATATATAGATTAGCTCAAGCTACAAGTCTATACCGGCGCCACAAGGTGTCGTAGTGATCGAAATAATAATAGCGGTGACTGCACGAGTTCACCGTGTTTTAAATCAAATGAAGTAAGTCCGAATGTTTGTTTTAAATAAATCTAGTAGGATTTTCGATTGAAATTGAAACAATTGAATAATGTTTTTCGATTGAAGATGATCAAGCAATACATATCACGAAAGGCTCGATTGATGTTGTAAGAACCATTAAGAGATACACTGAAATATGACATGAATTTGTGTATTATTATCTTAGCACACGATTGTGTTAAGATTGCTTTTATAGGATAAACCAACAAAGCGGATTCAATATAAATAAATAAATAAATCCGTATATGATGTGTGCAAATGAGATTAGCGCAAGCTTCAATTTTGTGAAAACGTCACCACAAGGTGATCGTGATCAAAGAAACGATTTGATGAAGTCGAAGACCAAACAAGCATGTTATGGTTCAAAGTAATTGAAGGGCTTGTTGGGATTACTTCAAATATGATGACCTTAATCTATCATATGGGACCTTGAATTGAATACGTATTGCGAGCAAGTTCAAACAATGGAACTTGGTTTAAACACAACGAGTTCATGTATCAATAAGAAAGTTCTGACATGGTCACAACAAAAACCATGTATGCCATTCAAAAGAAAATTGAGTTTTTCAAGAAATTCATCGATTCGATATCAAAGAGTCATCGTTTTGCAAAAAAAAAAAAAAAACGTGGTTTACAATGCAAAGATCAAGTATAGCGGAACGATATTTGAGTTTTAATAAAACAACAAATTGGAATGAAGCCCTCCCATGGTCTTCATAATTCAAACTAACCACATGCGCAACAAACAGTGCATGTGTGGATTTACCAAGAAATGAAACAACCAATTAAATATTCGCGATTATGAAAGAAATCCTCATGATGACCATTAGGAGAGTAGAAATGCAAAAGTCTATTTACTATGTGCAGAGGTCTGAATTTTAACAAAAGGAATTTAAGAATTTTATCTGGAAATTTTGTTTGATAACCGTTGTTAAGTGACATTACCAGGGAATGTCGAATAAAATGAAATAGGGGGATTGTAAAGGCATGTTGTTTGTAGGATCACGTGGCCAAGTGCTGCTTTTTGATTAGTAGTTCTTCCACTGACGGGATTCGCATTGGTGTCGTCATGCCCAATTATATGTTCCAAAGGTCTTGCCTTGAAAGTCGTGTGTGATATACTTCGACGTCTGTGGACGTATAATTTAAGTTTCATGTGTTTTCTTGTGCACTAGCACAACTTTACATGCTTCTTACTTGCGTTAATAGTTTATGGTAACGCATTGGAAATTCTTATACTTTTGATGGCATCCCAACTTAAAGGGTTTCCATTGTTTATATTATCGCACGAGGTAGATGATCAAACGAAATAATGTTTGATATCGGAATTATAGATATATGCAAGAGATTCCTGATAAAGAAATCTAGAATTATTATTGACACTTATGTTCGTGATTTATTTTAAATTGTTAATCGTTATGGCTTTTGGAATTCCTTATAGATATACATATCTATATAATCATACATACCATTCATAAGGTCAATGTATTTAACATATTGATTTTTCCAAAAACAAGTCAGACATCAGGTCATGGTACTATTTAGGGAATTTTGTCACTTGTTTGACATATTATACTCCTTCTTACCCGGTTCTAGCCGGAGAGGTAACCTCATCTTGCCCGGTTCTCGCCGGAGAGGTAATTATTATGTTTCCCATAAATAGTATTTTTTCAAGATTTTAAAAGTGCCTCTTTTATTAAGGCTTTCATCCCGAATCAAGGAAATTTGTATTCCCATAACATATCTTATTCTAGACCAAGTAGTATCAATAAAAAAAGAATTAACAGCAATTAAGTGTTATTGCTTATTTATCGTACTTTGCAACGTTCTAATCATTATTCTTACGGCATACCAATATCTATCACATTATACTAATACAAGTAATTAGCTCATCTTGAAGCTCATATTAAGGCATCTTTCCTAAGTTCAAGTCTAAATACTATCCTGAGTGCTACCAGAAAATATCAAGTTCCTAACTCTTTGTTTAAACTTAGGTATTTTATTACAACACCTAATTGCTTAAACAAGTGGCTCTGATACCACTTCTGTCATGACCCCACCCTGGACGGAATCGGGAGCCGCAAACCAGTTCAGTGGTACCGGTGGTTATTTAGATAAGTAGTGCAGCGGAAATTTCATCAGGACCGTGAGTTAGGAAAAATATCAGAGTTTAGAAAACACCGGATTTTATTTATTAAATAGATGGGATAAAACCATGTTTTGAAAGGTAGCTTTAATATGGGATAAACCCGAATACATAAAACAACTTTTCTTAATTTAATTTAATTGATAAATTAAGCCACTTCTGTAAGCCTTTTGGTGCCGTATCCAACTCTTATTCCGATATACTGTAATTACCTGAAATGTGGTTTAAAAACATTTGGTCAGCAGGAAATACTGGTGAGTTCATTCAGTTTGTACAAAAATGACACATTGTTATAGATTACAGCATAAGAGCGATTACAATGGCTACTATCTTATTGTTATCTGGCGCCGTGTCACACCCTGGTGACGATGGTCATACCACTATTGGGTCCTTTCACCCAAGTAGTGATGATTATCACAGTTAGGTTTGTTTACCTAACCATGAGAAATTAGTAATGTGCACAATACCCCACTTGCCAGTGATTTAAGATAACCAAGACTTAATCCTTGTAATATATGTTGGTGCACTGAATGTCTGCTGACTATGTCTTAGTTGAGTCTTAGGACTAGATAGGTTAGATTGGAGCTCGGAAATGAAAAAGTGGACCTTAGAGTGTAATTCCGCTCCAAATGACACTTATGTCATTAGAAGCGAAATCAGGATATTTTGTATCTTGTGATTCCGCTCAAAATAGTTCTAGGTGATTCCGCTCCTAGATGTTTTAGGTGATTCCGCTCCTAAGTGTATATTGGTGATTCCGCTCGTAATAGACATGTGGTTTGGAGCGAAATTAAGAGTCCTATAAATAGGTATCAGCTGAGTTCATTTGTAACATTGGAGCGAAATCAGGTCTTGTGTTAGGTGTCGAACTTCTGTCAAAATTCATTCAGAAACACTTGTAAAGGCTAGCAATCAGTAATAGAAAGAAAGATTAAAAGGAAACAAGTTGTTGTGACTCCGTTTACTTTGATTCCGCCTCTGTAAACGAAGATGAACTGCTTTTACTGACTTTTAGGGTCACGCACACGGTCCAACAAGTGGTATCAGAGCTCAGGATGAGGAGTTCATACTATAGCAGCTTGATTCTACCGGATTTTCTTATTTCTACTCACTTCTTGTTATACTTTTCTGATCTGAACTAGTTCCAACGGTTGGAATGGCCTGATTTTCGAGTATATTGTGTAAAACATAGTGTTAACAAACCCCAGAAAGAATCAGGTTAAAACTCGGATTAAAAATGGTAAAAATTACATAAAAACCTAATTCCGCTCGTAAAGTTCTTCGCAGATTATACTTAAAAAGTTGATTTCGCTTGAGATTGATACCTGATTCCGCTCGAAATCAGAATATTTCTGATTTCGCTCGAAATTAGAACAGGCCAATTTCTTATTCCGCTCGAAATTAGAAAAAGTTAGATTCCGCCTGAAAGTTAGTTTCTGATTTCGCTCGAACTAACTCAAAGTCAGATTTCGCTCGAAAGTTATAATCTGATTCCGCTTGAAATCAGACTAAAGCTGATTTCGCTCGAACATCTTCTGTGATTTCACTCAAAAGCTGATTCTGCTCGAATTAGTTGTGTTTCAAAAATTTCAAAAATTTTCTAAGTGTTTGCTGATTTTTCAGGTACGTACAAGATGGATGATTTCAATCCGTTTTATGATGTCTTTGCGTTTGCTGGAGACGGTGGAAATGATACATCTTCTAGTAACACCAATGAGAACACACCGAATTCAAAGAAAAAGTTATCGGATGCATTGGAGGTTGAAAGTGCTTTCGGAACCTATAACAAACCCCCGAAGTTGATGGCTATAGAAGAATACAGTCGGTGGGCAAAGAAATTTGAGGATTGGTTGATGGCCTTTGCTTTTCCTAGCTGGAAGAGTCTAAAAAATGGATACCATGATGGAGGCAAACGTGGCGAAAGCTTAACTTCACCTGAGGAGATAGAATCGTTTGTTGCTGAGCAGAAATGTGTTGCGTTGCTGTTTCAATCTGTTCGAGAAGATATAATATCTTTGATCGAATACTCTAGTGCTAAAGATCTATGGGATAAGTTGAAAACCAAATGTTTAGGAAGCACAGAAATTGTGAAAAACAAAAAGAAACTACTTAGAAAGGAGTTTGATTTGTTTGGATGTTTAAAGAATGAATCAGTTTGTAAAATGATTGAGAGGTTTGGGCACCTGAAGCTGGAACTGGCAAGAAATGGAATTTCTTATTCTCAAGAAGAGCTAGTTGATAAGCTGTTTGATTCATTGCTGGATGAGATGGATTGGCAATATTATGCGTTGATGCTAAAGAATACTATCAAGCCGCCAGAAGTGTTGACAGTAGACTTGCTTATTGAGAGACTAGAAAGTCACGAGTTAGAGTTAAAGAAGACGTACAAAGTCAATCACTCATCATACCAGCAGAACTTGGATTTATATTATCCAAAGAGCATGATGCCAAAGAACACATCTCCCAAGACTGCGTTTTCTGCTGAGAATGTTTCCACAACGAGCAAAGAAAGTCAAAGCAGTGGATATCACAGTGGGTCTTCATCAAATTCAAACCAGTCTGATGCAAAGAATTTATTTCAATGCAACATCGCTGTAGACTTAAAGAACGCTCAGAACTTCAGCGAGGAGTCTGCTAAACAACAGATGGTTTTCCTAGCATCGGTACTGGAATCGTATGAAAGCCTTGTAGCAGGGAAGATTGGCAACACCAACCTAACAAAAGAGGACTATGATCAAATAGATCCTGAAGAAATGGAACTAATTGACATAAGGTGGTGCATGGCCAGTGCTGTTCGTCGAGCACAGCGTTTCATGGAGATAACCGGGAGGAAGTCAATTGGTGGACCATCTACCAAGTTGGGCTTTGACAAGTCTAAGGTGACGTGCTTTAAGTGCAAGCAGAAAGGTCACTTTAAGCGTGAATGCAGAAACGCGTATGCTGATAAGTCTGAAAACCCGTTTAGAGAAGACTACTACAAGAAGGCAATATATCATCAGAATAAATCGGAACCGCCAAGAATGAAGCAGATTGAAGATAACAAAGAAAAATCTAGAGCTCTTGCAGTGATTCACGACGATGAAGGTTACGACTGGAGTGAGTTGTTACCTGAAGAGGATGCGGTTGGATATGCTTTCATGGCAAAAACTGAACCTATTCCTTGGAAAGATAACAGAACTGAAGAACATAAGTATAATCACAGAAAGCTGTTAGCCACGAACAAATTTATCAGAATAGCTGGTATTTTTTCTGAGGCAAAAAGAGCAAAGAGATGGGATCCAGACAGAGAATGTTATCTTGACCCCTATGGAAACATTGCTATTGATCATAACACTCTTGATGTGGAAACCATAATCAAAGAGTATAAAGTTGAAGATGATTATTGGCAGAAGAAATGGTGGGGAAGCGGAGAAGAAGAAGAGAAAGAGAAGAAGGAGAAAGAAGAGAAAGAGAAGTCAAAGAAGATTGACACCGGGATCATTGACACGACACATGAGTTGAATGCTGAAAACATGGGAAAGATGGCTGACAAGGTGCTGGCAGCTAAGGCGCTTGAGGTAGATTCTAAATCCGTCTCTGAGTCTAAAAGCCAGGTCAGTACAAACGCGTCAACAACTGAGTCAGGTAAGAAAGTCAATGGTGTTGACTGCAAAAATTGCATAAAGGAATGCAAAGTTTGTAGCACAATCACGTATCTCAACGGTAAGAAGGTTGATGATCTGACTGCGAGAGTCAGAAGTGTTGAGGATCAAATTCTTGATCGTGATAAAATGGTGAAAGCTTCAACTGAACGGTTAAAAGAATTAACTAACAAAATTGAAAATGATAAAATTGACCATGAAAAAATTAGACAAGAAAATGAAAGGTTAGTTCTTGAAAATCGTCAGATCACTGAAAAATTTGAAAAGCTTAAAAGCACGTTTAAAGATAATGATGATAGAAATGGTAAAACATACAAAGAAAATTGCCAGTTGCAATGTGTTTTGAGGATTAAAGAAGAATTAATCAACAAACAATTGGATGAGATTGCTAAGTTGAAGCTTCAATTTGAAGAAGCTAAGATTGAGAATGAGCGAATCAATTTGAAATTGAACAGTTACAACTCTGCAAGCTTTGTTTTGCAACACATTATTCCCAAACCCATCGGGAAAGACAAAGCAGGTGAAGATGTATACTGTGATGGAACTGGGGTTGGGTTTCATCAAGTTCCACCACTAGTTCTAGACAATTATTCGAAAAAGCAATCTGTGTTGATTAATATTGGAGAGGAAAATGAAGTGAAACTTCCTGATTCAATTGATGTGACATTTTCTTCATCATCATCTGATGATAGTGTTCAAACTGAGATTGTTAAAAGCACAGCTGAAAGTGTTTTGATGTCTGATTCAGCTGAAGATGATGAATGTTTCTTGAACAAATATATTCCGAAACAAAAGTCCAAAAACAACTTAGGTGATGAACCGGGTCTTGTGATGTACAAGATGGCTGGATCTGATAAGTTGTATTCGGATTCTGAGTTTCCTCTGGAGAATGTAAATGTTTCAAAATTGACAAATGTGTTTAAAATGGTTGAAATTGATTTGTCTGAAGTAAAGAGTTTAAAACAAACAAAAAGGCAAATGAATTTTTAGAAAGATAAAGCTTACTACAAGAAACCTGTTGTTCCACCACGTTTTTATAACAACAATCGAAACAATTGGTCGGGTGGTTATCAGGGTGGTAAGAACTATCAAGGAAAGAATTTTCAAAATAAGAAGTTTGCTGAGAAGAAAGTGTTTGTGAATGGTTCAAGTTCACTTTCTGATGAGGAAAATGAAATTTTTTCAAAATCAAATGAAGAATTCTTTGAGAAGAGGGCCTCACAAACTCAGTCTGAAGGCACAAGTCGGGTAGTTGATACTCGTACATGTTTTAGATGCAACAAAGTTGGTCACATTGCAAGAAATTGCACCAACTCCAAGCCTAAGACTGAAGTTGTTGAGAGTCAAAATAAGAAGGTTGATGCAAAAGGAAAAGCTCCAATGGTTGTTGAGAAAATTTTGAAAAATGAGAGAACAAAAGTCAAAATTGAACCTGTTAAGAAGTTTGTAACTAAAAATGACACGTTTTACAAACGGGTTGCTTCGTCTCAACAAACATGGAAACCAAAATCAGAGAAACAAATTTCAACTCCACAAGAGAAGAAGTTTATTCCTAAAAAGATTCTTCAAAATGAAACCAGAAAAGAAAACATTCCAATTTCTTATGAAAATTTTGTGAAAAAGAATGGTTCATTGGAAAATGAGGTTAAAATTGACATCAAAGAGGTTGTTGATAACAAATTGGAAATGAATGATAAAAATTTTCCACCTCTTAAGTCGGTTGAGAAGTTTATTGATGAGATTAAGTTACCCGAGTCTGATGAGGCTTGGGCAGCTTATTTCAGCTAATCAGTTTCTGATTTGCCGGAGCTTCCTAGTTGGTAATTGTGAAGCATGAATCGGCATCTTTATTGAATCGTTTGTGATATGTGCAGGAACTTCCGAGAGCTATTTCACGATGGATTATGGATAGTGGAGCTTCTCGACATATGACAGGAAAGACTGCATTGTTGTACGATGTTAGAAATTTCAATGGTGGTTATGTGGGATTCGCAGGAAACCAAGGTGGTAGAATTATTGGTGAAGGAACGTTATCCAATGGGATTGTGACGTTTGAGAGAGTTAACTACATTGCTGGGCTGGAGAATAATCCACTGAGTATTTCACAGATTTGTGACAGGATGTATACCACTCACTTCACAGACAAAGAATGTTTGATCTTGAAACCAGGATTTGTTATCCCTAAAGAATGGATTATTATGAGGGCACCAAGAGTCAATGATCTGTACGTGTTCGACATGAGCGTAGCTACTACAACCACGGGTCAGGCTCATTGTTTTATGTCTAGAGCAACAGAGAAAGAATCGAAGTTGTGGCACCGGAAGATGGGGCATATACATCTTAGAAAAATGAATCATCTGGTGCACAATGATTTGGTTATTGGAGTTAATATCAAAGGTTTTCATCTGGAAGGGGAGTGCATTAGTTGCGTCAAAGGCAAGCAGAAGAAAAAGTCACACCCTAAAAAGCAAGTTAATTCAGTTTCCAGACCATTAGAGAGACTATATATGGATTTGTTTGGTCCAGTAAATGTCAAAAGTATTACAGGGGATCTCTACTGTCTTGTGGTTACTGATGATTATTCCAGATTTTCGTGGGTATCATTCTTGAAGTCGAAAGATGAAACGTTTGACAGTTTGATGGCGTTGTTCAGAAAGATTGAAAATCTGTACCAAAGGCGTATCAAAATAATTAGAAGTGATAATGGTACTGAATTCAAGAACAACAAGATGGAAGAATATTGTGATGAAAGAGGTATATTGCATGAGTTTAGTGCTCCGTATACTCCGCAGCAGAATGGAGTTGCAGAACGTAAAAACAGGACGCTAATTGAAACGGCCAGAACAATGCTTGCTGATTCAAAACTACCGATAAATTTTTGGGCAGAAGTAGTTTCCGCCGCATGCTATACGCTCAACAGAGTTCTCACAGTCAAGAAATTCAACAAAACATGCTTTGAGTTGATCAATAACCGCAAACGAAATCTGAAGTATCTCGAACCGTTTGGGTCACCCTGTACTGTTCTAGAGCCTTTTGGAAAGTTTGGTCCGAAGAGCATTGAAGGGATATTCATAGGTTATGCAAGTCCATTACGACGTGTCTTCGTTCCAAGTCTGAAGCGGATTATTGAAGCTCCTAATGTTGAATGTCAAGGGTATACTATGCCGCCGCAGAATCCTGGAGATTCATGGCGTTTTCATTATGACAAGTTGTGGGATTCATTTGACATGATGGAAGAACCAGAAGAAGAAGAAGATTTCTTTGACGAATTGGATATTTTGCGACAATATGAAGAATCGCAGGAAAGGTTCCCAGCTGAGTATTCAAGAAGACCACGACAAGCTTTAAATGATGATGAAGCAGGTCCAAGTAATGCTGGTGAACATGATGATGTCCAACAAAATGAAATTGCTCAAGATAATCAGTTGGCACAGAATGATAATCAAGAATCTGAGAACATGCCAGTATTTGATCGTGGTGATTCAGATTCTGAGGGGGAGCAAATTCAGATCTCAAGTCAAACAAACCCAGTCAGTGAACAAGGTGCAAATCAGAATGTTACTAATCTGGAAGGTGATGTAGATGTTTCAGACGAAGTGATGCCACGAACTCTTACATATCATCCAGAGGAGTTGATCATTGGAGAATTGCAAACAGGCGTCCGCACTCGAAGACAGCTTGATAAAGGGCTTACATGTTTTTACACAAAAGTTGCTCCTTTACAAACTGAATTCTCATTGAGTTGTTTTATCTCGCAGATTGAACCAAGGACTTACAAAGAGGCGCTTACTGAAGATTCTTGGGTCAATGCAATGCAGGAGGAACTTAGCCAATTCGAGAAGTTGGGAGTGTGGAAGTTAGTGGATTTACCTGATGGTCAGAGGAAGATAAACACCAAGTGGGTGTTCAAATGTAAGAGAGACGATAGAGGAGTTGTGGTTCGTAACAAAGCTCGACTCGTAGTCCAGGGTTTCTATCAGCAGGAGGGTATAGATTTCACTGAAGTGTATGCTCCGGTTGCTCGACTAGAAGCAATCAGAATCTTCCTAGCATTTGCGTCTTGGAAAAATTTCAAAGTATATCAGTTAGATGTAAAATCGGCTTTTCTCTATGGGAAGGTAAAAGAGGAGGTTTATGTCGGTCAGCCACCGGGCTTTACCGATCCACACCACAAAGGCAAGGTCTACTTGCTAGACAAAGCGCTGTATGGTTTACACCAGGCCCCGAGAGCTTGGTATAAGACATTGTCACAACACCTACTAGCCAACAGTTTTATTTGTGGAAAAGTGGATGCCACTCTCTTCACCAAAGAGGTCGACGGTCATCTTCTGATAGTTCAAATATACGTGGACGACATCATATTTGGGTTAACAAATGAGAATCTATGCAAAGATTTTGAACAGGTTATGAAGCAGAAATTCGAAATGTCATTGATGGGTGAGATGAAATTCTTTTTGGGATTGCAGGTTGATCAACTACCCAAAGGAATATTCATACATAAAACGAAGTATGTTCATGATATCTTGGAGAAATTTGGGATGTCAGGTTCTACTCCAGCAGCCACCCCATTAGCAACGAATCATGGGATAAACCCTGATCTCACCAGAGAGAAGGTAGATGAAACAATGTATCGTTCCATGATCGGATCGCTGATGTATTTGACAGCTTCAAGACCCGATATTATGTACCCAACCTGCCTCGCAGCAAGATATCAATCTAACCCGAGAGCATCGCACATGGTAATAGTCAAAAGGATATTACGCTACCTGAAAGGAACTCCATCATTGGGGTTGTGGTATCCAAGAGAAGGCGATTTCACGCTCGAAGGGTATTCCGGTTCCGATTTCGGATGCTGCAAAGTTAATGCTAAATCAACAACAGCAGGGTGTCAGTTCTTTGGATCATGATTGATCACCTGGCAATGCAAAAAAGCAAACCTCTGTGGCTTTATCCACATGTGAAGCGGAGTATGTATCTGCTAGCAGTTGCTGCTCACAGATCTTGTGGATCCAGCAACAGATGCGTGACTACGGTTTGCAATTTCTAAACACCCCTATCTTTGTTGATAATGAGGCAGCGATTAATATTACTAAAAATCCTGTTCATCACGCTAAAACCAAACATATTGAGATTCGTCATCACTTCATCCGAGATTGTTTCGAGAAGAAGTTGATACGAATTGAGAAAATCCACACTGACGAACAAAAAGCTGATTTACATACCAAAGCATTTGACAAAACTCGGTTTCAGTATTTGCTAAAACTGAATGGTATGAAGCTTTTATCGGTGTTGGAGGAGATTCTTGCAGTTGATGAAGGTGACATTGTAGATGATGTTGAGAAGCAATCTGCAATGGTTTGTCGATTTTTTACTTGTTTTGGTATTTAGGGGGAGGTATAGGGTAATATTTCAGAAAATACAAAAACAATAAAAAATGTCAAAAATACAAAAACATGAGATATTTTCAAAATCCAAAAACAATAGAAAACCAGAAAAGAGCTTGTGTAAAAAGGGAAAATGATAGTACATCGGCTTGACAGTTACGGTATGATAAAGATATGGAAAGTTTAAATGCGTTAAACAGTCTCGCTGATGATGTGCCGATAGGTTTTTACACATTTAGTAGGTTTGTTCGGGATATAAATCTAAATCTTACTTGCTTATTTCGTGGGGAACACTACTTGGATATATAGGTAACCCCTGAAATCTTGTTTGAAAGATTCCTTTTTCTGATATACTAGGTCTTTATACTCAGTGATATCTGGGGTATTATTCCGTGACTTCTGCTGAATGGAAGTTCTGACCTAGTCCTCGAATAATACTTTCCGCAATGCTTGAAACATAGCATCACCCTCAGCATATATGATAAGACAATAAAATTGCTTAGCAATGCTGTTGTAAAAAAGATCCTCTAAAGGGGACACACCCAAAAGTTGAGTCATGATTTCTCTGCTGAACGGTAGTTCTGACCTGAGCTCTCATGATTCTTCATAACTTATAACCCCTTACAGATATCATTTGTGGTATACTCACATGTAAGACTGAATATTAGGATATGGATACGGGAGTATATTCAAGAGGTGGGACACACATATAAGTTTAAGTCTCTAAAACATTAAATCAGTATCCTGGACAGATTGAAAATTGTGTGAGAATTTAAGTGGATCAGTATATCGACAATCTACGCGAATTGTTTAATTCTGAGTATGAAATTGAAGCTTAACGGTACTTGTGACTTGTCGAATAGCTGATATGATTCCTTAACACGCTCATCAAAAATATATTTGTAAATAGTTTACTTTCATTTACTCCATGTTAGTTTTGTATTTCATTTCTAGTTTAGAACTTTATTCAAAATTCAAAAAGATTTTACATTTCTGTTTTATTTTTGACAAACCAAAGTGGAGAGTTGATCTTCAGATTCGAATTGAAGCAGATGCAGGAAGTTTCTGGGCTGGACAATGAGTTTGGAGCTAAACATGATAAGTTTGTGAAATTGGAAAGATGAAAGCAAGTTCATTAATTTGAAACTTGTAAATTTTCAGAAAATTAAATTGAACAGAAGTCAGTGTGAATTATCTCTGATCAACCAAGGTCATTAAGTTGGACTTGGTAGATAAATTGAGTAATCAGGGTCATTAACTTGGACCTAAATACTTAAGTGGATTTCTAACACTGAAGTTTGAATAGTAAGTTTTGGATTGGAACTGTTATTGTTATATATCTTATATTTGGGTAGAGTATATGCAGGTAACAGGAATCCCCATGGCAACCAAATGTCAAAGTTTGAATCAGAATTCGAACCCTAGCTGACCGAGAGGGGGAGTCTTTGAAAGAGGAAGTCTAGAGTTCTGGATCAACAGTTAAAGGGGAAACTAAAGATGGAGCAAGGATAAATTTCTGAATCTGTGAAGAGAGAGTTTTGACAAGTGAAGACAAAGTTGGAAAGAGACCAAGCCTGAAGACTCAATGCCGAAGACTTCGTCAACATCCAAGGGGGAGTCTGTTGGTGCACTGAATGTCTGCTGATTATGTCTTAGTTGAGTCTTAGGACTAGATAGGTTAGATTGGAGCTCGGAAATGAAAAAGTGGATCTTAGAGTGTAATTCCGCTCCAAATGACACTTGTGTCATTAGAAGCGAAATCAGGATATGTTGTATCTTGTGATTCCGCTCAAAATAGTTCTAGGTGATTCCGCTCCTAGATGTTTTAGGTGATTCCGCTCCTAAGTGTATATTGGTGATTCCGCTCGTAATAGACATGTGGTTTGGAGCGGAATTAAGAGTCCTATAAATAGGTATCAGCTGAGTTCATTTGTAACATTGGAGCGAAATCAGGTCTTGTGTTAGGTGTCGAACTTCTGTCAAAATTCATTCAGAAACACTTGTAAAGGCTAGCAATCAGTAATAGAAAGAAAGATTAAAAGGAAACAAGTTGTTGTGACTCCGTTTACTTTGATTCCGCCTCTGTAAACGAAGATGAACTGCTTTTACTGACTTTTAGGGTCACGCACACGGTCCAACAATATATAACTAGAAAACATTTGAAATTTAGTAAAACAGTTGATAAAAAGAGAATGACTCACCTTGTTAGCATATAGTCTTGATTAAACAAGCATCTACTTTACAGTTCTGAATCTTCTGATGATTAAGCATCTTGTTTGATTGTAAGTGTATAGTTTGGAGTTTTCTGATCGTTAAACATATGGTTTAACAGAGTGGAATACGTTTTAGTGTAAAACCATATCAAACCTAACGATGGTCATGAGATCAGGACCTTAACGAAATTCACAAAGTATAATGCTTTGGCATCCGTTTCAGAATCTTAACGAAATTCACAAAGTATAGTCTTTGGCATTCGTTAGTTGGTTCCCGAATCGATCGGACAGAATATCGCATCGGTGATTATTGGTTAGAACACCAACGTATAGAGAGAGAAGAATAGAAGAATAGAAGAAATGAGCAAAGAAAAATGAATCCTAAGCTTCCTATTTATAGGTAGGAAATATGAAATTTCTAGGAAATTTCATATAGCTTTTCTAGGAAGTTACCTATACATTTTCTAGGAAGCTTCCTACCCATATATATATATATATATATATCTTCTTATACCTTCCTTGCACCTTCCTTTGATATTATCTATCTCATATATATTTATTTTCATGTATATCTATTTAGGTGTTTAATTTACTTACTTAATTAATCTTACTTAGCTTAATTAATCTCGCTTAGCTTAATTAATCTCGCTTAGCTTAATTAATCTTGCTTAGCTTAATTATTCTCGCTTAGCTTAATTAATCTTGCTTAACTGATTAATTAATCATACTTAACTTAATTAATCTTACTTAGTTGATTAAGTTTAACTTATCTATTAAGGTTTCTTAACCGCTAAGTTATCTTAACTACTAAGTTTACTTAACCACTAAGTTTTCCTTAACTATTAAGTTTACTTAACCGCTAAGTATTCTAGCTACAATGGAACTCGTATTAGTGTATTACTCAATTCAACTTTAACGATAATCACGAGATCAAAACTCACAACGAATGACAAAGTATAGCCGTATACAGGCAGCACTTAAACATCCGTTGGATCAGTTTCAATCAATCGGATATAGTACCGTGTCCGTGATTAGAGTTATTACCCTGATAACGAGCAGAGTTTCGGGTTTTAGAGTATAATACTCGAGCTATTACTTTGCTATAATAGAAGCTAAAAGAAGAAAAGAATTGAGCGACTTTCAACTGAACTCGAACTCCTTATTTATAGGGCTGGAAATGGGGCGTGTCGCGGCCCGCGTAAACTCGAAGGAACATCTACGCGGTCCGCGAGGAAGTCTAAGTCGGCTGAATCATCAGAGGTTTCGACACGTGTCATGCCACGTGGCCTTGATCGTTATCCGGTAGTTTGCATTGCTGTCGCGGCCCGCGTAATCTTGGCTTAACTCTTACGCGGCCTGCGAGCGAACCAAAAATCTTGTTTTTCTTGATTTCTCCAAGCACGAAGGTATTTCTGGTCCGTTTCTCACACTCGGGGTGTATTTAGGAGCGTGTAGGGTTACCTTAAGGGTCCTAGGAGAGTCGTTACACGAGGTGCCAATCACTGAGGTAAATACTTCGACTGATTCTGAAGTCTTAAAAACTGCTGAACAGTGCAAGAAGAATGGAAACGTGCAGTGCTTGTACTGAAAAAGACGAAAAGTTCAGAACAAGAGATCTAGAATTTACTAAAATCGAAGAAGTTTTCAAAAATAAATGCAAAGAAACATTAGAAAATGAAAAAGTTTTGAAAGATAATGTTGAAAAGATAACACAAAAAATGCAAGAGTTTAGAAAAAGTAAATTTAAAAGAAAAGGTTTCAAAAATGACAGATGAATGTTTACAAAAAGAAAATGCTTTTCAAGAAATGAAAAAGGAGTATGATTCAATAAAATTGGCTTATCACATTACAAAAGAGTCATATGAAAATGTGAAGAGTCAAATGAAACTTGTTCAATCCAGATTGAGATACTGTTCTGAAACAACTGATACGCTTAAGCGACAATATTCAATAAAGCAACAAGTTGTCAATTCTTACATTGAGGATGTTGCTAAGCTAAAGCGTCAAATAGCTGATTTAGAACAGGATAACAACAAGTTACATAGTTATCATGCATCATCATATGTGCTTGAAAAAATTTTCAATCTAAAACCGGATGGTAAAGATTCTGAGCAAGACAAGAAAGGTATTGGCTCAGAGTTTCATCAAGTTCCACCACCGGAAAAGTTCGCATTTTATGATGATGAGAAAGTCAAAAAAGCTTTCAACATGGTTGATCAATTGCCAGATAATATTGACGTAACCTATTCCAAATCTGATGATTCAAGTGATTCAGAGGTGGTAGGTAAGGTCGTTGAAAGTGTGCTGAAAGAAGAGTCGGTTGATAAAGGTAAATCTGAATCACAAGATGAAAATGAAGGGAGTTTTCATGAAGAATATCTGAAAAACTCAAAATCTAAGAAAAATTTGAATGATGATTCAAAAGGATTGGTTTATACCATGATTGGATCGGACAAATTATTCTTAGATATTGTATTCCCGATTCAGAATGTGATTTCAGAAAAGATTGATAAAGTTTTCAAAATGGTTGACATTGAAAATTCTGAGATTCCAAAGTTTGCTGGAAAAGGTCACAAAACTTTTTATAACAAACCTGGTTTCAAGAAGAAAAACATGAAGGCTGGGTTGGGTTATAAGAAGAAACAAAGTTGGAATAAAAATGAAAAGTCAAATTATCAAGCAAAAATGATTTTTGTTCACGGAACAAGTTCCGAAGAAGAGAAAGAACTCCAATTTAGGCGTCAGTCTAATGAAGAGTTCTATGCTCAGAAAAAACAACAACAGCAACAGGTCAAAGATGTGTCCAAGAGAACATGTTTCAAATGTGATCAAACTGGACATCTTGCACGCAAGTGTCCAAATCTGAAACCTGTTGGTGTTGAAACGAAAAAGAAGTCTGATGTTGTGAATCAGAAGTCAACCAAGATTGATTCAAGGCAAACTTGGAAGCCGAAAATGTCAAAGGCTGACTCACAACAAACATGGAAATCAGTGACACCCAGACTTAGAACAACACAAAGTTGGAAAACAACTGTCGATGCAACAAAACCAAACCAGTTTTGGAAACCAAAAGTTGTTGTTCAAAATCAAAATGTTCAAAAAGATTCACATTTTTACAAAAGAGGAACTCCAAAAGGTCAAACATGGTCTGTTAAGAAACAAATGACTTCGGTAAATGATGAAAAAGATGATGTCAAAATTGAAAAAGTCTTTGTACAAAATGACAAAGATTTTCCGAAGTTAAATGATGCATATTGTGTTGAAATGCCTAAGGTCAAACAGACCTGGGCTAAATTGTTCAAGTAATTGAGTAAGTGTGAATGTGCAGGTGCTTCCGAAGAAAATAGAATGTCAACCAAAGGAGAATCGAAGCAGCCTAGCACGAGAAGAGAAGGCTGCTGATCCCTGCGATGGTTAAACATGGAGTTTGTTCATTTCTGTAAATAAATAAACAATATTTCAAAACCCTAAAAATTGAAAATTTAAAAACCAAAAATATGTTTTTATTTTGTCAAAAATTTGAAAAATAAAAAATATGTTTGTTTTTAAATTTGTCAAAATCCAAAAATCTACAAAAATGTTGAGTGAATATGCCAAAACCCTCACGGCGGAACAAATATGATTAGTTTCACAAGATTGAAAAACGGTTTTTAAACTGTAAAATATCAATGTGTTGTAAATCATGGGGGTACGTTATATTTTCTGCAAATCAGAGCATGAGATGCAGAAAATGGATGGCGAGACAAAGCTATCAGTATCGGTTTGTCAATTTTTTCTTTAAATGTTTTGAATTTTAGGGGGAGTAAGAAATTGTCAGAAAATCCAAAAACATTAGAAAATTTGAAAAAGCCAAAAACATGATAAATTTCAAAAATGAGTTGTGTGTAAAAAGAGGAAATGATAGTACATCAGTAGACAATCACAGTACGCTAAACAAATGGAATGTTAAAATGTGATAAACGGTCTCACTGATGATATGCCAGTAGGTTTTTACACGCTTAGTAGATTGTTTTCAAGATATAAACCTAAATATCAATACTTACTTATCTCGTGGGGAACATCTCTCGGATATATGGGTAACCCCCGAAATATTGTTTGAAGGGCTTTCTATTTCTGACATACTAGGTCTTTGTACGTGATGATATCTGGGGTATTATACCGGGACTTCTGATTTTGCGGGAGCAATAGCCTAGTCCTCGTATAATACTCTGCACTGCTTTAATCATAAAGCCCACCCTCAGCATAAAAAATGATGAAACATTGAAAAATGCTAATCATGTGCTGTTGAAAAGAAGATCCCCAAGGGGACCCACCCAAAGTCGAGCCATCATCTCTCTGATTTTGCGGAAGCAATAGCCTGACCTCTCATGGCCTCGCATTCACCCCTTACAGATATCATTAGTGTACATTCATCTGTAAGACTGAATATAGGAGTCTGGATACGGGAGTATATTCTGAGGTGGGACACGCGAATAAGTTAAGTCCTTAAAACACTAATCTCGTATCTCGAATCAGTTGAACTTTGTGTGAAAATTTAAGTGGATCAGTATACTGATAATCTAAGTGAATCGTTTAGAACTTAAAGTGTTTAAAGCTCAACGGTACTAGTGATTTGTCAAAAACTGATATGATCCTCTGACACGAACTCAATCAAAAATATTGTCTGTAAATATGTTTGTAAATATTTCTTTACTGCTTTATATTTCAGAAAAAATACAAAAAGATTTTGATTTCACTTTATTTTCGACAACCGATGTTAGAGAGCTGAGTTTCAAAATCTAAGTATGCTGATCGTGTTTCTGAAAATAAACAAGTTCATTAACTTGAAACTTGAATTTTTAATATCAAAAATCAAAAACAGTTTGTGAGATCTCCAAGGTCATTAGTTGGACTTTGATGATTAACTGTTAGGGATTTGGATGCTTATATTGTTAAAATCTATGTAAAAGAGCCAGTTTCCGATGCTGTTTGCTAAAACTGCCAAATCTTTGAAGATTGTTGATAGGGGAGAGAATCAAGTATTCCTGGATATATTCATATTATTATATCTTAGAGCCGGGATCTTGATTTAGAAAGTTTTAAAGAGCCAGGTTACGATTCCTGGAAAACCGAAATTGCTTTTATCTGTCGAAATATTTTAGCATAAGCTGAGAGAGCCAGGTGTCTCAATCCTAGATGATTCAAACGTTGTTACTTATAATCGTTTGAGATCTGCAGATGCTATTCCAGACTACGATCCCGATAGCCGAGTCTAAGGGGGAGTCTGAAGACGAGCTCAACGCAAGGGGGAGCGTGCATTTAAGAAGCCAGGTATCTATCCTGAAGGAGCTTGTAACCGGAAAAGCCAGGTGTCGATCCCAAAAGCACGGAAGCTTGACGAAAGGGGGAGCCTGAAGAAAGAGTATACTGAAAGAGGAGAAACTGAAGCTGAAGACAGATCCACCGGGATTCTGTTCGAGAAAGAGGGAGTCTATGTTGCTGAATACGTGTTAAAGCTTCAAGAAGACTCAGAGAGAGAGAGAAAGACAAGTCGCTACGAGTTTGACTACGGATTGACTGCGGCAATATCCAAGGGGGAGTCTGTTGGTGCATTTATGTCTTTCGACTCCGTCAATCTAGTTCATAGCTGAAACAGTTTAAATCTAGGCTTTATAGTGTTATATTTAGAGAAATGGCAAGGTGGCATTTCTGTAATAATGGAAAATCTCATTAAAGCTCCTTGGCCTATAAATAGGGAGGTTTATGTGTTAGATTTAGGACTTTTGACTTTTGCTCATTTGGAACTTTGGAGAGCTAGAGCTAGAGAGAGAAAGTCTAGAGAGAGAAAGTGCTGTCCACGTGATTCAGGTGTTGTACGTTTTCAAATCTATCAATAGAATCACATTATTAGTACGTTCTCGTGTGTTCGGTCACGTTCGTGTACGGATTCCGCACGTCACACGTTCGGTTCGCAATCGTTTCGGAGTCAAAACCGGTCCTAACATCCTCCTCTAAGAGTAACATGTCAAAAGCGGACTGTGATGTAAAGATGAGCAAATGGTATCGGGTGCAGGTTCAGAACAGGTACCGAATTTCCCGAACCTATATATTTTTTTCATTGTTTTTTTTACTTTATATATAGTGATCATATCTGCATTTCTTTGACTGTCTTTGCATTTCCTTGCCTGTTGATTTCAATTTTGATATTTCAATCAGTCATATTAAATTGAATGGAAGGTGTGAAAAAAGGATATGGGTCATGTGAATTACCGAGCTCTAATATTTTTATATATTTGTTTATTATTGTTGATTACTACATCCAAACATCTACTAAAATATATTTGAACCTTAACTCCATGCATTGGTTTTTATAGGAAAGGCGAAGAAATAGACCATGCATAATAAGGTGAAGAAAAAGACCATGCTTATGGCAAACATTGAACCGATATTAAAAGTTAGGTCTTAAAACGTTTAATCATCGAGTTAGGTCGAGACACTTTATTTTGCATATGTATAATGTTAGGATAACTTGGGATCTTTTAATTAAGTGTTTTATATAATTTTAAAAATTTGATAAATGTTAAATTTTAAAAATAAGAACTAGCAGGTTTCAAATAAAAAATAACTAAAAAAGCAAAAAAATAAAAAAAAACTAAATTTTGCGACTGCCAAACGGTTGCCAAATTTGCGACTGCTAAACGGTCGCAAAATTGTAAAACGTAAGCGGTTGCAAAACAGTCGCAACAAAACTACAAAACCAGAAGCAGTCGCAAAATTTGCGGCCGCTTTTTTGCTCGCAAAAACAAGTCGCAAAAATTTAGTAGCGGTCGCAAATTGGTCGCAATAGGGCAATTGCGACGAGTGTTTTTCCGATTGCATGTTCGGTCGCAAAACGGTCACAACTGGTCAATTGCGACCATAAATGCGATCGCAAAAACCCAATTTTCTAGTAGTGTGTAGGGTAATTATCAAAATTACTCTACAAGTGTATCAAAATTACTCTACATCAGAATTACTTTACAAGTGAATCAAAATTACTCTGCAAGTTTATCAAACAACATACAATTTAAAATTACTCTACAAATGATGTTGTAGAGTAATTTTGATCTTGTAGAGTAATTTTGTAAAATGATCCTGTAGTGTAATTTTGATCTTGTAGAGTAATTTCTCTAAAAGAATATTTTACAAAATTACTCTACAAGATCAAAATTACTCTATAAGAACATTTTACAAAATTACTCTACAAGTTCAAAATTACTCTACAGGATCATTTGTAGAGTAATTTTGTTAATTACCCTACAAGCAAATAATTACAAAAATGTCACCGTATTTTTTTTGTCTTCTTCATGCTATTCGTACATTTAGTACGTTAAAGTTATTTGTACGAGAACTTTACTCTAACTAATTATATCTATACAACCTGTATCTTTCATTTCAAACATAATTAACAAGACTTAGACAATTAAAGTGCAACAGATACACTATATATATACATAAGGTGGTTGAGTTATGCTTAAAAAACAAAAAATTAACTAATAACTAATTATATATCTGAGTCGTATCTTTTCTTTCAAACTTGATAAAAAGACTTAGACAATTAAAGTCCAACATATAGGCTATATATACATGAGGTGGTTGAGTTATGCTTAAAAAAAGAGAGGTTTTGTCTATAAGAGTGTAAAAAGAAACTTAACACGATTTTCTAAATTCTTAGAGGAATACTTTTTTAGCAAATGTTTTTTTTTTTTTTTTTTTTTTTTTTTTTTTAAGTTCATGCCTAAAATATGTAAATGCGCATGGGTACAAACACAGACACATATGTATTCAGCCTTGATGGCCAAGACTCGTGTTAGTGGTTCTTTTGGTAATGCATGCACGACAGGTTACCAACAAATCATTTTGGTTTTAAATTCACATAGATACAGTTAATGCTTCGCTGTTGATTATTGGTAATACAATGTTACATTACATTTCCCGATCTCATATAACAATACAAGTAGTAAAATCAAGACAAGTATAATGTGTGTAAAACCTAATTAATTTTTAAAGGAAAAGTATGGAATATAATTAGTTTAGTTTATTTATATGTGAAGTTATTTATGCTCGTCTCGATCCTTGATGCAGTGGAGATAAAATTTGTAACTACTTGCCCACGACGAGTTGTGCTACTTTTGTACGTTTATTTTGTTGGAATTTATCTCCCAAACCGAATTGAGTCATCAACAACCAAACTACGGTAATAAGTTCACCACCTTTACTCACTTGTGCTACTTGCATGTTGGCTCGTGAGTTAATCGCAGCATAACCCAACATCTCCACCCATACCTTGCTTATAATCACCCATTTATCATAATTCCATTTTTCCTCTATCTCGATCAAAGCGTTCGCCAAACTGCAACTTTCGAATAACAACGAGTTCACATCGGCTTTTGATTCGTTAAGAATCTCGGAACAAGTATGTATCTGCGTGTAATCAAATGGCATGCCAGATTTATGGGTGTTGGAAATCCTTTTGATATGGGCACAAACTTCTGCACAAGTATCCAGGAGCCGCATTTGTGAAATACCTGGTACTGCCGACATCATGCTTGGTTGCATGAATACAAGGTACAACATGTAATCAGATAAGGTTTTCGAGATACATATGTGCTTATACCTTGTCATTTCTTTGATAGATTTCCAGATATCGAGTTCTCTGTTGTAGCATAATTCGGTAGCCACGTGCCATAGAATGAGACTTTGATCGTAGTTGATATCTACAACATATTTGAGTAAGTTGCTCCAACCTAATTCGGCTCTGAGCACCCAATCACCTCGTGCAGAACCAATCCCATTCGTGGTCTCCAAGTCATCCGCGATGTCTGATTTGAATCTTAGCTCGTCGAAGATGAAGTCTCTAAGATGATCGGAGAATGGTTCCGATTTTACATAAGAAATACCATCAAGAAATCCACTAAGCCCCAACTTCTCGACAGCTTTTCCCCACAACTTTGGACGTTGGTGCAAGCAGGCATAGATAAGATTGTAAGAAGAAATGGATTCACACCACCGCCTTCGTCTTCTGAATTTGGTCCTTAGGTAAAGCAATGCTCTCATGATTCCATTCTTGAAAGATTTTTGACCACCGCCATCCAGCATTTTCCGAAGAGAAATGATGGTCCAGTCGGAAAACAAAAGCATGAATAGAGCAGTTATGTCCAAAACCAATGCCCCATAGAGCAAACCATAGGTAATGATAACATCAGTGTCTTTGAAATTCATTTTGCTAATGAATGTGAATGATGTGATTGCTAAACAAACCGTTGTTAGAGAAAAAATCCGACTAAGGGCTCCGAACTTGCTGTACACCACTGGAAGCTTGGTGAAAAGAACTTCATAGATCAAATTTAACTCCACCTCAACCACTTTAAATGCATCTTCGGCATTCCGCTTCATGAAGAAACTACGCGTCATATTCCACTCTTTTACACTGAAAATCATATCAACAAAAAGCCCGATAAATTTATCGTAGAACTGATAACCATACCACAACACCTCAAATTCTGTTAACCTCCCCCTCTTGGATTTGCTGGCTGGTTTTGCCACTGTATCTGCCTCGGAAATCAATATCATTTGAGCTGGTAGGTTGGCATCACTCACAGATAAGTATAAATCCCTGAGTTTTGCATAATTCTTGCCGGTATCACCCTCTTTAACCATTGAATATTTGAATACATCGAAACTCGCAAGAAAAAGGGAGCGAGTTCTCTCGATGTATTTGATCATTCCTGTCAAGAACATCAACATAGTGGGAATCCATAACCGATTATATGGAAGTGACAGGATAAACACATAAATAACAGCTATGCATTGGAAGACAAGCCCAAAAAGATGGCGGAGCCATAACTCATTATCTTCCAACGCAAAAGCTGTAATGCTGTCTGGACCACCAAGGTGCACCAAAAGAAATGGTGCCCAGAAGGCAAGAAGGTCTCCATGTTCCTTAAGGGTCCTGCCATTTTTGCTGGAGCTGCCTGTTACGAACCGAATCGTAATCAAATGATCCAAAGAAAATAGATAAGAACTTGAGAGAAAACAAGACTTTTGGAAGTGACTAATTCATTTCTTCATTCATAAATAATACTGAAATACCAATGCCATTATATAGGCTTAAAAAAGAAAACTAACACTAACTACTACTACCACTAGTCACTAACCCACGAACACTAAACAAACCTAATTTTATGGAAAATACAAAACATGAAACATGGAAATAGATGTGAACTTGTTCGTGGCTTCTGTCATGGGAACATGGGCACACATCAATCCTTCCCGCTCAAACTATCCTTGTCCTCAAGGATGGAGAAGCAAAATGCTTTCGGATATGCCACGGAGGCCGCCACTCGAGTCTTCCGGTGGCATTCGGACTAGTGTCAATGGAACGCCATGGTGGGTGCCACTCGCGCCTTCCGGTTGCACCTACGAACGATTCCAATTTCTTCTTTTTGATCACTAAAGTCACAACCACCTTCAACATGGTTCTAATGGTCTTCGTTCCACCCACTGTAATGACAGTAGTGACCATGATTGTGGCTGCTCCTACCGGCACCAGGAATAGTGGTGGGTCGAGTGACATCCTTTTTAATGGCGGTGCAACCCAAGTTGAGGAGTTGGTGTTGCGAGGTGATGATTTGTTGCGGGTCGGGGTTGGTTTCGAGGAAGAGGGTGCCAACTTCGAGGCGGGTTTCGATGGTGGCACGGTGTTTAGGGCTGATGTTGTTGTTGCGGAAGCGGTTTCGATGGCAGGAGCTTGGAACCGGGGACGATTTTTGAGAATATCGATCATCCGAGCAATAGATGACTCGATTTGCTCGAACAACTTGTGTTTGGATAGAGTTTGAGCGTCCATTGATGTGGATCAAGACCGCTCTGATACCAATTGTTACGAACCGAATCGTAATCAAATGATCCAAAGAAAATAGATAAGAACTTGAGAGAAAACAAGACTTTTGGAAGTGACTAATTCATTTCTTCATTCATAAATAATACTGAAATACCAATGCCATTATATAGGCTTAAAAAAGAAAACTAACACTAACTACTACTACCACTAGTCACTAACCCACGAACACTAAACAAACCTAATTTTATGGAAAATACAAAACATGAAACATGGAAATAGATGTGAACTTGTTCGTGGCTTCTGTCATGGGAACATGGGCACACATCACTGCCAATAGAGTCCCCTTGGCTATTCAAGATAAGACCAACAGCAAAGTTAGCTGCCCAATCTGCTAACAAGTATGCTGTCCACAATGACATCAATACCCAATTACTTCTTGTTCGTTTCCGCAGTGGAGCAATGAAAATCAGAAACGTTTGTAATGAAATACTTAAGATGATGAAGCTTCGGAGATCCCATGTATCCCATATTTGTTTCCATTGTGGAGGGATTGGTTCCAACATCATTCTCCACATTTTTGCTTGCTTTGCAAAGCTTCTATTATTTTGTGGAGGGATTCGTTCCAACATCATTCTCCCCATTTTTGCTTGCTTTGCAAAGCTTCTATTGTTATCTGCACAAGAATAAAATATGTTACTATGATCGGTCGTTTTATGATAATGTAAAAGTTGTTGTGATTAATCTAAATTCATGTATTTCTTACAGAAGAATTGTTGCAACAATGTCTCTAGCTAAAGATTTCTTAAACCACAATATCAAAATATATGGCCAGCATAAACATATATAACTTTACATGCATCAAGTCAAAGTTTATAAACTGATTAATAACATATTCTTACTTGTATAACACTTTCCTGCAACTGCCTCAATTAGCATAAGTCCAGAAACAAGCCTAGCTAACATGACTGGGTTGTGTTCATGTTTGTTTGTTTATGTTTAATAGAACAAATAAATAAACACTAACACATACACAAATATATTTTCTTGTTTGTGTTTGATCGTTCAGAAAAAAAAACTCATTTATATAAAATTGTTTATATACTAGTTGAAGATAAAACAAACACAAACAAAGTTATACAAACATGAATTGTTAATCATGTTTATTAATATTGCTTTACTAGAGTTTAGTTTTATATAAACCATGGGTCGAGGATATATAGTTTTCTTAGGGTTATTTCTAGTATGTGAAAGAACGTGAATCACCATAACTATGTGGTTTTTTGTCTTCGCTTTTGTCGCTCTGGTTTGACTTCACCTATCTTCCAATACCGTAATTGTTTTCCTTATTATAGAAATATCGTTGTCTCTCTATTTGAGAACCGTTGAATTCTATTTTCTTTCAACACTGTCATTGGTTTCCTTGTTCTAGAATTGTCATTATCTCTATTCGAGAGCCTTGAATCCGCTTCAAACCCTATCATTCACCACCATCTATTTTAGCTTACTTATGCTACCACTCCAGGTAAATTGCTATCACTAAGTGTATATTCCTGATTTCGTATATTGTAATGCGACATAATGAATATCCACGTTGCTAATTAGGATGTAATAATTAGCTACGTCTCGCAAACCTACTTGGCACACTTAAGTACATTCTCTAGCCTTGACTCAGGACCCATATTGGGTAATCGATTCAGGAGTCACACATCACATGGCCGGAATCAAATGTAATATGTTACTTTAGCCTACATTATATATCCGACTCACTGGTTCTACTTGCGGATGGATCCCCACTTTTCATGAGTCATTTCCCTACTTTCTATAGTCTCCTACTACATTTTCTAGCCAATTTCCTAATCGTGTCATATCTTAGTCTCAACCTTTCCCAACATTCTGGTGTCCTATTAGCATCTACCCTTCCGTTTTCAGATACCACACACCTCATCCATGCTACAACTATCCTATTTGTAGAGCTCCCATCATTACATTTCACATAGTATTGACGACAAGGGAACAAGAAAAATAGAGACACTTAGTTCAAAACCAATAGATTAACCTCACAAACCCTAAGTTCCAAATTTTATGACCGAGTCTAATACACATGTCCACATCACCCCTTGTTAGATACTACACATCAACTACCCCAAGTATTCTCCCTAAAACCACCGGTAGTGGCTCGTAGTGGGTGAACCACGAGCCCCCCCCCCCCCCCCCCCCCCGCGTGGTTAAACAAAATCTGCTGGTCCTCATGATTTATTTCATGCGACGAGATTTGATAAAAAAACCAAAAAAACTAGTCGTTAGGGTTAGGATTGATTGATATTATTTGTTTATATATTTTTTCACTTCAAAATTCTATATATAACCCACTAATTCTAATACTCATTCCATAATTTCTCATTCTCATTCCATAAATCTTATTCCTTACTATCTCAAAACCAAAAAATTATGGATTATTCCTCATCATATTCTAGTAGTGATGATAACACATCTTTGGATTCTTATGAGATCTTGGAGGCCATTACAAGTGCGGTACAACTCATGGTGGAGTTTATGCAACACGTTAGTCAACAAATCCATTGTTAGAAGAAAACAAATCGAACGTGATCGTGAGTCTATGAACCTGTTGTTACTACGTGATTATTTTTGTGATCAAGCTATCTACAGTCCTCAATTCAGGCGTCGTTTTAGAATGTGCAAATGATTATTTTTACGTATTACCAATGATTTGGAAGCGAAGTATGTTCACTTCAAACAAAGACCCGACGTAAGAGGAACGATGAGATTCACGGCAATACAAAAGTATACACCTGCTTAACGTGTGCTAGCATACTGTACGACGAGCTCTGCGTCGGACGAGTACCTAACAATGGCGGACAAAACAACAAGAGGCGTTGTAGCAAATTTTGCTGAAGGTAATGCTTAATTATTTATAACTTATATTTTTTAATTAAGATTATTTTTTAAAAGTATATATATATATTCACATTTGATCGCTAAAAAGGTATCATTGAGCTATACGTGGAACGGTATTTAAGAAAGTTGACATGGAAAGATCTACAACGTATATATGATGTACATGAGGATGTACACGATTACCCGGAATGATTGGGGCCATTGAGTGCATGCACTAGGTGTTGGAAAAATTATCTAACGGCTTGGAGAGGTTCACATACTTGAGGGGACCAGAATGGACCAATGCACATCCTTCAAGCCGTTGCGTCGTGCAATCTATGGATTTGGCATTCATCTTTTGGTATTCCTGGTTCAAATAATGACATCAACGTTTTTTAGCAGTCGCATATTATTGAGGACCACATAACAGGTAATGCAACAGTCGCTTCTTTTTAGGCTAATAGAAATGAGTACCCACACGGCTACTTTTTGGCTGATGGTATATATCCAGAGTGTACGCTTGTTGCAAAAACTTTTAGAGACCCTATTAACAATAGGAGAGCTCGTTTAAAATGTTTCAATAATCGGCTAGAAAAGATATCGAAAGGGTATTCGGTGTTCTACAACAATGTTGACATTTTGTAAGGAACCCTTGTCAACTTTGACACAAGGATGAAGTTAGAAATGTTATGTATGCTTGTATCATCTTACATAACATTTCTGGAGGACGAGGACAAAGTCAAAGTGATTTGTCAAAATTATGATCTGCAATAAGTAGAAGCCGAACAACCTCGTATAACTTTGGAACAAAGGATAAAAAAGTTTTGCATATATGCGTAACTCCCATACACACCAAGCTCTAAATCTAATGGCGGATTTGGCCCAACACACTTGGATGAGACGACAGGATGACGAAGATGAAGTGTTGTCGTTTTTTCTATGTTTTTAATTTTCGTTTTTTAAATGTTTTCTTTTCTTAAAATAATTTATTTATATTTTATTAATTATTGACTAATTATAACAAAAAAATTATTAAAATATATAATTAAACAATCATTAGGTAATCATTGTGTATTTAATGAGGAGGGGGTGAACAACTACACCATTTTATCTAGTAAAATTGCTTTAATAACGTAGAGAACACGTGACGAAAAAGGGCATTTCGCATGTCTCACCTCTTCACAAATCACCATTTCCAAATCCACAGGATTATGAACCCCATTGTGCACCATATCATTATAGAGCCATCGACTTTTGCAAGGAACTTCAACATCACACGTGTTACCCTATTTAGGATTATGTATCCTATTCTCACCAAACGGCTAACACTAGACTAGTGTCTATACGACAATCCATTAGCCTGGAGAGTGTGGGAGGCGCCATCCCTCCATCTCAGCCATCTATAGCGCCCACAGGACTCTATCACCACACCCAGGATTTTAAGAGGGGGGCGCCATCCCTTCTTCGCTACCATGGTAACGCCAAGAATGAAAGGTTCAAGTGGGGCCCACTAGATTTAATCCAATAAATTTTTTTTTTAATTTTGTTTAATAGGGGGGTTCCATCCACACCATGCAAATTAAAGGGGGCGTGATAAAGCCCTCTGGCTGACGTGGATCCTACGTGTCGCTTACGTGGCCTGATAAAGCCCCTAGGAGGCTCCAACCACACCCTCAAACCTTATAACTACTCAGTTCCCATAAAGACGGATAATGCACCCTCTAAGCCAATCCTACATCAGTTCATGAGCCGCTTCCGTCTGGTAAGTGTATTTTGGTTGTCATTGGGTATTCATGGCTAAACATCACCTTAATGGCTACCTACATCCCCTGAAAACACGACCGGTTGCTAACAGTTATTCTAACGTCTATGTAATGGTATAGAATTTCAAGAACGCAATGAACATATACGAGTCAACTGTTATCTTATTAATATTCTCACGAAGCCACTCCTAAGGCCAGGTGTAGTCATAAAGCCCATTTGTGAGCGTTATGCGACACGTGTCGTGCCATGTCACACAGGAGCTTTATGGGGCGTCATATCACTAGAGCTCATAGTCATAAAGCTCCTACCTCTTCATTACTCAATTAATTAATAACCCCTTCAATTATACATGCATATGTATGTATATATATGTGTGTGAGTGGGGGTAAAAATTTGCAAATCCTTCACGCCGTTATAGACATAGCGCTGGCAAGATTTCAACTCCCTATAACGCCCCCCGTAATGGTGTTCAGGGGCGCTATGGGGCTTTATAGGGAGAGATAGCGCCCCATTACACATGGACTAAAGGCACACATATACTCTATTTTTAATAATTTGTATATGAAACATTTATGTTCCAAATTAAGTAGATTAACATTTTTCTTATCAGAATTTAGTATGGCTCGAGATAAGTTTTTCTCGGGATTCTCATATGTATGTAAAGGTTCCCCATCCATAGTAAGTGTTCAGATAGGACTTAGGAGGTCGTGTTAAACAGGGTGGAAAGTATTAATCGTAAGTGTTGGATATTATGTCCGGTTCGATAAGTCAACGTTACCGACCGGGTCTTGATCCGTAAGAGTTACACCTTAGGCAACGAACTAAAATCCACTTAACCTGTTTAACTGGTAATTACGAACGACATACGAAACGGATCATAATTATATTTATGATCATGTGCGGGTATTAACTGAGAGACGGGTACATGGACCGGGTTAGACAACTACACCCACCTCACCACTTGTCGCGCATGCACCTTTGCTGCGCCATTTGTCGCACATGCACCCAAGCTACCGCCACTTGTCGCGCATGCAAAGAGTTTTGGCCACTTGTCGCACATACATTGTGCATGTCTGCCACTTGGCAAACATACATAGCCTCTATCTTCTATTTAAAAGAGAATTTTGGGTAGATAAAGGAGAACAAAATGCTCTCAACAAAATACATCACCATCGGAGATCCGACCCCTATATGTGTGTGTAAAACCACATCATCCAACTAATATACCCCTATATATGTGTGTGTAAAACCACATCATCCAACTAATATAAATGAACATAGAAGAATACACACAAATATAATTCACCAAGAGCGTTTAATTAGCATTTGTTATGTTTTAAGTTTTTTTTTTTTTGTTTAATTACTTTCTAAGCTTGTGGTTGAAATATGAAAAAATAATTATGTTTTGCAATAACGTGGGTGGGTCCATGGAGAAATTTGTCAGATACATTTATCTTTCTACCTTTGACATGTAATCAATTCAACTGAGTTCCGTAATATTTTTTCTCTAATTTCGCATAAAAAATGGTTTACATACCGCAAATGGACATCAACGATGGATGGGCATGGGTGGTTGTGATTCGAAATCTAACTTACAATCGACATCTCAGGCTTTAAAATTTAATACCTAATTGGTTAGCTGCACCCTGTGTTTAACCTTGCCCAAGACACTTTAGTTGGTGAACGAACCAACTAACGGAATCAAATAAAAAATAACATAAATCATCATATAAATAACTAAAACTGAATGTCAGTAGTTCAAATAAAAAATAACATAAATCATTATATATAACTAAGGGGCTACTAGTTCAAATAAAAAAATAACATAAATCGTTATATATAACTAAAGGGCTGTTTGGTAGCCTCTTAATGACCATTCAGATGCTACCTCTTAATGGTTTAAAACCTCTGAATGAATAAGAGGTAACCTCAAATCTGAATGATTAATAGGTAACCTCTGAATGGTAAATCATCACATGTCACATTTTTCTACCTTCTTATTGGTAAAATTATTAATGGTTCTATTAAGAGGTAGTCTCTTAATGACCATTCAGAGGCTATTAAATAGCCCTAAATCTGGAGATTTGATGAATGAAAATTTGTCTTTTAAAAAAATTAAAAATTAAATAGGTTTTTTTTTAAACGGCAACTAAAAATTAAAAAGAAGAGAAAAGCCAGGGAAAGGCTGGATACATAGAAAAAAGAAACTCAATATGTTAAAAAGAAGAGAAAAGCCAGGGAAAGGCTGGATACAGAAAAAAGAAACTCAATATGTGGATATATCTCACTCTTTTCTTTTCGTTTTATTTAGTTTTTTTCTTTTTCTCTTTGTTGTTTTTATAAACAAATTTTATTACTTTTTACAATGGTTTCCCATTTTTAATTATTTAACAAAAATTCAACAAAAATAACGAATGAGTAGAACACCTTTTGACTACGTTACGACCATAGTTTTTGGGTTTTCTATTTCCTTTACTATAGTGAGTTTATCAAAACTGAACGAGTTCCTAACCTCCGCAACTTTGATAACTAGTTTTATTTAAAAATGACAAAATACTGAAAGTAATATATTAATTATAACAAAAATTACATGCTGACCTATATAACATGTTATTTTTTGAAATTAAATTAAGTATATAAATGAGTTTAAATTGCGATTCGTCAAGCATAACAAATTTATAAAACTCTACAGAAAAACTTAACCAAGCCATATGTTGGCTCATTTTCTTGGTTCTTTTTATGTACCTAATAATGTTGTTTTTAATGGTGAGAATCTCTAATTTGTTGTGAGAGAGATCTCACACCCTCCTAAATAAAGGACGCTAACCCTATTTTGGCCAGACTATGTTATTTTAACCAGGGCCACACTGGCGTCAGAGTTTGGCTAACGGCGTTCCCCGGGAAACCATACCGCTTGCGCACCACAAGAGACAATCTCTTTGGCGTAACGCAATGTGGACTAAAACTCGGGTTGGCTTGGGTTCAAACTCTTGACCTAGGGTCTGGGAGAACTAGTCTTCATTGCCTTTATCCATCAAATATGACACTAGTGGGGATTGAACTTGATTCCAACCACTAGACCGCAAGTGATGGATATGTACCTGATAATGTGCCTAAGTATTTCGTCGGGTCTAACATAAAAGCAACATTAAAAAAATGGAAAAGAAAAAAAAAACTCACCATTAAAAATGACAAAATACTGAATTATGGGGCAAACTTTCCACCCACCCAGTTATATTGTGTCATGTCATTTCCCCTCTCATTATTCCCTATTGCCCAAAAAACATAAGGGTATACGGAGTGGGGGCGATAAACTTGTTCGGCACCGATCAGTGACCACCGCCAACATTTATACCGCCAACATTTTACCGATTTGTTGGCCAATTTCGGTGAAGGTTTACCGATGGGAAAGCGAGGGAGGGAAAGGGGGAGAGAGATGGGTGTGTGGTGGGGTCCATTCCTTCTCAACCAATCACACATTTTTCTTTTTTTTTTTTAAATAGTTTACCTAAACCCCATTAGGTAAACCACCGCCAACATTTTTGACCATTAGGTAAACAAATTAGGTGACTTGACATGGCGCTATGTGATTGGGTGAATTGCGAGTTTACCTATTCCATTAGGTAACCACTACCTTCACCCTGAGGGGTGGTTTGCCTAATGCCATTAAAAAAACATCATTGGTTGAATATTAGTGGCCCCACCCAAACATCATGTCCAACGTTCAACTTTTCCCTTCCCCGCAAGCGGCAAGCATTCCCCGAAAAGTCTCCACCCCGCGCGGCAATAGATAGTGGCGGCGGTGTTTGCCGATCGGCAAAGGGGTTGCCGCATCCCCTTGCCGGGACCACCCCGTACACCCTAATGGGTTATGTACTAAGGCTGAATCTTTTGAGAAAGAAAGAAAGTATGCCAAAAAGATAAAAGATACAGATTGGGAAAGAGCGATGGATACCTGAATAAGAACACAATTATGGTTTCTGGAATTGCATAAAGGTGATGTTTTGTTCTTTGAGTTTGACCCAGTTGGTCAAATCAACGTCGATGCAAACCAATACACATGTAATACTCAATCTGCAGGTAGGTAACAACTAGAACTACAAGCAACCATATATATATAAAGAAAAAAAAGGTGAGCAAGCTATCGAGACAAACCCACAAAAATCATTATATTAATGATATTTCCCTCGCGCTTCGCGGAAATCCGATCGGTACCTGTTCGGTTCATTATGGTATCGACACTCGTTATAGTAATCAAAAGAAAAAACCTTAGATCGATAGAAAACAATAAAAACAAATATTAGTACCGATGTTTTTCAGTTGATATCAGTTTAGTTGGTTTGCGTTCTAGGGGTTGGTTCCGGTACAAACCATATTTATCATACAAACCGTAAGAACAGATCCTAGTACTTAAAAAAAGTTAAATTAGCACATATCAAAACAATACATACATAAAAGTAGCACTTTTGAATTATATTAGCACATGGAAATTAATCAAGATAATTGATTTTAGCACATATTTGAATGATATCGACACTTTTCTTAATCAGCACATTGAAAACAAAAGAAAGATCCAAATAAAAAATTAATTGTTTTTTAACATATTTATAAGGAATTCAATATAATTGATATTGTTTAGAATATTATTTTATCATTTTTTTTATAATTGGTTGGATGACACGTGACACTTTTTAAATGGTTCTTATAGTGTGTATGCAAAATGTTGTTTGTATTTGATCCTACACCTTGCGTTCTATGCTTGTTTTTTTTTAACATTGCCATATAAATTTTATTGAAAACGGCTATCATGACACTATCGTACCAAATCAAATCAACAAAGATTGAGTTGTTCGGTACCATTATTTTTTTTTATTTTGCTTTCAATAAGCGAAAATCGTATCGCTACCATACTGTACCGACCAACATCGGTACATGTATGTATTATTTTTTATGGTTTTTTGTTTGATAAAAGATATCGTGTCGCTACCGTTGTGAACAGAACCAAAACCGAATGAATAACATCGGTTCGGTATTGATATTTATTTTTACTGACTGTTCTTTCGATAAACTGACATCGCAGTTTACGGATAAACAACATTTGTACCGATACCTATATTCATTTTATAGTTTCTGTTTCAATTTTTTTCATTTATACAACTCTGTTTAATTTATGACGATAAATAAATATCGGTACCATTATCATGACAATTTGAACTGATCGATATCGTTCGAACAACATCGGTGTCGATACCGGTGTTTGTTTTTATCGTTTATATGTTGACTTCTATACCGAGTGCATGTATCACAGCGGCAATGTAATGAACCAAACCGATACCGAATTGATTGCTAAATAAAATACTACTAATAAAAAATAAATATAAAAAGATATACCTAAGAATTATTAGTTACTATTTATTACTAAAAATTAAACAATAATAAATAAAATATAAAAAAACAAATACTTAAATATTACAATTATTATTCAACACAACTATGTATTCATATTTATTTATTTTGAACGGTGACTTTCTTTTTTAGTGATCCAATGTCACACTGTCTAAACAGTGGCCATAGCCAAGATCTGCCCAGACTACATTGTTTTAACCGGACTCGCACTGCGTTGGTCAGACTTGGTTACGGCGTTCCTTCGGAAACCATATTGCCTCCACATGAGTTGTCTCGCTGAAGTAACAGCCGCATGAAAACCAGGGTGCGGCTCAGGATCGAACCGCCCTTGGTGGGTTTGTCACCATCATTGCCCAACCACTGAGCATAAGCACAGGGTTATATCCATCCTAATATGACACAAGTAAAAAATTAAACTTAAGTCTCTATTGAAAAACTTAAATCTCCCACCACTAGGCTACAAATGAGGGATATGTATTCATATGTATAATTAGTGGGAGAATCAGTAAAGTAGACAATGAACAATGAAAAAAGCAAAACCAAACATTAAAAGCACCTTGTCTGGAGACTACACATGGAGGAAAAGGTTGTATAACATTTTTTCTTTATTTCTTCACCATTAGCATAACTTTTTATACGATATTTTTTTATTATATCAATTTAAAGATAATGCAATGTCCTTTAATTTGGTGTATTTCTTTTTTTTTTTTAAATATTATTATAAAAAAAGTTATATTCGTTTAAAAATGGTATGGGGATGGGGGAAGAAAATGGGAAAAACTATAGTGGAGAAAGCGATTTTCAAGTATGTTAGACACATTTTAAGAATCAATAAAAATAAGATACGTGACAGATAGAGACTACGTAACCTTCAAATGATTAAATCGAACCATGCTAGGGTGCAAATGGAAAGGCATTGTAATCTTTTCCTCTTTTCTTTTTCTCGTTATTTTTTTTTGAAAGGTTTGGTTCAGCGGTGAAACCCCTTGGCCTATAGCCTCCCAACCCGGGGTTGAAACTCGCCCCACACACCCGGTGTCCTCCTTGCCTAAGCTCAAACCGTCACAGGGAATTTTTTTGGCGGAGTTGCAGGAGTCGAACCGGGGTACCCCGGGCAGGAAACCCCTAAGGAAAAACCTTCCCACCTCACCCCAAACTAGCTGATTTGGGGGTCATTGGCTTCTCAATATTTGAACCTGCATAACTTTTTCGTATAATATTTTGTTTTAAATTATAGCAAAGAGTGTTTTATAGAAAATTAACCATATCCGTTTTTAGGAACAATTAGATTTATTTGAAATAAGTATACCAAAACAGTGTTTTTAAAAAATGCTTGAAAGCGTTATAACACATGGACTACCATTTACAATGGATTTCTTAAATATATGTGAGTGAGTTGTGTTATAAGGATTGGTTGTGAGTGGTTTTGAGTGATTGTGAGCGAAGGAGAAAAATGTTACTGTTCATATATGTAAATATACAGGAACACTATTCATCTTTTATAATTTTTTAATATTTTTGAAAGTGGTTGTTAGTAGAAGAGAGAAAAAATGTAATAATAAATTTATAAAAAAAAATATTATTTAATTGAAAAAGAAAGAAGAAAAGTAACATTTTTAGTGTTAATAATAAAGTTATAAAAATATTATTTAATTGAAAAAAAGAGAAGAAAAACATTATTTTTAGTGTAATTATATGAATAGGGGATAAAGAATTTTTTTGCAATACCCTATACGAATCCGAACACTATTTTTGTTTTTCTTTTGAACATTTGTGATGATGTGTTTTAAAATAATATCGCATGATTGATATAGCAAAAGCTTATGAGGGGTGTTATCCTCTTTGTCGAGTTCAAGGAAAACAAGGTATTTTACTTTATTAGATATCTATATATAGTAATGACAAAAAGAAAAGAACATAAACCAACTTTTATATATATAATCCAAACGCTATTTTTGTTTGTTTCTTTTGAACATTTGTAACGATGTATTTTAAATACTATTGTAAGATTGATATAGCAAAAGCTTTTGAGGGGTGTTATCCTTTTTGTTGAGTTCGAGGAAAACAAAGTATTTTACTTTATTAGATATTCTATATATAGTAATGACAAAAAGAAAAGAACAAAATCCAACTTTTATATATATATATATATATATATATATATATATATATATATAGGCCGGTTATCATACAATATGTCTAATAGTACATTATGTACGCTATAACCACAACCGTCAGATCATCTGAATTAATCCCTGTGCTTAACTATTAAATTACTCAAATTAAAATATATATATGAAACCGTCAATGTTAAAATCGTCCATTACGAAATCAAAAACCCCTGATAATCAGCAAACAAAAACTCACAATCATACCGTAAGATTCTTTTTCAAAATCGTATTCGAAAATCCAACAAGTAATCAAAAGTCGATCGATTGTTATTCACCAACTCGTTCTGCGATTTCAGTTTCTGCTGAATTTGGAAGTTCAGAACTGAAACAAATCTATAGACAGTCTATCGAAGAAGATGATGCAGAATGAAAATCAAATAACATATGCGAAATACATATCAAACGTGCAAAAAGACATTGCAGACAAAAAGAAAGGTTGTGTTTTTTCGGTAAAGTTTGCGAAATCATATAATATAACATGCGATTTAAAAAAAAGGTAATAATGTTTAAGATGTCTTATGATGTGCGAATTCATGATTTAGACACATGCGATTTCAAAAAAAGTTAATAATCTTTGAGATTTATTATAGTTTGCGAATTCATGATTTTACACATGCGATTTCAAAAAAGTTAATAATATTTGAGATTTCTTATAGTTTGCGAATTCGTTTTCAAATCATATGCGTTTTTGAATAGAATGCTTTTAACACTTTCATGTAACTTTGTCCTAAAAATGCAAAAAAAAAAAAAAAAAAAAAAAAAAAATTACGAATCAATAACTAAAATAAATAAAAATTAACTATTTTATATAAAAAAATGAATTTATTACCGATGTGACTGTAATTTGACATGTAATGATCAATTTTACCATAAATACTACTGAACTTATCACCCTACCTACATAATAAATTTACTACTTTAATATAAAATACCCAAGGATAACTACCTTCCATATTAAGACTTCCATATTAAGACATAGAACACAAAAACACACACAACACACCCACAAAAAAATGGCATCAGAAGATTCAGAAAAAATAAAAAACATTGCAATATATGAACTATTGTCAACTCGCACGTTGACAGAAATAAGCACCGATGTCACCTCTTCTCATTTGATTCTTGAAGTGCAGGGGAAGATTCTTGAAGAAATCAAGAAAAATCAAGAGATGTAGGAGAGACTACTTGAAGAACCACCATCAAACTTCAGAGCGCAGCTTTGAATCACATAAAGGAACAGTCTCGAGCTGATGACTTAGCCTTCTCTTTCCTGAAAGATGCTTTAAACACTGTGAAGGAGAAAATGGAGTTTAGCTCGGCTGAACGTGACAAAATCTTTGGTTCAAGTAACTAAATTTCTGTTTAATCCTTTTATGGTTTTAGCTGTGATATACAATAACAACTACTTTATATTTATGTTTTGGGTACATGTTTTGAATACATCTTATGCTTCGTTATAATATAAAATAGCATTAATGATATAGTCATCTTTGTAAAAAAAAAAAAAAAAAAAAACAAGATAACTCAAAATCGCATGTACTAAATTGAAAACATAATGAAAATCGCATGTAACCTACGTATATGATTTTGAATATGAAATCGCATTTTTACAAACTGAATCGCATAGTTGTATGAACTAAACTCATATGTATGAAATCGCATGTTTTCCTGTAAAATCGCATGTACTTTAAAAAAAATTAATCTTCCTCATCTGAAACCTCCTCCCATTGATCTTCTTCTTCAGATCCATCATCACTACTTCCACTGTAATCTTCAAACTCATCTTCCTCTTCATCGTCTTTCTCTCTGGGATCTTTTTCAAGCTGGACTCCCTTCATCTTCTTTTGTTGTTTGCCTTTCAGTATCTCGCAAGTCCTAATATCATGACCTTTTTCATTGCGTACACTACATGTCCTTGACCTTTTTCCTTTGCGGCTGATCATTTGTTCATTCTTGGATTTAATCCTTTTATGCAAGCCACGACCTTTGTTTCTTATACCAGCCGTGTTGGTGCATGCGTCTGTCGACTTCGTCTTGTATCGAGTCTTATTGTGTACTAGATAGATTAGGGCACGGAAATCGAGGAATTGTGTTTATAGGTGATTCCGCTTGAAGCCATTTGAAGCGAAATCAGATGTTGTGATTCCGCTTGAGTCAGTTTCAAGCGAAATCAGACCTCCTATATATACCTTGAGTGCTGATTCATTTGTAACAGTTCCGGTCAGTGTAACGAAGTGCTGCCGAAGTGTCGTCTCGCTGTAAAACGTCATCAAATCAATAATAACGACAGTTTAAGTGATATTCTAGCTGAATTGACCTCGATACGTCTGTTTCCGCCTTTCATATTGAGTAAAACTCTTCTGATCGACTCGTTCGGGTCTGAAAACGATCCCACAAGTGGTATCAGAGCTCAGGAAGAAGAGTTATTACCAATTCAGCTGCAAATTCTGATTTCTACACCTTCTTTTTCAAAATTAACCGTGAAAAGTGGTTAAAATTGGCTAAATTTCTCACAGAATGTGTGCAATACTGTTTTAACAAAGCCTTGAAAGTTTCAGGCCTAAAATCGATCTAAAACTGGTAAATTTCGTAATTCTGCTTGAAAACAGCTTGAGAATGATGACATCAGCTGCTCTTCAAACGGAATAAGGTTGTTGATTTCGCTTGAAAACCGGTATTCCGCTTGAAAGTTCTGTTGATCCCGCTTGTAACGTGCTATTCCGCTTCAACTTGTGATCCCGCTTGAAAAGGTGTTGATTCAAACGGAATTAGGTATTCCGCTTGAACAGGTATTCCGCTTGAGAGAAGTAATTTCGCTTGAAAGATTATTTGTGAAAATTTTTGAAAACCGAATCATGGAAGAGGAATTTTTCAACGCATTTGCTACCCCAGTTACCCCGATTACTCTTGCACAAAACATGATGTTGGAAAATGAAACGGGGACGATGCAAAAACCGCCTAAACTCATGAACATTGAGGAATATAAAGGTTGGGAAGGACGTTTTGAGAATTGGGTACAAGCAAACTACTTAGATGCTTGGGAATGTGTCGAGACAAAATACGTTAGACCGATGAATGATGACGAAGAGATTATTGCAATTAAAGATCTTAGTGCTGAAAATAGAAAGAAATACAAAGATGAAAAAATGATGTTAAGTCTTCTACAACAAGCTGTGAAGGAAGATATCTTGGTTCTATTGCAACACAATGGAACTTCTTATTCGATCTGGAAAGCATTAAAATCAAAATTTCATGGAAGCCAAGAGATGGTCAAGAACAAAAAATCGCTTTTGAAGAAAGAGTTTGATTTATTTCGTGGATTGAAAAATGAAAGCACAAAGCAAATCATTGAAAGATACTGCAATTTATTAGCCAACATGAGGAGATTGAGCATCGAGAAAGATAATGAAGAGTTGATCGAAAAGCTAGCTGATGCATTGCCATATGAGACTTGGGGTACATATCTCATGATGTTGTGGAACAAGAAAGGTTTTAGCAATCTGACTCTGAGCAAGTTCATTGAAAAGATTGAGGCTCAGGAGATGGAACAGAGAAAGGCTTTAAGAATGAAAGATTTCGACGGTGAACAAGACATTGGTCTTTATTACAAAGGTGGTGTCAGTGATAAAAACACCAATATGTCACCAAAGGTTGAGACAGCGTTCAATGCAAAAAGTTCATCGGGAAGTTCATCCAAAGGATCAAACAGCAACACAAGTTTTTCATCATATCCGTCTTTTGATCCGAATATTTCAGCAACAAAGAATGGCAAGAAGCTACAATGCAATATTGTTTTGAATCTTGAGAATGATCAGGGTTATTCTGAAGAAGTTGCAAAGAGTCACATGTCTTTATTGGGGACTGTATTGGAATCTTATGGAAGTCTAGTAGCAGGAAGGATCGGGAATCCTATGTTGACAAGAGAGGATTACGATCAGATCGATGCTGAGGAGATGGAATTGAAGGACATAAAATGGTGTTTGGCCAGTGTGTTGAGACGAGCTGAGAAATTCAAACAGATCACAGGAAGAGATGACTTCCGTGATGCATTTGTTTCTAATTTAGGTTTTGATAAATCTAAAGTTACTTGTTTTCGTTTCAGGGAAAAAGGACACTTCAAGAGGGAGTGCACTAATCGCGAAGCAAGTGGAGCTCAAAATCCGTTCAACAACAATGATTACTATCGGAAATCCATCTATCATCAAGTTGCTCAACAACAACATGAACCACAAGTGGCACATAGAAGGAAAGTAATCGAGGAATCTTCAAAGAGAGCATGTTTGGTGAATCAAGAAGATTTCAGCTGGGACAAATATATTTCAGCTGATAACAAAGCATGCCTGATAAACCAAGATGATGAAAAGTTGCCAGAAGGCTTTAGCTGGGCAAATTTCAACTGGGATGATCATTGTCCGGATAAAGAGATTCTAAATCACAAAGCCTTTATTGCTCGAGTTGAAGAAGATAGTGATGATGATAGAGAGTATTATGCGAGAAGAATGGCAGCAGATTTGAAATTGATAGCAGAAAGTGATAGCGAAGATGAAAAAGCCAAAAAGAAAAAGAAAAAGGTCAAAACAACGGTCAGTAGTGATGATGAGGAAGTTCCAATGATAAGACAAAAGGTAAAGGAAGTTCCGAAGTTCAAAGTTGATGAAGAAGTTGATGCAAGAAAGATTCCTGTGAAGTGTGAAAACTGTGAAGCAATAAAGAAGCAGAACAGCACATTGATTTATAACTTGAACAGTTTGAAGGAATCTTATGATGTTCTGAACAAAGCTATGAATCAATACAATCAAACAAGTGAAGAACAGGCAACGGCAATGAAGACACTTCAAGGAGCTTTCATGATAAAGCAGAAAAGTGTGAACCACTACATTGAGAAGTGTGCTGTGTTGGAACAAAAACTGGAAACTCAAAGAATTGAAACAGAAAGAGTAAACCATTTCTTAAAAAGTTACTCATGTACTTCTTATGTCACTGACATGATTTATCCAACTGTTGAAGGCATGAAGACATTTGAAGATGATGAAGTAACTGAAGAACAGAAAGATACTAAAGAAAAGACTTCTGAAAAGAAGAAAGAAAAGAAGAAGGATACTAAAGAAAAGACATCTGGTAAGAAACAAGGTTTCAGTTACAACAAGTGTCCACCCCCGCTTGAAAATGGATATTCTCCGAGAAATCCAAATTCAGAAAGAGTAAAAAAGGCAACAAATTTACAGTGGGAGTCGGAGTCTTCAGTTAACTTGCCAGATAATATTGATGTCATGTTTACGTCATCTGACATTGATCATGAGTCCGAGTTAATAAAGAAAGTGGTCGATCAGGTGTTGGATAAAGATGAATCCGAGGAGTCAAAGTCGGAGTCTATGTCAGAGTCAAAGTCTGAGTCCAGCACTCCGAGTCAAACCGACAAACAGGGAAAAAGAGTTTACAATAAAGAATTTCTTCTATCAAAATCTAATTTGAATGACGAAACATTCAAAGTTGCATATACGTTGAATGATTCTGACAAATTATATTCTGATGATGAATTTCCAATAAGAGGTGTTAAACCAGAGATGATTAAAAAGGTTTTCAAACTAACAGAAATTAATATTTCTGAAATAAAAGATGTAAATCTTTCTGAAAAACCAAGTCCTTACACCTCAAGATGTTGGGATTGAACCCTACCAGAGGAACAGATAATGAAAGCCAACACCGGATCATGACAGTGGATTCACAATAAGCAGCAGTTTACACTAAGTCTTCTCCCTTGAAGGAGATTATAACATCTGATGGTCTTACATCCACTGCCCAGATACAACTGCTGCTGTTCTTCTAACTACTGATGAAACCAGAAAACTGCTGAGATCTAAGCACTGCTGGTACAATCTACTGATGACAAAGCACTGCCCAATCAAGGACTGATCAACCTTGAGGAAAGCACTGACATAAAGAGAGAGCAGTAGTTTAGTGTGTCATTTGTTTTATGTATAGTCAGTGGTCAGGTTTAGCAGTGTTTGTATGAGAACAGTAGATATAGGTTGTTAGGCTGTTAGACGTCGCTTTCATGGTGACGTCAGCTGAGATGCCTCAGTGGTTTGGTTTGTCTATAAATGGAACAGTACCCTGTACTGTTACATTTGATTCGTTTTGAGTGAGTTCTTCTCCTCAATTCAATCCTTTTATCTTGAGCAATCCAACCTTGGAGTATCAGGCTGAGGGGGAGTTTAGTTTGTAAGCATGCTTTGTAATCTTTTGATTGACTTTGTAATCTTTCGACTAATGCAAATCATGTGTTAATCTAAACTATTTTCTTCCTTGATTGTGTTTACAAAGTTTGTTGTTCATTTCCGCTGCACTTTACATGTTTTCATATTCATTGATTGTTCAATTTACACAAACAAGCACAATCATGAGAGCCTCCGATCCTAACAATTGGTATCAGAGCCTGGACAGTCAAATTCGATCTAACAATCAATTTGACATAACAGTTCGGCTCAAAATTCATTGATACTAAGGTTGGTTGTATTTTGTTGAAAAACAGAGTAATGAGTAACTATGCTTAAAAATGTTATTCAAATACTCTGTAAAACAACCAAGATGTCATATGACACACAAATTTCACACAACATGTGATATCATGCACAAGTCACTCATAGTTTTCAGATCTGAAAATATATCTGTTAAACTATGGGATTATTTCATTTTTTCAAAAATTGATTTCAACTGTTGTTATGAAAATTGTGATGTCACTATATTAGATGCTAAAGTATGAACCTCAGATTAACAAAAGCCTATGTACATAAAAACATTAGTGTTTTTGCTAACGTAAAAAGAGGGAAATTAAAACTTTAGTCATTCAGATCTTATGTGTTGAGAACAGGTTGAGATCCTCAAAAGGACAAAATCAACTATGTTAAAATACATTAAGAAAATCAGGAGTAAAAAATGTCCAGATCATAGGTAATGAGGAGGTTGGCATAAGCATGTGCAGAAATGTCCAAATCTCTCAAAACATTACTGCAAAATGATTTTGGAACAAGTATTCCTTCAATAAATGCCTCTCAGTAAGTATTTCATTACTTATGATTGGGAAGGGTAAAAATGGAAGAAGAAAATTCACAAAAACTCAGAAGTGTGTTTATCTCAAAACTTTTGAAGTCAGAAGAAAAGAGTATAAACACAAAACACTTAAGAGTCAAAGCTTGGGGTAATAATGGTCATTAAGCAACTGTTTGTGATCATTGGTTCAGGAAAGTTCAGGTGACAATAGTGTTCCCAGTGATTGTACTTACAAGAGGACTAGACAAATGTTCAGAATCATCACATGGTAACAAAGTCTACAACAGGATTTTCAAAGCTCTTGTGTACATGTGTCCTCATTTTTGACAATAAATCAACATGAAAATGGTACCAAACAGGGGTCAAAATAAATTTAAAATGTCATACTACTGTTGTTCAACCACTGACCATTTTCACAAACTTGAGATTGATATGAATTGAACTATAGTGGAAATTTATGCCAGTTCTTTTTGATGTTGTTTTCAGAAAATTCTTTAATATTTTTAATAGGGATTTTCTCCAAATAAAGCAGGATATGTTATTTCCTATTTTTTTGGATAATATATTTTGAACCTTTACTGGTTTTTGATAGTAAAGTTCAATCTCCTGTCAGGATATATTACATTTTTTTGATGGTAATATCTTCCTCAAAACGGTTCAAAAGAATGTGGTTCATGTATCAAGGTCATGTTTAACTCAAGTTTGTTTTAAAACTGATCAAAGATTGATTGTCAAAAGTGCTTAAAATACTTAGGTACTCATGTGTTAATTTAAGTATTACAACAAGAATGAGTTACCTTAGTAAAAAGTCTACATCATCTGGGGTACTAAACCACTGTCAGATATTTGAAAAAGCTTCAAAATGTGAAATTGACATGTGGCAAAAACCTTGAATGGAAACTTTTCTATACAGTTGCTGAAATACTTGTCCTTCAAATCTGTACCATTTACCCTAATCACTGTTTTGTTCAAATATCTGCTCACTAAATATTGCCCACTGTTGAAAGTCAACCACTGATCCTTCCATTCTCTTGACAAGCACTGATGCTCAAAATCAGTGACTTATCCACTGATATACTATCCACTGATAGTAAAAATCACCCACTGTCCTCATTTTGACCGTTGTAACCACTGATATTTGCTTCATCAGTGGTTTCCAAAACAACTGTTCTCCATAATTCATCTCTTCATCATCTGTTGACACGTGGTCAGTTTTTAGCCTTCAGATCATAATAACCGCTGCCACATCAGCGATCACTTTTTCCCTAAATAAAACCCTGATCAAAACCCCCAAACAGGGTTTTACACTGTCGAATTGAATTCCAAAATTCTCTTCTCAAAGCAGTTTCCAACCCTTCTTCCTAAAATCATTTTTCGTTCTTCTCCGCAAAAATGACGAAATCAAAATCAAAACCATCATCATCTTCCAAAAAGGTCGCTCAAATGGCCGAAGAATCCATCGAGATACCATACAAATCTCCTCATAATTATCTGGGTTTGCTCACAAAGCCCACCGATAACCACACCTTCGACTCCATCATTGATACATTATCTGCATCAAAGTACAAAATTTTGTTGACAGCAGATGCTCCCATTTATCTACAAACCCAGAGAGAGTTCTAGAAAAAGGCTACGCTTGAAAAACAAGATGATAAGGTCATAGCCATTAACTCCTCGATACAGGGTAAAGTGATTCAAATCACTCCACAATCAATCTCTGAAGTCTTTAAACTCGACGATCAGAAAGGTAAACCTACTTTTGATAAAGCCGAGTTGAAAAAGGATTTCTTAAAAAGAGGGTATGCAGAACAATCAAAGGTAGATACCTTACAAAAAGGTTATTTCCCTTCTGCACCTAGGTTTTTATTTCACACACTTTTGAGTTGTGTTTCAAATAAAACAACAGCGTTTAACGAAATACCATTGAAGATTCAATGTCTGGGCTATGCTATTTTAAATAATGAAAATTACAACTATTCCCAGGAGATTTTCAATGACTTGGTAAAAAATGCTGATAGCAAATCATTTTTACTTTTTCCAAGATTTTTAAGCTACTATTTTAAACAAAAATTTGAAAAAGAAAATGAAAATTTGCTCAAACAGGGTGCCTATTTTCAAATAAAAGGGTTAACAACTGAAACATTTTCTAGAATGATGGCACCAATAAAAACAAAAGCAGAGGTGTCTGAGCAGATTTTAGCAGTTACCACTGCTCCCCAGACATCTGCTGCTGAGCCCACTGCTCCAGGTGATCATAGCAGCATAACCACTGCTTTGAAACCCACACCTGATATTACCAAAAAGACCAAAAGAAAATCTTACAAAAAGCCCACCAAACCCAAGAAAAAGGCAACTCTGGAAGATGAGATCCCAGAGCAACTGCCTGTGACAACACAAATGTCACAACAAACCACTGCTGCTACTTCCTCACAGCAGTTGGTAGAGAGATCTCCACCCTTACCTCAAACTCCTCCTGCACCCTCACAAAAGGGTCAGGTTGTAAGCACAGGGACCCCACAATATGAAGCTCTGGGCCCAATCGGATCCATCTTCCTCAGTCCTGATCCCAAGGACATGTCTCTTTCAACACCCATACCCTCACCAATTGTAATGCCACAATCAATAATACCTTTGTTTCATGCAGTTGCTATAGCTCAGACACAAACCAGTTCCTCTCTATCACCTGTCACTGAGAGTATACTCCCACAAGTGACTGGGTCTGATGCTACTACTCCTGCTATCCCAGCAACAATTGAGGAGGTTACACCCCCTGAGTTACAAGTAACTCTCGGTGGTAGTTCAAGTGGAGCAGCAACTACAACTGATGGATCAACAGATCTTCAGTTGGACAGTTGTTTCATTAGTAAGACTCCCTTGAAGGCAATTTCTTCTATAGCACCTTCGATAACCACCAGTGAGTTAGTTTTAACCACTGGTATCATCAAAGGTTTATCAAGTGCTGAAGAAAGAAGTCCCCAGTACCAAGAAAAAGGGGCATCAATGGGTGATTTTTGGGACTCAGTTCCTAAGTCACACATTGATACAACCACTGTTGGCGGGGATTCAGATGATCCTACTAACATAGGTGATGATTCAAAATATCAGGAATTGACGGGCAGAGTTGAAAAACTAGAAATCTCAGTTGCTGAAATAAAGGATATGGTGCAAGAGATTTTGAAAGCTCAAAAAGAACAATCCACTGTTGTTCCACCTCAAGCACCTGCTCCACCACAAGCATTTGCTGCAAATGAGCCCTGGAATCTCTTCCAACCCATGCTTGAAAAACAGAAACAAATGGCTGATCAACAGCATGCTATACATGTACAAATGCTGACAAACATGGTGGAATCAAGGTTCAAAGATACTTAAGCAGATATCAAGGCTATAAAGGCCAGCATACAAAAGACTGCCCATGGTGGAAAAGTTCCCTCCACTATCCTCTTCATGGATAACCCCTTTCCAGATAATGACAAAAAGGGGGAGGAAATCCAGCAGTTGAAGAAGAAGGGAATAGAAGATGGTCTGTATGTTGAACCAGAACAAGAAAAACAGACATCTAAACCACCTCCCAAAGGCTCTAAACCTCAAACCACAAAATCTCATATTTCCATCCAAACAGCTGATACACCAGCAGTTACAAAAACTGCTAGCAGTAGCCAAACAACTGTCATCTCATCAACACACACAACTTCACCACACACCACCAAAACCACTGCTCTCACATCATCATCATTACCTCCTGCCATAAAGCAGAAGACAGCAGATGTTACAACATCTGCTGAAATGACAACAGTGGTTGAAGCACCAGTTGTTTCAACAGCTGTTAGTTAGTCACAAACCACTGACACTCACTCTCAAACCACTGATCCACCTAAGTCATCATCAGCCTCTCCTACAATAAAAAGGAGAAGGATTTTCATACCTTATGATTCGCCACTACCATCACCACCATCAAAAACTACCTCACAATCTTCAATCCCTGCTCAAAAGCAGAAGACATCTGCTGACATATCAGCAGTTTTAATGACAACAGCGGTTGAAACACCAATTGTTTCAACCACTGTGAGTCAGTCATCCATCACTGTTTTCACCAGTCTCACATCACAACCAGCAAAGCTCTACACCAGAAAAAGAAAACTTACTCAGCCAAATGAGGATGAATATGATCCCACTGCTGCAAAATATCCGTTGGAACTAGAAGCTATAAAAAATGAGATGAGGCAATTCTACACTGATGATGATCCTTCAGACAGAAGATTTCCTTCACTCGTTGGCTTCATGGTTCCAGAAGACATGGATGAATATCTTGAGCTCAAAACAAGACAGGCTAAGATAAGAGCCAAGGTTGAATGTGAAGGTCAAGGTGATGAAGCCATTACTGAAAGATTGGAACTTCTGCTCACAAAAGTCAGACAAATAAAAGATTTTGCACAAGAGCTGAGCAAAGAAAAGGCAGATCAACGAAAAGAGATGAGAAGAAAACTTCTTGCATACATCATGCAAGAAAAATTTTATCCTGCTGAAGAAATCCAATTTGAAGAATGGCCAATAGTGGCTTTAAAGCATGAAGCTGATAGGATTGATAGAATCAAGAACAATCCTAGAAAGAAGAAAAATGCTCCAAATTGGAGCAAATACAAAAAGTTCATCACTGACCTAACAGCTGAGTACAAAAGAAAGAAACAGGAGTTGGTTGATGCAAAAGTGGACACTGCCAATGCCATATCAAAATGGTCAAAGCAGCATACTGATGAAGCCTATGAAAGGCTGAAGAAAAGGAAAATAACTGTTTCAGGCACTTCAAAGAAGCATGAACAAATGATGAAGCTTGAACAACAGATTGAAAACCTCAAAACACTGTTCAGGTCAACAGGAAATCCTATTCTTGTGTCAAACCGAGAAGAAGGAAAACAGCTGACGAGTGAAGAGGTAAAGGAAAAGGAAGTTGAGTACTTCACAGAAACCATCATGAAAATGGGTCTAAAAGAAGGTGTTAACTAAGCTTGCATCACCAAATACTTCAGAAGTTTCAGACATTGAGCCAGATCAACAAAAGAGACAGGAGCAGATAGAAAAGGAGACTGCAGAAGACATAGCTGCAGCAAACAATGTTATTGAAATGGTCTTCAAACGAATGTCTAAAAGTCTGCAAGTTTTCACAAGGCCAACATCTCCCAACTCATCATTGAATAAATCTCTCCCAAGAAACCCATTGGGTTTAAAAGTACAAAAGTGGATGTCTGATCAAAAGACCCACGTATTGACCCTGGTCAGATCCAATGGCGAAGTGAAGTACATATCAAGGAAAGAAGCACTAGGCCTTGGTGTTGAAGATTTGCAGGATCTCCTTGAACTTTCACTGTGCAGGGATGAGGATGACACAAGTTCCAAAGAATTTGAAGAAGAATTTAAAAGACATGCAAGGGAACTACTGATGAGGAATAAAGATCCAGAATAATGAAGGGTTTTGGCATTATCTGTTCCAGGGGGAGATTGTTGGGATTGAACCCTACCAGAGGAACAGATAATGAAAGCCAAAACCGGATCATGACAGTGGATTCACAATAAGCAGCAGTTTACACTAAGTCTTCTCCCTTGAAGGAGATTATAACATCTGATGGTCTTACATCCACTGCCCAGATACAACTGCTGCTGTTCTTCTAACTACTGATGAAACCAGAAAACCGCTGAGATCTAAGCACTGCTGGTACAATCTACTGATGACAAAGCACTGCCCAATCAAGGACTGATCAACCTTGAGGAAAGCACTGACATAAAGAGAGAGCAGTAGTTTAGTGTGTCATTTGTTTTATGTATAGTCAGTGGTCAGGTTTAGCAGTGTTTGTATGAGAACAGTAGATATAGGTTGTTAGGCTGTTAGACGTCGCTTTCATGGTGACGTCAGCTGAGATGCCTCAGTGGTTTGGTTTGTCTATAAATGGAATAGTACCCTGTACTGTTACATTTGATTCGTTTTGAGTGAGTTCTTCTCCTCAATTCAATCCTTTCATCTTGAGCAATCCAACCTTGGAGTATCAGGCCGAGGGGGAGTTTAGTTTGTAAGCATGCTTTGTAATCTTTTGATTGACTTTGTAATCTTTCGACTAATGCAAATCATGTGTTAATCTAAACTATTTTCTTCCTTGATTGTGTTTACAAAGTTTGTTGTTCATTTCCGCTACACTTAACATGTTTTCATATTCATTGATTGTTCAATTTACACAAACAAGCACAATCATGAGAGCCTCCGATCCTAACACAAGAGTTCAACAACGTTTAAACAAGAAAAAAGGTTACAGTTCTGGTTCTGGTTATCGAAAGAAACCAAACCATAACGGTAATTTCAAAAAGAAAGGTTTAGGTTTTATTCCACCAGAAAATCATAAAAATGAAAAATATGTTAGAGATTTTAAATCAAAAATGATATTTATTTCAGGTACATCTACTGAAGAAGAAAAAGAAAATTTGTTCAGAAAGCAGTCGAACAGAGAATTCCTTGCAAAGAGGCAAGAAGAAATGAAGATTGCTGACCAAATGAAAGAAACGAGAACCTGTTTCCAATGCAACACTGTTGGTCATATTGCCAAGAATTGTTTCAAGGCAATACAATCAAAATAGGGAGTTTCTCGTAAACTGAAAGATAAAGTGATTAAGTTTAAACCACCAATTGATAGAACTAAACTTTTCAAAAATTCAACTTTTGAGATTGGTGAAAGTTCAAACAGGTTCTACAAGAAAAGAGCAAAACTTGACAACCAGAAATGGGTTGTTAAGAAGTCTGATGATAGTTCTAGCAATGATTCTGATTCATCAAAATCAGAGAAGCTATCTTCTGGCGATGAATCTGATTCCACAAAATCAGAGGAGCCACAGGTTGAGGTTAAAAGTGAAAAATCAGTGCCGCCAATGGATGATGTTCATTTTCCACCATTGCGGGTTGAAAATTTTAAACAAAAGGTTGGAAAAATTGAGATTTCAAATCAATTCTTTTCTGAAAAGAAAGAATTTGATGTTGAAAAGGTTTTTAATTCCAAAGTTCATAACATTTTTGGAAAGATGATTGACAGGAAAGTAAAAGGTGTCAAGGAATTTTACGAGAAGAAAACAAAGAAAGGTAAAGTTGAACCATCCCTGGTTTGTGACTGGGATGGTACCTACTACGAACAGTAAAATCCTGGACTTGCCGGAGCTCCCAAGTTGGTAATCGTGGAGCATGAATCAGCATCTTTCTTATATTGTTTGTGAATTGAAAATTGGTCACTAGTATGACTTGCCGGCACTCCCAGGTTGGTAAGTGAGGAGTAGGTATCGGCATTTTGAGAATTCAACCTACAAATGGTAACTTACAAGTGGTATTGGTTGGTAAGCCATGTGGTTGAAAATGTGGTGAAAAAGGTTTTCACCTACAAGTGGTAAATCAAGGACATTAAGTTGTACTTGCATTTTCCTACAAGTGGTATTTGGTTGAAAGACAAAGTGATGAACCAAACCCCTAACCTACAAGAGGTTTTATAAAATCAACACAACTTATTTTCCGGAAAAACCATTTGATTAAAACAAACTTAAGTGTTTTGAAATCACAATGGGAAAATAGTTTGTTGTAAGGGGGAGTTCTGATTGTTTATGCCTAGTGGATGGCAAATTGAAGCAATTCGATATCAGTTGTCACATTGGTTTGTATAGTTTGTTTTCAAAATTTTTTTAAATGTGTTTGCATTTTAGGGGGAGTAAGAAATTTCAGAAAATCCAAAAACATTTGAAAATTTGAAAAAGTTAAAAACATGATAAAATCTAAAAAGAGTTTTGTTGTATAAAAGAGGAAATGATAGTACATCAGTGGACAATCACAGCATGCTAAAGAAATGGAAAGTTAAAATGTGATAAACGGTCTCACTGATGATGTGCCAGTAGATTTTTGCACATTTAGTAGATTGTGACAAGATATAAACCTAAATTCAAACTTGCTTATATCGTGGGTAACGTCTCTCGGATATATGGGTAACCCCCGAAATCTTGTTTGAAAGGTCCCTCTTTCTGAGATACTAGGTCTTTATACTCAGTGATATCTTGGGTATTATCCCGGGACTTCTGATAATGCGGAAGCAATGGCCTAGTCCCCGGAGAATACTTTACGCTTGCTTAAAATATAGCTCACCCTCAGCATAAAAAATGATGAAACATTGAAAAAATATGTAAATCATGTGCTGTTGAAGAAAAGATCCTCTAAAGGGGACACACCTAAAGTCGAAGCCGTCATCTCTCTGCTGAACGGAAGTTCTGACCTGAGCTCTCACTGTTCTTCGCAATTTAACCCCTTACAGATATCATCTGTGGTATACTCACCTGTAAGACTGAATATTGGGATCTGGATACGGGAGTATATTCTGAGGTGGGACACGCGATTAAGTTTAAGTTCCTAAAACATTAATCTCGTATCTCGGATCAGTTGAACTTTGTGTGAGAATTTAAGTGGACCAGTATACTGACAATCTAAGTGAATTGTTTAGAACTTAAAATGTTTAAAGCTTAACGGTGTTGGTGATTTGTCTCAAAAACTGATATGATCCTCTTACACAAACTCACAAAAATATTGTTTGTAAATATTTCTTTACTGCGTTTCATTTACATTCAAAAATCCAAAAAGATTTTTAGTGTGTTTTAGCATAAATTTTGAAAAATTCAAAAAGATTTTCGACAACTGGTGTTGAAAAGCTGATTTTCAAAATTCCGAGTGCTAAACATGACGACAACTGGTTTGGGAGAGAGTTGTGCATTTAGTGAGGGGGAGTCTGTTTGAAATGAAATGAGAAAATATTTGAAATGAAAATGATAATTCCTGCAAGTGGTTCATCAGAAAGTACAATTGATAAATCATCTTGAATTTATTTACAAGTGGTAAGCAGAGTATAAATTTTTCAAATTGTAAAATTTATTGTGAGGTAGAGATTTGTGCAGGAAACAGGATAAGAGCTAGGTGATCTTGGGATAACAGATAAAAGCCAGATTTCGATCCTGAGCAGGAATTGAGCCAGATTACGATTCTGGAACTGCTGATGCTGATGAACTTAAGAAATCAAGAGATCTGATCAAGAGAATTAGAAAGCTCGAGAGCCAGACTCAGATCCTGGAAGTTATCAGTTTTCGAGGGGAGGAATCTGTTGGTGCTGAAGAAAAGATGTAAGAGCCAGAGATCCTGGAGATCAAGAGAAGAGAGAGATTGAGGATGCTATACATTTTTAGATACTTCGAAGAGTTCGAGAGGACTGATAAAGACTGAAGATGCGAAGACTCGACACTGAAGACTCGTCAACATTCGAGGGGGAGTCGGTTGGTGCATGCGTCTGTCGACTTCGTCTTGTATCGAGTCTTATTGTGTACTAGATAGATTAGGGCACGGAAATCGAGGAATTGTGTTTATAGGTGATTCCGCTTGAAGCCATTTCAAGCGAAATCAGATGTTGTGATTCCGCTTGAGTCAGTTTCAAGCGAAATCAGACCTCCTATATATACCTTGAGTGCTGATTCATTTGTAACAGTTCCGGTCAGTGTAACGAAGTGCTGCCGAAGTGTCGTCTCGCTGTAAAACGTCAACAAATCAATAATAACGACAGTTTAAGTGATATTCTAGCTGAATTGACCTCGATACGTCTGTTTCCGCCTTTCGTATTGAGTAAAACTCTTCTGATCGACTCGTTCGGGTCTGAAAACGATCCCACAAGCCGGTACACGGATAGTAGGAGGTGCATTAGTTACTGGTTGTTGGTAACCAATCAACTTTGAAAATCGGTCAAAATTTGGATCAAGCTGCTTGGTTATACGACTTTGATCAACTCTCTCTTTAAGCTGCCTCATTTGATCCCTCACTAAAACAAGTTGATCAAGGTCGGAAATCAAATTGCTAACCAAATACTCCCCTATGTGGATGATTTCACGAGCAATCTGTTTAGCCTTGTGTTGCACATCCTTGTCACCCACCTTTATATCGAACTTCACGTTTAATTCATTCGGCACCACATCCTTTGTCCATCTCTTCATAACATATTTGTTTGGTATTTCTTTAACACCAAACATCTTGAAAAGAAAATAGATATGTTTACATAGCAGCCCATACTGCTCAAAACGCAAACAGCTGCACTGTGCAGTTACATCATTTTCAAGATTCTTGAACCACACCTAAGAAAACCAAAAAAAAATATATATATTAAAAATTAAAATCGCATGTGTAAATTAACAATTTTGCATGTCTAAAAAAATCATTTAATTGTATTAATTTAAAATCGCATGCCTATGTCAAAATCGCATATTGCAAAATCATGTTCTGAAATGAAATTCGCATGTAGGTTTTCAAAATCGCATGTTTTAAAAATATATGCTATAATACCTCTAATAAACCATCTCCATGAGCTTTAAAGTCTTTCAACGATATCCTGATCTGTGGACCCTTGATTTTGGTGTCCATCGGCAGACAATCGGTAATAGTTCCATATATCTCTATCTGCTGATCAAAGAATATAGACATGGTGTATATCTTAGCAGCATCTTTTTCCAAAGTAGTTTGGCTCCAATCATTAGGCTCAGTATATCTCGAAATATGATCATTCTTTCTGTGGTTGAACCTTTGGACATCAATTGCACCGTCAAAATGATTCATAAACTCTACAAGAGTGAGTTGTGAATTTGCCACCTGGCAAAAAAAATGATTCTCACTCTCTAATCTCAAAGTTGTTCGCATGAGTCCAGACATGGGCTCATGCCGGTAAAAATCCGGAATCCACATGTATCTCATTGAAAACATATCATCAATCCATTTGATTTCAGTGAGACCGTACTCAATCATCACCAACTTCCACTGTCTCTCGAATTCTTCAGGCTCAATGGAATCAGTCCATACAATGTCGCACATCTACCTTTTAAATCATCATTATTGCACAACTCGTGTCCAACCTATACCAATAAATGCTTTTTATATCAGCGTATAAAAATCTATATTATAAAAAAACACTAATGAAAAACAATATAGCACGCTATACCTTATCTGCCACTTTTTTCATTATGTGCCACATGCACAAGCTGTGTCTGCTGGTAGAAAAAACCTCCTCAATAGCCTGTTTCATAGCAGGATCTTGGTCCGTCACTACAACCTTTGGCTGCCGACCAAATGACTTTACGAATGAATTCAGAAGCCATTTACAGGATTCAATGCTCTCCGATGCCAACAACCCAGCTCCAAGGGTTACATTTCAATAGTGGTTGTCAATGCCAGTGAACGGAACAAACACCATCTTGTACCTGAACAAACACATGCGAAGTACACATTGAAAACATGCGAAATAGACAGATATCACATGCGAAAATATACAGTATAACATGCGATATATTCAACAGCTACTGTTCAAAATATAATAACATGCGATATTGCAAGTTTATGAAATCATATAACATGCGAAAAATAAATAAAAAACATTTTATGTAACACTTACCTGTTTGTCTTGAAAGTTGCATCGAACGATATCACATCCCTGTAACACCTCGCAAAATCATGCTCAATGTAATAAAGACACGTGTCATGAACTTTAAACGTGAAACAAATTGTTTTCAAAGGACTAAAGTTGACAAACGAAGAAAGTAGGTGTATAGAAGGATCAAATGTGTCAACATGCCAAACTCGTGCCTCTGAATGACCTCATAAGATGTTCATATTCATGAATGAACAAATTGACGGACGTGGGAAGCCGTTTGTGCTTAAATGGAAAATTTTACAAAGCATAAGGGTTAAATGTGTCAACATGTTTAATGTTACCTCTTAGTGACCTTTTATCGATCCTAAAGCTTTGTAATACTTCATTATGCTTCCATGTATAATGAATAATGATTTCATGAAGTTTCTACGCACTTAAGGAACATTTCGGGTGGTCTAGTAACTAACCGGGAGCGTAACGGAGTTAAATTATGACCTAAGGCTCTTAAAAGTTAACTAAGGGGGTCATAAGTGCAATAAAAGAAAGTTAAATAAACTTAAAATGGACTAAGGACTGAAAATGCAAAGATTGCAAACTTTTAACCGGAACTTCCCATCGTCGCGGGCCGCGTAGGCCTTCTCCATTTCTTACGCGGGCCGCGTAAAAGGTGCTAGCGACCAAAAAAGGGACAGCTGCATATTGCAGCCTGTTCCACCACCATTGAATGGCGTTTTCGATACCAGGGACTGAGCAACTGGTTTTTACTGCCCTAGGGACACTTGGGATCATCTGGTAACATCCTAGGGACAGTTGCAATGATCCAAGAGCATCAAAATTCCTATATAAGGAGCTTGTTTTGGGTTCTTCATTTGCACACTTCCAAATTTCACTTCACAACTCACTCTCTGAAGCCTCCTGCTGTTCAAGGAAGCTTTCTCTAGTTTGAAATTCGCGCTAAGGACTCTAGTAAGTGTTCTTAGTTTCCATAGTTAAGTTAGATCCCATTCTATTCCGGAAGCTCGTAGCATTGGTCCCGACAAACCCCACCCCAGAATGAAAGGGGTGATCTCGTAGTTCTTTCATTAGCTTAATGACTGAAAGTCAAAGATAACGTAATTACGCTTTGACTTTGTGATTAATCACTAACGATCCAACCATTATTCAAATTAAAAGTGGCTATGTGTTGGTAATTATGTAGGTGTTAAACCCTTAAAAGGGCACCTTCAAATTATCACGTTATCTCAGTCAATTGTCGGGTCAAACTTTCTAATAAAAAGTCAAACGAGTCAGTTTTTGCAAAATAATTCATAACTGATAATGCTGAAGTTATGGAACATGTTTTAACACTTAAATAACTTGGTAAACAATATAAGAACATGTTTAGGCATGTTCAACCCGACAATTCTGAGTTTAGTCTCGGTTCGCAACCGAAAGTTGCAAAAGTAGACTTTTGCTTTGACTCTCAATTCTGACCCGATTTAGTTTAGTTTAGTTATTCCTTAGGGTTCCATTAGGACCATATTATATGTTAGTATAACCCTCTGAGGTTATACAACATGGTTCCATAGAAATCCTAGCTCATTGCATGTTTCCGTTAAATGCTTAATAGTTGACCGTTATGCCCTTTTGATATAAAAACGAGATTTTTGAAAATGTGAGAGGCAAAATCTTTATTACTGATTTATAAGCATGTCCTAAAATTTTGACATCAGTTTATGGTCTAAAATAGAAGTTATGCAAGATATCGTAAAATGAAAGCTTTTTGTTAATTAAATGGCATTTTCAGTTTAAATCATATCTAAACCTGATTTTTGGCACCAAACTTTCTACCCACTGATGTAATATAATATTTAGGGTTTTTTAGAAATTTTTGTCAAATTTTATACTGACCATAACATAGAGTTCTTGCACGGACTCGGTAATTGACGATAATGCCCTTTTCATTAATAAAATGAGTTTTATGCATCATTTGCATGTCAAACCTTTTTCTACTAATTTTATACCTTAAATAAAATATTTTAAACAGTTGAGACTGATCAAAATCTCATATTTCCTTAAATAACCCGAATATCGTCAAATACCGACTTTTATGCGATTTAGGCGCATAATATGGTTTAAAATCATATTTAGCACCTAAGACTTGTTACCTACTGATGTTATAAATAAATTTTTATACTTTAACAGTAAGTATAAGTTTTGAACTTAGATTTCCAAATTTGACCCTTAAAGCATATGTGAAATGACCAAAATGCCCTTACGGTGTATTTTTTGGCCATGAATGATAAAATTCACATATGTATGATATCTTACTGATATAACTTGATAAAATTTATATTTTTACTGTATATTTTAGACCAGAACCTTATATTGCTATTTAACCTCTTTAATAAACTTTAAAAAGGACCAAAATACCCTTACGGGGCTTAAATTGGGTTTAAATTCGTTTTGGGCATAATGGAATATATCCTATTGATATCACAACATAATTTAAGCATAATATCTTAGGGAACCTATACATGACTCATTTGGTTACCCGTTATGCATATACGTGTTTGGCACGGTTTATGTAACTAGTTTGCATAAATTAACCGAAACGGGTCGAACCTTTTCATTTTACCTTCAAAATCCAGAATGTATTTAGTTTACCCATTTTATACAAGCCTTCATACTTGTCGGGTCTAAATCACATTCTAATTCGGTCTTCGCTTAATCTTGCGTTTTGAACCGTAAACCTTTCATTAAAACTAACCGGTCTAAGTTAAGACTTCAATAAGACCCGTTAGGAATCTAATAGGTTATTAAAACCTTCGTTCCAGATTAGGAGCCCAGTAAAAGCTACTTGTACTTGCTGATTTGATATACGACTGAGAATAAAAATTACTTTTATCTCAGGTAAATACTTTTAACTTATTTTCCGTTATATGGGCTTGGGATACGGTATTATAATAATACCGCTTGGTCGGGTATGAAATCATTTAATCAGATTGTGATTAATAAATTGCATAACCCGTTTTAATCTATTTTGTTTGATGCAAAGCCTTTGGGGGGTTAATGACCGTGTCCTGGATATCCTCGGCTCATTCATTTGAAATGGCCACGACTTAAGCACGGGGTGTAGGCATACACCTGACAGTTGCGTATGTAAAAGATATAACCACTCGTTAAGGATAACTCGCTGTGGGATTATATTAGTGGTGTGTCTATTATTCTTGTCTCAGCTCTTCTAACCGGGCCCTGAATGGATGACAAACATATAAATCTGTATATAAGATTATTTTTAAATAATTGTCCCAAGTTATAAAAGATTTTGCCTTGTGTATCCGAATCAATTTTATAATTGTTTTTCAAAAGAGTCAGTTAATTGTATTTACAAGTGTAAACTGACGTATTTTTCAAAAAGACTAAGTGCAGGTACTATGCGTAATGGGCTGGAAACTCCTGAGTATTAAATAAAGAGTCTTGCAAGCTTTTAATACTTAAAGTTTGTTGAACAATATTTCTTTCTGTTTTAGATCCACCTGTGGATCCACTTACAATCCGTTGTGTAATATTTTATTATACTTTCAACTCGGTTTGTATAATTACTTTTAGACTTCCGCTGTGCATTAAACTGTGATTAATTGACTATGATGATATCAACTATGTCACGATACTCCCCACCGGGTCCACCGGTTATACATGGAAATATCAGGGTGTGGCAGGTTGGTATCAGAGCCAACATTGAGGGAATTAAACACTAGCCTTTTATGTTTAATCTCAATGACACAGTTGCACATTCCTCGACTTCCGAGTCTAGGCAAAGGACTTAGGATTAATCCTAATCTTAATTGTTTTGTCTTTTGTTGTTTTCTTTTGTTTTGACAGGTTCCAAAGACAAAATGCCGCCACGTGTAAGAGGTAGAGTTGGAAGAGGAAAGGCACCAATGACTGCAAGAAATGACCATGAAGCAGGACCATATCACCGGCGTACTCCATCAGCGAACCTTAGCTCTAGTCCTCACGAGGATTGGAGAACTTATTTAGAGCCTGCAAGACGCTCTGTCTCGCTCAGTTCCTCCCCGTCTTACCATCACTCATTCGGACCTCATCAAGACGAGGAGCATAGCGATTCGCACCATTCCTTTATACCTTTGCAGCGGTCGAGTTCGCACCGTGCCTTCCAGGACCCGACCCCATACTTCCTGAGCTGGTTCAATCCGATGAACCAGGTGCAAGAACCAGAGGGTCCAAACCCATTGGGACCAGTTGATCATTATCCTGAGATGCAGGATATGGAGATGGACGAGGATCCAGACCCCGAGCTACCACCGACTGGGACACCGACGCATCTCATTGATATATCCAGCGGATCATCCTTCCATGGTTCGCCGTACAGGGGCCCTGACATTTTCGCTGAGAGATGGGCTATATACAAGTGGGAGTACACACCCTCTCACCACGACTTACCTCCTCATCAACAGGTCCCTTCCGAGGACCCGCATTTTCAGGCGGTTACGCCACCGCCGCCGCCAGAGCAACAACTGCCTCCAGAACCACTGAGGCGAAGAAGAACAGGTGCACGGATGTCCGTGCATGGGGGATTTCATTTCAACAGCCCCTAACACTCCAGGGGCAGCCACTACCCGCCGCTATATGAAGACCCGCAAATGGGTGGGCCTTCAACCAGCTTCTGAAGTCGACTCTGCTCCAGTCGCACCACCATCGCCCATGGGTTATGAAAACCCAATCCCTTCCTACCCCGGTGCAGCCGCATATAACCCGTTTGAGCATCAGGCTTATTCGGGTTACAATTACAACAATGCCCCCACCGTCGACCCGTACCTCGAAGCGGCAAACTACAATGCTCTTTACCCTGGAGGACCCTTCGCAGCTTCGTATCAAACTGGGTACCCAGCATATGGGTATTAATACTCACCACCTCCTCAACCTCAGCAGCAGCCGCTACAGATCCAACCACCACAGCAGCAGGAAATCCTTCAACGGTTGCACGAGGTGGAGCAACAGGTACAGGAGCCGTCAGGGTCTACTTAAGGGTTTGGCAAACCTGATAAAGGGGAAGAAGAAGAAGAGGGATTATTGAAATTCCTTATTTATTTGTTTTATAATTTTTATTTTCAATTAAGTCCCTGTGTGGACATCTTATTTTTGTACTTGGTCCCTGCGTGGACAATGTTATTTCTTTAAAAAGTCCCGTTTTGGGCAAATTATGCACTTCTTCCAATTTATGGTTTGTTTTAATTTAAACTTCATTTGTCATTATATGTATGAATATATTATAAATCAAAATATCATTCCATTTTAAAATTAATATGCCATTCAATATTAAAAGAAATCTTGAAGGTATAACCTAGCCCATATGTCATTTTAGACATGGCCCTGATGGTAAAACCTTTTTACGATTCAAATCCTTGTTAACATCTGAAAACATGTTAGCACTCCTGACAAATGTGGTTCGATAAAATCACACTAGTCATCCTTGTATTGGATTTTTCCAATTCCTTATTCTTACCTAATTCAAATATCCATTAGTGATAAAGTGCCTGCGTGCCATATTCATTGTCTAATAAGACAAATGACAGCTGTAGTCTATGACTCCCTGTCAAGAAGGGTAATGAGCTATGTTCAAACCTAAATGCCTTGATTCTATAAAATCATGGCTTATGAATTAAAATTGTCCTTGTGACTAGGCCTTTTATATGCCACCCTATTATCCATAATAGTTTATAACTGGGATAAATTGTAATAAAAATTTAAATAAGTTAAATTACCAAATTAACCAAAATGGTTTATAGTTACCATGGTTAATGAATCGTCAAAAATGACAATTCCATAATAGACTTCTGAATAAATCGTTGTCATCATTTTTATATAGCAATCAAGCTACATGGCTGAATCAGATGAGGTTAACAGTCATCCTAGGGAAATGAATGATACCACCAAAATTAATGTAGCCGGTGCAGATTTACAAGCAATGATAGATAATGCTGTCACCCGAGCTATGGACAGACAGTTCAAAGAATCAAGTGGTACTCGTAGCAGGACCCAATCTGTACCTCATACAAAACCACCTTCCAAGTCGCACGCATCACATAAGGACGAGTCTCATCATTCATCGAATCAGAGAAGTTTTCCATCCAAGCGAATTGTGCTCAATCAAGAGCCACGTGTTAAGACCTGCTACTATAAATACTTCGTCTCTTGTAAGCCAAGGTACTTCACAGGAGAAAAAGGAGCCATTGATTGTATGACATGGCTAGATGAGATGGATACTGTGGTTGATATCAGTGGTTGTGCGGAACAAGATATTGTGAAGTTTGTTTCACAATCATTTAAAGGTGAAGCTTTAGCTTGGTGGAAGTCATTAATCCAAGCTACAGCGAAGATTCTGTTGCATAACTTGTCTTGGGATCAGTTTGTAGTGTTGATTAGGGAAAATTTCTGTCCTCAGCATGAGGTGGAAAGGATTGAAATCGACTTCTTGACTTTGGTCATGAAGAACTTGGACTATCAGGCATACCTTACAAGTTTCAACACCATGTCCCGATTGGTTCCTTATTTAGTCACACTGGAACCGAAGTGCATAGCTCGTTTTATTGGAGGTCTAGCTCCAGAAATCAAGGGAAATGTGAAAGCATCCAGACCTACCACCTTTAGGTCAGTGGTTGATTTGTCTTTATCTCTTACTCTCGATGCGATTAGGCAAAGGTCGCTTAAGAATTCTGATGAAGGGAAGAGGAAACGTGAGGATGAGAACTCACGTCGCTCTGACAAGAAACGAAAGTGGAACTCTGAGCATAAGAAGGATTCTGGATTCAAAAAGGACAACCAACAGTCGGGTGAGAAACCTAAATGCAAGACCTGCCAAAAGCACCATTTTGGGAAGTGCAGGTTCGAATCAAAATCACAATCGCAGTCACAGTCAAAGCCTATTGGATGTGGGATCTGCAAGTCCAAAGAGCATAAGACTTTGGATTGCAAAAAGATGAAGGATGCAACCTGTTACGGTTGCAACGAAAAGGGGCACATTAAGACCAATTGCCCTAAGAATCCAAAGAAGCCTGAAGAGGCTAAGAAGACTAATGCTCAAGTCTTCCAGATGAATGCTCAGGAAGCAGTGCAGAACGACAATGTGATAACAGGAACTTTTCTTATCAATGATGTTTATGCTAGAGTTTGTTTGATTCTGGTGCAGACAAGTCTTTTGTATACGATAAATTTTGTAAATTGCTAAATCTGCCTGTTAAAACTCTAAGCATAAAATATGAAGTAGAATTGGCCGATGGTACTATAGAGACTGCCTCAACAGTTCTAGATGGATGTTTTATATCCATTAGGAATCACTCTTTTCCGCTATCCTTGCTTCCGTTGAAATTGGCAGGATTCGACATAGTGATAGGCATGGATGGGTTGTCTCGTAACCAAGCACAAATTGTATGTGATAAGAAGCAAGTGGTTATCAAGACTCCTTATGGTGAGCCATTAATAATTCAGGGAGATACGCAGTACGGGTTACCTAAGCAAGTGTCTATGCTTAAGGCATCGAAGTGTTTGAAGAAAGGTTGTGTCATTTATATGACACAGGTAACCATTGATGAACCAAAGCCCAAGATTGAAGACATCCCCATTATTTCTGAATATCCAGATGTTTTTCCTGAAGAACTACCTGGTTTACCTCCAGATAGGCAAGTGGAGTTCAGGATCGATATTATTCTTGGAGCAGCACCAATTGCAAGAGCACCTTATCGATTGGCACCAACTGAGATGAAAGAATTGAGAACACAGTTGGATGATTTGTTGGAAAAGGGTTTTATTCGACCTAGCTCATCCCCTTGGGGAGCGCCAATTCTATTTATGAAGTAAAAGGATGGATCAATGCGTTTGTGCATTGATTAACGTGAGTTAAACAAGGTTACAATCAAGAACAGATATCCATTGCCCAGGATTGACGGTTTGTTTGATCAGCTTCAAGGAGCAAGTTACTTTTCAAAGATCGATCTAAGGTCAGGTTATCACCTGTTGAAGGTCAGAAACGAAGACATGCACAAGACCGCATTCAGAACTCGATATGGACACTACGAGTTCTTAGTGATGCCTTTTGGGCTCACTAATGCACCTGCAGCATTCATGGATCTCATGAATCGCGTTTGCAAGCCGTATTTAGACAAGTTTGTCATTGTCTTCATTGATGACATTCTTATTTATTCGAAGAGTAAAGCCGATCATGAAAAACATCTCCGGTGTATCCTTAAACTTCTACAGCAAGAGAAGCTCTACGCCAAGTTTTCTAAATGTGAGTTTTGGCTTCGTGAAGTCCAATTTCTTGGACATGTGGTAAGTGAGCGTGGTATCCAGGTGGATCCCGCTAAGATTGAAGCGATTATGAATTGGCAAGCACCCAAAACACCTACTGAAATTCGCAGCTTCTTGGGTCTAGCAGGTTACTATAGACGTTTCATTGGAAACTTTTCAAGGATTGCCGCACCTTTAACTTCGTTAACTCGTAAGAATGTCAAGTTTGACTGGGGTCCCAAGCAGCAAGAATCCTTTGATATTCTTAATTAGAAATTAAGCAATGCTCCTGTGTTGACATTGCCAGAAAGAATTGAAGAATTTGTGGTTTATTGCGACGCATCGCACACCGGCATGGGTTGTGTGCTTATGCAGAAGGGTAAGGTTATTGCCTATACATCTCGTCAATTAAAGGTGCACGAAAAGAACTACACCACCCATGATCTAGAATTGGGTGCCGTTATATTTGCACTGAAGCTTTGGAGGCATTATCTTTATGGGACAAAGTGCGTGATCTATTCTGATCATAAGAGCCTTCAACATCTGTTTAATCAGAAAGATCTTAACATGAGACAACGCCGATGGATGGAAACATTAAACGATTATGATTGTGAAATCCGATATCATCCAGGCAAGGCGAATGTAGTCCCTGATACTTTGAGCAGGAAAGAAAGGATCAAACCTATTAGAATAAATTCCAAAAGCATTGAATTAAAGAACAGCTTGAATGAAAGGTTGTTAGCCGCTCAAAAGGAAGCAGTATTAGAAACTAACTATCCGAATGAGAAGTTAGGTGTAACTGCTGATCAATTATCATATAACAAGGATGGAATCCTTAGGATGAATGGTCGAATCTGGGTTCCAATCCATGGAGGGCTTAGAGATGTGATTCTTCAAGAAGCCCATAGTTCGAAATATTCAGTTCATCCTGGCAGTGATAAGATGTACCAGGATCTTAAGGCAAATTACTGGTGGATAGGTTTGAAGAAATCTATAGCCACTTATGTGGCTAAATGTCTGACGTGCGTGCAAGTTAAAGCAGAGCATCAAAAGCCGTCAGGTTTGCTACAACAGCCTGAACTTCCCACTTGGAAATGGGAAATGGTATCCATGGATTTTATCACTAAGTTACCAAAGACAAAGCACGGAAATGATACTATTTGGGTTATAGTCGATAGGCTGACCAAGTCACCCCACAGGTTTACGAAATACACACTGAAAACATGCGAAATAGACAGATATCACATGCGAAAATATACAGTATAACATGCGATATATTCAACACCTACTATTCAAAATATAATAACATGGGATATTGCAAGTTTATGAAATCATATAACATGCGAAAAATAAATAAAAAACATTTTATGTAACACTTACCTGTTTGTCTTGAAAGTTGTATCGAATGATATCACATCCCTGTAACACCTCGCAAAATCATGCTCAATGTAATAAAGACACGTGTCATGAACTTTAAACATGTAACGAATTGTTTTCAAAGGACTAAAGTTGACAAACGAAGAAAGTAGGTGTATAGAAGGATCAAATGTGTCAACATGCCAAACTCGTGCCTTTGAATGACCTCATAAGACGTTCGTATTCATGAATGAACAAATTGACGGGCGTGGGAAGCCGTTTGTGCTTAAATGGAAAATTTTACAAAGCATAAGGGTTAAATGTGTCAACATGTTTAATGTTATCTCTGAGTGACCTTTTAACGATCCCAAAGCTTTGTAATACTTCATTATGCTTCCATGTATAACGAATAATGATTTCATGAAGTTTCTACACACTTAAGGAACATTTTGGGTGGTCTAGTAACTAACCAGGAGCTTAACGGAGTTAAATTGTGACCTAAGGCTCTTAAAAGTTAACTATGTGGGTCATAAGTGCAATTAAAGAAAGTTAAATAAACTTAAAATGGACCAGGGACTGAAAATGCAAAGATTGCAAACTTTTAACCGGAACTCCCCATCGTCGCGGGCCGCGTAGGCCTTCTCCATTTCTTACGCGAGCCGCGTAAAAGGTGCCAGTGACCAAAAAAGGGACAGCTGCATGTTGCAGCCTGTTCCACGGCCATTGCATGGCTGTTTGCAATACCAGGGACTGAGCAACTGGTTTTTACTACCCTAGGGACACTTGGGATCATCTGGTAACATCCTAGGGACAGTTGCAATGATCCAAGAGCATCAAAATTCCTATATAAGGTGCTTGTTTTGGGTTCTTCATTTGCACACTTCCAAATTTCACTTCACAACTCACTCTCTGAAGCCTCCTGCTGTTCAAGGAAGCTTTCTCTAGTTCAAAATTCGTGCTAAGGACTCTAGTAAGTGTTATTAGCTTCCATAGTTAAGTTTTCATTAGCTTAATGACTGAAAGTCAAAGATAACGTAATTACGCTTTGACTTTGTGATTAATCACTAACGGTCCAGCCATTATTCAAATTAAAAGTGGCTATGTGTTGGTAATTATGTAGGTGTTAAACCCTTAAAAGGGCACCTTCAAATTATCACGTTATCTCAGTCAATTGTCGGGTCAAACTTTCTAATAAAAAGTCAAACGAGTCAGTTTTTGCAAAATAATTCATAACTGATAATGCTGAAGTTATGGAACATGTTTTAACACTTAAATAACTTGGTAAATAATATAAGAACATGTTTAGGCATGTTCAACCCGACAATTCCGAGTTTAGGCTCGGTTCGCAACCGAAAGTCGCAAAAGTAGACTTTTGCTTTGACTTTCAGTTCTGACCCGATTTAGTTAAGTTTAGTTATGCCTTAGGGTTCCTTTAGGACCATATTATATGTTAGTATAACCCTCTGAGGTAATACAACATGGTTCCATATAAATCCTAGCTCATTGCATGGTTCCGTTAAATGCTTAAAAGTTGACCGTTATGCCCTTTTGATATAAAAACGAGAGTTTTGAAAATGTGAGAGGACAAAAATCTTTATTTCTGATTTATAAGCATGTCCTAAAATTTTGACATCAGTTTATGGTCTAAAATAGAAGTTATGCAAGATGTCGTAAAATGAAAGCTTTTTGTTAATTAAATGGCATTTTCAGTATAAATCATATCTAAACCCGATTTTTGGCACCAAACTTTCTACCCACTGATGTAATATAATATTTAGGGATTTTTAAAATTTTTTTTCAAATTTTAAACTGACCATAACATAGAGTTCTTGCATGGACTCGGTAATTGACGATAATGCCCTTTTCATTAATAAAATGAGTTTTATGCATCATTTGCGTGTGGAACCTTTTTCTACTGATTTTATACATTAAATAAAATTTTTGTACACTTGAGACTGATCAAAATCTCATATTTCCTTAAATAACCCGAATATCGTCAAATACCGACTTCTATGCGATTTAGGCGCATAATATGGTTTAAAATCATATTAGCACCTAAGGCTTGTTACCTACTGATGTTATAAATAAATTTTTATACTTTAACAGTAAGTATAAGTTTTGAACTCAGATTTCCAAATTTGACCCTTAAAGCATATGTGAAATGACCAAAATGCCCTTACGGTGCATAGTTTGGCCATGAATGATAAAATTCACACATGTATGTTATCTTACTGATATAACTTGATAAAATTTATATTTTGCTGTATATTTTAGACCAGAACCTCAGATTGCTGTTTAACCTCTTTTATAAACTTTAAAAAGGACCAAAATACCCTTACGGGGCTTAAATTGGCTTTAAATTCGTTTTGGGCATAATGGAAGATATCCTACTGATGTCACAACATAATTTAAGAATAATAACTTAGGGAACCTATACATGACTCATTTGGTTACCCGTTATGCATATACGCGTTCGGCACGGTTTAAGTAACTAGTTTGCATAAATTAACCGAAACGGGTCGAACCTTATCATTTTTACTTCAAAATCCAGAATGTATTTAGTTTACCCATTTTGGTACAAGTCTTCATACTTGTCGGGTCTAAATCACATTCTAATCCGGTCTTCGCTTAATCTTGTGTTTTAAACCGTAAACCTTTCATTAAAACTAACCGGTCTAAGTTAAGACTTAAATAAGACCCGTTAGGAATCTAATAGGTTATTAAAACCTTCGTTGTAGATTAGGAGCCCAGTAAAAGCTACTTGTACTTCCTGATTTGATGTACGGCTGAGAATAAAAATTACTTTTAGCTCGGGTAAATACTTTTAACTTATTTTCCGTTATACGGGCTTGGGATACGGTATTATAATAATACCGCTTGGTCGGGTATGAAATCATTTAATCGGATTGTGACTAATAAATTGCATAACCCGTTTTAATCTGTTTTGTTTGATGCAAAGCCTTTGGGGGGTTAATGACCTTGTCCTGGATATCCTCGGCTCATTCATTTGAAATGGCCACGACTTAAGCATGGGGTGTAGGCATACACCTGACAGTTGCGTATGTAAAAGATATAACCACTCGTTGAGGATAACTCGCTGTGGGATTATATTAGTGGTGTGTCTATTAATCTTGTCTCGGCTCTTCTAATCGGGCCCTGAATGGACGACAAACATATAAATCTGTATACAAGATTATTTTTAAATAATTGTCCCAAGTTATAAAAGATTTTGTCTTGTGCATCCGAATCAATTTTATAAATGTTTTTCAAAAGAGTCAGTTAATTGTATTTACCAGTGTAAACTGACGTATTTTTCAAAAAGACTAAGTGCATGTACTATGCGTAATGGGCTGGAAACTCCTGAGTATTAAATAAAGAGTCTTGCAAGCTTTTAATACTTAAAGTCTGTTGAACAATGTTTCTTTCTGTTTTAGATCCGCATGTGGATCAACTTACAATCTGTTGTGTAATATTTTATTATACTTTCAACTCAGTTTGTATAATTACTTTTAGACTTCCGCTGTGCATTAAACTATGATTAATTGACTATGATGATATCAACTACGTCACGATACTCCCCACCGGGTCCACCGGTAATATGTGGAAATATCGGGGTGTGACAATCCCCGAACTCCATAAAGTTACGCTTGCATAACCCATAAGCCCAGAACAAACCAGTTAACCATTTTTCACCATCAATAGAATATTCAAACGAATAATCAACTAAATACTGTTTTTTGTCGGTCATCCTATTAATCACCATGTCAGCATCATATTCTCCTATATAGCTGTTAATTCGATTCCTAAAATTTTTGCAGTCATCAACCGTGGCGCCAACATTATCAAAACCACCGTAACGTTTCATCATTATATGGAAAGCTTTGACAGGACCAAGGTTTAAAGTGCCTAGTTCCCATATCATCTCCTCCTGGACATCTGACAATTGTCTGTACGCTGGCAGCATATGAATATCATGTGGACATACAAACTTATGATTATGGCCATCAACAAATCTCTTTACTGTATATAATCTACCATCCACTGTGCAAATCATACGTTGAGCTTTGCATCCAGTTCTAATGGTCCCCCTGTTCCTTGATTTGAATTGCTTTTTTGACTTAGAATAACGATCTTTAATACACAATGGCTTATGACCCTCTTTAGAACAAACAAAATACTTAGTTTTGATTATACCACCACTGTGTACTTCACCACCCTTCCGAGTAGAAAAACCAGCTAACTTAGCATATGATTTGTAAAATGCATATGCTTGATCAATAGAGGTAAATTGCATTCCAACCACAGGTGTAGCTGATGCTTCAACCTCCGGAGTGTAAACCCTTTCATCTACATAAATCAAATCAAATGAAAAAAAACACATGCGAATTATCGGACTCCCTACATGCGATATATTAATAACTGCATAATTTCATCGTAAGAACAACAACACATGCGAATTGTATGAACCATAACATGCGAAAATGATGATTCTGATGAATATGTTTTACACATGCGATTTATTATACCATAACATGTGAAAATCTGTATTTAAAATAAACAACACATGCGAATTGAAAGACTCATAACATGCGAACTTATACATGTTGCTTTCATACCAAAATATACTCAACATTCAAACTTCAAAAACAGACACAACAATGCAAAATCATTGCTACGAATAAACAAAACAAGTCTACGAACAATTTAAAATATCTAAATTAACATAATTACCATTAGAACACTCGTTTACACCACTTGTACTTGCATTTGGATTTGCAGGTTGCGGATTTAAAACATCCCCAATCGAAACTGTCTGATACGCAGATAATTGGGCATGATCACCGATCGGCCGAGCTTCTTCAAAATCAACATCTGTGTTTCGTCCGGTGCTGCTCTGTTGATCCATCGAAAAAAAAAACAATTGAATCAAACCCTAACACAGAAGAACGAAAACTGCAATTTGAGAATTATGAAAAATTTGAAACTGATTCGAATAATAATTACCGGGATATTAGTGTAACGAACTTCTCGCTGATTGAATGAAGAGACGAATTTGCCCTCAGATGATTGAATTAATAGTCTGATTTAACCTTCTCACATAAAAACAAATCAGGACACGTGTACGGCCACTACAGTCGCGTATGTAATGTACGATTAGGGGATTTGTTTCCTACACTTTGCCTATATATATATACCGATAGTGATACCGGTGTGCAAACACGGATGGTTTTGAGAAAACCATGCATACCACATTTATTAATCAACGAATCACTATACATTTTTAAGGTTTAATCGAAAATGTATTATAAAGAAATAGTTGTTGAATTATTATAATAAATCTTTAATCAATATACCTACTACGAAGATTGTGCTTCATTTCAACCTAATAAATCTTCAACCATAATATACGTATTTAGGATCGATTTGGTCTTTCTTTGTTGAATTTGCATCCAAAAACGACTCACACAGTCTAAGCATAACAGCGCTAAGGTTCACGAACATGCCCGAACTCGCAGAAGATATTGGATCAACCTATATGCAATTGCCAATTATTCAACAATAATTAAATTAAATACAAAATATATACAAACAACTATTACGAAACAAACTTCTTACCTGGATATGAGCCATTGATGCATTTTTTTTATCACTTTTGCAATATACTGAAGCACATTCTCCCATGTGCTTGTGTTCTTAAGAAGGGTCCTAAGAACATCTGCCAAGCCAGTATATAAGTTATTCATAACCGTTTTAATCATCGTGAACGAAGATAAAAGATCAGCAGGGTGTCATGTCGATGAATCTGAAAAACACTGCTGACTGCACATCCCAAAAACAATTAGGTTTCATACAATTTCCGGCAACATTTGTTCTTGTCTGCTTGCAAGTCTGAAACCAGTAACATCAATAGGCATCACTAATGCTATAGATCTAAACAAATTTATTCAAAATTTGACATGTATGTAACTGGATGCATCACGTATGCAAGAAGTTCATTGTTAAAATATAGTTAAAAAATAAAAACCATCTACAAATAATATATAAACATGTTAACTTTTAACCACTAAGACATCAAAATACTCTCACCATCTCTAGTCATATTTGTTCAATCAATCGTTTAGCTTGTTCAAACAATGGAATAAGCTTCGAAAGTATGTTAATCCGAACATTAAATCATCAAATAGGATGGAAATTTTGATTTTATTAGAGTATAATATAATGATATAGATATTAAAAACTTACCTTGTCCACATCCATATGGCTAGAAAGAGCTGCACCAGCAGTCGGGCCGTAGCCCGAAACCATATTAAGAACACTAGGAGGAAGACTAGCCTACCCCACAAAAACTTTTTAGTCATTATTTTTTTTGTTACAAAAATATATTATTTTATTAATAATCTATATATAATTTAAGAGGTTGTATACATATAAAATAGACTTTGGACGGCTTTAACTAATTTTTTTCATTGACCCATTTGAGACAAAACACAACACCTTGCCACCTTTAAAATTCATGATAAACAAAAGTTTACGAGATAACTCATGGATCAATTGTGCAGCATAAAGAGCTGTTAACAGAGTTTGTTCAGCTGATTTCAAAACAATAGTATTGCCGGTAGCATGAGCGGGCCCAACTTTCCAAGCAAACATAAGAAGAGGAAAATTCCATGAAACGATCCGACCCGCAACCCCAATGGGCTCATGCAAAGTTTGCACATGGTAAGGCCCGTCTGTAAGAACCGTTACCCCATGGATCTTATCTGCCCAACCTGCACTCTCCAAGCCACATAAGATGTAACTTGTGCTCGACAAATCATACAATTCAGCAGATAATTGCATGATTCATTGATTACTTACCAGCATAGTATCGAAATAGACGCGAAATAATTGGTAGTTCAATTTTGAGAGCATGTTCATACGGTTTCCCGTTGTTCCATGTCTCAAGAGCTGCCAACTCATCAGTGTGTTTATCCAGCAGATCAACAAATCTTAATAGTATACATAAATCAAAAGTTCAAAACCTCAGAAGAACATAAAACATTATTATGAATCAGTTTTTACATAAGCTGTCATTTTAGGCCATGGGCCTTCATCAAACGCTTTTCGAGCAGTAGCCACCGCACGGTTAACATCTTCGGCATCACCTTCGGCTAGGTTGGCTAAGACTCCGCATGTGCGAGGATCCAAGGTTGGAAAAGTCTTCCCTTAAATAAACACACAAAAAATTTAAAATTTTGATCAAGATTTTATTCTTAGATAATATTCATAATCAAGTTCAGTTTGAAACAGGCAAACTGCAAACATTACCAGATGCTGAATCAACAAACTTCCCATCAATTAGAAGCTGAGTGTAGTTAACACGAACCAGTGGCATGATCAGTTCCTCAAGTGCTGCAGCAGTACTGAATCCTTTCACTTCTCTTCCCAAACTGGATCTGCTTCCTGCATAAACAAAAGATAACAACTGTTCATATGTTTACTGTTTACGCAGTGACTCAACCGACATCGAAATGAATGACAAAAATATTACAAAATAATAATCAGTCAACACAAATAAACATGATCACAAATTCAACACTCAGATTCAGTTACACAAAAAGGCTACTTTTAACCTTTTTAATTATAAAACAATCATTAGTCAATAATTTAAGATCACCTCAATAATGAGCTTCGAAAGTATGTTAATGGTGGTTATATAGAGATTGAGAGGGGAAATTTGTTATTATTTCAAAACATACCCTACACTATTACAATCTTTCCTTTTATACCCTCACATTCCAACTAACAACTAACATTCCTCTAACTTCCTCTAAACAAACAACTAACATCTAACCAGCTGTCCAACTAACTCAACAACCTGTTAACCTCTGTTAACTGAGTCTTTTAACCTCTGTTGCTTGATCCCTTTTAACCTCTGTTGACTAACCCCTTTTTAACCTTTGTTGACTAACCCTTTTAACCTCTGTTGACTAACCCTCTTTTAACCTCTGTTGAGTAATCCGTTCTAACCTCTGTTGTCACACCCCAACCGATGGCGGAATCATCGGGATGTGGCATAATGCGAATAGGTTGCTCGAGAGAATCCATAACGACTAATTGTGACAATATTTAATAAGGTTCAATTTCCCATACAATCAAACAAACATTTCACAAAAACCGTAACGAAATTCAGTAGTTTCTTAAGCAACAAAACAACGTAACAAAACTTGCAACAAAATTTAGGCTGGTTTCTAAGATCCTAGATCATTTCCAGCAGTAAATCCATCAACCTGTTACATAAGTTAAAATAAAAGTCAATATAATAATGTAAAGGTGAGTACACAAGTTTAGCATAAGTATAGTAATAAAGCGTATACGCATAACCAGCATGTAACACGTAGAGAGGTGAATCAAGTAAGCTATCAACAATGATACCAGCTAACCAACATGACTGCGAGGTAGTGTATGCGCGATACGTGTTCACTGCAGTGAGCACGTAAAGTAAAAGGTGATCCTTAACAACCCCTGAGTAAACAAGTGCTTAGTCCAAACTATAGTACTATTGTTGCTAAGGGTGGTAGGGCAAGTCATCACTGTGTAAACATAGCCAACAACCATTCAACGATTCACGTATAACATGCGAGAGCGGTTAACGTTTATAAAGAGTTTAAGCATTGTGTGCGACGTGTTTTGATAGAAAACGTATGTAACACCCAAAAAGTGCGTTAAGCGAAAAAGGGGTTGAGTATACTCACAGTGCGTGTTTAAAAGCTAAACACGGTCTGGAATGGAGTGGAGGGAGCGTCGGATCAGCCTGCGTACGGGGACAGAATGAATAAGTCTTCCAAAGTGCTGAAATGGTCAAAGTTGGAGTGTCGAGTGGAAAACAGACTCTTTGTACGAAGGGGGTTGTTTTGGTCAAAAATCAGGCTAAGATAATGTAACCAAATCTTTGTTGTGAGGAATGATGCTTGAATCAATGAACAATGTTAAGGATAACTCAGAAATGTAACGAACAAATGACACAAGGATTTATACGAGGAAAAAGCCCTTGATCAAGAGTTGATCTCCGGCATAAAAAACCTCGGGTGATGGAAACTACCGATCACCAACTAAGATTAATCAAAAGAAGTTTACAACTCGGGATGATAACAAGCTTGTTACAAGGATCACTAGTGTGTAATGTGCAAAAATATATGAAATCACCAAGTAGTGCTTGAGAGCTGATTGAGAGCTGTTACGAGAGTGTGTGTATTTGCTAAAATTAGCCAAGTGTTCTATCTCAAGCTTGTTATCCCCATTTTAAATTAGAAATAAATAAACTAACTAACTATCCGCAAATTATGCAAGCTCCCCACGATCTCCATAACGTCCACAAGAGCCAAGCACGTGCGGAATATTGAGGGAATATGCTCCAGGAATTTCGGTGAGACTTGGTCCATGCCTTTGCTCCTGCAAAACAAGCTTACGTATAATGAAGACAATCGTTAGTATAAGGATAACAATAAGGATCCTTAATCCTGATCCTGCAACACCTGCTGAGGATCCTTAATTCAAACAGAATTGAGGATCCATGATCCTGGCAGCACTTGAGGATCCGTGATCCTTAGGATTGGAAAATCCTCCCCTAACAATGCCCCCCAAAAATATAAGGAGTAAAGTGTAAATTAGCGAGTTATATTTTCTTGATCTTATCCGCAACAAACTAACGGATATATAGCCGTTAGGATCGAACTATCCGTTGCAGATCCTACGTCACTTGAAGCGATATCCCTGCAAAATCATCATTATAAATTCAAGTTAGAGATAAGGATCCGGAAGCATTTAAATTCATGCGTTTCACCCTTTAAATCCTCATTCGAAGATCAAGCAGGTACTTCTCTCTCCTTTCTCTCTTCACATTCTTGCTCTGTTCCTTCTTTCTTCATCGTCCCCCATGGACAAGATGGTTTTAAGATCCTCACCAGCTAAGGATCACATAAAAGATAGTCCCCTAAAGAGCCAGGGAATCATCAAAGATTCTCCGAAGGAACGTTGCTGCTTTACCGATCCGGAGATTGACCGGATCCGTTACTGCTTTCCGGCGAACACTGTCATCAAGCCTTTTGACCCTACCGCCTTGAGCGATTTCGTTTCTAAAACTTGGGTTGCCTTTCCAGTCACCCCATTTCTGATAGGATACTCCTATCCTTTCCCTGCTTTTACCCAGTCTTTCTTCTCCCTTACCGGCATATCCTATATCCAGGCAATGCCAATGATGTGGAGGGTTTTGTATACCCTGGAAAGGATCATTGAGCAGGAGGATATAGAGTTAGGAATGTCTGAACTCGCTGAACTGTACAACCTTGTGAGCCATGGTTCACACCGCTTTTTATTCAAACACAAACCCGGTGAACCTCATCCAATCCTGAAAACTGCTTTTTTCTTCGTCAGGAGGGATTCTATCCCGGATGGGAATGATCTCCCTAGAAAATGGGCCACCCATGGTAGGATAGATGATCCTGACAGAAGGATCATAGGATAACCCTGTTCCTGTAAGGGTAACTGATTTCTTTTTTTTATTTTGCAGCTATCTCTGTCTCTCATATCATTACATCACCTGCAACGAAGGATAGGATCACGACTTTCTGGAATCTTGATCCTGCAACAAGATCATTCCAAGCAATCACCAAGGATTCTCAAGAAGTATCCTCAGGCTCAGTCACAATGTCAAGTAAGTATCCATGTTTGTATGTAATTAAATGTTTAAATGAAAATAGAACAAGAATACTTATCTGTTATTTTGGATTGACAGGCGCTGGAAAATCCTCAAAGTCAGCCAGCCGCTTCAGTGTTAGTGATCTTAGCATTGTGGCCCCTCGTTCCAGAAGAAAGAAAATTGCTGCTAGTCCGAGTGCCGTAGTCCCCAAGCCTGTCACCTCCAAGGGGGGAAAGAAGAGGAAGGCCACCGAAGCTGACAATCTTGAAGGCCTGCCCCTTATCCGCCACCAGTTTCAGGAATACTTTGCTGATGTAAGGATCACTAACCCTGAGTGATTATCCTGCCCATTTGAGGATCAAGGATCCGATGCTTTACTCTGTCTTTTCTTGCAGAAATTCGCCGAGATCAAAATGCTGTTTGATGCTTATACTGAAGAAGCTGATCAGAAGCATTTGGAGTTCCAAAAAATCTTCCTGGCCAAGGATCAAACCATCTCCTCCCTTGAGAAAGACCTCAATCTGGCGAAGAAACAGGTGGTCCTGGCCCAGATAAATGTTGATCCTGAGAAGAATGAGCTGCTGGAGGATGCTAAAGTCTCTGCTGCCATCACCATGTACAAGATCAAGCTGCAAATGGCCCAGGAGGCTGAGGATCCTGACTTCGACAGGACCACTTGGGACAAGGAGGCCTGGAAGGCAAAGCTGGCTGAGCTAGAGGATGAGGAGGAGGCTACCGAGGTCTTGGCGATTGAGGCAAGTGGCAGTGGGAAGGATCAGGCTGGTGGTGATGATGCTGGTGGTGATGCAGCCAAGGTGTGAGCTGCTGAAATGGGTGATAATGGATATTTCTAGACGTGGCCGGAGCCCATTTTTTTTTTTTTAGGATTTGAAAGTTTTTGGTTTGATGGTGTTTTGGTTTCAAACAATGATGGTCTGTAATAACTAAACAATAGCTATTAGGGTTGAGGATTATGGATCCTTTGAACAATAGGTAGGATAATAGGTGGTGGAGGGATCCTCTGTTTGGGGATGAAACCACTTGTTATCCTGCCATCTTTGATTTCCTTCACTCTTAAGACCCGTTAACAATGGACACCCTTTGCCAACCCAAATGGACGGGCCACGTATTGCTGGTAGAAATTTGGGTTGGCAATTTTGACAACCTTAAAAGGGTTTAACCTTTGTGAATAAATAAAACTTTAACTTTTTGGCTATTTCTTGTGTTGTTATCCTTGTGAATTCTTCATTTTTCAACTGTTGTTATGTATTTTGTTTGAATTTATTAAGTTTGACAAATCATGTCTAAAAATTTTAGGATATGATCAAGGATCAAATATCCTATAGTCGATAAATTCATAAAATTTATGTAACTTAAGGATCATTAATTCTGTCGTCAAAGGATTAGGGTCACTCATATAAATAATGAATAAAATCAAAGTGATTAAGGATCATACCTGAGAATCCAAGTTAGGATCCTAACCTTTAACATTTATAATCAGGATAATCAAAAGACAAACCTTAGCAAAGGGTAAGGATCAGGGATCCTTAGCTGTTTAGCTTCGAAAACCTGAAACATAATATAACTTATGACTAAGCCAATATAAGAGAAAAGTTAGTAATTGGGGACAAGCCCAAAGGATAACTGGGGACAAGCCCAAAGGATAACTGGGGATAAGCCCAAAGGATCTTGTGTAAACTGGAGTATGGCCCTCACTGGCGACTATCCAAACTTAGTGGCATGAAGATGCCAAAACCTTAGCCAACGTGAAAACGTTAGAAACCTTAGGAACGGATGTATGGTACGTCTACCATTATATGTAGGATCCCGGATACAGTCAGTACAATGAAATTGTCAGCCCCTAAAGCGAGTACTGGTCCCATTGCCATGAACTGTACCAGGATCATCGTGCGCTACTGGCGATACTGGGGACAGGCCCAAAAACTGGGGACAAGCCCAAACAACTGGGGTCAAGCCCAAATAATTGGGGTCAAGCCCAAATAACTGGATACTTCTGTGGATACTCAATCCTTTGTTAAGGATACCTAAACCTTCTGCAAAACTCAGAATCAAGTGAAAGGAGGATAAAGGATCCAGGATCCTTATCCTTGTATATAGGATAATTAAAGAATGAAATAGTTTGAGATTAGATCATTACCAAAATTAGGATTCTCTGTCCTGTAAGGATCCTTCAAGGATACTTGTTATGAAAATAGCTAAGGATCATGGATCCTTATTACATGAAGTATTTCTTCAAGTGGACAGCATTCCAAGCTCTTGGTAGCAAATCACCTTCCATTGTTAGCAATCTATATGCCCCCTTTCCTGCTTCAGCTTCAATCAAATAGGGGCCTTCCCACTTTGGTGCTAACTTCCCATCAGCAGGATTGGTGGTGTTCTGAAATGTTTTCCTTAATACCATATCACCAACTTGGAATTTCCTGATCCTGACATTTTTGTTGTAGGCTCCAGCCATCCTTTGTTGATAACTAGCCATCCTTATCCTTGCAAAATCCCTGAGCTCTTCTATAGTATCCAAGTCTTGAACCAAGTTTTCAGCATTTCCTTCAGGATCACGGATGCTTGTTCTTGCAGTAGGAACCACCATCTCTGTACGGATCACTGATTCTGCTCCAAATACCAAAGAAAATGGAGTTTGGCCAGTAGCATTCTTGGGAATTGTCCTATCAGCCCATAATACATAAGGTAGTTCTTCTGCCCATTTTCCTTTCTTAGATCCAAGCTTCTTCTTCAAATTGTTGATGATGATCTTGTTGGATGATTCTGCCTGGCCATTAGCTTGTGGGTGGACTGGTCTTGATGTTATCATCTTAATCCCCCAGCTGTCACAAAAGTTAGTAGTTCTACTCCCAATAAATTAGGATCCATTATCACAAACAATTTCAGAAGGGATACCAAATCTAGTAATAATATTTCTTTTGATAAAGGATATCACTTCTTTTTCTCTGACTTGAGCAAAGGCTTCAGCCTCTATCCACTTGGAGAAGTAATCAGTCATAGCAAGCATGAATACTTTTCCACCAGGTGCCTTAGGAAGTTTACCCACTATATCCATCCCCCATCTCATGAATGGCCAAGAAGAGGGTATAGGATGCAAGAGCTCTGCTGGTTGGTGAAGGATGTTACTATGTCTCTGACAAGGATCACACTTCTTAGCATAATTTAGAGCATCCTTCTTCATAGTAGGCCAATAGTATCCTGTCCTCAGGATCCTTGAGAATAATGCCCTGCCCTCAGTGTGGTTTCCACAATCTCCTTCATGAAAATCCTTTAGGACTTCTTGGATTTCAGGGTCATCAATGCATCTTAAATATGGTCCTGCAAGAGATCGTTTATATAATATGTTATTCAATATTGTAAATTGAGATACCTTAATTTTGAAAGCCCTTGGGTTTTCTCCTGTAGGAATCTCTCCGTATTGTATGTATCTCACGATTGGGGGGATCCATGATCCTGAACGAGATTGTGTGTCATCACTAGGGATGATTGCAGAATCCTCATCTATCTCCATGGCTATATGATCCTCAATGGCAGGGGGTTAGAATATGGATAATAGGGATCTTGATATCCTCTGGGATCTTCAAGGATGATCCTAGATTGGCCAATGCATCAGCTTCTGCATTCTCTTCTCTAGGTACCTGTGTCAAACTAAAGGAAACAAAAGAGAGTGCCAATTCTTTGACTATCTCTAAATATTTGATTAGCTTTTCACCTTTAACAACATAGGATCCATTAAAGTGATTAGTAATTAACAATGAATCTACATGTACCTCAAGATACCTGATCCTCATATGCTTGGCAATTTGCAAACCAGCTATCAAGGCTTCATATTCAGCCTCATTATTGGTAGTTTGAAACTCACAAGCAATGGAGTGGGGTATTATGTCCCCCTGTGGCGATTTTAGTAGTATTCCAAGTCCTGTTCCTTTGACATTAGAGGCTCCATCAGTGAAGAGTATACAAGGATCCTTAGTTTCTTCTAGCTGTTGGACTTCTAACTCAGCTTCCTTTTGCAGGTCACTACTAAAATCTGCCACAAAGTCAGCTAAGGCTTGGGATTTGATGGCAGTCTTTGGTTCATATCTTATATCATAAGCACTAAGCTTCACTGCCCACTTAGCCATCCTTCCTGACATTTCAGGTTTCCTGAGAACATTCTTAATTGGAAAATTAGTCTTAACAATAATGGCATGAGTTTCAAAATAATGTCTTAATTTAGTAGATGCCATAATCAAAGCAAGAATAAGTTTTTCTAAATGTGAATACCTGGATTCAGCATCAAGCAAACTCTTACTTACATAATAAACAGGATGTTGTGTACCTTCATGATCCTTAACAAGGACCGCACTTACTGCTTTTGAGGATACCGCTAGATATAAGGATAATATATCCCCTTTTTCTGGTTTCATCAAAGCGGGAGCTGAGGATAGGTAATCCTTAAGGGCTTTGAGAGCACTTTCATGCTTTTCAGTCCATTCGAATTTCTTGTTCTTTCTCAAAATGTCATAGAATTCCTTGCACTTTTCTAATGACTTGGATATGAACCTATTCAGGGCCGCGATCCTTCCTGTTAACCTTTGCACTTCCTTGGCATTGGCAGGAGATTTGATATTCACAATAGCCTTAATTTGCTCTGGACTTGCTTCAATGCCTCTTTTAGTCACCATATAGCCTAGGAATTTACCTGCTTTAACACCAAAGTGACACTTGGAAGGATTTAGTTTCATATTAAATTTATCAAGGATATCGAATGCTTCCTCCAAGTCTCTAAGGTGATCCTCAGCTTTCTTGGACTTAACCACCATGTCATCTATATAGACTTCCATAGTGTGTCCAATTTGTTCCTTGAACATCATATTGACTAGCCTTTGATAAGTAGCACCTGCATTCCTTAGTCCAAATGGCATAGCAATATAACAATATATACCAGTTGGGGTCATAAAGGCTGTATCCTCTTGATCAGATGGTTCCATCTGAATTTGTTGGAATCCAGATGAAGCATCCATAAAAGTTAACAACTCATGACCCGCGGTAGCATCCACCATGGAGTCAATGTGGGGTAATGGGAAAGGATCCTTGGGACATGCCTTGTTTAAATCAGTAAAATCGACACATACCCTCCACTTTCCATTTTTCTTTTGAACAACAACCACATTGGCTAACCACCTTGGATACTTGACCTCTCTTATCATACTTGCCCGGAGTAGTTTATTTACTTCTTCCTGGATAATAGCATTCCTTTCAGGTGCGAACTTTCTCCTTTTTTGATGAATTGGCTTGAACGACCTGTTAATGCCAAGTTTATGGGTGATTATATCTTTAGAGATACCTGTCATGTCTTCATGCTTCCAGGCAAAGGTAGTTTTTCTCCTTTTAAGGAAGGATACTAGTTCATGTTCAATATTGGTAAGGATCCCTGATCCTATGAAGACTTTGGATTCATGATCATGAGGATCCATAAGAATTTCTTTCACATCCTGTTCTCTTGCCTCCAAGACGTCCCTTGGAGGATACTTTAGTTGCTATTGCTCCCTTGGTCTTGAGGCTGGCTTCATTGATTAGGTATAGCAATTCTTTGCTTCTTGCTGGTCACTCTCAATCTTTATCACCCCCCATGGACTAGGAAGCTTCACACATTGATGGTAAGTAGATGCAACTGCCTTCATGTCATGTATCCATGGCCTGCCAAGGATAACATTGCAACAGGATAAGCAATCTATAACACAAAATTTTTTATAAGAATGAAGTCCTTCAATATAGATGGGAAGTTTAATGTCCCCCAATGTATTCTTGGTTTCTCCACTGAATCCCACAAGAACTGAGGATCTTGGGATTATATCTGATTCAGGAATATTCATCTTCTTAAGGACATCAAGCTGGATGATATTCACTGAGCTTCCTCCATCAATTAGGATCCTGCGAACAAAGTGGTTAGATATGAATAAAGTAATAACAAGACCATCATGATGAGGATCCTGAACATCCACACGATCATCCTCATCAAAAGTTATAACTTTTTCCTGTGTAACAGTAGAGGTTCGAATGGGTCTATCCCCATTATCCATCTTGGTTTCCTTGGCATGTCTTTTGGCTGCTGAAAACGAGGTGCCACAAATGTCTGATCCACCGGATATGAAGTTTATGACCTGTGCATCTGCTGGCGGAGCAGGAGCTTTTTCTGGGATTCTTTCAGGATCCTGGTTCCTTGACTTCTTTCTTCCCAAAAGCTCTTTCAAATGCCCCTTGCTTAATAAATAACCAATCTCTTTTCTTAGTGCAATACACTCTTCGGTGAGATGCCCGAAATCCTCGTGATAAGCACACCATTTGGATTTGTCTTTTGTAGCGGCTGGTTTATCACTTTTTCTAGGCCATCTTTCTTTTTCACCTAAATTCTGCATTGCAAGGATCAGTTCATTGTTATCAACAGAAAAACAGTATTCAGAAATGGGAGGATAATCCTCATCATCCTCTTCCTGCTCTACTGCATGCACGTTCTGGTTGTCAGACTTATTATAAGACTTGAACTTGTTGTTCTTTAAGAAGGATCCTTGCTTTTCCTGCTTCAAGGATCCTGCCAGTCTTTCCTGGATCCTTTTATCATCCTCAAGCCGGATGAATCTAAGGGCCCTGGTTCTTACTTCATCAAGATTCCTGCAAGGGGACATGACAAGATCATCATAGAATAATGAATCCCTAAGTAAACCCATTTTAAAGGCTTCTACAGCAGTAGCTATATCCAGGTTAGGGATATCTAAGGATTCTTTACTAAATTTAGTTATGTAATGTAACGCCGGTCTTAATTTTAATGTAAATATGCGAGATTATATATATATAACAGTATCTTACTTCAAAGTAAGTACAAAATCGAAGTTTTTAAAAGGATCACATACTGATTAACTTCTAACTAAATCAAACATTCTAAACATAATTAGTAAATCGATTACATCATAAACATTGTTCAAACAAAGTTGATTTAAGCAGAAGCTTCAAAAGTTGTGTTCGGTTCTTCAAAATCTTGCTTGATAGTCATCCGTATTCTTGTAATACCTAGAAACTGAGATGTTTACATAAAAACTAGTATTAGAGTTCTTAGAGTTATTACATAATCGAAACTATGCTCAAAAACGGATTCGATTAAGGAAAATATGCACAATCTAACAAATAGATCAGGACTCTACCGTAACTTACGGTAGTCACCGTAAGTTACGGTAGACAGTGATTCACTATGTCTGCCGTAAGGCAGTATAGATCTGCCGTAACTATTTTGCTTTCTACGGTAAGTTACGGTGGAGACCGTAACTTACGGTAGCTCCTGCAACTTTGTCATTTGACTATTTTGTTGATTACGTCCAAATCCACATGTCGTTTTAGGTGATTCCTTTCCTAAATATGTCCGTAATTTCATTACGGACATGCTCATTACAACTATCATACCAAGAATTTAATTTACATGACATACGTTTAAAAGTCACTATACAATCATTCTAACCACACCCATTTTAATTCTGGTTCGCTAGCAAGCCTATGGCGCCTTATACCCACTATCCGGGGCATATCATCACCTGCATTTTCTTACCAATACCATGGCTTAATGCTCTTGTGATTGTTATCACCATAGCTAACTATTAAGAACACCAATACTACAATTTACACCATTGCTAGACCCGTTGGCTCATCTCGTGGAAATCCTCCAATGTGATGACTACCAAACGGTTCCTTATCAAATCTAACTCTACTAATTCAAGTAGCGATCATGGTCACTAAAATCAACACAATTTCTATTCTAAATTGCAGCTATGCATACTCTAACAACAATTCATTTAATGTAACGGGTCAAGTTACATACCTTTAGTGCACGCCCTTCAAACGCGAATCGCCACCGGCTTGTCCACTCGACGCTCCGGTATCTTTTCCTATAGAGTTCAATCACAACTTGTTTAGAACTCCTTTTCAACCATATATCGCATAATTTTGTCAAATCATCACAATCATGCATCTAAGCTTTAAATTTCAATTTCGAGCCTTCTTTGGGGCATTTTTACAAACACTTAACGGGCAGAATTTTATATCTTTATATTCAAACTCATGGCTTGTCACTTAGCCTAGATTAACATGAATTGAGCTACCACATATATAATCAAACATCATATTTTTCAGAAATCAGTTTTTATGAATTAATTAACAATAGAATAGCCTTTTAAACCCTAGTGTTCATCATTTTCTCACAAAACCCATGAACCACCTTCAAGGTGTTCATGAAATTTCCCGAATTCAAGCATGATTTCACATGTTGTTGCCTAGGTTTCACTCCTAGACACAATATCAACCCTATTCTACCCAAATAGCAAACATGCAACATAATTTTCAGATTTCCCAATTTCATGAGAATTTCAAACAGAGAATTAACACCAAATTTTACATACCTTGTAACCCCCTTGTGATGAGGATCACTAATCTATGTTCGGATTTTGATTTGGGACATAAATTAGCCCTCAATTGATCAATTTTGTGCTGAACTAGGGTTTTGAGGAGGAGCTTGTGTTGCCCCTGCCTCCTGGTCGATTTCCACAAAACACAGACAAGGGTGTTTGTGTTTTGTTTATTTTATTTTATTAATATTAGTTTCCATTTTAACACCTTTGGCCCTCTAGCTTCCATTCTTTATTTGTTTTAACCCTTAACTACTCTTAAGTCTTTAACTAACTAGGTTAGTGTCATTCCTAGTTAGTTTATCTTACTACTTTATTTGCAAACCAATTGAAATTAAAGAAATTTGTATTTTCGGGATGTTATAGGTCCACCCCCCTTAAAAAGGTTTCGTCCCCGAAACCAAAGTACGTACCAAATAAAGTAGGGTAGAGACGTCGCATCTCTTCTTCGAACTCCCACGTAGTGTCCGAGCCTTTCCTATGCTCCCACTTGATCTTGACTTGATCGATTTGTTTGTTTCGTAAGTGCTTGACTTTTCGATCTAAAATCTCCACTGGTCTCACCGCATAATTTAGGCTATTATCCACCTCGATATCATCGTAATGAATATAAGTTGTTTCGTCCGTTAGACAATTTCGCAATTGCGACACGTGAAACGTGCCATGTATCCCACTCAATTCTTCCGGTAGCTCGAGGCGATAAGCCACCTTGCCAATCCGCTCGATGATTTTAAATGGCCCAATAAATCTTGGGCTCAACTTTCCTCTTTTTCTGAACCGTATTATTCCTTTCCACGGCGATACTTTCAGCATTACTTTATCGCCCACTTGAAATTCGATCGGTCTCCTTCGTTTATCCGCGTATGACTTTTGTCGATCCTGAGCCGCTTTTAAGTGAGTTCGGACCATGTCGATCTTCTCATTCGTAGTTCAGATTATATCAGTAGGTGCTAGTCCTCGTGGACCCACTTCTCCCCAACATACCGGGGTTCGACACTTTCTACCATATAACATTTCATACGGGGCCATCCTAATGCTCGCGTGATAGCTATTGTTATATGAAAATTCGACCAAGGGTAGATAGACATCCCAACTACCCCCGAAGTCAATAATACAAGCCCGCAGCATATCCTCCAACGTTTGTATTGTTCTTTCACTCTGCCCATCCGTTTGTGGATGGTATGCGGTGCTAATGAACAGTTTAGTTCACATTTGTTCTTGGAATTCACGCCAAAAATTCGAAGTAAACCGAGTATCTCTATCTGACACAATGGATATCGGTACCCCATGACGTGCTATGATTTCATTGGTGTACACCTCCGACATCTTCTTGGATGTATAAGTCCCACGAATCGGAATAAAGTGAGCACTTTTCGTCAATCTATCCACGACTACCCATATAGCATCAAACCCGCGGTTGGTTTTGGGCAATTTGGTCAACAAATCCATGGTGATTTGTTCCCATTTCCAAACTGGGATGTCCAATGGTTGCAATTTACCATATGGCTTCTGGTGTTCCGCTTTGACTTGCAAGCAGGTCAAACACTTCTCCACATATTTCACAATATCTCTTTTCATCCCGGGCCACCAATAGTTTTGTTTCAGATCATTGTACATCTCGGTCGGACCCGGATGAATTGAATATCAGGATTTATGAGCTTCATCAAGTAGAAGCGTCTTCACCCCACAAGTATTTGGAACCCATATCCTTCCGGATCGAGTCTTCAACCCGTTATTTCCATCCGACAAATCTTTCAACTGGCCGATTATTCTTTCTTTCTTCCAATTCTCCTCTTTCACTGCTTCTAATTGCGCCTCTCGGATACGTTCAAGTATACTCGAGGTCACCACAAGCTGCATCGATCTTACTCGTATGGGGACATAGTCCGCTTTTCTGCTCAGAGCATCTGCCACCACATTTGCTCTTCCGGGGTGATAGTGTATTTCACAGTCGAAATCCTTCACCGTTTCTAACCATCGCCTTTGTCGCATATTTAACTCCTTCTGATCGAAGAAGTATTTTAAGCTCTTGTGATCGGTGAATATGGTGCACTTTACCCCATATAAATAGTGCCTCCATATTTTTAATGCAAATACCACCGCAGCCAACTCGAGATCGTGCGTGGGATATTTCTTCTTGTGTATCTTCAATTGCCTCGAGGCATAAGCTATAACTTTGCCCCGTTGCATCAAAACGCATCCGAGCCCCGATAGTGAAGCATCCGAATAAACCACCAATTCTTCGACCCCGTCCGGCAATGTTAGTACCGGAGCTTGAGTTAACTTCTCTTTTAGCTTTCGAAACGCTCTTTCTTGATCGGCACCCCAAATGAACTTTTCTTCCTTCCGGGTTAGTTTTGTTAGCGGTGACGCAATCTTGGAGAAATCTTGAATGAATCTCCTATAGTATCCCACAAGCCCTAAGAAGCTTCTAATCTCCGAAGGGTTCTTCGGGGGATTCCATTTCGACACGGCCTCGATCTTTGACGGATCAACCAATATTCCATCGGCACTTATGATGTGGCCGAGGAATTGCACCTCTCGTAACCAAAAGGCGCACTTAGAGAATTTCGCATACAACCTTTCTCGTCTAAGTGTCTTTAACACCCTTGTAAGTGGTGTGCATGCTCAGCTTCACTCTTCGAATACACCAAAATATCATCGATAAACACGATGACCGATTTATCTAGCATTGGCTTGCAAACCCGGTTCATGAGGTCCATGAAAGTCGCGGGTGCATTTGTTAGCCCAAATGACATTACGAGGAACTCGTAATGCCCGTATCGCGTGCGGAAAGCCGTCTTCGGCACATCTTCCTCTTTGATCTTTAGTTGGTGATACCCTGATCTAAGGTCAATCTTTGAAAACCTGTTTGCACCTTGTAATTGGTCGAATAAATCATCTATTCTCGGAAGCGGGTATCGATTCTTTATCGTAAGTTTATTTAACTCCCGAGAATCGATACACATGCGCATGCTTCCGTCTTTCTTTTTCACGAACAATATCGGTGCGCCCCAAGGAGACACACTCGGCCTTATGAATCCTTTGTCGAGCAGGTCTTGAATCTGGGACATCAACTCTTGTAACTCCGACAGTGCAAGTCGGTACGGTGCTTTAGCTACGGGTTTTGCGCCCGGAATCAATTCGATTCCGAACTCTACCTCCCGCTCGGGCAGCATTCCCGGTAAATCATCCGGAAATACGTCTTCAAAGTCACATACCACGGGTACGTCTCCAATCTTTGGTAGTTCTTTCTTGGGCTCATTTGCGTATATCATAAACGCTTTACATCCATGCCTCATGAGCTTGTGAGCTTTCGTCATTGAGCATATTATAGGATTGCCTCCCTTTTCGCCATAAATTGTAACGTGCTTTCCGCTAGGAGATGTTAGCTTTATCTCCTTACGAAAACACACGACCTTCGCATGGTGCTGAGATAGCCAATCCATCCCAACAACTACTTGAAATTCCGCCATTGACATCGGGATTAGGTCTATCAAATATTCTTCATCATCAATGCTTAATTTGCATCCTCGACAAATATCACAAACTATAAAGCTTTTATTGTCCCCTATTTCAACTTCTAAGGGCACTGATAATTTCGTCAATACAAATGAAGGATGTCGAATAAACCCATGCGAAATGAAGGATTTATTCGCACCCGTATCAAACAATACACGTGCAGGAATTGAGTTAATTATGAATATACCTGAGACCACATCGGGTTCTGTCTTTGCTTCAGCCGCGGTAAGTTGGAAGGATCTAGCCTTTGCCTTTGGGGCTTCTGCTGGAGATTCTTTTACATCCCTTCTTCCAACTAGGTCTGGGCATTCGGACTTTTTGTGGCCGGGCTGATAGCATTTGTAGCAAACTGAAACTTTACCCGGGCATAGAGACGCCGTGTGTCCCGTTTTACTACATATTGGGCACGGCTTGTCTTTGAACCGACACTCTCCCTTGTGTCCTTTTCCACATATTTTGTAACTGGGAGACCCACTTTTAGCATCCACCTTTTTCCCCGATTCAGCAATTCGAGCTTTCTTTGTAGGGCTTGGATTCACATCCTGTGCCCTTCGCTCGCCCCTCTCAACTTGTTTCTTCAACTCGATTTCCCGCTCCCGGGCGGTGTTGATAATCTCCGTGAGGGTTTCGTACTTTGACGAAGTCATAAACTCCCGGTATTCGGCACTCAGCATGTTATAATAGTAGTATATCTTTTGCTCTTCAGTGGTGACTAACTCGTCACAGAATCTCAGCTTATCCATGAAGATGCCCGTGATCTTATCAATTGTTTTACCCTTTTGTCTTAGCTGGATGAATTCTTCCTTAATCCTGTTAATAACCGCTTTGGGACTATGGTGTTTAAGAAACGGTACCTTAAACTCATCACAAGTCATAACCCTCGCCGCTTCTGCTCCCATTTCCTTCTTTTTATTGTCCCACCAATCCTTGGCTTGGCCCCTCAATTGACCCGTTCCGTAAGCAACAAAGTCACCTACATCACAATGGGTCCGTTCAAACACCCCTTCGACATCACTTATCCATCTTTGGCAAATTATCGGGTCAACTTCCCCGTTGTAGGTTGGCGGTTTACACGCCATGAATTCCATGTATGAACACCCTTTACGTTCTCCCGTTTTCTCCTTCATAAGGTTGACACTATCCTACAACCTTTTAACTCGCTCTTCGACAAGCGACAACACCGTGCTTTGAATTTTGTCTATAAACCCAGATAGACTACCTTCAATTGCCTTCCCTACTTCTTCGGCAATTATCTCTTTCATTTGTTCGGTGCTTGTTTGCACCGGATTATCATCATTTCCATCAGACATCTTGAAACTGAAATGTTTACATTTAAACGTTAAACATTTCATTTATAACATTGCTTCATTTGTTTCGGTTTAGCCAAGTTCCCAACTTGTTTTAATCGTTCGCATTTGTTGCACTTTCCGGGTATGAGTGTGTTAACACGCTCTTCCCATGCACATCAATTCATTTCTCATTTCTTACATAATTATAATCTGTTAAAATAATAAGTTAATTCTTACCGGACGATCGATCAAGCTTGAACCGAACACTTTGTTGACAACCTTAAGCTCTGATTACCAACTTGTAACGCCCGTCTTAATTTTATAAGGATTTAATGTAAATATGCGAGATTATATATATATAACAATATCTTACTTCAAAATAAGTACAAAATCGAAGTTTCTAAAAGGATCACATACTGATTAACTTCTAACTAAATCAAACATTCTAAACATAATTAGTAAATCGATTACATCATAAACATTGTTTAAACAAAGTTGATTTAAGCGGAAGCTTCAAAAGTTGTGTTCTTCAAAATCTTGCTTGATCGTCATCCGTATTCTTGCAATACCTAGAAACTGAGATGTTTAAATAAAAACTAGTATTAGAGTTCTTAGAGTTATTACATAATCGAAACTACGCTCAAAAACGGATTCGATTAAGGAAAATATGCACAATCTAACAAATAGATCAGGACTCTACCGTAACTTACGGTAGTCATCGTAAGTTACGATAGACACTGATTCACTATGTCTGCCGTAAGGCAGTATAGATCTGCCGTAACTATTTTGCTTTCTACCATAAGTTACGGTGGAGACCGTAACTTACGGTAGCTCCTGCAACTTTGTCATTTGACTATTTAGTTGATTACGTCCAAATCCACATGTCGTTTTAGGTGATTCCTTTCCTATATATGTCCGTAATTTCATTACGGACATGCTCATTACAACTATCATACCAAGAATTTAATTTACATGACATACGTCTAAAAGTCACTATACAATCATTCTAACCACACCCATTTTAATTCCGGTTCGCTAGCAATCCTATGGCGCCTTATACCCACTATCCGGGGCATATCATCACCTGCATTTCCTTACCAATACCATGGCTTAATGCTCTTGTGATTGTTATCACCATAGCTAACTATTAAGAACACCAATACTACAATTTACACCATTGCTAGACCCGTTGGCTCATCTCGTGGAAATCCTCCAATGTGATGACTACCAAACGGTTCCTTATCAAATCTAACTCTACTAATTCAAGTAGCGATCATGGTCACTAAAATCAACACAATTTCTATTCTAAATTGCAGCTATGCATACTCTAACAACAATTCATTTAATGTAACGGGTCAAGTTACATACCTTTAGTGCACGCCCTTCAAATGCGAATCGCCACCGGCTTGTCCACTCGACGCTCCGGTATCTTTTCCTATAGAGTTCAATCACAACTTGTTTAGAACTCCTTTTCAACCATATATCGCATAATTTTGTCAAATCATCACAATCATGCGTCTAAGCTTTAAATTTCAATTTCGAGCCTTCTTCGGGGCATTTTTACAAACACTTAACGGGCAGAATTTTATATCTTTATATTCAAACTCATGGCTTGTCACTTAGCCTAGATTAACATGAATTGAGCTACCACATATATAATCAAACATCATATTTTTCAGAAATCAGTTTTTATGAATTAATTAACAATAAGAATAGCCTTTTAAACCCTAGTGTTCATCATTTTCTCACAAAACCCATGAACCACCTTCAAGGTGTTCATGAAATTTCCCGAATTCAAGCATGATTTCACATGTTGTTGCCTAGGTTTCACTCCTAGACACAATATCAACCCTATTCTACCCAAATAGCAAACATGCAACATAATTTTCAGATTTCCCAATTTCATGAGAATTTTAAACAGAGAATTAACACCAAATTTTACATACCTTGTAACCCCCTTGTGATGAGGATCACTAATCTATGTTCGGATTTTGATTTGGGACAGAAATTAGCCCTCAATTGATCAATTTTGTGCTGAACTAGGGTTTTGAGGAGGAGCTTGTGTCGCCCCTGCCTCCTGGTCGATTTCCACAAAACACAGACAAAGGTGTTTATGTTTTGTCTATTTTTTTATTAATATTAGTTTCCATTTTAACACCTTTGGCCCTCTAGCTTCCATTCTTTATTTGTTTTAACCCTTAACTACTCTTAAGTCTTTAACTAACTAGGTTAGTGTCATTCCTAGTTAGTTTATCTTACTACTTTATTTGCAAACCAATTGAAATTTAAGAAATTTGTATTTTCGGATGTTACATGTAATCTCTAAGTGATTCATTTTGACCTTGTGTTACCTTATATAGGTCACTAGTTAATCGTTCGAATTTTCTACTACATGAGAATTGACTATTAAACAGGTTAACTAGATTAGCAAATGAAGTAATAGAGTAAGGGGGAGACTTAGCAGCCATTTAAGAGCTGATCCTGTGAGTGTGGATCCAAAACCCTTGCATAGACATGCTTCCTTTAACCTCTCAGGAATTGGATTGATTTCCATCCTCTCCCTGTATTGAGCTACATGCTCCTCTGGATCCGTTGAACCATCATATAGCTTCATAGTTGGTATCTGGAACCTTTTGGGTATTTCAGCATCACAAATAGGTGGTGCAAAGTGAGATACCCTATGGCTCCCATCTGCGATCTCAGGAATGGGCTTAACCACTCCTGGAACGCTGGATATCATATCCTTAAGCTTCTGTAACTCCCTAGCCATAGCTTGATTGATATCTGTATCCTGCATAGAGCCATGGTTAGTGTTATAAGAATTATTAAAAGTGTTACCTCCCATAGGATTCAAGTTTGGAATCGCAGATGTGAATCCATATTGACGAGATTCTGGTATGATTGAAGGACCAGAGGAAGCAATGGTCTGCATTGGTATGAAGTCTCCTTGATGAACATCCAAACTTGGAGGCTGCATACTTCTTAAGAATCCTTGATCCTGGAAGATATTGGATCCTTGATGCCGAGAGGATCCTTGAACCTGAAAGGATCCCTGAGGCTGAGCGGATCCTTGAACCTGAAAAGAGGATCCTTGAACCTGAGAGGATCCTTGAACCTAAGAGGATCCTTGAACCATGGAGGATCCTTGAACTCTGTGCATTCCTAAATATCCTCCTGAGCTGACGTAGGATCCCTGATTGCTGGAAGGAGGATCCTGAAGGCTGAAAACCGGATCCTTGAGGCTGGAAGTGAGACCTAAGGCTTGACTCATAGTTGTTGTTCCGTAACACCTTCCCAATGGTCCGCCCTGATACTGGATGTCCGGAGCTGCACTTTGCAAGGCGGTTATAGCTGGAGTATCGAAATCCAATGACTTTGGTATCAGAGGAGAGTGATCCTCCACTGATTTCTTTTGTTTCTTGATATCACCAATCTCCCGGAGGATCCTTTCATTGGTTTTGTCCTGCTCCTGTATGTGATTCTTCATCTGCAAAATCAAAGTAAAAAGGTCACTAGTAGTAAGATTAGAAGAAACAGAAGAAGTTGGAGGTTTCGGAAAAATTGGGCTTTGTTTCTTCGCAGCATTTTCAGTATTCTTCTGGGATCCAAAAGGTGGTGGAGGCAAAGGTGGAACGCCCTGTGAAGAACTGATTGCCGGCATAGAGCTTGATGTGTTCTTTGCTGAAGAAGCCATCTGCTTGGTGGTAATGAACCGAAATGATCACAAAAATAAGAATTTCTTAGGAATGAAGCACCAATTGCCCCACTGTGGGCGCCAAACTGTTTTGGTCAAAAATCAGGCTAAGATAATGTAACCAAATCTTTGTTGTGAGGAATGATGCTTGAATCAATGAACAATGTTAAGGATATCTCAGAAATGTAACGAACAAATGACACAAGGATTTATACGAGGAAAAAGCCCTTGATCAAGAGTTGATCTCCGGCATAAAAAACCTCAGGTGATGGAAACTACCGATCACCAACTAAGATTAATCAAAAGAAGTTTACAACTCGGGATGATAACAAGCTTGTTACAAGGATCACTAGTGTGTAATGTGCAAAAATGTATGAAATCGCCAAGTAGTGCTTGAGAGCTGATTGAGAGCTGTTACGAGAGTGTGTGTATTTGCTAAAATTAGCCAAGTGTTCTATCTCAAGCTTGTTATTCCCATTTTAAATAAGAAATCAGTAAACTAACTAACTATCCGCAAATTATGCAAGCTCCCCACGATCTCCATAACGTCCACAAGAGCCAAGCACGTGCGGAATATTGAGGGAATATGCTCCAGGAATTTCGGTGAGACTTAGTCCATGCCTTTGCTCCTGCAAAACAAGCTTACGTATAATGAAGACAATCATTAGTATAAGGATAACAATAAGGATCCTTAATCCTGATCCTGCAACACCTGCTGAGGATCCTTAATTCAAACAGAATTGAGGATCCATGATCCTGGTAGCACTTGAGGATCCGTGATCCTTAGGATTGGAAAATCCTCCCCTAACAGGGGTGCCATCGTACGAAGAGGGTGCCTTCGTACGAATGTGCGAGTTGTTGCTTGTTTCCGTGTCCAAAATCGAGTGTTCTTCGCGTCTTTCTTATGGAAATCGAGTGTTTATCCCTCTGCCTTAAGCTACTGATTAAACTTAGAGCCGGAGAGGTCTTTTGAGCGTGTTAGTCACATATAGGAACATGGGCTGGTTTGTACAAAGAGAGTGCCTTCTTACGAAGGGGTGCCTTCGTACGAAGGGAGGTGGTGCCTTCGTACAAGCTAGTCCGGTTCATACTAGCGACTGTTTCAGCATCTTTGTGCGTTCGGAGCTGCGTTTTCACCTGAATCGGGTGTGTTTTCGAGTTCTTTTCATGACGGTTTCAACACCGCTTCGTCCCACTACTCAGTAAATGAAACATATATCGGGTTTGGTCCGTTTTAGTGTAAAAATCGAGTTTAAAATTGTTTTTCCTTGGATTAAACAATTGGTGAGTGCGAAATCATCAGATATCTATCTTAGGGAGCCAAAGCTAAGCCCAATACACTCATTTAGGTGTAAATCCGCAGCAAAAACAGAAGTTTTGATGAAAAAGACGAAGGTTTTTGTAAAATAGAGAAGTTTAGATGAAATCGGAGATAAACTCGTGAAAAATCATGGTGGAAAACATTGTGTTTCTTGTTAAAAACAATGGTTTTTACCTGGAAAGTAGAGAGAAAGAAGGTAGGGAGTGTTCTTGAGAGAAAAGGCAGCAAATGGTGAAGGAAGAAGTGGGCTAGGTATTTATAGAGAGGCTGCTTGGTACTGTACGAAGCTGGTGCCTTCGTACGAAGCTGGTGGCTTCGTACGAAGCTGGTGGCTTCGTACGAAGCTGGTGGCTTCGTACGAAGCTGCCGCCTACGTACGAAGGGGCCTGTTTCATACAAGTAGCTCTTGTTTCGCATACCGGATGTTCATTTGGTGCATTTGGTTGCGTTAGTTAGTTCGACTACTTTAAGTATTTAGCGAGGTATTAAGTGTTGTGTTGCGTTGCATTTTAGCGTGATAAATCGAGTCGAGCGAGTGAGCGTTTGAGCGTTTTAAGCGAGTATCAAACATATATAACACATTTAACATTAAAACACACAAATAACAAATAATATAAGTAAACCCGCATTTTGGGTTCTCGTTGAGTTTGCGTTGCGATGAGCGTTTAAGTAATAAGAGTTTAAATGCGATAAATAGGTGATATAAAATGCATTTAAAAATGTAGTTAACCCTGGGTAATCTTCGAATCTCAGAGTACAAACGTTTACGAATGAATCAATGATAGAAATAGGAACAACCGAAAGTTAGGTTGTTATAGTCTCCCCTACTTTAGGGAATTTCGTCCCGAAATTAAGTAGTAGACGTAACAAAGAGATGTGGATATTTAGCTTTCATATCTCTTTCAAGTTCCCAAGTGAACTCGGCGCCGCGTTTGCCTTCCCATCTAACCTTGACTATGGGAATGTGACTAAGTCAAAGTTTCTTGGTTTCTCGATCCATGATTTCTAATGGCTTTTCCACGAAGTGCAGTGTCTCGTTTATTTTCAAGTCTTCAAAAGGTACATGAATATTTTCTTCAGCTAGACACTTCTTGAGGTTCGAGACGTGGAAAGTCGGGTGTACGTTGCTGAGTTCAACAGGTAATTCGAGTCGGTAGGCCACTTTACCAATTCTTTCCTGTGAGTGCAGTTATGTCTATCGCCTCCTTCAATCTAGTCCGTAGCAAGAAACTAAACAAAACAAGGTTTTATAGTGTAATATTTAGGAAAAAAAGGGCAAGGTGGCATTATTGTAAATAAGAAAACCTTCCTTATAGGCTTTGCCTATAAATAGAACCCTTAGGGCTTTAGTTTAGAGCTTTTGCCACATTTGCTATTTGGAGAGCTTGGATCCTAAAGAGAGAAAGTAGAGAGAGAAAAGGCAAAAGGTGACTCACGTTACTTGTAACTTTCCCGATCATTCAATCGAATCATATATTATATACCTTCTTGTGTTCGGTCCACGCACGTGTACGGATTCCGTATGTCACGTGTCATACGCAATCGTTCGGGAGTCAAAACCAATCCTACAAGTGGTATCAAAGTAGGAGCTTGATTGCACGGATCAAACTCACAAGAATCAACGTGAATTCAACAGATTCAGATCCAAAATCACATCAGATTTGTCTAATTTTTTCATCTTTTCATCTCTTTCACTTTTCTTCAGAAAAACACAAAATTAACGAGGTTTTGACGGTTAAATTTGGCTGAAATTTTAACATAGTGTGCGAAAATCATAGTTTTACAAGCCTATAAATTTTCAGATTTAAATTCCATGCGGTTTGAGAGAAATCTTGATTTTTATGACCGAAAATGATGGTTTTTGCTGCTGTTCATCCTTCAAAGTACATAGGTCTAGTTCATATTCTGTCTTTGCATACTAACGGAGGTGTTTTGGTCAAAAATTACCGAAGCAATTAAGTGATCAAATTAGTTAAGTGAGGTAGTGTGCTAGTAATACTTTGTGAAAGATATGTTGGTTTGTTAGTTTACAAAAATAGTTTCAGGATATAGCTCAGGATATTGAGCTGTATCAGTGATCAAACAGTGAGAAAATATGTAAAGGGTGACACGAGATATACGAGGAAAGCCCTTGATCAATCTAGATCGCCGGCATAAAACCTTGGGAGCTGACAATCGCAGCTGCCTTGTTCTTCTTATTGCTTCAAATATCAGGATACAGTGCAGGATATGATGCAGATCAACTAAGTGTTACAACGTAATTTGAATACAAGTGTTAGTGCGTTGTGAGTTTTTGCAAGTAGAGAGAAAGAGTGTGCGGGAGATTGTGTGTGTTTCTATCTGATCCGATCAATCTATTTATAGTAAAATAAACTAACTAACTAGCCTATTATTCCAGGATTCAACGAATATTCCATACGTGAACGTTGTGGTCCACATCTTCTGGCTTCAACGTCTATAACCCAACTGATTTGCCTGTGTCTTGAGGAGAAGAAGTCCACCTGACCGTTAGAGACTGGTTACAACAATCTGCACGTGAGTTAATTAGTTACTACCAGGATATCGCATCAGGATGTTACCAATATCCTGATTCACTATCCTGGTCACAATAAAACAAGCAAAGTCAGAATATTACCCAGGATATATGAACAGAAAATCACCCATAACAATTGTCCCCAAAAATATATCTGTTGGTATACCAATTCCAACGGATATATTTTTAATCTTATCCCTCAAATCGAGGTTATTAAACCGAAATGACGCTTGATGTGACTTGGTGCAACTTCCAACGCGATATTTATTCTTTACCCCCTATACTCAGCCCTTTATTTAGCTGATTTATTCAGCATCATGATCATCACTTTCCAAGCCATTTTCCAGGTATTTCCTTTCTCTCTTCTCTATTTTTCTTTTCTTGAATTTCTTGTTTCTTGGTCGATACCTCTCATGGCATCACGAACAAGATCACATTCAAATGAGCCGGCCCCAACCCTCATGAGTCAAAACCTTATCCGAGAACCAGAAAAACAGATCTGTTCTTTCAATAATGCTGACATCGCCGCTTTGAAAGATTCCGGTGCCTTTCCCGCCGGAACGATCATTCGCCCTTTTGATCGGGAGGCCTGATCGGACGCGGTATCAAACGAGTGGGTCTGCTTTTTCGCCTATCCCTTTTCCTTTGGACTCCGGTATCCATTTCCACCCTTCATCTCTCGTTTCTTCGAACTTACTGGCCTCAGTTATGCTCAAACTATGTCGATGGTGTGGCGAGTTTTAATGGTGTTAAACCAAATTAAATCTCGTCATTGCCCTGACCTATGCATCGAAGACCTTCCCATAGCATATCGACTGAGATCCCATGGCAACAGCCGTTTTCTTTTGTTCTCCACCTCCAAGAACCCCCTAATTCTCAAGGCCACTAAGAACGAAGATCAGTGGCAACGAAAGTTCTTTTTAGTTAAAAGGGAGTCTATTGACAAGGGTTTTGACCTGCCAGTTAGATGGTTAACTAAGGGTAGGATTTAGGGTTTTAGGAATATCCCCAAAAATATCCTTAAACTATATCCTTGACTGATATCCTAATATTTTGTGCAGCGAATTTCAGAGACCTAGCACCCCCAAGCGCAGAATCGGAGCCCAGGATCAAAGAGATCTACCGACTTCCTGCCAGTGAAAAAACCTTCTCCCTGTCTCTCATAAGCTCTAGTCAAAAATCAAGTTCAGAAATGTCTAGTAAGTATATGATTAGATTGATTATAGATTACAAGTGTTAAGAATTAAACATTTCTCCCTGTGTACAGTGCCGGTCATCAACCTTGAAGGCTTCCAGCTCGACGAGTTAGACAGTTATTTTAGCCTTGCACCTGCTAAGCAAGAGACCAATCCGAAGCCAGCCGTTACTCCCAAGCCTACCAGTTCAAAAACCGCTACCGCACCCAAGGCTCCCCCAGCATCCAGAACCCGAGCCTCCACCTCCCGGAAGAGGAAAGAAATAGACCACCCTGCTGCACCTCATGTATTCCAGTTTGAGAACTATGGGTTTACAGAATCCAGCAAGTTCATGACCGGCTTCGTCAACCAGGTTCGTATCCTTGACCTATATCCTGCACCATATGCTGGTCATAAATGTCAATAAAGGCTAATACCTGTTTCCTTATTTTGCAGGCTCTCGAGCGCCTGGTATTCCTTTACGAAGATGCATGCGGCTTGAACACCATGCTAGAGAGCAAGCTGAAAAAGGCTGAAACCACCATTGCGGACCAAGCAGCGGTTGCCACCGCTAAATCGGAGCATTACGAAGCTAAATACAAGGCAATGGTCCAAGAACACCAGTTTGCCATCCAGAAGGTCACCCACGAGGCTCAAGCCAAGTCCGATGCGGCCCAAGTTCAACATGAGCAGGATATGGCTTCATACCGGGAAAGCCTCAAGAATTCTATTGTCATCTCCCTCCTCCAGGCCAGACTGAAAATGGCTTATGAAGCTATGGCTATGGGCTTTGAATGTCCTTCATGGAATATCAAGGCTTGGGAGATGAAGCTGAAAGATCTTGGTGGTAATCCTGTGGAGCCCCTTGTGAAGCCCACGATGGAGGAGCCTGCTGAGGTGGCCGAGAAGGTGGGTGATGCTGATGCTCCGAGGGATGCTGGTGGTGATGCTGGGAAGAATGCTGGAGGGAAAGCTGAGAAGGATGTTGCTGATGAGGTCATGAAGGAAGAAGGAGCTGCCCCTTAGAGGCAGCAAAGTGGGCGATGATGGATGTATGTGCCAAGGCCGGAGCCCACTTTTTTAGATTTGATGGTTGTGGTTGCCTGAACAATTTACTTTTCTTGTCTTTAAAACAATTTACTTTCCTGCACTTAGACAATATGATGACCAAAGGTGGATGAGTCCTGGGTTTCAGGATGAAGCCCTTGGTCATCAATTAGTATAATCTGTTTTGAACAATACAACGGTTGGAGGCGGATGGGTCTCGGTTTGAGATGAAACCTTCAACCATTGTGTAAATATGGTAAGAAACTAATAGTGCTTTTGGTGGATGGGCCTCGATTTGAGGTGAAACCAAAAGCACAACTTTTAACATGTTAATAACATAACCTCCTTTGACTTATTTGCTGTTGCCTTTCAATTTTTTTTTGTTATGAATTGCTTAGTTTAAATTTCAGCTCTCCAAAATTAGTGCCATTATTTTTTGAAAATATCCTGATCAGTGTACTCAGCGATATCCTACAAAGACTTTCGTCTAATAGGGTTTTTCAAAATTCAAACAATTCAGATAAAGTTTTTAAAGAAAAAAGGACAGTTTATTTTACAAAGTTCGTTTTGGAAATACTTGTATAACTAGAGTTTTAATTTTCACCCCAAGTATTATATCCTAAATATTCCAACCAAATATCTTGAAACATATTCCGAAAACACGTTTTGAGAATATTGTTTTGGTCAAGAATCAAGCAATGACAATGCAACCAAACTTTCTGTTGTGAGGTTTGATGCTTGAATCAATGAACAACACTAAGGATCACTCAGAAATGAAATGAACAAGTGACACAAAGATTTATACGAGGAAAAAGCCCTTGATCAATGAATGATCTCCGGCATAAAAAACCTCGGGTGATGGAAACTACCGATCACCAACTCAAATTAAACAAGAAATCTGTTACAACTTTGGATGATAGCGAGCTAATTACAAGGATTACTATAGTGTATTGTGTAAAAAAGTGTATAATCGCTAAGTGTTTTATCGAGAGCTGGTGAGAGCAGTTGCAAGAGTGTGTGTGTAGCCAAAAATAGCCAAGTGTTTCTACTTAGCTCGCTATCCCGTTTAAATATAGAAAATATCTACACTAACTAACATTCCGCAATTCATGCAAGTCCTCCACGAACTCCATAATGTCCACTTTTAGCCATGCACGTGCGGAATAAACATGGAATATGCTCCAGGAATATCGCCAAGACCAAGTCCAAGCTCATACTCCTGCAAAACAATTTCGAATTCAAAGTAGACAATCGTTAGTACAAGGATCCTTAAGATGATCCATGATCCTGATCCTGCAACACGTCTGAGGATCACTAATTCAACCAGAAGTGAGGATCACTAAACCCAACAGTAAACGAGGATCACTGATCAACTGAAAATCCTCCCCTAACAATTGCCCCCAAAATATAAGGAGTAATTATGTAAATAAACGAGTTATATTTTTGTTCTTATCCGTAACAAATTAACGGATAACTAGCCGTTGGAGTCGGACTAGCCGTTACTAGTATGACGTCACTGAAGTCACTATCCTGCAAGATCATCATTATAAATAGGAGTTAGAGATAGGGATCAATCCGCATTTAAATTCAAGAGAAACTCCCTTTAAATTCACATCCGAAGATCAAGCAGGTATCTCTCTTCCTCTTCTTCCTTTACGTTTTCTTTCTCTACTCCTTCTTTCTTCACCTTCTTCATAATCAAGATGATGCTAAGATCCTCACCGGCCAAGGATCACAAGAAGGACAATCCTCTTAAGAGCCAGGGGATCCTCAAAGATTCAGCGAATGAAAGGTGCTGCTTCACTGATCCACAAATAGACATAATCCGACGTTGCTTTCCGGCAAACACCAATTTCAAGCCATTTGACCCCACCGTCCTAAGTGATTATATTTCTGAAACATGGGTAGCTTTTCCGGTCACTCCTTTCACAATAGGATACTCGTATCCTTTCCCTGAATTCACCCAGTCTTTCTTCTCCCTCACCGGCATCTCCTACATTCAAGCTATGCCAATGATCTGGAGGGTCTTATATACCCTAGAAAGGATCATTGAGCAAGAAGGAATTGCTCTGGGAATGTCAGAGTTGGCAGAGATGTATGACCTTGTAACGTTTGGATCCCATCGATATTTGCTTAAGCATAAACCTGGTGAAGAACACCCCATCTTCAAAGTCACCAAGAATGATACCAACTGGAAACGGCGATTCTTCTTTGTCAGAAGGGATTCTATCTCTGATGGAAAGGATCTGCCAAGGAAGTGGAGCACCCATGGTAGGATAGAGGATCCTGAGGAGGATCACCAGATGACCTTGTTTTTGTCTAAGGATCACTAACGTACTTTTGTTCCTTTTTTGCAGCTATTACTGTTGCACACCTTATTACATCACCTGCCACGAAGGAAAGGCTTGCTGCTTTTCGGAGGCTTGATCCTGAAACAAGATCATTCAAAGCAAATACCCAGGATTCTCAAGAGGTATCCTCAGGTTCTGTCACGATGTCAAGTAAGTATCCATGTTTATATGTAATTAAATGTTTAAATAAACAGTTAAATAGAAATAGGATAAGGATACTTATCTGTTTTGGGTGTGTAGGCACTGGAAAACCTTCAAGATCTGCCTCCAAATTCAGTGTTACTGATCTTGACACTGTCCGATCCTCAAAGAAAAAGTCTGCTGCCAGCCCTTCCATCACAATCCCTAAGGCAACCACTTCAAAGGGGAGAGGTGGAAAGAAGAGGAAGACTTCTGAAGTTGAGAACCTACAAGGCTTGCCTCTGATCCGCCATCAGTTCCTCGAGTACTTTGCCGATGTAAGGATCACTGACTTTGCTTAGTTATCCTGTTTATTTTAGAATCACATGATCCTGATCTTTGCATTGTCTTGTTTGCAGAAATTTGCTGAAATTGAGGACTATGTTGGGAATGTTGAAGAGCTTAAGGAGAAATACTCCGATCTCCAAAAAGTGGCGGAGCTCAAGGATCACAAGATTGCCTCCCTTGAAAAGGACCTCAATGATGTCAAGACTCAGATGGTTGCAGCCCAGATCAATGCTGACTATGAGAAGCATGAGATCACTGAGGATGCTAAGGTCTCTACTGCCATTTCCATGTACAAGACCAAGCTGCAGATGGCCCAAGAAGCTCAGGATCCTGCCTTTGACAGGAGCAACTGGGACATGGAAGGCTGGAAGGCTAGGCTTGCTGAGTTGGAGGATGACGAAGAGGCTGAAGAGGTTCTGGCAATCGAAGCTGGTGGCAGTGGTAAGGATTAGGTGAAGGATATGGGAGCTGGAGGAGATGGTGATGCAGCGAAGGTGTAGGCTGCATGAATGGGCGATGAAGGACATTTCTAGACGTAGCCGGAGCCCATATTTTAGAATTTGGCAGTTTAATTTGGTTATGGTGTTTTTTGTTGAACAATGATGGGTTGTACTTAAACAATAGTAATTAGGGCTAAGGATCATGGATCCTGCGAACAATAGGTAGGATTACAAATGGTGGAGGGATCCTCTGTTTGGGGGATGAAGCCATTGTGATCCTGCCGTCTTTTGATTCCTGCACTACCAAAACCCTTAAATAATGGACACCCTTTGCCAACCCATGTGGACGGGCCATGTTTTGCTGGTAGAAACGTGGGTTGGCAATTTTGACAACCTTAAAGGGTTTAATCTTTTGTGAATAAAATAATTTTAACTTTTTGGCTTATCCTGTGTTGATATCCTTGTTGATATTTTACTTTCCAACTGTTTTGATGTTCATTTTGTTTAAACTTATCAAGTAAAGAAAAAAATTAAGAAATATCCCCAAAAGGTTTAGGATATGATCAAGGATCACATATCCCATAATCGATAAGTTCTAAAAAGTAACATAGTTTAAGGATCATAAGTTCAGTTGTCAAAGGATAAGGGTTATTCAAATAAATAATGAATAAAATCAAAATAGTTAAGGATCATACCTGAGGATCCAAGTTAGGATCCTAACCTTTAACACTTATTATCAGGATAACCCAAAAGACAAACCTTAGTAGAAGGTAAGGATCAAGGATCCTTGGTCGTTTATCTCCAAAAACCTGAAATAGGATACAACTTGGGACTAAGCCAATATAAGATAAGAGTTAGTAACTGGGGACAAGCCCAACAATTCTGGGGACAAGCCCAATATACTGGGGACAAGCCCAAAGGATAACTGGGGACAAGCCCAAAGGATAACTGGGGATAAGCCCAGAGGATAACTGGGGACAAGTCCAAAGGATCGTATGTAAACTGGAGTATGGCCCTCACTGGCGACTATCCAAACTTAGTGACATGAAAATGCCAAAACCTTAGCTAACGTGAAAACGTTAGAAACCTTAGGAACGGATGTATGGTACGTCTACCATTATACGTAGGATCCTGAATATAGCCAGTACAATGAAATTGTCAGCCCCTAAAGCGAGTACTGGTCCCATTGCCATGAACTATACCAGGATTATCGTGCGCTACTGGCGAAACTGGGGACAGGCCCAAACTGGGGACTAGCCCAAATAACTGGGGTCAAGCCCAAATAACTGGATACTTCTGTGGATACTCAATCCTTAGTCAAGGATACCTGAACCTTCAAAACTCAGAATCATGTAAAAGGAGGATAAAGGATGCAGGATCCTTATCCTTATACATGAGAACAAAAGAATGAAATAGTATGAGATTAGAATGTTACCAAAATGAGGATCATCTGTTCTGTAAGGATCCTTCAAGGATACTTGTCATGTAAGGATCATGGATTCTTATCACATGAAATATTTCTTCAAATGGACAGCATTCCAAGCTCTTGGTAGCAAATCACCTTCCATTGTTAGCAATCGATATGCCCCCTTTCCTGCTTCAGCTTCAATCAAATAGGGACCTTCCCATTTTGGTGCCAACTTTCCATCAGCAGGATTGGTGGTATTCTGAAATGCTTTCCTTAATACCATATCACCAACTTAGAATTTCCTGATCCTGACATTTTTGTTGTAAGCTCCAGCCATCCTTTGTTGATAACTGGCCATTCTTATCCTTGCCAAATCCCTGATTTCTTCTATAGTATCCAAGTCTTGAACCAAGTTTTCAGCATTTTCATCAGGATCACGAATGCTTGTTCTTGCAGTTGGAACCACCATCTCTGTAGGGATCACTGATTCTGCCCCAAACACCAAAGAAAATGGAGTTTGGCCTGTGGCATTCTTGGGAGTTGTCCTATCAGCCCAAAGCACATAAGGTAATTCTTCTGCCCATTTTCCTTTCTTAGATCCAAGCTTCTTCTTCAAATTGTTGATGATGATCTTGTTGGATGATTCTGCCTGACCATTAGCTTGTGGGTGGACTGGTGTTGATGTTATCATCTTAATCCCCCAGCTGTCACAAAAGTTAGTGGTTCTATTCCCAATAAATTGGGATCCATTATCACAAATAATCTCAGAAGGGATACCAAATCTAGTAATAATGTTTCTTTTAATAAAGGATATAACTTCATTTTCTCTTACTTGAGCAAAGGCTTCAGCCTCTATCCACTTAGAGAAGTAATCAGTCATAACAAGCATGAATACTTTTCCACCAGGTGCCTTAGGAAGCTTTCTAACTATATCCATTCCCCATCTCATGAATGGCCAGGAAGAGGATATAGGATGCAAGAGTTCTGCTTGTTGGTGAAGGATATTACTATGCCTCTGACAAGGATCACACTTCTTGGCATACTCCACAGCATCCTTCTTCATAGTGGGCCAATAGTATCCTCTCCTCAGGATCCTTGAGAATAATGCCCTGCCCCCAGTGTGGTTTCCACAATCTCCTTCATGGAAATCCTTTAAGACTTCTTGGATTTCAGGATCCTCAATGCATCTTAGATATGGTCCTGCAAGAGATCGTTTATACAACATATTATTCAATATTGTGAATTAAGATACCTTAGTTTTGAAAGCCCTAGGGTTTTCTCCTGTAGGAATCTCTCCGTGTTGTATGTATCTCATGATTGGGAGGATCCATGATCCTGAATGAGATTGAGTAGTATCACTAGGGATGATAGCGAGATCCTCTCCTATCTCCATAGCTACATGATCCTCGATAGCAGGGGTTAGGATATGGATAATAGGAATCCTTATATCTTCCGGGATCTTCAAGGATGATCCTAGATTAGCTAATGCATCCGCTTCTGCATTCTCTTCCCTTGGTACCTGTGTAAGACTAAAGGATACAAAAGAGAGTGCCAATTCTTTGACTATCTCCAAATATTTGATTAGCTTTTCACCTTTAACAGCATAGGATCTATTAAAATGATTAGTGATTAATAATGAATCTACATGTACCTCAAGATACCTGATCCTCATATGCTTAGCAATTTGCAAACCAGCTATCAAGGCTTCATACTCAGCCTCATTGTTGGTAGTTTGAAATTCACAAGCTATGGAGTGGGGTATTATGTCCCCCTGTGGCGATTTTAGTAGTATTCCAAGCCCTGTTCCTTTTACATTAGAGGCTCCATCAGTGAAGAGTATCCAAGGATCCTTAGTTTCTTCAAGCTGTTGGACTTCTAACTCAGCTTCCTTTTGCAAATCACTACTAAAATCTGCCACAAAGTCAGCTAAGGCTTGGGATTTGATGGCAGTCCTTGGTTCATATCTTATATCATATGCACTCAGCTTCACTGCCCACTTAGCCATCCTTCCTTGGTGATCCTTAACAAGGACCGCACTTACTGCTTTTGAGGATACTGCCAGGTATAAGGATAATACATCTCCCTTTTCTGGTTTCATCAAGGCTGGGGCTGAGGATAGGTAATCCTTAAGAGCTTTAAGGGCACTTTCATGCTTCTCAGTCCATTCAAATTTCTTGTTCTTCCTTAGGATGTCATAGAATTCCTTACACTTTTCTGAGGATTTGGATATGAATCTGTTCAAGGCTGCGATCCTGCCCGTCAATCTTTGCACATCCTTAGCATTGGCAGGAGATTTGATATTCACAATAGCCTTAATTTACTCTGGACTTGCTTCAATGCCCCTCTTTGTCACCATATAGCCTAAGAATTTACCTGCTTTAACACCAAAATGACACTTGGAAGGATTAAGTTTCATATTAAATTTATCAAGGATATTGAATGCTTCCTCCAAGTCTTTAAGGTGATCCTCAGCTTTCTTGGACTTAACCACCATGTCATCTATATAGACTTCCATAGTGTGTCCAATTTGTTCCTTGAACATCATATTGACTAGCCTTTGATAAGTAGCACCTGCATTCCTTAATCCAAATGGCATAGCAATATAACAGTATATACCTGTTGGGGTCATAAAGGCTGTATCCTCTTGATCAGATGGTTCCATCTGAATTTGTTGAAATCCAGATGAAGCATCCATAAAAGTCAACAACTCATGACCCGCGGTAGCATCCACCATGGAGTCAATGTGGGGAAATGGGAAAGGATCCTTGGGACATGCCTTGTTTAAATCAGTAAAATCGACACATACCCTCCACTTTCCATTTTTCTTTTGAACAACAACCACATTGGCTAACCATCTTGGATACTTAACTTCTCTTATCATACCTGCTCGAAGTAGCTTATCTACCTCTTCCTGGATAATAGCATTCCTTTCAGGTGCAAACTTCCTCCTCTTTTGATGGATAGGCTTGAATGACCTGTCAATGCCAAGTTTGTGAGTAATTATATCCTTGGATATACCTGTCATGTCTTCATGTTTCCAGGAAAAGGTGGATTTCCTTCTCTTAAGGAAGGATACTAGCTCCTGTTCGATATCGCTAAGGATCCCTGATCCTATGAAGATCTTGGATTCAGGATCCTCAGGATCCATGAGGATTTCCTTCAAATCCTGTTCTCTTGCCTCCAAGACATCTCTTAAAGGATACTTTAATTGCTATTGATCCCTTGGTCTTGAAGCTGGCTTCATTAATGAGGTATAGCAATTCTTAGCTTCTTGTTGATCACTCTCAATTTTCACCACTCCCCAAGGACTTGGAAGCTTTACACATTGATGATAGGTGGATGGGACTGCCTTCATGTCATGTATCCATGGCCTGCCAAGGATAACATTACAACATGATAAGCAATCTATAACACAAAACTTTTGATAAGAATGCAATCCTTCAATATAGATTGGGAGTTTGATGTCCCCCAATGTATTCTTAGTTTCTCCACTGAATCCCACAAGTACTGCGGATCTTGGGATAATATCAGACTCTGGGATATTCATCTTCTTGAGGACATCAAGCTGAATGATGTTCACAGAGCTTCCTCCATTTATAAGGATCCTGTGAACAAAGTGGTTAGAAATAAATAATGTAATTACAAGACCATCATGATGAGGATCCTGGACGTCAACACGATCATCCTCATCAAAAGTTATAACTTTATCATGGGTAACAACGGAGGTCCGGACAGGTCTGTCTCCATTATCCATCTTGGTTTCCTTAGCATGTCTTTTAGCTGCTGAAAAGGAGGTACCACAAATGTCTGATACACCGGATATGAAGTTTATGACTTGTGCATCTGCTGGAGGAGCGGGAGCCTTTTCCGGGATCCTTTCAGGATCCTGGATCCTTGACTTCTTCCATCCCAAGAGTTCCTTCAAATGCCCCTTGCTCAACAAGTAACCAATTTCCTTTCTTAGTGCAATACACTCTTCAGTGAGATGCCCAAAATCCTCATGATATGCACACCACTTGGACTTATCCTTTGTAGCAGCTGGGTTATCACTTTTCCTTGGCCACCTAGCTTTCTCACCTAGATTCTGCATTGTAAGGATTAGTTCATTGTTATCAACAGAAAAACAGTATTCAGAAATAGGAGGATAATCCTCATCATCCTCTTCTTGTTCCACTGAATGCACGTTCTGGTTGTCAGACTTATTGTAGAACTTGGATTTGTTGTTCCTGAAGTAGGATCCTTGTTTCTCCTGTTTTGAGGATCCTGTCAATCTATCCTGGATCCTTTTGTCATCCTCTAAGCGGATGAACCTAAGGGCCCTGGTTCTTACTTCATCAAGATTCCTGCGAGGTGTCATAACAAGATCATCATAGAATAGTGAATCCCTAAGCAATCCCATTTTAAAGGCTTCTACAGCCGTAGCAATATCCAAATTAGGAATATCTAAGGATTCTTTACTAAACTTAGTGATATAATCTCTAAGTGATTCATTTTGACCTTGTGTTACCCTATATAGGTCACTAGTTAATCGTTCAAACTTTCTACTACAAGAGAATTGACTATTAAACAAATTAACTAGATTAGCAAACAAAGTAATAGAGTAAGGGGGAAGACTTAGCAGCCATTTAAGAGCAGATCCTGTAACTGTGGATCCAAATCCCTTGCATAGACATGCTTCCTTTAACCTTTCAGGAATTGGATTGATCTCCATCCTCTCCCTGTACTGAGCTACATGCTCTTCTGGATCCGTTGAACCATCATACAGCTTCATAGATGGTATCTGGAACCTCTTGGGTATCTCAGCATCACATAAGGGTGGTGCAAAACGAGATATCCTATGGCTACCGTCTGCAATTTCAGGAATGGGTTTAACCACTCCTGGAACACTGGATATCATATCCTTAGGCTTCTGTAGCTCCTTCGCCATGGCCTGATTAATACCTGTATCCTGCATAAAGCCGTGGTTAGTGTTATATGAATTATTGAAAGTGTTACCTCCCGGAGGATTCGTGTTTGGAATTGCGGATGTGAATCCATATTGACGAGACTCTGGCATGATTGAAGGACCAGAGGGAGCAATGGTCTGCATTGGTATGAAGTCTCCTTGATGAACGTCCGAGTTCTGAGGCTGCATACTTCTCAAGAATCCTTGATCCTGAAGGACGTTGGATCCTTGAAGTTGAGGTGATCCTTGAACCTGAAAGGATCCTGGAACCAGAGAGGATCCTGGGACAAGGGAGGATCCTTGGACCGAGAAGGATCCTTGGACCTGGGAGGATCCTTGGACCTGGGAGGATCCTTGGACCTGGGAGGATCCTTGGACCTGGGAGGATCCCTAAACTGCATGCATTCCCAAATATCCTCCTGACGTGAAGTATCCCTGATGCTGAGAAGAGGATCCTGATGGTTGAGAAGAGGATCCTTGAGGCTGGAAGTGAGAGCCAAATGCCTGACTCATAGTTGCTGTTCCATAACGCCTTCCTGGTAATTCACCCAAGTATTGCACGTCCGGAACTGCTGAGTGTTGGGAAGTTATGACTGGAGTGTCGAAGTTCAGCAACCTTGGCATCAGAGGGGAGTGATCCTCCACTGATTTCTTCTGTTTCTTGATCTCATCGATCTCCCGGAGGATCCTTTCGTTGGTTTTGTCCTGCTCTTATGCATGATTCCTCATCTGCAAAATCAGAGCATAAAGATCATTAGTAGTAGGATTAGTTGAAACAGAAGAAGTTGTTGGTTTTGTGAAAATGGGGGTTTGTTTCTTCGAAGCATTCTCAGCACTCTTCTGGGATCCAGAAGGTGGTGGAGGCAAAGGAGGAACGCCTTGTGAAGAACTGAATGACGGCATCAAGTTTGAAGTGTTCTTCGCTGAGGAGGCCATCTGCCTGGTGATTATGAACCGAAATGAGCACAAAAGTATGAATCTTCTTAGGAATGAAGCACCAATTGCCCCACGGTGGGCGCCAAACTGTTTTGGTCAAAAATCAAGCAATGACAATGCAACCAAACTTTCTGTTGTGAGGTTTGATGCTTGAATCAATGAACAACACTAAGGATCACTCAGAAATGAAATGAACAAGTGACACAAAGATTTATACGAGGAAAAAGCCCTTGATCAATGAATGATCTCCGGCATAAAAAACCTCGGGTGATGGAAACTACCGATCACCAACTCAAATTAAACAAGAAATCTGTTACAACTTTGGATGATAGCGAGCTAATTACAAGGATTACTATAGTGTATTGTGTAAAAAAGTGTATAATCGCTAAGTGTTTTATCGAGAGCTGGTGAGAGCAGTTGCAAGAGTGTGTGTAGCCAAAAATAGCCAAGTGTTTCTACTTAGCTCGCTATCCTATTTAAATATAGAAAATATCTACACTAACTAACATTCCGCAATTCATGCAAGTCCTCTGCGAACTCCATAACGTCCACTTTTAGCCATGCACGTGCGGAATAAACATGGAATATGCTCCAGGAATATCGCCAAGACCAAGTCCAAGCTCATACTCCTGCAAAACAATTTCGAATTCAAAGTAGACAATCGTTAGTACAAGGATCCTTAAGATGATCCATGATCCTGATCCTGCAACACTTCTGAGGATCACTAATTCAACCAGAAGTGAGGATCACTAAACCCAACAGTAAACGAGGATCACTGATCAATTGAAAATCCTCCCCTAACAAATATATCCTAAGAATATATCCTAATCAGGATATTTAAGCCTTTGTCAAACATAGTTTCAAAAGTTCAACCGACTTATACAAGGTTTAGAAAGGAAAGATCATACCAGTAATAGAGTGTAACCCTATTTTTGAGCTTCAATCCTTTTGCAATTTTTTCCACTAAGATGTCCCCAGTCTAAGATACTTAGTACACTAGGTCCAAATTTGATCCTTTGAGCTTTACACAATCGCCTCAGAAGGAATGTCCCCTGTGCATAAAGTCTTTGAACACTTAGAAATTTTCTGAACATCAGTTCCAACTGTTTGAACAGTTTTTGTGTTACAGGGGGTAAACCCTAAAATGTACTGGAGATAAATCCTTAGTATCATGGGGATAAACCCATAAGTATCCTGGGGAAAATCCCAAATTTTCATACGCTACAGGCGGGAGTGTATAAACTCCAAGACTTAGAAAGGTGATAACTTTTAAACCTTAGAGAGTATGAAAATACCCTTCCGTGAGAGAGGGTGATCAATCCTCATATACCTTTAGGATCCAGGATATAGCCAACAATAACGAAATTGTCAGCCACTTTTACATGGACTGGTCCCGCTATCTTGAACTATCCCTGGATAACTTGCGCTCCAGGCGGGGTGTGTAACCCAATTTGAGAGAAAGGTGAATACCTTTAAACCTGTGAAGGGATCAGGATCCTTTAAATGTGAGAGAGGGGGCCAATCCTCTAATCTTTCGAAGTATCCTGAGTGTGTATCCTGGAGCTATATCCCAAAGCATATACTGCAAAACAACTGTAAACTAAGGTGGGTGTTAGCCTGGCTAACACCCCTCCGATGCTTAGGTCAGTAATGGGTTCAAAAGAATAAACAATATCAAAACATATTAAAAGAGATAGAATCCATACCATCCTGAGTTAGAATTTAAATTCCAAACTCACTTGAAATAGGGCTTTAGATGTATAACATTCCAGGATCTTGGTAGCATATCCCCCTCCATATTCTTGAGTCGGTATGCTCCTTTTCCTGATTCTGATTCAATCTCATAGGGTCCTTCCCACTTCGGAGCCAACTTTCCATCACCAGGATTAGTAGTATTCTGAAAAGCCTTTCTCAATACCCAATCTCCAACCTGGAACCTTCTAGTCCTTATATTCTTGTTATATGCTTTAGATATCCTCTGTTGATATGCTGCCATCCTTAGCCTTGCTGCGTCTCTTGTCTCATCAATAGTATCCAATTCCTGGCATAGGGCTTCAGGATTCTTCTCAGGATCCCGGAGATTGGATCTTGCCGTAGGTACCACCATTTCTGTTGGTATCACCGCTTCTGATCCAAACACCAAGGAAAATGGGGTTTGGCCAGTTGCACTTTTCACTGTCGTTCTATCAACCCATAAAACAAAGGGTAATTCTTCTGCCCATTTTCCCTTCTTAGCTCCAAGCCTTTTCTTCAAATTGTTGACAATTATCTTGTTTGAAGATTCTGCTTGTCCATTTGCTTGAGGATGTACCAGTGTGGATGTGATCATTTTGATTCCCCAACTCTTGCAAAAGTCAGTAGTCCTCTTACTTATAAACTGAGATCCATTGTCACAAATTATCACAGCTGGTACTCCAAACCTAGTCAGGATATTCCTTTTTATGAAGGATACTACTTCTTGATCTCTAACTTGAACAAATGCTTCAGCTTCAACCCACTTAGAGAAATAATCAGTCATTGCCAGCATGAAGACCTTTCATCCTGGAGCTTTTGGCAATTTTCCTACTATATCCATTCCCCACTTCATGAATGGCCAAGGGGAAGCGATAGGATAAAGTGGCTTATCAGGTTGATGTAATATATTACTGTGTCTTTAACACGCATCACATCTTCGAGCATATTCTACAGCATCTTTTCTCATCGTCGACCAATAGTATCCTGTTCTTAATACCTTTGAGAATAATGACCTGCCCCCAGTACGGTTACCACAATCCCCTTCGTGTATATCCTGAAGCACTTCTTTAGTTTCGGGACCCTCCAAGCACCTCAGATATGGTCCTGCAAGAGATTTCTTATACAAAACATTATTTATAATAGTGAATCGTGATACCTTCATTCTAAAGGCCTTAGGATTTTCATTCTTTGGGATGTGTCCTTCCTTGAGATATCTTATGATTGGAGCCGTCCAGGACTTAGGATCCTCCTCAGGATACTCATCATCAGGATCCTGAACACTTACTACTTCCTTATCCTGAGGATCCGTCGCAGGATACAGGATATGTAATATTGGTATTCGGGTCCCTTCCGGTATCCTGACTGATGATCCTAGATTTGCCAAGGCATCAGCTTCAGCATTATCCTCTCTTGGTACCTGTTCAAGTGTAAAAATATCGAAATATCCAGCTAATTTTTTGAGAATTTCGAGATACTCGATTAACTTCTCACCTTTAACTGCATAGGTCCCATTAAAATGATTAGTAATTAACAAGGAATCAACAAATACTTGTAAACTCTTGATATTCATGCTCTTAGCCAATTCTAATCCTGCAATTAAAGCTTCATATTCTGCTTCATTATTAGTGGCAGGAAACTCACATCTAATAGCCTGGGGTAATATGTCCCCCTGTGGCGATTTTAGTTGTATACCCAAACCTACACCTCTTACATTAGATGCACCATCAGTGTATAATGTCCAGGATTCTAAGTTTTCTCCTAGCTGTTGTACTTCTAGGTCTACTTCACTTTGAATATCACTATTGAAATCAGCCACAAAGTCAGCTAAAGCCTGAGACTTTATGGCATTTCTAGGTTCATATACTAGATCATATGCACTTAATTTCACTGACCACTTAGCCATCCTACCTGACATCTCAGGTTTCCTAAGCACATTTTTTACAGGATAGTTGGTTTTAACATGAATCCTATGTGTTTCAAAATAATGTCTAAGTTTCGTTGACGCCATAACTAGGGCTAATATCAATTTCTCTAAATGTGAATATCTAGTTTCAGCATCTAATAAACTTTTACTAACATAATAAACAGGATACCGCTGACCTTCATGATCCTTTACAAGGACAGCACTTACTGCATTCCCTGATACTGCAAGATACAGGGATAATAGTTCACCATCCTCAGGCTTCATCAATAGAGGTGCGGTTGAAAGATACTGCTTAAAATCCTGCAGGGCCGCTTCATGCTTCTCTCCCCCATTCGAATTTCTTATTCTTCTTCAGGATATCATAAAATTCCTTGCACTTTTTCGAGGATCTTGAGATAAATTTGTTTAATGCTGCAACTCGCCCTGTTAATTGTTGGACATCTTTCATATTTGAGGGTGATTTGATATCCAGGATAGCTTTAATCTGCTCCGGGCTTGCCTCTATCCCCCTTTTCGTCACCATGTATCCTAGAAACTTTCTTGCTCCTACTCCGAAATGGCATTTGGCAGGAATTAATTTCATGTTGTACTGGTCCAGGATATCAAATGCTCCCTTAATATCCCGGAGATGATCCTCGGCCTTCTTGGGTTTTACTACCATGTCATCAATGTACACCTCCATGGTGTCCCCCAGTTTGTCTTTAAACATCATGTTCACCAATCTCTGGTATGTTGCACCTGCATTTTTCAAACCAAAAGGCATAGCAGTATAACAATAAATACCTATTGGTGTCATGAAAGCAGTATCCTCCTGATCCGAGGGTTCCATTTGGATCTGTTGGAATCCTGAGGAGGCATCCATGAAGGTTAGAATCTCATGACCAGCAGTAGCATCTACCATTGAATCGATATGAGGTAGAGGAAACGGGTCTTTTGGACAAGCTTTGTTCAAGTCCGTGTAATCTACACAGACTCTCCATTTCCCGTTTTTCTTTTGCACCACAACTACGTTTGCCAGCCATTTAGGAAACTTCACTTCCCTAATCATCTTGCTCTTTAATAGTCTTTCAACTTCCTCCTGAATGATAGTGTTGCGTTCTGGAGCAAATTTCCTTTGTTTCTGCTAGACAGGCTTGAAAGACCTATCAATTCCGAGCTTGTGAGTTATAATATCCTTGGAAATTCCTGTCATATCCTCGTGTTTCCACGCGAATGTTGACATCCTGCATTTCAAAAAGTTAGTCAATTGGTCTTCAATATCCTGAGGGATATTGGTTCCTACGAGCACCGAGATATCCGGATTATCCTGATCCAGGATAACTTTCTTTACATCCTGTTCTGAAGCCTCCATGATATCCTGGCCTCGAATCTTTAATTGCTATGCTACACTAGGCTTTGTTGAGGATTTCATCGAAGAGGAATAACACTCCTTTGCTTCCTGTTGATCACTTTCCACCTTGACTACTCCCCAAGGGGTAGGGATCTTGATACATTGATGATAAGTTGACGGCACAGCTTTCATATCATGGATCCAAGGCCTACCTAATATAATATTATAGCAAGATAAGGAGTCCATGACACAAAAACGCTGCATTGAGTTGACCCCTTCAACATACACGGGCAACTTTATATCTCCTATGGTATTCCTAGCTTCTCCATTGAAACCAACGAGCACAGTGGACTTCGAAGTAATATCCATCAGGGATACATTCAACCTCTTCAACATTTCCAGCTGAATTATGTTGACGGAGCTGCCATTATCCACTAATATCCTGTGCCCAAAATGGTTAGCAACATATAACGTTATTACTAAAGCATCATGATGAGGATCCTGGACAGTATCCCTGTCATCGTTATCGAACGTGATCACTTTGTCACTTGTGAGGGTTGACATCCTGGCTGGTTTATCTCCCCTTTCTGCTTTGGCTTCCTTCGCGTACCTTTTCGCCGCAGAATATGATGTGCCTTAGATGTCAGATCCTCCTGAAATAAAGTTAATTATTTTGGCATCCGCGGGAGGCGATGCCGCTCGTTCAGGATCCTTCTCAGGATCCTGACCTTTATTCTTCTTTCTTCCCAGGAGATCCTTCAGATATCCCTTGCTCAAAAGATAGCTTATTTCTTTCCTTAGAGCAATGCAATCCTCAGTAACATGCCCGAAATCCTCGTGGAAGGCACACCATTTGGACTTATCCTTCCAATCAGCTTTTTGTTGATTCTTCCGGGGCCATCTTGCTTTATCTCCTAAACCCTACATAGCATACATCAGTTCAGGTATGTTAACGGAAAAACAATATTCAGACAACTCAGGATACTCCTCAGGATCCTCGTCTTCAACAGCATTCACTTTTTTGTCGTCATTTCTGCCATACGGCTTAGAGCGATATGGTTTATACGAGGATTCTGACTTCCTGTTGGTCGACTCATAGGTTGTTGACGAATTCATCCTTTCTTGCATCTTTTTGTCGTCTTCCAACCGAATATATCTTAAAGCCCTGTTACGAGCTTCATCCAGATTCCTGCAGGGATTCATTACAAGATCCTGGTAAAATTGAGAATCCTTTTGCAACCCCATCTTGAAAGCCTGCACAACTATTGCAACATCAAGATGCGGGATATCTAAGGATTCCCGGCTAAATTTGTTCACATAATCCCTCAAGGATTCCTGAGGTCCTTGAGTTATCCTGTAAAGATCACTGGTTAGTTTCTCAAAACTCCGGCTGCAAGAAAATTGACTATTAAATAAATTAACTAAATGAGCAAATGAAGTAATTAAGTGAGGAGGATTGGGTTATCCTGTTAAGGTAGAACCAAAACCCTTGCAGAGGCATGCTTCCTTGAGATCCGGAGGGATTGGGTTAATTTCCATCCTTTCCCTATACTGAGCAATATGCTCTTCAGGATCCGTAGTTCCGTCATAGAGCTTCATGTTGGGGGTTTGAAATCTTTTTGGGATTTCAGCATCACAAATAGGATATGCAAACCGGGATATCCTGTGGCTGTCCTGGGACACTTCTAGAATTGGCTGGACCACCCCAGGTACACTGGATATCATGTCTTTCAATTTCTGAAGCTCCCTAGAAAATGATGATGTCACACCTGCATCCTGCAAAGATCCAACACCGTTAGTAGCAACAGTATTATTATTATTACATACATTACCAGTCTGAGGATTCTGGCCATATCCCTAAGCATATCCTGAGCTTCTCACAGTTGACACTCTGACTGAAGAGGGTATCTCAGGAGTATGATTCTGGGAATGGCTGGGTACAATATTCCCCCGGTTATCCTCAGTATAAACTGCAGAATTGAAGTTCAAAGCCCTGGGTTGCAAGGGAGTGACAGTATCTTCAGCAGGCCTGCTTGAGCCGGATTTCAAGAGTTGTATCTCTCTCATTAGCATCTGATTAGTTTCCTGCTGCTGCCTCATCTGTTCCTGTACACTACCAAACAAATTCAGAATTTCTTCATTAGAAGCCAAAACAGGACCAGATCCCTGGATATTGCGAGCAGGGATAACATCCCGAGCCACATGAATTTCAGTTCCTTGTGAAGAGGCTTGCGTTCTGGGAGGAGGTGGTGGAAGCATCGAACCAATTGTTGCAGAGGTTGTAGCAGATACGGTGGAAGAGCTCATGTTTGATCTCGAGGCCATTGAAAATATTGTAGCAAAAAGTTTTGAAAATAGAAAACCAAGTAACGATTTTGCAAAAACTTTTAGTAGAAGTAGCACCACTTGCCCCACGGTGGACGCCAAATTGTTTTGGTCAAAAATTACCGAAGCAATTAAGTGATCAAATTAGTTAAGTGAGGTAGTGTGCTAGTAATACTTTGTGAAAGATATGTTGGTTTGTTAGTTTACAAAAACAGTTTCAGGATATAGCTCAGGATATTGAGATGTATATGTGATCAAACAGTGAGCAAAAATGTAAAGGGTGACACGAGATATACGAGGAAAGCCCTTGATCAATCTAGATCGCCGGCATAAAACCTCGGGAGCTGACAATCGCAGCTGCCTTGTTCTTCTTATTGCTTCAAATATCAGGATACAGTGCTGGATATGATGCGGATCAACTAAGTGTTACAATGTAATTTGAATACAAGTGTTAGTGCGTTGTGAGTGTTTGCAAGTAGAGAGAAAGAGTGTGCGAGAGATTGTGTGTGTTTCTATCTGATCCGATCAATCCATTTATAGTAAAATAAACTAACTAACTAGCCTATTATTCCGGGATTCAACGAATATTCCATACGTGAACGTTGTGGTCCACGTCTTCCGGCTTCAACGTCTATAACCCAACTGATTTGCCCGAGTCTTGAGGAGAAGAAGTCCACCAGACCGTTAGAGACTGGTTACAACAATCTGCACGTGAGTTAATTAGTTACTACCAGGATATCGCATCAGGATGTTACCAATATCCTGATTCAGTATCCTGGTCACAATAAAACAAGCAAAGTCAGAATATTGCCCAGGATATATGAACAGAAAATCACCCATAACAGGATGGTCATCTATTTAGGTAAATTAAGTCATCCGATCGGAGGTGTTTATTTGACATTTGACGGAGGGTCCTTCGATCGAAGGACCATCCGATCCAAAAACTAACCCGTTCCATTTCACCAAAACTTATCCGGTCGATACAAAATGGCCCAATTGAGTATCACTGTTATCACTTGATATTATTTTGAGGTCCAATAGCATTTGGTATAATTCTGTTTTAGTCAAACATCTTGGCGTAATTTAATCAAAGTCCATCACGTGAAGGGTTGGTTGTCAGATTTTGTTTTGGCGGCTCATTAATCATCTCGAGAACATATCAATTGAATTAATTCAATATCTGCATGTGAATGTTAACTAAATGGAGGTATCGGACCAAAAAAAATGAAGTAACTCTTGTCGGACATTTAATTGTTGCATGTTATCATCAGCTCTCGGCCCAAGAAACTCACACATTCACGTGATCTGCACCCCATGTGATTAAATGTTTCAGATTTACATGTGACGGAAGGACATTCGATCGGATCTACATCCGATCAGAGAAGTTATAATAGGTGATATTTGACTTTTGTTGACCACGTTCGACCGGATCTACATCCGATCGGAGGAGTTATAATAGGCGACACTTGACTTTTGTTGACCACGTTCGATCGGAGGAGTATTCGTCCCATATACTTAGAGGGTGATCCGATCGGATCATAATCCGATCCAATTCACTTAGCAGCCCACCAATTACATTGGTCCAATTAGAGTGTGATATGTGATTTAGTTGTCAGCGATTCAAGTGTTTCAAAATTTCTGTGGTCCAATTATATTCAAGGAATAAGGATATCTCAGCACATTTAATTCAAAGAACAGATTATAAGTGAAGCATTCAAGTGTGTCGGCCACTTTATACATTGAATATATCATAATACAGATTGCATGTGTCACGTGTTAGTTGAATGGTCCATGTGAAAGAGTATTGAATCAGTATCAGTCTATCGGCCCATGTGCTTTCTTTTGAGAATGGAGTCTATTTAATATCAACGGTCCAATAGCATCACAATGTTTTAAAAAATTGGCGGCCCATGTTGATCTGTTTGCATGTGATGTTTTAAAGGGGGTGTTGTCAGCTCTCGGATAGCCTTCCGATCGAAGATACATCCGATCAACTTAACTCATTTGACAATCGTTGACCTCGTTCCACCGAAGGACCATCCGGTCCAATTGCATATCATTTGAACATTGCATACGACCCAATAAAATTTTAATATCATCAACACAATAGTTAATTGGCCCAACCAATAGACATCTGACGAACGGTGATTCGTACGGATTGTCATCCGATCCGTTCAAAGTCTTTTGGTCATAGTCATCCGTTTGACTTTCGTTGACCCCGTCTGACCAGTTACTCATTCGTTCAACTGAATATTCGTCTTAAACTGATTGTTTATTTGTTTGTTTGCAGGTGATAAAGGAGGTGCAAATTCAAAGTACGATACGCAAAGAAGAAAAACAAAGAATCAAGCGTAATGGCTGAAGAGTTTTACAACACGTTTTACAAGGCATTCATGTCAGAGTCTTCCGAAACATCGACTGTCACACCGAAAAGCTTATCAAAAGCAATGACTGAAAACATTAATCATGATAATTTTTACGAAACTCATTCGAAACCACCAAAACTTGATAGTATTGAAGACTATACATGGTGGAAAGAAAGATTCATTAACTGGGCCAAAGCTTATGCGCACGAAAGCTGGTTTTGTATGGAATTTGGTTACAGCAGGCCAGTCGATGATAAAAACGAAGAAATTCCACTTAAAAGCTTATCCGTTGACGATAAAAAGAATTTCTCATATGAACAACGAATGATTGCTCTAATCCAACAGTCGATTAGAGATGATATATTCGCACTACTTAATCACGATGGCTCATCAGTAACAGTGTGGGAAGCATTACGGGTTAAAGTTGAGGGTGGGAAACAAATCAGAAAGAACAAAATAGCTTTACTTATAAAGGAATTTGATTTGTTTGATGGTATAAAAGGTGAATCAGTAAGACAAATGATTGAAAGGTTCTGTCACCTTAAAATTGAACTCAATAGGTTTGGAATAACAAAAACCCATGAAGAAATCATTGATAAAATCATTGAAGCGTTACCACGAGCTGATCAGTGGCAAACGTTCGTGTTTATTTTGAAAAATGATGTGTTGTATGATACAATTACTCTTGATGTTTTGATAGAAAAGATAGAGAGTCATGAACTTGAGCTGCAAAAGCAAAGCAAGATGAGCAGTTCATCACATCAACAGAATGTAGGTCTTTACTACAAGGGCAATGTACCCTTCGGTGACAGTCAGTGAATCACCAAAGACTGCATATAGTGTTGAAAAGATGAAAGACTCACAGAAAAGCTCATCAAGCTACGATCCAGGATATCATTCATCGTCAACAACATCAAACTCTGAAGAACCTGATGAGATTCTCTACAACATCTCCTTAAAGCTAAAGAATTCTCCAGCAATGAGCATTAACGTTGCTAAACAACAAATGAGCTTTCTGGGATCAATTCTGGAATCATATGAAGATCTGGTAGCTGGGAAAATTGGAAATTCTGAACTGACAAAGGAAGATTACGACCAGATAGATCCAGAAAAGATGGAACTTATAGATCTGAGATGGTGTTTGGCAAGCTGCATTCGACGAGCTCAGCGGTTCATGGAAATTACTGGCAGACAATCAATTGGTGGACCATCAACAAAGCTGGGATTCGACAAATCAAAAGTGATCTGCTTCAAATGCAAGCAAAAGGGTCATTTCAATAGAGAATGCAAAAACTCTGCTGTTGGAGAAACTGCTAATCCGTTTTAAGACGATTACTATCAAAAAGCGATCTATCACAGGAGCAGAGAGGAATCACCAAGGTTGAAATAAATTGAAGACAATTCTGAGAAAGAGAAGTCAAGAGCATGTGTTGTGATTCAAGATGATGAAGGGTATGACTGGAGTAAAGTGCTTCCAGAAGAGGATGCTGTCGGGTACACGTTCACAGCACATGGCAAAACCGAATCAATGAATAAACATAGTGCATCCGTTGCTGTTGTGAAAAAGAAAACAAAAGAAGAGATTCTGAAAGAGAAGACATACAGAGAAAGATGTATTGTTGGGTATCGAATTGAAGAGATGGAGAAAGAATATGAAGAAGCAAAGAACTATGGAAGATATGACAAGAAACGAGAATGTTATGTTAATAGCAAAGGAGAACCAGTTGTCCATCGAAAGGAAGTGGTGTTTGACGACGTTCTTGCTGTGATCCCTCTATCCGGCGAGTACTATTCAAATGTTGCAAAAGATAAACATTATGAGAAAAAGCTGGATAAAATCATCAGAGATATGATGACAACGAGTCTAAGACAGAGAGATGAAGAGAGGATGAAGAAGAATGTTGAAAGTTTGGTGGATGATTTGAAGAAGGTTGCTGAGGAGCAGAAGATTGAAGGTGAAAAGGAAGAAGAAGCAGTTGGTGAAGAAACTGTTACTGAAAAACAGCAGAATGAAGAAGTTCCAAAGAAGAAAGAAGAAGTTGATGTGAAGCAGGAAAGATCGGTTGAAGTGGATGATAGTGCTGGTGTTGGTGAGGAACAGAAGAAGAGAGAAGCTGATCAGACACAGACGGCAGAAAAAGCCGAAGTGCCAATGAATGAGATAAACATCTCAACTGAATCTAAAATCTTAAATAAAACTGCTGAACAGTGCAAGAAATGCATGGAAACGTGCAGTGCTTGTACTGAAAAAGATGAAAAATTTAGAACAAGAGACATTGAATTCACTAAAAGTGAAATAGTTTTCAAAGAAAAATGCAAAGAAATGTTAGAAAACGAAAAAGTTTTGAAAGATAATGACAAAAAATTAACATAAAAATGCAAGATTTAGAAAAAGAAAATGAAATTTTGAAAGCACAAGTCTCAAAAATGACATAAGAGTGTTTGCAAAAAGAAAATAGTTTTCAAGAAATGAAAAAGGAGTATGATTGAATAAAACTTGCATATCACATAACAAAAGAATCATATGAAGACGTGAAGAGTCAAATGAAACTTGTTCAATCGAGATTGAAACATTGTTCTGAAACATCTGATACGCTTAAGCGACAGTATGAAATAAAACAACAAGTTGTAAATTCTTACATTGAAGATGTTGCTAAGCTAAAGCGTAAAATAGCTGAGTTAGAACAAGATAACAACAAGTTACACAGTTATCACGCTTCATCACATGTTCTTGAACGCATTTTCAATCTAAAACCGGATGGTAAAGATTCTGAGCAAAACAAGAAAGGAATTGGTTCAAGGTATCATCAAGTTCCACCACCCGTTTGAGGAAAAATTCACATTCTATGATGACGAGAAGGTGGAAAAAGCTTTCAACATGGTTGATCAATTGCCAGACAATATAGATGTGACCTATTCCAAATCTGATGATTCTAGTGATTCAGATGTGGTAGGTAAGGTCGTTGAAAATGTTTTGAAAGAAGAGTCGGTTGAAACAGGTAAATCTGAATCACAGGATGAAAATGAAGGTAGTTTTCATGAAGGTTATCTGAAAAACTCAAAATCTGAGAACAATACGAATGATGATTCAAAAGGATTGGTTTATACTATGATTGGATCAGAAAAATTATTCTCAGATCTTGAAGTCCCGATTCAGAATGTGATTTCAGGAAAGATTGACAAAGTATTCAAGTTGATTGAAATTGAAAAAATTGAGATTTCAAATTTTGCTGGAAAGAGTCACAAAACTTTTTATAACAAACCTGGTTACAAAAAGAAAAATATGAAGGCTGGTTTGGGTTATAAAAAGAAACATAATTGGAAAAGAAATGAAACGCCAAATTATCAGAAAAAGACGAACTTTGTTCACGGAGCAAGTTCCGAAGAAGAGAAAGAACTCCAATTTAGACGACAGTCTAATGAAGAGTTATATGCTCAGAAAAAGCAACAACAACAGGTCAAAGATGTCTCAAAGAGAACATGTTTTAAATGTGATCAAACTGGACATCTTGCTTGCAAGTGTCCAAATCTTAAACCTGTTGGTGTTGAAACAAAAAAGAAGTCTGATGTTGTGAATCAGAAGTCAACCAAGTTTGATTCAAAGCAAACTTGGAAGCCGAAAATGTCCAAAGCTGAATCACAACAATCTTGGAAACCGGTGACACCCAGATTTAGAACAACACAAAGTTGGAAAACAACTGTTGATGCAACAAAACCAAACCAATTTTGGAAACCAAAAGTTGTTGTTCAAAATCAATCTCATTTTTACAAAAGAAGTGCTTCAAAAGGACAAACTTGGGTTGAAAAGAAACAAAAGGTTTCTGTGAGTGATAATCGGAATGAAAATACATTTGTGAAAAATAATAAAGATTTTCCAAAGTCGAATGAATCATATTGTGTTGAAATGCCTGGGGTTAAACAGACCTGGGCTAACTTGTTCAAGTAATTGAATAGTTTGAATGTGCAGGTGCTCCCAAAGACAACTGAATGTCATCTAGAGGAGTGTCGAAGCAGTCTGGCACGAGGAGAGGAGGCTGATGGTCCCTGCGTCTAAAATCAGGGAGTTTGTTCATTTCTGTACATAAATAAACCATATTTCAAAAACCCTAAAAATTGAAAAATCAAATATATGTTTGTTTTTAAATTTTGTCAAAAATTCAAAAATCCAAAAAGATAGGTTGAGTGAATATGCCGAAACCCTCATGGCGGAACAAACATGATTAATTTCACAAGATTGAAAAAACGATTTTCAAACTGTAAAATATCAATGTGTTGTAAATCATGGGGGTATATTTTCTGCAAAACAGAGCATGTAAAGCAGAAAATGGATGGCGAGACAAGGCTATCTACATCGGTTATCAAATTTTCTTAAATGGTTTTGAATTTTAGGGGGAGTAAAAGCGTTGTCAGAAAATCCAAAAACATTTGAAAATTTGAAAAAGCCAAAAATAATAGAAAATCAAAATGAGTTTTTGTGTAAAAAGAGGAAATGATAGTACATCAGTTAGACAATCACAGTACGCTAAACAATTGGAAAGTCAAAATGTGATAAACGGTCTCACTGATGATATGCCAGTAGGTTTTTACATGCTTATTAGATTGAATTCAAGATATAAACCTAAATATCAAATACTTGCTTATCTCGTGGGGAACATCTCTCGGATATATTCTGAGGTGGGACACACGAATAAGTTAAGTCCTTAAAACACTAATCTTGTATCTCGAATCAATTGAATTTTGTGTGAAAATTTAAGTGGATCAGTATACTGACAATCTAAGTGATTCGTTTAGAACTTAAAGTGTCTAAAGCTCAACGGTGCTAGTGAGTTATCATAAACTGATATGATCCTCTGACACGAACTCAAACAAAAATTTTGTCTGTAAATAGGTCTGTAAATATTTCTTTACTGCCTTATGTTTCAGAAATATACAAAAAGATATTGATTCTACTTTATTTTCGACAGCCGATGTCTGAAAGTTTAGTTTCAAAATCTGAGTATGCTGAACATGTTTCTAAAATAAACAAGTCCATTAATTTGAAACTTGAAATTTTAAAATCAAAATCAAAAACAGTTTGTGATATCTCTAAGGTCATTAAGTTGGACTTGGATAATAAATAGTGAAGGTTTTGAATGTTCAAAATGTTTAAATCTGTTGTAAAGAGTCAGGTTACAATCTTGGTTGCTTAAACTGCCAAATCTATAAAGTCATTTGATAGGGGGAGTGAAGTCAAGTAATCCTAGAAATATTCATATTTTTATATTTGTGCAATAAAGCAAGGTTCTTGATTCAAAAAAGTTTTTAAGAGACAGGTCATTATTACTGGACAACCGAAAATGCTTTCACTGTCGCATATTTGGCATGTTTCAGTTTATGCTAAGAGCCAGGTTTTTCAATCCTGGTTGTTCAAAATGTTTTTACTTATAAATGTTTGAGAAAGTGCAGATGTTGTACCAGATAACGATCCTGATAGCCGAGTCTAAGGGGGAGTCTGAAGACGAGCTCGAAGCAAGGGGGAGCTTGTAATCGGAAAGCCAGGTGTCGATCCTAAAAGCACGGAAGCTTGACAAAAGGGGGAGCCTGAAGAAAAGAGTCAACCGAAAGGGGGAGCAACTAAAGCGGAAGACAGATCCACGGGGAGTCTGTTCGAGCAAGAGGGAGTCTGTGACTGCTAAAGATGATAAAGCTTCAAGAAGACTCAAAGAGAGAGAGAAAGACAAGATGCTATGAGATTGACTGCGGCACTATCCAAGGGGGAGTTTGTGAGTGCAGTTATGTCTATCACCTCCGTCAATCCAGTCCGTAGCAATAAACAAAACAAAACAAAACAAGGTTTTATAGTGTAATATTTAGGAAAAAGGGCAAGGTGGCATTATTGTAAATAAGGAAACATTCCTTATAGCCTTTGCTTATAAATAGAACCCTTAGGGCTTTAGTTTAGAACTTTTGCCACATTTGCTATTTGGAGAGCTTGGATCCTAGAGAGAGAAAAGGCAAAAGGTGATTCACGTTACTTGTAACTTTTCAGATCATTCAATCGAATCACAGATTATATACGTTCTTGTGTTCGGTCCACGCACGTGTACGGATTTCGCACGTCACACGTGTCATACGCAATCGTTCGGGAGTCAAAACCGATCCTACATTTCCAGAATCTTAAAGGGGCCCACGTGACGTGGCGCTAGTTTCCCTTTCTTGCTGAATCGGTTAACCCCTTTCCAAGGTGAAACCTTTAAGAGGACGTGATCTCCAACTTCGAACTCTAGGGGCTTGCGGCGTTTATCGGCGTAGCTCTTTTGACGACTCTGAGATTTCAGGAGATTGTCTCTTATTTGGAGAATTTTGTCTGTCGTTTCTTGTATTAACTCGGGACCGGTGATATGTGCGTCTCCGATCTCGTGCCAAACAATAGGCGATCGACATTTTCTACTGTATAGTGCCTCAAAAGGTGCCATTTGTATACTAGCGTGATAACTGTTATTGTACGAAAATTCTACTACGGGTAAATGCGAATCCCAATTACCACCAAAATCTATAACGCACGAACGAAGCATGTCTTCGAGGGTGCGGATCGTGCGCTCAATCTGACTGTCGGTCTGGGGATGGAATTCGGTACTAAGGTTGAGAGTCGTACCAAGAGCGGATTGGAATGTCTCCCAGAGACGTGAAGTAAAACGACCATAGCGGTCTGAGATGATGTCACGAGGCGTCCCGTGTCGACAAATGACTTCATCGGTATAGATTCGTGCTAATCGTTCTACCTTAAAGTCTTCTCGTATCGGAATGAAATGAGCAGATTTCATAAGACGATCAATGATAACCTAAATGCTATCGTGACCAAAAGGCGTCCGGGGGAGTTTTGTAATAAAATCCATAGGTATACTTTCCCATTTCCACATCGGGATTTCGGGTTGTTCGAGCAAACCAGAGGGTCGTTGATGTTTGGCCTTAACTTTCGAGCAAGTTAGGCATTTTGAAACATACAGAGCTATATCCTTTTCATGCCTAGCCACCAATACCTAGAACGGAGGTCCTGATACATCTTGTCGGCACCGAGGTGAATGGAGTATCGCGATTTGGGCGCTTCAGTCATCAATATCTCCCGGAGGTTATTGTGACTAGGAATCCAAATACGGTCGAGATAGTGAAAGATACCGTTCGATTTATTCACCAATTTAGTTTCGGCACCACACTTCATTTCCTCTTTCAAGGTATTCTCAATGAAGCATGTGTGCTGCGTATCGCGAATTAGGGCTTCGAGGTTATTCTGGGCTTGAACATTACGAATACTATGCACATAGCTTCGTCGACTGAGAGCATCGGCTATGACGTTTGCTTTGCCAGGATGGTAACGTATTTCACAATCATAGTCGTTGAGAAGTTCAACCCATCTGCGTTGGCGCATGTTAAGTTCTTTCTGGTTCAAGATATGTTGTAAGCTCTTATGGTCGGTGAAGAGCGTACACTTTGTACCGTAAAGGTAGTGTCGCATATCTTTAGCGCAAAAACAACTGCACCGAGCTCGAGATCATGGGTAGTGTAGTTCTTCTCGTGGGACTTGAGTTATCGAGATGCATACGCGATAACCTTGTCTCGTTGCATAAGAACCCAACCGAGATCTAGGTTAGAGGCATCGCAAAAAAACAACGAAATCATTGTTTCCGTCGGGAAGCCCGAGGATAGGAGTGTTGCAAAGCATACGCTTGAGAGTCTGAAAGGCGTCTTCTTGTTCAAAACCCCAAACAAAAGGTTTGTCCTTATGAGTTAAAGCGGTAAGAGGTACGGCGATTTTAGAAAAGTCGGCAATGAATCGACGGTAATAACCTGCCAATCCGAGAAACGAACAGATTTCGGATGGAGTCTTCGGTGTAATCCAACTCTTTACAGCTTCTATTATCGCGAGATCGACGTGAATTCCTTGACTGTTAACGATGTGACCGAGGAATTGAACTTCCAAAATTCACACTTGGAGAACTTGGCGTAGAGGCGATTTCCTTGAAGAAGTTCGAGAACTAAACGAAGATGTCGCGTGTGTTCGGCTCTCGACTTCGAGTAGATAAGAATATCATCAATAAACACAATGACGAAACGATCCAAAAAGGCTTTACACACATGGTTCATCAAGTCCATGAAGACCGCGGTTGCATTCGTGAGACCAAAAGGCATGACCACGAATTCATAATGGCCATAGCGAGTACGAAATGCAGTTTTCGGGATGTCTTGTTCTCACGTAACTGGTGATAGCCGGAACATAAGTCAATATTTGAGAAACACGTAGCACCTTGGAGTTGATCAAATAAATCGCCGATTCGGGGTAGCGGGTAGCGGTTCTTGAGAGTTAGCTTGTTAAGTTCCGTGTAATCGATGCACATTCGGAACGATCCATCTTTCTTTTTCACAAAAAGAACTGGTGCGCCCCATGGTGACGTGCTCGGGCGTATAAAGCCTTTATCAAGCAATTCTTGAAGTTGGCTAGATAGCTCGCGCATTTCGGATGGTGCAAGGCGATAGGGAGCTTTTGCAACAGGTGTAGCACCAGGAATGAGATCAATATGAAAATCAATATCGCTAGTAGGGGGTAAACCAGGTAAATCATCGGGGAAAACTTCAGGAAAATCACATACAACAGGAACGTCTATCACGGTTTTCTTCTCGTTCATCGGTACTACGATATTGGCTAGGAAAGAGATGTACTCCTTGCGTAAGTACTTACTCGTTTGAATACACGACATAAGCTTCAACTCTTTTGAGAGTACCACACAGTAAACACGTAATTGATCACCGTTTGGAAGAGAGAAACGAATCATCTTATTGAAACAAACAATCTCGACACGATTCTCACAAAGAAAATCCATGCCTACTATGATGTCAAAACTACCTAGTGGCATAGGTATTAGATTGATCGGGAAAATGTGATTGTTGAGTTCAAGAGTACAATCACATAGAACAGAATTGACGGTAATGGTTCTTCCGGTGGTGACTTCTACGTCGAATGTCCTTGGGAGTTTAGCGCGTTTACATTTTTAAAGCCTTTCGAATTCAAACGATACAAACAGCTATCGGCTCTAGTATCAAATAAGCATGATGTATAAATATCGTTGACAAGGAACGTACCATTGACGGCATTGTTATCATTCTGGGCCTGGCGGAGGTTGATTGTCATAGCCTCGACCCCACCCTGGGAGCGGGAGCCGCGAACCAGTCAGATGGTATCAGTGTTTATTAAATACACAGCGGAAAAATTTTCATCAAGATCGTAGTTAGGAAATAATTTCAGAGTTTGTATAACACCAAACTTTTAATATTAAACTAATGGGCTAAAAAACCATACTTCATTCAAATGTTTTTATGGGGATAAACCCAAATAAATAAAACATAAATTTCTTCTTTTATTCAGGTATTTATAGCCACTTTATTTAAGCCTTCAGTGCTTCATAGCTGGCTTCTACTATTGTTAGGAAACTTTATTTGTAAGTATTGAAGAAAATCAGATCCAACTTGATCTATGAAGAAGACAACAGTCCTGAAGATCACAACAAGAAGAAGAAGATCGGATAAGACAACTGAAATGAACAACATCTACTTCAAAGAATCACAAGTTGATCAAGAGCTGAAGAAGATTATCAGAGAACGTCATTTCTGATGGATCTGATGATATTTCTGATGAAATATCATCAGTTTCTGACGATTCTGATCATCAGATTTTCTGATGATTTGTTCACCAGAATTTCTGATGAAGTGGTTTATCAGAAATTCTGATGAATAACCCACTTGTCTAAAAATCAGCTCTATCCTGCCACACTAACCGAAGCAAGTTGACATTATTGGATCTCATGATGACAAAGGCAACTTGAATATGTCAAATTGTTACTTTTTGCAGGACTTTTACATGAATAAACAAATGTTTATTCATGTATCAAGCCTTCTATAAATAGAAGGCTCACCAAGCAGAAGACAATGAGTTAAGCTTAGCATTCAATACATACTGCAAACTCCATTGTCCTCTCACCCGCAGAACTCAGGTATTCATTTGTATTAGATAATAATCTTACAATCACCTTGTAAACCATTTTGTTTCAAAGTGATATAAACTTGATAATTCTGTAGGTCTTGGTTCTTGAAAGTCTGATTTCCATTTCCGCACATCTTTTTCACATCTATTGAAATCACTTGCCATATTACGTGAAAAGAAGTTTCTTTTTTAAGTCCAAACTGGGACCAACAATTGGTATCAGAGCAGATTGAATAAATCATTTTCAAACGATCAATCGCTCATCTTCTTTTCTCTAAATATGGCCAGCTTTCAATCATGGAATAATGCTATTAATATTAGTTCTATGTCCAAACCTCCGACTCTGGTCAGAGAGGAATACCCCCAATGGAAAATCAGGGTGGTCAATTTCCTTAATGGTCATGACCGAGCTCTGTTTCAATCCATTGAAAGGGGTCCACATCTACCAATGACTGAAATACCAGCAATTCCAGCAACTGACCAATCACCTGCAATCCCTGCCTCCCGTGCTCCCAAAAGTGAAATAAACTGGAGCGCGAAAGACAATGAAAAGGTGGCTGGGGATGAAAGGTCTAAGTCACTTCTAATAATGGCCATCTCCAATGACATATTTTCACAAGTTGATGCATGTGCATCAGCTAAGGAAATATGGGATCAGTTGGAAAATCTTTGTGAAGGAGGAGAAAGGATGAAGAGAAACAAGAGAACAAACTGCTGATTCCAGGATCCGGTGAGTTCGACGGAGCTTCGGTCCCGAAACGAGGTGTTCGGTGCGTTTATTATGACTAAGAAAGTAGTAGAAGATAGATACGACACCGATCAGTCACTTATAATCTGGTCTCTATTGATTATTCAATGTTTACAACACCGCGAGACCAGTTGGACAGCATTTCCCCTCTGGGAACCAAAATCTTGTCCAAATGGAACCCCAAGGTCCCTATTTATAGACATCTCACACATGCGCTATCCGATCGGGTTGCCACCTGATCGGGTTGCCACCCGATCGGATTGGCTTTGATAATTTACATAACTTGTCCAACTTTTCTCAATTCTATACAATATTCAACGCACGCTCTATCTAACTATTCGCACAGTGGTAGACGTATGAAAATGTCACTGTCGAATCGTCTTTAAAACTTCGAGAACCTTGAGCCGTGTTTGAATATTCTGCAATCTTCAACTCTTCTTCAACTTCAATCAGGTATCTTAAAATCTGACTATCCAAATTCCACCTCGATTGATGATTCGGGTTTTTAGCATAGTTCACGACTCTCCTCTGATTTGCTAAACTGCAACCTTCACGAACAATCACCAACTTGAAACTAATCAACGCAGCATTCTCTGTTTCAACTTTAACCGCATCCGAGCTTAGTTTTTGATATCACAAGTAAGCACCACGATCTCGCATTCCGCCTGCTCGATCTAAGAATGTACAAAAACTCAACCGGCAATTGATAGAAACTTCCAATACTCCATTGGTTAACCTCAAATTTGGGATTCCCCCTGAAGATCTGATATCCCGTTTACCGTGATCCACGTTAACGCACCATAAGAATGACAGATCCGTGTAAACGGTATTCTCCACAATCAGCAAATCTTCATCGGATAACAAATTATATGGTAATGTAATCCGATCTCTGAAGCATTCGTCCACAATCAGATTCATCTCCTCGGATAATCTAGATCTCTGGAGCTATCATCCACGATCACTCTCAGATATCTGATGCTTTCGTCTACGATCAGATATCAACACCTCGGATCCTCCTGATCTCGGAAGCTTACACTCACGATCAGATTCACATTCCCCCTGACAATCTGAAGTCGAAACTACCCGAATACTGTTGCAGAGTCACGAATTTCAAAAATGCCAGAATTTCAACATACGATAGTGAAATTTTGATTCCCCCTCATTTTTGCAAATTCTGACGTCTCTAATACTAAATTCCCCCTCAAACTGAACTCAGTTTTTAATTCTCTTCTCCGAAAAACTTGACCAAACCAGAATATCACAATATTCGCCATAATTGTCAGTTTTTCTACTTTGCGGATTTTACGTTTTGGCCCATAAATAGTCAGATATCCTGAATGATAAACATTCTGTACCAATATCATGACTACCCCACTAATTTCCACAATCCGTGATCATATCATTAAATATGTTCACTGAAGCCCCCGACGGTGTCCCCGAACAACCCAGCTTGGTCGATAAAAACCCGAAAAAAATTGACAATCACCAAATTTTTTCTGGAGACTCTCCTCGTCGTTGCGATAAAAAAAGCCCTTTTTTTGATCATCTAGTCGAGTGTCAAGTGTCGGATGGTCATCCGATCGGATTGCCACCCGATCGTGTTACAAAGGAAACTAACAAGTGTCTGTGGATCGGGTGGTCATCCGATCGGATTGCCACCCGATCTGGTTGTCATCCGATTGAAAACAACTTGAACTTCCCAACACCCCATAGTGCCATGGACCGGATGGTCATCCGATCGGATTGCCATCCGATCTGGTTGACACCCTATTTGAAATCTTCTAACAGTTCAAGAACACTCAAATCACGTTTTCTCGATCCAGAATCTTTATTACTGTGAATTTGATGATGAAACTTCACAGGATTGTTCGCGAGTCAATTCCGCACAGATTGATGTGTTCAATTCCAAAATCCATCCGTGAATTGACCTTTATTTTGACAATTTTCTCTGTTTAACGTCAAAACTCCCGTTTAACCCAAAATTGATGAGCTTTGGGTGATTTAACCGACTGTTAGATCGATTAAATCGGTACCGTGGCTCTAATACCACTGCTGATTCCAGGATCCGGTGAGTTCGACGGAGCTTCGATCCTGAAACGAGGTGTTTGGTGCGTTTATTACGACTAAGAAAGTAGTAGAAGATAGATACAACACCGATCAGTCACTTATAATCTAGTCTCTATTGATTATTCAACGTTTACAGCACTGCGAGACCAGTTGGACAGCATTTCCCCTCTGGGAACCAAAAGCTTGTCCAAATGGAACCCCAAGGTCCCTATTTATAGACATCTCACACACGTGCTATCCGATCAGATTGCCACCCGATCGGGTTGCCACCCGATCGGGTTGCCACCCGATCGGGTTGCCACCCGATCGGACAGCCATCCGATCGATTTGGCTTTGACAATTTACAAAACCTGTCCAACTTTTCTCTATTCTATACAATATTCAACACACGCTCTATCTAACTATTCGCACAGTGGCAGACGTACGAAAAATGCACCAACACAAACAATGTTTCCTCATATGAGAGGTTCAAAAGTTTATCCTAATGAAAGGTTAAATGAAACATATCAAAGATTTACAAAACTTTTGAACGAGCTAAAGAAATTTGGAATAACAAAATCAAATGATGAAAGAAACATAAAATTTCTAGATGCTTTACCTAGAGAATGGAGAAGTCTAACCATGACTTTGTCCTCAACCTTAGAACTAGGTAATATGAGTCTTCATGACTTATACAGCATCTTGGTCCCCAGAGAGGAAGAAATATTTGAAGAATCCATTCAAAGAGGGGGATCTTTAGCTCTTATCTTAAACTCACAAAGAACACCACCGACCCATGATCCACAACCATTAAACAGTCAAAATCTAGAAATATCTGATACATCATCAGATTTCCTGAATGTTCATTATGTTGCTGAATGTTCATCGTGTTAATGGGATGTTCATTATGTCGCTGAATGTTCATCATATTTGTTGGAAGTTAGTAGGTTATGTTTGTTTGTAATTGCATTGATTTGTGTTGATATGTTTGTAGTTAAGGCTCAACTTACAAATAAGTGAATGTGACTTGTATGTATGTATGTATGTAGATATGGAACTGTAGCGTGTGTAAGTCGTGTGAACTTGTATGTACGTGCATATGAATGAGATACGTATGAATGTACTTAGATATATGAAAGTGTATACACGTGTTGTAATCTAATGATTGTAGATCACTGGTATACGTATACGTGAAGATGTGGGTTTTCAATATGTTTGAGATTACGTACCCCTAACCATGTTACTATTGAGAATGAAATAAATGGAGTGCAGGTATGGGAACGCCAGACCCTCGAGGAATTGATGTCGGACTCGAGTAAATAAAATTGAGAGGATGTTTCAATGGAATACCTTACGTAGCTAGAATGTGATATAGCTTGTTAAGGATATGTATTAAATTATATATGATGTTACCATGTGCTAACGTGTTGGTTATATATGGTGACCGCAGGTTACAGATATTCATGATGGACAAGTGAACGAGGGTCGAGTTGAAGATCATGGATTGTACGGGAAAGCGGTCACGTTGTTGTAATTATTTGTTAACATAGTTACATTAAATAAATGATGAATGATGTATTCATGTTAAAAGGGTTGACCTTAACGGTATTCAAGTATGTTAGAGTAGTTAAAAGAAAGAAATTTTACGGTTCATTTTCCGCTGCGTCGTTTTCGGTCAAATCAGGATTAGGGTCTTACATGTCATATGAGTACAATAAAATAATAATAACAATACTCTTGTTATCCACGTATGAAAATAATTAGTACAATATTGTATATAAATTCAAACGAAAAATAAACATATAATACAATTTTATGTAAAATAAAGTTATTTAAACTGTTGTCTTCGACGAGAATTTGAATCGCGTGTTCTTGTACAATCTTTCGATTTGTCTTCGAAGAGAACTTGAACTGCATCTTCTTGAACGATCCTTTTCTTGCAAGAATGGACAAACTATTTTTGACGATCCCTTAAAACAGATTTCGTGTCTTCTCTTGGACGATCATGTTTGTCTCCCAGGATACAACAACCGAAGCAATGTGTACCACCGGAGATGATCCACGCACTTAAAAAATCTTCTAAAAAATGATGAAATGGAAGCTCTAAATAGAAATGGTACTTGGACTCTAACTGACTTGCCTTTAGGAAGAAAACCTGTTGGATGCAAATGGATTTATAAAGTTAAATACAAATCAAATGGCCAAATAGATATGTACAAAGCTAGACTGGTTGCTAAGGGCTATATCCAACGGGAAGGGATTGACTTTGATGAAACTTTCTCTCTCGTTGTTAGAATGGTCACTGTTCAATGAATTATTATCTTGCTGTTAATAATGGTTGGAGTCTTTACCAATTAGATGTTAACAATGCATTCTTGTATGGTAACTTGTCCGAAGATGTCTACATGTCTCTCCCTGAAGGATACTTTTCCCCAAATGAATCCAATGTGTGTAAATTGGCTAAGTCATTATATAGGTTAAAACAAGACCCTAGGAATTGGAATGAAAAGTTAACTACTACCTTACTTGAAATTGGTTTTGTTCAAAGTATTAGTGACTACTCGTTATTTGTTAAAAAGGACTCAAATGTTTTCATTGCGTTACTAGTATACGTGGATGATATTGTTATCACCGGTAACAATAATGTCGAAATTGAGTCAATCAAGTCTTTTTTAAACTCAAAATTTATGATCTAAGACCTTGTACATGAGTTTTTTCCCATAGTGGTGTTGGTGAAAAAAATAATTGCCAAAATGGTGTTAGAAAAGTATTTGCTAAAATGGTGTTTTTAAAAATTTATTTGTTTCTCACTCCTAATCTCAGTGGATAAATCCAATCCATTCAAAAAGTAATAATTTAATAATGTTACTTGTATGAATCTTAAAAAAAAACTACTTTTTTTATAAAACTTACTTTTAAAGAAAAAAAGTAATTTAAGTAACTATAAAAGGGTCTTTGTAAAAAACACAAAGATACGTGTAATTCTATTAACTTTTATTATATAATAAAAAAATGAAAATTTACTCAAATCAGTCATTGATATAATTCCTTTGACTTATGTTTTTTTCTACATAAATAACACAATATAGTATAATTTTTTTTAAATTAACTAAACTAAAAATATTTTAACATTTTAAGAATGCACCTTATAATTATTTGATCTATTGTTATATTAATTTAAAACGTAATTTATTAAATAAACTTGTAAATATATTTAAAGTTCAGATTTTTTTAATCACTCGTTCCATTTGTTATTTTTTTTATATCAAATTCTCAAGGTTTGAGTTAGACGGATTTAAATCCTTGTTAGTAAATCAAGAAAAATAAAATTTAAGGTAACTAGTAATTAAAATAGGCTTTTCTTTATAATTAGTTTTTACAAAAAAAAAAAAGTGTGGATTTAACTGCAAAAAATAAAAACCTAAAAGTCTAAATCGCATTTTAAGTAAATTTTATATCTTTTTTAATATATTATTTTTAGTTCAATATAACAAGATATAAATCTGAACTAAAAAATGAGTTAATAATATTAATCTGAACTATAAAATAGGTTAATAACAGAATAGGTGACTAAAAAGATTTAAACTACAATTTTTTATGTTTTTTAATATATTATATTTTTAATTTTAATATAGCAAGATATAAATAATTATGGGTCCGTTCTCAAAGTGTTGAATATATTTTTAACTAATGTAGTTGGCAAAAAAGGAAATGTATCCTATATTGTCTGATTTATATAAAAACGAGTTAAAGGAATTATAACAATAATCCATATACACATTTGATTAAACTTTTCAGTTTTTTAATTAAATACATAATTACGAGGGTTTCATAACTACACTTATAAAAAAATAGGTATTATAAAAAAATAGATTATTTTTAAGATTTCTTAAAAAAGTAAGTTATGTGAGAGACACAATACCATGATTTAATCAATATAGTTATTTAATAAATTAGATTTATCCAATAAGATTAGGAGTGAGAAACAAATAAATTTTTAAAAACACCATTTTGGTAAATACTTTTCCAAAAACACCATTTTTGTAAATATTTTTACCCCTTGTACATTAAATTTTTTCTTGGGAACTGAAGTTGTTGAAAACAAAGATGTCTTATATTTATCCCGAAGAAAATATTGTTTAGATTTATTATCTGAAGTTGAGTTACTTGGGTCTAAACCAGTGTCCACTCCAATTGAACAAAACATAGCCATTTTTTATAAACATAGTGTTGAATTCATTTGGAAAACTAATATACATTACCTTAACTAGACCTGACATTTCATATGTTGTTCAATGCTTAAGTCAATATAAGCATAGTCCTTTAAAGTCTCATTCGCAGTTAGCCTTTCGTGTGCTAAGATATTTAAAACAATCTCCTGGTCAAGGCTTTTCCTTCTCAAAAGGTAATCGCTCTGATCTCAAATGTTACGCTGATTCCGATTGGGCTAAATGCAAAAACAAATAGAAGGTCTGTCACTGGTTATTCTATTTTTTTAGGTGGCAACCTAATAAGTTGAAAAGTAAAAAAAAAAAAAAAACAATCTGTTGGGCTTGATCCACGAGCCATGTGTGATGCCACATGTGAAATCATGTGGTTACAAAACATTTTGAAAGAACTTCAAAGAGACATCAGCCTTCCAGTTGAATTATTCTGTGATAACTAATCTGCTTTGTCGATTGCAGCTAACAGTGGCGTCTCTGAGAATTCACGTACCCTGTTCGAGCTCGAAAAATGTGCCCATATGCTTTAACGATAGACAATATAATTGCGAAAATAAGAATTGTAGTATTTGATAAACAATGCAATTATGATAATGACAAAATCATAGCATTCTGATGAGTTACATACCGTAATAACTAATAAGTTAATATAATAGCTAACCAATGATTCGTGCAGCCCTCCTCGCGTTCTTCATAGCAAAAACGTCTTCTTGTTGATTTTCAACATTAACTGTAGGTGGATTAGATGCCAAAAGCTTTTCTATAGCACCGGCTTGAGACTTCACCAATTTCCAATGTTTTCAGTGTTTTTTTATTTTTATTTTTTAAAATTATATTAATATTGGGTTGGGCCCAATAAACCTAATGTTAAGTTGGGTAAATTATAAAGCATAAAAATGTATTTGATAATGGGCCTCTATATTGGATTGGTACGTGTTTACAATTTGTTTTTTAAAAAAAATAACATATATATATCGAATTTTTTAAAAAAATCTCGTGCCCCTCAAAATCACGGGCCTTGTGCGGAAGTCCTCCCCGCACACCATAAGAACCGCCCTTGGCAGCTAATCGTATTTTTCATGATTGTACTAAGCACTTTGAAATTGACTTACATTTTATTCGTGAAAAATCTCATCTGGGATTGTTCGAACAAGAAAAATCGATACTACTAAACAGGTTACAGATATTTACAAAAGTTTTAGGTAGTGAATAACACAGGTCACAGGTTACTGTGTAAACAATTGGGCCTGTCTAGTATCTTTGCTACTTGAATTATTGTGTGTGTGTGTGGGGGGGGGGGGGGGGGGGGGGTGTTAAAATTATATTTATATTTTTCCTTTTATAATTCAATTAGCCTGTTCTAATATATTGTTTTGGACTGAGATGGAAGTTGTATGATTGCCAGCTCTATGACGTTTCCTCTATCAATTCTTTAATCTAAGGCTCATTCCTTTTTTGTGTTCCTTGGCTCTCGCTAATGAGTGGAATCTCCGGCCATAGGAGAGGCTATAAATTTTGGTTTTCTTTTTCATTGCAAATATACAGGGTCGTTCCTAAGTTTTTTGAGGCCCTAAGCAAACTACAAGAGCAGGCCTTTTGAATTGATATAAAGAAAACATTTGTTTTGCTCTATTCCTTCTAAGTCTCAATAGCAAACACAATATCAAAATTCAAAGATTCAAAGTATCAATTAGGGATTTTGGGGAAAACAGTGATTAAGTAAATCGCAGTATATAGAGATTACTATAAAAATAGCCGTTAAGCAACTTGGATTATCCTTGCGACACCACTAATTTCCCCTAACTCGCCTCTATTTTTTTCCTATTGGCGACACCATTGAGCGGAACGGACATGTGCGACGTTACAATTAGTGAGTATGATGACAACGGCCTAAATTAAATACAAATTGCATATTGCTTATAGTTGGAATTGGGTCTCTTTAATTTTAAAATTGGTTCTTCTGTTGGGCCTTGCAATTAATATAATTTTTGTTTTGTTTATTTGGACCTAATAGAATAATACACATACAGTCGAGTTGGTCAGGGGAGTTTTCCGTAAGATTTCTCCTCTGGGGAGGTCCCAGGTTCGACTCCTGCTGTGTACATATTGGGATTTCAGTATGGAGTTGGGTCTGGGCAGGGTTTAAGAGCTTGTCTCGCCCTGTGAGGTAGTGGGTCCTTTGGCCCCTACAATTGCCGTTGAAAAAAAAAACATATGATAAAGATTTTTAAAGATTTAAAGGCCTCCCTTTTTATGGAGGTCCTAGGCTGTTGCCTAGATGTGAAAGCCTCTAGGTACGGCCCCCAAAAAGATAAAAAAGAAGAAGTCTTCTTTAAGTCTATAATTTTCTTCTTGTCTTCTGTGTTCAAGGTGTTCTTCAATAGTAATTGAGTCTTAATTTATAATCTGTGCAGACATCAATAAAATTATACCATTGTTTTTACAGTTATTATTATACAAAATGATAAAATGACTAAACTACCCTCACATATAAGTCACATGGTTAAAGTTAACTCTAAAAAAGAGAGTCTGCTATAAAGTACGAAGATTGTTAGAAAAATGAAACATATAAACCATGGTCAAGCATGATTTTTAAATATTCAGGATGAAACCTCAAGTTCATACAAGCCTAAAAAGCGTAATATGTAATTTTTCCAATTTTTTATCATATTTGATTATTCTAACCTATTAAGTAGTAAAACAGTCATTGATGTTGGATACCGAGCAGATCAATATCTGACATATATTTGGTTTAAAACTCATGCTAGCACAAAATGGCGGTGTTTTGTGCTCTCAATTATATCTGATGGATGGGTGTGGGGAATGAGGTCACGGGTATGCTTTCGGTTGGGAGTTTAAAACTCATGCTAGCACAAAATGGCGGTGTTTAGAACCAAGCTTTGTTCTCGCGAAATAACTGGGTCCCGGTAAAGGTGCAGTTTGTGGCATGGCGAGTAGACCTTCAGCAATTACCTGCAAAGGACGCACTTCAAAGAAGGAACATACGCGTCTCGAATCTGTTGTACGGCCTTTGTGGTGACTGCCAAGAGTCAGTGGACCACATTTTTATCTCGTGCCAGTTCGCTCAAATGGTGTGGAGTGTTGTTGGCGGTGTCGTCTGCCTCCAATATTTACGTTTCACATCCAGGGTCTTCTGAACCTGCATAAGTTCTCAAGCGGGTCAAAAAAAGGGGAAGAAGGCATTGAATGCTGTCATTTTAACAGTCATCTGGAGCATTTGGCGATCGAGAAAAAGGCGGTTTTTAGTCCAGAGTTCCTTCAGTGGCTGCAGTGCTAGAGGAGTCGAAAACTTTAAGCTTCCTCTAGGTAAAAAACAGGCATAAATCCGGGAAACTGTCGTGGGAAGATTGGAAAAGGTTCAATCTTGGAAGCTTTGGCTAGCTGGGTTGATGTTTATATTCTTGTTTCTACAGTAGTTTCGTGTCTGTAATGTTTTCCAGGTGTAGTCTGATGCTGGTTGGGGAACAAATAAAAAAGTTTTGTTTGTCGTTCAAAAAAAGTAATGTTTTTATTTAGAGTAAACTGCAATTTTACACCCTGAGGTTAGGGGTCATTGGCACTCCTACCTCCCCTAAGAAAATAATTGCAAAATTACACCCCACTGTTTGACCTTATTTCGCACTTTTACCCCCCGCCGTCAAATTGGGTTAACAGTCAACTGTATAACATGAAAGTCAAAGGGCAAAATTGTCCTTTCACTCTTATCTAAAGCTTCTTGGATAAACTAAACCCTATAAGTAACATACCCACGCACAATTACCCCCCCACCTTCCCACCATCGAGCTCTTACCTTCTTCTCCGATCACAACCACAGCCGATCACAACCACCATCTTCTCCGATCACAACCACCATCGATCCACCATACACCGGCGACTCCATCTTCTCCGATCACAACCACCATCTTCTCCGATCACAACCACCATCGATCCACCATCTTCTCCGATCACAACCACCATCGATCAGTCGAAATGCCGGTCTTCTTTTGGCTACTCCGCTATATCATCCGCCACACGAAAGGTATAATCTGCCAATGTTAGTTAATCAGGGTCAGATTTAGTCATTATCATGTTATACACAGGGGTTAGGGTCTGATTTGGTTCATGTTGGTGTTTTTACAGTTGACCTGACGATGAGTTTATCAAGCTCATCTTTGGTGTTCCACCTGGCGGTCTCTGTGTTTGGGAGGCCTGTCCTCAACTTCCATCTACCACCGGAGAGTTGAGCGGATGTTTAGTCTAGTAGTTATTAGGCTTTTGTGTAATATGTAGGTTAACTTAACTTAATCGAAGCTTTTGTGTAATATGTAGGTTAACCTAAGGTAACTTATTTAGCTTTTGTCTAAAAGCTTTTGGGTATTTTGTTTGATCAAAATTAGGTTGTTGACATTATGTTTGATTATGTTTAATCAAAAAAGCTTTTGGGTAATGCATACAATCTCCTATATCCTCTGTGTTAAAATGCATACATTCAGGTTGATTATGCATTTGCAGCTTGTTTAGTAACCTGAATGTTCTAAAATGACAGTTTCCTTGGTTGATCACACTGAATGTTCTGAAAGTTGGGCATGAAATCTGAACCTTATGTTTGATTGATTGTATGCATTTGCAGGTTGTTTACTAACCTGAATGCTCTAAAATGACAGTTTCCTTGGTTGATCACACTGAATGTTCTGAAAGTTGGGCATGAAATCTGAACCTTATGTTTGATTGATTGTATGCATTTGCAGTTTGTTTACTAAGCCGAATGTTCTAAAATGACAGTTTACTTGGTTGATCACACTGAATGTGCTGACAGTTTGGGCATTTGCAGGTTGTAAATAACACACATAGGGGGGCATAAGTTGCTTAAGTGCATATGTTCACAGTTGCTGTATGTTCATATGTTCACAGTTACTGAATATGTTCATATGTTCACAGTTACGAATGTGCTGAACAGGTATTTTTGAACAAGTATGATGTTTGATCAAAATTAGGTTGTATGCATTATGTTTGATTATGTTTGATCACACAGTAATCAAACAGCCTGCAATGAGGCCTTTGCACTGCAATGAGTCCTTCAGCAACATCAGAGTAAACTGGTTGATCATGTATACACTCATTATGTTGACCTGGTTGATCAGGTATACACTCATTATGTTGACCTGGTTGATCATGTATACACTCATGTGCATACACTTATGGTCACAGTTTGGGCATAATCATGTGCATACACTTATGTGCTGCAAATTGTGCCATACTCAAAAGTGCCATAAGTTCACATTAGCAGCACACTTATGTGCTCCAAATTGTGCAGCACACTCAACAGTGGCTTAATCAGATTCTGGATGTATACACTTATGTACTGCAATTATGATTCTGGATGTATACACTCATTATGTTGACATTGCAGGTATGATTGTATGCATTCCCACTGGTTGAACAGGTATTTGCTTATTGGTTTGAACACCTTATAGAAATAACTGATTGTAATTTACCAGTTTTGGAGTCTTTGCTTGTTAGGTTTCAGATTTTTTAACACGTATGATTGTTACGTTTCAGATTACGTGTTCAAAGAACAGGTATTTGCTTGTTAGGTTTTAGATCAAAGAACAGGTATTTGATTTTGGCGGGAAGGGTTTTGTAAATTTCAGGGGGTAATGTTGTGTGTTAGCACAAAGTACAGGGGGTAATAGAAAAGGACAAATTAGTAATTTACCAGTGGGGGGTAATTGTGCGACTTAACAGGAATGTTGGGGGGTAAAATGTAAGGGTAATATAGTCATTTCAACTTAGACTTAACAGTTCTGTTACCCAATTTGACGGCGGGGGGTAAAAGTGCGAAATAAGGTCAAACAGTGGGGTGTAATTTTGCAATTATTTCCTTAGGGGGGGTAAAATGAGTGCCAATGACCCCTAACCTCAGGGTGTAAAATTGCAGTTTACTCTTTTATTTACAACTAGGTGTGTAAAGAAGTCAAGTCACTCATTAGCTATTCAGTATCAGATCAGTTATTTAAAACTTGAATCAAGTCAAACTTAAATGAGTTGGAGCCTGAGCTCGAGCTTTTATTTTGGCTCATTTAATTCACCAGTTAGAGTTTGAGTTTTAACTTCACATATCAAGCTTGAACTGGCCTGAAACATAAATAAACTTGTTTTTAATATTTTTATTTAATATTATAGATATATGTTTATATAATAGTCATAATTATATAAGGTTATGTTACAACTAATAAAATATTATATATATATATATATATATATATATATATATATATATAGGGGAGGGTTATCTTGAGAACGCTAAATATTGCGAGAACCGTGAGAATGAATGAAAAACCAATCAAAACCAAATTTTTTTAATACAAACCTCATTGTAATTAAGATAAAACATCAAAAAAAGAATTTACAACATCAAATAATTCATTTCTTCTTTCAAAATCACTCTTTTTAGATCTTTTACACATGTGTAAATATAACAGATTTACACATGTGTAAATAGCAAACTTACACATGTGTAAATTTTATTTATTTACGAATTCACGTAAATTTAAACGTGTAAATTAAATTTCTAACATTGTATTCGAATAATAGTGATAAGTGTAGAAAAAAATTTGAATTTAAATTGTTTTTGACCAAGTTCTCGCGATTTTTTCATTTGTTCTCACGGTTCTCACAATATTTAGCGTTCTCATTTAAACCCCTAGATATCTCACAATATCTAGGGGAGGGTTTAAATATGTAAATGCGCATGGGTAGAAACACATAGGGCTGAAGTATAGAAGGGGTGTCCGACCCCCCGAACGTTTCGCTCAGTAGTGTTATATATGTAGTTTTCGTATAGAAATTTTTGGGTACATACGTGTTCGACCCCCCGGTTCTATAGAAATTTCATATATATTCAGCCTTGATGGCCAAGACTCGTGTTAGTGGTTCTTTTGGTAATGCATGCACGACAGGTTACCCACAAATAATTTTGGTTTTAAATTCACATAGATACAGTTAATGCTTCGCTGTTGATCATTGGTAATACAATGTTACATTACGTCCCGATCTCATATAACAATACAAGTAGTAAAATCAAGACAAGTATAATGTAATAATGAGTTTAAAAAACTTATTTCATTTATTTTCTATTTCATTAATAATAAAACTTGTGTGTCAAACCTAATTAATTTTAAAGGAAAAGTATGGAATATAATTAATTTAGTTTATTTATTTATAAGTGAAGTTATTTATGCTCGTCTCGATCCTTGATGCAGTTGAGATAAAATTCGTAACTACTTGCCCACGATGAGTTGTGCTACTTTTTTTCGTTTATTTTGTTGGAATTTATCTCCCCAACCGAATTGAGTCATCAACAACCAAACTACGGTAATAAGTTCACCACCTTTACTCACTTGTGCTACTTGCATGTTGGCTCGTGAGTTAATTGCAGCATAACCCAACATCTCCACCCATACCTTGCTTAAAATCTCCCATTTATCTAAATTCCATTTTTCCTCTATCTCCATCAAAGTGTCCGCCAAACTGCAACTTTCGAATAACAATGAGTTCACATCGGGTTTTGATTCGTTAAGAATCTCCAAACAAGTATGTATCTGCGTGTAATCAAATGGTCTGCCAAATATATCAAATGGTTTGCCAGATTTATGGGTGTTGGAAATCCTTTTGATATGAGCACAAACTTCTGCACAAGTATCCAGGAGCCGCATTTGTGAAATACCTGGTACTGCCGACATCATGCTTGGTTGCATGAATACAAGGTACAACATGTAATCAGATAAGGTTTTCGAGATGTGCTTAGACCTTGTGTTTCTTTTGTTAGTTATCAAGTGAATATCGTTATAGAGTTCCTTGTTGTAGCATAATTCGGTAGTCGCGTGCCATAGAATGAGACTTTGGTCGTAGTCCACATCTACAACATATTTGAGTAAATTACCCCAACCTTCTTCAACTCGAAGCACCCAATCACCACGTCTGGAACTGATCTCCTTAGCGGTCTCCAAGTCATCTGCAAAGTCTGATTTCAATTTTAGCTCCAAGAAGATGAAGTCTCTAAGATGATCGGAGAATGGTTCTTGTTTTACATAAGAGATACCATCAAGAAATCCACTAAGCCCCAACTTCTCGACAGCTTTTCCCCACAACTTAGGACGTTGGTGCAAGCAGGCATAGATAAGACTGTAAGAAGAAACGGATTCACACCACCGCCTTCGTCTTCTGAATTTGGTCCTTAGGTAAAGCAATGCTCTGATGATTCCATTCTTGAAAGATTTTTGACCACCGCCATCCAGCATTTTCCGAAGAGAAATGATGGTCCAGTCGGAAAACAAAAGCATGAATAGAGCAGTTATGTCCAAAACCAATGCCCCATAGAGCAAACCATAGGTAATGATAACATCAGTGTCTTTGAAATTCATTTTGCTAATGAATGTGAATGATGTGATTGCTAAACAAACCGTTGTTAGAGAAAAAATCCGACTAAGGGCTCCGAACTTACTGTACACCACTGGAAGCTTGGTGAAAAGAACTTCATAGATCAAATTTAACTCCACCTCAACCACTTTAAATGCATCTTTGGCATTCCGCCTCATGAAGAAACTACGGGTCATATTCCACTCTTTTACACTGAAAATCATATCAACAAAAAGCCCGATAAATTTATCGTAGAACTGATAACCATACCACAACACCTCCAATTCTGTTAACCCCCCCCCCCCCCCCCCCCCCCCCTCTTGGAGTTGCTGGCTGGTTTTGCCACTCTTTCCTCCTCGGAAATCAATGTGAGTTGAGCCGGTAGGTTGGCATCACTCACAGATAAGTATAAATCCCTGAGTTTTGCATAATTCTTGCCGGTATCACCCTCTTTAACCATTGAATATTTGAATACATCGATACTCGCAAGAAAAAGGGAGCGAGTTCTCTCAATGTATTTGATCATTCCGGTCAAGAACATCAACATAGTGGGAATCCATAACCGATTATATGGAAGTGACAGGATAAACACATAAACAACAGCTATGCATTGGAAGACAAGCCCAAAGAGATGGCGGAGCCATAACTCATTATCTTCCAACGCAAAAGCTGTAATGCTGTCTGGACCACCAAGGTGCACCAAAAGAAATGGTGCCCAGAAGGCAAGAAGGTCTCCATGTTCCTTAAGGGTCCTGCCATTTTTGCTGGAGCTGCCAATAGAGTCCCCTTGGCTATTCAAGATAAGGCCAACAGCAAAGTTAGCTGCCCAATCTGCTAACAAGTATGCTGTCCACAATGACATCAATACCCAATTACTTCTTGTTCGTTTCCGCAGTGGAGCAATGAAAATCAGAAACGTTTGTAATGAAAGACTTAAGATGATGAAGCTTCGGAGATCCCATGTATCCCATATTTGTTTCCATTGTGGAGGGATTGGTTCCAACATCATTCTCCACATTTTTGCTTGCTTTGCAAAGCTTCTATTATTTTGTGGAGGGATTCGTTCCAACATCATTCTCCCCATTTTTGCTTGCTTTGTAAAGCTTCTACTGTTATCTGCATAGGAATAAAATATGTTACTATGATCGGTCGTTTTATGATAATGTAAAAGTTGTTGTGATTAATCTAAATTCATGTATTTCTTACAGGAGAATTGTCGCAACAATGTCTCTAGCTAAAGATTACTTAAACCACAATATCAAAATATATGGCCAGCGTAAACATATATAACTTTACATGCATCAAGTCAAAGTTTATAAACTGATTAATAACATATTCTTACTTGTATATACAAAAGATCAAATACAAATACTTTAATGTACAAAACATACGAACTGAAGGTTTTGCTGAAAAAAACGCGGTGCCATTTTCGTAATTATTTACTCATAGAGTAATTATCAAAATTACTCTACAAATGATCTATTAGGGTCGTTTTGATCTTATAGAGCAATTTTGTAAAATGTTCTTGTAGAGTAATTTTGATCTTGTAGCGTAATTATCAAAATTACTCTACATGTGTATCTTGTAAAGTAATTTTGATCTTGTATGGTAATTATCAAAATTACTCTACAAGTGTCAAAATTACTCTGCATCAAAATTACTTTACAAGTGTATCAAAATTACTCTGCAGGTTTATCAAACAACATACAATTCAAAATTACTCTACAAAATCATTTATAGAGTGATTATGATACTCTAAAAAATTACCTTACAAGATCAAAATTACCATACAAGATCATTTGTAGAGTGATTATATATATTACTCTACAAGATCAAAATTACGCTACAAGAACATTTTAAAAAATTACTCTACAAGATCAAAATTACCCTACAAGATCTTATAGAGTAATTTTGATAATTACTCTACGAGTAAATAACTACGAAAATGTTACCGCATTTTTTTGGCTTTTTCATGTCTTTTGTACATATTTTACAATAAGACACTTTGTACATGAACTTAACTCTCCTTGTATAACACTTTCCTGCAAGTGCCTCAATTAGCATAAGTCCAGAAACAAGCCTAGCTAACATGACTGGGTTGTGTTCATGTTTGTTTGCTTTTTGTTTAACAGAACAAATAAATAAACACCAACACAAACACAAATATATTTTCTTGTTTGTGTTTGATCGTTCAGAAAAAAAAAAAAAAAAAAAAAGCTTATTTATATAAAACTGTTTAGATACTAGTTGAAGATAAAACAAACACAAACAAAGTTATACAAACATGAATTGTTAATCATGTTTATTAACATTGCTTTACTAGAGTTTAGTTTTATATAAACCATGGGTCGAGGATATATAGTTTTCTTAGGGTTATTTCTAGGGGTATTAAAAAATATTCATATATGAATATCCGATATCCGAATCCAAACTATCCAGAAATTTGGATATCCGAAATTCGTTCGGATCTCTGGATTTTCGGATTCGGATAGTGATTTTAAAAAATTTTCGGATATTTCGGATATACGAAAATATAATTTTTATTTTCTATCAGATATCCGAAATATCCGAAAATTTATATTCGGATATCCGAAATATCCAATTTTGAATATTAGAAAATAAAAAATAAAATATAGATATTCGGATATCTGAAATTTCGGATAAAGATTCAGATAGTGAAGTGAGATATCTAAAAATTTCGGATATTCGAAATTCAGAATTTCCTGATATCCGGTTTTGAACACTTCTAGTTATTTTTAGTGTTGTAAAAGTCGGATTACTCGGCGAGTACTCGGTCCTCGGACCCCCTCCGAGGCGACTTCCTCCTAGGCGGTCTCAATTAGTCGGCCTCGGGATTACTCGGGAGTACTCGGTGCCTAGTCGGCCTAGTCGGCGCCTAGTCGGACGTAGTCGGCCTAGTCGGTCTAGGCGGTCAACGTGGTTTGTTGACTTTTAATTGGTCAAACTCGGTCAAAATCGGCCTACTCGGCCTTGTACTCAGACTAGTCGGACTTGTATTTAGAATATTTGAACTTTAAACATGTTTCATTTTAAATTATACTCAGTTGACATGAATTATGCTTATTTTAACACATAAATAATATATAACAATTAATTTTCTTTATATTTAACATGTCCGCGTACTCCCCGAGTACTCCGATTACTCCCAACTCCCCAGTCGGCCGACTAGGGCCCGCCTAGCGACTTTTACAACACTGGTTTATTTTATAAAAATTAATCAATTATTGTCATATTGTAGTTTTTGGATATATAATTGATAATTTTATATTATAGTAAATAGAAGGGCCCAAATTTTTTTGTCTCACACGAGGCCCAAATTTTTTTTATCTTTCTCGGGGACGGCCCTGTATTAGAGGCAGAATCACGTTACCAACTCAATTGTCACCGTTGTGAAATAATGTTCACTATTCCTATGAGAGCCAGCCATTTGTGAGTACAAAATTTGTAGTTCCTTCAAATAACATTTTGTGAGTATCCATTTCATCTCACTGTTGTCAAACACCGCCAATTAGGAAACAGTTGTGTGTCGCGGAACCACCATTAAGCGCGCCACCTTCACTCCATCAATACCGTCCAGGCGTCGGCATGTTAAAGCGCGTGGATCACCATATCTATGTGGTTTTTGTCTCCGCTTTTGTCGCTCTGGTTTGACTTCACCTATCTTCCAATACCGTAATTGCTTTCCTTATTATAGAAATATCGTTGTCTTTCTATTCGAGAACCGTTGAATTCTATTTTCTTTCAACATTGTCATTGGTTTCCTTGTTCTAGAATTGTCATTATCTCTATTCGAGAGCCGTTGAATCCACTTCAAACCCTATCATTCACCACCATCTATTTTAGCTCACTTATGCTACCACTCCAGGTAAATTGCTACCACTAAGTGTATATTCCTGATTTCGTATATTGTAATGCCACATAATGAATATCCACGTTGCTACTTAGGATGTAATAACTAGCTACGTCTCGCAAACCTACTTGGCACGCTTAAGTACATTCTCTAGCCTTGACTCAGGACCCATATTGGGTAATCGATTCAGGAGTCACACATCACATCACATGGCCGGAATCAAATGTAATATGTTACTTTAGCCTACATTATATATCCCACTCGCTGGTTCTACTTGCGGATGGATCCCCACTTTTCGTGAGTTATTTCCCTACTTTCTATAGTCTCCTACTACATTTTCTAGCCAATTTCCTAATAGTGTCGTATCTTAGTCTCAACCTTTCCCAACATTATGGTGCCCTATTAGCGTCTACCCTTCCGTTTTCAGATACCACACACCTCATCCATGCTACAACTATCCTATTTGTAGAGCTCCCATCATTACATTTCACATAGTATTGACGATAAGGGAATAAGAAAAATAGAGACACTTGGTTCAAAACCAATAGATTAACCTCACAAACCCTAAGTTCCAAATTCTATGATCGAGTCTAATACACATGGCCACATCACCCCTTGTTAGATACTACACATCCGGTAGTGGGTGAAGAACGAGGCTCCCCCCCCCCCCCCCCGCGTGGTTGAACAAAATATGTCGGTCCTCATGATTTATTTCACACGATGAGTTTTGATAAAAAACCAAAAAACTAGCCGTTAGGGTTACGATTGATATTAATTATGTGTTTATATATTTTTTCACTTCAAAAGTATATATATAACCCACTAATTATATAACCCACTAATTCTCATACTCATTCCATAATTTCTCATTCTCATTCCATAAATCTTATTCCTTACTAACTCAAAACCAAAAAATTATGGATTATTCCTCATCATCTTCTAGTAGTGACGATAGACATCTTCGGATTCTTATGAGATCTTGGAGGCCATTACAAGTGCGGTACAACTCATGGTGGATTTTATGCAACACGTTAGTCAATAAATCCATTGTTAGAAAAAACAAATCGAACGTGATCGTGAGTCTATGAACCTGTTGTTAATGCGTGATTATTTTTGTGATCAACCCATATACATTCCTCAATTCAAGGGTCGTTTTAGAATGAGCAAACGATTATTTTTACGTATTACCAACGATTTGGAAGCAAAGTATGTTCACTTCAAACAAAGACTCGACGTAAGAGGAACGATGAGATTCACGACAATACAAAAGTGTACATCTGCTTAACGTGTGCTAGCATACTGTACGACGAGCTACGCGTGGGACGAGTACCTAACAATGGTGGACATAACAACAAGAGCCGTTGTAGCAAATTTTGCTGAAGGTAATGCCTATTTTTTATAACTTATATTTTTATAACTTATATTTTTAAGATGATTTTTTTAAAAGTTTATATATATATATATATATATATATTCACAATTGATCGCTAGAAAGGTATCATTGAGCTATACGTGGAACGGTATTTAAGAAAGTCGACATGGAAAGATCTACAACATATATATGATGTACATGAGGATGTACACGATTACGTGGCACAATTGGGGCCAGTGACTGCATGAGAGTCCAGGATTCAGCGGGTTTAGACGGAAGTTTGGGTAGAAAAGAACTAATTCGGTAGAATATTATTAAGAACAGAGTAGAAGCAGAAGAATTAGTCTTAAGTCGAAAGCTTCATTCATACCGAAAGAGTATACATCTTTTACAAGTTGGAGAAAAAATTTCTCCAGCATTTCCCTTATGTGATCTCCAAAACTTAACAACTTTGGACACATGAGCACTATTTATAGGGATGACTCATCCGTGCGAATGAGTCTTGTCCATGCGGATGAGCTTCATCCGTGCGGTTGAGTCTCATCCGTACGAACCACTCTTGCGCTCCAAAGTGTCATGTGTTCGTTTCTAATACGCACTACACAATATTCAACACACGCTCTATCTAGCTTATTCGCATAGTGACGGACACACAAAATATGCACTAACAGTTTCCCCCTTGTACATCACTGTCGAAACTTGATCTTTGAAAATGAGAGCTATGTTTGAATATTTGCAACTTCAATCAAGCATTTGATATCTTCAGATTATTCCCCCTTGATTGATGATTCGGGCTTGCATTCCCCCTGAAATGAATCTTCAGGTCTTAGTTTGCACGGTTTCCAACCTCATCTGATTTGCTATACCGCAATCTTCACGAATAATCACCAACTTGAAACTAATTAATGCAGCATCTCTGTTTCAACGATAATCACATCCATGTTCGGTTTTTGATATACCACTTCAGCTCAATCTCTTAATCTTCAAAAACCCAACCGGCAATTGATAGAAACTTCGAATCACCACACTGGTAAACTTCAAGTCTATGAATACCCACGAAAATCTGAAATCCCGTTTTCCGTAATCATCTTTAAGCACACTCCTGAATGATCCCCGGCGGTTAGTCCGTAAAACAATTCCTCTGCTCGAAGATTAACCATTCTGACACTTTAGACTATCACAAAGTTGTGATATCTTTTAAGTATCGACAATACTAATGCATCTCTTGACGCTAATCTTGCTAACCGGCTTGACGAAGACTCGAGACTCAAACCCTAAGACATCAATCTGACCATGATCTGTAGAATCTGAACTTCCTATGATCATGAACTAACGAAACCAGATCCTATGCATCCCCGGACAATCTGAAGTCGGAACCACGTGAATACTTTAGTGCGTCTGAATTTCAAAAATGCCGGAATTTCAATATATTTTTATGAATTTTTTATTCCCCCTCAGTTTTGCAAATTCTGACTTCTCTAAACTTATCACTGAATTTCCCCCTCAAACTTGGCAAATTCAGTCCTCTTTGTTCTTCGAAAAACTCAACTATGCCGAAAATGTGTCATTTTGGTCCACAAAAGTCAGTTTTTCATCAAAGCGGATTTTTCTTTAAGGTCCATTAATAGTCACTATACCAAATGGTAAACATTCTTCATAAGTATCCGTGACTACCCCATTATCTTCACTACTCTGTGATCGCATCATCAAATCTATTCTCTGAAGCCCCCGACGGTGTCCCCGAACAGCCCGTATTAGACGTTAAAAACTCGAAAAAAAATTCAATCACCAATTTTTTTAGGCATTTGACTCATTCGTGCGAATGTCTCCTTCGTGCGAACGAGATGATTTTAGAACGAATTAGGCTTAGTTCGTGCGGATAAGATTTCCTCCGTACGGATTAATGTCTTTCGTACGGATAAAGGTTGGTTCGTGCGAATGTAGGACTAGTTCGTGTTGATGAACACGATTTGTTAAACGGATAAGGTTTACTTCCGTGTGGACGTAGTTCCTTTGTATGGATGTAAGACACCTTCGCATGAATATGATCTCGTCCGTTTGAATGTAGCTGATTCAATTTTTTGATCCAAAATCTTTATTACTGCGAATTTCATGATGATTCTTTCAAAATTCATTTCTAAACAATCTTATGGTTTCAATTTTACATTTTGTCCGTGAATTGACCATTTATTTGATGATTTACGTCTAAAACCCATAAAAATCCATAATTCATGAGCGTAGGTGATTCAATCAACTGTTAGATCGATTGAATCGGCACCGTAGCTCTGATACCAATTGAGAGTCTAGGATCCAGCGGGTTTAGACGGAAGTTTGGGTAGAAAAGAACTAATTCGGTAGAATATTATTAAGAACGGAGTAGAAGCAGAAGAATTAGTCATAAGTCGAAAGCTTCATTCATACCGAAAGAGTATACATCTTTTACAAGCTGGAAGCATTTCCCCTCTGGGATCTCCAAAACTTAACAACTGACAAACACACAAACTTATATATACTGGGTTATGTTCGTACGAATGAGTGTTACCTTCGTGCGGACTATTTCATCCTTGTGGATGTACTTGTCCATGCGGATGTAGTTACATCCGTACGAACCTCTCTCGTCCTCTTTAATGTTGATAAGTTTGATAAAATACACTAAACACTGCATGCACTAGGGTTGGAAAAATTATCCAACGGCCTGGAGAGGTTCACATACTCGAGGGGACCAGAATGGACCAACGCACATCCTTCAAGCCGTTGCGTTGTACAATCTATGGATTTGGCATTCGTCTTTTGGTGTTCCCGGTTCAAATAATGACATCAACGTTTTTTAGCAGTCGCATATTGTTGAGGACCACATAACAGGTAACGCAACAGTCGCTTCTTTTTAGGCTAATCGAAATGAGTACCCACACGGGAGAATATGATCACATCTAAGAATTGGGGGGGGGGGGGGGGGGGTTGGAGTCGGTGACATTAGAAACACAAAGTTTATTGGGTTTTGAAGGCTTTTAATCACACAAAACTCAAACTCACGTACAAAGATGTGTTTTACATTATATAGAATAATATAAATACCCACTAACTAGTAATTAGGGCCACTAACCCATTAACCCCACGAACTTAATCTTGCTAAATACTTCAACATAAAAACACATGACTAAATAAATATACTTGACCCATAAAAAACATACTTTTACCGACCTGACTTGACCCGTCAAGAATAATCCAACAAAGTTGGCGCTCATAGCAAAGTGGTGGTGGAACTTTAAGCAAAATCCAAGTTCACTTTGGGCTAAAGTAGTCAAGGCAATTCACACGAGTACCAGGTCCGTTTTTATATACCAGTCTTATAGAAAAACATTGTGTGTATCGATAAAGAGTTCTCAGCTATTTAATTATCTCTAAAAACATTGTATCTGAGGTGGGCAAACAAGTTTCTAGATGGATAATTGGCTGGGAAATGGCGCAATAAAAGATAGATTTTCTGCTCTATTTTCGCTTGCAAAAATAAAAATCTGTTGGTTAAGGACTGTGTGGTCAGGCTGCACGATCACAATCAGTGGGCTTGGGACTAGACACGCGGGTCGAGATCAAATTTGGAATGGATGCAGTTCTTGGAGCTTAATAAGGAACTCAACGATTTTATTTTCAAAGGCAAAACTAATTTGATGAACATGAATTGGGAACCACAAAAAAAGCAGAGAATCGAAGAACAGGTAAAACATGTAAAAATTCTCATAAAAAGTTATTTGTGTATGTGAACAATTCATTTTTTCTTTTTTCTTTTTGAAACTTTTGCATATAAACACACATGTACAAACCATTTCAACCAAAAAAGTTAAAAAATTAACAATAAAAAAGCAGTTAGAAAAAAGAGTAAATTTGTTTTCTACAAAAATTAATCTTTTTATTTTAACGCATTCTAAGTGTGTATATATGCAAAATTTCGAATAATTTATGTAAAAGAATCTGTTTAAAAATGTTTTCTCATGACTTTTTTACATATAAAACTAGTGGTTAAGGCTATAAAAGGTTTTGGACCATTGATCTTCCAATTCAATGGTTGAAATTGTATCATAAAAGAATTTGATAGCCACGTAACAAAAACAAACGAAAAAAATGGTGAAAAGAGAAAAAAAAAAAAAGTAAAATAATAGCCACTAATGGTCATAACTCTTTCATATGTTAATATTTTTTTAAAAAGAAATTACAGCATAAAAGAATATTTTCTTCTTTTTAATTTGTGTGGGTTATTGCTATAATTTTATTAACCTAAAAAAATTAACATGTTACATAATTACACACTAGTACGTGATTACATAACATTACACAATATACATTATATTCAGAATAAATATAACGTCACGTGATTTATATACACTAAGTGATTATACGCCATCACATACCACTATGTGATTACGTTGTACTACGTGATTACATGAACAAGTATACCCCTAGCTTCAAGTACAGTTGTCATCTCTTTGTAGCTTCGCGACCTTTGCACGAAATCAGCCATTCGTAGGAGATCCGACCCATATATATGTGTGTGTAAAACCACATCATCCAACTAATATAAATGAACATAGAAGAATACATACAATTCACCAAGACCGTTTAATTAACATTTGTTATGTTTTAAGTTTTTTTTTGTTTAATTACTTTCTAAGCTTGTGGTTGAAATATGAAAACTAATTATGTTTTGCAATAACGTGGGTGGGTCCATGGGCAAATTTTTTGTCAGATACATTTATATTTCTACCTTTGAGATGTAATCAATTCAACTGAGTTACATAATATTTTTTCTCTAATTTCGCATAAAAAATGGTTTGCATACCGCATATGGACATCAACTATGGATGGGCGTGGGGGGTTGTGATTCGAAATCTAACTTACAATCGAAATCTCAGGCTTTAAAATTTAATACCTAATTGGTTTAGTTAGGATTGGGGGGTGGGGGGGGGGGGGGGGGGGGGGGGGGGGTTGTCTAGACTAGTGGTAAGAAAGGACTTCAACTACCAAGAGTTTGTGGGTTTAACCTTGCCCAAGACACTTTAGTTGGTGAACGAACCAACTAACGGAATCAAATAAAAAAATAACATAGATCATCATATAAATAACTAAAACTGAATGTCAGTAGTTCAAATAACATAAATCATTATATATAACTAAATCTGGAGATTTGATGAACGAAAATTTGCCTTTTAAAAAAATTAAAAATTAAATAGGTTTTTTTTTTTAAACGGCAACTAAAAATTAAAAAGAAGAGAAAAGCCAGGGAAAGGCTGGATACATAGAAAAAAGGAACTCAATATGTGGATATATCTCACTCTTTTTCTCTTTTTTCTCTTTGTTATTTTTTTAACACTTTTTATTACTTTTTACAATGGTTTCCCATTTAATTATTATACCCTTATAAATAAGCAACTTTCCTATGCATAACAAGTTGTAAGTTGCGCTTTGCTCATTTTTCGAAAAAAAACTTGAATTTTTACTTTTGACCCAAATGTTTTTACCTTTTTCATTTTTAACCATATATAATTTGTTTTTTAACTTTAACCCAAAACTTTTCATTATTTGCAATTTAACTTCACAACTTTTGTCACTTATACTTTTCATCTTTCGCAAATTTTCGTTTTACGTATAGTTCTAAATTTTTCGAGTTAATACGACGCAACGTGCATGTGTGGTTCAACGTTTTTAACTCTATTTTTCCATGTTTGACAGGTTCGTCGCAACACGCATATCCTAGGTCGAGTCAGTGTTGGTGGTCGATGACGGTTGTGTGACATTAGTACTATTTGACACACCGTTTTACGTCCCGCCGCAACGCGTGGTGTGCTTTGGGGGGTTTTCAAAGAAAAAATGGTTATGCATATGGTTATCGTAACGTTGGCTTTGGGGGTTTTCCAAAAAAATTGATTTTTTTTTACTTTTCACCCAAAAGTATTTCATAAATTACTTTTAACCTAAAACTATTTGTTTTTTTACTTTTAACCCAAAACTTTTTATCTTTTGTAATCTATTCTCATAACTTTTTTTACTTTCAAATTTGATCTTTTATAGTTTTCATTTTTCGCTTTATGCTTGGTTCTAAATTTTGTGACTTAACACATAGCAATGTGCGTCTTTGGTTTAACGTTGTTACGTTTCGTTCTAAATTTTGCGAGTTAACACGACGCAACGTGCGTGTGTGGGTGAACGTTTTTACATCGTCTATTTTTTCCCCGTTTGACAGGTTTAACATAATGTGCGGGTTCCTAGACCGACTTAGTTATAACTAAAGAATGGGTCGTAATCCTAGTTTAACTAAAATTCAATAAAAAATAACGAATGAGTAGAACACCTTTTGACTATGTTAGGACCATAGTTTTTGGGTTTTCTGTTTTCTTTACTAGTGAGTTTATCAAAACTGAACGAGTTTCTACCCGCCGCAACTTTGATAACTAGTTTGATTTAAAAATGACAAAATACTGAAAGTAATATATTAATTTTAACAAAAATTACATGCTGACCTATACAACATGTTATTTTTTTATATTAAATTAAGTATATAAATGAGTTTAAATTGCAATTCGGTAAACATAACAAATTTATAACACTCTCCAGAAAAACATAACCAAGCCATATGTTGGCTCATTTTCTTGGTTCTTTTTATGTACCTAATAATGTTTTTTTTTGAACGGTGAAAATCTTTAACTTGTTGTGAGAGAGATCTTACACCCTCCTAAACAAAGGACGCTAACCCTATTCTGGCCAGACCATGTTGTTTTAACTGGGTCTACGCTGGCGTCAGAGTTTGGCTAACGGCGTTCCCCGGGAATTGGGAAACCATACGGCTTGCGCCGCCAGAAGAGACAATCTCTTTGATGTAACGCATGGTGGACTAAAACCCGGGGTGGCTTGGGCTCGAACTCTTGACCTAGGTTCTGGGAGAACTAGCCTTCATTGCCTTTATCCACTAAATATGGTACTAGTGGGGATTGAACTTGATTCCAACCACTAGACCACAAGTGATGGATATGTACCTAATAATGTGCCTAAGTATTTCGTCGGGTCTAACATAAAAGCAACATTAAAAAATGGAAAAGAAAAATAACTCAACATCCACAAAGTTTAAAAATGGTAAAGAAAAAAAAAAGCATAATTCAGTATCATTATAAGGGTGTAAGGGGTGTAAGGGGTGTATGGCTAATGAGATGGGGCAAACTTTTCACTTACATAGTTATATTGTGCCTTGTCATTTCCCCTCTCATTATTCCCTCTTGCCCAAAAAACATAAGGGTTGGTTTCTCTAATGCCATTAAAAGAAACATCATTGGTTGAATACTAGTGAGCCCCACCCAAACATCATGTCCAACATTCACCTTTTCCCTTCCCCGCAAGCGGTAAGCATTCCCCGAAAAGTCTCCACCCCGCGCGGCAATATATGGTGGCGGCGGTGTTTGCCGATCGGCAAAGGAGTTGCCGCATCCCCTTGCCGCGACCACTATGAGTGTTCAAAACCGAATATCCGAAAATTCGGATATCCGAAAATTTCGGATACCAAATTTCACTATCAGAATCCGTATCCGAAATTTCGGATATCCGAAATTAGGATATCTGAAATTTCGGATATCCGATCGGATAGTGAATCGGATATCTGAATATCCGATTTTTATTTTTTTTATTATTATTTTTATTCGGATATCTGAAATTTCGGATATCCGATCGGATAGTGAATCGGATATCCGAATATCCGATTTTTATTTTTTTATTATTATTATTTTTATATATAGAACCGCATATTTCGGATAGTTTCGGATATCCGAATATAAGTGTTCGGATACTTTTCGGATATTTCGGATATTTTTCGGATACTTTTCGGATATTTTCGGATATCCGAAAAAAATAAAAATTAAATTTTCGGATATTTCGGATATCCGAAATATCCGAAATTTTTTAAAATCACTATCCGAATCCGAATCCGAAAATTCGGATATCCGAATTTCGAATATCCGAATTTTCGAATATTTCAGATTCGGATATCGGATAATTCGGATTGGATTTTCGGATACGGATAGTTTTGAGCACCCCTAGCGACCACCCCTTACACCCTAATGGGTTATGTACTAAGGCTGAATCTTTTGAGAAAGAAAGAAAGTATGCCAAAAAGACGAAGATACAGATTGGGAAAGAGCGATGGATACCTGAATAAGAACACAATTAAGGTTTCTGGAATTGCATAAAGGTGATGTTTTGTTCTTTGAGTTTGCCCCAGTTGGTCAAATCAACGTCGATGCAAACCAATACACATTTAATACTCAATCTCCAAGTAGGCAACAACTAGAACTACAAGCAACCATATATATATATATAAAGAAAAAAAAAAGGTGAGCAAGCTATGGAGACAAACCCACAAAAATCATTTATATTAATGATATTTCTCTCGCGCTTCGTAGCGGAAATTCGATCGGTACCTGTTTGGTTCATTACGGTATCGACACTCGCTATAGTAATCGAAAGAAAAAACCTTATATCGATCGAAAACAATAAAAACAAATATCAGTACCGATGTTTTTCAATTAATATCGGTTTAGTTGATTTGTGTTCTATGCTTATTTTATTAACATTTCCATATAAACTTTATTGAAAACGGCTATCGTGACAATATCCTACCAAATCAAATCAACAAAGACTGAGTTGTTCGGTACCATTATTTTTTTATTTTTCTTTCAATAAGCTATAAATGGTATCGCTACCATACCGTACCGAACAACATCGGTACATGTGTGTATTATTTTTTATGGTTTTTTGTTTGATAACATATATCGTGTCGCTACCGTTGTGAACATAACCAAAATCGAACGAATAACATTGGTTCGGTATTGATATTTATTTTTACTGACTTTTCTTTCGATAAACTGACATCGCATCGCTTGCGTACCGTAGCAAACAACATTTGTACCGATACCTGTATTCATTTTATGGTTTTTGTTTCAATTTTTTTCATTTATACAACTCTATTTATGACGATAAATAAATATCGGTACCAGTATCATGACAATTTGAACTGATCGATACCGTTCGAACAACATCGGTGTCGATACCGGTGTTTGTTTTTATCGTTTATATGTTGACTTCTATACCGAGTGCATGTATCACACCGGTAATGTAATGAACCATACCTATATATCGAATTGATTACTAAATAAAATACTACTAATAAAAAATAAATATAAAAACATATACATAAGAATTATTAGTTACTATTTATTACTAAAAAATTAAACAATAATAAATAAAATATAAAAAAACAAATACTTAAATATTACAATTATTATTCATCACAACTATGTATTCATATTTATTTATTTTGAACGATGACTTTCTTTTTTAGTGATCCAATCTCACACCGCTTAAACGGTGGCCCTAGCCAAGATTTGCCCAGACTACATTGTCTTAATTGGACCCGCACTGGGTTGGTCAGACTTGGTTACGGCGTTCCTCCGGAAACCATATTGCCTCCACATGAGTTGCCTCGCTGAAGTAACAGCCGGATGAAAACCAGGGTGCGGCTCAGGATCGAACCCCCCCTCGGTGGGTTTGTCACCATCATTGCCCAACCACTGAGCATAAGCACAGGGTTATATCCATCCCAATATGATACAAGTGAGAACTGAACTTGAGTCTCTATTGTAAAACTCAACTCTCCTACCACTAGGCTACAAATGAGAGATATGTATTCATATGTATAATTAGTGGGAGAATCACCAAAGTAGACAATGACCAACGAAAAAAGCAAAACCAGACATTAAAGGCAGCTTGTGTGGAGACAACACATGGAGGAAAAGGTTGTATAACCTTTTTTCTTTTTTTCTTCACCATTAGCATTACTTTTAATACGATATTTTTTTGAGTAAATTACGTTTTTGGCCTTAGTGGTTATATCATTTTTACTATATTAGCCCAAAATAAGAATTTTTAACATATATGTTCCCATGGTCTTTATAACTAACCATTTTGGCCCCTAAGTCTAGAGATCATGGGGGCCAAAATGATTAGTTATAGAGACTATGGGGGCTAAAATGGTTAGACTTAGGGGTCAAAATGGTTAGTTATAGAGACCATAGGGGCAGATATGTTAAAAATTCTTATTTTGGGCTAATATAGTAAAAGTGATATAACCACAGTGGCTAAAAACGTAAGTTACTCTATTTTTTTTAAATTATATCAATTTAAAGATAATGCAATGTTCTTTAATTTGGTGTATTTCTTTTTTTTTTTTAAATATTATTATAAGAAAAAGTTATACTCATTTAAAAATGGTGTGGGGGTGGGGGAAGAAAAAGAGGAAAAACTATACATGGAGAAAGCGATTTTCAAGTATATAGACACATATTGAGAATCAATAAAAATAAGACACGTGACAGATAGAGACTACGTAACCTTCAAATGATTAAATCGTCTAACCTGCTAGGGTGCAAATGGAAAGGCATTGTAATCTTTTCATTTTTTCTTTTTCTCATTATTTTCTTTTTTTGAAAGGTTTGGTTCAGCGGTGAAACCCCTTGGCCTATAGCCTCTCAACCCGGGTTTGAAACTCGCCCCACACACCCGGTGTTCTCCTTGCCTAAGCTCAAACCGTCACAATGAATTTTTTTGTCGGAGTTGAACCGGAGTAACCCGGGCAGGAAACCTCTAAGGAAAAACCTTCCCACCTCACCCCAAACTAGCTGATCTGGGGGTCATTGGCTTCTCAATATTTGAACCTGCATAACTTTTTCGTATAATATTTTGTTTTAAATTATACCAAAGAGTCTTTTATAGAAAATTAACCATATCCTTTTTTAGGAACAATTATATTTATTTGAAATAAGTATACCAAAACAGTGTTTTTAAAAAATGCTTGAAAGCATTATAACACATGGACTACCATTTACAATGGATTTCTTAAATATATGTGAGTGAGTTGTGTTATAAGGATTAGTTGTCAGTAGTGGTTTTGAGTGATTGTGAGCGAAGGAGAAAAAATGTTATTGTTCATGCATGTAAATATACAGGAACACTATTCATCTTTTATAGTTTTTTTAATATTTTTTAAAGTGGTTGTGAGTAGAAGAGAGAGAAAAATATAGTAATAAATTTATAAAAAAATATTATTTAATTGAAAAAGAATGAAGAAAAGTAACATTTTTAGTGTTAATAATAAAGTTATAAAAATATTATTTAATTAAAAAAAAAAAGAGAAGAAAAGTAATATTTTTAGTGTAATTATATGAACAGCGGATAAAGAATTTTTTTTCAATACGCTATACGAATCCGAACACTATTTTTGTTTTTCTTTTGAACATTTGTGATGATGTATTTTAAAATAATATCACAAGATTGATATAGCAAAAGCTTACTTATGAGGGGGGTTATCCTCTTTGTTGAGTTCAAGGAAAACAAGGTATTTTACTTTATTAGATATCTATATATAGTAATGACAAAAAGAAAAGAACATAAACCAACTTTTATATATATATAATCCAAACGCTTTTTTTGTTTGTTTCTTTTGAACACTTGTAACGATGTATTTTAAATACTATTGTAAGATTGATATAGCAAAAGCTTTTGAGGTGTGTTATCCTTTTTGTTGAGTTCAAGGAAAACAAAGTATTTTACTTTATTAGATATTCTATATATAGTAATGACAAAAAGAAAAGAACATAATCCAACTTATATATATATATATATATATATAGGGAGAGGATCATGAGAAAACTACATATAAATGAGAAAACTAGAAAACTAACTAAAAAAACCTAAAAAAAAAGCTAAAAAACATACCAAATTTTTTTTTTTATAAAAAAATCGCTAGTTTTTATATAAAAAAATTTCAAAAAAAAAAAAATTTGTTGTACGGCACATGTGTAGTAATACACATGTGTATGTGTACTACACATGTGCAATACAACAAAAAACTTTTTTTTTTTTTTTTTGAAATTTTTTTTCCATGCATAAAAAGCTGCGATTTTTTTATAAAAATTTAAAAAAAAAATTGGTATGTTTTTTAGGCTTTTTTAGTTAGTTTTTGGTTTTCTCATTTAAACTAGTTTTCTCATGATCCATCCCCTATATATATATATATAGAGTAGGGTTCCTGCGGAAAGTGTGTTTTTCCTAGAAAGTCTAGGAAGCGATCTGGGCCATCCGATTGGTGTGTTTAATGGCTTAGATCAAATGGATGGCATTTTCGTAATATCTGAGTTATATAATTATAGACTTTTAATATAGTGAGGGTATTTTGGTAATTGGAAGTGTTTTAAAGAAGTCAAGAAACTGCCATATCAATAACCAAATCCCTAAAATCATGCGATTTCCCCTTCTTTCTCTCTCTCTCTCTCTCTCTCTCTCTCCCTCTCTAAACCGATCTCTTTCCTCTTGCTGCTGGCGACGCAAAACAGGACCCCAAAAAGCATTCAGATTTCGGTTCCAAAGCTTGTTCATACCCCTTTTCTTCACTAGGTATTCATATCTTGTGTTGTGATTAAAGTTCTTGAAGTGCATATACGTTTTCGGTCGTAATCTGCTTGTAACTTGGCTGCGTTTTTGCTGTTTTAATTGATGATTGTAGAGAGGCTTGTACCGTGGTTTCTGAGTCGTTCTTGATAAATGGAAGGATTACCAGCATGGATGGTAAAACACGGCGTCAAGAAATCTGCTTGTTGTTAAAACACAGCGTCAAGAAATCTGCTTGCTGTTAAAACACAATGTCCAGCAATCTGCTTGTTGTTAAAACACAGCGTCAAGGAAATCTGCTTGCTGTTAAAACACAATGTCAAGAAATCGGCTTGCTGTTAAAACACAATGTCAAGAATCCTCCAGCAATCTGCTTGCTGTTAAAACACAGCGTCAAGAAATCTGCTTGCTGTTAAAACACAGCGTCATGAAATCTGCTTGCTGTTAAAACACAATGGCCAGCAATCTGCTTGCTATTAAAACACAGCGTCAAGAATCTGCTTGCTGTTAAAACACAATGTCAAGAAATCTGCTTTCTTTTAAAACACAATATCAAGAATCCTCCAGCAAATCTGCTGACTTAAAACACAATCAGATTTGTTAAACTTCAGTATAAAACAACCTGTTATAAAACACATTATGATGTAATTTAATCATAAAAAAACACAATGTGATGTAATGTGACATAGACAACAACATAAAACACATTCAGAGTGTTAAAAATGCAAAAGAACTGTTAAAACACAACCTGATTATATATTGACTTCAGAGTGTTAAAACACACTAACTTCAACCTCTCTGACTGGTAAAACACATCACCAAGACCTGCTGATAGTTTTCCAGATAAACACATTGACCTCCAGATTTGAATTTGAATTCGAAAACAACAAAAATTCTGAAAATCATGGAATGTTAGTTAATAAAAAATAAATTCCAAAAATAAAATTAAAATGTGAAATTACATATTGCCCTTTTAGTTAAAATAACTCAATGCCACATGTCCAATTCTCATTGCTTCCTAGACTTTCTAGGAAAAATAGACTTTCCACCCAACTCCTACTATATATATATATATATATATATATACCGGTAGTGATACCTGTGTGCAAACACGGATGGTTTTGAGAAAACCATGCATACCACATTTATTAATCAACCAATCACTATACATTTTTAAGGTTTAATCGAAAATGTATTATAAATAAATAGTTGTTGAATTATTATAATAAATCTTTAATCAATATACCTACTACGAAGATTGCGCTTCGTTTCAACCTAATAAATCTTCAACCATAAAATACGTATTTAGGATCGATTTGGTCTTTCTTTGTTGAATTTGCATCCAAAAACGACTCACACAGTCTAAGCATAACAACGCTAAGGTTCACGAACATGCCCGAACTCGCAGAAGATATTGGATCAACCTATATGCAATTGCCAATTATTCAACAATAATTAAATTAAATACAAAATATATGCAAACAACTATTACGAAACAAACTTCTTACCTGGATATGAGCCATTGATGCATTTTTTTTATCACTTTTGCAATATACTGAAGCACATTCTCCCGTGTGCTTGTGTTCTTAAGAAGGGTCCTAAGAACATCTGCCAAGCCAGTATATAAGTTATTCATAGCCGTTTTAATCGTCGTGAACGAAGATAAAAGATCAGCAGGGTGTCATGTTGATGAATCTGAAAAACAATGCTGACTGCACATCCCAAAAACAATTAGGTTTCATACAATTATTCCAAATACTAATATGAAGTAAGAGAAAACAGTTTCTGGCAACATTTGTTCTTGTCTGCTTGCAAGTCTGAAACCAGTAACATGAATAGGCATCACTAATGCTATAGATCTAAACAAATTTATTCAAAATTTGACATGTATGTACCTGGATGCATCACGTATGCAAGAAGTTCTTTGTTAAAATATATTTAAAAAATAAAAACCATCTACAAATAATATATAAACGTGTTAACTTTTAACCACTAAGACATCAAAATACTCTCACCATCTCTAGTCAATTTAAAGGTGATCAACCATCTAGATCCACTAAATTCATCTCTATGATGAAAACTGCAAGTTATATAAGAAAATGATCTATAGTGTATTTGATTTCCATAATCACTAACACTAAAGGAAAAGAATTAAAGGACATCCCAGTAGTATCTCAGTTTTCAGATATATTCCCAGAAGAATTACCAGGACTACCGCCGGACAGAGAAGTTGAATTCAGAATCCATCTACTGCCAGGAACAGCACCAATTGCCAAAGCACCCTACCGTTTGGCACCCGCCGAAATGCAGGAACTGAAGAAACAGTTAGATGAATTATTAGAGAAGGGATTCATACAACCAAGCTCATCACCATGGGGAGCGCCGATACTGTTTGTCAAAAAGAAGGACGGATCAATGCGTATGTGCATTGACTACCGTGAATTGAACAAGGTTACAATTAAGAACCGGTACCCATTACCAAGAATCGATGATCTGTTTGATCAATTGCAAGGAGCTTGATTTTTCTCAAAAATCGATTTAAGGTCATGATATCATCAATTAAAGGTACAGGAAGAGGACATTCCTAAAACCGCATTTAGAACAAGGTATGGTCATTATGAATTCACTGTCATGCCATTTGGTTTAACCAAAATGCACGCACTTCTAAGCTTACTAAGAAAAGAAAAGCTTTATGCTAAGTTTTCAAAGTGCGAGTTTTGGTTAGAACAGGTACAGTTTCTTGGACATTTAGTCAACCATGAAGGAATTCATGTAGATCCAACAAAAATCGAGGCGATTACCAAATGGAAAACCCCTGAATCACCAACCGAGGTTAGAAGTTTCTTAGGATTGGCTGGTTATTATAGAAGATTTATTCAAGATTTTTCTAGAATAGTCATTCCTTTAACTAATTTAACCTGTAATCCATTAAATTTGAATGGGGACCAAAACAAGAAGAAGCATTTAGAATTCTTAAGCAAAAATTAACCCATGCACCCATACTAGCATTACCAGAAGGAACTAAAGATTTTATAGTCTATTGTGACGCTTCTAAATTAGGCTATGGATGTGTGTTGATGCAACGTCAAAAGGTTATAGCTTACGCATCTAGACAACTTAAGAATCATGAAGAGAATTATTCAACTCATGATTTAGAATTAGGAGCTACAATTTTTGCCCTTAAAACTTGGAGACATTACCTTTATGATAGTAAGTTTACCATATTCACTGATCATAAGAGTTTAAAGTATGTTTTGGGGCAAAAAGAATTAAATATGAGACAAAGACGCTGGATGGAGATGCTTAGTGATTATGATTGTGATATCCAGTATCATGAAGGAAAAGCAAATGTAGTGGCAGATGCTCTAAGCCGAAAGTATCATGAAAAGCCAAAAAGGGTATGTTCTCTTAAATTAAATCTACAAATAGATTTAAATGAGCAAATTAGAAAAGCACAAGAATCAGTAATCAAGGATGATACTGAAAAACTAAAAGGTATGATTAAGGAATTAGAACAAGGAACAGATGAAATTTGGAGATTCCATAAAAAAGAGAATGTGAATACCTAAATTAGGAAACCTACGTCATCGTATATTAGAAGAAGCCCATAAATCTAAGTATACAATGCATCCTGGAAGTGATAAGATGTACCAGGATTTAAGAAAGAATTTTTGGTGGATAGTAATGAAAAAGGATATAGCAGCCTATGTTTCTAAATGTTTAACCTGTTCACAAGTTAAAGCTGAACATCAGAAACCCTCAGGATTGCTGTAACAATTAGAAATGCCAGTATGGAAATGTGAATTGATAACAATGGATTTTGTTACCAAATTACCCAAAACAAGAAAAGGCAATGATACAATCTGGGTGATTGTAGATAGGCTAACCAAGTCAGCTCATTTCCTACCAATGAAGGAAACTTTCAGTATGGAACAATTAACTAAGTTATATGTAAATGAAATTGTTTCTTTACATGGAATTCCTTTATCAATTGTTTCTGACAGAGATAGCCATTTTACCTCTCATTTTTGGACAAGTTTTCAAAAGGCCATGGGAACCAAGTTAAATCTAAGCACAGCTTATCATCCTCAAACAGACGGGCAAAGCGAAAGGAAAATTCTGTCACACCCTGGCTTTTGCGGAAGCGTGGGTTTATTTGGTGTGACTTCTTAATACCATAGCACAATCATAACAATGCTATATGAAAAATAAAACACATGATAGTCATCCATTCATTAAGTTTTAAAAAAATTACCACAACATCATTGTTTTAAAGTCGACACATAAAACGACATACAACCATGACATAATTAAAACATGTTCATACGACACCACAAAAGACTTAAATAAAAACATGGTTTAAAGCCGTGTAACCCGTCCAGGTAAGGGTCACACTTCCTAAACCGGGATGACATCATTAGTTACTACGCAGCTGGACACGTTTGCACACTTCGCCAGATCCATTAATTTCCTGAAATACATGTAGTTTGAAAAATCAACAAAATTTGAGCGAGTTCATGTAAAAGTGAGTATGTATAAACCTTTAAAGTATGTATAAAAGTCCCTGGTATGTAGCAATAAGGAAAAAGAGATCACCAATGGGTTGCAAGCCACTGGTATGTGTGAGAAGGTGCAGGAAAACTCAAACTGTAACAACTCTCATCAAAAGTCATATTTATTAAATTAATTTGTCCAATAGGAAACCCTAAATGAGACACCCAAGTGATTCTGCACAAACCCTAAAATTTTCAGAACAATCAGAATCAGGATTAGGGCCCCTAAAACTCAAGGGGGGTAAAACCCTATTAACAATTATCCTTATAAAATGCTGTCGAAATAGAATTTTCATGCAACGTCGACTCATCAGGGCTAGATAGGTGACGAAGTAGGCCTACCCTACTTTGACATCCCAGGCGACACGCGGCACGTACCGCGGATTCTTCCGCGACTAGCGGGAGGTGCCAATTTTGGGTATAAATAGAAGGGCCTGGCACTTGCATTCTGTTGTTCGTTCGACGTTCAAATTCAATTTGTACTTCGAGTTATAGTAGAAACAGTCCTAAAACACACACGATTCACGAAGTGCTGCCGCAAAACAGGGTAATAACTCGATCGCTGATACGATTCAATGTCCGATCGATTAAACTATCCAATAGATGTTTAAGTGCTGCCCACATTCGGGTTTATGCTTTGTCATTCGTCGTTAATTCGATGGATGTATAAGTATCGCACTTTGTCATTCGTTGTGAGGGTTGATCTCGTGAGTTATCGTAAATGCTGTATTGATTACTAACCCAGAATTGTGTGCCTGTTATTAAATTTAGGTTAAAAAGGCTAATCAGTAGGCTAGGCTCTGCTCAAATTAAATCTGCAATGTGAGTCATTCTCTTTTTATCAACTATTTTACAATACCTCAATTTATTTTCAAAAGTTATAATTACAGGGACTAAGTCGTGGATATCTTGAATCACTGGCTAGTGGGGTATTGTGCACATTACTAATTTTCTCCCAGTTAGGTTCATTGACCTACTAGGGATAATCATCACTATTTAGGTTCATTGACCTAATAGTGGTATGACCATCGTCACCATTGTGACATGTCACCATTGTGACACGGCGCCAGATAAAAATAAGATAGAAGCCATTGTAATCGCTCTTATGCTGTAATTAATAACTATGCATCATTTCATGTAAATAGAATGATTCACTCAGTATTTCCCGCTGACAAAACCTTTTTCAAACATGTTTCAGGCGATCTGTTATGATCCAGGAAAAGTGCCATGAAGCACTACATGCTTAGGGAAGTGGCTCAGTATAAAATAAAGAAACATGTTTTGTAAAATAAAGATTTCTCCGTGAAATCTCAAGATTGTAAATTACCGAGTTTTATCCCAAGTTGTGAAATAAAGTAATTGGGAAATATTTTAGTTTAAAAAAAAAAGATCCTGATAATAAACTTCCGCTGTTAAACTCAATTAATTAAATACCACGGGATTTCTGTCACGCGGCTCCTGAAACGGGTCAAACCGGGTCGGGGGCCGTGACACAAACCTAGCAAATTTGTTACCGGGCTTCGGCGGTAAGACACAGTCACCTCTATGGGCCGCCCCGGCCTCACGGGTGTGGGTTCGCTACACCCAAATAGATCTATCACTCTTGTGTCCCTCTGTCCTAACAACGAGGATTAATGGCCTTAAGTGTTGTACCCACCCCTCACATGATCTAGTAGTATAAACCCTCCCTATGCTAACCATACCATGTAAATAAATGTCTGTAATAATTGTCGCATGTATTTCACCCCCGAAGTATAAAACTGAAAACAGTAAAGAGAAAAGGGGGACATGAACTCACAGAAGTGCGTATCCTGTAACGTCAACCTCAAACTCGATCTGCTGCGCGACGACCTACACGTACTAACGTCTATTAGACGAACGGGACGTGCCTTGGCTTAGGGTTTAGTGTTTTGAGTTGCATTACTTTGATATTATACTTGTCAAAATAATAATAATTATTTTAACTTAACTTTTGTCTTTAGGAAAAATAGTTAGGCAACTATTTCGTATCTACACTTCTCAAGTATTTATATGTGTATTTCCTTCCCAACGATGGGGGTATTTATACATGTATTTTGTGATTTAGAGTATTGACATTATATATTTTTAAGTCCCACTTTAGAAAATATATAATATTTTATCTATCAAAAATAATATGTCCCAAAATATATATTTTTCCAAAAATACAAATAATCACACAAGCGTGTTAACATGAAATATATATTTATTCGCTTTTATTTTCGAAAACCCACCTCCGATATTTTGGAGTTTTGTAATAAAACTTATGGCGAAGTTTACTTCCGAAAAACAAAGTTAACACAGTTTGCAAATACTTGTTAGAAAATAATTTTCTAAGTCTTGGGATTTTTAGAAAATTTCGCCAGAGTTTCCCCTAAAAACGGGAGTGTCCATGCTAATAAGCATATCGTTTTCTTTTTGAAATCAATCAACAATCAACCCTTACGTTACCAAGAGCAAAAATATACGCGTCACATAATAATCATGAACTTGGTTTTTAATAAAAACGCGTAGTAACTTAGGGAAGTTTTTAGTAACCTTAGTTACCTTCCGAAGTGTAGTTATTCCTTTAAAAATCACTTTCTTAAACGAGTTACGAGTTTACAACTTGTAAACAATATTTGCAAAAATTAACTTCTTGAACTCTTCTTGTAAATAAATGTTCTTACACTTATTTTATTTCTAAAAATAATGTAAGTATATGTATAGTCATGATTTTCTAAAACCCGATTCTTTAACTTGGTTTACTTAGAAAAGATTCTAGTAAGACTTGGATCAACATGATCACCAATCTACTAGTTCACTTATATTTTAGAAAATCATTCTTTTTCAAGTTCATGACTAACTAGAAAGTGGTTATTTTTCGTAACACATAACCATTTTCTTTTCTTGTTAAATTATGTTTCCCAACATTATTTAACAAGATCATATGGTGAATACATCATACAACCAAAAATCATCACCAAATTAACAACATGCTCATAACAATATCAAACTAGTAGCATTTCAACTTCAAGTAAACTTTTTATGTAGAACTTCATGTAAGGTTTCATGTTCATCTTTTTAGTGTTCTTGTTCTTGTGATTTAAACATAATCATCATACTACATATCTTAACTAAGAACAAAATGAAACAAGGTGTAATAAGACTTACTACTAGCACAAGGCTAGGGTAGAATCTAGTGAAGAAGATGATGAGAAAAGTTGATGAAAAAGCAAGAACAAGGCTCTTTTGAAGCTCCACAAGTTGCAAGTCTCTTGTATCCACCTTCTACACTTGAATGAAGCTTGTAAAATGGAAGATGGTGGTGGATTTATGGTGGTGATGGTGGCGGCTTGGGGGTGAGCCGAAAGAGGGAGAAGAGAGTGAGGAGAGAGGGTAAAATCTATGGAATGATGAAGAGTGATGGTTGTGATCTTGCACCATGCTTAAATAGATCCCTTCACATATTTTGGTCATATTTGCAAGCAAAATCTATTAAAATATTAGGTTATAATCTAGGAGAGATTAGGAAGTATGGTGCAAAATATGGTGGGGTCCATGGGGACCGAAAATCGGTTGGGGGGGGGGGGGGTTTAAGGTAAAGATTTTGGTAACTAAATGTGAAATGGTTAGTTAGTTTCCAAGTATGAACTTTTATATGTTAGTTATATGATTTCTAGTGGGTGTTATGGTAAACGGGAATCATGACTAGCCAAAAATAATAAAACAATGTGTTTGACAAAAATTTAGTGTTCCGGGTAATGTCCGGTTATCTGGTTAGATACCGTCCCGTTAAAGTGTTTAATTAGCCCGTAAGGTGTCTTTTATATATATTTTTGTAACACAAATTATTCCCGGCACTTAGGAAAGTATACATGACCAATCTGCCAAATTTTTGCACTTTACTAGCACGTTAAATGCTGAATTATTGCTGAAAATGCAGAATTCTGCACTTAAAGTGTGTTTTAGGCACTTCCCGGCACTATAACTATCACCTAGTGACGTAGTTTTATGGTCCTCACTTCCCTACACTCCATACTAGTGTAGTGCCTTATCCCTGGCTCATATTGGCCATAATAACATTGTCTGCCTATGTGCTGGCATTGTCAGCATTGTTTCTGAATCAACCGTTCAGTGTGTTAACTGTGCTGTGTGCATCAAGTATGTCACTAATGTTTGTACGTAATGAATGGAGTGACAGTATGAAATGTGATGCATATGTATGTATGATACAAAATCATAAAGCAGTTTAAATTGTCAGTTGTAATCAAGCACAGTCATCAAACACATAATTAAAATTAATTAATTTGTACAGTACCTGTAATTGTGAGGGTTGTCACAAATTCAGACAATGGAAGACATGCTTAGAGCTTGTGTAATTGATTTCGGAGGTAATTGGGACAAATAGAATTTTCTTATAATAACAGTTATCACACAAGTATCAATACTGCACCATTCGAAGCACTTTATGGACGAAAGTGACGAACCCCAGTCTGTTGGGCAAAAATTGGGGAAAAGCAATTATCTGGAGCTGAGATAGTGCAAGAAACAACTGACAAGATCATTCAAGTCAAGGAACGACTGAAAACAGCACGTGACCGACAGAAGAGCTATGCCGATAACCGACGCAAACCGTTGGAATTTCAAATAGGAGATAAAGTATTATTAAAAGTTTCTCATTGGAAATGAGTGGTAAGATTCATCAAAAGAGGAAAGCTAAGTCCCAGATATGTTGGACCTTTTGAGATTATTAGAAGAATAGGACCTGTAGCCTATCAGCTACAACTGCCAGAGGAAATGGCAGGAATACATGATGTATTTCATGTATCTAATCTTAAGATGGAGGTAGCAGAGATGAGGATGCTGAGGTGGATGTGCGGACACACGAGGTTAGATCGGATAAGAAATGAGGTTTTTAGGGAGAGATTAGGAGTGGCTAGTATATCGGATAAGATTAAGGAGGGGAGGTTGAGATGGTTTGGGCATGTGAAGCGGAGGCAAACGACGGCACCAGTTAGAGTAGTGGAAACTCTTACTGTGGAGGGGAGGAGAGGAAGAGGCAGACCCAAACTGACATGGGATGAGCAGATTAGGCATGATTTACTAGAGTTGCATCTTTCTGAGGAAATGGTCCAAGATAGGACTTCGTGGAGGCGTAGGATTAGGGTTCAGGACCTCTAGAGGATATTACAGTAAGGTCTTAGGTGTATTTTAGGGACGTAGGTTTTCTTATCCTTTAAGTGACTTTACCGGTGATTGTCTCCTTGTTTTTATGCCCAAATGATGTTGCATGCTATTATACATGATTTACACTATATTGTGTCACCCTTATCACTTTCTTGGTATTGGTCTTGCTATTGGTGACTTCTTTTTCTATATTCTTTGACTTGGTGTATTGGCATGCGGTTCGTTTTGGAGCTGAGGGTCTCTCTGGAAGCAGCCTCTCTATCCCTAGGGATAGAGGCAAGGTTTGTCTACATCCCACCCTCCCCAGACCCTATAAGTAGCTTTGCTATTTGTGGGATTTACTGGGTATGGTTGTTGTTGTTGTTGTTGTTGTAATCTCAAGAAATGCCTAGCTGATGAATCACTTGTGGTGCCTCTTAAGGATATCGAGGTAAATGAACAACTCAAGTTTGTTGAAAGGCCTCTACAGATCGAAGACAGGAAGGTTAAGAATCTCAAGCACAAGAGATTAATTCTGGTCAAAGTGAAATAGGACTCCAAAAGAGGACCAGAATATACATGGGAGCTTGAATCGGAAATGCAAAGGAAATATCCACACTTGTTCCCGTAGATCTCGAGGACGAGCTCTAAAACAAGGTGGGGATGATATAACAACCCTAAATTAAAAACCGACACCCTCGAATTTTTTTTTTCACCCTAATATATATTAAAATGTCCCTATATGTCTTAAAATATACCCCGTACGTGAAAACCGAACCCAAAATACGTTAAAACATTAAAAATAAAATAAAAACAAAAATAATTGGGTCGTCGCGGGGAGCGACGCCCCTTGCCTTTAGTCGACACGGGCCGCGACGAGGTTGGATACCCGCCCTCTTCCGGAAGCCGTCACGTGGCGACACGTGGCGAAGCTATACCGGTGACACATCACAACTAGGGCCTACGACCCCTAGTCGCGGGCCGTGACAGCCCCTCCGGATGTCCGTCGCGGGGCGCGACGGCTTGGCCGACCAGCCCTATAAAGTTGGAGCTCTACAGTTCATTTTCGTCGCTCAAACTTTCTAATTCTCTCTCAAAATTTCACGTAGTATACATTATACTCGGGCATAATACCCCCCTAAATAACGAAGTTCTGCTCCGTTGTAAGTATTATAACCCCTGGAAACGTATTAGATACTCTGCCCGATTGATCTAGGGTTCCGTAACGGCTGTCGTGGTTCTGCCCGACGTAGTCGTTGGAATGCCGTCTCGGGGAGGGTATTACTAATGTTAAAATGGGTTATTATACTAATACGTGTGCATTTATGTAAATTATAGATTGTCACCAGGAAACCCTAAAAGATAATCTAAGACAGCAATGTGAGTAATCTCCTTTTGTTAACTGTTTTTACAAAACCTCACACAATTAATTATATATTAAGCAGTTATTGAGTATTTGTAAGGATACAATTATCGTGGGTATGTTGGGGTTTTGTATACAAAATTAGTTACTGCCTTGCGAGGAGTAACTTTTCCACAAGTCGGGTTTGACATTACCGCTGGTGATAATTGATATGACTTGGAAACAAATATAATTGCGAGATCGCCCTCAATACTGTACAATAGTTTTTATTAAATCTTGATTGAACTGGGATTCACTCACCAGTATTTCCCACTGACAAAATATTTTTAAACACGTTTCAGGTAACAAAATGTGAAAGCCAAATAGAAGCCAGCTGGACAGCACTGAAGGCTTGGAAAAGTGGCAATAAAGTTACTTAAAAGAAATAGATGTTTTTATTAAATAAAAATAGGATTTATTCCTATGGAAATGTGTGTACTTAAAACTTGGGTTTTATCACATGTGTTTAATATTATGAAAATGTGGTATTTTACTCTGATCAAATATTTCCTAACTACGGTCCTGATGAAAATTCCGCTGCCAAATTAGACAATACCAGATACCACCGAAACTGGCCGTGGCCGCTCGTTCCTGCATTTGTATAGGGGGACGGGGGTTGCGACACTGTGGTTTGGTCATTTTAACGGTTTTGCTCCAAACCTTTAAAAATAGTCATTTTACTCCCTGATGTTTCGGTTTTGTTGCCAGTTTGCTCTATGACTATAACTCAGTTAAAGATTCAGTTAAAAGTAAGGGTATTTCGGTAACTTTAGATTTAAGTATATAATTTTATTCATTATTAACTCTAAAAATCCATTATATATACTATTATATAAATAAGAAAAACCATTTCTCTCATTCATCACCTCTCTTCCTCTTTCTCTACCTTTTGTAATAACAGCCATCACAACCACCATCAGACACCAACATCGGACACCGCCACTGCCACCACCACCATCGGACACCGCCACCGCCACCGCCGCCGCCACCACCACCACTATCGGGTTTCATCGATCAGATCTAAAAGGAGGCAGCGGCTAGGGTTTCAAACCTGAAAGAAAAAGGGCTTGGAACTGAATTGGGGGTTTTAATGAACGTTGCAGATGAAGATGAGGGTGGCCGACGGTGATGCAGATGAAGAGAGAGAGATAGTGACCACTCACCACCAACCCTAACAGCCACCACCACCTGCTACCTACACCGATAACCACCACAACCAGCCACCAACCTGCCACCACCACTAACACCCACAACCAACACCACCTAATCAACCACCACAACCTGCCATCAACACCAACCACCACCATTTACCACATCCACCACCGATATCTTCCCCAAAAAACCCGCCACCGCTGAATCCAACCACCGTCTCTCAAAATCACCCCACCTTTATTAACCCTCCTGCCCCTCTTTCCCGCATTGCCCAACACAGACCTGTCTTTCCACCCAAACCCCACACCACCAGCCACCACCATCCCCGCCTTTCCTGAACAGTCGGAAGACTCATGATGCCCCTTAGATCTCCCCAACGACCTCTTCAAAAACATATAGATTTGTTTGATTTTAGATAAGATCCCTCCATCTATGTTCGAATTTAGATATGATCTGTACAGATTTGTGGTGGCTATACATGAAATTAGGGTTCAGAGTTGTGGTGGTGATTTAGGGTTCAGACGCGGTTGGTGGTGGCTGATGCGGTGGCAGGTAACGGTGGTAGCTGGGGAAGAATCTGCATTTGTTTGTGTGTGGTGGCAGAGGCTGGGTAATGATGGTGGTGGCTGATTCATTAGGTGTGGGTGTTTGTTTGCGTGTGTGGGACAGAGAGAGAGATAGGGGAAGAGATAGGAGAGAGTGTGTAGTTGTAATATCTTTAAATGTAAAATTACCAAATTATCCTTACTTTATCCATAAAATTACCAAAATACCCTTTAAGCTAACAGATATTTTGGATGGAGTTAGAGGTGTGGAGCAAACTGGCAACAAAACCGAAACATCAGGGAGTAAAATGGCTATTTTTAAAGGTTTGGGGCAAAACCGTTAAAGTGACCAAACCACAGGGAGCAAAACGAAAGTTTACTCTTATTTTTTTTGTCTTTTAGTGCCTTTTTTATTATTTTCTTTTTGTCTCTTAGTTTCTTTTTATTTTTTTTAGTTTCACACTTCAACATTTAGTATTATCACTTATAACCTTTCAATTTTCTAAAGACTTTGTAGTCAATTTTACTTGCTTATTTTTATGTACGCATCAGTATAAATTCAGGTTTATTTACATTTTGATGTTTTTGAAAATGGGCATGCTCAAATATAATAAGTTTTTGTGTTTTTTTATATACGTTTTTAGTTAGTTTACATTTTGACATAAATTTTGTTTTAAAACAAGTCGGTTCAACTATAATACGTTTTCACTAGGTGGTAAAAATTCGAGTTATTTTACGTTTCGTTACTGTCATAAGTTAAAGTTGGTTAATGTTTCAACATAAATTTAACGTACTTTGTTCTTTAAGTTAAAAAACTTAATTTTCTTACGTACGTTGTTTTTATGTACGGGCCGATATAAGTTCAAGTTGGTTAATGTTTCAACATAAATTTCTTTCGCAGATAAGTCGGATCAAATTTAATAGGTTTTCATGCTTATTTTTATGTACTTTTTTAGTTTGTCTACGTTTGGATAAAAATGGCAAAAAAAATCCCAAAAGTGAAGGACTATATGGTACAAAAAGTTGTTTTGGATGAAAATGACAAACATGCTCAAACCTCAGAGACGATTTTGGCAATTTACTCTTTATTTTATTTACTTTTTAAAGATTAACGACTATTTTTACGACTGCTTTGGTTTTGGTCACTGATTTGGAGACCAATTTTGTTTCGTTTGCTATCTAATGTTGGGTATGTTGCGAACGTTTTGTTAGTCCCGAATTTAGGTTGCTCATTTTTGTAACATAACGTACAAGAAAGTGAGAAAAGTTGGTTACCTGAGTATTATTTTGGTAAATTTGTTTATGGATGTCTTGAATGGAAATAAAAACACATACTAAGATCTTATTAATATTGCCATCATTATTACTTATTTATCTTCCATATGAAGAGTCATACAACATTATTTTATTAATGCAACATCTCTATATCTTAAAGTCGAGCCAAAGTACTGATATCATTAGGAGACACATCCAAGGGAGAGCGCGCCGTATATGCTATTGCTGCGAGACGTCTGTTTGAAATTTCTGACGGATGAAAACCGTCGTACCAAGCGGTCGAAGTCCTATTAGGGCAAGGGATTGAATTTGGAACGCATAGTCCATTGGATTGTATTTGACAGCAAGGTACATTTGGCATGACTAGCAAAGGAGAGAAAAAAAAAAAACATTTTAGTAAACTTGTACAATGTGCATAATTAGGAAATAAACTAATGGGGGACTTACAAAAAATTCAAAATAGACACATGTTTAAAGCAATTTCCAAATAATTAACTAGGCTAAGCCTTCTAGCTATCGGCTAAATACTAGTCGTCTCAACTGTCCGAACTAACTTGGCGCGTTCTGATTGGTCCAAACACTATGGAAAAGGCTAAAAAAGTGTACAAGTTTTATAAACTTTTGGGTCCAACCTATCTATTTTTAGTAATTTCCTAAGCTAGTAATATTAATATTATATATGAAAATCAACAAAATAGAAACAAGGAGTTTTGAATCAAAATGAACACCACTATACATAAGAATTCGTTACACTTTACCTAGTCGATTTGCAGCAATGCCTGAAACGTTAACGAAAGTGAACCTTGCGTCACGTAAATTATTGTTGAGATCATCAACAAGAGGCCTAAGTCTGTCATTAAACAACATAGTGATATTGTTAATCGACTCGACACATGGTCTCCCATTAGTGCCAACCCTTGCAATCTCAGCAGGGGTGCACCCTATCGGACCCAAACCAAACACAGCAACTTTCCTAGCTCCCAAATTGTATAAAGTCTGTCATATGAAGTAAACAAAATTTTGTGACAAAAAAAAGTTAATTACAAGCCTGAAAAGATAATAAAAACAAACTCGAAAATTATGGCAAGCAGAATATTTACAGTTAGTTGTAGCGAGTATTGTTGAATGAGGATCGCTGCAAATTGATCAGGGGTGTATATGCGGCCGGCGAGGTAAATTTGGGGCATCAAGTAGTTGTTGACATAATCGTTGGTTCCTATATTTACCAAGTAAATGCACTTATTTATGTATTCATTTGTAAATGTGATGTTGCGTTGTAGGAGCTTAAGCCGCGAGACTATTGTTGCATGATTAAGTAGTTGCCTATCCAAGCTGATTCGATCACCCTGGGAGAAATAAACATGAACAAATAGTATAAACGTTACCAGGGCTGTCCACGAGAATTCGGGGGCCTATACCACTAGAAAAAAAAAAATAGATCTCTAAATTCATGGGTTTAATTGAAAATTGGACCTAAATTCATGGGTTTCAATTTGGCTACATAGGGTTTGTTAGGTTAAATATAAAATGGGTTTGAATGAGCCAAAAAGTAAATAGGTTATTGGGTATTAGGTCAGTTTTTTTTTTTTTTTCCAAAAAAATGCTTAATGCGTTTAAAAATAATATTAGGTTGTAAATATTATTAGGTTTTAATTTCTCTAGTATTTTTTTTAATAAAATTTTAAAGTTACAGAATTTTGGGCCATGGGCGGTCTCCTACTTTGCCCGACCCATGGGTCGACCTTGCTTATAACATATATACTGTGAATGTTATTAGGACCGTCTATTTTACCAGATTTCTTCCAGTTTCAAGTCTAATACCAGCACCACCACTACCGTAGTTTACGCCAGTGCTGATCTCTCTGTCAGTCGCGGTAGCATACGGTGGAATGAAATCAGAAAATCCTAAAAGTTCACCTAAAATCAAGCAACGGATTTTGTTATGTTCGGTATTATTATCATCCTTTATAAAATACAACCACTGTCCATATGTGTTTTAAAAAAAACATGGTAATGTATCATCTGTTTGTAAAGAAAAAAAATTTAAGTCTAAGAAATGTAACATCAACATGTAGAGTTTTTTTAGCCATATCAAATGATATCATGTGATTTTTAGTATTTAGTATTTACCCTTAAAAAGATAAGTTAATTGTTGTCCAAACAATGATAAGAGAAATGAGTGATGGTTCATAAATATTATTATATACTTTAAAAAAAGAACTAGACTTGGTCTAAAATATTAATTATCAAAGAGAGAGATACCGATGAGGTCCGCGATGGTACGACCATTGGTGAATCTACCGGTGGGACCTTCTGGAAAATCAATCCCATAAGGGGGGTAGTTAGCTTTTTGTATCGTCACGAGTCTATTGTTATTGCCATTATCGACCAACGAGCCACCAAATATAAAGTAACACGGGACTTGTGGTTGAGCAATAACAATAACCCTTTGAAATTGCATCAAAACTGCAATTACAAGGATACCAAAGAGTAGGCCAAGCTTAGAAGCCATATTTGTTATTGACTACAAATTCAGGCAGGGGATATGGATTTTGAATGCAACATGCATGCTATTTATAGAACATAAAAGCATGGTATTATTAGTTTGACTTAAATAAAACCAATTTTTTTTTCTGATAAATATTTCAACACGTTGCTTTTGAAAATTGCTTATCATATCTTTGGGCTCGGTGAACAGTTGGTAAACGGTTTAGCTAAAAGTTTGTTTATTTAATAAACGGACGAATATGGTTTTGTTCATTTAAAACATGAACACGTGTATCTTTCGTGAGCATTCATTCATGTTCGTTTATTTAAGCGCGTACATGTTTGTTCGTCACATATGTAGTTTAATTTAATTAGGAGTTATTGGTGATACCAGTTGGTCTACTATTCATCAACCCATCATCCCAACTAAACTTTAGAAACAAACACCGAGTAATCGATTAGTAAACAAACAAAAAAGAAAACGTTCATTTTATTTCGTTTATGCTAATTTACGTTCCATTTATGTTTGTTCATTTACATTTGTTTATATGTGTACATTTACTCTCGTTTATGTTCGTTCATTTATGCCTGTTTAGAATATTAACGAAAGAACATAAACGAACACACACGTGTTCATTTTCTTAACGAATGAACATGACTAGAAAGTTGTTCATTTAAGTGTCTGTGTTCATTCGGTTAAAGTTAAACGTACGAACACGAATATACCATGTTCATGTTCGATCGATTCGTATTAGCCACTTAGTTTCTACGCTATATAACATATACTTTCCCACAAATAAATTTTTAAAACATAAAACATAAATTATGTACAAGTCGTACCAAATAGTTACTTATATACTAATATGTTGTTTGTAACTATCAGGGTACATCCATATATCATGTTTGTTGTGGGCAAACTTTTCTCTTTTATTTGAACTAATCTTTTAATAAAAATAAAGTGAAAAGTTAATAAAATCGATACATTTTAGGATTTCTTATAATACCCTAGCGTAATAACAAAAAGAAAGTGAAAAGTCAATAAAAATCTATACATTTTAGGATTTCTTATAATACCCTAGCGTAATACTTATTACCATGTGTTAATCATATAGGTACACCATAATTTTCTTTTTTACATAAAGAAGTTGCATTTTATCTTCTTTTTTTTTTTCGAACGGCAATTGTAGGGGCCAAAAGGACCCACTACCCAACAGGGCGAGACAAGCTCTTAAACCCTGCTCAGGCCCAACTCTATACTGAAATCCCAATATGTACACAGCAAGAGTCGAACCTGAGACCTCCCTAGAGGAGAAACCTTACGAAAAACTCCCCTGACCAACTGGGCTATACCATGTTTGCAGTTGCATTTTATCTATGTGGTTGAATTTATGAATATATCCTTAACTTTTATACATAGCACCAATTCATTAAAAACATATTATTTCATATTTTTATGACTTTTACGATTTACATAAAGAAGTTGCATTTTATGTAGGGCTGACAATTTTAGACACGTACGCGAATACACTATACAAATCTACACGAAGTTAACAGCTATCGTGTATGGTCTTAATAACAGGTTCTAAACAGGTAGACACGAAAATACCTTTTAATATTCGTGTCTAAACAGGTAAAATACATGTTTACCTGTTTAGTACCTGTTAATATATGTTAATAATTTATAATAAAAAATATAATTTAGTGAGACTATGTGATTTGAAAACCTGATCTTATTACTTATCTCTCTAGTTTCCCTAAACATACCGGCCCGATCGCATTCCAATGGACATATTAAAAAACCCTAATTCTTCCTTTCTCCAGCCCACTCCCAGCGACACCACCCCAACCACCGGCCGTCGAGAAGAAAGACCCATGTGAAATTTGAATTGAAGATTTGAGAAGAAAGACCCATGTGAACTTGCGTTTATGCATTATTTAAGCTTATTGTGAACTTTTGGCAACTTTTGATTTACTAAACAGGTTCCTAGATTTGGAATTATTGAAACATTCGTAAGCAGGTATTAATAAGTAATTATCATATATACCTGTTAAAAAATATTTCGTGTTCGTGTATGGAAAACTGGACACGAAACCTTATCGTGTCGTGTTCTTGTATGGGATTTCGTGTATCGTGTATTATCGTATTGCAGTGGCGGATCTAGAAAATTATTATAGGGACAACGTTTCAAAGAAAAGGGGTAACGAAATCGAAAAAACGTTAAATTTTTCCAAAATTTACTCTACTATCGGAGCGTTAAGGGGTAACGGAGGTTACCCCTTCTTGAAGGGTAGATCCGCCCCTATCGTGTTCGTGTATTATTGTCTACAGGTATACACGATATGTCAGCCATAATTTTATATATGTGGTTGTATTTATGAATATATCCTTAATTTTTATACATATCACCAATTCATTAAAAAGCATCTTATTTCAGATTTTTATGACTTTTACATAACGGTATCTAAAAAGCATCTTATTGTATACTATCTTAAAAACCAAAGTCGGTGGAATTTTCCATCGGTTTTGGTTGGCCCTTCAACTTTTGGATTTGGCAATTTTAGTCCTTTTCTCATTTTTAATATCCTCTACTTTAGCAATTGGCAGTTTTAGCCCCTAGCATTTTACTAAATTAATTTTCTCTAAATAACTTTTGTTTGTTAATCTCTTTTGTTAATTACTTTTTTACATTCATATTTTTATGTACGTGTCGGTATAAATTTGAGTGTGTATGTTTCGACAATCAAAGTCGGTGGAATTTCCCACCGGCTTTGGTTGGCCCTTCAACTTTTGGACTTGGCAATTTTAGTCCTTTCCTCATTTTTAATATCCTCTACTTTAGCAATTGGCTTTGGTTGGCCCTTCAACTTTTGGACTTGGCAATTTTAGTCCTTTCCTCATTTTTTAATATCCTCTACTTTAGCAATTGGCATTTTTAGCCCTTAGCTTTTTACTAAATTAATTTTCTCTAAATAACTTTCGTTCGTTAATCTCTTTTGTTAATTACTTTTTTAGGGTCGGTGGAATTTTCCACCGGCTTTGGTTGGCCCTTCAACTTTTAGACTTGGCAATTTTAGTCCTTTTCTCATTTTTAATATCCTCTACTTTAGCAATTGGCATTTTTAGTCCCTAGCATTTTACTAAATTAATTTTCTCTAAATAACTTTCGTTTGTTAATCTCTTTTGTTAATTACTTTTTTACATTCATATTTTTATGTACGTGTCGGTATAAATTTGAGTGTGTCTATGTTTCGACAACCAAAGTCGGTCAGCTTTGGTTGGCCCTTCAACTTTTGGACTTGGCAATTTTAGTCATTTCCTCATTTTTAATATCCTCTACTTTAGCAATTGGCTTTGGTTGGCCCTTCAACTTTTGGACTTGGCAATTTTAGTCCTTTCCTTATTTTTTAATATCCTCTACTTTAGCAATTGACATTTTTAGCCCCTAGCTTTTTACTAAATTAATTTTCTCTAAATAACTTTCGTTCGTTAATCTCTTTTGTTAATTACTTTTTTACATTCATATTTTTATGTACATGTCGGTATAAATTTGAGTGTGTCTATGTTTCAACGTAAATTGTTTCCGGAAACGAGTCATGTCAAATATAATACGCGTTCGTTTAGATAAACCATTTTTACGTGCATATTTTTATATATGTGTTTTTATTAATTTGATTTGTTCTACGTTTCGACGTAATTTTTTTTTGGGAAACAAGCCAGGTCAAATATAATACATTTTCGTGCTTATTTTATGTACTTTTCATAAATTTTGTTCCGAAATGAGCGGAGTCAAATTGTGGTTTTTTTCCATTTTTAAAAACCCTAATTAATACCATATAATACGTTATGATTGTACAGTATAAATTCGATTTACTTTACGTTTTGATTCAATCTGAATGCTTATATAGGTTAGATTGAGTTCAATCGGATACGTTGAAATGCACGTTCGTATGGTTAACGCGTCACATAACGCTTGGACTAATTCATTTGATTTTTGCGTTGTACCCGCGCCGCAACGCGCGCGGGCTTTATTACTAGTTTCAATCTAAATGAAGGTGTAAAAGAACGTTAAGACCATGCGTAGTGGTAAGGGTGAATAATGTCCTCACCTTTGGACGTTTTCCGTCATGTAGCAGTACAGTCGTAAGGGAACATATAACGAGTTACAAGTTACAGATTCAAATTGAATTAATGCTTTGCGCAAACTTAAGCAAGATGGTTAAAACATAGTCTACAGTATAGGAAAGAAAAAAAAAGGAAAATATAACGAGTTACAAGTTACAGATTCAAATTGAATTAATGCCATTTTGCTCATTCAGTTTTAATTGCAGTCGCCCTTGAAGAGACCCACAGGAACGGAAGCGCTTTTATCTCCCCGGTTAGTTTGAATACTCGGTACACACTGTTTCTGAATATTGTTTCACTGTGAGCCAACCATAATGACCAACATACAACCGTCACCACAAAGTAGATCACCTTCCTTTTGTAAAATGGGTGCAAGAGGGTGACCGAGTGTCAAATATTAGACCATCTGTAGGTGTGCTTGAAGATCAAACTCTTCCTTTAGGCGTTATGCGACACGTGGTATCCTAATCAGCAAGAGGCATTATGGGCTTGAAGTTAAAAAGTGGTACACAGGTATACTGTCTCATTAACCCCTCATTCAATCATTACCCAATTATTTATTTTTAATTTCTTTTTTTTATAAAAATAAAACAAATAATATTTCATTAAATAAAAAAATTATATTAACATTAATTAAAATACTAAAAAATAAAGACAAAACATTTAAAAGTACTAAAAATAAAAACATAAGAATGCTTAAAAAATAAAGCTCTAAAGTCCGCATTTCTCACAGATTTGTTGCCTACAAATTTGTGCTAGGCGCAAGGCATCTCCTTGGAGGTGCTCAATCGGTTTAGACAAATACTCAATGTCTCTCTCCATATGCCTCGCTTCTTGGATCGCAAACTTTTTATTTTCGGCGTTTCTTTCTTGTAATGTTTCCAAACGCCTATGTCCAAGGTCTCTTATATCTTGAAGTCGTCGGTTCATCTCCTCAAAATCTCCTTTCATTTTGGTTCCCACCGAAGACGACTCCACCCTACTCCCCTTTCCACCACTTCTTCTATCGAGCGATCGGGGCAACTCCATTTCCTCCTCTTCGTCATCCACATTATTAGGTGCGACAGCTCGGAAATTCCGTCAAATAATATGGCGACATGTGTCCGTGAACTCTCAAATAATTCCGGTAAGTTAGACAAGAGCGACCAAATTCGTAAAAATGTGGAAGTATGGATAGTTGAGGGATCAAATATGGGAAAATGCCAAAGATTTGGCCTCTGACGGTCCTTTACGGACCACGAGACATATGCCTTACGGTCCGTAAAGCACTTAAATTATGTGGGCGCTAGAAGCCCTTACGAGCCGCAAGGCCTCACCTCTTGTGGTCCGTAAGAGGGTCGCTAGCAGTATGTGCAGTTGGCAGCTGCAGCTGCTGCCTTATGATACCTTTCTTGCGAATTGCCACCATCCTCCTGCTTCTTCCACCTCATTAGACATTAAGCAACCTCTGAGAAGCCTTGCTAACACTTGGCACAATCTCCTTCAACCTCTAACACTATAAATGGAGGTGATCTTGCACCATTCATCCTTGCACCATTCACATTTCTTTCTCTCTATCATTTGGAATAGCTTCTGGACCAAGGAGCCTCCTTCTCTGATATTCAATCTTTCCCTTGAACACTTGTAAGTGTTCTGTCTCAGTTTGTTCCATTCCTAGGCTAGTTATTAGCCGAAAGTCAAACAAATTGACTTTTGCTTTGACTTTCGGTTATGACCATTTCGGTCAAGCCAAAGTTGGTATTGAACATGGCTACGTGATCGTAATAAGGAGTGTATTAATCCCCTATGAGGGCACCTTCTGAAGATCACGTTAAGTTAGAGAAATGACGGGTCAAAGTTTATTAAATAAAAGTAAAAAAAAAACGCATAATTTCGTAATTCAAGTTAAATGAACTTCTAAGTATCGAAACCTTAATTTTTGACACTATAACAGTTTATATAACATATTAGGACATGTTAGCTCATGTCCAACTCGTCATTTCCTACTTAGAGCTCGGTTCGTAACCAAAAGTCAAACAGTATGACTTCTTCTTTGACTTTCGATTCTGACCCGTTTGAGATAGTTTAGATATTGATTGAGGGTTGTTATATGATCAAATTATAATAGGGAATAACCTTACCTTCTGATCATATCATTTGTCGGGTTTTATGCAAAGTCCATATATTATGCCTAAATAATGCCCAAAATGCCCTTTTTGCGCATATATTGATTTTGAAACATAATAAACATGTAATCTGAGTTTGAAACTAATGTAATAACATAATGAAACATATTTTGGCATAATGGACTTATCATAGACCCTTTTGACCACCTGGTGCCGCATATGCTCGTACGGTTGACTTATATAACATAACTTATATAAGTTAGCTGAATCAGATCAAAACTTTTCCAAATCAGTTCTAATCAGAATGTATGGTTGTATGGCCCATATTATACGAGTCTTTGTTATCGGAAGGGCATAAACCACATTTTATCTGGTCTCCGCTTAATTTAGTGAACTATACTTATTTATTAAGTTAACCGGTCCAAGTCAAATGACTTGAAATAAGACCCGTTAACATTCTAATGGATCTTAGTTCCCTTCATTCCAGACTAGAAGCCTCCAGTAAATTGCGCTTGTGCTTAGGTTGTTTTGATTACGGTTGTCCTTAAACATCTTTGATTTGTAAAGATAAGCTCAGGTAAATACTCTTAGCAGATTTTCCCTACACGGGCTTGGGATACGACACTAGCCGCCTGGTTGGGTATTAAATCATGGGCGAATGATGCTTAAAATTTAAATAACCTTTTTTAATCCACTGTGTCCGGGATATCCAGGCTCACTTAATTGCAAGTGGCCACGACCTAAGCGCGAGGTGTAGGCATACACCTAACAGACGCTAATGCTATTATATATTTTTATTGAAAATGTGGCATGTCGATTAATCATCTATCAGAGTTTAGTTCCGGGCCCCATATGTATTGACAAGCATGTAAAACTTGTAACAAGAAACATTACCTTGTCCTAAGTTATTTATAAAAATGATATACCAAATGGTATAAAAACGATTTTCAAAAGAATTTCAAAACGTGTCGGTTAATTGTGTTTACCAGTGAAAATTGACGTATTTTCAAAAGACCATGTGCAGGTTAAATAGTGAATACGGAATAGGCTGGAGTTGCTCGGTTTAAGTATATTGGAATTTGCGACTCCAAGCAAGACTTATTAATCTAAAGTCTCCTTTTTGTTATTTCCGATCCGCCTATGGATCTTTTAGTACAATTCAGTCTATATAATTATTTTTGAATTTTCGGACACTATTGTACTTGTAATATATAATTTATAATCTCAGACTTCTACTGTGCTATGTGAATTACTGATATCAGTCGGCACGCATAAACCCCAAGTCTAGGCTCACCGAAAAATCAAGGTATGATATTAGGATTGTTTAAATCTATGTTTCGAGCATCGGAAGTGGGCCATCAATTGAAGATGAGGTTTTGGGTCATTTTGCTTTGTGCCTAATACTAGACGTCATGGTTGGTACGTTGGCCCACTTAGGACTTCCATGAAGAAGCTCGCAACACTTCATGTATGTGAATGTCCCTCGCATTGAGTTGTACTCCTCCAACGTTTTTGTTAATACATCCCCGTCGCTTTGACCGCTACCCCAATTGTCCTTCATACATTGGAAAACCTTTTAAAACCCATGGCATTTTCCATTTATATCAGTCCACTTGCTTGATACCGAATCCTTATCCCGATATCCACCTTTACCCATGAGAGCAAAAAAGTTGGCTCGAATTTTTCCCAAAAAATGGGTAGTTTTTGATAGTTGGCTACAAAAATTAGAAAATATATTATTATACTTTATTTTTAAATATAATTACAATTTCAAACAAAAAAAATAGCACTTACTAACTTCGGGATCCTATAAGATGTCGAGCCAAGCCCGTACGAGCTTGGACTTCTCGTTTTTTGTCCAAAGTTGGTAGGTCTTTTTCGCCCGAGGAGCGGTAGCCTCTTCTTGTTTTATGCGATCATCTTCGATGTTGAGAAGCCTCAGGTTCACGCTCGGCTTGTGTCTCCGGCACTGTCTCGATCTCGTGTTCTTCTTGGGAACAATACGCACCCCAAGTTCATGTTCATATCAGATGCAAAACAGAGTTGCCCTTGAAAGTATTATTGGGGCATGTTTAATAGTTATGTGTACCCCATCGTATTGGGATCGTAATCTTGGTAATTGAAGGTTGGTAGTGGTTGGTTGGTGTTCGGGCGATACGAATTTGGGTTGCTTGACATAGACGAAACACCAAAAGTGGGGCGGAATGGATACATAGTAAGTCTTTTATAAAAAGTAAAAGTAAGAGATTGTAGAAATGTGTTTAAAAAGTGGGTTGAATGGCGATTATATAGGTTGTAAAGGTAAATAATAAAAATGAAAAATAATTTTTTTTATTACCGTTGTACAACGGTCATTTTTTGAAACCCACAAAACTGCTGATGTTTTCACAATCATACCAAGAGCAAAAAACCCAAGAACACACAGGGGGTGTTTGGGGGTGATTCCGTCGTAAAGTGGCAAAGATCACGCCACTTTACACACCACTACATACGGTCTTAATGGGCAATTTCAACAAGTTACATTTATGGCTTTACACGTGATGGGCATCCTTAGTGACGGATTTGTAACGAACTAGGGATGAATAAATGAGCCTTCTTACCAAGCAATTTCAAGTCTTCTAAAGCATCAACTTTTTAATGTTTGTAGAATAATCAAACGTGACCTTAACATAACGTATACAAGCACTGCAAAAAAAAAATATTTTATTAACCCATTTGTGGTAGAAGATGCATCACATGTAATAGGTTCATCCAATCTTGTAAACTCGTATGTATACAATATAATTGATGACGGGGGTAGCTCAAGCCTCAATAAAATTACTAAGAGTACATAATCGCTTGAAAGGTTAAAAGGTTCAAAGGTTTAAAACCCGGGAACTAAGGTGAACATCACCTGCACAGTAATCAGTCACTTCACTGATTACTTAAACAACTCTCCCAGCCGCAAAAGCAAAACATGTGCACAGGGTGTACTCTTTTATCCACAGGTCCAAACGCTTCAACCACTAAAAGGGTAAGTCCTCCACTGCAAGCAGGGTTCACTGGTCAAAGGTTTCTCCTTTGAGAAATCTCTTCCTCTATAAATGACACTTCATTGAATGCATTTCGGACATTCCGGATCAGCCCAGATCTCTTGGGATCTCTGATCTTCCTTCTTGTCTCTTGAGCACTTGTTTCATACAAGTCTCTCTTCTTCACTTCAACACACACAATCTATTTTCTCTTGCATCCAAGGTTGGACACCCTTCAGCCGAAGATCTTGAAAAAATAACAAACATAACTAGTGAACCTCTCTCCACGTCTTGCAAACGTGGGGGGACCCCACGACCTGCGTTAGGCAAACCGGAACCCTCCAAGCCTTTTGCCTAACCAGACTAATCACTATCATTGGTCTTGTATTTGTTGCATCAACAAGTTGGCGCCCACCGTGGGGCTACGCCAGTCATTTCTCTCAAAAGAAGACCAGTAGTGTAGCTCCATTCTTCCTAGAATCGTCATGTCTGAAGGAGAATCTCTGGGAAAGGTAAACCAAGTCCCACGTACCTCCACCCCTAGCTGTCACACCCCAACCGATGGCGGAAACATCAGAGTGAGACGAAATAGATTGCAAGAGACTTCATAACACTATTTGTGACAAGTATTTAAATAATAAATTTCCATTTCATTTCTAAAGAGTCAATTACAAAGATTGAAATTAAGTAAAACAACTTGAAATACAAGAATTACAATACAATAGAATACAAAATTTTAAATGTGTATCTAGGCATCCTACTATGCTCCATGCATCATCGACATCATCTCAAAACCTGCAACATGTTTTAAAAGCGTAGTTCAATACAAAGGTGTTGGCGAGTACACTAGTTTTGGACTTGTGGCATAGGTATAAAAGTATTTTCAATCCAACGTGCCATTTGGTATACAAGGTCAAACTATCATGCATAACAATATGTCAAACCCAAGTGTCCACTAGTATAATAGCATCCCTCGATGTAGCAACATCTAGACCGTAAAGTATGAATAATAGCATCCCTCGATATAGCAATAACGAGACCGTAAAGAATATAACTTAACAAAACCCCGTCGGGTGGTGTGCTACTCCTATAGCGCTATAAATGATAAGGCGGGTTAACAAATAATATGAATTCTAGCATGAACCTAAGCATAACAAAGCATGTATAAGGACTGAATAAATAAAGCCTGTTTGTGAATCGTGCATTTTAACAAGTAAAACATGTTACACCCAGATAGATCTACCGCTAATGACCCTCGGTCCTACAATGAGGATTAATGGCCTCCAGTTCCCGCCTACCCACTCACATGATCTAAGTAGTAACCCTCCTTAAGCTAACCATACCATGTAAGTAAAAGTTCGTAATAATCGTAACATGTATTTCACCCCCGAAGTATAAAAACTGAAAACAGTTAAGAGAAAAGGGGGGGACATGAACTCACTGAAGTGCGTATCCAGCAACGTCAATCTGCAACTCTATCTGCTGCGTGACGACCTACACGTACTAATTCCTATTAGACGGACGGCCGTGTCTTGGCTTAAGGTTTAACGTTTTTGCGAAATAGTTAGACAACTATTTCGTATTTACACTTCTTAATCAATTAATAAATATATTCCTTCCCAAGGATGGGGGTCTTTATACATGTGCGTTTTTATAATTCCAAAAATATATTATTAAGTCTCACTTAGTAATATACATTCATTTGTCCGAAAATAACGTGTTCCCAAAATATATATATATTTTTCCCAAAAATAATATATTTTCACCTCCTTAGTTTCCAAAATAATATTTTACCAAAACATACGTATATGTTATAATTCCGGAAAATGTATTTTTAAGTCTCACTTGAAAATATATTTTAAATCACTTGTCTAAAATGTTCTGATTCCAAAATATACATATTTTTCCCAAAAATATTATATTTTACTTCGTACAATTTCCCAAAATAATACTTTTATCAAAATACGCGTTTAAGAGTATCCTTCCGAAAAATATACATAAGTTACATTTAAAGTTCGTGTGGTAATAATATTACCGGTGTAACTTAGATATTTATTTGTGAAGGCGTTGGTATTATTTTGGAGTCGTGTTTTCACAATGTATTCCAGTTATATTATTTTTACTCTAAAAATAATATATGTGCAGTTCGCAAAATAATCATAAAATCACACAAGTGTTTTATTATGAAATATATATTCTCAATATATATTTAACAAGTTTTATTTACGAAAATTCCACCTCCGACACTTGGTTACCTTGTAATAAAAATCATGGCGAAGTTTGTTTGGAAAACAAGTCAAAAATATATTCATAACACTTGTCACAAAAATATTCTAAGTGTTATTTTCTGGAAAAATTTCGCCAGAGTTTTCTCTGTAACTGGAGGTGGCCACGCTTACTAGCATATCATTTTCTTTTAAAAATTCAATCAACAATTTTTCCAATCATCAATATACATCATTCAAATATCAACTAGTTCAAAATAAGCATAAATTGCAAACACATGAACTTGTAAGTTGTGTAACATGGTGTAGTAACCTTCCAACATTTTTAGTAGATCTTTCCTTCTTTCAAAATAGGATCAGTTTCTTTAAAACTTTATTTTTAAAGAAGATGTAATCTTACAACTTCTAGTAAAAAATTACGGAAATATTTCTTTGTTAAATCCTTTTGTTACACGAGTGTCTACACACTTGTTTGTTCACAAAAACATCTTTAGTTTATGAAAGATCCGGCTTTAAAAATGAGACTTGTATATTTTACTTGGTTCTTCGAAAATACCACTTGTAGATCTTTAGATCTACTAGTTTAAAACTCCATTTTACAAGAAAAACTGTTTTACACAAGTTCATGTTTATGTATGAAAGGGTTCGTCATCTTGTAACTTTCCTACTTAACATAATGCTAGTTCATGTTCCATGAACATGATCTAGCGTGGTTAGATGACGATCCGTTCCACTTCTAGCAATCAACAACATAAAATAACCATAACTAAACAAGATTCATGAGTTTTACACCATTATTTTCTCTTTAACCACCATGTTTATCATACTTGCAAGACTTTAAGTTTTGATCTTTAGTGTTCATAACTTTTATCCGTTAAATCTCTTATTAACCACTTTAAACAAGAACAAGAGGATGTTTAGAAGCACTTACTACTAGCACCAGGCTAGGGAAGAAACAAGACGTAAAAGTGGTGGTTAAAAGAAAATAAGAGAGGTTCTTGAGCTTCCGAGTGCTCCAAGCTCCGTTGTATGACCTCTTGCACCTTTGTATATATGGAAAATGGCTTGACTATATTTGATGGTGGTGGTATAGTGGTGGGGTGGGTTCGGCCGATCACAAGAGAAAGAAGAAAAGAGTGGAGTTGTTGGTGTGGTGTAGAGAATGAAATGTCAATACCTCTTGTGCCATTTTATAAACCTATATCACCATTACCCATTGAATATAATGCCCCATTATCCACTAGCATCTTTTCATAAAAAAAGGAATTCGTGGAGGGGGGGTGTGTCCCCATGCAACCGTTTCAAAGAAAAAAAATATGGAATTGGGTTTTAATGGGTGTTGTTTAAATGAGAGAGAATGGAAATCTTGAGGGTATATTTATGAACCATGTTCTACCTTTATCCAACAAGTAACATGTCCACTAGATTACCAACATACTTAATAAAATAATCAAGCAAAATGGATGTGTGGGTCACCATAAGGTGACCGTCAACTAGAGGGGGGGGGGGGGGGTAAGGGTTGGGGTGTAATGTTACTTGGTTACTAACTAGTTGGAATCAAATGGTTTAGTTAGTATGTTTAAATGTGTTATGTAATATAAAGGGTGGTAGGGTGTTCGGGGACCCTAACTGGCTTAGAAAAAGGAAAAACAATGTCATTGACAATATTTTTATGTTCCGGGTAAAGTCCGGTTGTTCGGTTGGATATTAATCCGTTAAAGTGCTAAATAAGCATTTAAGGTGTCGTTAATATTTGTTTTAGTGACACAATGAATTCCCGACACTTTGGAAAGTGTCTAGTATTATTTTCCCATGTTTTTACACTTTACTAGTTAGCTTAAATGCTGAATTTTGTAATAAAGTGTAGGATTTTGTTGTTAAAGCATGTTTCAGGCACATCCGGTCACTATAACTATCACCTAGTGACGCATTTCTACGATCCTCACCTCCCTACACTCCCTACTAGTGTAGTAATCTATTCCCGGCTCATACTGGCCTCAGAGACAGTGCCTGTCTGATGCTGGCTATGTCAGCATGTTTACTGGGTTATCCGTTCATGGTGCTACTGTGCTTTTGTGCATCAAGTTTGTCACTATAGTTCTGTGTAAATAATGGAGTGACAACAATAAAGTATGATGCATGTATGTGTATGTATCAGAATTCAAGTAGCAGTTGAATCACAACTGTAAGCAAGCACAGTAATTAAGCATTAATTAAATATTAATTAATTCGTACGGATACCTGGTTTGGTGAGGGTTGTCACATTCTCCCCCCGTTAAAGAAATTTCGTCCTCGAAATTTGTACTATCTTACTTCTTATGGTTAAGTCATACACGTATGTATATGAATAATATCGAAGTAGTTAATCATCAAATTGAAATAAACATTACTCACATTAGGTGAGTCCAAGAATATATAACAACCCGAATCCTAGGGTTGGAAGGTGTGTGCTTCTAGCATTGGATGTCAAAGGTACAAGACGCATTTGACGTATAGTCTAGTGTAATCCAGCTAGCAGGGGTTCCACAAAAGTGGAGTTTTGACTAATAAGATTTTTAAACGATCGGTTGCAATATGCAAACGAGTTTTCACAAACCATAGCACTCGCTATATGAACTCAAAAGCAACAACTCAACGTAATAGTAAAATGATCTGTCAACTCCTGAATAAATGTCTGGTAAGGTTTAGTATGTTGACATTTTTGAATGGTGAAGATACACTGAATGGAATACAAGCGAATCTGGTGTATCATTGTCTTGATTCGTAGTTGCATCAGAAATGTTTAAATGATAAATCAAACAAAAGTATGTGTGGTCTCGTGTGAAACGGTTAACCATGATTAGCACAAGCTACAAGTTTATGATGACACCACAAGGTGTCGTAATGGCATTATCCAATAATAGTGGTGACTGAAACAAGTTCACCGCGTTTGAAATCAAATGAAAGTGTACTGAGACAATCTGAAGATTTGATTTATACCATGTTATAGAGTTTCCAATTAAATACGGAACATCAAAGGACCACTGTGTCCAATTGAAGATGAAAAGTAATAAGTATCGCAAGGTATTTGATTGACAACGAAAGAATCGTTAGGTGGTACATTGTGCTTATGAAATGAATATATGTACCATTGCCTTAACACACAATTGTGTTGAGACCGCTTTGATCGTGAAGATCCAAAATGGATTGTTAACAACTAAATAGGGAATTGAATCCGTGTACGAAGTGGGTAACCAAATTAGCGCAAGCTTCAATTTTGTGAAAATATCACCGCAAGGTATTGAAACAAATCAAACGTTTCAGTGGAGTCGTAGACCAACCAAATCTACTACGACTCGAAATGAAAGAATCTCTACAAAAATAGTTGAATATGATGCTCCCAATACATCATATAGTGTTTCAAGTTAAACCTGTGAACTGGATAAGTTCAAGCAATTGAACTTGGTTTCAACGTAACCCGACAATGTATGTATAAACAAGGAATTCTCGGCATGGTAGCAAAATAAACCATGAATGTAACTTGAAAGAAAGCGGTTTCAAGAAAGTGTGTTGGCTTGGTAACAAAAGAGCCAACAATAACAATAATGTAGGTTACTCGAATCAGGAATCAGTAATTAGGTTTAGCAAAATAATATGTAAATTCCAATGAAGTGTTTGTTCAAAGCGAAATCACATGCGTAGCAAATGATGCATGTATGTCAGGTAAGTTTCCAAGAAAAGGAACAACGAGTATTTGCTAAAGTGAAGAAATGACCAGATATCGAAACAAATGTGTGTTCGCTCTCAGCGAGAAAATTATTGTGATGCAACTACCATTAAGAGGAGTAGAGATGCAAACATCTACTCGCCAGAAGTAAAAGAAATCCAAGTACTCTCTGTTTGGTCAATGGAACTGGCATATGCGCCAGGGTAATGATGGTTGATTGAGTTGACAGACGTGGTTCCTAAATAAAAACCCTTACGAGTTTGGACCTGGGTTCCCAAAGGTCCCAAATATATGTTTTCTAAATCCTCCAGATTTCGTGTCCCGTGTGGATCCGGTTTGTACATTGTGTAGGAAGCACCGTTTTTGTGTACGTCTAAGAACTAGTCATTGTCCCACAATTTTCACCGGTAAACTTTCTTCTTGGATTCACTGCTAACGACGCTCGATTGTCGACCAGTTGTGTAATAGTAGTTGGGTCCTCATAGTCAGTTATATAAGAAGTTCGTTAGTCCTCAGCAAGAGCCACCGACTCTGGTTGGCTAGCTCATCCGACTCCCGGTCATTTGAAAGTCATTCGTCCTTTCTTTTGGCGAGCAGAACTGAGGTTATCCAAAACAAAAGTTTTGGTCTGTTATCTTCCTTCTTTATCAACCACTGAGGTTGTACTGTCAATCCTTGCATCTCCGGAAGTGTAAGTCGCTACGATGCATCGGCTACAGGCGTGGTGCCTGGGATTAAATCGATGCGAGACTCGACTAATCGTTGAGGAGGTGATTCCGACAAGTCTTCGAGGAAGACTTCAGGATATCCTCTGATCACGGGGGTATTTTCGAGTTTTAGTTCTTCGGCTCCCTTGTCCCCGACATGAGCCAGAAAACAATACATTCTTCCCACAACAACTTTCGTGCCTTAAGCAATTCGTGATCGGTGGTGGCGTATCCTGCTTCGTGAGTCACAATCGTTTATTCATTCGTCATCGAGGTGCGGATATCAACCTCCGCTCGATCGCTTGCCAACTAATACATCCAATTACCACGTTGAAGCTTCCCAACTCAACTGGCAATAGATCTAGCGTAAACTTACGCTCTCCGGGTTATCTTGCCGATTCCAGTTACTGTGTTGGCTTCCACTAGCTTCCCCTAAGCTAGTTCTAATGAGAACTGGAATATCTACTTACTCGCTACTTAAACCAATTATGCTCTCGAACTCTAGAAGTGCGAATCGTAAAATTTGCAACAGTATTTGGCAATACAAATGCATAATATTGAGTAATATGGGACGTACCGATATCCTCGCCAGAACTCCTGGCGTGCTTCCCTAGCTCCGGCGTGGAGCTTTCATCCTTGTGCCTGATCGTTCTTAGGGCAATATTTTCTGAAATGCTTTTTGCTTCCACAGTTAAAACAACCTCAAGCACGTTTCCGTTTATCACTCATTCCGCCTTGACAATTGTCATTGTCGTTGTCCCCTTCGTGATTCTCACTACCGTCTTGGCCCCCATTACCACGTTCAGTATTTTGCCAACAAGTTTCTTTAGGATGCCCCATCTTACCACAGTTATCACATTTTCCATATTTACATCGTCCGACATGATAACGTAAACAATTGTCGCACTTAGGCAAGATACCCTTGTAGTCTTTTCCCTTTTTGGCCTTCTTCTTGCTACTCCCCCGAGTAACCATCTTGAAATTTACGAGCTTTCTCTTGTTATCCCCAGATGCCTCTATAGCAGTCTCCTTTTTCTCCTCTGCAGTGGAAAATTCTCCTCGTCTAACTGCTTCTTCCGTGAGTGCCATGCTTATGTTGATAGCCTCGGTGATCGTTGAAGGTTTAGATGTTGTTACCAGGCTTAGAATCTGAGGTGCCAATCCCCTTATGAACTGTTCATTTCTCTTAAACTCTGGTGCCCCCAGGAGTAAGGCAACTTGTGATAATTCGTTAAATCTCTGCACATACTCCGCTATCTTTGGTCCTTCCATTTTCAAGTTCCACAGTTCTGTTTCCAACTTCTGGACTTCTGCCCTCGAGCAATATCTCTTACGCATCAGATCTTTCAGTTCGTCCCACGTCATAGCATACGCAGCGGTCTCGCCCATTGTCCGAACTTAATGGTTCCACCATGACAGAGCCTCATCCACCAATAGTCCAGTTATATACTTGACTTGATGTTCGGGGTCACATTTGTTCAATTGTAAAACAGAATCTGTCTTTTCAACCCAGCGCACGAAGGCTAAGGCACCCCCAGTGCCGTCGAATTCTCGAGGTTTGTGGTCGAAGAGCTGTTTGTAAGTGCAGCCTGCGATGTAAGCAACATTATTCGTGTAAGGCCTTAGCAAGGCTCTCGTGGAAATGTCCAAACGTTTTGTAATGTGTCTTAAAGGACTAGACATTACCGTTGGGGGATTATTTCCCGAGGTTCCTCCGCTGCAATCAGAGCAACGGGCCTCGTACCGTGCGATGGCCTGTAAGAGGCGCTCTTGCATTTCTGCCTCTGTTGTCGGTAGAGGGTTGTTGATATCGGTGTTCCCTTGAGTCGACATCTTCCTAGAAGAAGGTCGGTTAGGTCAGGTCTAATTTGCTTCGTGCGTGCATTTGGTTGTTTAGTGGTCATAAGTACATACACATAACAGGTTACCATACCAACCAATCAAATAATAGTATAATCATAGTATGACCAAGTAATTCGGTAATTATGTTTAATGAGAGCATAGCAAGTAAGCACGTAGTATTATAATTATAGCACACACACATAGATCAATGACGTGCTTAGAGAAGACCTAGCGACTGAGCTTTCATTGGTTATTGGCCACAAGTGTTGTCGCATGTTTAAAGATGATTGGGCTTTCATTATCCTTCGGCCACAATCACTGTGTCTAACAAAATGTATCACATCGAAAGGGACACAGGGTCACCCTACCCTTGTCCAACAAGTATATTAGTGCATCAAAATTACGTAGTCAGAAGTGGTCCTCAAAAGTCTCCACAATCCCGGCTTATCATTAGTATCTTTACCCAAGTGTAATGCAATCCGCATAATCCAGAAACCAACTATACTGGTGACTGAGGTGGAGGAGGAAAGAAAAGTGACTGCTAGCATGCGTAAACTCCTCCTCGGGCTTGTATATATATATATCGAAGTAGTTAGCTAATCTGCCGCCCGATAGTAAAGAAATAAGTATCAGAATCCTGGGAACGGTGTAATAGCAACGGTCGAGAGCGCAACAGGAACCTTGATGTATGTGGCGAATCAAAGTATGCTGGCAACAGACAGGGTGGAGGACGTGGTGTCTTACATAAACTTTTCTGACAAAATGCTGTCTTGTGATGTAGACACTTAAATCATGTTTTTGGTTATGTAATGTTTTGTATTTGAAGTTGCCAATTGTGGCGTCAGCTCAAGCTCCAACATTCTGCGACTCGTATCCTCAACTGTGGTTGATGTTACAGGAACACTCATCCTGTGTACAGCCTCCATAATGAGAGGGATGGCAAGGGTCTAAAATCAGTATAGCGTGTTATAAGATCCATCAAAGTGGCTCGTCCGGCGTTGTAAAGGCGAATGTAGCAAATGGCGCGACCTGTGCAGTTGGGAAAATGCTGTTGTAGCAGATGAATCATTATGCAGGTGCTGACCTGAAGTACCTTCCCGGGGTGCGGTTATATTCTGAAAGAAAGCTATAGGCACCTTGGCGCAATGGAAGTCGGTCTTCATAGGGAAAAGGAGCAATGTCAGCAGTTGCGGGTGTAAAAACAAACATCTCAACAAATGAGGAGATTGCCCGATGCAGGTAGATATAAGGGGTGCAATGTCTGGCAGATCAAAAAGTAACAGGATCGTGATCACGTGATGGTGTAGGTTCAGCAGGCGCAACATCGAGCTGACCCAAAAGGTGTAGAAGCTAGCTCAAGAGCAGACTCTGGGCCGTGTAACAGTGTGGTGTCTCGAGCAGGTGATAGCGCAGCAGCCATGTCATCCTCGTCTTGTGTCAGTAGTAGAATGCTGTAATCCAGCGGTTTGTAAGGTTGCAGGTATCACAGACTCAAAGGAGTCTGAATGCATGCCAGAATCGGAGGATGGCTTGTTAACAGGGGTCTTAAGCAGTGAAGTTAGTAACAGTGTTCTCGTCTAATTTTCTATCGTCATGGGTGTCGGCAGGAGGACCATCGATAAGCATGCCAACGTAGTCATATATTGTTTGTCGAGTAACCACCCTTCGGAAGGGATGTCCACAAGAGGCGCCTTGTCTAGGATCGGATCCATAGTGTGCTCACCATCGGGATGACCAGTGATGAAGTGGTCATGGACCGAAACAAGAGTGACAGAAGGATTATTGTCAGAGAAGCCATCAGCAAGGGTAAAGTATTACCAGAATCTGGTAGCGCGGACTGTTGGAAGTCGTCCCCGTCCTTGGTCGGCATATCAGGATCACTCTCAGTGTCTGCCGTAAATATCTCTGGCGCAGATGCAGTCTCCTTATCCGTGGCGGTGGCCGTAGGGTTATCAATGTCTGATAACTCGCTTTCTAATTGGAGTGACATGTGTGCCGGTGTGTAACATGTATATCCATAGTAGTTACTAACAATTAGTGTATGCGAATAACTACCACATAAGCACGTGCATCAAGATTAAATCAAATAAGCATGTAAGTCTCAATTAATGTAAGCAAGTAATCATCCTAGTCTTCCCCAGACTATCCTCCCAGTTTCTCAAACTGAACTCCCTAGTCTCTCAGACTAAAATCTTCCAGTCTCTCAGACTAAAATCTCCCAATCTCTCAGATTGAATTCTCAGTCTCTCAGATTGAATTCTCAGTCTCTCAGACTAAAATCTCCCAGTCTCTCAGACTAAAATCTCCCAATCTCTCAGATTGAATTCTCAGTCTCTCAGACTAATCTCCTGGTCTCCCCGACATAATTTTTCCTGGGCTCCCCGACCTAATTTTTCCTGGTCTCCCGACCTAATTTTTCCTGGTCTCCCCGACCTAATTTTTTTTCCTGGTCTCCCGACCTAATTTTTCCTGGTCTCCCGACCTAATTTTTCCCCAGTCTCCCCGACTGGACTCCCTCAGTCTCCCCGACTGAGCTATAAATTTAAATTTGGGAATGTGTATTTATGCCTTTTTGTTTGTAAAAAGGTTTGTTCCCTGGATCTGGACGTATAGTGTATGCAATGTAAAAGTGTTTGAAAATGTTTTCGTGAGAGCCCTGATGATCATAGTCTAGACTCGAGAAAGAATCCTAGTTCGCTATGATCGAGGCTCTGATACCAAGCTGTCACACCCTGGCTTTGCGGAAGCGTGGGTTTATTTGGTGTGACTTCTTAATACCATAGCAACAATCATAACAATGCTATATGAGATATTCATCCATTAATAAAGTTTAGAAAAATCCCATTTTTCAACAATCACAAAATAAGTTACAAACCTTAACTTGATTTAATTGAGTTTATAAAGACTTAGCAAAAGACTTTAAACAATACTAGGTTTAGAGATATGTAACCCGTCCAGGAAGAGGTTACACCTTCTAAACCCTGGATGACTTCATTATTCAAACGCAGCTTGAAAATATGTGCATACCATGCCAGATCCGTTAGTTTCCTGAAATACATGTAGTTTGAAAAGTCAACATAAAGTTGAGCGAGTTCATGTGTAAGTGAGTATGTACGAACATCTGAAAATGTTGTAAGTATGTATAAAAGTCCCTGGTATGTAGCAATTAAGGAAAAAGAGATCACCATTGGGTTGCAAAGCCAATGATATGTGTGAAGTGCTGTAGGAAGACTCAAACCTAGCAGATTTATGCGTCGGGCTCAAAGTCACCACCTGGTCCACTAAGCGGACTCAGGGGTTGGGCTCGCTACACCCAGATAGATCTACCGCTACTGACCCTCGGTCCTACAATGAGGATTAATGGCCTCCAGTTCCCGCCTACCCACTCACATGATCTAAGTAGTAACCCTCCTTAAGCCAACCATACCATGTAAGTAAAAGTTCGTAATAATCGTAACATGTATTTCACCCCCGAAGTATAAAAACTGAAAACAGTTAAGAGAAAAGGGGGGACATGAACTCACTGAAGTGCGTATCCAGCAACGTCAATCTGCAACTCTATCTGCTGCGTGACGACCTACATGTACTAATTCCTATTAGACGGACGGTCGTGCCTTGGCTTAAGGTTTAACGTTTTTGGGAAATAGTTAGACAACTATTTCGTATTTACACTTCTTAATCAATTAATAAATATATTCCTTCCCAAGGATGTGGGTCTTTATACATGTGCGTTTTTATAATTCCAAAAATATATTATTAAGTCTCACTTAGTAATATACATTCATTTGTCCGAAAATAACGTGTTCCCAAAATATATATATTTTTCCCAAAAATAATATATTTTCACCTCCTTAGTTTCCAAAATAATATTTTACCAAAACATACGTATACGTTATAATTCCGGAAAATATATTTTTTATATTTTAAATCACTTGTCTAAAATGTTCTGATTCCAAAATATACATATTTTTCCCAAAAATATTATATTTTACTTCGTACAATTTCCCAAAATAATACTTTTATCAAAAAACGCGTTTAAGAGTATCCTTCCGAAAAATATACATAAGTTACATTTAAAGTTCGTGTGGTAATAATAATACCGGTGTAACTTAGATATTTATTTGTGAAGGCGTTGGTATTATTTTGGAGTCGTGTTTTCACAATGTATTCCAGTTATATTATTTTTACTCTAAAAATAATATATGTGCAGTTCGCAAAATAATCATAAAATCACACAAGTGTTTTATTATGAAATATATATTCTCAATATATATTTAACAAGTTTTATTTACGAAAATTCCACCTTCGACACTTGGTTACCTTGTAATAAAAATCATGGCGAAGTTTGTTTGGAAAACAAGTCAAAAATATATTCATAACACTTGTCACAAAAATATTCTAAGTGTTATTTTCTGGAAAAATTTCGCCAGAGTTTTCTCTGTAATTGGAGGTGGCCACGCTTACTAGCGTATCATTTTCTTTTAAAAATTCAATCAACAATTTTTCCAATCATCAATATACATCATTCAATTATCAACTAGTAAAAATAAGCATAAATTGCAAACACATGAACTTGTAAGTTGTGTAACATGGTGTAGTAACCTTCCAACATTTTTAGTAGATCTTTCCTTCTTTCAAAATAGGATCAGTTTCTTTAAAACTTATTTTTAAAGAAGATGTAATCCTACAACTTCTAGTAAAAAATTACGGAAATATTTCTTTGTTAAATCCTTTTGTTACACGAGTGTCTACACACTTGTTTGTTCACAAAAACATCTTTAGTTTATGAAAGATCCGGCTTTAAAAATGAGACTTGTATATTTTACTTGGTTCTTCAAAAATACCACTTGTAGATCTTTAGATCTACTAGTTTAAAACTCCATTTTACAAGAAAAATTGTTTTACACAAGTTCATGTTTATGTATGAAAGGGTTCGTCATCTTGTAACTTTCCTACTTAACATAATGCTAGTTCATGTTCCATGAACATGATCTAGCGTGGTTAGATGATGATCCGTTCCACTTCTAGCAATCAACAACATAAAATAACCATAACTAAACAAGATTCATGAGTTTTACACCATTATTTTCTCTTTAACCACCATGTTTATCATACTTGCAAGACTTTAAGTTTTGATCTTTAGTGTTCATAACTTTTATCCGTTAAATCTCTTATTAACCACTTTAAACAAGAACAAGAGGATATTTAGAAGCACTTACTACTAGCACAAGGCTAGGGAAGAAACAAGACGTAAAAGTGGTGGTTAAAAGAAAATAAGAGAGGTTCTTGAGCTTCCGAGTGCTCTAAGCTCCGTTGTATGACCTCTTGCACCTTTGTATATATGGAAAATGGCTTGACTATATTTGATGGTGGTGGTATAGTGGTGGGGTGGGTTCGGCCGATCACAAGAGAAAGAAGAAAAGAGTGGAGTTGTTGGTGTGGTGTAGAGAATGAAATGTCAATACCTCTTGTGCCATTTTATAAACCTATATCACCATTACCCATTGAATATAATGCCCCATTATCCACTAGCATCTTTCCATAAAAAAAAAGGAATTCGTGGAGGGGGGGTGTGTCCCCATGCAACCGTTTCAAAGAAAAAAAAATATGGAATTGGGTTTTAATGGGTGTTGTTTAAATGAGAGAGAATGGAAATCTTGAGGGTATATTTATGAACCATGTTCTAGCTTTATCCAACAAGTAACATGTCCACTAGATTACCAACATACTTAATAAAATAATCAAGCAAAATGGATGTGTGGGTCACCATAAGGTGACCGTCAACTAGAGGGGGGGGGGGGGGGTAAGGGTTGGGGTGTAATGTTACTTGGTTACTAACTAGTTGGAATCAAATGGTTTAGTTAGTATGTTTAAATGTGTTATGTAATATAAAGGGTGTTAGGGTGTTCGGGGACCCCAACTGGCTCAGAAAAAGGAAAAACAATGTCATTGACAATATTTTTATGTTCCGGGTAAAGTCCGGTTGTTCGGTTGGATATTAATCCGTTAAAGTGCTAAATAAGCATTTAAGGTGTCGTTAATATTTGTTTTAGTGACACAATGAATTCCCGACACTTTGGAAAGTGTCTAGTATTATTTTCCCATGTTTTTGCACTTTACTAGTTAGCTTAAATGCTGAATTTTGTAATAAAGTGTAGGATTTTGTAGTTAAAGCATGTTTCAGGCACATCCGGTCACTATAACTATCACCTAGTGACGCATTTCTACGATCCTCACCTCCCTACACTCCCTACTAGTGTAGTAATCTATTCCCGGCTCATACTGGCCTCAGAGACAGTGCCTGTCTGATGCTGGCTATGTCAGCATGTTTACTGGGTTATCCGTTCATGGTGCTACTGTGCTTTTGTGCATCAAGTTTGTCACTATAGTTCTGTGTAAATAATGGAGTGACAGCAATAAAGTATGATGCATGTATGTGTATGTATCAGAATTCAAGTAGCAGTTTAATCACAACTGTAAGCAAGCACAGTAATTAAGCACTAATTAAATATTAATTAATTCGTACGGATACCTGGTTTGGTGAGGGTTGTCACATAAATGTCATAGAAATCGTGTAGGAGGTAGGAAGAACAAGTTCTTCCATTTAGGCACCTCTAAGTGTTCACCACTACACTTGATGTAAAAACATACAAGGAGGGTCATGAACTACAAGTAATACAAGAATATTGAACACTAATCTAAAAGAAATCATCAAGCAATGTGTGGATTTTATGTAGGACAACCCAAGTTAATCCTTAATCACACATACATCAAGTCTTGGACTTGAACATCACTTGTGGGTTAAACCCTTGACAAAATAGAAAGTTTGTGAGGATTAATCCTCTGATTTTGGATGTCTCAACCTTGTTTTTAAGCCTAACTAACCATAGTAGTGGTTATAAGCATAAGGACATAGGTTTGAGATGAGTTAGACTCAAGTTTGAACAAGTTAAGTAAGGTTTGATTAAAAAAAAACAGTGAACTTTGGAGCCTTTTTGCTGGAGTTCTAGGGACTTATTTACCCTGAATCACCCATGGAATCGAAGCTAAGGTCAATCCAAGCACATAGGAAAAAGAATGAGCTAAAACGGACAAGAAATGAAGAAGTTATGCTCATTTTCATGAAGCTTGAAGAATCTACTCGAACACTGAATTGCAGCTACGTTTTAGGTGATTTGAGAGAGATTTAGAGGAGTTTGTAAAGTGTTTAGATCTTGGGTTAGTGTGGTATTTATAGGGGAAGGGTTGGGGTTAGTGGTTGTGAGTTTTTAATGCAAGAAACACACATTGGAAGCAACAAAGACACTAAAATGGCCCAATCCCGTAAGGGGAAACAACTAATCTGCGGATTCTGCCTCTGGCAGGGCGCGAGAGAATCCAGTGGCGGTGGCGGGGTGCCAGAGACGATCAGGTCTTCAATTCAAGTTTTGAATGGACACTTTGGTCCTTTGAGTTTAAATTTTAGGGTTTTAGGGTATATTAAGGGTATTTTATGTAATTTAAACATAGTTTAAGGATAAATTAAGTATGAGGAACATAAACTAAGTATAATTAGGCGTATGAATGTTGTATTTAAGTATCGTATTCGCTAAAAAGACGTATTATGCATAAGTTTCACGTATTTGTAAGTTTGGCACATAGTTTCCAAGATTTACGAATATGAATCAATTGTTTACCAAAATCAAACGTATGAAGATGTATGAAGTATGTTTAACACGAATTTAAAGAAATACGAGTTTTATTTATGAACCAAGTCCCGTATTTGATGAAAGAATGATTACAAGAACGCGAGACTTCCGAAAATAGAATTTCAAGCAATGGTTTCTAAATATGGAAAGTATGAAAATGCAGGGCGTTACACTAGCACTAGCCAAACTCATGTGGCTATACCAACTTCCTTCTCCACACCGGGGAGCACTCCAACTGGAGCAACATACCCCGAGTTCCTCACTTTCCAAACACTGACCCTGTCTTGTTCGGGAGTGCCATCTCCTAATGTCGGTGCTTCTAACACCCCCTCACGTATTGACCTTACCCCTGAAGGGGTCGCCAATAACTTCTTAGAGCTAAGGTCTCTCCTTAATCAATACGTGAGCAGGGAAAGAGACAAGGGAGTGAGGATTCGGCTGGATTATGACGAGCCAGAGCCATCGTTATCTCCTGGACCTCCCGCTCTTCCTTTTACAAGTTCGCAACCAATCGTGTCCAGGAATGAGGCTGGTCCCAGCCATCCGCCTCCAAAACCTAGTCCATATACATAAACGAGGCCAGATCCGGCATCTTTTCCTCTATTTTCTTCCCAACCAGTTGCAACCGGTGCTCCGTTGGGGCACGAGCTAACTATGGACCAGTTGCTACAATCTCCTGTTACAAGCCTTCCACCTCCGGCAACAACTACATGGGAGCAAGCTTTGTCTGTACTTCCTTTGGCACGAAGTGCCGCCATGAGCGCTCTTTTAGGGATAAACTGCACAGTTGCACCCGGAAGCCTTCAAGGCTTCAACCTTATGCCTCAAATGATGGCTCAGATGATGGCAAGCTTCCCTTGGCAACACTTTATTAATCAAGTGCTGGCCACCCAAGGGAACAACAACAGCAACACGGGTGCAAGGATGGAAGAGGATTTGGCCAAGCCATACAAACCAAGCAAACTGTCATGCTTTTCCCAGCAAATAGCTGATTATGATTTCCAAGCGAAAATCAAGATGCCGTCCCATATCAAGACATACGATAGAACCAAAGATCCAGAGGATCACCTCCAGATCTTTACTGGTGCTGCTAGGATCGAGAAATGGTCTAATGCTGAATGCTGCCTCATGTTCATGCAGACCCTCATTGGGTTAGCCAGAATATGGTTCAACGACCTGCCTGCCAGAAGCGTTCGAAGCTTCGACGACCTAAGCAAAGGGTTCCTGGCCAATTTCTCACAGCAAAGGTGGTACATTAAAGATGCTACTCTGATTTTCCAGATAAAACAGAGGGACGACGAAAGCCTTCGAGAGTTCATAGAAAGATATAAAAAGGAAGGTCTAACGTATGTGGGGGCAGATGAAAAGATGAGAGTGGCCGGTTTCATGAACGCCATTACATCCAAATATCTCACAAGGGATTTTAACAAATCCCTACCAAAGACCTTGGAAGAAGCTCTCGAGAGGGCTGAAGCCCACATTAGAGGAGAGGAGGCGGTTGACATAAAGGAGCAAAGAAAAAGGGGATCTAGCTGGCGAGGTAACAGTCCTGCTAGAAAGAAAGGGAATTTTCATTCCTATGACAGACGTCCCAGAAGCTCGGAGCAACGAAGGCCTGAAGGTCGAAACCCTCCAAGCAGGGATAAGACCGTAAACTTCACAGCTCTTACAAAACCCCCACAAGAGATCCTTGCTACAGAGGAAGTGAAACAAAGCTTCCGACCACCTCGACCTCTACCCAAAAGTAAAAGGAACGAAACTCCACCCAGTTCTGTGAGTTTCATGAAGAAAAGGGTCACCATACTAACGATTGCTTTCAACTCAAAAGGAGAATTGAGGAGGCTGTCAAGTCCTTAGAACTAGCCCACTTGGTGAAGGGGGTAAGGGACAAGATAGCTGAAGGAAAAAAGCAAGGAGGTTAACATGGTGAATTTCGATGAAAAAGTTTCCCACAAACGGAAACGGTTGGAAGCTTGGGAGCTTCAGTGTGTCTGCTTCCCGCCGTCGAAAAAGGATCCACTCTCAAACCCCCTGGTGGTTGAAGCAACTATGGGTACAATAAAGACAAGCAAGGCCTACATCGACACTGGGGCAGCTACTGAAATCATGTTTGAAAAGTTATTCAATCGCTTGAGAAATGAGGAACGTTCAAAGCTTCAACCATCCGAAACCTCCATAAAAGGTATTGCCGACATATCCCTCAAGCCTTTGGGACAACTAACCCTTGATCTCTGTTTCAGTGAAGGCAAGATGGAAAGAGTTCAACCTCTTACTTTCGTGGTTATCAACATCCCTTCCAATTATGATGTCATCATAGGAAGGCCAGGGCAATGTGCATTCTATATGGTTGTTTCAGTTAGTCATGGCACCGTGAAGTTCCACACTGAGAGAGGGATTGCAACCCTCCAACCTACTCAAGAGGCTTACATGGTTGAAGGGGAAAACTCAAAAAATGAAGATGAAAAGCAAGGTATAACAACCCTCCAAAATATTTTCGACACTTATAAATTATTTAAAAGGTCCCTATATGTTTTAAAACATACCCCGTATGCGAAAACCGAGCCTAAATTACCTTGTATAATAAAAAATAAAATAAAAACAAGATTTATTCCTCGCTCGCCGGCCGCGAACGTATTAGCAGAGATCTACGCGGGCCGCGACAGCTCGGAGTCAGGGTGAGCCCCCAGGTCGCCAAGTGGCAGCCTCGTGTCAAGCCTAGTGGCCGAATCAGCATAGCTAGGGCCTACCCTAGCTAGCCTCACGGGCCGCGAAGCCCTTGGCTGGAACCTACGCGGGGTGCGACGAAGACGAAGATCAGCACTATAAATAGATGCATTCGTCCGTTCATTCAAACCGTTCAAAACTTTCTTTCTCTCTCGAATTTCTAGATAGCAAAAGTAATTTTCGGGCATAATACCCCTAAATAACAAAGTTCTTCCTCGTTGTAAGTATCATAACACCCGATTACGTATTAGATACGCTGCCCGATTGATCCAGGGTTCCGTAACGGATGTCGAGGTTCTGCCCGACGTAGTCGTTGGAATGCCGTCTCGGGGAGGGTATTACAAATGTAAATATTGGGTTATTATACTAACGCGTGTGCATTTGTTTAATTAATAGATAATCACCAGGAAATCCTTAAGGAAAACCCTAAGACAGCAATGTGAGTAATCTCTTTTTTGTAAACCTTTTTGCAAACTATTTTATAAAACCTTTATTTATTTAAATTATAATTAGCAGTGATGTAATACCCTAATACGTATTTGACAAAAAGTCGCAGCGGAAATTCATGCCATAAAATTTCTTTCCTATAAATACTTTGACTTACTTGAAATTTCATTTTAAAAATAACACTTTCACATAAATTCATCAATCGACTCATTTACCAAATAAAAACATAACTTATGTTTACTATATTACATACACCAACATTCCTGTACAATCTATTTTGTGACCCGATCCTCGATCTCTACTCCTCGTGATGACCCTCCGTGATTCCAACTACCTGCACTCACCACATACATTCACAACATTAGCACACATTATAAACATAAACAAGATTCATCCTCGTTTTATGTTTCATTCCTTTAATCTCTTTACATTTAAGCATTCCATCTGAGTATATGATCCCTGGTGAGACTTCCTTAATGTACCTGCGTTACACTGACTGCATACATGCACACTCACATATCTACATACGTACATACCTTCATACATGACTACATTCTTGCATACGCTCATATATATACCTACTTGCATAAATACATATATACCTACCTTTCCTAAAACATGAAAGGAATTAATCATACTTAGTATATAAGTGTTTAAAACGGTCTAAACGGGTTCGCATTGCATATACAATTAAAATAAAAAAATTTCATAATTCTGGGGCCCGTCGCGTCGCGCGACGGCCCCCGGCATAACCCAATTTTACGGAAACGAGCATAACTCTCTCGTTTTGATCCGTTTTACCCGATTCTTTTTCCTACGTGATCGTAATTTAATTCTCCATCACATGGAGTTAACATCCGACATCTGGATTAACAAAATTTTAGACTTTTCAGCTTTTGACTTATTACCTTTTTACAAAGTTTTGACCCGTTCATGCATTTATCAAAATAGTCTGTTTATTTGACCTCAATTTCTCACGAATCTTATAATTTCAACGTTGTCTATTATAAAAGGTTAACTTCTCGGATGTCTTGCATCCTCTTAACCCATTTTTGCTCAAAAGCTTATTTTGACCCGTTAAGTGTATTTGTGCATTTTAAAGCATTTGACTCTCAAAATCATACTTTTCGTTTTCATACTTGTCCCAACCATTCACTTAATCAATTAGCTTATTTGTAAACAAATTTTAAGGTCCTTTGACTCGATATACCCATCAATGGCGTTTTGGTCGACATTAGTTCCGCCCTTTACGACGAAGGACTTCATACATATTTAACCTATCCCACGACTTAACTACAACTGTAATCATAAATACATGGCTCGGGTCAAAGCTATGACCCTTTTTAATACTTCATCCACTAAGTTGCTAGTTAATAGCAACACAAATCCTTTCACCATTCATCCTGTGAATTCATAATACTTAACAAAACAACCATTAGTCGTTATCGCCAAATGGTGATATCTTCACCATTTAACCGGTTCGGTCTAAAAGAGCATTTCGTCCTTATGGGGTTGTAATTATTCATTATTTCCTCCTTGTAACTTATTTCTTCGTTAACTCATAATCAAAATTACCGTAATGCCCTTTTATCCCTTTTTAACTATCAAACTTAGTTTATTGTCATGAACACACATTCTAACCCGTATCAAACTTGTCGGAACTTCATATTCCATATTTTAGCTTATCATATTATTAATCTATACGATGAATAGGTATTCTACAAAAGGGGTGTAAGCTTTACTTACCTCGCATCCAAATATGCTTCCCATGCGTATATGTTCCGTTTGACCCGCTTCTTTCCCAAGCTTCCACATAGCTTGTCTAGCGTCAAACTATTTATTTATCATTCATCACAACCCTTCCATCACACGGATCTTATGTCGAAATTATCATTCGAACTTAAAACATGCTAATCTATATAAACTTAGCCGAATCCTTTAAACACTTACACATATATATGAATTCAAACATCATTAACAATAACATATCATCATTTTCACCATATTATACAAAAACCCACTTCATAACTAATTTGTTAATCACTTACAAGTGATCTAATCTCAATTACCTCCTAATTTCATCATATTCTTAGTGTGCATACTACCTCCTAAGCATAGTGTACAACTAATTTATGCATGTTCTTCTAATCTCATACATAATTCCTCCAATCCTCCTACTAATCAACATGCATCATTCACACATAAACATTAAACATATTAGCATCACATTTCTTTCAATTCCTCTAACAAGAATACATCCTATATATCGAAATTCATCTATATTAAACAAGAATTGGACATGGGTGATTATTCAAGCCATCACTCTTATCATAACAAATGGGTTTCACCTAAACATCAAATTCACCCAAACCATGCATAATCCATGTTCTAGATGATGATTCAAACACATGTTCATACTCAATTTCATACCAATTCACGGATTAGAACATAACCCATTTCGTGCAAGATCACCAATCTAGGTTTTAAGACATACCTTATGATCCCCTTGTGAAGGTGATCATTAATCCATGGTCGGTTATGAATTTAAGCTTCATTTAGCCTTTCAATTTGATGAAAAGGATGAAGTTAGGGTTTTTAGCTCCATGGGAGCCTCCTGCTCCTTCTCGAACCCATGATGTGTGTATTTGTGTGTGTGAGTTTTGTTATTTAGTAACTCAACTTTCATCTTATCCCAATTAGCCCCTCGTGTTTGCCACTAAAACATATTTGGCACGACTTTCGTCATTTAATACTTTTGACCTCACACTTAACTAGGTTAAGTAGCCTAGTTATTTATTTCATGCTATGTCATATAGGAACATACGGCAAATATAAACATTCATGTTTTGGGGTGTTACAAGTCTACCCCCCTTAAACAAGGTTTCGTCCCCGAAACCTTTCTCATTTCCATTTAACACTAACTATCTTTCCTTCTAGGCCCATCAACAAGACCACGAGCCCATCTAATGACGACGTTCTATCTTCAAGAACCCGTCCCAGAGTTCTTATTAGTGTCATGTTCACTAAATATTGCTAGTGTCTATCACGCTTCATAGCTAGCGGTTTATTCATCATTCCAATACTCGTATATCACGTACAATATACCATTTTGTTTACTTGAAACAATCCCATTAATAACATTCCTTTTTGTTCATTTCCAATATTCATATTATTTTCGTCGACTATACGATCTCACTTCGTAATTTATACATACACCTCTATGTTTAACTTGATAGGTACATCATAATACTAAGTAACTATCCATTCTTGATTCATAACTATTCTTATAATTGACTTCTTTCTAACAAGTCCACATTTTTCGTACTTTACCTTTACATAACATTCTCATTTCCTTGGCCCGTTTGTAGTGGTTCAGTATACATACTTCTTGACACTTATTATTGTACCTACATTCGTATGATCCGTTATAACAGATCTAATACCTTCATCCCACCTCTTAGATTATATTTTATACATATACCATATAACATTTAGTTCTTGTTCTGTTATCGCAACGAAACTATTATTTCATAGTCACATATACACGCTTAACTCCAAAGTTAACATCATTCTACGTTTCCTATAGTTATTTGTACTGTACGTACCCTTATGTTACCTTCAACTCACCTCATTCATTCTTCATTACTATTCTTCTCAATTCATGCATTACTTAATTTGCCTCAGCAAGCGTATCATGCAGGTTCTTCATACGAGAGTTTAACCAATACCCGAAATTTTTGCCCAAAACTTTTAAGATCTAGTTCTTAATGACATAGTTTTCTTCTTATGTCAATGTCAAACATTCCATACCCTACCATAGGTCGCTTACCATAGATCTATTCCATCATTCATGTCGTAGGTCGCTTTCAATTTACAAATCCATATCTACCCGGTATGAGTTAAAACATTATACTTACTTTGATTTTATTTCGTGCTTCTGCGATCCGTAAACCAGATCAATCCGCTCCTTTGCGTGTACTAACCGTACCAGGCCAACTTTCATTCATCCTTATATTGAGCCTTCACTCGTGCACATTCATTCACCAATTCGATTGGTTTCATCACATCGAGAGTTCTACCATTAACATCTACAAAATCAACGGTTAGCACTTTTTATTCAAACATTCATTATACTAGGTGATTACTCACCTATAATTCTTTTACAATTTCCTACGTACATGCTATAACACATTCCACATTTCATTCCTTACATGCAATTCTTTTATTCTGGTTACTTATTTTGTCGACCTTTGCAATTTGACTTTTCAAAGTCAAACCGGCATTTCTTACTTATCATAGATGTATTGAGATACACATTCGTACTTCTTTCCTTCATGCTTACTTGCAAAGACATTCATTACATCATTTCGGTATTCGTAACAAAACTTACCCTTCTCGTTCAGACTTCCATTATTGTCTGGGTCGTAGCCCGTCATTCATTATGTCTCCTAAGAGTCGATTTCTAACACGTCTAACACTTAACATGTTCAAAACTTCTTTGTTTTGTCTAAAATTTAGGTTTGCATGCCAATTACGATCATCCTTTTGTTCATTTGCTTTACATTTACTTATATGACTCATTTGACGCAACCATGGTCAAACTATCGACGCTTCCTGAGGTGGGTTGATTTCATCCTTTTTATGTTTTAAATCCGTCCCGCGGATTCAAACGTAACATCCATACCCTTCATTCCTTCTATGTTTGAATCCGTCTAGCGGTTTCAAACATATCATTCATACCTTTTCTTCCTTTTATGATTTGAATCCGTCTAGCGGTTTCAAACATATCATTCACATCTTTCATTCCTTACATATGTTAAATCCGTCTCGCGGATTCAATCAGGTCATTCATACTTCATTCCTTTCATGCTTCGAATCCGTCTCGCGGATTCTAACACATCATTCATACTTCCATTCCTGAAAGTCTTACATTTCTCTTGACCCTCACGTCCACCTACTACCTAATTCTAACGGACATACCTGTAACAATTATCACGGTCTCACGAACTTCATATATTTCTTGTGTACTGGCCAGGTACACAATCCACATACTAGTTTCGTGTCTTCGTGTAATCGCCACCTTATGTCCGAAGAATTAAGTTTCGGCACGTGTAACATTTTCAAAACTTCTTTACCATGTCATTATTATATTTCATCTAAAATTTTATTTCACTTGCTTAATTATACCATTACATACGCCCACACGTTAAATTTACGTACCTGGGTGTCAATTTGCCTTATTACTTGCCTTGATGCCGGTACTAGACCGCATTCACGGACCATCCTTCCCAAGCAATTATGCTTACCTTACACATAACATACTGTTAGCTTTCTTCAAATACATACTTAAGCACATACTTACCTTTACTTCAACCTTTACATCTTGATCGAGTCTCGAATCGTACGGGTTCCTTATCACAAGAGCACACAGGTTTGAGTTCAAGTATTTATCTCCTCATACTTGATTTCACTCAAACCATGGCTCTGATACCAACTTGTAATACCCTAATACGTATTTGACAAAAAGTCGCAGCGGAAATTCATGCCATAAAATTTCTTTCCTTATAAATACTTTGACTTACTTGAAATTTCATTTTAAAAATAACTCTTTCACATAAATTCATCAATCGACTCATTTACCAAATAAAAACATAACTTATGTTTACTATATTACATACACCAACGTTCCCGTACAATCTATCTTGTGACCTGATCCTCGATCTCTACTCCTCGTGATGACCCTACGTGATTCGCACTACCTGCACTCACCACATACGTTCACAACATTAGCACACATTATAAACATAAACAAGATTCATCCTCGTTTTACGTTTCATTCCTTTAATCTCTTTACATTTAAGCATTCCATCTGAGTATATGATCCCTGGTGAGACTTCCTTAATGTACCTGCATTACACTGACTGCATACGTGCACACTCACATATCTACATACGTACATACCTTCATACATGACTACATTCTTGCATACGCTCATATATATACCTACTTGCATAAATACATACATACATATATACCTACTTTTCCTAAAACATAAAAGGAATTAATCATACTTAGTATATAAGCGTTTAAAACGGTCTAAACGGGTTCGCATTGCATATACAATTAAAATAAAAAATTTCATAATTCTGGGGCCCGTCGCGTCGCGCGATGGCCCTTTGCCTTCGCCGTCGTGTCGCGCGACCCCCCAATATGAACAGCATGTTTGCAGTTGTTGCTGCATATTCCCAGCATAACCCAATTTTACGGAAACGAGCATAACTCTCTCGTTTTAGATCTGTTTTACCCGATTCTTTTTCTTACGTGATCGTAATTTAATTCTCCATCACATGGAGTTAACATCCGACATCCGGATTAACAAAATTTTAGACTTTTAAGCTTTCGACTTATTATCTTTTTACAAAGTTTTGGCCCGTTCATGCATTTATCAAAATAGTCTGTTTATTTGACCTCAATTTCTCATGAATCTTATAATTTCAACGTTTTCCATGATAAAAGGTTAAATTCTCGGATGTCTTGCATCCTCTTAACCCATTTTCGCTCAAAAGCTTATTTTGACCCGTTAAGTGTATTTGTGCATTTTAAAGCATTTGACTCTCAAAATCATACTTTTCGTTTTCATACTTGTCCCAAGCATTCACTTAATCAATTAGCTTGTTTCTGAACAACTTTTAAGGTCGTTTGACTCGATATACCAATCAAGGGCGTTTTGGTCGAAATTAGTTTCGCCCTTTACGACAAAGGACTTCATAAATATTTAACCTATCCCACGACTTAACTACAACTGTAATCACACATACCTGGCTCGGGTCAAAGCTATGACCCGTTTTAATACTTCATCCACTAAGTTGCTAGTTAATAGAAACACAAATCCTTTCGCCATTCATCCTTTGAATTCATAATACTTAACAAAACAACCATTAGTCGTTATCGCCAAATGGTGATATCTTCACCATTTAACCGGTTCGGTCTAAAAGACCATTTCGTCCTTATGGGGTTGTAATTATTCATTATTCCCTCCTTGTAACTTATTTCTTCGTTAACTCATAATCAAAATTACCGTAATACCCTTTTATCCCTTTTTAACTATCAAACTTAGTTTCTTGTCATGAACACACGTTCTGACCCGTATCAAACTTGTCGGAACTTCATATTCCATATTTTAGCTTATCATATTATTAATCTATACGATGAATAGGTATTCTACAAAAGGGGTGTAAGCTTTACTTACCTCGCATCCAAATATGCTTCCCATGCGAATATGTTCCGTTTGACCCGCTTCTTTCCCAAGCTTCCACATAGCTTGTCTAGCGTCAAACTATTATATATCATTTGCAAGATAGTTAGCTTATTTATCATTCATCACAACCCTTCCATCACACGGATCTTATATCGAAGTTATCATTCGAACTTAAAACATGCTAATCTATCAAATCTTAGCCGAATCCTTTAAACACTTACACACATATATGAATTCTAGGGTTATTCACGAGCCGAGCCGAACCGAGCGGACCTTTGCTCGTGCTTGGCTCGTTTACAAACCGAACCGAGCAGAGCGGCTCATTTAAAACCGAGCCTCAAATCAATCGAGCAATTTTCGAGCAGTACATATTCCGAGCGAGCGTCGAGCGAAGTTCGAGCGATTTGGACAACCGTGTCGCCCCATTTAAATTTGCTGAGATAGATAGTGACAATGTTTGGTCTCAGGTTTTTATGTCTTTAAAAACATACACATTTCGTGACATAATATTTTTCTTATGAATTACAATTTTGTGGCCGACGAGCCGATGATCATATTGCACGAACAAATACGTTGAGAGAAGGAGACGATCGACTTAGGGTAACAACATGAAACATTGAGGTGATGAGCAGCCTGTCGTTTATCGGTTTAGGGTTTAACTTTTAGATCTGATATTAATTTTTTTTATTGGCGTGGTTGGGCAAGTATGTATAGCGGACCAAAATCTAATAGAGTGGACCAAAATCTAATAGAGTGGTACAGATAAAACTATAACTTTAATTTATATTCAAGTATATATGTATGTGTAATGTGTGTATATAGAGGTGTGTGTGTATATGTATGTATAATTTATATTTGTGTGTATACATGTTTATGTATGTGTATATGTATATATATACTAATTAAAAATAATAATTCGAGTCGAACTGAGCCGAGCGGACCTTTGCTCATGCTTGGCTCGTTTACAAACCGAACCGAGCGGAGTGGCTCGTTTACAACCGAGCGTCAAATTGAATGATCATTTTCCGAGCAATTTTCGAATGAGCGTCGAGCGAGCAATTTGAACGGCCCTAATGAATTCAAACATCATTAACAATAACATATCATCATTTTGACCATATTATACAAAAACCCACTTCATAACTACTTTGTTAATCACTTACAAGTGATCTAATCTCAATTACCTCCTAATTTCATCATATTCTTAGTGTGCATACTACCTCCTAAGCATAGTGTACAACTAATTTATGCATGTTCTTCTAATCTCATACATAATTCCTCCAATCCTCCTACTAATCAACATGCATCATTCACACATAAACATTAAACATATTAGCATCACATTTCTTTCAATTCCTCTAACAAGAATACATCCTATATATCGAAATTCATCTATATTACACAAGAATTGGACATGGGTGATTATTCAAGTCATCACTCTTATCATAACAAATGGGTTTCACCCAAACATCAAATTCACCCAAACCATGCATAATCCATGTTCTAGATGATGATTCTAACACATGTTCATACTCAATTTCATACCAATTCACGGATTAGAACATAACCCACTTCGTGCAAGATCCCCAATCTAGGTTTTTAGACATACCTTATGATCCCCTTGTGAAGGTGATCATTAATCCATGGTCGGTTATGAATTTAAGCTTCATTTAGCCTTTCAATTTGATGAAAAGGATGAAGTTAGGGTTTTTGGCTCCATGGGAGCCTCCTGCTCCTTCTCGAACCCACGATGTGTGTGTTTGTGTGTGTGAGTTTTGTTATTTAGTAACTCAACTTTCATCTTATCCCATTTAGCCCCTCGTGTTTGCCACTAAAACATATTTGGCATGACTTTCGTCATTTAATACTTTTGACCACACACTTAACTAGGTTAAGTAGCCTAGTTATTTATTTCATGCTATGTCATATAGGAACATACGGCAAATATAAACATTCGGGTTTTGGGGTGTTACAAGTGATTGAGTCTTTGTTGTCTTCAATTACTGCCGGTATGTTGGGGTTTTGTATACAAAATGTGGAACACGTTACCATTGGATAAAGAGTTAGCCAATGTGTAATATGACCCACCAGTCAGGATTGACAGTACTGATTGAGTAATTGTGTAGATGTAAACATTGTAATCGCTCTCAATACTGTAAATTGATAAAACTCTTCTCGATTAAACTAGGATTCACTCACCAGTATTTCCCACTGACAAAATGTTTTTAAACGCGTTTCAGGTAACAAAATGTGAAAGCCAATTAGAAGCCAGCTGGACAGCACTGAAGGCTTGGAAAAGTGGCTATAAAAGTTACCTAAATAAAGAAGATTTTTTATTTTAATAAAATAGGGTTTATCCCTATAAATCCGTTTGTAATAAAAACTTGGGTTCTATCCCAATGTGTTTATTTATATAAAATATGGTGTTTTACTTTGATAAAATATTTCCTAACTACGGTCCTGATGTAAATTCCGCTGCTAAATTGATAAACACCGATACCACTAAAACTGATCTCACCGCCGCCTGTTCCCGGGACAGATAGGGGATGGGGGTTGCGACACGAGGGCTGATCATAAACCCCAAATATCCTGAACAAAGGATAAGGGTTAATACAAGCCTTTCCCAGGAAACCCTCTCGTACCTTGAAAAACTACTGGTACATTATAGCGATGTCTTTGCTTGGTGCCCGGAGGATATGACGGGTATCCCTTGAAGCATTGCTGAACATGAGCTGAAGATACCACCTGTTGTCAAGCCTGTTGTCTAAAAGAAACTAAGTCTAGCCCCCGAAAGAAGCTTGGCAGCATGCTAAGAAATAGAAAAGCTTGTCCTAGCTGGAATCCTCCGGGAAGTCAAGTATCAATCCTGGGTTGCAAACCCAATCATGGTTCGAAAACCCGACAACTCTTGGAGAATGTGCATCGACTTTAAGGACTTGAACAAGGCTTGCCCAAAAGATTGTTACCCTTTACCGGAGATCGAACTCAAGGTTGACTCTCTCACAGGTTACCCTTTCAAGTGTTTCCTTGATGCCTACAAGGGTTACCATCAAATCCTTATGAAAGAAGAGGATGAAGAGAAGACCGCTTTTCACACGGATAAAGGTATCTTTTGCTATCAAAAGATGCCTTTTGGCCTTAAGAATGCGGGTGCAACCTACCAACGCCTGGTTGACAAAGCTTTTGATAGTAAAATTGGCATAAACATGGAAGCATATGTCGATGATCTGGTAATCAAAAACAAAACAGAATACCAAATGCTTGACAACATACAAGAAAGTTTCCAAAACTTGAGAAAGGTTAACATGAAACTCAACCCTGAGAAATGTTCGTTTCGGTTTGAAGAAGGTAAATTTCTGGGGCATATTGTGGGAAAACAAAGTATAAAGGCCAACCCAAACAAAGTCAAAGCCGTTCTTGAAACCAAACCCCCACGAAGCAAAAAGGAAGTGGAAAGTCTGAATGGAAAGCTTGCAGCTCTGAAGCGTTTTACCTCAAAACTGGCTGAAAAATCTTTACCCTTTTTCAAAACGCTTAAAGGGTGTTCTGACAAAAAAGATTTCAAGTGGACTGAAGAAGCAGAAGAAGCTTTCAACCAAATGAAGCAACACCTAGCTTCACTTCCAGATATTGCAGCCCCGGAAACAGGAGAGCTGATCTCTGTCTACCTCTCGATTGTTGAAGAAGCAATAAGCGCGGTTTTAACCATCGAACAAGACAAAGTTCAGACCATAAACAATGAAGCTGAATACGAAGCATTGATAGCTGGTTTGAAGATAGCCAATGTAGGATCGGGATTCGATCTAAATAAGTCGATCAGAAGAGCTCTCGATCAATACGAAAGGCGGAATCAGACGTATTGATGTTGTAGCAGCTTGATTTGCACTTAGAATCACTTTAAATGTCTAATGTATTGATTTGACAGAGATACACGAGCTGGAGACACTTCGGCAGAGCTTCGCTACCGGAATCACAATGTTACAAATGAAAGACCCAAGACCTCCTATTTATAGGAGTGCCACTCCTCACGAACTTTCGTGCTTTCTGGCCAGTCCTCACGAACTTTTGTGCTTTCTGGCAGTTTCGTGCTTTCTGGACTATCTATTCTATTAAATGACTCGATACAAGACGAAGTCAACAGACATATGCACCAACAAACTCCCCCTTAGATGTTGACGAGTCTTCAGTGTGTCGAGTCTTCAGTCTTGATCAGTCTTCTCGCTCTTTCTAAAGTATCTTTCTCTGTAAGCATCTTTATCAATCTTTCTCTTCTTCTTGTTCACAGGTTCAGGAATGTCTCCTGGCTCTCCGTAGCAACAAGATCAGGAACCTGGCTTTTACATCTTCAGACTCCCCCTTTCAACATGCTGGGATCGCAGTCTGGAATTCCCTATCTGCAAGCTTTGAATCAGAAACCTGGCTTTAATCTGCATATGCTTATACGGAAAATCCTCAGGAGTCGAAACCTAGCTCTTTCAAAGCTTTGAACCTGCACATCCTCTACCCAAAAGATAAGGTTTTTTATTTATGACAATTTTAGATATAAACTCTGCTAAACCACTTGAATTCATAACACTCAAATTTTGGTTTCAAATTAATGAACCATTTAATTATTACAAAATCATTTCTCGTTTCAAACAAACTCTCCCAACCCTGTTGTTCATCATGTTTAGCACTTGGAATTTTGAAAATTAGCTTTTCAACATCAGTTGTCAAAAATAATATGAAAATAAATCTTTTTGATTTTTCAAAGTTTTATGCTAAAACACATTCTGTTTGGGTTTTTTCTTTAAAGAAAAGCAGTAAAGAAATATTTACAGACAATATTTTTGTGAGTTTGTGTAAGAGGATCATATTAGTTTATGACAAATCACTAGCACCGTTGACCTTTTTTAGACTTTGAGTTCTAAACGATTCACTTAGATTGTCAGTATACTGATCCACTTAAATTTTCACACAAAGTTCAATTGATTCGAGATACGAGATTAGTTGTTTTAGTGGACTCAGACTTATTCGCGTGTCCCACCTCAGAATATACTCCCGTATCCAGACTCCTATATTCAGTCTTACAGGTGAATGTACACTAATGATATCTGTAAATGGGTAATGCGAAACCATGAGAGCTCAGGCTAGAACTTCCGTTCAATCAGAGAGATGATGGTTTGACTTTAGGTGTGTCCCCCTTGGGGATCTTCTTTTCAACAGCACATGATTAGCATTTTTCAATGTTTCATCATTTTTTATGCTGAGGGTGGGCTTTATGATTAAAGCAGTGCAGAGCATTATACGAGGACTAGGCTATTGCTCCCGCAAAATCAGAAGTCCTGGTATAATACCCCAGATATCATCACGCACAAAGACTTAGTATGTCAGAAATAGAAAGCCCTTCAAACAAGATTTCAGGGGTTACCTATATATCCGAGAGATGTTCCCCACGAGATAAGTAAGTATTTGAAATTTATGTTTATATCTCGAAAACAATCTACTAAGCGTGTAAAAACCTACTGGCATATCATCAGTGAGACCGTTTTTCACATTTGACTTTCCAATTCTTTAGCGTACTGTGATTGTCTACTGATGTACTATCATTTCCTCTTTTTCACAACAATACTCATTTTTGATTTTTCGATGATTTTGGTTTTTAGATTTTATCATGTTTTTGGATTTTTCAAATTTTCAAAATTTCTAAGTTTTTTTACTCCCCCTAAAATCAAAAATATGTTTCAATTTTGATTTTCCGGGAAAATTTGAAAAAGAAAGTAATAAACTGTACAAATAAACTTAACAAACTGATGTGAATTGCTTCAATTCTCCATCCACTTGGCTTAAACAATCAGAACTCCCCCTGACAACAAACTATTTTCCCATTATGATTTCAAAACACTTAAGTTTGTTTTAATCAAAATGGTTTTTCCGGAAAATTAGTTTTGTTTGTCATTTCACAAACATGGGGTTTCATCACATTGTTATCAAATTACCACTTGTAAAAATACTTTTCCTTTTCTTCAACCACTTGTATGAAAGTTAACTCAAGTTCAACTTAATGACCTTGATTAACCACTTATAGGTTCTTCGCAACAATACCACTTGTAAGTCGAAATATCACAGTTGTGAGATATCACTTGAGAAATTCACAAAAACATTTTTCAAGAAATATGCCGATTCCTACTCCCCAATTACCAACCTGGGAGTTCCGGCAAGTCAGGATTTTAAACAAAGAATGCTGACACCCAAGCCTGACCAGCCTTGGGTGCATCCGAGTTATTCTCACTCGGTGTGCAAGTTCTCCTCTTTGATTCATAGAATTCTTTTACCCCTTTGGCCTTACCATCGACCATCTTACCAAAGATATGTTTCATTTTGCCATTAAACGTTTTTTCGACATCAAATTCCTTCTTTTCAGAATAAAATTGATTCGAAATCTCCACTTTTCCAAATTTTGATTTTAAATTTGCAGCCCGCAATGGTGGAAAGTTGACATCATCCATTGGTGGTACTGACTTTTCTCTTTTTAGCTCAACTTGTGGCTTCTCTGACTTTGACGAGTCAGATTCATCGCCAGAAAGTGCTTCTGATTTTTTAGCAACCCACTTGTGGTTGTTCAGATTCACTTTTCTTTTGTAAAACCTTTTTGAACTCTCACCAACTTCAAATGTAGAATTTTTAAACATTTTAAATTTTTCAGTTGGTGGTTCAGTTTTATCAACAACTTTTTCTTTGAATTTAGAAGACACTCCCTGTTGTGTGTTGGTTGCCTTTGGACAGTTCCAGGCGATGTGACCAACTTCATTGCATCGGTAACCGGTTCTTGTCTCCTTTTTCTGATTAGCTTCATTCTTCTCATGTTTCTGTTTTCCTACAAGAAACGCTTTGTTCGATTGCTTCCAGAATGAGCTCTTTTTCTCTTCTTCAGAACTTGCCCCTGAAACAAATGCAGTTTTTGATTTAAAATCTTTAATATTTTGATTATTTTCAACATCAAAACCCAACCCCTTCTTTTTGAAATTGCTTTTATGATTCGGTTTCTTTTGATGATCTGGACCGAAACCTTTCTTTTTGTTTAAACGTTGTTGAACTCTAGAAGTATATTTAGGTTTTGAAAAACCAATTTTATTTTGTATTTCTGAAATTTTGATTTCTATTAGTTTGAAAATCTTTTTAATATTTTCAGTTTTCACATTTTTTATGGGAAATTCTTTATCAAAATATAATTTGTTGGAATCATTCAAAGTATATGCAACTTTGAGTGTTTCGTCATTCAAGTTAATTTTTTATAACAGAAATTCTTTATTGTAAACCCTTTTGACCGATGATTTCGAACTGTTGACTGATGAACTTGAACTCTCAGATTCAGACTTTGACTCTGACTCTGACTCCTCATCCTTATCCAACACCTGATCGACCACTTTATTTATTAACTCAGACTCATGATCAGTGTTAGACGATGTGAATGTGACGTCAATGTTGTCTGGTAACTCATCAGTTGTTTCAGACTTTAACTTTATATTGACTGCCTTTTTGACTTGTTTCGAATTTGTTTTCTGGGGAATAACCTTCCCAGATCGGAGGCGGACACTTGTTATAATTTGCACTTTGTTTCTTACCCGTATCTTCCGATTTCTTATCTTGAAAGGCTTCAAAACCTGCTACTGCCGGATAGATTCTATCAATCAAGTAATCAGAACTTGAGTAACTCTACAGCAATCGTCTGATTCTTTCATTCTCAATCTTTTAAGTCTCCAATTCCTGCTTCAACTTTGCACACTCTTCAATATAGTGATTGATGGCCTTCTGCTTAGACATCATCACTGCATTCATCATTGTCAAAGCATCTTCTCTTTCTGAGTTTGTCTTTTCCAACTAATTGACTGTTCTGTTCAACACATCATAAGATTCTTTCACGTACTTAACATCGAACAACAATTTTTCTTTCATCTTGTCTAGCTCACTAAACTTCTTATCTTTCTCTTCACAATGTTTGAATGCTTCCAAACATTTTAGACAAGGTTTTGTGACCTCTACAATCTTTTCAATTTCAACAATCTTCTCAGCAACTTTAACTTCTTCACTCTGTTCATGCTTCTCTTCCTGAGCAACATTCTCACATTTTTCCTTTTTCTTCTCTTTTGCTGCTCGTTTCTCCTTTAGCTTCTCCACTTTATCTGCAAAATAAAATTTGAAACTTTCAGGAGATAAATGAGTTTTACCAATTTTAATTTGATTAATTTCTTCATAATCATCACTACTATCAATTGATGATTGATCAAAGACTGGTGTCTGTTCTGAACTATCTTCTGAAGAAACAGACTTTCCATCTTGACTTTTCTCATCATTTGCAAACACATCCATCCATTCTTTCATCAACTCTGGCTCTTGAATGATTTGTGCAACAAATGATCTAAACTTTGAATTACTATCAGCCGGAATATATTTGTCCCAGCTGAAACCCTGTGGCAATCTTTCATCTTCTTGATCTGGAGGCATAGTAATACAAGCTTTCTTCTTTCCATCTTCAATTTGAATATTTCGGGATGATGACGGTTGTTGAGCTACTTGATGATATATTGCTTTCAGATAATATTCATTGTTTCCAAAAGGATTCTGAGCTCCACCTGCTTCTCGATTGGTACATTCTCTCTTAAAATGTCCTTTTTCCCTGCAACGAAAACAAGTAACTTTAGACTTATCAAAACCTAAAGTAGAAATATTAGCATCACGTAAATCCTCTCTTCCTGTAATCTGCTTAAATTTCTCAGCTCTCCTCAACACACTTGCCAAACACCATTTATTATCCATTAGCTCCATTTCCTCAGCATCAATCTGATCGTAATCCTCTTTTGTTAACATAGGATTTCCGATCCTTCCCACAATCAAGCTCTCATATGATTCTAACACGGTAACAAGTAATGCCATATGACCTTTAGCGACTTCTTCAGAGAAATTCTGACCGTTCTGAAGATGCAACGCGATGTTGCATTGTAGCACATGACCATTACCATTGTTCGAACTTTGAGACTGATAACTTGAAGTTGAAACATTTAGATTAACACTCGGATATGAAGAAAATACACTGTTGTTGATTGAGCTTTGATTGAGTGATCTGGATGAGTTTTCTGCGCTGAAAGCGGTTTGGATCTTTGGACTAGTTTCAACATTTTGAACACTACCTTTGAAATACATCTTGACATCTTGTTGACCATTTGAATTGTTCATTCTGGCGATCTTTTGTTGTTCAAGATCTTGTCCTTCAAGCTTTTCAATGAATTGAGGAATTGATAACCTATCATATTCTCCGGTATTCTTCAAAATCATAAGATATGTACCCCATTCGTTTTGAGGTAAAGCATCGGCTAATTTTTCAACCCATTCATCTCGATCTTTGTTGATATCCAAACGGGTCATTGAACGCACTAAATGACAATATCTCTCAATAAGTTTCTTTGTAGTTTCACCCGGCAAACTCGAAAACAAATCAAATTCTTACTTTAATAATGATTTCTTATTTTTGATCATCTCTGTACTTCCTTCAAACTTTATGCGAAGTGCTTCCCAAATCGAATGTGAAGAACCATCATGTTGAAGTAGTATGAAAATGTCTTCTTTCATAGCTTGTTGAAGTAGACTGATCATCATTTTTTCTGCTTTGTACATATCTCTCTCTTTATCCGACAATTCAGAAATAATCTTTATAACTCCCATATCAGAACAAGGTCTAACATACTTAGTTTCAATACACTCCCAAGACCTTAAATGATTTGCTTGAACCCAATTTTCGAACCATTTTTTCCAACTATAATATTCTTCAATGCTCATCAACTTTGGAGGTTTTTGTAACGTTCCTGTTTCATTTTCCATGTTCACGCTCTGAGCAACTGTAACTGGAGTAGTTGGAGCAGTAGCAAACGCATTGTAAAACTCAGAGTCCATGTTTCGGTACGAAAAATTTTCAAGTTCATAAATTTCAAACGATCTGGAAAATCACGCGAGCTAGAAATCCTCAAACCGTATGAACTGAAATCACTCCAAACGAGCTGGATATTTTTCAAGAGGTCTGATCACTTCAAATGACCTGATCAAACTTCAAACGGTCTGAAACAACAAAACCTAAACGATCTGGACCATTTCAAAAAACCTAGATCTAATTTCAACTAGTGCGACCTCCAAATGACCTGGACTAGTTCAAACACCCCACAAGACCTGATCTAGTTCAATCAGACCGCAAGACCTGGTTCAAAATTCATGCGACCTGGTTTACTTATCAGATTGTGCGAACTGAGGTCAGACCGTGCGAAGTGAAGGTCTCGTGCGAACTGGATGTTTTTTGGTGCGACTTGAGTTCAAACTGCGCGAAGTGAGCAGATTTGGTGTGACCTGATATCAAACAGCGCGAAGTGGACCTATTTCATGCGACCTGGATCCTCAGGACATGCGAACTGATGATATGACGAACGATCGGAAAGTATTTTGTCAAATTGATCAGGTTTTAAGTTGGATTAGGGTCTGATATGTTCACGGATTGATTAAAACTGTGTTTCACGTGTTATATGTCAAGATTAGTCCATTTTAACCGTAAAAACTCAGTTAATTTTGAGAAAATGTGAAGAAAGTGAGTAGAAATGAGATTTTCGGATGAAAACAAGCTGAAATGGTAAGAACTCTTCCTCCTGAGCTCTGATACCCCTTGTAGGATCGAGATACGACTTAAACGAGTTGATCAGAAGAGCTCTCGATCAATACGAAAGGCGGAATCAGACGTATTGATGTTGTAGCAGCTTGATTTGCACTTAGAATCACTTTAAATGTCTAATGTATTGATTTGACAGAGATACACGAGCTGGAGACACTTCGGCAGAGCTTTGATACCGGAATCACAATGTTACAAATGAAAGACCCAAGACCTCCTATTTATAGGAGTGCCACTCCTCACGAACTTTCGTGCTTTCTGGCCAGTCCTCACGAACTTTCGTGCTTTCTGGCAGTTTCGTGCTTTCTGGACTATCTATTCTATTACATAACTCAATACAAGACGAAGTCAACAGACGTATGCACCAACAGCCAAGGAGATGAAGGATCAAAAGCTTCAGGTCTTCACAGACTCGTTGCTTGTGTCAAGCCAAGTCAACGACAATTATGTTGCAAAAGAGCCCAACATGAAGAGGTATAAAGAAAAGTCCAAAGAATTGATGAACACGTTCCAAGCATGTACCATCAAGCAAATCCCAAGATCTCATAACAAGAAAGCCAATGCCTTGAGAAAACTTGCCTCCCTCATCTTTGCCCATCTTATCAAGAAGGTATTAGTGGAGGTGTTGAAAACTCCCTTAATTCATGAATTGGAGGTTCAAGATGTAATCACTGAAGAAGGCCCCAATTGGATGACTCCTATTAAGAAATTCCTCAAAAATGGTGAGTTACCCGTTGACCAAACAGAGGCTGAAAGGGTTCGAATCAAATCTAGGCAGTATGTGTTGCAAGGTGAAACCCTCTACAAAAAAGGTTACCTTGCACCATTACTGAGATGTGTTGGCCCGGAACAAAGCCAGTACCTGATCAAAGAGGCTCATGAGGGGATATGTGGAGCTTATTTTGGAGCAAGGACGGTGGTTGCTAAGCTAATGAACCTCGGGTATTTTTGGCCTTCCATGCACCGATACACCACCGAACAACTTAGAAAATGTGAAGCTTGTCAAATACATGCACTGGTGCCCAAGAGCCCCAAACATGATCTCGTCCCGATATCTTCAGCCTGGCCATTTCACAAATGGGGAATGGATATTGTTGGTCCATTCCCACCGGCCAAGGGTGGAGTAAAATTTTATTGGTAGCCGTATATTGCTTTACCAAGTGGCCTGAAGTTAACCCACTTGTAAAGATCTCAGGAAAACAAGTCATTGACTTCGTGTGGGAAAATATCATTTGTCGCTTCGGGCTACCGGGAGTGTTGGTCATGGAAAATGGGAAGCAATTTGCTGAGAAGCCTTTTAGCACTTGGTGCAAGGAATTCATAATAACTCAAGTATACAACTCAGTTGCATACCCACAATCCAATGGCCAAGTTGAAAGAATGAATTGGAGCATTGTTGAAGGAATCAAGACCCGATTGGGAAGGCATGAAAACAATTGGCTCGAAGAGTTACTAAACGTTCTATGGGCTATACGAACAACAGAAAAAACAATTCATAAAAGAACACCTTACAGCTTGGTGTTCGGATCAGAAGCTGTGATTCCAGCTGAAATAGGAGTTGTGACTCAAAGAACACTCAACATGGACCTCGAAGCAAACAACAAAGAGACCATGTTGAACTTGCAACTCCTCGAAGAAACACGCGACCAAGCTGCTATTCAAGAAGCTAAGTACAAAAAAAATGGAAGCTTATACAACACAAGCGTCAAGCATGAACGCTTTAAGCCAGGAGACCTCGTACTTCGAAATAATAAGGCCAGCAAAAAAGAAAACCAAGGAAAACTTGGCCCATAGTGGGAAGGGCCATACACAATCCTTGAAGCTCACAAAGGTGGATCCTATAAACTGGCTGACGGGGAGGGTAAAAGGCTTCCTAGACATTGGAACGGCAGAACCCTTAAAAGGTTCCATGTCTAATCATGAAAGTGTAGTTTGTATTTCAAGAGTTATCCCATGTCCCCTTTTTGTAAACAACAATATCTCTTGAATGAATGATGAAGTTTTATCAAATTTGTCTTTCTATCCTAAAATCAGGTTGAGAACCTAGCAAAAAACTCCATGGAAAGGGCCATGTAAGGGGATGAGCTCCCAGGCCACATTGCTCAATAGGTCCAAGGGTTGAATGAACCTATATAAGGGGTGAGTTCCTAAATCAATACAACTCCATGAGACTTATAAAATTTTCAAAAAAAAAAAAAAAACAAACCTGTCTCATAGACGGGCCTGAACAGCCTTCACCAAATGTTCCTTAAGCCTTAGAAAATTTCCTAGAAAACAAATCATAGTCAACGGGCTTACGAACCAAAATCAAACCAAGGAAAATGATAGATAGGATAGGTGCTATGTCTTCTTGTTAAAAATACCAAGGCTAAGTGACTGCAGCACTGAACCCTTCAAGGTATAAAAAACATAAAGGCAACACAAAACCAACAAAGACAATTCCATAAACATAAAAACAATTGAAGGGGCAAAACAACAACACAACAATAAAAGGTTGTATGCAACTCGAAATCAAAAATACAAAGCAAAGCACCAAGTCACAAAGCTCGAACAACAACCAGAAGCCTAGAAGGCTTCAAGCTACAAGTATCTAACCAAGCTGCCTTACAAAAACATGCAGCAATATAAAAAGTCACAACACAAGACAAGAACTAAAAGGTTAATAACATAACATAAGAAGCCTTAAGGGCCTCTAAAACCTACATAATGTTCAAACAGTCCTAACCAAACCTTAACGGTTTGTAAACATAGAAATTGTTCAAACAGCCACTAGGGCTAACAACCATCAAAAGAAACCTTAAGGGTTTCTACAAAACCTAAATTGTTTGAAAAGACATACAAACCATCAAATTGTTTCAAGGTGCTAAGAAAGCTACGAATATTGTTCAAACATCAGCAAGAGGCTTAGAAGCCCCAGAACCATCACCCTTACCTTTTTTTGGCCTTCTTTGCTTTCTTGGATTTTGGACCTCCATCACCTCAAACCGTTGAACCTTTGAGGCTTACTTCCTTGGAAACATCAGCATTTTCTAAAAAGGTTTCCTCACTATCTCCCGAACGAGAACGTTTCCGGGACAGGGAATCAAGCACTTCAGCACAAACCTTCTCATTCAGCCCAGCTGGTTTCAACTCCTGTAAGACGGAAAGAGGTTTACCAAAACAAGTTGAAACTTCACTTACATAGGGTAAGTCAGCCTCTCCATCTGTTGAACAGACTCCTTAAAGATCCCAGAGGCATCCGGACGAATCATAGGAGACTGCTCTAAGGGCTGACCAGACTCATGAAGTTTAAAACCAACAATAAGGCCCAAATGTTTCCCGTAGTTCAGCAGTTTAGTGTAGACGTTGGTGTGTGTCGGGTGTATTATATTTTTCTTTATATTTTAAGACCTTTTTAACACGTTAATCAAGTTTTAAATTTATAAAACACGATATTCTACTAACACTAAACACACACATGGGTAAGTGCACCCATTGTGAGCGTAGTATAGCGTTGGTAAGATACCGAGGTCGTCCAAGGACACAAGAGCTTTTAATACCGGTTTATCCTCAACGTCTAATCAAATCAGAAGTTTTAGAAAATGTTTTAAACATAAAAACTAAAAATGCTGAAAAATAAAAATAACAATAAAAATAAAACTGATAGACAAGATGAATCACTTGGATCCGACTCGCCTTTAGTGTAACCTTTGATGATTTCCACACTTTTGCACTTTTTGCGAGATTATCTTAGTTATAGTAGTAGGCCCCTCTTTTGAAGGTGACGTTACCCTCAACCCAGTAGTTTGAGTCAGCAAGGATACAATCCTAAAGGGTTAGAATATTGGAAGATAATTAATTAAGTTATTATGGCGTAATGTGGTAGGCCCCTCTTTTGAAGGTGAGGTTACCCTCGGCTAAGTGGTTTGAGTCAGCAGGGATACAATCCCAAGTAGCCGGGTTAATGTATTAATAGTAGTTTACATATGAGGGGATCAAGCCATTCGCACCCCCGCCATCCAATACCAGTGGGTATTGAAGGAGGTCCTAGTAAGCTTGACCCAGGTCCTTGCAGGATCTATACACTGAACAAGGCAAGAACCTTACCAAACCATTCCCTTAACCCCCGACCAGGTAGCCAACATATCTCTATATAGACCGTAGAGATATGAATGGTGTAAATCTTTTATTTTATATAGACAGTAAAATAATGCCAAGACACCACGGACAAATGATAAGGAAGTTTCACCTTCAACATAAGAAACTAGTTATTAAAGTCATTAATACAAAACCAAATAAAAAGTGCGAAAAGATTAAAATCAAAAGTATTACACTAAATGCTTGTCTTCACCAAGTGATGTAAGAGACTTAGGCAAACATGGCCTTTGATTGTCAAGAACTCTTACTATCAATCTTGGATCCCGAGACTACTACACACACTCTAGCTGGATGATGGATGATGTTGGTGGATGTGAGTGTTGTGGTGGTGGTGGAGTGTGGGTGAAGAGGTAGAGAGGTGGTTTGCTAATGGATGCCTTTGAAGTGAACCAAGCACCCCTATTTATAGCCTGCACAGACGCCTGGACACGACCCCGTGTCCATTGGGTACGGCCCCGTGTCCATCCTTATTCTCTTTCTTCATTAATTACAATTTGTCTTTATTAGCTCCACACGCCCCCGTGTTCACTGGGCACGGCCCCGTGTGCAGAAGCAAATCTGTACTATCAAGATTTGCAAGATTTTGCGAATCTTAGCATTGACCACGGCCCGTGTTGAGCTGGGCACGCCCCCATGCTGGGAATAGAAGCTTCTATGACCTTGTCTTTTCTGCAGGTGCCTGGCCACGCCCCCGTGTCCACTGGGCACGGGGCCATGATTAGCCTTCTGTTCCTTTGTTTTTGCTTGGGAAGATGCTGTCGAGGGGTCGGGCATGCCACGTTTATTCCTTTTCTTGTATTTATGTTAGATTTGGCTGCATATTTGTTCCTTTTGTTCAATTACGCTCATTTAGTCCTGAAAATACAAAAGGAAGACAAAAGCACACTTTTTCCAATATTAGTACTGAAAAAGGGTTAGTTTTATGCCTCATTTGATGTAATTTATATGTTGCATTTTACACACATCAAATACCCCCACACTTGAATCTTTGTTTGTCCTCAAGCAAAACTCTTTATAATGTGGCTTACACACCCAAATGGAATGGGTAGAAGAGAAGTTTTGGGCTTGTCTTGAGTGTCGGGAATCCAAGATCTTCATTGGGTTTTATTTTTATGCTATTTACAATCATATTCGTTATGATTTATTTAGAACGTTTCATAAGAAAAATTACTTATTAGGGCATAACATGCCTCTTTAAAATTCCATTTATATACAAGTTCATATACCTCACAGGAGATCACTCAACACTCGGCCGAAGATATATTTTTGTGAAACACTCGAGACCGGCATGGAACTTACTTTTACCAAATGCTTGCCAAGCAATCAATCCTCCTCTTTTTTAACTATAAACTTTTGTAAATATCAAGAGGACTTGGGGAAGGGTTAGGCTTGGGTTAAAGGTAGGTGGTTTTGGGTTAGTAGTTAGTAAAATGGCTAAAAGCATAAAAAGCGTCGGTCGTCGTAAAACTTCTTGTTTTTGTGACATTTTATTCGAACAAAGAACATTCAAACAAAGTTTCTTTGAGGAACTTGTTTGTTTATTGCTAGACTTTTTTTTTTCGTCACGAGAAAACCGAGCTTTTTACTAAAACAAAAGGGTTTAAAAGAAAAAGGTTTTGGTGGGTAAAGGGTGTTCGTTTTGTGGGTTTAGAAATGAAAAGGTTTAGGATCAAAGGGGTTAACCAGGGGGATTTTGGGTAGGTAAAAGAAAAAGAAAAATAATGGTGTTGAAAAGAAAAAAAGGTTAGTCCTAATGCCTCCATCATTTACTTACTTGGGTTTAAGTTGGTAAGGACCGAGAATGTGAAACGCCCTAATTTATGTTTATTCTTATTAACGACGCAGCGGAAAACGAGCCATAAAAAAAATTTCTTTACTAAATACATAGCTTACATAAAGACTCAAATACAAAATGTTTGACATTTACTAAAAGAATTAACTACTTTCATGATAAACAATACTACATATGATACATAATCCAAACTAGGTGACCATTCTTCCCGTACAATCCTTGCTCCTTGACTCGATCTGCGCTCACTTAACTTCGTTCATAATAGAGAAAATCCGTGTAATTCCTGTGGACATCATTTACAACTTAACCATTAGTCATCGACAACATCATACAACTTTATTATTATATAAATAAAAAAACGTATAACATTCAATAATATAAACTTAATTCATGTGACTATCCTCTTAAATTCTCTTGTTCCGAGTTCGACTTCCATTCTTCATGAATGCGATGTTATCATACATGCATTACATTCCAATCTCAAGACAATCATTAGTATACGTCAATACTCGAATCGTAATGAAACCGTTCCTACTCGCATTCATAGCAACTTACAACATACATACATGCATCCCTACATTCATATATATATATATATATATACTTACGAGTTCTTGTCCGCCACTTTTATTTTTAATAAACTTCGCGGCCTTCCATAATATAAACTTTAAACACATTGTCATATGCACTTACTCGTTCCTAAACACATTTGCCCTCAACTTTCCTTCTCTAGCACGCAAGCAATCCATATTTATAATATTAGGAGAACCATGACATTCGTTCATAAACGAACCATCATTATAAACAATGAAATAAAACAATCATTTGGAATATATAAGTGTTTACAATCGAAACAGGGTGGTTACACCTACAACTCATAAAAACATAAGTTGGAAAAGTCATACGTAGTTCAAAACGTGTTTAAACAAGTTCGCGTGACAAAACCGAACAATTAACGATTTTCAATGAAACAGGACACCGTCGCGTCGCGCGACGCTCCTTGCTGTCGCGTGGCGCGACACCCCTCTTTTTCCAGCAAGTTGCAGCTGTAAAGCTGCATATTTCAGAATTGCTTGATTTCACCGTACCGAGCATAACTCTTTCAATTTTAGTCCGTTTTACACGATTCTTTTTCCTATGCGATCGCAAATTGATTTTCTATCATGTGAGCTTGTAATATAACATTCGGACTAAGAGCAATCTTAACTTAAAGCCTTCGGCTTTACATACTTGTTTTCAATCTATTTAACCCATACCCATTATTATTTCTAAAACTCGCATAACTTGGACATTCCACAACCAAATGACTCCAAACTTATTTCTATTGTCCAAAAAAAACATGGCTTTGCATTTTTAACTAAAAATCTTTACCCCGGGTGCTTAATCTTTACGTGCTTCATTATCATTACAACTTATGCACATTTATTCGACCCGCTCGTATTATTGTCAAACAACTCTTTTGTTAAAGGTCAAAAGCTAAGTCTTTTGACTATTAACCTAAGTTCTCATTCTTGATTAGCGCGCTTATAAGCAATTCTACCCAATACCCGGTTACACTACCGTAACCACTACTTAGGCATCAACCCGTCATATCAATACGACCTCATATTGTCCCGTTTGGTCTACTTGGCTAAAATCACCGATTTCATACAACCAAAACCATTTTTTTTAACTTCAATCATCATCATGCTTAATTAACTAAATGCTACCTTACTTAAACAAAATAAGAAGTGATTCTGGAAATCACTTACCTCGAGTGCATGTTTTGTACATGCTTCCTCATATCTTTTCCGCTTGCCTTCCATGCTTTCCCATCTAAACATGATCCTATACTTTCATACCATCAAGGTTACTACTTCATTAGTATAAACACACATTCTAATATTGCATTCATTTCACATTCGTATTTTATTTTAACTTTACTCGTCAATTTCCAACATCACAAAGTATAAGCTAGAATCGCATCTTTTCATTCCCTACTCACATAGTAAAACACATATACAACCGTAAGGTCACATATGCACACACAACATAATTAATTCTTTCAATACTACTTATCTCATAATTCCACAACAAACAACATCATCATTCAAGATTAACTAATTAAACACTATTCATGAACCCGACATATATTTTTACTAGAAATCCACATACTTGTTCTCTTAAGCATTTCATCGAACACTTGGTGGGTTTCGCATTATTAGAGCACATTATACAACTAATTTATGCATCATTTTCCCAAGTTCATACATAATTCATCCAACCTTTCTACCAACCGACAAATATCATTCGTGTATGTTCATCAAACACAACAAACACTACATTTTCTTCAATTCATCTAACAAGTTTCTAACATACATAACATGGTGAAATATCCTTGTCATGTTCACCATTCCACTAGTGGGTTTTCATTCTTGAACATTATTTTAACTGAAATTATGCTTACACATGCTTCCTAAGATAATACTAACACCTATTCATGCTCAATTTCACAAAATTTCGTGGATTGATCATAACCCACTTCATACAAAGATCATCAAATTCAAAATTACAACTTACCATATGTTTGTTAGGACTAGATGGTGAGAGATCTTCATCCATGCAACTTTTTCTTTTTCCCAGTAACCACCAACTCCTTTTCTTTTCCCTTCTCTACACCACCTTCAGGGGCCTGCTCCGAGGACACCTCAATATCATCACTAACATCAATAGCCTCTGAACCAGAGGGTTGATCAGCACCTTTTAAATGACGAGTTGACCGACGGGTAGAAACCTTGGAAGCAGGAACTTTGGTAAAACCCTTAACGTTTGGAACACTCACATAACCGGAACCTTCGAACCTATGCTCAGATCCCCTAGCAACTGCATCTTCACCAGGAGTAGCTACAGCGTCCCCAAACACATCAGAAGTGTCATCACTCTTCACAAAGTCAAGTGCAGACATAACTACAAAACAAACACAAACAAAGGGCATAAACAAACAGGAAATAGGAATATAATAGCACTACAGAACAAATGCATACCCTGCCCATCTCTCATAAGCACTGGATCTCGATCAGGTTTGTCCCACAACTTACTAATGCCCAACAACACTAGTAGGGGCTCAGGAAAGGGACGAACCCTCGAAGGGCACTCCCTGAGGGTTTCAAGAAAACGGGTATTTATCTCAAGAGCAGAGGGTTCAGGTTCGTTAAGAACGGCATCCGGATGTCTCCAAACCAGTTTAAAAGGAACAATCTCATTTGAAACCCAGAAAAACCGGTCTTTCCAAATACCTAGACTAGAGACCATGGATGAAACCAAACATGTGTCAACTTGGGATGTCTCGAATGTGAACCAATCACCATTCTTGGCCAATCGGAAAAAGTGACAAAATGACAGAAGGGTTGGGTCATATCCGGAAGCCCGGCACAAAACCTCAAAATGCATAACCCTAGCCAGACCCTGAGGATGGATCTAGCCAAGTGAAACACGGAAATACTCCAGAATATTCAACACAAAGTTCGAAAAGGATGACGGAGATTAGAAAATTCAAAATGGTGACAATAGAGAGCAATAGAACCAGGAGGACACCGATCGATTGAAACATCACAACCCGGTGCAACCGGTTTAAACCTCAACCCAATACCCCATTCTAAGCAAAAAGCATCTACTTCTTCTTGGGTTAATCGTGAGAACGATTGTGCTAAATCTTTACGAGTACCGATACTAAAAGAAAATAAGCAGAAGAATGGAAATCAAAACTAACCTGGAAGAAGAAAAAGGAATGAACTTGAGAGGAAATGTGTTGAAGTTGTTTTCTTCTAAAGAGATAAATGAAAAATCAAAGAAAACGGATGTTATCATTACACGGTTGGTTATTAAACCGCCGCCTGACAAAAACTGCCACTAGTCACATCAACTGTCTCTTCAAAATTCAAAAACAAAAAAACTCAACTGCTACGAACCTTTCAAGCCTTTAAGCCTTCAAGCAAAACAAAACAAATGTACAAAAAGTCAGAAGTATTTGTGCTTACACCCAAAAACCTCTGACTTGGGGGGCTGATGACGGGGGTAGCTCAAGCCTCAATAAAATGACTAAGAGTACATAATAGCTTGAAAGGTTCAAAGGTTTAAAACCCGGGAACTAAGGTGAACAACACGTGCACAGTAATCAGTCACTTCACTGATTACTTAAACAACTCTCCCAGCCGCAAAAGCAAAACATGTGCACAGGGTGTACTCTTTTATCCGCAAGTCCAAATGCTTCAACCCCTAAAAGGGTAAGTCCTCCACTGTAAGCAAGGTTCACTGGTCAAAGGTTTCTCCTTTGAGAAATCTCTTTCTCTATAAATGACACTTCATTGAATGCATTTCGAACATTCCAGATCAGCCCAGATCTCTTGGGATCTCTGATCTTCCTTCTTGTCTCTTGAGCACTTGTTTCATACAAGTCTCTCTTCTTCACTTCAAAACACACAATCTATTTGCTCTTGCATCCAAGGTTGGACACCCTTCAGCCGAAGATCTTGAACAAATAACAAACAAAACTAGTGAACCTCTCTCCACGTCTTGCAAACGTAGGGGACCCCACGACCTGCGTTAGGAAAACCGGAACCCTCCAAGCCTTTTGCCTAACCAGACTAATCACTATCATTGGTATTGTATTTGTTGCATCAACAATAATCATTTGGATATTTGGATATGCATGTATTTTTTTATTTAAAATCCCACTTAATACAATTTTTTTTCATTTGTATAATGAATAGCTAACTCATTATTTTATTTTTGTGGGAATATCTCATGCAAAATTTGTGATGACTTGTCAAACTTTTGTCACTTCGACAATCTTTTATGTAATTTCAACACATTAGAAAACCTGGTAAACTTCACACACCAAACAGCTGGTGTGGGGAAGATAAAGTGAAGGAAATTGTGAGTTTTAGTGTAGGGTCGGTAAGGGAAGAGAATAAGGGAGATGTGTTACTAGCCAAAACGCTAAAGCGGATCAAGATTGAAATTAAGAAGTGGAGAGCAGAAGTCCGTATGGCTGAAAAAAAAGGATATAGAGACTATGGCAAAAGCTGTGGAGGAAATTGAAAGATGGGCTGAAACAAATGCTCTGTTGAAGATGAAAAAAGGTTGAGGGTCTCTCTTCGACTTCGACTTAAAAAATTGGAGACGGATAGAGTTAACAGTCTTCAACAAAAGGCTCGTGTAAATTGGATAAAATACGGAGACGAAAACACTGTTTTTTTTTTCATGGGGTGGTTAACGAAAATTTGGCAATAAGGAGGCGGCCAAAAATAGGAGGCTAGGAATGGTTACTGATCCAACTGAAGTTAAAGAGGAGGCTAGGAAGTGGTTTAGAAAACAATTTTCTGAACCAATAAGGAGGCGGCCAAAAATATCTAACTTGGGTCTTCCGGTTTTTTACGACTGAGCAAGGTAATTAACTTATCACTCCATTCTCTATAGAAGTAGTTAAAAATGCTATAAAGGGGTGTGATGGGGATAAGGCGTCAGGCCCAGATGGGTTCTCCATGAAGTTTGTTAAGGTGTATTGAGATATTTTAAACTGGGTAATTATGGATATGATGGGCAAGTTTTATAATGATGGGGAGATTAGTACGGGATGTAATGCGTCTTTCGTGGTGCTTATACCAAAGACTCAGGATCCTAGTTCCCTAAACGAATTCCGACCTATTTCTCAGATAGGTTCCTTATACAAAATTATTGCAAAAGTTTTGACTAACCGGTTAATAAAGGTTATGGACACATTGATATCCCTTAGTCAATCGGCCTTTGTCGGGGGAAAAAATATATTTGATAGTCCTCTTATTGTGAGCGAAACTGTGGCATGGGCGAAAAAGTGCAAGAGAAAAATGTTGATTTTCAAGGTGGACTTTGAGAAGGCCTTCGACTCCATTAATTGGAAATTCTTGTTTCAAGTCATGGAGTTTATGGCCTTTCCCGAGAAGTGGATTAGTTGGATCAAAGGGTGTTTATCCTCGGGTAGGGGCTCGGTTCTAATTAATGGGTTTCCGTCGGGTGAATTTGCTTACAAGAGAGGTCTAAGGTGTGACAACCGGTAATTTACGCCCTTAATTACGTGATTAACAGGCGATTTACGCGACATTAAGTAATGTTTACAACGCTAATTAACTTAACCAGGCCCTTGGAGTGCCCAGGAACGTTTGTTCAACTATACAGTGCGCGTGTGGTGATTTACAGAAAATCTGCGGAATATTACGCGACAACGGACTGATACTGTGCGAAATACTGACGACACCGACAAATATGGATGTTACACGAATATTTCATGCTCATGGAGTTTGGGTCGCGATATTGGGTCTCGTAGGAATTACGGGCCATTTACACATGAGATTAGCTTGTGGGCCCTGGGCCCAAGCCCAAGCCCAAGCCCAAAAAACCCACAAGCCTAAACCTGCATACAATAAATTAAATCTTGAAAATCTATGCAAAATCTTCACAGAGATTTACATAATCTCTAAAAATCTCTTCAAGGGATTTTGAATCAAAGGTTAAAATGTCTAACCTAAATGCAATACATAAAAGATTTTAATTCTAAGGATGAAAGATATGACCTGAATGTAAAGTGTATACATGAAAGAAAATAAAACCTTTTATCCTTTCCTCACTCTATTTATACACAGGGAACACATACACAAACAAACATCAGAGCATCACTTTTCCTCTCCTCTCTCGATCACACTCACACATGAAAACACAACATTGTTCACCATCTCATTTCCCCTCTCTCGATTTCTTCTGCACAACTACATCAAAATCAAGCACCCCCTTCCCTCTCACACACATACATCAGACTACACTCCATCCTTCGATTTTCGATTGACGACAGCCACCACCAGATGGTGGTGGCATATGGTGGCGACGGTACGGAAAAGGAGAGAGAGAATCGGCGGTCGGTTCATTTGTCCGGTGGTCGGCTTCAAGGTCCGGCGGACCTTGCCATTATCCGATGGGTTTTTGTTCGGGACTCCCGGTCCGTGTCTCGGTCCGACGGGTCACGTTAGACTCGGTTCAAGTCCGTTCAAAAAGTTGATTCAGTTGGTTTAGAGTTTGGCTCAGTTTCAGACACAACTCGGTTCAGCGTGGAGGTGCGGGTCAACTCAGTTCATGTTCGGGTCGAACCCGGTTGACTCGGTCAACACGTGAGTCAACTCGGGTCAACAGCTGGTCAACACAAGTCAAAGGCAGCCAACGGGTCTACGGATAGGTTCGGGTCAGACGGTTCGGGTCAAATTATGAAGCGGTTCGGTCGACTCGGTCAACCGAGTCGGCTCGGTCAAACTCAGTCAACCCGAGTCAACTCAGTTGACTCGGTCAACTCGGTCAGCATGTTCGACATATCGACACGCGAAGATTTGGTAAAGATTTTACGGCGTGAATTATTTCGTTATTTTATAGTGATAACGAGCTCGAACCGATTTAACTATAATTTACATTTGATATATATATTTGACTAAATTGCATATAGTTGAATCTTGATTGAATATTGTTGAACTTTGATAAATAACGACAACTGTTGTTGTCGGGGCGTCCAAAAACAGAGGAAACTCTGCCCGTTTTTCGAGAAAAACCGTAAAATAAAGCGAATTTTATTATAAAACAAAACGTGCTTTTGATATAAAGCGACTTTTGAAAAACAAGATATGAATGTAAAGCTTATTTCGACAACAAAAATAAATATAGTTATTATTATATTTATTTCAAACAAACTCGATTCCTTTTATAAATAAATATAGTTACATATTTATTTTCCAATACAAGTCGACGATTCTTTTACAAAATAAATATAACTGTTATATTTATCTTATACGCCTAGACGGCACATACGTAGATTTTTGGCAAATATACACAAGACGCAATATATATAATACGAGTTTATTATATATTACTTTCATACGAATATTCCTTTATATCAACATACGACTTCTTAAAACAAGCTAACAAGTATAACTTATTCGCTTCTTTTAAGTTAACAATTTACCGTCATATCGTTCGGTCAACGATTCGGTAGAGCTCGATTACACGTAGTTAGTTACTGCGTTATTTAGAAACTTATTAGATATTCCGTGTTAGGAATATTGTAGAATGCACGAGAGCGAGTCACGTCTTGGAAACGACATCACGAAGTCGTATTTAGCTAGCTTTGCACAGGAATATTCAGGTGAGTTCATAACCCCACCTTTTACGGTTTTACATTTTTCTAAATGTTTTCGGGGTGGAAAGACATGCACTTTTTGCAAAGCATACAAGAATTACATATTTCTAAACCATTTTACAAGCAAGATTTAATGTATACAAATGGTTTACGAAAAGCTTATGTTTTATACCGGTTTTTGCAAACAAGCTTATTTTTTCGAAATGTGCATACACACGAATTCTAGTTTTCTGGACTACGGGAAAATACAAATACATGAGTTATGGTATGATGGATACAAGACTATGGAAAAACATTCAAGTGAAACATTCTAGATCATGTCTCGAATAGGGTACCATAAGCACCATTAATCAACGTATACATTCAGACCGCGGAACAAAAGGTTAGATCTAATGGGTTTCAGGCAACCCCACTCTTGGCCTACTTCTACCAATGAGTGCTTCTGTGTCTCAGTCAAAGTCGACAAAAATGCCTAGGTTTGGTGGCTTCCTATGTCGTGACACATGTTAGTGGCCTTGCAAACCACTAGCGATCTCACACATTCAAACAGTCATAGTAATCAGTTACAGATACATGTTATAAATACATTCAAACAGTCATAGTAATCAGTTACAGATACATGTTATAAATACATTCAAATAGTCATAGTAATCAGTTACAGATACATGTTATAAATACATTCAAACAGTCATAGTACTCAGTTACAGATACGTTTTACAAGTTGCATTCAAACATTCATACATTCTACAAGTTACATTCAAGTATTTAAACATTCAAGTATTTAAACATTCAACAATACAACAAAAACAGGTTATTCAAAAGATTTATTTCAAATCTTTTACAAACAAACTATGAACTCGCTCAACTTTATGTTGATTTTTCGCATGTTTCTTTCTCAGGTTACAGTTCTAAGACAAGGCACGGTTGGAATAGGAGAACCATGAAGAGTCGAGTACTTAGTGGGCGTTCACATACTAAAAGTCTTAGCTTATTTGCTTCCGCTGTGCAATGAAGATACCAGTCCAGTCACGCCAATGCTCTGATATTTCGGGGTGTGACAGATTGGTATCAGAGCTATAGGTTACAGCGAATAGGGTTCTCTGTAGAGATACCTAGGCTCTAACCTCATATTTCTCTGGGGACTTAGATTATTACAACACTGAATACATACAGAACGCCTAGTACTCGAATATGGTCTCCAACCGTTGCTGAAAAACAAACAGTCAAAATTTTGCTTTCAAGCATACGCTATAGTGGTGTTTTACACAGGGTACACAAAAACAATCACGTACAGTACACAAAACTCTGAGAGTTTAGAAAACATGCATTTAAGACCTTCGGAAACTTATGTTGAAGTTCATTAAAGGTCATCACGTAGGTACCACGTTTATTAACTCGGACAAACGCCATTTTTATGTCATCTATGCTATTTTATTTAGCCGAGCAGGTAACCTACGCAAAACGAAGCAAGGGCGTGGAAAAGAACACGTGAAACTTAAACTATACATCAACGAAGGTTGAAGTGCGTCACATACGACTTTCGAGGAAGCGGCAGTTGGCACGCGGTCCTGCAAACGACACGAGTCATGCTAAGGAGAAGACGTATGTCTCCGCATTCCCCCTAACTCAATAATGATGAATACGCTATGGTAATGTCACCTAACAACTGGTTATCACATGCAACCCCAGGTAAAGTCCTTAAATTTCTTTTATTGAAATTTCGACTTTCACATTTACTGAGTAGATTTTCGTATCTCTACTCCTCTTCATGGTCATTGTGTCACGATCATTTCTTTCAGTATAGCGAATATTCATTTGCTTCATTCATATGTTACGCATGCATCGTTTGTTACGCATGTGGTTTTGTTTCGAATAAAGCGTTTCATTAAAGTTCAAATATTATTTCGCTTGTGATTCGAATGACCCGCATTATTGAAATTGTTGGCTCTTTTGTTATCCAGTCAACACATTTTCTTGAAATTCATTCTCTTTTCAAGTTACATACATGGTTTCTCGTTGTGACCATGCCGAAAGTTTTCTTGTCGATATATGTATTTATTGTCGGCTTGCGTCGAAATCAAATTCAATTGTTTGAACTTGTTCATTACACATATTCAATTCAAGACACCATATGATGTATTGGAAACATCATATTCGAATTCGTTTTAACAAGCGTTTCATTGTTCTGAGTCGTAGTAGATTTGTTTGGTCTACGACTCCATTAAGTCGTTTGTTGATTTCGACACCTTGTGGTGTCAGTATAAACTTGTAGCTTGGGCTAATCATGAATGAGCGTTTTATGCAAAACACAGGTGATACTTGTTCGATCACCGCTATATTTGAACTGTTTCATTCACTACAACACCTTGTGGCGTCGGTAGAACTTGCAGCTTGGGCTGATCATGATCGAGCGTTTCATGCAAACTATTACATTTGAGCTTGTTGAAAACTAAATTCATTTATTGGATGCAATCATTTCTAGAATTCATTTGCATCTTGTGATACGTCCTTGAACTCACATCATTCGAATAAGTCTTGATTCGATTTCATGAACGTTCACTTTGGTATTATTCGTATTTACTTACACATGACGTAACTCTAAGGAGTTAACGTAGTCTAAATTTCGAGGACGAAATTTTGTTAACAGGGGGAGACTGTGACAACCGGTAATTTACGCCCTTAATTACGTGATTAACAGGCGATTTACGCGACATTAAGTAATGTTTACAACACTAATTAACTTAACCAGGCCCTTGGAGTGCCCAGGAACGTTTGTTCAACTATACAGTGCGCGTGTGGTGATTTACAGAAAATCTGCGGAATATTACGCGACAACGGACTGATACCGTGCGAAATACTGACGACACCGACAAATATGGATGTTACACGAATATTTCATGCTCATGGAGTTTGGGTCGCGATATTGGGTCTCGTAGGAATTACGGGCCATTTACACATGAGATGAGCTTGTGGGCCCTGGGCCCAAGCCCAAGCCCAAAAAACCCACAAGCCTAAACCTGCATACAATAAATTAAATCTTGAAAATCTATGCAAAATCTTCACAGAGATTTACATAATCTCTACAAATCTCTTCAAGGGATTTTGAATCAAAGGTTAAAATGTCTAACCTAAATGCAATACATAAAAGATTTTAATTCTAAGGATGAAAGATATGACCTGAATGTAAAGTGTATACATGAAAGAAAATAAAACCTTTTATCCTTTCCTCACTCTATTTATACACAGGGAACACATACACAAACAAACATCAGAGCATCACTTTTCCTCTCCTCTCTCGATCACACTCACACATGAAAACACAACATTGTTCACCATCTCATTTCCCCTCTCTCGATTTCTTCTGCACAACTACATCAAAATCAAGCACCCCCTTCCCTCTCACACACATACATCAGACTACACCCCCCTCCTTTGATTTTCGATTGACGACAGCCACCACCAGATGGTGGTGGCATATGGTGGCGACGGTACGGAAAAGGAGAGAGAGAACCGGCGGTCGGTTCATTTGTCCGGTGGTCGGCTTCAAGGTCCGGCGGACCTTGCCATTATCCGACGGGTTTTTGTTCGGGACTCCTGGTCTGTGTCTCGGTCCGACGGGTCACGTTAGACTCGGTTCAAGTCCGGTTCAAAGAGTTGATTCAGTTGGTTTAGAGTTTGGCTCAGTTTCAGACACAACTCGGTTCAGCGTGGAGGTGCGGGTCAACTCAGTTCATGTTCGGGTCGAACCCGGTTGACTCGGTCAACACGTGAGTCAACTCGGGTCAACAGCTGGTCAACACAAGTCAAAGGCAGCCAACGGGTCTACGGATAGGTTCGGGTCAGACGGTTCGGGTCAGACGGTTCGGGTCAGACGGTTCGGGTCAAATTATGAAGCGGTTCGGTCGACTCGGTCAACCGAGTCGGCTCGGTCAAACTCAGTCCACCCGAGTCAACTCAGTTGACTCGGTCAACTCGGTCAGCATGTTCGGCATATCGACACGCGAAGATTTGGTAAAGATTTTACGGCGTGAATTATTTCGTTATTTTATAGTGATAACGAGCTCGAACCGATTTAACTATAATTTACATTTGATATATATATTTGACTAAATTGCATATAGTTGAATCTTGATTGAATATTGTTGAACTTTGATAAATAACGACAACTGTTGTTGTCGGGGCGTCCAAAAACAGAGGAAACTCTGCCCGTTTTTCGAGAATAGCCGTAAAATAAAGCGAATTTTATTATAAAACAAAACGTGCTTTTGATATAAAGCGACTTTTGAAAAACAAGATATGAATGTAAAGCTTATTTCGACAACAAAAATAAATATAGTTATTATTATATTTATTTCAAACAAACTCGATTCCTTTTATAAATAAATATAGTTACATATTTATTTTCCAATACAAGTCGACGATTCTTTTACAAAATAAATATAACTGTTATATTTATCTTATACGCCTAGACGGCACATACGTAGATTTTTGGCAAATATACACAAGACGCAATATATATAATACGAGTTTATTATATATTACTTTCATACGAATATTCCTTTATATCAACATACGACTTCTTAAAACAAGCTAACAAGTATAACTTATTCGCTTCTTTTAAGTTGACAATTTACCGTCATATCGTTCGGTCAACGATTCGGTAGAGCTCGATTACACGTAGTTAGTTACTGCGTTATTTAGAAACTTATTAGATATTCTGTGTTAGGAATATTGTAGAATGCACGAGAGCGAGTCACGTCTTGGAAACGACATCACGAAGTCGTATTTAGCTAGCTTTGCACAGGAATATTCAGGTGAGTTCATAACCCCACCTTTTACGGTTTTACATTTTTCTAAATGTTTTCGGGGTGGAAAGACATGCACTTTTTGCAAAGCATACAAGAATTACATATTTCTAAACCATTTTACAAGCAAGATTTAATGTATACAAATGGTTTACGAAAAGCTTATGTTTTATACCGGTTTTTGCAAACAAGCTTATTTTTCGAAATGTGCATACACACGAATTCTAGTTTTCTGGACTACGGGAAAATACAAATACATGAGTTATGGTATGATGGATACAAGACTATGGAAAAACATTCAAGTGAAACATTCTAGATCATGTCTCGAATAGGGTACCATAAGCACCATTAATCAACGTATACATTCAGACCGCGGAACAAAAGGTTAGATCTAATGGGTTTCAGGCAACCCCACTCTTGGCCTACTTCTACCAATGAGTGCTTCTGTGTCTCAGTCAAAGTCGACAAAAATGCCTAGGTTTGGTGGCTTCCTATGTCGTGACACATGTTAGTGGCCTTGCAAACCACTAGCGATCTCACACATTCAAACAGTCATAGTAATCAGTTACAGATACATGTTATAAATACATTCAAACAGTCATAGTAATCAGTTACAGATACATGTTTTAAATACATTCAAACAGTCATAGTAATCAGTTACAGATACATGTTATAAATACATTCAAACAGTCATAGTACTCAGTTACAGATACGTTTTACGAGTTGCATTCAAACATTCATACATTCTACAAGTTACATTCAAGTATTTAAACATTCAAGTATTTAAACATTCAAGTATTTAAACATTCAACAATACAACAAAAACAGGTTATTCAAAAGATTTATTTCAAATCTTTTACAAACAAACTATGAACTCGCTCAACTTTATGTTGATTTTTCGCATGTTTCTTTCTCAGGTTACAGTTCTAAGACAAGGCACGGTTGGAATAGGAGAACCATGAAGAGTCGAGTACTTAGTGGGCGTTCACATACTAAAAGTCTTAGCTTATTTGCTTCCGCTGTGCAATGAAGATACCAGTCCAGTCACGCCAATGCTATGATATTTCGGGGTGTGACATAAGGCAAGGCGATCCTTTATCTCCCTTTTTATTCATCATCGCAATGGAGGTTATTAACATGTTTATGATAAGAGCCACCGAATTGGAAATATTTCATGGGATACAACTACCAAATAATGGTCCTACCCTTTCTCATTTATGCTACGCAGATGACGTGCTATTCACTAGGGGGTGGTCGGAGCATAATGTTATGAATCTCAACCGCCTTTTGAGATGGCTCAACCTAACAACGGGGCTAAAGGTAAATCACCGAAAATGTAAGCTTTTTGGTGTAGGAGTAGAGGAGGAAGAAGTGTACGGATTAGCTAATGTGTTAACATGTGATGTGGGTCATTTCCATTTACATACCTGGGGATCCCTATTGGGGTTAATATGAAAAGAGCTAAGTTTTGGCAGCCTATTGTGGAAAGATTCAATAAAAAGCTCTCTAAATGGAAAGCTAAAACTCTCCCGTTTTCCGGGAGGTTGACGTTGGCCAAGGTAGTGTTGGGAAGTTCCTAAAAAAGTTAGAGAAAATTAAAAGGGACTTTATTTGGGGCAAATTGGGCACGAGGCATAAAATTTGATGGGTTCGGTGGGATAAGCTTACTCGGCCAAAGAGTCATGGCGGGATGAGATTGGGAAACATTAAAGACTTTAACTATGCCATGTTAGAAAAGTGGTGATGGAGACACAAAGCCGAACCAAATCAACTTTGGGCTCAAGTGGTTTCGGCTATTCACAAGACCACAAAAGATAACAAATTGATTCCTCTAAAAAAGATATCTCAGGGGTATGGAAAGATATTGGTGCAATGGAGGGTGAGCTTTCAAAGTATGGGGTTTGTATTCAAGATAAGTTAAAAGTAGACATGGGTAACGGGGAAACAATGTGATTTTCGAAGGAAGCCTGGGTGTCTCAGCAGCTATTAAAAGATATGCACCCGGCCCTCTTCTGGATCGCAAAAAAATAAAAATGATAGAGTGGTCTCTTGTGTTAATCAGGTGGGGTCAAATACGCAGTGCAGACGGGAGTGGGAGAGAGTGCCTAACACTGAATGGGAACACATTTCAGATTATTGGGCAGACTTCAAAATTTTCAGCTGAAAGAATGTGGGGATAAATGGGTTTGGGAGAATAGGTTTGGTGAAAGTTTTTCAGCAAAAAAGAAAAAGGCAAAAAAAAAATAAGGCTGAACATTGCAACCTTTGGTGGGCATAATGGCACAGAAAAGGGAATTTCAGCTGGAACAATTCGGCACCTCCAAAGTGCAATTTCTTGTTATGGCGCACGCTATTGGGCAAAGTTGCATCGAATATGGGGTTGATATCACGTGGTATTGTGCTACATAAAACACGATGCCCAAGTTGTGACATTTGTGATGAAGACTCCGACCATATTTTTTGCGAACGGTTTATGGTCAAATCGTGCCTAGTGGAACATTTTGGTTTGCTTAAGAATTCCATTCCCCACAACTTTCAACTCGCTCAAGGATATTGTTACGGCCACTACGGAGTGCACCGGGGGAAAAACCCAGAAAAGACTTGTGTACACGGTTATAACGGCAACGGTTTGGAGAATTTGGCATGCTAGAAACTTGAAGACTTTTGAAGACAAGTTCATTCCAGTCTGAAAAATGGTGGAACTAGTAAAGGAAGACTCTTTTATTTGGGTATGCAATCGGAAAAAACTGAAGACGCCGGTATGGAAAAAATGGAGAGATTTTGATGTATTAGACATCCTGTAGTTGGCTTTGCTGCGTTTTGTTTTGTTCGCATTGTATTGTATTTCCCAGTTTCTTGTTGGCTCTTTATATATATATATATATATATATAAACGGGATCAGGAGAAAACGCCTTAAAGTGTGAGAACGGTGAGAACACATCCTGATTGAACACGTGGCGCGGGATATAATCAGGGTGTGAGGGGCTTTTTGTCTTTTCAATCTTCTTTTTTCCCAATTTCTGTCACATGCTGCTTCATTTTTGGCGTCTAAGATTATTTTGTCATTAATTAGATTCATTAACTACTTGGCGTTTTATTGTTTTTTGGATATGTCTCGTTGAATTTATTGTTTTTGTGTCATATAGATAATTTTTTTGGCGTTATGGCGTTTCCCAGGTCAATTTTTTGGCGTTCGTGGTGTTGTTAATAATTCATTACCATTCATTAATATTTCATAAGATTACAATAATACGAAATCAAAATAAACTAATACTCTTCTATGTATGGGATTACATCAGAGTTGTAACCATCGCTTTGTTCCTCACTTTCTTCAGATTCATCATCATCATATTTTAGATTGGCGTATAACGCCATCACCTCGTCTCTTCTTTGCTGCAGCCTATTCTTGAATATCATTGCAACCCTTGATCTTGCATCGTTCGAAGGTGCTAAATCACAGAGTTGTTCAAGGAGATATAGCCTCTCTGTCTTCAACATTTCCTCCGTCGGTAATGAATATTGCACCTCGTGTCGATAAGTTACTTCAACCGTTCCTGCTTCTTCATGCACCACCCAACTGCTAACTGTTGGTAGACGAGTATCATCAATATCATCATCATCATCTTCTGCCGAAAATTTTCTCTGCAATCTTTGTATTACCGTTCGAGTTCTTTCACAATCGTTGGCCATTGGAACCCCAAGGGCCAGAATATCCCTTTGAACCCCTTCATCCATACTGGCTTTGATTGTCTTGACCTTCACCCTTCTCCTATCAGAGAACTTTAGGATGAAACGTCTCTTCGACCTTTCAAACCTCCACGCAATAACCTTAGCCATTTTTTAAGTTTTTGGGGTTTTGGACAATACGTGGCGTTTTAGACAATGTTTGGCGTGTTAAGTTGTGTTCTCATGTTCTACTTTTATAATGACCTTTTTTCCCGCGCAGCGACAGGTAATTATGGCGTTTTGAAAAGATAAATAAATTCAATTCCCCATGTATTTGGCTTTTAATATAATAAATGTTAGTAATTATGTTTCCGTCGCTTCATTTTACTGTTTGCAGTTACTGTGTTTTGTTTCAGATTCATCTGTTTATGGCTGTAACATGTCCCATCTTTATGGCTGTAATTATGGCGTTTTGTTTTCCAATGGCATTTAGATAAAGATGGCACTTTGTTTTATTCTCTTGCACATTGTTTTATACTTTCTTTTGGATTTATTATAATAGTACTTGTCCAAAGTAATTTTATTATAGTTTGGTAGTTTGGGCGTTTTATGGCATGATGGCATTTCACAAGCATTTGCCCGTTTGGCGTTTTATTATATTTTTTATTAGAGAATTAATATATTATTGTTCTTAGCTGAAAATTACATAACAAACAACAAAAAAAGAAAATAAAAAAAACAAATAGAAGCAATTTATGATCCAAATCTTCATTGTCATCAGTCTCTTTCTTCTTTTGAAACTACAAGAACTGTCACAAATAAATGACGTTTTGGGTTTGGCCTGGTTTTTTTTCTTGTTCGTGTGTTGAAGTGTCTTTGTGGATGTTGGAGACATAGATCGACGCCGTGTGGGGTGGATGCTATTTGCTCATAATCTTCATTATCATCATGGAGTCTAAAATGGCATTTACCCTGGTATCGGTCTCTTCTCCTCATCCAAACCTTCTTCAAGAACAAATAAGACAAAATGACATATCGGTGTCATCATGTCACACCCCGACCGCGTAAAACAACAAACCGCGACGGAAACGTCGGGAAGTGTCGTAACAGAATCATTGTTTCATAACACATGAAATTAAAGTTTGGTTTTATTAATTAAATTGTTTACATTGTCTTGGGAGTAAAGGAAACATAACATAAATTAAAGTGTTCTTGCTTCATTTTAAGTCACTAAGGCCCGAGTCCGCCTAAGTGTAGCATGATCAACCTCAAACATTAGCTCCTGAAACACATGTGAAAATAGGTAAGTCAGCATAAAAATGCCTGTGAGATACATAGGTTTTGTTGTTTAAGGATTCATGACTTGAAAGTTTAAATAAATGTTTAACGAAAAATAGTCATGAACCTTGTAAAATATTTTCTTTTATAAAATCATCGAAAATCAATAGGAAAATCAGATGATATAAAAGAATGATGTATGGTTAAATAAATAACCAAGTAAAAATGAATTATGTAAAATATGTCATTTGTAAAACAATGTCTTGTAAACAACATGTCGTGTCTTTGTATAAAATGTATCATATCTTTGTTTCTGTCGAAGTGGTTTAGATAACGCTACGATATGTAATATTATAAAATCACTTATATATAGGAAGTACCAGCGGCGTATCCACCATGCTTTTATCATATTACACACGCCTTGTTATTTAAATCACTTATCAATAACCACCAAAAATGTCTTGTCAAACCAATGTCAATATCATGTATAAACAATTTATAATGTCACAATGTCAGGTATAAACCATGTCTTATATAATCAAATGTCAGATAACAACCAATGTCTTGTATGTTGAATAAAAAGTCTTTACTCAAACTATAGGTATAATGTCGTGTATAATCAAATGTCATATGTAACCAAATGTCATGTACAAAACAATGTCTTTGAATAAACCAAAGTTTAAATAAAAAGTTATCTTTTGCAAAACCAATGCTTAATTTGATATGAACATTTATGTGGTTGTGTTTATCGCATACATTCAAGCCTTGAGACTGTCGGATAAATCCTTATAAAGACAAAGGTTTATCAATGTTCATCGGGTTCTGTCATTCCCCAGATGGATACTTCCAAACAAACTAGGAAGAGGGAACGAGGTTAACAAACCTATGGTAAACCATACATACTACCGGTCGGCGGGATAATGTTAATGAATGTATTCTTGTCCTGTTAAACATACCAAATGTCATACCAAATGTAAACATGTCATGTAAAAACCATGTACTAAGTATGCTAAGTAAACATACGAAGCAAAAATGTAATGTATATCAATATACCCATATGCTGAGTAAACATATGCAGCAGAAATGTAATGTAAATCAATGTGCCCATATGCTGAGTAAACATATGCAGCAAAAGTGTTTATGAAATCAATGTGCTAGCATGCTCAGTCAACATACATAGCAGAGCATAATTGAAATCATGTACTATATGTGTATTAATTGAACATAGCAAGTATATGTCATGAAAGCATGAAAAGCATGAAAGTAACAAGTAGGCACAAGTGTTTCACCCCAAAATATTTGAAAGTGGTAAAAGAGGGGACTATGTACTCACTTGAGATTGCAAGGTATCCTTGATCTAGTGAACTATCAAAGCTCGGGAAGTCATGGAATCAAGTGGCACCTAGTATGGAATCACTATGTTAATAATTGAGGCCTAAATCGGGAGATATGATAGAATGAGGTCTTGTAAACCAAATGAGTGTTGGAACTCATATGAAATGGTTTAACAAAGCCTACATTCTGATTTGATACCTATCCTAAGTGCTTATGACCCGTTATGACCCGTTAAGGTAGTCTACACTACTTTAACGCGTCACTTGCGCGAAAGCGCATTCGGATAGCCTAACTAGTCCTATGACAAGTATTATATGCCCTAACATGTTTAATATTGTTGCATAATCAGTTTAAGTGTCGAAATTTAAGTTACATATGCTTAAATTTAAATTATGCATGAAAAGGGCATTTTGGTCATTTTCCTAAGGCATATAACTACCTATTATACAACCAATTAAACTAAGTGACCATAAGGTATAACCTCGGAAGGTTATTCCCTATACAACTATGGTCACAATATATGTTTGGTCGGATCCTAATGATCGACCAAACGGGCCAGGTTCGAAAGTCTAAGCGGTTGTCGAGACTGCTTGACTTACGACCCTAAACAAGCACTAAACTAGAAGTGACGAGTTAAACTTGTTAAAACATGTTTAACTAAGTTAGAAAACTGATTTGATATCAAAACAAAGTGTTTTGATACCCGAAAATAGTTTCGTCGCAAAATGCACATAATTGTGCATTTTGACCGAAACTTTGACTCGTCACTTCGACTAGTAAACGTGGAAATCAGTAGGTATAATCGCAAGGGATTATAACCATCGTGATTAAGCTCATGTTGCAAAGTTCAAATGAACTTTGTCTTGACCAAAACATGGTCAAAGCAGAAAGTCAAACACTGTTTGACTTTCTTGCTTAAATAAATAAACAAGAGATGAAAGAACACTTACAAGTGTTCTTGGCTGGAAAATAGGACTAAGAATGCTCAATTGGGAGGCCTCCACAAGGGAAGCAACTCCAAACTCAGAGCATAGAAGAGAAAGAAAAGAATTGAGCAAGGATGAATGAAGTGGTCATGGGTATTTATAGTAATTCATGAACCATTAGATCATTACAAGTGTTTTGTGTGTTGATCAAGGAATAATCAAGGCCATACACTTGTTAGAGATTGATTAGAGAACTTGGGGAACACATAAACCAGCCCACAAGTTGCAAAAACTGAGTTTAAAAAGCAGGTTCTGCAGGCTGTTTTGAAGATTCAAAGAATCTGCCCAGCATCAGCTCTCACTGGACGCGACCCAGATAGGGTCTGGCTCTCGCTCCCCGCCAGGTAGTCTGGCCAGAAGTTTCAGTTTTTGGCAAAACAGGTCCCTGCAGCTCCGAAACTTGTTTTTCGACGCGTTTAAGCCCCGTTAACCCAATTTCAAGGCTCTACAAGGATGTTAAAGCATAGGGGACTTGAAATATGTTTGAAAATGTCATGGATGTCGGTTCGTTTGGCCGTACGATCGCGTTGTTCGGTTAATTATGACGAAACATGAACGGACGCGAAAACGATCCAAATTACGTGATGAATGGTATTTTTGCATTCACGTCACTAAAATAAAATATCTTAATGATTACAAAAATTTTTGGATGTCCGAATATGGTCAGAACGTAAGTTATGCGCGTAAATGCAAACTTATGCAGTTTTTGACGTTTTTAGTCCCTGCGATCAAATAAGCGCATTTTCACATACCGAACCCCTCAAAACTTATTTCTAAGCTATGTTAAGGGTATTTAAGGTATTTTTAGCTTATGATCTTGTTCTGGAATGTCCGTTGCTATACGAATTGGCAGACTTTCGCAATTTGTCGCAAATAGTCCCTGTGATCGAATAAACTTGTTTTTGCCATACCAAACCCTTCAAAACTTATTTCTAAGTTATGTAATGGTTATTTAAGGTATGTTAAGCTTATGTCTATGTTCCAGAGTGTTTGTCGCGTTAAAATGATTACGTTTGCGTAACAGTTTGCATATAACTTTCAAGAAAGTGATTAAGAGCTCGAATTCGAACAAGAATTGATATGTGTAGTTGTCACATATAATTGTACAAATACCGAGAATGGAACACAAGATTTTATTGGATTCGTATTTGTAGGATGGTCGTAGAGGCCCAAATGTCACAATCTCCCCTACTTTAGGAAATTTCGTCCTGAAATTTATTCGTAGGAGTCTGTCTGTAGAGTTGTGTTAAACAATTGTCTTGCGCGGAATCTAGAGTTTTATCTATTTGCATAGAATAACTCATCAAGGATCTCCACGTAGGGCATAACTTTATTATTCCTTAGTGGATGCTTCCTTAGATAATGCAGGAAGTGGGAACTGGCCGTTATACCTATGATGCTCATCCCCTAATAGATACTCCCTCGATTAAAGCAGGAAGTGGGAATGAGGGATTTGATCAATGATAAAACCAAATCAACCAATAGTTCTGTGAGTATCCTTTAAGAATCTAACTATTAAAATAGAAATATCTTGTAAGGATTGTATTTCATTTCCCCAGTGGATATTCTTCAGAAGTGGAAATGAATGGATATTTCATTTTCCTCAATGGATTCTTCGTCAGAGGTGGAAATGAAAGAGTGTATAAGTTGTTCATTTCTCAATGGTTATTTCTTCAGAAGCGAGGATTCATTTTCCTCAATGGATACTTCGTCAGAAGTAGAAATGAAGATTGTTGAATAGGTTATCCATTTCCCCGATGGATATTCTTCAGAAGCGAAAATGAATGGATAATTCATTTTCCTCGGTGGATACTTCGTCAGAAGTGGAAATGAAATATAGTTGCATAGATTATTCATTTCCCCGATGGATATTTCTTCATAAGCGAAAATGAATGGGTAAATCATTTTCCTCAGTGGATACTTTGTCAGAAGTGGAAATGAAAGATAGTTACATAGATTATTCATTTCCCGGATTGATATTTCTTCGGAAGCAAAAATGAATGGATAATTCATTTTCCTCAGTGGATACTTTGTCAGAAGTGGAAATGAAAGAATCAATACAGGATTATTCATTTTCCTCAGTGGATATTTCTTCAGAAGCGAAAATGAACGGATAGTTCATTTTCCTCAGTGGATACTTCATTAGAAACGAAAATGACAAAATCGATACATAATTATTCATTCCCTCAGCGGATATTTCTTTAGAAGCAAAAATGAATGAACAATTCATTTTCCTCAGTGGATACTTCACCAGAAACGGAATGAATTTATTTATTCATTTTCCTCAGTGGATATTTCTTCAGAAGCGAAAATGAACGAATAGTTCATGTTCTTCAGTGGATACTTCATCAGAAACGAAAATGAATATGGTTCTCGAATAGATTATTCATTTTCCAGTGGATATCTCTTTTAGAAGCGAAAAATGAGTAGCTAGTTCATTTTTCCTCGGTGGATACTTCATCAGAAATGGAAATGAATATAGATAACTTTTGTTTCTTGTTTAACTTAACACATGACAAAACTTGCTATGGTTTCTGTGCACTAAATTCCATAATTATGTATGCATCCATAATTACGTAATTCCTTGCACAGTCTGCACAGTTTATTTTATAATGTGTAGGGATAGAATCAAACGAACAACCTTATGATAACTTTGACTAGATCACCATTGAGTTTCTTTAGTTAGGTCAACACATAAATACGTAAGCACATAATCACATAGTCACACAATTGTCAACTTGGTTACCAACTTGTTATCAGTTTATTAACTTGTTATCAATCTTGTTATCACTTGTACACTTGCATTTAAAGTACACCAGGAATCCAATTAATGTACTTCAATAAGTACTTTAAACATCCTCAAGAATCTCACTATGAAGATAGGAAGATCTTATAAGGATTTGGTTTTGTCTTCATTGAATCTTGTTCCGGAATGTCCGTTGCTATACGAAGTGGCAGACTTTTGCAATTTGTCGCAAATAGTCCTTGTGATCGAATAAACTTGTTTTTGCCATACCAAACCCTTCAAAACTTATTTCTAAGTTATATAAGGTTATTTAAGGTATGTTAAGCTTATGTCTCTGTTCCGGAGTGTTTGTTGCGTTAAACTGATTACGTTTGCATAACAGTTTGCGTATAACTTTCCAGAAAGTGATTAAGAGCTCGAATTCAAACAAGAATTGATATGTGTAGTTGTCACATGTAATTGTACAAATCCCGAGAATGGAACATAATGTTTTATTGGATTCGTATTTGTATGATGGTCGTAGAGGCCCAGATGTCACACACCAGTCTCTTTTTCTTGAAATTTGTCCATTTCATTCAGCAAAATCTTACTCCCCTCACCTAATAAACCATTTAGTGAAACTTCATGCAGAACATTACTGAGTATCCAAGTAATGATGTTTGCCATCGTTGGTTTTTCTAACTTTTTGGCATTTTAGAGTGAGTGGTTTTTAGGAACCATTTTGTTTTTGTGTGTGTGTTTTTGGTGTAATCAACAGAAGGTGCTGAGACGTTTCTCTTTATAGGATGTTTTTGGCGCGTAGTTTAGGCGGGATATTATTATAACAATCAATGCAATTAACAAAGTATCCGGTTTTGCCCAGCTTTATCTGTTAAGTCTGTAACACGTCCCATCTTTCAGGCTTGGCGTTTATATTTTTATGGCGTTTTATATTTTATGGCGTTTTTGTCGGACAAAACCTTAACTAAAACACAGAAAAAACGAGTCAGTAATAAAATTGGCGTTTTGCATTTATATGGCGTTTTATATTTCAATGGCGTTTTACATATGAAAGGATGTTTTTACCCTTTTACTCTTAATGAAGCACGTTCTAGTAATAAAACTGATGTTATTTACGATAATGCCACCGCGTCAATCTAGTCCATAGATTGTTTTGATCTGACGATGCATAACCATTCTCGCTGTTCTCACACTTTTCACCATTTTCCCTAAATCCTGGCCCTATATATATATAGGGAGAGGATCAAATAGGAAGTTTATTTTGGCTAGGAAGGATAGGAAGCAATAGGATTATGACATGTGACAAAATATAAAATAAAGAGGAAGGGTATTTTAGTCAATTTTATCCAATCTTCTCCTTTCTTCTCTCTGTAACTTCAAAACCCACCATCTTCAACCTTTTCTTCACTTTCTATCTCAATAATCACTACATTATAGTGCGATTTTCGTCACCAATCAATGATTCAAGCACCCAATCAACGTGTTCTTCAACTTTTTTGAAAAACCCCAGTTTAATTTCATACAATATCTCATTTTCCCCTGATTTTGAAGCGAATCACTCAATTCGTTCCATTCGATCGCTAATAAGTGTTTTTAGCATTCAAATTTCGTCAATTGTTGAAGAAATCTGAAGAAATCGGCTTAGATCTATGTAAGAAAATTTTGAATTACATTTTCATGATCTAGGTTTTTGAATTGAGTTATTGCGTTTTACAAAGGAATGAAAAAACAGTTTTTTTCTTTTGTATTTTCAGTCCATTGCGTTTTAGAAATAACACATTTTATTGTGTTTTAGTCCATTGCGCTTTAGGTAAAACAAATTTTATGTGTTTTTAGTCCATTGCGTTTTAGAAACAAACACTTTCTTTTGTGTTTTTATCTATTGCGTTTTAGGAAAACACATTTGTGTTTTTTGGTCCAATGCGTTTTAGAAAAACACATTTTGAAGTGTTTTTAGTCCATTGCGTTTTAGGTAAAACACATTTTTATGTGTATTTAGTCCATTGCGTTTTAGAAAGAACACTTTCTTTTGTGTTTTTAGGCCATTGCGTTTTAGAAAAAAGACATTTTTATGTGTTTTTTTGGTCCATTGCATTTTAGAAAAACATATTTTGAAGTGTTTTTAGTCCATTGCGTTTTAGGTAAAACACATTTTTATATGTTTTCAGTCAATTGCGTTTTAGAAAGAACACTTTCTTTTGTGTTTTTAGGTCATTCTGTTTTAGAAAAAAGACATTTCTTTGTGTTTTCTGGTCATTGCGTTTTAGAATTTCTTTGTGGTTTTTGTCCATTGCGTTTTAGAAAAAAAGTCATTTTTACGTTTTTTGTCCATTGCGTTTTACGCAACTGGGTTTTCGAAAATATAGCAATAGTATACTTGTTTTAAAGACAAAAAACACTCGTTTTTTTGGTGCAATTTTTATTAAAAAAATAATGTCGTATGAAAAAGTTATCAACGTCTACAAAATGGGGGGAATTGGAGGAGATAAAAACTATTGCCCTGGATTGACTAGAATGTCCCTAGACAAACCCACGCGCCTCCTTTCTTTCTTCAATTTTACTCATTGAATATTAGCCCTTGATTAATAAATAGATGGTCAAGATTACTTTTTAGCCTTTCTACCCAAATAAACTTCCGAGTTAATTACCCGGATAGTCCCTGTGGTTTGTCATTTTTTTACCTTTAGTCCCCACCTTTTCAAAATAGCATGTATAGTCCCTGTGGTTTAACAAACTGCTACTCGGATAGTCCCTGTAATGGATGGGCGTTAGATAATTCAGTTAAGTGGGTGTAAAATTACAAAAATACCCTTATAACAACCCCACCCCGTCCCTTTCTTCTCCACCCAAACTGCCGCCACCCCTTATATCGAAACCACGTCTCGTCCACCTCTATTTCCAGATCAATGAGTTATGTAATATATAGTTATATACCAATCACACTCTGTTTCTCTCTGTAGAGTATGTACGCCATTATCAACATTCAACAACAAATTCATTTTCATTTCAACCAATTTCATCAAGAAATCATCAAATTACATATCCGGAAAGCATCTCACACCTTCAATTCAGGCCATATCCACGGTTGATGGCGGATCATCTCCACAGTTGATGGTGGCTCATCTTTGGCCCCTCCTCCGCCGCGGTTCACCGCCTCCACCTTACCACTACCACGTACAGCATCATGCTAATAACACAACCTGCACCATTGTCATCATCAAGATCTGGCTTCGTCAAGCCACCACCGCCTCCACCCTACCTGCATCTAACCACCACTCCGTCATCATCAACTCCACCGATTCACAGATCTGAAAACAGAATAGAGGTGGAGGAATAACAACCTTGTAATTTTCTTTTTAAAATAATGAGAATTGATTTAGGATTGTTGATGTTGGCACCCCATTCCTTTTAAGTCTCAAGGGTGGAGACATTTAGCACATTATTTCTGCCACCAAGATGACTGAAGAGCCATTGAATCTGGATATTAACCCTTACAAGTTTGACAAGAAGCTAATTGAGTTGGCATACAACACGAGCTTCCTTAATTTCAAATTATGCTTTCCATCTGAAAACAAAATAGAGGTGGAGGAGAGGTGGCTTCTGTATAAGGGGTGGTGGCAGTTTGGGTGGAGAAGAAAGGGGTGGGGTGGGGTGGGTGGGGTCAGGGTGGGTGTTGGTGCATGCGTCTGTCGACTTCGTCTTGTATCGAGTCTTGCATTATTCAGGGCACGAAGATCGAGAAATCAAGACTGAGGTTAATTCCGCTTGAACTGTTTAATTCCGCTTGAAGATGTCACATGTAATTCCGTACAGAATTAACATGTAATTCCGTTTGAGTCTTAATTTCGCATGAACTGTAATTTGTTTGAGCAAGTTTCAAACGAAATTAGGATGTCTATATATAGGTGATAGGTCTTGTCATTTGAAACGGAATTAGAGAAGAGTGTTTCCGACGGCGAAGCTCTGTCGAAGTGTTTACGTGCTGTAAACGGTTATCTGATCAATAAACCAAACAGTTAAAGTGTATATCTTGCTGAATCACACACAATATGCCTGTTTCCGCCTTTCATATTGTGTAGAACGCCTCTGATCGACTCATTTTGGGTCTGTACACGATCCTACAAGTGGTATCAGAGCTCGGGAGGAGGAGTTCTGCTAATTTCAGCTTGATTTCATCTTGTTTTCTAACTTCTACACCTTCTTTTCAAAATTGGACAATTTTTCATGGTTAAAATTGGCTGATTTTCTCATATATTGTGCGAAACTGTTTTTTAACAAACCATTGAGAGTTTCAGACCTTAATTCTGCTTAAAACCTGATTAATTCGTAATTCCGCTTGAAAAGTTTGTGCGAAAGGATGACATCAGCCTAATCTCGTTTGAAATTGTTCTTAATTCCGCTTGAAAACGTAATCTCGTTTGGTAATTCTGTTTCAATTTGCTATTCCGCTTGAAGTTTCAAACGAAATAAGTGATTTCGTTTCAAGTTGTTGATTTCGTTTGAAAGGAGAGTTAGTTCAAACGAAATTAGTGATTTCATTTGAAGAGTCTAATTTCGTTTGAATCCTTAATTCCGTTTAAAGTTTGTGTGCAGGTTAATCTCGTTTGAAGGGGTAATCTCGCTTGGAGTAATTCCGTTTGAAAGTGCCTGTTTTGTGAAAAATTTTGCCGAAACATGGAAGAGGAATTCTATAACGCGTTTGCTACATCCCTGACTACTCCGGCTAAAATTGCTAAAAACATGAACATGGAAAATGAAACTGGAACTTTGCAAAAACCCCCGAAACTTATGGGAATTGAAGAGTACCATGGCTGGAAAAATCGTTTTGAGAATTGGGTTCAGGCAAATCATCTAAGAGCTTGGGAAAGCATTGAAACAAAATATATTAGACCACAGACCGCTTTGAATGTTGATAAAATCATCTCAGAATTTTCAGACAAAGAGAGAGATAGTTATAAAGGAGAGAAAATGATGATTAGTCTTTTACAACAAGCTGTCAAAAAGGACATTTTTGTTTTGCTTCAGCATGATGGTAGTGCTTTCTCAATATGGGAGGAACTTGAGAAGAAATTTGAAGGAAGTACGGAAATGATCAATAGCAAAAAATCATTATTGAAGAAAGAGTTTGAGTTGTTTACAAGTATGCCAGGTGAATCTACAAAGAATCTCATTGAGAGATATTGTCATCTTGTGCGTACCATGTCTCAGTTGAAAATTACTAAAACTCCAGCAGAATGGGTTGAAAAGTTAGCTGATGCTTTACCTCAGAAAGAATGGGGTACATATCTCATGATTTTAAAGAATACAAGAGAGTTTAGTAGATTGTCAATTGGACAGTTTATTGAAGAGCTTAAGGGACAGGATCTTGAACAGCAAAAGATTGCCAGGATGAACAGCTCGAGCAATCAACAAGACATCAAATTGTACTATAAAGGAAATGTTCAAACTGTTGAAGCAAGTCCAAAGATCCAAACTGCTTTTAGTGCAGGAAATTCATCTGAATCTGTCAGTCAAAGTTCAACAAACACTAGTGGATTTTCAAATGTCAATCCTTCAAGTGTTCAAAGTTCAAATGTTGGTAATGGACATATGATTCAGTGCAATGTTGCATTAAATCTTAAAAATGGTCAGAATTTTTCTGAAGAAGTTGTTAAAAGTCATATGGCATTACTGGTTACTGCTTTGGAATCTTATGAAGGATTGATTGCTGGAAGAATTGGTAATCCGATGCTAACAAAGGAAGATTACGATCAGATCGATGCAGAAGAATTGGAGCTCATGGATATAAAGTGGTGTCTAGCTAGTGTCTTGAGGAGAGCAGAAAAGTTTAAAATGATTACAGGAAGAAATGATTTTTTGGATGCACATGTTTCTACTTTGGGTTTTGATAAATCTAAAGTTACGTGTTTTCGATGCAGGGAGAAAGGTAATTTCAAGAGAGAATGCAAAAATCAGGAAGCTAGTGGAGCAAAGAATCCTTTTGGAAAAGATGATTACTATCGAAAAGCCATATATCAACAGGTTGCTCATCAACCACATCAACAAAAGGAACCACAAACTGCACATGCCAGAATGATCGAAGATGCAAATAAGAAAGCTTATTATGGTATCATTGATCAAGATGATGAGAAAATGGCTCCAGGATTTAGCTGGGATAGGTTTGTGGATGAGAATAGGGAGTTTAAAGCTTTCATTGCTCAAATTGTTCAAAAGCCAGAATTGATGAAAGAATGGATAGCATTGTTATCTGATGAAGAGAAAAGTCAAGATGAAGAATCTGCTTCTTCTGAAAACAGTTCAACAAATACTAGTGATGATGATGAAGAAATTAAATAGATAAACATTGGAAAAATTCATTTATCTTCTGACAGTTTTGAATTTTATTTTGCAGATAAATTAAAGAAACTTAAAGAGAGAAAAGCTGCAAAAGAAATGGAAGAAGTTAAGGTTGTTGAGAAGATTGTTGAAGTGGAAAAGGTAGTTGAAGTCGAGAAGATTGTGGAGATTGAAAAGATTGTTGAAGTCACAAAACCTTGTCTTACATGTTTGGAACCCTGCAAACAATGTGATGAAAAAGATGAGAGGTTTACTGATCTAGAAAAGTTGAAAGAAAAGTTGCTGTTTGATGTCAAGAATGTGAAAGAGTCGTACGATGTATTGAACAAAACTGTGAATAGTTTACAAAAGACAAACTCTGAAAGAGAAGATGCTTTGACAATGATGAATGCAACAATGATGTCTAAGTAGAAAGAGATAAATTTTTACATCGAAGAATGTGCGAAGTTGAAGCAAGAGTTGGAAAGTGAAAAAGTTGAAAATGAAAGAATCAGACGATTACTGAAAAGTTATTCAAGTTCTGATTACTTAATTGACAGAATTTATCCAACTGTTGCAGGTTTTGAAGTGTTCGAAGACAAGAAGTCGAAGAAGAAGGATACTGGTAAGAAACAGAGTGTTTATAATAAGTGTCCGCCTCCGATTTGGGAAGGGTATTCGCCTAGAAAACCGAATGAGGAACAAGTAAAAAAGGCAGTCAATATAAAGTTAGAGTCCGAGATAACCGAAGTATTACCAGACAATATTGATATCACATTCACAGCGTCCGACATAGATCATGAGTCTGAGTTAATAAAAAGGATGGTCGATCAGGTGTTGGATAAGGATGAGGAGTCCGAGTCAATGACTGAGTCAATGTCCGAATCTGGAAGTTCGAGTTCGTCTGTCAAGAGTTCAAAGTCGTCGGGAAAACGGGTTTATAGTAAAGAATTTTTGTTGTCAAAATCTAATTTGAATGACGAAACATTTGAAGTGGCATACACTTTGAATGATTCTGACAAATTATATTTTGATAAAGAATTTCCAATAAGAGGTGTTAAACCAGAAATGATCAAAAAGGTTTTCAAACTAACAGAAATTAATATTTCTGAAATAAAAAATGTAAATCTTAATGAAAAACCTAAAAAATACACCTCAAGAGTTCAACAACGTTTAAACAAGAAAAAAGGTTACGGTTCTGGTTCTGGTTTTCAAAAGAAACCAAACCATAACGGTAATTTCAAAAAGAAAGGTCTTGGATTTATTTCACCAGAAAATTATAAAAATGAGAAAATTTCTAATACAAATACAAAATTTGTTTCAGGGACAAGTTGTGAAGAGGAATCAAAGAGTTCTTTCTGGAAGCAATCAAACAGAGAATTCCTTGCCAAGAAGCAAGAGAAAGTGAAGAATGGAGATTTTCAAAGAAAGGAGACAAGAACCTGTTACAGATGCAATGAAGTTGGTCATATTGCATGGAATTGTCCTCAAGCTACAAAAACAAAACAGGGAGTCTCTGAAAAACTCAAAGAAAAGGTTGTTGATAAAACTGAACCACCAACTGAAAAGTTCAAAGTGTTTAAAAATTCTATATATGAAGTTGGTGAGTGTTCGAAAAGGTTTTACAAACGAAGAGGAAATCTTGACAACCAAGCATGGGTTGTTAAGAAATCAGATGTGAAATCTGGCGATGAATCTGATTCCACAAAGTCAGAGGAGCCACAAGTTGAGATAAAACTGGAAACATCAGTACCGCCAATGGATGATGTAAATTTTCCACCATTGCGGGCTGGAAATTTTAAACAAAAGGTTGGAAAGGTTGAAATCTCAAATCAATTTTATTCTGAGAAGAAGAAATTTGATGTTGAGAAAACGTTTAATGGAAATGTGAAAAAGATTTTTGGAAAAATGGTTGAGGGTAAGGCCAAAGGGGTAAAAGATTTTTATGCCACAAAGAAAGCAACTTATTACCCAGGTGAAGTTGAAGAAGAAACATCCAAGTTTGGTGAAGCTTGGAAGTCAGTTTTTCATAAGTAAGAAGTATGACTTGCCGGAGCTCCCAAGTAGGTAATCGCGGAGCATGAATCGGCATTATTTTTTGAAAAATTGTTTTGAAGAGGTATGACTTGCCGGAGTTCCCAGGTTGGTAAGCGAGGAGCAGGTATCGGTATCTTTCTTGAGAAATTCACGAAAGTGATTTCGACTTACAAGTGGTTATTGGTTTGTTTCTTACAAGTGGTAAATCAGGGACATTAATTTGTATCTGATTTTCTACAAATGGTGATGTTGATTGATCTTTAAAATGTTAAAATTTTCAAGTGGTTGAAAGAACAAGGTGATGAATTGATCCCCGAACCTACAAGTGGTGTTAACAAAACTTATTTTCCGGAAAAACCATTTGATTAAAACAAACTTAAGTGTTTTGAAATCATAATGGGAAAATAGTTTGTTGTAAGAGGGAGTTCTGATTGTTTATACCAAGTGGATGACGATTTGAAGTGATTTGATATCAGTTGTCATTTTATTTGTACAGTTTGTTTTCAAATTTCTTTAACTGTGTTTGAATTTTAGGGGGAGTAAGATTTTCATAAAATCCAAAAACATTAGAAAATTTGAAAAAGTCAAAAACATGATAAAAATCAAAAATGAGTTTTGTTGTGAAAAAGAAGAAATGATAGTACATCAGTGGACAATCACAGCATGCTAAAGAAATGGAAAGTAAAATTGTGATAAATGGTCTCACTGATGATATGCCAGTAGGTTTTTACACATTTAGTAGATTGTGACGAGATATAAACCTAAATTTCAAACTTACATATATCGTGGGGAACATCTCTCGGATATATGGGCAACCCCCGAAATCTTGTTTGAAAGGTCCCTCTTTCTGAGATACTAGGTCTTTATACTCAGTGATATCTGGGGTATTATCCCGGGACTTCTGATTTTGCGGAAGCAATGGCCTAGTCCCCGTATAATACTTTCTGCTTGCTTGAAAAATAGCCCACCCTCAGCATAAAAAATTATGAAACATTGAAAAATGCTAATCATGTGCTGTTGAAACAAAAGATTCTCTAAATGGGACACACCAAAAGTCGAAGCCGTTATCTCTCTGTTGAACGGAAGTTCTGACCTGAGCTCTCACGGTCCTCGCAATTTAACCCTTTACAGATATCATCTGTGGTATACTCACCTGTAAGACTGAATATTGGGATTTGGATACGGGAGTATATTCTGAGGTGGGACACGCGATTAAGTTTAAGTGCTTAAGACATTAATCTCGTATCTCGAAACAGTTGAACTTTGTGTGAGAATTTAAGTGGATCAATATACTGACAATCTAAGTGAATTGTTTAGAACTTAAAATGTTTAAAGCTTAACGGTGTTGGTGATTTGTCTCAAAAACTGATATGATCCTCTTACACAAACTCACAAAAATAGTGTCTGTAAATATTTCTTTACTGCATTCTTATTCTATTCAAAAATTCAAAAAGATTTTCGGTGTGTTTTAGCATAAATTTTGAAAATTTCAAAAAGATTTTTGACAACTGATATTGAAGAGCTGATTTTCAAAATTCCAAGTGCTAAACATGATGACAACGTGTGAGGGGGAGTATGTTTGAAACAAGAAAAGGTTTTAATAGAAAAATGTTTTTCATACAAATGATTCATCAGAGATTAACATTGTAAAATCTTTTATTGATTTGTGTATACAATTGATAATCAAGAGTATAAATTTGTCAAATGTTAAATTTGTGAAATTTATTGTGAGGTAGAGGATGTGCAGGATAGTCTGGATTCTGAATCTGAGAATAGAGCCAGGTCATGATCCTGATCCTGTAAAAGCATGTTGAGAGGGGGAGTCTGTTAATGCTAAAGAAAGAGTAAACAGAAGATTGAAGAAGCTTTACACTGTCAGATACTTCAGAGAGAGCGATCAGACTGATAAAGACTGAAGACGTTGAAGACTCGACACTTAAGACTCGTCAACATTCGAGGGGGAGTCTGTTGGTGCATGCGTCTATCGACTTCGTCTTGTATCGAGTCTTGCATTATTCAGGGCACGAAGATCGAGAAATCAAGACTGAGGTTAATTCCGCTTGAACTGTTTAATTCTGCTTGAAGATGTCACATGTAATTCCGTACGGAATTAACATGTAATTCCGTTTGAGTCTTAATTTTGCATGAACTGTAATTTCGTTTGAGCATGTTTCAAACGGAATTAGGATGTCTATATATAGGTGATAGGTCTTGTCATTTGAAACGGAATTAGAGAAGAGTGTTTCCGACGGCGAAGCTCTGTCGAAGTGTTTCCGTGCTATAAACTGTTATCTGATCAATAAACCAAATAGTTAAAGTGTATATCTTGCTGAATCACACACAATATGTCTGTTTCCGCCTTTCATATTGTGTAGAACGCCTCTGATCGACTCATTTCGGGTCTTACACGATCCTACAGTGGGGTTGTTATAAGGGTATTTTTATAATTTTACACTCACTTAACTGAATTATTTAACACCCATCCATTACAGGGACTATCCGAGTAACAGTTTGTTAAACCATAGGGACTATACATGCTATTTTGAAAAGGTGGGGACTAAAGGTGAAAAATTGGCAAACCACAGGGACTATCCGGGCAATTAACTCTAAACTTCCTATTATATCCTGACCCTATATATATATACATATATATAGGGGAGCGCTAAAATGAAAACCACCTCCAGTTGTAAGAACCGCGAGAACCACTTTCTAGCCATTAGATCTTCAAAATGGATGGATGAGATTAAAAGTAGTTAAAAGTAATATTAAATTCTTTTTGTCTTATTATATCTTTAATATTTTAATCTAAAATGGTAGTTTAGTAAAATTACTCTATTTTGTCTTTTTGTCTTTATTGTTTTTTATTACTTTATCGTATTATTATATTAGTTTTTATTTTTCAAACATAATTTTTTTATTAAAAGCATTTTCAAATTCAAATTTTTTACAGATTTTTAAACGTTTTACGTTAAAATTTTTACGTTTTACGTTAAAAATGTTACGTTTTTATGTTTTTACACGTTAACCTTTTTATGTTTTACGTTTTACGTTAAACTTTTTACGTTTTACGTTAAAAACTTTACGTTTTACGTTAAACTTTTTACGTTTTACGTTTTTACGTTAAACTTTTTACGTTTTACGTTTTTACGTTTTACGTTTTTACGTTTTACGTTTTACGTTTTTACGTTAATCTTTTTACGTTTTACGTTAAACTTTTTACGTTTTACGTTAAAAACTTTACGTTAAACTTTTTATGTTTTACGTTTTACTTTTTACGTTTAACATTTTACGTTAAACTTTTTACGTTTTACGTTTAACGTTAAACTTTTTACGTTTGAGGTTTTTACGTTTTACGTTAAACTTTTTACCTTTTACGTTAAAAAGTTTACGGTTTAACTTCTTTTTTTCACAAAAACTTTTTTACAAAAAACTTCTTTACACAAAAACTTTTTTACGCAAAATGAACGCACCCATAAATCGCAAACTCGGAAGGTGTCTCAGATAGATTGTTATCGTCATCGACAGGGGAAAAGAATATAAAAACGAACAACACCAAAACAAAGTGTAGCTCGAAAAAAAACGAGGTTTGGCTCAGATTTTCCGATAATTAAAAGGCTGCAAAGTGGGGTTGCAGGTTCAAAAACCTACCCTCCACCATCGTTGCCGCGCCATCGTCATCAAAATCTAGTTTTTTTTTTTGCATCATCGCCACCAAAAACACACAGTTCAAAAATTCAATATCAACACATAGTTGATTCCACACCTGCAACAAACCACACTTCAAAAAATTCAAAATAAAAAACATTATACAGGATCCATCAAAACAACCACCACAGATTGTATGAAACCCCACTCATCAAAACAACTACCACAGATTGTATGAAACATTATACAACCATCACAGATTGTATGAAACCCCACCCAACAAAACAACCACCACAAACACCCTTCAACCAACCCGCCTCCCACCCACCCACAAACAACAACCACCGCACCCCCTACCACAAAAAGTCCTTCACCCCCACTGAAACAACATCAACCGGGGAAAGGAGAAAAAGAAAACATCAAGAAAACATCGCTACCTTGCCGGCATCCCACCACCGTCGTCCTCTTTCTCCGTCGGAGCTTCAACGCCACCGCCGCCGCTGCAACGCCACCGCCCGCCGTCCTCTTTCTCTCTCCTCAAACTCTCTTCCTCTCTCCTCAGACTCTCTCTCTCTCTTCAACGAGTGTGAACGAGTGAGAAAGAGAGAGACAAACAGGGGTGGGTGATGCCGGTGGTAAACGAGTTTGAGAGAGAAAGAGAGAGAGAAACAGGGATGGGTGATGCCTATCGAAACCCCCGACCCCTGCCTCTGGAGGCGGGCGGCCGCGGCCTACTCAGAGATGGTGGTATCGGTGTTTATCATTATTTGGCAACTGAAATTTCATCAGGACCGTACTTAGGAAATATTTTATCAGCGTAAACACCACATTTTATATTAATAAACATATTGGGATAAAACCCTTGTTTTCATTACAAACATGTTTATAGGGATAAACCCTAACTTATTGAATAAAACATCTTTCTTTATTTAGGTAACTTTTATAGCCACTTTTCCAAGCCTTAAGTGCTCTCTAGCTGGCTTCTATTTTGGCTTTCACATTTTGTTACCTGAAACGCGTTTAAAAACAGTTTGTCAGTGGGAAACACTGGTGAGTGAATCCCAATTTAATCAAGACAGGTTTTATCCTTGTACAGTATTGAGGGCAATCAACAATTACATTTGTTTATTATTCTACCTTAATTACCACCCACGGTACTGTCGACCCGACTTGTGGTCATGTTACTACTCACAGTGTAGTAACAAATTTTGTATACAAAACCCCAACATACTGACGATAATTGTAGAATTACAAATACTCAATCACTGTGAAATATAACTTAAAACATTTGAGGTTTTGTAAAAACAGTTTGCAAAAAGGTTTACAAAAAGGAGATTACTCAAATTGCTAGTTTAGACTTTTCCCGGTGGTTTCCTGGTTATAATCTAATAAATTAAACAATGCACATGCGTTAGTATAATAACCCAATATTTACATTAGTTATACCTTCCCCAAGACAGAACACCAACGACTACGTCGGACAGAACCTCGATAGCCGTTACGGAGCACTAGATCAATCGGGTAGCGTATCTAATACGTAACCGGGGGTTATAATACTTACAACGAGGCAGAACTTCGTTAATTAGGGGGATATTATGCCCGAATATTATGACTATATTTCAGAAATTTGAGAGAGAATTCGTTGTGAGCGTTGGAAAAGTGAAGGCCGATGCTCCCAATTTATAGGAGCTGATTTCGAGTTCCTCGCGGCACGCGTAAGGAAAGGAGAAGGCCTTCGTGGCCCGTGACATAGACTATGTAGGCCCTAGCTATGCTGATTCGCTGAACTAGACTTGACACGAGGCTACCACGTGGCAGCACCGGGTGCGCTCTGATCTTGAGTTGTCGCTGCCCACGTAAGACAAAGAGGGAGTCTTCGCGGCTTGCCAGAAAACATTAAAAATTGTTTTTATTTTATTTTTATAAAATTAAAGGTATTCACGGTCAAATATCGTATACGGGGTGTATTTTAAAGCGTACTGGGGTGTTCTACATATTTTAGGGATGTCAGAAATATTTTAGGAGGGTTGTTATATCCTCCCCACCTTAATTTAGAACTCGTCCTCGAGGTCTACTGGAATAGGTGTGGATATTTCCTTTGCATCTCTGATTCAAGCTCACATGTCTACTCTGGTCCTCTCTTGGAATCCCATTTTACTTTGACTAGAACTAATCTCTTGTGTTTGAGATTCTTGACTTTCCTGTCTTCAATCTGTATAGGATTTTCTACAAACTTAAGTTTTTCATTTACCTCTATATCCTTAAGAGGTACCACTAACGATTCATCGGCTAAGCACTTTTTGAGATTACATACATGAAATACATCATGTATTCCTGCCATTTCTGTCACACCCCTTTCTAAGGCGAAAGCACGAGGTGTGATCATGAAAGGTTCTCATTGCATACGAATGGTAAACATACTACATGCTCGTAAAAATAACTTCAAATACCAATAACATTACGTAATTGAAAACATAGGTTAAGTGTTTACATCACAAGACAGCATAAGACGTTGTCTGAAAAGTTTACAACATTATTCAAAGATAAACATAAACAACATCCAGAGCAAGAGTATGACCGCGCGCACATCCACTTTAGTTACCTGAAATACATGTGAGTTTTTGGAAAATCGTCAACATAATGTTGGTGTGAATTCATGCAGTTTTTGTATTGAACGTTTGTATACTTTGTATGAAAACATGGTATGTAATTTGTATGTATCAAGTATTTCTGTATGTATCGAGATTGTTAATGGGTTACAAGGCCATTAACATATGACATGACATAGGAAGCATCTAAACCATAGGCATTTTTCTAGTTGTCGATTCACGACTGAGACACAAAAGCACTACTTGGTACTAGTTATCACCAAGAGTGTGGCTGCCCGAAAACCCATTAGATCTAACCTTTTGTTCTGCGGTCTTAGTATGTACACGATTAATGGTGCTTCTGGTACCCTTTTCATGACACGATTTAAAGTATCATTCCTTGTTTTTGTATCCATCATACCATAACATATGTATTTTCCCCAAGTTTAAAAAGTATGTAAAAGTTTAAAAGTGGGGACATGAACTCACTTTTCTGTAAACATTTAGTAACATGTACTTCACCCCCGAAGTTATAAAACCGAAAACAGTTAAAAGAAAAGGGGGAGCATGAACTCACTTGTCTGTAAACATTTAGTAACATGTACTTCACCCCCGAAGTTATAAAACTGAAAACAGTTAAAAGAAAAGGGGGAGCATGAACTCACAACTTTGCGTTTCTTGCGCCGTAAACTTCACCGGGTTTGCTTATATAGCGTCGTGACCTATACGTGTTTTAGTAACGTTAGTCACTAGACTTGTATCGCACAAGTACAAGTCACCATCTTTCATGTATTTGTTCTTTGTTGTTAAAAATAATTTATATTTTTAACTATGTATCTTACTTATATTATTTTCTCAAAAATAACTATAAGTATCTTGTATTTTTCACCCGAGTTATGTATTTTGTCCAAAACTTCATTTCATGTTCATAACTTGTCCAAGTTATTTAATTTATTAAGAAATATATTTTCATAAATATATTCTCTTGTATTTGTCTATGCATGTTGTATGTGTATTCTTGTATTTTCACTCCTTAGGAGTATTTAGTGTATTTTCAAGTCCTAATACACTATCACATATAATACATAGTACATACACTTAGTACAAAATTTGGTGAACAATAAATATATATATTTTCTTCAAAAATATACATACTTAATATCAATTTTTATCTTGAAGAAATCATCATTTCTTAACTTGAAGTTTTCATAAAAATTAGGGAAACCTTGGTAAATACTTTTAGGTAAATTTTTAGGGAATAAGTCTCACCAAAACTTATATTTTTCTAAGTGTCAAAATTCTATAGAAATTTTGACATACTTTCCCCTAAAAATGGAGGTTTCCCCATGTTTTCAGAACATGTGTTTATTTTCTTTTAAAATCATCACAATGATCAACAACTTATTCAACACTTACCTAGTGTCAAACTCAAGTAATTTACACTACATCATGAACTTGAAGTTTTTGTAAAAACTTGTAGTAACTTACCATGTTATTTAGTAGGTTTAGTTACCCTTAAAAACATGGTTATTTGTTTGTAAATCACTTTATTAAAAGATTTAGTCATTTACAACTTGTAAGATGATTTTTCTAAAAATATTTCTTTTATATTTTTCTTGTTACAATCATGTTCCTAGTCTTGTTTAAACACTAAAAATATGATTAGTTTATTTAGAAACCATGACTTTGTAAATCATGTAATTAAACTTGGTTTCTTGAGAAAATTATTTTTGTAATCATCTATTTACAAGATTTGTATTTTGTTTAAATCATCTTTACATATGAAACCAATTTCATCATTCAAGTTCATGAAGACATAAAGCATGATGATTTTGGTCTTTCACAAGATCACCACTTTAACTTACTAGATCATGTGTTAAATCACAATCTAGTAGGTTTCTTATGATGTCTAACATCACTAACACAAATAATCATTCATCAAGAAGCAAATCATCATCATTTACATGTATTCTTATGTATTTAAGCTTATGTTATAGTATCATGATCATGTTCTTTTGTGTTCTTCAAGATTAACAACGTATATCATCTTTTAACCATCAAAATATGAAGTAATAAGAGATCATGAGGGCCTCACCACTAGCAACAAGGCTAGGGAAGAATACTAGAAGTTGAAGATGATAAATGGGTTGGTTAATAGCAAATAAAGAAGGTCCTTCAAGATTCACAAGCTCCACACTTCGTTAGACACCTTCTTTCATCATGTAATGACCTTGGAATGATTGAACAATGGATGAGAATGGGGGTGGTGTTTGGGTGGGTTTCTGTAACATCCTGAAAATGCAAATTCTTAAATTTTGCAATTAGGTTGCAAATAAATTAGTAAAATAAACTAACCAGGAATGACACTAACCTAGTTAGTTGATCACTTATGAGTAGTTAAGAGTTAAAACAAATAAGGAATGAAAGATGAGGGACTAAAAGTGTCTAAATGAAAACTATCTTTAACAAAATAATAAAATTAAACTCAAAACACACTTGCAGTGTGTTGTTGAGATCGACCAGAAGCAGGGGCGACATCAGGCTCCCCCAAAACCCTAGTTCATCACAAAACTCACAAATTGAGGGCTCAAACCAAGTTAAATCCAAAAATCGAGCATAGATTACTAATCCCCATTGCAAGGGGCTTGTAAGGAAAGGAAGCCGGAGCTTCGAGCGGACAAGCCAGTGTAGATGCATGATTAAAGGGTGTGCTTTGAAGGTATGTAACTTGATTTGTTACATTGGGTGAATATTGACAATTAGCATATGTGTAGTTGAATTATAGAATAAAAAGTTGTGTTGATTAAAGCAATAATGTTCGTTATACTGAAAAATAGTTCAAGAATTGGTTAGGTCTCGTTGGTAGTCATCATAATGGAGGATTCCGTAGATGAGCCAAACGGATCGAATAACGGTAGTAACTTACTTGTAGATATTGAGCCCGAGCGACGGGTAGCGAAATATTAAACACGCAAACCGGTGATGGGAGCGTGGGCGATAAAAATGAGAAATCCAAGATTTGGGTTTTGAGTGAAATAAACAAAATCGGACAAAACATAAACTTCCAGGAACTACCGTAAGTTACGGTATATACCGTAACTTACGGTAGATATTAAAAGGGTTACGACAGTTCTATTCTGCCTTACGGCAGACCAAGGTTTTCCAGTATCTACCATAACTTACGGTAGATACCGTAAGTTACGGTAGGGCCTTAACACTTATGATAAATTTAGCATATCCTTGTTAATCGAATCCGTTTTTGAGCGTAGTTTTGATTATGTATTATTTCTAAGATCTCTAATATTAGTTTTTGTTAAAACATTTCAGTTTCTAGGTATTGCAAGTCTACGGATGGCGATCAAGCAAGTTTTTGAAGAACCGAACACAATATTTGAAGCTTCCGCGATTTCATAACTTTGTTAAACAATGTTTCTATTTCTTGAATGTAATTAACTTGCTAATTAGGTCATGAATGTTTTAACTAGTCGTTGGTTGACTAGTTTTGATTTCTTGGAACTTTGTTTTGGTAACTATGTTTTAATTTGGACACCTTTTATATAAATCGTATGAAATTTTATTAAATTCAAGTAATAATTAGAAGGGTGTTACAAGTTGGTTATCAGAGCTTAAGGTTGTCAACAAAGTGTTTGGTTCAAGCTTGATTGATCGTCCGGTAAGAATTAATTTATTATTTTAGTAGATCCTATCTTATGTAAGAAATGAGATACGAATTAATGTGCATGGGAAGGGTGTGTTAACACACTCAAACCCGGAAAGTGCACAAATGTGAACGGTAAAAGCAAGTTACGTACTTGGCTAAAACGAAGCAAATAAAGCTATGTTATAAATGAAATGTTTAATGTAAACATTTCAGTTTCAAGATGTCGAAAGGAAACGATAATGATCCGGTGCCGACAAGCACCGAACAAATGAAAGAGATAATTGCCGAAGAAGTGGGGAAGGCAAGTCTATCCGGGTTTATAGACAAAATTCAAAACACGGTGTTGTCACTTGTCGAAGAACGAGTCAAAAGGTTGGAAGATAGTGTCAACCTTATGAAAGATAAATCGGGAGAACGTAAGGGATGTTCATACAAAGAATTTATGGCATGTAAACCTCCAATCTACAACGGGAAGGTTGACCCAATAATTTGCCAAAGATGGTTGGGCGACATTGAAGGGGTATTTGAAAGGACCCATTGTGATGAAAGTGACTTTGTTGCTTACGGAACGGGCCAGTTGAGAGGTCAAGCCAAAGATCGGTGGGACAATAAAAAGAACGAAATAGGAGCCGAAGCGGCGAGAACCATGACATGGGAGGAGTTTAAGACACCATTTCTTAAACATCATAGTCCCAAGGCGGTCATTAATAAAATCAAGGAAGAGTTCATGCAACTTAGGCATAAGGGCGAGACCATAGACAAGATTACGGCGATGTTTATGGATAAGATGAAGTTTAGTAGTGAGTTGGTGACGAATGAAGAACAGAAAATATACTACTACTATAACATGTTGAGCGCTGAATATAGGGAGTTTATGACTCCTTCAAAATACGAGACCCTTACCGAAATCATAAACGTTGCTCGGGAACGGGAAATAGAGTTGAAGAAACAAGTTGAAAGGGGTGAGCGAAGGGCAAATGATGTGAATCCAAGCCCTACAAAGAAAGCTCGAACTGGAGAATCGGGAAAGAAGGTGGATGCTAAAGGTGGGTCGCCAAGTTGTAAAGTGTGCGGGAAAGGACACAAGGGAGAATGTCGGTTCAAAGACAAACCATGTCCCATATGTAGTAAGACGGGGCACATGGCGTCGCTATGCCCGGGTAAAGTCTCAGTTTGCTACAAATGTTATCAACCCGGCCACAAAAAGTCCGAATGCCCGGACTTAGTTGGAAAGAGAGACGTTAAAGAATCTTCAGCAGAAGCTCCTAAGGCGAAGGCTAGGTCCTTCCAACTTACCGCGGCTGAAGCAAAAACAGAACCCGATGTGGTCTCAGGTATATTCACAATTAACTCAATTCCTGCACGTGTATTGTTTGATACGGGTGCGAATAAATCCTTCATTTCGCATGGATTTATTCGACATCCTTCATTTGTATTGACGAAATTATATGTGCCCTTAGAAGTTGAAATAGGGGACAACAAAAGTTTTATAGTTTGTGATGTTCGTCGAGGCTGCAAATTAAGCATCGACGATGAAGAATACTTGATAGACCTAATCCCGATGTCAATGGGGGAATTTCAAGTAGTCGTTGGGATGGATTGGCTATCTCAGCACCACGTAAAGGTCGTGTGTTTTCGTAAGGATATAAAGCTAACATCTCCGAGCGGGAGACACGTCACTATCTATGGCGAAAAAGGAGGTAACCCCATAATATGCTCGATGTTGAAAGCTCACAAGCTTATGAAGCAAGGATGCAAGGCGTTTATGATATACGCGAATGAGCCCGAGAAGGAATCACTGAAGATTGAAAACATACCGGTAGTACGGGATTACGAAGATGTGTTTCCGGAAGATTTACCGGGGATACCGCCAGGAAGGGAAGTAGAGTTCGGAATCGAATTGATTCCGGGCACAAAACCCGTAGCTAAAGCACCGTACCGACTCACGCCATCGGAATTACAAGAGTTAATGTCCCAGATTCAAGACCTGCTTGACAAAGGATTCATAAGGCCGAGTGTGTCTCCTTGGGGTGCACCGGTACTGTTCGTGAAAAAGAAAGACGGAAGCATGCGCATGTGTATCGATTACCGGGAGTTAAACAAACTCACGGTAAAGAACCGATACCCGCTTCCGAGGATAGATGATCTATTCGACCAATTACAAGGTGCGAATTGGTTTTCAAAAATTGACCTTAGATCGGGGTATCACCAACTAAAGGTCAAAGAGGAAGATGTGCCGAAGACGGCTTTCTGCACGCGATACGGACATTACGAGTTCCTCGTGACGTCATTTGGGCTAACAAATGCACTCGCGGCTTTCATGGACCTCATGAACCGGGTTTGCAAGCCAATGCTGGATAAATCGGTCATCGTGTTCATAGATGATATTTTAGTGTATTCGAAAAGTGAAGCGGAGCATGCACACCACTTACAAGAGGTGTTAGAGACACTTAGACGAGAAAGGTTGTACGCGAAGTTTTCTAAGTGTGCCTTTTGGTTACGAGAGGTGCAATTTCTTGGCCATATCATAAGTGCCGATGGAGTATTGGTGGATCCGTCAAAGATCGAGGCCGTGTCGAAATGGAATTCCCCGAAGAACCCTTCAGAAATTAGAAGCTTCTTAGGGCTTGCGGGATACTATAGGAGATTCATTCAAGATTTCTCCAAAATTGCGTCGCCACTAACAAAGTTAACCCGGAAGGAGGAAAAGTTCATTTGGGGTGTTGAACAAGAAAGGGCGTTTCACACGCTAAAAGAGAAGTTAACTCAAGATTCGGTATTAACGTTGCTGGATGGAGTCGAGGATTTGGTGGTTTATTCGGATGCCTCATTATCGGGGCTCGGGTGTGTTCTGATGCAACGGGGCAAGGTTATAGCTTATGCCTTGAGGCAATTGAAGATACATGAGAAGAAATATCCCACGCACGATCTTGAATTGGCTGTGGTGGTATTTGCATTAAAAACATGGAGGCACTATTTATATGGAGTAAAGTGCACCATATTCACCGATCACAAAAGCTTAAAATACTTCTTCGATCAGAAGGAGTTAAATATGCGCCAGAGACGATGGTTGGAAACTGTGAAGGATTTCGACTGTGAAATACACTACCACCCTGGAAAGGCAAATGTGGTGGCGGATGCTCTGAGCAGAAAAGCGGACTATGTCCCGATACAAGTACAATCATTGCAGCTCATTGTGACCTCGGGCTTACTTGAATGAATCCGAGAAGCACAAAATGAAGCAGTAAAGACGGAAAACTGGAGAAAGGAAAGGATTGTTGGCCAAGTTAAAGATCTCGAAGTAGGCAACCACGGTTTGAAAACACGTTTCAATAGAATTTGGGTTCCTAACACATGTGGAGTTAAAAAGCTTCTACTTGATGAAGCTCACAAGTCCCGTTATTCCATCCATCCGGGTGCGACCAAGATGTATAATGATCTGAAACAAAATTATTGGTGGCCCAGAATGAAGAGGGATGTGGTGAAATATGTAGAGAAATGCTTGACTTGCTTACAAGTCAAGGCAGAGCATCAGAAACCTTATGGGAAACTGCAACCTTTGGAGATCCCGGTTTGGAAATGGGAACATATCACTATGGACCTATTGACCAAACTACCTAAAACGATACGGGGATTCGACGCCATATGGGTGATTGTGCATAGATTGACGAAGAGTGCACATTTTATTCCTATACACGAAACATATACTTCGGAAAAGATGTCTGAGGTATATACAAACGAAATAGTGGCACGTCACGGAGTGCCGGTATCTATTGTGTCGGATAGAGATACTCGGTTTACTTCAAACTTTTGGCGAGATTTTCAAGAACAGATGGGAACTGATGCGTAGTCGAGTGTTATATATATTAGGTGTATATTTTAAGCCCCTTTAACACTTTTTAGTCAAGTTTTAAATTTATAAAACACGATATTTACTAACACTAGACACACATATGGGCAAGTGCACCCATCGTGAGCGTAGTATAGTGTTGGTAAGATACCGAGGTCGTCCAAGGACACAAGAGCTTTTAGTACCGGTTTATCCTCAACGTCTAATCAAATCAAAAAGTTTAGAAAAAAAGTTTTATCTAAGAAAAAATAAAAACTAACTAAAATGCTGAAAATAAAAATAAAAATAAAAACAGATAGACAAGATGAATCACTTGGTTCCGACTCGTATCTAGTGTAACCTTTGATTATTTCCGCACTTTTGCACTATTTTAAGAGATTATCTTAGTTATTGTAGTAGGCCCCTCTTTTGAAGGTGACGTTACCCTCACCCCAGTAGTTTGAGTCAGCAAGGATACAATCCTAAAAGGGTGGATTATTGGAAGATAATTAATTAAGTTATTAATGCAAATTATGGTAGGCCCCTCTTTTGGAGGTGACGTTACCCTCGACTAAGTAGTCTGAGTCAGCAGGGATACAGTCCTAAATAGCTGGGTTATAGTATTAATAGTAGTTAACTTATGAGGGGATCAAAGAGTTTGGACCCCCGCCATCCAATACCGTTAAGTATTGAAGGAGGTCCTACTAAATTTGACCCAGGTCCATTGCAGGACCTCTAAACGCTGAACAATGGCAAGACCTTTACCAAACCGTTCCCTTAACCCCCGACCAGGTAGCCAACATACCTCCATATAGACCGTGGAGATATGAATGGTGAAAATCTTTTATTTTATATAGACAGTAAAATAATACCAAGACACCACGGACAAACGATAAGGAAAGATCACCTTCAGCATAAGCAACTAGTTATTAAAGTCATTAATACAAAACCAAGTAAAAAGTGCGAAAAGATTAGAAATAAAAAGTATTACACTAGACACTTTGTCTTCACCAAGTGATGTAAGAGACTTAGGAAAACATGGCCTTGATTGTCAAGAACTCTTACGATCAATCTTGGATCCCGAGACGACTCACACACTCTACGATGGACAATGGATGATGGTGGTGGATGATGGTAATATGGTGGTGGTGGGTGGTGGGTGGTGGGTGAAGTGTGAGAGAGGTGGTGTGCCAAGGGATGGTTTGAGCTTGAGCCAAGCACTTCTATTTATAGGCTGAACAGAAGCTCGGGCACGGCCCCGTGTCCAGTGGGCACGGCCCCGTGTCCACATCCTTCTCTTTCTTCATTTAATGCAGTTTTGTCTTTTTAGTTGACCACGCCCCCGTGTCCGCTGAGCACGACCCCGTGGTGTAGAAGAATCTTTGTACTATGCAGATTTACTGGATTGTGCGAATCTTATAGTTGACCACGGCCCCGTGTCCGCTGAGCATGGCCCCGTGGTGGGCAATAGAAGCTTCTACCACTTTGTCTTTTCTGCTGACACTTGGGCACGCCCCCGTGCTGGCTGAGCACGGGGCGTGTTCAGTCTCCTGTTGTCTTGTTTTGCTTGGGAAGATGCTGTCGTGGGGTCGGGCATGTCACATCTTGTTCCTTTTCTTGTATTTATGTTAGATTTTGATGTCTTTTTGCTTCTTTTGTGAATTTGAGCTCATTTAATCCTGAAAATACAAAAGGAAGACAAAAGCAAACTTTTTCCAACATTAGTACTAAAAAAGGGTTAGTTTTATGCCACAATTGATGAAATTTATATGTTGCATTTTGCACACATCAAATACCCCCACACTTGAATCTTTGCTTGTCCTCAAGCAAAACTCTTTATAATGTGGCTATTACACTTCCCAAATGGAATGGGTAGAGAAGAAGGTTTTTGGGCTTGTCGTAGAGTGTCGGGATTTCCAAGATTCTTTATTTAATTTTATTTTTATTTATTTACAATCCTATTCGTCATGATTTATTTAAAACTTTTCGTAAGATAAATTACTTATTAGGGCATAACATGCCTCTTTAAAATTCTATTTATATACATGTTCACATACCTCACGGGGATCACTCAACACTCGGCCGAAAATGTATTTTTGTGGATCACTCGAGAGCGGCATGGAACTTACTCCTACCATAGGCTTGCCAAGCAATCAATCCTCCTCCTTTTTAACTTATATACCTTTGTAAATATCAAGAGGACTTTTTGGGTGAAGGGTTAGGCTTGGGTTAAAGGTAGGTGGTTGGGTTAGTGGTTAGTAGAAAAAGAGCGAAAAGCGTAACAAGCGTCGGTTTTCGTAAGACTTTTTATTTTTGAAACTTTTATTTTGATGAAGCTATTATTCAAACAAAGTTATTTTTGATGAACTTGTTTGTTTATTTTCTTTTGCTTCATCATCAACACAATTTTTTTTTTTTCAAAAGTTATACGAGAAACCGAGCTAGTTACTAAAACAAGGGGTTAAAAATAAAAAGGTTTTGGTGGGTGAAAGGGTGTTTGGTTTGGGTTATGAAATGAAAAGGTTTAGGCTCAAAGGGGCTAACTAGGGGGATTTTGGGTAGGTGGTAAAAAAAAAAAAAAAATAATGGTGTAGAAATAAAAAGGGTTAGTCCTAATGCCTCCATCATTTACTTACTCGGGTTTAAGTTGATAAGGACCGGGAATGTATCGTCACGGCAAGTTCTAGAGTCGTAAGAACCAAGCGGCTATTCACACAAGAAACGAAAAATGAGCATTTAGTCTAATGATATGTAATTGTATGCTCAATAAAGGCTCAAAACTCACTTTTGTGGGAATGGGTTTTTATGTGATCAAGTATATATAATCAAATTTTAACTAAGCTTGTCATGGCTTTTCATAATTTTCTTATGTTGGTTCTTTTTATCACGACGCTATCGGTTGTAAATTCGTAAAAATATAACCTTTTTAGAACTTGAAATTCCCGAGTTAAACCTAGACAAGTAAAAAAAATGAAAATTTTTTGAAAAAATTTGGGGTGATTAGCGGTTCCAATAGAGTTTTGTGTAAGGCTTGTATTTAGGACTTGCAAGATTCAAGGTTTTAGCATCCCCCCCCCCCCCCCCCACACACTTAAATTACACATTGTCCTCAATGTGTCCCAAAAATAAGTTTTTAGGTTGATTGAATGTGTAAAAAGGTGTAAAAAGCAAAAATTTTGTGTTACTGGCTACCTGGGCACGACCCCGTGTTGAGTGGACACGACCCCGTGCTCAGGTGCCAGTAACGAAGACTTACAGAAGGTGAACACGGGGGCGTGTTGGCTGAACACGACCCCGTGTCTGTCAAGCTCTGCAGAATTAAAACAAACAGCAGGCTCAGGGGAATGGGCACGGGGGCGTGTCGGCTGGACACGACCCCGTGTGGACAGTCTGCAAAGTTGAAAAACAGGTTTCTTTCCTCGGTTTTCCTGTACCGGCTTTAGTAGTACTAATGCTTAGTACTTTAAGCCGCGTTTGTACCTGTTTCATCAATAAACACTCCACCCAAACATAGCAAACATCCTAATTTTACCAAGTTCAATCATCCATGTTAACAAAGTTAAAAGAAAAATAAATGCAGAAAATAAAAGAAGTTAGGGAAAGTAAATTGTTCAACACTTGGCACGCAGGCCATCAATTGTTCAAGATTAAAAAGGGTTAACCTAGGAAGTCATCAACCAACCGCTTCCTCCTCCGCTCCTCCCGCCTACTCCATGGCATCGTCATCATCATCGTCATCATCCCCTCCATGGCCCGCAATGTAGTCCCGAATATATCCAATATCATCTTGGATATCGGATATGTTTCTCTCGATAGCTCTAACCCGGTGGTACGTGTTGCTCGCCATGTTATAGGTGTTCCTGGTGCACATAAGGTTTTCCTGCAACAAATCATGCAAACATTGAAAGTTAGGAAAACCGCCTCCCGAGGAGGATGATTGGCCCGGATCACCATGGGGTTGGTATTGGTACTGATGATGTTGCGGAGCGTGGAGGACAAGTGCTTCTTGCGGGTTCCACGCATGACCTTGCATCCTTTGAAAGCTCACCGTCCCGTCTTCCGCCTCATAAATTAGGTTCATTGAGCGGCATATGTGTATATCCACCATACCCGACCATGGGCTCCTCTCAAATGACCTAGGTATGTGGGAGAAGTTCCTGAAGAGACGGTACACCCATCCCCCAAAGAAGATAGGGGTCGGTGCGCTTGCAAGGCGGTTATGATGCATGTTTCGGAGCATGAGGAACGGAACATCAAGCGGCCTGCGGGTGTGGATACAGTGGAGGACAACAAGATCTCTTAACCCAACGACGCCACTACTATCATGCCTTTGGCAAAGAGAGTAGCCGAGGAGCCTATGAATGTATCTGTAGAGCGGATCCCTCAGCTTCGTACTCTTAGTGCTGCTCGGATTGTAGTACCCTTCACCAATCTGAGCCCAAATGGCTTGGCGTTCGTTCTCACCTATCTCTTGCATTCCCCCAGTATTTTCCTCGTTTCCCGCATCCTCTTCTGCATACAACCCTACAATCGATCCAAACTGAGCCATAGAGATCGAATACCTCGTTCCGCCACATCGGAATGCTACCCCATCATTGTCGAACGGGTCGCACCTCGAGTTGAATGTGAAGGTGCTATAGAATTCCAAAGTGCATTCGTGGACGGAACGGAGTCGAGTTGTTAGAGCGACTCTGAGTGGTCCCGTGACAATGTTGTTGAAACGGTCGATTTGATTCACCATGGTTAGCAGTTCCGTGCATGCTTGCCTTGGGTATTCCTCCGGCCTTGTTTGAAGTATCTCGAATCTAGCCCTCGCATCGAGCTCATTGGCGTTAAATCTTGTCAACTTCCTAGCCATCTGAAAGAATACACCAAAAGTTAGCACGAAACAGAAATATTTTCGGACAAAACTGCAAACAGTGAGCTGGACACGACCCCGTGTTCAGCGGACACGGCCCCGTGTCCAGGCGTCTGTTACTCAAAAGTTCCATTTTTCGACCCGGTTTTGAAAACTTGAAAATTTTTGGTCCAATAGGTGTGGTTTTCCTCGAAAATGAAACCCTAAGTGCCGTTTTTCCCAAAATATCCCGTTTACCCATTTAATTTTATCTTTTTCGGTTCAAGAACAAGGGTTTGGGGTTTTTGTACGAAATCGGACGAATCTATGAACAATACAAGTGTATTTACTTCCCATAACACCAATCTAACTAAATGCAAACAAATCTAAACAAAAATTTGAGGTTCGATCCGGATGAACTTCAAGAACCCTAGATTTTCCCCAAATTTTTGGTGTTTTAACTACATGCAAGTAACTAATCTAACTACTAGAAGTGATAGAATCATACCTTGATGTTGTTAGAGCGATAGGAGACGTCGAAAATCTGCGAAAAATCGCCTGGAACCAGAGCTTTTTCGGGGAAACGGGGCGTGTGGAATGAAGTAACTGTTTTGAAAAAGGGGATTTATCCCGACTGCAGCGCGGACACGGCCTCATGCCTAGCAAAGTTTTTTTTTTTTTTTTTTAGTGCTCGTGTGAGTGCCCTTATTTCCCATTAGCTTTGGTTAGAAAACTTACCGATTTAGATGTCGTCCCGATCGTTCGTAACTTACCAGGTATGATGTTGGTTTCATTCTTCCACCGTCTGAAGCGAGATCTCTTCCTCTTCATCCTCAATGAATCCTTGATAGAGTTTCAGACGTTGGCCATTGACTTTAAATGGAGGCCCATTTCGAGATTTAATTTCTACTGCACCGTGTGGGAAAATATGGGTGATGGAAAAAGGTCCGAACCACCTAGACTTTAATTACCAGGAAACAATCGAAGTCGTGAATTAAACAAAAGAACTAGATCTCCTACTCGAAATTCATTAGGTTTAATATGTTTGTCATGCAAATTTTTCATTCTTTCCTTATAAATTTCGGAGTTTGAGTATGCATAATTCCTAAGTTCGTCTAATTCATTTAATTGACAAAATCGATTTTTACCAGCAAATTCTAAATCTAAGTTTACATTTTTGATGGCCCAGTAGGCTTTGTGTGCAATTTCTACTGGCAAGTGACAACTTTTTCCATAGACTAGCTTATATGGGGTTGTACCTATTGTTGTTTTATAAGCAGTTCGAAAAGCCCATAAAGCATCATCTAATTTATCTGCCCATTCCTTTTTATTTAACCCTACGGTTTTTTCAAGTATTCGTTTTAAACCTCTATTAGTCACTTCGGCTTGTCCGTTTGTTTGAGGGTGATATGCTGTTGAGACCCGGTGATAGACCCCATATCTTGTTAAAAAAATTTCAAGTTGATGGTTGCAAAAATGGGTACCTATATCACTTATTAATGCTTTAGGTGTGCCAAAACGAGAGAATAGTTTTTTCAGAAATCTTACCACGACTCTTCCATCATTTGTTGGAAGTGCCTCGGCCTCGGTCCATTTAGACAAGTAGTCTACTGCCACAAGTATATATTTGTTTCCTTTTGATGGTGGGAAAGGTCCCATAAAGTCGAGTCCCCACACATCAAAAATTTCACAAACAAGAATGCCATTTTGTGGCATTTCGTTTTTGGAAGAAATATTACCTGTTCTTTGGCATGCATCACATGTCTTGACAAGACTTTGCGCGTCTTTGTAAATGGTTGGCCAATAAAATCATGAATCAAATATCTTTCGTGCGGTACTAGCGGCACCATGATGCCCTCCGTATGGACCTTCATGACAATGGCGGAGAATTCTTCGTGCTTCGCTACCATGTACGCATCGTCGGACGAGTTGGTCGTCACACATTTTGAAAAGATATGGATCTTCCCAAAAATAGTGTTTCACATTGGCAAAGAATTTTTTTCTTTGATGATGTGGCCAACCTTTTGCGACTATACCACTAGCTAGGTAGTTAGCATAGTCGGCGTATCATGGTTCTTCCTTATATTCCACCATTTCCAGGGACTCAGTTGGAAATTTTTCGTTGATTTGCTCGTCCCTGGTCACCTCCAAAGCTGGGTCTTCTAAGTGCGAAAGGTGATCTGCTGCGGTATTTTCTGCTCCTCTTTTGTCTTTGATTTCAATGTCAAATTCTTGGAGGAGTAGAATCCACCGAATCAGACGTGGTTTTGCGTCCTGCTTCTTGAAGAGATATCGAATGGCTGCATGATCTGTATAGACTATAGTTTTAGAAGGAACACGATAAGAACGAAATTTATCAAAAGCAAATACCACAGCTAGTAATTCTTTTTCAGTTGTTGTGTAATTTTCTTGTGCATCATTTAGTGTTTTACTAGCATAATAAATTGGGTGGAAATGCTTTTCTTTTCTTTGTCCCAAGACAGCTCCAACTGCAAAGTCACTAGCATCACACATGATTTCGAAAGGAAATTTCCAATCAGGCGCTATCATGATAGATGCATTGACTAACATTTCCTTTAAGGTTAGAAATGCTTGATTGCAATCATTGTCAAAGATGAAAGGAGCATCTTTTTCAAGTAATTTTGTTAGAGGCCTTGAGATTTTAGAAAAGTCTTTGATAAACCGCCTATAAAATCCGGCATGCCCTAGGAAACTTCTGATAGCTCTTACGGAGGATGGAGGTGGTAATCTAGAAATGGTATCTATTTTGGCTCGATCCACCTCCATTCCTTCGCTTGAGATCTTGTGACCGAGTACTATTCCCTCCGTTACCATGAAATGGCATTTTTACCAATTAAGGGCGAGGTTAGTTTCCTCACATCGGGATAGCATTAGTTCAATGTTATCGAGGCATTGGTCATTTGAATCCCTAAAGATAGAAAAGTCGTCCATGAAGACTTCCATTGTCTTTTCTATCATGTCATGGAAGATGGCTACCATGCAACGTTGAAATGTTGCGGGGGCATTACATAGACCAAACGGCATGCGTCGATAAGCAAAAGTTCCATAGGGACATGTGAAAGTTGTCTTTTCTTGGTCTTCAGGTGCTATCAGGATTTGAAAGTAACCTGAAAAACCATCCAAGAAACAATAAAATTTATGACCGGATAATCTTTCTAACATTTGATCAATGAAGGGCAAAGGAAAGTGATATTTTCTTGTTGCTTCATTTAATCTTCTATAATCTATACATACTCTCCATCCTGTGACGGTTCTCATTGGTATTAATTCATTCTTTTCGTTAGTTATTACCGTCATACCTCCTTTCTTTGGAACTACTTGGACGGGGCTCACCCAAGGACTATCAGAGATAGGATAGATAAGTCCGGCGTCAAGTAATTTGATGACTTCGTTTTTAACCACTTCTTGAACATTAGGATTCACTCGACGTTGTGGTTATATTACCGATTTGTGGTCATCATTCATCAAAATTTTGTGTGTACACATGGAAGGACTAATTCCTTTTATGTCTACAAGTTTCCAAGCTATTGCGTTTTTATGTTTTTTCAAAAGACTAATTAAGTTTTCTTTTTCTAAGCTATCTAATTTAGACGAAATAATTACAGGTAAATTACCATCTTTGTCTAGAAAAGCATATTCTAAACCTTTTGGAAGTTCTTTGAGCTCAAGTGGTGGGTCTTTAGGAGACTCCTTATTTGGTTGCTCATTATGATCAAGAACTTTAAAAGTTTGTTCTATGGAGACCTCTTCTTCAACAAAGTGGTCAATCTCTTCACTTGTATCGGGTGGTTCATCTTCATCTTCAATTAGGGGGTCATTATTGCCGAAAGGATATTTCATTGACCGTTCGAGATCGACACTTCTTTTAAATGCCCCTAATTGAAGAGGTAGATTGTTGAACTTCCGGTTTTTCAAAGCTTCGTGAGTTTTTACAAATGGTCGTCCCAACACTAGAGGAGCGTCATCTAGGATGACAAAGTCGGTCGGGATTACCATTTGATTTGTTTGAATCAAGACATCCTCAACTATACCGATTGATTTTATTACTTTCCGATTGGATAGAAAAATGGGTATTTGAAGTGGAGAAAAATCACTAATACTTAATTTTTCGAAAATGTAATTAGGCATTATGTTAACACAAAGATCTTTATCAATTGTGACATTACTAATAAACGAATTTTGAAAGAAACATGGAACCGGTGTAATGTTAATTTCAAATGGGTCTTCTTTTATTAGCGAGGTTTGATCATTAGTTAACTTAATACTTACCGTTTCGTCAATTTTAGTGTTAGTGTTTAACTCTTTTAAAAACTTAGCATGAGTAGGTACTAAACAATGATTTTCAAAAGAAGGTGACAAGAGATTAATTTCTTCAAAATTAGACTCTTCTTGAATTTTAACGTTGTCGGTCTCACCTTTTTCGTTGTTTAACTCATGTGTCGCGACTTCTATTTTCGGAATACACGTGAAATTAAGCATCCAAATTAAGTAAGATGGAGTAATCGGTGTAGACCCACTTCATCAATGCATATATACACACCAGCATGTGATGCAGATGTGTAGAACATCTAACAACCGACTTCTATTTTCGGAATACATGTGAAATTAAGCATCCAAATTAAGTAAGATGGAGTAATCGGTGTAGACCCACTTCATCAATGCATATATACACACCAGCATGTGATGCAGATGTGTAGAGATCATGAATTGGTGCTGTTATCCATTGAAATTCATCGGCTTATAATCCAAGGCTGTATTTCAAACCGCTCGCCGCTCGCTCAAAAAATGTTTGGATGATACAAGTTTGATTTTCGGCTCGCACCCGGTGGCGGTTCATCAAACTCAATTCCAAGAATGATTCACCCAACTAAGCCTCCACGCTATCAATCTTTCTTCTCACCATCATCTTCTGTTGGGTCAACTCAGACACCCTGCTACGCACCACGGGTTCATTATCCCGGCTAGAATCCGACGCTGAACCTGAACCTGACCATGACTCATGATGCGACATAGACCGCGAACCATCGCGCTCAGCCACAATCAATTCTCGTTTAGAAGATTTTAAAACCTCCATCTGTTCCCCAACTACCTTTTTAACAATTTCTTCTTTCTTTTCTTTTAACCGGCGGTGGCAAAACCACATTTGCATCTGCTGGTTGGTTAACCCTAGGGATTCTGACAGCTGTGCTCTTGTCGCCTCAGACGGATACATCTCGGCTGTAATTAAACTCTCCTAATTCAATAGTTTAGCTCTTTTTTATTCTAAAAAACACAAAATCTAACAGCTTTTTGCTACTTGTTCCATTTATTCAATTTGAGATAAAAGAAACCATAACCTTCATAAAAACAAACAATTTTTGAAGTTTAAATCACCAATTTCAAACTGTAGTCTGTTTTGTTTTAATTTATGTTATGCACACTGAGCAACAACTAAAACTCTAAATATTTCAATAGTTTAATTCTGTTCTCCTATAATAAATAGATAATCCATCAAACTTTTGCTGCAATGTTATCTCTGATATTGAATCAAACAATGAAATTAAGAAGATGAAAAAGTGTCGAACCTTTGACAGATTTTTTGTGAATGTTACAAGAGGATTTAGAATCAAAACAAGTCCTAGGCGACTTGTTGACTTCAGCTCGAGAACAACCTCCCATTGCTGTATGAGCCGAAGAACAGAAATCGCTTCTTGATCCATCTGGAATGTTCCTTGCTCGTCATAGTACACGAGGAGGATAGGTCTCCCTGGACCGAAGGCTACGGCGGTGGTGGTGGAAGAGCCTCTGCTGAAGAATCTCATCAGAAAAAATGGGTCGTACAGTGTAAAGTGAACAGGAAGTCTGGTTCGAACTAGGGTTTGGCCCATGAGGACGGAGGTTTTGCAGGTGAACCGGTTGAATCTAAACCAGAAGGTAACGGGTCGGGTTTCGGGCGATTGTTTGGGTCAGAGCTTTGTGCCATACTTTGTTGTTGTGGATCTGGAGCTAGGGTTTTGAGATGAAGAACATAGAAGAGGTGTGTGAAGAGAGTGAGTGGATTAATAAAGAATAGAGAAGATTGTTACCATTGTTGCTAATGGAAGTGACGATTCAGTTGAGAGATGAAGGTTGGAGAGGAAATCAATTTAGGATTAATTTATAGGGTCTACACCGATCGGTTTTTCACTTATTTGTTCTTCCATTTTTACACTTTCAGTTATCTCTTCCTTTTTTAATTCTTCTCTTGCGCAGGACTCCTCTTCCCTTGCACGAGATTCTTTTATACATCGATCGATAACTCTAATGTGTTCTAATATCCTCTTGGTCACTTCGGTTATAGAAAAAGAGTCGGAATTTTCAAAGCTTGACTCCGGTTGTTCGATCCTTTGTTCCTCATAATACCCATATGAAGTAGATGGTTCACACCATTGTTCTTCATTGTAAGCATATGATGGATAAGGCTCATAATTTTGTTCTTCATAATACTCATATGAGGTGGGTTGTTCACGCCATGGTTCCTCATAATAAGCATACGAAGGTGGTGGCTCATATCTTGGTTCCTCAAAGTATGAGTATGAAGGCTCATACCTTGGTTCATCAAAATATGAGTATGAGGGAGGAGGTTCATACCTTTGGTCTTCATAGGATGTATATGAAGTTGATGGCTCGTACCTGGGTTCCTCATAGTAGGTGTATGAATTGGATGGTTGATATGAGTGACTATTTTGAACCGAGTGTGTGTTACGACAACTAGTGCAATAATTAACCCTATAATCCTCCTCCTCATAGGTGTAGTTGTAACCTCCTGAGTATTGATCCATGAGGATCACTCAGCAGACCACCACCAAGTCTCGAGATCAGAAAACAAAAATAAAAACGGAAACAGAGGCTGGACAGGGCCCCGTGTTCAGTGGACACGGCCCTGTGTACAGAATCTGTATCTGGGCGTTTTAATTAAATTTACTGATTTTGTTGAGCACGGGGTGTGTTCAGTGAGCACGGCCCGTGTTCAAGCTACTGTTACTGGGTGTTTATGAAAAATCTGCAGCACGGCCCCGTGTTCAGTGAACACGGCCCCGTGTACAGGTTACTGTAAATGAAAAACTAAACTAAAATGCAGAAAAATGTGCGCGCGTTTTAAAAAGGGTTTGAAAAACTGATTAGGCCTTCGATTCTAAGCTTTCTTAAAATCCTTGTGTCCCCGGCAACGGCGCCAAAAACTTGATGCGTAGTCGAGTGTTATATATATTAGGTGTATATTTTAAGCCCCTTTAACACTTTTTAGTCAAGTTTTAAATTTATAAAACACGATATTTACTAACACTAGACACACATATGGGCAAGTGCACACATCATGAGCGTAGTATAGTGTTGGTAAGATACCGAGGTCGTCCAAGGACACAAGAGCTTTTAGTACCGGTTTATCCTCAACCTCTAATCAAATCAAAAGGTTTAGAAAAAAAGTTTTATCTAAGAAAAATAAAAACTAACTAAAATGCTGAAAATAAAAATAAAAATAAAAACAGATAGAAAAGATGAATCACTTGGTTCCGACTCGTATCTAGTGTAACCTTTGATTATTTCCGCACTTTTGCACTATTTTAAGAGATTATCTTAGTTATTGTAGTAGGCCCCTCTTTTGAAGGTGACGTTACCCTCACCCCAGTAGTTTGAGTCAGCAAGGATACAATCCTAAAAGGGTGGATTATTGGAAGATAATTAATTAAGTTATTAATGCAAATTATGGTAGGCCCCTCTTTTGGAGGTGACGTTACCCTCGACTAAGTAGTCTGAGTCAGCAGGGATACAGTCCTAAATAGCCGGGTTATAGTATTAATAGTAGTTAACTTATGAGGGGATCAAAGAGTTTGGACCCCCGCCATCCAATACCGTTAAGTATTGAAGGAGGTCCTACTAAATTTGACCCAGGTCCATTGCAGGACCTCTAAACGCTGAACAATGGCAAGACCTTTACCAAACCGTTCCCTTAACCCCCGACCAGCTAGCCAACATACCTCCATATAGACCGTGGAGATATGAATGGTGAAAATCTTTTATTTTATATAGACAGTAAAATAATGCCAAGACACCACGGACAAACGATAAGGAAATATCACCTTCAACATAAGAAACTAGTTATTAAAGTCATTAATACAAAACCAAGTAAAAAGTGCGAAAAGATTAGAAATAAAAAGTATTACACTAGACACTTTATCTTCACCAAGTGATGTAAGAGACTTAGGCAAACATGGCCTTGATTGTCAAGAACTCTTACGATCAATCTTGGATCCCGAGACGACTCACACACTCTACGATGGACAATGGATGATGGTGGTGGATGATGGTAATATGGTGGTGGTGGGTGGTGGGTGGTAGGTGAAGTGTGAGAGAGGTGGTGTGCCAAGGGATGGTTTGAGCTTGAGCCAAGCACTTCTATTTATAGGCTGAACAGAAGCTCGGGCACGGCCCCGTGTCCACATCCTTCTCTTTCTTCATTTAATGCAGTTTTGTCTTTTTAGTTAACCACGCCCCCGTGTCCGCTGAGCACGACCCCGCGGTGCAGAAGAATCTTTGTATGCAGATTTGCTGGATTGTGCGAATCTTATAGTTGACCACGGCCCCATGTCCGCTGAGCACGGCCCCGTGGTGGGCAATAGAAGCTTCTACCACTTTGTCTTTTCTGCTGACACTTGGGCACGCCCCCGTGCTGGCTGAGCACGGGGCGTGTTCAGTCTCCTGTTGTCTTGTGTTGCTTGGGAAGATGCTGTCGTGGGGTCGGGCATGTCACGTCTTGTTCCTTTTCTTGTATTTATGTTAGATTTTGATGTCTTTTTGCTTCTTTTGTGAATTTGAGCTCATTTAATCCTGAAAATACAAAAGGAAGACAAAAGCACACTTTTTCCAACATTAGTACTAAAAAAGGGTTAGTTTTATGCCACAATTGATGAAATTTATATGTTGCATTTTGCACACATCAGGAACTAAACTCTTCATTAGCACCGCCTACCATCCTCAGACGGATGGACAGAGTGAAAGAACAATACAGATGTTAGAGGATATGTTACGGGCATGTATCATCGACTTCGGTGGAAATTGGGATGTTTATCTACCTTTGGCCGAATTTTCATATAACAATAGTTACCATTCGAGTATCGGCATGGCGCCTTACGAGATGCTATATGGTAGAAAATGTAGAACCCCGGTGTGTTGGGGTGAGGTAGGACCACGCGAATTGGCCCATACAGATGTAATTCAGGCCACTAATGAGAAGATTGAAGTGGTACGAGCTCATTTGAAAGCAGCCCAAGATAGGCAGAAGTCATATGCCGATAAAATGCAAAGACCGATTGAATTTCAGATAGGCGACATGGTTATGTTGAAGGTTTCCCCATGGAAGGGCGTTATTAGATTCAGAAAAAGAGGGAAACTAAGCCTGAGATTTATCGGCCCATTTAAAATCATCGAGCAGGTTGGTAAGGTGGCTTATCGCCTCGAGCTACCAGAAGAGTTGAGTGGAATACATGGCACGTTTCACGTGTCGCAATTACGGAAATGTCTGGCGGAGGAGACAGCCTATGTCCATTACGACGATATCGAGGTGGATAATAGCCTGAATTATGCGGTAAGACCATTGGAGATTCTAGATCGAAAGGTCAAGCACTTGCGAAACAAACAAATCAAGCAAGTCAAGATCAAGTGGGAGCATAGGAAAGGTTCGGACACTACGTGGGAGTCCGAAGAGGAGATGCGACGTCTCTACCCTACATTATTTGGTACGTACTTTGGTTTCGGGAACGAAACCCTTTTTAAGGGGTGTGGACTTGTAACATCCTGAAAATGCAAATTCTTAAATTTTGCAATTAGGTTGCAAATAAATTAGTAAAATAAACTAACCAGGAATGACACTAACCTAGTTAGTTGATCACTTATGAGTAGTTAAGAGTTAAAACAAATAAGGAAGGAAAGATGAGGGACTAAAAGTGTCTAAATGAAAACTATCTTTAACAAAATAATAAAATTAAACTCAAAACACACTTGCCAGTGTGTTGTTGAGATCGACCAGAAGCAGGGGCGACATCAAGCTCCCCCAAAACCCTAGTTTATCACAAAACTCACAAATTGAGGGCTCAAACCAAGTTAAATCCGAAAATCGAGCATAGATTACTAATCCCCATTGCAAGGGGGTTGTAAGGAAAGGAAGTCGGAGCTTCGAGCGGACAAGCCGGTGTAGATGCACGATTAAAAGGTGTGCTTTGAAGGTATGTAACTTGATTTGTTACATTGGGTGAATATTGACAATTAGCATATGTGTAGTTGAATTATAGAATAAAAATTTGTGTTGATTAAAGCAATAATGTTCGTTATACTGAAAAATAGTTCAAGAATTGGTTAGGTCTCGTTGGTAGTCATCATAATGGAGGATTCCGTAGATGAGCCAAACGGATCGAATAACGGTAGTAACTTACTTGTAGATATTGAGCCCGAGCGACGGGTAGCGAAATATTAAACACGCAAACCGGTGATGGGAGCGTGGGCGATAAAAATGAGAAATCCAAGATTTGGGTTTTGAGTGAAATAAACAAAATCGGACAAAACATAAACTTCCAGGAACTACCGTAAGTTACGGTATATACCGTAACTTACGGTAGATATTAAAAGGGTTACGGCAGTTCTATTCTGCCTTACGGCAGACCAAGGTTTTCCAGTATCTACCGTAACTTACGGTAGATACCGTAAGTTACGGTAGGGCCTTGACACTTATGATAAATTTAGCATATCCTTGTTAATCGAATCCGTTTTTGAGCGTAGTTTCGATTATGTATTATTTCTAAGATCTCTAATATTAGTTTTTGTTAAAACATTTCAGTTTCTAGGTATTGCAAGTCTACGGATGGCGATCAAGCAAGTTTTTGAAGAACCGAACACAATATTTGAAGCTTCCGCGATTTCATAACTTTGTTAAACAATGTTTCTATTTCTTGAATGTAATTAACTTGCTAATTAGGTCATGAATGTTTTAACTAGTTGTTGGTTGACTAGTTTTGATTTCTTGGAACTTTGTTTTGGTAACTATGTTTTAATTTGGACACCTTTTATATAAATCGTATGAAATTTTATTAAATTCAAGTAATTATTAGAAGGGTGTTACAGTTTCGGCCGAGAATGGGGCAAGGGAGGAGTGGGGTGTGGTGTGGTGTGATGAAGATGAAGTGAGCTTGTGGTCTTCTTATAGTACATGGCATATCTTCTCACAAATCTTTACAAGATCACATAGTATCTAAATGAATCCAAGAAAGATCATAGAATATCTTGGCAAGATCATCAAGGATTTAGCAAGATTTTGGTGGGGTCACCCCCATTGTGACCGTCCACAATATAGGGGGGGCAAAGTGTAAATTCCAATCTCTAATTGTATAAATAAGTTAGTTTTCAAGTATAAAGTTTAGGGATTTAATGTATTGTTATGTTATAAGGTGTGTTATGGTGTTCGGGGATCATAACTAGTTCAGAAACATTAAAACAATGCTTCTAGTAATATTTTGGTGTTTCGGGTAATGTCCGGTTGTTCGGTTAGATACCGGTTCGTTAAAGTGCTAAATTGCACTGTTTAATGTCCATTAGGTACCCTTTTGTGACGCTCTCAATTCCCGACACTTTGGAAAGCATTCAGGACCATTTAGTCATATTTTTACACGTTACTAACTCATTACAATGCTGAATTTTGCTGAAATATATGAAATTCAGCATTTAAAGTGTGTTTCGGGTGCTTTTCAGTGCGTATTTTAGCTTCCGGAAAAGTCTATATGTTAACCCTTGTATATACTCTTGGTTTTCAATGTATTTTAGACTTTGGACCTACTCCTAGGCCCCAATTCTATTGTCTGACTGCTCTATACAGAATTGTCGACACAATGTGTCTTACCGGTGAGTTTACTAGTATTTCTGACGCAATGCTATCTTTAATGCATAAAGCAATATTTGTAGTATAAAACGTGCATGAATTCACATGTATAGTGTGTAATCAGACAATGTTGACATTTAAGCACATAATTGCAGTTATTAAGTATTAATTAAATTGTACGGAAATTACCGGTTTTGTGCCAGTTGTCATTGTCTCCCCCAGTTAAAAGAATTTCGTCCCGAAATTCAGGCTGATCTATCTCTCGCAGGAGTTTTCTTGAACAGGTGGGGGTACTTTTCTTTAAACTGGTCTTCACGTTCCCACGTGTACTCGGGTCCGTGCTTAGAGTTCCAACGTACTTTGACAAGTTTGACACTACTTCTTCGGGTCTTGTTGACTTTCCAGTCCGTAACCTCAACAGGTTGTTCTGTAAATCGGAGGGTGTCGTCAATATGCACTTCATCCGCAGGGATGATCACTGTTTCTTGGGTTGGACTCTTCTTGAGGTTGGATACATGAAATGTATCATGTACTCCGTTAAGTTCTTCTGGTAATTCCAACTTGTATGCCACGGTACCAATTCTTTCCAAGATCTTGAATGGTCCGAGGTATCGTGGATTCAGCTTTCCAAGTTTTCCGAATATTACTACGCCCTTCCAAGGTGAGACCTTTAACAAAACTTTGTCTCCCACCTCGAATTCTAATGGTTTTCGTCTTCAATCAGCGTAGCTCTTTTGTCGATCTCGAGCCGCCTTAACGCGCTCTCGGATCTGTATGATCTTGTCGGTTGTCTCTTGCACAAGTTCGGGACCAACCATATGTTTGTCTCCAGCGTCTGCCCAACATAAGGGCGAGCGGCACTTGCGGCTATACAGAGCTTCGAACGGTGCGGCCTTTATGCTCGAATGATAACTGTTATTGTAGGAAAACTCAACTAAGGGTAGATGAGTATCCCAGCTGCCGCCTAGGTCCATAACACATGCGTGAAGTATATCTTCCAGCGTTTGTATGGTCCGTTTGCTCTGGCCGTCTGTTTGCGGATGGAAGGCCGTGCTTAGATCTATTTGAGATCGAAAGGCTTCCTGAAAGGATTGCCAGATCCTTGAGACAAAACGTCCATCTCTGTCTGAAATAATTGAGACAGGCACTCCATGCCGTGCCACGATTTCTTTTAAGTACAACTCAGCAAGCTTTCTAGTGCTATCCTTCTCTCGGATCGGTAGGAAACGTGCAGACTTTGTTAACCGATCGACTATCACCCATATCATATCGTGTCCCCTAGGGGTCCTGGGTAATTTTGTTATGAAGTCCATCGAGATTTGCTCCTACTTCCATATGGGTATCTCGGGTTGTTGAAGTAGCCCAGACGGTTTTTGATATTCAGCCTTAACCTTAGCACAGGTTAGGCATTTTCCAACATAAATAGCAACATCGCTTTTAAGTCGCGGCCACCAATAGTAATCCTTCAAGTCTTGATACATTTTGTCCGATCCTGGATGGATCGAGTATCTCGACTTGTGAGCTTCATTAAGGATGACTTCTCGAATACCGCCATAGAGCGGAACCCAAATACGCCCTTTAAAGTATAAGGTTCCCTCTTTGTTTGGCACCAAATTCTTCAACATACCTCAGAGGTATTCAGCTCTACGATTCTCCATCTTAAGGGCTTCTTGTTGTGCGTCACGAATGCGTGCAGTGAGGTTCGTTTGAATAGTCATTTCCAATGCTCGAACCCTTAAGGTCTTAACCCTTTCTTTTCGGCTTAACGCATCTGCTACAACATTTGCCTTTCCAGGATGGTACTTAATCTCACAGTCATAATCGTTCAGTAGCTCGACCCATCGTCGCTGACGCATGTTCAATTCCTTCTGGTCAAATATGTGTTGTAGGCTTTTGTGATCTGTGAAGATTGTACATCGAGTACCATATAAATAGTGTCGCCAGATCTTCAAGGCGAATACCACTGTGCCTAGCTCTAGGTCGTGAGTGGTATAGTTCCTTTCATGCACCTTCAACTGTCTGGAAGCGTAAGCGATGACTTTTTGGCGTTGCATGAGCACGCAACCCAAACCTTGACGCGAAGCGTCGCGGTATACCATGAAATCTTCAGTGCCTTCGGGTAAGGATAGTATCGGTGCATCGCATAGCTTATTTTTGAGCAGTTGGAAGGCTTCTTCCTGCTTGTTACCCCAGTCATACTTCTTGTCTTTCTGCGTAAGGGTAGTCAGCGGTTGAGCTATTTTGGAGAAATTCTCAATAAACCGTCGGTAATAGCCCGCTAAGCCCAAAAATTGTCGAACTTCAGTTGGGGTTTTGGGGGCTTCCCAATTCTTTATTGCTTCAATCTTGGATGGGTCTACATGAATGCCCTTCTCATTCACAACGTGACCAAGAAACTGTACTTCGCGAATCCAGAATTCGCACTTTGAAAACTTTGCATAAAGTTTCTCTTTCTTCAGTAGTTCCAAGATGGTTCTGAGATGTTGCTCGTGCTCTTCTCTTGTTCGTGAGTAAATCAGGATATCATCGATAAATACAATCACGAATTTATCGAGATATGGTTTGCATACGCGGTTCATCAGATCCATAAATACCGCTGGTGTGTTCGTCAATCCGAATGGCATCACAAGGAACTCGTAATGCCCATAACGTGTTCGGAATGCAGTCTTTGGTACGCTTTCTCTTGGATTCTCAACTGATGGTATCCAGATCAAAGGTCGATCTTGGAATAGTAGCTCGATCCTTGCAACTGATCAAATAAGTCATCAATCCTCAGTAGTGGGTACCGATTCTTGATTGTGAGCTTGTTTAACTCTCTATAGTCGATACACATCCGCAGTGTTCCATCCTTCTTCTTCACGAACAATATTGGAGCTCCCCAAGGTGAGAAGCTTGGCCTTATGAATCCTTTATCCAACAACTCCTGGAGTTGTGTAGATAATTCTTGCATCTTGGATGGTGCAAGCTGATAGGGTGCCTTGGCTACAAGAGCGGCTCCTGGAACCAAGTCTATATGGAATTCGACTTGCCATTGCGAAGGTAGTCCTGGCAGATCTTCGGGAAAAACATCAGGAAATTCCTTCACCACGCGAATATCTTCGAGTTTCGGCTCCTCAGCCTTCTTATCTACAACGTGTGCCAGGAAAGCAACACATCCCTTCCTTAGGCACTTCTGCGCCTTCATACAACTGATGATTCGCAGAGGCGCGTCTCGTTTTTCTACATGCACGATGAGAGTTTCACCATTCGTCAGAGGGATGCGAATGATTTTCTCGTGACAAATAACTTCAGCTTTGTTCTTGGACAACCAGTCCATTCCGACCACTACATCGAAGCTACCCAATTGAATAGGTAAGAGGTCGATGCTAAATCTTTGCTCACCAAGTTCTAACGTGCAACCTCTAACAACTTCGCCCGATTCAACAAGTTTACCATTGGCTAGTTCTATGGAATAAGGAATATCTAATCTACTAGATTCTATTCCAAGCTTACGTTTAAATTCCACAGACATGAAGCTTTAATCGGCACCAGTGTCAAATAGTATGGATGCAAAGTGATTGTTAACGAGAAACGTACCGGTGACCACATTAGGGTCCTCGCGTGCGTTCTTTGCTCCAATCACAAATGCCCGAGCCTGAGCATTGTTCCCCCTTGGGCAATCTTTTAAGAAATGATCCTTGCTTCCACAACCAAAGCATCCTTGGTTCTGCCCAGCTCCATTACCATTCCGGTTACCATTGCCATTTCCATTTCCACCACCATTTCTATTACCAGCACCGTTGTGGTTTCCGTTCCCGTTCCTATTTCCTTTTCCCCAACAATCATCAGTATGGTGACCGAGTTTTCCACACTTGTCGCATTTTGGAATGCGACAAACTCCTTCATGATGACGCTTGCACTGGTTGCAAATGGGCAGAGTGCCCAGGTATCTTTTGGCAGGAATGTCATTCATGGTTGCAAGAGTTTTCGCCTCCTGAGACGGGTTGGGGTCGCGCTTCTTGTTGTTGGAACCCTTGTTGTTACGTGTCGCTTGGTTCAAGTTCGCATGCTTCCTTTTCTTGTCACCAGACGACTCAGCATGCATCTCGGTCTTTTCAGTTGGGTTCAGTGATAACTTCTTCATGCGAACAGCATCTTCAGTAAGGCTGACAGCTAGAGTTACAGCCTGAGTGATCGTTTCAGGTTTGGCCGAAGTTACCATGCTGCAAAACTCTGGGGCTAGTCCCCAAATGTAGCGTTCAACGTGCTTAAATTCAGGAGTCACCATGTAAGGGATCACTCTAGACAAATCATGGAACCTTCGGGTATAACCAGTAATGTCAGCACCTTCCATGGTCAAGTGCCAGAACTCAGTCTCCAACCTTTGGAGTTCAGCACGAGAGCAATACTTCTCTCTCATGCGTTACTTTAGCTCATCCCACGTCATGCCATACGCAGCATCATCACCCAGAGTCTGGACTTGCAAATTCCACCAAGTCAAAGCTTCATCAACAAACAACCCTGTAGCAAAAGTGACTTGCTGATCCGCGGTACACTTGCTCATACGGATAGTGGCATCAGTCTTCTCTGTCCAGTGTACAAAAGCCACTGCACCTCCAGTGCCGTCGTAGTTCAGCGGCTTGTAGTCGAGAAACTGCTTGAAAATGCAGCCTTGAGCTGTGTTTCCTTCGGATGTATCACCCTGTCCATTACACCTGGCATTGCTTGGTTCTCCACTTTGTTCGGTGCGGTTTGCCTCATATTGGGCGATCGCTGCGGAGATCCTTTCCTCCAGTAAGGCGTTCAGTTCTTCAGCAGTCCTCGGCAGAGGAGGAGGAGGTTGATCAGAACCTTGATTGTTCATAATTCTCCTAGGTGCCATGTTCTGACAGAACACAACACAACAGGGTTAGACATTTGTTTGATATCGTCATTCGAGACAGTAATAGTATACATACACAGACATATACCCACATAAGTGACATCAAACAATCCGCCAAACGAATAAATCAATTGTTTGCGAGTCTTTACACATATCAGGGCAACTTGTTACATCATTGTTTGCGAAGTAAACAAAATGCATAAGGGTTACATCTCCCCAAAGTACAAGTTTAATATATGTAAAGGACAAAATATCTTACTTCACATTGGCGGTTATTGTCTTTATACCCTAAATTATTACTCCAAAAGAGTATTTAATAAGCTGGGGGAGGGGGGAGGGTATTCACGTTTGACCTTTTCTTGTATTGAAGGAACCTTATTTGACACGTGACAAGACTTGCTGTGGTTTCTGTGCACTGAATTCCATAATTATGTATGCATCCATAATTACGTAACTCCTTGCACAGTCCGCACAGTTCGTTTCATCGTCGGATCACTTCCTTTAGATAGGCCACTGTTTTCAGGTAAAGTCACGAGTACCTGAGATATTCTATTTCTAGTATATGTATATACCAATTATCACACATAGTTGCAAGTAATTCTTAGTCAACGTCAAGTGCTACTCCAGTGCACCATAAGTATCACAGTGTCTTTTCTTGATGCTTTGAAAATAGTTTCAGGTAGTGGATGTCGCGGAAAGTTTCATGCAATGAAAACTCTTTGAAAATTTGTTTTCGTGAAAGGATCCTAGAGATTGTAGACTAGACTCGAGAAGGAATCCTGGTTCACTACAATCGCAGCTCTGATACCAATCTGTCACACCCCTTTCTAAGGCGGAAGCACGAGGTGTGATCATGAAAGGTTCTCATTGCATACGAATGGTAAACATACTACATGCTCGTAAAAATAACTTCAAATACCAATAACATTACGTAATTGAAAACATAGGTTAAGTGTTTACATCACAAGACATCATAAGATGTTGTCTGAAAAGTTTACAACATTATTCAAAGATAAACATAAACAACATCCAGAGCAAGAGTATGACCGCGCGCACATCCACTTTAGTTACCTGAAATACATGTGAGTTTTTGGAAAATCGTCAACATAATGTTGGTGTGAATTCATGCAGTTTTTGTATTGAACGTTTGTATACTTTGTATGAAAACATGGTATGTAATTTGTATGTATCAAGTACTTCTGTATGTATCGAGATTGTTAATGGGTTGCAAGGCCATTAACATGTGACACGACATAGGAAGCATCCAAACCATAGCCATTTTTCTAGTTGTCGATTCACGACTGAGACACAAAAGCACTACTTGGTACTAGTTATCACCAAGAGTGTGGCTGCCCGAAAACCCATTAGATCTAACCTTTTGTTCTGTGGTCTTAGTATGTACACGATTAATGGTGCTTCTGGTACCCAATTCGTGACACGATTTAAAGTATCATTCCTTGTTTTTGTATCCATCATACCATAACACATGTATTTTCCCCAAGTTTAAAAAGTATGTAAAAGTTTAAAAGTGGGGACATGAACTCACTTTTCTGTAAACATTTAGTAACATGTACTTCACCCCCGAAGTTATAAAACTGAAAACAGTTAAAAGAAAAGGGGGAGCATGAACTCACTTGTATGTAAACATTTAGTAACATGTACTTCACCCCCGAAGTTATAAAACTGAAAACAGTTAAAAGAAAAGGGGGAGCATGAACTCACAACTTTGCGTTTCTTGCACCGTAAACTTCACCGGGTTTGCTTATATAGCGTCGTGACCTATACGCGTTTTATTAACGTTGGTCACTAGACTTGTATCGCACAAGTACAAGTCACCATCTTTCATGTATTTGTTCTTTGTTGTTAAAAATAATTTATATTTTTAACTATGTATCTTACTTATATTATTTTCTCAAAAATAAATATAAGTGTCTTGTATTTTTCACCCGAGTTATGTATTTTGTCCAAAACTTCATTTCATGTTCATAACTTGTCCAAGTTATTTAATTTATTAAGAAATTTATTTTCATAAATATATTCTCTTGTATTTGTCTATGCATGTTGTATGTGTATTTTTGTATTTTCACTCCTTAGGAGTATTTAGTGTATTTTCAAGTCCTAATACACTATCACATATAATACATATTACATACACTTAGCACAAAATTTGGTGACCAATAAATATATATATTTTCTTCAAAAATATACATGCTTAATATCAATTTTTATCTTGAAGAAATCATCATTTCTTAACTTGAAGTTTTCATAAAAATTAGGAAAACCATGGTAAATACTTTTAGGTAAATTTTTAGGGAATAAGTCTCACCAAAACTTATATTTTTCTAAGTGTCAAAATTCTATAGAAATTTTGACATAGTTTCCCCTAAAACTGGAGGTTTCCCCATGTTTTCAGAACATGTGTTTATTTTCTTTTAAAATCATCACAACGATCAACAACTTATTCAACACTTACCGGGTGTCAAACTCAAGTAAATTACACTACATTATGAACTTGAAGTTTTTGTAAAAACTTGTAGTAACTTACCATGTTATTTAGTAGGTTTAGTTACCCTTAAAAACATGGTTATTTGTTTGTAAATCACTTTATTAAAAGATTTAGTCATTTACAACTTGTAAGATGATTTTTCTAAAAATATTTCTTTTGTATTTTTCTTGTTACAATCATGTTCCTAGTCTTGTTTAAACACTAAAAATATGATTAGTTTATTTAGAAACCATGACTTTGTAAATCTTGTAATTAAACTTGGTTTCTTGATAAAATTATTTTTGTAATCATCTATTTACAAGATTTGTATTTTGTTTAAATCATCTTTACATATGAAACCAATTTCATCATTCAAGTTCATGAAGACATAAAGCATGATGATCTTGGTCTTTCACAAGATCACCACTTTAACTTACTAGATCATGTGTTAAATCACAATCTAGTAGGTTTCTTATGATGTCTAACATCACTAACACAAATCATCATTCATCAAGAAGCAAATCATCATCATTTACGTGTATTCTTATGTATTTAAGCTTATGTTATAGTATCATGATCATGTTCTTTTGTGTTCTTCAAGATTAACAATGTATATCATCTTTTAACCATCAAAATATGAAGTAATAAGAGATCGTGAGGGCCTCACCACTAGCAACAAGGCTAGGGAAGAATACTAGAAGTTGAAGATGATAAATGGGTTGGTTAATAGCAAATGAAGAAGGTCCTTCAAGATTCACAAGCTCCACACTTCGTTAGACACCTTCTTGCATCATGTAATGACCTTGGAATGATTGAACAATGGATGAGAATGGGGGTGGTGTTTGGGTGGGTTTCGGCCGAGAATGGGGCAAGGGAGGAGTAGGGTGTGGTGTGATGAAGATGAAGTGAGCTTGTGGTCTTCTTATAGTACATGGCATATCTTCTCACAAATCTTTACAAGATCACATAGTATCTAAATGAATCCAAGAAAGATCATAGAATATCTTGGCAAGATCATCAAGGATTTAGCAAGATTTTGGTGGGGTCACCCCCATTGTGACCGTCCACAATATAGGGGGGGCAAAGTGTAAATTCCAATCTCTAATTGTATAAATAAGTTAGTTTTCAAGTATAAAGTTTAGGGATTTAATGTATTATTATGTTATAAGGGGTGTTATGGTGTTCGGGGATCATAACTAGTTCAGAAACATTAAAACAATGCTTCTAGTAATATTTTGGTGTTTCGGGTAATGTTCGGTTGTCCGGTTAGATACCGGTTCGTTAAAGTGCTAAATTGCACTGTTTAATGTCCATTAGGTACCCTTTTGTGACGCTCTCAATTCCCGACACTTAGGAAAGCATTCAGGACCATTTAGTCATATTTTTACATGTTACTAACTCATTACAATGCTGAATTTTGCTGAAATATATGAAATTCAGCATTTAAAGTGTGTTTCGGGTGCTTTTCAGTGCGTATTTTAGCTTCCGGAAAAGTCTATATGTTAACCCTTGTATATACTCTTGGGTTTCAATGTATTTTAGACTTTGGACCTACTCCTAGGCCCCAATTCTATTGTCTGACTGCTCTCTGCAGAATTGTCGACACAATGTGTCTTACCGGTGAGTTTACTAGTATTTCTGACGCAATGTTATCTTTAATGCATAAAGCAATATTTGTAGTATAAAACATGCATGAATTCACATGTATAGTATGTAATCAGACAATGTTGACATTTAAGCACATAATTGCAGTTATTAAGTATTAATTAAATTGTACGGAAATTACCGGTTTTGTGCCAGTTGTCACAATTTCCTCTGGCAGTTGTAGCTGATAAGCTACTGGTCTGATTCTTCTGGTAATTTTAAATGGTCCAACATACCTGGGGCTTAGCTTTCCTCTTTTAATGAATCTTTCCACTCCTTTCCAAGGAGAGACTTTTAACAACACCTTGTCACCTACTTGAAATTCTATCGGCTTCCGCCTGTTATCAGCATAACTCTTATGTCGATCGCGTGCTGCTTTCAGTCTTTCCTTGACTTGAATGATCTTGTCTGTGGTTTCTTGTACTATCTCAGGTCCAGACAATTGTTTTTCTCCAATCTCTGCCCAACAGACTGGAGTTCAGCACTTTCGTCCATAAAGTGCTTCGAATGGTGCAGTGTTGATACTGGTATGATAGCTGTTATTGTAAGAAAATTCTATTAATGGTAAATGATCATCCCAATTTCCTCCGAAATCAATTACACAAGATCTAAGCATATCTTCCATTGTTTGAATTGTCCTTTCACTTTGTCCATCCGTTTGAGGATGATAAGCGGTGCTTAGATTTAGCTTAGTTCCCATGGGTTTTTGGAAACTTGTCCAAAAATTAGAAGTAAAAAGGCTATCTCTATCAGAAACAATAGATAAAGGAATACCATGTAATGAAACTATTTAATTTACATATAACTTGGCTAGTTGTTCCATACTGAAAGTTTCCTTCATCGGCAAGAAATGAGCAGACTTGGTTAATCTATCTACAATCACCCAGATTGTATCATTACCTTTTTGTGTCTTGGATAATTTGGTAACAAAGTCCATTGTTATCAATTCCCATTTCCATACAGGCATTTCCAATTGTTGCAACAAACCTGAGGGTTTCTGATGTTCAGCTTTGGCCTGTGAACAGGTTAGACACTTGGCAACATAAACTGCTATATCCTTTTTCATTCCTATCCACCAGAAATTCTATCTTAAATCTTGATACATCTTATCACTTCCAGGATGTATCGTGTATTTAGACTTATTGGCTTCTTCTAATATTCGGTGGCGTAGGTTTCGTAGTTTAGGTATCTACATCCTTTTCTTATGGAATCTCCAAATTCCATCTGTTCCTTGTTCTAATTCTTTAGTCATACCTTTTAATTTTTCAGTATCATCCTTGATTACTGATTCTTGTATTTCTCTAATCTGTTCGTTTAAATCTATCTACATATTTAATTTAAGAGATCGTACTCTTTTTGGCTTTTCATGATACTTTCGACTTAAAGCATCGGCAACTACGTTGGATTTTCATTCATGATACTGGATATTGCAATCATAATCACTGAGAAATTCCATCCAGCGTCTCTATCTCATATTTAACTCTTTTTGCCCAAAAATGTACCTTAAACTCTTATGATCAGTGAAGACAACAAATTTATTTCCATATAAATAGTGTCTCTAAATCTTAAGGGCAAAAATTAAAGCTCCTAACTCTAAATCATGTGTTGTATAATTTTCTTCATGATTCTTAAGTTATCTAGAAGCGTATGCTATCACCTTCTGGCGTTGCATCAACACACATCCATAACCTAACTTAGAAGCGTCACAATAGACTTCAAAGTCTTTAGTTCCTTCTGGTAACGCTAGTATGGGTGCGTTGGTTAGTCTTTGCTTAAGAATTCTAAAGGCTTCTTCTTGTTTTGGTCCCTATTCAAACTTAACAGATTTACAGGTTAATTTGGTTAAGGGAATGGCTATTCTGGAAAAATCTCGGATAAATCGTCTATAATAACCGGCCAATCCTAGAAAACTTCTAACCTCGGTTGGTGACTCAGGGACTTTCCGTTTAGTAATTGCCTCAATCTTTGTGGAATCCACATGAATTCCTTCATGATTTACTAAATGTCCAAGAAATTGCACTTCTTCCAACCAAAATTCACATTTCAAAAATTTAGCATAAAGCTTTTCTTTTCTCAGCAAATTTAAAAGTGTATGCAGATGCGCTGCATGTTCCTCTTGACTCTTAGAGTAAATTAGAATATCATCTATAAAGACAATTATGAATTTATCCAAATATGGCTTACATATTCGGTTCATCATGTCCATAAATGCGGCTGGGGCATTGGTTAAACCAAATGGCATGACAGTAAATTCATAATGGCCATACCTTGTTCTGAATGCGGTCTTAGGAATTACCACTTCCTGTACCTTTAATTGATGATATCCTGAACGTAAATATATCTTTGAGAAAAATTGAGCTCCTTGCAATTGATCGAACAGATCATCGATTCTTGGTAATGGGTACCGATTTTTAATCGTGACCTTATTCAATTCACGGTAATCAATGCACATACGCATTGACCCGTCTTTCTTTTTGACAAACAAGATCGGTGCTCCCCATGGTGATGAGCTTGGCTGTATAAATCCTTTCTCCAACAGTTCGTCTAACTGTTTCTTTAATTCTTGCCATTCTGCAGGTGCCAAACGGTAAGGTGCTTTGGCAAATGGTGTTGTTCCTGGTAGCAGATGAATTCTAAATTCGACTTCCCTGTCCGGCGGTAGTCCTGGTAGTTCTTCTGGAAATATATCTGAAAATTGAGATACTACGGGGATATCTTTTAATTCCTTTCCTTTAGTGTTAATGATTATGGAAATCATATACACTATGGACCCTTTTCTTGCACAACTTGCAGTTTTCATCACATAGATGAATTTCACGGATCTAGTTGGCTTATTTCCCTTAATTGTGATCTTTTCACCTTTTGGTGAATTTAATTGGATTGACTTTTGATCACATAGAATACTGGCTTTATTGGCTATTAACCAATCCATTCCTAATACAACATCAAATCCTGCCAGATTCATTGCGTAAAGATTTGCAATAAACTTTTGTTTTAAAAATTCTATTCTTGCTCCCTGCAAGACTTTAGAAATCTTAATGGTTTCTCCATTTGCTGTTTCTACCAAACATTCTTGTTGGAGTTTAGTTAATGGTTGGTTGTGAAGTTTGCAAAATGAAGTATTAATAAAACTTTGGTTCGCACCAGAGTCAAATAATACTTTAGCAAAAACATCATTAACTAAAAACGTACCGGAAATCATGTCCGGGATCATCTTTGCTTCTTCTGCAATCAAAACAAATGCTCTAGCATTATTAGTAGTCTTGTTATTTGTAGCTGGAGCTAGTTTCGGACAATTCGGCTTGATGTGCCCTTTTTCTCCACAGTTGAAGCACACTCTAGTACTAGGTTTCTTCCTACAATCTTCCTCCTTTTGTCCTGGTATCTTGCAGTAGTTGCAGTAGGTGGAGCATCTTGCAGAATGCTTCTTCTTACAGGCTTTGCAGTAAGGTGTAGAGGTAGAACCTATATTCTTCCCACGGTTGGAATTTCCGTAGCGGAATTCCTGGGTAAGCCTTTGAGCTAGGTTCCTCCTCTGGTTTTCTTCTTGTGTACGTACCAGTTCATCAGTCAAGGTGTTTGCTAGTTCTACATCATCTTCTATGGTTGGTGGTCTAGCTGCCTTGACTACATGTCTAATTTCACCAATTAATCCCCAGATGTAACGGGAGATTAACACTGGTTCTGGTGATGCTAGGGTTGGCACTATTCTAGCATATTCAAAGAATGTAGTAGTGTAACCCTTGCTATCTACTCCAGTCATTCTAAGGTTTAAGAATTTATTAGCTATCTGCTCCTTTTCATTAGGAGGGCAAAATTTCCTTTCCACCATATTCTTAAACTCAATCCATTCCATTCCATACTATATGTTCTGTCACTTCCCCTAGCCTGGAGGATAGTGTTCCACCATTCTAGAGCTGCATTCTTAAACAGATTGGTAGCAAACATGATTTTATCTTCTTCTGCGCATTTACTTATTTTTAAGACTGCTTCCGTCTTTTCTAACCAGCGTAGAGTTGCAATGGCTCCTTCATTTCCCAAGAATTCCATTGGTTTACAAAACCAGAATTCTTTATAAGAACAACCATAAGACATGGTTCTTCTTCTTTTTGGAATGGGCACTTGAAGTATTGGTCCATTGTTTACGCTGTGATCAGGTTCAGTAGGTGCTCGTTTACTTCCGCTATTACTGTTATTATTATTCGCTTCTCTAACATGTTGGATAATAGATGGCAGAGCATCTCTAATTCCCTGGGTTACTATGTGTCGAATGGCACTGTTATTTATCTGGTTTTCATTATTCTGGTTTTCCCGATTTGCATTGTCGGCCATCTGGATTTTAAACATTTACCAAGTATTAATATCACGAAACAATATTGAATGCGAATAATCACACAATAACACATCGATCCAAAATCGTCGTCATTGCGACCTTTACTCTATTTTATATTATGCAACTATGTCTATTACAAATACAACTAGAAATTAAAATACAATACTAGTATGCATCAATAATTATAAAATTATCTATTCTAGTTTGATGTTATTATATATATATATATATATATATATATATATATATATATATATATATATATATATATATATATTCTTTCAAAAATACACATATACATATATTTAATTATTATTATTATTATTATTATTATTATTATTATTACTACTGATAGGGGTTCATCCAGTATTGCATGTTACGCTCGTCATATTTCAAGACGAGTCTTTCCCCTATCTGCCTCATCCTCTCACTTCCTTCTAATATCTCCTCACCAAAGGTGCGGAGTTCCTGTAGGTTCTCAGTACTCATGGGTGGGGCTGGGGCTGGTATCAGGTCAGGAAACTGGGGCATGGGTTCTTCCTGAGGGTACGGGTTCTCTAGAATCTCCATGATATATTGGTCATTATCATAATAGGGGTCTAGAGGGTCAAGGTCTGGGTAGGGTCCTACTAGATCTTGCATGGGCTCCTCTATTGGGATTGGGTAATGTCGCTGGTAATCCATGTGGTCGTCAAACCACGGGTCATAGTTTGGAGGATGGGGTGCTGGTATTCTAGGGATTTCAGCTGGGTCTAGGTCAGGTAGTGGGTTCTGGTCAGCTGGGTCAATCTCTACTTCCATGGATTGTGTCAGGAACAACTGCAGTGGCTGTGGTGCTATGAGTTGTTCTAGATTAGGGTCTACAGCTGTGGTAGCTAAAATGTGGAAATTAGTTAATCTCCTATTGAGTATGTCCTGGGTTTGAATGTTCATTTCTCTATTGGTCGCTGCTAAGGTCCTTTGCTGCTGTAATTTTCTCATCCTCTTTCTACGCTCATGAGCTCCTCTGCTAAACCATTCTCTCTTCTTGGGAGGGAATGGCTCTTCAGATTGTGCTTTGAACACGAAAATCCCTTATTCGCTGTCAGCCGAATACCCCGAGGGGGTAGGCTGTGAAGAGGTTCCTTCGTCCCTAGGAGAGTTAGACAGTTGACAGTAAGCGTCCGAAGGTCCTTGATCACTCATACTGTAAACTAACAAATTGTCAAATAACATAAAATAATAATCTACACGTATGCACATAGTTTCATTGATTATTTCCAAACAAAATTTATAATTTCAATGTCAGCAGAACACCTCTTTGGCTAAAATCAGTGGCTAAGATCTGATACCACCTTCTGTCGCAACCCCCGACCCCTGCCTCAGGAGACGGGCAGCCGCGGCCTACTCAGAGATGGTGGTATCGGTGTTTAACATTATTTGGCAGCGAAAATTTCATCAGGACCGTAGTTATGAAATATTTTATCAGAGTAAACACCACATTTTATATTAATAAACATATTGGGATAAAACCCCAGTTTTCATTACAAACATGTTTATAGGGATAAACCCTAACTTATTGAATAAAACATCTTTCTTTATTTAGGTAACTTTTATAGCCACTTTTCCAAGCCTTCAGTGCTCTCCAGGTGGCTTCTATTTTGGCTTTCACATTTTGTTACCTGAAATGCGTTTAAAAACAGTTTGTCAGTGGGAAACACTGGTGAGTGAATCCCAATTTAATCAAGACAGGTTTTATCCTTGTACAGTATTGAGGGCAATCAGCAATTACATTTGTTTATTATTCAACCTTAATTACCACCCACGGTACTGTCGACCCGACTTGTGGTCATGTTACTACTCACAGTGTAGTAACAAATTTTGTATACAAAACCCAACATACCGACGATAATTGTAGAATTACAAATACTCAATCACAGTGAAATATAACTTAAAACATTTGAGGTTTTGTAAAAACAGTTTACAAAAAGGAGATTACTCACATTGCTAGTTTAGACTTTTCCCGGTGGTTTCCTGGTTATAATCTAATCAATTAAACAATGCACACGCATTAGTATAATAACCCAATATTTACATTAGTTATACCCTCCCCGAGACAGAACTCCAACGACTACGTCGGGCAAAACCTTGACAGCCGTTACGGAGCACTAGATCAATCGGGCAGCGTATCTAATACGTAGCCGGGGTTATAATACTTACAACGAGGTAGAACTTCGTTAATTAGGGGGGTATTATGCCTGAATATTATGCCTATATTTCAGAAATTTGAGAGAGAATTCGTTTGTGAGCGTCGGAAAAGTGAAGGCCGATGCTCCCAATTTATAGGAGGTGATTTCGAGTTCCTCGCGGCCCGCATAAGGTAAGGAAAAGGCCTTCGTGGCCTGCGACGTAGACTACGTAGGCCCTAGCTATGCTGATTCGCTGAACTAGACTCTACACGAGGCTGCCACATGGCAGCACTGGGTCCGCTCTGATCTTGAGTTGTCGCTGCCCACGTAAGACAAAGAGGGAGTCTTCGCGGCCCGCCAGAAAACATTAAAAATTGTTTTTATTTTATTTTTATAAAATTAAAGGTATTTAGGGTCAAATATCGTATACGGGGTGTATTTTAAAGCGTATTGGGGTGTTCTACATATTTTAGGGATGTCGGAAATATTTTAGGAGGGTTGTTATAATGCTGGTGGCGAGTACATCTGAAACTCCGGCGTCGGTGTGGTGTCGGTGTGGGTGTGGTGCCGGTGTGGGTAGGGTTCAGAGGGCTGAAGGTGAGGAGGAAGATGATGATCTCTTCATCTTCATCATAGATGAAAGAGAGAATTCTATGGAAGTTTCAAAAAAATTGAAATGAAAAGAATGAAGAGAGAGAGTTAAATGGAAATGACTAATAAAGAGACAGAAGACAAGACAGTCTGAACATTGAAAAGTGAAATATGTATATTACCTAAATACCCTTTTGGTTGTCAAAATATGATTGGTGGAGAGTGGTTCTCACGGTTCTTACTGTTGGTGCATCCGTCTGTCGTCTACGTCTTGTATCGAGTCTTGTATAGAATGTATTAGATCATGGCATGAAAAACGAGATATTGATTTTTAGGGGTGATTCCGCTCGAAATGACACCCTGTCATTTCAAGCTAAATCACATATTAAATCCTGATTCCGCTCGAAGTTGTAATGTCTGATTCCGCTCAAAATGACACATTGTCATTTCAAGCTAAATCAGAATCCCTATATAAAGGGTCATTTGGAGCTAAATCAGGTGTGTGTTCTTCCGGTTTGCAACGAAGTGCTGCCAAAGTGTCAAGTCATTGTAAAAGCCATTCAATCAATACAAATCGACAGTTTAAACTGTATACTCGCTGAATTGAACTCAGTTTGTTTGTTTCCGCCGCTCAAACTGAGAAAAGCTCTTCTGATAGACTCGTTCGGGTTCGTATTCGATCCTACAAGTGGTATCAGAGCTCAGGAGGAAGCGCTCTTGCCTATTCAGCTGCGTATTCTGCTTTTCTACATCTTTTACACCTTCTTTTTAAATCTGAACATCATTTCACGGTCAGAATTGGCTCAGATTTTCACACTCTGCTCGGAATTGATAGTTAACAAAGCCTTAGAAGTTTCAAGTCCAAATTCGAACTAAAATTGGTCATTTTTGAGGTTCCGCTTGAAATCACTCGAGAGAAACATGACGTCACACTGATTCAGCTTGAGATTTAGTTCTTGATTCCGCTCCAGATCAGCTTCAAAAGGTTGATTCCGCTCCAGAATATTGACTGATTCCGCTCCAAGTTGTATGTTCCTGCTTTAAAGTGTTGATTCCACTTCAGAAACTTTTCTGATTCCGCTCCAGAGTACCAAATAACAGATTCCGCTCGAAATTTCTGCGTGATTCCACTCCAAATTACAGGTCCTGCTTGAAAGTTGTGTTTTGATTCCACTCCAACAAATTGTTTGGTGATTCCGCTCCAAATTACTTTGTAATTCAGCTCCAAAAGTACCTAGTGATTCCGCTTGAAAACTCAGTTTCTGATTTCGCTCGAACTTGGTATCCTGCTTGAAAAACTGTTGACTGATTCCGCTTGAATCAGTAGTTTCGCTTGAAAAGGGACTTTACTTGTTTTTGCTATTTCGCTTGGATAGGCTGTTGTGATAAATTCTTGAATTCCGTATCATGGACGACGAATTTTATAACGCGTTCGCTACCCCGGTTACCCCTATCAGTATTGCACAGAACACGATGATGGAAAACGAAACAGGGACGATGCAAAAGTCGCCTAAACTAATGAACATCAAAGAATATAAGGGTTGGGAAGTTCGTTTCGAGAATTGGGTGCAAGCTAACTATCTTGATGCGTGGGAATGTGTCGAGACGAAATACGTTCGACCGACGAATGATGATGAAGAGGTGGTTCCTATAAAAGATCTGAGTGCCGATGCTAGAAAGAAGTACAAAGATGAGAAAATGATGCTAAGTCTTTTACAACAAGCTGTGAAAGAAGACATCTTGGTGTTATTACAACATAATGGAACTTCCTACTCAATTTGGAAAGCATTAAGATCGAAGTTTCATGGAAGTCAAGAGATAGTTAAAAACAAGAAATCGCTTTTGAAAAAAGAGTTCGATTTGTTTCGTGGGTTGAAAAATGAAAGCACAAGACAGATCATAGAAAGATATTGTAATTTGCTAGCCAACATGAAGAGATTGAGCATCGAGAAAGACAATGAAGAGTTGATCGAGAAGCTTGTTGATGCTTTGCCACACGAAACTTGGGGCACATATCTGATGATGCTCAGAAACAAGAAAGGATTTAACACGCTCACTTTGAGTAAATTCATCGAGAAATTGGAAGCTCAAGAGATGGAACAAAGAAAGATTGTTCGAATGAAAGATTTTGATGGTGAACAAGACATTGGGTTGTATTACAAAACAGGGGTGAATGAGAAAACCACAAATTTTTCTCCAAAAGTGGAAACTGCTTACAACGCCAAGAATTCATCCGGAAGTTCATCAAAAGGATCAAGCAGCAACACAAGTTTCTCATCATTTCCATCATTTGATCCGAACATTTCAGCAACAAAGAATGGGAGAAAACTTCAATGCAACATTGTTTTAAATCTTGAGAATGATCAAGATTACTCCTAAAAATCACATGTCTTTGTTAGGAATGGTATTGGAATCTTACAGTAGTTTTGTGGCCGGAAAGATCGGGAATCCTATGCTTACAAAAGAGGATTATGATCAAATCGATGCTGAGGAGATGGAGCTTATGGATATTAAGTGGTGTTTGGACAGTGTTCTAAGGAGAGCTGAGAAATTTAAGCAAATCACAGGAAGAAATGATCTTCGAGAAGCTAACATTTCTACTTTAGGTTTTGATAAATCTAAAGTTACTTGTTTTCGTTGCAGGGAGAAAGGACACTTCAAAAGGGAGTGTACAAATCGTGAAGCAAGTGGAGCTCAGAATCCTTTCAACAACAACAATGATTACTATCGAAAGGCCATCTATCATCAAGTTGCTCAACAACCACCTCAACAACAACAACATCAGGCACAAACTGCGCATGGAAGAAATGTGATTGAAGATTCTGGAAAGAGAGCTTGTGTGGTTAATCAAGAAGAAAAGAAGTCATCAACAGGGTTCAACTGGAATAAGTATATTTCGTCTGATACAAAAGCCTGTGTGATTGATCAAGATGATGAAAAGATGCCTGAAGGGTTTAGCTGGGAAAATTTTACATGGGATGATTATATTCCAGATCAAACTCCAGCTCACACAGCTTTTGTTGCTAGGATTGAAGAAGATAGTGATGATGATCGTGAGTATTGGTCAAAGAAAATGGCAGATCATTTGAAAATGATGGCAGAAAGTGACAGTGATGATGACAAAGCCAAAAAGAAAAAGAAAAAGATCAAAACACCAGTCAGCGGTGATGATGAAGAAGTTCCAGTGATCAAAAGGAAAGTAAAGGTTGAAGTTCCAAAGTTCAAAGTTGATGAAGAAGTTGATGCTAAAAAGATTCCTGTAAAGTGTGACACTTGTGAAGCTATACAGAAGCAGAACAACACATTGATTTATAACTTGAACAGTTTGAAGGAATCTTATGATGTCCTGAACAAAGCTATGAATCAATACAATCATACAAGTGAAGAGTAAGTAACTGCAATGAAGACACTTCAGGGTGCATTCATGATCAAGCAGAAAGTGGTGAACAACTACATCGAGAAGTGTGATGCTCTTGAACAGAAACTGGAACTGCAAAGAATCGAAACTGAAAGAGTTAATCGTTTGTAGAAAAGTTACTCATGTACTTCTTATGTCATTGACAGGATTTATCCGACTGTTGAAGGCATGAAGGCATTTGAAGAGGATGAAGTAACTAAAGAAAAAGATGCTGGAAAAGTTGCTGAAGGAAAGACTCCTGAGAAGAAGACTGACAAGAAGAGTGACACAAAGAAAAAGACTGACAAGAAGGATTCTGGTAAGAAACAAGATGTCGGTTACAACAAGTGTCCACCCCCGCTAGAAAATGGATACTTGCCCAGAAATCCAAATCAGGAAAGAGTCGAAAAAGCAACAAATTTACAGTGGGAGTTGGAGTCCTCAGTCAATTTGCCAGAAAATATTGATGTCATGTTTACATCGTCTGATACCGATCAACAATCTCAATTGATGAAGAAAGTGGTGGATCATGTGTTAGATAACGATGAAAGTGAGGAGTCAAAGTTGGAGTCAATGTCAAAGTCTATGTCGGAGTCAAAGTCTGAGTCTAGCACTCCAGGTCAAACAAAAAAACAGGGCAAAAGAGTTTACAGTAATGAATTCCTGTTATTAAAATCTAATTTGAATGACGAAAGGTTTAAAGTTGCATATACTTTGAATGATTCTGAAAAATTATATTTTGATGAGGAATTTCCAATAAGAGGTGTAAAAACTGAATTGATCAAAAAGGTTTTCAAACTAACAGAAATTAATATTTCTGAAATAAAAGATTTAAATCTTAATGGTAAACCTAAACCTTACACCTCAAGAGTACAACAAAGATTAAACAAGAAAAAAGGTTACAGTTCTGGTTCAGGTTTTCACAAGAAACCAAACCAAAACCGTAATTTCAAAAAGAAAGGACTTGGATTTAATCCAATAGAAAAACAGAAAAATGAAAAATATGTTCGTGATTTTAAATCAAATATGACATTTGTTTCAGGTACCTCAGCAGATGAGGAAGAAAAGAAATAATTCTGGAGGCAGTCAAACAGTGAGTTCCTTGCAAAGAAGCAAGAAGAGATGAAGTTTGTTGAACAGAGGAAAGATACGAGAACCTGTTTCCAATGCAACACTGTTGGACATATTGCCAGAGATTGTTCTAAGGCAATACCATCAAAACAGGGAGTTTCTCGTAAACAGAAAGAAAAAGTGATTGAGTTTGAACCACCAATTGACAGAACAAAGTTATTCAAAAATTCTACATTTGAAATTGGTGAATGTTCAAACAAGTTTTACAAGAAGAGAGCTAAAAATGACAAACAAAAATGGGTGATTAAGAAGTCTGGAGGTAGTTCTAGCGATGATTCTGATAGGTCAAAATCAGAGGAGCTATCTTTTGGCGATGAGTCTGATTCCATAAAAACAGAGGAGCCACAGGTTGTTTCAAAAAGTGTAGGATCAGTTTCGACTGTGGATGATGATAATTTTCCACCACTTCGGGCTGAAAATTTTAAAAAGAAAATTGGTAAAGTTGAGATTTCAAACCAATTTTATGATGATAAAAAGATTTTTGATGTTGAAAAAGCTTTTAACCCCACTGTAAAACATATTTTTGGAAAAATGATTGATCGAAAAGTCAAAGGGGTTAAAGAGTTTTATGAGAAGAAGACGAAGAAAGATAAAGTTGAACCATCCCTGGTTTGTGACTGGGATGGTACATATTACGAACAGTAAGTATCCTGACTTGCCGGAGATCCCAAGTTGGTAATCGTGGATCAGGAATCGGCATCATTCATAAAAATTGTTGTTTATGAAATTTTTAAAAAAAAATTGTTTAAATGTATACAGGTGATAGACTATGCCGGAACTTCCAGGTTGGTAAGTGTGGAGTAGGTATCGGCATTTATTTTGAAATTTACTTTGATAAGTTCATCGTACGAGTGATACAGAGGTTTGTTTTGACATAGTGATTACTCAAAGTCATTAATTTGAACTTGATGTAATCTTCATACAAGTGGTTGAAAGACAATATGATGAACCATGCCCCTACAAGTGGTAAAAACAAACTTATTTTCCGGAAAAATAATTTTGATTAAAACAAACTTAAGTGTATTGAAATCTAAATGAGAAAATAGTTTGTTGAAAGGGGGAGTTCTGATTGTTTATGCCAAGTGAATGGCGATTTGAAGCAATTTGATATCAGTTGTCACGTTGTTTGTATAGTTTGTTTTCAATTTTTCTTAATATGTTTGCATTTTAGGGGGGGAGTAGAAATTTCAGAAAATCCAAAAATATTAGAAAATTTGAAAAATACAAAAACATGATAAAATGAAAATGAGTTTTGGTGTATAAAAGAGGAAATGATAGTACATCAGTGGACGATCACAACATGCTAAAGAATTGGAAAGTTAAAAATGTGATAAACAATCTCACTGTGGATATGCCAGTAGGTTTTTGCACATTTAGTAGATTGTGACGAGATATAAATCTAAATTTCAAACTTGCTTAATTCGTGGGTAACAACTTTTTGGATATATGGGTAACCCCCGAAATCTTGTTTGAAAGGTCCTTCTTTCTGAGATACTAGGTCTTTATGCTTAGTGATATCTGGGGTATTATCCCGGGACTTCTGCTGAATGGAAATTCTGACCTAGTCCCCGTATAATACTTTCCGCAAAATGCTTGAAACATAGCATCGCCCTCAGCAAATTGATGAAACAATAAAATTGATAGTCATTGCTGTTGTAAAAAAGATCCTTTAAAGGGGACACACCAAAAGTCGAAGTCGTCATCTCTCTGCGTATACGGAAGTATCGACCTGAGCTCTCACGGCCCTCGCAATATAACCCCTTACAGATATCATATGTGGTATACTCACCTGTAAGACTGAATATTGGGATCTGGATACGGGAGTATATTCAAGTAGTGGGACACGCGATTAAGTTTAAGTGTTTAAGACATTAATATCGTATCTCGGATCAGTTGAACTTTGTGTGAAAATTTAAGTGGACAAGTATACTGACAATCTAGGTGAATTGTTTAGAACTTAAAATGAAATGAAGCTTAACGGTGTTGGTGATTTGTCTCATAAACTGATATGATCCTCTTACACAAACTCACAAAAATATTGTTTGTAAATATTTCTTTACTGCATTTCATATTATTCAAAAATCCAAAAAGATTTTTGGTGTGTTTTAGCATAAAATTTTGAAAAAATCCAAAAAGATTTTCGACAACTGGTGTTGAAGAGCTGATCTTCAAAATTTCAAGTGCTAAACATAACGAACAGGTTTGGGAAGATTGTGATTTTAAAATTTTAACAATCTATCTTACAAGTGGTCATCAGAAGTTTTGAAAATGATACTCCTGCAAGTGGTTCATCAGAGACTATAAATGTTATATCATTTTTGTGATATTTACAAGTAGTGTCTAAGTGTGTTAAAGTTTAATATTAGAAAACTTATGTTTGTGGTAGAGAATGTACAGGTTTGAGGAAGAGCCAGGTTTCGATACCTGAGGATTCTGTGATTTTAACAAGCCAGGCTGCGATCCCAGCATATCGAAAGGGGGAGTCTGAAGACACTTAAAGGAAGGAGTATGTTGGTGATGAAAAGAGAAGAGATGGAGATTGAGGATACTTACAGCGTCAGATACTTCAAAGAGAAGCCCAAAGACTGATAAAGACTGAAGTTGCGAAGACTCGACACTGAAGACTCCGTCAACATCCGAGGGGGAGTTTGTTGGTGCATCCATCTGTCGTCTACGTCTTGTATCGAGTCTTGTATAGAATGTATTGGATCAGGGCATGAAAAACGAGATAGTGATTTTTAGGGGTGATTCCGCTCGAAATGACACCCTGTCATTTCAAGCTAAATCACATATTAAATCCTGATTCCGCTCGAAGTTGTAATGTCTGATTCCGCTCGAAATGACACATTGTCATTTCAAGCTAAATCAGAATCCCTATATAAAGAGTCATTTGGAGCTAAATCAGGTGTGTGTTCTTCCGGTTCGCAACGAAGTGCTGCCGAAGTGTCAAGTCATTGTAAAAGTCATTCAATCAATACAAATCGACAGTTTAAAGTGTATACTCGCTGAATTGAACTCAGTTTGTTTGTTTCCGCCGCTCAAACTGAGAAAAGCTCTTCTGATAGACTCGTTCGGGTCCGTATTTGATCCTACACTTACAACTGGGGATGGTTCCTATATATATAAAGTGTGTTGCCGTCAAAAAAAAATTGAAACACTTCAATTAATAAATAACTAGTCTTAGTTCCCTCGCGTTGCGGTGAGGGGCGTAAAACCATGCTACCAGCATTGCAGGGAGATATAAAACCATGTTAAGTAACAACCAAATGACGATCAAAAACACGAAAAACATAAAATAAAAACACGAGTTTCTAGCACCAAGTGACTCACATGACATAAAATGTAGTCAAAATAGAATTTATACCGACACGTATTAGAAAGTCGAGGAGGTAAAAAAACGTAAGGGATTAAATGTGACCACCAAACACAGTGCTAAGTACCAACCGAACTTTGACCAAATCCGGGAAAAACGTAAAACAAAAGTAACAAAAAAATAAACTCATTTTATTTTTGTGGCAAAATTATAAAAAAAAATCAAAGTTTTATTACAAAAACACACACACACACACAAAAGATGAAACCATAAAAAGACAAAAAAAATCACTATTCCTCCCAATGTTATAAATTAATATATATAGATAACTAGGTTATTACCCGGGATTGCTTCCCGGGCTCGGGAAACTTAGTTATATTAATTATTATTTGTTATTAATACGACCTAATTACATCAAACATCTCATTGGATTCAACAACAATGTCCTCAAATCACTGTTTAAGGTCAAACATCTCTGTTTATGGCCAAACATCTGTTTAAGGTCAAACATCTGTTTAAGTCCAAATATCTAATATAGAAGGCCAAACATATGTTTAAGGCAAAACATCTGTTTAACGTGAAACATCTGTTTATGGCCAAACATCTGTTTAAGGTCAAACATCTGTTTATGGCCAAACATCTGTTTAAGTCCAAATATCTGATATAGAAGGCCAAACATATGTTTAAGGCAAAACATCTGTTTAAGGTCAAACATCTGTTTATGGCCAAACATCTGTTTATGGCCAAACATCTGTTTAAGGTCAAACATCTTTTTAAGTCTAAACATCTTATATAGAAGGCTAAACATCTGTTTAAGGCAAACATCTGTTTAACCCTGAACAGATGTTTAACTTAATCAGATCTACTGTCTTCTGACACTGTTTTCCTCTTCAAAACACTTTTCAACCTAACATGGGTTTCCATCAACTATTGACGAAAAGGCAAACAGATGTTCAAACCACTGTTTGTTATTGTACTTCTTTACAAAATTACATAGAATTCAAGAAAACAAAACAATGACTTAAAGAACTATAATTTAACACCAAATCTAATCGGGCAAAGCAATCTATTATCTGACTATTCCCTGGTTTTTACAACATGAAACACAACATCATCATGCCAAATACAGTCATATATATCCATTCATTATTCTGAATTCATAAACCCATAAATGTAGAAGAATGTCACATTTGCGTTTAAGAAACCAAGTTTCTACTAATTGCAGTTACTATTAGCAAAAAGAAGTGTGATATCATCTATATAAAACACAAAGTGCTAATAACAGTGTTTTATCATGTTAGCCATACATATCAACAAAACATCAAGTTAATAAGTTAAAAAAAAAGCATGAAACATCACCATCAAAAAATTCATAGTTATAATATCTGATATCAGAACATACTTAAAGATTGTTGTTAAACTGAAGTACCGTCATTCAATACGATCTTCTTCTACAAAGACACGTATGTGAAGTGCAACATGTCACCAAACCTCAACTTATTCTCAGTCATAAACTTCCGCCAACCATCCAACGCATAACGTGGCTTCAATTCATTTAACTCCGTCTTGACATCATAAACATCCACAACTCCAACCATGTTTTGAACTTTCAAAGGATGAAGATCAACAGAAAGACCTGCTCGTCTGGGAACTTCAGCAGGAAGACGCTACATGTATTGTGTGGAAAAAAATAATAGTCAGACAAATAAACATAAATCATTAGTTTGTTATAAAAAATGGTATGCCAGCCTATAGACTCCTTTGTGATCAAAATGAAAGAACTCAGGGTCGAGAAGATGTCCTGAATGTTTTTTTACAGTCTTTGTACTCTTATTTCTACGGTTACGCTTTTTCTGAACGTTACGGGCTCTCTTCCCCTTGATGAAAAAGAAAACATATACATGTGAATTAAAGGAATGTTGAATATATGCACAAAAAAACAGTTTATATAACATATACTAATTAATTGGCGAGTATAGATACCTTAACCTTATGAGCAGACGAAGAACATCCAATATGATCACTTGTGTCGACAGGTAAGGCAGCATTTCCCTTAGTCGTATTCTTGACCGTCTCCTTTCTCTCAGAAGTAACTTTACCTTTCTTCTTAACCTGTTGTCATAGAGTAACTTTAATAACCATAGTAATATAACAATCTTTAAGATGGTAAACTTACATCTTGTGTTTTGTTCAATCGTGAAGACATGCGTCTCTTCGACGTGCATTCAGCATTGGTTTGTAACTTCTTCTAAATAATACATTATTGGATAAATATAACATCAGTAAACAGCATTACTAATAGTTGTAAAAACATTAAATTCTTATATGTGTTAAATTAAAAATAAATAATTTTAATAATTTAGTAAGTACATGAGTAACGGTTCTTCCTTCACCTACAGACACAACTTCATCATCCTCATAGATATCCTGGTCAACATTAATGGACTAATTAATACAATGCTAGAATAATTAAATCTTTTACTGCTAATGCTAAATACATACGTACCTTGAATACATTCTCAACATAATCAGCCTTGGATATCTCAAGTACACTATCATCGTCAGATTCAGGTTTCTTCAACAAGCAAATCTTAGTCTCATTTCGATAAACTAATAACTCAAAAACAACATCATCAATTCTGCTAAACACAAGCAAATCATCCTCCAGTATCCTAACATCGTTGCACATTTACGGCCATCCTCTAGCAAATACAAAGTTGTTATCAAACTTAGACGCCTCAACATTCCAATAAGAACCCTTATAACAGATTTGATATTTGCCACTTGGTGGGCTGTTTACATAAAATTGTTTAATAAAACAATCTTCAATTACCTGCATAAAATTAAAAATAATGAATACTATACGTGAAGTATGTAACTTATGAGAATAAGTGTTGACACATTTAAGGTGTAAAAGAATTGAAGTTAATATCAATAGTCATACCGTAAAACCAAATCTTGCATAACGATTAAACGTGAAATAAGATTCACCACACATGCCATCCACAAAACATGAAAGTTCAAGCCCAAAATCACCTAACGGTCTGAAAACCAACAAAGTATCCCTCGGCAGATTAAGATCTTTAACAACACTGTCCCAACCATCAGTTATTACTGGCGTTGAACTTTGTGTTCTAACCCTCATAACCCATTTTTTACCAGACTCATGATAGATTCGCAACTTATTATTTTCCCAACACTCTCCCCACTTTTGATTAGCAAAGGATATAGGTACATCCTGTATATAATTTTTAAGTAGCGTAAGAAAATATAAACCATAACAACTGTTAAATATATATCTCAATAATAAACCTAGTTATGTATATAAAAACATGTCATACCAGTTTCAAAGATTCTGGGTTATCAAGAAACTTGACAAATGTAGTATACATGATAAAACCTGAATCAGTAAAGATGTTAAACGATTGAAATTAAAAAGTTGGCTTCGAAGATGAACATTAACTTTTTGTATTAACAGAGTATCTACTGAAATTAATCATAGAAACAGAGTATGAGTTAAAAAATTTCTGCAAATAATGACTATTTTAACATGTTCTCAACAAATGATTCAAACACCTAACTAAACCCTTCTTCAATGTATAGCAATAAACGTTTAAAATCGTATTTGTAGCAAGACAGGATTTCAATTAAGATCGGTTAAACACTACAAAGTTCATTACAATATGTAACACCCCGAAAATATAAAACCTTAAATTGGAATTTGTAAGGTTTAAATAAACGAGAATTTACTAACTAGGAATTTTAACCTAATTAGTTATAAGTCTAGAAATAACCTAAAGTAGGGTTAAAAGTAACAAAAATCAATGTTGATCAAAGTGGAGGGGTTTAAGTTGTTAAAATTGAAACTTTAATTCTAATAAACAAATAAAACATAAACTTAACACCCCACTTTGAAGCCCTGGTCGACCAGAACATCAGGGGGCGACACCCACCTTCAACCAAACCTAGAATTCTACTAAAATCCACAAATTGAAGGAGCAAATCTGGTCCAAACGAAAATCCGAGCTTAGAATCGTGATCCTCATCGTAAGAGGATTACAAGGTATGTAAAATTTAAGGAAAACTCTCAACTTGAAATTTTCATGTATTGGGAAAAATCTAGAATTTGGGTTGCATGTGTATGTTATGATGATTGAGGAACAACTATAGTGTCTAAGGACAAACCCTAGATCAATAGAAGTTGAAATCATAAGAAATTTTGGGTGAATCCATAAACACCATGGTAGGTGATTAGTGGGTCATGTGTATTTGGATGAACACTAGAAAGTAGATTGTTAATCTAGTGTAATTTGGCAATCTGGAAGTGATTTCAGCAATTAGAAGCTAACATTTATGTAAATTGGTTGATTTATATGAAAATAGGGTTAAATGATAAACTAAAGATGTGATGTTTAATCATGTAAAATTCTGCTTATGAAGTGTTTGTTGAAATGCCTCTATGAAGGCTTAAAAACTGAAATTTCGAGTTTAAATGCATAATCATGATGTTCGGTGTATTATGCGAATTATGATTTGAAGAGAGTTCTAAACATGTCTTGAATTGAACTCCGTAGGACAAGATACCGGAACGTCGAGTGGACAAGCCGGTGGTGATTCGCGGTTGAAGGGCGTGCGCTAAGGTATGTAACTTGATCCATTACATTTAGTAGATTTTGATGATTGTATATTACGTATTCGAATTTTAGAACAAGAATGGTTGGAGTTAAGCAGAGATGTACTATATTAAAATATTGGTCAAACTCGGTTGGAACTCGATGGTAGTCGTCATATGGGAGGATTCTCTAGACGAGCCAACGGGTCGAATAAGCATGTAAAGCATGGTTAATGTTTTGGAGTATGATGAATTGCTCTTTGATATTGGTTTAGGTATAATATGTTGGAAATATGAGAATTTGATGCAATGGTTTCTTAGAAAAGCGGAGTCCGAGAAATTGGTTTGAGTAAGATAAACAAACCAAACAAAAACATAATTTTCCAGGAACTACCGTAAATTACGGTAATACCGTAATTTACGGTAGAGGTCATGTGTCTTACGGTGGTTTCCCACTGGTTTATGGTGGACCAAGGACTTCCAGCACTCACCGTAAATTACGGTAATACCGTAATTTACGGTGGGACCTGAAATCTTCTATTTCCCTTTATTTTTAATTGATGTTGAATCATATGTTTAAGTCTTATATGTTTAAGTCAAAACTAATATTTTATTGGTTTTGACCCTAGGTGACTAGATGGACTTTACGGATGGAGGTCAAGCAACGTCAAAGAACCGAACACGACTCATGAAGCTTCCGCTATGTTTTAAATCTTTTGTAGTCCTTGTGTATGGGTTGTAAACACATGTAAAACAACTTTTGAAATGTTTTAAATTAGTCATTAGTTGACTAATGTTTATATAATTGTAATCTTGATACTTTTGAAACTCATGTTAAACTATTATCTTTTCTCTAAAATATCACTTATATTCAAGTAAAATTTAAGGGTGTTACACAATATGAATGTACATACCAGTTGCTGAAGAAAAAATAATAAAACTTCCGGTGATTGAAGTGTAGAAGTCGGAGAATAAGAAAGTTGAAACCCTAGAAAAATGAAGGGGAAGAAGAGATTTTTGAAAGAAGAGATGATAGATGTTTGATATGTAATGATGCTAAAGAAATAATGACGGTTGTGTTTTCGTTTTCCCATATTTTCAAGTGATGAAAAATATTTACACATACACCCCTTATTGAATTTGTTATTTACATTTACATTGATATACAAGAGTAAAGTGGATGATTAGTTGAATTGATTTAGTATTCACATTAACAAAGAAAAATAATTTTTCTTATAGCAAAGCCATTAATATGTCATATTTTTTCTATGCTTTTAATCATGTATTAATCATAATTAGCTTTTAACATAAGTAAGTTTCTCAAGCTCGGGAAGCAATCACGGGTGAAAATCTAGTTTTATTATATATACACATCGATTATCGATCTATTCCAAACAGTCTTCCGGTATAATTTTCTTCCATATTGACAGTGAACACATGGTTCTTCAGAATTGTCTGCGTTGTAAATTACTTACGAATAAATTTATCACACATGTTTCTGAGATGCAAAACACAATAGAGTTTATAAAGTTTAAACCAAATAAAGTTTAAACAAAATCGTAATTAAGAAATTATATATACAACTATACTTAGAACGGTGGAAGTTAAAACTCAGAAAAAACAATGATTACAAGCTAGTAAAAACTTCTTTGTAAACAACATTAGAAGTCTTATTTGTTGGTTTTCCATCAGCGTCGAATATTAGTATTTTAACGCCTTCTCTGGTCTTGACCCTTGATAATGCAACGTACAACTGACCATGAGTGAAGACAGGATCTTTCAAATAAAGACCAACCTTTTGATAATGATTGTCCTTGACTCTTGTTAATTGTCATGGCAAAACAAACTGATAAAGGAAATTGTCTTCGTTGAAATTGAAAAGGTATTTTTTGTCAGACGGGATCATATTAATCCTTGGAATAAAAACTCTCGTGCCAATGTTACCACCAGATATTACTTCAGCTTCTATAACTCGTTTACCAAGAAAAGTAATTTGAAGCCTTGTACCGTTACATAACCCTTTCTGTTGATCAATGTTTCGAAGAAGCATCACAGGAACACCAACTTTAAGAACTAATCTGTGATTAGGCAAGCCAGAAATCTTAAGAGCATTCAAATTTTCTGTTGAGTATAAGCTTTCTTGAAAAGAATCAAGAATTTGTTCAGTTTGACATATATTATCAGAACTCAGATACTCTTTCGCATCACCAGGTGATGTGCGTGCGGTGTGATATATTTTTATGTATATTTTTAGCCCTTTTTACACTTTAGTCAAGTTTTTAATTTATAAAACACGATATTTTACAAACACCAAACACACATATGGGCAAGTGCACCCATCGTGAGCGTAGTATAGTGTTGGTAAGATACCGAGGTCGTCCAAGGACACAAGAGCTTTTAGAACCGGTTTATCCTCAACGTCTAATCAAATCAAAAGTTTAGAAAAAGGTTTTAAACTAAAAAATAAAAAGTAAAAATGCTGAAAAATAAAAATAAAAATAAAAACAGATAGACAAGATGAATCACTTGGATCCGACTCGCCTTTAGTGTAACCTTTGATTATTTCCGCACTTTTTAAGAGATTATCTTAGTTATAGTAGTAGGCCCCTCTTTTGAAGGTGACGTTACCCTCAACCCAGTAGTTTGAGTCAGCAAGGATACAATCCTAAAGGGTTGGATTATTGAAAGATAATTAATTAAGTTATTAATGCGTAATGTGGTAGGCCCCTCTTTTGAAGGTGACGTTACCCTCGGCTAAGTAGTTTGAGTCAGCAAGGATACAATCCTAAATAGCCGGGTTAATGTTTTAATAGTAGCTTACATATGAGGGGATCAAGAAATTTGAACCCCCGCTTTCCAATACCAGTGGGTATTGAAGGAGGTCCTACTAAGCTTGACCCAGGTCCTTGCAGGATCTATACACTGAACAAGGCAAGACTCTTACCAAACCATTCCCTTAACCCTCGACCAGGTAGCCAACATATCTCCATATAGACCATGGAGATATGAATGGTGTAAATCTTTTATTTTATATAGACAGTAAAATAACGCCAAGACACCACGGACAAATGATAAGGAAGACTCACCTTCAACATAAGAAACTAGTTATTAAAGTCATTAATACATAACCAAATAAAAAGTGCGAAAAGATTAAAAATAAAAAGTATTACACTAAATGCTTGTCTTCACCAAGTGATGTAAGAGACTTAGGCAAACAAGGCCTTTGATTGTCAAGAACTCTTACGGTCAATCTTGGATCCCGAGACTACTACACACACTCTATGATGGATAATGGATGATGGTGGTGGATGTGGGTTATGATGGTGGTGGTGGGTGGGTGTAGTGTGAGAGAGGTGATTTGTCAAGGGATGAGTTGCAAGTGAGCCAAGCACCCCTATTTATAGCATGCACAGAAGCTCAGACACGGCCCCGTGTCCATTGGGCACGGCCCCGTGTCCACCCATCTTCTCTTTCTTCATTAACTGCAGTTTGTCTGCATTAGTTGACCACGCCCCGTGTCCGCTGGGCATGACCCCGTGTGCAGAAGCGTATCTGTACTATCAAGATTTGCCTAGATTCTGCGAATCTTTGTGTTGACCACGGCCCCGTGTCCGCTAGACACGCCCCCGTGTTGGGTGATAGAAGCTTCTATAACTTTGTCTTTTCTGCAGACACTTGGGCACGCCCCCGTGCTCAGTGAGCACGGGGCGTGTTCAGCCTTCTGTCCTCTTGTTTTTGCTTGGGGAGATGCTGCCGAGGGGTCGGGCATGCCACGTTTATTCCTTTTCTTGTATTATTGCTAGATTTAGCGGCATTTTTTGCTTCTTTTGTTCATTTAAGCTCTTTTATCCCTGAAAATACAAAAGGAAGACAAAAACACACTTTTTCCAACATTAGTACTAAAAAAGGGTTAGTTTTATGCCACATTTGATGTAATTTATATGTTGCATTTTGCACACATCACCAGGAAATAACGAAAGCAATCGATCGTTAATTTCATGAACTACCTCATTTTTGGGTGCTAGAATTGATCGCTCCGAAAACAATCCAGGAATCCTAAATTGTTCAATAATTGAAGGATATATAAAGTCAATTAAACTTTGTATCGGGTCACAAATATCGGTGATTAGTAGATCACCTGGTATCTCTATAATGACTTCACCATCAATATCATCTCCAACGTTTCCTTCACCAATATCAATAAGCCATTTTGCAAATTCTCTGATAGACTCCATATTTGAACTTTCAGCTCCAATACTTAGACGCTTGTTTTTTTTTTTTTTGAACGGCCAACAAACTCAATCCCGAGCACTCTCGGGGTACCCACTGGACAAACGGAGTACTCCGAGAGTAACCCGAGTCCACCACCAATTCCGGGGAAAACCCGGTAACCCACCCGCCCGTAGGCACGACGGTGAAATTACCGGTAAAACCCGTTTGGCTCAAGGATCCAACCCAGGTTTCCCTGGGTCTCCTATCATTGCCCACCAGTGCCTCTCTCTGCACCAAGTGAGAGTCGAACATGCATCTCTCAAGAGAAATGCAAGCCCTCCACCACTTGATCTAGAGATCATTGGCTTAGACGCTTGTTTTTAGTCAGCCGTAACAGTCTGCATTTTGACCATATATATGAAGAGCTTAAAGATGCACTAACAATTTCTTGTCTAGTACCATTAGGAATAACAGGTAGGATTTGTCTAAAGTCACCACCAAATACAATAACTTTACCTCCAAAAGGAATATCCAAATGAATACTCCTACCTTCCGAAAATACGTCGGTCATCGTCCTATCTAAAGCTTCAAAGGCATGTTTGTGTACCATCGGTGCTTCGTCCCGTATGATTAATTGGGTTTCCTTTAATAATTTGGCAATATCACTATTTGGCTTAATATTGCACATTGAATCCTCTGTAAGATTAATGGGGATATGAAACCGAGAATGAGCTGTCCTTCCACGGGAAAGTAATAACGAAGCAATACCACTTGAATCCACATTTAAAACTATTCCGTTTCTACATCGAACAGCTGAAGCCAAAGTCTTCCATAAGAAGGTTTTTCTAGTTCCACCGTAACCATAGACAAAAAAAAAGCCTCCTTTACGGCCTACAACAGCTTCCATTATTTCGTCAAAAACCGCTCGTTGTTCATCTGTAAGAGATTGATGCAACCTGTTAAACTCAGCTTGTACTTCATCTACGTCATGTGACAGCTCTTCATTGATCAGACGATTAGTAGCATCACGTAACGAATCATCATCAGGGTACGGCATAGTGAGAAACCTTCGTAATGATGAACCAATGGAAATTAAATAGTTTTCAATTTTCAACAAAGTAAGGTTCTTAATCTGATATTCAGGAAGCACTAAACCTAACAAATCAAAAAATTAACATTATTAATTAAAAAATCGAAATGTAGTATGTGAAATAAAAAGAGAGATCAGAACCTGAAATATTTGTTTCTTTTTTACGTCTATAAACAATATCATCAGCTAAGTATTTCCACGTGTTCTCCCAAACGAATTCTGGCCGTGAAAGAGTATTTGAAAATAGCAGGGTAGCAAATAACGCTCGGAGATACCCAGCATGTCCTTCAAAACTTGCTTCATTAATGGCCTCAACGTCTTCATTGTCATCATCTAAGAGTCCCATCGCATGGCAAGCATCTCTAAAAGTCAGGAATAATTGGCTGTTAACTGTACCTATCTCCTAGAATGATCTAGGTCCTTTAACTTTATTGAGTAATATCCTCAAAAAATAAGGTTCGCCCAAATCAGGAGATACAGAATGAATCCGGCCAACACACTGGTACATCTTACGTACCTGCCAACATCTATCTTTAAGTATCCAAACAAATTTGGAAGGAAACTCAACATAAGTCAGCTTTCTAGCATCTTCATTTGTCTCGTTCAACTTCATCCATTGAACAAATATTGAAGAAGCAACAGAAGGCTTGCTTAAAACATTATCAATATCGTCATCGGCACCATACACAACATTCTGTTGGCCCGGGAAATGAAAGGGAAGCCTCATAAGAGCAGGATACCTATAATGAACCTCATTAGAGAATATTCTCCAGGATGCCTCACACACTGAAATATATCTACAATCATGATACTCCTTGGTCTCGTCTTTAGGCTTTTCCTTAATGGTTGAATTTATATCACTAGAAACTACCGCAGTAGCCATATCAGGGCCTTTGTTAAGGTACTTGAACAAATATTTCACTGAACCGGCTTGATTACACCATTCAACAATAATGTGTGCTTGATATCTTTTCAAAAGCCTTTTGTTATAAGGAACAACACTTCTGTTGTCTAATCTAACACCAGATTTTATAACTGTATGACCTGAATCTATTCTTCTGTATACAGGAAAACCACTTGAATCAATAGTTGTATGTGGTGTGAATTTCTTCAGAAAGTTTTGAACATCTTATATCAACCATGCAAGGACAATTCAAATTAGCATTCCCACACGGACCATGAATCATATAATCAGTCACAAGAGAATAAAGTTCAGGATCTTCTTTTTTATCGGGAATCTCAGCAGAAATAAATGGATCTATATGATCTATGGTTGGAAGTTTGTGATCAACCTTCATGAATAAGCATATATGTGCATGAGGAAGACCACGCTTTTGAAATTCTACTGTATAAACAACTAAATAAAAAGGAAAAATAAATAGATTTAGTAGTTGATAACCTTGATTACAAAATATATATCAGAGGATAAGATGTGAAAATGAAATAACATACCAGCGTTAATCTCACCAAAATACTTAGAATCCTTCAAATCTTTGAGTAAGGAATCAAGCTTCATTTTAAACAATCGACACAATATGTCAGGCCTGTCTTCGGTTTTGATGGTTAAATCTTTTAGAAATCTTTTTACTTCTGGCCACTTAGGATTACACGTTATAGTTATGAAGAAATCAGGGTACCCATACCACTTACATAAGGCCATTGCATCGATGTAATTTTGTTGCATGAATCTTGCACCACCAGCAAATGAAGAAGGAAGTATAACAGGCTTTCCAGTATCTGTTAAAACTTCCTTACCTTTAGATTTATGCTTTTGAAGATTCTTAAAGGTTTCAGAGCGAAGGTTCGTTTGTTGCCTACGGATGTACTTTAGTCTTTCGCTCCCAATCATTGTGTACGCATCAACCAAAAACTATTGTAACAACCTTCGCCCATTTAAAATTAAGGAAAATCCATAACTTCTATCTTGGATCCTATATGAAAAAATATTCTCTCATTGTGCACTTTGGTTTTATTTTCTTTTGTGTGGACATAAAATCTCTATGAGGAATATCAACTCGATAACCATCATCACCATATGGGAAAAGTAACGGATATTGCAGAGCAAGATACGATGGGTGTAATTCGCTAATACGTTGGAGTATTCCCGACTGAGTCTCAACAACGATATCACGATGGTCTATAGCTTTATCTATGTCTCCGACAACCAAAGCAGCAACTTCAGATGTGGTGGGTAAGTTATATGTCCTACCGTCTTTTTCTCTTCTATAAATAAGTCGGAGACTAAGGTTGGCCTCTGGAGATTGATGAAAATGGTCTCTGACCATCCTATATGTCTTAACCAACATATTTTGTGAATCTAATAAAGCCCTCAAATACTCTATCATTTCAACATCAAGTTCTTTATCAGTAGGCGATGAAGGTTTGGTTCTTTTGCTGTTAAAAGAAAAAAAACAACAAAACATTAACATAACATAACTATAATAGTATCTCGTTTTATAAAAATTTATAGAATATGTTGAGAAAAAGTAACATTTCAGTTTACCTACAACCACTGATGAGTTTAGATTGAATAAACCAAACTACTGTTTAGTACTAAGTCAAAAGGCTGATGGAAACTTTGTAAGCACTGCTAGTGATTAAAACACTGATGGTACTTAACAACTGATAGTGAACTACTGATGGTTAACAAATGCTGTTGTAGTAAGCAGTGGATAGAGAATCAGTGATTAAGAATTAAGTGTTAAGGAAGAGTAGTGGTTAACAACTGCTGATACCAGCCCAAAACTTATAGAATATGTTGAGAAAAAGTAACATTTCAGTTTAGCTACAACCACTGATGAATTTAAAATGAATAAAGCAAACTACTGTTAAGTCAAACAGCTGATGGAAACCTTGTAAGCACTGCTAGTGATTAAAACACTGATGGTACTTAACAACTGATAGTGAACTACAGATGGTTAACAACTGATGTTGTAGTAAACAGTGGATAGAGAATCAGTGATTAAGGATTAAGTGTTAAGGAAAAGCAGTGGTTAACAACTGCTGATACCAGCCCAAAACTTATAGAATATGTTGACAAAAAGTAACATTTCAGTTTACCAACATCCACTGATCAATTTAGAATGAATAAAGCAAACTACTGTTAAGTCAAAAAGCTGATGAAACCTTGTAAGCACTGCTAGTGATTAAAACACTGATGGTACTTAATAACTGATAGTGAACTACTAATGGTTAACAACTGCTATTGTAGTAGTTAGTGGATAGAGAATCAGTGATTAAGGACTAAGTGATGGTACTTAACAACTGATATTAAACTACTAATGGTTCAATTTCTAGTTGTTCTTTAACAGAATAAAAATGGAACATAGAAATCACTCGTACCTGAATAATGCATGTTTGTTTGTTATTTCATTTTCGGTATCATGTATGTATAGCTGACAAAACTTAGCTTCATTTCCATCTGGAGGTTTGAGGCTACCCATGCAATGATAGTTTTGGCCACTGATACGATATATCAATGGAGCATTGCCCTTGTTGATATTAGAATCAACCTTTCCACCCATAGATGTAAAAGAGAACATAGAATTGTATCGTCTTATGTTCTTCTGGAAGAAGTTGCTTTTTACATTTGAGGAAGAAAAAAAATTTTGATAAGACGGATGTGCATCCTTTAAAGGCGGTAGCTGAACTTTACCATACCCACAACACATACTATAACATAGCTTATTTATAGTTAAACGACCTTTTCCACCTTCTGATTTCCATAACTTTGCAGTACAAACCTGACATGTAAGCACTTGGTCACCATGGTCCAAATAATCTGTTCAAAAATGATTGATAGTTATATTATAGGTGGTATACAACAAATGTCCTAAAACAGTAAAATAGATTAAAACCTTTAGATATCCCTTTATAAGGATCTTCATCAGTGCACAAAAACACATCGTCTTCATCTGAATCCAAATTCAGCATAGGTACAGGAGTATTATCACGTTTCTTGCGCTAGAGGTTACGTTTACCAGAAGACAGTCGTGTAAGGATAGAGGAAGTACCTAATATCGGTTGATTGTTACTGCTAATGATGCTAGAAGTAATGGAATATCGACGGTTGCTATCTAACGGTGTACCTATGTTTATTCTGTTATCTGAACATTCAATATTTAAACATACATTTTAGTACAGGTATGTTGTTTAGTAACGTATTTATCAAAAGAAATAATAAAGAAACAAAATACAAACCTAGTGTAGTTGAAATTAAAGAACCAGTAGCATTTCTAACTGCTCGACGTGCAATGGAGTACATATGTTGGTCTATAGTATCAGAACATACCAGCAAATTTGCATTGTAAGAAAAGATGTTACTAACATTCGTTGATGATGATGATGCATTCTTTGATTTCTTATTATCAAGTACTAATTTTCGAAGCTTACGCCTTTCAACCGGTGAAGTAACTGAATAACCGTGAAAGTATAATATGTACGAAACACAAGAATCAGTCCCCGTGAAAACATAAAACGGAAAAAAGTATACTTATAATCAAATTCAAGAGCTATTACCATTTGTGATATCTGAAAGAGGAGATCTATTTGAGATATCTGAAAGAGGAGTTCTCATAAGAGGACCTACAAAAAAACCAAGTAGAATTATCATTTCAATTTGAAATCTGATTTTGTTTTGGCAAATGATGAGTTAAGAAGTTAGCATTTCACTTACTGTTTAAATTTCGTGGAGATGAATTAGCAGCCGTAGAAGATGAACGTGAATTCCTTGACATTGCATACGTGAGTGAAGGAGAAGGATTCAAAAAAGAAAGGGTAAAAGATCAGGAACATTAAAAAAAATAGAAGCAAACAGTGGTTTTTAAATTTTGAATTATAATATGTCATACCTAGGGATTCACATATCCTCAATAAATTATAATATTCTATTTTATCATTTTCTAATTAAAAATCATTTCATGAAAAGCAAAATAGAATTGTTTCAAATTATTGAATTAATTATTTTAAGGAATCTATTACATTGAGAAAACAATAACAACAAATTTTGTAATCTTTGTAGAATGTAAATCGGGTGTTCATCAGTTAGGTTTATTCGGTTTATTTATATATGATTTATAAAATATTATTATCTTTATTTAATAAATAATTAAGTTAAACGGTTTATTTTTCAGTTATCCAAATAAACCAAACAAAACAAATATAATAAAATGTGGATGCATAAACCGAAGAAAAAACCGAATAAAATGTGTTTCGGTTTACGCTTCTTATTTGGTTACGGTTTTTCTCAACACCCTACTTGGAATCACTTAGACAAAATTTGAAGTATATAAATAAGCTATTACGTTTCAAAAAAAATAAGCTATTGAATGAGATGACTTAAATAAATTAATGGGAGAAACAGGCACAAATTAAATCTTTTTTAAAAACTGTAATATATGACGGATACTTATTAAACCTTAGTGGTCAGGGATAACGGTAAAAACCAACAAAGAACAACCACATCCACTGATAATCCTACATAAATTATGAGATAAGATGATAACATTAGAAATGCTTAAAGATTACAAATGTTTGTAGATAAAAAAGTTGGTATTTTAGGTTTATACAATTTATATTATAAATTGTTGCTTCTCTTCATACACAGAAGTTTTAAACATAAATATTGAATATTGAACATCTCAATATTTATTTAACATATACATTATAATATGCAAAGAAGGATCATACTAATTATAATATTAGAACAAAACAGTATAATAAGCAGATAAGTTTTAGGGAATTCAAAACCACACAATCAGTCCAAAACATAACAGCACCAAAGACCCAAAACCAACAAAACGAAAACCATAAGTTCAATGTGGCAAAAGTATATGAAATCAACACGTAAATGTTTTCGAAAAGACAGAGAAAACTATTTCTCAATCTTCGGAATCAAAACCTTCGAAACACCAGCATCTTCATCCTGAGACAGTTCATCACTCATGCGGCGCTTTGTCGAGGAACAACCTAATGCATCATCTACGTCGCACACTTCACGAATATTACTTTTTGTTTCGTTAGAAGAGGGATTCTTATTGCCTACGAGTGCTTTGGATAGAGGTGTAACATTGTCACCGCTGCATGACATCTCATCCTGATATAACAAGATAATAAGTATTAATGTTTCGAAAAATTTAGTACAAATAACCAAATTCTTATATTACCTTCATAAGGTCAACAGGAGTAGACAAACTGCAGGAATCTGGAACATCCAACGATTCGGACTGCTCATGCTTTAAGTACATAATACACAGTAACATAAAATACACACAATGGTATAAATCTATTTCAAAACGATATGACTATGAAATGAAAAGAATGACATAATGAAGATTTAAACCTGGTTAAGATTGAATTTGGCATAGAGCGCGGCAAGGATCTCATCATCGTTAGTGGCCATTGCAATACCATAGTTTTCAACCTGATGCTCAATGTTATAGTCTTTAACATTTATGATGAACGCATACTTCTTTCCAATCAATGTGTCAAAAATCTCAGGATATGGGTTCGGTATCTCTCCAGAATTAACAACCTATGATTTTATAAAAATTAATATAAATTACTATGAGCACAATGATTCCATAATTGAGAACCTACAATTTTATAAAAATTAATTTTAAATTATATTTACTACATGGCCAAATAACTGAATGCATGTATTTATTACCTGATCTTGGATTGCAAGTAACTCTTTGACAGATTTCTTAAAAATCTTGTAAGCTTCGTAATCAAAGAGTGTCAAAGACACAGTACCAGAAGAGTCTTGCACCCTGATAGGTATCTTGAAGCTACCAAAGTTAAAAACAAATGAAAACAATAGTATTATTAATAACAGAAGTGTGGTTCATATTAGTATTTAGTATAAGGAAATAAAACTGTAATCTCAAACCGCGGAATAGAATAGACATCGACTGCTTCACATTTCTCATTTGTACACACCAAAGCTTTTGTATTATCAACATCAAATGAACCATCCACATTCTCTTTTGTTACAAATCTTTCCTCCACACTGGACTTACAGTGGTTACAACCATTGTAATACCAAAGCTTATCAGTGCATATAGTTGTGATTGTGCCGAGAACCAAAACCTTCTTTGTCTATCGATATCAAACAAAAATAATAATCCTTAAAAAAGACTATAAAAAAACTCAGCATGTAAAATACTTATAAGAAAATACACACCGTTAATATGGTTCCAAGGAAACCAATAAGCATGAAATCAGGGTTATTAAGGAACTCATCTTCAACACTTGAGATAACGTAAGAACCAACATGCTCATTTGATGAAGATGAAGCATAAATTTTCTCTACATACCTAAACAGATTCATGTGATCAAATTAAAACATAAAAAATAAATGTAAAATCAAAATAATATTGTTTAATGTTTATATGCATATTACTAACTATACCTCTTCCTAAAAGAGGATATCTCTTCAATGCCAGTGTCGATAAAAAGTCTGCTAAGCTCAAACCCGTTTGCAACTCCACGCTTGCCTGAATTTAAAAATAAAACCAAATGTAGATCAATATAAACAGTGTCAAAATTAAAACATATAAATAAATATAAATATAAATATAAATATAAATTACTAAATAAATAAATATTAAACTAATTAAGTTTAAATTGTACCTTTGTAAAGGTTGACCATACCAAAATGACAAAGGATAACAACATGTTTCTCTCGTTTCTTATCATTCATGTAAGCAAACATGTCAATAGCAAAAGCATCCCACAAAGTAACCGAACACTTTTGACCTCTAAAATATTAACATAAAACATAATAACATCAAGCAACCTTGTAGTGGTTTAAACGTCAAAATGCAACAACTTAATAAAAAGAACTCACTCAAGGCCTTCAACTCTAAGATTCAGTCTCTTCCCCTTGCTCTCATCCTTCTTTGTTGTATCCTCTAGATTGAAACATACTTCCACATAACCAATCCAATCTATAAACAAAAATATATTGTTAAAAGAAAACAGCATTAAGAAGCGATAACATGAAAATAAAAACAATAAAACAAAACAGTACATATATATCATGTAGTGATTTACATACCAATAATTGTATTAACTTCAATCTTATTTTGGACAACATCCTTGAGGTTCACGAAATTAAAACGATATTTCGGTCCAGACCAGTCAAGGCATTTCTCAACAGAAGTATAGAAATACAGAGATATTTTGTCATTTCTGTTGGTATACTTAGCAGAGGACTTATTAGCAGCAAGAGACGGTTTGGTGATAAGAAGACATTGATCCAGCTGAAGGAATTCCTTGAATCTTTCTAGCATCTTATGCAGACAGCTGGCTTGTATCATAGTTCCCTAACAATATGAAACATCCGATTAAATAAAAAACGTGTTATATAACATTTGTATATTCAAATGTCCAAAAAAATTATAAGACAAATATATACGGTACCATCTCATCCATGAAGATCATATCAAGCCGATATATGTCATTTTTGTTTTGATTCATCATCTTCCTCGACATACGAACAATCTTCACTTTGATCGAATAGTTATTTGAGAATGTATTAAGATCGTTAAGCATGCTAACCTTTGCAACCTCCATTTAAAGACTGTACATACAAAAAAAATAAGTAAAATATATCTATTGATAAACGTAATATGATAATACAATTAGCATGGATGTTCATAAAAATATCAACGTTGGAATTCAAGCTTACCGATTCTCCATTCACAATTTAGATTGAATGCAATGGCAAATGTTTTTGAAAGGTAAGTAGTGCATATCCTTATATCCTGCTTTATTAAAGTAATTAAATATTAGAAATGATATGCAAAGTAGAAAAAAAAAGAGAAAGAACGTGAATTTTAAATTACCATTTTGCATATTTTGAATTTCAAAAGTTATTGATATTATCAGTAATTACTTATTTGATTTGAAAGCAATTGTCATGATGATTTTTGTAATTTTTATTTTAACTTTGATTAAGAGATAATAACCGTCAATTTGAAATTCACATTATGCATATTTTCAAAGTCCAAAGCTCAAGAAATTAGCATTAATTACTGATTTGATTTGCAACAAATTGTCATCAAGAGTATTTTTTTATTTTTTATTTTAACTTTAATTTTTATGATGAAAACAATGTAGAGGAACTCTTATCTCATTGGAATGGAACGATTAGGTAAAATGGTAATTTCATTGTAATTCTAGTTTTCTTTTGATAATTTCATTCTATCACTAATTAACCCCATCAATAATAAAAATGTGAGCAGTGGCTGTTTTTTAGGGAAACCTCTGATGGTCAATATCAGTGGATGTCAACAATATAAATGTGAGCAGTGGCAGTTTTTTAACTATCAGTGGATAGCCAACAGTGATTGAAACACTGATGTTTGGACAGTCAATGGTCAACATGAGGAATAAAGAAACCGATGTTGTCTTTCAACAGTGGATAACTTTTAACTAAGGGTGTGCTGGGTCGGTTTGGGTCGGTTTTGACCAAAAACCAAAACCATAACCGCGATGTCGGTTATTGGATAACCATAACCATAACCGATCGGTTATGGTGGTTATGGTTATTCGGTTTTGATGGTTATAGCAGGTCGGTTATGGGTGGTTAACCATGTATTTAGCTTAGCTAAAAATAGCTTAATTTTTTTTAACATGGAATAAATTGTTATTGCATATTTGTATATATTAGTATATTACATATAGTATTAAAAAATACATATAATCTATAATATTAATACATTCCATAAATTCAAATAAACATTCAATCAAAACTACAAAATGATATGAAAAACCCATAAGTACTAAAAATCTTTAGTCAAAAACAACAAATATTAAAAATATGGTGAAAAAAATCCTAAATCCTGCAAAGATTTATTACATGTCGGTTCGGTTCGGTTATGGTGGGTATGGAAAAAATGATAACCATAACCGACCCGCTACTTTCGGTTTTCAAAAAAACCATTAACCGACCCACCGGTTTTTTATTTGGTTCGGTTTTTTCGGTTCGGTTTTGTCGGTTAATTCGGTTATGGTTCGGTTAATTCGGTTTTTTGCACACCCCTACTTTTAACAATCAGATGTTTGAACCAACATAGTGGTTGTAACATACTTTTAAGGATTAATTAAAACTGTCATTTTTAACTATTTTGAAGAGTGTTAAAATATGAGAAGACGGTGAATTTGGTTAAACATCTGTTTAGACTTAAACAGATGTTGGTGCTTAAACAGATGTTTGGCCTTATATGCCAGTTGTCTGGACTTAAACAGAAGTTTGACCTTAAATAGATGTTTGGCCATAAACATATGTTTGCAAAAAAAGACCAATTTCAAGAATACTATACCCAAACAATCAAAATGAGGAGCTTAATAATCATCCAAGTGTACTTTATTTATTAGTATAAAGATCAAACAACTGTTCAATTTATAGTATAGATCAAAACCACTGAGGTGATGTGATAAATACTGTTACATATAAACACTATTGTGATAAACACTATTACATATAAACACTGATGTCATAAATACTGTTACATATAAACACTGAGGTGATGACATCTAACAACCTAACAGACTATAAAACACTGATGTGATAAATAATGTTACATATAAACATAAACACTGTTAACATAAACAAAGGTAGAATAACTGTTGTTGATGATAAACCGCTGTTGTTGTTGGGCAGTGGTTCACCTTTGGTTGATCAGGCCTTTGGTTCATCAGTGCTTGTCTTCAACAGGATTTTGGTCTTCATGAGTCCTTTGGTCTTCAACAGTGGATTATCTTCATCAGTCTTTGTGTACAAAAATCTTTATATCCAACAGTTGTTACGCAGATCAGTGCTTTGCCTTATTAACTTGTTATAACCACTGTCATTGGAGGAAACTTAGATGGGCAATGCTTATTGTGGATCAACGTGCAGCTTCAAAAGCCAGATCAACATCATCTTTATCTCCTTCAGCAATATCCGTTATCTTTTCTTCGGTTCTTGGATCAAACGTCTTGAACATTTTCCCTTTTCATCAAAACAAAACCAATATATATATATAGCAACATTAATCTAAAAAAACATGTGGAACTAACAGCAAAAAGTGTACCTGAAACAGAATCCATGATTAAGAATCAAAAAAACATATGGAATTAACAATGCATGGAATAGTGAAGGAAAATTACGGTGCTGATTAAGAAAACTCCTTTTAATTGCTCAAATTGAGATGACGGGTGATCTGCGAGTGATTACAAATGAATCAATGCATCAACAAACGGTAAATCAAAATGTTACAAATACCAAAAAATAAATCAGACCAAATGAGGTTACCTTGGGCTTGTGCAATGAAGAAAGAAGAAGATGATGCGACAATTATATAGCAAAAGAAGAGATTTAACTATATTATTACTCAAAAAAGTCACATATTAGTTTTTATGCAATTGCTCTACACCAAACATACAACTTGTAGGCATGTGAAATCACCTCGATGTCCATGACAAAGGCACCATCTTAAAAAACAAAGTAAAACTGATTGTAAGATTAAAACATTCAATGACTTAGGGGCTGTTTGGTAGCCTCTGAATGGTCATTAAGAGGCTACCTCTTAATGGAACCATTAAGAATTTTACCAATGAGAAGGTAGAAGAATGTGACATGTGATGATTTACCATTCAGAGTTTACCTCTTAACCATTCAGACTTGAGGTTACCTCTTATTCATTCAGAGGTTTTAAACCATTAAGAGGTAGCATCTGAATGGTCATTAAGAGGCTACCAAATAGCCCCTTACAGTACATTGGTCCGACTGATCTCAATCATGCACAAAAATCAATGAAGCCTAAACTTTTAGGCTGGTATCACCTATCAACAGACCTGAATTAGTTTCTAAACAATGACTTCATGAAACTGAAAATCATTAAAGTAAAAACAAATTAAGTAACAACCAACCTTAATTCACAAGCCTGCAAATATAAAGTTACCACATGAATAATGAAGTAGAACTTGCTGCAAAAATAATAAAGTGTGAAAACAATCTCAAAAACGTCTCTGTATTTTAGTAGTAAAGCTACTCAATTTATTAACTACATAAACAATCCAACAATGAATTTACCATCCTTCTCTTTCACATTTCCATCTCCCCAACAACGATCCGGCAGAGGTTACTTCTAATCAACAAACTCTATAAAATAATAATAATAATAATAATAATAATAATAAGCAAAAAATCTATATATTCTTCTTGGATTGCTAGAATAATAGTATGAAAGTTGGAATAAAAACAGAGGATCAAGAAACATAGGAGCATCCAACATTACTAACATTGGTGAATAAATCAACAAAACAGATTGTGAAAAACAAAAACTACAAACATATCAAAATCAATCTACTCGTAATCACATGATACAACAAAGCAAGCATCTGAATAAATAATAACAAATAAAAGACAAAAATCAAAAGCTACAAAAAGAGTTATTCATATATCTATATATAAACAATAATAAAAACATTATTACAACATACCAGTGTCACCGATTAACAAGAGCTTGTACAAAAGGGTTCATCGTGTACGATAAGAAACCCTAGGAGAGCTTCTTCTTCTTCTTCTGAGGGTACAAAAGGGTTCATCGTGTTCAGTATGAGAAAATAGATAAAACCAAATAAAATTTCTGAATGAGAAAATAGATCTTACATGAATATTCTGTTCTTCAACTACTCGACGATACACAATTTAGGGTTTCAAACGCAGATGTATCCAATAGAGGTAACATATGTCGGACGTTGTTGAGGAGATGAAAATGTGAAGAAGGAGAAGGATGAACATCAGAAAGAAAGGGGATCTTGTAGGGAAAGGTGAAGGAGAAGAATGAAGTAGGGTTTGTTAAAAGGTGAGAATAAAGGGGAGTGGTACTGTTGGGCGGGAAAAGGGAAAAAATGATGCTCTAATCTACTGACACGTGGCCCAAATAACTTTTATTTATTATATATAATAGATAATAGATATCTTTACATAGCAAAATTTACTAGTCATTGGGAAACTAATCGTCTCTGAGATATGATATGAAAGTATCGAAGCAATCAGGAGTAGAGGCAACGGCTCCACCATCCATTCACTCATCTTTGCGTACCCTAATTAAAAACAGTTTTGGGTCATATACTAATTTAAAAATCCGGATAAAAAATAGGCCATATGATCTTGGGGCCCTAGGTTCTAGCTTAGGTTTTAATAAGCATTGAGCTTGCCCTAAGGCCACCAACGTCTGTGATTGCAGACAACGCGACAATGCTGATGACCCGATTAGTCATAGGTTTCGGAGAAAACTCACCGCTCGAAGGCCTACTGTTGTAAGACCGTGGGGTATGGTGGGGCGGGGGTTTGGGGCATGGGTTGACACGTGGCTTGGGTGGGCTTCGCTGGGCTGACCCACATTAAAGACGGTATGGTGGGGCGGGGGTTTAGGGCGTGGCCAGCCCAAACTGCAATATTTATATTTTTAAAACAAAAAAAATGGGCTAGGTATAGAATCGTCGGTGTGAGGGAAGTTAGTATACACACGATTCGAGAGAAACGATGCGTAACCCGCCATATCGGGAATAGTGGAGTGTATTACAAAGGGAGCAATTGGACGATTGAGTGGTGGGCTAGGATTTCCTTGTAATGCCCACGGGTTGTTCGGGTCAAAACCACGATTATGAGGATTCATTTTTCGTATTGTGGTTGGATGAGAATTTTTTTTTAAAATAAGATAGAGATGATTATAGAAGAGATGGAGTAGTTGTGGTAAAAAAATGAATAGAAATGTGAGTTTTTATAGTGAAAAAATCAATTTTTTTTACACATAGCCGTTGGCCAACGGATAGCCCAAACGGCTAGTTATCTTGGCCAATCAAACCCCGCCATGTCACCTTGATAGCCCCGCCTAACGCCCGGCCTTAAACTCCCGCCCAAGGGGCCACGCCCAAACCCAAACCCACCCGGGGTGGTGACTTAGGCGTTTATGGCCAACCCACGCCCCAACACCCGCCCCATATCCCATAGTCTAAATCCTTAGCTCTTACTTGATATTTTGTCATGAACGAGACTCCAACGTTAATCTCCTGTACAAAAAGAGCACTAGCCCTTTCGTTATGACAGTTTATCTTAAATTGACAATTTGAACTTTTGACCTTTTGACAATTCTTATTAATGACTATTTATTTCAAATAAAATTGACAATTTGAACTTTTGACAATTCTTATTAATGACTATTTATTAACGTTAATCTCCTGTACAAAAAGAGCACTAGCCCTTTCGTTATGACAGTTTATCTTAAATTGACAATTTGAACTTTTGACCTTTTGACAATTCTTATTAATGACTATTTATTTCAAATAAAATTGACAATTTGAACTTTTGACAATTCTTATTAATGACTATTTATTTCAAATCACACATGTTATAAAAAGAGTACTTTTTTAACGACTAATTTTTTCCCTTAAATACTTACACATCCCAAGGATTGAATCTTGGCATCCCCACACGAAATAATTCCTCTTAATCACTAGTATATAATCTAAGTGGCTATAAAAAGATTACTCTTACTAAAATCATCACCATCTTAACAATTTGAACTTTTGACAATTCTTAGTAATGGCTATTTATTTCAAATCACACATGTTATAAAAAGAGTACTCTTACTAAAATTATGACCATCTTAACTGTTGAGTAAATACCAAGTTTAAACCGAGAAGTTTATCCTTGTGGGAGTGGTTTCGTCAAGAATGGTTAATCCTTAGTCTTTCCTCGATGGTGATCCTAATATGATTCGCAAAATGAAACACCGTGAGACTCGTTATAAGGATGAGAGGTGAGGGTTCTCCTTGTAACCACCATCCGGCGTGTGAATAAGTCTCGTTTAAGAAGAGTAAACGAGTGTGTGATAAGGGTAAGAAAATGAGAGAGCTGATGCTTAAACCTGTGGTTGGTGGTATTTATAGCCGAATGAGTGTGGAGAAGGAGATGGGCTAATGGGCCTTGTTCCGGACGTCGGCAACAAGGAATATCCTATATGTCTCGTCTGACACGATCGTTAGTGTTTGCAGAGGATTGAGACGTTGGCGCACAATGCTTGGAGCCATGTGGCCTGACGGTTGTCCTTGTTGTCAAGTTTGTCACCAACTGTGAGTGGAGATCATGGAACAGTGAACGACGCATCCTGATTGGTTCCACATCACTGTCCTTTTGTAGTTCTTGTCACGTGTACGATTGGCCATCATGGGAGTTATCTGGTCAAGGTTTGGCGCATGCTGATTGGCTACAACCTCTATCATCTGTACATAACTAATTATAGTTCCGTTAAGTCAGGGTATGATCCTCTGTTCACACGTCTTGTAATGCCCTACGCAGGATTCCGAACCATAACCCTTCTACTATGCACATCATTATTACCATCATTACATTCATAGAAAAAATGTGTCATCATACTTAAATAATTCAACATGTGCGATTAACAAGTATACCACTCCATAAACTCACGATATACCAGATATTTATTAGTTATATCACGAGTAAACAAACGAAAAATCTACAATGCGTACAAGAACACAAAATGTATCCTTTATTTTCATTATCACATTATCCTCAAACTTGGTGAAATATACACCAATATATACTATATATACACAAACAATTGCATAACTGATAATAGATGACCTTAACCGAATCAATTTGCTTAAGCAAATACTAATCCATGGTTTTGTTAATTGTGTAAAGAGTTTCGAGATTTACTGTATTAAAGAGAACTTTTCAAGATAATTGTTTGGATATTTGATATCAATTATTACTTTAAAAAAAATCATATAAACCCCGTTTTGTTAATTGTGTAGAGAGTTTCGAACTTTAAAAATCATATAAACCCGGTTTTGTTAATTGTGTAGAGAGTTTCGAGATTTACTCTTTTTATAATGATCATCGCTGATCATATGGGGTTTGGGGTGTAAACAAGTCCAGAGACTCAAGAGCTACTCGTTATCGGCTTGGTTAAAAGCTTGAACGAGTCGATCTTTAGCAAGCCCGAGCCCGAGCCTGAAATAGAGCTCGTTTAGCTATCGAGCCCGAGCTCGAGCCTAAAATACAAAGCTCGTTTAGGCTTAACGAGCCCAAATTTTTTTATCTTTTTTATATATAACTAGGTTTTTACCCGGGATTGCTTCCCGGGCTCAGAAAACTTAGTTATATTAATTACTATTTGTTACTAATACGACCACATTACATCAACCATCTCATTCGATTCAACAAAAATTGTCTTCAAATCACCGGATTAGATCATGAACGAATATTAGAGGTCAAACAAAAGCACAACAGGACCACATGAATAATATCATTTCCACTTTTACTTCAATGCACTTACATGTTAGGTTGATTTGGGATTTTGTAAAAATGTTTGTTTTTGTACTTCTTTACAAAATAAGATGTTGACCAAAATTCAAACAGATGTTGACCAAAAGTAAATCAGATGTTGAACATAAACACTGAATCTATAACAACAGACACTACAGACACTGATTATATTCAAACTACTGATACATAAACACTGATTCTTCATTCCACTGTTGTAATCTACGCACTGATGTTGAGCATCAGTGCTATTTTCAAAGGGTGATCAGACCTTGAATGGACAATGCTTTGATCTTCAACAATGCTTGGATCCCATCAGTAGTTTGAGCTTCTATTTTTATACTTCATCAGTGCTTGGATTCCAATGTATGTTGAAGCTTTGCTGAGCCGTCATCTTCAAGTGACATTCTCTTGATAGCCTCTTTAAAATATACAGTTTCTTGCTCTTTCTCTACTGCATCAGTCAGCTTTTGCCTCTTTCTTTGGTTTAACATAATGACAGAGGTATGATGTGAAAAGTGGTTCAGAATTGTGGACCTGCTTCTTTGACATGTCAATAGTTTTGTAATCAGGCTTCTTTGGAAGGCTAGGATCTGTTTCTCTCCTTTTTTTCTCAGCCTTTCATAAGCTTCATCAGTGTACTGCTTTGTCCATTTTGCTATAGCCTTGGCAGTTCCAACCTTTGCATCAACCAACTCTTGTTTCTTTCTTTTATACTCCAAGGTAAGATCATCAATAGCCTTTTTGTATTTACGTCAGTTTGGTGCTGACCTTTTCATGCTTGGATCTCTTTTTACTCTTTCAATTCTATTGAGTTCTGTCTTGAGACCAACAAGTGGCCAATCTTGGAATTGTTCTTCCTTGGCAGGGTAGAACTTCTCACTCATGATTAGTGCCAGAAAGTCTTTTCTCAGATCTTTTGCAGGCCAGGTTCTGGTGGTAAATTTGACATTTCTTTACTTAAATCTCTAGCATAGTCTTCCATGAGCTTGACTTTGGTGAGTAAAAACTGATAATGACTTGAAACCACATTGTCATTTTCTCCTTGGCATTCAAGCCTAGCTCTTATTTCAGCCTGTCTAGCTTTAGTTTTAGATATCCATCCATGTTTTTTGGATTTCTAAAACCAAGCAGAGAAGGGAATTTCCTTTTTGAAGGATCATCCACTGTGTAGAACTGCCTCATTTCATTCTTTACTGCATGGAGTTCCAGTGGATAACTGGCAGCTGCTAGGGTAGTATCTGCAGAGTCATATCCTTGAAGAGCTATTGGATCTTTGATTGGATTGACCAATTTTGGAGGAATGAAAGATTCAGATTTGGTGATTTTGTAAGGTACAGATGAAACAGGATCAGGTGCTGGTATGTCATCATCATGCACTTGAAACTTTTTTCTTCTAGTATACACATTTTCAGGAGGAGGTGTTTCTGTTTGAGGTTTTGGAGCAAAAAGAATTATGGCTTGGGAAGGATTGTTAGAAGTGGTAGGTAATTGACTAACAGTTGTCGAAACAACTGGTGTCTCAACCACTGTTGTCAATACAACTGTTGATGTATGAACAGTTTTCTTTTGCTTTAAGGCAGGTGGTGAGTTTTGTGATGATGGTTTTGTTTGTGGTGTTTGAGTAGTGATGGTGTGTGTCTGACTAACAGCTGTTGAAACAACTGGTGTTTCAACCACTGTTGCCATTACCACAGATGATGTGTCAACTGTTGTCTTCTGCCTTTTGGCAGGTGGTATTGGTGGTGGTGGAGTGATTTTTGGTAATGGTGATAAGGCAGTGGATATAGTGTGTGTTGAAGTGGTAGTGGTGGCAGTTGTTTGGATAACAGATGTTGAAACCACTGAAGTAGCAACAACTGTTGATACAACATGTGTTTTAACATCTGTTGGTTTGGAAGATTGATGTGTGGAGCTTTTGGAAGGTTTGGGAGTTTGTTTTGTGGATTTGGGAGGTGTGGTTTTGGGTTGTATGACTTTTCTAGTAGACTTTCTTATGGGCTGAGGATTTTCTTGATCCTTTGGCTCAGAAATACCCTGCTCATTCATCTCCATAAAAACTCCCTTCTCCTGTTCAAACCTTCCTTTATCCTTTGCCTCCATATCCTTTTTCACCCTTGTTTTTGCATCAGCAATGGCATTTAAGGTTACATCAACCTTTTTGGAACCATCTGGCAAAGGGATGTGTGCAAGCATACTTCAATTATCTGGTGCAATGTACAGACCATCTTCATATCCCTTTTTCTTCAACTGCCTCATTTTCTCCGCCTTTTTGGCATCATTTAGTGGTGGGTTGTCCACAAAGATGATAGAGGGAGGAGCAGTGCCAGTGGTGTTGAGCAAGTGAGCCTTCATGGCTTTTATATCTGCCTGGGTGTCTTTGAACCTGGCTTCCATGATATTTCTGATCTTTTGAAGCTGAATTTCATGTTGCTGATCAGCATTTGCTCTTTGTTGGTGAAGCAGAGGTTGAAATAATGCCCAAAGGTCAGTGGGAGCAGGTGGTGCCTGTTGTGTTTGTAACAACTGTTGCAGTATGGTTTTGATTTCTGCAACAGATGTATCTAGTTTGTTAACCCTCTCCGTCAATTCTCGGTAAATTAAACCATCACCCAATTTAATGGGATCATCTGATTTCCCACCAGAGGTGGTTGTAACAGTGGTTGACTGAGGGAGACTTTCCCAAAAGTCATCCCCTGTTGCCCCTTTTTCTTGGAACTGGGGACTTCTTTCCTTAGCAGAGGTTACCAATCTAAGCTCACCAGTCAATACAGGATACACACCGGTGTTTAGAAAGGTTCCCATAGAAGAAATTGCCTTCAAGGAAGTCTGATTAATGAAACTATTGTCCAAGTGTAAAACAGTGGGTTCAACACTTGTAGTAGCTGCTTCACTTGAACTACTGACAGGAAGTACTTGTACATCCTGCAGTGTAACCTCCTCAGGTGTTGTTGGTGGGTTAGCAATGATAGGGAGCTCAGACTCAGTCACTTTCTGTGGCATGCTCTCAGTGATAGGTGGTTGAGAGGAACTGATTGCTATCTGAGTTATATAAACTGCATCCAACAAAAGTTTTGTTTGTGGTGGAATTGTGGCAGTGAGTATGGGAGTGGAAAGAGAATTTGCCCCGGGCAGTGGGCTGGGGATGATGGATTCAAGTGAGTCCAGAGCAACATAATTTGATGTCCCTATTCTTACAACCTGTTCTTTTTGAAAAGAAGCAGGAGGAGTTTGAGGCTCAGGTTGAGAGATTTCTACCATCTGCTGTGAGGAAGTAGCAGCAGTGGTTTCTGGTGACTTTTGTGTTTTCACTGGCAGTTGCTCTGGGATCTCATCTTCCAGAGTTGCCTTTGTTTTAGGTTTGAGGGGCTTTTGTGTTTTCTTTTGTCTTGGTCTTTTGGTGGATTTAGGTGTGGGTTTCACAGCAGTTGTTTTGCTGCTGTGATCACCTTGAGCAGTGGGCTCAGCAGCAGGTGCCTGAGGAGCTGTGGTAGCTGCTAAAGTCTGCTCTGGAGCCTCTGCTTGTGTTTTGGACAATTTTGATAGCCTTGTAAATGTTTCAGGTGTAAGGCCATTTATTTGAAAAGGTTCACCTTGGATGAGTACATGAGCATCATCCTTTCCAAATTTCTTTTGAAAATAAAAGCTTAGGAACCATGGAAATAGTAAAAATGATTTGTTATTAACATTTTTTACCAAGTCATCAAAGATCTCCTGTGAATAGTTAAAGTTTTCCCCATGCAAGATAGCATTTGCCAGGTATTGGATCTTTAATGGAATTTCATTGAAAGCAGTGGTCTTATTAGAAACACACATTAAGAGGGTATGAAACAAAAACCTTGGGGCAGGGGGAAAACTGCCTTTTTGAAAAGTGTCTTTTTTTCATTTGCTTTGCATACCCTCTTTCTAAAAAATCTGTTTGATACTCTATTTTAGTGAAAGAAGTTTTACCTTGAAGATCATTGAGTTCAAACACTTCAGAGATGGTTTGTGGTGTGATTTTAACATCAACACCCTTTATCGAGGAATTGATGGCTATGGGTGTTTCATCTTGAGATTCAAGTTTTGCATTTTTCCAAAATTCCCTCTGGGTTGCCAAGTAAATCGGAGCATCAGAAGTCAACAAAGTTTTGTACTTTAAAGACGAAAGGGCATCTATGACGGAATTGAACGTTTCAGTGTTACTTGGTTTTGTCAACAGACCTAAGTAGTTATGGGGAGCTTTGTATCGAATTTCTATGGCCTTTTGACTGGATTTCCTTTTAACTGATGAAGACCGTGATTTTTCCATTTGAGGAAGAAGGACGATGAGGAATTTTGAGAGAAATGGAGGATAACTGCTTTGAAAAAGGAATTTTGAATTCGATTCGACAGTTAAAACCCTGTTTGGGGGTTTTGATCAGGGTTTTATAGGGGAAAAAGTGAATGCTGGCGTGGCAGCGGTTACCAAAGATCTGACGGCTATGAACTGTCCACGAGCCAACCCCTGATGAGTAATGCAACACAGTTGTTTTATGAAGCCACTGATGGAATAATATCAGTGGTTGCAATGATTACATTGAAAACAGTGGGAGACTTTAAGTTATCAGTGGATAGCCTGAAAACATTTTAATGCTTATAATTCATGAAAAATTTTCATTTTAACTATTTTTAAGATGCATGTTGAGATTATTAAAATAAAGTATTACATATAATCAGTTAGCATGCTGGGGTGATGTGATAAATACCGTTACATATAAACATCTCAGTGATATGAAATCTAACAATCTAACAGAGTATAAAACACTGATGTGATAAATACTGTTACATATAAAAACTGTTAACATAAACAAAGGTAGAATATCAACTGTTGATGCTGAACCACTTTTGTTGTTGGGCAGTTGTTCGTCTTTGAGTTTGTATAGGGTTTGTCTTGAGAGATAAAATATAGCGAACCACTGCTACACTAAACACTGTTACAAAAGAAACACCGATACATAAATACTAAAGTTGAATCCGCTGTAGATGCTGAAGCACTGCTGTTACTGAGCAGTGGTTTTCCTTTAGTTGATCAGGCTTTAGGTACATAAGTGCTTGTCTTTAACATGGCTTTGTCTTCAACAGTGGATAAGCCTCAAGAGTCTTTCAGAACATCAGTCTTTATAAGGAGCAGTGGTTAATTATAACAGTCCTTAGCATGATCAGCTGTTATAACCACAACATAACCCTTTGAGAGGAAGCAAGTGTCCGTCTATTCATTTGAGAGGACTCATTGACACTATTAAACCTCTGCTGACTTACCAAACAGATGTTCAGATACAATTCAACATCAACATAATCTAAATCTTTCTCAAACACTAAATAAAAAATAAAAATAAAATACAACATAGATTCATAAAATTAAATTTATTCATTTATTCATGACCTTAAAACTAAAAGTCCAATAATTACATGACATACTGAACAATATTAAAGTTCAAATCTAAGAATAACAGCAAGAATTACGAAACTTTAGTTTCAACTCCATCGATTGCTGAACCTCTCGATGTATGTCCTTCAGCATCGCCATGAACTGCACGTCTCTATCACCGCACTCTATATTACTGACAACACAAATAAGAAACAAACCTAAAATGAAAAGGTCTCTTCTCAACTGTTGTAGCACATCTGAGTTTTCACGAAATTGCACGAATCTATCCTTACTTTCTATAAAAGAAGAAATCCCAATGACAAACCTGACACAAGAAAACCTGACTTTCGATTTAACGAAAATCGAACAACGCAACTTCTCACGATGTTGCAACAATGATACTGCAACATCGATATTGAAAGGTTGATGTGTGATGGGAAGCTTCATTGAAACTACGATGTTGGAACAATGATACTGGAACGATAACATGTAAACATAATCAACAAACATTCGAACAAAGAAGTGTAATCGGAGATTAGCGGCTGAATCACGAGAAAGGTGCATTTGAGAGAGAGAGATACGCTCACATATATGAGCGAGCGAGATTTGAATGTGATAGCAGATAATTATATCTTATTTATAGGATTAAAATATACGGTTTGAATTTTGAATTTTGAATGTGAGAACTGATAATTATATCTTATTTATTGGGAACTGATGTTTATTGGTAATCGACAGTAGTGTGTATCCTTATATCCTGCTTTATTAAACTATTAAATATTAAATATTTGAATTGATATGCAAAGTAGGAAAAAAAAGAGAGAAGGTCAATTTTAAATTACCATTTTGCATAAAATTACTGATATTATCAGCAATTACTGATCTGATTTGAAAGCAATTGTCATGATGACTTTTCTAATTTTTAAGAGATAATAACCGTCAGTTTGAAATTCACATTTCGCATATTTTAAATGTCCAAAGCTCAAGAAATTAGCATTAATTACTGATTTGATTTGCAACAAATAGTCATCAAGAATTTTTTTTATTTTTTAATTTAACTTTAAATTTTATGATGAAAACAATGTTGGAGGAAATCTTACCTCATTGGAATGTAACGATTAGGTAAAATGGTAATTTCATTTTAATTCTAGTTTTTATTTGATAATTTCAATCTATCACTAATTAACACCATCAATAATAAAAATGTGAGCAGTGGCTATATTTTAAGAAAACCGTTGATAGTCAATATCAATAGATGTCAACAATAAAAAAGTGAGCAGTGGCTATTTTTTCCTATCAGTGGATACCCAACAAATTTTTAAACACTGATGTTTGGTCAGTCAATGGTTAACACGAAGATTGAAGAAACATATGTTTCACCTTATATATCAGTTGTCTGGACTTAAACAGAAGTTTGACCTTAAACAGATGTTTGCCCATAAACAGAAGTTTGGCCATAAACAGATGTTTGGCCATAAAGAGATGTTTGTCTGGACTTGATTTTTATTTATTAGTATAAAGATGAAACAACAATGTCTTCAAATCACCGGATTAGATCATGAACCCATACTAGAGGTCAAACAAAAGCATAACAAGACCAATAGTCAAATAGATGTTGACCTTAAACAGATGTTTGGTTTAAAGCCAAACATCTGTTTACGGCCAAACATCTGTTTAAGGTTAAACATCAGTTTAAGTAAAAACATCTGATATAGAAGGCAAAACATTTGTTTATGGGGAAACATTTGTTTAAGGTCAAACAACTGTTTAAGACCAAACCTCTGATATAAAATGCCAAACATCTGTTAAAGGCCAAACATCTGTTTAACCCTGAACAGATGTTTAAGTTAATAAGATCTACTGTCTTCTCACACTGTGTTTCCTCTTAAAAACACTGTTCAACGTAACATGTGTTTCCATTAACTATTGACCAAAATGCAAACAGATGTTAAAACCACTGTTTGTTATTGTACTTCTTTACAAAATTACATAGAATTCAAGAAAACGAAACAATGACTTAAAGAACTATAATTTAACACATAATCTAATTGGGCAAAGCAATCTATTAACTGACAATTCCCTGGTTTTTACAACATGAAACACTACATCATCATCTGCAATAATCAGATGATATTAAATATACATGATAATACTTATTCAGCTTAAAATTACAACGAAATTTAAAATCTAAGAACAACACCAAGAAATTTACGAACCTAACAGCAAAAATCTAGTGCTTTTAGCTTAAAATTTAGTGCTTTTAGCTTTAAACTCCATCAATGGATATCTCCGACAATCGCCATGAACTTCACAGAAGTACTCAATGCATCAACATCAGGATTTATAGAAACCTGATCTCTAGTGAACAGACCAAGATGCAGTACATGAAAACACTTCTTCAGCTATTGAAGAGTAGCCCTGTCCTCATATACTTAATCCTTAACTTTGTTCATAAAGAACTGCTTTAAACCAAACTTTATGCTTCTTTTAATACAAAAAAGGCAGGAAAGACCATTGCTCTAGTAAGATAAAATCTTATCTTACAACAGTAGCAGATCCTTTCTTGCGTTTAGTAGGAACTACTGTGGGTTCTACATCATCATCTTCTGCCCAAGTCAATTATAATCATCATTTAGTCATAAGCAAAAATTATTTTAACTGTAAATTTAATAATCTTTCTTTGTGTTTAATTTAACTTTATGCTTCTTTTAATACAAACCTATAATAACCCGTAGCAGATTGTATGAATTTCAAACAACTGTGATTAGACTGAAATATAAAGCGAGAATTAGTGTATATCACTTCAAAATTAAAAACTCAAAATTTCAAAATTGGAGTAGCAAAAAACACATACTTTAAACGATGTTGGAACAATGATACTGGAAACAACCGTAGAACAATCATCATCATCATCTGCACCAGATCATTAACAATCATCATTTAGTCACAACTCAGATAACAAAACTTTAGTAAAAATCAAAAACAAAAACACATACCATGATCATGGCAAACCAAGCAAATAAATCCCTAATTTCAAAAAGAATAACAGGTGAACATATTCACAGATCAATAATCAACAGATGTTGTACTCATATCATAACCGTTATGAAAAATCAACACAGATCTATAAACATACAAATCAAACCTCAAGATGAAAGAATCTTGTAAGAGAAACATCGCAGAACCATTAGCCGGCGCCCCATCTCTTGATCTAACTCTCGAACGAAACCCTAGCAATGGTTACATGAAAAGACCCAAAACACAAAGGATTAGTATAAATAAGAGGAAATCATGAAAGTATTTCAATAAAAAAAGAAGAACAAACCTTTTGAATGAAGATAATCGATGAACAAAAGAAGATTTTATGGTGGCGTCTGGAAGATGATTAGGGTTTGGATGGAGAGAATGATCTCAATAATTGAAGGATGTGTTTCAAACGCAGATTTAGGGTTTCAAACGCAGATGAAAATGTGAAGAAGGAGAAGGATGAACATCAGAGAGAAAGAGGATCTGAACATCAATCGGAATAGAGCAGAGCAGAGGGAGAGAGAAAGTATGAAGCCCTAAATTAGTAAATGAGGGAGGATATAAATAGAAGAGGGCAGTGGTACTGTTGGGCGGGAAAACAGAACTGAGGATGCCCTAATTAAGTAACACGTGGCCCAAATAACTTTCATTTATTATATATAATAGATATAGTAATAATGATGATAACATAGGCGAGCCGAGCATTGGCTCATTTAAGCGATATTGAAGCGAGCTCCAGCCGAGCTTTTAGCTTCTTTTAAGTTGTTCTCAAAATAACTTGAGCCGAGTCGAGCCGAGCTCGAGCTTTGGGTTTTACTCGCAAGCCGAGCTCGAGCTCAAATAAGTTGGCTCGAAACCGGGTCAGAGAAAACAAGTTATTTCAACTAGGTTTTCTTGACGTCGTGCGTTGCGGTGAAACCGATCAAATGATAATGTAAAACAAACGTGATTTAAAAATAAAGCATATTGTTTAGAAAGCAAAACCATTAGAACGTTTTAGTTTATCATCGTATCATTTTATAATACCAAATAAATACTTTAATTTGAGTACAACTTCGTTTTTAACAAAACTTATAACTGAATATCATGGAAAAAATCAAGCACAACTACGTACTTAAGTTTAAAAAAAGTTATAAACGTAAATTATTAGAAAAGTATCAAATTAATCGATAAATTAATATATATATCTTCTAAATAAAGAAAAGAGAATTATTAAAAAATGGTAAAGGAAATATATGATTTTAAAATGGTAAAAATATTAAAAATATGTTATTAAAAGTAAATATAATAATAAGCTATTATAATAAATTAAATAAAAATAATATAAAACTAAATATTATTATAAAAATAAAGTTACTGTTAATCGTCCTTCATCAACAAATATATATATATATATATATATATATATATATATATATATATATATATAGTCATTTTAACTTGCTTATAAAAAAGAAATGTAGAAAAATACTCCTTCCTTTTTATGTTGTCGTGATGGTTACCGGCGAACGTTCCCAAAGGCGACCCTCTCGAGTTTCCAGTTGTTTTCTATATTGAAGTAGCCTTTTGTCGCCCCAAAAGAAGTCACTATCAAAGAGCTCGCCCTACTGAAGTACCAAAGGTGCGCTCAGCCCAGTGACTAAGAAATGGGTTTGCGCTTGAATTTCAGTGATGAGGTTTTTCAAGGGAAGTAGGGCTCTTATTGACTAAAAGTGGGTTCTTCGCTTTCCTTTAGAATGAAAGTTGTAAAGCAGTAACTAGTAGAACAGATTATCCATAATATAATTTTGCTGTATTATTATTTTGAGAAAAATGCTCGGATAGTCTCAATGGTTCGCTCATTTTTCATCTTTAGTCACTAACTTTCTAAAATTACAGCTATAGTCCCCAACTTTTACAATTTCGTTCTCGGATAGTCCCTTACGCGGATGGGGGTTAGTTTTTGGTGTTAGGTGGTGCGAAATAACTAAAATACCCTTACTAATAAAAAATGTTATTAATTATCTATTTAAAAATCCAATTGAGTAAATTACTCTTTTAGTCCCTGTGTTTTAGTGGTTTTAAACACTTGAATAAAAAATAAAAAAAGTTTAACGCTCCGAGTCCCTAGCCACTCATTTTATAACGTTTTGAGTCCCTGTGTTTTAGTGGTTTTAACCACTTGAGTCCAAAATCAAAAGTACAAGTGTTAAAAATTGGACTCAAAACGTTATAAAATGAGCGTTTAGGGACTCAGAACGTTAAACTTTTTGATTTTAAATTCTAATGATTAAAACCAAAAGTCTAAAACACAAGGACTTAAAAAGTAATTTACTATCTATACTATCTATAATAAGAGATGAGAAGCTGACCTCGATTTGCTTACGTGTCAAGCTCTGAGATATGCCACATTGTCCATGCTGATGTCATAATTCGGATATATAAACAAATCTATAAACTATAAATGTAATAATAATATAATATTATTAATTATTAATAGAGAAATAAAATTTTCAAAATTCAAATCAAAATTTGAATCCCTGTCTCTTCACTGTCTCTTCACCTCTCTCTCTCAAATTCCTAAAGTCCATTTCAAATTTCAAACCTACCGTAACTTTCCATTCCATTCTCTCTGTCTTTCCCTTCAATCTCATTGTTCTCCATTAAACCAAAGAACTCTAAACCCTAATTTACGAAGAGGATGATGGCGGTGTTTCGGGTTGCAGAAGCGACGATGGTGGTGACTAGGGTTTTTTGAAAATGTTCCCTCTTTCTAAAATCATTCAATAAACATGGTTTCTTTTCTTCTGATTTTTGTTTTTGGCCTTACGAATCCTTTGTTTGTTTCATTTCACCAGTTTAATGGCGATGCTTGTGATTTTCGGCTAGATCTGAGCTTTGATGGAAGATTAGAAGGTGGTGGCTTGTGGTTTAACTCGCCGGAGTGTGTGGTTAAATGATTGTATCTAGCACTTCTTCTTTGGTAAGTAAAATTTTTAAGTTCTATAATGTTTATCCGACTTAGTTAGTTTTAAATGTCAGATCTGTTAGTAGGTTAGGATCAAGAATTCGATTTATCTCACAACAGCACTTTAGATACTTTTTCTCCCTTTTATGGTTTTGCTTTGTTCATCCTCTTTGATGAACGAATATGTGGATTTTATTGCTGATTATTGTGTAATATACATCATGTTTACTTGTCTATTGATTTAGTCTTTGTCAGTGTTTTAGGGTTTGAGTGTTGAGCTAATTATATGTCATGTGAGGATCATTTCATGTTAATTATTGTGATTTCACATCTGTTATGAGTTTTAATTATAACTTTTATCATAAAATTATAGATTTTGAATATCAAAACTTAAATCTTGCCTCATAAAGTAAGATCGGGTGTTTTAATGGTAGCAATTCCTCCAAACTAGCTGCTAAGCCAAGAATTGAAGAAAGAAAGGTTTGCTCGATTCAGTTTTTGTAGATTTTTCTTTGTGTTTTTAAGATATCACTTGAATTTGATGTTAACATTGTGTTTTCTTTATGAAAAGATGTATGTTCGTGACGAAGTACCGGTTTCATTTGTTTGAATGGCGGGAATGAGGAAAATTATTCAATATGGAACCATAGATCTGCATCTGCCTCTCCGACCATCTTTTTTTCTCTCACATGTAAATTTCTTTTCTTTTCGGGTTAAGTGATTTTGATAAAATTTGTTTTAGTTCACTGATTATAATAATTTGTTTACAATAGGGTGATCTTAGCAGCTACTTATACTATTTTATGTGATTTTTGGTTGATTTGTTATGAAAGGAGACCAGAAGTTTGTGAGCTATGTTAATAGAGCAATGACAAGCAAACTTGCAGCTGAATGATTTTTGTATATTTTAGAGTTTTCGATAAGGCTATGATGAGTTCAAAGTTATGAGTAAATATTGTTGAATATGTCATCTTGGCTGGTCAGGGTTGAAGGATGGTAGATCTTCATCTGCAACCTCCCTTACAGCCATGGTGCTTTCACTATTTTGTAAACTCTGAGCCTGTAAAGTTACGGAGATCTTGCTGACTTCTACTATCATCTTCAACATACAGAGTTGAAGAGTCAGATCTACGAAGAGGTAACATTGGGTATCTGTAATATTCATACCGATTTATAGGTGTTTATGGAAATGTCTCTATTAATGAATGCATAACAACAAGTGTTTCTTAATTCTTTTTAGTGTAATATCATGGGCTACCTAATTTGTTTTGGTGGTGAGGTACGTCTTAGTTAATATTTCGTTCCTTTCATGATTTCAAATAACTCACTCATGTTTGGCAGTTAACATGATGTAATTTTATTGAAGTGTATACATCTATATATCTATATTATTTTTAATCTATAAAAGGAGACTAGAAGTTGACCTCGACTTGCTTACGTGTCAATCTCTGAGATATGCCACATAATCCATGCTGATGTCATAATTCGGATGTGTATATATATATATATATATATATATATATAATCTGATTTTTATTATGATAGATTAGTGATTTTTTAGGAGCGAATTTCAAAATTTAATGGGGAGTTGTTTTGTGCATTTAATGCACCTGAGATGTTATCATATCTCCATCTCTCTCTTTCTTCTTCACACTTTAATCTCCATCTCTCTCTTTCTTCTCATTTCAAAATTACAGGCAAAATTCTAGGGTTTTTTTACAAAGTGGATAGAGAAAGTCGCCGCCTGTGAACCTTGAACGTCTCTACTCAGACCGATGAAGATGATTTTGTCATTTGAGGCTACGATGGCGAGATCTGGCCTGTTGTTGCAACATATAAACCATCGTTGCCGGCTGCCGTTCGCGGCTGACCTAGGTAGCGTTGGCTGTATGTAACACCTCGCAAAAATCATGTCCAATATAATAAAGACACGTGTCATGAACTTTAAACGTGTAATGAATTGATTTTGAGGGACTAAAGTTGACAAACAAAGAAAGTATGTGTGTAGAAGGATCCAAAGTGCCAACATTGGAAAATTTTGCCTTCCAACGACCCTACATGATGTTCATACTCTTAAACGAATGAATTGTGAAACGTATGAAGCCGTTTGTGAAAGAAAGTGAAAGTTTACAAGACGCGAGGGTAAAATGTGTCAACATGCTAAATAAATACCTCTGAGTGACCTTTTAATGAACCCGGAGCTTTGTAACGATTAATTATACTCTCAAGAATAACTGACAAAAATTTCACGAGGTGTCGATATCATTTGATATAAATACGTTAACTTTCGTAAATAAAGGGTTAAAAGTGTCAACGAGGCAAAACGAGTGTTTTCGGTTATTGTTCAATGAAACCGGACCTAACGATGTTTGGTTATATCCTAAGGATCATCTACAAACTAACTAAAAGGGTTAAAAGTGCCTAAAATGAAAGATATATTGAATAAAAAGGTACAGGGGTCAAAACTGTCAAGTTTGAAACTTGATATGAGGCCGTGGCGCGCGGCGACGCCTCCCCCTGTTGCCGTGGCGTGCGGCGACGGTTCAATTTTGACATAATTTCACTTCCAGCTGTGGGTTCTTCTTCCTTGTTCACCAATCTTGATCTCTAAAACCATTTGATCATTCTAGGGGCTTGCCAACTTACAAGTCTAGTATACACCTGTAATGATCTCATTACATCCCAAGAACACATGTCATGATCATAATTCATTCCAAAAACTATAAATAGGCCCTCAATTCTCACTTGGTTCTTACACACTTCAAAATCAAAATTTCAAACTCTCTAGCTGAGTTCTCTGGAGCATCCTATGCATTAAGGAAGCTCTAATAGTTCAAATCTTCTTGCTAAGGACCCTTGTAAGTGTTCTTAGCTTCTATAGTTAAGCTTTTGATAGCTTAATGACCGAAAGTCAAAGATATCGTAATGATGCTTTGACTTTGTGATTAATCACTAACGGTCCAGCCATTATTCGAATTGAAAATGGCTATGTGTTGGTAATTATGTACGTGTTAAACCCTTAAAAGGGCACCTCCTAATTATCATCTTTACTTGGTCAATTGTCGGGTCAAACTACTTAACAGAAAGGTCAAACGAGTCAGTTTTTTATAAAATAATTCATAGCTGATAATGTAGAAGCTATAAAATACATTTTATCACTTAAATAACTTGGTAAATAATATAAGAACATGCTTAGGCATGTTCAACCCGACAATTCTGAGTTTAGGCTCGGTTCGTAACCGAAAGTTGCAAAATTAGACTTTTGCTTTTACTTTCAGTTCTGAGCCGAATTAACTTAGTTTAGTTATGCCTTAGAGTTCCTTTGTGACCATATTATATGTAAGTATAACCCTCTGAGGTTATACCACATGGTCCCATAGAAATCTTAGTTCATTGCATGTTTCCGTTAAATGCTTAAATATGACTATTATGCCCTTATATTATAAAAACGAGATTTTTGAAAATGTGAGAGGACAAAAAGCTTTATTACTAATATATAAGTATGTCATAAAAATTTTGACATCGGTTTCTGGTCTCAAATAAAAGTTATGCAAGATATCGTAAAACAAAACTTTTTGTTAATTATATTGCATTTTTGGAATAAATCATATTTAAACCCAATTTTTGGCACCAAACTTGCTACCCACTGTTATGATATAATATTTAGGGATTTTTGGAAATTTTTGTCAAATTTTATACTGAACATAACATAGAGTTCTAGCATGAATTCGGTAATTGACGATAATGCCCTTTTCATTAATAAAATGTGTTTAACATGTGATTTGAATACCAAACCTTTTCCTACTGATGTCATATGTTAAATAAAATATTTTCAACATTAAAGACTGATCAAAACTTCAGAATTTTATAAACATCTTATATATCGTCAAATACCGACTTTTACGCTAATTAGGCGCATAGTATGGTTTAAAACCATATTTAACGCCTAAGACTTGTTACCTACTGATTTTAAAAATAAATTTTTATACCTTAACAGTAATTATATGTCTTGAACTCAGATTTCCAAAATTAACTTTAAAAGCATATGTGAAATGACCAAAATGCTCCTACGGTGCAAAGTTTGGCCATAAATGATAAACCTCACATATGTATGATATCTTACTGATGTAACTTGATAAAATAAATATTTTTACTGAATAATTTAGACCAGAACCTCAGTTTGCTATTAAACCTCTTTTATAAACTTTAAAATGATCAAAATACCCTTACGAGGCTTAAATTGGTTTTTAATCTGTTTTGGCCATAATTGTAGATATCCTACTGATATCACAACATATTTTAAGCATAATAACTTATGGAACCTGTACTTGACTCATCCGGTTACCCGTTATGCTTATACGCGTTCGATACGGTTTATGTAACTAGTTTACATAAATTAGCCGAAACGGGTCAAACCTTATCATTTTCACTTTAAAATCCAGAATGTATTTAGTTTACCCACTTTATACAAGTCTTCATACTTGTTGGATCTAAATCACATTCCAATCCAGTCATCGCTTAATCTAGCGTTTCATGCCGTAAACTTTTCTTGAAAACTAACCGGTCTAAGTTACAACTTAAGTAAGACCCGTTAGTAATCTAATAGGTTAATAAAAACCTTCGTTCCAGATTAGGAGCCCCGGTAAAAGCTACTTGCACTAGTTAAGTACATTATACGGCTGAGTAGATAAATCTCGCATTTAAAAGCTCAGGTAAATACTTTTAACTTATTTTCCCTTATACAGGCTTGGGATACGGTAAATTATTACTGCTTGGTCGGGTGTTGAATATTTAATCGATTAGTGGTTAAATCATTGAGATAACCCGTTTTAATCTGTTTTGTTTGATACAAAGCCTTTGGGGGTTAATATGACCGTGTCCTGGATATCCTCGGCTCATTCATTTGAAATGGCCACGGCTTAAGCACGGGGTGTAGGCATACACCTGACAGTTGCGTATGTAAAAACGGTATCTCACTCATGAGAAAACTTCTTGTGGGCCTATACTTGTGGTGTGTCTATTAATATTGTCTCGGCTCTTCTAACCGGGCCCTGAACAGACGACAAACATATAAATCTGTATACAAGATAATTTTATATAATTGTCCCAAGTTATAAAAAACCAATTTTTTATAAACAATTTTAAATGAGTCGGTTAATTGTATTTACCAGTGTAAACTGACGTATTTTTCAAAAAGATTAAGTGTAGGTACTACGCGTAATGGGCTGGAAGCTCCTGAGTATTAGATAAAGAGTATTGCAAGCTCTTAATACTTAAAGTCTGTCGAACAATAATTTCTTTATGTTTTAGATCCGCCTGTGGATCCACTTACAACCGTTGTGTAATATTTTATTATACTTTCAATTCGGTTTGTATCATTACTTTAGACTTCCGCTGTGCATTAAACTGTGATTATTTGACTATGATGATATCAACTACGTCACGATACTCCCCACCGGGCCCACCGGTAATTACGTGGAAATATCGGGGTGTGACAGGTTGGTATCAGAGCAAACGTTTGAGTGAATTAAACACTAGCCTTTAGTGATTAATCTCAAATGATACAGTAGCATATTCCTTAGACTTTCTGAGTCTAGACTTAACGTAGGAATGCTCTCATCCCTATTAAGTAAACACTGTTTTTGATTTTATGTGTTTTAGATATGTCGCCAAGCAAAGAAGTCGTTAATGGATATTCTTCCCGTTCGAGGCCAAGAAATGCTAAGCTTCATACCACAGCGAGAATGGGTGTGCGACCGGTTTGGAGGAAGACCTTTATGGACTCATTCCTAAAACCAAACCCATTGATTTTTTTTTAAAACAAACTGTGGAGTCCATACCAGGAGATCCCTAAGGCTCCCATATTGAAGATGATACATGTGGATGTTATTAATCCCTATTTCCTACCTCCGAGTTTTGGAATTCCAGACTCGGACTATACCAGTCAAAACCTAATCCGTGATCCATGTCATTTCTTTAACCATTGAATCCTTGAATTCTACTTCTGCAATGGATCCTGATTTGAAATGTTTACTTTATTCACTAAAATCTTCAGAGTCGCTACTGCGTACAATAAATAAAGAAGAGGAAACAATCCGAATAAAGCAAGGAAGACATTAGAAACCCTTCTTCCATCACATTTAAACTTTTTACCTTTAAGTCCCTGTATGGGCATTTGATTACTAAAGTCCTTTGTTGACATATTATTTCATCATAGTCCTTGTGGACCTACGTCTCCTGATAAGACTATGTATATACGTATGTTTATCATAGTCCCTTCGGGGACATCATATTTCAAAATAGTCCCTTCGTGGACATTATATTACAATAAAATCCCTTAGTGGACGTCATATTTCTATATAGTCCCTTCGTGGACTTGGTAATTCATAATAGTCCTTTCATGGACATTATATTTCAATATAGTCCCTTTGTGGACATTATAATCCAATAAAGTCCCTCGGTGGGCATGCTATTTCGATATAGACCTTTCATGGACAAGTGATTTTATTAAAAATCCCTTTTGTGGATACGCTATTTAAATAGTCCCTGTATGGACATACCTTTTGACTTAAGACCCTGTATGGGCATTTGCTATATAGTCCTTACATGGACGTGTTATTTCAATAAAAATCTTTTGTAAACGTGTTATTTCAAGAAAAATCTTTTGTAAACGTGTTATTTCAATAAGATCTTTTTGTAAAAAAAAAACATGTTATTTCATTAAAATCCTTTTTAGACATGTTATTTCATCAAAGTCCCCTGGCGAATGTAATAATTCATCATAGTCCTCTCGAGGACATATCGTTTCACTATAGTCCCAGTGTTGACATGTCTTATAGTCCCTAAACGGACTTATATTTTTCCCTTTCATCACCGTGTGGACAGGTATTGCTTCAAAGTCCCTATAAGGACCTATCTCTTCGATATAGTCCCAGTATGGACATTTGTTTATTATAATCCTTATATGAACATATCTTTCGATTTAAGTCCTTGTGAGGACGTCTGTCCAGCAAAGCCCCTTTTGAGCGCACGCTGTATCAATATAGTCCTTTTATGGACATGTTATTTTATTAAAGTCCCTTTAGAGACATTCTATTTCGAAATAGTCCCTTGTGGACATGTGGTTTCACTATAGTTCCTTAGCGGACACGAAATTTCATTATAGTCCCTTAATGGACATGACATTTCATTATAGTCCCTTCATGGGCAAATTGTTTCAATATAGTCCCTATACGGACTTATAATATTTTAATAGTCCCCATACGGACTTATAATACTTTGATAGTCCCCATACGGACTTATATTTTCCATTTAGTCCTCTGTGGATAAATAAGATACTAAAAGTCTTATTTAAGGCACTATTGTAGATTTCTTAATGATTTACGGAAAGTTTTGAAAATTTTATATAGGTATTCATTTCGTCCTTTATCAAACAATAGTATCAATTTTATTCGAACTTTATCGATCTGCTAAATAATCTCAAAAGATATTCTTAATGGTTTACCCCTACCAAGTGGCAAGTCCACATTAGTTGGCCAAAACTTTTGGTAGTTAAGGATGATTAGTCCTTCTACTATGATAGTTAAGGGAGATACCCCTTCTATCCAGAGGTGGTGAACTATGTTCAAGCCTCCAAACCTATATGATCAATGCTATCATGGTAATATTGTGTAATCATTAAGACAAATTAATCCTTGTTAACATCTAAGAACATGTTAACACTCCTGGAAGTGTGACATGAGAAACCACACCAGCCGTCAAGGTATTTGGACTACGTCCAAGCCATAAAGCCTATATGATCGAATTAGATCATGGCAAGTATCATCATTGTGATGATCATAATATAAACATCCACTAGTGATGAAGTGCCTACGGGCTAAACTTGTTGTCCAAAAAGACAATGACAGTTATGGTCTATGACTCCCTTTCTAAAGATATTGGACTATGTCCAAGCACAATAGTCTAGATGATCAATGCGATCATGACTAATATCATCTGATACGATGATCATATTATTTAACATCCTTTAGTGATGTTTCGCCTACGGGCTAAATACTGTATTGTCCATTAGTGACATTTTCTCCTACGGGATAAATACTGTATTGTCCATTAGTGACATTGTCAAATATGACCGTTATGGTTCATCGTCAAAGGTGATGGGCAATACCCAAGCCTTATAATCTATAAGATCGATAAGATCATGACTAATATTCTAAATTTACGATAATTATATATACACATATGTATAAACATCCATTAGTGATGTCCATTGATTGGCCTATGTGGCAAAATAAATTGTCTTTTAAGCAATGACAGATGTAGTCTATGACTCTCTACCCAAAAGTGAAGAGCTATGTTCAAACCTTAAAATCCCTGATCAAATAAGATTGCGGCTTATATATTAATGTCCTTTGTGACAGGCCTTTTGTGCCATATCATATATGTCCTTTGCGACAAGGCCTTTGTGCCTTATGGCTATTAATGTCCTTCGTGACAAGCCTATGTACTACATCTATATGTCCTTCATGACGGACTCATGTTTCATATTTTAGAAGTCATTGTGGCAAGCCTTTGAACTATCTAAAATCATCAATATGACAAAGACAGTCGTGACATTCTGATCCCCTGTCAAAAAGGTAATGGACTCGGTTCAAACCTTAAACGCCATTGATGGTCCTTTTGCGACCTAGGCTAACTATAATTGATATACATTCAAATAACATTCGTTAGGAATGTTCATACCCTATTAGCCTATATGGTATAATGATACCATGGCTAGTGTATGTCAGGTCGTCAGGATGATGACTAGCCATTGTAATACAACTAAGCAATTATTTAAATGTGGTGTTTAGTACCAAGCTTCGAGTATGGAAAACTCAGATGAGGCAAACAACAGTCACAATGATAAAGATGCGACAAATGCAAATGATGCAACAAATGTGAACCTCAATGTTAAATGGAGTTAATCTCCAAGCTATGATTAACGCAGCTGTTAGAAAGGCTATAAGAAGGGTCATGAAAAATTTCAAAGAGCAGAATGCAATTTGCTCTAAAACACATTCCTCTGCTCATGAGAAGAGCTTTATTCATACTTCGAATGCGAAGGATAAACCAAATAAGATCATATGTGGCAAGGAGCCCCATTCCCCTAAAGGATGTACTTAAAAGTACTTCGTCTCTTGGAAGTCAAGAGACTTCAATGACGAAAGAAGGGGCCATTGATTGCATGAAATTGTTGGATGAAATAGAAACCATTATGCGTATCAGCGGTTATGTTGGAAAGGACTTTGTGAGTTATGTATCACATTCATTCAATGGCAATACCCTTAGTTGGTAAGGACATTAATAAAGTCCACAAGAAAGATACCCTCATACAATATGGGATGGTTCAAGTTTATGGACCTTATCAGAAAAACCTGTTGTCTGCAACACGAAATGGAAAAGGTGGAATTAGAATTTTCTGACTCTCACCATAAAAGTTCTAGAAAGTCGACAGTATGTTGCAGACTTTAATTTATTGTCTGGGATAGTGCCCTATTTGGTTAACCTAGAATCTAAGCATAATGCATTATATATTGGTGGTATAGCATCGGAAATTAGAGGGCATATTAAGGTTTCAAAGCCTGCTTCTTATAAATCCATTATGGATCTATCATAGCCACTCACATTATATGGGTTAAGAAATAAACCAGTCAAAGCTGAGACTGCTAGAAAAGGAGAAAGGAGGATAACTCCCATAAATCTACAAAACAGGGGCGTAGTTAAGTTTAGAGAGACTAAGAATGGAGGTGCCTAAACTCTCTTGATATATGTCAGAGGCAATTCATATCAATAATGACACCAGATACATCCTTTATTGTGAATCAAGGATATTATTGCTAAGAATTCTATTTGATTCAGGTACTACTAAGTCTTTCATAAATCATAAGCATAGCAAACTTTTAAAATATTTTTTCCATAAGAACTCCAGATATTAAGTGTAAGGTGAAACGTACCGACGAAAATCATAGGATCCATTTCTTCTATTCTTATCGGAAATATTCATTCATAAGATCTGGAGTACTCTATCTTCAGATGGAGTATGACAATATATGTTATTTTATTTTGATATCTCATTGTTTTCTATCAACTGCGAATGCCAGATTATGCCTGATAAAAGCGCCATATGAGGATTGGCATATCCTAGTGTGTCCCGTAGATTGCTTCCATGCCTGATCAGTATGGAGGTTTAATGCACGGAACCACTGAGATTTTCCAATGGTCATATTGTACTAAAGTCAGCTAATGGTATTCAAAGAAGATATCCATTATAGAATGTCCAAATAGGTGTCACTAATTAAGGAATCCGTGCATTCATAAAGAAAAATGTGTCATTTACGTGGCACGAATAACGATAGATGAACTGAAGCCTGAGATTCAGAATATCTCTGTCATCTCTGTGAGTCTCGATTGTCCTCTTCATAGAACTACCTTGTTACCTCCTGAAGGGCAGGCAGAGCTAAGGTTAACATCCCGCTTGGGGATGCATCTATTGAAAAATCTTTATATCGGTTAGTACCGACGGAAATGGAAGAACTAAGAACCAATTAGATAAACTTTTAGAGAAGGTTTTATAAAGCCTAATTCATATTCTAAGAGCTCCGGTATTGTTAATTAAGAAAGACGGTTCATTATGCTTATGCATTGAACACCGCAACCCTATTCAGGTAACGATTAAGAATCACCATCAGCTACCCAGGATCGTCGACTTGTTCGACTAACCACGAGGTTAGCTATTCTTTAAGATTGGTTTAAGCAGTAGTTGGAGTGACTATCTCACCTTAATTAAGCTTTCCTATAAATAATAGTTAGTATATAAGCATCAAGGATGCTCCTTTGGAGATCTTGTATAGATGGAATGTTAAACGTCCGTCTGATGGACAGAAGTTTAGTAAGTTCAACTATCAGGATCTGAAGTTACCCTGAAGATAATGGATAAGATTATACAAATCTGAGATCATCTGAAACCAGCCAGTAATGGGCATAAGAATCAATGCTGATGAGATTCGCAAATCTCTTGAGTTCTCAATAAGGAACAAGATTCAACAGAAAATATCACCCTAGAAAGGTGTGCTACATCTTGATATGGCAAACAAGTTAAACTCTATATAGATTGGACCATTCGATAAAACCGAATATATTAAGATCGGTAGCTTGTAAGCTGAAACTTACCTGAGGAGCTTGATGGTAATCACAATGTATTTCACATCTGCAATCTAAAGAAATGTCTAGCCGATGAATCGCTAGCAATGTCGCATAAGGACGTACAAAATGGCGAGAGCTTGAAGTTCGTTGAAAAACCTTTGTCGATCGAAGATCGACAGGTTAAGAAGCTTCAAAGAAAGAATGTGCCGATTGTAAAGGTAAAATGGGATGCCCGTAGAGGCCCAGAATACACGTGGGAGGTTGAGTCCACAATGAAACAGAAATACCCTCATTTATTTCAGTAAATATCGAGGTCGAGATTTCTTTTAAAGGGGTGAGGATGTAACACCTCGCAAAAATCATGTCCAATATAATAAAGACACGTGTCATGAACTTTAAACGTGTAATGAATTGATTTTGAGGGACTAAAGTTGACAAACAAAGAAAGTATGTGTGTAGAAGGATCCAAAGTGCCAACATTGGAAAATTTTGCCTTCCAACGACCCTACATGATGTTCATAATCTTAAACAAATTAATTGTGAAACGTATGAAGCCGTTTGTGAAAGAAAGTGAAAGTTTACAAGACGCGAGGGTAAAATGTGTCAACATGTTAAATAAATACCTCTGAGTGACCTTTTAATGAACTCGGAGCTTTGTAACGATTAATTATACTCTCAAGAATAAGTGACAAAAATTTCACGAGGTTTCGATATCATTTGATATAAATACGTTAACTTTCATAAATAAAGGGTTAAAAGCGTCAACGAGGCAAAACAAGTGTTTTCGGTTATTGTTCAACGAAACCGGACCTAATGATGTTTGGTTATATCCTAAGGATCATCTACAAACTAACTACAAGGGTTAAAAGTGCCTAAAATGAAAGATATATTGAATAAAAAGGTACAGGGGCCAAAACTGTCTAGTTTGAAACTTGATATGAGGCCGTGGCGCGCGGCGACGCCTCCCCCCTGTTGCCATGGCACGCGGCGATGGCTCAATTTTGACAGAATTTCACTTCCAGTTGTGGGTTCTTCTTCCTTGTTCACCAATCTTGATCTCTAAAACCATTTGATCATTCTAGGGGCTTGCCAACTTACAAGTCTGGTATACACCTGTAATGATCTCATTACATCCCAAGAACACTTGTCATGATCATAATTCATTCCAAAAACTATAAATAAGCCCTCAATTCTCACTTGGTTCTTGTACACTTCAAAATCAAAATTTCAAACTCTCTAGCTGAGTTCTCTGGAGCATCCTATGCATTAAGGAAGCTCTAATAGTTCAAATCTTCTTGCTAAGGACCCTTGTAAGTGTTCTTAGCTTCTGTAGTTAAGCTTTTGATAGCTTAATGACCGAAAGTCAAAGATATCATAATGATGCTTAGACTTTGTGATTAATCACTAACGGTCCAGCCATTATTCGAATTGAAAATGGCTATGTGTTGGTAATTATGTAGGTGTTAAACCCTTAAAAGGGCACCTCCTAATTATCATCTTTACTTGGTCATTTGTCGGGTCAAACTACTTAACAGAAAGGTCAAACGAGTCAGATTTTTATAAAATAATTCATAGCTGATAATGTAGAAGCTATAAAATACATTTTATCACTTAAATAACTTGGTAAATAATATAAGAACATCTTTAGGCATGTTCAACCCGACAATTCTGAGTTTAGGCTCGGTTCATAACCGAAAGTCGCAAAATTAGACTTTTGCTTTGACTTTCAGTTCTAACCCGAATTAGCTTAGTTTAGTTATGCCTTAGGGTTCCTTTGTGACCATATTATATGTAAGTATAACCCTCTGAGGTTATACCACATGGTCCCATAGAAATCTTAGTTCATTGCATGTTTCCGTTAAATGCTTAAATATGACTATTATGCCCTTATATTATAAAAATGAGATTTTTGAAAATGTGAGAGGACAAAAAGCTTTATTACTGATATATAGTCATAAAAAATTTCACATCAGTTTCTGGTCTCAAATAAAAGTTATGCAAGATATCGTAAAACAAAACTTTTTGTTAATTAAATTGCATTTTTGGTATAAATCATATTTAAACCCAATTTTTGGCACCAAACTTGCTACCCACTGTTATGATATAATATTTAGGGATTTTTGGAAATTTTTGTCAAATTTTATACTGACCATTACATAGAGTTCTAGCATAAATTCGATAATTGACGATAATGCCCTTTTCATTAATAAAATGAGTTTAACATGTGATTTGAATACCAAACCTTTTCCTACTGATGTCATATGTTAAATAAAATATTTTGTAAACATCTTATATATCGTCAAATACCGACTTTTACGCTAATTAGGCGCATAATATGGTTTAAAACCATATTTAACGCCTAAGACTTGTTACCTACTGATTTTAAAAATAAATTTTTATACCTTAACAGTAAGTATATGTCTTGAACTCAGATTTCTAAAATTAACCTTAAAAGCATATGTGAAATGACCAAAATGCCCCTACAGTGCATAGTTTGGCCATAAATGATAAACCTCACATATGTATGATATCTTACTGATGTAACTTTATAAAATAAATATTTTTACTGAATAATTTCAACCAGAACTCAGTTTGCTATTAAACCTCTTTTATAAACTTCAAAATGACCAAAATACCCTTACGAGGCTTAAATTGGTTTTTAATCCATTTTGGGCATAATTGTAGATATCCTACTGATATCACAACATATTTTAAGCATAATAATTTATGGAACCTGTACTTGACTCATCCGGTTACCCGTTATGCTTATACGCGTTCGATACGGTTTATGTAACTAGTTTACATAAATTAGCCGAAACGGGTCAAACCTTATCATTTTCACTTTAAAATCCAGAATGTATTTAGTTTACCCACTTTATACAAGTCGTCATACTTGTTGGGTCTAAATCGCATTCCAATCCGGTCATCGCTTAATCTAGCGTTTCGTGCCGTAAACTTTTCTTGAAAATTATCCGGTCTAAGTTACAACTTAAATAAGACCCGTTAGTAATCTAATAGGTTAATAAAAACCTTCGTTCCAGATTAGGAGCCCCGGTAAAAGCTACTTGCACTAGTTAAGTACATTATACGGCTGAGTAGATAAATCTCGCATTTAAAAGCTCCGGTAAATACTTTTAACTTATTTTCCCTTATACGGGCTTGGGATACGGTAAATTATTATCGCTTGGTTGGGTGTTGAATATTTAATCGATTAGTGGTTAAATCATTGAGATAACCCGTTTTAATTTGTTTTGTTTGATACAAAGCCTTAAGGGGTTAATATGACCGTGTCCTAGATATCCTCGGCTCATTCATTTGAAATGGCCACGGCTTAAGCACGGGGTGTAGGCATACACCTGACAGTTGCGTATGTAAAAACGGTATCTCACTCGTCAGGAAACTTCTTGTGGGCCTATACTTGTGGTGTGTCTATTAATATTGTCTCGGCTCTTCTAACCGGGCCCTGAACGGACGACAAACATATAAATATGTATACAAGATTATTTTATATAATTGTCCCAAGTTATAAAAGGATTTTATGCCTTGTGCATCCAAACCAATTTTTTTATAAACAATTTTAAATGAGGCGGTTAATTGTATTTACCAGTGTAAACTGACGTATTTTTCAAAAAGACTAAGTGCAGGTACTACGCGTAATGGGCTGGAAGCTCCTGAGTATTAGATAAAGAGTCTTGCAAGCTCTTAATACTTAAAGTCCGTCGAACAATAATTTCTTTATGTTTTAGATCCGCTTGTGGATCCACTTACAACCGTTGTGTAATATTTTATTATACTTTCAATTCGGTTTGTATTATTACTTTAGACTTCCGCTGTGCATTAAACTGTGATTATTTGACTATGATGATATCAACTACATCACGATACTCCCAACCGGGCCCACCGGTAATTACGTGGAAATATCGGGGTGTGACACTGTAATCCATGTTCGGTCGATGATGATGAGATCGATCTCACCTAAGACCACGTTTTTTAGATTGTAAGGGATATTCAGTCAATGATGTTGATGAGATGCTTCTCACCTGAGACTAAAACTATGGTGTTTTTCGACAATTCTAGGGTTGACGGTGCTCCCAGAGTGTTTTGGTAGAAAGCTAGGGTTCTTGGCACTTTCCGGTAACTTAGATGCGTTTCCGATGAAGCAAATGTCGGCCCGAATATCTGGATGGTATGTCTCATTCTTGATCTGATAATTGTTTTAAGGTTTGATTGGACTGTGATTTAATTTGACTATGATTGTATATATGTGTATCTGAGAACTATAAATTGATGATAAGTATTAGTTTAGTAAACCATAATTTATGGTTGTTTAATGTTTGAATTTGCAATTTGATTACATGAGAAATTATGTAGATGAATCATTTGCTGTTGTAGAATACTTCCTATTTTTGCAATTTGGAGATTATTTATAATTTGGAAATTATTTATAATAAATTTTGATGCCATGAGGTAATGACAGTAATTGATAGTTGTTTTGTTAGTAATTTACATGTATCTTTGCTAATTTGATTTGGGGTTTTTTCTTAAGTTGGGTTTCTGTTTATGTATTGCTTACACCTGAATCATTTAGGGTTGACTGTGATGGTGAGTAAATATGAATGCAAAGTGCATTTTTCTTGTTCTTTCAAGATGAGGCTATGATGATTTTGTAGATCTGAGTAAAAATTGAATGAAGATAGCATCATGGCATGGCAAGGTTGTAGGATGGCAGTTGTTCATTCAACCTCTCTTGCAGCCATGGTGTTGTCATCTTTATGCATAATCTAAGCCTGGCATTCTGACAATGCGAATGTTTTGTAAGTTCAACATGAATGCACAATCTGAGCCTGGCATTCTGACAATGTGAATGTTTTAGGTATACTTTTCAATTACATAACAATCCTTAGTACTGCAACTATGTAGGACTTTTTTTCCAAATTTATGAATGTTAACTCGGCAGTTCATGTTGCATCTCAGTATAGTCAGACATCCTTCTTGAATTAGATTAAAATTTGGTTCGCTCTGATTAAAATTCAGAAAATACGCTACCCCGGCATGTGAGACATCCATAATTAAGGTTTAAATCTATTTCCTGAGTTATTTATAGTTGTAGCACACTAAATATTTAATTTTTGTATTGAGTTGGTATATTGGGATTAAATACTGAACTGGTGAAATTACAGCAAGTACAGGTTATGCTTAAGGCTGTCTCGATCTCTTTGGAGGCGGATAGGTGGTTTTGGGAGGTATGAAAAACAGAATTGATAAATTTAGGGAAAATGTGGTTGAAAGATGATAACCCAATAGTTGCGGATCTCATTCTACAGCTTCGATAAATTCAGGGGTGTTTTCAAATAATGCTTCCTAGATGTTTGAAGATCGACAAATGTCCAAAGAAGCAGGACTGTGGACATTTGTCGTTCTTTGTCGGTCTTCAAACATCTATGAACCATTATTTGAGAACACCCCTGCATTTATCGGAGCTGTAGAATGAGATCCTCCACTGTTGGGTTATCATCTTTCAAACCCATTTTCCCTAAATTTATCGATTTTGTTTTTCATGCAGGGATGTATTGCAATGATTCCTCTCAATGGTCAGTAACAACAGTGGTTCAGCATCTGCAGCGGAATCAACATCAGTATTTAGGGCTCAAATCTATTTGGTAAGCTTATTTAAGCCTTTAAATTTATCACCATCTTAAGGATTTTATGTGGATACTTTTGTTCAAGATTATTAAATAAATTGATTTGAAGCAATTGACACTGTTCTCAGATTTTTTTTATTGAATCTTCTAGTTGTTTTCATATAGGGTTGTGAATGAGATCTACAACAAGAAGAACAAAGAATGGCTCTAAGGTTGCACACCATTTGTTTGAGATATAGCCTGAATAAGTAGAGCTCAATTGATGTTATGTGCATTTGGCCGATGACCCATGTTCAAGGATGCCTTATGTTTCAGACTATATGAAGATTGCCTCTTGGTTATCACAAGGTTAAATTTTAAATTAATATGGTCTCATTCGTTAATAAGCTTATAATTATACTTAAGCAACTATGAAGAGCCAATATCTAATCATCAATGCACCTAATGACAGCAAACCATAAACAAAGCAAGAAGATTGGAGGCATTCTGTTGTTTTTTTATTACATATAAAGTATAGCCGTATAGGTGGAAATTCTGACTCGTATCTTTATAGAAGGTCAATTAAGGTAATATTTAATCTATAAAATGTGATATGTTGCGAGGATAAATCTGTTATTAATCTCAGGTATGGATTTTCCGTTGCTAATTTCGTGTCAACATAAATCTGATTCTTATCAGTAAAGTTATTCTAGAAATACTAGGGCTTTTATAGTTATTTTTTTATTTATTTTTTTGCAGTAGGCTTTGTATTTTTTTTTTTTTTTTTTTTTTGGATTTGTTAGCCAATGGAATCATGTTACCCTAGCGTCGACATCAGATCATCCGGAAACCATCATTGAGCCATCACATTCTTTCCGTTTACATCTCAGGTAAAGGTTTTCCTTAATTCATCTCGACACTTAGGTTGTTATGTATGATTTTTGCTGTGGTTTTGAAACTTACGGGATAGTAATTATCAATTTCAAGTAGGTTGGGTATTGAGACCAAGAAATTCAGCGCCATTTGCAGTTACGGTTTTAAGGTCAGTCAATTATTGGCTTGAAACAGAGACAGAGGACCTTTGTTTCTGAATGTATTGTAGCTTCACTTATGACTTATGCCTGATGTTGTTGTCATGGTAGGAGATAGCGATTGGATTTGTTGTCTAAAATGAGTTTTTATTTTTTTGTTTCGATCCTGGATACAAGAAAAATTGATTGAAATCGAGACTGAAGCAGACAATCTTCCGATTGCAAGAAAAAATTATTTTTTTGTTTCGATACTGGATACAAGAAAAATTGCAACAAACTTCAAGTGTTACACTGAGGTACATCATCATCTTTCCCCTTTCTTGCATCACTGAGAAGTTTTTCTGCTATCTCTGTCTCATTTGACATTGCTTGCAGAGTGAGGAAGTTATTGATCACACATTAAGTCTGTTTTTGGAACTTGCATCTGGGTTAGTTTGATTCTATTCAGATATTTATGATGATTTTGGGTAGGAAATTGTTTTATTCTGTTGACCTCAGATTAGAGTTTGTGGTTATTTTATTTGTTGAGAATTTGTGCAATGTTTTAAGATTGATCAACTATTTCTCAGGTTCTGTGATTGTTACGTTTCTGCTACTCTTTATCCGATGTTCTGCGAGGAGACACTATCCCCTTCCAAGCGATAACAGCAGTACGAAAAAAGCCCCTACATGCAATATAGATGTTCATATACAAGACGGTACTGTTAATTGTAATTTATATGTGGATTAGAAAAAAAGGGTACTCATGTAATCGTGAATAGATTGCTTCTGGGTTATGTTTTATCTCTTACGGGTTAAAAAATTCTGTTTTGGGTTATCCTAACCCGAACTGTTTTAATATTAACACATTTTTAATTGTTTTGGTTCACCCACCCTTTTCGACCATGTTTTGGGATAAATTTCATCGTGTTTTGGTTGGTGCAGGCGAGACTGTCGTCAACTCAAATGAAAGATAAACAAAGGCAACGTGAACAAGAAATGATACATGAGCTTCTTAGTGTGAGAGAGATCCTTCGTGATGCAAAACAATGGCCCTCTTGTAAAATGGCCATTTCTAAAACCGAAGGTTGTAATAAAATGGCCTGTCAAAATTGTGGCAAGTACTTCTGCTATCGTTGTAACAAGGTCATAGACGGATATGATCATTTCAGGTAATCTCTTAGTTTATCTGCCTTTTCATTTTCACAATCATGTGTGTGGATCGGGTGATCAAACTTTAGCAGTGAAGTAACGAATCTCTTGATCTTTGTTAAAGGGATGGAGCTTGTGAACTTTTTCCACAAGAAGAAATTCGAAACTGGGAGGAATGGATGAACCATCGACAAGTATTAGGCCATGTTCAAGTTCAGCTGTTTGGTGATCATGGTCATACATGCCCTCAATGTGGTCAGATCAATGTTAAGGTCAGTCAACATTCAAAAACATTGTTTAGTGATTATAGTTTTCGGGAAGTTAACGATGTTTGTTTTGTGGCCGGTCAGGTTGGGAACAACAATCACATATTTTGCTGGGCTTGTCAAAGCCACTACTGTTACTTGTGTAAAAAGATTGTTAGGTGCGGCTCACAACACTTTGGTCCATAGGGTTGCAAACAACACACCGTCGAATAGCGATAAAAAAGTTACACCGATTCATTCTTTTGTTTTCTAGATTTTGTGTTGTTTGTTATTTGTTAATTGTTAACCTAGCTTTGATACTTCGAGGTGAAAGTGCGAAACAAGGGTCGAGTGAATGTTTGTTACATTACATTAGTACTGTTGGATCACATGATTTATTATAACCAAATTAAAGAAAACCAGTCATATTATCAATTAAAGAAAACCAGTCATATTATCAATTACTATTAATTTCCTATTGATTACTATTAATTTCCTATTAATTTAGACAACATATTATCAATTACTTAGCTTATTTCTATATCAAACCTGAACTAATAATTTTTTCGTAAGATAGTAATGAAATTTTTATGTCCTAACACATACTGTCTTTAACATTGTTTTATAAAGATATGTAACTAAACGCAAACAATTTAAATGATATATTATAATCTGTTTTTTAGTGTTTGATTTCGATCGTTATTAAACCTACCCGTGTGTTCACATGGGTCTTACTACTAGTATCTAATTAAAAGAAAATATGACCCACCTTATAATCAATTTAAATATCTTATTAAAATAAAAACCTCTCCTTCTTGTCCCTTCTCTCTTCCAACAACCACCACCCAACTCTCCACCTGCAACTTCTCCACCACCATCACCACCCACAGCCACACCCATAACCCAAAAAATAAAAAATGCTTGAAAACAAACCCAAGATTCGATTTTTCTCACACACCCCTAAATTCGATTTTTTGAGCTTCTGATTTTATATCTTATTCACATTATTCTTACTTTTTTTTATTTTGATTACAGAATTTACTACTATATATATATATATATATATATATGTCTATGGTCAGTTCATGTCGTTTGAGACACCAATGAGAAATTATCAGACCAGAGGCGAAATCATCGGCTGGAAAAGAGATTCTGGTGTACCCAACGAGACTAGCGAGTAAGAATCAGAAGACATCTTCTTGACCAATGGCTAACTAGGTTGATTTATGTTACTAATTAAGATAAGATTGGGGGGTTTTCGGTGTTATTTATAGATTTTAAAGTATAGTTTAAGAGTTTTAAAATATATAAGTCATGTTACTTTATATACATATTCAGTGGTATATGCGATTTAGAGAAGTAAGAGCTTTAGCACTAGGATCTTCTTGGGTTGCTGTTGTTACAAGTTTAAATTTTCTTCACATCTTCACAGAGGGTGGTTTGTAGGTTTTGTTTCTGAATTCTAAAGATTACATGGTCATTTGTTTGAGCTGTGATAATTTTATGGTGAAACATAATTTTTAGCAGGGTCATGGTGGTGGAGAAGTTGCAGTTGTGGTGGTGGGGGTGGGTGGAAGAGAAAAGGGAGAAGAAGGTGAGGGTGTTTTATTTTAATTAGATATTTAAATAGATTAGAGTAAACTGCAATTTTACCCCCTGAGGTTAGGGGTCATTGGCATGTCTACCCCCTTAAGAAAATAATTGCAATTTTACCCCCCACCGTTTGCTCTTATGTCGCAACCTTACCCCCCAGCGTCAAAGTCACTTAACAGTCAACATTATAAGCTGATGGTCAAAGGGTAAAATTGTCATTTTGCTACTAATGTCAAGCTTCTTCTCTACAACACCCCCTATAAGTAACATAACAAAGCATAATTACCCCCCCCCCCCCCACCTTCCCACCATCGTCCTTCAACCTTCTTCTCCGGAGACAGGCTTATCCGGCGGCGATCACTGATTCTCCGGCGACAACAACTCTTCTGATCATTCTTCTCCTCCGATTATTCTTCTCCTCCGCTATCTTCATATCAGTCTAAATGCCGGTCTTTTGTTGGCTAATCCGCTATCTCATCCGCCACACCAAAGGTATAATGTCACACCCCGGATTCCACGTGTCACCGGTGGGCCCGGTGGGGAGTATCGTGACGTGGTTGGCAACATAATAGTCAAACAACACAATATATAAATATGCACAGCGGAAGCAAATTGAAAGATATAATTCAACTTTAATAATATTGTAATGTCGTGTATCACAACAGTTGAATGTTTGTCCACAGAAGGATCAAAAATAAATAGTAGTTCAACAGACTGTAGGCATCTTAAGCTTGCGAGACTTCTATTGATGCTAAGGAGAAATCCCAGCCAATTATGCTTAGTACCTGCATTTAATCTTTTTGGGAAAATACGTCAGTTTACACTGGTAAATACAATCAACTGACTCATTTTGGAAAAATGATTGAAAATTGATTTGGATGCACGTGGCATAAACATTTTATAACTTGGGAGAATTATTTAAATATATAATCTTGTGAACGAATTACATGTTCCTTATGCGTTCAGTAGCCTGGATGTACCGGGTTAAAGATCAATAGACACACCACATCAACTATTTATGCACTGACGAGTGTACGCCTACACTCCGCGCTTAGGTCGTGGCCATTTCGTAAAATGATGCCAAGGATATCCGGGACATGGTCATTAACCCCCCCAAAGGATTTTAAGTAAACAAAACTGTTTAAACGGGCCGATTAAATTATTCAATTAACCACCAAACGATGGAAGATTTAATGCCCGATCAAGCGGTATTTTAAATACCGTAACCCAAGCCCGTATAGGGAAAATAAGTTAAAAGTATTTACCTGAGCAATGTAATAATCACAATAAGCAAAATGCAAGTAGCTTTTACTGGTCTCCTATTCTGGAACAAAGGTTTATAATAACATATTAGAATCCTAACGGGTCTTTAGTTAAGCTTAAGCTTAGACCGGTTAGTTTTAAAGATACGGTTCGTACGCACGATTAAGCGAAGACCGGATAGAATATGATTTAGACCCGACAAGTTCGGAGACTTGCTTAATATGGGTATTTCATACACATTCTGGATTTTGAGATAAAACCGATAAGGTTTGACCCGATTCGGCTAATTTATGTAAACTAGTTACATAAACCGAACCGAACGCGTAATAAGTGTAACGGGTCTTCATAAGAGCCAAATACAGGTTTCCTAAGTTAATATACTTCAAATATGTTGTGACATCAGTAAGATGTCTTTTATTATGCCCGAAACGAATTTAAACACAAACTATGCCCCGTAGGGGTAGTTTGGTCATTTAAAAGGTTATAAAAGAGTTTAAGTATTTACCTGAGTTACAGGTCTGATGTAATCAGCAAAAATACTTATTTTACTAAGTTATAACAGTAGGATAAAGTATATATGTGAAATTTATCAATTCTAACCAAACTATGCACCGTAGGGGCATTTTGGTAATTTCACATAAGCCGTAAAGCTCAAAACTGAAGTCTGAGTTAAACAACTTTTGCTTACTATTAAAATATTATAATTTGCCTCAAATATCAGTAGGTATCAACCCTTGTATGTTTATAATAGTCTTAGCACATACTATGCGTTAAAAACGCTTAAAAAGGCGATTAGAAGCCATTTCCGGGTTCGATACAATAAGCTGCTATTTTTACTATTCCAGAAGGCTTAAAATAATTTATTTACCATATTTAATCAGTAGCAAAAGGTTTGGAGTCAATTAGATATGTAAAACTCATTTTATAGCCCGTAAGGGCAAAACCGACAATTACCGGATTAAGCCTATGACTCTTAGTTATGCTCAGCCTAAAATTAATTAAAAATCTTCAAAAATCCCAAAATAATATATTACATCAGTGGGTAAAGAGTTTGATATCAAAAAGTAGGTTTAACTAGGCTATACGCTAATTATGTCGTTTAATTAACATAAAGCTTTCATTTTACGCTAACGAGCATAACTCTTAATCTACACCTCAAACTGATGTCAAATTTTGGATGCAAGTTTAAATATCAGTAATTAAAGTTTCTACTCTTTTACATTTCCAAAAATCACGTTTTAAGGTGAAAAGGGCATAATGGTCAACATATGAGCAATTAACGGAAACATGCATATTAATTGGATAACTAATGAACCAAGGTGTATAATCATAGAGGGTTATACTAGCATGTAACCTAGTCCAATTAAAGCTCTGAAGCATTTTTAAAACATGCCTAAACGGGTCAGAACTGAAGTCAAAGCAAAAGTCAAAGCTTTGCGACTTTCGGTTCCGAACCGGGTCTAAACAGTAAATTGTCGGGTTGAACATGTTTAGACATGTTCTTACACTAATTACCAAGTTATATTTATGATCAAACAGGTTGTATGTGTTCTACATTGCTAATTATGCATAAATTAGAAACTAAGTATCCTGTTGACTTTTTATTAACAAGTTTGACCCGACATTTGACCTAGTTAGAGTGGGAATCAGGGGGAACCCTTTTAAGGGTTTATTACCCACATAATTACCAACTTATAACTACTTTTAATTAGACTAATCACTTAACCATTAGTGATTAATCATTAAGTCAACCGTTAATTACGATGGTTTGACTTTTAAGCTAAACTAAGCAAAAACTTAACTAAGAAAGGTTAAGCAAACTTACAAGAGTCCTATGAACGACCAAAGATCACTTGAGAGAAGTATTGAGCTCCAGAAATGATCAGGAATGCAAGAATGAAGGTGTGAAGAATGTTTGCAACTTAGGAGCTTTATATAGTGACCAAGACTCCACAAAGTGTTGACATCTAAGTCTACAACTGACCATAACTTACCCAAAAGTGTCCCTAGGTGCCTAGGGGGTGTTTAGGGGTCGCACAAGATGAGGAAAATCGTTTAAAGATTAGTTCCATGCGCATAACAGCAAACAGCCCCGTTTTTCAGTTACTGGGCATCCCTTACGCACCGTAAGGACATGCTTGCGGTGCGCAAGCCTTCTGCTGAAGCCCAAAAAATTTTGATCTTTCATGCATTCGAAGGGGCAACCAGGTTTTTCGAATTTGGGACATTATTTTACAGTAAGGGGCCTCTAGAATGTGCCTTGAACAGTTACATACCCTACCACTTTGATATGTTTTGCTTGGATTCTTTTAAAAGTGCCATAAACGAAGGTTTACCATAGAAATTCCATAGGATCCTATTTTGCACTTTGAATTCAATTATTGTCAGCGATTACCAGATCGAAGGTATATTAGATGTTTAAAATATATGATTGGGTCTTGGGATTTATAAACGAGGTCGTTCAGAGGAAAAAATTAACATGACGACACTTTTAAATCCTGCCATACATCTTTAATTATACCCGGGTTTATATCACTTTTGTCTTATATGACACGTGTCGTTATTTCATTGAACACGAATTTTTGAGGTGTTACATCCTCACCCCCTTAAAAGAAATCTCGACCTCGAGATTTACTGAAACAAATGAGGGTACTTTTCTTTCATGGTGGATTCAACCTCCCACGTATACTCGGGACCTCTACGGGCATCCCATTTGACCTTTACAATAGGCACATGCTTCCTTCAAAGCTTCTTAACCTGTCGATCTTCAATCGATAATGGTTTTTCCACAAATTTCAAGCTCTCGTCTATATGCACATCTGTATGTGGTATGACCAGTGATTCGTCAGCGAAACACTTCTTCAGATTGCAGATGTGGAATACATTATGAATACCACTGAGCTCTTCAGGTAAGTTTAGCTTATAGGCAACTGACCCGACACGTTCGATAACCTCAAAAGGTCCTATGTATCTCGGGCTTAGCTTTCCTTTCTTACCCAATCGCATTACCCCCTTCCAGGGTGATACTTTAAGTAGGACTTTGTCACCTACTTCGAAGTTCATAGGTTTACGCTTTGGATCTGCGTAACTTTTCTGCCTATCACGGGCAGCTTTGAGACGGTCTCGAATCTGGACAATCTTGTCCGTCGTTTCAAAGACTATCTCTGGTCCTGATAATTGGACATCTCCAACTTCTGCCCAACAAACGGGCGTTCTACACTTTCTACCGTATAAGGCCTCGAAAGGCGCAGCTTTAATGCTGGTATGGTAGCTGTTGTTGTAGGAGAATTCGATTAACGGCAGGTGGTTATCCCAACTACCACCCAAGTCGATCACACATGCACGAAGCATGTCTTCCAACGTTTGAATAGTACGCTCACTCTGGCCGTCAGTCTGAGGATGGTAAGCCGTACTAAAGTTCAAACGTGTGCCCAAATATTGTTGGAAGCTTTTCCAAAAATGTGACGTGTATGTAGTATCTCTGTCAGAGATAATAGACACAGGTATGCCATGTAAGGCTACAATCTTATCCACGTACAATTGGGCTAACATGTTGGAGCTATAAGTCTTCTTAATGGGTAGGAAATGTGCTGACTTAGTCAGTCAATCAACTATAACCCATATCGTATCATTGCCTTTCCTTGTCTTTGGCAACTTGGTGATGAAATCCATCGTCACCATCTCCCACTTCCATGTGGGAAGTTCAGGTTGTTGTAGCAAACCTGACGGCTTTTGATGTTCTGCCTTGACTTGCGCTCACGTCAAGCATTTAGCTACATAGGCAGCTACAGACTTTTTCAAGCCTATCCACCAATAATTTGCCCTTAGATCCTGGTACATCTTATCAGCTCCAGGATGAACGGAGTATTTGGAACTATGGGCTTCCTGGAGGATAACATCTCGAAGTCCTCCATAAATTGGAACCCATATTCGTCCATTTAATCTCAAAATTCCGTCCTTGCTAAGAGATAACTGCTCCTCAGTTACCCCTAGCTTTTCCTTTGGGTAGTTAGCTTCCAACACAGCTTCCTTCTGTGCAGCTAACAACCTTTCATTCAAACTGTTCTTTATTTCAATGCTCTTGGCATTGATTCGGATGGGTTTGACCCTTTCCTTTCTGCACAAGGCATCGGTGACTACATTCGCCTTGCCGGGATGGTATCTGATTTCACAATCATAATCATTTAAAGTCTCCATCCAACGGCGCTGCCTCATGTTTAAATCTTTCTGATTAAACAGGTGCTGGAGGCTCTTGTGATCAGAATAGATCACACACTTAATACCATATAAATAATGCCTCCAAAGCTTCAGTGCAAATACAATGGCACCCAACTCCAAGTCATGGGTGGTGTAATTCTTTTCATGCACCTTCAATTGACGTGATGCATAGGCAATGACCTTGCCTTTCTGCATAAACACACACCCCATGCCAGTGTGGGATGCATCGCTGTAAACTACGAATTCTTCGGTACCTTCAGGCAATGTCAGAACAGGAGCATTGCTCAACTTTTGCTTCAGAATATCAAAATATTCTTGCTGCTTAGGTCCCCAGTCGAACTTAACCTTTTTCTTAGTCAAGGAAGTTAGGGGTGCAGCAATCCTTGAAAAATTTTCAATGAATCGCCTGTAGTATCCAGCCAAGCCTAGGAAGCTACGAATCTCTGTAGGCGTCTTTGGCTCTTGCCAGTTCATAACTGCTTCAACTTTAGTGGGATCCACTTGGATACCACGCTTACTGACCACATGTCCAAGGAATTGGACTTCTCGAAGCCAAAACTCACACTTGGAGAATTTGGCATAGAGTTTCTTATGATGCAGGAGTTTGAGAATACAGGGAAGGTGTTTCTCATGGTCAGCTTGATTCTTAGAGTAAATAAGAATGTCGTCGATGAAAACGATGACGAATTTATCTAAGTACGGCTTGCAAACGCGATTCATGAGATCCATGAATGCAGCCGGTGCATTAGTGAGCCCAAAAGGCATCACTAGGAACTTGTAATGACCATAACGAGTCCTAAATGCAGTTTTGTGTACGTCTTAATCTCTAACCTTCAGTTGATGGTAGCCTGACCTCAAGTCAATCTTCGAGAAATAACTTGCCCCTTGTAACTGATCGAACAAATCGTCGATCCTGGGCAAAGGATATCTATTCTTTATTGTGACCTTGTTAAGTTCACGGTAGTCGATGCACAGACGCATTGATCCATCCTTCTTCTTGACAAATAGGACTGGCGCTCCCCAAGGAGACGAACTAGGTTTAATGAAACCTTTGGCTAGCAATTCGTCTAGCTGTGTCCTCAATTCTTTCATCTCCGTTGGTGCCAACCTATAAGGTGCTCTAGCAACTGGTGCTGCTCCGGGGATGATGTCGATTCTGAATTCCACTTGCCTATCTGGTGGTAAACCAGGTAGTTCTTCAGGAAAAACTTCAGGGTATTCAGAAATGACGGGGATGTCTTCTAACTTAGGTTTCGGCTCATCAATGGTAACTTGTGCCATGTAAATGACACAACCCTTCTTTAAGCACTTCGAGGCCTTGAGCATAGTCACTTGCTCAGGCAATCCATACCGGGTATCTCCCTGAATGGTGATTGATTCGCCAGATGGAGTCTTGATCATCACTTGTTTTCTATTGCAGATAATCTGGGCCTGGTTATGAGATAACCAGTCCATGCCTAAAACGATGTCAAAACCAGCTAACTTCAAAGGAAGTAGGGACAGAGGAAAAGAGTGGTTCTTAATGGATATGAAACATCCATCTAATATGGTTGAGGCGGTTTCTATGGTGCCATCAGCTAACTCCACCTCATACTTTACGCTTAAGGTCTTAACAGGTAAATTTAGCAATTTGCAAAACTTATTATCTACGAAAGACTTATCAGCGCCTGAATCAAAAAGCACTCTTGCATAGATATCATTTATGAGAAATGTACCTGTTATCACATTGTCATCTTGGACTGCTTCCTTTACGTCCATTCTGAAGACCCTAGCATTGGTCTTCTTGGCCTCTTCAGGCTTCTTGGCGTATTTAGGGCAGTTGGTCTTAATGCGCCCTTTCTCATTGCAACTGTAGCATGTTGCATCCTTCAGCTTCTTGCAATCCAAGGTCTTGTGGTCCTTGGACTTGCATATACCACAAGCATAGGTTTTTGACTAAGTCTGTGAGTTTGACTCGAGTCTGCACTTTCCAAAGTGCTGTTTCTTGCAAATCTTGCACTTGGGCTTCTCACTAGACTGATGCCCATCTTTCCTTGACTCAGACCCCTTCTTGTTGTCACCGTTTCCACGGTGCTTTTTGTTCGACCTCCGTGAGTTATCATCTTCACGTTTTCTCTTCTCAGCATCTTTGTTCCTCAGCGATCTTTGTCTGACCGCATCCAGAGTGAGGGACAGAGATATGTCAGCTACAGATCTAAAGGTAGCTGGCCGAGAGGCCTTCACGCTTGCCTTTATCTCGGGGGCTAAACCACCGATAAAACGAGCTATTCTTTTTGGTTCCGAGGTCACCAGATAAGGAACCAACCGGGACATTGTGTTGAAGCTCGTGAGGTAAGCTTGACAGTCAAGGTTTGTCATCACCAATGATAGAAAATCAGACTCTATCTTCTCCACCTCATGCTGAGGGCAGTAATTTTCCCTGATAAGGGCAACAAATTGTTCCCATGACATGTTGTACAATGGGATTTTCCCGGTGGCTTGAATCAGTGATCTCCACCAGGCTAACACTTCACCCTTAAATGATTGCGACACAAACTTGACCACATCCCTCTCAGCGCATCCGCTGATATCCACAACTGTGTCCATCTCGTCTAACCACGTCATGCAGTCGATGGCTCCCTTTTCCCCAGTAAAATCCCTGGGTTTGCAAGACACAAAGTATTTATAGGAGCATCCCTTATTACTGGGTCCTTGATTTAATACCACCTGTTGAGATGGAGCACTGTGGTGGTTTGAGGAGAGTCTATCATCATCTTTCTTGGGTTCATCCTTCTTAGAAGGTGGCTTCGAATGCGGTGTAGATAGGGTCCTACTCCGAGTCCCACTATACTCTTCGTACTGCCGCTCCAATGCCTTTGTAACAGCGTCGTCTACTAACGCTTTCAATTCAGCACCCGTTAGATTAATCCGGGCGTTATCAATATTCTCCACTGGATGGCTATTAATTTCGTCTGAGTTAGCCATTTTAATTGAACTGTTACAGAAAACAAGGACAATAGTTTATTTGGGAGTTTATTATGAAATTGCCCCTTAGGGTAATTCATTAACCATGGTAAACAGAGACCATATTTGGTTAATTTATTAATCGTATTTAATTAGGATTTCAATTATAATTTTATCCTAATTATAAACAATAACAATATATATTAGCACATAAGGCCTAGTCACAAGGACATTTTAAATTATAAGCTATGATTTCAGAGAATCAAGGCTTTTAAGGTTTGAACATAGTTTATTACCTTTTTCGGACAGGGAGTCATCGCTACCACTGTCTTTTGGCTCATGTAGAAATGAGCAAGGCCCGTAGGCGTTATATTACCAACGTATGGTCAAAATATGATCATCTTAATTGATGATTTAAACCCATGATTCAGAGATCATTTCATTGGGTTAGGAATCTTTTGAAGAATCCTTATATAAGAATGACGTGTGTGATTTTAATGAATCACGTCTGCCAGGAGCGTTAACATGTTTACAGATGTTAACAGGGATTTGAATCTTTTAAACAGGTCTTACCATCATGGCCAGGTCTTCATAATGACACTCAGGCTAGGTTTCACTCTTGAGATTCTTATTCAATATTTAATAGGCAGATTATTATTAAAAAGGAATGATTTTGATTTATTTATTTCATATAATATATATTTATGCAGATAATAGCAAAATGAAATTTATAAGCTTACATTCCATTAATTTATTAAAAGGTTACACGTCGCCCTAAACGGGACTTTTTAAATAAACAAACTTACCCACGCAGGGGTTTAAACAAGGAATTACCCACGCAGGGGCTTAACAACAAATATCATAATATTCCACGCAGGGACTTACACAAATACATAATAGTCCACGCAGGGACTTAAACAATAACATACCCTCGTAGGGGTTAACAGAAAGATAGACCCACGCAGGGGTCAAAACAAACAAGCATACCCACGCAGGGGTTTATACAGCAAGACTGGCCCACGCAGAGGCTCAACAACAATTGGAAGGATTCAGTGGTCCTTCTTGCTCTTCCCTTTGATCAAGCTTGTCAATCCTTGGAAGAAGCTTTTTCTCTCCCTGCGGTCGCGGTGAAAGTCTCGCTCAACCTGATCCAGTCTCTGAAGAATTTCCTCCCGTTCTGGGGGAGAAAACCATGGCGGCTGCGATTGCGTCCGTATGATAGGTCTGGCCGGTATCTGGTACCCATGAGTTGGGTACCCTGCTCCCCAAGGAGCTCCATAAGGTCCTTCTGGGTTAAAGGCGTTGTAATTTGCCGCTACCATGTATGGGTCGGCTTCAGCGTAACCGTAGTTGGTGTGAGCTGGCTGTTCAAACGGGTTGTACGCCATAGAACTCGTGTATGCTGGAATCGGGTTATCAAAACCCATCGGAGGTGGTTGCGGCGCAACTGGGTTAGAAGGTCCACCCATTTGTGGATCTTCTTGATGTGGCGGATAATGACTGCCACTTGATTGTCGAGGAGAGCTAAAATGAAAGTCTCCTCCTCGCGCGGACATCCGCGCTCCGGTTCTCCTACGCCTTGGCGGTTGTGGAGGTGCCGGCTGAACTGGTGGTGGTGGAGGCGGTGGCGTGACTGCCACAAACCGTGAATCCACAGAGGGATCCTGCTGCTGCTGATGAGGCGACGAATGATGCGAGGGTGTGAAGTACCACTCGTGCTGAGTAAACCTCGCCTGAAAGCTGTCTGGACCACCGTAGGGTGATCCGTGAAAAGAAGAGCCATCCGAAATCTCAATGGGATGGTTCGGTGTACCACTGGCAGGTTCGACGGGATCCCTGTCCTCATCCATATCCATAGCGTTGTCTCCCGAGAAGTGGTCCTCCGGTCCCAATGGGTTGAAACCGACTGGTTCTTGTATATAATTTGTCGGGTTAAACCGGCCCCTAAAAACAGGTGTAGGGTCACCAAAGGAGTGGTGCGATAAAGATCGCTGTAAAGGTATGTATGAAGGTTGAGGGTTGTTGGGCTCATACTCCGGCTGTGGCCCATAAGGGTTATGAATGGGAGGTGTCGAACTGTGCGATACAGATCGTCTAGCTGGTTCAAATAGGTTCCTCCGGTTTTGTCGAGGATCGTCACTCTCAGTGGTGGAAGGAGCTCGCATATGCGAAGGTCCAGCTTCATTATCACTGGGGGCGGTGATTGGCCCCTTTCCCCGTCCTCTACGTCGAAAGAATCTTGGTGGCATTATTTTAATCCTGTCAATACAACATGAGATAACGACAATAATATATATAAAATAAAGGACAAAACAAAAACCAAACAAAGTCGAATTTGTCCTATGTTATTTGTCTAGACTCGAAGGTTTAGAATGTGCAATTGTGTCATTGAGATTAAACACAAAAGGCTAGTGTTTAATTCACTCAATGTTGGCTCTGATACCAACCTGTCACACCCCGGATTCCACGTGTCACCGGTGGGCCCGGTGGGGAGTATCGTGACGTGGTTGGCAACATAATAGTCAAACAACACAATATATAAATATGCACAGCGGAAGCAAATTGAAAGATATAATTCAACTTTAATAATATTGTAATGTCGTGTATCACAACAGTTGAATGTTTGTCCACAGAAGGATCAAAAATAAATAGTAGTTCAACAGACTGTAGGCATCTTAAGCTTGCGAGACTTCTATTGATGCTAAGGAGAAATCCCAGCCAATTACGCTTAGTACCTGCATTTAATCTTTTTGGGAAAATACGTCAGTTTACACTGGTAAATACAATCAACTGACTCATTTTGGAAAAATGATTGAAAATTGATTTGGATGCACGTGGCATAAACATTTTATAACTTGGGAGAATTATTTAAATATATAATCTTGTGAACGAATTACATGTTCCTTATGCGTTCAGTAGCCCGGATGTACCGGGTTAAAGATCAATAGACACACCACATCAACTATTTATGCACTGACGAGTGTACGCCTACACTCCGCGCTTAGGTCGTGGCCATTTCGTAAAATGATGCCAAGGATATCCGGGACATGGTCATTAACCCCCCAAAGGCTTTTAAGTAAACAAAACTGTTTAAACGGGCCGATTAAATTATTCAATTAACCACCAAACGATGGAAGATTTAATGCCCGATCAAGCGGTATTTTAAATACCGTAACCCAAGCCCGTATAGGGAAAATAAGTTAAAAGTATTTACCTGAGCAATGTAATAATCACAATAAGAAAAATGCAAGTAGCTTTTACTGGTCTCCTATTCTGGAACAAAGGTTTATAATAACATATTAGAATCCTAACGGGTCTTTAGTTAAGCTTAAGCTTAGACCGGTTAGTTTTAAAGATACGGTTCGTACGCACGATTAAGCGAAAACCAGATAGAATGTGATTTAGACCCGACAAGTTCGGAGACTTGCTTAATATGGGTATTTCATACACATTCTGGATTTTGAGATAAAACCGATAAGGTTTGACCCGTTTCGGCTAATTTATGTAAACTAGTTACATAAACTGAACCGAACGCGTAATAAGCGTAACGGGTCTTCATAAGAGCCAAATACAGGTTTCCTAAGTTAATATACTTCAAATATGTTGTGACATCAGTAAGATGTCTTTTATTATGCCCGAAACGAATTTAAACACATACTATGCCCCATAGGGGTAGTTTGGTCATTTAAAAGGTTATAAAAGAGTTTAAGTATTTACCTGAGTTACAGGTCTGATGTAATCAGCAAAAATACTTATTTTACTAAGTTATAACAGTAGGGTAAAGTATATATGTGAAATTTTTCAATTCTAACCAAACTATGCACCGTAGGGGCATTTTGGTAATTTCACATAAGCCGTAAAGCTCAAAACTGAAGTCTGAGTTAAACAACTTTTGCTTACTGTTAAAATATTATAATTTGCCTCAAATATCAGTAGGTATCAACCCTTGTATGTTTATAATAGTCTTAGCACATACTATGCGTTAAAAACGCTTAAAAAGGCGATTAGAAGCCATTTCCGGGTTCGATACAATAAGCTGATATTTTTACTATTCCAGAAGGCTTAAAATAATTTATTTACCATATTTAATCAGTAGCAAAAGGTTTGGAGTCAATTAGATATGTAAAACTCATTTTATAGCCCGTAAGGGCAAAGCCGACAATTACCGGATTAAGCCTACGACTCTTAGTTATGCTCAGCCTAAAATTAATTAAAAATCTTCAAAAATCCCAAAATAATATATTACATCAGTGGGTAAAGAGTTTGATATCAAAAAGTAGGTTTAACTAGGCTATACGCTAATTATGACGTTTAATTAACATAAAGCTTTCATTTTACGCTAACGAGCATAACTCTTAATCTACACCTCAAACTGATGTCAAATTTTGGATGCAAGTTTAAATATCAGTAATTAAAGTTTCTACTCTTTTACATTTCCAAAAATCACGTTTTAAGGTGAAAAGGGCATAATGGTCAACATATGAGCAATTAACGGAAACATGCATATTAATTGGATAACTAATGAACCAAGGTGTATAATCACAGAGGGTTATACTAGCATGTAACCTAGTCCAATTAAAGCTCTGAGGCATTTTTAAAACATGCCTAAACGGGTCAGAACTGAAGTCAAAGCAAAAGTCAAAGTTTTGCGACTTTCGGTTCCGAACCGGGTCTAAACAGTAAATTGTCGGGTTGAACATGTTTAGACATGTTCTTACACTAATTACCAAGTTATATTTATGATCAAACAGGTTGTATGTGTTCTACATTGCTAATTATGCATAAATTAGAAACTAAGTATCCTGTTGACTTTTTATTAACAAGTTTGACCCGACATTTGACCTAGTTAGAGTGGGAATCAGGGGGAACCCTTTTAAGGGTTTATTACCCACATAATTACCAACTTATAACTACTTTTAATTCGACTAATCACTGAACCATTAGTGATTAATCGTTAAGTCAACCGTTAATTATGACGGTTTTACTTTTAAGCTAAACTAAGCAAAAACTTAACTAAGAAAGGTTAAGTAAACTTACAAGAGCCCTATGAACAACCAGAGATCACTTGAGAGAAGTCTTGAGCTCCAGAAATGATCAGGAATGCAAGAATGAAGGTGTGAAGAATGTTTGCAACTTAGGAGCTTTATATAGTGACCAAGACTCCACAAAGTGTTGACATCTAAGTCTACAACTGACCATAACTTACCCACAAGTGTCCCTAGGTGCCTAGGGGGTGTTTAGGGGTTGCACAAGATGAGGAAAATCGTTTAAAGATCAGTTCCATGCGCATAACAGCAAACAGCCCCGTTTTACAGTTACTGGGCATCCCTTGCGCACCGTAAGGACATGCTTGCAGTGCGCAAGCCTTCTGATGAAGCCCAAAAAATTTTGATCTTTCATGCATTCGAAGGGGCAACCAGGTTTTTCGAATTTGGGACATTATTTTACAGTAAGGGGCCTCTAGAATGTGCCTTGAACAGTTACATACCCTACCACTTTGATATGTTTTGCTTGGATTCTTTTAAAAGTGCCATAAACGAAGGTTTACCATAGAAATTCCATAGGATCCTATTTTGCACTTTGAATTCAATTATTGTCAGCGATTACCAGATCGAAGGTATATTAGATGTTTAAAATATATGATTGTGTCTTGGGATTTATAAACGAGGTCGTTCAGAGGTAAAAATTAACATGACGACACTTTTAAATCCTGCCGTACATCTTTAATTATACACGGGTTTATATCACTTTTGTCTTATATGACACGTGTCGTTATTTCATTGAACACGAATTTTCGAGGTGTTACATATAATCGGCCAATGTTAGTTAATCAGGGTCAGATTTAGTCATTATCATGTTATAAATAGGGTTTTGGGTCTGATTTGGTTCACTGTTGGTTTTTTTACAGTTGACCTGACGATGAGCTTATCAAGCTCATCTTTGGTGGTCCACCTGGTGGTCTCTGTGTTTGGGAGGCCTGTCCTCAACTTCCATCTACCACCGGAGAGTTGAGCGGATGTTTACTCTTGTAGTTATTTAGCTTTTGTGTAATATGTAGGTTAACTTAACTTAATCGAAGCTTTTGTGTAATATGTAGGTTAACCTAACTTAACTTATTTAGCTTTTGTCTAAAAGCTTTTGGGTACGTTGTTAGCTTGGTTTTGGGTATGTTGTTAGCTTGTTTACCTAGTACTTAGCTAATCTAGGTTAATGTTGGTAGCTTGATCAACAGATTGATCAACATGGGCAGCACACTCATTGCATAAGTCCTGATGCTAATCTGATTTGCAGGTTGTATGCTAGTAACCTGATGCTAAAATGACAGTTTGCATAAGTTCTGAAGATGACAGTTTGCATTACAGTTGGGGCATAAGTCCTGAAGATGACAGTTTGGGCATAAGTGTGCTTAATCAGGTTAGGGGGTAGACATGATTCAGAAATCTTAATTAGGTTAGATGATTTAAGAAATAAAACAACATCACAGTGAATTGATTCAGAATTAGGTGTTTATATGATCAAAATCAGATTACGTGTTCAAAAATCAGAATTAGGTTTCAGATCATAGAACAGGTTCAGATTTTTTATTATAGAATCATAGAACAGGTTTTTGATTTTGGCGGGAAGGGCTTTGGAAGTTTCAGGGGGTAATGTTGTGTCTTAACACAAAGTACAGGGGGTAATAACAAAGGACAAATTAGTAATTTACCAGTGGGGGGTAATTGTGCGACTTAACAGGAATGTTGGGGGGTAAAATGGAAGGGTAATATAGTCATTTCAACTTTAGAGTTAACAGATCTGTTATTGACTTTGACGCCGGGGGGTAAGGTTGCGACATAAGAGCAAACAGTGGGGGGTAAAATTGCAATTGTTTCCTTAGGGGGTAGACTTGCCGATGACCCCTAACCTCAGGGGGTAAAATTGCAGTTTACTCAATAGATTATAAGGTGGGCCCTATTTTCTTTTAATTAGATATATAAATAGATAATTAATAACATTTTTTATTAGTAAGGGTATTTAGGTCATTTCATACCCACTTAACTCGGCAAACTAACCCTCATCCACGTTAGGGACTATCCGGCAACGAAATTGCAAAAGTTGGGGACTACAGCTGTAATTTTAGAAAGTTAGAGACTAAAGATGAAAAATGAGCAAACCACATGAAATATCCGAGCATTTTTCTCTATTATTTTTAACTAAAATGAGACGAGGGAAATGTGTGTTTTAGGTTACCACTTTCAAGTTTTTAATGTTAAGAAAAAAGAAATAACACTTGTGCCTCATAATAAGGCTAAGTTGTGTGGTTTATAACCACCTACCACCTCAGCATATAGCGCCCCAAAACAGTATCCCTTCACCATCAAAAAGGGGAGCCATATATGGCACAACCATGGTCTTGGCGGGCATTAAGGGCTGGACATGTGGGAACTACTTTTTAAGAGCCAATAACAATTTTTATTCTCTTTTATCTTATTAATAGGTAAAGGGATTTTGTGAAGGTTATCCCACTACATGGTAATTAGCTACAAAACCCCCTGTCTATGTCTATGTGGCGCAAACGTAACGTTCATATGACGTAAGACTTTATCCCATACAATATGGTCTAAATATGTGGTGCCCCCATTTCCACATATGGCCATGAATTACATAGTAAATACTCTACATATTTGGACTAAAATTGGCAAAAGCCGTATCCATTTATAAAGTAACCATGTACTTTATAAATAGTTGTCTCTTACTAAATACGTGGTGCCCTTCATTTCTACATAAATTCATCAATTACATAGCAAATACTCTTAGGCTACTCGGTGTGGGGCTCGTCCCGGGTCGTCCTGGGGCGGCGACGAGCCTCCACACCATTTCCGCATGGCCGTCGTCATCTCAATCGTCCCTGGCTAGCCGCTGAAGACGGGCAGAAAAGGACAAAATTGTTACAATTGGGGGCATGCGACCGTTGTAAAAAAATAATAATTCAAATTCCTTTTTAACATCCAACGGGCAGAAATTTTAAAAACCCAAAAATTTATTAACTTTATTTATAAATACAACCAAAACACCCCATTTTTTACTCACTTCAACCAAACCTCTCTCTCAACTTTTCTTCAACTTTTTATAAAACTCTTCTACTTTTTATAAACATTCTTCTACCTTTGCCATGGATCCATACAACCCGAACAACCCCATCCCGAACCTGAACCCAAACCCGAACCAAAACGTTTTTGCGGTGCCCGGCTACTATCCTTCAATGGAACCGAGTTGGTCATCCTCGCAATTTTCTCTCAACGCTTTCGTGGGTTTTCAACAATCACCGAACGCTTTCTCGCAAATGCAACAAATGCAATCGTTACAACAAATGATGATGTGAAATCCGTTCAACACGCAACTTCAATCTCAACAACCACAACCCGTTGAAAAAGACATTGAAATTGTTCCGGAGACGCAACCGCAATCATCGAAACGTAAAAAAGGAAAGCAAGTGGTGGTTGACAAAGATCAACCTTTGAAAGCGAAGGCAAAACCGTGGACAAGGATCGAGGAGGAGGCCTTAGCGAAGGTTTGGATTAGCACATCCAAACACCCCATTGTCGGTATGTAAAATTAAATATATTTTACACTAGAAATCTATAAATTTAATTTTTTTAATATATACTTTTGTTACATTCTAAAAATATAGGTACCAAACAAACAAACAATGGGTTTTGTTTTGGTCAAAAAATCAAACGAGGATAATGCAACCAAACTCTCTGTTACGGGGTATGATGCTTGAATTGGTAAACAACAATGAGGATCACTATGAAATGAATTGCACAGGAGACACAAAGATTTATACAAGGAAAAAGCCCTTGATCAATGAATGATCTCCGGCATAAAAAACCTCGGGTGATGGAAACTACCGATCACCAACTCAAATTAAACAATAAATCTTTTACAACTTCGGATGATAGCGAGCTAAGTACAAGGATCACTATAGTCTGTTGTGTAGAAATGTATGAAAAAATGCTAAGTGTTTTGCCGAGAGCTGATGAGTGCAGTTGTACGAGTGTGTGTAGCCAAGAAATAGCCAAGTGTTCTAAAAATTAGCTCGCTACCCCTTTATAATTAGAAAATATCTAGCCTAACAAACTATCCGCAAATGGTGCAAGTCTTCCACGACTCCACAACGTGCATTTCTGGCCAAGCACGTGCGGAATAGACTTAGAATATTCTCCAGGAATATCGCCAAGACCAAGTCCAAGTTGATACTCCTGCAAAACAATTACGAATTCAAAGTAAACAATCATTAGTATAAGGATTCTTAGGATAATCCATGATCCTGATCCTGAAGTACTTCTGAGGATCACTAATTGTCACAGAAGTAAGGATCACCAAACAGGATAGCACTTGAGGATCACAGGTCATTAAGAAATCCTCCCCTAACAATTGCCCCCAAAATATAAGGAGTTATATTGTAAATAAACGAGTTGTATTTTGTCGATCTTATCCGTAACAAACTAACGGATATATAGCCGTTAAGATCGAACTAGCCGTTGGAATGCTGATGTCACTGAGGTGACTTATCCTGCAAAATCATTATTATAAATGGGAGTTAGAGATAGGGATCATTTCACATTTAAATTCAAGAGAACTCCCTTTATATTCTTATCCGACGATCAAGCAGGTAACTCTTTTCCATTTCTTCCTTCTCTTACTCTGTTTTTCTTCCTCTACCATCATCTCGTCAAAAATGATGCTCCGAAACTCACCAAGCAAGGATCACAAGAAGAACAGCCCCTTAAAGAGCCAAGGGGTCATCAAAGATTCCGGAAAAGAACGCTGTTGTTTCACCGATGCACAAATTGATAAAATTCGCTATTGTTTCCCGGTGAACACCGTTATCAGACCCTTTGATCCCACTGCTTTGAGCGACTATATCTCTAAAACTTGGATTGCCTTTCCTGTTACCCCATTCACCATAGGATACACCTATCCATTTCCAGACTTTACCCAATCCTTCTTTTCCCTTACCGGCATCTCATACATCCAAGCTATGCCGATGATTTGGAGGGTCTTATATACCCTTGAAAGGATCATCGAGCAGGAAGGGATTGACCTAGGAATGTCAGAGTTGGCTGAGATGTATGATCTCACAACGTTTGGATCCCACCGATATTTGTTTAAACGAAAACCTGGTGAAGAACACCCTATTTTTAAAGCCACCAAGAACGATACGAACTGGAAACGACGCTTTTTCTTTGTCAGAAGAGACTCTATCCCAAACGGAAAGGATCTACCCAGGAAATGGTCCACCCATGGTAGGATAGGAGGATCCTTAGAAGGATCACCAAGTAAGCTTATTTCTGATAATGATTACTGACATGCTTTTGTTTCTTTTGTACAGCTATCACATTCTCGCATATTATCCCTTCAGCTGCCACCAAGGGGAGACTCGCTGCTTTTAGAAGACTCAGTCCTGAAACAAGATCATTCAAGACAATCACCCAGGATTCCCAAGAGATATCCTCAGGCTCTGTCACCATGTCAAGTAAGTATCCTGTTCTTTTTATATTCAAATGTTTAAATAAATAGTTGTATATGAATAAAATAAGGACACTTATCTGTTTTGGGTGTGTAGGTACTGGAAAGTCATCAAAATCTGCCTCTAGATTCGGTGTTACTGAGCTTGACACTGTACGATCCTCCAAGAGGAAGCTTCCTGCCAGCCCAACTGCTTCGATCCCCAAGGCACCCGTCAAAGGAAGGGGTGGCAAGAAAAGGAAAGCTTCTGAAGCTGAGGATCTGCAAGGTCTGCCCCTGATCCGCCACCAGTTCCTTGAATACTTCAACGAAGTAAGGATCCTTGTCCCTGCTTTAGGTATCCATCTTATTTGAGGATCACCTGTTCTTGAACTGTTCTTTATCTTCTTTGCAGAAATTTGCTGAGATTGAAGACTACGTTGGGCATGTCGAGGAGCAGGACAAGAAGATTGCTGACCTTCAACAAGTCGCATTGCTCAAGGATCTTAAGATTGCTGACCTCCAAAAAGAACTCAAAGACGCCAAAGCTCAGACGGCTACACTCCTGATCAACTTTGATTATGAGAAGAACGAGATCACCCATGATGCCAAAGTCTCTGCTGCCATAGCGATGTACAAGACCAAATTGCAGATGGCCTTGGAAGCTCAGGATCCTGACTTCGACAGGAGCAACTGGGATGTGGAAGGCAAGGCTGGCTGAGCTGGATGATGAGGAGGAGGCTGAGGAGATCCTGACAATCGAGGCTGGAGGCAGTGGTAAGGATCATGGTGGTGAAGCTAGTGGAGCTGGAGATGGTGATGCAGCGAAGGTGTAGGCTGCATGAGTGGGCGATGAAGGACATTTCTAGACGTAGCCGGAGCCCACTTTTTTAATTTGGTTATGATTTTTGTTTTGATGATATTTTGATGAACAATGGTTGGTCTGTACTTAAACAATAGTAAATAGGGTTGAGGATCATGGATGATCCTTTGAACAATAGGTAGGATTACAAATGGTGGAGGGATCCTCTGTTTGGGGGATGAAGCCATTGTGATCCTGCCGTCTTTAATTTCCTGCACTTACTTAGCAAGACCTTTAGACAATGGACACCCTTTGCCAACCCATGTAGACGGGCCACGTTTTGCTGGTAGAAACGTGGGTTGGCAATTTTGACAACCTTAAAAGGGTTTAATCTTTTGTTAATAAAATAACTTTAACTTTTTGGCTTATCCTGTGTTGATATCCTTGTTAAGATTTTACTTTCCAACTGTTGTGATGTTTATGTTGATTAAACTTATCAAGTAAAGACAAAATTTTTGAAAAATATCCCTCAAGAGTTAAGGATATGATCAAGGATCACATATCACATAATCGACAAGTTATGAAAAATAACATAGTTTAAGGATTATGAATTCAGTTTTCAAAGGATAAGTGTCACTTAAATACATAATGAATAAAATCAAAACAGTTATGGATCATACCTGAGAATCCAAGTTAGGATCCTATCCTTTAACACTTAAAATTAGGATAACCATAAGACAAACCTTAGTAGAAGGTAAGGATCAAGAATCCCTAGTTATTTGTTTCCAAGAACCTGAAATAAAATTCAACTTGGGACTAAGCCAATATAAGATAAGGATTAGCAACTGGGGACAAGCCCAAAGGTTAACTGGGGACAAGCCCAAGGATAACTGGGGACAAGCCCAAGGATCGTGTGTGAACTGGAGTATGGCCCTGACTGGCGACTATCCAAACTTAGTGGCATGAAAATGCCAAAACCTTAGCTAACGTGAAAACGTTAGAAACCTTAAGAACGGATGTATGGTACGTCTACCATTATACGTAGGATCCTAGGTATAGCCAGTACAATGGAATTATCAGCCCCTAAAACGAGTACTGGTCCCACTGCCATGAACTATACCAGGATCATCGTGCGCTATTGGCGAAACTGGGGTCAAACCCAAGTAACTGGTTGCTTTTGTAGATAATCAACCCTTTGCTAAGGATACCTGAACCTTCAAAACTCAGAATCACGTGAAAGATGGATAAAAGATGCAGGATCCTTATCCTTATGTGGGAAAATAAGTAAATGAAATAGTTTGAGATTAGAATGTTACCAAAATGAGGATAATCTGTGTTCTAAGGATCCTTCAAGGATACTTATCATGTAAGGATCATGGATCACATGAAGTATTTCTTCAAATGGACAGCATTCCAGGCTCTAGGTAGCAAATCACCTTCCATTGTTAGCAATCGATATGCCCCCTTTCCTGCCTCTGCTTCAATCAAGTAAGGTCCTTCCCATTTTGGTGCCAACTTTCCGTCAGCAGGATTGGTGGTATTTTGAAATGCTTTCCTCAACACCATATCACCAATTTGGAATTTCCTGATCCTAACATTTTTATTGTAAGCACCAGCCATCCTTTGCTGATAACTGGCCATCCTTATCCTTGCCAAATCCCTAATTTCTTCTATGGTATCCAGGTCTTGAAGCAAGTTCTCATCATTTTCCTCAGGATCATGAATACTTGTTCTAGCAGTTGGAACCACCATTTCCGTAGGGATCACTGATTCTGCCCCAAACACCAAGGAGAATGGAGTTTGGCCTGTAGCATTCTTAGGAGTTGTCCTATCAGCCCAAAGCACATAAGGTAATTCTTCTGCCCATTTCCCTTTCTTGGATCCAAGCTTCTTCTTCAAATTGTTGATGATGATCTTATTAGATGATTCTGCCTGACCATTAGCTTGTGGGTGGACTGGTGTTGATGTTATCATCTTAATCCCCCAGCTGTCACAAAAGTTAGTAGTTCTGCCCCCAATGAATTGGGAACCATTATCACATATAATTTCAGAAGGAATACCAAATCTAGTTATAATATTTCTTTTAATGAAGGATATAACTTCCTTTTCTCTGACTTGGGCAAAAGCTTCAGCCTCTATCCACTTGGAGAAGTAATCAGTCATAGCAAGCATGAACACTTTTCCACCAGGTGCCTTAGGGAGATTACCAACTATATCCATACCCCATCTCATAAATGGCCAAGAGGAGGATATAGGATGTAAAAATTCAGCTGGTTGATGAAGGATATTGCTGTGTCTCTGACAAGGATCACATTTCTTAGCATACTCCACAGCATCTCTCTTCATAGTTGGCCAATAGTATCCTGTCCTCAGGATCCTTGAGAATAATGCCCTGCCCCCAGTGTGGTTTCCACAATCTCCTTCATGGAAGTCTTTTAAAACTTCTTGGATTTCAGGATCCTCAATGCATCTTAAGTATGGTCCTGCAAGAGATCGTTTATACAACATATTATTTAAAATTGTGAACTGAGATACCTTAATTTTGAAAGCCCTCGGGTTTTCTCCTGTAGGAATCTCCCCATGTTGTAAGTATCTCATGATTGGGAGGATCCATGATTCTGAATGAGATTGAGTATCCTCACTAGGGATAATTGTAGAATCCTCTCCTATTTCCATAGCCACATGATCCTCGATGGTAGGAGCCAGGATATGGATAATGGGGATACTTATATCCTCCGGGATCTTCAAAGATGATCCTAGATTAGCCAATGCATCAGCTTCCGCATTCTCTTCCCTTGGTACCTGTGTCAAACTAAAGGATACAAAAGAGAGTGCCAATTCTTTGACTATCTCCAAATATTTGGTTAGCTTTTCACCTTTAACAGCATAGGATCCATTAAAGTGATTAGTGATTAACAAAGAATCTACATGTACCTCAAGATACCTGATTCTCATATGCTTTGCAATTTGCAAACCAGCTATCAAGGCTTCATATTCAGCCTCATTGTTGGTAGTTTGAAATTCACAAGCTATGGAGTGGGGTATTATGTCCCCCTGTGGCGATTTTAGTAGTATTCCAAGCCCTGTTCCTTTGACATTTGAGGATCCATCAGTATAGAGTATCCAAGGATCCTTGGTCTCCTCTAGCTGCTGGACTTCTAGTTCAGCTTCCTTTTGCAAATCACTACTGAAATCTGCCACAAAGTCAGCTAATGCTTGGGATTTAATGGCTGTCCTGGGCTCATATCTTATATCATATGCACTAAGCTTCACTGCCCAGTTAGCCATCCTTCCTGACATTTCAGGTTTCCTGAGGACATTCTTAATTGGAAAATTAGTTTTGACAATAATGGCATGAGTTTCAAAATAATGTCTCAATTTAGTAGATGCCATAATTAATGCAAGGATAAGTTTTTCTAAGTGTGAATACCTGGATTCAGCATCAAGTAAACTCTTACTTACATAATAGACAGTATGTTGTGTACCTTCGTGATCCTTAACAAGGACATCACTTACTGCTTTTGAGGATACATCAAGATATAAGGATAACACATCTCCTTTTTCTGGTTTCATCAAGGCCGGGGCCGAGGATAGGTAATCCTTAAGAGCTCTTAGGGCACTTTCATGCTTCTCAGTCCACTCGAATTTCTTGTTCTTCCTTAGGATATCATAGAATTCCTTGCATTTTTCTGAGGATTTGGATATGAATCTGTTTAAAGCTGCAATCCTGCCTGTTAACCTCTGAACATCCTTAGCATTGGCAGGGGACTTGATGTTCACTATAGCTTTGATTTGTTCTGGACTGGCTTCAATGCCTCTCTTTGTCACCATATATCCTAAGAATTTACCTGCTTTAACACCAAAGTGACATTTTGAAGGATTAAGCTTCATGTTATATTTGTCAAGGATATTGAATGCTTCCTCCAAGTCCCTTAGGTGCTCCTCAGCCTTTTTGGATTTTACCACCATATCGTCTATGTAAACCTCCATAGTTTGTCCAATCTGATCCTTGAACATCATATTCACTAGCCTTTAATAAGTTGCACCTGCATTTCTTAGTCCAAATGGCATAGCAATATAACAGTATATACCAGTTGGAGTCATAAAGGCTGTATCCTCTTGATCGGATGGTTCCATCTGAATTTGTTGAAATCCAGATGAAGCATCCATAAAAGTTAACAGTTCATGACCCGCGGTCGCATCCACCATTGAGTCAATGTGGGGTAATGGGAAAGGATCCTTGGGACATGCCTTGTTCAAATCAGTGAAATCGACACATACCCTCCACTTTCCGTTTTTCTTTTGAACAACAACCACATTGGCCAGCCATCTTGGATACTTGACCTCTCTAATCATACCTGCTCGAAGTAGCTTATCTACCTCTTCCTGGATAATAGCATTCCTTTCAGGTGCAAACTTCCTCCTCTTTTGATGAATCGGCTTGAATGACCTGTCAATGCCAAGTTTATGAGTAATTATATCTTTAGATATACCTGTCATGTCTTCATGTTTCCAGGCAAAGGTGGATTTCCTTCTTTTAAGGAATGATACTAGCTCCTGTTCAATATCGCTAAGGATCCCTGACCCAATCAAGATCTTGGATTCAGGATCATCAGGATCCATGAGGATTTCTTTCAAATCTTGTTCTCTTGCCTCCAGGACATCCCTTGGAGGTTGCTTTAATTGCTATTGCTCCCTTGACTTTGAGGCTGGTTTCATTGATGAGGTGTAGTAGTTCTTAGCTTCTTGCTGATCACTATCAATCTTCACTATTCCCCAAGGACTAGGAAGCTTCACACATTGATGATAAGTAGATGGGACTGCCTTCATGTCATGTATCCAAGGCCTGCCAAGGATAACATTACAACAAGATAAACAGTCAATAACACAAAATTTTTGGTAAGAATGTAAGCCTTCGATATAGATTGGGAGTTTAATGTCCCCCAGAGTATTCTTAGTTTCGCCACTGAATCCCACGAGCACAGAGGATCTTGGTATGATATCGGATTCAGGAATATTCATCTTCTTGAGGACATCAAGCTGGATAATGTTCACAGAGCTTCCTCCATCTATAAGGATCCTGCGAACAAAATGGTTAGAAATAAAAAGAGTGATAACCAAACCATCATGATGAGGATCCTGAATGTCAACGCAATCATCCTCATCAAAAGTTATGACTTTTCCTTCGGAGACACTGGATGTTCGAATGGGTCTATCTCCATTATCCATCTTGGTTTCCTTTGCATGTCTTTTAGCTGCAGAGAAGGACGTTCCACAAATGTCTGATCCACCAGAAATAAAGTTTATAACTTGTGCATCTGCTGGAGGGGTTGGAGCTTTCTCTGGGATCCTTTCAGGATCCTGAGTCCTTGACTTCTTTCTCCCCAATAATTCTTTCAAGTGCCCCTTGCTCAACAAGTATCCAATTTCTTTTCTCAATGCGATGCATTCTTCTGTGAGATGCCCAAAATCTTCATGATATGCACACCACTTTGACTTATCTTTGGTTGCAGCTGGTCTGTCATTTTTCCTGGGCCACCTAGCCTTATCACCTAAATTCTGCATCGCAAGGATTAGTTCATTGTTATCAACAGAAAAACAATATTCAGAAATTGGAGGATAATCCTCATCATCCTCTTCTTGTTCAACAGCATGCACATTCTGGTTATCAGATTTGTTATAGGATCTGAACTTGTTGTTCTTGAATGAGGATCCTTGCTTCTCTTGCTTTGAGGATATTGCTAACCTCTCCTGGATCCTTTTGTCATCCTCTAGCCGGATGAACCTAAGGGCCCGGGTTCTTACCTCATCTAGATTCCTGCATGGTGTCATAACAAGATCATCATAGAATAATGAATCCCTAAGCAATCCCATTTTAAAGGCTTCAACAGCCGTAGCTATATCCAGGTTAGGGATATCTAAGGATTCTTTACTAAATTTAGTGATATAATCCCTTAATGATTCATTATGACCTTGGGTTATCCTATACAGATCACTAGTTAAACGCTCAAATTTTCTACTACAAGAAAACTGGTTATTAAATAAGTTAACTAGATTAGCAAACGAGGTAATAGAATAAGGGGGAAGACTTAGCAGCCATTTAAGAGCCGATCCAGTAAGAGTGGATCCAAATCCCTTGCACAGACATGCTTCCTTTAACCTTTCTGAAATGGGATTGATCTCCATCCTTTCTCTGTATTGTGCTATGTGTTCTTCAGGATCTGTTGAACCGTCATACAACTTCATAGTAGGCACATGGAACCTCTTGGGTATCTCAGCATCACAGATTGGTGGTGCAAAACGAGATATCTTGTGGCTCCCATCTGCAATCTCCGGGATAGGCTTGACCACTCCCGGGACACTTGATATCATATCCTTTAACTTTTGCAATTCTCTGGCCATGGCATGATTGATACCTGTATCCTGCATAAGGCCATGGTTAGTGGTATAAGAATTATTAAAAGTGTTACCTCCCATTGGATTCAAATTAGGAAGAGCGGATGTGAATCCATATTGTTGAGGCTCTGGAATGACCGATGGACCAGTAGAAGCAATGGTCTGCATTGGAATGAAATCTCCCTGATGGATGTCGGAATTCCCTGATTGCAAACTCCTTAAGGATCCCGGAATCTGGAAGGATCCCGGAATCTGGAAGGATCCCTGAAACTGAGAGGATCCTTGGACCTGGGAGGATCCTGGGACGTAGGAAGATCCTTGAACCTGGGAGGATCCTGGAACATAGGAGGATCCTTGAACCTGGGAGGATCCTTGAAACTGAGAGGATCCTTGAACCTGGGAGGATCCTTGAAACTGAGAGGATCCTTGAACCTGGGAGGATCCTGGAAACGGCCAGAATCCTTGAATCTGCTGCGCTCCTGAATATCCTCCTGAGATTACGAAGGATCCTATATGCTGAGGATGGGATCCTGCTGGTTGGAAGTGTGACCCTGAAGCCTGAGTCATTGCTGATGATCCGTAATGCACTCCTTTTGGCCCTCCCACATATTGTACGTCTGGAACCACTTAAGGCTGAGAAGTTATAACCGGAGTATCGAAATTCAAAGATCTGGGCATCAGTGGGGAATGATCCTCTGCCGATCTCTTCTGTTTCTTGATGTCTCCAATTTCTCTAAGAATCCTTTCATTGGTCTTATCTTGCTGCTGTATATGATCCTTCATCTGCAAAATCAGAGTAAACAAGTCACTAGTAGTGGGAGTATAAGAAGCAGAAGAAGTTGGAGGTTTTGAGAAAATGGGAGTTGGTTTCTTCTCGGCATTTTTCTGAGGTCCAGAAGGTGGTGGAGGCAAAGGTGGAATGCCCTGGGACGAATTGACCGCAGACATCGCATTGGAAGTGTTCTTTGATGATGAAGCCATTTGCTCGGATGTAATGAACCGAAATGATCACAAAAATGAGAATCTCTTAGGAATGAAGCACCAATCGCCCCACGGTGGGCGCCAAACTGTTTTGGTCAAAAAATCAGACGAGGATAATGCAACCAAACTCTCTGTTACGGGGTATGATGCTTGAATTGGTAAACAACAATGAGGATCACTATGAAATGAATTGCACAGGAGACACAAAGATTTATACGAGGAAAAAGCCCTTGATCAATGAATGATCTCCGGCATAAAAAACCTCGGGTGATGGAAACTACCGATCACCAACTCAAATTAAACAATAAATCTTTTACAACTTCGGATGATAGCGAGCTAAGTACAAGGATCACTATAGTGTGTTGTGTAGAAATGTATGAAAAAATGCTAAGTGTTTTGCCGAGAGCTGATGAGTGCAGTTGTACGAGTGTGTGTAGCCAAGAAATAGCCAAGTGTTCTAAAAATTAGCTCGCTACCCCTTTATAATTAGAAAATATCTAGCCTAACAAACTATCCGCAAATGGTGCAAGTCTTCCACGACTCCACAACGTCCATTTCTGGCCAAGCACGTGCGGAATAGACTTAGAATATTCTCCAGGAATATCGCCAAGACCAAGTCCAAGTTGATACTCCTGCAAAACAATTACGAATTCAAAGTAAACAATCATTAGTATAAGGATTCTTAGGATAATCCATGATCCTGATCCTGAAGTACTTCTGAGGATCACTAATTGTCACAGAAGTAAGGATCACCAAACAGGATAACACTTGAGGATCACAGGTCATTAAGAAATCCTCCCCTAACAGGTTTTGGAAAGCGACCTTAGCAAAGTTCCTAGCAATCATGAACAAGGCCATTATCGCGATGTCGATTCGATCTCTTCAAAGTGGCGAAAGATGCAACCGGTCGTGAACCGGTTTGCGTCGATATATAATAATTTATATACAAGTAATCGTCGTAGTGGGATGAGTGACGAAGATGTTTTCAAAGCGGCGATGGATAAATACGAAACTACGCATGGGTCCATTTTCCCACACGTACGGGCTTGGTATGTTTTACAAACCAATAGCAAGTGGGCGCCGGTTCCAAATGAGGTTGCAATGGCTAAACGACAAAAAATCTCGGAGACCGGTAGTTTTAGTGCGGGGGGCTCGGACGCACGATGTCAAATTAATATAAACGACGAGCCCGAATTTGACGAAGAAGAGTACGCGGTTCGAGAGGAGGAACGTCCCCCAGGCAGGGACAAATCAAAAAAGGAGGCGACCACAAAAAAAACAAGCCGCAACGGGGGGCGGTTCCAAAATGGACGAGTTTATGGCCCAGTTCAAAGCGTACACTGAGGTCACGACCCAAAAGGCAAAAGCGAAGGAACGCGAGGTGGAAGAACGGGTTAGGTTGAAGCAAGAAAAGAACGAACTAAAAGAATGGGAGATAATGACAACCGATATATTAAAAGACTTTGTGTTCTTAGACATTATCATCTTGCCGAAGCTATACTACTCATACCCACAAGCATCAGTATGGTATTTGATGACAACCGGCTCGACTACCTGAAACATACATACTTACTTACTCGAACCATACCCATAAAGATTTTTTTTATGTTTTCATTTATCCTTAGGTACTAATACTCTACTATTTTTTTAGTTTTTATATTTATAATTTCCTTAAGTAATAAAATTTTGATGGAAAGTATAATAGTAAGAAATGTATACTAAAAATCACAATGTTAATTTTTAACAAACTAACTGGTATACTAGATATCCGACCATAAATTATCCAAAAGATACCCAAAGATTACTATGCTGGGTATGATACACCATCTTCTTTATCGAGTATGAGATAAGATTAACAATTCTCGTTGTCTTGCCTTCTTAATTCTTATCCACTATATTTGATTTTGGTCCTAATCATAAACCTAGATTTCGATGGAGTAAATTGCCATTTTAGTCCCTGAGGTTTAGTTCAAATTGTCATTTTAGTTCAAATTTTTTTTTCTCCTTTAGGTCCCTGACTTTTTCATTTTCTTGCCATTTTGATCACATTGCTTAACTCAGTCTAAAAATCTAGTTTTAACCAGTGGTATTTTTGGCATAACTGTTGTGTAGTGATAACCAGGGTAGTTTACAACATAACTTATAAACCTCATAATAATTTAATGCCAAAAATACCCCTGATTATAACATGGTTTTTAGACTAAGTTAGGCAATGTGATCAAAATGGCAAGAAAAAGGAAAAGTCAGGGACCTAGATGAGAAACAAAACTATTTGGACTAAAATAACAATTTGAACAAAAACTCAGGGACTAAAATGACAATTTACTCTACTTTTTAAATATAATAACAATAATGATAATAAAATTGGCGAGCCAAGCTTTGGCTCGCTTAAGCGATATTGAAGCATGATAAATCCATATATCTTAGGCTCATGTCGATTTGTACTAATTTTTTGGACTCTCAATGTTATGGCCGGTTTCTAAACCGCCTCTGGTTCAGGTACAAAATAAAACCTTGTTGTTTGACGATTTCAACCTTAGGTGTAACATCCCAAAATTTATTTTTATATTCAATGATAAAATATGTGGCTTGTTAATAAATGAGTAGGAATGTTGATTAAATGCCACATATGGTAACTAATATAATAAAATTGATGATATTACAAATTAGAGTTTAAAGCTAAGTATAAGTATTGGCCATTTAAAAATAAATAACCATACTTGAGGGGCCAAAATTAAAAAAGATAGAAAGGTGTATACTTAAAAGAAAACAAAACACAATATACACACTAATGTGTGTGTGTGTGTGTTTCGTCTGATGCAAGAGGAGAAGAAGGGGAAAACCATTCTTTCACCAAATCAAGCAATTTCATAGGAAATCTTGGCCAAACTACATGCATGAATGCACAAAATTGATCATATGAACATATCCAACTAGAGGTAAGTCGAATTTTGTGATTTGGTGACGTTATGGTGTCATAAGAATGTATTAACAAAGGATCTATATTGAGTATTTATATGGGTATGCTAAAATTGAACATGGAATCCTAGTTAGAAGTCATATGCAAACACTTAATTGTAAAAAAAAATCATGTGTAAAGGCAAGTTGTAGGAAATCTCCATGAATCTTGAAGTGGGTATTGAATTATAATTATAATCATGAAATTGTAAGTAATGTCGTGTTATTAATTGTTATAATTTTAGGATGTATGATTGTTGAAGAAGGTTATGTGATGATTGGAATAATTGGGTCATGGTACAATTAGGAAGAGGTAAACAATAGTAGGATGAATTTGTATGATTTTAAGACGTTTAAGTCATTGCACACCAAGTGCTCGATGAAATGCTTTAGATGATAACTTTGAGTAATTGTGGTGTAATGAATGAATATATTCGAATGTGGAAACTTGTACTATTTGATGTGTTGAATTCATGGCAACTAAGAATGAAAGTATTGTATGTAGGCGTAAAAGAAGAAGACTCGAATAACACAAGGTCTGAAGATCCGCAAGATCGAGGTAAGTTATTTTGCTTACATATGACTTGTAAAAGATAGTTATGTTCAAATATGGTGGTTGTTGTATAGTTGTTAGCTTAATACTTGACTAAAGAATGTCGTAAGTAAGATTGATTGTAAAGTCGACCCGGTACAAACAGGTCTACACATGAGAATGTAGTATTAGAATGTCCTCAAAGTCGACTTGGTATGATCGGGTCGACACATTAGAATGTTTTGTTGAAATAATCATGAAGCCAACCCGGTATGTTATTTATTAGGAATGTACCTTTTATGTGTTCATGTTATATTGGTCGTTTGTAATTGTATTGTGTATAATAGAATGTTACGTAGTCGAACCGTAGTAAACGGGTCGAATAAATAGAATGTTATGAATGAATGTTATGTAGTCGAACCGTAGTAAACGGGTCGAATAAATAGAATGTTACGTAGTCGATCGTAGTAAAAGGGTCGGATAAATAGAATGTTACGAATGGGATGATATGTAGTCGAACCGTAGTAAACGGGTCGAATAAATAGAATATTACGAATGAATGTTATGTAGTCGAACCGTAGTAAACGGGTCGAATAAATAGAATGTTACGAAGGAATGTTAGGTAGTCGAACCGTAGTAAACGGGTCGAATAAATAGAATGTTATGAATGAATGTTATGTAGTCGAACCGTAGTAAACGGGTCGAATAAATAGAATGTTACGTAGTCGAACCGTAGTAAAAGGGTCAGATAAATAGAATGTTACGAATGGGATGATATGTAGTCGAACAATAGTAAACGGGTCGAATAAATAGAATATTACGAACGAATGTTATGTAGTCGAACCGTAGTAAACGGGTCGAATAAACAGAATGTTACGTAGTCGAACCATAGTAAACGGGTCGAATAAATAGAATGTTACGAAGGAATGTTACGTAGTCGAACCGTAGTAAACGGATTGAATAAATAGAATGTTATGAATGAATGTTATGTAGTCGAACCGTAGTAAACGGGTCGAATAAATAGAATGTTACGTAGTCGAACCGTAGTAAAAGGGTCGGATAAATTGAATGTTACAAATGGGATGATATGTAGTCGAACCGTAGTAAACGGGTCGAATAAATAGAATATTACGAATGAATGTTATGTAGTCGAACCGTAGTAAACGGGTCGAATAAATAGAATGTTACGAAGGAATGTTACGTAGTCGAACCGTAGTAAATAGGCCGAATAAATAGAATCTTGGAGTTTTAATTTGTTTTCGTGATTTTAAAACGTTTTTAAGCAGAAACAACTTAAAACATTGTTGTAGAACTTATTTTTAACAAGATTTCTTGAATAAAACTCTAACAAACATCTCAATAAGGCTTGGAATTATGGAAATTTCAAGCTCTAATGGAGGTGTTAAGGAAAAATTGAAGAAGAAGGTAATGGATAAAAGTGGAAAAGACAAGATGGTTGTTGGGAACCTTCTTTAGAATATACCTAGGATGGTATGTATGAAGATCCACCAGATCTTTGTCTTTGGAGTGGTCCAAATGTGCAGGAATCTTGCTGCATTTATAGAAAATGTCAGCACGCTGCACACGGCCCCGTGTCGGCTGGACACGGCCCCGTGTGCAGGCAAGATCCTGACACATTTTGTCCGTATTCTGACACGAAATCAGACGGGAATCTTTGGGTGGACACGGGGGCGTGCTGACCTGGACACGCCCCGTGTCTAGAGGCTGTTTATGAAGTTTCTTCTATTTTTAAGGAATTCATTCGGATCGGGTGGTTCCTTACTGGATGGAACAACCCCAAAGTGCCTGAGATACCTTAATTGCTCTAGACTAAGACGAGAACGCAAGAGGTTGTCGGTGAGGGTGATTCCTATGCTAAATGTAGGTGGACAAGTCCAACCCTTTCTCGGGCTCTCGTTAAAGAAGGTGTATGCCAAATCGCTCAGGTCTATGTATGCACCGAACGAATTCGATGGGGAGTCCTTCACGGCACAATCGACACAGGGACAACTATCGCTCAAGTCCTCGCTAGAGTTAGAGGTGATTTCTGGAACAACGAAGTTGTTTTTATTCGAATGTGATCTCAATAATTCTTCTTGGGCTTCGTCTTGAGGTGAATTAATTCTATCCATCTCAAGTTCTTTCACCCAATTAAGAATTAGATCTTCCAATTGAAATAGTTCATCGAGAAGCATTTCTCATAGAAGAGTTGATTGAGAGCATTCGAGAGAGAGATAGGGATTATTTTTACTTTCGCCCCTCTTAAGCCTACAGGAAAACAATGGGTCTATATAATGGGGCTTATAATTTAGAAAATAACATTCTAAATCTTTATGAGGGCCACCACATATTTGACACCACGTACCATAAGAGTGCCGAAAGTAAAAAATATCAGTATCACTCATGTTTGTGTCAGAAATTACCAACTGTCGGGATCTTACGGTTCTGTTTTCAGTAACTGAAACTTGGGCACCGGGCGTGTTGAGTGGGCACGGCCCCGTGTTCAGCTTACTGTCTGACTTAAAACAGGATTGCCAGTACCAAAGATTGGGCACGGGGGCGTGTTCAGCGGGCACGCCCCGTGCTGAGTTCTGCAGAAGCTAAAAATCTAAAAAAATGTGACAACTCGTATTTTAGAAACTTCTTTTGTATTTCGTGCTAACCTGTATGAACTCTATGTGATTACGTGATACGTGGTTTTAATGGAATGTTGGTTATATGATGTAATTATGTGTAATGTACGTATATGTAATGTGATTGCACAATGCGAACCCGATCGCACAAGCCCATTCGGTCTACATTTATTGTACTAGAAACCCATAAAGGGCAGCCCATATATAGGTTCGGCCCACTCCTTTATGCGCCTACAATCACCTAGGGTAGGATTGTGTTCCTCATTACTTGCAAATCACAACACACACACAAACCCTACTCGCTTTCCTTCTCTCTCTCAAAGCCGACGGCCACAACTCCTTTCTCTCGAAGCTTTTGTGATTCGGATCAATCCTATTCTTCTCTCAACCGGTTAGTGTTTATGATTATTGGTTGTATGTTAGTTGATGTTGTGATCTACATGTATTACATGATGATTTAGTGATATCTTGTGATTGATTAGGTTGTAAGTTGTTGAGTTTTGGTGTTCATGTAATCGAGCCACATGTGTAGTATGATTAGATCATTGTGATGTTAAAGTTAAAGATGAAAATCTAGAACCGAATGGATGTGATCGGCTGTATGTATGTGAAATCGGATCATGTGTAAGGTTGAATATGAAGTATTATATGATGAATTGAAACCCCTAATTGGATAGTTAATGTTGTGAATTGTTTGAATGCCTCGAACATGATTAGGGTTCATATGGAATATGTGATAGGAACCATGATTTGATCGATAATAGTAGAGATGGAAACTGTTGATGTTGTTAATTGATTGATAAATTGTATAAAAGGAAACAATATAACTAATTAGCATAATTTCCGGATATTAAAAAGAATCACACAAGATCAGATCATATAGGATCTGATCTGATCGCACAAGACCAATCACACAAGATCAGAACACACAAGTTCCGGTCGCACAAGCCCTTGGATCGCACAAGGGCTAGTCGCACAAGATTTGGTGCAACCATTTTAGCACAGTACAACTTTGATATGCATGATCGCAAAAGACCTTGTGGATCGCACAAGTCATTGCCGATCGCACAAGGCTTGGGCCACACACAAACTACTTGAAATGCATTACTGTTGGGCCTCAAAGCCCAAGCTCAATCGCACAAGCTTTGTTCAGTCGCACAAGCTGAACTGGACCGCACAAGTTAATTACATGTTTAATTGTTGGGCCGTATAAGTTTGGACTGCATGTTTGGGCCGGGTTTGCATGGGATCGCACAACCCGTTGTGAGTCGCACAAGGATGTGCTGGACGCACAACAGGTTGGGCCGATTGTTACCGGGCTTCACTTTTTGGATCGCACAAGATGGCTGGGCCTGCATAACTATAACAGCCCACTCATCTATGTCGCACAAGAAAACATTATGTGTATTTAACTGTTAACTTGTCCTACGTGGTTGCCATGATTAATGCGTGTTCGTAACCTGTTAGTTTATGTGTAAAACTTATGTGCACTACTTGAACCTAGACCTAACTTGTATGGTAACCATGTTAGGACGTGGTTGACCCCTAGCAACTCGATTTGACCTTTCGTTTATCTACCGAGCTAACCTAAGGTGAGTTCACACTTTCTACAAACATGGTAATTCCCGGTGGGTTGGGAATGGGTTAAGGAATATGGATTCCTCGTCCTCCTTGGGTAGGACAGTACGGGTTAAGGAATGTAATTCCTCGTCCTCTTGGACAGTTTAAATTTCACTAGACCAAAACTCTATCACGAAGTCCCTCCTTTTATATCGACTTAATTACCGGGCCAATGGCGAGCGGGTCATTAGTTAGATAGCGCTATTTAGGTCTGACAAGCCTCACACCATGCCGCAGAGGACGGGCGTGAACTAATGGATCTGGGCACGTCAATGATGATAGACATTGACGCTAAGGGCACATAAACATGACTAAAGTCAGTGGTTGATATGGTAACGAGTCTAGTAGTGTAAACATGGGGTAGCCCCCACGGCTGGATTGCCAGAGTAAACGGGATTAAACAAAACACGTTTTCAACTATGGGGTAGCCCCCACGGCAAGGGTGCCCGTTAAAGGAAAGTATGTTTTTGGAATAACTTAAACAAACACCCAACTGTGAACTCGCTCAACTTTGTTGTTGACTCGTTACTACATGCTTTGCAGGTCACTAGGTTTAGCAGGAGCTTGCATGGGGAAGAGTCGTTGTGGAGCATGGACATTGAGTGTTCATGATAAACTTAAATACTCTGAATTTATGATTTGGGTTTTGAACTATTTGCTTCCGCTGATAACTTAGACTTATTAAATTGTTTTTTTGGACACCAATTATATTGTGTGGTTGAACTTTTAATTACTTTACTATATTGTTCAATATGATTGGTGGTTCGATCCTGGTCAGTCACGCCTCCAAGCGGTGATACTCCGCATGTGGATTTTGGGGGTGTGACAGATTGGTATCAGATCCATTGGTTATAGTGAACTTAGTTTTAAAAAGGGGGAAAAGCTTTTTGGTAAAACCAGACTATAACATGTACTGTGCTCAACGACCCACAACGACGCTTCACTCCACGTGCAAGGCTCAACACTATAGGTGATATGATTTATGTTTATATTGCCTACTTGCTAGTTACATAGTACATTGCTCATGATATGCTTAGTTAGTATAACAATTGTTGCTTGAACTCTGTGTGCTTACTCTCTTCTGTCACTCCACATTTACACACATGCGCGACACTTTTCTTACTTGTGTTTTCTTCGATGTGAAGATCATGAGTGGACGTCTGAATTTGACTCAATCCCAGCTGACGGCTCTAATCAATGAACGAGTTGCTGAGGCACTCGCAGCTGTCCCTGCAGGAGGTATAACCTGCCATTTCGACCTATCCTAGGATGTTTAGATCCTACTCTCACGAACCAACCCTCGTGCTTAATCTTGTCTTTTCTTTCTCGCGCGACAGGTCAGCCTGCTCAGCCTCCCGCGTGTACGTTCAAGACCTTTATGGACTGTAGACCTAGTACCTTCAGTGGTACAGAAGGAGCTGTAGGTCTCCTCCACTGGTTTGAGAAGCTCGAATCTGTCTTCGAGATGTGTGAATGCCCTGAGGCTCGTAGGGTAAAGTTTGCTACTGGAACACTTGAAGGTGCTGCGTTAACCTGGTGGAAAGCACAGGTCCAACTGCTAGGGCTGGTGGTTGCTAACGCCACCCCATGGAATGGTTTCAAAGAACTGATCAAAGAAGAGTAATGTAGTCGTGACGACATTCACAAGCTGGAGGTAGAGTTCTTCAACTTAAAGATGACGGGGTCAGAAATTGAAGCGTATACGAAAAGATCGAACGAGTTGGCTATCTTGTGTCCTACTATGGTAGACCCTCCCATCAAATGTATCGAACTGTACCTTAAGGGTTTGGTGCCAGAAATTCAAAGTCACGTGACCTCAGCTAATCTTGGCACCATTCAGCAAATCATCAAGTTGGCTCATCGTCTCACTGATCAGGCGGTGGAGCAGAACAAGTTACCAAAGCGTATTAGTGCTACTACTTCTGATACTCCCAGCGACAACAAGCGTAAATGGGATGGAACTTCAAGCAAAGGTTCAATTTCTGTTCAGTCCCAGTCTCAGCAGAGAAGGACTGACGACTACAAGAGCCCTAGTCAGCAATCACCTGGTAGCCAAAGTCAAGGTGGGTACAGGGGAATTCACCCTAAATGCAATCGCTGTAACCTACACCACAGCGGGCCAGGCACCAGGAGTAACTGTCATCGGTGCAACAAGCCAGGCCATGCCGCAAAGGATTACAGAAGTTTACGCCCCGCGAATCAGAATCGTCAGCAACAACAAGCCCCACAGAATCAACGTCAGCAGCATCAGCAACAACAGGGCAACAACAAAGGGTGCTTTCAGTGTGGTGCTGAAGGCCACTTCAAGAGAGACTGCCCACAGCTAAACCGGAACCAGAACAACAACAACAATAATCAGGGGAATGGTAACAATTGGGGCAACAACGATGGCAATGGTGCCAGGGAGCGTGTATTCGTGATTGGCCAGGGTGAAGCGAGGAATGATCCCAATGTTGTGACGGGTAAGTTCCTACTGGACGACTTTTATGTTACTGTTTTATTTGATTCGGGTGCCGATACTAGCTACGTGTCCTTAAAAGTTAGTCAAATGCTTAAGCGTACCCCAACACTTTTGAACACCAAGCACACTGTAGAGCTAGCTAATGGTAAGAGTTTAGAGGCCGCACACGTAGTCAAGGGTTGTAATCTAGTTCTTGCTAATCAGACCTTCTCTATCGACCTCATTCCTATCGTTCTGGGTAGTTTCAACGTTGTCATTGGGATGGATTGGTTATCCCAACACCAAGCAGAGATTCTTTGCAACGAGAAGATTGTTCGTATTCCCCGTTCAGGTGATGAACCTCTCGTGATTCGTGGCGACAAGAGTGGTGCGGTCGTGAGCATCATCTCTTTCCTTAAGGCCCAGAAGTGTTTGCGGAAGGGCCACACTGCTATTCTGGCTCTCATTACTGATACCTCGACGAAGGAGAAGAAGATAGAAGATTTTCCGATTGTGCGCGACTTTCCTGAGGTATTTCCTGAGGAATTACCTGGTCTTCCGCCTCACCGACAGGTCGAGTTTCAGATCGAGCTAGCTCCTGGAGCAGCACCCATAGCTCGAGCACCATATCGTTTAGCTCCATCAGAACTTGAAGAACTGTCCACGCAACTACAAGAGCTCTTGGATAAAGGTTTTATTCGTCCTAGCTCTTCGCCCTGGGGAGCTCCAGTGCTATTCGTGAAGAAGAAAGACGGTACCCTCAGAATGTGTATTGACTATCGCGAACTCAACAAGGTGACTGTGAAGAATCGCTATCCTCTTCCACGCATTGATGACCTATTCGACCAGCTGTAGGGGTCGAGCTTCTATTCAAAGATTGATCTGAGATCGGGATACCACCAGCTGAGAGTCCGAGAAGAGGACGTCTCCAAAACAGCCTTTAGAACTCGTTATGGACACTATGAGTTTTTGGTCATGCCTTTTGGGCTGACAAACGCACCTGCGGTCTTCATGGACCTTATGAACCGAGTGTGTAAACCTTACCTGGATAAGTTCGTTATAGTTTTCATCGACGACATCCTGATCTATTCTAAGAGTCAGGAGGAACACGAGCAGCATCTGCGACTTATTTTGGAACTCCTTCGAACAGAGCAGCTTTATGCTAAGTTTTCGAAATGTGACTTCTGGCTTCGCGAAGTCCATTTCCTAGGCCACGTGGTAAACAAGGACGGGATTCACGTTGATCCATCCAAGGTAGACTCGATCAAGAACTGGCCTGCACCCCGTACACCAACAGAAATCCACCAATTCTTGGGTTTGGCAGGTTATTACAGAAGGTTTATCAAGGATTTCTCAAAGATTGCCCAACCTCTCACTTCACTGACTCAGAAGGGTGTCACCTATCGTTGGGGTGATGCACAAGAGTCCGCATTTCAGCACTTAAAGGATAGACTTTGTAGCGCGCCTATCCTCTCATTGCCTGAAGGCACAGATGATTTTGTGGTTTATTGCGACGCTTCCATTCAAGGACTTGGTTGCGTGTTGATGCAACGTGACAAGGTCATTGCCTACGCATCGCGCCAACTTAAAGTTCACGAAAGGAACTACACTACACACGATCTGGAGCTGGGAGCTGTTGTTTTCGCACTCAAGATATGGAGACATTACCTGTACGGTACCAGGTGCACCATTTACACCGATCACAGGAGTCTTGAGCATATCTTCAAGCAAAAGGAGTTAAACATGCGACAACGTCGATGGGTCGAGCTCTTGAATGATTACGAATGCGCGATCAAGCACCATCCGGGCAAAGCCAACGTGGTGGCCGACGCCCTCAGTCGAAAGGAAACAAAACCTAAGCAAGTACGCGCGTTACAACTTACCATCCAATCTAGTCTTCCTACTCAGATACGGGATGCTCAGCTAGAAGCTTTGAAAGCAGAGAAAATCAGGGCGGAGTCCCTGCGAGGATCGAGGAAACGGTTAGAACAAAAGGAAGACGGCGCATACTACGTAACAGGGCGCATTTGGGTCCCACTTTATGGAACTTACGCGAACTTGTGATGGATGAAGCACACAAGTCTCGTTACTCAGTACATCCTGGTTCGGATAAGATGTACCACGATCTCAAAACTACATATTGGTGGCCTAGCATGAAAGCTCACATAGCAACTTACGTCAGTAAATGTTTGACTTGTGCGAGAGTCAAAGTCGAGTACCAGAAACCATCAGGCCTACTTCAACAACCAGATATCCCAAAATGGAAATGGGAGCAAATTTCCATGGATTTCGTTACTGGCCTGCCTAGATCTCAGCGCGGAAATGACACTATTTGGGTGATAGTGGATCGACTGACCAAGTCTGCACACTTTTTGGCTATCAAAGAAACAGACAAGTTCTCTACTTTAGCAGACGTTTACTTGAAGGAAGTGGTTTCGAGGCACGGGGTGCCAACCTCTATCATATCTGATCGTGATGCGCATTTTACCTCTAAACTGTGGCAAGCAATGCACAAGTCTTTTGGCTCTCGATTAGATATGAGCACAACATATCACCCGCAAACAGATGGGCAGTCTGAACGCACCATCCAAACCCTTGAAGACATGCTTAGGGCATGTGTAATCGATTTTGGCAATGGCTGGGAAAAGCATCTCCCGTTAGTGGAGTTCTCGTATAATAACAGTTACCACACCAGTATCCAGGCCACTCCGTTTGAGGCATTGTACGGACGTAATGCCGATCACCTCTTTGCTGGGCAGAGGTTGGTGATAGCCAGATCACTAGCCCAAAACTTGTGGTAGACACAACAGAAAGGATTGCTCAAATACAACAACGAATGGCGGCAGCTCGTGACCGTCAGAAAAGCTACGCTGATAAGCGCAGGAAACCACTCGAGTTCCAGGTTGGGGATCGAGTGCTACTCAAAGTCTCACCTTGGAAAGGTGTTGTTCGTTTTGGTAAACGAGGCAAACTCAACCCGCGATACGTTGGACCATTCGACATCATAGAGAAAATAGGCAAGGTGGCCTACAAACTAAACTTGCCAGCAGAACTCAGTGGAGTTCACAACGTTTTCCACGTGTCGAATCTGAAGAAGTGTCTGTCAGATGAGACCCTCATAGTTCCATTGAAGGAGCTCACTATCGACGATCAGCTACGATTCATTGAGGAGCCAGTAGAGATTACTGACCGAGATGTTAAGGTTCTCAAGCGTACCAGAAGACCTCTTGTTCGAGTTCGTTGGAACTCCCGTCGTGGCCCAGAGTTTACCTGGGAACAAGAAGACCAGATGAAACACAAGTATCCCCAGTTGTTCGAGAACAACAAAACCACTGCTGAGGCTGAAGCTACTGCGGAATTTCGGGACGAAATTCCAAACCAACGGGGGAAGGATGTGACACCCCAGGAAAACCAGGAAAACCATGCAACTTAACTAGCTTCCTCAGTGAGTACGTGCTAAATTTCGGGACGAAATTTCTTTCAACTTGGGGATAATGTGACAACTCGTATTTTAGAACCTTCTTTTGTATTTCGTGCTAACCTGTATGAACTCTATGTGATTACGTGATACGTGGTTTTAATGGAATGTTGGTTATATGATGTAATTATGTGTAATGTACGTATATGTAATATGATTGCACAATGCGAACCCGATCGCACAAGCCCATTCGGTCTACATTTATTGTACTAGAAACCCATAAAGGGCAGCCCATATATAGGTTCGGCCCACTCCTTTATGCGCCTACAATCACCTAGGGTAGGATTGTGTTCCTCATTACTTGCAAATCACAACACACACACAAACCCTACTCGCTCTCCTTCTCTCTCTCGAAGCCGACGGCCACAACTCCTTTCTCTCGAAGCTTTTGTGATTCGGATCAATCATATTCTTCTCTCAACCGGTTAGTGTTTATGATTATTGGTTGTATGTTAGTTGATGTTGTGATCTATATGTATTACATGATGATTTAGTGATATCTTGTGATTGATTAGGTTGTAAGTTGTTGAGTTTTGGTGTTCATGTAATCGGGCCACATGGCAAGACTCTTACCAAACCGTTCCCTTAACCCCCGACCAGGTAGCCAACATACCTCCATATAGACCGTGGAGATATGAATGGTGAAAATCTTTATTTTATATAGATAGTAAAATAATGCCAAGACACCACGGACAAACGATAAGGAAGACTCACCTTCAACATAAGAAACTAGTTATTAAAGTCATCAATACATAACCAAATAAAAAGTGCGAAAAGATTAAAAATAAAAAGTATTACACTAGACACTTGTCTTCACCAAGTGATGTAAGAGACTTAGGCAAACATGGCCTTTGATTGTCAAGAACTCTTACGATCAATCTTGGATCCCGAGACTACTACACGCACTCTATGATGGATCATGGATGATGGTGGTGGATGATGGTGTTGTGATGGTGGTGGAGGGTGGGTGTAGTGTGAGAGAGGTGGTTTGCCAAGGGATGGTTTACAAATGAGCCAAGCACCCCTATTCATAGCCTGCACAGAAGCTCGGACACGGCCCCGTGTCCATTGGGCACGGCCCCGTGTCCACCCATCTTCTCTTTCTTCATTAATTGCAGTTTGTCTGCATTAGTTGACCACGGCCCCGTGTCCGCGGGGCACGACCCCGTGTGCAGAAGCGTATCTGTACTATCAAGATTTTCTCAGATTCTGCGAATCTTAGAGTTGACCACGGCCCCGTGTCCGCTGGGCACGCCCCCGTGGTGGGTGATAGAAGCTTCTACAGCTTTGTCTTTTCTGCAGACACTTGGGCACGCCCCCGTGCTCACTGAGCACGGGGCGTGTTCAGCCTTCTGTTCTCTTGTTTTTGCTTGGGAAGATGTTGTCGAGGGGTCGGGAATGCCACGTTTATCCCTTTTGTTGTATTTTTGTTAGATTTAGCTGCCTTTTTGCTTCTTTTGTTCATTTGAGCTCATTTAATCCTGAAAATACAAAAGGAAGACAAAAACACACTTTTTCCAACATTAGTACTAAAAAGGGGTTTGTTTTATGCCTCATTTGATGTAATTTATATGTTGCATTTTGCACACATCAACCACGACAGCCGTTACGGAACCCTGGATCAATCGGGCAGAGTATCTAATACGTAACCGGGGGTTATGATACTTACAACGAGGCAGAACTTCGTTATTTAGGGGGGTATAATGCCCGAGTATAGTGCCTACTATATAGAATTTTGAGAGAGAATTAAAAGAAATGAGCGAGTTTGACTGAAGGTTGATCAAGGCAATTTATAGGGCTGTTCGACCACCCTGTCGCGGCCCGCGGAGGATGTAGCAAGGGCTACGCGGCCCGCGAGGCCAACTAGGGTAGGCCCTAGCTTGGCTGACTCGAACCATAGACCCAACACGTACACGACACGTGGCACGCTAGGGTTTACGCCTGATCTCCCACCTGTCGCGGCCCACGTAAGAACCCTTAAGGGTCCTCGCGGCCCGCCAGGAAACATAAAAATTGTTTTTATTTTATTTTTAAATTATATAAAGGTATTTAGGGCCAGTGCTCGCATTCGGGGTGTATTTTAGGACATATATGGACATTTTAAATATATTAGGGGTGTCAGAAAAATATTTTAGAGGGTTGTTAGGCCAGAGGGTGTGGGGGCGCCACCCTCGGCCATGTCATCACCTATAGCGCCCTGGGCGCTATACACCCACACCCTCAAAGTTAAGAGGGGCCGCTATAGAGGGGGCTCCATGGTGGTAACGAGGGAGAAGGGGCTTTATCAGGTGGGACCCTCACATGTCATCCAATCAATTTTTTTTTTTTTTAATTTTGATTAATAGGGGGTTCCATCCCACACCGTGCAAATTAAAGGGGGCGTTATGGCTGACGTGGATCCTATGTGGCGCTTACGTGTCTTGATAAAGCCCCTAGGGGCTCCATCCCACACCCTCCAGCCTTATAAATGGCATTTATCCTTTAACCGAGTTGATTTTATACTTCATTTTGAAAAGACTTTGAACACCAACGTTTCATATTTATTTTCAACATATAAAGGCAACCGTATCTACTTGTTCATCGGTTCCTACTAACAATCCTACTAACGAAAATTTAACCCCACAATCATAATAACAAAACTAAGGACCCGGACTGCTATATTGACTCGATTATCATATGTGCTTAGTGTAGGAACTGTTCGTGTATAAATAAAATAAAGAGTAAATTGCCAAAATCGTCCATGAGGTTTGGGCTTGTTTCTCATTTTCATCCAAAACAACTTTTTGTACCATATGGTCCTCTACTTTTGGAATTTTTTGCTATTTTCTTCCAAACATCTAATTTGCTTTATTTTTTCTATCAAACATTTGGATGAAAATGACAAAAAATCCCAAATCTCAGGGACGATTTTGGCAAAAAAAAAAAAAAAAAGTCAAACGTCTGGATGAAAATGACAAAAAAAAAACAAAAGTGAAGGACTATATGGTACAAAAAAAAGTTGTATTGGATGAAAATGACAAACATGCCCAAATCTCATGGACGATTTTAGCAATTTACTCTAAAAAAACAATTTTATTAAAGATTACAATATAGAAAATTAAAGAAAGCAGTAAATTACAAGTACTTTTACAATTGAAATGAAAGAAAATACAAGAAATGAAGATGAACAGAAAATCAAGTGGTTGAGGTTGTGTTTGACACAAGTCCCTTAAACAAATTCCGAGTCTCCTAAGAGAACTCGTTTTGTTTCCCAGGGTACAACAGCCGTAGCAGTTAGTATTGCCGGGATTGGCACGAGGACCCAAACAGGTACCTTGAAGCAAGAAACAGAAGAAGTAGAAAGTTGTAGATAAATTTATGCATGTACTGTTGGTAATTCTGGTTTTTTCTACAGCAGGTCTTCTACTGGAATTTATAGTGCAGATGAGTTGAAACAGCAAAAACCGAATTAAATGAGAGAATTAAACTGCATTAAACGTCGTAAATGCACTTTTTAATTCGTCATTTAATTCTCAGTCAAGGTCCTTTGACTCGTCTGTTTCAACTGCAGATTCGAAACTGCTCTGTTAGTTAAGTCTGGGAAGCTTCTGCGAGTCACGCGCCACGTCACCAGTGAACCTATACGAGCACGCGGCTCACTTTCTTACGCTGTGCACGCCATATTGCGCCCATCGCCCACGTCACGCGCGTGTGCTAGTTGGAGCACACTTCACGAGTACACTAGTGTGTGTTTCTAGGGAATAACAAGGAAGGAGTGTCCCCACTTATATACCACCTAAAGTTTTGTCTCTTCTCATATGTGTGACAAGGTGTCATTTTCCCATTTCACTTCAATATTTCAGCATTGTGTGTTTCAAACACCAAACTTTGAGCATCGATATCTCATTCATCTTAGCTCCGTTTTGAACGCGGTTTGGCTCGGTGCGAAGCTCTTCCAACATAGAACACAAACCCACAAAGATATTTATATATATATAGAGAGAGAGAGAGAGAGAGAGGACAAAGATCCGTTAGGAACCACCCCTTATTGCGAGAACCGCGAGAACCAATGTGAACACAACAAAAAATGTCTAAAATAGCTAAAAAAACACACAGATTTTTTTTTTTAATATTTTTTATGTTAAAATCGCTACTTTTAGTAGCAAAAAAAAATTTTTAATTTTTTTTTTTATTTTTTTTTCTTTTGGCTACTAAAAGTAGCGATTTTAACATAAAAAATATTAAAAAAACTTTAGATTTTTTTAGATTTTTTTAGGTTTTTTTGGGGTTTAGTTTTTAGCATTTTAGCTTGGGGGGTGGGGAAGAGGGGTTTAGGTTTTTGGGTGGGGGGGGGGGGGGTGGGGTTAGGTTTTTTTGGGGTTTTAGTTTTTAGCATTTTGGATTTTGGAATGATTTTTTTATCAAGTGTGGAAATACCGGGTGGGTGGATTTTGGAATGATTTTTTTTTTTTTTTTTTGAGCCTTAAAGAGCACACATGCTTTGAATTACTTGGAAATTAAATCTTTATAATTATAAATGAAAATGTAAGTACATTTGGCTGGATTTCAGCCCATACATCTTATTTTAGGCTATAGTTTTTAGCCTCTCTTGCTGCCATGTGGCATTTTTTACACGTGGCGTGTTTCCCATTCTAATTCAAATCTTTATTACGGTGATTACGACATTACAAATGGACGCCCCTGTTTTCTCTTCTATTCAATTAAACCCTAAACCAATTTTAAGTTATTGAAGATTCAGATTGATAAACAGAAATTAAAGATTCGTATTACCAGCGCCCTAATGATTAAAGGTACGCATTCATCATTATAACCTAAATCGTTGTTTGATTATAAGTTTTATTGCATTTAGGCTTTTCGATTTGGAAAGACAGCCGATCCAAAATCGACTCTGTATAAAAGTGATACAATTGGACTTAATTTTTACCCTAATTCGTTTTTTGATTTTAAGTTTTTTTTTTCCATTAAGTTTGTTTATGTATTTGTTCGTGATGATGATGGTGAAATTTGTTGATTTGATTTGTATTCTGATGCCTATGCCTAGATTCATGGGTTTTTATAAAAGTGATTATGTGATTTTAAATAATTATAATCAGATAATTAGTTATAACAACTCGGGTTGTATGAGATGGTTTTTTGCTATTGAATCTCTATGTGGAAAACTTTTAGGTATTCATGTGAATAATGTACTATGGAATATCTTATTTCATTTTAGTTGACATAAACCAGTAATATAACATGATATTTTGCATTTCTGCAGAAGCCTTTGCAACGGTTAACCAGCTTGTAGGCTATGAGCTTGGAACTTGTGTTATCTTTTCTTCTACTTGCAGGTTTTCATTGAGGTATTAATCAAGCCATGTTGTAAATTACTAAATTTGACGATTCAGATTTACTTATGGAAATTGGTGGAAAGTTGCCTGAACTGTATTGTTAATGCATATAACTTTCTAATTATTTTTTTTCAAGAAGTTTGAATGTTTATTTATTAATATAGTTTTTTGTTTATCATCTTTGGCACGCTATATTGTTTCCTGGGTCAACGCAACCATTGCTGGTGATATTGTTCTTGCATTAGCTTATGCTCACAAACTCCCTCATATTTATATTACTATTTTAGTTATTAACAATCTCAGCTATATTCACGTGTTGAGACATTTTAGGCCACTTTACATTTTTTTTTTATATTAATAGCTTATTGCACAGGGCTTTTATTAGCATGCCGAGTATTGAAAAAACTTGAAATATCCACTGATTAAATGATCCATTTTGATTTAACTCCAACATCTGATGCATGTCACCTACAGACACCCTTGTTTTGAAAAGATCCATTGATGACCACTGATGGAAAGATCCATTGGCTCATAAGATGGAAATTAATGGCTGTTATGCACAAACTGAACTTGGTCATGGCTCCAATGTGCAAGGTCTATAAACAACTGCAACATTCACAAACGAGTGAGTTTGTCATTCACAGTCCTACTCTAATATCCAACAAAGTTATTATGTTACATGAAACGGATTCACAATAAGAAACATGTTATATATTTTATTTGTTGTATGTATTCAAATTTATATCTCCTCACTATATTCTTTTATTAGGTGTTTGATGTCTAGCAGTGGTGGCTTGGTGGATTGTGCAAAGTGTCAACACATGCTATAGTTTATGCTCGCCTCATAGTAGGTGGTCTCATATATTACCATGATTATTTGGTGTTTGATGTCTGGCAGTGGTGGCCTCATATATTACCATGTTTACTTCCAGATATACATATGAATCAAGAGCGTGGAGCCGATATATTTTTTTATTACCATGTTTACTTCCAGATATACATATGGATCTAGAGCGTGTAGCTGATATACTTTTTTATTTGTGCAAATTTATTTAGCATAGTTCAGAAAGAGAACATACTTAAATTTATGTGTGTGTAGTATCATTAATCATTCAAGTTCATGTGGGCATTAGAGTTAACTATGTGCAAAGGTAAAGGTACAAATGTGTCTACATCTTGGTACAAGATGTTTTTTTATATCATGAAGCGATCTAATTTGGTAAGAGTCATCGAGTTTGTCGTTAGTTGAGTAAAGCAAAAGATGATGTATTTAAGTTACCAGATATTTTACAATTTTATTTGGACAATCTTGCAAAGTTTTTATAGCTTCCAAATTGTTGTATGCAGCTTGGTTTCAACAATGGTGCGCTAACAAAACATGCATGGAGAACAAGATTAAAAAGCCATGCTGGTTTATGAAGCTAAGGTGATTGCTTTATGCAAACAAAGTATGATTAACAAGGCGAAAAGGTAATTAAAGAAGAAAATTTTGCTTATTTTGCTCTTCAAAAGAGGATTTGTGATTTTAATCTTATTTTGCTTCATGTAATCTTATTCAAAACCACTATTTACATTTTGCTTCATGTAGTTTTTTTTTTCAAAACAACTATTTACATAATATATTATCTCAGCCCGTGTATTACACGGGTAACTAACCTAGTATCTTTTAAGCAAAAATAAAAAAGAGTGACGAATTAAAACGTCTGGGGTTTGCGTTTTTCATTTATTTGATTGCTTGTATTTATTTTGATTGCTTGTGAATGTAGAAATGTTAAAACTGAACTCTGTAAAGTGTGTTAATCTCTTCTTAAAATTAACGTTTTTCAATATCCCTAAAAAACGCCCTTCCACGTCATGATTACTGGCCCTAGGCGTTTTTTTTTTCAAAAAAATCACGCGGGTGTGGCCACAAAAACGCCAGATTGTTGAAATTTTGACCAATAATAAATTTCCAACTCATTTATTTGTTTTATTTTTCGAAAAAAATAATAATTGGGTAATCATTGTTGAGCATTATGAGGCATTATACCACTACATCCTTTTTTTTAACTTCAACTGACTAGGCGACTACATGTTGCTTCATACCCAATGATGAGACATTTGTTTCACTCAACACTACACATGGTCTTAAGAAAAGTCATAAGTTAACAAACACTTTTGACAAAAAAAACACCCATGACAAAAATCATTTTTAGAGTTAAACAAGGAATTCCAAACACCCTCTAAACCATTCTGGTTATTTTAAACTTCTTGAGTGTGTCAGATTAAAAATAGTTGTCATTCATCGAAATGAGTAAATTGCCGTCTTAGTCCCTGAGGTTTGACCAAAATTACTATTTTAGTCCAAATAGTTTTTTTCTTGCCATTTTAGTCCAAATAGTTTTCTTTTCTGCCGTTTTAGTCCCTAACTTTTGTCATCTTTTGTCATTTTCATCGACCACCACCATCACCACCTCCCACCACCCACCCCATCACAACCTCCTATCATCGCCACCACTTGCCTGCATCGTCACCACCCACCCCACCACCATCACCACCCACCGTTTCCACCACCACCTGCCACTTTTCCGCCACCCACATCATCAACCAACACCACCGCCATCATCGTAAAACCAACAACCACCGTCATCATCTTCACTGTAAACCGGCACAACACCATCATCATACCATCACACCTACAAAAAAAGAAAGAAAAATATGGTTTGACCAAAATTCACCTAAGTTAACTAAATTTTTTTAATGAAGTTAGTGGGTTTGATGAAAATGGTAAAAAATGACAAAAGTCAGGGACTAAAATGACAGAAAACAAAACTACTTTGACTAAAATGACAAGAAAAAATTATTTGGACTAAAGTGGCAATTTTGGTCAAACCTCAAGGACTAAAATGACAATTTACTCCTTTACTTTTCATCTTTCGTAAATTTGCGAGTTAACACGAAGCAACGGCATGTGGTTCAACGTTATTACGTTTCGTTCTAAATTTTGTGAGTTAACACGACACAACATGCTGCATGTGTGGTTCAACCGTTTTTACGTCGTCTATTTTTTTCCCGTTTGACAGGTTCGACATAACGTGCAGGTCCTAGATCGACTTAGTTATTATTTTTTATGTTTTGCGTTTCAGTCTAATTTCTTCACATTAACACGCCGTAGCTTCAGTGTTGGTGATCACTCGCGGTAATGTGGCATTGATGCTTTTTCGCACGATTTTACGCCTTTGCCGCAACGCAGGGGTGCTTAATACTAGTTATATATAAATAACTAAAATTTTGTTTGGCTCGTTTGGGCTCGCAAACCTAAACGAGCTTTGTATTTCAGGCTAGAACTTGGGTTCGTTGAGGCTTGGCTCGTTCGGGCTTGATTTTTACTCAGTTCTGAAACATATAGTATGTACAAGTTGGTCACACAATGCCGGTTTATTTGTGTATTTACTTACTATTGGTCTATCTCTCCTGCTGGTCGTACAAGTGCATTTTCAAACCGTATAACCCGAAAACTGAACCGATGAACACCCTAAGGTGACGGTGGTAGTCGTTACACGTGGTCGAGCTACATGCTCATAACTGTTGTTACCACCGTGACCACCCTCCAACTAAGCCAGCGAACTATCAAGAACCCTGCGAAAACAAACGAACGCAGATTATTTCCAAACATATAATTACCACAAGTTAAACATGCATAAAAGATAGCAATCAAAAGGTCAGATGTTTATATCTTACTCAGTACTCAGGGATGAAGGGGCTGGTTATGAATTCTCAACTGCAATCATCTGCTGCTACTTAAATATAGATACAGGAGGGTGTGTATGTATACAAACCATTATTATAAACAAGATAACCAACATGATTAGTAAGGATGTAGAAGTTAACAAGTAATCAGTACAACTATTAAAGCAAAAAAGTAAAGCCTCAAAAATAAAAATAAAATATATCCAAAAATATAAACTCAATTCAACAATCTAGAATCTACACATTGGATCATATATTGCATCATATGACCAGATAGCTAAATGATGATACTATGATGCCGAAAGAAATACGCATAAAGCATTTGAAACCTACTTTAATACAAACTTACTACAAAAGAGCAAAACGCCTCTGCGAAATCTTGTGTACATTACCAAACTTCAGATTCCAAACGGAAAACTTTCTTACTCATTATCATCGTTCAGAAATGTATCACCGTCGTCGTCATCATCTTCATTTTCTTTAGCCGTTGACTCTTTAGAAATACTCAACTTTGACATAAACAGTTCATCTTCAAGAACACCAGCTTCCCTCAAAATTTCAAACATAGCCTCCTTGCCCTTCTCGTTACGTTCTTGCTCACAAAGCTTGAAAAACAACGAAACATTAATCGGTTTCGGTTTCCAAAACCGCGATTCTTCGTGCGAAAGTGCTTTTTCAAAGAAAGCCAACGCATCGTAAATCCTCTTTTGCCTAATATGACCTTCGCCGATAATTTCCCACGAACTCGAGTTCGCCTTTCCCGTATCCAACATTTCGTTAAAAAAAGATTCCGCCTTTTCCGAATCCCCTTTTCGAACGTACCAACCCAATAAACGGTTACCAATTCTCGCATCGTAGGTCGTCTTGACCGAAAGCCATTCATCGTAAAGATTCTCCGCTTCTTCAATCTCATCCATTCTTACAAATGCCGAGATCACTGCGTGATAACCCATGTTTGGTATGTACTCGAAAACCGTTTTATAAGCGTCCCAAATCCGTTGAACTTCTTCTTTCCTCCCGATACTACTGTAATGACTCAAAAGATAATGATACGGAATTCGATAACGCCCTGTAATCTTGCTTTCGATCTTTTTAAGACAATCTTCAGCCTTTTCAAGCTCCCCAAGCTTGATATAAACGGTAGATAGCGTACTATACGTAGTCCAGTTTGGCTTAACCGACACGTCGAGTTTCATTTTTTCAAACACTTCTTCCATCTTTTCAACGGATCCTTGAGCTCCGCGAGACGTGATCCAGATACTGTAAGTATATAAATCTAGTTCTATATTTTTTTGCATCATTTCGGAAACACATGCCTCAACGTTTTCGTGATCTTTAAGGTTCATATAGAGAGTCATCATTACGTTATACGGAAGTGCATGGTTAGCGTAGCCTTTTTCTTTCATTTTGACTAGCAAAGACTCTGCCTTTTCTTTCTTTCTTTCTAGCGTGTACGTATGCGTTCAAGAGGGCTCCGTATACACGTTTGTCGATTAGATCATCTTGTAGATTGTCGAAGTAATCTTCAGCGCCTGAAACGCCATCTATTTTGGATATTAGATCTAATTGAATCGCGGCGTCACTTGGGGCCAAGATAAATCTTTCGGGTTTTTTATTCATCCAATCATAAACCTGCAAGAATCCCAATGACGTTCACTAAGGTACATGAATGTTGGAAAAAAAAAACATTGATGTTCAACACTCGATTTATAATTCGTCAACAACAAAGCTACTTATTTGCGTAGTTCATTAAAAATGAGATCAAAGGGCAACAATATCCTTCAATTTCACAAACAGAAACCGACTCATTTGACCTACAAAAGTCAAACATGTTCATTTGGTGACAAAAGAGGTTGAAATCCAACATTCCATATGGAATATTTCAAAGTCAACTTTTATTTTATAAGGTTCATCAAAACTGAAGCAAACACTTATCTTAAGTAACTTTTAAAAAGCCATAATTCTAAAAAACTTCACATCCTATGATACAGTTCTCAAATTGTAACATAAAGGGCACCAATATCCATCAATTCCACAAACAGAAACCAACTCATTTGACCTACAAAAGTCAAACATGCGCATCTAGGTACAAAAAAATCCAACAAACCCAACATCCAAACAACTAAATATCTTCCAATCCAACCTGCCAAACTGCTAAAACTCACCAGCCCCAATACTCAATTCCCCAAAAAGATTCAACAAACTCAACCTACACATACCTCAAGAGCAAGCTTAAACCTTCCATACTTCCTCAACTCTTTAACAAGCCTACAAAGCTCCCATTTAGTAACACTATTCCCCTCATTCTCCCACTGATTCAACACACCACTAGACCCCTTTTCACGGCTACCCATCATTGAAATCCTCTTGTAAATAGTCTTCCAAGTGACTGTTGTCCCTGGCTTCTTCTTCTCATAGTCCACTGTGCCATAGTTGTAGGCTTGTGAAACAGGTGAAGAAGATGAACAGTTTGTTATGATGAGGGGGTAAAGGTGGGATCTTTTTTGATACCCAGATGGGAAAGTTATGAACTTTATGGGATTTGTGTGGAAAGATGAGGAAATGGGCACAGTATGGTGGGGATTGGGAGATTGTTGAGTGGAGTAACATGTTATTGGGTATGGGTTTTGTGGAATTAGGGTTTTGGGAAGTGGGTTGAGGATCAAGATTTTGGAGGGGGTGAAGGTTTAGGGAAACACACACAAGGGTTATCTTGGTGGTGGTGTAGACATGGGACAAGAAACGATGGAGGTGATGTGTTGCTTTGAAGTTGAATAATGTTAAAGACCCCCCTAAAGTTTCTTTTGGTTACATTTTTGGAACGGAGTTTTCTTATGTCGAATCGAAAAAACACGCTTAAAAACATAATTTTTCTTTTTATCCGGGAGAACTAAAAACACCCAAGTATAGCATTCACATTCTAACCATCAAATTATGTGAGGAGAGGTTTTTATATTATAAAGGGTATAAAAAGTGGTTGTGAGTAGAGGAGAGAGAAAATGTTACTGTTCATCTGTATATTTGGGGGGACACTGTTCACCCGTTATAATTTTTTAATATATTTTGAAAGTGGTTGTGAGTGGAAGTGAGAGAAAAATGTAATGATAATATTATTTAATTGAAAGGAGAGAGAAAAAGTATTTGTTTTTAGTGGAAATATATTTATATAGGAGTTGTTTTTTAGTGGAATGTATGTATAATTTGATGGTTTGGATTACCTAATCCACCTGGTCTCACAATCTAGTTGTTTAATGTCGTTCGTTCAAAGGAACTACACACCTGAAAAATTAGAGATTGGCAAAAATGCCCCGACGGGGATGTATGATAAAGGACGATGTCATGGCCTCCAACTACTCGCAAAAATCATCTATTGGAGATGTTCTAAGATATTTCAAGATTTAGAAAGTTACATATAAGTCTCGTTGTGATAAGTCACGTAGTGGTCGGTTGTCACGAATGTCTGAAGTACAATGATACGTTTGTGGTGCTTTTTTATGTTCAATATGTGTGAATAATGAAGTATTGGTGGACAAGAGTCAAGATAAAACTAAATTATTATTTTTCGAGTACGTGGTTTCGGATAAACGGACCTGTTATCACCTAATACATAGTCACACCCAAACCCAAGAAATTCTTTATCAACCCCATATCCGATATCGTATCCAGATACCTATCCTGAATGTTCCAAATTTTGTACATTCCCTTCGGATTCTGTTGTTTCCGTTAATAGTCATTTGAAGGTTTTGATTTGCCATCATGTGAGTAGTGGATTCTTTATGAGTATCAACTTTAAAACCAAATTTATCATCATTATTTCGTCTTTTAGACCAATGTTTTCAAACTCCTTTCCAAGATTCTTGTATATTGTTATATGATTTTAAAAAAAAAACCCGACTGCTTACAATTACCTTTTCTACTACCGATTACGTCATACTTAAGTATTTCATGTTTGAGTATTTGTAAAGTCAAATTAGCTGGTTGTAATAAATTTAAAACCTAACTAAACACATCGTGCATATAAAACCAGATACATGGTATAACTTTACAATCGAATATGAAACTACAATTATAAAACCAGTCACATATCCAAAGCAGCGGCGAAGCTATAATTATACTAGTCAGATCATTATAAAGTTTTCTTCTCCACTAACTACAACTAAAGCACGTTTTTCCTAACAGACACTCAGTGTGTGTATATAAAAATCCAAAAATATCAATGATAGTAAGGTTAACGGATTCTTTTGACCCTCCCTTGATTCCACTCAAGATCCAAACTCTTTACAATCATTTATGTCTTGCTTGTTCTAAAAAACTTAAAGATGTTTGGGTAAAAAACACAAGAGAGGTAGGCCTTCAAAAAATAATAATTCGTAATACACAAGGGGTCAAAACCGTAAAAGACTGAAAAAATACTCCCCCAATTTAGGGTTAGCCGGTTAGGGTTCAACTTGACTCATCGTAGACCACCCGTATATATAAATCATCTATTTCTCGTCACACCACCGTATAATCCTCTTACCTGTCGATCTGCAAAATACCCAAAAACCCAACTCAAAGATGGAGCAGACCTTTATCATGATCAAGCCTGATGGCGTTCAAAGAGGCCTTGTAAGTTTTTAAGTAAATTTTGAATCTTTTTTTGTAGTTTCTGGTCTAAATCTCCAAAACCCAGATGGGGTAATTTTAACTTTGATTTTTTATTGCTGCTTCTGTTTTTTTCTTGATTTTGATGAATCTGTTCTTGGGTTTTTTGATGATTATATTCTGGGTTTTAAGTTTTAAGTCATAAGATTTGAGGAATCATTGAAAACGAAGTGAGTAGAAAAAGGTTTTTTTTTCAGATGCTTTTGATACATGATCTAGAAAAATCTAGTGATGTACAAGTTTCACTGCGTGATGTACAAGTTAATGTTGGATAATTGGTCAAGATTTGCTAAAATGTTGCTTGATATGGTTGTGATTGTGTTTGATTTTTGTTTAGGTTGGTGAAATCATTGGTAGGTTTGAGAAGAAAGGTTTCTCTTTGAAAGGTACAATATTTGTTTAATTACATGGTTATTATAGTTACCTACAAAGATTAAAGAATATTTGGTACTAATGGGTCCTTTAATGATGGCCCTAGGGTGTGATTGTATTGATCATATGCAAGGTTTAAAAAAACGGAAACGAGTTTCGAGGCGTTTTCCCTTCGCCTCACGAGGCGTAAGCCTCGAGACGAACCGAGGCGTAAGCCCGAGGCGGAGTTAAAAAATAAATATAAATATTATATATCTTATAAAATTAGTAATACTAACTAAATTCATCATCAAATTCATCAAAATAATCAAAAACACAAATAAACAAGACAAAAACTGCTTGAAACTGACACAAAAACTCAAAAACATCAAAAACAAATGTCAAAAACCCCTGAGGCGCACCTGAGGCGCACCTGAGGCGCAGCCTTTTTAGCGCCTCAGCCCCTCTGAGGCGCACATACAGTATAAACTCCCTGAGGCGCGCCTCAGAATCGTTTTTTGGCCGTTTCGCCTTGAGGCGCGCCTCGAGGCGCACGCCTCAGCCGTTTTTTAAAACCATGATCATATGTTTATCAAATTATCACCCTTTGAATAGTTGTTACAAAACGTTCGATAACATGTAACTTACATTCTCTAATTTAAATTTTTTTAGAAAAAAAAGTTTGGGGTAAATTACACTTTTCGTCCTTTATGTTTGTATCACATTGCAATGGATAGCCTTTAAGTTCAATAATTATAGTCACAGTCCTTTATTTGGAAACCTATTACACCCTACGTCCTTTAGCACTAACCAGGTTAAAATTTTCAGTTAACTATAGCATGTGACTTGCACATGAGGGTATGTTAGTAATTTTACCCATTATATTTAAACTATATCTTATTTTCCCCTCATTTTCACATCCACACAACCTAAAACCTTATCCCCTTTCTCTCTCTCATCTCTCTCCTCTCTCATCTCAACTTATCAGACAGGTTGTTGCCGTCATCCTCACCTGCATTCCCATTCCATCTCTTTTTGAACAAGCTTGCGAGGTCTCAACTTATCAGACCGGTTGTCCAGTAGATCTATGTTATTCAAACATGAACAATCACAGTACAACAAAAGGAGAAATTTACCCTTTTGTAAAATCAAATGAGATGAACATATTAAGAAGACAAACTTTTGATGATACATAATTGTAACTCAAAAATTGTTTAAATTCGGGTTAATTCCCAGCCAAAAAAGATGAAAAATTTACACAACCCCAAAATAATAATAATATAAAAAAGATTTAACACAAATTCTTGTTGATAACCAGAATTCACAAATTTAACCCAACTAGAACACAAAAATACTCAAACTTCGGTATAAAGATGAAGATTTAAAACAACACCATGACAAAAGAAAGCCAAGATTCAACACAAAATGTTGTATTATAAACAAACTCAAACTTTACCCAGCTAGAACACAAAAAGATTCAGACTTTTAACACAAAAGACAAGATTTCAACAACCAAAAGCACAATCCTTGACCATCAACCCTCCTTGCCCAACCCTCCCATACGACCCATCATCCCCCGCCTGCCGCGCCTGCGACAGCGACGCAACTTTAGGGTTTCTCCTTACCAAATATGAATCTTCTGGTCGAAGATGATGATGGTGGTTGATGTTCGAACGATGATGCTTTGTGGGGATCGGTGGTTCTCCGCGGTGGCGATTATGGTGTTTCCGACTAGGTCTGTGCCAGTGAGGGTTTGGTCGGACTTAGGTTGGAGGTAAAGACTAGAGAGAGAGAGGGGGTAAGAGAGAGATTAGTGATTGCAGGTGAATTATGTTCTTGATTTTGTGGATGAGTTAAATAATAAATATAAAATTACTTACCTACCCTCATGTGCAAGGCACATGCTATAGCTAACTGAAAATTGTAACTTGGTTAGTGCTAAAGGACGTAGAGCGTAACAGGTTTTCCAAATAAAGGACTGTGACTGTAATTATTGAACTTAAAGGCTATCCATTGCAATCTGATACAAACATAAAGGACGAAAAGTGTAATTTACCCAAAAGTTTGTTACATAAGGTTTTCTTGAGTTTTCAAACATATACTAATGTTTGTTTTAGTTCTATATTAAATATTATAATGTTCGTATAAATAAGGGCTCATTTAGGTTCATGAGTGTAATCAAACTCGATGTGTGAGGCTTGGGGCTTAAGCTTCACCATATATGTGTGGATAAACAAAAATGGTTTACAAGATTTGTAAGCTAATAGGTCAATGCCCAAGGGTTAAAACACTAAAAAAATTAAATTTGATCATATTCATCTGAAGTTTTGTTCTTTTTTTTATTCATAAACAAGTTGGTCTTACCAGAACTTATTTCAATCTTACCATCAAAACAGAAATCAAAACTCAAGTAACTATGAATGAACTACCAAAAAATTCTACGCTCACCTTTTGTTGTTGAGAATTTAGGATTGAAGCTTTTGACCGTTGACCGAGCTTTCGCCGAGAAGCATTATGCTGATCTGTCCTCAAAGCCTTTCTTCAACGGGCTAGTCGAGTACATCGTCTCTGGCCCCGTTGTTGCCATGGTTTGGGAGGGCAAGAACGTGGTTACCACCGGCCGCAAAATCATCGGTGCTACAAACCCTGCTGACTCTGCTCCTGGCACCATCCGTGGTGATTTTGCAATCGACATCGGCAGGTATGATGGTTCATCATAAGTTACTGGTATTGACTTGAAAATCAAAAGGTTGACCATTGACTATTGTGATCACACTTGACTTGTTTGATGTGTGCAGAAATGTGATTCATGGAAGCGATGCCGTTGAGAGCGCGAAGAAGGAGATCGGTCTGTGGTTCCCTGAGGGTGCTGCCAATTGGTCAAGCAGCCTTCACCCATGGATCTATGAATGAGTGTGATTTAAGCAATATGCTACAACCACAACCCCTTTATTAGTCTGCTTTGAGGGTTTAATCTATTTTCAACTGGTTTTGTTTATGGACTGCGTGAGACTTTTTCTGCGTGTTATATCATGGTCTCTGTTTTGTTTTCATGTTCATGTCTGCTGTTGGTTTTGGTTTGATTTTTCGCATCATCCACCCGTGCCAAGCGTGCAAAAAGTTTTAATCTATCTTCTTATATTTTGTCATTTTCTTTGTTAAGTTGTGTTTTCAACCATCCCTAACAGCCTAGAGAAATAAAAACAAAGAAATAAACAACTAGAAAATATACAACTTGAACAAGCACATTTTATGTAAAAATTGTTATGTAAAACTGTCTTAGACTATACAACTTTGGCTCATATCAGAAACAATAAAACACATTTTAACGTACCGTACCGGGTATATTCAGTACCGGTACCCACTTTTGGGGATTTTCGATACTGGTACCGGTTCGGTACCGAACGGGTACCATGCTCATCTCTGTTTCACACACACTTAACTGATAAATCTAACCTTGGTTAGTGATAAGGACCACCGTAGTTTAAAACTTGCAACAACTGGGACCAACTCAGTAATTATTGAAGCCTTGGAACTAATTCTGTAAAAATTTGCAAATCATAGGGACAAACCAGACATTAACTCATTATAATAAAAGGCTGCAGATGGTGACACTGTGAATGATTAGTGTCCATTTTTCAGATTTTGTTTGTGATCTCAAAGCAAATGTTTTTAAGTCTCTTGCTTGAGACACATATGTAATGTTTGGTGAAGCGAAAATAGAGGATCTGAACTCACAGTTGAAGAGTCGGGTAGCAAAGCAATTCAAAGCACCTAACCTTAGTAACGTTTAATAAACCCCTGAGCCACCAGCCGTGACTCAAGGTGATGAAGATGTAGATGAGACTGGGGTGGAGGCCAATGGCATCGAGTTGGTTATTACTCAAGCTGGAGTCTCAAGATCAAAGGCGGCTAAGGCTTTAAAGGCTGGAGATGGTGACACTGTATATGCAATTGTGGAACTCACAACTTAAAAGTGATCGACTCACTCTCATATTCTTTTATTGTTCTTTCAACGTTCGAAACTATTTGATCTAATTATTGACTTGCACAATTAATACTCATTGTAAGGAAAGTAGATTTTTGCTTGCAACATTTGTATTATCAAGTGCAGATGACACAACCGTTGCATACCGTAGATTGTAAGATTTGATTGGCTTCCAGTCCTCCCCTAAAGAAGAGTAAAAAATGATGATAAGGTAGGTGTAAAAGCTAAGTTTTGTATGGTTAGACGGTTGAGCAACATGTCAAAATGGTTCGAGACTTCCGAGTTGAAATGGTCTACAATGTTTCGTTCCACGAATATTGCAATATTACATCAAACCTGTCAACACTTTCTTTGTCCATCATTTTTAACTTTTTTTTGTTAACCATCTCTTTTGAAACATAAATTTTTTAATGTGCTCAATCCGTGTATATACAAGTCTATAACCTAGTATTATTTATATAACCTAGTATTATTTATAAGAATTCGTTTTTACAAATTTTACATCAAAACTACGTCTTTTTTGCGGTTGGAATTACGGATCAAATACATGGAATTACATAAATTATATATAACAATTCACAAATAACATATTACTGTAGCAAACCTTATTTCTTGGTTTTTTTTTCTTTTATGTTTTATCGTTTTGTTTTTTTTTTTTACCTTAACTTTCATCATATTATTACTCACACCCCCTAGCTTTATAAAAACTTTTGTGAAGTGTCATTTTAACGCTCTCGAGTTTACGCGTTTATTTTTATGTACATGAGTCACATATAAAACGTTTTCGTGCTTATTTTTATATATGGTTTCGATTGGTTTGGCAATAGATTTTCGCGCTTATTGTTATGTATGTTTTCTGTTGTTCCTACGTTTTCTCATAAATAATATGTTTTCACTAGACGAGATAAATCCGAATTATTTTACGTTTAAACGTTGCCGCAACGCGATACCATTTTTAAACTTATAAAATATTATTTTATAAGTGCTTTATTTAAGTACATTTCGGTATGAATCCAATTTGGTTTACGTTTTGACGCAAATTTTTATTTGTAATGAGTGGGGTGAAATATGGACACAGTTTGCAATAAGTGAGATACATAAATGATGATTTTTGTAATTTACTCAATACACTTTCGTGTTTGTTTTATGTATGTTTTCAGTTGGTCTACGTTTTGACATAAATTTTGCTTGGAGACCAGTCGGGTGTGACATTTCACGGTACAAACTCGAGTTACTTTAAGTTTCGAAGTTGCCGCAACGCATAACGAGTCAAAATTCTAGTTACATAAATAAGTTATAAGATATCTGAAATACATGAATAATAACAACCACATGCAACACACAAATCTTTAAAAAAAAATCACGACAACAAAATCCGTGTTTGTTGGATTCTAATTCATTGATAAGAAAACAGAAACTAAACCTGTCATATAGACTGAAGTTCTAGTACAAATCTTTAAACAAAGAAATCACGACAACAACATCCGTGTTTGTTGGATTCTAATTTATTGATAAGAAAATAGAAACTACACTTGTGACAATATATGTTTGTGGGACCGATAGTTTCGAACCAGTTTAGTCACATTGAAACACTTCTATCTCTTTGGTAAAACTTCAACGGCCTCTTGAACTTTCTTTCATTTGACTGTCTGAACCATTTCTTATGATCTTTCTGAGTATCCTTTTTCGTGCCATCAAAATTTACTTTGCGAATTTCTTCAACTTTACGCCTCAATTCTTCTCTATTCTCCTTAGAAAAGAATTCCATTAGGATCATTGTTTCAGGCCCAGACACCTATGCTGCATCGTCCCTGCCATATACCGATCAAAATCACCGTTACCATCTGGCTGGACATCTTGTATATGTGATATCATTTATGTATTGCTGAAACAAAAATAAAATCTAAACAAACATACCTTTTTTTTGTTTTCTTGGCCATTGAATAAACTGCCACAATCTTTAAACAGAGAAATCACGGTCAATAAATTCACACAAAACAATCCATCGAGTATTTGATCCACAAGGTCCCTCTCAGACCACGGATTCACATCCATACCCTTTTTTTTTTTTTTTTTTGTCCCTCTCAGACATGGACAATGATCGTCAACTCCTGCGATTTGACAAGCAAAAGATGAATTAAAAAATTGCAGAAATTATAAAACGAGTAAAAAGAGCTGAAAATGGAACACAAACCAATTTTTTAAGCTCATCTACACATGACGGCTACACCTCAATCTTATAAAGGAGCATGGTTTAGGGTTCGAAGGAAGTTAATTACTATTATACCCATAGAGGACTATAAAATAACCTTACCTGACATTGTAAAAGATATTGACGGTTTGTAAATAAATATTAAAACATATTATTTTGTTTGACATGTAAATTACTTTCCGAAGCCTTAACAAAAAAAAGTACTGTTATGGAGATTAATTATTCTAACCTTTTAACTCGTTTAATACAAAGATGAAAAATGCACCACCATGAAACTAAAAGAATTAGGTTTTATGTTGTAATATTTTACTCGTTTAATAAAAGGGTTGGGTACAAATTGACATGTATAATTGTTTAACCTGTTTACTAAATATATCGACATGTGTAAGGGTTATGGTTAATTTTGTTTACATGTATATGGGCATGGATCATGTTCGGCTTGAACAATTCAACCCTCCAACTTGAAACCCGTTAACCTGACAAAAATTCACGATTGACGCCCTAAAAGATCTAAATTAATATGCAACACAAAATAAGTTGTGTGTTTAACACAAAATCAATTTTAACTAGATATCCGTAAAACCAGAATAAACACTTGTATGTTACAAGAATTTTATTCCATGTAAGTTCCATGAAAACAGCAGGTGCATTGGTCAAACCAAAGGGCATGACCACGAACTCGTAATGACCATAACGCGTACGAAAGGCGGTTTTAGGTACATCTTCTTCGAGGACTCGAAGTTGATGGTACCCAGAACGAAGATCGATCTTTGAAAAGTAGGTCGCGCCTTGCAATTGATCGAAGAGGTCATCGATGTGAGGAAGAGGGTATCGATTCTTGACAGTAAGCTTGTTGAGCTCACGATAGTCAATACACATTCGGAATGACCCATCTTTCTTTTTGATGAACAGCACGGGAGCTCCCCAAGGAGAAGTACTAGGGCGTATAAAGCCTTTATCAAGAAGCTCTTGAAGTTGACTCGAGAGCTCTTGCATCTCAGAGGGTGCCAAACGGTAGGGAGACTTAGCGACAGGCGTAGCGCCAGGTACTGAATCGATGCGAAAGTCGACAGAACGAGCAGGAGGCGGACCGGGAAGATCGTCGGGAAACACATCAGGAAAATCACGTACGACGGGAACGTCGCTTATGCTTGGGCCTTTGTCCTTCTTTTCCACAATATGGGCGAGAAAGGCGAAGGTACCCTTGCGTAAGCATTTGTTTGCTTGGATACACGACATAAGCTTGAGAACTTGAGAAGGTTTCTCGCCATACACGTGTAGAGAATCACCGTTTGGAAGAGGAAGGCGGATAAACTTTTCAGAACAAACAACTTCAGCACGAACTCGCCTAAGCGAGTCCATGCCTAGTATGATGTCAAAGCTACCCATTTGCATAGGTATAAGATCGATTGAGAACGTATGATCGTTAAGAATCAAGGAACAGTTAGAGAGAACGGAATCGACAGCGACGGCTTTACCATTAGCGACTTCGACAGTGAAAGATTTTGGCAACTTAGAGCGTTTACACATAAGTAAAGGTTCGAATTCTAACGATACAAAACTTTTATCCGCACCAGTATCAAATAGACAAGAAGCATAAACATGGTTCACAAGAAACGTACCAGTAATGACGTCGTTTGCATTCTGAGCCTGAGCGGCAGTGATGACAAAAGCTCGGCCTCTAGCAGGTTGTTGAGCTTGTTGCTGTTGCTGCTGCTGCTAATGGGGTTGATTGCGCTGAGGACACACGTTGGTTAAATGATTAAGAACACCACACTTGAAACATGCTCGCACAGGAGCAGCTTGAGGTTGAACCTGGTTAGGAGCAGGGTTGGCAACGGTAGCTTGATTCTGGATGTTTTGGGGTTGAGGGATGTTGCGGCATCGGTCGGCAAAATGCCCAAACCTATGATAACGGGCCCATTTGCGGCACAGTGTGTTGGTAGGATGATGGTACAAATAGGTAGTACACTGGGGATGAGATCCAGTGTAGGCTCGTTTTGGTAGTTCGGTGTTTGCGGGGGTAACAACGGCTTCTGCTTGTAAAGGTTGAGGGTTTGGCGGAGTAATGACCGCACAATTTTGGCTTGAAGCCTTTCGCTTCTTGCCACGGTTTTTCTTTGGTTGGGAGGATGAGGGTTCAACAGCGGTGGTAGTATCGGTGGTATCAGTGACGGCTTGATGAGCATTCTTCGTTGAAACCTTATCATAGGTTCCATGAAGGACGCAATTGTTGTTGAGTTCGGTGGCTATGCTAAAGGCTTCCTCTATGGTTTTAGGACTAGCAAAAGCAACATGGTTATTCAAGGAAGGTGCAACACAACGGATGAACTTGGCTATGGTCTTGGGGATGGAGTCGACTTGTCCAGGACAGAGGACACTTAGTTGTTTAAAGCGCGTAATCAGACCATCCATGTCGCTCCCCTTCTGCGTAAGGTTCCAAAATTCATTCTCTAACTTTTGGAGTTCGTGAGGAGGACAGAAGTGGTCCTTCATAAGCTGCTTAAGTTCGTCCCAAGGCATAGCATGTGCAACATCGTTTCCCCTCTTGTTGCGTTCGGTAGTCCACCATTCGAGTGCCCTTGAACGGAAAACTCCCATTGCATTCAAAGTTCGTAGCTCATCAGGACAACCACTTTGCAAGAAAGTAAGCTCAATCGCATCAAACCAATTCATCATGGCGGTGGCGCCATCTTTGCCAGTAAACTCCAAGGGTTTACAAGCCATGAATTGCTTGAATTGGAAGGTTGATTTGGGTTTTTCTGCCTTTGAATCGACAGAGCCATGCGGTGAGTCGGGATTGATTTTGCTAACGATATCAGGGATGACCTTAGCCATTTGCGCAGCCATAAACTTCATACAATCCTTTTTTGACATTGATTTGGAGCTAGAACCCTTCTTTGATTGGAGCTTCTTGGACGCGCTGGACGACATCTAAAGGATCGAAAGAGAAGGAAAGGATGAGACTTGATCATAAATTCAAAATAAGTTTGCAAGTTTAAGCATGTAAGCATGATGTATCACGTATGGTTCACACAATTAGCATGAATTTAACAAGTATAAACACTTATGAATGCGTAAAAGAGTATAAATTTAATTTATTCACGAGAATTATTATTGTTTTTGTTTGCGCTAGACGTGCGAATCGTGTAACGGTTTTGAAACGAACGAGGTAACAAGTAAAAAATCACGTATAAATTGAATCACTTAAAAGAGAGGCTTATAAAACATAGGATTGTTTCGGGTAGAGAAACGTCGACTATTCCAAAGTGAATCGAAAGTCCTTTTAAATTAGAGAAATGTGCTTTGGCCTATAGGTAAGATACTCTCGTCGAGAAGCGATTAACGGTATCTTACCCTTCCAGTTACTACACGTCTCTAATCGATCGAAACAATCAAAACTTTGGCGAGAACGAAAATCGAGGAATGGGACACAATCGACAAGATGCGGGTTTCACCCCTAACTTGACGATTTCGTACCCTAATGTGGTTGGTACTCGTCGGGTCAAAATATAATTTCGACACTATGACGAGGGTCCACTAGAGTTTGAATTGAAAATTTACCATTTAGATGTGGATTTCACTCCTAGCTAAATGGCGAAATTTCGTGCAAAAATGAGAATAAGCGGAATGAGAGTCGTTCACCAAATTGTGGTTTTCACGCCTATTTTGGTAAACTCGTATCTTTTGTATAAAGAGTGTCTTCAAGTCTTCAAGTGTATTGTGTAAACTGTCTTAGGAAATACATTATGTAAATATTAAGACCAAAGAGACGAGAAAGAAGCAAAGTAGGAAGAATAACATTTTAAGCAAGAATCAAGAATGGTCAAAATATGGTTCCTACTATAGACTAGCTCGAACATGGCAATTCTACCTAATCCCTATAGTTATGGCTCTGATACCAATCTGTCACACCCCAACCAATGGCGGAATCATCGGAGTTGGACTAGTTCGGGATTGTAAGAGACTTCATAACACTATTTGTGACAATATTTAATTCAACCGATTTCATTTCATAATCAAATTGTCAAAACATTACAAAGAAATTCAAATAACAACATTGTTCATAACATAAACATATCAAAATTTGATACAACATTTTAAACCTAAACGGCTAAGTGAGTATCTAGGCATCATTGCTAATCCATTTCATAGCATCACCAATTCTCAACCTGTAACATGTTTAAAATACAATTCAATGCAAAAGTAAAGGCGAGTATACTAGTTTAAGAATAAATATAAGTATAAGTTTAAAAGTTTAAAACGAATCCACATGGCAACTTAGTTTATACAAGAGCATCATACAAGGCATGCAATATTTCTAGTCAACCTTCTGTTTACGCAAAATGATATAATTCAACATGACCTCTCGTTCACGGGTGGTGCGTTACTCCTATAACGCTATACATGTTAAATGAAGGCTCATACAAGCTAATGACTAAAGTATCACATAAGTATCACCCAAGTATAAGCATCAAAATATAACAACATAGCATTCATGTATAAAGATTGTTTTCGTGCATTGCATAAAGAATAAGTTTAAGTGTGATTTAATAATTTAACATGTTACACCCCAAAAGTGGTAAACATAAAAAAGGGGGTTTACGAGTATACTCACGGTTTTGCAAGTCTTCTACTTGTGAATCCGCGAGTGAGTTGTGGTTGATTAGGAGGTTGGAACACCAAGTCCTTCTATGCGAAGAAACAAAGTGTATGAGTAACGGAGATTAACGGTAGATTAAGGATTTAGGAAATTAAAACACAAGAACATATGTATACGAAAATAATCATCCTTTAACACAAAGTACTTTTTTTTGACACTATGAAACCTCAAGGGTTAATGTTTTCATGAGTATTATACTCATTAGAATTATAACAAGTCTTATGTCTTAGATGATGTTATTCTAACACTTTGACGAATGAACACAAATTCACCATTAAGGGTTCGAATATTGAATAGCATATATATATAAGTATTATATGTATTGTTATGTCCAATAGTCAAGCATGAGGTAGAAGATTAAATCTTCATTTAGGTACCTCTAAGTTTCATGGAAGTCATGTAGGAGGTAGGAAGAGAAGTCTTCCATTTAGGTACCTCTAAGTGTTCACCACTACACTTGATGTAAAAACATTCAAGGAGGGTCATGAACTATGAATAATACAAGAATATAAACAACTACTCTATAAGAAATCATCAAGCAATGTGGGGATTTTATGTTGGACAACCCAAGTTAGTCCATAATCACACCTATATTAAGTCTTGGACTTAAACATTACTTGTGGGTTAAAAACCCTAAACAAAACAGAATGTATATGAGGTTTAACCTCTTATTTCGAATATCTCAACCTTGTTTTTAAGCCTAACTAACTATAGAAGTGGTTATAAGCATAAGGACATAGGTTTGAGATGAGTTAGACTCAAGTTGAACAAGTTTAGTAAAGATTAGATGAAATCAGAAATGAACAGTGAACTTTGGAGCTTTTTTACCGGAGTTCTAGGGACTTATTTACTGTGAAAAACCAATGGAATCGAAGCTAAGGTCAATCCAAGCACATAGGAAAAAAATGAGGTAAATCGGACAAGAATTGAGTGAGTTATGCTCACTTTAGTGAAGCTTGCTGAATCTGTCCGAACTTCTGATTATAGCTGCGAATTTAGAGTGTTTGGGAGTGATTAGAAAGTGGAAAATGCTTGGAGGAGGCTTGGGTTATATAGGGAATGGATTAGGGTTGGGTTGGTTGGCATTTAATATAAGTAGTTGGGGTTTAAAACAAATAAAAAAGGAAAAAAAAAACTAGATGTTGTTGCTACCTTGGACATTGCGACCAGAAGGTTGTTCCAGCCATCAAATATCCTTTTTCTTGTGTGACAAAATAGATTTAGGTATAGAACAATTTATATTATATTAGGTTAGTTACTAACTATTAAAATATAATGGGTTTACATTTTAAACAATGAAAAAGAAACAAGGAATTTAGCCACCAAGGGGCTGGCCGATCAGAAGTGTTGTCCATTGTTTTATTTTATTATTTTTTTACTTTAATTGTTGTATATTATATTAGTTAGATATGTAACTATCATACATAATGAGGTCAAGTGCTTGAACATTTAAAAACAATTCAATAAGTTTGGTAGTATTGTTCGCTACCTTTGGCAAAAATAACTTTGTATTATTATTTTCTTTTTGTACAAAGCAGTATACATATTGAACATAATATCAACTTTACGTTGATATTAAACATATTACTATTATATTATTATTATTATTATTATTATTATTATTATTATTATTATTATTATTATTATTATTAGAATTAGAATTAGCCACGTATTTAATAATTAACAAGCATGTATAAGTTATGAGCACCAGTATGTCGAGTATCGGTCGCGCGTACGCATTCGAGATTGGTAACGTATAACCCAAGTATTGCAACACGTATAAGCATGCACGAATATGTAAAGTATAGCTTGTATGAAATAACAATTTTTATTACGATCATGGTCTCGGATTTACAATGATACAACGAAATACGATTACAAGGAAAACAAGACTTCCAAAAATAGAAATACAAGACACGTTTTCTAATTAAGGAAAGTACGAAAGGGCAGGGCGTTACAAAAAGTTTTTTTTGCTACGGGTTCGGCCGAACCCGTACCCTTTTATGTAGCTACGCCCTTGCTCGTGGTGGTGGCGGAGACATGGTAGGTTATCGGAATTCTCTAGCATGCACACATACATACACAAAAAATCAAGAAATTATCAAAATATACAACAAAATAAAGAATAAATTCAACCTAAAACAAATAATACTATCTGATTTGGGAGAAGAGATGGTGGAATTAAAATGATTTGGGCGATTTAGGTTTTTTTCCGTGAGAGAGATGAAAGGTTTTAGAGGGAAAATGGGGTGAAGAGGGAAGAAATCCCGCTTATACAAAGCTGGTTCTGCGTCAACTTTTAGTGGCGACATGTGTCACCGTTATTGCCTTATGTGTCACTGTTATTGCTGATAATAAACCCAACCACAGGATCAAGATAAGACGGCTAGGGTTTGCTTGGGACACCGCTTCCAGATCGAACCAATAGTGACGCTATTGCTATCACCGCTATTGGTAGGTTATTCTTGTAGTGCTCACTGGCCCGTTTCTAGGGTTTCTTATATCCTCTATATATTGTAATCATTATTGAATGAATGAGATAATCAAATCTTTTACCATCTTACACTTGGGTCTAATGTACACCTCTTTACCCTACATTTCTACGAGAGACTTGTTCCACGATTTAAACCTGTCACCTCTAGGTCACATAAAAAATTACATGAAGCCTTAATATTTTCATGTAAAATATCGGCACCTCTTGTTTCTAATGGCTAAATAATTGTTGTTATACTCCAACACCAAAACCTATGCTTGAAGGACAGAGCACAACTACTTATATGCCCTTTTGTAGAGGTACAACCCATTTTTAGCTCGTTATTGGGCTTAAGCTTGGGCTTATTTGTACCGAATAGACTTTAGGCGGGCTTTAACCTTACTCTTCCTTGTAGTCAAAGGCACCAGGCAAACCATTTGCATGACTTCATGCAATTGGTTGCCTTGGTTTCTTCGAGGTACATAGGCCTCGCCTGAGAGCCTAGACGCAAGAGGCATGCACCTTTATACAAGGAAGGGGTATGTCAAAACGACATGGGCCTAAAACTTAAGAGTCCATGTTGAGCCTGAACCCAACATGGGGTACCTCTAAACCCTTATTTTCAGTAAAATTCCTTAATAATAAGTATTTAAAACGTACATCTAAACAAGCAATTTTAAGGGTACGTATGAGATATATCTAGTTCTTTATTAGTTTTATAATTGTTTTTTTTTTTCAGCATTGAAGTACATGAATGTTGATTTCATAGCTGTCATTGGTCCATATGGTTCTGTGATGGCTCATGCACTTTCAAATGTTGCAAATGAATTCCATGTCCCCTTTTTATCCTTCACAGCATTAGACCCCTCACTTTCACCTCTTCAATACCCATATTTCATCCAAACAACACCTAATGATCTTTTTCTGATGACTGCCATTTCTGAAATGATACGTTATTTCAGTTATCGAGAAGTAACGGCCATATACACAGATGATGACCAATTTAGGAGCAGTATATACACATTAGGTAATCAACTATGGGACAAACGTTGTAAGTTTTCTTACAAAGCACCATTGCCACCCGACTCTTCATTAACTCCACAAGGTATTCATAATGCGTTAGTTAACATTCGGTCAATGGAATTGCGTGTTGTTGTTGTACATACTTATGGTAAAACAGGTCTTTTGGTTTTTGAAACTGCTAAAAGGCTTGGCATGATGAAAAAAGGATATATTTGGATTGCAACCACTTGGTTATCAACTGTTTTGGATTCTACTGGTATTTCTTCTAAAAATACATTTTTTTACAAAGGGTTCTCACACTTCGAATCCACATACCAGATTCAGATAAAAAACATGATTTTGAAAGAAGGTGGAAGAATTTGAGTAACGGGTCAATTGGATTGAACTCATATGGTTTATATGCTTATCATACAGTTTGGATGATTGCACACGCCCTTGACAAGTTTTTCAATAAAGGCGGAAATTTTTCTTTCTCTAGTTATTCTCCTTTAGCTGGTTTAAAGGGAACAAAAAGTTTGAATCTTGGAGGACTTAGGGGTTGTTTGTTTACCTCTTAATGAGGCTCTTAATGGTTCAGACCTCTTACTGGTTCAACACTTAATGGTTCGGACTGTTTGTTTCGCGTGCAGATGTCTGAATGGTTCAGACATTTACCTCTGAATGGTTAAGCATTATACAAAGTCTGAATGGTTAAGACCTCTAATCTGAATTGGTCAGACATTTGCCTCTGAATGGTTAAATATTACTGGCTCTTAATAGTTCAGACCTCTTCCTGGTTCAGCAGTTCAGATCTCTTATTGGTTCAACACTTAACATTCCGAAGTTGTCAAACAAGCCCTTAGTATTTTTGATGGAGGAAGACAACTGCTTGCAAACTTATTGCAAACAAATATTAGTGGTCTCATCGGCCTGGTTGGGTTTAATCATGACCGGTCTGTGATACGTCCTTCTTTTGATATAATCAACATGGTTGGGAACCAGGGTTGGGTTCTTGGATACTGGTCAAATCACTCTGGGCTATCGATCAGTCTCCCGAGACTCTTTATGCAAAACCATTAAACCGTTCTTCTTCTAATCAGCATTTAAGAACTGTTGTATGGCCCTGGAACACAACATAAAAGCCTCGTGGATGGGAACTTTCAAATAACAATAGACCGTTAAGGATTGGAGTTCCATTAAACCATGTGTAGTGGTACACATGAATAATGCCCCCACCCAACTCTTGGGCGTTTTGCGACACGTGTCAGTCCAGTCAGCAAAGGGGCATTATGGGAGTTTTTCTAAAATGGGTGTAGTGGGGATGTGGTCATTGTGGGGCATTATGTTAAAAGATGTATTAAAAAATTAAATAAAAAAAACCATCCAAAAAATGTTATTGGGCAAACAAAAACCATCCAACTTGTCATTGGCCAAAGAGATTGAGCACGACATGGAAAAAAGAACGCCAAACCAATTTTATTTTGAAAAAATACGCCCGGGGGCGGTTCCAAGGCCTGGATAGGTGTTTTTTGGGGAAAAACGCCCAAAACCCCCCACTATGGGTGGTCTTAAGAGCAAGTTTTAAAGAAACTGGTACATGGGTCATCGGTTTGCATGAAATTCATGGATTTAGTATAGATGTATTTTGGGCTGCAATAAAGTTGATTCCGTATCCAGTTCGTTATGAGTTTGTCATGTTTGGGGATGGTAAAAGAAACTAGACTCGAGTGCTTGGGTTTTCTTGCGGCCTTTTACTTCACTAGTGTGGGTTGTCACCACGGTTTTCTTCATCTTTATTGGAATTGTTGTGCGGATACTGGAACACGAGTGGAACGACGAATTTAGCGGCCCACCCAAGCAAAAGTTTTTTTTTTTTTTTTGGAAAAGTACCCAAGCAACAGTTAGTCACCATCTTGTGGTAACTATTGTTTGATTAGTGGGTCATGATTGACCTTTTGTATCATTTGAGTTTACTTAAATTGACATGTTGTATAATTTGAGTGGACCCCAAAGTAACCATTGTTTGATTAATGGGTCATGTAGGTGACTTTTTAGAATGGGTTGTTGCCCAAGCACTTCATTGTTCATTTTGAACATTTTTACAATAAGCTAATGTGTTAATGGTGTACAAAAGTTATCCTAAATTTTCTAAAAAAATTGATACAGGCCAGTTCTGCTAATTGTACCTCAACATTTTAAATAATTCTTCTTGTTGTTGTTGTTTTGCAGCTTTACGTCGTCAACTTTGTTTACCACACACAGTAAGTATCAAGTCTTTGAACTGGCTATCTATTCTACCGGATATGTTTCATACATAACTAAAAAGTTGGATATTTTCAGGAGAAAAGATGGTGAGTGCCGATAGCGATTGGGGATTTGTAAGTATCTCGGTTCACATATTACTAACTCAGTTAAGGTATTCGGGTAATTCTTAACAAATTAACGGGTATACCCAATAAAAACAATTTTAGCCCCTCAACTTTGGCATTAACCAACTTTAGCCTCTCCACTTTAATAAAAAACAATTTTAGCCCCTCAACTTTGGTAATAACATGCTTAGACCCTCAACTTTAAAAAAGACATGTTTACCCTCTCATCTTAGTTGTTACTTTAGACCCTCAACCATGTTTAGCTCCTTAACTACACATCACTTAGCCCCTCAACTTTATTAATAATCAGCTTTACCCCCTCAACTTTAAAAATAACATTATCTTTAATAGACGCTGCAAATTCGCTGACCGGTACTCCAGATTTCACCATAGCAATAAGTTGCTCATCTGAAAATGTGTCATAACTATTTTTTCTACGTTTGAGGCCTGAAGACCCGCATTTAACATTTTGTATTCCGAAATACTTGAGCAACTTATCTCTTCCCCCTACATCGCTAAGCTTTTTACTGACATGACTAGTGTGACAACTCGTATTTCAGAACCTATCTTTGTACTTAGTGTAACATGTTTGAATGCTACGTGATTATATGATTCATTGATTTAATGGTATGTTATGTTAAATGTTATGTTTTATTATGTGATAGGTGTTATGAGATTTTAGTGTGTTATGTATATACATGTAACATATGTGGATCGCACAATGTATAACCGATTGCACAATACACCCCCGTGTCGCACAACACTCTTTCAATTATCTTGGGCTAGCCATCGGCCCATACGAAACCCGAGAATTGGGCTCGGCTCACATCCAGCGAATATACACTTGGTTTGTGAAAACCCTCTCTCATTAAGATAGTATTTGTCATAACCACAAAACCCTAAACTTCTCTCCTCTCCTATTGCAAACCGACAGCTGCCTCATGTCACTCGAAGCCCTCTTCGTTTCATCATCCAATTTGGTTAGTATCTTGTGAAAATATTTAGTAGGTTGTTACACATGACTTTGATAGATGATTGATACTTGAAGCATGTGCTCGTTTTTTATAAGTAGGTTGCATATTAAATTGTTTCTTGCATGATAAACTGTGTTTAGAATTATGTTATGATAAACCTTGATGAATATCTCTTAAATTTTTAATGAATTTGCCATAATATTCAGTGGATGGCACATGCTAGTTGCCAGAATGTTTGTCACTATTAGGAATTATTTTGATTAGTGTCCCTATGAATCTTGACTTTGACACACCATTGCATTAAACACAACAGTAGGATTGCATGTGCATGTTCTGAAGTCTTTGTGTTGATCGAGATCTTGGTTAGTGTAACCCTTTTTTTTGTGTTAACGGAAATTGTTGTATGTTGACTACATGAAACAGAATGTGCCGCATGATAAATAGATAACATGAAATTAGTTATTGGGATGAATTTGTTAAAGCATGTGTGATTAACTATTATGCATATGCTAGGAGGTTCATTATGATGATGATTTATCCGATGTGAACGGGTTGTGAATTACTAAATCGCTGCTTTAAGATTCATGTTAATAAATGATGTTGTGTGATTATTGGGCCGTTACACTTACCGAATTATTAGTTCAGTGATGTATATGATAGGATTTAGTTCAGTTTAACTTGGTTTAATATTTATAAATTCGGCATAATTATTAGAGAAGATTATGGAGTTCGAGGATAAACACTAAGGTTACATGATGATTCGGAATGTGTGGTGTTGACTGGATGATGATTGGGTTATGTGTTAACTATTTGGGCCGCGTAACACTTGAACATACTCGGGCTGGGCCAGCAATGTTTGGGCCGAATTGTCATGTAAGCTCACATTAGTTAACAGATGGTTATAGTGTGTAGGGTGAACTAAATCATGTATGATATGAAAATGGTTATATGAGCAGGATGTGAGTATTTGCAATATGCTGAGAAATGCTCGTGATTTAATGAGTGTAACAGTTTAGATGACATGAATTGATAAATGTTTTCGTGAGAGATGGACACTGTTGATTAACTGATACAACTTGCATAACTTGTCTAATGCTAGTGCACTGTTTGCGTAGCGTGTGAAAAGATTGTATGGCATAAGTGAATTTGAATACTAAACTGAGTGTTCTGGTAAACCGTGATAGGACGTATTTGATCAACTGTTAAACAAGTAAATAATCTTACCGAGCAAAACCAAGGTGAGTTCACACATTATACAAAGCATGGGATTCCCAGGGGTTGGGAATGGGGTTAAGGAACATGGATTCCTCGTCCTCTCTTGGGTAGGACAGTACTGGTTCAGGAATGTAATTCCTCGTCCTCATGGACAGTTAACTTTTACTAGACCAAAACTCTATCACGAAGTCCCTCCTTTTTATATCGACTTAATCGCCGGGCCAATGGCGAGCGGGTCATTAGTTAGATAGCGTTATTTAGGTCTGACAAACCTCACACCGTGCCGCAGAGGACGGGCGTGAACTAATGGATCTGGGCACGTCAATGATGATAGACATTGACAGTTCAGGGCACATAAAGCGCATTAGTGCTACAACTACTTCAGCAAGTTGTTCAATTGGCTCACCGTCTCACTGATCAGGCGGTGGAGCAGAACAGGTTACTAAAGCGCATTAGTGCTACAACTACTTCTGCTACTTCCTGTGACAACAAACGAAAGTGGGATGGAACCTCCAGCATGGGTTCGACTACGGTTCAGTCCCAGGCACAACAGCGAAAGATCGATGACTACCAGAGTCCTGGTCAGCAATCTTCTGGTAGTCAAGGGCAGGGTGGAATCGATGTAATTTGCACCACAGCGGGCCGTGCAACAAAGATCGTTGTCAGAGATGCAACAAGCTTGGTCATGAAGCCAAAGATTGTAGAAGCTCACGTCCTGCAAACAAGAACTGACAACAGCAGCCACAAGCTCCACAAAATCAGCAGCAACATCAGGGTAACAAGGGATGCCATCAGTGTGGTGTTGAAGGTCACTTCAAGAGACACTGTCCACAGTTGAACCAGAACCAGAATCAGAACCACAACCAAGGAAACGGGAACAATAATGAAGGCAACAACGGGGGTAATAACGACGACAATGGAGCCAGGGGTCGAGTGTTCGTGGTTGGTCAGGGTAATGCTAGGAATGACCCCAACGTTGTGATGGTTTCGACATCGATATTGGTATGAATTGGCTACCTCAACATCGAGCAGAGATTCTTTGCAACGGGAAGATTGTCCGTATTCCTCGTTCAGATAATGAACCACTCATGATTCGTGGCGACAAGAGGGGTGCTGTTGAGAGCATCATCTCTTTCCTTAAGGCCCAGAAGTGTTTGCGAAAGGGCCACACTGCTATTTTGGCTCTCATTACTGACACCTCGAAGAAAGTGAAGAAGATAGAAGATTTTCCGACTGTACGCGACTATCCTGAGGTATTTCCTGAGGAACTACCTGGTCTTCCGCCTCATCGTCAGGTCGAGTTTCACATCGAGCTAGCTCCTGGAGCAGCACCTATAGCTCGTGCAACTTATCGCTTAGCCCCATCAGAATTTGGAAGAGCTGTCTACGCAACTACAAGAACTCTTGGATAAGGGTTTTATTCGTCCTAGCTCTTCGCCGTGGGGAGCTCCAGTCCTATTTGCGAAGAAGAAAGACGGTACCTACAGAACGTGCATCGACTACCGTGAACTCAACAAGGTGACCGTGAAGAAATCGCTATCCTCTTCCACGTATTGACGACTTGTTCGACCAGTTGCAAGGGTCGAGCTTTTACTCGAAGATTGATTTGAGATCAGGATATCACTAGCTGAGAGTCCGAGAAGAGGACGTCTCCAAAACAGCCTTTAGAACTCGTTATGGACACTATGAGTTTTTGGTCATGCCTTTTGGGCTGACAAATGCACCTGCGGTCCTCATGGACTTGATGAATCGAGTGTGCAAGCCTTACCTAGACAAGTTCGTTATAGTTTTCATCGACGACATCCTGATTTATTCGAAGAGTCAGGAGGAACACGAGCACCATTTACGACTCATTTTGGAACTCCTTCGAGCAGAACAACTATACGCCAAGTTTTCAAAATGCGACTTCTGGCTTCGTGAAGTCCATTTCTTAGGCCATGTGGTAAACAAGGATGGGATTCACGTTGATCCATCCAAGGTAGACTCGATTAAGAACTGGCCTGCACCTCGTACACCAACAGAAATTCGCCAATCCTTGGGCTTGGCAGGTTACTACAAGAGGTTCATAAAGGATTTTTTTCCAAGATTGCACAGCCTCTCACCTCACTAACGCAAAAAGGCGTTGTTTATCGATGGGGAAATGCACAAGAGTTAGCATTTCAGCACTTAAAGGATAGACTTTGTAGTGCACCTATCCTTTCATTGCCAGAGGGCACGGACGACTTTGTGGTTTACTGCGACGCATCAATTCAGGGTCTTGGTTGTGTACTGATGCAACGGGATAAGGTTATAGCCTACGCCTCACGCCAACTTAAAGTTCATGAAAGAAACTACACTACGCACGATTTAGAGCTGGGAGCTGTTGTTTTTGCACTTAAGATATGGAGACACTACCTGTACGGTACCAAATGCGCCATCTACACCGATCACAGGAGTCTCGAGCACATCTTCAAACAGAAGGAACTGAATATCCGACAACGACGATGGGTCGAGCTACTGAATGACTACGAATGCTCGATCAGGTACCACCCAGGCAAAGCCAATGTTGTGGCGGACGCCCTCAGTCGAAAGGACACTACGCCTAAGCGCGTACGAGCATTACAACTCACTATTTAATCTAGTCTTCCTGCTCAAATACGAGATGCTCAGGTGGAAGCATTGAAACCAGAAAACGTCAGGGCTGAAGCCCTACGTGGCTCAAGACAACGGTTAGAACAAAAGGAAGACGGTGCTTACTACGAAACAGGACGCATGTGGGTCCCACTATATGGCAACCTACGAGAGCTTGTGATGGATGAGGCACACAAGTCTCGCTACTCAGTACATCCTGGTTTGGATAAGATGTACCACGATATCAAAACTACGTATTGGTGGCCTAGCATGAAGGCCCACATAGCAACTTACGTCAGCAAGTGTTTGACTTGTGCGAGAGTCAAAGTCGAATACCATAAACCTTCAGGCCTACTCCAACAACCAGAGATACCACAATGGAAATGGGAGCAAATTTCCATGGATTTTGTTACTGGCCTGCCTAGATCTCAACGTGGTAACGATACTATTTGGGTGATCGTGGATCGACTCACAAAGTCTGCACACTTCTTGGCTATCAAGGAAACGGATAAGTTCTCCACCTTAGCAGACGTATATCTTAAGGAAGTTGTCTTGAGGCACAGGGTGCCCACCTCTATTATCTCGGATCGAGATGCACGTTTTACTTCAGAACTGTGGCAAGCAATGCACAAGTCCTTTGGCTCACGTTTAGATATGAGCACAGCTTACCACCCGCAAACGGATGGGCAGTCTGAACGCACCATCCAGACCCTTGAAGACATGCTTAAGGCATGTGTAATTGACTTTGGCAACGGCTGGGAAAAGCATCTGCCACTTGTGGATTTTTCGTACAATAACAGCTACCACACCAGCATTAAAGCTGCTCCGTTTGAGGCATTGTACGGGCGTAAATGCCGGTCACCTCTTTGTTGGGCAAAGGTGGGGGATAGTCAGATCACTGGCCCAGAACTTGTAGTAGACACAACAGAAAGGATTGCTCAGATACGACAACGAATGGCGGCAGCTCGCGACCGTCAGAAAAGCTACGCCGATAAGGGCAGGTGTAACAACCCGCACTTTCGTGCGTTGTTACTACTCGATATACACGTTACGCCTAGCACCAGAGATTCGGATCATAATGTAACTATATCGTATATATCGCTATTCGAAGGATAATCGCATATTTTCGAAATACAATATTGCTATACTATACACTATTATCACAAACACTAACACTCACGGAGGCATTGAGTGAGGACCTATTCTACCCTCCTCAGTGGCCGTGATGTGTCGAACGCAGACAATTAACGCTAACAAAGACTCTCGGGTGAGTGCTATAACTCCAGTCGTCGTGACGATGATGATAATACGAGTGAATGGTACCCCGTCAGTCATTGTGGCACAACTCGCAATAACGTTCACGATGACGTCGAGAGAGGACCTATACTACCCTCCTTGATGGCCGTGAAACGTCGCTCATAATCGCATACTCGAAACGATAACCGAGAGTAATTATCGAAACCGTGGATTATGGATACGTAAATACGACCCTTAGTTATATATATATACATATATAATAATAATATAACTCAACTATAGAGAGCGCGTACCTCAAAAACTAGCAAAACAATCGAAAACGGAGGAGTCCATCGCGTCAGGATAGCCATCCGGACGGATAGCCATCCGGACGGATAGCAATCCAGACGGAAGGGCAATCCGGACCAGAACTCCCTTCTCCTCTCTGTTGCCTATAAATACCATGTCACATCACTTGAACAGTGATGTGACAGCTCCTACTCGACCAAACACGCTCCAAGACCCTTTTCTCTCGATTCCTCGCGATACCGGTAAGATTCCAACCTAGAAACTTGTACTTCTACAATCTACACTAAATTCTACATCATTCTATCTTTCAAAACTCAATTTCTAACCGTGAAATCTGCGGATTTGATGCGTTTTGAGGTGATGTCACCAAGAGTTCTTATGAACTTCCAGTTGTGACCTCATCCCACCATAAACGACTCAGATCTGGGTGATTTCCACATGTTTTGGTAACAAATCTCGCCTAAATCTATGTATTTACCCAAGGAACTGTGCGATTTCGAGTTAACCATGAATAACCATCACGAACGGCCAGATCTGATGGAACGGGGTGATTCCCGGCCATTAGAACGGGTCGGAACTGATGAAATTTCAAGTGTTAGTGCGAAATTACACTACCCTAGTAAAAACAAACGTATTCCTTCCGTTAAACACTCGGAAACAGTGTTCAGAATGCGAAACAGACTTGTCATCCGCACGAATCACATGCCATCCGGACGGATGACATGTCCGCACGGATGACATGCCCGCACGGATGACATGCCCGCACGGATGACATGCCCGCACGGATGACATGTCCGCACGGATAACATGTCCGCACCATACGACTGGACCAACTCCTCATTCAAACGAATGACCATCCTGGCGGATTGCCATCCGACCGAATGGTCAATAGTCACCTATTTCACCCGCCACCGTTTAACGCACTCTCATTCGATCAGGCTAACTCAGACGCAACCCAAATCAAGCTGTGTTTACTTACCGATTACGCACTGTGAGTATACTTGAACCCTTTTTAATCGCATTTTGGGTGTAACATACGTTTCTAACAAATCGAACTTATCAAACGAATTATTCATTCAATCGAATTATCACTTGCGAATGACTGTTATGCATAGATATACGTGATGCTAGTTGCATATGTGCTAGGGCTTATACTCGCGACGTCCCATCATGACTAGTATAGTACTATTGCGCCCGACGGGGTCTAGTTTGCCATCGCATATTCGAGCATCGAGGACTTAGTTGGTAGTATCAGTTTTGTGAGTATGTATGTCGTGTGTTACGTTCTTGCATATGGGAATTCGCTACACTTTTTTTCTATTATGCTATACTTATCAAACCTGTGTACTCGCCAATACCTTTGTATTGACAAATATTTTAACGTATGTTGCAGGTTAGATCGTAGACTATATCAAATCAAGCTAGGAAGTCTAGAAACTCAACTAAAATCTAGGTTGTCGGATTTGTATTGTTCGAGAGGACAAGAAATCTGTGATAACTTATGTGATTGTATTATTTGTTAGTATGGGATAACGAATGTATTAAATATTATCGCAATATAGTTGTTATGGATTCTCTTGAGCAATCTGATTCGCCTAGTGCCGCGCCCCGATGATTCCGCCATCGGTTGGGGTGTGACAGATTGGTATCAGAGCCATAACTATAGGGAATTAGGTCAGACTCGACCTAGTCCGGGTCGACGTCTTAGAGATTGACCTAGTCTATAGTCTAAGTACCAACAGGCCGACTCGTACGAACCAGTAGGGTTTGTATCGGGCCTACTTGATACTCTCGACCGAAATTGCTAAAAGCTAGCACTTTGTGTGAACACCACGTACTACAACTTCACATGAAGAAGCCTTTCCTAAGGCTGAAATACTACTTAGCCTTTCCTAAGGCCGACACAATACACATGTTTTCAAGAATACTCGCATAACAAAACGAGCGATCCAGTCGAGATCAGGTGTGAAAACCAAGAACTCTCGATAGGATTGCTCACTCAGCGCATTTTTCTAGCACGAGAACCTTTCATCGAGTTAGGAGTGACATCCACATCTCGACGAAAGTCTCCATTTCGAAATCTAGTGGAACTCACGAATTTATTCAAAGAGCATAACCACAATTAGGAACGAAACTATTAAGTCAGGGGTGAAACCCGTACCTTAATAAGTCGTTCCACTCCCTATAAACTGGTTTTCAAAAAGCTCTCACCAAGGACTCGACTATCACGATAACTCGAGCCACGCGAGGCCTAGGAAGACGAATGCCATGAGCTGCATCCCAGTGGAAGCATGGAGTCTTCTAAGTCAACGCGCGTGCACGAGCTTGTTAGATATAGTTGGGTTACCTTGGGTAGTCGACGCCTAAACACCCAAGGCACTCTATCGTACGAACAACCAATTTTACAACTGGCTGGAACTTATTTACGTTTTGAAACTTTACGCGTTATCGATTTAACGATTTTCACTCCCTACTTTATAAACGCACAATTCGCACAGCCATCGCAATCTAAAACGAAACCCGAACGTTCGCAACAAAATTAATGCATAATCTATCGTCTTCGCTCTCGTTATCTCACCTCAACGCGACCTCGCATATTCTAAACCGACCTGTATGTGTATGAATACAAATTTCAGTTATATAAATACCTATATATACATATAAACAACAAGTCATTGTGTGAGAACTTAGGAAGTTCGTGTCTCCTGTGTGGCTCCTATGTGATTCGTATTACTATTATACTATCACATCAAGTTTGAACGCGCTCAACTCGCAACGCAAACTCAAAAATCATTATGATCGAATCTCACTCCAAGTCTCCTTCTGTCTAGATGCCTTCCAACAACTCTACTTCGAGAATATTAGCAAAGAGACGAGCCAAACGAAGGAGCGAAAAGAGGATTGCTTCACTTGTGACCCGGGAAGTGGTCAAGGTCATTCCTCAGATTGCCACACGAGTTCACTCTCTTATCAACTCTCGAACTTCGGAAGACGTTAAGACAGAAGAGCCGCAATCTACTTTTCTCTACAAACACTTCAAAGCCTGTGACCCGATGAAATTCACAGGTGAAGGAGGTGTTTCTCAACTACTCCAATGGTTCGACTCTATCGAAGTTACCCTTCGTCAAAGTGGGTGTCCCGATAGTTTCCGTAATACTTGTGCTACCGGAGTATTTCAATCGCGAGCACTCGACTGGTGGACCGCTGAACGTAACAAACGGGGGATCTCCGCAGCTTACGCTCTCTCTTGGGAAGAGCTGAAAGAGCTTATGAAGAAAGAGTACTGCCCTCCCCACGAGATCCAGAAGCTAGAAAACGAATTTTGGGAAATCAAGCAAAACAAAGGTGACAATGTTGGCTACACCGCAAGGTTCAAGCAGCTTAGCATAATCTGCCCAAGTCAAGTCAACACCCCAGAGAAAGCCATCGCGAAGTACATTCGTGGCTTGCCTGAGTGTGTGGGTGATTTTGTCGAAGCTGCAAGACCTGCTACTATCGAAGAGACCTACCGCTTGGCTGCAGAAATCAACAACAAACGACTCATGGAAGGATTATTCTCAAGGAATCCTGTCAAGCCAGCTCATCAAGCAATCGCCATTAATCCTTCCGGCGAACATGTTGACGAATCTTCTGATGAATCTACTGACGAATCTTCTGACAAATCTGCTGGCGATTCTTCTAACGAATCAGCTAACGATTCTTCTAACGAGTCTGCTAACGATTCTTCGGACGGATCTGCTGCCGATTCGTCTGACAAATCTGCCGACGGATCTTCCGACAAATCAGCCAAAGACTCTGCAAGTGAGTTTTCAGACGAATCCTCCAACGACGACATCTCTTCGCAAGACACCGACAAACCCAGCCGCAAGCGAAAGACTTCAAGCCCGAGCTCATCAACCACCAAACTGCTGCAACCGAAACCTCTTCGAACAGTTCCGGTGTTCCCAAAACGAGCTTACACTGGAGCTCATCCTCAGTGTTACTCGTGTACCTATCATCATCCAGTTGGGGCTGACTGTCGCTATTGCACTAACTGCAATCGTTACGGTCACTTCACCCACAACTGCCGCATCGAACCGTGAACTTGAGCACAACAACAACAGCTCCAGCAAAAGTCTTCAGCAACAGACATCTAGCAAGCATAGGATAAAGTTGTAATGATACGATTTTTCGACGTTATTTTCTAAGTTTCGAACCTACTCTATTATTCGAAGTTGCCGCTATGTGTAACGTTAACTCTCGTCTTTTTTCTTTCACACTCTAGTCACCGTACTTAGACTAAATTCACACATACTATATACTAAATACTATATCACGAAATAATGTGTTTTACCCTCACTACACTCTTAGAACGAGGTACGATAAACGTGCAAGGAACGATTAATCACGGGTGCACACGGGATTATTTGGGTCAGTGCACGAAGATCGTAGTGAATTCTAAGGTGCCATAGCGTTTTGACAAAAAGTGACACCAAATCACGGGATGAAAGTAGTAGGGGTCGAGCAAGGTGTGCTTTATCATACTACCAAAGTTCCGTGAAGAAAGTGCCACGTGGAGTTGAACGTTATTAGACCTATTATACTATTGTGATTATTTTCAACACACTACACTCAATCGCAAGGCGTAACAACTGAAATTGCATCATCACAAGACTTGTCGTAAGTCTGCAAGCACAATGCAATCACCTCATCGATGGACTCTGGGGAGTCTACCTTGCTGGACAATTGCATCAACGCAAGACTGGTCGTAAGTCTGTAGCAATCAATCTCATCAAGCACATTAACGCTCACCGTGTTGTCGGGTGAGGACCTATTCTACCCTCCTCGATAACCGTGATGCATCGCAACGTGACGTTAAGCTTATTCGAAACAAAATCGCAATCGTTTAGCATGTGTATCTCGCAATCTCTATCGCTTATTATGTGGATCTATATCGTTTGCTTTGTATCAACCAATCGCTATACCGTTAGCTGTGATATTCGTGTTAAGTTGGCACGCATGACCTCGCTTCACGAGATGAAGCTCATATGATGAAAGCAGGGTGTTTTAGTCATATCAGCGACCTTTCATGGAAAAAGGCCATGTGGGGTCTAATGTTAGTCAAACTCTGTAGTGTTAATCAATCAAAATCGAACCGCATACCTTCATCGCTTGCACGCAACAACTGCCGCTTATCGTAATTCGATTATCATCACCACCATTGCTAGTGTTGTGTATTATTCATTTAATCACCTAATCGCTTATCGCTTATCGTGGATAGTCTACCGCTTATCGCTTGCTTGGTGTTCATTGCAGTCTGTGTGGTATTAATACACGTGACATCGCTTCACGAGACAAAACTAACTTGGTTAAGCGTGATGTTTCACCATGTTAGGAAACTCTCGTGGAAACGTGCCATGTGGGTTTAATATGGAATCTAATCAAAAACACGGTATTCGCTTATCACTTATCGCTCGACGCCTACCCAGACACGACACATAAACGTTTTGCGTCATAAGGCTACTCGCGCACGCTGTTATAGCAACGTTCGCAATTCAACTCGCTTGTTTAACCTATTCGATTCTATCTCCAACTTGGTCCGACTTCCTATCGATTGGACCGAGGTAGCGAAATTCTATCTGTGTCATATCGGCACACCCGACACGGCCTCACGAAACGAAAGTAATATGGGCAAAACATGGTGGATACGTCGCTGGTACTTCCTATATATAAGTGTTTTAATCATATTAACGACTTCCGTGGGAAGGTGCCAAGTGGGGCTTGATGCTAAATTATCTTTTTCCAACGGTTAAAACTGATTTTTATAAAACTTTTATTAAAACCATGGAATAGGTGAAATCCCTCACAACGTGGAGGTAACATCGAATCAGCTTAATTCCATGTTCAAGGGGAGTTTTCATGAGTCCAATTTTCCCTTAAAACCTTTTGCAATATCAAAAACAAGACTTTCTTGAGACGTTGGTTCAACATCGAGTTCAGATTGAACCCATGCCTTAAACTTTCTTGTAACATTGGTTAACGATCGACTCAGTTAACCCTACGTCATGAGAAACCTTTCAAGTTCTTTAAGTTACAATCACATCGAGCTAACGGATTCTTCACAACACGAGGTACTTTGGAACGCCAACTCGTGGGTTATTACTTTTGTCTTACGTCGCCTTCCCGCTGTTGCAGTCGATCTCTCTTATTCAAAACGTTCTCGCTGTCAACTTACGATCAAATCACTCGCTGTATCGCTACTCGTACAAGACCAACTCTTAGAAGTCTACCTATTGGATTAATTTCGGGACGAAATTTCCGAAAGTAGGGGAGACTGTAACAACCCGCACTTTCGTGCGTTGTTACTACTCGATATACACGTTACGCCTAGCACCAGAGATTCGGATCATAATGTAACTATATCGTATATATCGCTATTCGAAGGATAATCGCGTATTTTCGAAATACAATGTTGCTATACTATACACTATTATCACAAACACTAACACTCACGGAGGCATTGAGTGAGGACCTATTCTACCCTCCTCAGTGGCCGTGATGTGTCGAACGCAGACAATTAACGCTAACAAAGACTCTCGGGTAAGTGCTATAACTCCAGTCGTCATGACGATGATGATAATACGAGTGAATGGTACCCCGTCAGTCATTGTGGCACAACTCGCAATAACGTTCACGATGACGTCGAGAGAGGACCTATACTACCCTCCTTGATGGCCGTGAAACGTCGCTAATAATCGCATACTCGAAACGATAACCGAGAGTAATTATCGAAACCGTGGATTATAGATACGTAAATACGACCCTTAGTTATATATATATATATATAATAATAATATAACTCAACTATAGAGAGCGCGTACCTCAAAAACTAGCAAAACAATCGAAAACAGAGGAGTCCATCGCGTCAGGATAGCCATCCGGACGGAAGGGCAATCCGGACCAGAACTCCATTCTCCTCTCTGTTGCCTATAAATACCATGTCACATCACTTGAACAGTGATGTGACAGCTCCTACTCGACCAAACACGCTCCAAGACCCTTTTCTCTCGATTCCTCGCGATTCCGGTAAGATTCCAACCTAGAAACTTGTACTTCTACAATCTACAATAAATTCTACATCATTCTATCTTTCAAAACTCAATTTCTAACCGTGAAATCTGCGGATTTGATGCGTTTTGAGGTGATGTCACCAAGAGTTCTTATGAACTTCCAGTTGTGACCTCATCCCACCATAAACGACTCAGATCTGGGTGATTTCCACATGTTTTGGTAACAAATCTCGCCTAAATCTATGTATTTACCCAAGGAACTGTGCGATTTCGAGTTAACCATGAAGAACCATCACGAACGGCCAGATCTGATGGAACGGGGTGATTCCCGGCCATTAGAACGGGTCGGAACTGATGAAATTTCAAGTGTTAGTGCGAAATTACACTACCCTAGTAAAAACAAACGTATTCCTTCCGTTAAACACTCGGAAACAGTGTTCAAAATGCGAAACAGACTTGTCATCCGCACGAATCACATGCCATCCGGACGGATGACTTGTCCGCACGGATGACATGCCCGCACGGATGACATGCCCGCACGGATGACATGCCCGCACGGATGACATGTCCGCACGGATAACATGTCCGCACCATACGACTGGACCAACTCCTCATTCAAAAGAATGACCATCCTGCCGGATTGCCATCCGACCGAATGGTCAATAGTCACCTGTTTCACCCGCCACCGTTTAACGCACTCTCATTCGATCAGGCTAACTCAGACGCAACCCAAATCAAGCTGTGTTTACTTACCGATTACGCACTGTGAGTATACTTGAACCCTTTTTAATCGCATTTTGGGTGTAACATATGTTTCTAACAAATCAAACTTATCAAACGAATTATTCATTCAATCGAATTATCACTTGCGAATGACTGTTATGCATAGATATACGTGATGCTAGTTGCATATGTGCTAGGGCTTATACTCGCGACGTCCCATCATGACTAGTATAGTACTATTGCGCCCGACGGGGTCTAGTTTGCCATCGCATATTCGAGCATCGAGGACTTAGTTGGTAGTATCAGCTTTGTGAGTATGTATGTCGTGTGTTACGTTCTTGCATATGGGAATTCGCTACACTTTTTATCTATTATGCTATACTTATCAAACCTGTGTACTCGCCAATACCTTTGTATTGACAAATATTTTAACGTATGTTGCAGGTTAGATCGTAGACTATATCAAATCAAGCTAGGAAGTCTAGAAACTCAACTAAAATCTAGGTTGTCGGATTTGTATTTTTCGAGAGGACAAGAAATCTGTGATAACTTATGTGATTGTATTATTTGTTAGTATGGGATAACGAATGTATTAAATATTATCGCAATATAGTTGTTATGGATTTTCTTGAGCAATCTGATTCGCCTAGTGCCGCGCCCCGATGATTCCGCCAACGGTTGGGGTGTGACAGCAGGAAACCACTCGAGCTCCAGGGTGGGGAACGAGTGCTACTCTAAGTTTCACCCTGGAAGGGTGTGGTTCGTTTTGGTAAACGAGGCAAACTTAACCCACGATACGTCGAACCTTTCGAAGCCATTGAGAAAATAGGCAAAGTGGCCTACAAACTGAACTTACCAGCAGAACTCAGTGCAGTTCACCACGTTTTCCACGTGTCAAATCTGAAGAAGTGTCTGTCAGATGAGACCCTCATAGTTCCTTTGAAAGGAGCTCACTATCGACGAGCAGTTGCGATTCGTCGAAGAACCAGTTGAAATCACGGACCGGGATGTTAAGGTCCTCAAGTGCACTAGAATACCTCTCATTCGAGTTCGTTGGAACTCACGTCGCGGCCCAAAGTTCACCTGGGAACGCGAAGATCAAATGAAACAAAAGTATCCCCAACTATTCGCAAACAGTACAACCACTACTGAGGCTGAAGCTACGGAATTTCGGGACGAAATTCCAGATCAACGGGGGGAGGATGTGACACCCCAGGAAAACCAGGAAAACCATGCAACTTAACTAGCTTCCTCAGTGAGTACGTACCAAATTTCGGGACGAAATTTCTTTCAACTTGGGGATAATGTGACAACTCGTATTTCAGAACCTATTTTTGTACTTAGTGTAACATGTTTGAATGCTACGTGATTATATGATTCATTGATTTAATGGTATGTTATGTTAAATGTTATGTTTTATTATGTGATAGGTGTTATGAGATTTTAGTGTGTTATGTATATACGTGTAACATATGTGGATCGCACAATGTATAACCGATTGCACAATACACCCCCGTGTCGCACAACACTCTTTCAATTATCTTGGGCTAGCCATCGGCCCAAACGAAACCCGAGAATTGGGCTCGGCTCACATCCAACGAATATACACTTGGTTTGTGAAAACCCTCTCTCATTAAGATAGTATTTGTCATAACCACAAAACCCTAAACTTCTCTCCTCTCCTATTGCAAACCGACGGCTGCCTCCTGTCACTCGCAGCCCTCTTCGTTTCATCATCCAATCTGTTAGTACATTACGTCTGTAGCTTCCGTCAGCATGTAGTCATATTTTGTATTCTGTGTTTATGAATATTGTCTGAATGTATGTATGTAGTTAGCAGGACAACTCGGGAATAGGTTATGTATGTAAAAGTGTTGTTTGGGACAAGTTCGACACGTGCGGATGGCAATACGCACGTATGGCAATACGCACGGATGACTTATCCGCACGGATGACTTATCCGCACGGATAAGTCATACGCGCGGATGACCATACGTACGGGTGAGTCATACGCACGGGTAGCCCACCCGCACGTACAACACTTATTAGCTTCCTGAGTTTGTCTATATATAGTAGGTCCGGTGCTACTTTGTTAGAACTTTTGACACTCACGGGTAGTCTGTACGTTCACCGGAACTTTGTGACTTTCAGAACGATTAATAGAACGAACAGACAGCAGTTAAACGTTGAATTCTCTGTTGCACAAATCTGTGATTCGTCTAAATGGATTCCGCACATTAAGATGAAATCGATTCATCTTGTTCCTACGATCAGATCCTGTATCAACGGGACCAACAAGTGGTATCAGAGCATCCAGGGAGCTGAATCGAGATCAACAACACTGAATTCACCGGAATTCAAGCTTTATTCGCCGATCAAAGTCAAAATTTCACCGGAGATTTGACTTCTGTTACTGATTTGATTCAAATTTCACCGGAAATTTGACAGATTTCTTCTACATCTACTCAGATTTTACATTTATTCTTCATTTGTCACCATAAATTCAGAAAAACTTAAAATTGAGCAAGAATTTACGGTTAAAATTTGTTAAAATCGATATCAATCAACTCGCAATCTTTCAAAGTATAATCCTACTTAGTTTCATAATCAGATTCAACCTAAAACCAGATCAAATTCATCGAAAATCATGTTTAGTTGTTCGTATTTGATGACGTCATTCACCCGTGCGGACAGCTGTCTGAACGGTTTGGATTAGTTAGTTACTGCAAGTTGTTTGCTGACATCATCATTGTTACACGCACGGATTACAACCCGTGCGGATAACCAGATAAGTAAATAGGTCAAAGCTACCCGTACGCACAACCATCCGAGCGGATCACTGTCCGTGCGGATAAACTTTGTTATCATCTGTATTCCTGTTAGAATGGATAACTATCCGGTTCAAGTGTTTGAAATTTTGAAATTTGTAAAAATTGTCTAAGTGTTTGAAAATTGTTTCAGGTACTTAAAAATGGAAGAATTCATGAATCCCTTCAGTGAGATGTATGCTTTCGCGGGTAATTCCGGAGACGATACTTCCAACCGTTCAAATGATAATCCCAATCCGAATCCAAAGAAAACTTTATCCGATACCCTAAGTGTTGAAAGCGCATATGGTACATACAACAAACCACCAAAGCTAATGGCAATCGAAGAATATAATCGGTGGGCAAAAAGATTCGAAGAATGGCTGAAAGCTTTCGCATATCAGAGCTGGAAGAACTTAAAGAACGGTTATGTTTCAGAAAGACTAGATTGTGAGAATTTGTCAGAAGGTGAAGCCGTAGAGACCTATATAGCTGAACAAAAATGCATCGCTTTGATTCACCAGTCCGTAAGAGACGACATTATTTCACTCATTGAATACACAAACGCAAAAGATCTATGGGAAAAGTTAAATAAAAAATGTGTAGGAAGTGCAGAAATAATCAAAAACAAAAAGAAATTGCTGAGAAAGGAGTTTGATTTGTTCGGATGCTTAAAAGGTGAATCTGTTTGTAAAATGATTGAAAGATTTGGACACTTAAAGTTAGAATTGGCAAGGCATGGAATAAACTATCCTCAAGAGGAGCTAGTTGATAAACTGTTCGATTCACTACCAGAAGAGATGGATTGGCAGTACTATGCACTGATGTTAAAGAACACAATCAAAGCTGAAAGTTTGACCGTCGACTTGCTGATTGAAAGACTCGAAAGTCATGAATTGGAGATAAAGAAAACTCACAAAATAAATCATTCATCATACCAACAAAACATGGAGTTGTACTATCCAAAGAGTATGATTCCCAAGAATGTTTCTCCAAGAACTGCTTTCTCCGCTGAAAACACAAACACTTCAAGTAAAGAAATTCCAAGTCCAAACAGTGGTTTTCATGGAGGTTTTTCATCAAATACTCCAAGTCAGGGATCTTCTTCAAATTCTTCAAGTCAACAACAATCTGTTCCTAAGAACGCGTTTTCATGCAACATTGCGGTAGATTTGAAGAATGCTCAAAATTTTGATGAGGAATCGGCCAAACAGCAGATGATCTTTCTAGCATCTGTATTGGAGTCGTACGAAGGATTAGTAGCTGGGAAGATAGGTAATACCAATCTGACGAAAGAAGATTATGATCAGATTGATCCCGAGGAAATGGAGCTGATCGATATTCGTTGGGCTATGGCCAGTGCTGTTCGTAGAGCACAACGCTTCATGGAAATTACCGGCAGAAAGACAATTGGTGGTGCATCTACTAAGCTGGGGTTTGATAAATCGAAGGTGACGTGTTTCAAATGTAAGCAGAAGGGTCACTTCAAACGAGAATGCAGAAATGCATATGCTGATGAGTCAGAAAACCCTTTCAGAGATGATTATTACAAGAAAGCAATCTATCACCAGAATAAATCTGAGCCACCTAGATTGAAGCAAGTTGAAGACAACAAAGAGAAGTCTAGAGCTCTTGCCGTGATCCATGATGACGAAGGTTATGATTGGAGCGAACTATTGCCTGAGGAAGATGCAATAGGTTATGCATTCGTGACGAAGATTATTCCTTTTAAAGACATTAGAACTGAAGAAGAAAAATTCGTCAACCGAAGAATGAAAGCCCAAACCAGATTGAACAGAATTTATAACACTTACAAAGAAGCAAAAAGAGCAAAAAGGTGGGATGCCGACAGAGAATGTTACCTTGATCCTCAAGGAAACATTGCAGTTAACCCAGATTCCATCAGTGTTGATGCTCTTACACAACAATTTGCCAAGGAAGAAGAAGCTAGACAAAGAGAATGGTGGGGAGGTGGTGAAGAGAAACAAGTAGAGAAAGATGAAAAAGACAAAGAAGCAGAACAGAAACCAAAGTTAAAGAATGCTGATGATGGGATCATTGACACATCACAAGAGCTAACGGCTGAGAACTTGAGGAAGATGGCTGAAAAAGTTCTTGCAGCAAAAGAACTTGAGGTAGTTTCTAGTTCTGGAACTGAGTCAACAAACAAGGTCAGTTCAAATGGTACACTTGAGTCAGGTAAGAAAGATAAATCTGAAAATGACTGCAAAAATTGCATGAAAGAGTGCAAAGTTTGTAGTACAATCACTTACCTCAGTGGTAAGAAGATTGAAGAGTTGACTAGTAAAGTCAAAAGTGTTGAAAATCAAATCTTAAACCGTGACAAAATGCTGAAAGCTTCGAATGATAGATCAAAAGAGTTAGCTGATAAAATTGAAAATGATAAAAATGACATTGAAAGAATAAGAAAAGAAAACGAAAAGTTGATTCTTGAAAATCGCAAAATTTCTGAAAATTTTGAGAAGCTAAAGCGAACGGTTAAAGATTCTGATGAGAGGAACAGTAAAACAACGAAAGAAAATCTTCAACTATCAGGGGTTCTTCGAGTAAAAGAGGAGTTAATTAACCAACAACTTGATGAAATTGCAAAATTGAAGCTTCAGTTTGAAGAAGCTAAGATTGAAAATGAGCGTATTAATTTGAAACTGAGCAGTTACAACTCTGCAAGCTTTGTTTTGCAACACATTGTTCCAAAACCCATTGGAAAAACCAAAGCTGGCGAAGATGTATACTGTGATGGAACTGGGGTGGGGTTTCATCAAGTTCCGCCACCTGTTCTAAATAATTTTTCAAAGAAGCAATCAGGGTTGGTTAATGATGATGTTGAAACAAATGAGACAAAACTGCCAGAATCAATTGATGTGACATTTTCTTCATCATCATCATCCGATGACAGTGTTCAAACCGAGATCATAAAAGGCATGGCTGAAAGTGTCTTGGATAGTGATTCGACTGAAGATGAAGAATGTTTTCTGAACAATTACATTCCGAAACCAAAATCTAAAAGCAACTTAAATGATGAACCGGGTCTTGTGATGTACAAGATGTCTGGTTCTGATAAATTGTATTCAGTCTTTGAGTTTCCTCTGGAGAATGTTAATGTGAACAAATTGAAAAATGTTTTCAAACTGGTTGAAATTGATCTGTCTGAAGTGGACAGTTTGAAACAGACAAAGAGACAAATGAATTTTGAGAAAGATAAAGCTTACTATAAGAAACCTGTTATTCCACCACGTTTTTCTAACAACAATCAAAATAAATGGTCGGGAGGATATCAGGGTGGTAAGAATTATCAGAAAAGAAATGTTCAAAACAAGAAGTTTGCTGTGAAAAAGGTGTTTGTGAACAGTTCAAGTTCACTTTCTGAAGAGGAGTCTGAAATCTTTTTAAAATCAAACAAAGAGTTCTTTGAAAAGAAGGCCACACAGCCTCAGTCTGAAGGCTCAAGTCGGGTAGTTGACACCCGAACATGCTTCAAATGTAATCAAGTTGGACATATTGCACGAAAGTGTACCAACTTGAAGCCTAAGACTGAAAGTGTGAAGAATTCTATCAAGAGAGATGTTGTGAAAGGAAAGGCTCCATTGATTGTTGAGAAAAATGTTTTGAGAAGTGATAACACCAAGATCAAAACTGAACCTGTTAAGAATTCGGTAACTAAAAATGATAAATTTTACCAACGGGTTGCTTCACCTCAACAAACATGGAAGCCAAAAGTGGTTGAAAAGAAAGTTGATTCACCAAAGGTGTCTGAAACTGAAAAATCATCATCTTCTACCAAGAAGAAGTATGTACCCTTGAAGTTTTATGAGAAACAAAAATCGACTTCTGAAAAGAAGTATGTGGTGAAGAAAAATCAACCAGCTAATCAACCTCAAAAAGACGAATTTTTCTTATTCAAAGAGGTTGAAGTTGGGACTGCTGAAAGCCTTACAATGAATGATAAAAACTTTCCGCCACTTTACACTAAAACAACTCACCTTAATTTCAAGTTACCTGAGTCAAAAGAGGCTTGGGTAGCATCAAAATCTCATTAAATGTTTTTGACATGTGCAGGAGCTTCCGAGATCCGTTTCACGTTGGATTATGGATAGTGGAGCTTCTCGGCACATGACAGGAAAGACAGCGCTGCTGTATGATGTCAGAAATATTAATGGAGGTTATGTAGGATTCGCGGGTAACCAAGGTGGTAGAATTGTTGGTGAAGGAATGTTATCCAACGGGATCGTCACGTTTGAAAGAGTTAACTACATTGCTGAGCTGGAAAATAATTTGCTAAGTATCTCGCAGATTTGTGACCGGATGTATACTACTCACTTCACAGACAAAGAGTGTTTGATTTTGAAACCAGGCTTTGTTATTCCTGAAGAATGGATCATCATGAGAGCTCCTAGAGTGAATGATCTGTATGTTTTAGACATGACTGTAGCAACTACAACAACGGGTCAAGCACACTGTTTTGTTTCAAGAGCAACGGAGAAAGAATCAAAGTTGTGGCATCGTAAGATGGGGCACATTCATCTTCGTAAAATGAATCATCTGGTGCACAATGATTTGGTTCTGGGAGTTCATATTAAAGGTTTCCATCTAGAAAAAGAGTGCATTAGTTGCATGAAAGGCAAGCAAAAGAAAAAGTCACACCCCACAAAGCAGGTCAATTCAGTCTCAAGACCTTTGGAGAGACTTCACATGGATTTATTTGGTCTTGTGAATGTCAAAAGTATTACCGAAGAACTTTATTGTCTTGTGGTTACTGGTGATTATTCCAGATTCTCATGGGTGTTATTCTTGAAGTCGAAAGAAGAAACATTTGACAGGTTGAAGGAGTTATTCAGAAAGATTGAAAATTTGTACCAAAGACGTATCAGAAGAATTAGAAGTGATAATGGTACTGAGTTCAAGAACAACAATATGGAAGAATATTGTGATGAAAGAGGTATATTGCATGAGTTCAGTGCTCCGTACACTCCGCAACAGAATGGAGTTGCAGAACGTAAAAACAGGACACTGATTGAAACGGCCAGAACAATGCTTGCTGATTCAAAGTTACCGATAAATTTCTGGGCAGAAGCAGTTTCCGCCGCATGCTACACGCTCAACAGAGTTCTCACTGTCAAGAAATTCAACAAAACATGCTTTGAGTTGATCAATAACCGAAAACAGAATTTGAAGTATCTTGAACCGTTCGGGTCACCCTGTACAGTTCTAGAGCCTTTTGGAAAGATGGGTCCGAAGAGTTTTGAAGGAATATTTGTGGGATATGCAAGTCCTTTACGACGAGTCTTCGTTCCAAGTTTGAAGCGAATTATTGAAGCTCAAAATGTTGAATGCCAAGGTCACACAATGCCTCCACAGAATCCGGGCGACTCATGGCGTTTCAATTATGATGTTTTGTGGGAGTCTTTCAACATGGAAGAAGAACCAGAGTTCTTTGATGAGTTGGATATTCTTAGAGAGTATGAAGACGAAAGGTTTCCAGCAGAATCTTATCGAAAACGACAAGCTTCAAATGATGATGAGGCGGGTCCAAGCAATGCTGGAGAACATGACGATGTTGAAAATGATGTTGCTCAAGAAAATCAGACGGTAGAGAATGTCAATCAAGAATCTGAAAACAGACCAATATTCGATCATGATGATTCAGACTCTGAGGGGGAGCTAATCCAGTTTTCAAATCAAACTATTCCTGTCAGTGAACAAGTTGCTGATCAAAACGTCACAAATTTGGAGAGCGAAGTAGATGTTTCAGGCGAGGTGATGCCAAGAACGCTTTCTTATCATCCGGAGGAACTGATAATCGGAGAACTGCAATCAGGCGTCCGCACTCGAAGACAGCTTGATCAAGGGCTTACATGTTTTTACACAACAGTTGCTCCTTTACAAACTGAATTCTCATTAAGTTGTTTTATTTCGCAGATAGAACCAAGGACGTACAAAGAGGCACTTACTGAAGATTCATGGGTAAATGCAATGCAGGAGGAGTTAAGCCAATTCGAGAAGCTTGGTGTATGGAAGCTAGTAGATTTGCCCGATGGTCACCGAAAGATTATTACCAAATGGGTGTTTAAATGCAAGAGGGATGATCGAGGAGTTATCATTCAAAACAAAGCTCGACTCGTTGTCCAAGGTTTCAGTCAGCAGGAGGGGATAGATTTCAGCGAAGTATATGCCCCTGTCGCAAGACTTGAAGCCATCAGAATCTTCCTTGCATTCGCATCGTGGAAAGGATTCAAAGTTTTTCAGTTAGATGTGAAGTCGGCATTTCTCTATGGCAAGGTGAAAGAGGAGGTTTATGTCGGACAGCCACCGGGCTTCACCGACCCAATTCACAAAGATAAAGTTTATCTCCTTGACAAAGCGTTGTACGGCTTACATCAGGCCCCGAGAGCCTGGTATGAGACCTTGTCTCAACATTTGTTAGCCAACCATTTCACTCAAGGAAAGATAGACGCCACTCTTTTCACAAAAGAAGTCGACGGGCATCTTCTGATTGTCCAAATTTACGTGGACGACATAATTTTCGGGTCTACAAATGAACAACTCTGCAAAGATTTTGAACAAGTTATGAAGCAGAAGTTTGAAATGTCTTCAATGGGTGAGATGAAGTTCTTCTTGGGACTTCAAGTCGATCAACTTCCCGAGGGAACTTTCATACATCAAACAAAATACGTTCATGATGTTCTGGAAAAATTCAGGATGTCAGGAATGTCACCAATGTCCACCCCATTAGCGACGAATCATGGGATAAACCCTGATCTCACCGGAGAGAAGGTAGATGAAACATTATATCGTTCCATGATCGGCTCGTTAATGTACTTGACGGCATCAAGACCGGATATTATGTATCCAACCTGCCTCGCGGCTCGATTTCAGTCCAATCCTAGAGCTTCGCACATGGTAATTGTGAAAAGGATTCTACGCTACCTGAAAGGAACTCCATCTCTGGGGTTGTGGTATCCAAAAGTTGGCGACTTCATGCTCGAAGGATATTCTAATTCTGATTTCGGATGCTGCAAAGTCAATGCTAAATCAACAACAGCGGGGTGCCAGTTTTTCGGACCACGATTGGTCACCTGGCAATGCAAGAAGCAGACCTCTGTCGCTTTATCCACTTGTGAAGCTGAATATGTATCTGCTAGCAGTTGCTGCTCTCAGATCTTGTGGATCCAGCAACAGATGCGAGACTACGGTTTGCAATTTCTTAACACCCCTATCTTTGTTGATAATGAGGCAGCAATTAACATAACAAAAAATCCTGTTCATCACGCTAAAACTAAACACATTGAAATTCGTCATCACTTCATCCGAGATTGTTTCGAGAAGAAGTTGATACGAATAGAGAAAATCCACACCGATGAACAAAAAGCTGACTTACATACCAAAGCCTTTGACAAAACTCGCTTTAAATATCTTTTGAAACTTAATGGTATGAAGTTGCTATCGGATGCGGAGGAAATTGTTGGCGTTGATGAAGGTGCCACTGTAGATGATGTTGAAAAACAATTTGCAATGGTTTGTCGAATTTTTACTTGTTTTGGTTTTTAGGGGGAGATAGTAGATTTATTTTCAGAAAATACAAAAACAATAAAAAATTCGAAAAAGCCAAAAACATTAGAAAATTTCAAAAACCCAAAAACATGATAAAATTTCAAAAAGAGTTTGTGTAAAAAGGGAAAATGATAGTACATCAGCTAGACGGTTACTGTACGCTAAAGAAATGGAAAGTTCAAATATGTTAAACAGTCTCACTAATGATGTGTCGATAGGTTTTTATACATTTAGTAGATTTGTTCGGGATATAAACCTAAAATCTTACTTGCTTATTTCGTGGGGAACACTACTTGGATATATCGGTAACCCCTGAAATCTCGTTTGAAAGGTCTCATAATCTGATATACTAGGTCTTTATTCTCAAAGATGTCTGGGGTATTATTCCGGGACTTCTGCTGAACGGTAGTTCTGACCTAGTCCCTGGATAATACTTTTTGCAAATGCTTGAAACATAGCATTAAACCCTCAGCATGCTGAAACAATAAAATTGATAAACGCTGCTGTTGTAGCAAAAAGATCCTCTAAAGGGGACATACCTTAAAGTCGAAGCTGATATCTCTCTGCGTATACGAAAGTATCGACCTGAGATCCCTCGGCCTTCGCATACCTAATTTATGTACAGACATCATTGTAGTATACTCACCTGTAAGACTGATTATTGAGATTCTGGATACGGGAGTATATTCAAGAGGTGGGACACACGTATAAGTTTAAGTCTCTAAAACACTAAAACTGTATCCTGAACAGATTGAAATGTGTGTAAGAATTTAAGATGGATCAGTATATCGACAATCGAGGTGAATTGTTTAATGTTTGGCATGAAATTAAGCTTAATGGTATTTGTAACTTGTCAGAAGCTGATATGATTCCCTAACACGCTCACCAAAAATATGTTTGTAAATAGTTTACATTTACTGCTTTTATATTTCTGTTCTATTCTTCTTGTCTCATTAAAATTCCAAAAAGATTTTATTTTTCTACTTTATTTTCCGAAAAACCAAAGTGGAGAGTTGATCTTCGGATTCAAAAGTGATAGAAGATGCAGGAAGTTTCTGGATTGGAAGATGAGTTTGGAGCTAATCATGACTAATCTGTAATTGAAAGTGTGAAACACAAGTTCATTAAGTTGATACTTGTAATTTTTCAGAAAATTGTTTGAACAAAATTTTCAAAAGTCAGTATGTTTTGCTTCAGATCAACCAAGGTCATTAATTTGGACTTGGTCGACAAATTAAGTAACTTGGGTCATTAATTTAAACTAAGTAACTTAAGTGGATTTCTAAAAACTGGCAAAAGTTGAGAAAAATCAAAGTTTGCATTGAAAAGATAAAGTGTGCCTCATTCGGATGTTCATCCGGACGGGTAGCCATTCGCACGGATGGCAATGCGCCCGGGTGACCATACACGTCTGATGTTAGTATAAATAGAGGGTCAAAGAGTCAGTCAAAGCTATACGCACGCACAACACTCTTTCTCTCTCACACTTTGACTTTCTGATTTCGGAATTCTTTGCACGGATCTTTGTTTTCGTTGGTTTGCACAACATTAGCAATGGCAAAGGTATGTTTTTCTAACTCAAATCTGCAATAATCCATTGTTTAATATCTGTTCATCGCGTATCTGTTCTTTCGGAACCTTTAATCTTAGATCTAGCCTGTGTTAGTTCGTTTTGTCTTGAATAAATCATAAGGTTTTGCTCGGAATGCTTAGATCTAGGATGTTACCGATTTAATTTGTATTATATCATGTTAAAATCTTGTAGATCTGATGTTTGGACGTTACGTAGTGTCGGATAGGTTTTTGTGAAATTGACCTGTGAATAGGACGTTTTAGACATCATTGAACATAGGGTTTTGATCGCGTTGACATCCTTTGTGTAGATCTGTGTTCAATTTTAGATTTTGCCATAAAAAATTTTTGATGTTCATAAACTGTTCTTCATCTGTGACTTGTATCCGCACGCACAACTTGTACGTGCGTATGGCAATCCGTGGCAAGTTATGCTGTACGCACGTATGGTAATCCGTAGCTATGTCAGGTTGTACGTGCGCATGGCAATCCGTGGCAAGGTAAGGTTGTACGCGCGCATGACAATCCGTGACAACGTCATGTTGTACGCACGGATGGCAATCCGGGACAACGTCATGTTGTACGCACGGATGGCAATCCGGGGCACTGTTATGGTGTACGCACGGATGGATATACGCGGTATAGACAAATTGTCCGCACGGACAACTTATCCGTATGGATGAGTCTTGCATACGGATAACCATTCAAGTGTCATTCCATTCAACAAATTTTTCTGTCAGAATATTTTGAGCTCCCAAATTATTTCTAAAAAGAATAAAAATTTCTGCAGGATTGGGATAAAGCTCATAATATATATTGTTTATTGGATGAAGTGTATACCGAAAACACAGTAGTTCAAGATGTTGCAAAATTTTTGAGGGAAAGTAGAATTTCTAAGGCCTTAACTGATAAGACAGTAGCTTATGTATCGCATGTGAAACGATTTTGGAGTGCTGCAAGATACGAATAAAGTGATAAGACCATTTATTCTGCTGTATCTAAGAAGGATGAGAATGGAAGAGATGTAGATTTGGAGATGAAAGTGACAGTTGGTGTTATAAGAAGAGTGTTGAATTTAGGAGACAATGATAGTGACCCAACCATAGTTTCTGAACGTTTAGTAAAAGGATTGTGGTGTAGGATGGGTTTTGCTGGTAGTGTGAATGGGAAAATGCAGAAGACAAGTTTTAGCCATGCTTATAAGTTCATGACTCATTGTGTTATACATGCATTGTCACACAGAAAAGGTGGATATGATGAAACTCAAGATTACATCATGAATATCATTGCCTGTCTTGTACTGAACAGACCATACAATATCTCTCAAGTAATTTTTGATCACATGTCTGAGAATGTAAAGGATGGAAGCAAGAGGTTCCTTATGTATCCTAGGTTTGTCCAGATGTTGATAGATGATCAGTTTCAAGGTTTAGAAAAGAGAAGTAGTGACATTTTGGGGCTGAGGCACATGACACCAGATACAATCAGCAGATTGATCAAAGGTCCAAATCCTAGAGCAAAGAGAATGATCTGCAAAATTTCAAATCCAAACTATGTAGCTCCAGAGAATGATGCGTGGAGACATGAAGACAGCAATTCTGATAATGAAGATGACAAGATGAGTTTGTTCTATAAGAAGGATACAAGATGGTGGTGTATCAAAGATGGAAAAAGGAAGAGAACTCCAAAGACGTCCCCTGCAGTTTCTATTCCAAAGAATGTGAAAAGGGGTATTGTGAAAGGGGGAGTCACAAGGAAATTAGAATTTTATATTGAAAATTTCTCATAAATGTGTCAAACATCTGTTTTGCAGGGTCTTCTGGAAAACAGCAGCACAAATTGATAGATGAAAAGGTTCTGGAGCCGTCAGCTGTTATTCAAGAAGGAACTGAGTTGTTATCACAATCTTTTCAAAGTTTCTTAAAGAAGAATGAGGATGCTGCTCAAGGAGTTAAAGATCAAGAAGGTGTTAAAGATCAAGAAGGAGTCGTTCAAGATCTTTCAAGTGATGATGATTCTGAAACCACAATATCAGAATCTGAACTTGATCCACTTACTCTTGGCAAAGGAAAAGTTCAGTTAAAGAAAAAGTCACCAAAGAAAAAGAAGGGATCAGATGAAGAAGATACAACTTATGATCCAGAGAATCCAAAGAAACAAATCAAGAAAAGAAAAGCAGTAGTAGCAGGTCTCATTCCAAGAAGTGTTCGAGCAAGAAAAGGCGAAAGTCAAGTTCAAAAGGAACATGATAGTAAAGATACTCAACATGTTGAATCACCTCAAGTTCAAGAAGCAGAAGCCGAAAAGCAGACTAGTCACGATGACTATATTGAAGTTACTGATGCTGGAGAATTTTATTCGAAGTTTCCAAAAGTACCAGAAAACATAGAGATTCCAGAATCATCCTCTCGTCCAAAAGACTCAGATGATTTCTTTGGCAATATTCCATCTGCTTCAGGTGATCCATTAGAAGATCTGAATTTTGATGTTGACCTGTTCAACAATGAAGCAGTGAGAGTTCTTGCAAAGAAAGTCAAAGATCTTGAGAAAGAAAAAGAAAAGGCTGAAGGCGAACGTGATCTTTTGTTAAAACAAGTTAATAAAATAATGAAAGCTCATGATCAGCTGAGATCGGTGATAATCCAGGATGAAAACAAGATGAAGAAAATAAAGGAAGATGGTGAGAGTAATACTAAAATTATTGAAGCTCTTCTAGCAGAAATCTCTTCATTGAATGAGAAGAATAAGAATCTCCAAGAAGTAAACCAGACACTTAATCAGCTTGTCAGTGAAATTAGCGAAGCTACTTCAAATGCATTGAAAGCAATGAAGTTGGAGATGGAAGCCATGAAGGCAGACAAAGTAATGAAAGATGAACAACTGAAGATGTTATACTCTGTTGTGGAAAATCTCTTGAATAAGGATGTTCATGCTGCCTTTAATGAAATCGAAGTTAGAAAAGTTGAAGAGAGAAGACTTGAAAGAGAACGAAGACTGGCTGAGGATGCTATCCAAAAGAACAAAAGTATAATTGAAGATGTTCAAGAAGCTGGTGGTTCTTCACTTCAAGTTGATGCTGAAATAATTGATGCTGAACATGCTCAAGAACAACATGTTCAAGAACAAGTTGTTCAAGAACAAGTTGTACATAATCAAGATTTCATGTTGGTTGGAGAGCCTTCTCAAATCATTGATTCTGATGAAATCATTCGTAGAGTTGCTGTTGCACAGAAGAAGAAAAAGGGGAAAGAAGTGATGCTACTTGAATGGAAGACAAAGCAGTTTGTTCTTGTTGGTAAAGCTGAAACTGTGCCACTCAACGTAAAAGATGGTCTTTACAGAATGAAAGTTATGAAAAGGAGAAAAGAAGCGAAGAAGGCTCGAGGTGAAGAAGTCAGTGATTCCGATGAAGAACTTCTTGTAGATGATGATGAAGATGAAGATGAAGAGAAAAACGAAGATGATGAGAAAGAAGATGATAACAAGAAAGATGATGATGATAAGAAGAATGATGACGATGATCAAGGTTCGTCAGGATTGATTGTGAAGGATCCTATTGATGAACAAAGAATAGAGGAGTTTCTGAATGATCAAATCAACGAACAAGAAGATGATGATCATCAAGAAACTTCCACTTCCGGAAAGCAACACTCGGATCAGGTATTCCTCTCAAATCCCACTGTCATTTTCTTACAAGATAAAAGCCAAGAAGTGGTTGAGGTTAGTAGAACAAGGGAAGAAATGTTAGAGGAATTGGGTTTGCAAGAAGGAAAATTTAAGTTCGATATTGAAGATGAAATTCCTGAAACTTCTGAAGATGTATTTGAGACAAGATATGCATTTGAAGCTGATAATTACAACGATGTAATTGTTGAAGATGCTTCAGATTCATCTGATGATGAAGTTCGTTTTCATTATTCTGGGATTGATGCAACATTTCCTTCATTGTCGGAAATGTTCAAGGATCGAAATGAAGATGAAATTAGAAGGAAGATAGTGGAGAAAGTGTCTGCAGAAGGTATTCCAGTTACTATACCGAGAGAAAATTTGGCAGAAGAAAGAAAGAAATGGTACAAAGTCATGCCAAAAGAGAGAAAGAAACTTCGGGCACTTCAATTCTTTAAGCACGACAAAGAACTCTCTTGGGGTGACATTCTCTCTTGGGGATATTTGGAAGACTTGAAAGTTTATGCCATCAGAAGAGAACAGGGAGTACAGTACTTTGAGTTCTTAGCTGATATCAAGACTCTGCCTTGGTGGGATATAGATGAGCTGGTAAAAACAAAGAACATCAAAGAATTCTACCATGGGTTAGATGTGAAGCAGCACGATCAGAGGTTATGGAACTATGTGAAGCTGCAAGCTGAGAAAAGATATCCTGATTGGAAACCACACTTTCCTCAACAGATTATCAGAATCTTAGAAAGTGGTGAAAAGGATATTACTCTGGATATCAAACCTCCAAGTTGCTTGAAGAATATGCCGTTACGGGCAATGGAGCAAGATTTCCACGATGAGTTTGAAGGGTGGTTGTATAATCAAACTACAGCTGAAGCAATAATCTCGTTAAATAACAAGTCCACAGGAGAAGCTAGAAGGATCTGTGTGTTAGATCCTATGTGGCTTGTTAACTGCTCAAAGAAAGATATCGACTGTTTGTTCTACAACAAGATAGTTTACGAGAGACCTGATAGAGAGCAAGCTTTGCAATATCAAAAGGTTGTGGATGTTTGTTACGCAAAAGACATCAACTCTGGAAGATACTGGCAGACTAAATGGAGAGATCTAGAGATTGATGAGTTTTTGAAAGTATACAAGCGTGAACAACGTTCCAAGAAGATTGCTGAAAGAGCTGCTGAGGGGGGAAGACGTAAATTAGGAATTGTTCCTCCAACAGATCAGACACCAATTGAATCTGAAGAAAACAAAATTCCAAGATGGGAACGGAAGCGTGATGGAGATCCTGTCTACAGACATTGGTGGTTGACTGAGGGAAGACAAAAGAGAAAAAGAATGTTGGAGGAAAGGGCACAGAAAAGAAGAGAGAAAGCGCGTGAGCGAAGACGCAACAGAAGGAATTAAAGACTATGCTGGAAGGAACTACAGCTACATCTGAGGGGGAGTCTGTTAGTACATTACGTCTGTAGCTTCCGTCAGCATGTAGTCATATTTTGTATTCTGTGTTTATGAATATTGTCTGAATGTATGTATGTAGTTAGCAGGACAACTCGGGAATAGGTTATGTATGTAAAAGTGTTGTTTGGGACAAGTTCGACACGTGCGGATGGCAATACGCACGTATGGAAATACGCACGGATGACTTATCCGCACGGATAAGTCATACGCGCGGATGACCATACGTACGGGTGAGTCATACGCACGGGTAGCCCACCCGCACGTACAACACTTATTAGCTTCCTGAGTTTGTCTATATATAGTAGGTCCGGTGCTACTTTGTTAGAACTTTTGACACTCACGGGTAGTCTGTACGTTCACCGGAACTTTGTGACTTTCAGAACGATTAATAGAACGAACAGACAGCAGTTAAACGTTGAATTCTCTGTTGCACAAATCTGTGATTCGTCTAAATGGATTCCGCACATTAAGACGGAATCGATTCATCTTGTTCCTACGATCAGATCCTGTATCAACGGGACCAACACAATCTGGTTAGTATCTTGTGAAAATATTTAGTAGGTTGTTACACATGACTTTGATAGATGATTGATACTTGAAGCATGTGCTCGTTTTTTATAAGTAGGTTGCATATTAAATTGTTTCTTGCATGATAAACTATGTTTAGAATTATGTTATGATAAAACTTGATGAATATCTCTTAAATTTTTAATGAATTTGCCATAATATTCAGTGGATGGCACATGCTAGTTGCCAGAATGTTTGTCACTATTAGGAATTATTATGATTAGTGTCCCTATGAATCTTGACTTTGACACACCATTGCATTAAACACAACAGTAGGATTGCATGTGCATGTTCTGAAGTCTTTGTGTTGATCGAGATCTTGGTTAGTGTAACCCTTTTTTTGTGTTAACGGAAATTGTTGTATGTTGACTACATGAAACAGAATGTGCCGCATGATAAATAGATAACATGAAATTAGTTATTGGGATGAATTTGTTAAAGCATGTGTGATTAACTATTATGCATATGCTAGGAGGTTCATTATGATGATGATTTATCCGATGTGAACGGGTTGTGAATTACTAAATCGCTGCTTTAAGATTCATGTTAATAAATGATGTTGTGTGATTATTGGGCCGTTACACTTACCGAATTATTAGTTTAGTGATGTATATGATAGGATTTAGTTCAGTTTAACTTGGTTTAATATTTATAAATTCGGCATAATTATTAGAGAAGATTATGGAGTTCGAGGATAAACACTAAGGTTACATGATGATTCGGAATGTGTTGTGTTGACTGGATGATGATTGGGTTATGTGTTAACTATTTGGGCCGCGTAACACTTGAACATACTCGGGCTGGGCCAGCAATGTTTGGGCCGAATTGTCATGTAAGCTCACATTAGTTAACAGATGGTTATAGTGTGTAGGGTGAACTAAATCATGTATGATATGAAAATGGTTATATGAGCAGGATGTGAGTATTTGCAATATGCTGAGAAATGCTCGTGATTTAATGAGTGTAACAGTTTAGATGACATGAATTGATAAATGTTTTCGTGAGAGATGGACACTGTTGATTGACTGATACAACTTGCATAACTTGTCTAATGCTAGTGCACTGTTTGCGTAGCATGTGAAAAGATTGTATGGCATAAGTGAATTTGAATACTAAACTGAGTGTTCTGGTAAACCGTGATAGGACGTATTTGATCAACTGTTAAACAAGTAAATAATCTTACCGAGCAAAACCAAGGTGAGTTCACACATTCTACAAAGCATGGGATTCCCAGGGGTTGGGAATGGGGTTAAGGAACATGGATTCCTCGTCCTCTCTTGGGTAGGACAGTACTGGTTCAGGAATGTAATTCCTCGTCCTCATGGACAGTTAACTTTTACTAGACCAAAACTCTATCACGAAGTCCCTCCTTTTTATATCGACTTAATCGCCGGGCCAATGGCGAGCGGGTCATTAGTTAGATAGCGCTATTTAGGTCTGACAAACCTCACACCGTGCCGCAGAGGACGGGCGTGAACTAATGGATCTGGGCACGTCAATGATGATAGACATTGACAGTTCAGGGCACATAAACATGACTACAGTCAGCAGTCGATATGGTAACGAGTCTAGTAGTATATACATGGGGTAGCCCCCACGGCCGAAAAGCCAGATGACTAAACATGGGGTAGCCCCCACGGCTGGATTGCCAGAGTAAATGGGATAAACAAATCACGTTTTCAACTATGGGGTAACCCCCACGGCAGGGATGCCAGTTAAAGGAAACTGTTTTTGGAACAACTTAAAACAAACACCCAACTGTGAACTCGCTCAACATTGTTGTTGACTCGTTACTACATGCTTTGCAGGTCACTAGGTTTAGCAGGAGCTTGCATGGGGAAGAGTCGTTGTGGAGCATGGACATTGAGTGTTCATGATAAACTGAAATACTCTGAATCTACTATTTGGGTTTTGAACTATTTGCTTCCGCTGATAACCTAGACTTATTAAATTGTTTTTGGACACCAATTATATTGTGTGGTTGAACTTTTGATTACTTTACTTTATTGTTCAATATGATTGGTGGCTTGATCCTGGTCATGTCACGCCTCCAAGCGATGATACTCCGCGTGTGAATTTTGAGGGTGTGACAACTAGCACTAACTGTAACAAAATAAAGAAACAAATAAATAAAAAGAAAGAAAAGTACAACATAAATTTAAAAAGAATATAAGTAAATAAAATTGTTAAGTATATAACATTATATATAAAAGTAATAAATGGTTTTAGATACATGAGAATGCTCTTTTAATCATTTTACAGCTAAGCCAAACACTTTTAAAAAATAATTTATTGCCTTATTGGTTTTTCTTACTGCAACAGCAACAGCTATTCTAAACACTTTTTAAAAAACTTTTTTTGAAAAAGTTATAAGTCAATAATCACTTTTGACAAAAAGAAAAAACACTTTTGGAGTTTAATAAGCAATCCCAAACACCATCTTAAAGTCGGTTGTTATGAATAAAACTCACATGTCTGGTATCTGCAGCTTTAGAAAGGAGAGGGTAAAATACTCCCATATGTTGTGTTTCCCTACCAATAAAAACTAAATGTTACAAAGTTTTTATATCTTAAGGAGATAAAATATAATCAAACGGCATACATGTCGGATAATGATTAATAATGTGCCCTCAAAATCTTGATATCAGGGTTTACATTTTTGCAAAGTTTTACTACCTCATGTGCGATGTTCTCTCCTTCCCGATCGTAGTCAAGCCACAATACAAGACTATCACATATTTTGGTACTTTTGGAAATTATGGATGTGTAACTTATCCTTGATTGCATATACCCAAATCAAAATTAGAATAAAGATAACTTACTTTAACACTAAATAAAATAACAACTTAACAAACAATGGACATAAAAAATACAAAAAAGGATAGAATATAACTTCTTCAAGAATATATGTGGTTTTGATAAATTTGTGAATTGTGATGTATAACTTGTCTTACATGTTAAAACATAATTATTTTCCTTAAGAGGTTTCTTTAAACAGAGAAATCGCGGTAAAAAATTTACACAAAACATGTAAAACCATTTGGTATTTCATCCACAAGATCCATCTCAAACCCGGAATTCTACGATTTGATAGACAAAAAATAAATTTAAAAATCGTAGAAATCATAACAACGAGGAAAAAGAACTTAATAAAAAAAAAGGAATACAAAGCAGCCCGAAAAATAGTTGATGGCTAGACCTAGATCTGAAAAAAACAGAGAAGCATAGTGATTGGCTTTATAGGGGAACAACGTAGGGTTTAAAGGAAATTAATTACTATAATACCCCTGGAGGACTCTAAAATAACCTTACATGACATGCTATATGATGCCAAAATTTCTGTTGATAAAAATTTATTATATTTTGTGAAGAAATATTAAAACACATAACTTGTTTGATATGTAAATGCTTTCCAAAACCATAGGAAAAATGTACTATTTTAGGAGATTATAAAATCTAAGCCGTTTAACACAAGATGGAAAACTTTACCTAGCACGACATTGATAATTAGGTTTTAAGTTGTCAAATTTTACTCGTTTAATAAATAAGTCGTGTTTAGATTAACATGTTTAGGTGTTAAACGCATTAACTAAACATATATACATATATTACACAAAAGTGGACATGAATCACGTTGGGATTCAACAATTCAACACGTGAACTTGAAAACCGTTAACCTTATACGATTGACGTCCTAAAAAAATTATATTATTTATATCCAGAACAATATAAGTTGCACGTTTATTATAAACCAATTTTAAGTTGCAAGACCGCAGTAAGCGCTTCTATCTTACAAAAACTTTAATTATGAGATTTTATTTTTAAAATAACCGTATTCGTACCGATTTTGACTATTTAGTATATGTATCAGTGCCAACTACCAAGTATTATTGATTTCGATATTCAGTACTTTTGGTATCGGCATGGGTACGAGGAAAAACGGTATTGCTACCAAATTTTATATAAAACTTCAAGAGTTCCTTTTTTGGAATGCATATCCTTTTTTCGTATTATGTATTATGATACTCGTATTGATTTTTCCTATCTGGTATCCGTACGAATACTCAAAAGATTAAAAACAAATTGGTACCAAAGCGGGTATTGTACCGAAATACGGGTACCCATACCTGTACCGTACCATGATATATGCAGTATGGTATTCTGTACTCAGGGGCTGTTTGGCAATATCTGAATGGCTAAGTGCTAAACCAGTAATAGGTCTGAACCATTAAGTGCTGAATCAGTAAGAGGTCTGAATCATTAAGAGCCTGTATAATGCTTAACCGTTCAGAGGCAAATGTCTGACCAATTCAGATTAGAGGTCTTAACCATTCAGACTTTGTATAAATCTTAACCATTCAGAGGCAAATGTCTGAACCATTCAGACATCTGCTCGTGAAACAAACAGTCTGAACCATTAAGTGCTGAACTAGTAAGAGGCCTGAACCATTAAGAGACTCATTAAAAGGTAAACAAACGGCCTCTTAATTTTGTTCAAATTCGATATTAGTATTTTTGGTACAGGTACAGATATTGTACTAATCTCATTCCAAACTTTAATTCTTGTAAGTTACTTTACCATCATAATGTTCTCGTAGTTTAACTAGTTCAAATATCACCTTTAATTAGTTTAACTGGTTCAAATATCACAACATAACAGCCTTTCTATTTCATTTGTGAATTTCTAACTTAAGTAGAACAAAATGATTTATTATCTTAGATTCTCGTGTAGATACATACATACATTGGTGATCAAATGGCTATGCAATGGAAGACTCATCAAACCAAGTTTAATATTGATTATGGTAATATTTCTTAATCATTCATCTTAGAAAGCGTTATTTTCTATATTTTATAATCTTGTATCAAGATTAATTTATTTAACCTACATAATAAGCAAATGCATGTGCACATCACCAATAGAAATTAGTGAATCAAGAGTTATACCACCAATACCAAATACTAACCATATGCAATCTTAGTTCATTCAAATTGTTGGATAGTCATCTAAAACTCAGGGTTGGTACTCAGGGGGGTTACGGTAGTAACTATTATTATTTACCGTACCAAGAGAGGCGTTTCTGAGAATTCACGTACCATGTTCGAGCTCGAAAAAATGTGTCCGTCCGTAATGTTTTATTATTATTTAAAAAAATCAAATTAGTATTGGGCTCAATAAACTAATGCCAAGTGGGCTAAATTCTAAACCATAAAAAATATTTGTAAATGGGTCTGTATTAGAATTGGTATGTGTTTACTATTTTAAAAAATAACATGTATATATCGGATTTTTAAAAAAAAAAAAATCGCGTGCCCCTCAAAATCACAGGTCTTGTGCGGAGGTCCTCCCTGCACACCATCATAGCCGCCACTGGGTACCAACACAGATTATAGACCATATGCAATCTTGGTTTATCAACAACAAAGTTAACTAAAGGTCAAGATGGTATTGAAGTGTTCAATCGCAACTAGCTAGAATAATGGGTAGCAAATGGTAATGAGAAGAGTTAGTGCCGAGAGGGACTATTGTAGCCTAATTCTAATATATAGTTCCGGGGTATGAGTTAACAATTATCTTTTGTGTTAAGATTTATGTTAGAAACCGTTTATTATCCAAGAGGGGTGGGTTGCCAATCTAGGACTAGCCCACTTAGGTGCTGTTTGTTTTTTCTGTAGGAAAAGGTCTGCAGTCTGCGGACCACATCTGCAGGCATCTGCAGGAGAAGAGGTGGACCAAAGGTCTGCAGTCTGCAAGAAGAAGAGGGTTTGTTTTTTTATACATAAACCTCTTCACACACACATTACACACACAACACACACACACACCAGACTATTCTCTCTGCTTTCACCACCGCCACCACCACCACCACTTCACCACCGCCACCACTTCACCACCGTCACCACCGCCACCACTTCACCGCCACTACCGTCACCGCTACACCACAGCCACCACCGTCACCACTGCACCACAGCCACCACCGTCACCACTACACCACAGATCGATGATGATGATGATGCAGATCGACCACCACCACCACCACCACCACCGTCACCACTACACCACAGATCGATGATGATGATGTAACAGATCGATGACGATTTGGGGGTTTTGTTTCTGATCGATTTGGGGGTTTTGTTTGCCATCGATGATGATGATGATGATGATAAAAGATGTGATCGATTTGGGGGGTTTTGTTTCTGATCGATTTGGGGGTTTTGTTTGCCATCGATGATGATGATGATAACAGATGATGACGATGATGGTGTCGGAGCAGTGGTGTCGGAGGTGGTGGCGGAGCAGGGGTGGCGGAGGTGGTGGCAGGGATGTGGTGGAAGAAGAGGTCTGCCAAGAAGAGGTTCCAAGAAGACATGGAATCATGTCTGTGTGGTGAAGAGGTCTCGCAGACCTTTTTTAATGAAAGGTTTGCGAGAAAACAAACAAGTTGCGGACTCCAAACCTCTGCGCGCGTCTGCGCCGCGCAGACATAAGTGGCCAGAAGTGCTTCTGGCCAAAAAAACAAACACCACCTTAGTAGAGACACTTGCCTCGAAAATGTCTTGACAAGCTCTTTATTGTCCGTATCATACAGTTGATTAGATCAGTAAAGAAATTTTTTTATTAATTCTCTCATATCCTTAGAAGAATTTGGCCAAGTGTTGTCTTTGTAGATTTTGAGTTGGTTTATCATTGACTTCTAATACACACTTTAGAGTGCATTATTCTCTTTGGATTTTCTTCAATACTCTTTACAAGTGTAAAAAAAAAAAACTGATACTATACCCAAAAATTTGATAATATGTATCTTATCAGGTCTTGTAAAATTCCGTCAGATATTCATTACAGTTTGATGTTCTTAAAGCTTCAAGATAAGGTGGCAATAAGGCTTGTTAGTGATTATAGGTTCGTGTAAATTGTGGAGACTCGTTTTATCACGAGGTGGTGTGGAATGATGATACGTGTCTACGCTACCACCTGCATGCCCACGTTATTCATGTTTCTTTTTTAGTTAATTAATGTTGTAACTTGTAAGTCAGTTTAATTAGTGGGTCAGTACGTGTGTTAAGTTGAATAGTGAAGTCATGGGTAGTTGTTATTTGCTTTCTTGTAAGGCTATTTATTAGCCAGTAGGTTTGATTATGGCATGCATAATTGAATTTACAAAAAGTTTCTCTATTCTCCTTCTAGTTCTTCGATACTTTTTGTATCTTCTTCTTTCCAACTTTGATACATATAAAATGACTCGTAGTGAACTCTTTCCACTACATTATATGTTATTTCTTTATTTATGTGTATCCTTTTTGTTTGTTTATTATAAGTTTATTTTTATCTCTTGTTGAAAATTATCTAATATTTATTTCTTCTAAATTTTGCATCTTATTTAATTTAATATGTCTTAGTTTTCAAATTCATTTAACAGTGGTTAAATTAAATTAAATTAAATTAAATTCAAATATTTTTTTACTTATTTTAAATACACCATGCTTTAGAGATGAACAATTGGTACTGAGTACTGAAAAATACCGGTATCAGTATCAAACCGTACCAATGGAAATTCTGTTGGTATTTTATCTACTTTTACATTCGAATACCATGGCAAACTCTTTCGGTACCAATATAGGTACTCATTTTTAACGATTTTCAAAATCTAATACTTTTGGTAAGATATCAAGCTCATTCATATCTTGTGTTTCTTTTTATTTTATTTTATTTTTTTTAAGTTTTTACATACATCAAAAACATAACTTACATATCTTAATTACAGGGGTTTTTTTGTCATTGTTGAAAAAATCAGGACCGTTTATGTATAATTGCATATTTATCATCTTATAAGCCTACCAATCGATAGAAGAATCAGCAGTCCGTCGTTTTACAAACCCTAATTTTGGAAATCGTCAATCGACTCAAGATCATGGCACAAAACGATCTGAAACCTAATCATTCATCATCTTCAGAGGACGAAGAGGAAGAAGAAATCTCCGGTTCAGATTCTGAAGATTCCGGTTCCGATACAGATTCCGGCAAAAAAGTAAAACCAACACAACCGGAGCTTAAAAAACCCCTAACCGCACCTCCTCAATCCGTCACCAAACCTCAACCACATCTATCTTCATCAGAATCAGAAGAATCAGGTTCCGATTCCGACACCGATTCCGATGATTTACCGCCAAAAAAGTCAATCGCCGGTGATTCTGCCGTCAAACAGACCGGTTCTGTACCAATGGAACGAGACGAATCAAAAACAGTCAAAAAAACTGGATCTAAAACGGTTGTAACGCCGCCTCCGGCGAAGAGTAAGCGGCCACTGCCGTCTCCGGCGGCGATTGAAAAAGATGCGAAGAAGTTGAAGCAGATTCCGGCGAATGGAGAGATGAAGAAGATGAAGATGCAGGTTAACAAATCGAAAGCTCCAGATCTAGATAGATCCGAATCCGAAGAGTCCGGATCCGGATCTGAATCCGGTTCCGAAACCGATACCGATTCACCGTCTAAAAAGTCCGTTGTTACAGATCCGAATGTCAAACCGATCCCTTCGAAACCCATGGATTCAAAATCAGCTGTCAAACCGATCTCTTCGAAACCCATGGATTCAAAATCAGTCAAAAAAACCGGATCTAAAATGGTTCCCAGGCCGGCAGGGTTCGGTTCTGGATCCGATTCGGATTCCGATTTACCGCCTAAAAAGTCCGTTGTTGCAGAACCGAACGTCAAACCGGTCTCTTCAAAACCATCAAATTCAAAACTAGTCAAAAAACCCGGATCTAAACCAGTTTCTACTCCGGCAGAGTCCGGATCCGGATCCGAAAGCGATACGGATTCCGATTTACCACCTAAAATGTCCATTGTTGCTAATCCGAACGTCAAGCCGGTCTCTTCAAAGCCAATAGAATCAAAATCAGTTAAAAAAGCGGGATCTAAAACGGTTACTACGCCGTCTCCAGCAAGAAGTAAGTCTGCGGTGGCTCCGCTGAAGAATGAGAAGTTGTTTCAGAGGCTGTGGAGTGAGGATGATGAGATTGTGGTATTGGAAGGTATGATAGGTTATAAGAAGGAAAATGGTGAGGATCCGATAGCGGATATGGGCGCGTTTCATGAGTATATTAAGAAGTCGTTACATGTGGATTTTAGTAGATCACAGTTGGTTGATAAGGTTAGGCGGTTGAAGAAGAAGTATGTGAATAATGCGAGTCGGGAGAAGGATGGGAAGGATAGGAGTTTTTCGAAGAGTCATGAACAGAAAGCTTACGAATTGTCGAAAATAATATGGGGCGGTAACAGTAATAGTAACGGTAAGGGTAACGGTAATAGTAATAATAATAATAATAATAGTAATGTTGGATTAGAGAGTAAGAAGAAGAAGAATCCAATTCAAAAGAATGGTAAGTTAAAGGGCAATGCTGCTAGTGCTGGTACGAGTGCTAGTTTGTTGGAATCGAATGGGGCGGATGATAAGGATAAGGATAAGGTGATGATGGATGTTGAGAAGAATGTGGATGTATCGCGGTTCGTTTCGTATGTTGGGATGAATGTTTCTCCGATTGTGTCGGAGGAGATTGTGAAGGCGGGATTGGAATTGGTTGAGGGGTCTAAACGGGCGGAGTTGGAGGCGAAGTGGATGAAGTTGAAGGAGGAGGAGCTTGAGCTTTATGTGAAGCGGATGGAGTTGTTGAAAGAGCAAGCATTGATAGTTCTTGAGGCTGTCAGATCATCAGGAAATTGAGGTAATTTATGGCTTCCTGTTGATGAATGATGATATTGATTATAATGCCTCATTTTTGTTTTTAATGACATGTAGTTAACTTATTATTTTGAAGTTCTGAGCTTGGTCCTAGTATTTTAAGTTACAAAGTAGCATGATTATGTTTCATGGTGTTGTTTGTTAGGATGGGTTATTTAATTCTTCGCTTTGATGATTTTTTGTTTGATTTTGTTTCCCTGCAAAATGATTGTCAGAGTGTTTTTTTGCATAGATGGTAGTTTTCTGGTACATTTTTTGAGTATCATGCTACAAATAGCAACTATTTATTGGTTATTCTCTTTCTCATGGTTACATGTGTTGTATACTTATTTCAAACTTGGTTTTAAAAGGCGTGTTAAGGCCCTCGACGAGGAGGCGTGCTACACCTCATGAGTTGGAGGCGGCATCCAAGTACTTATGGGTCAAAATTAGGGTATGTAGGAGGGCCGAGATGTAAATCAACCAAAAGTATGAAGTAATTATGAAAGTTTACTAACTTGATAAAAAGGTTGATATGTAAAATAGACAAGAGGGACAATTTCTGGTCATAAATAAAGCTTATCTGGTTGTACATTGAGCGGTGTTTGCGTACATCATGCTTATGCCTCACCTCACATCTATATAAGCTTTTGGGAGTGGGGACCTAAACGTCGTGGTGCCTCACACTTTTAAATCGAGGTCTCATGTCACCTTACTTTTCCCCTCATGAAGTATTTTTGTTTGAATGAAAGACTTGTTTACAAGGAAATCTGTATAACCATAGCTACAAGTAAAAAGAGTGTTCTTTTTGTAGTGTGTTGGCATTGTGCTCCTAAACATAAGATCAATGATTTATACGATTTGCTCGTTAAATTTTCGTTTCTAGCAATATGTTATTCGCTAATTATGATTTTGTTGAAGTAATAATTTGTGTTCATTTTGTTCTATCCTATTTTTTAGTAACGTAAGGACAAAGGGCTGTAAACGAACCGAACGAACACGAACAAGGTCTTGTTCGTGTTCGTTCGTTAAGGAAATAAATGTGTTCACGGACGGTTCGTGAACACTTATCGAACGAGATTTTATGTTCGTGTCCGTTCATTAAGGAAATGAGCGTGTTCGCGAACGGTTCACTAACACAAATAAATTTGGCAAACGTGACGAAGAATAAAGGTAGATGGCTCAGAGAGTAGTACTGGAACTTGAATCCCTTCTTGTGGAACGGAGGTCGACCGTATTCGCCGATGTAAATAATGAGAAATGAAAGGGAAATGGTGCATAAACAAGGTGAAAGAGGGTTTCCTGGTTTAATTGTTAGGGTAATAAAATAAATCAAAGTTTAATAATATAAAAATTATAGATAAAATATATTAAAGTACAAAAATATTAAATTAAAACACAAACATATGAACATTAACAAACGCAAATGAACGAATGTTCATGAACACGTTCACGAACACCTTACCAAACGTTCACGAACACAATCGAACGGACGAGACATCTGTTCATGTTCGTTCATTTAACTAATCGAACGAAATTTCTTGTTCATGTTCGTTCGTTTATTAAACGAACGGACATAAACGAACTTCCCGCCGAACGGTTCACGAACTGTTCACTGAACGTTCGTTCGTTTACAGCCCTAAGGACAATGGTTCCCATGGGGTTCGTCTTTTACATGACATGAAGACGTATTGTATTAGCTTTGCCTTATGCAAAAGTCTGTTTGAATGAATGGTATAGTTTTCGAAGATTAAACTAAGGCATTTAGTATTCGTTGATGACCGCTATCACACAAATTATTATATGGAAAATCATAGCAGGACTTGAGCAGAAATGCAGAATGTCATGGACTTTGCTGTCATTCTTTATCCTGAGCGAATGGCATAACCTTCACACAACAAAAGACAATAATAAAAACAATAGAAACAAGTTCATGTAATGTATGTTGGTATGCGCTTGTACATATATGCTTCCTCAAGTAATGCTTGTGATTATGTAAGAATCAAGAGAATAAAATAAGCACGTATACCTTGTGCTTCAATGGTAATGGTTATTATTTAATAATTTTATTTATACGAAAAGAATGATAGTAAGAATATTTCCTCTCTTCATTCTCATCTATTCTTTTTCTTCTCCTTTGATGTGATCTTTTTCATCATGCGTATTTGGGCTATGGGCATATAGACAAAATGGTATGACACGTCACGTAGGCGGCCACGTCATCGGGTGTGGTGTTGAGCCCCTTTAAAAAATACACATGTGTGTGTGTTGGATAAGGAAGATAGGACTGTCAAGGGGAAGACGGGGCTGGGGCTGTGAGGGAAGGTGTGGACGGGCCTCCATGGAGCTTAACGTCCCACCGACAGACCCCCACACCGATAGCCTAATTACCTTAGGCAAACATGCGTGTGTGTATATATATATTTCAAAATGCATACATATGTACATATTGAAGGATATCCGTGGTATAATTTTTTCTTTTATTTTATGAACCCGGTTCATATTAAATATGTGTTTATTTTGTTACAAGGATTGGTCAAAACATTTTTGACAAAAAGAATACATGTAAAAATATGTTATTCAAAATGAACTTTAACTAGTTAAAACTATATACACATTTTTAGGCAACGGAAGCATATGTAGCAAAATAACACGAACATTTTTATACCAAGGAGCACCCGTAATGGAACAAGATCACCAACATGCAAACACGAAATAGAACATCAACCATAGGGGGTTTAGATATACCTTCGGTTAGTGAATAACCGGTTGAGACACCGAGGTTCAACGAACGAGTGCTAGTTACACGAACGAGAGACACGCGAATGTGAGCCAGGTCTCGGCGGTGGTGGCCGGCGGTTCAGGCGGCGGCGACCGGCGGAGAGCGGCGGCGGCAGGGTGGGCCGGCGAGGCGTTGGTGGTGGCGGCGGACTACCCGATGCGGTTGGGGCCGGTTGTGGTTATAGGTGTTATGAGAGTTTTTCTCAACTCTTGCAACCTTGTGCATTCTACTCTCAAAACAAGACCCATATTTATAGAGAACATGGACAATATGCATGCTCGCCAAGTGTCAAAACATGCAAAAATGCATGTGTTTTGATTGGCCACAAGTTAGGTGGATGGCAAGTGGCGAGAAGATTCCTTGCATGTAATTCCATTGGCTGAAATCTAGGTGCTCGCCAAATGGCGATGTAAGAGAATTCTTGTCCCACCCGATTTACGAACCCGTCTCTTAGTTCAATACCCGCGTATCGTTCGTAATTACCAGTTAAATCAGTTAAGTGAATTTTAGTTCGTTGACCACGGTGTAACTCTTACGGGTCAAGACCCGGTCGGCAGCGTTGACTTATCGAACCGGACATAAATATCCAACACATATAATGTTTTCAAAATGCATACATATGTACGTATAGTGTTTTATGAATTTGTGTCTTGTGCACCAAACCTTCATAGTAGTGAACCTAATTTCATATCTTCAAAACATGAATGCTATACTATGAGGATTTCCATGTTAGATTCATTGTTTAAATATTTGATGAGACAACAATTTATCGTAAGCTGAGAAGCTCAATATCCATAGTTTTACTAGCGACCAGTGCATCAAGAATATGAAGCTCACTTTAGTATCGACGACTCTACGAGTGCTTTATTTAGAATAAAATACTTTCCCTCAACTTTTTAGAACACATTCAACTTAGTAGACTACCAAAGCTATATTGGTATTATTTAAACGGCAAAGGGAATAACACTAGCGCGAAGCTAGATACACCCGAGATATACACCATGAACATAAAAATAACACGACCAAAACTTACACCAAGTTGAAGCATATTGTTTGCTTTAAAAATGTGTGAACATTTGTTCTTGATATAAGTACAAACATGAAATAGTTATTAGTTTTCACAATGGATTGTTGACTTGTATCCTTAAAGAAAATAGTTACAAAAATCTCGAACGTCAGAGGGATGTCAAAAAAATCTCTTGCTCCCTAAGACCTCTAGAGGGAACATCGTATACGTTGTTGAACATGTATATGGTTTTCTATCCGCTCTGCGGCGTAAATTGCTTATGCTAGTTAAGAGCTTTGTTAGTTACACAAGTTATGCAAGTAAGTATATTTATCAAACGGTTAATGTATAACATTTCACGTATAATCACTTTCAAATCGAACCAAACATAAAAAAAACAAGAAATCAGGTCAAACATTTAGTCCGAGTTTTTACCTGATTCCTTATGGTGTCTCCTATGTTGTGATTCGGCCTTATTGCTCCATGGCCTTTGTTTTTTTATCCATTTCCTAAACCTGTTGATAGGGTTTTAATCATGCCCCCCCCCCCCCCTCTTCAATTTCATCAACCGCACGATACTTGATTAAGTCATCTGAAGTGGAATGGTGTCCTGCCCTGTATGTAAAGTCGAAGTCAATATCAAACTCAAAGTCTATGACAAGGAAAAAGTAAACTAAAAAAAAACTAACACATCAAACCTCAACTATAACCGGTTTTTTTTTTCAATAGCCATATACCCCTTTACTAAATGAAAATTGTTAAAAATACATTAATTTAGTTGACTGGAAATTTTCATAATTTGTCAATAACGTTTACTATTTTTAAAACATAATTAAATATCAATACAGAAAGTTGTTAAGAGATTACTTTTCCAAAAGGGTATTGTTAAATACACCTAGAAAGTCAAACTTTTTTTTACTTTTACCCACAAGTCAGCCATTTAAGCCATAAGTCAACTTTTAACATCTTTAGGGTATAAAGTTAACCATGCATGTACTTACACGTGGCGTTCTCTAAAGAAAAGACATTAAATGCTTTATTTACAAGCTGACCCATTATTATCCATCTCTCTCCTCCTTTTATTTTAAAAAACTCACAAAAAATATAGGGAGCCCTTTTTTCTTTTCTTTTTTTCAAATGTCTTCCTACATGCTCTCCTCACTTGTTCTTTCTTTCTTTTTATCTTTTTTTTTTTAATTCTATCTAACCATACTATATAAAATGATTTATCAGTTCTTTATTATTCAATTACATTTCCACATTATAAATTTCCAACATTGTTATGCATAAAGTAATTGTACTAGAGGCTTAGGGGAGTTTTCAAAATAGTTTTGATGTTATACTGATATATTGTTATGCATAAAGGAGTTGTACTAGAAGCTTATGGGAGTTTTCAAAAAAAGTTTGATATTATATTTTTAACTAAAAAGTATTTGTTTTTTTTTTACTTTTAATCCAACATAATTTATCTTTTCCAAATTTAACTTCACAAGTTTTTTACTTTCAACTTTGGCCTTCTACTTTTCATGTTTTGTAATTTTTTTGTTTATGTTTCGCTCGAAATTTTACGAGTTCAGACGGCGCAACGTGCGTATCTGGTTCAACGTTTTTACGTTTTCGACTTAATTTGGCGACTTAAATTGAGCGGTCCATTTTGACTTTTTGCCTGATTTTGTTTTTTTGTTTTTTTAATGGAAACTGTTAATTCGCAAGATTAACATACCTTTATATTTTTTGATTAATTAGGCCCTGTACGACGGGAAACGACCATTTTCTAAATAAATAATTAATATAGTACAAAAAAATCCGTTGTTAAATTACAAATATAGTTCGTCCATTAGTAATATATAAAATTGTAATGGTTAACTGTATATATGTATTTCTTTTTTGTTATACAAGACAAGTAGTAGAAAAAAAATATAAAAAAGTAACAAACGTATTATAAAATAAAATAACATAAAAAATATAATTATTACTTTTGACTTTTATAATAAAATAATGTAATAAAGTAAATAACATAAAAACATAATTATTAACTTTGACTTTTATAATAAAATAATGTAATAAAATGCTTAATCATTACAACGTCATAATGTAATAAAGTAAATAACATAAAAACATAATTATTACCTTTGACTTTTATAATAAAATAATATAATAAAATGCTTAATCATTACAAAGTTTGACTAATGGGTATATTTATATTGAGTGTATTTATCACATCCCATTTAACAATACCCTTAATTTAAATAGTATTAATTTACAAGTTTTCTATGCATGATAATGTTGTACCTTGGGTATTTTTAAAATATATTGACCTTTTACTTTTAAGTTTTAACCCAAATTTTATATCTTTTATAATTTAACCTTATAAAAGTTGTTTTTTTTTTCTTTTAACTCAAACTTTTTAACTTATGCAATTTAACCTTACAAAATTTGATTTTTTTTTTTTACTTTTAACCAAAACTTTTCATCTTTTGCAATTTAAGTTTACAATTTTTTACTTTCAACTTTAGTCACCTATACGTTTCATTTTTACAATTTACTGTTTTACATTTTGTTCTAAAGTTTACGCCCCCATCGCAACTCGGATGGGTTAATACATGGGGTGGATCTATGTGGAGGTCAGGGGTTGCTCGTGATACCCCTCAATTTTTTTGGCGAGATAACTGTATAAAAATGTTTTGTTATCGAAATTATTTATTAATAGAAAACCTCAAACACTTTACAAATATCTTAATTAAAGTTCGTGATGAATTTTTAGTACATATCAGAAAGTACAAAAACTTAGGTTAGGACTTGACCTGAACCAAGCCGAAAAGTTTTATGTTCGCTTGTATGAAATTGGAGGATCTAAAATCAAAGACTTCGTACAAATAAAATCATGGATCCGTCACTGAAATAACGATAAAAAAATTGCTCTGTTTTATAAATGTACGGTAAAAAAAAATTCTGACACCCTTGAATTTTTCTTCTAAACACGCCAGTTTACGTTAAACAGAAATATACTCGTATTTAAGCGATTATATATTAGATATTTTATCGAATCTAGTGACATAGATTCACTACGAATTTCAACCACAATTTTTCAAGATCTTTTAAGCATATAAGAAGCTTTATAACATTTCAACCACAATTTTTCAAGATCTTTTATAAGCATATAAGAAGCTTTATAACATTTCAACCACAAATTTTCAAGATCTTTTAAGGGCATATAAGAAGCTTTATAAAATGACATTCAGCAATATTTGAGGGACCAGAAAGTAAAATATTTATCCACAACCGTAGAAGATTTCCCCCGCTCATTCTCACACACACACACACACAATTTCACACACTATGCTCGTCTCCGATCAATCTCTATACTCCGGCCACCGTAATCACCACCTCTCCACCACCGTCAACCTCCACCACTCTTCATCCTCCAAACCTCACCGGAAAATCAATCAAATCAACAACATTAACCGTACAACAACAACAACACGCTCGTTCAACTTCTCAATTTTAACTTCAAACACCACCAGCAGTTACAATTTCAGTAAATCTATTCGCAACAATGCGATTAACGGGAGTATAAACGGAATAAGTGCTGAGGAAGTTGTGTTGTATGAGGAAGGTGGACGGAAGAAGAGGAAGGTTAAGTGTGAAGTGGAGGTTGTTTCGTGGCGAGAGCGGCGAGTCAAATCGGAAGTTGTTGTCGATGCGGATGTTGATTCGGTTTGGAATGCTCTTACGGATTATGAACGGCTTGCTGATTTCATTCCGAATTTGATTTTTAGGTATTGTGTTTGTTTTTTTTTTTTTTTTTATGTTGTTGTGGTTTGTGATTGATTAGTGTGAGTAGAAATGTTATTAGCGTTGTAAAAATCGCTAGGCGCTAGTCTAGGTACCGATTAGTGATGAATCGGAGTGGAATTTTATATGTAGTTTTTCAAACTTACATATATTGTTATATACATAATTTTTCATAATCTGATATTTTGACCAATTTTGACTGCCTTTGACTGATTACCGATTTTAGGTCCGACTAGGTGAAAATTAATCGTTAAACTACCAATTACCGATAACGTATAGAATTCTCAAATAAAGTAGTATATTGTTCAATTAGGTTAGAAACTAGTGTATTGAAGATTTAGCGTTAAGTTATTGTACAAATGAGTCTTCACATACAAAATATCCTTAACGTAAGAAGTGAAGGAGAGATTTTTTTAAATTTTTTTTCCCCTACTTATTAAGCATGTATTTTAGTCCCAGAATCCAAAAATAAAAATTGTGATTTTACACTAAGTAATTTTGTAGAGTAATTCTACTACTGTAAAATCACAATTTTTTTAAACATTTTGCATTAAACGTCATTCTTAAGTAGTAGGGAAAAAAATTCCTCCTTCACTTCTTACGTTAAGGATATTTTGTATGTTAAGACCCATTTGTATTTGATCTTTACATTGAAGATTTAAGAATTATAAAACGATATTTTGAGATATGATATATTTACAAGAGTAAACATAGAATAGGAGGGGTGAAATAAGAGAAGCGGGAAGTGGGAAAACGAATCTTAGCTCACAGAATTGTGACACGTGGCGCAACCAGTTACTTATTTATTAGGTATAGATAGATAGATTGTTAATTTTTATAGAGAATTCTAAATTTGCTAGACAGTGCCAAATCTTCGAAACTGAAAAAAGCAATTACTGAAATTAGGGACGTTAATGAACACGTAAGTTATTTACACAAAAAAGGAATGATTTAGAAATCACTAGGGAAAATATTCAGTGACGAAATAGGAGCCATCCAATAGATGGAATTCGGGTCCAACAGCTAGGCCAAACCACCGATGGCTGTTTGCCACATGATCCGGTTTGTCGAGACCTTTCCGTCCACTACTTATGGGCCCATAGTAACTTCACTTGTAAACTAAGTTATGCTCTTTTTATGTTTGGGCATTTTCTGCCATGTTTTCTTGTGTGTAGCTGGTCGTTATGAATCTGCAACTCTTGGATCAGCTCCGTATCATTGGTGCTGACAGATTTTGTTTTCTTGATATTGTTGTATCATTGTTGTTGACTACTGTTGATTCGAAATCATATCCTGATACATGGTATTCTTATCATTAGTGCAAGAATTCCCTGCGCTCGTCCAGGACGAATATGGTTGGAACAGAGAGGTTTGCAGAGGGCACTGTATTGGCATATCGAAGCTCGCGTTGTATTAGATCTCCAAGAATTTCCAAACTCAGTAAGTATCTATTTAAGTCTTATCAGTTTAATATAATTATGTTATTTAATTCTAATGGATAGCTGTAAAGAATGGTTGACACAAAAACATGAAGTAAATTTGGATAACAGAATTACATTATAAAGAATAACATATGCACTCAAGATGAATCGGTATCGAACAGAAATTGAAATCGGAAATTGCAAAGTATTTGGCTAACACCCAAACGTTTATTATTATTCAAGAAACTGACTCAAAACTTGAATTACAATCACTAATACCCATAGCATGGTATTTGTAATCTAAACATTCCTATTAGATTATAACTAGGACTGCTAATAAACCTATTATATTGGACATGATAATTATCACTAAATAATTAAACCTTAACACGTTTAAATATTCTAATAATTATCCACTCCATGGTTCCTTGCCTTGCACGCAAAGGAATCTCTTTTAATTCGAAATTTCCAACATGCACCCTTAGAGTACAACATATTTCTGAATACATGCTCATAAAGTGGACTGTGAGTAGATCTGATATCTGGAAACTACATAATTATACAGGCATCCATCTGATTCAAATGCTAACTATAAAAATTTCTCATAGTTCAGGCTAATGGTCGTGAACTCCACTTCTCTATGGTTGATGGAGATTTCAAGAAATTTGAAGGCAAATGGTCTGTCAAATCAGGGAAAAGGTAAATCATATTATAGTCACAACTAAACCATATACCGTAAACTGTTAAGATACCGTTTTCTATGTAGTGGTGGTATTTTTTTCGCTTTTCTGCTGTGTGTTTAGCTAGTGAAGTGTTAGTGTGTATTGGATTGAAACCGATTTCTACGTTAAATTCCATGTATGCAGTTAAATCGGTCCTCGTGTTAAATATCAGTACCGATATTATTGGCGATATTGACCGATATATCACCGATTTTCCCAATATCAGTACCTTTCTTCATAGTTCTACCATTCATCTTTCTTCTTATTGCTGCTATTATTGTTTTAAGTCTTAATGAGTTCCTACTTGCTACAACTGTTAGTGTTTTGAGTTGCAAAAGGTTAATTTGTTAATGGTAGGACAGTATACTGAATTGTTAGTGTTAAATTGCTATATATATAAATTCTGCATGATATTAAAATTACCGATATCCCACCACGATAACCGATTTTTTTAGCATATTAAGGTCTTTCCAACTAGCCAACAAAGTCGATAAAACACAATTTTGTCGGTTGCAGGTCTTCAACAGCAATTCTGTCTTATGAAGTTAATGTAATACCGAACTTCAACCTTCCAGCAATATTTATGGAGAGAATTATCCGATCTGACCTCCCTGTGAATCTTCAAGCTATAGCGCGTAGATCCGAGAGAAATTTTGAAGGAAATGAGAGCACATGTACAGATGTTCATTCGGCTACACAGTCTATAGCTTCCACCACGATAGATATCGATGGTACCGTCGATAAGAATATCCCCACTGTAGCTTCCAAACAAACCATTGAAGTAAACAATAACTGGGGTGTGTTTGGCAAAACTTGCCAGATTGATAGCCCTTGCAAGGTGGATGAAGTTCATCTTCGAAGATTTGATGGCCTATTGGTAATTTACTAGCTATTATTAATGGATGTGGAAAAATGTTCAGGTTCGGTAACGGGTCAAAATGGGTAATTGTTCGGTTAGGTTTGAAACAGGTAGTGTTGGTGGGGTTGACCCAAAACACTCTCTTTCCGAAAAGAGTAAAATGCCATTTTCGTCCCTGAGGTTTGGCCAGTTTTGCGACTTTCGTCCAAAGGTTTGTTTTTCCGCATCTGGATCCAAAAGGTTTGAAATCTTGCCATTTTCATCTGCCTCGTTAATTCCATCCATTTTTCTCCATTAAGTCAGGGGTATCGTCTTTTTTGTTAACTTAAAAGGGCAATTCGGTTTTTTCAGGGGTATTTGGTCTTTTTTACATAAAGTGAAAAAGACCGAATTGCCCTTTAAGTTAGCATAAAAGACGAAAATACCCCTGACTTAACGGAGAAAATGGATGGAGTTAACAAGCCGGATGAAAATGGCAAGATTTCAAACCTTTTGAATCTAGTTGCGGAAAAACAAACCTTTGGATGACAGTCGCAAAACTGGCCAAACCTCAGGGACGAAATGACATTTTACTTTTCCGAAAATGTTAACTTGTTTGTAAATCATATGATTAGAATAGTTAATACTTTTCAAGAATCTTTGAGATATTTTAACAAAATGATTTACAAATTTTATGCATTAAATATACACTTTAGGTGACTTTTTATCTGTTTGACTGTTTTTTTTTCTAGCTAATTTCGTATTTTACTTATTTGACTCGTTAGAGATAAATCGTAAACGTAACCTGTGTCAACCCATTCATAAATACATGATCAAACTTTCCACCTCTTTGTTTATTTTGTTATTGTGCTCCGTGTAGAATCTACGATGTATGCTATTTTTATTAATAACTTTGCATTGAAGGAAAATGGAGGTGTTCACCGATGTGTTTTTGCTAGCATAACTGTGAAAGCTCCTGTTCGTGAAGTGTGGAATGTTTTGACTTCCTATGAGACCCTTCCTGAGTAAGTCGCGCATCTTGTACTTCTGCAAGTTTCTGTAATGTTAACGTTGAAACCACTATGTTTTTGCAGTTCGCTATCACTGCCACTGATTTTTTACTCTATTTTGTGTTGTTAATGGGTGTTTTCAATAGATAGGAAGATAATTTTGTTATAGTCATCATGTTGATCTATATTACAATCAGTTAAAAAGTTCAGTTGAGGAATGGGTAATTTCTGGTAGGTGGAAGAGAAAAGACAGACACCATCTTTACTATGGTTGATAGATATAATGCTAGAGTTTTCTTATATATAATTATATTCACTTAAAATTGTTATAGGCAAATTGGATTTTAATAATCATATTCTTACCACTAGTCCTTACTTCCTAACTATTTTTTTTCAGTGGACCCGCGTTAAAAAAACTTAACTCAGTTTTTGCTGACGTGGATGATGGCGTGGCATTATGAAGTGGAAAAAAATAATTTTTCTTGTTTTTTTGCTGACGTGGACATAAAAATAAATACTTTTTTCCCACCTCATATGTCCACGTCAGCAAAAAACTAACCGGGTTAAGTTTTTTTAACGAGCGTCCATTGAAAAAAAAGTTAGAAAGTAGGGATGGGTGGTAAGAATATTCTCCGTTGGGATTATTATTAGCAAACAAAGAAAATGTGGGATTGTTAAAATCCAATTTGCCAATTGTTGTATGGTTGCCGTTTCTTAAATGCTATTTTTATCTTTCTGATGTCTCTTCGGGAAAAACTATTTGGCAGGATAGTTCCAAATTTAGCTATTAGCAAGGTTTTAGCGCGAGAAAACAACAAAGTTCGCATTCTTCAGGTACCTTTGGTTTTCCTTCATAGGATCGCATATATATTCATGGTGTTTCTATGAATTTTTGCGCTACCTGTTTGATCTTGTTTTATTTACTTAAGCCGATACAGTCAGAAACGATTTTTTTTGGTTAATGGTAGATAAATATTAAATACTAATGCATAAATAATAATAATAATTTTTGTTTCTATTGTTTCATCACGCAGGAAGGATGCAAGGGGTTACTATACATGGTACTTCATGCACGCGTTGTTCTAGATTTGTGCGAATACCTTGAGCAGGAAATAACCTTTGAGCAAGTCGAAGGCGATTTTGACTCCTTTAAGGGGAGATGGCTACTTGAACAACTCGGAAATCACCACACACTATTAAAGTACAGCGTGGAGTCAAAGATGCATGCGGGTTCGTTGCTTTCTGAGGCCATCATGGAAGAGGTGAACTATCTTGTTTTGTTGAAGCTTCTTTGACTCAGTGTAGTTGTTAATAGAAGTGGCGAGATGAGCGGGTCGGTCAACAGGTTGAAACTGGACATATTCTAGCTAAAGTTTAAATGAGCTTGGTTCGGTTGACATGCAAACACTTTTTAGCAATGTTTTCAGGACCAAACCGGACGTCGAACCGGTCTCCTTATTGGTCCACTGGTCGGGCCGGTCGAACCGGTCATATTGGATGTAAGAACCAGGTTATGAAAAAAGTTAATAAAAATCCGGTTCAACCCCTTAAAAAATCTGGTTCGACCACCCGATTTTCCAGTTCAACCGGCTGGTTCGACTCAAAACCGGTCCGATAGGGTGAACCGGACTGCTCAGACCCTGGTTCCCGGTCCGGTTTTTAAAACATTGCTTTTTAGTCCACTTTTTTAGATTGCTTATAAATGATCGCCATGTTAAATACAATTTAGGAGGTGGTATGCATCAAAAATAGACTTTGGGTTAATGTCAACCCTTTTGACCTCTTTTGCTAGTTTTTTAATTTGACTAATTTGATCCGTCTGACACAAAACACAATCCGAATTTGAGTTCCATATTTCCATTCATGTTCATTGTATTAATCGAGATTCCATTTGATAATTAGGTTATCTATGAAGACCTCCCATCAAACATGTGTGCAATCCGTGATTATATCGAGAAAAACGAAGCACAGCCTTATGTTGAAGTATGTAATAATGCATTGCACACACAAGATAATGATACTAGATCCAATAATAGTCATACTAGTGATGATGGGAACGATGATCCATCAAAACAATCATCAAAACGCAATGATGAAAATCCTTCTAGAAGAAGAGACCGGGTTGTTGGGTTGCATAAGGATCTTGAAGTACTCAAAACCGAGCTCCTGAAATTCATTTCGGAACATGGGCAAGAAGGGTTTATGCCGATGAGAAGCCAGTTAAGGAAGCATGGAAGATTCGATATGGAGAAAGCGATCTCACGGAGGGGAGGCTTCAGAAAATTCGCTTCGTTGATGAATCTTTCCCTTGCTTATAAGGACCCCAAACCGAAAGGGTATTGGGATCACCTTGAGAATTTAAAAGAAGAGGTTAGTTAGTGTACTTTTACCATTTTCTACGTTATGGGATTCAAAAACTGTTCGTTATAATCGTTAAATATGCCATGGAGACAGTTCACATTCACTCTACTTTCTAAATGTTTTTTCTGTAACCTCATTATTTTCCCCCTTTTTTCAAATAAACAGATTAGTCGTTTCCAGAAGAGCTGGGGGATGGATCCAGCCTATATGCCCAGTAGAAAATCGTTCGAGCGTGGAGGTATATCCGCTTCATTTTCGCTCTGCTATCTATTCTATTCCCTTTTTCATTACTTTGTTATATTCATAAATGCATGGAAATCTTTATAAAGTTAAACGGTATGTTTTTTGTAGGTCGGTATGACATAGCCCGAGCTTTGGAGAAATGGGGTGGGCTGCATGAAGTTTCACGTCTTTTGTCACTTAAGGTCAGACATCCAAACAGAATGCGAAACAACACAAATGATGGAGAGAAAGCACCATCGAAACCCGATGTTTCACAGGATACAGAGAAGTGGATGTTGAAAATTAAAGATTTAGATATAAATTGGGTAGAATAGCAAGTGTTTATTAGATCATTAACTTGGTTCTTACTTCAGTTTTTCAATCTGATATATAGATTAATGGTTATAGTGTGGACTTGTGTACGTTGAGTAGGGGTGCAACATGAAAAGTTGAAAACACAACCTGAACTTAACATGCAATATGTGGGTTTGGATCGACCAGCAAACACGTTAGCTAAACGAGTCGTTTGTGTCAATCCAACGGGTTTGCGGGGTGATCTGTTTAGCCCATTTATTTACCCTTTTTTTAAATGTGTTTTATGAACTAAATTAAACTATTGGCTATTTCTATGCCAACATTTAGAAGTTTAAAAACAAGCTTGCATAGTTCAAATATAATTGCTAAAATAAAAATAGAGATAATATGTAAATTTAGTATTTTAAAGTATTGATATGCAATAAATAAATAAAATAAACTAATAAAACAAAATAAGTTAAATAGTTTTTTTTGGGTTAAATAGGCTATGTTTGTGTCAACATGTGAATTCACGTGTGTGTCTTTAGGTTTGTGTGAGTTTCAACCTCGAGGACATGATACTTTTAGCAACTCAAATGCTGAGGTATAAACCAGTCGGGCCGTTTGTGAGCTGTTTAATATTGGCTCGTCTATCACTGAAAGCTCAAAACGAGTCTAACTAGGGAAGCTTAAACGAGCGTGAATCAACTTAAACAAGAGCTCATTTAAAAGTAGTCCAAAAGTTGTTGGGAAAAAGAGTTAATTGCTAAATTCGTCCCTGAGGTTTGACTCAAATTGCTAGATCAGTCCAAAATCAAGTTTTGTTGCTAAAACAGTCCCTAAGCCTAGTTTCTGTTGCTATTTCAGTCCAATTAATTGACGCCGTTAGAACCTTCCGTTAATGAATGGGTAAAATTGCTAAATTCGTCCCTAAGGTTTGACTCAAGTTGCTAGATCAGTCCAAAATCAAGTTTTGTTGCTAAAACAGTCCAGGTAATTTTTTGAGTTTGCTAATTATGAACTTATTTAGGTATATAATTTTTCTAGACTTGCATTAATTTTTTGAATTTGTTAATTATACAATTTTAAATATATTAACCTTCACTTTAGGTCACGGTGTATATCGGATGTCAAACGACTGGAAAACGGGCGTGGGTCTGAACAGTCTCATTAGTTGCAAGGCCCTTCTCTGGCTCAACATAGCGTGAAACGAAACTTTCAAATTAGAAGGTACGTGTATTAAAACAGTTGAGTAGTTAAAATACCTTGGAATTTAGATCTGTTGCTTTCATATGTATCTGCTCCATTTGCTTAAACTTTGATTACCTATTTTATTATAGAAAAATTAATTGTGGTGCTTCTTATATAGAGGCTGTAATTGGGAGTTTCAACGTACCCCACTTATCCACTACATGATAGTTTCTTCGTCTATCAACTGACAACTGGTGGGAATTTAAATCAGCAGTTGCAAACATGGTAAAAATACCTAATATTTCGCTAACTGAATATTATTATTTTTTAAAATTTTATAATTTGATCACATGATAAACAATGCAGGTACAAAAGTGGAGATTCAGTTGTTAATATCTAAATGCAAGTTAACCAAACAAAATTATATATCATAGATAAACTATCTAATTATACGTTTATATTTTATAATGACTCTTTGCAGTTAATTAAATGATGCACACTGTTCTATTACAGGTTTGAATTGATACAACTAAGTATGTAATTTGATATAAACAAGTATGTTTGTTTTTTGTTTAGTATATATGTTTGTTTTTTCACTTATTTTAACATACAACTGTACATACTATTATATTTAAATATTGTACTAATGCAAGTCTAGAAAAATTATATACCTAAATAAGTTTATAATCTAAATAATTTTATAATTAACAAATTCAAAAAATTAATGCAAGTCTAGAAAAATTATATACCTAAATAAGTTTATAATTAACAAATTCAAAAAATTACCTGGACTGTTAGCAACAAAACTTGATTTTGGACTGATCTAGCAACTTGAGTCAAACCTCAGGGACGAATTTAGCAATTTTACCCATTCATTAACGGAAGGTTCTAACGGCGTCAATTAATTGGACTGAAATAGCAACAGAAACTAGGCTCAGGGACTGTTTTAGCAACAAAACTTGATTTTGGACTGATCTAGCAATTTGAGTCAAACCTCAGGGACGAATTTAGCAATTAACTCTGAGAAAAATTTCAAAATATATACAATTTTAGTGGTGTAGTCAATTTTGGGTGGTGTTATGAAGAAGAGAAGCAACTTTTGTGAGTTGTACTTGCTTGAATAATTGTGAGCTTTCCTGTTTGGTACACGCCTATTTGATTTAAAGGGCAGTTGACTCGAACCATTGCCAATGTTGGAAAAAGTAGTTAAATCGGTTGGCTCCCTTATGGAGAGATAGAACCGTACACTAGGTGTGGTAGTTATGACACGGTTTGACGCAAATCGGTAACAAGAAAAGACAAAGGAGATAATTCTTAAAGCGAAAATAATATAATATTCAAATGGAAAAGAAATACAGTAACATCTTTTCTTTTGTGGTTGGTGCTAGAATTTGGACCCAACAACTGAGTCAAACTTCCTATGGCGTTTGGCACATGATCCACCGTTGAGACCAATCCATATGTCTTTTACAAAATAATAATGATCCGCCCAGCAGGCGGAAATCAGTCGGCATCATAATGACCCCTATTACGATGTGAGCACTACACGCAATACACGAACAGACACAAGCAATAATGATCCGCCCAGCAGGCGGAAATCAGTCGTCATCTAGAGACCACATTTGGCCCTAGACGAAGAGATCATTGTGAAGAGCAACACTCTCAGAAACGACAATCTGTTCATACAAAGCTGGGTCCGCATTCATCGCAATAGCGGGACACCCAGATCAATGATGAAAACTATCAAGGAGAGCTCAGTCACTTGGTACAAGACGTTTGTGAGGACGTTCGTCAGATCACTCGCGAAAATGACGGTCCAAGCAATAAGAAAACAAAGCAAACGTACATGGTGCAAGGAGGACCACCACGCAGATGCAATAACAAATGAAGTCATAATAAACATTGGCGTGAACAACAAGTGATTTTTCCTGTAGTACCAGGAGGTCCTCAAGAAGAACGACCAGTCATCATAACTGGTATTTTCGGTCATTACCATACTGATTATATGTTTATCGATCCGGGTAGTTCTATGGATATTATATATGAGTAGTGTTTCAAGCAGTTAGACCCGGAGGACAAGGCGCCCTTGAAACCAGTTGATTTCCCACTAACTGGTTTCTGCAATGAAGTCGTCTTTCCCCTGGGTCAGATCTCTTTTCCTGTTACACTTTCTGATGGTAAACACTCGTGCACGGTGTCGGTCAATTTTATGGTTATGCCAGCTACGTCCCGTCATGATGTTTTGTTGGGAAGATGTTCACAAAGGGAGTTTAGCATGATTACTTCCATACCACATGCTGCTTGCGGTTTTCCAACAAAAATAGGCGTAGCAATTTTATATTCAAGAAAGGAGGTCATGTCTGTTGATGACGAACCTCCAATGAAAGTCGCAAAACCATCTTTCAACGAACCAAAGCAATGGGTACTCAACACCGAATATCCTGAGCAAACTGTTTTGCTAGGACCTGCCGTGTCTCCAACAATTCGCGCCAGACTTAAACAACTTCTATTCGAGAATATGGATGTTTTCGCATGGTCCCTAGCGGACATGACCGGCGTACCAAGAGACGTGGCGGAACATTGTTTGAATGTTCGACCTTCAGTAGAACCAGTAGTACAAGGAAAGCGCAGTCTGGGTCCAGAAAAGACTCGCGCAATGAATGAACAAGTTGCTGAGTTGCTTCAAGCAGGCATACTACGTGAAGTCCGATACCAAACGTGGGTGGCTAACCCAGTGATGGTACAAAAGCATAACAGCGGATGGCGTATGTGTGTTGATTTCAAGAACCTCAACAAGGCTTGTCTGAAAGATTGTTATTCTCTTCCGGAGATTGACAAGAAGGTAGATTCTCTAGCTTCTTTCCGCTGGAAATGTTTTCTCGATTGTTACAAAGGTTATCACCAAGTGCAAATGAAGGAAGAAGACAAAGACAAGACGGCTTTCCGTACGTACAAAGGTATTTTTGTTACACAAAAATGCCTTTTGGTCTCCACAATGCGGGCGCTACGTACCAACGACTCATGGATAAAGTCTCCGGAGAGGATATTGGTGTTACAGTTGAAATCTATATAGATGACCTTGTCATCATGAGTCCGGGTGAGGAATTAATGCTCAAGAATATTCAGCTCACTTTCGACTCCTTGCACAAAGTTAACTTAAAGCTGAATCTAGTAAAATGTTCGTTTGGCATGGAGGAGGGTAAATTCTTGGGATTCATCGTGACCAAAGATGGTTTCAAAGTTAATCCAGAAAAGGTAGAGGTGATTCAGCGTATGTCGTCACCAGCATCCATCAAAGAGATGTAGCGCTTAGCTGGTCGGCTGGCGGCACTTAACCGATTTTTAGCGAACCATGCTGCCAAATCCTATCCGTTCATAAGCACATTGCGCAATTGTGTCAAGAAGAGCCAGTTTCAATGGACTCCGGAGGCCAAGAAAGCTTTTCAAGAAATGAAAGAGTGCCTAATTCAGTTACCTACTTTAACGGCTCCGCGAAAAGAAGAACCATTAATTTTCTATCTTTCCGCATCTGATTTGGCAGTAGGCGCAGTGTTGTTGGTGGAAAGGGACGGAGTCCAAACTCCAATTTATTATATCAGCAAAATGTTAACTGGTCCGGAAACCCGTTATTCAATCATGGAAAAGCTTGTTCTAGAGTTAATCCATGCCTCACGCAGACTACGAAGGTATGTTTTGGCCACATCATAACCGTTCTTACTAATTATCATTTGGGTCAAATTTTATCTAAACCGGATGTTGTGGGCCGGTTGGCAAAATGGGCCATTGTATTGGGTGGATATAATATCCTATATAAGTCGCGCCCAGCCATCAAAGGCCAAGTTCTGGCAGATTTCGTTACTGAAGTTCCGGTTAATAAAATCAAAGAATGTGAAGCCATACAAGATCCTGTCCCAATCTTCGACGACAGGGTTTGGACCTTGCATACAGATGGTGCTTCCAACGATGACAACACAGGGGCTAGCCTTCGCCTAGTCAGCCCCGACAACCACGAACTTACTTACGCCATTCGGTTGGATTTCAAAAGCACTAACAACGAAGCGGAGTATGAAGCATTTCTTGCAGGGTCTTCGCTTAGCAATTAAAATGGGGGCCAAGAATTTAAAGGCACACGTTGATTCTTTGCTGGTTGCCGGGCAAGTCAACGGTCACTATGACGTGAAGGGTGAAACAATGGCATTATATCTTGAACAAGCGAAAACCTTTATCGATAAGTTTCAAACTTTCAAAGTCACTCATATTAACCGAAGCGAGAACAAACATGCGGACGTACTTAGTAAGTTAGCTGCTACAAGTTTCAAACATATGGCAAAAGAGGTGCGCATCGAGGTTCTCTCAAACCCGTCCGTTCCTTTACGACATGTAAACATGGTAGAAATCGGGAATCCATCCTGGATGTCTCCAATTATTATGTTCTTATAGCACGGAACTCTTCCGGAGGGAAAGGCGGAAGCAAAAAAAATTCAGAACAAAGCGTTGAATTATGAAATGGCCGATGGAATTCTATATCGGAAGTCTTATATAGGCCCTCTTCTGCGATGTGTTGACAAACATGACGCGCAATACTTGGTGTGAGAAATCTACGAAAGCTTATGCGGAATCCATTCCGGTCCTCGCATGGTGGTGGCAAAAATTATGAGCGCAGGCTATTACTGGCCGGGCATGCACTTGGATGCCGTCGAGATTTTGCGCAAATGTGCTTCATGCCAACGCCACTCCCCAAAGACCCTTCGCCCAAAGAATCCTTTGGTCCCGGTAACCGCAACATGGCCTTTCCAATAGTAGGGAATCGATCTGGTAGGTCCTTTTCCTGATGCGCCTCACGCAGAAAAGTTTATCATAGTTGCTGTGGATTACTTCACTAAATGGTTATCAGGAAGTTCATCTGGGAACATATTATCTGTCGGTTCGGATTATCGCTGCGCATCATCACAGATAACGGTACCAATTTTGCTTCTGACAATTTACAAAAATGGATGAAAGAGATGCGCATAGAACACTGTATTGCTTCCATGGCGCATCCACAAGCAAATGGTCAAGTGGAGAGCGTCAACAAGCAAATTGTGGATGACATTAAGGTAAGATTGGGAACCACAAGAAAAGGCTGGGTCGATGTCCTGCCAAGCATTCTTTGGGCTCATCGCACCATGCCAAAGACTAGCATGGGTGAAACACCGTTCAGCCTTTTATATGGAACGGAGGCCGTGATCCCTGCAGAAATCGGTCTCCCGTCACCCCGCATGTTAGCCATGGAAAAACAGAGCAACGAAAAAGAGCGCAGACTTGATTTGGACCTCCTTGAAGAAAGACGAGAGAATGCAACAATTAACAAGGCCAAGTACAAGTCAAAACTTGAGAAATACTATAATGCGCGGGTGCGAATATGCACTTTCCTACTTGGGGACTTCGTCTTAAGAGATAACGAAGCATTGAACGCTGAATGACCTGGAAAGATCATGCCTAAATGGGAGGGGCCTTATGTGATCAATGAGGTCCTGGGAAAAGGAGCATACACCCTGTGAAGAATTGATGGAACGGATGTTCCGCAGACGTGGAACGCGCAGCAGCTGCGCAGGTGTTACATGTAATCTTAGCATCCTTTGTACTTGGAAGGCACACTATGCCTAACCAACGCACAACACAAGAATTGCTACTTACATACGCATCATCATTAATTATTTTATTTATCCTAAATGTAATCTTAGCAGCTTTGTACTTATCGGCCTCTGCGCCTTATCTATTAATGCAAAGTCTGCTACTTACATTACGCCTTTTTCATGTTTGTGGCAAATGCATGCAATTTCTTTTGGTAAGCACAAAAACACTATGGTATTCTAAATACAAGTCTCATGAACAGTCCGCAGTCACATGTATTGCGCAAGGTCCAATCCTATGTGTACTCATGCAAATATTGTAACTAAAACATGATATATTAACAAGGTTACATATGCACAAGCACATTAATAACATAGTTCAAAAGGGGATTCCACATCCCAAACATGTTCAAACAACGAAACAACTTCCACAAGTTACAACTGTTTGGAACCTGGGGGAGTACAAAAATTGAGTCTTTTCATACCCTGTGCCGAGCAACTTGTCTACACCTCAACAACAAAAGCGCACACTTCATTTTTTATAGTCCAGTGCTCCACCTACTTGCCATTTGCGCATAGGAGCACCACTGGACTGGGGGGACTTGAAGGGGTATGGTCCCAAAAACCTTGCACAAGCGTAGAGGACCATACTATAATCACACTCCAAATTCATCTTAAACAGACCTTGCGCGACCGCGCAACGTGTCTTAGTAAAGATTTGGGAAAGATCAGTCCTTAATAACCATGCGCCGGAGAAAGGAAAGACAAATAACACCCTTGCGCGGACCCACCCAAGGGTACAATTAGGCTTGAAGATTTAACAAGAGACAAGTCTTGGACACTCCCGAGCGCACGAAATAAAGACTTGAAACAAAAGGAATCTTTTCTGTTATAACAGAATGGACACGTGGCAAAGGTGAGAAGGGATACACTTGTAGATCTTCTAGAAGGCCTTAAGTGATCATCGTGCATGGCTTCATTCGGTTATAAGCGAATATGATGTGGCAACATCCTACATGCTCATCTAAATCATGATGATGGCAACAACTTAAAGGCAAATCTAGATTAAACCACTTTCCACGTGGCATCTCCCCAACCGTTGATCAAGGTCACGATCCGTGTGCATGGATGGGAAGATAACTAACAAACGGAAAAGTAAATTCCGTTATTACCTCCATTACACTTTTATGTGGAGTATCTATAATAAATCGCAGTTTAATCGCTAATCGATGTATCGCTAATCACATCGCAACCCGAATTATGTGTCCTGGATATTGTTTTACGTGTGTGTGCTACTTATGTGTTACTTGTGCATGTTAAATTATGTTTGTGGTGATTATTCGAAAACGCAATCGCAACTCTATCACAACGCAATCTCATCACAACACAAAACGCATAATGGGTATGTTTAGGTTTATGACTGTTAGCTAGGTTATTTGGGTAAATAATGTGAAATACTATCGCATCGCTTACTCGCAACGCACAACGCAAACGTCGAAACGCAACTCGCCGGAGACATTCGACCAAATGACCATTCGATGGCCATCCGATCGGACTGTTCTCCGATCCATCACACTACACCGCCTTCACTCCCCTTCACCTATAAATAGCATCTGTCACATCATGAACAGTGATGTGATAGCTCTGGTGCGACCCTTCGACTTCCCAGCCTCTTTTCTCTCAATTCCTCATGATTCTTGTAAGTTTCTACTCCAAATCTTGTACTTCTTTTATCTTTACACACTTCTTCATCATTTTCACCATCAAATCTTCACTTTTCACCATGAAATCCATCTGATTTGGGGTGTTCTAGGGTGATGTCATCATGAGCTCTCATGAACTTCAAAGTGTGACCTCATTCCACCAAGAACAACTCAGATCTAAGTGATTACAACATGTTTAAACACCGATTTTGCTATAATCTAAACATTTTTCAACTGATTTCCACTTTTCTTCATCAATCTCAACTTTTCACATAAAAACCCGGGGAGTCCGAGCTCGTTCAGACCTCCTACTCATTTTAGGGTGAAGTGTTGGACTGAGGATGGATTCCTACCGGAGGAGACAACCGATTCACGGGTTGAACATGAACAACCGTCAAGAATAGTTAACTGGTCAGAATGGGGTGATTCCCGTCCGATCGGACAACTTGGACTTGAAGGAGTTCCCGTTGTTTAACACGTGGTCATGCCATCTCGATCAAACCGCAAACTTCCAAACTTAACAAATTTCAAAACGAGCAAGTCACCAAACGTACTGCCGTCCGATCGGATTGCCATCCGATCGAACGACAATCCGATCGGATGACTCATGATCTCAAACACTTAAACTTTTTACAACATTTTCAATACACAACCCAATCCAGCGAATGGTCATCCGATCGGACGACCGTCCGATCGAATGACCATCCTGCGGTGAACTTGTTCTTCATGAAATGTTTCGCTGGACGGATCGCCATCCGACTGAACGGCCGTTTGACCGGACGACCTGAAAGGTAGAGATACTTCTTGTTTTATAAAATGCTACAATGAAAACTTCAAAGCCATCATACACAAAGACATCCATCCCAAACAAATGGCAAACCGACCGAATGGCCATCCAACCGGATGATCATCCGTCCGGATTGCCATCCGTTCGGATGACCTTTCGTCACTCCGTCACTCGCACCGTTTAACGCGCCGCTTATCGCTTACGCTTTCATTCTGTTCAGGCTAATCCCTCAGCGCTCCCTTCAATCCAAGAGAGTGTTTATTTACTAAACACAATCTGTGAGTATACTCGATCCCTTTTTGCTTTAAGCACTTTTAGGTGTTACATACGTTAGCTATATTAAATCACATCAACCACACAGCGCAAACACTTTTATACGCTAACCGCTCTGCATGTTTTACGTGTTATTCGATTAATGCTTGCATGTTATGTTTACACAGTGATTGTTGCCTGGCACCTTAGCAGCAATAGTACTATAGTTTAGACTCAGCACCTGTCGTGGACGGGGGTTGCTAAGGGTATCTCTTCACGTGTCACAGTGGTTTTAGGTGTTGCGCACTCTACAACTCACAGTCACGTCTGTGCATATTTCATTGTCGATAACCTACTTGCTTCACATGATACATGTTACATGCTGGTTATGCGTAATTCGTTTTCGCTACTATTATACGATCAAACTTGTATGCTCACCTTTACACTATGTGTATTGACCTCTATTTTAACGTATGTGACAGGTGTTTGAGATGCTAGGATGCTTGCTATGTGGACCCAAGCTAGGAAGAGTCTAGAAACAAACAATTTAACAATCTGAGTTGTCGAAACTATGAATTGTCTTTGGGATATCTATGTCTGTAATAACTGCTTTATTTGATAAGTTATGGTATTGAACATAATGTTAATTATCCGGTAATTTAGTTGTTATGGATTCTCTTGGACAATCTGTTTCGCTCAGTGCCGCGCCCCGATGTTTCCGCCATCGGTTGGGGTGTGACATTAACCCTTTTATGTAAAAACCCTACCCCCAGATCTGATTGATTTCGGTCATTTAGATCTAGTGTTTCTTCAATATTATATATAAGTGTATTCTCTTTTAAATTATTTACACATATTCGACTGTAAGTTAAAAAGTTGAATATTGTAAACAAAAGTTGATATCACGGATATGCAATGGTTTTGTAATACTTAGCGCAAAGATGGAATCTATCAAAGAAAAACATTATTTTGGGTTATTTAGAGTTAATTACATAGTTAGTTCCTATGGTTTACACAAACTAACAATCTAAGGTACAAATAGTTTAAAATCACTTCTTAGGGTACTAACTTTCTAGTTTTTTAACATGTGGGGGTATTAAGGTTAATTCCCTAGTTAACTATTAGTACCTTAGATTGTTAGTTTGTGTAAACCACATGGACTAACTATGTAATTAACACCCCCACATGTTAAAAAATGGAAAGTTAGTACCCCAGGAAATGATTTTAAACTATTAGTACCTTAGATTGTTAGTTTGTGTAAACCACAGGGACTAACTATGTAATTAACTCGGGTTATTTAAAAAAATGACATTTTGGTTCCAAATTAGCAGGTGTAATGACTTTTATGTATAAAAAAATGTTGAGAGATTTTTATAAGAAAAAATAAAAAGTATAGTGTTTTTTATATGCAAAAGATTGTGGAGTGATTTTTATGAGGAACAAAAGTATGATGTATTTTTTGTGATATTTACCCTTTTATAATCACTAGTAGTGATACCCGTGTGCAAACACGGGTGGTTTTTAGAAATTCATACATACTACTTTTTAATAGAAAGTATACATAGGTGTATAAATATTGTAATTTTTAGTTTAGTTTTTCATTTGATTAATATTAAATTAGTCATGAGTTATTCTCACAAATCTTGCATGTTAATGCATTTGAACTCTGATTTACAACTAAAGAAATGATCGGCCTAAACAAATAATCAAAAGTAGTCACTACCTTTCATCATAAAAAGCGAGAACTGCTATGTTAAATAGTGATATCTGGTTGAAAGTATGTGCAAACACAGGTAGTTTTTAGAAAACCATTCATACCACATTTTATTAAACAACGAATCACTATATATTTTTTTGGAAGGTAATTACTTTCTCGAATGTTCATAACTATTAGAAATGTGCTTATTAAACTTCGATACAGAAGCTGTAAAACATTAAACAGATATACTAACAAATTTAAAATCTTTACTTTGAAAAAAAAATCAATACATGCAATACAACTTGACTTTCACCAAACATTAACTACGGTCACACGATCACCTACCTCAACAACTTTCACCAAAGCCCAATCAAGAGTCTCTTACCGAGTAACATCTCCTTTGCTACATGTTATGTCCTGGCTACATATGCTGCTGGAAACAATGTCGCAGCTGCTGATCTAGCAAAATCTCCACCCGTAACTACTGTTGGAACTTTCACTAAAGCCCAATCAGACTTTATCTTCTTCAGCAGAGGATGATCAGACCTTTGCTATCAGTAGACTTTGTCTTCATCGGTTGTTCATTTTAGCAGTCCTTAGAATCGGTAGACTTTGTCTTCAACAGACTTTAGCATTAGCAGACTTTAGCTTTAGCAGACCTTTGAGTGTAGCAGTTGTTGATTCCTTTTCCATTGGGAGGAGTATGTTCTTCTGAGCACTGTTATTATTGATCAGATGATGCAGAACATTTTGGCTTTCAATCGTCTATTCTTTTGGCGGGGTCCTCATGATCCAACAATCTCCCCCTAGAACAGATGATGCCAACACCTTTCTTTATTGCTAATCTTTTATTCCTCATCAACAACTCCCTGATTTTCCCTTTGAATTGTAGTTCAAAGTTTAGGGAATACATGTCTTCAAAATCCCTTTAAAGTTCAAGGTCCAACAGATCTGCAGTTTCCATATTAAGCTTTTGAACACTACCATATGATCTGAACAGAGTCAATTCGTGGGTATCTGAGGATGACTTCCACTTTATATTTTTTGGATCAGTTGGTTTTCTGGGTTGAATTTTTATTGGTGAAGAGTTTGGCGATTGTGGCCTGCTGATAAGCTTTGCAAGTGTTTCTCTTAGTTTGTCAGCTGCAGCATCTGTGTGAAAATCAAGCTGGTATCTAATTCCCTCTTTTCTGATGCTTTCAAACTTCTGCTCATCATCCTCATCGGTCTGCTTTTGCCTTTTTACCTGTCTTAAGGAAGCTATGAATAAAGCAGATGTTGAGGGAAGCTTTTTGGAAGTTTGGTTTTGTTGAGGGATGGCAGCTGTTGGAGGATATGCTGGCTTTTAGGGAACTGAAGGATCTTTGGCTCTGAGTTCTTCTAGCCTTTTGTAGGTCTTAACTATCTTGATTTCAGACCATCTGGCAATGTATCTAGCGGTACCATAACTTGCACCTTCAAGCTCTACTCTCATTCTTTTAAACTTCAGTGCCTTATCTGGATTAACATGTTTGCCTTTCTTCCAATCAGGTGGAGTAGGCTTCACTGAAGGATCATTGAGCATTTTGGTGATTCTTTCAATCTCTTCTCTGAGAGCATCTGATGACCAGTCTTTAAATTGAGCTCTGGTTGCCTTGTATGGTTTGTGAGTCATGATGTGTTCAATGTAATCTGCCCTTAGTTCCTTGTCAAGCTCAGCAGTGATTGGCTTCTCTGACATGGATTTGCTCAGATCCTTAGCATAGTCTTCAAGTTTGCTAACTTTGCTAAGCTCATGTTACAAGACACCCTGATACTTCCTGTCATCCATCCCTTTGTTGTTCTCTTTTGCAATGTATTCAGCCTATTTTGCTTTCAACTTAGATATTCATATAAATTTCTAGGCTTTCTATAACCATAAAGAGATGGGAAGTCTCTTTGTGATGCATCCTCTATTGTGAAAAATGATTCAGTTTCACCTTTGACAGTGTGAACTTCCAGAGGATACCGAGTAGCCCAGGGAATGATTGATGGATGTGTACCAAGTGGTAGAGGTGCAGTGGATTTTGATGGAAATGATGAGAGTGGTGTGGTTTGAATGGGAACAGATGATAAGGGGATTCGTGATTTAATATCCTCATCATCTTCTTGTACTATAAAAGTTTTTCTTTTGTGTGTGAACTTGACTTTTGGTGATGCTGGACGTTTTGGTAGTGAAGGTGGATGTGTGAGAAATCTTTCTGGTGTAGGAGGTGGTTGAGTGATTGGTGGTGTAGAGAAAATGACCATGTCAGAGGTTTGGCTAACAACCGCTAAAACCACTGGTGTATCAGCAGTGGTTTGGCTATCATCTGCTGATACATTTGGTGTACCAGCATCTGTTGAGTGGATTGTTGTTGGAGGTAGTTGAGTGATTGGTGGTGTAGAGAATATGACCATGGCAGAGGTTTCGCTAACAGCTGCTGAAATAACTGGTGTATTAGTAGTGGTTTGACTAACATATGCTGATACATTTGTTGTATGAACATCTGTTGGGTGGACTGGTGATGGTGGTGGTGAAGCTTTCTTTTGCTTCTTTAGTGGTGGTTGTTGTGGTGAAGTTTTGGCTTTAGGTTAAGAGGTTTTAGGTTCAACAATGGTTTTGGTTTTAGAAGAATATACAATTTTAGTAGGTTCAGCAGAGGTTTTAGGAGGGATGGTGATTGGCTGTCTTATATTTCTTGAAGACTTCCTCCTTTGTGAAGTGCCAATATTCTCGTTTTTCTTCTGCTCATCCTATTCTTGCTTTATCAAACTGGAAGCTTTGGCTTCTTTTATATCTTGCTTCTTCTGTTTTTCCAAAGAAATCTCTTCAGTTTTCTTGTCAAGGGTCTCATCAATCCCTTTTTGTTTTCCAGCATCTGATGCTTTTGCAGAAGATTTTGGTTGAGAAGACTCTGGCTTTTGTTGCACCTTTTGTTTTGGGTTTGCTTTTGAATCAGGCTACAACTTTCTCAATGAATCTTTCTCCCCCTTTTTGGCATCATCGTCATCATCATCTGGAAGGACTGTTGAAGGGGCACAACCAGATTTTTTTGATCAAATGTTCCCTGATGGCCTTTATGTCAGCTTGTGTTACCTTGTACCTAGCCTCAACCATATTCCTGATGAGTTCCATGTGAGCATTATGGTTAATGTCAGCCAAATTCCTTTGAGCTTGCATGATAGGTTCAAAAGCTCATTGGCAATTTGCTGAGTGCTAGGCTGACTTTGAGAATGCTCCATCATCTGCCTCATCATATCTTTCATCTCAGCCATTGATGATTCCATTGAAGTCATTCTATCAGTTAATTCTTTGTATCTCAATTCATCACCTAATTTAATAGGATCATCCGAATCCCTACCTGTGGTAATTTTATTTGTTTTGATAATAGTAGAAGTCTCCAAATCATCATAAACAAATGCACCTTTATCTTTGTACTGGGGACTTCCAACTGCAGCAGGGGATACAATTGTAGCCTCAACAGTTGTTGCCTTCAAGGGAGTCTTAAGAATGTAACCACTTTCCAACTGTAAACCAATTAATTCAACGGTTGTAGTGGCTGCTCCACTTGAACTACGACCAAGAGTTTCTTGAAACTCAGGGGGTGTAGCCTCCTCAGCTGTTTGTGGGATAACAGATTGAAGTTATTCAGACTCAGTCATTTGTGGAAGTGTACTCTCAATAATGGGTGAGTGAGAGGGACTGATTCGTATTTGAATTTCAATTGTCTCAAACATAGGTACAATGGTGGATGGAATTTGAGGAGAAGGTTCTAGAGTGGAAAACGACATTGCCCTGGGAGAGGGGCTTTTAAGCATACTTTCAAATGAAAGTCCTGCTTCTTGTTGTGGTGTCCCTGTGATTACAACATGATCCATTTGTGAGGATTCATGAGGAGTTTGTTTGGGTGGAGATCCTACCAACTGTTGTGAGGAAGTACCAATAGTGGTTTCAGGTGACTTTTGTGTTATCACTGGGTTAACCTCTGGGATCTCATCTTCCAGAGGACCCCTTTTATGTTTTTGTGTTTTGGTGGGCTTTTTGGAGATGGAAGATTTCTTTTTGGGTTTGGCGGGTGTGGGTTTCCCAACACCGGTTGTGGTGTCATGATCACTAGGAGAAGTGGGCTCAACAACAGAGGTTTGAGCAACAGATGTGGACGCATCTAAACCAGGCTCATCCCCCGTTGTTTGTGTTTTTGAAACCTTTGACTCTTTATCCATAAGTCTAGTAAAAGTTTCACTTGTAAGACTATTTATTTGAAAAGCTACACCTTGTTCAAAATATGTTTGTGACACTTGTTTTCGTAGGTAGTAGCTTAGAAGTCTTGGATACATAAGAAAAGCATTATTAGCACCATTTTGAACATTTTTCACAGTTGCCACCAAATCAGAAAATAGTGCTTGAGATAAATTGTAATCAGATTTTGTTAAAATAACATATCCCAACTACTGAATTTTTAAAGGTATCTCATTAAATGTGGTGGTCTTGGCTGAGAGACAATTTAAAAGAGTATGGAAAAAATATTTCATTGGTGAAGGGAAGTTTAGTTTGAAAATAGTAACTCCCTTTAATTGTGCATCATACCTTCTTTCAATGAACTCTGTATGAAGTTCATGTTTTTCAAAGGTGGTCTTACCTGCCAAGTCGTCCAATGCAAATGTAGTGGAAATTGTAGATGGGGAAATTCGAACCAGACTTTTTTCGACTTTAGACGTGATGGCAAAGGGCTGTTTATTTTCAGCCTGTATTTTAGCATTAGCCCAAAATTGTCAGAGGGTTTCGATATGAACTATAGCATCAACAGTAAGGATTGCTTTATATTTTGATGAGGTTAAAACGTCAATTATTGAGTGAAAGTTAGTATTTTTGGTAGTTTTCTAGAAGATGGGGAGGTAGTTGTGAGGGTTTTTGATGTTCAGAGCCATGATCGGAGAAGAAGGTGATAATGGAAACCACTTTTGAGAATTTTGAATTTGAGACGGCAGTGAAAGCTCTGTTTGGGGATGAAACATGGTTTATATAGGGTGAAAAAGTGAATGCAGACGTGGTAGAAGTTGCGAAGATCTGATGGCTAATATTTGTCCACATGGCAACCTCTGTTGTGATAATGGATGATAGTTGTTTGGAAACCTGTGTTGGGTAACAACAGAGGTTGGGAACGGTGGTAAGTCAACAGTCGTTAGGATAAACAGAGGTTATGAGAATAGAGGATACTTTTCAGCAGTGGATGAATTTTTAGCCAAGTAGAGATTTTAAAAATAGTGGTTTTGAACAGACTTTTAAGGATTTTTGAACAGGCTTTTGATTGACCAATTCAACAGGATTTGCTGGAATCGAATTTGATTGATCAAGCTTTGATACCAATTGTTAAGATCTGATTTTGATTGTTGTGACGGTTAAGATGATACCAATGGAAGAAGATAAAACAGAAATGGAAATATGCAGCATAATAATAAACTTTTTTCACATAACAATGAGAAGAATGCTTTCATCATCATGCTTTTATAAAAATTGCAATTACAATGTTTACATGTACATGTGCATGAGAATTAAAAACTCCCCCACAACCTATTCGTACAAAATGTCAAAAGGAAATTGATAAATAGAACAGTACATGCATTGTTCTATTTATAGTACAAATCAAACATCTAAAGCATCAAAGCGGACGTCACCTAGACAGCAACATCTAACAGCCTAACAAACTCCCAACATCTGCTATTACCTTAGCATTGTTACATTAATAACCTCTGTTGAGCAGCATCTGTTGAATTACTTTGACTATTTTGAAAGATGTTATTCATGATCAGATATTCTAGACAATTTTGGCTTTGCAATCATCTGTTCTTTTGTGGGGTCCACTGGAACCAACACAAGTAATACTACTGGCCTTACATCTAGCTTTAGATCTTTAGTAGCCCTTTGAACATCTGTTCAGCCTTAAACCAACATGAGGGATTTAAACCTCTGTTGACTTACCAAACATCTGTTCAGGCTTAAACAGGTGTTTGGAATTCCATATCAGTGACTTGTCTCTAACAGGGCGTTGCCCTTTGAAGGGACTTTTCTTCTTCTTCTTCAATAGTGCTTTCATGTTTACAATTCTATATTCAGGCACAATTTAACATCAACATAAACTAAATCAAATTTAGACACAATTTAACATCAACATCAATATCGATCTTCAATCCTCATATTCTATATCTATACTATATAATAATACTTATGCTTGCTAAAATAAGTAAAAGTAAAATGTGACAAGAAAGATTTAAAACGATTAAAATTTATGACATTAAAAGAGTAACAACTACATCGAGGATTGAACTAAGACACTTTCAAATCTAACAATAACCGTCAGAAATTTAAAAATCTAATACCATGAATTAAGAAATTTTAGCTTCAACTCCATCGAGTGTTGAACATCTCAATGTATATCCTTGAGCATCGCCATGAACTCCACGTCTTTATCACCGCACTCTATATTATTGACAACACAAAGGTCACAAACGGAAGTCGAAGGCATCACCATCAGGTTTCTGGAAACCTGGTCTCTCGTGAACAGACCAAGGTGCAGTCCATCAAAGCACCTCTTCAGCTCTTGAAGAGTAGCCGTATCCGCATAAACTTGCTCCTCAACTTGCTTGATAAAGCGCTGCTTTAAATCATCAGACTCTGCAGAAGTGTATGATACCATTTTATGTTATATATTACTCAACTGATGTGAAAGAAAGGTATGTTGGTAGTAAAACGTGATGGAAGACAGATGAATTGGCAATGATATTATATAGTGAAATATCTAACAACCCAAAGGTCAGATTTAAATTCCCTATACATTTAATAATCTAGGAGGGAAAAACGTGTACATTTATATTTAAAAACAGCGGGGTTTTAATGCAAACCTTTCAAAAATAAGTTTTCATGGCAAAGCTAATAAAATTAAATATCAAGAAACCCAAAGGACAAAATTTAAATCTTAAAAAAGAGGTTATCATAATTATGATTAACCTCTTCATTTACCATTTTAAACACTATAAAAGGCTGATGATTAGTTTGATTGAAAACATCAGCAATTGTCTTTTGAAAATTTGTTTGTCAAAAAACAAACCAAAACCAGCAACACCAACAATAATCTAGATGGCAAAGAGATGCTTCTACCACTGGTCAGATACCAGAGCTGTTAAAACGCAATTCTCTAAATGGTTGCTCGAAGAAAAGAGAGCAGATGAAAAACTTGGAGCAGCATCAGATTGCTTGATGAAATCCTCCACTCTCCTCCATCAGATTTCAAGAACAACGTACAGGAATTTATCACACAACAGCTAAAACTTGATCAGAAAATCCGCAACATGCTAGCCGATCTACAAAACAAAAGAAAGAATGAAATCGCGTGGAAGAAGGCGAGAGTCGTCGAAATCCTAGGAAGTGTTAATTGTAGCATGTAATATTTTATGCATATTTCTGTCTTTAATTTTTCTTTATATGTAATTTAATAAAATCAATATCCATATTAACATATTCTTAAATTTGAGTGTTAATAAAAATTATCAACATGTGTTTCTTCATAATCAACTTAAATAAGTATAACTACAGTAAAAAAATAAGGTACAAACCTAACATGCAACCTTTCCATCAAAGAAACTAGCACATGGTCAACCACAGACGGTGGTTTTTATGGTTATCTTTGACGGTCAGGTGTAACACCTCGCAAAACCATGTCTAATATAATAAAGACACGTGTCATGAACTTTAATCGTGTAATGAATTGATTTCGAGGGACTAAAGTTGACAAACGAAGAAAATATGTGTGTGAAAGGATCCAAAGTGCCAACATTTGAAAACTATGCCTCTCAACAACCCTACATGACGTTTATACTCTCAAACGAATGAATTGTGAAAAGTATGAAGCCGTTTGTAAAAGAAAATGAAAGTTTACAAGACGCGAGGGTTAAACGTGTCAGCATGTTAAATTAATACCTTTGAGTAACCTTTTAACGAACCCGAGGCTTGTAACGATAAATTACACTCCCAAGAATAAGTGACAAAAAATTCACAAGGTTTCGATATCGTTTGATATTAAATGCGTTAACTTTCGTAAATAAAGGGTTAAAAGCGTCAACGAGGCAAAACTTGTGTTTTCGGTTATCGTTTAACGAAACCGGACCTAATGATGTTTGGTTATATCCTAAAGATCATACAAATATAAACTTTTAGGGTTATTTGTGCTCATAATGAAAGTTTCAAGGAATTAGAAGGTTCCGGGGCCAAACTTGTCAAGTTTTAAACTTGATGGCTGGACACGTGTAGCGTCGCATCGCGCGATCCCAGACCCCATCTGCCGCCGCGCCACACGACGGCTTATATTTCACAGCCAGCATGCACAGGTGCAGGTTTCTGCAACCTCTTCACCATTTCAGCTTTAATTCGAATCTAGGGACTGTTTGCTGGTTTCAAAAACCACTTGGGACACATGTAATCATCAAAGAACAACACTAAACACCTGGATTGATCTGGAGGTACTCTCAATTGCTATAAATAGGTGCTTTTGGGGCTGCCTTCTCACTTGCACTTCAAAAATTCTCATACTCTCAATTGCTAGAGCTCTCAACACTTCTCTGGAGCATCCTAGTTATCTAGGAAGCTTTTTTAAGTCTAATTTTCGTGCTAAGGACCATTGTAAGCGTTCTTAGCTCCTGTAGTTAAGGTTTTATTAGCTTAATGACCGAAAGTCAAAGATATCGTAATGATGCTTTGACTTTGTGATTAATCACTAACGGTCCAGCCATTATTCGAATTGAAAGTGGCTATGTGTTGATAATTAAGTAGGTGATAATCCCTTAAAAGGACACCTCCTAATTATCACGTTTTCTTTGTCAATTGTTGGGTCAAACTACTTAACAGAAAAGTCAAACGAGTCAGTTTTTACAAAATAAATTATAACTGATAATGTAGAAGCTATAAATACATTTTATCACTTAAATAACTTGGTAAATAATATAAGAACATGTTTAGGCATGTTCAACCCGACAATTTTGAGTATTAGGCTCGGTTCGCAACCGAAAGTCGCAAAAGTAGACTTTTTCTTTGACTTTCAGTTCTGAGCCGAATTAGCCTAGTTTAGATATGTCTTAGGGTTCCTTTGTGACCATATTATGTGTTAGTATAACTCTCTGAAGTTATACTACATGGTCCCTTAGAAATCTGAATCATTTGCATGTTTCCGTTAAATGCTTAAAACTTGACCGTTATGCCCTTTTGATATAAAAACGAGATTTTTGAAAATGTGAGAGGACAAAAATCTTTATTACTTATATATAAGTATGTCATAAAAATTTGACATCAGTTTCTGGTCACAAATGGAAGTTATGCAAGATATCGTAAAACAAATCTTTTTGTTAATTAAATAGCATTTTTGTCATAAATCATATTTAAACCTAATTTTTGGCAACAAACTTGCTACCCACTGTTATGATATAATATTTAGGGATTTTTGGAAATTTTTGTCAAATTTTATACTGACAATAATATAGAGTTCTAGCATGAATTCGGTAATTGACAATAATGCCCTTTTCATTAATAAAATGAGATTTACATATCTTTTATGTGCCAAACATTTTCCTACTGATGTCATGTGTTAAATAAAATATTTTAAGCATTAGAGACTGATCAAAACTTCAGAATTCTATAAACATCTTGAATATCGACAATTACCGACTTTTACGCTAATTAGGCGCATAGTATGGTTTAAAACCATATTTAACGCCTAAGACTTGTTACCTACTGATTTTAAAAATAAATTTTAATACTTTAACAGTAAGTATAAGTCTTGAACTCAGATTTTCAAATTTGACCTTAAAAGCCTATGTGAATTGACCAAAATGCCCCTACGGTACATAGTTTGGCCATAAATGATTAAACACACATATGTATAATATCTTGCTGATATAACTTGACAAAATAAATATTTTTTCTGAATATTTTAGACTAGAACCTCAGTTTATTATTTAACCTCTTTTATAAACTTTAAAATGACCAAATTACCCTTTCGGGGCTTAACTTGGTTTTAAATTCGTTTTGGGCATAATGGAAGATATCCTACTGATATCAAAACATATTTTAAGCATAATAACTTGTGGAACTTGTACATGACTCATTCAGTTACCCGTTATGCATATACGCATTCGGTACGGTTTATGTAACTAGTTTGCATAAATTAGCCGAAACAGGTCAAACCTTATCATTTTTACTTGAAAATCCAGAATGTATTTAGTTTACCCATTTTATACAAGTCTTCATACTTGTTGGGTCTAAATCACATTCCAATCCGGTCACCGCTTAATCTAGCGTTTTGTACCGTAAACCTTTCTTTAAAACTAACCGGTCTAAGTTATAACTTAAATCCGTTAGGAATCTAATAGGTTATTAAAACCTTCGTTCCAGATTAGGAGCCCAGTAAAAGCTACTTGCACTTGTTGATTAGAATATACGGCTGAGTATAATTTACATTTTTAGCTCAGGTAAATACTTTTAATTTATTTTCCCTTATACGGGCTTGGGATAACGTAAATTATTACCGCTTGGTCGGGTATTGAATATTTAATCGATTAGTGGTTAAATCATTGAGATAACCCGTTTTAATCTGTTTTGTTTGATACAAAGCATTTGGAGGTTACTATGACCGTGTCCTGGATATCCTCGGCTCATTCATTTGAAATGGCCACGACTTAAGCACGAGGTGTAGGCATACACCTGACAGTTGCGTATGTAAAACGGTATCTCACTCGTGAGGAAACTTCTTGTGGGCTTATACTAGTGGCGTGTCTATTAATCTTGTCCCGGCTCTTCTATTCCGGGCCTCGAACGTACGACAAACATGTAAAACTGTATACAAGATTATTTTAAATAATTGTCCCAAGTTATAAAAGATTTTATGCCTAGTGCATCCAAACCAATGTTATAAACACTTTTCAAAAGAGTCAGTTAATTGTATTTACCAGTGTAAACTGACGTATTTTTCAAAAAGATTAAGTGTAGGTACTACGCGTAATGGGCTGGAAGCTCCTGAGTGTTAGATAAAGAGTCTTGCAAACTCTTAATACTTAAAGTCTGTCGAACAATATTTTCTTTATGTTTTAGATTCGCCTGTGGATACGCATACAACCGCTTGTATAATATTTAATTATACTTTGTGTTTCGGTTTGTATTGATATTTTACTTTCAAGACTTCCGCTGTGCATTAACTGTGATTATTTGACTATGATGATATCAACTACGTCACGATACTCCCCACCAGGCCCACCGGTAATACGTGGAAATATCGGGGTGTGACAGGTTGGTATCAGAGCCAACGTTGGGTGAATTGAACACTAGCCTTTTGTGTTTAATATCAATGACACAGTTGCACATTCCTTGACCTCCGAGTCTAGGCAAAGGACATAGGATTAATCCTAGTCTTAATTGGTTTAATCGTTTTTGTTTTATTTGTTTTTGGTTTTGACAGGACTTCAAGCCAACATGCCACCAAGAGTGAGAGGCCGAGGAGGACGAGGAAAAGCTCCAATTGTTGCCAGGAACGACCACGAAGCCAGACCATCGCACCGGCATACACCATCCGCTTCATTCGGATCAAGTCCTCCGAAGATTGGAGGACATACCTCGAGCCTGCGAGACGCTCTGTCTCGCTCAGTTCCTCACCATCCTATCACCATTTCTTTGGGCCGCGGTAGGAGGACGAGCCCAACGAATCTCACCACTCTTACATTCCTCTGCAACGATCGGGTTCACACCATTTCCAGAACCCAACACCTTATTTTCAGAGCAGGTTCAACCCGATGAACCAAATAGAAGAACCAGAGGGTCAAAACTCTTTGGGACCAGCTGATTATAATCCTGAGATGCAGGACATGGAGATGGACGATGATCCAGATCCAGAGGTGCCACCATCTGGGACGCCGACGCATCCCATTGAGATATCTAGCGGATCATCTTTTCATAAAAGTGGGAGTATACTCCCCCTCACCACAACTCGCCACCACACCAACAGGTCCCTTCTGAGGACCCACATTTTCAGGCAGTCACGCCGCCGCCACCGCCAGCGCTAGAGCAGCAACTGCCTCCAGAACCACCGAGGCGAAGAAGAGGTGCACGGATGTCCGTGCATGGAGGTTTCCACTTCAGCACCCCCAACACTCCAGCAACACCAACTACCTGCCACTCTATGAAGACCCGCAAATGGGTGGGCCTTCAAATGCAGTTTCTGAAGTCGACTCTGCACCAGTCACACCAGCACCACACATGGGTTATGAAAACCCAATTCCTTCTTACCCAGGTGCAGCTGGGTACAACCCGTTCGAGCAGCAAGCTTATTCGGGTTATAACTATAACAACCCATGCCATCGACCCATATGTCGAGGTAGCAAACTACAACGCTCTCTACCCTGGTCCCTTTCCACCTACGTACCCAACTGGGTACCCTGCATATGGGTATCAATACCCACCACCTCCACAACCTCAGCAGCAGCAGCTGCCGCAGCCACCACAGATTCAACCACATCAGCAACAACAAATTCTTCAAAGGTTGCATGAGGTGGAGCAGAGGGTAGATGAAGAGCGTAGGAGTCACCGCGGTCTCCTAAAGGGTTTGGCAAACCTCATTAAGGGGAAAAAGAAGAAGGATTATTAAAAATCCTAATCATTGTATTGTTATTTTATTTCAATTAAGTCCCTGCGTGGACATTTCATTTATGTAATTGGTCCCTGCGTGGACTTGTCTTTCTTATTTTAGTCCCTACGTAGACAAGTTATTTATTTAAAGGCCCGTTTAGGGCAGCTATTGTACTTTTGAGACAATTTATGGAATGTTTCATTTTAAGATGTATTTGTCATTATATATATATATGCATGTACAATATAAAACAAATCAAAATATCATTTCGATTTTCAATTGATCTGCCATTAAATATTAAAAGAAAATCTTAAAGGTATAACCTAGCCTATATGTCATTTTAGACATGGCCATGATGGTAAAACCTTTTTAAGATTTAAATCCTTGTTAACATCTGAAAACATGTTAGCACTCCTGGCAAATGTGATTCGATAAAGTCACACATGTCATCTTTATATTGGATTCTTCCAAATTCCTTATCTAGCCTAATGATCTAGAAATCATGGATTCAAATCATCAATTAAGATGATCACATTATTAAACATCCATTAGTGGTGAAGTGCCTACGTGCCATATTTTTGTCCAATAAGACAAATGACAGTTGTAGCTTATGACTCCCTGTCAAGAAAATGGATGAACTATATTCAACCCTTAATGCCTCGATCCTATAAGATCATGGCTTATAAATTCAAAACTGTCCTTGTGACTAGGCCTTTTGTGCCATCATAATATCCTTAATAATTTATAACTGGGATTAATTATAACGAAAAGTTTAAAATAAAATTTGATTATCAAATTAACCAAATATGGTTTATATTTACCATGGTTAATGAATCATCGAAAATGAAGATTCCATAATAAACTTCTGAACAAATTATTGTCAACTATTTTATAGAAATCAAGCTTCAGCATGTCTGAATCAGAAGAGGTTAATAGTCATCCAAGGGAGAGAAATGATAACACCAGAATAAATGTAGCTGGTGCAGACCTACAAGCATTGATAGACAATGTTGTTCTAGAGCCATTGACCGACAGTTCAAGGAACCAAGTAATAGTCGCTCAAGGACTCAATCTATGGCTCATAGTAAGCCCCCTTCTAAATCACACGAATCAAAGAAAGACGACTCCCAGCACTCGTTGAATCAGAAAAGCCAGCCATCTAAAAGAATAGTGTTCGATCAAGAACCGTATTCAAGGACTTGTTCTTACAAATACTTCGTCTCTTGTAAGCCAAGGGATTTTACAGGAGAAAACGGTGCCATAGACTGTATGACATGGCTTGATGAGATGGATACTGTTGTGGATATCAGTGGTTGTGCGGAGCGGGATATTGTGAAGTTTGTTTCACAATCGTTTAAAGTGGAAGCATTGGCTTGGTGGAGGTCATTAATCCAAGCCACAGGGAAAATCCCGCTTTATAATTTGTCGTGGGAACAATTTGTGGCACTGATCAAGGAAAACTTCTGTCCTCAACATGAGGTAGAAAAGATTGAAACAGACTTCTTGACTCTGGTCATGAAGAATTTGGATTGCCAAGCTTATCTTACGAGCTTTAACACTATGTCCAGACTTGTTCCCTATTTGATTACACCTGAACCTAAGCGCATAGCGCGCTTCATTGGAGGCCTGGCCCCAGAAATAAAAGGAAACGTTAAAGCTTCCAGGTCTACCACCTTTAGGTCCATGGTGGATTTATCTTTATCTCTCACACTCGATGCGATTAGGCAAAGATCGATTAAGACTTCTGATGAAGGAAAGAGGAAACGGGAAGATGAGAGCTCACGTCGCTCTGACAAGAAAAGAAAGGGAAACTCTGAGCATAGGAAGAGTTCTGGGTTTAAAAAGGACTCCCAGCAGTCAAGTGAGAAGCCTAAGTGTAAAACCTGCCAGAAGCACCACTTTGGGAAATGCAGATTCGAATCGAAATCGCAATCGCAATCACAACCTAAAGTTTGTGAAATCTGCAAGTTAAAAGAGCATAAAACTTTGGATTGCAAGAAAATGAAGGACGCAACCTGTTATGGTTGCAATGAGAAGGGGCATATCAAGACCAGCTGCCCCAAATTTGCAAAGAAGCCTGAAGAGGCCAAGAAGACTAATGCTCGAGTCTTCCAGATGAATGCTCAGGAGGCAGTACAAAACGATAATGTTATAACAGGTACTTTCCTTATCAATAATGTTTATGCTGGAGTTTTGTTTGATTCTGGTGCAAACAAGTCTTTTGTAGACAATAAATTTTGTAAACTATTAAATCTGCCTGTTAAAACTCTAAGCATAAAATATGAATTAGAATTGGCCGATGGTACCATAGAGACTGCTTCAACAATATTAGATGGATGTTTCATATCCATTAGGAATCACTCTTTTCCACTGTCCTTGCTTCCGTTGAAATTGGCAGGATTCGATATAGTGATAGGCATGGATTGGTTATCTCTTAACCAAGCCCAAATTGTATGTGATAAGTAGCAAGTGGTTATCAAGACCCCTTATGGTGAGCCACTTACAATTCAAGGAGATACGCAGTATGGATTGCCTAAACAAGTATCTATGCTTAAAGCATCAAAATGTTTGAAGAAAGGTTGTGTCATTTACATGGCACAGGTGACTATAGATGAGCCAAAGCCCAAGATTGAAGATATTCCTGTTATTTCTGAATATTCAGATGTTTTTCCCAAGGAATTACCTGGTTTACCTCCAGACAGACAAGTGGAATTCAGAATTGATATTATTCCAGGAGCAGCACCGGTTGCCCGAGCTCCTTATCGTCTGGCACCGACCGAGATAAAAGAATTAAGAACACAGCTGGATGATCTATTGGAAAAGGGTTTTATTCGACCAAGTTCATCCCCTTGGGGAGCACCTATTATATTTGTGAAGAAAAAGGATGGCTCAATGCGTCTATGCATTGATTATCGCGAACTGAACAAAGTTACAATCAAGAACAGATATCCATTGCCTAGGATCGACAATTTGTTCGATCAACTTCAAAGAGAAAGTTACTTCTCCAATATTGATCTGAGGTCTGGGTATCATCAGTTGGAGGTCAGAACCAAAGATGTGCACAAGACTGCATTCAGAACAAGATATGGCCATTACGAGTTCTTAGTGATGCCTTTCGGACTCACTAATGCACCTGCAGCATTCATGGATCTCATGAATCGCGTTTGCAAGCCGTATCTAGACAGGTTTGTCATTGTCTTCATTGATGACATACTTATTTATTCATAGAGCCAAGCTGATCATGAAAGACATCTACGATGCATCCTTAAACTTCTACAACAAGAGAAGCTCTACGCCAAGTTTTCCAAATGTGAGTTTTGGCTTCGTGAAGTCCATTTTCTTGGACATGTGGCAAGTGAGCGTGGTATCCAGGTGGATCCTACTAAGATTGAAGCGATTATGAATTGGCAAGCACCAAAAACACCTACAGAGATTCGCAGCTTCTTGGGTCTAGCAGGATACTACAGACGTTTCATTGAAAACTTTTCAAGAATTGCAGCACCTTTAACCTCATTAACTCGCAAGAATATAAAGTTTGACTGGGGTCCCAAGCAACAAGAATCTTTTGAGATCCTCAAGCAGAAATTAAGCAATGCTCCTATGTTGACATTGCCAGAAGGGATTGAAGAGTTTGTTGTGTATTGTGATGCATCGCACACCGGTATGGGTTGTGTGCTTATGCAGAGAGGCAAGGTTATTGCTTATGCCTCACGTCAATTAAAGGTGCACGAAAAGAACTACACCACCCATAATTTAGAATTGGGTGCCATTGTATTTGCACTATAGCTTTGGAGGCACTACCTATATGGAACCAAGTGTGTAATCTATTCAGATCATAAAAGCCTTCAACATCTGTTTAAGTAGAAAGATCTCAATATGAGGCAGCGACGCTGGATGGAAACATTGAACGATTATGACTGTGAAATTCGCTATCATCCGGGCAAAGCAAATGTTGTCGCTGATGCCTTAAGCAGAAAGGAAAGGATTAAACCAATAAGGATCAACGCTAAAAGCATCGAACTAAGGAACAACTTGAATGAAAGGCTGTTAGCTGCTCAGAAGGAAGCTGTTTTGGAAACTAACATTCCGAATGAGAAGTTAGGCGTAACTGCTGATCAATTGTCTTTTGGAAAACATGGAATCCTTAGATTGAATGGTCGAATCTGGGTTCCAATCCATGGAGGACTTAGAGATGTGATCCTCCAAGAAGCTCATAGTTCAAAATATTCAGTTCATCCAGGCAGTGACAAGATGTACCAGGATTTAAAGGCAAATTATTGGTGGATAGGTTTGAAGAAATCTATAGCCACTTATGTGGCTAAATGTCTGACGTGCGCACAGGTTAAAGCCGAGCATCAAATGCCGTCAGGTTTACTGCAACAGCCTGAACTCCCCACTTGGAAGCGGGAAATGGTAACTATGGATTTTATTACCATGTTACCAAGGACGAAACATGGGAATGATACGATATGGGTTATAGTCAATAGACTGACCAAGTTAGCTCACTTCTTGCCTATTAAAGAAACGCACAGCTCCGACAAGCTAGCTCAGTTGTATGTGGATGAGATAGTATCTCTCCACGGAGTGCCAATATCTATTATCTCTGATAGGGATACTAGATACACATCTCATTTTTGGAAGAGCTTTCAGCAATCTTTAGGCACTCGTTTAAATTTCAGCACTGCTTATCATCCTCAGACGTATGGGCAAAGCGAACGTACGATTCAAACACTTGAGGATATGCTCAGGGCTTGTGTTATTGACTTGGGAGGAAGTTGGGATGAGCATCTTCCTTTGATTGAATTTTCATACAATAATAGTTATCATTCGAGCATCCAAGCAACGCCTTTTGACGCCTTGTATGGAAGAAAGTGCAGGACGCCAGTTTGTTGGGCGGAAGTTGGAGAAACCCAACTATCAGGACCTGATATAGTCCTGGAGACGACATATAATATTGTTCAAATCCGTGATCGTCTCAAAGCTGCCAGGGATAGGCAGAAAAGCTACGCGGATAAAAGGCGTAAACCTCTAAAATTTGAAGTTGGTGATAAAGTGCTACTCAAGGTGTCACCCTGGAAAGGGGTGATGCGTTTTGGCAAAAAAGGGCAAGCTGAGCCCAAGATACACAGGACCATTCGAAATCATCGAATGTGTTGGAAATGTAGCTTACAAGCTAAATCTATCTGAAGAGCTTAGTGGGATACATAATGTATTTCACATCTGCAATTTAAAGAAATGCCTAGCCGATGAATCGCTAGCAATGTCACATAAGGACGTGCAGATTGACGAGAGCATGAAGTTTATCAAAAAACCTTTGTCGATCGAGGATCGACAGGTTAAGAAGCTTCGAAGAAAGAATGTACCGATCGTAAAGGTAAAATGGGATGCCCGTAGAGGCCCAGAATACTCGTGGGAGGTTGAATCCATGATCAAACAGAAATACCCTCATTTATTTAAGTAAATCTCGAGGTTGAGATTTCTTTTAAGGGGGTGAGGATGTAACACCTCGCAAAACCATGTCCAATATAATAAAGACACGTGTCATGAACTTTAATCGTGTAATGAATTGATTTCGAGGGACTAAAGTTGACAAACGAAGAAAATATGTGTGTGAAAGGATCCAAAGTGCCAACATTTAAAAACTATGCCTCTCAACAACCCTACACGACGTTTATACTCTCAAATGAATGAATTGTGAAAAATATGAAGCCGTTTGTGAAAGAAAATGAAAGTTTACAAGACGCGAGGGTTAAACGTGTCAACATGTTAATTTAATACCTCTGAGTGACCTTTTAATAAACCCGAGGCTTTGTAACGATTAATTACACTCTCAAGAATAAGTGACGAAAAATTCACAAGGTTTCGATATCGTTTGATATTAAATACGTTAACTTTTATAAATAAAGGGTTAAAAGCATCAACGAGGCAAAACTTGTGTTTTCGGTTATCGTTTAACGAAACCAGACCTAACGATGTTTGGTTATATCCTAAAGATCATACAAATATAAACTTTTAGGGTTATTTGTGCTTATAATGAAAGTTTCAAGGAATTAGAAGGTTCAGGGGCCAAACTTGTCAAGTTTTAAACTTGTTGGTTGGAAACGTGTAGCGTCGCGCTGCGTGACCCCGGACCCCATCTGTCGTCGCGCCACGCAACGGCTTGTGTAACACCCTTGTTATTATTTTAAAGGTTTTCGTATAGATTACGAAAATGATCTTGTAATTATGATTACAAACATGTTGAAAATACGGTTAAATTGAAACTTTTACAATTTAAAAATAATGCAACATAATGTAGTTGAGTTCGTCGTTTAAAAGTTACGACGACACGCCGTGCGGAAGCTTCTTTCTTCATCGTGTTCGGTTCCTTGCTAAGCTTGATCGTCCTCCGTTATGGTACCATATACCTACATTTCATAAGACATGAAATGAGTTAGTCATTTGGCGTCTATAAACATGTTTGAGCCAGTTTGTGGGTCAAAATATGCCAACAATAAGTTCAGCAACAAATTTCCAAAATTTCAAGCCATCGCGTGTCGCGACGGCATTCCCATGTTCTGTCGCGTGTCGCGCCCGGATTCTGGTCTCCTGTCGCGTGCTGCGGGGAAGTCCAATTTCCAGCAAGTTTGCTTCAGAAACCTGCATTTCGCCCAGCTATGTTTATTTATCAAAAATCAACTTTAAAACACCATAACTTTTTATCTACGGGTCCGTTTTAGGTGATTCTTTTTCCTACGCGACCGGAATTTAATTCTCCATCTCATGGAGTAAAAATCCGACATTCAAACTAATAAAATTCTAAATTTTTAAGCATTCGGCTTATTGCTCAAAATCAACATTTTGACCCGTTTGAATTTAAGACCTCCCAACTTGTTTCTAGTTAATCAGAAACCATATACCCAAGTGTTTAACTCAATCCTCTATCTCAGATTCATAACTTTTGTGAATTACGTGGCAAACACCTAAGCTACGCGCGAGATTTGTTTTGACCCGTTTAGATGATTTTTGTGCATTAAAGCATCAAATCCGCTCTTCTCTTTTCACACCTTGCATTCCCATGTTTAAATAGCTACTTATATTCCACCACAACATTTTTTTGTGGTCCCCATAATCCCAAATTTTACCCTTCGTTTAGTCATTTTGCACGAATGACCCGTTCTTGGGCATTTAACCTACGAAGTTTATGTCTACAACTCTTACATGTATCTAAGGGTTTTATAATTATAATAGAAGTTTCTAAACGGCCTCTAAGGGTCGTTTACCTGTTTTACCCATCAAGGGCGTTTTGGTCAACTTTAACCCCTCATTTACGATGACGGGCTTCCACTAAATATTTGACCCAAAATCGCACATACAACTAATATCTTATTTATGCGTACCTGGCTCGGGTCAACGTATAGACCTATTTTATACCTTACTTTATTTAGCTGCTACTTAATAGCTACGCAATTACCCACTTCCCGTTCACTCCTGTGAACATATGAGTTGACAACCAAACGTTAGTCGATATTGTCAAATAGTGTTATCACCACCATTTGACCCGTTTGGCCTATACGACCAAACATTTACATTTATAACAAAACATGGTTTTAACTACCCATTCACACATCCGACACATTTCGGATTTTTTTTCCATAAGATCCTTTTTCCATTAACTATAGTTTTAATCGTTTTTATTCGTTCCTACTCATATTGTTTTGTGTCGGAACCCATATCCGGATACAATGTGTTGTCATATTTATCACCTATAAAATAAATACGTACACTTAAATTAGGTGTAAGCTTTACTTGCCTCGCGTCGGCGCAAACATTCTTCGCATCCGTGATCCGTTTGACCCGTTCCTCTCCAAGCCCCAACCTAGCTTGTTTAGAGTCAAACTATATCATAACATCCATAAAATGGTTAGATTGGTCATTCTATACAATGGCCATCACCCTATGGACCCCTTTTTTTTTTACACACTTATCAATCAAAGCATGCCATATATTCACCAACTAGTTTATAACTTGTCATTTAGCCAAGATTAACATCAATTAGGCAAGTTTATATCACCGAAAAATAGGTTGTTTTTGGTGACCTGTTTAACCTGTTTACAAGTCTTCAAAAATTTTGATTTTTTTATGTGACATACCTCTCGGAGGGCTAGGACTTGTATTAAAATTTCAAGATCTAACTCTTTACCAAAAATTCGTAAAAATGCATTTACTAAGCTGCAATCAGATTCGTCACTTCTGACTGCAGCTTACGAAAAAATTCATTTAAAATTCCTCGTTTATCTGATTGACGAAATTCCAGTTGGAGATTTTTGGAATTACCTGATGCTACCTACAGTATAAATTTGAGATCATAATTCAGTTCTTAAATTGACTTATGACATTCGTAATTGGCTGCAAATTCTGTCAGAAAACGCAGCCTGAAACTTCGATACCGAAAAATTCATAAAACATTCAATTTTCGTCTGAAAAATGCAATTCCAGTGGGGTTTTAAAGATATTTCCTGGAATTACATTTTAGACTCAAGAAACACATGTTTTTGTCACATTTTGTTCACGTTACAGCCAATACAAGTCGGCTGTAAATTCTGATCAGAAGCTGTTTGAATTTAGCTTTCAATTAAAACATGTTTATGACATTATAACACTATTTTTAGCAATCAAAAACCCTAAAAACATCACATACACGAATTTAGTCAAAACCCACTTATCACCTTCAATGGTGATCATGAATTCACAAGAATTAGACCTAATTTCATCATATACTTGTCTAGGGTTTGTTCCTAGACACTATATTGTTCCTATTTCATCTTATAACAAACATGCACTCATAGATTTCGAATTCCCTAAGATCACTTAGAAATTCGATTAGAGATTTCTTATGAAATTTACATACCTTATGACTCCTTTTTCAGTGGGGATCACTATTTCGTGCTCGGATTTTGATTTAGACTGGATTTTGACCTTCAATTTGAGAGATTAAAGGTGAACTAGGGTTTGATGTGGGTTCCTAGTCGCTCCCCTGCGTTTTGCACAAACCAGGCACACACTTATGTGTGTGTTTGGTGTATTTTTGAAATTAATATGTCAAGTTTCACACTTGACAACTTTAGTCCCTCCAATTTCGTTTTTATTTTATTTTAAGTGTTTAACCCACTCATAAGTCACTATCTAACTAGGTTAGAATTATTCCTAGTTAGTTTATTTTGCTTATTTACCGACATCATATTAGTAATAAAAGAATTTATATTTTCGGGGTGTTACATCATAGTTTATCACTTAAATTCATATTACTTAACTAGGTTAATTATTCCTAGCCAACTTAGTAGGTTCGGGAAGTTAAAAACCCGTTTTATTTTAAGTCCCGTTAACTCGGGCTCCTTATGAACTTTTGTCTTCTCGAGTCGTTTGCTCTCTTTTTATTTATTATTAGGCTTATTTATTTGAATCCTAATAATTTACGGGTTAATCTTTTCTGCTAACGGTATTCTACCCGCTCTTTAGTATTAACGGGGTTTAATTACCAAACCCGTTTTCGGGGTGTTACAGCTTGTATTTCACAGCCAGCATGCACAGGTGCAGGTTTCTGCAACCTCTTCACCATTTCAGCTTTAATTCGAATCTAGGGACTATTTGCTGGTTTCAAAAACCACTTGGGACACATGTAATCATTAGAGAACAACACTAAACACCTGGATTGATCTGGAGGTACTCTCAGTTGCTATAAATAGGTGCATTTGGGGCTGCCTTCTTACTTGCACTTCAAAAATTCTCATACTCTCAATTGCTAGAGCTCTCAACACTTCTCTGGAGCATCCTAGTTATCTAGGAAGCTTTCTCAAGTCTAATTTTCGTGCAAAGGACCATTATAAGCGTTCTTAGCTCCTGTAGTGACCGAAAGTCAAAGATATCGTAATGATGCTTTGACTTTATGATTAATCACTAACGGTCCAACCAGTATTCGAATTGAAAGTGGCTATGTGTTGGTAATTAAGTAGGTGATAATCCCTTAAAAGGGCACCTCCTAATTATCACGTTTGCTTAGTCAATTGTCGGGTCAAACTACTTAACAGAAAAGTCAAACGAGTCAGTTTTTACAAAATAAATTATAACTGATAATGTAGAAGCTATAAATACATTTTATCCCTTAAATAACTTGGTAAATAATATAAGAACATGTTTAGGCATGTTAAACCCGACAATTTTGAGTATTAGGCTCGGTTCGCAACCGAAAGTCGCAAAAGTAGACTTTTGCTTTGACTTTCAGTTCGTTTAGATATGCCTTAGGGTTCCTTTGTGACCATATTAAGTGTTAGTATAACTCTCTGAAGTTATACTACATGGTCCCTTAGAAATCTGAATCATTTGCATGTTTCCGTTAAATGCTTAAAACTTGGCCGTTATGCCCTTTTGATACAAAAACGAAATTTTTGAAAATGTGAGAGGACAAAAATCTTTATTACTAATATATAAGTATGTCATAAAAATTTGACATCAGTTTCTGGTCACAAATGGAAGTTATGCAAGTTATCGTAAAACAAAACTTTTTGTTAATTAAATAGCATTTTTGGCATAAATCGTATTTAAAACTAATTTTTGGTACCAAACTTGCTACCCACTGTTATGATATTATATTTAGGGATTTTTGGAAATTTTTGTCAAATTTTATACTGACCATAACATAGAGTTTTGGCATGAATTCGGTAATTGACGATAATGCCATTTTCATTAATAAAATGAGATTTACATATCTTTTATGTGCCAAACCTTTTCCTACTGATGTCATGTGTTAAATAAAATATTTTAAGCATTAGAGACTGATCAAAACTTTAGAATTCTATAAACATCGTGAATATCGACAATTACCGACTTTTACGCTAATTAGGCGCATAGTACGGTTTAAAACCATATTTAACGCCTAAGACTTGTTACCTCCTGATTTTAAAAATAAATTTTAATACTTTAACAGTAAGTATAAGTCTTGAACTCAGATTTCCAAATTTGACCTTAAAAGCCTATGTGAATTGACCAAAATGTCCCTACGGTACATAGTTTGGCCATAAATGATTAAACACACATATGTATAATATCTTGCTGATATAACTTGACAAAATAAATATTTTTACTGAATATTTTAGACCAGAACCTCAGTTTATTATTTAACCTCTTTTATAAACTTTAAAATGACCAAATTACCCTTTCGGGGCTTAACTTGGTTTTAAATTCGTTTTGGGCATAATCCTGGAAGATATCCTACTGATATCACAACATATTTTAAGCATAATAACTTATGGAACTTGTACATGACTCATTCGGTTACCCGTTATGCATATACGCGTTTGGTACGGTTTATGTAACTAGTTTGCATAAATTAGCCGAAACGGGTCAAACCTTATCATTTTTACTTCAAAATCCAGAATGTATTTAATTTTCCCATTTTATACAAGTCTTCATACTTGTTGGGTCTAAATCACATTCCAACCCGGTCACCGCTTAACATAGCGTTTTGTACCGTAAACCTTTCTTTAAAACTAACCGGTCTAAGTTATAACTTAAATAAGAACCGTTAGGAATCTAATAGGTTATTAAAACCTTCGTTCCAGATTAGGAGCCCAGTAAAAGCTACATGCACTTGCTGATTAGAATATACGGCTGAGTATAATTTACATTTTTAGCTCAGGTAAATACTTTTAACTTATTTTCCCTTATACGGGCTTGGGATACGGTAAATTATTACCGCTTGGTCGGGTATTGAATATTTAATCGATTAGTGGTTAAATCATTGAGATAACCCATTTTAATCTGTTTTGTTTGATACAAAGCATTTGGGGGTTAATATGACCGTGTCCTGGATATCCTCGGCTCATTCATTTGAAATGGCCACGATTTAAGCATGTGGTGTAGGCATACACCTGACAGTTACGTATGTAAAACGATATCTCACTCGTGAGGAAACTTCTTGTGGGCTTATACTAGTGGCGTGTCTATTAATCTTGTCCCGGCTCTTCTATTCCGGGCCTCGAACGTACGACAAACATGTAAAACTGTATACAAGATTATTTTAAATAATTGTCCCAAGTTATAAAAGATTTTATGCCTAGTGCATCCAAACCAGTGTTATAAACACTTTTCAAAAGAGTCAGTTAATTGTATTTACCAGTGTAAACTGACGTATTTTTCAAAAAGATTAAGTGTAGGTACTACACGTAATGGGCTGGACGCTCCTGAGTGTTAGATAAAGAGTCTTGCAAACTCTTAATACTTAAAGTCTGTCGAACAATATTTTCTTTATGTTTTAGATCCGCCTGTGGATCCGCATACAACCGCTTGTATAATATTTAATTATACTTTGTGTTTCAGTTTGTATTGATATTTTACTTTCAAGACTTCCGCTGTGCATTAACTGTGATTATTTGACTATGATGATATCAACTACGTCACGATACTCCCCACCGGGCCCACCGGTAATACGTGGAAATATCGGGGTGTGACATCAGGGCTATTAGAGTTTTAGAGTTCCACGAATTGGAAGCTTCTTTGGAACGATGATTTGTAATCGGAGATTAGCTGGAGATTTCGAGGCTTCGTGGAACGATGATGTGTAATTGGAAGCTTCGTTAGAACGAATAATGTTGGAACGATGATGTATAAACGGAATCAATAAAACATATCTGAAGGGGTATGGTCCCAAAAACTTTGCGCAGGCACATGGGACCATACCATAACCCCATCACATAAACATCTTTAAACAGAACCCTGCGCGGCTGCGCACCAGTTCTAAACAAAGATGTAGAAGAAAACAAGCTTCGATAACCATGCGCCAGAGAAAGGACAAAACTAACGTTCTACTAACACCCCTGCGCGGACTCGCGCAAAGGTACAATTAGACCTGAAGACAGGAACTCAAATATCTCCGCACACCTGGAACCATGACTTAGACAAAGTATTCCTTTATATTATAACAGAATTAACACGTGGCAAGGTCATAAAGGGTTACAACTGTAAACCTTCTGGAAGACTTCATCGTGCACCACCATTCAGTTACAACCGAATGGTGACGTGGCATCATCCTGGACGCCCATCTCGGTCACGATGGTGGCACTAACTTGGAGGAAGATCCATATAAACCCACTTTCCACGTGGCATCTCCCCAGCCATTGATCACATTCACGATCCGTGTGCTTAAACAAATGTTAATGATCAATGAAAAGGGACATAACCGCTTACGGTAAATGCCTTCCGTTACTATCTCCGTCGACAGATTTTCCCGCCCAAATCCAGCTATAAATAAGACAGGTCAGGTATGATTTCTCAAGTTACATTCATTTCACTTTCACTACTTCTTCTTCTTCTTCTTCTTCTTCATTGAGATCTGTACTTATTCTCATGCCGGAGGGTGGTCACGGAGAGAACCCCCATTCTCCCCGTGGTGAGTCTAACGGCCGTCTGTTTTGCAGATATCGTCGGAGAAGAAGATCAGTTAAACCCCGAATCGAACGAGAGGACTAACCCTTTTATGCAGGACTAAACCCCTGGTCCGATTGATTTCGATCATTCGAACCACTATTTCTTCATTGGCGCCCACCGATTCTTCAAATTTTCATTTCTCATCTTCTCGTTTTGATTCATTTCTTTCCAATCTTTTGTTTCCATGGCAGAGACTCCGTCACATCGTCCATCAGGCCCTCGACCGACAAATTTTACTCATGATCCTCGTGTCGAGGGGATTGTGGAAGAAGCTTCAGATGATAACAATGTTCAGCACAACGTTAATCATCAGAATGATCCCGTTACACCAGGAGCACAAATCCCGATAAGTTCGATCTTACCTCCTGGTGAAACTCTAATTTCATGGTATGTGAGATCTCAGGGTGCACTAAACGTAGTATATGCACAGCTCTGTGCACAAACTGCTCAACCGGCAACCCAATCACGAGGATCTGTATCTCAGTGCGAGCTCCGTCTGCACCACGCACATCACACTACGATGCACTATCACGAATGTTTGTAGATGATACGGAAGCCTACTCCAGATCTCCCACCAGGTACGAATCTAATCACTCTGAATCTAGGCGAAGAGAACACCGAGATGAACAGTATTCCCACAGACGTCACTCAGTCCATTCTCGGCTGGGCTCGCGTTCTTACCAGAAGCGGGACACCCAAACCGATGAATATGACAGGACATATTAGGAAGACGACAACACAAGCGTTTTCAGTCGACTGCAGAGAGATCATGCAAATTACAAACCCAAAACCCGTGCAGTTTACAACCCGGACGCAGAATACCATTACAACCTAATCTACCGACCAGCAGAAGCCGCGGAAAACTCAAAGTTTGTTGGTGAGATTGCTTTAGCTCCTCTTGAGAGAGCAAGTTACCATCAAATGTTGGGAAGTTTAACGGACTGTCAGACCCCGATGACCATCTGCGCGTGTTTACCAGCGCGGGGTTAGTCGGCGGTTGGACACTACCCATGTGGTGCCATTTATTTGTCCAAACTTTGACCGGCGCAGCATGATTATGGTTTGACAACCTGCCTGTGGGAAGTTAACATCCTGGGTGGATTTAAAGGAGAAGTTTTTGGTTCATTTCAGCCAACAACGCAGATCCGTGAGAGATTCGGCAGATGTTATGAACATCTGGAGAAGAGACGATGAAAGCCTGGAGGACTTCATAACAAGGTACAACAAAGAGGTACTTGAGATCGGCGACGTACATGAGAACCTAATCCGCGCGCAATTCAAGTACGCGGTAAGGTGTGATGATATGATAAAAGTCCTGTCAGGAACAGAAGGCTTGCCCAAAAGTTGGGAAAAATTGATGGCTGTTGCTAAAGTCTACGCTCAGACAGAGCGCAACCTAAGCTCCAACAGGCCACCATTACCACAAAACCGTCCGCAAGATATGAGTGGGAGCAGCAGCAGAAAATTCAAGAAAAATTGGAAAAACTCGTCCTCAGGTGCATACTCATCCGAAGATGCCCGCACAACAATAAACAAACTTGCAGCACAAAAGGAGGCTAAGCAAGAAAACCGAGAGAGACAGTGGACTCCTCTCACAAAAACTCCGGCGGAGGTCCTTAGTACTGAGGACTATCAATTCAAAACACCACCGCCAATGAAGAACAAGAGAGGGCAAGACCCGAACCTTTACTTGCAGTACCATAAAGACAACGACCACACCACAAATAATTGCATAAGTCTTCGCACAGAAATTGAGAAAGCATTAAAGAGCGGAGAATTCACCCACTTAGTCTAAACTGTGCGCAAAGACATCAAACAAATCACTCACGGGGATGAAGGGCCGAGCAAAAAAGCCAAACAAACTTGAGCCCAAGACAGATCAATGCGCTGCAGTCATAGCTTCCCGTCATAATTGGTCAAGTTCTTCAAACCTACCAAACTATGGCACAGGACTATCTGCACGCGCAATAAATTAAGTCTCACTATTTATAGTAAAACAACTTTGTAAACTCATGGCCTCTGTGCCCTATCCAATCAATACAAAGTTCGTTACATTATTTCCATTTTTATTACAAAATGCATGCAATTCCTTTTGGTACACGCAAAAACATTTTGGTAAACTAATACAAGTCTCGTGAACAGTCTGCGATCACAGGTATCGTGCAAGGTCAAGCCCTACGTTCACACATGAGCTTTATACCATCTTTATTCGCGTTACGTAAAACAAAGAAATTGTATCCACGCAAGACATTGTAATTCAAACACATCATATATCTAAAATAGTTACTCACGCACCAAAGCGCAGTGGTAAATATCTACATGTACAACAGTGCATCAATAAGTTACTTGTGCCACAGCGCATTAACAAACCATCAAAAAAGGGATCCACATCCCAATCCTGTTCAAAATACAAATGTTTAACAACCACAAGAGTACAAAGAACCTAATCCAGGTCCTCATCATCATCTTCTTCATCCGGAAACACTTCCTTTAATTGTGCCACAAAATCTTCAGATTGCAGCGCAGCAGTGACTAGGTCCATCATAGGAAGATGCAAAGTGTTGTATTCAGCCTTGGCAGTAGCATGAGCAGCTCCAATATCGACTCCATGTGTAGCGGACCTGCTGGTATCCCAATCAACCTTTAATGCATTAATAACTTGCTTGGTACATTCTGTGTACCCTTGGGCATATCCATCATGACTCACAGTAGTCAATAGATGCACAACCGTTTGATCCATCTCATGGGAGTTAAGGACAGAATTGGCAACCTGCGCAATACAACAAGTAAGAAGACGTATAACCACATCAAAACGTTACCAAAAGTTGACATACTTACACTTATGATCCCACGATGCTTCATCCAAAGTATATCATTCTTCAACGGTTCAATCTGACTCTCCACCGTCACTCGAGCAGTTTCAGAATTTTCTAACTTTTTTTCGGTTTCGCTCAAACGGCGAGAAGACTCAGATTTTGCAACTCGTTCAAGCTGCAAATCTTTTTTGGCAGACTCAAGCTCCGCCTTAATTTGTTCCTGCTCAGATAATAAAGAGGTGAGTTCATCTATCTCCTTATCCTTAAGGGCAAGTGTGGCGCAAGTTTGTACCTCTCTTTGTTCACCCCTCTCTCGATGAGAGAGCGCCTCATCATGAACTGCCTCAGCTTCCGCCTTCTCCTTCTTCAAATTTTCAATCTCTGCATCTTGCTTCTTCAGCTTCTCAACCTCCACCTTGAGGTTATTGATGACATTAGGAAGACCTATTTTCTTGTTATTATCTTTCTCGCAGACTTCCCTCTAATGCTTACACTTTTCTGAAAGCAGAGACGCTTCAGCTTCCGCCTTTCTTTTCCATCCCGCAGTAGACCACTCTTCGGTCTTCTGCTCACTCTCAAACTTAGCACGATCAGCCTCCAACCCAGCCCTCAGCAGCGCAACTCGGGCCTCATCTTCAGAAGTTTTTTTCTTGGATGCTTCAAAAGCAGCCCATTCTTTATGCATGCTACGCCACTCGCACACTATTTGGTGTGTAGTGGAAGTAAAGCTAGCAGCTTCTTCAAGATAAGTATGGTAGGACTGCTCGTGAGAGCGCTCTTCTTGAAACTTCACCTCACCAGCCAATCGCGGCAAACCTGCCAATCGGAAAAGGTATCGCCTTTCTTCAGTTTCCACACCGGTGTATGAATCTCAAGAGCCTTCTTTTCCGAGTAAGTTCGGTAGTAGTAATCCCCCGGAGTCTCCTCCGGGCGGATTGGAGAATCCTCTTCATCATGAGCAAAGAAACCTTGATCATCAGCAAAGCTTTTTTTAACATTCATAGGCGTAGAAGTAGTACCAGAGGAAGGAACAGTTATCACCGGATCTTCATGAGTAGATTTCCCTTTCTCTGGATCACGCGCCACAACTTCAGGAGACTTGGGTTGAGCAACATCAACATCCGCAGTCTCCGGATCCACAACCTTCTCCGTTTCCATCTCAACCTCCACAGGTTTCTTAACTTCAGGAATTTCCACCTCAGTTTCCACAGCTTTTGTACCTTCTAGCTGCTCCCTAATCGGTGCACGAGGTGGTGAAGGTGGGAGATCATCATTAACAACAGATGATGGCTTCGCGCAAGCCGAAGGAATTGGCTTTTCTGCAAACACAAAAGTTATATTAACAAACAGTACGCGTAGATAACAACTAAAGAAGATACTCACCGGGGGGAGGTTTTGTAATAAAGGCGTCTAGATTGCCTCTTTTGCCAATTTTTCTTTTCAGCATCTTCTTAGCAGGCTACGCCTCAGCCTCAACTTCAGCCTATTTCCTTTTCCCCGCCTTTGTTTTCAATAAGGGCTCTGGACTGGACTCCAAATAAATGGGGTCATCAGGATTCGAGACTGGGATATCAGCGGTATCCCGGGGCTCCGCCTTGGGCTTCTTTACAACTACAGGCACAAGTCCTTCCAACGAATCAGACACCACTACATAATCACACCAGGAGTCAGAGGAATGGCGCGTACCTTTCTTCTCTCCCTTGACATTCTTGGCTTTTGAAGATTGAGCCTTCTACGCGTCAGTCTTCTTCGGCGCAATGTTGACAGTTGGTATACGTTGTTTTTTCTTCTCAGGACCTATGCCTAGGTTAGTCAACTCACCTATTTAAAAAGGAAAATATTGCAATATTACCCCACGCGCAAAGACAGCAAAGAGTAATATTGCAATATCAATCAAAACCAAAAAGTAAACTTACCAACACCAGTCGAAGGTTGCGCGGCCAGATCTTCATCCCGAGGAAGAGCAAAATTCCTGACTATCTGCAGATACCAGAGTTCCTCATCAGCTCTCTTTGGAACGGTGGCCATCTTCCCGTTCTCCCTCTTGTATGCAACAACATACAAAGAGACAACTACAAAAGAGAAAACAGGAAAAAAATCATATCATTCAAAAAAAAAAGAGGGTAAGAAAATCCTAAATCTAACTTTTATCGCCCTCCATGTACACTGGCTTGTCTTCACGCTCCATTCTCCAGTAAAGACTCATGCCAGCAGCAACTAGGGCTTTCTCTGGAAGTTCAATCGACGGAACATCTTTCAGATCCTGATACCAAGTCTCCGAATCAGGAGTCTGTATGGTCTCTAGAACAATGTCTTCTTTGCCCCTGAAAGTCATCTTCATCGGAATCACGCCGGCTTTAATGAAGAAAAATTTCGGTTTCCAATCATGAAAGGATTTTGGGGGGGGGGTGCAACAAGATTTTCTTCGCCGAAGAACGTTGGGCAAAGGAATAAAAGCCCTGAGAGCAATGGATTTGATACAACACCCGAAAACGGTTAACCGTCAGCTCAATATACATCGACCGACAAAGTAATTCGAAATGGCGAATCCGGACCATTCCGATAGGGTGCATTTGAGAAATATGGAACTTATAATATGCAAGGATGTCAAGAAAAAACCTTATCACAGGCAATCGGAAGTTGCCTTCAGCAAAATAATCCCAGAACAAAGTAATATACTCGGCCGGAGCATCTGTAGCCGTCTGACCCTCATCGGGATATCGAACACCCCAACTGTCAGGAAACCTAAAATTTCGAACCATGCTGTAGAACATTTCTTTTGACCACTTCAATGGTGGAAGACCGACGGACATTTCTTCTGAAGAATCTTCGTGACGTTCTCCGGTAGACATAAGGCGAGAAATGTGCAGTTTTCTTCAAAGGAATATTGGGGAAGAAGAATAGGATTCAAAGAGCAAAACTATGAAAAGCAGGTAATAAAAAGGTTTCTATATCCACCGGCATCAATGACCTAGAAAACCGTAATAGCCCCTATTTCGGGGAAACACGGTTATCGAAGCATCAGGAGCGAGTGGGGAAAGACAACACAAGCTCACGCATGCGTGTAGGCCACGTTGACGACGGACATTTAATAAATAACTGACAAGTGACAGTCTGTCACCAAAACTGTCACATGTCAACAGTCAACACCGTACCTTTCACCTGCCAGGAGTCAAATTTTTCAAAATTTGAAATCATGAACACTTTAACTTGAAGGAAAAGTATCTTCCACAAGAAGATTCTTCATACTTCCCGCCAAAACTTCTCAAAGCAAAAAGCGTACACTTCATTTTATATAGTCCAGTGCTCCACTTACTCGCATAAGATCAACACTGGACTGGGGAGACTTGAAGGGGTATGGTCCCAAAAACTTTGCGCAGGAACCTGGGACCATACCATAACCCCATCACATAAACATATTTAAACAGAACCCTGCGCGGCTGCGCACCGGTTCTAAACAAAGATGTAGAAGAAAACAAGCTTCGATAACCATGCGCCAGAGAAAGGACAAAACTAACTTTCAACTAACACCCCTGCGCGGACTCGTGCAAAGGTACAACTAGACCTGAAGACAGGAACTCAAATATCTCCGCGCACCTGGAACCATGACTTAGACAAAAGTATTCCTTTCTGTTATAACAGAATTAACACGTGGCAAGGTCATAAAGGGTTACAACTGTAAACCTTCTGGAAGACTTCATCGTGCACCACCATTCAGTTACAACCGAATGGTGACGTGGCATGGACGCCCATCTCGGTCACGATGGTGGCACTAACTTGGAGAAAGATCTATACAAACCCACTTTCCACGTGGCATCTCCCCAGCCATTGATCACATTCACGATCCGTGTGCTTAATCAAACGTTAATGATCAATGGAAAAGGGGCATAACCGCTTACGGTAAATGCCTTCCGTTACTATCTCCGTCAACAGATTTTCCCGCCCAAATCCAGCTATAAATAAGACAGGTCAGGTATGATTTCACAAGTTACATTCACTTCACCTTCACTACTTCTTCTTCTTCTTTATTGAGATCTGTACTTATTCTCACGCCGGAGGGTGGTCACGGAGAGAACCCACATTCTCCCCGTGGCGAGTCTAACGGCCGTCTGTTTTGCAGATATCGTCGGAGAAGAAGCTCAGATAAACCCCGAATCGAACGAGAGGACTAACCCTTTTATGCAGGACTAAACCCCTGGTCCGATTGATTCCGGTCATTCGAACCACTGTTTCTTCAATATCTCTTTACAGAGATTTCAAAGAATCGAGCAACGAAAATGTTCGAACATGAGAGAGAGAGATGGATTAAAAGTATGGTTTGAATTTTGAATGTGAAGCCTGAATCATGTATGTTATACATGTGGAGCCAGATTTAGAATTTTGAATTTTGAATGTGGCCAGGGGTTTTGAATTTTGAATAACGGGCAGATGTTTGAATTTTGTATAGATAAAATGTATTAAATGTATTTTAAAGGATTTTAAATTGACATTTATGATGCAATAATGAGATCAGATAAGCATTGTTGGACATACTATCTAATTGCCAACTCAGCATTATGATGTCAGCTTCATTTGTCGTTTTATCGAAAGTATAGATTATGAGATGTAATAAAATAGGTTGATCAACATTATTTTTGTTATATTGTAGTATTTTTACAATACTAATATAATAAAACTACGTCCCTACAAAATATATGCTACTTACAATAATTTGATTAGAATAAACATTAAACGACTTTTAACATGGCATGTCGATTTGCTCTTATTATATTATTATTCTTCAAATTTAAATTAGTTTAATTCTGAAAGTAGTATTAAAATTATTTTATTATTTTATGGTCGCAAAATAGAAGATTTCATGGCATTCAGATCATCTACGTAAACTTACAATGTATTAAATTTTGAGAGTGATTCTTTGATAAAGACACTTGGGTGTTGGGTTGATGAAATCGGACATGCACCATTCTTTTTCAATTGATATTAATTGACTTGAATGTATCACATCGGATTCAATTGCTTGAAACCATAAAAAAGATCTTTTGAATTTTTTAGCACATGTATCTCTATTTTGAGAGGATGGAATGCATTTTGGAATGCGCGATTCCATTCCATTGACCAACCAAACACTCTTTTCTCCATTCTTTCACAATGGTCCATTTCATTCCGCCTCTCATTCATGCATAACAAACACTACCTATCTCTTTAGAAGATTTCACGACGTTCAAATCATCTACGTTAACTTATAACCTATTAAATCTTGAGTGTGCTCCTTTGATAAAGACACTAGTGGGTTGATTAAATCGGACATGCACCCCTCTTTTTAAGATTTTTATTGACTTGATTGTATCGCATGCGATCAATTGCTTGAAACCATAAAAATTCTCTTGAGGTTTATAGCACACATATCTTGAACTCAGGGCCGGCTCCATAGGCTTGGTAACCTAGGCACGGGCCTAAGGCCACCAAAAAATTAGGGCCTCCACTTTATAGTTCGCTTAGGGTATCCAAAAACGTAGGAACGATTCAGTCGCTTGTAACCTTTTATGGATTTTCATGTAAATGTGATAGGTTTACGGAGAAAACCTACAAACTCCCAAGAACACAAAAGAAGGAGAGAGACATGAAACTAAATTTTCATTCAATAATATTCTGCTTTTTTTTCATTAAACTCAAACCATTCTTAAATACAAGAAAAATGGAAAACTAATTGTAGTAAACATGGGATAATGCATAAACATGGAAACGTGAAATGATTGGCTTATCCTAAAATGCATGAGAATTAACTACTAAACATGTAAACGTGGGCATGTGATGCAAGTAATTTGGGTCTGGGTCGGGTTGCTTGGGCCAGAGGTGGGTTTAGGGTAGGTGACCCGTATCAATACTCCCACCCTGAAAAAAGTCCTTGTCCTCAAGGACGGAATGCATCTCCATGGTGGTCGCCATTCGAGTCGTACCATGGCATTAGGATCGGTATCAATTTAACGGCACGGTGGCAACCACGGTGGTCTCCATTCCCTTCTGCCGATGGCATTCGGGTCTGCAACATTGAACTTGGAGCACCGGTTTTTGAATGAGACATGGCCATCGAGCAAGACGAATGTATATAGCACCGGTATGGAGGTCTTGTTGGTGAGAATGGCAGCTTGAGGGTAGATGGAATCTAATGGTGACTGTTGTGGCGATGATGTCGGAATCGGTGGTGAAGCTACCCTTCCAAGAGACGATGTCGGTAGTATTGGCGGTTCTTGGCATGGAAGTAACGGTGGTGGTACGGGGCTAAGCGGTGGTGGTCGGAAACGATGAAGCATTGCAATAGTGAAAGACTTCCATGTAAGGCGTTCCGGTCCTCGATACCATGAATTGAACCAAGAAAAAGGTTCATCATCGAACGACTCAACAACGTAAGGAAACCGTTCTTCCTCATAAATTGAATAAAAGGAAAAGAACCGTTCAGCATCACAAATCCACCGGGCAGGATTGGAACCGGTGAAGCGAGATAGATATGTGGAGTCCTCGAGTTCTTCCAAAGCCATGGAGGCTAAGGCTCAATGAAAGCACCAATTGATAGGTTTACGGAGAAAACCTACAAACTCCCAAGAACACAAAAGAAGGAGAGAGACATGAAACTAAATTTTCATTCAATAATATTCTGCTTTTTTTTCATTAAACTCAAACCATTCTTAAATACAAGAAAAATGGAAAACTAATTGTAGTAAACATGGGATAATGCATAAACATGGAAACGTGAAATGATTGGCTTATCCTAAAATGCATGAGAATTAACTACTAAACATGTAAACATGGGCATGTGATGCAAGTAATTTGGGTCTGGGTCGGGTTGCTTGGGCCAGAGGTGGGTTTAGGGTAGGTGACCCGTATCAAAATGTCAATTTCAAATGTCTCATATAAGTATGTGGTGACGGAATTCATAAGGTCCAACTAAGTCCTAATAAGATTATGAAGCCATTTAAAATTCTAAGGGTTATCGTCTTCACTAAAAGAAATACGTTTGGAAAAAAAAAACAACTCATGTGTTACAAGCCATGCCTTATATCGTATAATATTCTATGTATCTTTTTTTATTGTAAGACACTCATGATTAACTTGTTGACTTGACATTTAATATCGGTGTTTCTTTTAGGATGTTTACCGCTTTTAAGGGTCCTTTCGTAACATTTTCTAAGGTTTTACATTCTCTGTCATTTTAGTCTTTTCATTTTTGTGGTTTCTCATCTTTTGAACCGATCGGTTTCCCAGATTTCTTTGTGTGGTTATTGCTTATAGAATTACATCAATTCATACGACTGCTTATGATGTTGGTATACGTGAGTCTATGACATTTTGTTAGTTTGTTTGTGTCTCTGTATGCATCTAGTAAGCCGTTTGCTATTATTTGTAATGTGTAATCTTTTGGATTTCAAATTCTCATTGCCTGCTTCAGAGTTCAGAACTCCAATGGTCCGTCAGTGATCTAAATTTTCTGTTAAAAAAAGTTAACTTACCATGCTGAAAACATATCTCTAGTTGAATTTAAATTCGAGTTAGATTATAACATTTAACATCCTGACTGATATGTTCAATAATATTTTTATACATAATATTAAGATTAAGATGGTTGAATTTTAGTTCTTAATATTATCCGCCCTATTATTGTTGCGAATAATTCATTTTTCTTCACATGGTTTTTGCTATTTTATAGTGGTAAGTTGTAGATATTAAATGGGTTGGTTGACTTTAACATAAATTGATAGTTGATAAATTCATAAATATACATTAAATAGCTGAAAGTTAAATGGTTAGGTGCTTATTGACCAAATAAATGCTTAGAAAGCAAACAAAAAAAAATTGATTTCAATATAGGCGGTTGTTTTTGCAACGTTTTTCACATTTATGTCTATTGGGGTTTTTTTTTAACTACAAATTTGGATTAGTGACGGACCACTAAAGTATCATCGTGCTATTAGCGGAGCTGTCAGATCATATCTATCTGCACTAGACAATAATGCCTGAAAAAAACCCCTTGTAAGAATCGAACCCAATACTTAATGGTCTCTAAACCTTATCTCACTCTCAAGATGTCATTAGGCTATAATGTCATCGTCTACTGGGTTAATTTGTAGAATTGTAGATACCACGTAAAAACGTAGAGAATGCCATCTAATTTTTTTAAAAGTTGTTTAATGCGAGACATCGATTAAATGTGGCTGAATTTTGATTAAAGGTCAAGATTTGGTTTATTGTTATTATTTTTTTAATTTTCTTAGAACTACTAACACACACCTTCTTATATCTTATACTACTTTAAAATCTATATTTTATGTCTACCTAGGCAGTGACGGAGCTAGCCCATTAATTTAGGGGTATCTCAAAATTTTTCCGTGCAATCATACAAGAATAAAAAAAAAGATAGTGGATAAAGTAAAACAAATACTTAACAGATTTGTCTTCTTCTATTTTTATAGTTTGAAATTGTTCCATCACATCGTAATTCTATGACGTTTTGTTTCTTATAGTGCCGCTCATACACAAAACAAAAAGATATTTTATTATTTTGGGGTTTGAGCTATGTTTGTCAATTGAGCATCTTTCAATTATATTATACTTAATTTAGGTTAACTCTATCATTACGTTTAATTATTATACAAGTCTGTTGTTGTAAAAGATTTGAGCTTATAATAAATTAGAATTTTAATACATTAAAGTGTCCTATTTTTTATGTGTATTCCCGTATTTGTTAAGGGGTGTCCTTTATATAAAACAAAAAAAATTACATTACGAAGACGAGGGTTGAGCCATAGCATGTGATACCTCTCTTAATACTATACCTTCGCCCTGGTATGTAGGACTTGACCGACCGCCCATCACTTAACGAGTGACACTTTTTTCAACATATTGGTTAGGGGTGAGCAGAAAACCGAAATAACCGAATCGTAACCGAAATAACCGACAAAACTGGACCGGAAAAACCGAACCGAAACAAAAACCGACGGTTCGGTTTTCAAATTTTTAATAATCGAAAATTTCGGTTCGGTTTTTGGATAACCATTTTCAATAACCGAAAAAAACCGAACCGAACCGATAAGTTACAATCCATATATTTTTAAGTTTAAGTTGTTTAAATGTTTAACCCAATGCTAGAAGAAATTATTAATTTTATTCTTGAATGTTAAGTGTTTATAATAAAAAACATTACATGTTTATTTATAATTGAAGTGAACTATTTATTACCTACAAGAAATAACAAAATTTCATATAAAAATTAAATGATCTTCAAATTATTATAAAAGAAAATGTCTTAATAAAAACTTTAGAGAAACATAAAAATAGATTAGGAGGTTAGGTTTATGTAAACAACATTAATTAAATAAGCTAACTATAATAACTTATATGTAAAAGTATAATAAAGATTCTTATATTTTAAATTATACTTTATATTTTTTTGACTCTTACATAATTTTGTTCCAAAAACCGAAATAACCAAAAAACTGAACCGAACCGACATAAAAACCGAAAAAACCGAAACCGAAAAAACCGAGACCGAAAAAACCGAGACCGAACGGTTTTAAAAAGCCAAAAACCGAAATTTCAGTTTCGGTTTTGATTTTACCCAAAAATCGAACGAACCGAACCGTACACACCCCTAATATTGGTACCACTAGGCTAAAAGGCCTTTGGTTATTGATTTTTACATAGGTAACGAGTTTTTTACATGATCCATATCACACATACTCATATACTCTTGATGTTATTTTAATGTGATGAGATGACTAAAGCGAGATTTATGATTAGTAATAAGTGTAACATCCGACCTCTCGTATCATCAATATTGTTCGTTTCACCCACAGAAAACTTTACCTGAGTAGAGACTTCCCAGAAGGTGGAGTTTTCATCTTCTCCACAGTCAATGTGTCAAAAATGCATTTGTGAACAACTAAACTCTGACCTGTCACACCCCGACCACGTTAAAACAACAAACCGTGGCGGAAACGTCGGGGAGTGTCGTGGCAGAATTATTGCTTCACAACCATGGAATACAAAAAGTTTCGTTTTATTTATTCATTAAGCAATTTACATTGTTTTAACACGAAACAAACAAGTTATATATCGACTATCACTGTTATTATGTCACTAAGGCCTCGTCCAGATCCTATGTGACTCGGGCATCCTAGCAATCAATATCAAGCAACAACACCTGAAACATATGTAAAAACAAAGTCAGCAAAGAAATGCTGGCGAGCACATATGTTTTATAGGAGTGTCGGATTCATGGCTAGTTTACATGTTGCAATACCTTATTATAACTTTGTTTTGAAAATAGTATAATATTGCAACATAATTAACCAACTCAAATCAAGCGGGTTATGATTTATAAAACCTCGTAGCCAGGATTCTTAACCCAAAAACATTTGTTTTAATAAACCAAATTGTAAAACATCTCGTATTAGCTCGTTAATAAATCTCGTATGATTATCCTTTTGAAAACATCGTTATGTGACATCGTTTCAAAATCGTTTACCCAAGTGAACCAGATAACGCCACGGTATGTAATATGTTGAAAACACTTATATATAAGAAGTACCAGCGGCGTATCTACCATGTTTTCACCATATTACACCCGTCCCGTTATCTAAACACTTAACCAAAAACCAATCGTTTATCCCATTTGTTTAAATTATTCAAATCGCTTCCAAATCGTTAACTCGTTTCCAAATCGTTTAACTCGTTTAGGTCGTTTAAATCATCCTCGTTTTAATTGTGAAAACTATTTATGGTCGTCTCGCTAATAACATTCAAACCTTCGTGATTCGACTATCTCGCTTCTCGCATTAACAAACCACCAAAGGGTAAGTTAACTATCACAGATTCAGTCGTTACCCACATAACCCACACATAACCATGGGTGCAGTCTGATAACGGGATTTGTCAGATCCTATGGTACCATAACCTAATATTGGTCGGTTCGGCCAAAATTAATGAATGTCATTCGTTATGTAACTACAACCAACAAGTTCGTTCACATTATCGAAATCGCTATTAGTTTAGTATAAACCATCTTAATCATTTTTGAAACCATCGTTAAAATATCGAAATCGTTTTGATACATATGAATCACCCCAAAACAATTGAAAACAGTAAAATAGGGGAACTATGTACTCACATGAAGTGCAAAGTATCCTCAATCAATAGAACTTCAACAAACTCAAGTAAACCAGAGAAATCAAGCAGCACCTAGTAATCGAATCACTAGTCAAACAATCGACACCTCAATCGGAAGATCGGATAGAATGAGGTCTTGTAAACCAAATGAGTGTTAGAACTCATGTGATATGGTTTAACAAAGTCTACATTCTAGATCTGAACTTAACCTAAGTGCTTTCGACCCATTGCGACCCATTAAGGTAGCTTATGCTACTTTAACGTGTCGTTCACGCAAAGCGCGTTCGAGACGTCTAACTAGTCCTATGACAAGTATTATATGCCTAAACATGTTTCATAATCGATTAAGTGACAAAAGTTTATGTTACATATGCTTAATTACCAATTATGCATGAAAAGGGCATTTTGGTCATTTACCTAAGGCATATAAACTACTTATCATACAACTAATTAAACCTAAGTGACCATAAGGTATAACCTCGGAAGGTTATTCCCTATGCAACTATGGTCACTAAACATGTTTGGTCGGATCCTAATGATCGACCAAACCGGTTGAGTTCGAAAGTCTAAGCGGGTGTTTAGTCCGCTTGACTTACGACTCTACACAAGCACTAAACTAAAAGTGACGAGCTAAACATGCTAAAATATGTTTAGTTAAGTTAGAAAACAGGTTTTGGTATCAAAACAAACGGTTTTGATACCTAAAAGTAGTTTGGTTACAAAATACGCAAGAATACGCATTTTGGCCGAAACTACGACTCGTCACTACGCCTAGTCAACGTGGTAATCAGTAGGTATAGTCACAAGGGACTATAACCATCGTGATTACACTCACGTTGCAAAGTTCAAATGAACTTTGTGTTGACCATTGACTGGTCAAAGCTAAAAGTCAAACTCTGTTTGACTTTCATGCTTGAAATACAAGAACAAGCAAGAAGAGGACTTACAAAGGGTCCAAGAAGGTGTTTTGATTCCAAGTATTCTCAGGTATGAAGTGATAAACACCTCAACTTAGAGAAATTTCAGAATCAAGTGTGAAGAACCCAAATGAGGAAGCTTGCTATTTATAGGAAGTTGAGATCAATAGGATCATTCCATGTATTTAGAGGGTGTAATATTGGCCATACATGTGGGTACATGGTATTAGAATACAATGGGGGCCAAAAACCAGCTCAAGGTTTTGCAAAAGTTACAAAAAAGACCCCCAAGTTCAACCCCGTTGCTGAAAAATGCAGAAAATCAAGTTTCTGTCCAGATCAGGCCGTGGCATCGCGCCACAGCAGAGGAAGATGGTGGTGGCAGAGCGCCACCAGGTACCAGTTCCAGAAAAGTTTGAAAAATGGCAGAAATGGTCCCTGCACATGTTTAAGGACTTTTTCGATGCGTTTAAACCCCGTTAACCTCATTTGAAGGCTCTAAAATGAAGTTAAAGTATAGGTAACATGAAACATGCTCAAAAACATCTCGGATGTTGGTTCGTTTGGTCGTACGGTTGCGTTATTCGGTTAATTACGACGAAACACGAACGAACGCGAAAAACGATCCAAATTACGCAACGAATGGAATTTTATCAAGCCAATCACTAAAACAAAATATTTTAATGATTACATAAATTTTTGGATGTCCGGATATATTCAGAATGTAAGATATGCGCGAAAATGCAAACTTGTGCACTTTTTAACGCTTTTAGTCCCTATTGATCAATAAAGTTTATTTTAGCATACCGAACCCCTCAAAGCCTATTTCTAAGCTATGTAAAGGATATTTAGGGTATGTTTAACTTATGATCAAGTTCCGGAATGTTCGTTACTATACAAATCGGTACAGTTTCGCAGTTTGACACAACTAGTCCCTGCGATCGAACAAGCTTGATTTCAACACACCAAACCATCCAAAACTTATTTCTAAGTTATGTGGAGGTTATCTAAGGTATGTTAAGCCTATGTCACTATTCCGGAGTGTTTTTCGCAGTATACTGACTGCGTTTACGCACCAGTTTGTGTATAACCTTCCAGAAAGCGATTTAAAGCTTGAAATTAGAATCGAATTAAATTGTAAAATCATCAAACACAAATACACACATAACAACACCAAAACACATATAATAACACCAAATCACATTATTTTATTGATAATTAACATTGTTTTACATTGTATATCGATTACAGAACACAGTTGTCACATGACCAGCCTTTCACGGGTACTCAATGAACATCCAAACAATCTGACCACCTTGTTTTGCCATAAATCTCAAACGAAACCCACCACTTCCTCTCTCCGTATGTGTTGCAGTTGCATCACCGTTATATCTATCTTAAATATGGATGTCGGTGCTTATTAAGTTTCACGTCCCTCCTTTTTTTGGTTTTACACTCTCACCCCTTGGTTTTTTACTTTTACAATTTCACCCCTAAGCTTTTCTTTTGTCATGTTTATACATTAGCTTTTTAAAACAACCACTAAACTTTGAAATCTAATATTGATCAACCGTACATTTCTAAGGACTTTATAAAATGTCATTTTCACCTCCATGAGTTTCTAACGTTTCAAGTCCCACCTCCTTCCCACGGTATTTTCATTCTTTAACGAGTCAGGTCAAATATAATACGCTTTCAATTGGTCTACGCCATGCATACTTTAATGTATGGTATAAAAATAAAAGTAGAAATATAATTATTTTCATCCGTTGAGTTTCTAACATTCAAGTTCACCTAAAGATGGTCTAACTCAAACATAGAGCTTTTAAAAGTAGATTTTAAATGTGACTGGTATACGAGTAATCAACTATAAAAATGTAATACAGATTAATAATAAAAAAACATACAAGTATTTAACATTTGAGAAAAGTCCCTGATAATTAAATAAGATTATATACACTTTAGAAACCGAGTTTGTTGCAAAAAAACACTTTAACTAGATTCTAATTATAATTCCTTCATCACCCCATAATCATGACTCACAAATCATAACCAAAATTAAAAACATATAAAAACATGATTTCTCTTTTTAAATAGGTTGTCTTCGTTATTTTTTTAATATTTTTATTTTTACAATACTAATATAATAAAACCACGTCCATGGTCCCTACACAATAATAATAAAATATACATAGCTTACAATAATTCAACTAGAATAAACATTAAACGACTTTCAACATGGCATGTCTATTTGCTCCTTTTAACTCCTAAATTATGTATAAAATATATTTTATTGTTTAATGGTCGACGAATGTCACATAAGGTGATGGGAGTAAGAGGGAAAAAACGTGTTCGGGTCACCCTAATTTTGTTTTGAAATGAAGAACCCAAACCCACCAGTCTTCGAAAACACATCAACATTTGTAGAAAAGGAATAGAAATTCATTTGCTATTCTTTGTAAATGTTTTTCGTTTTGGGCTTCAAATTCACATTAATCACTTCATGAGTCGAATTTTCATACTAATTATGTATTTCATGTTATTTCTAGTGTTTCCAACATTACCTTATTTGTATCTTCGTATCTCAATAAATTGACCATCAACACCTTGCTAAAAAATGTCTTCAGTCGAATTTCGAGTTTTTCAAATTCAATTAGAATAATGAACTATTAAATTATATTATATTTATTGTAAACTGATTATAATTATCTTTTCCTTATTTAGTGGTACATTCCTATTGTAATTCTCCCCTGTATAATGAGATTTGATCCTTTGAACAAAACTTTGTAAGCTCCATGTAAAGGCATACAAAGTCTTGAATCACATTGACGGAACCTATGCACCCGTTGAAACCGACGATGGCTACAGTCAATCGGTAGAAATCAATGCCTTGGTTTTGAAGTGGAGTTATAGCACATTATCTGATGAGTTATAGGTTCAGGTGTTGAAACTGAAACTACAACATTTGAAACATCGTTCCAATAGTGGTACAGTATTAGTGCTTGATATAACAGCCGCCAAAAAATATAAAAATGACTATTGATACTTGTACATCTTGTAACCATTTCATTAATTGAAATTGATTATTTGAGTATAACAACATTTAGACTCAGCAAACCACCAATATCTCAAGCCAAACAAATAGCTATGAATGGTATTTACTTTGAAACTCAACATTTAGGTCTAAACATCATAAAAAAAAAAAAAAAATTTCTAGAAAATCCTCATTTGTTTTCTTTCAATCTCATTATTGATCATAACCCATTCCTATAGTGTTGCGGGCAACTTTACATCAGTTTATGTTGATTTATTACCAAAAACCCATTCTATATCAAGTCTATTTAACATTCTTGGAGAACTCTTTTACCCATTTCCCCCATTTAGCATTCAACAAAGGATAATTCTAGCAAGTTTAAAACAAAGAGAGTGATGTTTTCACACAACTAATCATAACAAAATCATCAAATTCTAGGATATTAGTAGTTAAATCAATCAATACTAAGAACTCAAAAACTCAAGTCTTGATTTTTCCAACTAAAATGGTTTCTTCAATTTAACAATGGTCAAAGGCGACATACGATCATCGTCAGCGACAATAGTCGGCGACTGCTTCATTTTCACCACCACAACTTAGGGGGTTGGGGGTGCTCCACTTTCCATCACCCGCCACACCCAATCATGTTCCGCCACGTCATCGAACTTGGTTCCATCACTAGTGATGGATTTTAGTCGGGGTGCCCATCACTCACCACATGTGAAGGAGAAGGAAGCATGGAGTGAAGGAGAAGGAAGCAGGGAGTGTTTGGGAATAAATCTTCAACGCGTTGTGACCACCACGCATTATCACCATCACGCGTGTTCAAGTTCAGTGGCGGCGGTGTTCCACGCGTGGTTCTTCTACCACCATGTAGAGCCCCGTCTCCCCTTAGGGGTTGGAATCTGCTTTAGCCACAAATCATCACTTCTTCTTTGAAAAAACAATGGCTCAATTTTTTTAAATTTTAAACAAATTAATTTTAAACTAACATACCTACCAAATACACACACATTTACATTACACATCTCACAAACAAACACTCTCTTCCTCACTTTTAGTTTTACCAATTCCAAATTCCATTTCGAACACAATAAGCTCAAGCAATGAAGAAACCACGCAACACCCACCTACACGTAATATTTTTGCAACGGGTAGCTCTAGTATTTGACGAAGAGTTTGCACAATCTCCACCTCTACCTATGCATCCCATTATTACTAATGATCTCAATGTTCTTAATTATAAGTTCATGCAAGTCATCTTGCAATGGCGACGAATTGCAGTCCGAAGACGCCGAACAAACGTATATGATTCATCGGGCGTCGAAGCAAGCTCAACTTCCAGGCAAAAAATCTGGGGATGCGCAAAGAAATAAATAGGAGTCGAGTGGAAGGAGACTTGCGTCTATGGAACAACTACTTTGCTCCGCAACCTGTGTTTGATGATGTCCATTTTAGACGTAGTTCCTAAATGAGGCGTTCACTTTTCCTAAGAATTGTAAACGATCTATCTTTAAATTATCTGTATTTTACACAATGTACGAATGAAGTTGGCAGAATGGGGCTTTCTTTAATTCAGAAATGCACATCTGCCTTAAGTCAGCTAGCATACGGATTGGTGAAACTACAGCCTTGGAATGTTTAAGAAAATTTGGCAAGTTTGTTATTGTACTATATTCTAAAGAGAACCTGAGAAAGCCTAAGGAAACCGACGTCCAATGGCTGTTGGAGGCTCATGAAAGCTGACATGGCTTTCCAGGAATGATGGGTAGTATTGATGGTATGCATTGGATATGGAAAATTGCACTGTTTCACGGCACGGACAATATACTTATAGTGATCACGAATTTCTCCCCATAATGCTCGAGGCAGTTGCATCATGTGACATTTGGATTTGACATGTTTTTTTGGAGTTATCGGGTCAAATAATGACATCAACGTCCTAAATAAGTCACCAATATTCAAGATCAAGAGTAGTTGTGTTTTTAGTGTAGTTTGTTTTTTTTTTGTTGTATGTTTTTATTTTTAGGTTTTCAGTGTGTTTTTTTATATATATATTTTTGTATTTTTAGGTTTTAAGTGTGTTTTTTATTTAATGGATTAACTTTTTAATATTTTTTTTATAATTTAATAAAAAATATTATTATTAAATAAAATATAAATAGAATTAGATATATAGGTTAAATAAAAGGAAAAGTATATAATAAGGTGAATAATGAGTTAGAGGTTTACAATTTTAGGTAGTGTTTGGTATGAAGGAATGAGATGTGGAATGGAATGGATGATTACGAGGGAATGAAGAAAAAGGTGTTTGGTTGGTCAATGGAATGGAATCACCCATTCCAAAAGGCATTCCATTCTCTCAAAATCATTCCTTTCACCCCCATGTTTTTTTCCATTCCCTCCTCTCTTGCATCATTCATCAACAACACCAAAACCCACCACCTTCGCCACAACCCATCACCACCACCCACCACCGACGCCATCGCCGCCACCACCTCACCCCGACAGCCACCGTCGCCGCCGCCACCCTCTCGCCATCGTTATCAGCACAGCCGCGACCAACCGCCAACCCCACTCGCTGCCGCTGCCCACCACCATCGTCGACGCCACCACCAACCGCCGCCGCCGCCCACCGCCACCTCTGCTGCCACCCACCACCAACGGCCACCTTGCCGCCACCACCACTCGTTGTCACCGCCGCACCGCCACTCGCCTCCGCCACCACCACCAATCGCCGTCGCCGACACCCACCACCGCCACCTATAAGGCTATAACCACCCACAATCACTACCACCGACCACCACCACCACTCACAGCTGATTTTATTACTCCGTTTTTCTTGCCTACCGAACAATATACAATAATAATTCATTCCATTCACACATGGTATTAACTTTTATCTAGTTCAACGTTGTAGATGCTCTTATAGAGAATAATGCTTTTTTCTTCACATGTTTTTTGTTATCTTATGGTATTAATTGTTGTATAGATATCAATGAAGCGTTTTAAATTAGGGGTGTAAATGAGTCGAGCCGAGTCCGAGCTCGTTTTACTTATGAAAGCTCGAGCTCGGCCTCGGCTCGATTCGAGCTTTGTTTCTATAGCTCAAGTTCGACTCATAGGTAATTTTTCAAGCTCGGTACGGGCTCGACTCATTTATTATTTCCTAATTAATTATTTTGTGCAATTATTATTTTATATATAATTTAGTATTTTTTTCATAAATTTATAAATATTAATTATTAGCTCAAGTTCGACTCATAGGTAATTTTTCAAGCTCGGTACGGGCTCGACTCATTTATTATTTCCTAATTAATTATTTTGTGCAATTATTATTTTATATATAATTTAGTATTTTTTTCATAAATTTATAAATATTAATTATTAGTTTTTAATATATTATTATATTATATACTACTACCTCCGTCCCATTAAAAGTGTCATATTTTGAATTTTCAAAGTCTTTATTTATAAATTTTGACTTTAATTATATATTTTTTGTGTTATATAAAACTTGATGAAAATTAACCCGTTAAAAACACTTTTAAACACACTCAAATCATATAACTTTCATCAAGTATTATCTAACACAAACAAAATTATTTAAGGTCAAAGTTTATAAATAAAGACTTTGAAAATTCAAAATAAGACACTTTTAATTGGACGGAGGGAATATTATTATTTATACATATTAAGCAAAACTTTTGATGAATAATGTTTTGGGTTTCTTAAGTATTTATATACATATTTTTAACTCTAATTTTAAATATTTATGTATATTTTAATGGTTTCTTAAGTATTTATCTAATTATTTTTATTCTGATTTAAACCTTAATTTATACTTTAATAATACACTAATCCTTTATGTGACGATAAATTAATTGGGTACGAGTATCTTTATGATCTAAACCGATCGATATCATTCGAATAATATCGATGCTGGTACCGATATTCGTTTTTAATTGTTTTATGTCGATGTAAAATACGTGTTGATTTCTCTATCGAACTCGGTGTTGGTACTGATGTTTGTTGTTTTTATCGTTCTATGTGGATGTAAAACATGTGTTGCTTTTTATATCGAACATGAGTGTTGGTGTCGATGTTCGCTTTAATCATTTTCTGTCGATGTAAACTAGGTGTTGATTTCTATACCAAGTGCATGTATCGTTCAGGTATTATAACGACCCGACCCGACATGTGTGACAACTGGCACTTTTCCGAACATTCCGTACAATAATTAGACAGTAATCGGTGCTTTAATGACTGTGCATGATCTAGTTTATGAGACGAATGCAACACAATATAGCTCTATTAATGCACAAAGCAGAATTGGCACAGTTATCAGACAAACTAGAAGTACTGACGGGAGTTTAGTACTTAGACAGACATGATGTTAAGACACAAAATAAGCCCTAGGACCAAGTGTTACACTAGTATAGTGTAGGGCTGTTCAAAAAGCTCGCGGCTCGGAGCTCGCTCGGATTTAGCTCGGAAAAAGCTCGCTCGATTTGGCTCGGTTTAAAAGTGAGCCGAGCCGGCTCGGCTCAGTTAGAAAGTGAGCCTAGCTCGGCTCGGCTCGTAACGAGCCGAGCTGGCTCGGTTCGGCTCGCTTTGTAGCTCGGCTCGGTTTAGCTCGAATTATTTTACTTATAATAAGTTTTAATTTTATATACATTATAATATATTACAAAAAACTGATTATTATTTACATGTATATAGGTTTTTAATTTGATATTTATGGCATATTTGAAGACTGATTACCATACTAATTAACTAATATTTTATTTTATTGAAATTAAAACTTATTTTGCGTTGTTAAACTTGATTTTGGTTTGAATTGTATTAGGTTGAACTTATTTTGAATATATTCTTTTAAATTATTAAATAATATTTTAGGCTATTAAATTTTAAGAGGTATATATTAGGTTTTTTTTTTTATAAAATCGAGCCAAACCAAGCCGAGCCGAGCTAGCTCGGTTTAAAACCAAGCCGAGCCCGAGCTTAGATTTTCATTCAAATCCGAGCCGAGCCGTGCCAGCTCGGTTTATAATCGAGCCGAGCCCGAGCTTGGCCTGGCTCGGCTCGGCTCGGCTCGGCTCATGAATAGCCCTAGTATAGTGTGTAGGAAAGTAGAGATTTCAAAACTACCTTCCTAGTGATGACATAGGTGCCGGAAAGTGCCAGAAACACACTAAAACTGCAGAATTCTGCAGAAAATAAACATATTCAGCAATAAATCAGCTTTTAACATCTAAATATAATGCAGAAAAGTGGTTTAATGGTCCAGAATACTTTCCTAAGTGTCGGGAACCGAAACTGTCATAAAATGCAACATAAAGCACACCAAACTGCGCAATTCAGCACTTTAACGAACAGTAACGAAACGAACAACTGGACACTACCCGAAACATCAAATTTTTACTAGAAGCATTGTTTTAGTGTTACAAAGCTAGTTATGCTCACCAAACATCATATTACATCTCATAAACATTAAATACATAAAATACCTAACTAGCACCATTACTTTCCAACTAAATCAAGTAACTAACCATTGAAATGTTACACTTTACCCTCCCCCCCCCTAACCGGTCCTAGACAAGGGACCCACCCACTAGATTTTATTACAATATTTTATTAGATATGTTGGATGAAAGTGGAACATTATAACCTAAAGATAAACACTTGTTGGAAGAATTTTCTTATAAACCACAAGGTATCATCACTTCTCATTTTCACTTAAAACCAACATCACAACTCTTCTCCTTCATCCCCCATAGCTACGGCCCAAGCTTCCCCCTCACACACCTCCATTTTCAATCCTTCACTATGCATTCTAAGGTGATCCTAAGATGTAGGAAGCATGTCTAAGAAGTGTGGAAACATTGAAACTTGAAGGACCTCTCTCTAGTGCTTTTATCCACATCAAATCTTCATCACTTTGCTTCTTGTTCTTCCCTAGCCATAGTGCTAGTAGTAAGTTCCATTGATCTTGCTTTATTCATAATTTTAGTGGTTAAAGTATGAAGTAACTTGGTAAACTAAAGAATCTCAAGAAAACATAAAGATGAACATTAACATAAAGCTCTAAAACATGAAGTTCAAGTTGTTCTAGTGTATGTATTGAACTTGTTTGTTGATTTCTTATGATTATGATGTTGATCATCATAATAACCTTGTTAGATGATGATTAAACACATGATCTAGCAAGTATGATGATGATTCTTGAGAAAATCATAATGATCATCCTTTATGTTAAACATGAACTTGAAAATAAACTTGTTTTAGTGTATAATGATTTGTGATACATGTTATAAGTCTTGAAAATAAAGGATTTCAAAGATAATATTTTCAAGAGAACAAAGTTATTTACAAGATTTACAAGATCTTGATTTTTAAAGAAACTAATCATACTTTAGTGGTTAATCAAGTGTAGAAATATATATTTAACAAGAAAAACTCAAGAAGAAATATTTTTAGAAAATTACTTCACAAGTTGTGAAGATCTAAATTCTTCAAGAATGATATTTTTAAATAAATAACCACACTTTAAAGGGTAACTAAGCTTACTAAATACACTAGTAAGTTACTACAAATTTTTACAAAGTTTCAAGTTCATGACATAGTGTAAATTTCATATTTTTGGCACATGGTAGGTGTTGAATGATTTGTTGATGATGGATGATGATTTTAAAAGAAAATGATATGCTTTGAAAGCATGGAAACCTACATTTTTAAGGGGAAACTATGGCAAAATTTTTCTAGAAATTAAACACTTAGAAAAATATTTTTAAACAAATATTTACAAGTATATTCTTAACCATGATTTTTATATAAAGTTTGCCATAATTTTTGTTACAAAAATTACAAATATTGGAGGTTGGTTTTTTATAATGAAAGTGACTAAATATGTATTAAGGAGAATATAAATTTAGATGTCACCATGTGTGTGATTATTGATATATTATGTGAATTAGTTATATTATTTTAGGATTTGAAATAATATAACTCACCAAAATACCAAGAAATTAGAATCCAAAATACTACCAAAATTCCAAGAAATAAATAAACAATTTATACCCAAAATATCGGAAAGAACCGAACAAGGAATATAACTTACAATAAATATTCTGGAATTAGATTCGTAAGTATATTTTGGTAAACGGTATTTTGGAAACCAAGAGAACAAAAATATAATTTTCATAAGTATTATAAAATAAATCATATTTTTGACAAGAAGAAAATATATTATTTTGGGTAAGAACAATATATATATGTTTCTTGGAATTATTAGAAGATATATTATTTTTGGGAGAAAATATATATTTTCTTAAATAAACATGAAATACATTATTTTTGGGTGAAAAATAGATTTGTATATACTTTCTAAGTTAAACTTGAAAATATATTATTCTTGAGACTTATATAAAAAGTATAAATATTTTTGCCAAGGAAAAGTTATAAATAATTTTTCTATGAAATATTTCTTAAAATATATATTTTGAAAATATATATTGATGTATTATTGTTAGAAATATTATTCCGGAGGGGTTATTACAAAAATTAAGTATGAAATACTTAATAAACACCATAAAAATGCGTATTCTCGTACGTATAATTACACACCGGAATACGCCATTGATACTTGGCAAAAATACAGAAGGATAAGAATACGAATACAAATACACCCATCCTTGGGGAGTTATACAAGTACAAGTACATAAACTTGACTAGTTAAAATGTATTATTTTAACTAATATTCCAAAATTCATAAATATAATTTAAGTTAAAATATTGATCATTTTAATAAATAATTATATACTTTGGAATATTATAATATACATCAGTGATGTAACTCAGAATACACCAAGATTTCCAAAACGAGTCTTAATGAACAACTAAGACAAAGAGTCGTCACATGACCTAAGCGTCTAATAGAACATGGCACATGTGTAGGTAGTTGTACGACTCATAGAAGGACCTTTGAGCATACGAGATAGCTGGACGCAAACTAGTGAGTTCATGTCCCCCTTTTCTCTTAACTGTTTTCGGTTTTATAACTCTTGGGGGTGGAATACATGTTGCGAATGTTTAAACGGTATGACTTGACTATGAAATGAACTATTAGATCATGTGAACATAGATTAAATTTGAAATGCCATTAACTCTTAATTAGGGACGAAGGTTAGATTTAACGGGTACGGCCGAACCCCACTCATGGTACTTATGTGACCACTTGAGTGCTTCGGTGTCCTAGTCAAGGTGAATCGACAATAGTCAAGGTAAATTGACATAGTCAAGGTGAATTGACATAGTCAAGGTGAATTGACATAGTCAAGGTAAATTGACATAGTCGAAGGGGAATTCGACACAGTAGAGGGAATCGACGAGGGTATAATCCTACTCATTTCAAGTGCTCCCTATGTCTTCACATGTTTTAATGTCCTTGCAAAACTTTAATTTGATTTGTTCATAAATGCTTTTCATACCTGTTTTCAAAGGAGTTTCTCAAAGGTTTACAAGTGTTTCAGTACTCATACAAAACGCATGAACTCGCTCAACTTTTGTTGATGTTTTCCAAAATTACATGTATTTCAGGTAATAAGTTGGATCTTGAGCGCTGGTGTTATTTCAAAAAGTAAATTCCAAGTTTAGATTCCATCCACTTTTGTTGATTTGTAACTTAGTCGAAGGTTGTGTTTAAGACTTAAATAAATGGTGTTTGTAATACTTTAAACTTAATGAACGGATGAACATCGTTTTGATCACATAGTTATTTATTATGATTGAATGCAATGGTATTAAACAAGTCACACATCATACGTTTCCGCAAAAGTCAGGGTGTGACAGTTTGGTATCAGAGCTTCAATTGTAGTGAACTAGGATTCCTCCTCGAGTCTAGACTACAATCACTAGGACTCTCTCACGAAAACATTTTACAAAAAGGTTTTTTTTCATTGCATTCACGTAAGCGTCAAGATCCATGAGTCAAACATTTTTCAAAAGAAGTGACAAGGCAAGGAGATTAGTAGGGAGGTGAATACCCCAAATTAAGGTGCCAATTAAGGCATAGTCTACGTGGGATAGACTTGCCAAAGAAAAAATGACCCCCCCAAAGGACAAACGAGAGTTATATGTGATATGATGCATCTATTTGCCTGTTTATGCTAAGTAACATAATTAATATATATACATACGTATAAGTGTACGAAATAATTATTGACGTGAACAAGATACCTTCGACTCTGAATCCTATTATTGTTCTTGACTCGCACGATGAGACTATCGACCTCGCGTTTATTGCAAAGCTCATGGCTGGAGTGACTACCAAATGAGATCCTTAGCTGGTTCCGTAGAAGATGGCTGCTCTTCTCTCTCGAATGTGAAGGTGCCTAACTACGATAGTGACGGCAAGGCGGAGGAGGCAACCTGGGACAACACCTTTATCAGCGGGACGAGGTCCCTGTGGTTTTTGCGAAACAAGATTGAAGACGCTCTTGTCCAGACTAGGAAGATGAGGTATTCATCTTAAAGGTGCCCCTCCAGCCACTAGGAATTCTCCTTATTCCTATTACGTTTAATCATCGTGCCTATTCGCGCGTAACGATAACGAATGTTAGCGCGTGGACCACCGCAATGGTCCTTTCCATGTCAGAAGTATAAAGACAGTAGTGTCCCTTCTTTGGTTGATCATCTGCTTGGACGAGGGAAAGTTGGGGTGACCGTGCAAGACAATTTATTATTACGGGGGCCCAAGTAATAACGACTTGTAGTGTATGGAAATCCTGGTGGACCCTGCGGGTCAGGCTAGTGATCACCATCCATCCAAAAATTTCTAATTATTCACATCTTCATCCAGTAGAACAATACCTAGACCGTTGCCTTAGCACTTTACAAAGTAGGAAACCTGTCTTTGCCTACTTCGTGTCTGACACTTCTACCCGTGTACGAGGCGTTTGGGGACCGATGTCTCGGCAAGTGAAGATGGCTAACACGCGGAAAAGATTCAGTGACGTTGCACTCTCTATCACCCTTATATGTACAACCCCCATCTCATGGGAAGTATACCCGTCATTGTGTGGCTAAAGATCTAAGGAAAACCGATGTAGAAGGAAAATAACTACTACTTTCATATTATGAAACTTGTATGACCGAGGTGATGTAACCTCGAGTTCATTTTGTTTTCCCTGATACAAACAATAAGTCATGTTGTCAAACATATATGAAAGCTCAGTGGTTGTTACCTTACTTATACATTGTTGATTATATATGCATGTGATATTGGGTGATTACATGTGTGCTTGTGGTAATATGTATCTCATAGACAATTATGGAATGTTGTCTAACCTACCCCATACCTTTTGACAGAAGAAAATGCCGCCCAGACGTGACACAGACACCATTACGTTAACTAAGGCCGAACTCAATGAGCGCATTTCCCAAGCTATAGCGCAGCATGAAGCCCTCCGCTCTGAACACAGCGGTGGCACTTCTGGAAGTAACCCTCCAACTGGCTGCACTTATAAACAATTCCTGGACTGCAAGCCATTGAACTGTGACGGCACAGGAGGCGCCGTTGCATTTGTCCGATGGGCAGAAAAGACTGACTCCGTTCTGAGAATGAGTAACTGTTCGCCCCAGCGGAGTGTTACCTTTATCTCAAGGTTGTTTTTGGATGGCGCACTCTCCTGGTGGAAACTTCAGGTTCAGACCCATGGTGAAGCCACGAGCTCAAGGAATTGATGGAGAAGAAATACTGTTCAAGGGCCGAAATCCAGAAGCTTGAGACTGAGTTCTGGAATTTGAAAATGGACGGGCCAAAGATTGCTGAGTACGTCCAACGATTTCACGACTTGTCTAGGGTAGTTCCCTACTTAGTCAAACCGGAATTCAAGAGGATTGAGCGATTCATTTATGGACTTGCACCTCAAATCCTGAGCGTGGTTACTGCCTCAAAGCCTCCAACCATCACAGAGGCTATCGATTTGAGTGTTACGCTTACGGAAGAAGCTCTTCGTACGGGAAAATTTTCGGAATCTGAGACAAACAAGAAAGAGACTCATGTGGAGTCTTCGGGCAATAAGAAAAGGAAGCCTTCGAACCTAAAGATAGGCACCCAAGTTAGCTATGGAAGCTCTAAAGCAAACAAAAGAAGGGAAGTGAACCCGCCTCGCGGCTTGAAAGCTTATGGAGCCACCAATAAGGCCGGTGGTAAGGTTTACTTGGGGAATAAGACGAGATGCGAGGAATGCAATTTTTACCATGAAGGTCGATGTCTGAGACCTAAGTGTGGAAGGTATGGAAAGGAAGGGCACAACAAGGATGCCTGTTGGGCGAAGGATCCAGACGGAAGAGATAATGGTAGAGTTCTAGGTTGCTACAGGTGTGGTGAAGTATGGCACGTTAGGAAAGATTTCCCTAGGAAGAACCAAGCAAGGAAGGGTCTTCACGATCGGAGCTCGTGAAGCACGCCAGGATCCAGATGCGGTTACGGGTACGTTCCCTATTAACCAATTCTATGCATCTATTTTTTATTAATACTGGCACCAACTTTAACCTCGTATGCTTAGAACTTAAGAAACTACTTGGCCTAGTTTCGAATAGAATAGACGTCCCGTATTCTTTAGAATGGGCGAATGGAAGGTTAGTTAAGCGAAAGAGATGATTTAGGACTGTATTTTGGGAACTTAGAAGGCCGAAACTTTATGTTACCATTGACTTGGGAAGTCATGATATGGTAGTCAGCATGGATTAGATATCCAAGTATAGAGCGGAAGTTGTTCGTTATAAGGAAAATCATTTGCATCCCTCTTGCGAATGATGAAACACTTATAGTACACAACCTTCTTGCAATAGGTGCAAGGGTACTAGGCCCCATAAGGCAGTGGAGTTGCGACATCTCACATTGGTCGTAGAGACACGGAAGCGCCTCCGAATAGACTGCATAGCTTTCCCTGCTCATGTTGTCGATAAGGAGACCAAGAAGCCCAAGCCTGAAGACATCCCCGTTGTGAAGGAAATTCTAGAAGCCTTTCCCAAAGACTTGCCTGGGTTACCTCCACAGCGACAAGAGGAGTTTTAGGATGAACCTAGTGCCAGGAACGACACCAGTGACTGATGACGCCTTACCGACTAGCTTCGTCCGAGATAGAGGAGCCTCCGATGCAACTGCATGTAACACCCGTTCTTATAAATCAAGGTTTAACGTATATTTTACGAAAACAATCATGTAATTAAGATTACATATACATCGGAAATACGGGCTTATTAAAACCCTTTAAAATTTAAAAGTTTAGAACATTATGCAAGTAAGTTCGTCATTTAAAAGTAACAACGAAACGTCTTGCGGAAGCTTATTTCTTGATCGTGTTCGGTTCTTCATTGTGCTTGATCGTCCTCCGGTGCTAGAATTTTACCTGAAACTTATAAAACATGAGTTGGATTAGTCATAAGTAACTTAGAACGTATTTAAACGGGTTCGCAATGCATCAACGATTAAAATAAACGATTTTCGCGAAACTGGCACCCCGTCGCGTCGCGTCGCGCCACGGCCTGGGGCCTTCCCCATCGTGCGACGCCACGACTTGATTTCATCAGACTGTTGCAGCTGGTGCTGCATATTCCCAGCATAACCCGATTTCACGGAAACGAGCATAACTCTCTCGTTTTTAATCCGGTTTACCCGATTCTTTTTCCTACGCGTCCGTAATTTAATTCTCCATCTTATGGAGTTAAAATCCAACATCCGGATTAATAAAATTTCAGACTTTTTAGTCTTCGACTTATTACCCTTTTTACCAAATTTTGACCCGTTCATGATTTTATCAAACAAACATGTTTATTTGATCTATAAACTCATGAGATTCATAATTTCAATATCTCCTATCATTTGAATCATAGATTACAGGTTTCTTACTTAATTAAAACCCGTTTACGATCAAGTGCTTATTTTGACCCGTTAAGGGTATTAAAGCACTTTAAAGCTTAAAATCGTTTTCCTTCATTTCTAACATCATATTTCTACATTTCTTATCAAGTAATCTTCCACCACAACTATATGTGTGGTGGATTAAATGTGGAAATCCATATGTTCTGAGTTTTACCCCTTGGATCATTGTTTTACGGCAAAGACTCCTATATGGTCATTTGACCCAAGTATTTACATCTTTCAATTTCTATACTTATTCTAAGTATTTATTACTCATAAAGCTCATTTTCAAACAACCCTTATAGGTCGTTTGTTCAATTTAGCTTATAAGGGCTTTTTGGTCAATTTTCAATTAGGTATTTATCTTTTTCGTAATTAATACGACAAAGAATATTCTAAAATATATGGCTAGTGTAAGATATACTTACCTTGCATCCGAATTACACTTTTCCTTCATTCTTGATTCGTTTGACCCGCTTCCTTTCCAAGCCTCCACCTAGCTTGTCAAGCGTCAAACTATCATCATAATTCGTAAGACGGTTAGATTAGTCATCATTAATTATGACTATTCCATCTTACGGGTTTTACATCAAAATTCACCATTTGATTTCATTTTGGTCAGTTTGACTTTTAAAGGTCAAACTGCCTATTAGCATAAGTGATTATATTATAAACCTCGACAATTCATTTAAGCACTTTGTCAAGTATCCGATAGGTATTATTCTTACGCCACCGTTTTAACTACTTTTCAAGTCTAAGTTCATGCTATTATTAACACCAATTTAACTTAGCTCTTGATTATCAAAGTTAATTATTCATTTGTTAAGCAAGAACTAAAGGTTTCTATCTACATGTAAAAACCCGTTTCATCATAGCATTAGACATTCATCCGAACATCTAATATAATCAAGTTCTACAAATTAATTAGTAGACATCATGATTCCAAACACCTATTTATATGAACAAAAACACTAATTTCATCATAATATACAAAACCCATTTCAAGTCACATATGAGCATCCACTCGAACTTATAAATTGTTCAAGTATTTTGCTCCAACTATCAAATATGATGATTCTAAGCACATGCATATCATCATCTTTACTATTTAGTCAAAACCCACTTGGCTCAGACTTGATTAATTGACTAATCACTAGTTTATGGCACAATTCTACAAGTTTGTATCTAGGGTTTGTTTCTAGACATAGATTCAACCCAATATCAATCATATATACAATATTCATCACAGAAATTTCGATTTTTGGTGTTCATCATGAATTCAAAACATCACCAAATTACAAAATTTGACATACCTTGTGATCTCCTATCTTAGGTGATCACGAATTTGTGTTCATGCATTGATTTGGGGCTAGAATCCATCTTCAATTTGATGTATTTGATCAAGTTAGGGTTTGGCTCCTTGGAGCCCTCCTGGTCGTACGCACACACACACACATACACACTCTTAGTGCGTGTGTTGTGTTTTATTATTTGTTTTAATTAAAACAAGTTTCTCCACTAGGCAACCTTAGTCCCCCATGTTTTATTTTAATCTATGAAGCTATAATTCACTATTTATCACTTAACCACCAACTACTAACTAGGTTAATTATTCCTATTTAACTTTATGGGTTCGGGAAATTATAACTCGATATATTTTAGGTCCTGTAAACTCGGGCCTTTTTATCCTTTTTATTTTCGTGGAATCTCTTATTTGTTTTTTAATTAATATTAGGATTATTTATTTAAACCCTAATATTTACCGGGTTACTTTCACTACTAACGGTATTTTACCTGTGTATTAGTATTAACGGGGTTTGATTACCAAACCCGTTTTCGGGGTGTTACAAGTCTACCCCCTTAATGAGGTTTCGTCCTCGAAACCTTTTCTTACATAATTTATCGAGTTTAACTCCGTGCATTTGCTATCGATAATCAATTGAGCATTGCTCATATTTTAACCAATTGTTAGGATTATCAGAAAAGTATGATAATATCTTTTTGGTCACTAATCATCCACGTATCTCATACAGCATAATGCAACTTGAAATAACGTAATCTTGTTATTTCCACTAGTTTAATTAACTTAGCAATATTCATCGCTCGGCTCTAATGTGATTCTACTTCACATTACACTTCTTGACCGTGATCATGTCACGTTCCGCCAAATTTTATATCAACTTTTTATTTTCAAAAATATCACTTTTCGAATATATCTTCTTGCACCTATCAGTGTCAAGACTTATATCTTTCATGCTTACTATTTATACGTCTATCAGGATTCGTATTTGTTAAAACGTTATTTCTTACCAAAACCGAAGTTTTAGTTTAACATCTTCTCTTTAACTTTTGTCAATTATCCGTATCGGAATTTTGACGGTCCAAAATTTATTCTTTTACAGTCTTTGCTTTATGCGAGGATTCTCAATTAATTCCGTCGCTTTGTCTAATTAACCCGTAGGTTTTATCACTTAGCCTTATAGGCTATTTTATTAGACTTTCACCTCTTTAAGGCGAGGTCCTTATAATCTATTTCTTCTAGTCATGACTCGTGGGTCATTTTAGTCTCGTAGACCTTTCCATTGTTTATAACCCCCAAGGTTAGGTTGACCCCGTAGTTCATTCTTTACTCATGTCGTTCTTAAAATACATGTTTGGTGTCAAGGCACCCTGTTTTTGTTTAAAGAATCATTTATTTTCGCCTTGGTGTTTTCTTTGACCTTGACCGTAGTCTAAGGCTACATTCGTTTCCTTTCGGACACATTTTCCGACTTTATGACTCCTCACGTCATTTATGCATCGGTTTATCTTATGCTCACTATTATCCAGTTTACATACATTCGTATTTGATTATGTCCCATTATCGGACTCATTATTCTTTTGCTTTTAACGCTACCATTATCCCGCTTGCGTTTACTCATGCCGTCCGGCATGATATTATATTCGTCCCGTTCCACTTTAAAATAGTTGAACATAATTTATTCAAAATTTCTATTTACATTATCTTGTCGTCTTTTAGTTATGACTCAAAACCCGAGTCTTTTAACTTTCCATCCAAGTTCCCGTTTCTCGGTTTACGCATGTTTTTAATTCTTACCCATCATTCGGGTGTTTTACCGAAGTCGTTATTATTGCAACCCTCCCGGTACGCATTAAGACCTCGCTTCATTTTTATATTCCGAATTTGTCCTCAAGTTTGACGTTTTACCAAAAATGGCCTGTTAAGAGGCATATTTGCATTTTCCGGGTTCGAGTGTAAATACACTCCCTCCCAATGCATATCCTAATCATTTTACATGTTTGCATTCTCCGGGTTCGAGTGTAAGTACACCCCCTCCCAGTGCATACCTTAATCGTTTTACATGTTTGCATTCTCCGGGTTCGAGTGTAAGTACACCCCCTCCCAGTGCGTACTTTAATCGTTTTACATGTTTGCATTCTCCGGGTTCGAGTGTAAGTACACCCCCTCCCAATGCGTACTTTAATCATTTTACATGTTTCTTTGTCTCTTCAATCGGGCTCATTATCCTAATGTAATACGCTTCCGTCACCCGGCTGTGCGTTTACATTATTATCAAATATTTTGCTCATTTGATTCAGTTGGGTACTTTTTAATTTTTCCCACTCACCCCGTCCTTACTACATCGGATGAAAGCATGTCCATCATAAAAAGTTCATGGTGCCACGTGCTCACCACTTACTTGGCCAGATGTAACACCTCGAAAATTCACGTCCTATAATGTATTGACACGTGTCATAAGCTTGAACGTGTGAAAGAATATTCTAGAAGGACTAATGTTGACAAACATGGAAAGTATGTGAATATACGGGTTCAAAATGTCAACAATGGATAAATATACCTTACAATAACCCTACACGATGTTTATAACCTTAAACGAATAAATCATAGATCATACGAAGCTAAATGTGAAAGAAAGTGAGGAATTACAAACTACAGGGGCTACATGTGTCAACATGTTTAAAGTATACCTCTGAGTGACCTTTTAGCAAACCCGAAGCTTTGTAACGATTAATTATGCTCACTAGAATACATGATAAAAATTTCACCAAGTTTTGTTATCGTATGAGAAAGTTATGATACAATTCGTATAAGAAGGGTTAAAAGCGTCAACGATGAAGTTTATGACTTTACGGGTGATAACAAAGTTAACCAAGGACTCAACAAAGTGGGTATAAGTCTTGAAGCCCTTATAAGTCAATTTGGAGGGTTCATAATGCAAGAAATAATGTCGAAACAACTTTACATGGACCAAGGACCAAAACATAAAAATAAAAAACATGGATTTGGATCAGAAGAGGCATCGCGCGACGCGAGGGACCCTAGGGGGGGTCTACGCGTGGCGCGAGGGGCCCTCTGATCCGAAATCTTTGGGCTAGTGTCTCCTAGATGCATTGTAACCGACTTAAAACAGATATTTTCACTCCATGGGCGACCCCTAATAATTCCTAGGCACTTAGGGACACTTGTGGGTGATCCATGATCAGATCTAGCTTTGGTTGTCAACAATCTAGTGAGTTTTAAGCACTATAAAAGGCCCTCATGTTGCAACATTGTGATCACACCTTCCATCTGCATTTTTGGAGCTTCCTGGAGCATAAGAGTAGACCCAAGTCATCCCTAGTCGTGCATTAGACTTTGGTAAGTACCCTTGGTCTTCCTTAATTGAGTTTTTACTTAGTTTTAGCTTAAAAGTCAAACCGTCGTAATTACCGTTTGACTTAGCGATTAATCATTAATGGTCCAGTGATTAGTCGAAGTGAAGGTAGTTATAAGTTGGTAATTATGTGGGCACTAAACCCTTAAAAGGGCACCCTCTGATTCCCGTTCTAACTAGACCATTTGTCGGGTCAAAGTTGATTAGAAAAAGTCAACAGAATGCTAATCTTCGAATTAACGCATAATTAACAATGCAGAAGGCATGTAACCTATTTTATCACACATATAACTTAGTAATAAGTGGAAGAACATGTCTAAGTATGTTCGACCCGACAATTTTCTGTTTAGACCCGGTTCGGAACCGAAAGTCGCAAAACTTTGACTTTTGCTTTGACTTCAGTTCTGACCCAATTTGGTATGATTTGTAAATGCCTTAGAGCTTCCTTAGGACCAGGCTACATGTTGGTATAACCCTCTGTGATTGGTTCATAGATTATCCGTTTCGTTTACACATTTCCGTTAAATGCCAAATGTTGACCATAATGCCCTTTTGACCATAAAACGAGAACTTTGGATATGTGAGAGGACAATAATCTTTGTTGATGAATTATAAACATATCCCTAAAATTTCATATCAGTTAGAGGTCTAGATTAGGAGTTATGCTCAATAGCGCACTTAAGAAGCTTTTTGTTAATTAAACGGCGCGATTAGCATAAACCCTATCTAAACCCAATTTTCGTCACCAAACCTTTTACCCACTGATGTAATATAATATTTTGGTATTTTTAAAGATTTTTAATTATTTTTAACCTGCCCATAACCTAAGGTTATGGCCTTGATTCGGTAAATACCGATTATACCCTTTTTGTGCATAAAATGAGTTCTACATAATATTTTGACACCAATCCAATTGCTACTGATTTTATATAATAAATAAAGTATTTTGAACTTTATAACCTGATCAGAAAACTCAGATTTCCTGTATAACCCGGAAATCGCTTAAAATGGCTTTCTAAGCGTATTAAACGCATAGTTTGGGTTTAAAACCATTTTGTCATAAAAGACTTATTACCAACTGATATGACCTATTAAAATAAATTATTTTACCGATGTATTCGGACACGAATCTCAGAAATTCATTTAATCTCTTTATAATCTTTAAAATGACCAAAATACCCCTACGGGGCTTAAATTAAGGTTAAACTCGTTTTGGGCATAATGGAAAGTATACTACTGATATCACAACATATTTAAGGCATATTAACTTAGGGAACCTGTAAATGACTCTCATTGTTACCCGTTACGCTTATTGCGCGACCGGTTCGGTTTATGTAACTAGTTTGCATAAATTAGCCGAAACGGGGCAAACCTTATCGTTTTTATCTCAAAATCCAGAATGTGGTTAGATTACCCATATTATGCAAGTATTCAAACTTGTCGGGTCTAAATCATATTCTATTCCGGTCTTCGCTTAATCATGCGTACCGAACCGTATCTTTCTTTAAAACTAACCGGTCTAAGTTTAAGCTTGATTAAAGATCCGTTAGGATTCTAATAGGTTATTATAAACCTTCGTTCCAGAATAGGAGACCCGGTAAAAGCTACACGCACTTGCTATTTGTGATTGATACTTGCAAAGGTAAATACTTTTAACTTATTTTCCCTTATACGGGCTTGGGGTACGGTATATAAAATACCGCTTGGTCCAACATTGAATCTTTAATCGAATAGAGGTTAAAATCATTGATATGCTCCGTTTTGAAATGTTTTGTTTGCTTAAAGCCTTTGGGGGGTTAATGACCATGTCCCGGATATCCTTGGCATCATCTTACGAGATGACCACGACCTGAGCACGGGGTGTAGGCGTACACCCGTCAGTGCATAAATAAATAAAGTGGTGTGTCTATTGATCTTTAACCTGGTCTACAGATCGGGCTACTGAACGCGTAAGGAACATGTAATTCATTTACAAGTATTATATTTAAATAATTATCCCAAGTTATAAAAAGTTTGTGCCACGTGCATTCAAATCAATTTTATTAAACCTTTTTAAAATGAGTCAGTTGATTGTATTTACTAGTGTAAACTGACGTATTTTCCCAAAAAGATTAAGTGCAGGTACTACGCGAACTAGGCTGGCTTTCTCCTAGCGTCCACAATAAGTCTCGCAAGCTTGGATGTCAAAACTGTTGAACAATGTTTCCATGTTATTTTGATCCACATGTGGATTATTTTCAACTATTTGTGATACTTGATATTACAATATTATTTGGTTGAAATATATCTATCTTTTGCTTCCGCTGTGCATTTAAATATTGTGTTGTTTGAATGTAATGTTACCAACTACGTCACGATACTCCCCACCGGGCCCACCGGTAATACGTGGAAATATCGGGGTGTGACAGGTTGGTATCAGAGCCAACATTGAGTAAATTAAACACTAGCTTTTTGTGTTTAATCTCAATGACACAATTGCACATTCCTAAATTTTCGAGTCTAGACAAAGAACATAGGAATAATCCAAATTTGTTTTGTTTTTATCTTAACTTTGTCCTTTATATTTCTTGTTGTATCTTTTATTATTTTGACAGGAAATATGCCGCCAAGATTTAGACGAGGAGGACGAGGCAAGGGGCCAATCGCCGCCCCTAACGATCACGAGGCCGGGCCTTCACACCGGCGAACTCCTTCCACTACAATGAGTGCCGATCCGCAAGGAAACAGGAGGAATGTCACACCCCAATATTTCCACACTTTACCGGTGGGCCCGGTAGGGGAGTAACGTGACGTGGTTGGCAACATCATAGTCAAACAACACAATATATAGATGCACAGCGGAAGCAAAATGATAAATATATTATAATCCGAAGTAATGTAACATCACAATATTACAACGGAAGTAAGGGATCCACAGGCGGATCGAAAATAAAATAACACTGTTCAACAAACTTTAGGCATCTAAGCTTGCGAGACTCTTTATTGATGCTAGCCAATTCCGATTAGTACCTGCACTTAGCCTTTTTGGGAAAATACGTCAGTTTACACTGGTAAATACAATCAACTGACTCATTTTGAAAAGGTTTTAAAAATGATTGATTTGAATGCACATGGCACAAATAATATTTTATAACTTGGGATACTTATTTAATTATATAAACTTGTACAGGATTTACATGTTCCTTATGCGTTCAGTAGCCCGGATCGAGCCGGGTTAAAGATCAATAGACACACCACATTGTTTAAATGAGACACCGACAGGTGTACGCCTACACCTGTGTGCTAAGGTCGTGGCCATTTCGTAAAATGATGCCAGGGATATCCAGGACAACGGTCATTAACCCCCAAAGGCTTTAAGCAAACAAAACAAATTAAACGGAACATCTCAATACTTTAACCATCATACAATTAAAGATTCAATGCCCGACCAAGCGGTATTTTATATACCGTACCCCAAGCCCGTATAGGGAAAATAAGTTAAGAGTATTTACCTGAGCTAAATATAAATTCAATCCCAGCCGTATCAAATCAGCAAGTACAGATAGCTTTTACTGGGCTCCTAAATCTAGAACGAAGGTTTTTAATAACCTATTAGAATCCTAACGGGTCTTTAAATTAAGCCTTGACTTAGACCGGTTAGTTTTACAGATACGGTTCGTACGCACGATTAAGCGAAGACCGGATAGAATGTGATTTAGACCCGACAAGTTTGAAGACTTGCTTAATATGGGTATTTCATACACATTCTGGATTTTGAGACGAAACTGATAAGTCTTGACCCGTTTCGGCTAATTTATGTAAACTAGTTACATAAACCGAACCGAACGCGTATGACGCGTAACGGGTAACCATAAGAGTCCTAAACAGGTTTCCTAAGTTAATATGCCTTAAATATGTTGTGATATCAGTAGGATACCTTCCATTATTCCCAAAACGAGTTTAATCTCATATTAAGCCCCGTAGGGGTATTTTGGTCATTTTAAAGATTATAAAAGGGATTAAATAAACTCATGTGATCTGGGTCTGATTCGATCGGTAAAATATCTTATTTTTACAGGTTATAACATTTGATGTTAAGTCTTATGTAACAAAAATGGTTTTAAACTCAAACTAAGCGTATAATACGCGTATAAAGCCGTTTTAAGCGACGTACGGTTTAAAATAGGATTTTGAGTTTTCTGATCAGTTAAACAGGCTCAAAACACTTTATTTATTATTTAAAATCAGTAGCAATTGGATTTGTAGCAAAAGAACTTGTAAAACTCATTTTATGGCCTAAAAGGGCATATTCGGTATTTACCGGATCAAGGCGATAATCCTAGCTTATGATCAGTTTAAAAATAATTAAAAATCTTTAAAAATCCCAAAATATTATATTACATAAGTGGGTAAAAGGTTTGGTGTCAAAAATTGGGTTTAGATAGGATTTACGCTAATGACGTCGTTTAATTACTAAGAATCGTTATAATTACGTCATTAAGCATAACTCCTAATCTAGACCTCCGATTGATGTGAAATTTTAGGGACATTATTAATAATCAGTAACAAAGGTTATTGTCCTTTCATATCTTCAAAAATCGCGTTTTATAATCATAAGGGCAATATGGTCAACATTTGGCAATTTAACGGAAACGTGCAACGAATTGGACAATCAAGGTAACAACCACAGAGGTTTATACTAACATGTTACAAGGTCCTAATGGAACTTTAAGGTATGTCTAAACCTATCCAAACCGGGTCAGAATCGAGGTCAAAGTAGAAAGTCAAACTATGCGTCTTTCGGCTCCGAATCGGTTCAAAATAGAAAGTTGTCGAATCAAACAAGCTTAGACAAGTTATTATACTTATATTCAAGTTATATGAATGATAAAACACATTACACGCCTTCTGTATCGTTAATTACACGATTAATGATTCTGTTGACTTTTTCGAAAGAAGTTTGACTCGACAAACAACCTGGTTAGGATTGGAATCAGTGGGTGCCTTTTTAAGGGTTTAAAGCCCACATAATTACCAACTTATAACAACTTTCGTTTCGACAAAACCCTGGACCGTTTGTGTTTTATCGCTAAGTCAAACCGTAATTACGACGGTTTAATTTCTAGGCTATAAACTAAGCAAGACTTAATTTAAAAGGGTTAAACATACTTACACGTGTCTAAAGATGATTAGGAAGGTCTTGGGATCGGCTGTTATGCTCCAGAAATGATCAGGAAGTGAATGTTGAAAAGAATGATCATAAGTTGCAACTTTGTGACTTATATAGTAAGTCAAACTCACTTAGATTGATGCCATGCAAGCCTAGGATGATCCAAGATGTGAACATGTGCCCACTATAGCCTAAATACCACTTTAGGCAGCCCATAGAATCCAGAAAATGCAATTTGAGTCGGTTACACAGCTTAACAGGCACCTGCCTGTTTTTTCTGCAACTGGCAGTCGGACGCGGCCCGCATAAGATATGGTTAAGTCTTAAGTGGGCCGCCTGGACCTCCGGATCAGGTAAACATGTTTTCTTTTATTGCATTTTCAGTCCCCGGTCCTCCTAAATGTCGCTTTCACTTTCATTCTTGCATTTTAAACCTTTAATATTGACATTTAGGGGCTTTAAGGCTTATACCATCTTTGTCAAGTCCCCGGGTAACTTTGTGATCACCCGAAAAGCCCTAATTTTCAATGTTGACGATTCTAACCCTCACACACGAATTTTATCATAACTTTCTCATACGGTAACGAAACTTGGTGAAATTTTTATGGTGCATTCTAGTGAGCATAATTAATCGTTACAAGGCTTCGGGTTTGCTAAAAGGTCACTCAGAGGTATATCTTAAACATGTTGACACATTTAACCCCTGTAGTTTGTAATCTCTCACTTTCCTTCACAATTCGCTTCGTATGATTCATGATCCATTCATTTAAGGTTACAAACATCATGTAGGGTTATTGTAAAGTATATTTATTCATTGTTGACACTTTGAACCCTTATATTTACATAGTTTCATTGTTTGTCAACTTTAGTCCTTCAAGAACATTCTTTCACACGTTCAAACCTATGACACGTGTCAACACATCATAGGACGTAAATTTTCAAGGTGTTACAAGAAACCTTTTTGAGGCCGCTAGACGGTCTGTTTCGCACAGCTCAACGCCTCCCCACCGTCACTCTTTTGGGCTGCACTCGGAAAATGAGCCCGATAACCCACAACCTTCATATATACCTCTCCAGCAATCCCTTTCGCACCATTCCTTCGGCGACCCTACTCCTGTCTTTCAGGGCAGGTTTAACCCGGTGAATTTTATTCAAGAACCAGTGGGTTTTAACCCATTGGGACCAGAGGACCACTTCTCAGAAGACAATGCGATGGACATGGACGAGGACACGGATCCCGTCGAACCTGCATCAGGAACCCCCAACCATCCCATTGAGATTTCGGATGGTTCATCCTTTCACGGGTCACCTTACCGTGGCCCAGACAGTTATCAAGCGAGGTTTAACCAGCACGAATGGTACTTCACGCCTTCTCACCATTCGTCACCTCACCAGCAGGATCCCTCTGGGGATTCACGTTTCGTGGCAGTCACGCCACCACCTCCACCGCCGCCAGTTCATCTAGCACCTCCAGAACCACCAAGGCGTCGGAGAACAGGCGCAAGAATATTCGCGCGAGGAGGGAATTTCCATTTTAGCACCCCTCGACACTCCAGTGGCAGTCATTATCCGCCATTGCATGAGGACCCACAACTGGGTGGGCCCTCAAACCCAGTTCCAGAGGTGAACTCAGCACCAGTTGCACTACAGCCACCACCGATGGGTTTTGATAACCCGATTCCTGCATACACCGGTTCAATGGCGTACAACCCGTTTGAGCAGCCGGCTCACACCAACTATAATTACGCTGAAGCCGACCCATACTTGGTAGCGGCCAATTACAACGCCCTTCACCCGGAAGGACCGTATGGAGCTCCTTGGGGAGTGGGGTACCCAACTCATGGGTACCAAATACCTGCTAGACCTTTGATTCGGCAACAATCGCAGCCGCCACGGTTTTCCCTACCAGAACGGGAAGAAATTCTTCAAAGATTGGACCAAGTCGAGCGAGATTTTCACAGAGATCGCAGGGAATGACAAGGCTTCCTCAAGGGCTTAGCAGGCTAGCTAAAGGGGAAGAAAAAGAGGGATCATTAAATCCCTACATGTATTGTTGTATTTTCTATTTCAATCAAGTCCCTACGTGGACATTTATCTGTGTATTTAGTCCCTCCGTGGACTTGTCTTTTTAGTCCCTGCGTGGACATCTATTCTAGTATTTGGTCCCTGTGTGGACTTGTATTTTAGTTTAACCCCTGCGTGGGTAAATTGTCTATTAAAAGTCCCGTTTAGGGCGATATGTACTCTTTTAATATTAATGGAATGTTAAGTTTATAAATTTCATTTTGCCATTATATGCATAAAAATATTATACATGAAATAAGTAAATCAAAAATCATTCCTTTATAATTAATCTGCCTATTAAATATTAAATAAGAATCTTAAAGGTATAACCTAGCCTGCATGTCATTATAAGACTTGGCCAAGATGGTAAGACCTGTTTAAAAGATTCAGATCCCTGTTAACATCTGAAAACATGTTAACGCTCCTAGCAGACGTGATTCATTAAAAATCACACACGTCATTTTTATAAAAGGATTCTTCAAAAGATTCCTAACCCAACTTAATGATCTATAAATCATGGGTTTAAATCATCAATTAAGATGATCACTTATTAAACATCCATTAGTGATGTAGTGCCTACGGGCCATACTCATTGTCATATAAGACAAAAGACAGTAGTAGTCTACGACTCCCTGTCAGAGAAAGGTAATGAAATATGTTCAAACCTTACATGCCTTGATTCTCTGAAATCATGGCTTATAATTTAAAAATGTCCCTGTGACTAGGCCTTTTGTGCTAATAATACTGTTATTATAATTAGGATAAGTTATAGTAAAATCCTAAATGAATGCGAGTAACAAAATTAACCAAATATGGTCTATGTTTACCATGGTTAATGAATTGCCATAAAAGACAATTCTATAATAAACTTCCAAATAAAGTATTGTCAATATCTTATGTAACAGTTCAAGATACATGGCGGACTCTGATGAAATCAATAGTCGGCCAAAGGAGAATCCTGACGCCGCCAGGTTCAATGTGACTGGCGCAGAGCTCCAAGCATTAATCGACAATGCTGTTACAAAAGCCTTAGATAGGTAGTATAGTGAAGCAAGCGGCACTCGAAGTAGGACCCTATCTGCACCGCATTCAAATCCTAAGACTCATTCTGAGGCTCACAGCAAGCCACCACCCTCTAAGAAGGACGAACCAAAGAAAGGTGATGACGATCGTCAATCCTCAAATCAGTAAAGTGCTCCATCTCAAAAGATTGTTTTGAATCAAGGACCCCGTGATACGGGTTGCTCCTACAAGTATTTTGTTTCATGTAAACCCAGGGATTTCACTGGGGAGAAAGGAGCTATAGAATGCATGACCTGGTTGGATGAGATGTACACCGTGGTTGATATCAGCGGGTGCGCTGATAAGGATGTGGTAAAGTTTGTGTCTCAATCGTTCAAAGGTGAGGCCTTAGCCTGGTGGAGATCGTTGATACAGGCTACTGGGAAGATTCCACTGTACAATATGTCGTGGGAACAATTTATTACCCTCATCAGGGAGAACTACTGTCCTCAGCATGAGGTAGAAAAGATTGAGTCGGACTTTCTGTCTTTGGTGATGAAGAATCTGGATTGCCAAGCTTATCTTACGAGCTTTAATACAATGTCAAGGTTGGTTCCTTATCTGGTGACCCCGAAACCCAAAAGAATAGCTCGTTTCATTGGGGGTTTAGCCCCAGAGATAAAGGCAAGTGTAAAAGCCTCCCGACCAGCTACATTCAGGTCTGCAGCTGATATATCCTTGTCCCTCACGCTGGACGCCGTCAGGCAGAGATCACTGAGGAACACGGATGCCGAGAAAAGGAAGCGTGAAGATGACAATTCACGACGGTCAGATAAGAAGCACGGGGGAAACAATGACCACAAGAAGGGGTCTGGTTCTAAGAAGGATGGACATCAATCTGGAGATAAGCCCAAGTGTAAGATTTGTCAGAAGCACCACTTTGGGAGGTGTAGACTTGACTCAAAATCCCAATCTCAGACGAGGCCTTGTGGGATTTGCAAATCCTCGGAACATAAAACCCTAGAGTGCAAGAAGCTGAAAGATGCAACGTGCTACAGTTGCAATGAAAAAGGGCACATTAAGACAAATTGTCCAAAATATGCAAAGAAAGCCGATGAAGGAAAGAAGACCAATACTAGGGTCTTCCGGATGGATGCAAAAGAAGCGGTTCAGGACAACAATGTGATTACAGGTACTTTCCTCATAAATGATGTCTATGCAAGAGTACTTTTTGATTCAGGCGCTGATAAGTCTTTCGTAGATAATAAGTTTTGCAATCTGCTGAACTTACCTGTTAAAACCTTAAGTGTAAAATATGAGGTGGAATTAGCAGATGGCACCTTAGAAACCGCCTCAACCATATTAGATGGATGTTTCATATCCATTAAGAACCACTCTTTTCCTTTGTCCCTACTTCCCTTTAAGTTAGCCGGTTTTGACATAGTTTTGGGTATGGACTGGTTATCTCATAACCAGGCCCAAATTGTCTGCAATAAGAAGCAAGTGGTGATCAAGACTCCGTCTGGTGAATCACTTACTATTCAGGGAGATACACAGTATGGAGTGCCTGAGCAAGTGACTATGCTCAAGGCCTCTAAGTGTTTAAAGAAGGGTTGTGTCATCTACATGGCACAAGTGACTATTGACGAACCGAAACCTAAGATTGATGACATCCCCGTCATTTCTGAATACCCAGATGTTTTCTCTGTAGAACTACCTGGTTTACCACCAGATAGGCAAGTGGAATTCAGAATCGACATCATCCCTGGAGCAGCACCTGTAGCAAGGGCGCCTTATAGGTTGGCACCAACAGAGATGGAGGAATTGAGGACACAACTAGATGAATTGCTAGCCAAAGGTTTCATTAGACCTAGTTCGTCTCCTTGGGGAGCACCAATCTTATTCGTCAAGAATAAGGATGGATCGATGCGTATGTGCATCGATTATCGCGAGCTTAATAAAGTCACTGTCAAGAATATGTATCCTTTGCCCAGGATCGACGATCTGTTCGATCAATTACAAGGGGCAAGCTACTTCTCTAAGATTGATTTAAGGTCAGGCTAACATCAATTGAAGGTTAAAGAGGAAGATGTGCACAAGACTGCATTTAGGACTCGTTATGGTCATTACGAGTTCCTAGTGATGCCTTTTGGGCTCACTAATGCACCAGCCGCATTCATGGATCTCATGAATCGTGTCTGCAAACCTCACCTAGATAAATTCGTCATCGTCTTCATCGATGACATTCTCATTTACTCCAAGAGTCAGGCTGACCATGAGAAGCATCTTCGATGTATTCTGGGATTACTTCAGCAGGAGAAGCTCTATGCCAAGTTTACGAAGTGTGAATTCTGGCTTCGTGAAGTCCAATTCCTTGGACATGTTGTCAGTGAGCATGGTATCCAAGTAGATCCCGCAAAGTTGAAGCTGTCATGAATTGGCAAGAGCCGAAGACGCCTGCTGAGATTCGTAGTTTCTTGGGATTGGCAGGATATTATAGGCGTTTTATTGAAAAATTTTCAAGGATTGTTGCACCCCTAACCTCTTTGACTAGGAAGAAAGTAAAGTTCGATTGGGGTCCTAAGCAGCAAGAATCCTTCGATATTCTCAAGCAGAAGTTGAGCAATGCTCCTGTGTTGACATTGCCTGATGGAATAGAAGAGTTTGTGGTTTATTGTGATGCATTACACACCGGGATGGGATGCGTGCTTATGCAGAAAGGCAAAGTTATTGCCTATGCTTCACGTCAATTAAAGGTGCATGAAAAGAATTACACCACCCCATGACTTGGAGTTGGGTGCCATTGTATTTGTACTGAAGCTATGGAGGTACTATTTGTACGGTGTCAAGTGTGTGATCTAGTCTGATCACAAGAGCCTGCAACATCTGTTCAATCAGAAGGATTTGAACATGAGACAGCGACGATGGATGGAAACTTTGAATGATTATGATTGTGAGATAAGATACCATCCTGGCAAGGCGAATGTAGTCGCCGATGCCTTGAGTCGGAAGGAAAGGGTGAAACCCATCAGAATTAATGCCAAGAGCATTAAAATAAAGAAAAGTTTGAATGAAAGGTTGTTAGCTGCACTGAAGGAAGCTGTGTTGGAAGCTAACTATCCTAACGAAAAGCTAGGAGTAACTGAAGAACAATTATCCCATGGAAAGGACGGAATCATGAGATTAAATGGACGAATATGGGTTCCTGTTTTTGGAGGACTTCGAGATGTTATCCTCCAGGAAGCCCACAGTTCTAAATACTCCGTTCATCCTGGAGCTGATAAGATGTACCAGGATCTAAAGGCAAACTATTGGTGGATAGGCTTGAAGAAGTCTGTAGCTGCCTATGTAGCTAAATGCTTGACGTGTGCGCAAGTCAAAGCAGAACATCAAAAGCCGTCAGGTTTGCTACAGCAGCCTGAACTTCCCACGTGGAAGTGGGAAATGGTGACGATGGATTTCATCACCAAATTTCCAAAGACAAGGAAAGGAAATGATACAACATGGGTGATAGTAGATAGACTGACTAAGTCAGCACATTTCCTACCCATCAAGGAGACCTATAGCTCCGACATGTTAGCCCAATTGTACGTGGATAAGATTTTATCTCTACATGGCGTACCAGTAGCTATTATCTCTGAGAGAGATACTAGATACACGTCACATTTTTGGAAAAGTTTCCAACAATCTTTGGGCACGCGCTTAAATTTCAGTACGGCTTACCATCCTCAGACGGACGGCCAGAGTGAGCGTACTATCCAAACTTTGGAAGACATGCTTCGTGCATGTGTGATCGACTTAGGTGGTAGTTGGGATAACCACCTGCCATTAATCGAGTTCTCGTATAACAATAGCTATCATACCAGCATCAAGGCTGCGCCTTTCGAAGCCTTGTACGGTAGAAAGCGCAGAACACCCATTTGTTGGGCGGAAGTTGGAGATGTCCAACTGACAGGACCAGAAATAGTCTTTGAAACGACGGACAAGATTGTCCAGATTCATGACCGCCTGAAAGCTGCCAGGGATAGGCAGAAAAGCTACGCAGATTTAAAGCGTAAACCTTTTAACTTCAAGGTAGGTGACAAAGTACTGCTTAAAGTATCACCCTGGAAGGGAGTGATGCGATTTGGTAAGAAAGGCAAGTTAAGCCCGAGATACATAGGACCATTCGAGATACATAGGACCATTCGAGATCATCGAACGTGTCGGATCAGTTTCCTATAAGTTAAACTTACCTGAAGAGCTCAGTGGTATTCACAATGTATTCCACATCTGCAATCTGAAGAAGTGTTTCGCTGATGAATCACTAGTCATGCCACATACAGATGTGCACATAGAAGAGAGCTTGAAGTTTGTTGAAAACCCTGTGTCGATCGAGGATCGACAGGTTAAGAATGGGATGCCCGTAGAGGTCCCGAGTATACGTGGGAGGTAGAATCCACAATGAAAGAAAAGTACCCTCATTTGTTTTAGTAAATCTCAAGGTCGAGATTTCTTTTAAGGGGGTGAGGATGTAACACCTCGAAAATTCACGTCCTATAATGTATTGACACGTGTCATAAGCTTGAACGTGTGAAAGAATACTCTAGAAGGACTAAAGTTGACAAACATGGAAAGTATGTGAATATACGGGTTCAAAATGTCAACAATGGATAAATATACCTTACAATAACCCTACACGATGTTTATAACCTTAAACGAATAAATCATGGATCATACGAAGCTAAATGTGAAAGAAAGTGAGGAATTACAAACTACAGGGGCTACATGTGTCAACATGTTTAAAGTATACCTCTGAGTGACCTTTTAGCAAACCCGAAGCTTTGTAACGATTAATTATGCTCACTAGAATACATGATAAATATTTCACCAATTTTTGTTATCGTATGAGAAAGTTATGATAAAATTCGTATAAGAATGGTTAAAAGCGTCAACGATGAAGTTTATGACTTTACGGGTGATAACAAAGTTAACCAAGGACTTAACAAAGTGGGTATAAGTCTTGAAGCCCTTATAAGTCAATTTGGAGGGCTCATAATGCAAGAAATAATGTCGAAACAACTTTACATGGACCAAGGACCAAAACATAAAAATAAAAAAAAAACATGGATTTGGATCTGAAGGGGCATCGCGCGACGCGAGGGACCCTAGGGGGTCTACGCGTGACGCGAGGGGCCCTCTGATCCGAAATCTTTGGGCTAGTGTCTCCTAGATGCATTGTAACCGACTTAAAACATATATTTTCACTCCATGGGCGACCCCTAATAATTCCTAGGCACTTAGGGACACTTGTGGGTGATCCATGATCAGTTGTAGCTTTGGTTGTCAACAATCTAGTGAGTTTTAAGCACTATAAAAGGCCCTCATGTTGCAACATTGTGATCACACCTTCCATCTGCATTTGTGGAGCTTCCTGGAGCATAAGAGCAGACCCAAGTCATCCCTAGTCGTGCATTAGACTTTGGTAAGTACCCTTGGTCTTCCTTAATTGAGTTTTTACTTAGTTTTAGCTTAAAAGTCAAACCGTCGTAATTACCGTTTGACTTAGCGATTAATCATTAATGGTCCAGTGATTAGTCGAATTGAAGGTAGTTATAAGTTGGTAATTATGTGGGCACTAAACCCTTAAAAGGGCACCCTCTGATTCTTTAACACCCTAGTTATTAATTTGAAGGTTATCGTATAAATATGGATAACAACAATGTAATTTCTATTAAGTATTCTTAGAAAAATACGAGTAATTTAAAATTTTAACAAAAGTTATCCGAATAGTTTAATGTGAACACCTTCGCCATTTAAAAGTGGCGATATAATCATGTGCGTAAGCTTGTGTTTTGAGAGTGTTCGGTTCCTCTTCGAGCTTGATCTTCATCCGGGTACACTTGACCTTCACCTATCATCAAAACCAACCTTTAAGTTAGTTTTGATAGTTAATTAGCAAATTTAAACAAGAAATATGGACCAAACGAATAAAATCAAACAACGTGCCAGATACTGACTCTCTCGCGGCCCGCGAGAGAGTTCATTAAATATTACGCGGGCCGCTTCCCACCGTCGCGTAGCGCGACTGAATTAGGTGTATCCCTCGCGCAGCGCGAGGGTCTATATTTTCCAGCAGCCTCGTTTCTTTGATGCTGCAGATTCCCAGCACCGATTTTAACCGGAAATCCAACTTTAAAGGTTCGTAACTTTTTACTCGGTTGTCCGTTTTACGCGATTCTTTTTCCTACGCGACCGTAATTTAATTCTCCATCTATTGGAGTCGAGATCCGACATCCGGATTAAATAAATTTGAGACTTTTAAGCCTTCGGCTTATTATCTTTTCACTAAATTTTGACCCAACTATGTGTTTATCAAACAAACATGTTTGTTTGACCACCATTCATCATGAACCCTTTAATTCTAATATTGTCAATCATATTAAGTACTGAACACGGGTTTCTACGCAATTATTTACCCGTTTTTGTTTAAAATCATATTTTGACCCGTTAAGGGTATTTACGACCATTTTAGCATAAACTATGCTCATTTCCCATATACCTCTTAATTCCACCCGTTTCTTATTGATTAGTCTTCCACCACAACTATGAGTGTGGTGGATTTAACGAAATGGACCTTTTATTCCGAGTTTTATCCCTCAGAAATGTTATTTTGCGTCAATACACATTTTAAGCATTTAACCCTTGAAAGTTTTATGTCTACAACTTTTGAACGCATTCAAGGGTTACTAAAATCATAATGTAAGTTCCTAAACAACCTCTAAGGATTGTTTACTCGGGTTACCCATTAAGGGGTTTTTAGTAATCTTTAATCCTTCATTTTTGCGATGAAGGATTTCACTATCCATTGGACCTTATTTGCACTTTTAACTATAAGTTCATACAAGTGTACCTGGCTCGGGTCATCAAATAGACCCGATTTATATCTCGCTTTTATTATCACACAATCTATGGCGGCGCGATTATCCGATTTGCTAATCGCTCCTGTTAACATAAGACTTGACAACCACATTAATCGATATTGTCAAATGGTGTTATCACCACCATTCGACCCGTTCGGACTATATGCCCAACGTTGCCTATTAAATCAAAAACATGGTTTTTGATTTCCAATTCATACATCCACCCCATCCCGGATTTTATTACCAAATCCTTTTTCACCATTATTAGATTACACTTCTAGGTAATCTTAATGGAAATTCATAATTTCTTAGTCATTACATGATTAATTTACCGTTTTGCCCTTTTTGCCATAAACCATGGTTTTTATCATCTTTATATGTTCCGACTCGTATCAATCGTGCCGGAATCCATATTTTCAATATTATCATTATTGCATCTATAACGCATAGAATGAACAAGTATTCTACATAATTATGTAAGTTTCGCTTACTTTGCATCCGAGCTACGCTTTTCTTCAATGCTTGACTTGTTTGACCCGCTTTCACTCCAAGCTTTACTTAGCTTGTTTAAGCGCCAACTATTATTCATCCTTTCACAAGGTGGTTCGTTTAATCATAACTTAATACGATTATTCCACCTTACGCATTTCATATCAAAATTACCATCTATCGTACTATAGGTCAGTTTGACTTTTTAAAAGTCAAATGCCCATTAGTACACTAATCGCATATTCGAGTTTATCAACTAGTTTTAGCATTTTTGATTACCCGGTAGGGGTTATCTTCAGACTACCGTTTTAACCAAAGTTCTGACCACGTTTATCATATTTAGAACTCTTTTTAATCACATTTTGCATAATAGCCGAAACATCACAACTAGGTGTTTTAACTACAAAATTCTAGTTTCGAGCCTTCTTTGAGGCATTTCAACGAACACCTTAAGGGCAGAATTTTACATGTTTATTTATCATGTCTCTAGCTTATCTCTTAGCCCAAATTTCACATAAATCAACCATCTTACAAAGTGGTTAACTTCTATAATTTCTGAAATCACTTCAAGATTGTCAATTTACACTAGATCAACAATCTATTTCCTAGTGTTCATCAAATTTCACATAACTCACTAATCACCTACAATGGTGATCATAATTTTCACTAAAAATTCACATGATTTCAGCTTGTGTTTGTCTAGGGTTTGTCCCTAAACACTATAGTAGTTCCTAATTCATCATAACATACACATGCAACTAGAATCTCAGATTATTCCCAATTCATGAGAATTTCAAGTTGAAAGATTTCTCAAAATTTTACATACCTTGTAATCCCCTTGTGATGAGGATCAGGAATCTATGTTTAGAATTCGATTTGGACTTGAATTGAACCTTCAATTTGCAAGATTTGTTGAGTTCTAGGGTTTTCACCCTCCTGGTCGCTCCTGGAGATCGATCCACACACACTTAGTGTGTGTGGTGTGTTATTTTTTTTTTATTAAATAAAACTTGTTTCCTTTTTCACGGTTTTGGTCCCTCAAGTTTAGATATTCATAAATGAAACTATAACTCATAGTTTATTATTTAATTACCCATTACTAACTAGGTTAATTTTACCTAGTTAACTTAGTGGGTTCCGGGAGTTAAAAACCCGTTGTATTTTAAGTCCCGTTGACTCGGGCTCTTATAAACTAAATTCTTAAATTCTTTGATTCGCTTGTATTTAATTATTAGGATTTCTTATTTAAATCCAAATAGTTAATGGGTTATTTTTACTGCTAACGGTACTTTACCCGTCTTTTAGTATGAACAGAGTTTGATTACCAAACCCGTTTTCGGGGTGTTACAAGTCTACCCCCCTTAAAGAGGTTTCGTCCTCGAAACCTTTTCTTACATAATTCATTGAGTTTAAACTCAATGTATTTGATCCGAGATATCATTTAAACATTACTTATACTTTTAACCAATTATTAGTATTACCTGATAAGCATGGTAACATCTTTTTGGTCACTAATTGTCTACGTATCTCATATGACTTAGTGCAACTTAAAATAACGTAATCTCGTTATTTCCACTAGTTTAGTTAACTTAGCGATATCCATCGCTTTCATATACTATCGAATTCCTTACGAATCTGTTATTTTGACCCGTTTAAAGATCTTTAGTGAAATCTTTCACTTTTAGCAACAAATTCTTTTGTTTTCAAATTTATCTATTCGGTTCAGCTATACCGAATCTACCGCTTACAAGCAAACCAAATTTCTTGATTTGAATTGGTGACCTTAACCGGTCTCATTAACTAGTCTTATTAGTTCAGTTACTTTTATCACTCGCTTGGTTATAATGTGATTTTACTTCACATTACATTTCCTAACCGTGATCGTGTCACCTCATGTTTAATTTGTATCAACCTTTCATTTTTTAAAATATCACTTTTCGAATATATCATCTTGCGCCTATCAGTGTCAAGACTTGTATCTTTCATGCTTACTATTTAAATTCCTATCAGAATTTATGTTTGTAAAAACATTATTTCTTACTAAAACCGAAGTTTTAGTTTTAGGATCTTTTCTTTAACTTGTGTCAATCATCCATACCGGGATATTGACAGTCCGTAATTTAATCCTTTACAGTCTTAGTTTTATGCGGGGATTCTTAACTGATTTCCTCGCTTTATCCAATCTAACCCGTAGGTTTTATCACTTAGCCTTATGGGCTATTTTTTATTAGACATTCACCTCTTTAGGGCGAAGTCCTTATAACTTCTTTCTAATCATGACCCGTGGGTCATTTTAGTCCATAGATCTCTTATTTGTTTATAACCCTAAAGGTTATGTTGATCCCGTAGATCACTCTTTTTACTCGTGTCTTATTAAAATATATATTTGGTGTCAAAGCACTCTTTTTACGTTTGAAATTCATTTGTCTCAAGCTTACCGTTATCCGGCTTGCGCTTACTTATGCCTTCAAGCATTATACTTTATTCAACCCGTTCAATCTCAAAATAGTTGAATATAATTATCAAAATTTCTGTTTACGAAATTTTATGGTCTTTTAGTCATAACTCATAATCCGAGTCTTTTGACTTTAAATTCGTGTTCTCGTTTCTCGGTTTACGTATGTGTTTAAATCCTTACCCATCAACCGGGTACTTTACCAAAGTCATTATTAGTGCAAGCATTCCGGTATACATCAAGTTTTCGTTTTAATTTGTTTGGTTGTCTTAGCAGAAGCCCTCGCTTTTATTCAACCAAACCTTTATTCTTTATTTGACCATCCTTGACAGTCTTTTAAACTATGAATGATGATTATCATCATCATCATTTCTTTACTACGACCAAAGTCAATGATTTTGATCGTTTTTCTCGTGTGGGCAATACCTTTGTTTCTATGACCCCGCGGGTCATTTATACTTTGGTTTTACAATGCCCTTTTTGTCTACCATGGTTTTTTGATCGTTTTTCCCCATGTGGGCAATACCTTTGTTTCTATGACCCCGCGGGTCATTTATACCTTGGTTTTACAATGCCCTTTTTGTCTACCATGGTTGTTTCATCAAAAATGACTTATGTCACGAATTTCCTTGGGTCTTTTATTTCTATGTGCGCCATACATCGTTTTTATGGTTCCCGCGAAAACCATTTATACGAGTATGCCCATAAGATTTCTTGACCCTAAGGATCCTTTAAATTTCATTCATCTTGACCTTACTACATCGGACATAACTGCGCTCATTATAAGAAGCTCATGCTATCATGTGTTCACTACTTACTTGGCCAGAGTAAGCGATCAACACGTGGTACGCGTGACCTTATTATAATTACCACATCACGTCCCATGTAAGTAACTCCTCAAATTATCTCCATGTTTATGGTTTCATTTGGTAAAACTTTATTTAATTGTTAGTTAACAATTATTAGTTTTAGTCGTTTATCCTTGAACATGTACAATGTCCCTTTTTATAAACATTTATTCACATTCATTGATGTGATCATTACTTTTCTCAATAGGATTTATATTGAGAATACTTACTTGGATGATCACTCTCGTCCAAGTTTCTATATAAACAAGTCTTGTTATTCATTTGTTATTCATCATTGTGAATAACACATTTCCTATTAAATTTCTCTTGGAAATCAGGTTTTCCAAGTTCTATCATATGTGTATGCAACCGTTATTACTTACGTGTTCGTTGCATATAACGACTCGTGCGATTAAATTTAAAAGTGTGCACCTGGTAATGCTTGCCCTAACGGGCTTCTCTTGTCATTAGTCTTGTTCGCGACCGTTACGCGATTTTGGTCCTTGATGAGTATGCTCTTCCTGTCATACCTCGGACCGTTCCATCATCATATCCATAATTCGTTCAACTCCCGTCATCTTCAGACGCGAGTGTCCTTCAATTAAAACATTCACAAGAGTTAGTAATGTCAACTTCAATAATCGCCCGTATTATAATACAAGGCTTTTTCGACTATACGCGTCAACGCGCGTATTTTCGTCAACCAAATCAATCATTTAAATTGGGGTAACATATACCACACGATAGCCCTATGTGTTGTTTACAACACTTTAGCATACTAACTATTAACGTACTTGTACTTACCGGATTTGCGATCAAGCCTCGAACCGAACACTTTACCCTTTAACCTTGGGCTCTGATACCAACTTTTAACACCCTAGTTATTAATTTGAAGGTTATCGTATAAATATCGATAACACCCATGTAATTTCTATTAAGTATTCTTAGAAAAATACGAGTAATTTAAAATTTTTACAAAAGTTATCCGAATAGTTTAATGTGAACAACTTCGCCATTTAAAAGTGGCGATATAATCATGTGCGGAAGCTTGTGTTTTGAGAGTGTTCGGTTCCTCTTCGAGCTTGATCTTCATCCGGGTACACTTGACCTTCACCTATCATCAAAACCAACCTTTAAGTTAGTTTTGATAGTTAATTAGCAAATTTAAACAAGAAATATGGACCAAACGAATAAAATCAAACAATGTGCCAGATACTGACTCTCTCGCGGCCCGCGAGAGAGTTCATTAAATATTACGCGGGCCGCTTCCCACCGTCGCGTAGCGCGACTGAATTAGGTGTATCCCTCGCGCAGCGCGAGGGTCTATATTTTCCAGCAGCCTCGTTTCTTTGATGCTGCAGATTCCCAGCACCAATTTTAACCGGAAATCCAACTTTAAAGGTTCGTAACTTTTTACTCGGTTGTCCGTTTTACGCGATTCTTTTTCCTACGCGACCGTAATTTAATTCTCCATCTAGTGGAGTCGAGATCCGACATCCGGATTAAATAAATTTGAGACTTTTAAGCCTTCGGCTTATTATCTTTTCACTAAATTTTGACCCGACTATGTGTTTATCAAACAAACATGTTTGTTTGACCACCATTCATCATGAACCCTTTAATTCTAATATTGTCAATCATATTAAGTACTGAACACGGGTTTCTACGCAATTATTTACCCGTTTTTGTTTAAAATCATATTTTGACCCGTTAAGGGTATTTACGACCATTTAAGCATAAACTATGCTCATTTCCCATATACCTCATAATTCCACCCGTTTCTTATTGATTAGTCTTCCACCACAACTATGAGTGTGGTGGATTTAACGAAATGGACCTTTTATTCCAAGTTTTATCCCTCGGAAATGTTATTTTGCGGCAATACACATTTTAAGCATTTAACCCTTGAAAGTTTTATGTCTACAACTTTTGCACGCATTCAAGGGTTACTAAAATCATAATGTAAGTTCCTAAACAATCTCTAAGGATTGTTTACTCGAGTTACCCATTAAGGGGTTTTTAGTAATCTTTAATCCTTCATTTTTTGCGATGAAGGATTTCACTATCCATTGGACCTTATTTGCACTTATAACTATAAGTTCATACAAGCGTACCTGGCTCGGGTCATCAAATAGACCCGATTTATATCTCGCTTTTATTATCACACAATCTATGGCGGCGCGATTATCCGATTTGCTAATCGCTCCTGTTAACATAAGACTTGACAACCACATTAATCGATATTGTCAAATGGTGTTATCACCACCATTCGACCCGTTCGGCCTATATGCCCAACGTTGCCTATTAAATCAAAAACATGGTTTTTGATTTCCAATTCATACATCCATCCCATCCCGGATTTTATTACCAAATCCTTTTTCACCATTATTAGATTACACTTCTAGGTAATCTTAATGGAAATTCATAATTTCTTAGTCATTACATGATTAATTTACCGTTTTGCCCTTTTTGCCATAAACCATGGTTTTTATCATCTTTATATGTTCCGACTCGTATCAATCGTGCCGGAATCCATATTTTCAATATTATCATTATTGCATCTATAACGCATAGAATGAACAAGTATTCTACATAATTATGTAAGTTTCGCTTACTTTGCATCCGAGCTACGCTTTTCTTCAATGCTTGACTTGTTTGACCCGCTTTCACTCCAAGCTTTACTTAGCTTGTTTAAGCGCCAACTATTATTCATCCTTTCACAAGGTGGTTCGTTTAATCATAACTTAATACGATTATTCCACCTTACGCATTTCATATCAAAATTACCATCTATCGTACTATAGGTCAGTTTGACTTTTTAAAAGTCAAATGCCCATTAGTACACTAATCGCATATTCGAGTTTATCAACTAGTTTTAGCATTTTTGATTACCCGGTAGGGGTTATCTTCAGACTACCGTTTTAACCAAAGTTCTGACCACGTTTATCATATTTAGAACTCTTTTTAATCACATTTTGCATAATAGCCGAAACATCACAACTAGGTGTTTTAACTACAAAATTCTAGTTTCGAGCCTTCTTTGAGGCATTTCAACGAACACCTTAAGGGCAGAATTTTACATGTTTATTTATCATGTCTCTAGCTTATCTCTTAGCCCAAATTTCACATAAATCAACCATCTTACAAAGTGGTTAACTTCTATAATTTCTGAAATCACTTCAAGATTGTCAATTTACACTAGATCAACAATCTATTTCCTAGTGTTCATCAAATTTCACATAACTCACTAATCACCTACAATGGTGATCATAATTTTCACTAAAAATTCACATGATTTCAGCTTGTGTTTGTCTAGGGTTTGTCCCTAAACACTATAGTAGTTCCTAATTCATCATAACATACACATGCAACTAGAATCTCAGATTATTCCCAATTCATGAGAATTTCAAGTTGAAAGATTTCTCAAAATTTTACATACCTTGTAATCCCCTTGTGATGAGGATCAGGAATCTATGTTTAGAATTCGATTTGGACTTGAATTGAACCTTCAATTTGCAAGATTTGTTGAGTTCTAGGGTTTTCACCCTCCTGGTCGCTCCTGGAGATCGATCCACACACACTTAGTGTGTGTGGTGTGTTATTTTTTTTTATTAAATAAAACTTGTTTCCTTTTTCACGGTTTTGGTCCCTCAAGTTTAGATATTCATAAATGAAACTATAACTCATAGTTTATTATTTAATTACCCATTACTAACTAGGTTAATTTTACCTAGTTAACTTAGTGGGTTCCGGGAGTTAAAAACCCGTTGTATTTTAAGTCCCGTTGACTCGGGCTCTTATAAACTAAATTCTTAAATTCTTTGATTCGCTTGTATTTAATTATTAGGATTTCTTATTTAAATCCAAATAGTTAATGGGTTATTTTTACTGCTAACGGTACTTTACCCGTCTTTGAGTATGAACAGAGTTTGATTACCAAACCCGTTTTCGGGGTGTTACAGATTCCCGCTCTAACTAGACCATTTGTCGGGTCAAAGTTGATTAGAAAAAGTCAACAAAATGCTAATCTTCGAATTAACGCATAATTAACAATGCAGAAGGGATGTAACCTATTTTATCACACATATAACTTAGTAATAAGTGTAAGAACATGTCTAAGCATGTTCGACCCGACAATTTTCTGTTTAGACCCGGTTCGGAACCAAAAGTCGCAAAACTTTGACTTTTGCTTTAACTTCAGTTCTGACCCAATTTGGTATGATTTGTAAATGCCTTAGAGCTTCCTTAGGACCATGCTACATGTTGGTATAACCCTCTGTGATTGGTTCATAGATTATCCGTTTCGTTTACACATTTCCGTTAAATGCCAAATGTTGACCATAATGCCCTTTTGACCATAAAACTAGGCTGGCTTTCTCCTAGCGTCCACAATAAGTCTCGCAAGCTTGGATGTCAAAACTGTTGAACAATGTTTCCATGTTATTTTGATCCACATGTGGATTATTTTCAACTATTTGTGATACTTGATATTACAATATTATTTGGTTGAAATATATCTATCTTTTGCTTCCGCTGTGCATTTAAATATTGTGTTGTTTGACTGTAATATTACCAACTACGTCACGATACTCCCCACCGGGCCCACCGGTAATACGTGGAAATATCGGGGTGTGACAGGTTGGTATCAGAGCCAACATTGAGTGAATTAAACACTAGGAATAATCCAAATTTGTTTTGTTTTTATCTTAACTTTGTCCTTTATATTTCTTGTTGTATCTTTTGTTATTTTGACCGGAAATATGCCGCCAAGATTTAGACGAGGAGGACGAGGCAAGGGGCCAATCGCCGCCCCTAACGATCACGAGGCCGGGCCTTCACACCGGCGAACTCCTTCCACTACAATGAGTGCCGATCCGCAAGGAAACAGGAGGAACCTTTTTGAGGCCGCTAGACGGTCTGTTTCGCACAGCTCAACGCCTCCCTACCGTCACTCTTTTGGGCCGCACTCGGAAAACGAGCCCGATAACCCACAACCTTCATATATACCTCTCCAGCGATCCCTTTCGCATCATTCCTTCGGCGACCCTACTCCTGTCTTTCAGGGCAGGTTTAACCAGGCGAATTATATTCAAGAACCAGTGGGTTTTAACCCATTGGGACCAGAGGACCACTTCTCAGAAGACAATGCGATGGACAAGGACGAGGACACGGATCCCGTCGAACCTACATCAGGAACCCCCAACCATCCCATTGAGATTTCGGATGGTTCATCCTTTCACGGGTCACCTTACCGTGGCCGAGACAGTTATCAAGCGAGGTTTAACCAGCACGAATGGTACTTCACGCCTTCTCACCATTCGTCACCTCACCAGCAGCAGCAGGATCCCTCTGGGATTCACGTTTCGTGGCAGTCACGCCACCACCTCCACCGCCGCCAGTTCATCTAGCACCTCCAGAACCACCAAGGCGTTGGAGAACAGGAGCAAGAATATCCGCACGAGGAGGGGATTTCCATTTTAGCACTCCTCGACACTCCAGTGGCAGTCATTATCCGCCACTGCATGAGGTCCCACAACTGGGTGGGCCCTCAAACCCAGTTCCAGAGGTGAACTCAGCACCAGTTGCACTACAGCCACCACTGATGGGTTTTGATAACCCGATTCCTGCATACACCAGTTCAATGGCGTACAACCCGTTTGAGCAGCCGGCTCACACCAACTATAATTACGCTGAAGCCGACCCATACTTGGTAGCGTCAATTACAACGCCCTTCACCCGGAAGGACCGTATGGAGCTCCTTGGGGAGTGGGGTACCCAACTCATGGGTACCAAATACCTGCTAGACCTCTGATTCGGCAACAATCGCAGCCGCCACGGTTTTCCCTGCCAGAACGGGAAGAAATTCTTCAAAGATTGGACCAAGTCGAGCGAGATTTTCACAGAGATCGCAGGGAATGACAAGGCTTCCTCAAGGGCTTAGCAAGCTTGCTAAAGGGGAAGAAAAAGAGTGATAATTAAATCCCTACATGTATTGTTGTATTTTCTATTTCAATCAAGTCCCTACGTGGACATTTATCTGTGTATTTAGTCCCTCCGTGGACTTGTCTTTTTAGTCCCTGTGTGGACATCTATTCTAGTATTTGGTCCCTGTGTGGACTTGTATTTTAGTTTAACCCCTGCGTGGGTAAATTGTCTATTAAAAGTCCCGTTTAGGGCGATATGTACTCTTTTAATATTAATGGAATGTTAAGTTTATAAATTTCATTTTGCCATTATATGCATAAAAATATTATACATGAAATAAATAAATCAAAAATCATTCCTTTATAATTAATCTGCCTATTAAATATTAAATAAGAATCTTAAAGGTATAACCTAGCCTGCATGTCATTATAAGACTTGGCCAAGATGGTAAGACCTGTTTAAAGGATTCGGATCCCTGTTAACATCTGAAAACATGTTAACGCTCCTGGCAGACGTGATTCGTTAAAAATCACACACGTCATTTTTATAAAAGGATTCTTCAAAAGATTCCTAACCCAACTTAATGATCTATAAATCATGGGTTTAAATCATCAATTAAGATGATCACTTATTAAACATCCATTAGTGATGTAGTGCCTACGGGACATACTCATTGTCATATAAGACAAAAGACAGTAGTAGTCTGACGGGTGGTCCGTAGGACAACCCTTAAGTGCCTTAAAAAGATTAAAATCCCATGCTTTACACGTTTAATTGTTTGAACTTGGTAACTACTAGTTGTTTGGACGTGTAGGTGCAAATGGAGCTTAAAAGGGAAGTAATTTGGAGCATCAATGAAAAAATCAATTTTTGGAATTGAAGAATTAAGGGGATAGAATGATAGAGGATGAAATTACGAGAACGTAGGCGAAAAAGGTGAAGAAAACGGAGTTGGAACGAAAAAGTTATGCTGAAAACAAGTTTTCATGTTGAAGCCTGCCGTAAGCTACGGCCAGGACCGTAGCTTACGGCGCCGACTGTTCTAAAATTGTAACTCATGCATTAATGGGCCACTTGATGATGTTTTATGCTCTCCTATCATGGGTTTTCGGTTACAAAACATTGGTGGACGAATTTTGGCTAATCTTGGACACTTTGGGAAGAAAAAAACACAATCTTATCATTTACTATCCATCTAGTATTGTTGCTTTGGATTGTATTAAACAATTTCATCTTATTTTGCTACAATGTTTGTCCAAGCCATGTGTGGCTAAACACTTTATGATCGTCCTAGATTGAAGGTTTGTTTGAGACATTTTGTATTTGATTTCCTAATTTCTAGAATAGCAATCCTTATCTTTATGGTTGGTTTGTTATGGTGTGTGATTGTTTGTTAGTAACTTGTTAATTCTTATGGTAATCTAGTTTGAAACCATACGTTCTTGGTGTCGTTGGCAATCGAGATATCATGGGTAGAATAAGGATTGGGTAAGGGTTGATTGATCATCGGGTAACAACCTCACGTTCTAGGAATCTGAGTACTTAGTTCCCTTTCATCACTGCAAGTAATCACGCATGAGCTATGTCTATGTAGTTCTTTCTAGTGGAATGATAATATGAATGTCGAAACAAACCGGAAATCTAGGATGGTCATTTGTCTCTAATTTGCTTACAACCAAACTTTTCTCTTGCAATTTACTTAGTTTAATTTAGTCTAAAACCAATTCACTCACATAAACTCTCGAATCTTATTTCTTTTGCAATTAGATTAATTTAGTTAAAATTAGATAAACTTTCAAATAACACACATTCCACAAACTCCCTGTGTTCGATACCCACTTGCCACTATCTATATAGTTGTTATTGGGATTAAATTTGATTGTGACCACGACATCACGTCAAATTTTGGCGCCGTTGCCGGGGAGTAGTGCGCAACGTGTATTATTTTATTTCTTTTTTTTAAGTTTGTTATTTTTCTGGTTTACGCTGGGTGTGTTAGTGTGCAGGTATTGACAGGTGCATGCGTACTAGGAGCTCTCACAAGCTATCACCTTTGGCATTTGATCCGGAAATGAGTTACCAAGAGGAGTACGATTACGGTGATTATTATGATGAATATTCCCAACTTTCATATGAAGGCCCTCAGATGTACGATCAAGATTATTATCATGCTCAGTATACATTTGATCAGCATGGTTATGAATGTGTAACTCAACAACCTACTTTGCACTATCAGTCACATAAATCTGAAAGTCTTGACGAGATGATGAGAAAGAGACACATGGTTCATGTTGAAAAAGAATTAACAAAACCTCATTTGTCAATGGAAGAACGAGTAGAACTTTTGGAATGGAAATATGATTTGTTACCAAAAGAGGTGAAAGAGATGAGGCCAGGGACGTCGATATTGGAAAAACGTCAAGCAAAACAACACTGGATATATGTGCAGATTGAACAAATGACACCTATGGGTGATGTAGAAGAAAAGGTTGCGAGTCCTCCCGAACTTGAAACTGAATTATTAGGGCCAAATGAGGAATATACAATTGAAATTATTGTGGAGGAACCACCTATGGAGAGCAAAGTTGAGGGCCTTTTACTTGATGAACCAATCAAAGTTGATTACAACTCTCCGGCTGTGGTGGTTATGGAAACCAAGAGTGTTAAGGATGCATGTTTAGAAACTAGGAAGGTGGCACTTCATGATGTGGGAGATTTCATTCATAAGTTATGTTTATGGGAGAGTTTGGATTTGTTGGGCACAGAAAACGAAGTAGTGAAGTGGAGAGTAAACTACCGAGCATTTGTTGGAAATTCGGTAGGAAAATGTGGATTTAAAGAATTTTGCAAAGAAAGATGGGACGTGACAAAGCATACACACAATAGAAGAATCAAACACCGTGCTTACATTAGCAACGAAAAAGGTAAATGTGCATTGAGACCACCTTGAGACATATCAGGTACGGTCGGGCTGAAGACCTAAACTTTAGCTCTGCTTGGGAGGCAACCCAAGGTGTTTTTAGATAAGTGTGGGGAAGATGTGTGGAGAGTTGCGTGAAGGTGATGATAGGAAGTCGGATTATTTACAACATTTGTTGTGTCAAACTTCACCAGGTCAATGTACTCTTTCATTAGTCTTGTTATGTTCTTTAGTATTAAAATATTGGTATTAGTTGTTAAAAAAACTAATAATAAAAAAATAAAAAAAAAATTTGGGATTTGAGAGTATTAGCGAAAGCTAATGTTTTTGGTTAGAAGCGATCTTTCCCTCAAAACCATACATTGGGACAATGTATCCCAAGTGTGGGGATGAGGGGAATTTTTTTGAGAATTTTAAAAATTTTTGTGAAGCGAAGCGAAAATTGTCAAAATTTGAAAACTTGATATTGTTCCACTTGACACACCGACACCCATTTCTAGTCCTTTATTGGTGAGAGTTTGAGCCACATATGATTATTATAGATATTTCTTTGTTTTGAGTGGCGGTGTGTGTATTGTGTTAATAGAACTTGTGTATGAATTCTTGTTAAATCCTAGAGTTAGCATGCTTTTGAAAATGATAGGGGATTTTTAGGAAGCCTCGTCTAGATGTGTGAGAGTGCGGGATTGGTGGGTTGGACCTCATACGTTACATATATGAGCTTGGTATTGTGAGGGGTGGGGGTTTGGTCCTTAGAAAGCCATGTTGAGCCTTAGACCATTCGATTGTGACCCGAGCCTACTTCCTACAAAAATTTTACCTTTTGAGATGACCCGGTTTAGGAGATTTAGTATGTAGTATTGATGTTCTTGTATATATTGTTGAGTTTGATGTGTTATGAAAAAAAAATGAAAAAAAAATGATGAAAAAAAAAGAGAAAGAGAAAAATATGAAAAAAAAAGTATTTAGTTGCAATAGTAGTTGAGAATGTTGAAGAAGTTGTGTATATAGTTGATGTTTGCTTTGTTTAGTAGTAGAAATAAAAACCGGGTCAAATCAATTAGCTATTTGCATATATATTCCACCATGTTCCTACCTTTACACATAGCCCGTTACAACCCGAATGTCCTTTTGATTCATAAGCATGCTAGGTATTTGATAGGAGGAAACTTGATTTGTATACAAGCTTATTGTCGCACAATCACACACTTGCATTGAGCGTGTTAGCATAATGTTGCTAATATTACTTGTCACCGAGAGTTGTTGTGAGGGGTGTGTCTTGTGGTTTGATAAAAGGTTTGTAAAAGGATGGTACATTTTAGCTTGGTTTGCATGTTGATCGCTTGGGGTTTTGAAATGGTTAGTGAATGAGTTGCTTGGGACAAGCAACGGGTAAGTGTGGGGATGTGACGGGTGGTCCGTAGGACAACCCTTAAGTGCCTTAAAAAGATTAAAATCCCATGCTTTACACGTTTAATTGTTTGAAGTTGGTAACTACTAGTTGTTTGGACGTGTAGGTGCAAATGGAGCTTAAAAGGGAAGTAATTTGGAGCATCAACGAAAAAATCAATTTTTGGAATTGAAGAATTAAGGGGATAGCATGATAGAGGATGAAATTACGAGAACGTAGGCGAAAACGGTGAAGAAAACGGAGTTGGAACGAAAAAGTTATGCTGAAAACAAGTTTTCATGTTGAAGCCTGACGTAAGCTACGGCCAGGACCGTAGCTTACGGCGCCGACTGTTCTAAAATTGTAACTCATGCATTAATGGGCCACTTGATGATGTTTTATGCTCTCCTATCATGGGTTTTCGGTTACAAAACATTGGTGGACGAATTTTGGCTAATCTTGGACACTTTGGGAAGAAAAAACACAATCTTATCATTTACTATCCATCTAGTATTGTTGCTTTGGATTGTATTAAACAATTTCATCTTATTTTGCTACAATGTTTGTCCAAGCCATGTGTGGCTAAACACTTTATGATCGTCCTAGATTGAAGGTTTGTTTGAGACATTTTGTATTTGATTTCCTAATTTCTAGATTAGCAATCCTTATCTTTATGGTTGGTTTGTTATGGTGTGTGATTGTTTGTTAGTAACTTGTTAATTCTTATGGTAATCTAGTTTGAAACCATACGTTCTTGGTGCCGTTGGCAATCGAGATATCATGGGTAGAATAAGGATTGGGTAAGTGTTGATTGATCATCGGGTAACAACCTCACGTTCTAGGAATCTGAGTACTTAGTTCCCTTTCATCACTGCAAGTAATCACGCATGAGCTATGTCTATGTAGTTCTTTCTAGTGGAATGATAATATGAATGTCGAAACAAACCGGAAATCTAGGATGGTCATTTGTCTCTAATTTGCTTACAACCAAACTTTTCTCTTGCAATTTACTTAGTTTAATTTAGTCTAAAACCAATTCACTCACATAAACTCTCGAATCTTATTTCTTTTGCAATTAGATTAATTTAGTTAAAATTAGATAAACTTTCAAATAACACACATTCCACAAACTCCCTGTGTTCGATACCCACTTGCCACTATCTATATAGTTGTTATTGGGATTAAATTTGATTGTGACCACGACATCACGTCATAGTCTATGACTCCCTGTCAGAGAAAGGTAATGAACTATGTTCAAACCTTACATGCCTTGATTCTCTGAAATCATGGCTTATAATTTAAAAATGTCCTTGTGACCAGGCCTTTTGTGCTAATAATACTGTTATTATAATTAGGATAAGTTATAGTAAAATCCTAAATGAATGTGAGTAACAAAATTAACCAAATATGGTCTATGTTTACCATGGTTAATGAATTGCCATAAAAGACAATTCTATAATAAACTACCAAATAAAGTATTGTCAATATCTTATGTAACAGTTCAAGATACATGGCGGACTCTGATGAAATCAATAGTCGGCCAAAGGAGAATCCTGACGCCGCCAGGTTCAATGTGACTGGCGCATAGCTCCAAGCATTAATCAACAATGCTGTTACAAAAGCCTTAGATAGGCAGTATAGTGAAGCAAGCGGTACTCGAAGTAGGACCCTATCTGCACCGCATTCAAAGCCTAAGACTCATTCTGAGGCTCACAGCAAGCCACCACCCTCTAAGAAGGACGAACCAAAGAAAGGTGATGACGATCGTCAGTCCTCAAATCAGCAAAGTGCTCCATCTCAAAAGATTGTTTTGAATATGTAAACCCAGGGATTTCACTGAGGAGAAAGGAGCTATAGAATGCATGACCTGGTTGGATGAGATGGACACCGTGGTTGATATCAGCGGGTGCGCTGATAAGGCTGTGGTAAAGTTTGTGTCTCAATCGTTCAAAGGTGAGGCCTTAGCCTGGTGTAGATCGTTGATACAGGCTACTGGGAAGATTCCACTGTACAATATGTCATGGGAACAATTTATTACCCTCATCAGGGAGAATCCACGTGCATTCAAATCAATTTTATTAAACCTTTTTAAAATGAGTCAGTTGATTGTATTTACCAGTGTAAACTGACGTATTTTCCCAAAAAGATTAAGTGCAAGTACTACGCGAACTAGGCTGGCTTTCTCCTAGCGTCCACAATAAGTCTCGCAAGCTTGGATGTCAAAACTGCTGAACAATGTTTCCATGTTATTTTGATCCACCTGTGGATTATTTTCAACTATTTGTGATACTTGATATTACAATATTATTTGGTTGAAATATATCTATCTTTTGCTTCCGCTGTGCATTTAAATATTGTGTTGTTTGACTGTAATGTTACCAACTACGTCACGATACTCCCCACCGGGCCCACCGGTAATACGTGGAAATATCGGGGTGTGACACCAGAGTAAGCGATCAATACCTGGTATACATGACCTTTTTATAATTTTCACATTACACCCCATGTAAGTAATGCCTCTATTTGTTTCTCTTGGAAACAATATCCCGGATAGGTTTTCTATTCGGGTTTTTCCAAGTTTTCAATCTACATATGCAACTTTCAATCTCTACGTATTTGTTGCATATTACTATTTATGCAATTAAATTTAAAATGTGCACCTGGTAATGCTTGCCCTAACGGGCTTCTTTTGCCATTAGCCTTGTTTGCGATCGCTACGTGTTTTAGGTCCTTGACGAGCATACTCTTTGGACCGTCCCTCTATCAAATCCGCGATTTGTTAAACTCTCGCTATCTTCATATGCGAGTGTCCTTCAACTAAAACATTTACAACGGTTAGTAATTTCGACATTAATGGATGCCCGTATTATAATACAAGGCTTTTCTACTATATGCATCAATGCGTGTAATTTCGTTGACTATATCTACTCTATATCATTTTTATTGGTATAACGTGTATTACACGATAACCATATGTGTTGTTCTCAACACTTTAATCATACTAAACCATTAATATACATGTACTTACCGGATTTGCAATCAAGCCTCGAACCGAACACTTTATTCTTTTAACCTTGAGCTCTAATTACCAACTTGTAACTCCCGTTCTTATAAATCAAGGTTTAACGTATATTTTACGAAAACAATCATGTAATTAAGATTACATATACATCGGAAATACGGGCTTATTAAAACCTTTTACAATTTAAAAGTTTAGAACATAATGTAATTAAGTTCGTCATTTAAAAGTAACAACGAGACGTCTTGCGGAAGCTTATTTCTTGATCGTGTTCGGTTCTTCATTGTGCTTGATCGTTCTCCGGTGCTAGAATTTTACCTGAAACTCATAAAACATGAGTTGGATTAGTCATACGTAACTTAGAACGTATTTAAACGGGTTCGCAATGCATCAACGGTAAAAATAAACGATTTTCACGAAACTGATACCCCGTCGCGTCGCGCCACGGCCTGGGGCCTTCCCCGTCGTGCGACGCCACGGCTTGATTTCATCAGACTGTTGCAGCTGGTGCTGCATATTCCCAGCATAACCCGATTTCATGGAAACGAGCATAACTCTCTCGTTTTTAATCCGTTTTACCCGATTCTTTTTTCTACACGTCCGTAATTTAATTCTCCATCTTATGGAGTTAAAATCCAACATTTGGATTAATAAAATTTCAGAATTTTTAGTCTTCGACTTATTACCCTTTTTACCAAATTTTGACCCGTTCGTGATTTTATCAAACAAACATGTTTATTTGATCTACAAACTCATGAGATTCATAATTTCAATATCTCCTATCATTTTAATCATAAATCACGGGTTTCTTACTTAATTAAAACCCGTTTACGATCAAGTGCTTATTTTGACCCGTTAAGGGTATTTAAGCACTTTAAAGCTTAAAATCGCTTTCCTTCATTTCTAACATCATATTTCTTATCAAGTAATCTTCCACCACAACTATATGTGTGGTGGATTAAATGTGGAAATCCATATGTTCCGAGTTTTACCCCTCGGATCATTGTTTTATGGCAAATACTCCTATAGAGTCATTTGACCCAAGTATTTACATCTTTCAATTTCTATACTTATTCTAAGTATTTATTACTCATAAAGTTCGTTTTCAAACAACCCTTATAGGTCGTTTGTTCAATTTAGCTTATAAGGGCTTTTTGGTCAATTTTCACTCTTCTTTTACGACGAAGGACTTTTAAATACTTGTTTGACCCAAAATCCGACCTTTTGACAATAATCTTATTTAGAAACCAATATGTTTCTAAAACATCATAATCATAACTCAATTTATTCGGTTTACCTAAAAGATAACCGAATATCTTATTTTAACCTTGTCTAACTCTTATAGAACTCCAAATACTACATGGTGAGTTGTATCATTATACATACCTGGCTCGGATCAATATATTGACCAGTTTCAATACCTTGCCTTAGTGGCTGCTAAGTGATAGCGATGTAAACATCCATGTGCTATTTATTTCCTAAAATCATACAACTCGACAACCCATTAGTCGATATTGTCAAAGGGTGATAATTTCACCGTTTGACCCATTTTGTCTAAATGACCGATTATATTAGCGAGATGACATTTATTACCCCCTCGTATATATGACTCGCTCCGGTTTACACGGTGCGGTCAATTTACTTATAAATTCATTTCTTAACACTTTTTGGCCTATTACGGCTTACGTCATAATTGTCTTTCAAAAACTAACGGTTATGGTCAACGTGTGACCAAATTACCATTTTACCCTTATTGGTTATTATGATATACCTTATATGGTAACCATTAAAAGTACATGTTTCACTCGTCATAATATGATCGAATTACCGATTTAACTCATTTTTAGCCATCACTATGGTTTCTTATCATATTTGATTATCTTGTTCCGTACGTCTACACGCCGGAACACCATATCTCAATTAGGTATTTGTCTTTTTCGTAATTAATACGACAAAGAATATTCTAAAATATATGGCTAGTGTAAGATATACTTACCTTGTATCCGAATTACACTTTTCCTTCATTCTTGATTCGTTTGACCCGCTTCCTTTCCAAGCCTCCACCTAGCTTGTCAAGCGTCAAACGATCATCATAATTCATAAGACGGTTAGATTAGTCATCATTAATTATGACTATTCCATCTTACAGGTTTTACATCAAAATTCACCATTTGATTTCATGTTGGTCAGTTTGACTTTTAAAGGTCAAACTGCCTATTAGCATAAGTGATTATATTATAAACCTCGACAATTCATTTAAGCACTTTGTCAAGTATCCAATAGGCATTATTCTTACGCCACCGTTTTAACTACTTTTCAAGTCTAAGTTCATGCTATTATTAACACCAATTTAACTTAGCTCTTGATGATCAAAGTTAATTATTCATTTGTTAAGCAAGAACTAAAGGTTTCTATCTACATGTAAAAACCCGTTTCATCATAGCATTAGACATTCATCCGAACATCTAATATAATCAAGTTCTACAAATTAATTAGTAGACATCATGATTCCAAACACCTATTTATATGAACAAAAACACTAATTTCATCATAATATACAAAACCCATTTCAAGTCACATATGAGCATCCACTCGAACTTATAAATTGTTCAAGTATTTTGCTCCAACTATCAAATATGATGATTCTAAGCACATGCATATCATCATCTTTACTATTTAGTCAAAACCCACTTGGCTCATACTTGATTAATTGACTAATCACTAGTTTATGGCACAATTATGCAAGTTTGTATCTAGGGTTTGTTTCTAGACATAGATTCAACCCAATATCAATCATATATACAATATTCATCACAGAAATTTCGATTGTTGGTGTTCATCATGAATTCAAAACATCACCAAATTACAAAATTTGACATACCTTGTGATCTCCTATCTTAGGTGATCACGAATTTGTGTTCATGCATTGATTTGGGGCTAGAATCCATCTTCAATTTGATGTATTTGATCAAGTTAGGGTTTGGCTCCTTGGAGCCCTCCTGGTCGTACGCACACACACACACACACACACACACTCTCTTAGTGTGTGTGTTGTGTTTTATTATTTGTTTTAATTAAAACAAGTTTCTCCACTAGGCAACCTTAGTCCCCCATGTTTTATTTTAATCTATGAAGCTATAATTCACTATTTATCACTTAACCACCAACTACTAACTAGGTTAATTATTCCTAGTTAACTTTATGGGTTCGGGAAATTATAACTCGTTATATTTTAGGTCCTGTGAACTCGGGCCTTTTTATCTTTTTTATTTTCGTGGAATCTCTTATTTGTTTTTTAATTAATATTAGGATGATTTATTTAAATCCTAATATTTACCGGGTTACTTTCACTACTAACGGTATTTTACCCGTGTATTAGTATTAACGGGGTTTGATTACCAAACCCGTTTTCGGGGTGTTACAAGTCTACCCCCCTTAAAGAGGTTTCGTCCTCGAAACCTTTTCTTACATAATTTATCGAGTTTAACTCCGTGCATTTCCTCTTGATAATCAATTGAGCATTGCTCATATTTTAACCAATTGTTAGGATTACCAGAAAAGTATGATAATATCTTTTTGGTCACTAATCATCCACGTATCTCATACAGCATAATCCAACTTGAAATAACGTAATCTTGTTATTTCCACTAGTTTAATTAACTTAGCAATATTCATCGCTCGGCTCTAATGTGATTCTACTTCACATTATACTTCTTGACCGTGATCATGTCACGTTCCGCCAAATTTTATATCAACTTTTTATTTTCAAAAATATCACTTTTCGAATATATCTTCTTGCACCTATCAGTGTCAAGACTTATAACTTTCATGCTTACTATTTATACGTCTATCAGGATTCGTATTTGTTAAAACGTTATTTCTTACCAAAACCGAAGTTTTAGTTTAACATCTTCTCTTTAACTTTTGTCAATTATCCGTATCAGAATTTTGACGGTCCAAAATTTATTCTTTTACAGTCTTTGCTTTATGCGAGGATTCTCAATTTATTCCCTCGCTTTGTCTAATTAACCCGTAGGTTTTATCACTTAGCCTTATAGGCTATTTTATTAGACTTTCACCTCTTTAAGGCGAGGTCCTTATAATCTATTTCTTTCTAGTCATGACTCATGGGTCGTTTTAGTCTCGTACACCTTTCCATTGTTTATAACCCCTAAGGTTAGGTTGACCCCGTAGTTCATTCTTTACTCATGTCATTCTTAAAATACATGTTCGGTGTCAAGGCACCCTGTTTTTGTTTGAAGAATCATTTATTTTCGCCTTGGTGTTTTCTTTGACCTTGACCGTAGTCTAAGGCTACATTCGTTTCCTTTCGAATAAATTTTCCGACTTTATGACTCCTCACGTCATTTATGCGTCGGTTTATCTTATGCTCACTATTATCCAGTTTACATACACTCGTATTTGATTATGTCCCATTATCGGACTCATTATTCTTTTGCTTTTAACGCTACCATTATCCCGCTTGCGTTTACTCATGCCGTCCGGCATGATATTATATTCGACCCGTTCCACTTTAAAATAGTTGAACATAATTTATTCAAAATTTCTATTTACATTATCTTGTCGTCTTTTAGTTATAACTCAAAACCCGAGTCTTTTAACTTTCCATCCGAGTTCCCGTTTCTCGGTTTACGCATGTGTTTAATTCTTACCCATCATCCGGGTGTTTTACCGAATTCGTTATTATTGCAACCCTCCCGGTACGCATTAAGACCTCGCTTCATTTTTATATTCCGACTTTGTCCTCAAGTTTGACGTTTAACCAAAAACGGCCCGTTAAGAGGCATATTTTCATTTTCCGGGTTCGAGTGTAAATACACTCCCTCCCAATGCATATCCTAATCATTTTACATGTTTGCATTCTCCGGGTTCGAGTGTAAGTACACCCCCTCCCAGTGCATACCTTAATCGTTTTACATGTTTGCATTCTCCGGGTTCGAGTGTAAGTACACCCCCTCCCAGTGCGTACTTTAATCGTTTTACATGTTTGCATTCTCCGGGTTCGAGTGTAAGTACACCCCCTCCCAATGCGTACTTGAATCATTTTACATGTTTCTTTGTCCCTTCACTTGGGCTCATTATCCTAATGTAATACGCTTCCGTCACCCGGCTGTGCGTTTACATTATTATCAAATATTTTGCTCATTTGATTCAGTTGGGTACTTTTTAATTTTTCCCACTCACCCCGTCCTTACTACATCGGATGAAAGCATGTCCATCATAAAAAGTTCATGGTGCCACGTGCTCACCACTTACTTGGCCAGAGTAAGCGATCAATACCTAGTATACATGACCTTTTTATAATTTTCACATTACACCCCATGTAAGTAATGCCTCTATTTGTTTCTCTTGGAAACAATATCCCGGATAGGTTTTCTATTTGGGTTTTTCCAAGTTTTCAATCTACATATGCAACTTTCAATCTCTACGTATTTGTTGCATATTACTATTTATGCAATTAAATTTAAAATGTGCACCTGGTAATGCTTGCCCTAACGGACTACATTCTCATAAGCTCAAAGACCAAGGAAGGTCATGAGCAACATCTGCAATTCATCTTGGGACTCTTAGAGAAAGAACAGTTATGTGCCAGGATGTCGAAGTGCGAACTTTGGATTCGCGAGGTAACATTCTTAGGACACATGGTGGATAAGAATGAGATTCATGTCGACCCTGCAATCAAGGACTAAGGAGTCCCAAAGACGCAACTAAGAATTTTTGGGGAAGGTAGGCTGTATCAGACGACCCCTAGAAAACCTTTCAAGGACTGCTCAACCGTTAACAACCCTAACCTAGTCGATACCTATCTTGTCTTTACCTGACAGTACCGATAAATCTGCGGTTCTTGTGACTCTTCTCGACAAAGTCTCAATTGCGTGTTGATGCAACGAGACCAAGTCATCGCGTACGCGTCACGTTGATTAAGGAATCATGAGAAGAGACCTTGAACTAGGTGCAGAAATTGCGCGTTGCAGATTTGATGTCATTACTTGTATAGGCAAACACTACACGATCTTTACTGATCACAAGGGTTTGCGGCACACCATTGGTCAGAATGACTTAAGCATGAGATAACTAGAGGAATGAGCAACTGAATGATTACGACTGTGAGATTAAGTGTCACCTGAACAAGGAAAGCGTTGTAGCAGACGCCTTGAGCCGCAAGGAATGCACAAAGCCTCTAAGGGTGCGAGCCTTAAAGATGGCCATACAAACGAATTCCGCTACTCGGATTCGTGAAGCTAAGCAAGAGGTGCTCAAGCCAGAGAACCTTCAAGCTGAAGTGTTACATGAATGGAAGTGCAATTATTGCCTAATGTAAACGGGACATTTTACTTCATGGAACGACCTTGGATTTCATTTCGCGGCATTTACGTACGCATATGTTGGGACAAGGCTCATAGGTCAAGGTACTCGATCCACCTTGGATACGACAAGGTGTACCAAGGCTTGAAGGATTAGTATGAGTGGCCCAAGATGGAAGCTGATAAGAGCTACATATGCAGGTAACTGTCTTACTTGTGTCAAAGTTAAGACAGAATACCAGAAACCATCAGGGCTGCTGCAACAGCCTGAGATTCCCATATGGAAGTGGGGGCGAGTCTCAACGGATTTCATTACAAGCTACCAAGAACCCAAAGAGGTCACGGTATGATTTGGGTGAGTATTGATCAACTCACCAAGCCTGCACATTTCCTACCAAACAGTGAGGAGGACAGCACAAGGAAATTAGCAGAGATTTAGCCTAGAAAGATTGTGGCACGTCATGGAATGCCTGATTCTATCATGTCCGACCTAGATGGTCGTTTTGTGCCAAAGATATGGCAGACGTTCATAGGCGTTTAGGTCACGATTGGACCTTAGTACTACATTTCACCCTCAGACGGACGGCCAGAGCAAACGGACGATACAGACTGTATGGACATGTTACATGCTTATGTGATGAACCTTGATGAGAAGTTGGAATACTCACTTGCCCTTAGTGGAGTTTTCCTACAATAACATTTATCACACCGTCGTTTAGGCCGCCTTGTATGAAGCTTTAGATGTAACATAAGTGTCGATCCCCGTTATGTTGGACGGAAACTGGAGATAGACGATTCATTGGCCCCAAGATTGATTCAGGAAATTATAGGCAAGATCATTCAGATATGTGATCATGTCAAGACAGCACGCGGTATACAGAAAGGCTATGCCGACGAGCAGCAGGAACCGTTGGAACTTGAGATAAGAAGTATGGTTTTAATGAAGGACTCGCCTTGGGAAGGAGTGGTATGATTTGGAAAGCGTGGGAGGTTGAACCCCACAATATATTAGACCTTTCAAAATCCCGGAAGGGATCGGGACCATTGCTCACAAGCTAAAACTTCTAGAGAAGTTCAGCAGTAATCACGACATGTTTCACGTGTCTAGTCTTTAGAAGAGCACTGACTCTAGGAACAATTGTTATTCCGGAAAACAAGATTCACGTCAACGACAAACTCCAATTCATTAAGGAACCTGTTAAGGTTGCAGACTGTGAGTCCACAAAACACGGAGAAGTCGTAATTGATTTGTTAGAGTTCGTTGGAATTCATATCATGGCCCAGAGTTTACTAGGGAACATGAAGACCAATTTTAAACCTAAGTGACCACATTTGATTCACAACTCCCCTACGACCGATGGCATCGCTTGAATTTCGGGATGAAATTCTTTTAACGGGGGGAGAATGTGACAACTGGCACTTTTCCATACATTCCGTACAATAATTAGACAGTAATATGTGCTTTAATGACTGTGCATGATCTAGTTTATGAGACGAATGAATTTCTTATTACTGTTATATACATACAATGGCATTTCATGTGTGACAACCGTCAAATTTGCAAGCATCCGTACAATTAATTAATATTGATTTATGCTTAATGACTGTGCTTAATTACAACTGATAACTTAAACTGTTTTCTGATTTCTGTATCATACATACATGTGCATCACTTTACATACTGTCACACCATTTATCACATACAAACTTTAGTGACATAAACGATGCACAGAGCACGGTTAGTACAGTGAGCGGATAACTCAGAAAATGCTGACGATGTTCAGTACATAGACAGACAGTGTTTAAAGACCCAGTATGGGCCAGAGACAAGGTACTACACTAGTATGGAGTGTAGGGAAGTAAGGACCATAAAACTGCGTCACTAGGTGATAGTTTAAGTGCCGGAAAGTGCCTAAAACCCACTAAAAGTGCAGAATTCTGCATATTTCAGCAAAATTCAGCACTTTAACATACTGGTATTATGCAGAAAATTGACTAAATGGTCCTGTATGCTTTCCTAAGTGTCGGGAATTAAAAGTGTCATGAAAAGTTACATAAAGGACACTATACGGTATAACTTAGCACTTTAATGGAACGGTATCTAACCGAACAACCTGACATTACCCGGAACACCAAAGTTTTACTAGAAATGTGGTCCCACCTAGATTTTGTGATCTTGCATGATCCACCAAAATCTTCATGAGATTTCACTATTTCTCACAAGATCATGCCTAGATTGTGAAAGATTTTGTAGTAAATTGGATGAAAGTTACACATAACCCCCCCCCCCCCTTTTCATTCATACGGTTATGGAGGATGGCTCCCACCTCCAAAAATCCTACAAGATCTCATTAGATCTTACTTAGATTTATAGATATTTGTTGAGATCTTAAATGTACTAGTGAATCTATGAAGATATCTATTAGATTATATATATCATGATCATAACCTTCATTCTCATCATCACACAACATCCACCATTTTTCTTCTTTCTTTCCCCCATAGCTATGACCTCACACCCCCACAATACCATCTCCATTTTCACTCCATCATCTAACATTCTAAAGTGATTCTAAGGTGTAAGAAGGTGATTTAAGAAGCTTGGAACACTTGGATCTTGAAGAACCTCCATAAATTGCTTTTATCCACTCCATTTCATCTTGTGTTCTTCCCTAGCTTAGAGCTAGTTGTAAGACTCTCTAAACCCTTTGTTTACTTCTATTTTAGTTGGTTAAAAGGTGTTGGAATTTGGTGAATGGATATTAAATATATTTATAATTTAATGAAATTATAAATATTAATTAGAATATTCATGTGGTAATTAAAGTGTAACTCTTGAGTATTTATTTAGTTTTATTAGAGTTTTTAGTCTCTAATTAAATGTCTAATTAAGTGTATAATTAAGTGAATCCTTTCACTAGTCTTGTTAAAATAGTAGGCTATGTGCCTTTCTTTTTGTTACAACAAGAATAGGGTATTGCTTGATACATGAAGAATACTAGAAGTAGTATGAACACTTGAACACCAACTAGAGAGATGAGTACTCTCTACTTGTTTCCACCACATGAGTTCAAACACTACAATTACCAGATGTAACCTTGGGCCGGTGAGCCATCTCCGGCAGTACAGACTGCTTCGGCTGTTGTACCCTGGGAGACAGACACGTCATCTTTAGTAGAGGCGCGAAATCTGTTTTAAGGGAAACGTGTTGAACACGTGCCTCAACCAAAATCGTCAACGTTTTAGTGTGCTCTTTGTTGCAGTCAAGGGGTAATTTTCAAGACTCAAGATGATGAATAATCGAGTCTAGGATGCTATCAAGTGCGCGTGAAGGACCCACCAGAGATGCGGCTTGAATCAAGATTGGTATATATAATTATATTTATATTCGTTTTATTTAGTTATTGCAACCGGTATTGTACTATGATATTTCCTACGAATAACGAGAGTCTCGTTATGATATATTTGTAATTATAATTTTCAAAAGGTGAACCTATTTCCTACAAACTTAAAACAGATTTAGTGAGATTGTTGGTACAATCTTAAAAACCTTATTTATAAGGATTTTGGGTTTACGAAATGATTTATAATAGAATAAAAAAATATTTTTAGAGGTTATGATCTTATAAATATTTTTTGGGAAATATGTATGTAGTACAACTTGTTGTGTTTGGAATTTTTGAGATTGAGATACAATCTTAAATCCTATACCGTGGTACAAAACGAATAGTTTTGGTTCCACCATTTGGTTATAAAACGATTTTGGGAATCGTTAATTTTTCTAACTTTTGTGTTAGATCAGGCTTATTAGTGTAAACCATACGTTTTTTTGTAAACGTTAAATTCTCTAACATGTGTGTTAGACCGGATTTATTGGTGTAAACCATACGTTTTTTGTAAACGTTAAATTCTCTTAAGTAGAGTTTTTTATGTCTTTAAATAAGAGTTTTATGTTACTTGATTAGAGTTTTATGTATCTAATTAAGTCTCTATTTAAAATAGACTTTTCATCCACCCATGGATTGATATGAACAAATAAGTCTTATAATGATTTTTGTAATCATTTGTCTTCTAACAATTGTGTTAGAAACGATCATGAAAAGCGTTAGTTTGGAAGCAATTTTTTAATTGTTTAGTTTATAACGTGTGTAATAGAAATGACTTATTTATTTGAACCATATATGTGTTTAGCAAGTCGAATTAACATTTTGTGGAAATGTTAATATTTCTAACGTGCGCGTTAGAATTTCTTTCATTTTAACATGATTGTTAAAAATGGTTAAAATACAAATGCTATGAAATGTTTTATGTAAACATTTTATATAAGCAATTTGTTGTGGCATTGTTTTCAATGCTTTGTATGACTTAGAAATAGAATGTCATACATTGAAGTTGATTTTTGATTGACTTCAAGGAATTAAAGCACCATAAAGTGATGGTGTGGTATTTATATGAATTTAATGAAATTAAAATCATTTACTAGACTCTTCATATGGAAGATAAACTCTTAAGGAGAGTTTTATGTCAATTTATTAGTTTTTATTAGAGTTTGTGTCTCTAATAAAATCTCTAATAAAGTGAGACTTTTATTAGAGTTTAAGTTTATAATTATTGAGACTTTTAACTCTTCATATGCGAAACTCTTGAGTAGAGTTTTAATGATGACTTTTATTAGAGTTTAAGTCTATAATTATTGAGACTTTTAACTCTTCATATGTGAAACTCTTAAGTAGAGTTTTAATGGTGACATTTGATGAGTTTTATTAGAGTTTAAATATATAATTATTGAGACTCTTAACTCTTCATATGTGAAACTCTTGAGTAGAGTTTTAATGGTGACATTTGATGAGTTTTAATGGTGACATTTGATAAGTTTTATTGGAGTTTAAATATATAATTATTGAGACTCTTAACTCTTCATATGTGAAACTCTTGAGTAGAGTTTTAATTGTGACATTTGATGAGTTTTATTAGAGTTTAAATATATAATTATTGAGACTCTTAACTTTTCATATGTGAAACTCTTGAGTAGAGTTTTAATGATAACATTTGATGAGTTTTATTAGAGTTTAAGTCTATAATTATTGAGACTCTTAGCTCTTCATATGGTTAAACTCTTGAGTAGAGTTTTAGTGATGACATTTGATGCTTTAATTTGGTCATGTTATATATATAGATAAAATGAATTAAATTTTTCTAACATGTGTGTTAGAAAATGTGTATCACGAATACGAGGTTAGGGATTGTTCATAATGGACATAAATGTTTTATGTAAACATTTAATTGCCTATGTGTTCATTAAAACTGATGAGAAACAGTTTATTTTATAAACTATATCTTTGGAAAACGTTTTATGTAAACGTTCGATTCTATAATGTACTTGTTATAACTTTTTTTTTCCAACATGTGTGTTAAAAAAAAGTTATTTGGTGAAAACAACTTGGTGTTGTTGTGAACAAATTTAATTGTTCAAGTTTACTACTTAAATGTAGTATTTGTAACAACTTGGTGTTGTTTTGAGCATAATTGTCCAAGTTTAAAGTTTCAAGATGAAATGGGAAACTTGTACTTACAAGTGCATGGAGTTTTATTGAGGGAGTACCTCAAGACACGCCATGGGACAATATTGTTGAGAAGATTTCAGTCAGATTCTAAAGTGTTGAAGATAAAAGCACTTTGCTATTTGATGTCTACATATTGTCTATGCTTCCGTTTAAATTTCAAAAGTGATTGACACTTATGATTTAGTTTCCAATGTATTTTATTGTTTTGTGTTCAATATCTTCGGATAACACATGCAATTTTTTACAAAGAAATAAATCACTAATGGTTGTGACGTATAAATTATTTTTGTGGAAAATAATTATAACGTCGGTTATACATTGTTTAAAAGAATATGGTTTTAAACGGATAGTACATGAAAATACTTGGACATAAACAACTTGAGAGTTGTTACATTGACTAAAAGTCAAAGACGAAACATCAAATGTATAACCACATCATGAATGAGTAATGAAAGAACGTAGTGAGTGTATTGAGATGAAATACACTAACGACATTCATGTCGCATACTTCATTAGAAGTCATTGAAAAATTCACAAGTGTGAATTCTAACATATGAAAGTAAAAGTACTATATGTTATTGTATACCTTTAATAAATCTTGCGAAATTTATAAGTAGATGCGTCTACCACTTGATTATTGTTAGATCTATATGGAGATTTTACCTTCATTTGGGAGAGCATCCTAAATATATATATATATATATATATCTCCTAATGAATAACAATAGATGTGTGCAAATCACTTATGGCAAATTATGAATGTCATGTTGTTGAGTTTCGATCTAGTTGACTCTATCTCATACATAATAGTGATTGTAGACGAGAAACATTCATCTTGTTGGTGATGAATGTGTTTACCAAGTGACTTGGATTAAGACTTATGTTTAAGTACTTATGAGTCAGTGGTAGAATGTTGGAGATCAAAGGTAAACAAGTTATGTTCCTTAAATGAATGATGAAATTTAGCTATGTGCTATATACAATAATTTGTGAGACTTTCCTAAATATTGATGTTTTAGGATTATGAATAAGTCTCATTATTTTGTCTTAACAAGGGATGAATGTTGCAAAGTGATATTATGATATCCTTAGGGCTGTGAAGAATCAGAATGATGCATCTTCTGTTCACATGCTAAAGTATTATAGTCTAAAGCAAGCTAGACGAGTACTTGGTTAATTATGGGTCTTGACGGAGACTAATTAACTCTAAACATTCAAATGTGAATGAACACAAAAAGAATTTGTGTATAGACAAAGTTGAGAGAGGATTTTTCATTCATTATAAGGAAAAGACATGTAACTTTTAAGAGTTTGTTCGAAAAGCTAATGAGGAGAACTCATTGTCTAAGCTTATTCTAGATGTTAAATTAGTATTATTCTAAGTTGGTGACAAACTTTTGACAATGGCAAGTGTTTCTTTGGTTAGCTCAGAAGCTTATGTAAGCTAATGCAGTATGAGTTGAATTCACTGATACAATGAGGTTGATCTTGTTCAATCATATGTGTATAAATGTCGTCATAAGTGAAGTTACGGAAATGTTAATCAAATGGCAAGAAATGTGGGGGATGATCCATTTAGAAACAACCCTATAAGGGTTTGTAGAAATGGTTTTCATTACCCCATCTGGATGATATCCTATAACACTTAAATGTGGGGGTGTCTTGCATTTGTATCATAAAAGTTTGGCAATAAGGATTTTGTAATCCAATCTAACATTGCAAACAGACGACTATGTGGAGGACACAAAGGTCACAGTGCATAATGGAGATGTGTTTGCCTTAAATGATAAGCGTATCTTACAAAGACATATATTATAACCAGATTCAGATGGCCACTGAGGTGACATATATTATAACCAGATTCAGATGGCCACTGAGGTTATAGTCTTAGAAGTTGACAATAGGCAAAATTAACTTATGAGTTAATATCACATCATGACAACTGATCTCAAATACGCAAAGGTATTTGCTAATGTTATGGATCCAACAACCTGAGGGTTTATTAGAGATCAAGTTGTGGAATGGGACTGAAGCCCTTGAAAAATGAAGTTCATATGATGGAAACCTAACTCAGTAGACTGGAGATCCCAAGAATTGAGTTCAATAGGAAAACCTAATTGTATGAATAAGCGAGGTCACTGTGGGGGAATAACCCTACGCATTTAATAAGGTAGTTTATTATAAAGATTAATAAACTTCCTAGTCCATTCCTAAAAGTGACAAGTGTGAGGCTAAGCATAATATGTGGTAAATGATTTGGATAGATCATGATAACCACAATGCTTTTAATGATCTAAGGAGAATCACCTATGTTAGAGAGAAGTGGGGTCGCTTCGAATGGAATTAAGGGCACAATTCCTAGAGCTCTCGCAGAACCAGGTAAGTGTTCCACGACCATTATTGGACACGACTATGAGGAGATGACCCGGCTAGGGAGAGTCTTGTGTGAAGTGTATTGTCGTCTACACAAATGGAAGACGAGTTCAAAGACATCGAGATCTACTCAGAGCTAGTGGGCTAAGTGCATTTCATGAGCGAAGGTTCAAAGGGTAACACCTACCTATCGTATGCAAAACTCAACTGTCGAGGTTACATTGGAAATTTTAAGTGTTTTGAATGATCTCCATTCATGTGGGGGATTGTTGGAATTTGGTGAATGGATATTAAATATATTTATAATTTAATGAAATTATAAATATTAATTAGAATATTCATGTGGTAATTAAAGTGTAACTCTTGAGTATTTATTTAGTTTTATTAGAGTTTTTAGTCTCTAATTAAATGTCTAATTAAGTGTATAATTAAGTGAATCCTTTCACTAGTCTTGTTAAAATAGTAGGCTATGTGCCTTTCTTTTTGTTACAACAAGAATAGGGTATTGCTTGATACATGAAGAATACTAGAAGTAGTATGAACACTTGAACACCAACTAGAGAGATGAGTACTCTCTACTTGTTTCCACCACATGAGTTCAAACACTACAATTACCGGATGTAACCTTGGGCCGGTGAGCCATCTCCGGTAGTACAGACCACTTCGGCTGTTGTACCCTGGGAGACAGACGCGTCATCTTTAGTAGAGGCGCGAAATCTGTTTTAAGGGAAGCGTGTTGAACATGTGCCTCAACCAAAATCGTCAACGTTTTAGTGTGCTCTTTGTTGCAGTCAAGCGGTAATTTTCAAGACTCAAGATGATGAATAATCGAGTCTATGATGCTATGAAGTGCGCGTGAAGGACCCACCAGAGATGCGGCTTGAATCAAGATTGGTATATATAATTATATTTATATTCGTTTTATTTAGTTATTGCAACCGGTATTGTACTATGATATTTCCTACGAATAACGAGAGTCTCGTTATGATATATTTTGTAATTATAATTTTCAAAAGGTGAACCTATTTCTTACAAAAGGTGTATTTTGATGGTAATAACTAGAACACTAAAAGACTTGAATCTTGAATCATGAAGCATAAGCTTACATAAGATGAAATATGATGAAATATGGTTGATATGATGTTGTTTAGTGAACGTATGAGGTTTGCTTGATGATTACTAGAAATATGATGTTGAACATCATATGGAACTTGTTAGAGTATGGTTAGAAACATGGTTTAACAAGTTAGGAGATGATTATGTGTTTTCATGAAATAATCATCTTCTAGACTAAACATGAACTTGGAAGTAAAAATAATTTTCTTACAAAGTAATAAACCAAGTGAACTAGTAAACTTGTGAACCCAAGACTTGTGTATGATTTTCCAAGAAAAACCAAGTTTAAAAGACGGTTTTTGAAAGATCATGATTCTTACATATACTTACACTATTTTTGGAAATAAAATAAGTGTAGGAAGGCTAGTAAAACAAGAAGATGTCGTAAATAAATATTTTTGTAAAATGAGTTTACAAGTTTTAAACATCTAGAAATCCCGAGAATGAGATTTTAACAAAAGTAAATATACTTTAGGAAGTAACTAAGGCTACTAAATATATTACCAAGTTACTACGCGCTTTTACGAAAACTCAAGTTCATGTTATTATGTAAAGTGCATTGTTTTTGCACTTGGTAAGTGTAATATGGTTTAGAGATTTGTTTTTGATTGTTTGAATGATTTTCTAAAAGAAAATAATATGTTAAATAGCATGGACACCTCCATTTACAAAGGAAACTATGGCGAAAATTTCTAAAAATTCCGACACTTAGAAAATATTTTCTAACAAGTGTTTACAAGTGTATTTTTTACTGTGATTTTCAATATAAACCTTGCCATAGATTTTTGTAACAAAAATACAAGTATTGGAGGTTGGTTTTTGTACATAAAAATGGATAAATATATATTTAGAATATATATTTTGTATTAAGACTTTTGTGTGGATATTTGTTTATTTTGTGGAATAGTTATATTATTTTAGGGTAAAATAATACAACTTAACGAATACCATGAAATTACAACTCCAAAATAATACCAAAAATCACACGGGATGAATATATAAGTTACACACTTAACGTTGTGAAACCGAACGCTAAAACGTAACTTATGGAATATTCCGGGAATTTCCGTTACAAATATATTTTTGGGTAAATATTGTGTTGGATACAAGGAGTGAAAATATATTATTTTTGGGAAAAATATATATTTTGGAATACATTATTTTTGACAAATAAGTTATATATATTTTCTAAGTGGGACTTAAAAATATAATTATTCGGAGCTACAATATACATGTATAAATACCCCTATCCTTGGGAAGGAAATACGAAGTTAAAATACTTGTGAAGTATTGATACAAGATATTGTTTAAACAATTATTCCAAAACTAAATATAATTTAAAGTTAAAATAATTTTTTTTAGCAAATAATTATAACTTGGAATAATATTGGGAACATAAAAGGAACATAACTCAAAAACGTAAATACAAAGGCAAGGCACGGCCCGTTCGTCTAATAGACGTTAGTACCCTGTAGGTAGTCGTGGTTGCTGAATAGGGTTCGAGTTACGAGCATAGAAGACGCAATACAATGAGTTCATGCTCCCCCTTTTCTTTTAACTGTTTTCAGTTTTATACTTCGGGGGCGAAATACATGTTACAATTATTACAGACATTTTTATACATGGTATGGTTAGCTTAAGGAGGGTTTACTACTAGATCATGTGAATGAGTAGGGCGATTAAGGCCATCAATCCTCGTTGTAGGACCGAGGGACATGAGTGATAGATCTATTTGGGTGTAGCGAGCCCCACCCCTGAGTCCGCTGAGTGGACCATGTGGTGACTATGTCTTACAGCCGGAAGCCCGGTGTGAAATCTGCTAGGTTTGAGTCTTCCTGCATCACTTCACACATATCAATGGCCTTGCAAACCATTGGTGATCTCTTTTTCCTTATTGCTACATACCAAGGACTTACATACATACTTACAACGTTTCAAAGGTTTATACATACACACAAACAAACACATGAACTCGCTCAACTTTTGTTGATGTTTTCAAACTACGTGTATTTCAGGGAATTTATAAGTGGATATGGCGGGCGTTGGAAGTTTTTATGCTACGTTAAGAATAAAGATGTCATCCATGGTCTTTGAGTTTGGTTAGTGTGTCTTATTCCTGGACGAGACACGTCATCCAAACCTTGGTGTTATTCAATCTCTTTTGACGAGTCCTTAATGAACTCATAAACAATTTGTACGGTTTGTAAAGCTTGAATTTGAAGTCTACGTTTCAAAACAATGCTGTTGTGTTTATACTTATTTAATGGATGACAAACTTATGGTTTTATCATATAGTTGATGTTATGATTGAATGCAATGATATTAAGAAAGTCACACCATAATCATGCTTCCGCAAAAGTCAGGGTGTGACATCATGTTGCAAGACTTTTATCATTACTACATGCAACAAAATATAGCTCTATTAATGCACAAAGCAGAATTGGCACAGTTATCAGACAAACTAGAAGTACTGACGGGAGTTCAGTACTTAGACAGACATGATGTTAAGACACAAAATAAGCCCCAGGACCAAGTGTTACACTAGTATAGTGTGTAGGAAAGTAGGGATTTAAAAACTGCCTTCCTAGTGTGACATAGGTGCCGGAAAGTGCCAGAAATACACTGAACCTGCAGAATTATGCAGAAAATAAACAAATTCAGCAATAAATCAGCTTTTAACATCTAAATATAATGCAGAAAAGTGGTTTAATGGTCCAGAATACTTTCCTAAGTGTCGGGAACCGAAACTGTCATAAAATACAACATAAAGCACACTAAACTGCGCAATTCAGAACTTTAACGAACAGTAACGAAACGAACAACCGGACACTACCCGAAACATCAAATTTTCACTAGAAGCATTGTTTTAGTGTTACAAAGCTAGTTATGGTCACCCAACATCATATTACATCTCATAAACATTAAATACATAAAATACCTAACTAGCACCATTACTTTCCAACTAAATCAAGTAACTAACCATTGAAATGTTACACTTTACCCCCCCCCCCATAACCGGTCCTAGACAAGGGACCCACCCACTAGATTTTATTACAATATTTTATTAGATATGTTGGATGAAAGTGGAACATTATAACCTAAAGATAAACACTTGTTGGAAGAATTTTCTTATAAACCACAAGGTATCATCACTTCTCATTTTCACTTAAAACCAACATCACATCTCTTCTCCTTCATCCCCCATAGCTACGGCCCAAGCTTTCCCCTCACACACCTCCATTTTCAATCCTTCACTATCCATTCTAAGGTGATCCTAAGATGTAGGAAGCATGTCTAAGAAGTGTGGAAGCATTGAAACTTGAAGGACCTCTCTCTAGTGCTTTTATCCACCTCAAATCTTCATCACTTTGCTTCTTGTTCTTCCCTAGCCATAGTGCTAGTAGTAAGTTCCATTGATCTTGATTTATTCATAATTTTAGTGGTTAAAGTATGAAGTAACTTGGTAAACTAAAGAATCTCAAGAAAACATAAAGATGAACATTAACATAAAGCTCTAAAACATGAAGATCAAGTTGTTCTAGTGTATGTATTGAACTTGTTTGTTGATTTCTTATGATTATGATGTTGATCATCATAATAACCTTGCTAGATGATGATTAAACACATGATCTAGCAAGTATGAGGATGATTCTTGAGAAAATCATAATGATCATCCTTTATGTTAAATATGAACTTGAAAATAAACTTGTTTTAGTGTATAATGATTTGTGATACATGTTATAAGTCTTGAAAATAAAGGATTTCAAAGATAATATTTTCAAGAGAACAAAGTTATTTACAAGATCTTGATTTTTAAAGAAACTCATCATACTTTAGTGGTTAATCAAGTGTAGAAATATATATTTAACAAGAAAAACTCAAGAAGAAATATTTTTAGAAAATCACTTCACAAGTTGTGAAGATCTAAATTCTTCAAGAATGATATTTTTAAATAAATAACCACACTTTAAAGGGTAACTAAGCTTACTAAATACACTAGTAAGTTACTACAAATTTTTACAAAGTTTCAAGTTCATGACATAGTGTAAATTTCATATTTTTGGCACATGGTAAGTGTTGAATGATTTGTTGATGATGGATGATGATTTTAAAGGAAAATGATATGCTTTGAAAGCATGGAAACCTCCATTTTTAAGGAGAAACTATGGCAAAAATTTTCTAGAAATTAAACACTTAGAAAAATATTTTTAAACAAATATTTACAAGTATATTCTTAACCGTGATTTTTATATAAAGTTTGCCATAATTTTTGTTACAAAAATTACAAAATATTGGAGGTTGGTTTTTGATAATGAAAGTGACTAAATATGTATTTAGAGAATATAAATTTAGATGTCACCATGTGTGTGATTATTTGTATATTATGTGATTTAGTTATATTATTTTAGGACTTGAAATAATATAACTCACCAAAATACCAAGAAATTACAATCCAAAATACTACCAAAATTTCAAGAAATAAATACACAATTTATACCCAAAATATCGGAAGGAACCGAACAAGGAATATAACTTATAATAATAAATATTCCGGAATTAGATTCGTAAGTATATTTTGGTAAACAGTATTTTGGAAACCAAGAGAACAAAAATATGATTTTCATAAGTATTATAAAATAAATCATATTTTTTACAAGAAGAAAATATATTATTTTGGGTAAGAACAATATATATATATATATATATATGTTTCTTGGAATTATTAGAAGATATATTATTTTTGGGAGAAAATATATATTTTCTTAAATAAACATGAAATACATTATTTTTGGGTGAAAAATAGATTTGTATATATTTTCTAAGTTAAACTTGAAAATATATTATTCTTGAGACTTATATAAAAGTATAAATATTTTTGCCCAGGAAAAGTTATAAATAATTTTTCTATGAAATATTTCTTAAAATATATATTTTGGAAATATATATTGATGTATTATTGTTAGAAATATTATTCCGGAAGGGTTATTACAAAAATTAAGTATGAAATACTTAATAAACACCATAAAAATGCGTATTCTCGTACGTATAATTACACACCGGAATACGCCATTGATACTTGGCAAAAATACAGAAGGATAAGAATATGAATACAAATACACCCATCCTTGGGGAGTTATACAAGTACAAGTACATAAACTTGACAAGTTAAAATGTATTATTTTAACTAATATTCCAAAATTCATAAATATAATTTAAGTTAAAATATTTATTATTTTAACAAATAATTATATACTTTGGAATATTATAATATACATCAGTGATGTAACTCAGAATACACCAATATTTCCAAAACGAGTCTTAATGAACAACTAAGACAAAGAGTCGTCACACGACCTAAGCGTCTAATAGAACATGGCACATGTATAGGTAGTTGTACGACTCATAGAAGGACCTTTGAGCATACGAGATAGCTGGACGCAAACTAGTGAGTTCATGTCCCCCTTTTCTCTTAACTGTTTTCTGTTTTATAACTCTCGGGGGTGGAATACATGTTGCGAATGTTTAAATGGTATGAATTGACTATGAAATGAACTATTAGATCATGTGAACATAGATTAAATTTGAAATGCCATTAACTCTTAATTAGGGACGAAGGTTAGATCTAACGGGTACGGCCGAACCCCACTCATGGTACTTATGTGACCACTTGAGTGCTTCGGTGTCCCAGTCGAGGTGAATTGACATAGTCAAGGTGAATTGACATAGTCAAGGTGAATTGACATAGTCAAGGTGAATTGACATAGTCAAGGTAAATTCGACATAGTCGAAGGGGAATTCGACATAGTCGAGGGAATCGACGAGGGTATAAGCCTACTCATTTCGAGTGCTCCCTATGTCTTCACATGTTTTAATGTCCTTGCAAAACTTTAATTTGATTTGTTCATAAATGCTTTTCATACCTGTTTTCAAAGGAGTTTCTCAAAGGTTTACAAGTGTTTCAGTACTCATACAAAACGCATGAACTCGCTCAACTTTTGTTGATGTTTTCCAAAATTACATGTATTTCAGGTAACAAGTTAGATCTTGAGCGCTGGTGTTATTTCTAGAAGTAAATTCCAAGTTTAGATGTCATCCACTTTTGTTGATTTGTAACTTAGTCGAAGGTTGTGTTTAAGACTTAAATAAATGGTGTTTGTAATACTTTAAACTTAATGAATGGATGAACATCGTTTTGATCACATAGTTGTTTATTATGATTGAATGCAATGTTATTAAACAAGTCACGCATCATACGCTTCCGCAAAAGTCAGGGTGTGACAACATGACCCGATACCGATCAAATGTTCACGGTGTCGGTAATGTACCGCCTCAACGCGCGGACTATTACCCTAGTACATATTGATACAAACTTGCCATGAATAGTGTTTGTAGATTTTTTAGTATTATTTTTTAAAAATTTTAATTATTTTATTATCATCTTTTAATTGATTTTACATATTTTTTTTCAAACGTAAATAAACAATTTATTAATCATTTGATATCAATCGATGATTTTTAGATATTTATTTTTTTAATCTTTTAATAGTAGTATTTTATTTAGCAGTTAATATGATTTCTTTAGTAATAACGTACATTCGTTAACTTTTCAAATAAAAAAAATCTAAGTCTATATCTATGTTTATTTATTTTTTTAACATTCCAAGTTATTTTCCCATGCATTGTGATGGTACGTTACCGTAGGCGTTGGTATCGGTTCGGTTCGTTACAGTACCGGTACGGTTCAATTCAGATTGTCACGGTACTGGTACATATATTCATTTATCGTCACAAATAAAGTTGTATAAATGAAAGACTTTTGAAACCAGAAACCATAAAAATGAATATATGTATCGGTACCGATGTTATTTTGTACGGTACGTTAGAAATACGATGTCACTTTATTGAAAGAAAAAACAATAAAAATAAATATCGGTACCGAACTGATGTTCTTTTGGTTTCAGTTCGGTTCACTACGGTAGCGACACAATATTTGTTATCAAACAAGAAACTATAAAAATTAATACATACTAGTATGGTTGTTCTGTTCGGTACGGTATGATAGCGATATGATCTTAGTTATCGAAAGTAAAAGTAATAAAATAAATACCGGTAACGATATAAATGTTGTTTAGTCGGTTTCGGTTTTGTTTGATACAATAGCGGCACAATAGCCGTGTTCAATAAAGTTCATATGGCAATGTTGACAAAAATAAACATAGGACGTAAACCAACCGAGCCTATATCAACTAAATAACATCGGTACCGGTATAGATATTCATTTTTATTGTTTTTGATGGATGTCAGGTTTTCTCTTTTGATTACTATAGCGAATGTCGATACCGTAACGAACCGAACGAATACCGACCAAATTTCTGCCGCGAAGCGCGGGGAAAATCACTAGTATATATAAACAGCAGGCTCGTTAAGGCTCGCGAGCCGGCTTGAGCTCGATAAGCGAAGCTCGGGCTCGTTTATTAAACGAGCTTGTTTTTTATGTTCAGACTCGAGATCGAGCTCGTTTAAGCTCGGCTCATTCGAGCTTTTTTTCAAGCTGATCTTGAGTAGCTCGCTAGTAGCTCTGGTGGTTTGCACCCTTTGTTTTAATTTTTTATAACAGTAAATTTGGATCACCGACAGACCTTTGGCCTTTGGAGATCTGGAAAAAACTCTCTTGTAGAAATTGAACCCAAGACCTAGTAGTCTCTAAGTCTTATCCCACTTCTAAAATTTCAATAGGCAACCATGACCCCTGGTTTTAATTATGTTGAATAACTTGATGATCATAAATTGATATTTGATAACGCTTTATATTAAAAAGGTAAGACTAAGATGGTTTACCTACTTATTAAATAAACAAATGCATAGAAAGAAAAAAAAAATTGATTTCAATTTAGGCGGTTGTGCTTTGCAACGTTTTTCACATTTTATGTCTATTTGGGTTTGTATTTGTGGAATCATAAATAATAATAACTACTAATCGGGTACATTGCAAACATTGAATGAATTAATTCAAGCGTTATATGATGCATACACGATTTAAAAACATGGGCTTTAACGTATCATATCTGATGTAACTCAATAGCATTTGCGGTTGGATCCAATGTAAAGTAATTGAATTTATACAGAACAATCATAACGTATTTATATGTGATCCGAATCATACATGAGAAACGTACAAAACAAAGCTTAAAACGTGTATAAAGGGAAAATGGACACGTGTACTCAAAAAACATATTCAATTCAGCGGTAGAAATTTTACCCCTAGCACGTTGTGGCGTGGTCGAAACGTATAGTAACTCAAATTTATACTGTCGAATGAGAACGTATTATATTTAAGCTCATTCGATTCAGAACAAAATTTACAATGAAACGTAGACCAACTAAAAATGTACATAAAATAAGCACGAAAACGTATTATATTTGACATGACTTGCTTAAAAAAAGTTTATGTAGAAATGTAGAAAAACTCAAATTTATACCAACACATAAATAAAAATACGCACGTAAAATTAGTTTTTTAAGTAAGGAACGAAAGGGGTAAAGTCGGAGCTTTAGAAACTCGGGTTGGTTTAAATGATATTTTTACAAAGTTCTTAAACACGACACATTATTAGTATTTTAAAAAGAAAATTAGCTAAAGAAAACTTACTTAAATATTTAAGGATTATTTTTGGTTAGGGGGCCAGGGGGTAGCGATGGTGATCACTCATCACTCACAACATCCAATTAAGTTTCGTCATGTCATCAACCATTATTTCATTACTCACAATCTTTTTTAAGTGGAAATGGTAATCGTTTGAGATGGAATTTCATCACTCACAATCTTTTTTTTTTTTAAATTATAAATTAACAATTAAACACTAAAATTATATGTTATAAATTTCATTTAAATAAAACCTAAATTACATACTAAAAAAACCAAACATTGGAAATAAAAAAAACCTAAAAAGGCCGACTTAAACGGATGGCATCCCCCACCCCCACTTTTCACATATCTCACGTTTTTGTTGAATTATGATCGACTTAAACGGTTCATCGAGATTTGTGTGCGGCTATAACATGATTTTTAAATCATTATGTTTTTCTATTGCGTTCAAGTGTTTAATATACGCCTCCAAGCATTGAAGTTTTGTCGTCACAAGTTTTTCTCTTCTTTCTTTGGATTCGGTTATTTCCACCAATTTAGCCTCTTTGATTTCGGAGATCGATGTCACACCCCAACCGATGGCGGAAACATCGGGGTGCGAGCACTAAGCGTTCAGATTGCTCATGAGATTTCCATAACACTAAAATGTTTCGATAATCATTAAATAGATTTCATACTAATTGTCTAACAACAAAATCAAGCATCATCAAGATTACATCACCAAATGAAATTGTTCAAAAGTCTAAATTTATTAAGGCGACGTTTCTAGGCATCTCCTATCTTGATTTCCAAAGTTCCATAGCATCTTATCAGCCTGCAACATGTATTAAAATATCAATACAAAAGTATTGGCGAGTATACAAGTTTGATAATAGAATAATAGATTTAAAACAACTCATATCCACAATGTAAGTAATAAAAATAGTTTCAGCCGTGCTAGTGTCGCTGTCCACGCAGTGATAGCCCAAGTATCACGATGCTTTGTTGTTTACCCAAGACTCAAGGTAAACTAGAATCCTCCTAACAATACCCCCCGAGAATAATGGGGGAGGTGCATCTCCTATAGCGCTACTATTGTTAAGGCGGAACTAAACACCCTGGATTAAACGTCACATAGCACAAATAGAATACTAGAATGCACAAGTTTTCACAAACACATAGGATAGAGTTTAGAATTCAAAAGATTCAAATTTATATAGAATACATGTTACACCCCAAAGTTTTAAAAGTAAAAAAGGGGATCGAGTATACTCACAGTGATTGCTTAACAGTCGCAACTGTTATTGGATCAAAGGGAGCTCTTTTGAGATTAGCCTGATTAGATTGCAATAGGGTAAGAGTCGGGCGAAGTATCGAGATAGAATAAAGTGTCTAACAGGTCACTGGGTCGGATGGTTGTCCGAACGGACGGCTGTCCGATCGGATGGCCAGTCGACCGGGTGGCCTTGTGTGCGCATAGTGACCATGACTGCCCGGTCGGATGGCTATCCGATCGGGTTGTCATCCGTCCGGCTGGGAACCAAAAATAAGAATCGAACAATGTGGTTGTCCGATCAGATGGTAATTCGATCGGCTGGCCAAGTGTGAGGAATAGGTTGTCTGATCGGTCAGCTGTCCGATCGGCTGACCTATTAAGAAGTAGGGCTGTCCGATCGGATGTCAGTCCGATCGGCTGGCCTATCGTGGAGTAAGGCTGTCCGAACGGATAGCAGTCCGATCGGCTGGCCTATTGTTTCTTGTTTACCAATTCTCATAAAAATGACTAAGTTTGAAAATCTAATGGTGACGTCACGGCACGTATTAAGACAACAGTTACGCATCATTTCACCGACATTCTGATCGGTCAGGAATCACCCCAGTCCGACCCGTTTGTCCGTTGGTGATGGTTTTATGCCGGTATCCATCCCGTGATCGTCTTTATCAGTGAACAATCCGTTCTTAAACCAACTCTAGACCACCGATCAAGTCTATAGTCCGTTTAGTCACGTTTATCACCGAAGTAAGACAGAAATTGAAGAAAAGATGAAGAACAACCCAAGTTTTATATGAAAAGTATAGTTTTAACTTAGATTTAGTGTAAAAACGTATGAAATACCTTAGATCTGAGCTATATCTTGCTTAGAATGACATCACATGGCAATTTGTACAAACCACCATGATGGCATCACCCTCAAGAACTCAGATCTGAGAGATTTCACGGTGAAAAGTGTGATTTCAAGTGAGAATCACGTAGAGAATGATGCATAGAGTAAGAAAGTACAAGAATCTAGCTTGAAACGTACCGAAATCGATGAGAAAACGAGAGATTAGTGTGCGCGTGCGTCTGGTTCGGGCAGAGCTGTCACATCACTCATAATGGTGATTTGACAGCCTATTTATAGGTGAAGGAGGAAAAGGAGAAAAGGTGGTTCGACTGGGGTGTCATCCGATCGGCTGGTCGTCCGATCGGATGGTCGTACGGGATTTTTCTTCGAACCCGAACCTCTTTTCTTCGAACCCGAACCTCTCTTGCTTGAACCTTCCATCTTTGTATTGATTTTTTTTTTAATTTGGAAGAATGTTTGGATTTGAAAGAAGTATTGATTTTTTTTTGAATTTGGAAGAATGTTTGGATTGAGTTGGAGAATATTTGGATTTTATAAAAAACCCTCAAACCAGTGGCGGATCTAGAAAACCTTCATAGGGGTAACGTCTTAAAAGAAAGGGGTAAAGAAATCGAAAAAACGTTAAAAAAATGTCAAATTTTTCCAAAATTTACACTACCGCCGGAGCGCCAAGAGGTGGCGGAGGCTACCCCTTCTCATATGGTACATCCGCCCCTGCCTCAAACAGTCATGTTCTCAACGAAAACAAGCCCCCAACGTTCCATTTTTTTGAAATTTAACACGTGATAAATATCAGGCGTGCTAACTTTCACGCGTGATATATGTTGGTGGCGGCGGTGTGCTAAATTGTTTCACGAGTGATGGGGCTTCTATCACTCACCACCCCGGGTCCCCTAAGGTCGATACTATAAAAAAACCGGTACTAGTATTCTTTTTATGGTTTTTTTATTGATGTGAAGCACGTAGTGATATCCTTTTGGACATATTACGACTTTATTTATTGGATTTTATTTTTTGATTACTATACCGAGTACCGATATCATACCAATACCATAACAAATTGAACTGACCGAAGTAGCATAGAAATAATCTCAATTGTTATTGTTATTATATCAACTAATAACGAAAAACATGTGAGTTTTTAATAATTATGAAAATTCCTCAATAATTAAATAAAAGATTATATATTCTTTAGAAACCGAGTTTGTTGCAAAAACTCTTTAACTAGATTCTAATTATAATTGTTTCAGCACCACATAATCATGAATCATAAGTCATAATCAAAATTAAAAACATACAAAAACATTATTATTTTTTAAACACGTCCTCTAAACTCTAAACACTAGCACTATAACAGTATCTTCAATAATTTTTTAATATTCTACAATACCACTAGAATAAAACCACATCCCTACAAAATAATAATAAAATATACCCAACTTTACAATAGAATAAACATTAAACGAGTTTCAACATGGCATGTCTATTTGCTCCTTTTAATACCTAAAATAATAATAAACTATATTTTATTATTTCATGGTCGAATAATGTCGAACGTAGCGTGATGGGTCAAAAAAAAGAAAACCGTGTTCGGGGTCGCCAGATTTTGTCTAGAGACAAAGAACCCATAAAAAATATAATAAAAAAATCGGTCTACAAAAACACACCACAAGACTTGCAAAAAAGGAAACTACTTGTCTACTAGCAGCCCCCACTCACGCACCAACCGACCCACTTGGTCGCTAAATCCACTTAATTTAGTCACAATATTGTTCATATAAATATCACAACACTGTGACAACTGATAGGTGATCGATCATATATCAAGTATTATGCAAACAAGAAGAATGAATATGAATATGAGCTCATCGTATGGCGGTGCTGCTACGACGGTTGAGCAACGGCGGCCGGTGTATAGAAAAACAGAAACCATGGTATCGAAGACGAAGAGCGATTTTAGCGTCGAAATGGTGTTGGCGTTGGTGGGATTGGCCGCGTCGTTGCTGATACTGCCGTTGATATTGCCGCCGTTGCCGCCGCCGCCGCTAATGCTGTTGTTGCTGCCGATTGTTATTTTTGGTGGTCTTATGGTGTTTGCGTTCTTGCCTAATTCTTGGTCGGCTAGTGGTCGTCACAAAAGGATGGTTTAAAATACTTCTTTTGGTAGTAGTTTTAACTTTTAAGAAATGTAAAGAAGGCTGATATACTTTTAGTTTATTATTTGAAATGTTGATCGAAAATTCGAAATGCATATGTTTGGTTAATGTTATGAGTTTCTGGTTTTGTAAATGGTTATAGTTTATGAAATATAGAGTAAAGTACATTTCTTGTTTTTGTGTTATGTCAATTTAGTCATTAAACTTCGTTCATTACAAGGTACCGAGGATTGTTTTTAAGTGGAGATTTTGTCCTAATTTGGTTGATGTGTGACATAGATGTTGCGCGTGGGGAGTCCGGTAAACGCTTGACCAACCGCATCGTCTAAATTGAAACAAGTTAACTGATTGAATCGTCTAAAGTAAAACAAGTCAACCGACAGAATCGTTTAAACTAAAACAAGTCAATCAATTTGGGATTTTTGGGGTTCATGATCTGGTTTTGGCGACAGTGTCGAAGCTTGAGATTTCCGAACGGGGGTCGAAAACGTATATACCTAAAAAAATTATAAAACTGGGGGGTCGAAAACGTATATACCTAAAAAATTCTATACGAAAACTATATATCGGACACTACTGAGCTAAAAGTTCGGAGTGTCGGGCGCCCCATCCCCCTCCCCGGCCCCTTCTATCCTGCACCTATGTTTGACAGTTTGGAACTTGGAATCGGTCATGTGTGTGTATTTTGACTTTACATGATAAGTTCTTAGTTAAACCATTCTTTTTAGTCTAAGATCTTTTTTTTTTTCTGAAAATTACATAACTAGCCATTGACCACACTCTTTTTCAAAACCAGTTATCTGCGTCTTTGGAGCGACCTTTCAAGCACGGGATGCATCTTTCAAACACAAGATGCATCTTTCAAACACAAGATGCATCTTTGAAGGTCTTTGGGAGCTGAAGTGTCTGACGACTGAGATGCGTCTTTCAAACACGGGAGGCGTCTTTGAAGGTCTTTCCCATGCATCTAGGACTTCTCCCTTGCGTCTGGGAATTCTCTCATGCGTCTTTCACACCACGTGTCCAATTTTTATTGGGATATTGGATTTAAATAACCTCAACTTTCATCAATTGGTCAATAGCACTCCCAATTTTTGATTTGTGCCATATTACTCCCAACTTTCAATTTATTGGCCGATAACATTCACAAACTAACTGAACCCTAACCTAGTTAGTTTTTGCTAATTTGGCACTTATGTGTTGACATAGCATTTGACATGGAATTTTTTGATGACGTGACAACTGATGTGGCACTGGTTTGATGATGTGGCAGCTGATGTTAGCAAACAAGGTTAGTGTTAGGTTAGTTTGGGAGTGCTATCGGCCAATAAGTTGAAAGTTGGGAGTGGTGTGGTACAAGTCGAAAGTTTGGAGTGCTATCGACCAATTGGTGAAAGTTGGGGTGTAAAACCTTGTTGATTAGGTTCACACGTGAAATCAGAACAAACACACCAGTTTTGTAACACCCCGTGTTTCGAAAGTCAAAGTCAAAGTCAAGATTGAAGTCAAAGGAAGACAAGATTGCTAATTGCGATCTGTCACTCCTTGGTCAACTCCTGTTTTGACTTCTTTGGCTTGTAGTTAATCTATTTATTTTATCGCATTAGTTGTATTATGTGGAGTACTTGTTAATAATCGAGGTTTAATCGCATATTAATCGCATGTGAAATCGATTTATCGCTATCGCATTCGCAACTCGAATTATGTGTTCTGGATATTGTTTTACGTGTGTGTGCTATTTATGTGTTACTTGTACATGTTATGTTTATGTTGAGGTGGAAATCGAAATCGCAATCTATCGCATCGCAAATCGAATCGAAAACGCTAACGCAAGTTAAGTATAGTGACTGTATGTTAGATATAGTAGTTGGGATTAAAAGTAATTTAATGGGTAATACCATCGCATCGCTCGCTCGAATCGCATCGCAACACTCAACACTCAAATCGAAACGACTAAACTCACCACGCCGAACACTCAGATCGAGTGGCCAACCGATAGGGTGGCCATCCGATCGGATTGCCATCCGATCGGGTGCCATCCGACCGAGTTGCCACCCGATCGGGTTGCCACCCGATCGGACTGCCACCCGATCGACCAGCCTTTTCCCCACTTTCCTTTTTAGGAAACCCTATAAATACCCCTCATATGTCACATCACTGATGTGACAGCTCTCTACTCGACCCAGCCGCACTCAAGCTCTATTTCTCTCGATTTCTCCCGATTCTTGTAAGTTTTCAACCTAAATCTTGTACTTTCTTGATCTACACGCACTCCTACACCTTTCTATCTTTTGAATCTTAACTTTTAACCGTGAAATCACCTGATTTGAGGTGTTCTAGGGTGATGTCATCATGGAGTTCTTATGAACTTCAATATTTGGCTTCATTCCACCAAGAACAACTTAGATCTAAAGGATTTCCACAATATTTATCAATGATTTCACTTAGATCTACACGAATTCATGGACAAAAGGTATTGAGAGAAGGTTTTCCAACTTTCTTTCAACTCTATTACACTCAATGCACTCAAACCCGATAGAATCGGAGCTTGTTCTGATCTTATACTCATTCTTGGTGATGTATTAGTTCCAGATCCGGATTCTATCCAAGAGATATTGACTTCATGTTTGAACATGAACTATTAACTCGAACCGTGAACCGGTCGGACTTGGGTGATTCCTGTTCGGTCGGGTCACTTGGGCCGAGGTAAGGGTTCTGTTGTTCAAGCAAGATGTCAAAACGTCTCGTTCAAAACTACAAACTACCAAAAACAACCAAGTGTCAAGATGATCAGGCCATCGGAACGGATTGCCGTTCGATCGGATTGCCATCCGATCGGATTGCCACCCGATCGGACAGCCATCCGATCGGCTTGCACCTTGGTCCCACACTTAAGACTTTTTGGAGAACTGAGCGTCGAACGGATTACCACCCGATCGGGTTGCCACCCGATCGAGCGGATATTCGACCATGTGATGTTTGGACTCCAGCACTTAAACAATTTCCAACATGTTCAGTACGTACGGATTGCCACCCGATCGGATAGCCATCCGATCGAGTGACTGTCCTGCTGTGAACTTGTTCTCAAACTGAGAAGACTCGCCAATCGGATTGCTGTCCGATCGAACGACCGTTCGACCGACCGACCTGAAAGGTAGAGATACTTCTCTATTTTTCAAATGCTACAACGAAAACTTCAAAGTTCAGACCATCATACACAAACACATCCTCACCAAACGAGGTGTCAATCCAATCAAATGGTCATCCGATCGGATCGGATGACCATCCGAACGGATTGTCACCCGATTGACTGGCCATCCGATCGGACTGCCATCCGATCGGATTACCATCCGATCCTTGGTTCACCTATATCGTTTTACGCACCGACTTTCGCTTATGCTATCATTAACTGTTCAGGCTAATTCCGCTCTAGCGCTCCCTTCAATCCATTAACCTTATCGCTGTGAGTATACTCGATCCCTTTTTGCTTTATGCATTTTTGGGTGTTACATACGTTACTTATTCTAAATCACATCGAACACACAACGCAAACACTATTTATACGCTGACCTCTAATGCATGTTATACGTGACTCGATGAATGCCTGTTTATTATGTTAACACATTGATTGCTGTCTACCTGCCTTAGCAACGATTTTACTATAGTTTGGACTCAGCACCTGTTAACTCAGGGGTTGTTAAGGACAATTAATTCACGTGTTCATAGTGGTGAATATGTGATGCGCACTCGCTACTCGCAGTCATTGGTATTGATAGGATCTTTGTCGATAACTTACATGCTTCACATTATACGTTGTACATGCTGGTTATGCGTAAACGATTTCGAACTCTATATGCTATTATCAAACTTGTATGCTCACCTTTACACTATGTGTATTGACCTTTACTGTAACGTATGTGGCGGGTTCTTAAGATGCTAGGACGCCTTGTTTGTTGTGTGATGAAATCGAGGCTAGGAAAGAGTCTAGAAACAAACAAGCAATTTATTTTTATTTGGAATCTGAGTTGTCAGAACAGAACTACTTGTCTTGATTTTGTCTGTAATAACTATGCTACTTATTATGTCATGGTATGGGACGTGATGCTTTAAATAATTGGTAATCGTAGTTGTTATGGAAACTTCTGGACAATCTGTTTCACTCAGTGTCGCGCCCCGATGTTTCCGCCATCGGTTGGGGTGTGATAAGTTTAATTGAACTCTGTACAGGATCGACACACAACCCTACAGAACCAGACTCTGTCTACACGAACAGAAAACACGAATGCAGAAAACTTGCTTCAACACGAGTGACTCTTTTTATTAATTAATAAAAGACTTCAATCAGAAAATTACATTCATAAAATTAAACCTACGACCTGTTTAAATACTAGAGATATTATAATCCTACCTTGACTCAAATACTTAAAACTTAAACAGATAATTCAAACTAACTGATAAACATAAAACTAATTTTAATTTATCTTTTCAATTCTCCTCCAAACCGCCCCTTAAGAATTACCGTACCACCCTTTTAGTCCATGCAAATATCGCAATTTAATACTCCCTCTCAATATTTGCTTCTACCAGTCCCAAGCTTCATAGGACTTGATCATCTTCTCTTTAGTCAATGCCTTAGTGAACATGTCTGCTGTTTGATCATGATTATTAACATACTCAAAATTGATTTCTCCCAGTAACACATTTTCTCTTATAAAGTGATAATGCACTTCAACCTGCTTTGTTCTAGCATGGAAAGTTGGGTTTTCCGCTAAACGAATAGACGAGATATTATCACCATATAAATCCACTTTATAGTCCACCTCTTGACCAAGCTCATTCAACAAATGAATCAACCAGGTGCACTCTTGAGCCGCCATAGCTGCTGCCCTATATTCTGCTTCAGTAGTCGACAAAGACACAATTGGTTGACGCTTACTACACCAAGATACAGCCCCTGACCCAACCATAAAAACAAACCCAGTTGTTGACCGACGTGTACTCGGATCCTTTGCGTAGTCAGCATCACAAAAACCTGACAACTTCACCTTGGACTCCCTCTTGAACAATACACCATAGCTAGGTGTATGTTTAACATATCGAAGTACTCGTCTTGCGGCATCGAGATGTGGTTTCTTCGGCCTTTGCATGAACCTACTTAGGACACCAACTGCGTACGAAATATCGGGCCTCGTAATAGTCAAATAAATCAAACTCCCCACTATTTTCCGATACATAGTGGCGTCTTCTAAGTCTCTTCCCTCTTCAGCACTTAGTTGTAGATTACAATCCATAGGAGTTATAGTTGGTTTGCAACTATTCAGCCCGAACTTACTCAGCAGCTCATTTGAATATTTTTGTTGGTGCAGGATCATACCATCAGATTTGTAGCACAATTCCAAGCCCAAAAAATGCTTCAAAATACCCAAGTCTTTCATCTTAAAATGAATGCACAGATTCTTCTTTAATTTTTCAATCTCATCTTCCAAATCACCTATAATAATTAAGTCGTCTACGTATACCAGAACCACTGCCAGCTTATGATTTTCTACTCGTATGAACAAACTTGCATCGGATGTAGCAGATTTGAACCCATTAATTTCTAGAAACTCGCCAATCTTACGGAACCATGCTCTCGGTGATTGTTTTAGGCTGTATAAGGCTTTCTTTAGCTTGCACACATGATTTGGATGTTTCGCACTTTTGAAACCTCTTGGTAGGTCCATGTAAATAACATGATCCAAATCCCCATACAAGAATGCATTACTAACATCCATTTGCCATAGTCTCCACCCTTTACTCGCAGCAATTGCAAGTAATACTCGTACAGATGTGAGTTTAGCAACCGGACTAAACGTTTCTTCATAATCCAAACCATATTGTTGTGAAAACCCCCGGGAAACCAAACGAGCTTTATACCTATCGACTGAACCATCGACCTTCCGTTTAATCTTATACACCTACTTACAAGAGACCGTATCCATATCTTTTACTCTTGACACAAGTTCCCAGGTTTGATTTTGTCTAAGAGCATCGATTTCTTCTTTCATTGCCCTCATCCACTCTTCCTTCTTTTCAGCTTCCTCAAAGGTAGTTGGTTCCGTTTCGACATCTTCCAAAACAGCTAGATTAGCATATTTTGGATTCGGCTTATGTGGACGAGTGGATCTTCTCGTTTCGTGAGAACTTGTTCCGCCACCTCCTGTTCGAATGCCACCACCCTGACCTTGATTATTCATCCCAGTTTGCCATGGACCTTGTCGTGAACTAGGTGCTTCAATAACCGGTTCCACTTCTTCTTCAGTAATCGTTTCTGGTTCACTTATATTTAACGTTATATACGAGTCTAGTTCGTCTTTCAGAACTTGTGTATCCGGTAGCTGCTCATAATTATCCAACCACCATGTTGATGCTTCATCAAATATGACGTCCCGTGAGACATAACATTTATTGGTTTTAGGGTCGCAACACCACCACCCCTTCTTCTCGCTATCGTAACCAATAAAAATACATTTGATTGCTTTTCGTTCAAGCTTATGCCTCAGATGATCCTGAATGAAAACATAGCATACACATCCAAAGACTCGGAAATAACTTACATTGGGTTTCTTGTTGAACATTTTCTCGAATGGTGACTTATATTTTAAGCCTTGTTGAGGGATTCGGTTGTGAATATACGCTGCTGTTAACATCGATTCAGCCCAGAATCGACCTGGAAGGTTCTTATCGTGGATCATGCTACCGGTCAACTCTGTTAGAGTTCGGTTTAACCTCTCGGATACCCCATTCTGTTGATGGGTATGATAGCATGTTAGTTGCCTTTTAATTCTGCACTCCTTCAAGTATTCATTGAATTCTTTTGACGTGTATTCCCCACCGTTTTCTGAACGAAGACATCCAATACTCATCTTTGTTTCTCGTTCTGCCTCGGCTTTAAACTCCTTGAATTTACTAAATGCTTTCGACTTTTCTTGCATAAAGTAAACCCAAACATATCTTGAATAGTCATCAGAAAAGGTTAACATATACCTCATTCCTTTTATTGATTTTTGTTTAACAGGTCCAAACACGTCCTAGTGAACAAGTTCCAATGGTTAAGTTGCATGATAATTTGAGCTCTCGTATGGTAATTGATGAGCCTTGCCATACTGACAACTAACACAAACCATGTTTTTCTTAACTTCAACATCTGGGATTCTAGCAACTAAATTTCGTTTAACTATTAGTTCTAGCCGATCATATCCCACATGCCCGAGTCATCGGTGCCATATATTCTAGCAACATCTGGCATTCTAGCAACTAAATTTCGTTTAACTATTAGTCTTGTCTACATAAGCTGTCCCCACCGATAACACATAAACAGATTCATTCTTCTTCCCACACAACACCGGTTTAGACTTTGTTTCAAATTCATCAAATACCTGCACATTGTTAGGTCTGAACAAGACATACCTTCCAACTTCGGTTATTTGGGGTACAGAAAGTATATTTTTCTTCATATCAGGCACATGGTAGACATTTTCGAGACTGAACCTAGGTTCATTATCCTCAATCTGGACTTCACCAATGTGAGCAATGTTATGCCTTGAGTTGTCAGCAATTACTACAACTCGACTTCCTTCATACTTCTTTGGATTTTTAAGTTTTCTTTTATCTCCGTTCATATGATTAGAACATCCAGAATCAAAAATCCAGTCATCAACATAAGTACCTTGTTTCTTAGTTGTAGCTGTTAACGCATACACTGGTTCGTCTCGTGCATAGTGAACTTCGGCATCCCATGGTTCTTCTTCGGATGTAGCAACGGCATTACCTTCTTCGTCTTTCTTTTTCGGACAATTTCTCGCCATATGTCCCTTTTTACCACACCCATAACACTTGTCGGGAAACTTTTTACCTTGATATCAATCTTTCTTGTCACTTACTTCTTTGGTGCCTTCACGATCCCGACCTTTTTCATTATTTTTGTTCCGATCATTGAAGCGTCTTTGACCTGGTCCCTTTTCGAAATTTTCCCTTGCCTCAGTCAGCATACATAGCCGTGTCCTCCTTCTTTACTGAATCTTCAGTCTTGACTTCAGCCATCTGGGTGACTAAGGCTTCTTGTGCTGCAATTAAATTCTCGAATTCCACCAGAGAGGGTTGTGTAGGCCACCCTTGAATGGCCACAACAAACGTTCTATATTCTGGTTTCAACCCAAAGATTAGGATACACTTCATTCTCGCTTCACCAATACGTGATTGGGGATCTAATTCCCCAATCTCCCTACACAAAGTTTTAACTTTGTGAAAGTATTGTGATACAGTAAGATTCTTTTGTGCGATTGATAGTAACTCGTTTTCCAACAGTTGAAGCTTCGCGTCGTTTTTCTTAGAGAACAAGGCTGCGAGAACATCCCAGGCTTCCTTCGGGGTCGCCAAATCCCGAATATGATCCAGCAATTCCTCCTTGATCGTAGTCTTCAAAACTAACATGGCTTTTCCGGTTTTTATCTTCCACTTGTTGATTACACCATTAACATCATTCCTAGGTTGAATGGTGTCTGCACCTTGTACAACTTCCCATAAATCCTGACCTTGCAGATACGAACTCATACAGGTAGACCAGGTGTTGTAGTTTGTGTTATTTAGTTTCTTCACGCCACTAACAAGATGAAACTCCGCCATGACTGATCGTTTATTGTTCTTGGTCACTTCTTGTTTGCCGAATTAAAGCATCCGATGCTTTGATACCACTAGTAAAACCTTGTTGATTAGGTTCACACGTGAAATCAGAACAAACACACCAGTTTAATCGAACTCTGCACAGGATTGACACACAACCCTACAGAACCAGAACTCTGTCTACACAAACAGAAAACACGAACGTAGAAAACTTGCTTCAACACGAGCGACTCTTTTTATTAATGAATAAAAGACTTCAATCAGAAAATTACGTTCATAAAATTAAACCTACAACCTGCTTAAATACTAGAGATATTATAATCCTACCTTGACTCATATACTTAAAACTTAAACATATAATTCAAACTAACTGATAAACATAAAACTAATTTTAATTTATCTTTTCAATTCTCCTCCAAACCGCCCCTTGAGATTTACCGTACCACCCTTTTAGTCCATGCAAATATCGCAATTTAATATGGGGTTATTTAAATCCAATATCCCTTTTTATTGGGTTTTAGTGACGTCGCTTAAAAGACCATCACGTGCTTGAAAGGTCGCTCCAAAAACATATGAGGTGGCTAGTTTTGAAAGGAGGTGTGATCAATGACTAGTTTTGTAATTTTCCTTTTTTTTATTAGGCTAAGATCTTTTGATACCTGGTCTTACTTAGAATTTTCTGAATTGTTCATATCTTTGAAACTCTATTGACCAATCCATGATCAAACGTTTTGTAATTTTCCTTTTTTTATTATTCTAAGATCTTTTGATACCTGGTCTTACTTAGAATTTTCTGAATTGTTCGTATCTTTGAAACTCTATTGACCAATCCATGATCAACCACATTGGAACATGTACTGCAGTGTAATGTTTTTTTCTAAATGGCAAATTTGGATCACTGACGGATCATTGGAGTATTATCCTGTCACCAGCGGAATCACTCGATCATATCCATCTCCATTAGGTTATAATGCCTACACACCAATTCAGGAGGAGACCCAATAAATATGGTAAAAACCCTTTATGAGAATCGGACCCAAGACCTAATGGCCCTAAGCTTTATCTCACTCCTAAAATACCACTAAAGTACAATATCATAGGCTGCAATGTAATGTTTTGTTCTGTTAATTAGTATTCAAATTGTTTTGATTAGTTAAGGAGGTAGGAAGTTAATTAATTAAAATGAAAAAGAAAATCTAAAAAAAAGCATAAACACACCGAATTCAAAAGCTCGGTAACTTAATAGATAACTCGTAGGTCTATGCGCATGATCATTATGCTAAATCTTAGCTCTGATATCTAAAATTCTCAAAAGACATTAATAGATAAACAAATAAATATTACAAATATATATATATATATATATATATATATATATATATATATATATTTAAAAGGGTATGGTCCCAAATGCTGCATAAGTCATAGCGCATTGGGCCCTAACCACATTCAACTTGCCAAAACTCAACCTGTTTCAAGACTCATGTGGATGAGATATGAGGCAGACACACTTTTGTTGCTGGAAATAGGAGATTCTTCTCCTACCGGCCATCTCTACACCCCCACCTTTCTCTCTTCTTCATTGGAGATCTAGGTGCAAGAGAAAGAACAAGGTGTGATTCTCCATACTCTCAGAGAAAACGGTTCCAATCATCCTGGCAATGATTCCATGTTTCTTCAATATTCAAAATAAATATATGTTAGAAATAACCCGTTGATGTGGCCTTACGGATCATTTGGTAACATTACCAATATGACATAACTAGTCCCCGACAATTACTTGATGGTAGTAATTGTAATTATTGATTAGTTTAAGGGGCAATTATGATTTCCCTTTAGGTACTTTCAATAGAGAATGTAAAGAGTTTTCATAACCGATCACTATTCATGATCATCATTCATTTTTGATGTTAAATATATATTGATCATAAGAGATGAACAACTTGATGAAGAACACCAATACTAAAAAAAAAAAAATTCTCTCTAGTGTGATCCATCAACACAAGGTACCATAACGGGAATCATGACTTCATCTTTATCCTCAAAGATAATCATCCCTACAAGTAAGTATCTCTAACTTGGCATCTATATTTATGTTATGATTGAATAAACATGATTAGGGTTCTTTATTTTAGACCCATGTTTATAGATATAATCAACATGTGGTATCAGAGCAATGTTGATTATATGAATCCAATCATGTTAATTATTTGTTGCCTTGTTTTTGCTCAATCGATTTTATGTTTTGCGATTCATAATTATTTTTTATCTGCAAAAGCGTATTAACAAGTCGATCTTATGAAACTGGAAATTAAAATCATTAAAACATTGATTTGTTTCTATGGTTGTTGAATCGGTTTTCTTGAATTTATCACAACTAGCAAATCACCATGGTAAAATCAATGATTTCTTTAGTCAGAATTATGTGACGTTTCTTGTTCTAGAATTACTCATTAGTTGCACTTCATGAATTGATTGAATGCATGATGTAATTCATTAAATATTCATAAGTTAATTGACTGAAATGATTTTTACCCATGAATTAAATATGCATATAATTTGGCACTTTTCTTTATTTGTTATCTCCATATATGAGCAATACGTGAATGTTGATTTTTTAGTTGATTCAAATAACAAAAGGGATTTATTCAAATTCTTAAAAATACTTATAAAGTGCAAATGCCCACCTAGTATTTCATCCTTTTAGGAATTTAATTAATTCCTTTTGATATTAATTTGATATCTATTAGAGAAAGGAATTCGTTTCCTACTGTATTATGTTTGAAGAGGTGGATAATTGATTGCCACATCTTTTGGTATATCCACATTAGACTTTTTATTACGACCATCTAATGGATACAATTAATGTTTGGATTTGTATATTTATGCAAATCTCTATATTTGATTTAAATCTACTGAGATATATTTGATTTAAATTTAGTGAGATAAATTATGTCAAAATCCTTATGGTTACTATATTTGACTATATGGGATTCTATTATGTTTTGGGTTCCTCACACTAAGCGAAATTTAATCTTTTTACTTATGTCTTGAAACCTATTTGACATACGAATTTGCATGCCTTATGTTAACTTTTGGAAGCCTTATTTTATTTGGTTTTGTATGACCATAACTTGTGAATGACCCAACTTAAGTATGCAAGTTAAATGGCGAACTTCAATGATCGATGATTGAACCAACGGGATATCATTTGATTAAACATTGAAGCTTAAGTTATGCCATCTTATATAATTATTTGTATTTGCCTAATTTACATAAATATTTCATTTCTGGCCCAAAGGTGTTATGTTATATTTATGTGTTTTACCTTATGATTTATATATATCCATCATGATACATGAATTTTGGTCAAAGCCAAAGCTAAGCTAGAGTTCATGTAGAACATTGAGACAGTCTATATTTATGTGTGTTCATAATATGTGAATTTTGGTCAAAGCCAAAGCGAAGCCAGAGTTCATGTAGAACACTAAAGACGGTCTATTATTTATATCGTTCATAATGCTGAATTTTGGTCAAAGCCAAAGCGAAGCCAAAATTCAGGCAGAACATTAAGTTGGTTTTATTTATTTATGTTCATAATACATGAAATTTGGTCAAAGCCAAAGCGAAGCCAAAGTTCATGTAGAACAATAAGTCACTCTATTATGTATGTTCATAATGCATAAATTCAAGACATTTTGTTTTTTATGTGCGTTCATAATGTCTGAATTTTGGTCAAAGCCAAAGCGAAGCCAAAATTCAGGTAAAACCTTAAATTAGTCTGTTATTTTGGTGTTATAGTAGACTATATCTTCAATATAATAATTTGTGTATGCCTTACTTGATTACCCCATAATGTAAATCCCTCCAAGTTTCTTCTTAAGTTTGTATCTCATCTATTTTATCCACTCTAATTTCAAAACCTAAAATGTTTTGCTTACTAAAGAGTTTCTACAAATTTGCTCTTGTTGGATTGTTGATTATTTCTTAAGATATGATAATCTTACTGCTCTTTTCTGATAAAAGTATTACAGAAGAAAACTAGAGCATGATTAGTGGGATAAGTCAACCATTATATCTGTTATGATAATCAAGAACTCATTTCATTATTGCCATCATGGGAGCTATTCCAGATTCTAAATTTCCCAAGACTAATCTGTTTTCTTTGGAAGAATCAAAATAACTCCTTAAACGCATGCATTACTCTAGTTTCTTACTATAAAGTTAGTGGTATATGTGAATACATCATGATGTACAATACCATGAACCATTACTTAAAGGTTTACACATGGAAATCAGTAAACTTTTCTGATGCATTACATATAACTTTTCCACCAATACCATAAGTTGCCTTAAGAATCAACTATACCACTCAAGAGTACCAAAGGAAAATGTGTGTGTTGATTAGCAACATATGTACAGGGAAATGAATGCATGAAACTGGAAAATTAGATGTTGTTCATCTCACCGCCACTAAACCTAAAAGGAGGATACTTTTAAGATTCAAAGATAGTGTACAAGTACTACTTCCATCTATAAGTTTCTTCAAAGGAAAGCCTCACTTCAAATTTTTGCCATTAACTAGGCATGAGCATGGACTATCCATAATTCAATGAGACAGCCGGCTAAGATAAGTAGTTAGATATTTATGACATTTGAGTCTGCTAATGATAATATTCCAATTAACACATGACGGGTTGAGTCTAGTTCTATACGTTTACTTACCAGAAATAAACAAATAATTAATATGAGAATTAGTGGCAAAATTTTATGTTAAGACTATAAGAACCATAATAAACTGTTTTATAATTGGGCTTTAAGATACCTTATATATTCTGTAGATTATTCAGAATTTAGTATCAATATAAAAGCTACATTATGACAGTTGTGAGGTTTGCATGGTTAAAACAAAGTCACTCTTACCTTAAAATCTCATATTATTTGTCATTTCAATCTGGATAGAAACCTTGTAAGATAGAACTAGATGATGCTACATTTTTTCACAACCTTTTGTTATCATGAAAATGAAAATTTAACAAAAGAAAAATGAGATCTACAAACTTCATTCATTAAGACCAAATTGCATGCGAAATTTAGACCAGGTTAATGAAGGATGAAATATTATCAAATTTCATTTTTTAGTGACTTACGAGCATGTGTTAAAAGCCTTAATATTTAAATGGCTAAGGTAATAAATCAAGTTCCTTCAGAAATTATATTTCATTGGAACTTATCCCAAAAAGGAATATTCAAACATAAGTCATTTATCATTTCAAATAATATTTACTTGTATCTAATATGTCTCAAATGGATCAATTTATTAAAGAAATTAATTCATATATACTATGACTCCTTCTAAATATGTCCCTCAAAATTTTTATAACATCTGGACATTAAGGAAATCAAGTCTAACATATATGACATGTTCCCACAGCACGTACATCATTGAAACTTATCTTGTAGCATTCCTAGAGATCTAAAAGGTTAGTGGGAGCATTAAATGTCTTAATCTTAATTTGCGAGAGTAGCAAGAGGTAGGGGAGTGAAAACTTGTTGTTACCTCAATTTGTACCTCCTGTACAACACACTGCTCCTTCACAACTTTTCTCTTTAAGAATATACTGCTACTTTAACAAAAGTTTCATTGTTGCTTAGACATGGGCACACTCAGATTTCTTGCCAAACTTGTAATCCTCAAACAGAGAAACTACAAGAAGTAAACTCATTAATTTGTTTCTTTATTAGAATTTATTGGTCTTTTAATGTTGACCATAAGCATGCTAAATTGTTAAAGATTTCTAAGTCAGTGTGAGCAGTAAAGTCCTTATCAGGACTTGCCAGAAGTGCAAGAGGAGGGGGGAAGAGACCTATTAAATTTTACTCCGATTACACCTCTTGCACACCATACTGCACCAACTCTTACACACTTAGAATCTTGAAAATGATAGCAACTTAATTAAGAGTTAATCCATAAAACTGAAACTCATAATAGAACCCAATAATCAACTATGGAGGTCATCTAGGTTTAACTTTGATGATTATGTATCCTCCTTGACTGAAGTTGAAATGGATATTAGAAAGTTTACTGATCCTACCTCTTTTAATTAAGCCATTAGCATCAATCAATTTTCTAAATGGAATAAAAATTGTTATTAGCAAATTTGATTTTATGTGTCAAAATAACGTTTGGGATTTGGTTGAATTGACTAAATCCAAAAGCAAACGTTAAGACACTAAAAGCAAGATTGATTATTAATGGTTATACTCAGAAGAGAATTATTTATCAAAGAATCATCTTACCTTTCTTACAAAAGGTTTCTTTGAGGATCATTGTTGTTCTAGTAGCTTATAATCTTTTGTAGCTACATTAAATGGATAATAAAACAACTTTCCCTAAACAAAGACTTACATGTCCAAAACAACCTGAAAGTTCTAAACTGAAAGGTCAAGAACACTTAGTTTCTAAGTCGATGAAATCCATATATGGGTTAAGCAAACATCAAAATGTGACGAAATCTTAATGCAATTCTTTTCATCATGAATTAAGTGGATTTATGTGTACCAACCTCAGGATGAGTGGGAGCAACTAACATAAACTTGTCCTTATATAGATGACACTCTTTTTGATAAGTATATGTTACATAAGTCAAATAATTTCTCACACATATTTTGATATAATGAATCTCGGAAAAATCACTTACATGAGAGATATCAAAATATACCGAGATAGACCCATTGGGGCATTAGTTTCATGCCACAAGCTTTCCTCTAAAGTGGGTCCTTATATATGTAACAAACAATATTGCTCTCATTAAGAGGATAAAATGATAAATGAGATTACTTCCTTATGCTTCATTAATTAGAAGCCTTATGAAGGTTCAAGTCTATACTCGTTTAGATATTGCTCACATTGATGAACATTAGATTATTGTGAAGCATCTTACAATATCTTTAAGAAACGAGAAAGACTATAAGAAGAGGTTGATTATTCTTACCTTGATTTTATGATGTTCAAAATAAACTAAAAGTCAATTTGGGGTAATCCTTATGTCTACGGATAAATCTATCTCATGGAGGAGTCATAAGAAACTGTTAACAACAACCTAAATTATAATGACATAATATGTTGTTAATTAACAACGCAATTGTCACTAAATGTTGTAGAAATTTTATCAGTGGACTCATAAACTTATTAGCTCCATATAAATACTATATTGAAGACTTACTGTGAAAAGTCAGCTACCTTATTTCCTCGAACAGTAACAGTTCGAGAGGTGCTGCATTAAACTTCGATACAAAATTATTGTTCGTTTATGAACAAGAAGAGGAAACTAGTTATTTGTATCGAATACATTTACATTCATGATATGCTTGCGGATCTGATAACTAAGGTCTACACCCAAAGTCTTTTTAAGAGCTCATAATAAAGACAGGTTTTACTAAAGGCCCTACATAATAGCATATCGTACATATGAATGATTAGTTATTTTTTCCTCAATTATACAATTTGTTTGTCTATAAATACGTATGTGCACCTGATGACGTATAGACAAGAATTATACAAATTAATTTCAAAGGGCTTACCTCAGTCATTTTGGTCTTAAATTTACGTATGTTTTGATTTGGGGTTGTAACATGATTAATGGGGGTCTTGAGTTGACAATAACTCAATGACTGTATTTTTCTGTTGCAATTTCAATTTGAAACATTGATTAATGTTTTAACTTGGCCAAACTTACTTATACTTATCACAAATGATCACTTGGCCAAGTGGGAGAATGTTAGAAATAACCCGTTGATGTGGCCTTACGGATCATTTGGTAACATTACCAATATGACATAACTAGTCCCCGACAATTACTTGATGGTAGTAATTGTAATTATTGATTAGTTTAAGGGGCAATTATGATTTCCCTTTAGGTACTTTTAACAGAGAATGTAAAGAGTTTTCATAACCGATCACTATTCATGATCATCATTCATTTTTGATGTTAAATATATATTGATCATAAGAGATGAACAACTTGATGAAGAACACCAATACTAAAAAAAAAATCTCTCTAGTGTGATCCATCAACACAAGGTACCATAACGGGAATCATGACTTCATCTTTATCCTCAAAGATAATCATCCCTACAAGTAAGTATCTCTAACTTGGCATCTATATTTACGTTAGGATTGAATAAACATGATTAGGGTTCTTTATTTTAGACCCATGTTTATAGATATAATCAACAATATAATCTTTTGTAAATCTTTATTTTGATCTTCTATTTTCACACACTTTCGTCAATATCATTAACTTCCTCATGAGCAGGAAGTCTTTGTCAACATTAACAACTTCATACCATCAATAGTTACTTGTTATTTAATAGCACTAGCTTACCCCAACTACCAAGTCTCTTTTATCTTCAACAAGTTGTTCAGTGGCATCTTTGATTGTAGTAAATTTGTTTCCATCGGTTGAAAACACTTATACGCATTGATTAAAGAGCAAATATTAAAAAAATCTAACATATTTTCTGTTTTTTTCTGACAAAAGTCCTGTTTTTCTGTTTTGCATGTTAAAGTCCAAATACTTGATAACTTTGAACATAATTATGAACTTTTTTCTAAAAGAATAATTTTAAATGCAAATTAGGTCCTTTGTACTTGTGATCATGTACTTTAACTTATGTTTTTTTCTCATTAATCTCCACTCTCATCATTAATCAATTTATGAATGTTGAATTCTTTAAAAATTGACAGACTTTGGAGCTGTTAGCTGAAGTAGCTGTTTTGGAAGAAGAAGTTGTACGGTTAGAGGAAGAAGTTGTTAGCTTTAGGCATGGTTTGTATCAAGAAGCTGTTGGTTTATCATCCAGAATCAATATTAATTCGGATAATAACTCATTAGAACCATTAGAACAGTCTGCGAAAACTGGTGATGGATAAGTTGAAATGGCTTCAGAATCATCGAAATTATCACAACAGAAAGTTCTGCTGAATTCGCTCTCGAGAAGTGCGTCGAGTAGATTATCCTATTCTAATCGAACCGGGACTGATGTTTTGAATAGGGTGGTTGAGATAAAGCCTGCGGATTTGAAGAAATCGGATTTGATCATTAGTGATGATGGTGTTTTAGGTAAAGAAAACCGGTCATCTGCTAATCCCAGTGGCAAAGTTAAGAGTTCACCTGAAAGGGTACCCGAGGAAATGCAAAGTTTAGTGAGAAAACCTCAAATCAAATTTGAAACTGCTGGAAAATGCAGTCCTCCTAAACTACAGGTACTGTATAATATCCGTTTCGACTTTAAAAGGTGAAAGTTATGCAATCTAAGTCATGGTTTTGTTTGAGTCAATTAAAGAAAATTGTGATTGATGATTACAAGTTTTCTATATAATATGCTTAATGTGGTGGGAATTATAATGTTAACTGAATTGGGCCACAAAGAATAGAGATTAATGAAAAAAAAAATATAAATTTGGAGCTCAACTCATAATTAAACTAGAGCTTTCTTTTGTTATAAAGTTGTAGTCATCAATTTTTATTAAAATCTAAAAGAAGTCGTATTGATTTTGAGGCACAAATTAGGGGTGTTCAACGAATTGGATAACGAATTTTTGAATTGGTCGAATCAAATTTTTCAAATTTAAATATTTTTTTACCTGAATTCGTATTTGATTAAAAATATGATTTATTTGATTCGGTTCGTATTAGAAACTCAAATTCGAATCAAATTCAAATAAATTCGATTAAGTTCAAATTCACCCTAAATAATAAATCGTTTAACTTTTATTTTTGAAAACTACTACAAACTAATTATAAAGGCTTTTAGAGTTAGACCCAAATTTAGGAGGTTTTCTCCATGTGTGTGTGTGTGTGTATATATATATATAGGGTTAGGTTAACGTACAATATCCCTTATATTGAAGCTTGGGAAGGAGGAAAGATCTGGCAGCATAAATTAGCACGATGACCAGCTCAGGTAATTCACACTTTCAATACATTATAGTTGCCTCTAAAGATTACTGTTTTTACAAATCCATTTTTAGGTTGAAACTATCGATCTATTGAAGACATGAAAGCACTATTGAAGAAGAAGAAAAGTCTGTTTAAAGGGCAAAGCCCCGTTAGAGACAAGGCACTGGTATAGAAGGCCAAACATCTGTTTAAGCCTAAACAGATGTTTGGTAAGTCAACAGAAGTTTAAATCCCTCCGGTTGGTCAACAGAGGTTTAAGGCCAAACATCTGTTTAAGGCCAAACATATGATATAGAAGGCCAAACATCTTGAGCAGATGTTTAAGCCTGAACAGATGTTTGGTAAATCAACAGATGTTTAAATATTCAGAAACAATCCGATGAATACGCAACATTGATCATGGAAGAATTAGACCTCGACAACCGTGGCTACATCATGGTACAATTACAAACCACACAACAATGTTATATGGATATATATTGTTTGGTTACAACAAATTTTTTTGTTATTATTTATTAATGATTAAATTTAAACAGATTTAACACTTGGAGATGTTATTATTACAAGCACCAACACAAATTGTGAGGGGAGAAAGCCGAAACTTGAGCCAAAAGCTGAAGACGACACACCATTGGAACACGATACGAAGATGGTATGAAGATTTGAAGTACTTTTTATACAAACAGACAAAGATGTTGGGTGATGACAGCCTTAATTTCCATAGGCAAGTTTAGTGGTCACATATTTGAACAACGTCTTTCATACTAAAAGCATAAAAATGATTGTTGATCCTTAAGGATGAAAAAATCCTTAAGTTTGTGTACTTATAAATTGATTGTTGATCATACTTGCACAAAAATGGCATATGTAATATGTAATTTTTGTAGTATTTATAGTTTTTTTTTATTGTATCATTTCTATTTCTATTATATAAATGTATAATGATTCGTTATTTAATAAAATGTGGTATGCATGGTTTTCTAAGAAACGACCCGTGTTTGCACACGGGTCTTACCGCTAGTACTTTCTATAAAAGGAGAAATCTCAGTGACATAAGAAAAGCTGATGTGTCAGGCAGAGAGGCTGTCCAACAAGGCTTTTCTTATGTCATTACTGCATCATAAACCGGAATATATAAATCACTTTAAAATACATTTAATTTCAAAGCATTGTCGTGTATTCAAATGTTTAAGGTCTGGCCCACATTGAAAAGGGCAAAGCACTGCCCATCTACAAGAAAGTATAACTTAGCAGACGGTTCCTTTGGCAAACGTATACCTTAGCAGATGTTTTGAAATTGCAGGTAATTTCAAATTCAAAATGCATGGGGATATGTAATTTGCAATTAATGCATGTCACTCACTCACTTCTGTCAATCATCTTCTTATATAAACTGATTTATATTCTCATTTCACTCTTCATATTTACATTCTCGTGTTCTCTTCTTTTGTATTTTCAAACCACATTTCTAATGTATCTCTCCCTCAAATCCCTTCTTCTCAATACTCGACATTTGTTTATAAAGGATAAGAGAAAACGGAAGCTCTCTCTGACCCACTTTCCGAACAAATTTTGGGGATATGTGGTTTGCCTTGATGATGGTAATGTGATATATATGATTATGTTTGTTTTGGTTTTTTTTTTTATCTGAGTTATGACTAAATGATGATTGTGAATGATCTGAGCAGATGATGATGATGATTGTTCTACGGTTGTTTCCAGCATCATTGTTCCAACATCGTTTAAAGTATGTTTTTTTTGCTACTCTAATTTTGAAATTTTTAATTTTTATTTTTGAAGTGATATACTCTAATTCTCGCTTTATATTTCAGTCTAATCACAGTTGTTTGAAATTTATACAATCATCTGCGGGTTATTTTAGGTTTGTATTAGAAGAAGCATAAAGTTAAATTAAACACAAAGAAAGATTATTAAATGTACCTTTAAACTAATTTTTTCTTATGACTAAATGATGATTATATATGACTTGGGCATATGATGATGATGTAGAACCCACAGTAGTTCCTACTAAACGCAAGAAAGGATCTGCTACTACTGTAATATAAGATTTTATTTTACTAGAGATCTGTTCTTTCCTGCCTTTTTTTGTATTAAAAGAAGCATAAAGTTTGGTTTAAAGCAGCTCTTTATGAAGCAAGTTGAGGATTAAGTATATAAGGATAGGGCTACTCTTCAACAGCTAAAGAAGTGTTTTCATGTACTGCATCTTGGTCTGTTCACGAGAGACCAGGTTTCTAGAAACCTGATGGTGATGCATTCAGTACTTCCCTGGAGTTCATGGCGATTGTCGAAGATATACATTGAGAAGTTCGGTACTCGATGGAGTTGAAGTTAAAAGCACTAAATTTTTGCTGTCAGATTCCTAAATTTCTTGGTGTTGTTGTTAGATTTTAAAGTTTCGTTGTTCAGTACTCGATGTAATTGTCGATCTTTTAATCCTCATAATTAAATTTTAATCCTATTAATGTTTGTGGAGCATTTTATTTTTACTAATTTTAAGGTGCATAAGTATTATTATGTAATTTTTAATATCATCTGATTATTGCAGATCGGTACTTTTGATGTAGAAGTGAAATTGTCTCTGAGTTTAATTAGATTATGTTGATGTTGTATCAATTTCTGTTAGTGTATAGATCTGTCAAAGTTAAAGTTTGGCAAAAGAGAACATCTGCTCTAAATCATCATCTGCTAATCTAACGGCTGTTTGACTTGCTTCTGTTGCCAACATCTGTTGTTGCCTAATAGAGCTTTTCGAAGAATTTCCTCCTCTCAATTGTAAATACTGATGCATCTGTTACTTTAACTCTCTGTCAAAGGTAAAGTCTGCCCAAAGAGAACATTTGTTTAGTGGTGATCTTCTGCTAATCTAACGGCTGTTTGACTTGCTATTGTTGGCAATATCTGTTGTTGCGTAACAGATGTTCGCAATATCTTTGTCTGCTGGAGTTAAAGAAGCATTTGTTTACTATGTAGAGTATTGCTGGTCTTTAAATGAATATATTTTTTTTATCGGAGTTATGACTAAATGATGATTGCAAATGAAGCGATTTTTTATCTGAGATTTTTTATCTGAGTTAAAATACATTTAATTTCAAACCACTGCTCTGTATTCAAATGTCAAAGGTCTGGCCCACATTCAAGAGGGCAAACCACTGCCCATCTCCAAGAAAGTATAACTTAGCATATGTTTCCTTTGGCAAACATATACCTTAGCAGATGTTTTGAAATTGCCGGTAATTTCAAATTCAAAATGCCTGGGGATATGTACTTTGCAATTAATGCATGTCACTCACACAGTTTTGTCTTATGATAAAGGCGTCTTATGGTAAATGAAGAGGTTAATTGTAATTATAATAACGTGTTTAATTTTATACTTTTCCCATGGAAACACACTTTTCAAATGTTTTGCATTAAAATCCTAATGAATGTCGCATCATATTCTTTCGTCTGACGATGTATTTAGTCATAACCACCTTCATTGGGTATATAAAATACATTGGGTATAGGTTTTCATCATTACCATTTTCATCCATCTACTCAATCATCTTCAAAAAATTTTTGTTTATCAATATCATTACAATTTCTTTTGCTTTCAAAGACACATTGGTTCACTGCAAAATGGAAAACATTGGGTTTCAAGTGATTGTTGACTAAATTTTCACAAGGCTCTCTGCAGAAGATATTGGTCGTTTGAAATGTCTTTCCAATAATTTTTATAGGGAACTGTCAAGTCATGGATTTCAGATGATGCATGGTCTCCGAAGTGGAGATTCACTACGAAAGAAACTACTCTCCTTTAAAGACACGTCAATTGTCGTTGACGACGTAGTTGCTGGTAATTTGGATGTTCTTAGAAGCAAAACCTTAAGTTTTCCTAACAATGTCCACCCCTACCTTCTTACGTATTCTATCGTCATTTAATGGATTGTTGTTTGTTTGCAATGAAGGGATTTGCTGTGAGCTGATTCTTTGGAATCCAACTACCAGGCGCTATAAGGTTTTGTCTGACGACTACTTAAATTACAATTATTATCGAAACTCTGATACTGGTGGAATTTATTTTGATCAATTCAATGATCTGAAAGTGCTGAACATCAAATGTTACCGTAATGTAGCTACTGCTCGTGTTTACTCACGACGTCGTGAGTCATGGAGAACAATAAATTTCGGTAGCGTAAATAATTATGGTTCAAGCGGTTATTCATGGTCTACATGAGTTTATGCTGATAAAACCATATATTTCATGGTTTCAAATTATTGGTATCCACTAGGTGAGAGGAACATCGGTGCTTTTGATGTTCTTTCTGAGACTTTCAGAATGCTTCGTTTTCCAGAGAGTATCGTAGTCAATCCTTGCCAAGGGCATTTTTGACCATCGCAAAGAGGCTGCATTTGATTGTTATTGGAAAGTCTGCTGAGCTAACTGCTGATTTGCTCAGGTATGAAGAAGAAGGCTGGATGAAGGTGTTTGCTTTCAATAATCCTCGTGTAGTTGATTATGTAGATAGACGCCGAAGTACTAATATAATTGAAAACAACAAGTGGCTGATAACAAGTGTTTTGTTCAAAAATTACCTAAGCAATTAAGTGATCAAAATAGTTAAGTGAGGTAGTGTGCTAAGAATGTGTATAAAAAATATGCTAATTTAGTTGTTTGTAAAAACAGTTTTCAGGATACGGCTTAGGATATCGAGCTGTATCTACAATCAAACAATGAGCAAAAATGTAAAGGGTGACACGGGATGTACAAGGAAAGCCCTTGATCAATCTAGATCGCTGGCATAAAACCTCGGGAGCTGACAATCACAGCTGCCTTGTTCTTCTTATTGCTTCAAATATCAGGATACAGTGCAGGATATGATGCGGATCAACTAAGTGTTACAATGTGATTTCGATACAAGTGTAAGTGTGTTGTGAGTGTTTGCAGCTAGAGAGAAAGAGAGCTCGAGAGATTGTGTCCTTATCTGATCTGATCAATCCTATTTATAGTAAAATAAAACTAACTAACTAGCCTATAAATCCGGGATATAACGAATATTCCCTTTATGAACGTTGTAGTCCACGTCTTCCGGCTTCAACGTCCATAATTCAACAGATTTGCCCGAGTCTTTGGGAGAAGAAGTCCACTTGAACGTTATAGACTTGTTCCAATAATCTGCACGTGAATTAATTAGTTACTACCAGGATACTGCATCAGGATGTTACCAATATCCTGATCCGGTATCCTGATCACAACAAAAGAAACACAGTCAGAATATTGTTCAGGATATACGAGCAGAAAACCACCCATAACAATTGTCCCCAAAATATATCTGTTGGTATACCAATTCCAACGGATATATTTTAAAGCTTATCTCGTAAATCGAGGTTATTAAGTTGAAACGACAGTTGAAGTGACACGCTACAACTTCCCATGCGATATTTACTCCATACCCCCTATATCCAGCCTATATTTAGCCGGAGTATTCTTCATTATGATCATCTCACTTCAAGCAATTTTTCAGGTATTCTTTCTCTTTCTCTTCTCTGTTTTTCTTTGCTTAAATTTCTCGTTTCCTGGTTTAAACCTTCCATGGCCTCACGAACAAGATCACGTTCAAACGAGCCAGCTCCAACCCTCGAAAGTCAAAACCTTCTTCGAGAACTTGAAAAGGAGATTTGCTCTTTCAACAACGCCGACATTTCCGCCTTAAAAGATTCTGGTGCCTTTCCTGCCGGAGTGATCATTCGTCCTTTTGACCGGGAGGTTCGATCAGACGCGGTATCAAACGAGTGGGTGTGCTTTTTAGCCTATCCTTTCTCCTTGGGACTCCGGTATCCTTTTCCAACCTTTGTTTCCCGCTTTTTTGAACTCACTGGCCTCAGTTATGCTCAGACCATGCCAATGGTGTGGCGAGTTTTAATGGTGTTAGACCAAATTAAATCTCGTCATGTCCCTGATCTTTGTGTCAAAGATCTCCCTATAGCATATCGACTGAAGTCCCATGGTAATAGCCGCTTTCTTCTATTCTCCACCTCTAAGAACCCCCTAATCCTCAAGGCCACTAAGAATGAAGATCGGTGGCAACGAAAGTTCTTTTTCGTAAAAAGGGATTCTATCGTCATGGGTTTTGACCTGCCAGTTGGATGGTTGACTTTGGGTAGGATTTAGGGTTTTAGGAATATCCCCAAATATATCTTAAAACTATATCCTTGACTGAAATCTTCATCTTTTGTGCAGCAAATTTCAGAGATCTAGCCCCTCCAAGCGCCGAATCGGAGCTCAGGATCAAAGAGATCTATCGACTTCCTGACAGTGAAAGAACCTTCTCCCTGTCTCTCATAAGCTCAAGTCAAAAATCAAGTTCAGAAATGTCTGGTAAGTATGTGATTAGACTAATTACAGAATATGAATATTAAGAGTTAAATATTTCTCCCTTCTTTTCATTGCCTGTTATCAATCTTGAAGGCTTCCAACTTGATGAGTTGGACAGTTACTCTGGCCTCATGCCTGTTAAGCAAGAAACCAACCCTAAGCCAGCAGTCACGTCAAAGCCTACCGGTTCAAAAACCGCTACTGCACCCAAAGCTCCCCCAGCATCCAGGACTCGAGCATCGAGCTCTCGTAATAGGAAGGAAGCAGATTCTCCAACCTCATCCGACATGTTTCCCTTCGAGAATCACGGGTTCACCGAGTCTAGCAAGTTCATGACCGGCTTCCTTAACCAGGTTAATATCCTTATCCCATATCCTGCACAAACATATTCAATATATGTATCTATATATTGATACATGTCCCTTTGATCATAGGGTCTGGAACGCCTGGTGTTCCTTTATGAAGACGCATGTGGTCTAAACGCAATGCTAGAAAGCAAGCTGAAAAAGGCTGAAGCCACCATCGCGGACCAAGCAGCGATTGCCACCGCCAAATCAGAGCACTACGAAGCCAAGTACAAAGCGATGATCCAATAGCACCAGTCTGCCATAAAGAAGATCACCCACGAGGCCCAAGCCAAGTTCGATGCTGCCCAGGTTCAACACGAGCAGGATATGGCTTCGTACCGGGAAGGCCTCAAGAGTTCTGTCATCATCTCCCTCCTTCAGGCTAGACTGAAAATGGCCTATGAGGCTAAGGCCCTGGGCTGCGAATGCCCTTCATGGAACGTTGAGGCTTGGGAGATGAAGTTGAAGGATCTTGGTGGTAACCCTGTAGAGCCTCCTGTGAAGTCTGCTGCGGAAGAGCTTGCTAAGGTGGTCGAGAAGGCGGATGATGTTGATGCTTCAAAGGACGATGGTGGCGATACCGGGAAGGATGCTGGGAAGGATGCTTGGAAAGATGCTGCTGATGAAGCCATGGTAGAAGAGGGTGCTGCCCCTTGAAAGTAGCCAAATGGGCGATGATGGATGTTGATGCCGAGGCCGGAGCCCATTTTTTTAAATTTGATGGTTGTGGTTTATAATCCAAAACAATTTACTTTTCCTGCACTCGAACAATTTACATTTCCTGCACTTAAACCAATATGATGACCAAAGGTGGATGGGTCCTGGGTTTCCGGATGAAGCCCTTGGTCATCAATTAGTATGGTTTTGTTTTGAACGATATTACAGTTGGAGGTGGATGGGTCTCGGTTTGAGATGAAACCTTAAACTGTTAGGTATATATGATAAAAAACTAACTGTGCTTTTGGTGGATGGATCTCGGTTTGAGATGAAACCAAAAGCACAACTTTTGCTATGTTAATAATATAACCTTCTTTTGGCCTTAGTTATTGTTGTCTTTTTTCAATTCTTATTATGCATTGCTTAGTTTGAATATAAGCAAATGTCTTATCTAAATATTATGAAAATATCTTGATCAGGACATTTGCAAATATCCTATTAAGACTTTTGTCAAATAGGGTTTTTACAACTCAAACAATTTAGATAAAGTTTTCAAATAAAAAGGATAGTTCACTTTCATTTTATAAAGCTTGTTTTGATAATAGATGTTTGACTCAAGTATAGTTTCAATTTTTAATCCAAGTACCATGTCCCAAACATTCTAACCAAATATCCTGAAGCATATTCTAAAATTTATTTTGAAAATATATCCTGAGAACATATCCTAATCAGGATAATGATAAATGCTATAATCAAACTTTTGTCAAACATAGTTTCAAAAACTTAAATGATAAGGTTTTTAAAGGAAAGATCATACCAGAGGTAGAGTACAACCCCATTCTCAAACTCCAATCCTTTTGCAATCTTTCCAACGAAGATGTCCCCAGTCTGGGACACTTAGTGTACTAGGTCCAAGCTTGATCCTTTGAGCTTTGCACAATTGCCTCAGTAGGAATGTCCCCTGTGCATTACGTCTTTGAATACTTAGAAATTTTCTGGACTTCAATTGTAATCGTTTCTATAATTTTTGTATTACAGGGGATAAACCCTAAAATATACTGGAGATAAATCCTTAGTGTTCTGGGGATAAACCCATAAGTATTCTGGGGAAAATCCCAAGTTTTCATGCGCTACAGGCGGGAGTGTATAAACTCCAAGACTTAGAAAGGTGAAAACCTTTAAACCTTAGAGAGTATGAAAATACTCTTTCGCGAGAAAGGGTGATCAATCCTCATATACCTTTAGGATCCAGGATATAGCCAACAATAACGAAATTGTCAGCCACTTTTACATGGACTGGTCCCGCTATCTTGAACTATCCCTGGATAACTTGCGCTCCAGGCGGGGTGTTTAAACCCAATTCGAGAGAAAGGTGAATACCTTTAAACCTGTGAAGGGATCAGGATCCCTTAAACGTGAGAGAGGGGGCCAATCCTCTAATCTTTCGAAGTATCCTGAGTGTGTATCCTGGAGCTATATCCCGAAGCATATACTGCAAAATAACTGTTAACTAAGGTGGGTGTTAGCCTGGCTAACACCCCTCCGATGCTTAAGTCAGTATTGGGTTCAAAAGAATAGATAATATCAAATATATTAAAAGAGATAGAATTCATACCATCCTGAGTTAGAAATTAAATTCTAAACTCACTTGAAATAGAGCTTTAGGTGTATAGCATTCCAGGATCTTGGTAGCATATCCCCTTCCATATTCTTGAGTCGGTATGCTCCTTTCCCAGATTCTGATTCAACCTCATATGGTCCTTCCCACTTTGGAGCTAACTTTCCATCGGCAGGATTAGTGGTATTCTGAAAGGCTTTTCTTAACACCCAGTATCCAACTTGAAACCTTTTAGTCCTTATACTCTTGTTATACGCTCTAGATATCCTCTGTTGATATGCTGCCATCCTTAGCTTTGCCGCATCTCTTATTTCATCCACAGTATCCAATTCTCGGTATAGGGCTTCAGGATTCTGCTCAGGATCCCGGAGGTTGGATCTCGCTGTGGGTATCACCATTTCTGTTGGGATTACCGCTTCTGCTCCAAATACTAAGGAAAATGGGGTTTGGCCAGTTGCACTTTTTACTGTCCTTCTATCAGCCCATAAAACAAAGGGTAATTCTTCTGCCCATCTTCCTTTCTTGGCTCCAAGTCTTTTCTTCAAATTGTTGACAATTATCTTGTTTGAGCATTCTGCTTGTCCGTTTGCTTGAGGATGTACTGGTGTAGATGTAATCATTTTAATTCCCCAACTCTTACAAAAATCAGGTGTTCTCTTACTGATAAACTGAGAGCCATTGTCACAAATTATCTCGGCCGGTACTCCAAACATAGTCAGGATATTCCTTTTTATGAATGATACTACTTCTTGGTCTCTAACTTGAACAAATGCCTCAGCTTCAACCCATTTAGATAAATAATCAGTCATTGCCAGCATAAAGACTTTTCCTCCTGGAGCCTTGGCAATTTTCCTACTATGTCCATCCCCCACTTCATGAATGGCCAAGGGGAAGCAATAGGATACAGTGGTTCAGCAGGCTGATGTAATATATTACTGTGCCTTTGACATGAATCACATCTTCGAGCATATTCTGCAGCATCTTTTCTCATCGTCGGCCAATAGTATCCTGTTCTTAATACCTTTGAGAATAACGACCTGCCCCCAGTATGGGTACCACTGTTGGATCATCGTGTGAACCTAACGAGTCAATCTGAGTAGTTCATCATCATTAACAAAGGCGGAATCAATGTAAATGATGTCAACACAACTTGTTCCTTTCTAATCTTTATCTATTACTGAATTCCTAAGCTTCTACAAGTTCAAATGACAAACGGACAGCACCTCGGCTCAGAGAACATGACCTAATTCCGTTACAAATGACACCAGCACATGGGTATTTATAGATGGAGTGATTTCGCTTGAAACTGTCACACTCCATTTCAAGCGGAATTAACATGTTAATTTCGCTTGAACTGGTCCGTGTCACTTTCAAGCGAAATTACACATTAACATATAACCAAACCCTAATTTCAACCCTGTTGTGTGCTCGTTTATCCAATCTAGACATAAGACTCAATTAAGACGAAGTTAACAGACACTAGATGCACCAACAGACTCCCCCTTGGATGTTGACGAAGTCTTCGGCGTCGAGTCTTTAGTCTTTGTCTCTTTCCAAATTGTCTTGACATTGTAAAAGCTTCCTTCAAATCTTCTATCTTCAAACTTTACCCTTTAATCTCCCCTTTGAGTGCTGATCCAGAATTCTGACTCCCCCTTTTGCAAACTCCCCCTCTCGATAAGCTGGGACTTGAATTCTGGTTCAAACTTTGACATTTTCGTTGCCATGGGGATCTTAACTCCTGTTTCCTGCACAATCTCTACCTAAATATAAGATATATAACAATAAGAGTTTTCAATCCAAATTTACCATTCACTCTCAATTAATAATCTTGTCAGAATTAGAAATCCACTTAAGTATTCAGGTCTAAATTAATGACCCTGATTACTCAATTTATCTACCAAGTCCAATTTAATGACCTTGGTTGATCTGAGATAATTCACACTGACATTTATTCAACTTTTTCAAACAATTTTCTGAAATTCACAAGTTTCAAATTAATGAACTTGTTTTGACTTTACAATTTTCACAAACTTATCATGTTAAGCTCACAACTCATCCTCCAGCTCAGAAACTTCCTGCATCTGCTTCAATTTGAATCTGAAGATCAGCTTTCCACTTTGGTTTGTCGGAAAATAAAGCAGAAGTGTAAAATCTTTTTGGATTTTCAATAAAGTTTCTAAACTAGAAATGAAATACAAAACTGAAATGCAGTAAAATGTAAACTATTTACAAACATATTTTTGTGAGCGTGTTAGGGAATCATATCAGCTATTCGACAAGTCACAAGTACCGTTAAGCTTTGATTACATACTCAGAATTAAACAATTCGCTTAGATTGTCGATATACTGATCCACTTAAATTTTCACACAATTTTCAATCTGTTCAGGATACGGATTTAGTGAATTAAGAACTTAAACTCATTCATGTGTCCCACCTCTTGAATATACTCCCATATCCAAATCCCAATATTCATTCTTACAGGTGAATATACCACAGATGATATCTGTAAGGGGTTAAATTGCGAAGAACCGTGAGAGCTCAGGTCAGAACTTCCGTTCAGCAGAGAGATGACGGCTTCGACTTTAGGTGTCTCCCCTTTAGAGGATCTTTTTTACAACAGCCATGATTAGCATTTTTCAATGTTTTATCATTTTTTAGCTGAGGGTGGTGCTATGTTTCAAGCAATACGGAAAGTATTATTCGGGGACTAGGCCATTGCTTCCACAAAATCAGAAGTCCCGGGATAATACCCCAGATATGACTGAGTATAAAGACCTAGTATCTCAGAAAAAGGGATCCTTCAAACAAGATTTCAGGGGTTACCTATATATCCAAGTAGTGTTCCCCACGAAATAAGTAAGTAAGAATTTTAGGTTTATATCCCGAACAAACCTACTAAATGTGTAAAAACCTATCGGCACATCATCAGCGAGACTGTTTAATTACTTTTAAACTTTACAAATCTTTAGCATACCATAACTGTCAAGCCGATGTACTATCATTTTCCCTTTTTACACAAGCTTTTTTTTTTTTTTTTCAGATTTTCTATTGTTTTTGGATTTTGAAATATCTCATGTTTTTGGATTTTTGAAATTTTTTACTGTTTTTGTATTTTCTGAAAATATTACCCTGTTTTTGTATTTTCTGAAAATATTACCCTATACTCTCCCCCTAAATACCAAAACAAGTAAAAAATCGACAAACCATTGCAGATTGCTTCACAACATCATCATCTACATTGGTACCTTCATCAACGCCAAGAATCTCCTCCAACACCGATAAAAGCTTCATACCATTTAGTTTTAGCAAATATTGAAAACGAGTTCTTAGGCCCTAAAGTGTGAGACTGACGCATCAAATTAACACAACGGGTTATGGTTACGAACTGGGCTTTACCGGGTTAGTTATATTAGGTTTTGGACCTTTATAGGTCACTTGGGCCAAGCTTTAGGCCATGTGGGCCAAGCAGGCCCAAGGGGAGCCCATGTAGGGAATTGGGCTTGTCTATGTATATAAACAAGTTTCTAACTTGTTTTTAGGTTTGAACCTTTTAGAGCCTCAGTTACATAACTTCTAGAGTTACAGAGAGAGAGGCGATTTGGTGATGTAGGAACTTGTACCAGACGGTTTTGCTAGTTGATAGTAATAGAATCGTGTGCAAGTTTGAAAGTATTTCGGTATTGTGTTCTTCGTATTTTCAGTTTTTCGTGTTTATCTTGAATCACCAATTGATTGGATTTCGCACAATCTATTGGTTGTTTGATATCATTGAAAGATCCGGTTAAACGGGACTTACAAGTGGTATCAGAGCCATTAGAACCTATTTCTAGGCTCGGTTTGATATCAAACATTCAAGTTTTCGAAAATTTTTTAGTTGGTGTTCTTCGTGTTCTTCACGATATTCAAAGTGTTCATCGAGTTTCTACTGAAAAATTGTCATATTTTGGTATATTAATCTTTTGAGAAGGTGTTAATTGATTTATCTATGTATTTGAATTTTTTTTTAAATTATCTTCAAAAGATTTAGAAAATCCCGAATTTTGATTTGAAAAATCCAAAAATTCTCGGAATTCCAACTGTTTAAAAGTTTTGAAAATTTTGAAAGGTTCACTTTCCATATCTACACACAGCTGTCATCTCCTCCACACGGTTTCGAGTCCATCATTTAAGGAAACTGTTCTTACAATCACATCCAAGGTCTCGACTCACCACCGGTCTCGACTCACAAAGCGTTTAAGGTCTCGAGTCTCTTTTCATCATCGCTGCCGGTTTCGACTCACTTCATCTTCATAGTCTCGAGTCGCAACTACGGTTCCGAGTCGCAACCGAGATCTCGAGTAATCAACTTTGAGGTCTCGACTCAATTGGTCTCGAGTAATTGATTTCTTCGTCTCGAGTCGCAACCGTCATCATCATTCATCATCTCCGTGTACCACCTGCCACTGCAACTGCCGTCAACTACCACCGAACGCTGGTCATCTTCTCCGACCATCACCACCATCTCTTTCAATCGTCATCGTCGACACCGTTCATTTCTCCGATCTTCATCACCACTTCACCGTACCGTCGATCTTCTTCTCCGTTCGTCTTCAACCTCTGGTCAACATCTCTACAACAATCTCGACTCATTTTCACCCTGGTCTCGACTTCCACATTTTTGAGTCGCAACCATCATCACCTCTCCACGGTCTCGAGTCATCAATCATTATCTGGTTCCGAGTCGCAATCACGTTTTCGAGTCGCAACCATCGGTTTCGAGTCCCATATTTTCTGATTTCGACTGAGGTCTCGAGTCACATTTCTGATTCCGACTCGAACTGTTCCGACTCGCAACCACATATCACCGATCATTGTTCCGTCGTTCCAAACAAGATCATACAAATTCGCTGTTTCGAGTTCGAGTTTTCGAGTTCCGGTTTCGAGTTATCAGCAGATTTCGACTCCGGTTTCGAGTTTATCATCATCTTCGTGAACCCGACGTGAACCTGCAATCAACTCCATTGATCACCGTCTCCGTCCGCCGACATCATCCTCCGATCACCATTAACCACCGGACACCACCTCATCGTATACCGGTCATCCTCTCAGTCGCACTCACATCTCTCCGTTCATCACCTTCTCCGGTTGTGGTCGTTGAGAGTAAAACGAAGAAGATATACAGCTCTTTTAATAATATATTATATATTAGGGTTTTAATAATTATAATAATCATAAACAATTATTTGTTAATCATTGCATTATCATTAATAATATTTAATAATAATAATAATTTTAATCTTTATTTAATATAATCAGTTTATTCTATTTAAAAAAAAAATTAAAAAAGGGTTTTATTAAAAAAAAAAAAAATTGTTTGTGATAAAGGTTTGACAGGTTTCGAGGTGCGATACAAGAAGCTGGTTTGATTACGTGCAAAGGGTTTGAGTTAGCGAGTACACAGGTTCTCGCTTTGGGCTTGTGTTGAAGTTAAAAGATCACATTTTTGAGAAATCACATCTTAAAAATGTCTTCTAAGAGAGAGGTGCTTGAGCAGGAACTCCAAGGATTCAGATACTCATATGGTGAATCTATAGAAGCACTTACAGGCCTGATGATTTGGGCGAAAACGTTGATGCTTGCGTAACAGAGACTGAATCGGCAAACGAAACGAATGAGCCAGTTAAACCATCTGATTCCAAATACGAATCACCTGAAGCAGCTGATTCTGAGAAATTGGAATCAGTTGATTCTAGTGAATTCAGCTCAAGGGTGTCATGTGCAGAACCGTCTTGTGCTAATAATTCATCTGATGATTCAGCTGAAGTTTCTACTGAAGTTTCTGGTGTTTCATCTGATAAACCAGAATTCTCCGATTCTGTCAAAGCTGACGACATTAAGGAAGAAGTGAAGACTAACGTGAACAAGGTTCCAAGTGCGCAAGCTGAACAATCTGAACCTTCGGTTAGTGATGAAAAGGTTCAGATCAAGCAACAAGAGCCGAAGCGAGCAGGTAAAGGACGCGGAAATAAGAAGCCTAAACATCACAGACGATCAGGCTCTCCACAGTCCTCAACGGGCAGCAATAGTCCTCAAAAGGCCCGTGTTGTGAAAAATGTCTTTGTTAAGCCAGTCAGTAATGGCAAATGTGATAAATATGCATTTGACTGTGCTAACAAAGCTTTCGGAAAGACTGGTGAGATTTCTGAACAAGACTTGCAGTCTAAGCAAAGCAAGAAGAATCAAAAGAAATCTCCACCACAGAAGGCCCCTGTAAATGACAAGTACAGACATCCCAATTCATCTTCGTCTGCGGGAAATGTGCAACACAAACAAGCACAGAAAGGACCGGTTCGTCCTTCAGGGCCTGCAAGAGCAAATCCAGCTGATCAGAATACTTTCTACATGAAGGGACAAACATGCTTCAATTGCGGCATTGCTGGTCACATTGCTCGAAACTGCACACATCGTCCCTATGTACCCTATTATATGCAAAATCAGAAGGCTACATCAAAGGATAACTACCATTCCAAGCCGATGAAGGTATCATCACCTAAGGCAATGAAGAATGTGAATCCCAAGGTTAAACCTTCTGATGGGGATTGGAATGTTGCTAAAAACAAACGGAAGGCTGCTCAGGAACAAAAATGTTTTTCTAAAACTAACAAAACTGAATCAGCTAATGTTGCTCAACCGAAGGCAACAAACACGTTTGTTAAACCGAAGCAGATTTGGAAACCCAAATCCAAGGCAGCAACGTCTCCAATCCTTGAAACAAAAGGGGACTTGTGTTTGAAAGAAGTGTTTTACTTTGATGCTTCAGGAAATCCCAGGACCACGATGGCCTGGGTACCAATGTCTTACTAATCTCCTTACTTTTCAGGAACAACCAAGGAGGAGCTGTTGACAATCTCTGGAATGTTGATAGCGGTTGTTCCAGAGATAAAAACGGGTAACATTTCACTGTTGCAAAAAGTTCAAATTTTTTTTACAGATGATATGTTTCCTTTGGAGGAGATAACAGAAGTAAGAAATGATATATTTTCTTTTCTCTTTCTTAGTTCATTATTTTGTATATATAGTGTCCTTTCTCTAGTAAATGGTAAATTTGCGCAAAAATACAAGATTTATGCACAAATTTAGGGGGGGAGAGGAACATATAGATAGATATAGAGTTTAGGAGGAGAAAACTCAGAAAATACAAAAAGAGTTTGCTGTATATAGGTATTGTTTTAGGGGGAGAAAATGAGAAAAATACAAAAACATTTGAAAAATGAAAAAGCCAAAAAGAAAGATTGCATGATATGGGAAGTTAAATAAATGTTCGTGTTAAAGGGTTTGACTAACACATGTAAGGTGCCATAGCTGAAAAGACTAGGATCTACTGCGATATATCGATAGGCTTGACGCTCAACATGATAAAAGATACTAAGTGATATAAACATAACGAACTATGTACCATGTGAGTAACATACCAACGGCGTATGATTTTATGGTCTTAAATCTTGCGTTGATAGATAGCCAACATCTGAGGTTTCGGGTCTTTATATTGTTGAATCATCCGGGGATATCTTGGCTGTTCTTCTGTTCAGAACTAAAATTATACATGAACCCAGGAAAGAAAGTCACTTGGAATTAGCTCATTTCTATTTGAATGTCTGTATGTTGTCCCGATACACACAATTTTGATCTGATTCTGAAATCTTCTCTGAAAAAGTCGTGTACCTCCTCTGCTGCATCCAGATATATGCTGACCTAGAGGTGCTAGGCAACGACAGCTTTTGCTGCATCCAGATACATCCTGACCTAGCTGTACGTTGTCGCGCTATAGATCTAATACACCCGAAAGAGGCCCTCAAGTGCCCAAAAGAAACCCAAGAAACCTATATCAAATTGAGAAAAACTCATTTGATCTGTATATTATACCATCTCTACTTAAGATCTATTATGTTCTCTTCTCAATCTATTCCCAGTTAAGATTTCAGAAATCTGGATTGGACTTGTGAAATATGTGGTAGGGAAGATACTTGCATGATAGAGTGTGTTGTCTATATTTCCAGGATTTGATTAGTATTTATTTGGGTGTTCATTGTTAAAGAAATCAAAACATGATAAAATAGATTATATGCAGACCTAGACACAGTCAGGATATCTTAAAGGATGACATCAGTATACTCACCTGCTACGATGAATCGTTGTGCTTACCTTGATCGCGGGGGTATGCCTTGGAGTGGGACACACGGGTATAATAGTATAATATTACCTTAAGCATATCACGAAGTTAAAAAAATTGAAAGTTGAGCGTTAAAGTTTAAGTGGACAAACATATTGGCAATTGCATAGACCAGTTTGATTAGGCTCGTACTGAAAAGTGTTCCTTAGTCTGCCTGAGAACGAATTTTGATCCCATTGCAATTGTAATTGTATATTATGGTAGTTGTTTATATTTTGAGTTTTTATTTGTTTTTAGTTCTTAAAAAAAATTGAAAAATACAAAAATAGTGTCTTGCTTTTCTATAAAACCAAAAATCCAAAAATAGAGTGTTTACTTATTTTTCTTAAAATTAAAAAAAATGTAACCGTTCTTGAAGATTTGACTAATCATCAAAAGTTGAAAAAATTTAAATTGTGAAATCTGAGTACAAGTACTTGGATGTACCTGGTGTTCATATGGTACTCTCCTTGTTGCATAAGAGATGTTTGCTTATGAGTTTGTGAGCATGTGCAGAACTTGATTTCAATCAAGAACAGGGGTTGATGAAGACTGAGATGCTGTTAGTTGCTGAAGAAGCCTGAAGCAGCACTACAACAAGATGTACCTGAGTCAGAAGAACCGGATACGAAACGCCGTCTGACAGTGAAAGTACATTTAAAGAAGTACCGTGAACCTGCTTGAAAGACAAAGATTGAAGAAGAAAAGAGCTGCTGAGAATCCTCCTCTCACATTCTTTTTGACAAAGATATTTCAAGTAAAGCTGATCGAGATCCTGATATGAAGCTAACCACAAGAGCTGAAGAAAAGAGACCCAGTGCTGAGAGTTCAGAAGTCAAGAACTTCCACAACATCTGCAGCATAGCGACAACCATAGACTTCGTTGAAGACGTTGCTGATTTCATGTTATGAAGACAATTTGATGGCATCAGTCTAGGGGGAGATTGTTAGGCCCTAAAGTGTGAGACTGACGCATCAAATTAACACAACGGGTTATGGTTACGAACTGGGCTTTACCGGGTTAGTTATATTAGGTTTTGGACCTTTATAGGTCACTTGGGCCAAGCTTTAGGCCATGTGGGCCAAGCAGGCCCAAGGGGAGCCCATGTAGGGAATTGGGCTTGTCTATGTATATAAACAAGTTTCTAACTTGTTTTTAGGTTTGAACCTTTTAGAGCCTCAGTTTAGGGCTGTTCAAATCGCTCGTCGCTCGCCGCTCGCTCGACGCTCGTTCGGAAACTGCTCGGAAAATGCTCGTTCGATTTGACGCTCGGTTGTAAACGAGCCGCTCTGCTCGGTTCGGTTTGTAAACGAGCCAAGCATGAGCAAAGGTCCGCTCGGCTCGGTTCGGCTCGAATTATTTTTTTAATTAGTATACATATATATATACCTATACACATACATATATAAACATGTATATACACACACATATATATACACAAATATAAATTATACATTATACACACACACCTATATATATACACACTTACACATACATATATACTTAAATATAAATTAAATTTATAGTTTCATATGTACCACTCTATTAGATTTTGGTCACCGATATACAAATTTACAACTATATCTATAGTTACTAGCCCAACCACGCCAATAAAAAATTAATATTAAAACTAAAAGTTAAACCCTAAACTGATAAAAGATAGTTTGTTCATCGCCTCAATGTTTCATTTCGTTACCCTAAGTCGATCTTCTCCTGCTCTCAACGTAATTGTTTGTACAATATGATCATCACCTCGTTGGCCACAACATTGTTATTAATAAGAAAAATATTGTGCCATTAAATGTGCATATTTTTAAAGACATAAAAACTTGAGACCCAACATCGTCACTATCTCTCTCAGCAAATTTAAATCGGGTAACACGGTTGTCCAAATCGCTCGAATTTCGCTCGGCGCTCGCTTGGAATTTTTATTGCTCGAAAAATGCTCGATTGATTTGAGGCTCGGTTTTAAATGAGCCGCTCCGCTCGGTTCGGTTTGTAAACGAGCCAAGCACGAGCAAAGGTCCGCTCGGTTCGGCTCGGCTCGTGAACAGCCCTACCTCAGTTACATAACTTCTAGAGTTACAGAGAGAGAGGCGATTTGGTGATGTAGGAACTTGTACCAGACGGTTTTGCTAGTTGATAGTAATAGAATTGCGTGCAAGTTTGAAAGTATTTCGGTATTGTGTTCTTCGTATTTTCAGTTTTTCGTGTTTATCTTGAATCACCAATTGATTGGATTCCGCACAATCTATTGGTTGTTTGATATCATTGAAAGATCCGGTTAAACGGGACTTACACGAGTTTTATCAAATGCTTTGGTATGTAAATCAACTTTTTGCTTGTCAGTGTGGATTTTCTCAATTCGTATCAACTTCTTCTCGAAACAATCTCGGATGAAGTGATGACGAATTTCAATGTGTTTCGTTTTGGCGTGATGAATAGGATTTTTCGTAATGTTAATCGCTGCCTCATTATCAACAAAGATAGGGGTGTTAAGAAATTGCAAACCGTAGTCATGCATCTGTTGCTGGATCCACAAGATCTGTGAGCAGCAGCTGCTAGCAGATACATACTCCGCTTCACATGTGGATAAAGCCACAGAGGTCTGCTTTTTGCATTGCCAGGTAACCAATCTTGGTCCAAAGAACTGGCACCCCGCTGTTGTTGATTTAGCGTTAACTTTGCAGCATCCGAAGTCTGAATCGGAATAACCTTCGAGCATGAATTCGCCATCTTTTGGATACCACAACCCCAACGATGAAGTTCCTTTAAGGTAGCGTAATATCCTTTTAACAATTATCATGTGCGAAGCTCTCAGATTAGATTGATATCTTGCTGCAAAGCAGGTTGGATACATAATATCGGGTCTTGAAGCAGTCAAGTACATCAGCGATCCGATCATGGAACGATAGAACGTTTCATCTACCTTCTCTCCGGTGAGATCAGGGTTTATCCCATGATTCGTTGCTAATGGGATGGAAGCTGGAATAGAACCTGACATCCCAAATTTCTCTAAGATATCATGAACGTACTTCGTTTGATGTATGAAAATTCCTTTGGGTAGTTGATCAACCTGAAGTCCCAAGAAGAATTTCATCTCACCCATCGATGACATTTTGAATTTCTGCTTCATAACTTGTTCAAAATCTTTGCACAGATTCTCATTTGTTGACCCAAATATGATGTCGTCCACGTATATCTGAACTATCAGAAGATGTCCGTCGACCTCTTTGGTGAAGAGAGTGGCATCCACTTTTTCACGGATGAAGCTGTTGGCTAGCAAGTGTTGAGACAATGTCTCGTACCAAGCTCTCGGGGCCTGGTGTAAACCATACAATGCTTTGTCTAACAAGTAGACCTTGTCTTTGTGGATTGGATCGGTAAAGCCCGGTGGCTGTCCGACATATACCTCCTCTTTTACCTTCCCATAGAGAAACGCCGATTTAACATATAACTGATATACTTTGAAATTTTTCCAAGATGCAAATGCTAGGAAGATTCTGATCGCTTCAAGTCTAGCAACCGGAGCATATACTTAAGTGAAATCTATCCCCTCTTGCTGACTGAAACCCTGGACTACGAGTCGAGCTTTGTTACGAATAATAACCCCTCGATCGTCTCTTTTACACTTGAACACCCACTTGGTGTTTATCTTCCTCTGACCATCAGGCAAATCTACTAACTTCCACACTCCTAACTTCTCAAACTGACTTAGCTCTTCTTGCATAGCATTGACCCAAGAATCTTCAGTTAGCGCCTCCTTATATGTTCGTGGTTCGATCTGCGAAATAAAACAACTAAGTGAAAACTCAGTTTGTAAAGGTGCTACTGTAGAATAAAAACAAGTAAGGCCTTGGTCAATTTGACGTCTAGTGCGAACGCCTGATTGTAATTCTCCAATGATCAACTCCTCTGGATAGTATGAAAGAGTTCTTGGCATCACCTCGCCTGAAACATCTACCTCACCTTCCAGATTAGTAACATTTTGATTTGCACCTTGTTCACTGACTGGGTTTGGTTGACTTGAAATCTGAATTTGCTCCCCCTCAGAATCTGAATCACCATGATCAAATACTGGCATGTTCTCAGATTCTTGATTATCATTCTGTGACATCTGATTATCATGAGCAACTTCATTTTGTTGAATATCATCATGTTCTCCAGCATTGCTCGGACCTGCTTAATTATCATTTGAAGTTTGTCGTGGTCAACTTGAATACTCAGCTGGGAACCTTTCCTGTGAAGACTCATACTCTCTCAGAATATCCAACTCGTCAAAGAAATCTTCTTCTTCTTCCTTTTCTTCTTCCATGTCAAACGAATCCCACAAAGTATCATAATGAAAACGCCATGAATCTCCAGGATTCTGCGGTGGCATTGTGTAACCTTGACACTCAACATTGTGTGCTTCAATAATCCGCTTCAAGCTTGGAACAAAGACCCGTTTCAATGGACTTGAGTAACCCACGAAAATTCCTTCAATGCTCTTTGGACCAAATTTACCAAAAGGCTCTAGAACTGTGCAGGGAGACCCAAACGGTTCTAAATACTTCAGATTCGGTTTGCGGTTATTGATCAGCTCAAAACACGTCTTGTTGAATTTTTTCACAGTGAGAACCCGGTTGAGTGTATAGCATGCGGCGGATACTGCTTCTACCCAAAAGTTGACTGGTAGCTTTGAATCAGCAAGCATCATCCTAGCCATTTCAATTAGCGTCCTGTTCTTTCTTTCAGCTACTCAATTCTGCTGCGGAGTGTAAGGAGCACTAAATTCATGCAATATACCTCTTTCATCATAATATTCTTCCATCTTGTTGTTCTTGAACTCAGTACCATTATCACTTCTGATTCTTTTGATACGCCTTTGGTACAAGTTTTCAATTTTTCTGAACAACGCCATCAAACTATCAAACGTCTCATCTTTCGACTTCAGAAATGAAACCCATGAAAACCTTGAAAAATCATCCGTGACAACCAAACAATAGTAATCAACAGTGATGCTTTTGACGTTCACTGGACCAAAAAGATCCATATGAAGTCTCTCTAAAGGTCTTGAGACTGAGTTGACTTTCTTTTAAGGATGTGATTTCTTTTTCTGCTTGCCTTTGATACAACTAATACATTCTCCCTCAAGATGAAAACCTTTGACATGAACACCAGTAACCAAATCATTGTGCACCAAGTGATTCATTTTTCTAAGATGAATATGACCCATCTTCCGGTGCCACAATTGCGATTCCTTCTCAGTTGCTCTTGAAACAAAACAATGAGCCTGACCCGTTGTTGTAGTTGCTACACTCATGTCCAATACATATAAATCATTCACTCTAGGCGCTCTCATGATAACCCACTCTTCAGGGATAACAAATCCTGGTTTCAATATCAAACATTCTTTGTCTGTGAAGTGAGTAGTATACATCCTATCACAGATCTGAGAAATACTCAGAAGATTATTCTCAAGCTCGGCGATGTAGTTAACTCTTTCAAACGTAACAATCCCATTGGATAACGTTCATTCACCAACTATTCTACCACCTTGATTGCCTGCAAAACCTACATAACCACCATTGAAATTTCTAACATCGTACAACAGGGTTGTTTTCCCCGTCATGTGCCGAGAAGCTCCACTATCCATAATCCATCGTGAAACGGATCTTGGAAGCTCCTGCACATATCAGAAACATTTAGTGAGATTTTGATGCTACCCAAGCCTCTTTTGACTCAGGTAACTGAACTTTAATGTGAGATTTTGTAGTGTAAAGTGGCGGAAAATTTTTATCATTCATCTTCAAGCTTTCCTCAGATCCAACCTCAACCTTTTTGTATAAGAAAAACTCATCTTTCTTAGGTTGACCAGTTGGTTGATCTTTCTTGGGTACATTCTTCTTTTCAGAAGTAGTAGCCACTTTTGGTTCAAGTTTCTCATAGTAATCCAAAGGAACATCCATCTTTACCGGAGTGGTAGAAGACGATTGTTTTTCTGACTCTGAAACCTTTGGTTTTGGAACACTTGATTTCTTTTTAACCACTTTTAGCTTCCATGTTTGTTGAGACGATGCAACCTGTTTGTAAAACTTGTCATTTTTAGTTACCATATTCTTAACAGGTTCAGTTTTGATCTTGGTGTTATCATTTTTCAAAACCTTTTTCTCAACAACCAGTGGAGCTTTTCCCTTCACAACATATTTCTTTCTTGAATTCATTACAACTTCAGTCTTAGGCTTCAAATTGGTACACTTTCGTGCAATATGTCCAACTTGATTGCATTTGAAGCATGTTCGGGTGTCAACTACCCGACTTGTGCCTTCAGACTGAGGCTGCGATGCTTTCTTCTCAAAGAACTCTTTGTTTGTTTTTGAAAAAATCTCAGATTCTTCATCAGAAAGTGAACTTGAACTGTTCACAAACACCTTTTTCTCAGCAAACCTTTTGTTTTGAACATTCTTTTTCTGATAATTCTTACCACCCTGATAACCACCCGACCATCTGTTTCGATTGTTGTTATAAAAACGCAGTGGAACAATAGGTTTCTTGTAGTAGGCTTTATCTTTTTCAAAATTCATTTGCCTCTTCATCTGTTTTAGACCTTCAATCTCAGACAGATCAATTTCAACCAATTTGAACACATTTGTCAATTTAGCAACATTAACATTCTCCAGTGGAAAATTAGAATCCGAATACAACTTATCCGATCCTGACATCTTGTACATGACAAGAGTAGGTTCTTCATTTAAGTTGTTTTTGGATTGTGGTTTCAGAATGTAATTGTTTAGAAAACACTCTTCATCCTCAACTGAATCATTATCAGACTTTAAAACACTTTCAGCCATGCCTTTCACAATATCAGTTTGAACACTATCATCAGATGAAGAAAATGTAACATCAATTGACTCTGGAAGTTTTATTTCCTTTGTTTCATATTCATCATTAACCAACCCGGACTTTTTCTTTGAGAAATTGTTTAACACTGGCGGTGGAACCTGATGATACCTAACCCCAGTTCCATCCGAGTAAACATCTTCGCCTGCTTTGTTTTTCCCAATGGGTTTAGGAACAATGTGTTGTAAAACAAAGCTTGCGGAGCTGTAACTGGTTAATTTCAGATTGATACGCTCATTCTCAATCTTAGCTTCTTCAAACTGAAACTTCAATTTAGCAATCTCATCCAGTTGTTGATTGATTTGCTCTTCTTTGTGTCTAAGAACTACAGTTAAATGCTCATTTTCTTTATTGGTTTTACCGTTTCTTTCATCAGAATCTTTTACCGTTCGTTTTAGTTTGTCAAAATTTTCTGAAATTTGACGATTTTCAAGAACCAATTTTTCATTTTCTTTCTTAATTCTTTCTACTTCAATTTTATCATTTTCAATTTTATCAGTTAACTTTTTAGCTCGATCATTTGAAGCTTTTAGCATTTTATCACGGTCTAGAATCTGATCTTCAACCTTTCTGACTCTTTTTGTCAGTTCTTCAACTTTTGTATCACAAAGGTAAGTAAGTGTACTACAAAACTTGCAGTTTTTCATGCAACTTTTGCAGTCACTATCACCTTTGACTTTCTTACCTGTCTCACTTGTTGAAATGTTTGGACTGACCTTGCTTTTAGACTCAGTTTCAGACTTAGAGTCTACCTCAAGTTCCTTTGCAGCAAGCACTTTGTCAGCCATCTTCCCCAAGTTTTCAGCGGTAAATTCTTGTGAAGTATCGATAATCCCATCATCAATCTTCTTAGACTTCGACTCTTTCTCTATCTCTTTTTCTTTTTCTTTCTCTTCTCCACCTCCCCACCATTCTCTCTGTAAGGATTCTTCTTCTTCAGCAAATTCCTCAATGAAAGCTTCTATACTAAGAGTTTTCGTATCAATAGCAATGTTTCCTTGAGGATCAAGGTAACATTCTCTATCAGCATCCCATCTCTTTGCTCTCCTGGCTTCACTGAACACCTTTGATAATCTCATCATCTTGAATTCTGCTCTATGCTTTCTGCTGAGGTATTTATCTTTTTCATTTCTGGTGTCTTTGAAAGGAATAATCTTTTCTGCTACAAAAGCGTATCCTACTGCATCTTCCTCTGGTAGCAGTTCACTCCAATATAAACCTTCGTCATCATGAATAACAGCAAGAGCTCTTGATTTTTCTTTGGGGGCATCCTCAAGCTGCTTCATTCTGGACGGTTCTGATTTATTCTGATGATAGATCGCTCTTTTGTAGTAATCCTAGCGGAATGGATTTGCAGTATCATCAGCAGGAGCGTTACGACATTCACGTTTGAAATGTCCTTTTTGTTTACACCTGAAGCACGTGACTTTTGATTTGTCAAAGCCAAGTTTTGTGGACGGTCCGCCAATTGAATGTCTGCCCGTAATCTCCATGAACCTTTGGGCTCGTCTTACTGCACTAGCCATACACCACCTGATATCGATCAGTTCCATCTCTTCAGGATCTATTTGATCATAGTCCTCCTTAGTCAGGTTAGTGTTTCCAATCTTGCCCGCCACGAGGCTCTCGTACGATTCTAACACCGATGCTAAGAACACCATCTGTTGTTTTGCTGACTCTTCACTGAAATTTTGAACGTTCTTCAGATCCACAGCAATGTTACATTGGAACAGATTCTTTGATGCAGATTGACTTGAAGTTGTTGAAGAAGATCCACTATGAAAACCACTGTGAGGAGTTTCTTAATTCACAGTATTTGAACTCTCTGCAGAAAATGCTGTTCTTGGAGAACCAGTCTTAGGTAGATTTCCTCTGTTGTACAACTCCACATTCTGCTGATAAGATGAATTGTTGACTTTGCTAGATTTCTTGATCTCCAACTCGTGACTCTCTAGTCTTTCGATAAGCAGATCCACTGTCAACTCTTCAGACTTGATTGTATTCTTCAACATTAATGCAAAATACTGCCAATCTTGTTCATTCGGCAGCGAGTCGAATAGTTTGTCAACCAACTCTTCTTGAGTATATACAATTTTGTGTCTTGCCAGCTCCAATTTCAGATGCCCGAATCTCTCAATCATCTTGGAAACAGACTCGTTCTTTAAACATCCAAATAAATCAAACTCTTTTCTTAACAGTTTCTTTTTGTTTTTGACTATCTCAGCACTACCTACACATTTTACCCTCAGTTTCTCCCAAAGATCTTTTGAATTTTCATATTCAATCAACGAAATTATATCATCTCTCACAGACTGATGAATCAACGCGATGCACTTTTGTTCAGCAATATATCTTTCAATCTCATCAGTATCTGTCAAACTTTCACCAAACCTTTGTCCTTTAATGTAACCATTCTTTAAACTCTTCCAGCTTTGATATGCAAAAGCTTGAAGCCACTCGTCAAATCTTATAGCCCACCTATTGTAATCTTCAATCGCCAACAACTTTGGAGGTTTATTGTATGTCCCATAGGCACTCTCTACACTCAAAGCATCATTGAGAGTTTTCCTCGCACTCAGAGCTTTCTCATTTGTGTTGTTTGATGTGTCGTTTGAAATATCATCTCCACCATTTCCAGCAAAGGCAAAAACGTCACAGAACAGATTCATGAACTCATCCATTTTCAAATACCTGAAACGATTAACATACACTTAGAAAAATTTTTAATTTTTGAAAAATGAAACAGTTTCAAACGGAATTATCTCAAGCGAAATCAGCTTTCAAGCTAGATTGCTTTTCAAGCAGAATAGCACTTCAAACGAAATAAGGTCACTTGAAGCGAAATAAGTGATTTCGTTTGAACTCAACAATAGTTTCAAGCGGAATTAGTGATTCCGTATGAAACAGTCAACAATCTCAAGCGAAATTAACCAAAAAATTAATTCCGTATGAAATGACAAGTATTTTCAAGCGAAATAAAGCAATTTCAAACGAGATTAGTGTTTTCGTTTGAAACAACACAGACAAATTCAAACGGAATTTTGATGATGTCAGCATATTCGAACAACTTTCAAGCGGAATTAGCAAATTTTATCAGTTTTCAGTCGAATTTTAATCTAATTCTTTCAAGGATTGGTTAGAACTATGTTTCGCTTGATATATTTGAAAATCAGGTCATTTTGTCCGTTCAATCTAGTTCAAATCAGAAAAGAATGAGTAGAAGTGAGAGAATCTGGTAAATTCAAGCTGAATTGGTATGAACTCCTCGTCCTGAGCACTGATACCACTTGTTGGATCGTCGTGTGACCCTAACGAGTCAATCTGAGTAGTTCATCATCATAAACAAAGGCGGAATCAATGTAAATGATGTCAACACAGCTTGTTCCTTTCTAATCTTTATCTATTACTGAATTCCTGAGCTTTTACAAGTTCAAATGACAAACGGACAGCACCTCGGCTCAGAGAACATGACCTAATTCCGTTACAAATGACACCAGCACATGGGTATTTATAGATGGAGTGATTTCGCTTGAAACTGTCACACTCCATTTCAAGCGGAATTAACATGTTAATTTCGCTTGAACTGGTCCGTGTCACTTTCAAGCGAAATTACACATTAACATATAACCAAACCCTAATTTCAACCCTCTTGTGTGCTCGTTTATCCAATCTAGACATAAGACTCAATTAAGACGAAGTTAACAGACACTAGATGCACCAACAACCACAATCTCCTTCGTGTATATCCTGAAGCACTTCTTTAGTTTCGGGATCCTCCAAGCACCTCAGGTATGGTCCTGCAAGAGATTTCTTATACAAAACATCATTTATAATAGTGAATCGTGATACCTTCATCCTAAAAGCCTTAGGATTCTCATCCTTTGGGATGTGTCCTTCCGTGAGATATCTCATGATTGGAGCCGTCCAGGACTTAGGATCCTCCTCAGGATACTCATCATCAGGATTCTTGATACTTACTACTTCCTTATCCTGAGATTTAAGAGGATCCATCGCAGGATACAGGATATGTAGTATTGGTATTTGGGTTCCCTCTGGTATCCTGACTGATGATCCTAGATTTGCCAAGGCATCTGCTTCAATATTATCCTCTTTTGGTATCTGTTCAAGTGTAAAAACATCGAAATATCCTGCTAATTTTTTGAGAATTTCGAGATACTCGATTAACTTCTCACCTTTAACAGCATAGGATCCATTAAAATGATTAGTAATTAGCAAGGAATCAACAAACACTTGTAAACTCTTAATATTCATATTCCTGGCCAACTCTAATCCTGCAATCAAAGCTTTGTATTCTGCTTCATTATTAGTGGCAGGGAATTCACATCTAATAGCCTGGGGTAATATGTCCCCCTGTGGCGATTTTAGTAGTATACCCAAACCTACACCTCTTACATAGATGCACCATCAATATATAATGTCCAGGATTCCGAGGTTTCTCCTAGTTGTTGAACTTCTAAATCTACTTCATTTTGAATATCACTACTGAAATCAGCAACAAAGTCAGCTAAAGCCTGAGACTTTATGGCATTTCTAGGTTTATATACTAGATCATAGGCACTTAATTTTACTGGCCACTTAGCCATCCTACCTGACATCTCAGGTTTCCTAAGCACATTTTTAACAGGATAGTTAGTTTTAACATGAATCCTATGTGTCTCAAAATAATGTCTAAATTTTGTCGATGCCATAACTAGGGCCAATATCAACTTTTCTAAATGAGAATATCTAGTTTCAGCATCTAATAAAGTTTTGCTAACATAATAGGCAGGATATTGCTGACCTTCGTGATCCTTTACCAGGACAGCACTTACCGTATTCCCTGATACTGTAAGATACAGGGATAATGGTTCACCATTCTCTGGCTTCATCAATCGAGGTGCAGTTGAGAGCTATTGCTTTAATTCCTGCAAGGCTGCTTCATGCTTCTCTCCCCATTCGAATTTCTTATTCTTCCTCAGGATATCGTAGAATTCCTTGCATTTTTCCGAGGATCTTGAGATAAATCTGTTTAATGTTGATACTCGTCCTGTTAGCCTTTGTACATCTTTCATGTTGGAAGGTGACTTGATATCCAAGATGGCTTTGATCTGTTCTGGACTTGCTTCTATCCCTTTCTTAGTCACCATATATCCTAGAAACTTTCCTGCCCCCACTCCAAAATGACATTTAGCAGGATTTAGCTTCATATTGTACTGGTCCAGGATATCGAATGCTTCTTCAATATCCCGGAGATGATCCTCAGCCTTCTTAGATTTTACCACCATATCATTAATGTATACTTCCATGGTGTCCCCCAGTTTGTCTTTAAACATCATGTTCACCAATCTTTGGTATGTTGTACCTGCATTTTTCAAACCAAAAGGCGTAGCAGTATAACAATAGATACCTGTTGGTGTCATGAAAGCAGTATCCTCCTGGTCCGCAGGTTCCATTTGGATCTGTAGGAATCCAGAGGATGCATCCATGAAGGTTAACATTTCATGGCCGGCAGTAGCATCCACCATTGAGTCAATATGAGGTAGAGGAAATGGGTCTTTGGGACAAGCTTTATTCAAGTCTGTGTAATCCACACAAACTCTCCAATTCCCATTTTTCTTTTGCACCACAACTACATTTGCTAGCCACTTGGGAAATTTAACTTCCCTAATCATCTTGCTCTTTAACAATCTTTCAACCTCTTCCTGAATGATAGTGTTCCGCTCTGGAGCAAACTTCCTTCGTTTCTGTTGGACAGGCTTGAAAGACCTATCGATTCCAAGCTTGTGGGTTATAATATCCTTGGAAATCCCTGTCATATCCTCATGTTTCCACGTGAATGTTGACATCCTGCATTTCAAAAAGTTAGTCAATTGATTTTGAATATCCTGAGGGATATTGGTTCCTACAAGCATCGAGATATCTGGATGATCCTGATCCAGGATAATTTTCTTTACATCCTGCTCTAAAGCCTCCACGATATCCTGGGCTCGCATCTTTAATTGCTATGCTGCATTAGGCTTTGTCGAGGATTTCATCGAAGAAGAGTAACACTCCTTTGCTTCCTGTTGATCACTTTCCACCTGGACTACCCCCCAAGGGGTAGGAATCTTGATGCATTGATGATAGGTCGACGGCACAACTTTCATATCATGGATCCATGGCCTACCCAATATAATATTGTAGCAGGATAAGGAGTCCATGACACAAAATCGTTGCATTAAGTTGACCCCTTCAACATACACAGGCAACTTTATCTCTCCCACGGTATTCCTCGCTTCTCCACTGAACCCAACAAGCACAGTGGATTTCGAAGTAATATCCATCGGGGATACATTCATTCTCTTCAGTGTTTCCAGCTGAATTATGTTGACGGAGCTGCCGTTATCCACCAGTATCCTGCGCACAAAATGATTAGCAACATATAAAGTTATTACCAAAGCATCATGATGAGGATCCTGGACAGTATCCCTATCATCACTATCGAACGTGATCACTTTATCAGTCGTGAGGGTTGACATCCTGGTTGGCTTATCTCCCCTCTCTGCCTTAGCCTCCTTTGCATGTCTTTTTGCTGTAGAAGAAGAGGTCCCACAGATATCGGATCCTCCTAAAATAAAGTTAATTATCTTAGCATCCGCAGGAGGTGATGCTGCTCGTTCAAGATCCTTCTCAGTATCCTGTCCCTTATTATTCTTTCTTCCCAGGAGATCCTTCAGGTATCCTTTGCTCAGCAAATAGCTTATTTCTTTCCTCAGGGCAATGCAATCTTCTGTAACATGTCCAAAATCCTCATGGAAGGCACACCACTTGGATTTGTCCTTCCAATCAGCTTTCTGTTGGTTCTTCCTAGACCACCTTGCTTTGTCTCCTAAACCCTACATAGCATACATTAGTTCAGGTATGTTAACAGAGAAACAATATTCTGACAACTCAGGATACTCCTCAGGATCCTCGTCTTCAACAGCATTCACTTTCTTGCTGTCATTCCTGCCATATGGCTTAGAGCGATATGGTTTATACGAGGATTCTGATTTCCTATTGGTTGACTCATAGGTCGTGGATGAATTCATCCTCTCTTGCATCTTTTTGTCATCTTCCAGTCGAATATAACTTAAAGCCCTGTTCCGAGCTTCATCCAGGTTCCTGCAGGGATTCATTACAAGATCCTGGTAAAATTGAGAATCTTTTTGCAATCCCATTTTGAAAGCCTGCACAGTTGTTGCAACATCAAGATATGGGATATCAAGAGATTCCCTGCTAAACTTGTTCACATAATCTCTCAAGGATTCCTGAGGTCCTTGAGTTATCCTGTAGAGATCGCTGGTTAGTTTTTCAAAACTCCGACTGCAAGAAAATTGACTATTAAATAAATTCACTAAATGAGCAAATGATGTAATCGAATGAGGAGGAACGTTTAAGAGCCATTTTAAGGCTGATCCTGTTAAGGTAGAACCAAAACCCTTGCAGAGGCATGGTTCCTTGAGATATGGAGGGATAGGGTTGATTTCCATCCTTTCCCTATACTGGGCAATATGCTCTTCAGGATCCGTAGTTCCGTCATAGAGCTTCATGTTGGGGGTCTGAAATCTTTTTGGGATTTCAGCATCACAAATAGGATATGCGAACTGGGATATCTTGTGGCTGTCTTGGGATACTTCTGGAATTGGCTGAACCACCCCAGGTACACTGGATATCATGTCCTTCAATTTCTGAAGCTCCCTAGAAAATGCTGATGTCATACCTACATCCAGCAAAGATCCAATACCATTAGTAGCAAGAGTATTATTATTATTAGATACGTTACCAGTCTGAGGATTCTGGCCATATCCTGAAGCATATCCTGAACTTCTCACAGGTGACACCCTAACCGAAGAGGGTATCTCAGGAGTATGATTCTGATAATGGCCATGCACAATATTCCCCCTGTTATCCTCAGTATACACTGCAGAACTGAAGTTCAATGCTCTGGGTTGCAAGGGAGTGACAGTATCCTCAGCGGGCTTGCTTGAGCTGGATTTCAAGAGTTGTATCTCTCTCATCAGCATTTGGTTGGTTTCCTGCTATGCCTCATCTGTTCCTGTACACTACCAAACAAAGTTAGAATTTCTTCATTAGAGGCCAAAACAGGAGCGGATCCCTGAATATTGCGAACGGGGATAACATCCCGAGTCACATGAATTTCAGTTCCTTGTGAAGAAGCTTGCGTTCTCGGAGGAGGTGGTGGAAGCACCGAACCAATTGTTGCAGAGGTTGTAGCAGACACGGTAGAAGAGCTCATGTTTGATCTCGAGGCCATTAGAAATAGTGTAGCAAAAAGTTTTGAAAATGAAAAACAAAATAACGATTTTGCAAAAGCTTTTAGTAGAAATAGCACCACTTGCCCCACGGTGGGCGCCAAATTGTTTTGGTCAAAAATTACCGAAGCAATTAAGTAATCAAATTAGTTAAGTGAGGTAGTGTGCTAAGAATGTGTATCAAAAATATGCTAATTTAGTTGTTTGTAAAAACAGTTTTCAGGATACGGCTCAGGATATCGAGCTGTATCTACAATCAAACAATGAGCAAAAATGTAAAGGGTGACACGAGATGTACGAGGAAAGTCCTTGATCAATCTAGATCGCCAGCATAAAACCTCGGGATATGACAATCGCAGTTGCCTTGTTCTTCTTATTGCTTCAAATATCAGGATACAGTGCAGGATATGATGCGGATCAACTAAGTGTTACAGTGTGATTTCGATACAAGTGTAAGTGTGTTGTGAGTGTTTGTAGCTAGAGAGAAAGAGAGCTCGAGAGATTGTGTCCTTATCTGATCCGATCAATCCTATTTATAGTAAAATAAAACTAACTAACTAGCCTATAAATCCAGGATATAACGAATATTCCCTTTGTGAACGTTGTAGTCCACGTCTTCCGGCTTCAACGTCCATAATTCAACAGATTTGCCCGAGTCTTTGGGAGAAGAAGTCCACTTGAACGTTATAGACTTGTTCCAATAATCTGCACGTGAATTAATTAGTTACTACCAGGATACTGCATCAGGATGTTACCAATATCCTGATCCGGTATCCTGATCACAACAAAAGAAACACAGTCAGAATATTGTTCAGGATATACGAGCAGAAAACCACCCATAACAACAAGCATCTGGGGGATATGGTTGAAGTTGATATGAGCAACGAACTTCTAAAATACCTCCAACATGTTGACAACTACAATGGTCCGAAAGGAGCTTTATTTATCGAGACTACTGTTTCACCCATTGATTAGAAATTAGTATGTTGTATTTTACTGAATGTTGTTTGCTGTTTTGAACTTTGTTTATTATATAGTTACCTATGTTTGACACTTGTAGTTTTTATATAATTAGTTGTGTTAAAATTATTAACCATGTTTGTTATTTAAATTAACTAAATGAATATTTAGGTTTGAGAGTGTAAAAGCTTGTAATATTGGCAAAGGTCTGTTTAAATGATCAAAGCTCTGTTATTGTGAATAGATGTTTGAAAATAAAACAATGGTTGATACATCTGTAGTCAACAGATGGATGAAAACAGATGTTTGGAACTACTGTTGGGATAAAGCAGAGTGTTGTGGAGAAAACTGTGGTTGAAACCGCTGTTTGGTTAAAACGGTGGTTTAAAACCACTGTTGGGTTAAAATAGTGTTTTTTTGGAGGTTGAAGGGGCTTGAAACGACTGTTGGGTTAAAATATTGTTTTTTGGAGAAGGAACATGCTTGAATGCAAATGTTATTTTGTTTACAAAAGATTAATAAATTGTATTTTTTGTATTTTTTATACTCTAAACTTTAAGTATTTAAGGTTGAAGTTGAAGTTGGGAGATATGGTTGAATTTGATTTGAGCAATGAAGTTTTAAAATACCTCCAACATGTTGACAACTACAGTGATCCGAAAGGTGCTTTATTTATCGAGACTACTGTTTCGCCCATTGATTAGAAATTATTATGTTGTATTTTATTGAATGTTGTGTGCTGTTTTGAAGTTTGTTTATTATATAGTTACCTCTGTTTGACAATTTCATATTTTATATAATTAGTTGTGTTAAAATTATTAATCATGTTTGTTATTTAAATTAACTAAATGAATATTTAGGTTTGAGAGTGTAAAAGTTTGTAATATTGGCAAAGGTATGTTTAAATGATCAAAGCTCTGTTATTGTGAATAGATGTTTGAAAATAAAACAGTGGTTGATACATCTGTTGACTTTGGTCAACAGATGGATGAAAACAGATGTTTGGAACCACTGTTGGGATAAAGCAAAGTGTTGCGGAGAAAACTGTGGTTGAAACCGCTGTTTGGTTAAAACGGTGGTTTAAAACCACTGTTGGGTTAAAATAGTGTTTTGTGGAGGTTGAAGGTGATTGAAACGACTGTTGGCTTAAAATATTGTTTTTTGGAGAAGGAACATGCTTGAATGCAAATGTTATTTTGTTTACAAAAGATTAATAAATTGTATATTTTTGTATTTTTATACTGTAAACTTTAAGTATTTAAGGTTGAAGTTGAAGTTGGGGAGATATGGTTGAAGTTGATTTGAGCAATAAACTTTTGAAATACCTCCAACATGTTGACAACTATAGTGATCCGAAAGGAGCTTTATTTATCGAGACTACTGTTTCACCCATTGATTAGAAATTATTATGCTGTATTTTATTGAATGTTGTGTGTTGTTTTGAAGTTTGTTTATTATATAGTTACCTCTGTTTGACACTTTCATATTTTATATAATTAGTTGTGTTGAAATTATTAACCATGTTTGTTATTTAAATTAATTAAATGAATATTTAGGTTTGAGAGTTTAAGTGATGAAAGCTCTGTTGTTGTGAACAAATGTTTGAAAATAAAACAGTAGTTGATACATCTGTTGACTTTGGTCAACATATGGATGAAAACAGATGTTTGAAACCACGGTTGGGTTAAATGTATTTGTTATGGAGAAAACTATGGTTGAAACTGCTGTTGGGTTAAAACGGCGGTTTAAAACCACTGTTGGGTTAAAATAGTGTTTTGTGGAGGTTGAAGGAACATGTTTGAATGCAACTGTTATTTTGTTTACAAAAGATTAATAAATTGTATATTTTTGTATTTTTTATACTCTAAATTTAAGTATTTACCGACTGACTTATTTATTTATAAGTCTATAAATATAACGATATTCATCATTTATATTTGTTATGCATGGTTTTCTAAGAAACGACCCGTGTTTGCACACGGGTCTTACCGCTAGTACTATATATTAAAAGAAACCACTTTGGGGACACTTGTCATCATATTATGTGTAACACCTCGTAAAATCACGTCCAATGATGTATTGACACGTGTAATAAACCCTAATAAAGTCCAATGTTGAATTTAAGGGACTAATTTTTCGAAAAATCAAAAACTTTGATAATAAAAGGACTGGAAGTGTTAGCATACCTAAAATAAGTTTCCAAATAACCTCTCACGATGTTTATATTCACAAATGTGCCACTTGATGAATAAGTGTAGTCGTTTGCGTAATTAATTGAAAGTTTGCGCAATAAAGGGTTAAAAGCGTCAACATGTTAATTCTTACCTCTGAGTGACCTTCTAACAAACCGGGAGCTTAATAATATTTAATTATACTCTCGGGAATGCCAAATAATGGCCATCTAAGGTTTTTATGCCTATAAGTAAAGGTACGCGCAACTTTGCAAGTTAGAGGGGCTAAAAGTGTCAATATGTTTAATTATACCTCTGAATGACCTTTTAGCGAATCCGAAGCATCGTGATGTTTAATAATACTTTCAAGAATGTCTAATATGGATTAGATGAGGCTTCAATACTATTAAATGATGATACTTTCAAGAATGTCTAATATGTCTAATATGTCTAATAGAGGGACCTAAAGCGTCAACTTCTGAATCTACGCCCTTCGGTGACCATTTAAGCGAACGGGAGCGTAGTAACATGTATGTATATGCTTGGGAATGAGCAATATGGGCCATGGAAGGCTTGGATATCGTTAAACGGCATTTCACGCTACTTTGCGCAATTAAGGACTAATTGCGTCAAACGACAAAAGTATGCCGATTCGTATGATAACAGACATTCCGGAATATGTCCATGAGTTAAATATACCCTACTTATCCTTCGTATAGCTTAGAAATAGGTTTAGAGGTATTTCGTGCGCAAAAATAAACTTTTATGTCATGCAGGGGCTAAAAGTGTCAAAAAGTGCACAAGTTTGCATTTTCGCGCGTATCTCACATTCTGAACATCTCCGGACACCCAAAAATTTATGTAAGCACTAAAATATTTTATTTTAGTGATCGCCTTGATAAAATTCCACTCGTCGCGTAATTTGGACCGTTTTTAGCATCCGTCCGTGTTTCGTCGTAATTCGATGCACAACGAGACCGTACGGCCAAACGAACCGACATCCGACATGTTTTTGAGCATGTTTCATGTCCCCTATATTTAGGAATCATGTTAGAGCCTTGAAATGAGGTTAACGGGCCTTAAACGTGCCTAAAATAACCATAAAAGCTCACAGGGGCCATTCCTGCCATATTTGAAACTGCTGTTGCTGAGATAGACGGTCAGGCGGGCCGCGTAACTTCCTGTTGTTCCCTACGCGGGCCGCGAGGCCTGGCCAAATGTGGAAAACAGCTGAAAACAGCCTGTTTATTGCTGGATGTTGTTCAAAACTGGTTCCTAGCTCTCAAACTCGATTCTAGGGGCTGCCCACCGGTTTTAAAAGGTGGTTTAACACCTTTCCTAATCTGATTACATGTCCCCGACACTTGTCGCGATCATACGAAGTCCCGAAAAGTATAAATAGGTGATGAGTTCACTTGATACTTCACTTGCATTCTAAATTCTGAAGCTCTCTGATCAACCTCAGGCCTTCTAATGATCTCTAATAGTAATTAGGACTCTTGTAAGTGTTCATAACCCTTTCGATTTCGTTTTAGCTTAGTTAATTAGCTATTAGTCAAACCGTCGTAATTTAAATTTGACTTTGCGATTAATTGAAATCCGCTCAGTCGTTTCTCGAATTGAAAGTACCTACAAGTAGGTATTTATGTGGGTAACAAACCCTTAAAAGGGTACTTTCAGATTCCCACTCTAACTATGTTAATTGTCGAGTCAAAGCTTACTTTAAAAAGTCAACAGAATGTGTATTTTCAAATTTAAGCATAATTAGCAATGTAGGGTACATGCAACCTGTTTGATCATTAATGTAACATGGTAATTAATGTAAGAACATGTCCCAACATGTTCAACTCGACAATTTTCAGTATTAAACCCGGATCGGAACCGAAAGTCGCATAATTTGACTTTTGCTTTGACTTTCAGTTCTGACCCGTTTATGCATGTTTAAGATCTGCCTTAGAGCTTATTTTGGACCAGGTTTCATATAAGTATAACTCTCTGAGTTTATGCAACTTGATTCAATACTTATCCGATTCATATGCATGTTTCCGATTAATGCTTAAATGTTGACTATTATGCCCTTTTGACTATAAAACGTGATTTTTGAAAAAGTGAAAGAGTAGAAACCTTAGTTACTGATTTATAAACTTGCACCTAAAATTTGATATCAGTTTGAGGTCTAGATTAAGAGTTATGCTCATTAGCGTAATTTGAAAGCTTTATGTTAATTAATTGGCGTAATTAGCGTATAGCCTATTTAAACCCACTTTTTGATATCAAACTTTTTACCCACTGATGTAATATAATATTTTGGGATTTTTGAAGATTTTTATTTAATTTTTGGCTGAGCATAACATAGGTCTCTAGGTTGATTCGGGTTATGACGGTTTTGCCCTTTTAAGCCATAAAATGAGTTTTACAAATCCTTTTGACCCCAAACCTTTTTCTACTGATTTTATTCGATAAATACAATATTTTGAGCCTTCTAGAATTATAAAAATATCAGCTTTTCTTTAAAAACCCGGTAATGGCTCCAAATCGCCTTTTTAAGTGTTTTTAACGCATAGTATGTACTAAAACTATATTAAACATATAAGGTTAATACCTACTGATATTTTTAGTATATTTTTATATAATAACAGTAAGTAAAAGTTTATAAACTCAGATTTCCAGTTTTGACCTTTTAAGCCTAAGTGAAATTACCAAAATACCCCTAAGGTGTATAGTTTGGTTTTAAATGATAAATTTCATATATAGGTCATACCCTACTGTTATAACTTATTAAATTAAGTGTATTTACTGTATAAATCAGACCTGTAACTCAGATTACTAATTAAACTCTTTTATAATCTTTTAAATGACCAAAATGCCCTTATGAGGCATAATTTGTGTTTAAATCCGTTTTGGGCATAATAGAAGATACCTTACTGATATCACAACATGTTTAAGGCATATTAACTTAGGAAACCTGTATATGACTCTTTTGGTTACTCGTTACGCACTTGTCGCGTTCGGATCGGCTTATGTGACTAGTTCGCATATATTAGCCAAAGCGGGTCAAACCATATCATTTTTGTCTCAAAATCCAGAATGTGTTTAAGTTACCCATATTAAACAGGCATGCAAGCTTGTCGGGTCAAAACCACATTCTAAACCGGTCTTCGCTTTATCATGCGTTTGAACCGTGTCTCCTTTTGAAAGTTAACCGGTCTAAGCTTAGGCTTAATTAAAGACCCGTTAGGAATCTAATAGGTTATTAAAAACCTTCGTTCCAGATTTAGGAGCCCAGTAAAAGCTATCTGTACTTGCTTGGTGGTATACGGCTGGGATTGAATTTATATTTAGCTCAGGTAAATACTTTTAACTTATTTTCCCTATATGGGCTTGGGTTACGGTATATAGAATACCGCTTGATCGAGCATCAAATCTTACATCGTTGGGTGGTTAATTGAATAATTTGATCGGCTCGTTTAAACAGTCTTGTTCACTTAAAGCCTTTGGGGGGTTAATGACCATGTCCCGGATATCCCTGGCATCATTTTACGAATTGGCCACGACCTGAGCACGGGGTGTAGGCGTACATACACCTGTCAGTGTATAACTCAATATTGTGGTGGGTCTATTGATCTTTAACCCGGACGAGATCCGGGCTACTGAACGCACAAGTAACATGTAATTCGTTCACAAGATTATAATATTTAATAATTATCCCAAGTTATAAAATGTTTTGTGCCACGTGCATTCAAATCAATTTTCAACCCTTTTCAAAATGAGTCAGTTAAATTGTATTTACCAGTGTAAACTGGCGTATTTTCCAAAAGGTTAAGTGCAGGTACTACTCGTAATAGGCTGGCTGTCTTCTAGCGTCCACAATAAGTTGTTTGACTATGATGATATCAACTACGTCACTATACTCCCCACCGGGCCCACCGGTGACACGTGGAAAAATTGGGGTGTGACAGGTTGGTATCAGAGCCAACATTGAGTGAATTAAACACTAGCTTTTTGGGTTTAATCTCAATGACACGATAGCACATCCTTTGACCTTCTGAGTCTAGACTTAACATAGGAGTACTCTCGTCCCTATTCGGAAGATTATTACCTTCAATTATATTTTAATATGTCGCCAAGCAAGAAGCTGCAATGGAAATTCTCCCCATTTGAAGCCTAGGAAAGGCCAAGCTTCGTGTTGCGACTAGGATTAACGTACGACCAAGGAGAGGACATTCATAACTAAAATGAAGAAGAGACTCCTTTTACTGAAGATCGTTTCCTTAAAAGTCTTTATAACGATATTTATCTTTTGGTCCCTTTGAGGACAACATCATTTCTTTTAAGTCCCTTTTAGGGCAATTCTACACCTCTTTTAAAACCATTGGGATGTTTTATCTAAATTTTATTTATATCATTATATATGAATATAATATATGAAATAAATTAAAATAACATTTCTATTATAAGATCTACCATTATAATAAAATGGAAAAATCTAAAAAGGACAAGACCTAGCCTCGTGTCATTATTAAGACCCGACCAAGATGGCAGTTCCTCAATTTAGGTTCAGATCCTTATTAACATCCCGAGTTAGGATTGTTCTGCGTTAATTATTAAAAAGGAATCTTAAAGGTAAACCTAGCCTGTATGACGAGGCCAAGATGGTAGGACCTATTCAAGAGATTCACATCCTTGTTAACATCTGTAACATATTAACTTTTCTGGCAGACGTGGTTCGATAAAGTCACACAAATCATCCTTATACTGGATTCTCCCGAAATCCTTTCTTATTTTGTGATTTAAACATCCTTTAGGGATATAATGCCTACAGGCTATAATTAACGTCCTCTGAGACTAAAGACAGTCGTAGCCTACAACTCCCTGTCAAGAAAAGGCGTGGACACGTTCAAGCCTAAATACCTTGATTCTACAAAATCATGGTTTATAATTTAAAGATGTCCTTGTGACTTGACTTTTTGTGCTATAGTTATATTTTAATTAAAGTCAGGATAATTATAATAAAAATCCTGAATGAAAATAATATCATTCCTTTCCTGCGAGTATAAATATTAAAGAGAATCTTAAAAGGTTTGACCTAGCTTGAATGTCATTGAAGACCTAGCTAAGATGGTAACACCTGTTTAAAAAGAGATTCAGATTCTTGTTAACATCTGAAAACGTGTTAACACTCCCGACAACAGTGATACGATAAAATCACGATTGTCATCTTTATATTAGGAACTTCCAAACCCTTTATTTAGCCTATATAATCAATAGGAATCATGGCTAATAAACGTCGAACATGATGTACACATCTAAACATCCACCTGGGATGTATACCTACGGGCAAAGATGCATACATGAAAACGATAGTTTTATTTCATAACTTCTTGTCAAGACAATGAATTATGAAATTTTCCGATCCAAAGGAATCATTGATTATGTTTTAAAATTTCCCTAGTGACAAGGCATCTGTGCCATTGAAAAGTCCTTTGGAACAAGCCGTTGTGCTATATAAGATGTCAGTATGACATTGACAGTCGTGACTTATGTCCCCTGTCTAGTAAATATGAAGGATTATATTCCGTTTAAACGCCAAAGATGGTTTATTTAAAAACTTAGGCAAACATAATCAAATAAATTAAATACTATCTGTTGGCCCATATGGTTTATTCGCACCATGGCTACTTAATTATCAAGTTCGACAATTCGCTATATAATTAAACCAATTTATTACTACTTGGTCTGTAGCCTTCAAAGCTTCACCATGGCTGACTCCTCTGAAGCTTACAATCGTCTAGTTGATCAGAATGATGATGCAAGACTGAACTTAACAAGCACCGAGTTACAGGCTATGATAGATACAGCCGTAAACAACGCTGTGGACCGTGTGTTGAAGGATCATAAGCGAAAGTGCGATGATACCCCAAATAAATGTTGTAAAAAGGGTAAGACCGGTTCGAACTATAACCAGTCCAAACCAAAGGAGGCAAAACCCAAATGTAAAACCTGCAAGAAGAAGCATTTCGGAAAATGTTTCTATGAGCAGACCGGGGGATGTGTCATCTGCAAGGAGATGGATCACAAGACCCATGAGTGCAAGGACTTAAAGGACGCCACATGCTATGATTGTGGCGAGAAAGGGCACATAATTAACCGCTGCCCAAAGAAGGCAACTAAAAGGAAATGCACTCTGGAGTCACAAGCTAGGCCTTGTGGATTTGTAACAAGAAAGGGCACAAGACCTTGGAGTGCCAAGACATAAAGGACGCAACCTGCTATGGTTGCAATGAAATAGGGCACATCAAGACAAATTTCCTAAATAAAACCAAGAAGCCTGGGGAGGCTAAGGAGACCAAAGCTGGGAGTTCTCAAATGGATGCTCAAGAGGCTATTCAGGATGACAATGTCACAACAGGTACTTTCTTTATCAATAACGCTCATGCTAGAGTATTATTGATTCAAGTACAGATAAGTCTTTCGTAGACAATAGATTTTGTAAATCATTAAATCTGCCTGTTAAAACTCTAAGCGTTAAGTATAAAGTAAAATTGGTCGATAGTACCTCAGAGACTACTTCAGCAATATTAGATGGATGTTTTATATCCATTAGGAATCATTCGTCCGATGTCCTAGCTTCCGTTAAAGTATAAGGACTCAATATAGTGATAAAAATCGATTGGTTGTCTTGAAAATCAAGCCCATATTGTGTATAATAAGAAACAAGTAGTTATCAAGACTCCTTATGAGACAACCCTCATAATTACATGTATCCGTACGTTTAATTAATATTAAACAACATAAAAAAATGGTGGAACCGGCCGTCCCCGGAATCGAACCTGGGTCTAGGCCACACCCTTTCGCGCGCCTAGCCAACCGAGCTAGGTGCCTAGTTTGTGAAATTTCTATTTTGATTGAATATAAGCACATGTACAATAACTTCCTTACTTCTTACTATAAGTCACCTACTTATCCTCCTTATGTTGACTAAGTATTAGAATCCAAGACTTTACCTCTATGTTTTGGTTACTCTTGGCTTGCTTATGTTGACTAAACACTAGAAAGGATGAAGTAGAAACCATTAAGTATATCAGTGGTTATACTAGAAAGAACATGGTAAGGTATACATCACAATCATTCGATGGTAATACCCTTGATTAGTGAGGACATTAATGAAACCCACAAGAAAGATCCTCCTATGCATTAGGGGATGGTCCAAGTTTTAAGGACCTTATTAGAAAACCTATTATACGCGTCACAGAATAGGAAAAGATTGAGTAATAATTTTCCGACTCCCCCATAAGATTTATAAACTATCGGCAGTGTGCTGCAGACCTTGGTTCATTGATGGAAATAGTGCCCTTATTCGGTTAACCTAGAATTTAAGCATAATTCACTATATATATATTATGAATTAGCATCGGCAATAAGAGGGCACATTAAGATTTCAAAGCCTGCTTATTATGAATCCATTATGGATCCACCTCAACTACTCACGTTTTATAGATTAAGAAATAACCAGTCGAGGCCGAGATTGCCCTACAATTTGTCAAAGGTTTTATAGCTAAGTTTAAAAGGTTTAAGAATGGAGGCGTTTAGCCCTCCTGATGTATGATTAGAGGCAGCTCACATTAATAATGACACCAGATAAATCCATTATGGTGATTTTATGGCTAGGAGTTACGTTTGGTTGCAGGTACTGCTAAGTCTCTCATAAAACCATAAGCTTAGCAAACTTTTAATCTTTCCCGTAAGAACCCCAGATAGTAAGTGTAAGGTAAAACTTACAGGCAAAATCATAATAACCATTTCTTCTGTTCCTGTTAGAAATCTCTAATCATGGAATTCTAGAAGTACCCTCTCTCTAAAAGAAGTGCGTCAGCATGTATAGTTGATATCTCTTTGATCTCTATCGATTGCGAATACCAGATGGTATGATAAAAGCGCCACATGAGGATTGGTGTATCTTAATATGTTCCATAGATTGCTTCCATGCCTGATCAGTATGGAGGTTTAATGCATGGAACCGCAAGGATATTCTAATAGTCATATGGTACTAAAGTCAACTAATGGTATTCAAGGAAGATATCCAGAATGGAATTGCCAAAGTAAATGTTCCCGATTAAGGAATTCATGGACTTGTGACATAAATGTGTCACTTATCTGACACAGAATATGACAGATGAACTGGAGCCTGAGATTTGGAAAATCTCGGTAACCTCATTGTATCTTGATTACTGATGCGAGTGAAGTGTTATATATATTAGGTGTATATTTTAAGCCCCTTTAACACTTATTTTTAGTCAAGTTTTAAATTTATAAAACACGATATTTTACTAACACTAAACACACATATGGGCAAGTGCACCCATCGTGAGCGTAGTATAGCGTTGGTAAGATACCGAGGTCGTCCAAGGACACAAGAGCTTTTAGTACCGGTTTATCCTCAACGTCTAATCAAAAATAAAAGTTTAGAAAAATGTTTTAAACTAAGAAAAATAAAAACTAACTAAAATGCTGAAAAATAAAATAAAAAGAAAACAGATAGACAAGATGAATCACTTGGTTCCGACTCGTATCTAGTGTAACCTTTGATTATTTTCGCACTTTTGCACATATTTAAGAGATTATCTTAGTTATTGTAGTAGGCCCCTCTTTTGAAGGTGACGTTACCCTCACCCCAGTAGTTTGAGTCAGCAAGGATACAATCCTAAAAGGGTGGATTATTGGAAGATAATTAATTAAGTTATTAATGCAAATTATGGTAGGCCCCTCTTTTGGAGGTGACGTTACCCTCGACTAAGTAGTCTGAGTCAGCAGGGATACAGTCCTAAATAGCCGGGTTATAGTATTAATAGTAGTTAACTTATGAGGGGATCAAAGAGTTTGGACCCCCGCCATCTAATACCGTTAAGTATTGAAGGAGGTCCTACTAAATTTGACCCAGGTCCATTGCAGGACCTCTAAACGCTGAACAATGGCAAGACCTTTACCAAACCGTTCCCTTAACCCCCGACCAGGTAGCCAACATACCTCCATATAGACCGTGGAGATATGAATGGTGAAAATCTTTTATTTTATATAGACAGTAAAATAATGCCAAGACACCACGGACAAACGATAAGGAAAGATCACCTTCAACATAAGCAACTAGTTATTAAAGTCATTAATACAAAACCAAATAAAAAGTGCAAAGGATTAGAAATAAAAAGTATTAAACTAGACACTTTGTCTTCACCAAGTGATGTAAGAGACTTAGGCAAACATGGCCTTGATTGTCAAGAACTCTTACGATCAATCTTGGATCCCGAGACGACTCACACACTCTACGATGGACAATGGATGATGGTGGTGGATGATGGTGTTATGGTGGTGGTGGGTGGTGGGTGAAGTGTGAGAGAGGTGGTGTGCCAAGGGATGGTTTGAGCTTGAGCCAAGCACTCCTATTTATAGGCTGAACAGAAGCTCGGGCACGGCCCCGTGTCCACATCCTCTCTTTCTTCATTAAATGCAGCTTTGTCTTATTAGTTGACCACGCCCCCGTGTCCGCTGAGCACGACCCCGTGGTGCAGAAGAATCTTTGTACTATGCAGATTTGCTGGATTGTGCGAATCTTATAGTTGACCACGGCCCCGTGTCCGCTGAGCACGGCCCCGTGGTGGGCAATAGAAGCTTCTACCACTTTGTCTTTTCTGCTGACACTTGGGCACGCCCCCGTGCTGGCTGAGCACGGGGCGTGTTCAGTCTTCTGTCTTCTTGTTTTGCTTGGGAAGATGTTGTCGTGGGGTCGGGCATGTCACATCTTGTTCCTTTTCTTGTATTTATGTCAGATTTTGATGTCTTTTTGCTTCTTTTGTTAATTTGAGCTCATTTAATCCTGAAAATACAAAAGGAAGACAAAAGCACACTTTTTCCAACATTAGTACTAAAAAGGGGTTAGTTTTATGCCTCATTTGATGAAATTTATATGTTAATATTTGAACACATCAAATACCCCCACACTTGAATCTTTGCTTGTCCTCAAGCAAAACTCTTTAATTTGTGGCTATTACACACCCAAATGGAATGGGTAGAGAAGAAGGTTTTTGGGCTTGTCGTAGAGTGTCGGGATTTCCAAGATTCTTTATTTAATTTTATCTTTATTTATTTACAACCCTATTCGTCATGATTTATTTAAAACTTTTCATAAGATAAATTACTTATTAGGGCATAACATGCCTTTGTAAAATTCTATTTATATACAAGTTCACATACCTCACGGGGATCACTCAACACTCGGCCGAAAATGTATTTTTGTGGATCACTCGAGAGCGGCATGGAACTTACTCCTACCATAGGCTTGCCAAGCAATCAATCCTCCTCCTTTTTAACTTATATACCTTTGTAAATATCAAGAGGACTTTGTGGGTTAAGGGTTAGGCTTGGGTTAAAGGTAGGTGGTTGGGTTGGTGGTTAGTGGTTAGTAAAAAGGGCGAAAAGCGTAACAAGTGTCGGTTTTCATATGACTTCCTATTTTTGTAACTTTTATTTTGATGAAGCCATTTATTCAAACAAAGTTATTTTTGATGAACTTGTTTGTTTATTTTCTTTTGCTTCATCATTAACAACAAAGGTTTTTTTTTTTTTTTTGAAGTCATTTAAAGAACCGAACTTGTTAGTAAAACAATGGGGTATAAATGAAAAAGGTTTTGGTGGGTAAAAAGGGTGTTTGGTTTGGGTTATGAAATGAAAAGGTTTAGGCTCAAAGGGGCTAACTAGGGGGATTTTGGGTAGGTGGTAAAAAAAAATAATGGTGTAGAAAAAAAGAAAAAGAAAAAGGGTTAGTCCTAATGCCTCCATCATTTACTTACTCGGGTTTAAGTTGGTAAGGACCAGGAATGTATCGTCATGGCAAGTTCTAGAGTCATAAGAACCAAGCAGCTATTCACACAAGAAACGAAAATGAGCATTTAGTCAAATGATATGTAAGTGTTTGCTCAATAAAGGCTCAAAACTCACTTTTGTGGGAATGGGTTTTTATGTGATCAAGTATATATAATTAAATTTTAACTAAGCTTGTCATGCCTTTTCATAATTTTCTTATGTTGGTTCTTTTTATCACGACGCTATCGGTTGTAAATTCGTAAAAATATAACCTTTTTAAGAACTTGAATTTCCCGAATTAAACCTAGACAAGTAAAAAAAATGAAAATTTTTGAAAAAAATTTGGGGTGATTAGCAATTCCAATAGAGTTTTGTGTAAGGCTTGTATTTAGGACTTGCAAGATTCAAGGTTTTAGCATCCCCCCCCCCCACACTTAAATTACACATTGTCCTCAATGTGTCCCAAAAATAAGTTTTTAGGTTGATTGAATGTGTAAAAAGGTGTAAAAAGCAAAAATTTTGTGTTACTGCCAACCTGGACACGACCCCGTGTTGAGTGAACACGACCCCGTGTTCAGGTGCCAGTAACAAAAACTTACAGAAGGTGAACACGGGGGCGTGTTGAGTGGACACGACCCCGTGTCTGTCAAGGTCTGCAGAATTTAAACAAACAGCAGGTTCAGGGGAATGGGTACGGGGGCGTGTCGGCTGGACACGACCCCGTGTGGACAGTCTGCAAAGTTGAAAAACAGGTTTCTTTCATCGGTTTTCCTGTCCCGGCTTTAGTAGTACTAATGCTTAGTAGTTTAAGCCTCCTATGTACCTGCTTAATCAATAAACAGTCCACCAAAACATAGCAAACATCCTACTTTTACCAAAGTTAACATCCATGTCAAAGTTAAAAAAAAATAAATAAATGCAGAAAATAAAAGGAGTTAGGGAAAGTAAATTGTTCAACACTTGGCACGCAGACCATCAATTGTTCAAGATTAAAACGGGTTAACCTGGGGAGACATCAACCAACCGCTTCCTCCTCTGCTCCTCCCGCCTACTCCATAGCATCGTCATCATCATCATCGTCATCATCCCCTCCATGGCGTGCAATGTGGTCTCGTATGTATCCAACATCGTCTTGGATCTCGGATAGGTTTCTCTCGATAGCTCCGACCCGGTGGTAGGTGTTGCTCGCCATGTTATAGGTGTTCCTAGTGCACATAAGGTTTTCCTGCAACAAATCATGCAAACTTTGAAAGTTAGGAAAACCGCCTCCCGAGGAGGATGATTGGCCCGGATCACCGTGGGGTTGGTATTGGTACTGATGATGTTGCGGAGCTTGGAGGACAAGCGCTTCTTGCGGGTTCCATGCATGACCTTGCATCCTTTGAAAGGTTACCGTCCCGTCTTCTGCCTCATAAATCAGGTTCATGGATCGGCATATGTGAATATCCACCGTACCCGACCATGGGCTCCTTTCAAATGACCTAGGTATGTGGGCGAAGTGCTTGAAGAGATGGTACACCCATCCCCCAAAGAAAATAGGAGTCGGTGCACTAGCAAGGCGGTTGTGATGCATGTTTCGGAGCATGAGGAACGGAACATCGAGCGGCCTGCGGTTGTGGATGCAGTGGAGGACAACCAAATCTCTTAACCCAACGACGCCACTACTGTCATGCCTTTGGCTAAGAGAGTAGCCGAGCAGCCTATGAATGTATCTGTATAACGGATCCCTCAACTTTGTACTCTTAGTGCCGCTCGGATTGTAGAACCCCTCTCCAATCTGAGCCCACATGGCTTGGCGTTCGTTGTCACCTATCTCTCTCATTCCCCCAGTATTTTCTTCGTTTCCCGCATCCTCTTCCGCATACAACCCGATAATCGACCCAAATTGCGCCATAGAGATCGAATACTTCGTTCCGCCACATCGGAAAGCTACCCCGTCATTGTCGAACGGGTCGCACCTCGAGTTGAATGTGAAAGTGCTATAGAATTCCAATGTACATTCGTGGGTGGAACGGAGCCGAGTTGTTAGGGCGACTCTGAGTGGTCCCGTGACAATGTTGTTGAAACGGTCAATTTGATTCACTATGGTTAGCAATTCTGTGCAAGCTTGCCTCGGGTATTCCTCTGGCCTTGTTTGAAGAATCTCGTATCGAGCTCTTGTATCGAGCTCATTGGCGTTAAATCTTGTGAACTTTCTGGCCATCTGCAAGAATACACCAAAAGTTAGCACGAAACAGAAATATTTTCGGACAAAACTGCAAACAGTGGGCTGGGCACGACCCCGTGTTCAGCGGACACGGCCCCGTGTCCAGGCGTCTGTTACTCAAAAATTTCATTTTTCGACCCGGTTTCGAGAACTTGAAAATTTTTGGTCCAATAGGCGCGGTTTCCCCCGAAAATGAAACCCTAAGCATCGTTTTCCCCAAAATATCCCGTTTACCCTATCAATTTTATCTTTTTCAGTTCAAGAACAAGGGTTTGGGGTTTTTGTGCGAAATTGGATGAATCTATGAACAATGCAAGTGTATCTACTTCCCTTAACACTAATCTAACTAAATGCAAACAGATCTAAACAAAAAATTGAGGTTCGATCCGGATGAACTTCAAGAACCCTAGATTTTTCCCCAAATTTTTGGTGTTTTAACTACATGCAAGTAACTAATCTAACTACTAAAAGTGATAGAATCATACCTTGATGTTGTTAGAGCGATAGGAGACGTTGAAATTCTGCGAAAAATCGCCTGAAACCAGAGCTTTTTCGGGGAAACGGGGCGTGTGGAATGAAGTAACTGTTTTGAAAAAGGGGATTTATCCCGACTGCAGCGCGGACACGGCCCCGTGTCCAGCGGACACGGCCTCGTGCCGAGCAAGGTTTTGAAATTTTTTTTTTTTTTTTAAGTGCTCGTGTGAGTGCCCTCTTTTTCCCACAAGCTATGGTTAGAAAACTTACCGCTTTATTTTGTTGTCTCAATCGTTCGTAACTTACCAGGCATGATGTTTTTATTCTTCCACCGTTTGAAGCGAGATCTCTTCTTCTTCATCCTCAATGAATTCTTGATAGAGTTTCAGCCGTTGGCCATTGACTTTAAATGGGGGACCATTTCTAGATTTAATTTCTACTGCACCGTGTGGGAAAATATGGGTGATGGAAAAAGGTCCTGACCACCTAGACTTTAATTTACCAGGAAACAATCGAAGTCGTGAATTAAACAAAAGAACTAGATCTCCTACTCGAAATTCATTAGGTTTAATATGTTTGTCATGCAAATTTTTCATTCTTTCCTTATAAATTTCAGAGTTTGAGTATGCATGATTCCTAAGCTCGTCTAATTCATTTAATTGACAAAATCGATTTTTACCGGCAAATTCTAAATCTAAGTTTACATTTTTAATTGCCCAGTAGGCTTTGTGTGCAATTTCTACTGGCAAATGACAACTTTTTCCATAGACTAGCTTATACGGGGTTGTACCTATTGTTGTTTTATAAGCAGTTCGAAAAGCCCATAAAGCATCGTCTAATTTATCTGCCCATTCCTTTTTATTTAACCCTACGGTTTTTTCGAGTATTCGTTTTAAACCTCTATTAGTCACTTCGGCTTGTCCATTTGTTTGAGGGTGATATGCTGTTGAGACCCGGTGATAGACCCCATATCTTGTTAAAAAAATTTCGAGTTGATGGTTGCAAAAATGGGTACCTCTATCACTTATTAATGCTTTAGGTGTGCCAAAACGAGAGAATAATTTTTTCAGAAATCTTACCACAACTCTTCCATCATTTGTTGGAAGTGCCTTGGCCTCGGCCCATTTAGACAAGTAGTCTACTGCCACAAGTATATATTTGTTTCCTTTCGATGGTGGGAAAGGTCCCATAAAGTCGAGTCCCCACACATCAAAAATTTCACAAACAAGAATGCCATTTTGTGGCATCTCATTTTTGGAAGAAACATTACCTGTTCTTTGGCAAGCATCACATGTCTTAACAAGACTTTGGGCGTCTTTGTAAATGGTTGGCCAATAAAATCCTGAATCAAATACCTTTCGCGCGGTACTAGCGGCACCATGATGCCCTCCGTAAGGACCTTCATGACAATGGCGGAGAATTCTTCGTGCTTCCCTACCACGTACGCATCGTCGGACGAGTTGGTCGGCACATATTTTGAAAAGATATGGATCCTCCCAAAAATAGTGTTTAACATTGGCAAAGAATTTTTTTCTTTGATAATGTGACCATCCTTTTGTGACTATACCGCTAGCTAGGTAGTTAGCATAGTCGGCGTACCATGGTTCTTCCCTATATTCCACCATTTCCAGGGACTCAGTTGGAAATTTTTCGTTGATTTGCTCGTCCCTGGTTGCCTCTAAAGCTGGGTCTTCTAAGCGCGAAAGATGATCTGCTGCGGTATTTTCTGCTCCTCTTTTGTCTCTGATTTCAATGTCAAATTCTTGGAGGAGTAGAATCCACCTAATCAAACGTGGTTTTGCGTCCTGCTTCTTGAAGAGATATCGAATGGCTGCATGATCTGTATAGACTATAGTTTTAGAAAGAACAAGATAAGAACGAAATTTATCAAAAGCAAATACCACAGCTAGTAATTCTTTTTCAGTTGTTGTGTAATTTTCTTGTGCATCATTAAGTGTTTTACTAGCATAATAGATTGGGTGGAAATGCTTTTCTTTTCTTTGTCCCAAGACAGCTCCAACTGCAAAGTCACTAGCATCACACATGATTTCGAAAGGAAATTTCCAATCAGGCGCTATCATGATAGGTGCATTGACTAACATTTCCTTTAGGGTTAGAAATGCTTGATTGCAATCCTTGTCAAAGATGAATGGGGCATCTTTTTCAAGTAATTTCGTTAGAGGCCTTGAGATTTTTGAAAAGTCTTTGATAAACCGTCTATAAAATCCGGCATGCCCTAGGAAACTTCTGATAGCTCTTACGGAGGATGGAGGTGGTAATCTAGAAATGGTATCTATTTTGGCTCGATCCACCTCCATTCCTTCGCTTGAGATCTTGTGACCGAGTACTATTCCCTCCGTTACCATGAAATGGCATTTTTCCCAATTAAGGGCGAGGTTAGTTTCCTCACATCGGGATAGCATTCGTTCGAGGTTATCGAGGCATTGGTTGTATGAGTCCCCAAAGATAGAAAAGTCATCCATGAAGACTTCCATTGTCTTTTCTATCATGTCATGGAAGATGGCTACCATGCAACGTTGGAATGTTGCTGGGGCATTACATAGACCAAACGGCATGCGTCGATAAGCGAAAGTTCCATAGGGACATGTGAAAGTTGTCTTTTCTTGGTCTTCGGGTGCTATCGGGATTTGAAAGTAACCTGAAAAACCATCCAAGAAACAATAAAATTTATGACCGGATAATCTTTCTAACATTTGATCAATGAAGGGCAAAGGAAAGTGGTCTTTTCTTGTTGCTTCATTTAATCGTCTATAATCTATACATACTCTCCATCCTGTGACGGTTCTTGTTGGTATTAATTCATTTTTTTCGTTAGTTATTACCGTCATACCTCCTTTCTTTGGGACTACTTGGACGGGACTCACCCAAGGACTATCGGAGATAGGGTAGATAAGTCCTGCGTCAAGTAGTTTGATGACTTCGTTTTTAACCACTTCTTGGACATTTGGATTCACTCGACGTTGTGGTTGTATGACCGATTTGTAGTCATCATTCATCAAAATTTTGTGTGTACTCATAGAAGGACTAATTCCTTTTATGTCTACAAGTTTCCAAGCTATTGCATTTTTATGTTTTTTCAAAAGACTAATTAATTTTTCTTTTTCTAAGCTATCTAATTTAGATGAAATAATTACAGGTAAATTACCCTCCTTGTCTAGAAAAGCATATTCCAAACCTTTTGGAAGTTCTTTGAGCTCAAGTGGTGGGTCTTTAGGAGACTCCTTATTTGGTTGCTCATTTCGATCAAGAACTTTAAAAGTTTGTTCTATGGCGACCTCTTCTTCAACAAAGTGGTCAATCTCTTCACTTGTATCGGGTGGTTCATCTTCATCTTCAATTAGGGGGTCATTATTGCCGAATGGATATTTCATTGATCGTTCGAGATCGACACTTCTTTTAAATGCCCCTAATTGAAGAGGTAGATTGTTGAACTTCCGGTTTTTCAAAGCTTCGTGAGTTTTTACAAAGGGTCGCCCCAACACTAGAGGAGCGTCATCGAGGATGACAAAGTCGGTTGGGATTACCATTTGATTTGCTTGAACCAAGACATCCTCAACTATACCGATTGATTTTATTACTTTCCGATTGGATAGAAAAATGGGTATTTGAAGTGGAGAAAAATCACTAATACTTAATTTTTCGAAAATGTAGTTAGGCATTATGTTAACACAAAGATCTTTATCTATGGTAACATTACTAATAAATGAATTTTGAAAGAAACATGGAACCGGTGTAATGTTAATTTCAAATGGGTCTTCTTTTATTAGCGAAGTTTGATCATTAGTTAACTTAACACTTACCGTTTCGTCAATTTTAGTGTTAGTGTTTAACTCTTTTAAAAACTTAGCATGAGTGGGTACTAAACAATGATTTTCAAAAGAAGGTGGCAAGAGATTAATTTCTTCAAAATTAGACTATTCTTGAATTTTAACGTTTTCGGACTCACCTTTTTTGTTGTTTAACTCATGTGTCGGTTTTTCACTTATTTGTTCTTCCATTTTTACATTTTCAGTTATCTCTTCCTTTTTTAATTCTTCTCTTGCGCGGGACTCCTCTTCCCTTGCGCGAGATTCTCTTATACATCGATCGATAACTCTAATGTGTTCTAATATCCTATCGGTCACTTCGGTTATAGAAAAAGAATCGGGATTTTCTAAGCTTGAATCCGGTTGTTCGATCCTTTGTTCCTCATAATACCCATATGAAGTCGATGGTTCGCACCATTGTTCTTCATTGTAAGCATATGATGGATAAGGTTCGTAATTTTGTTCTTCATAATACTCATATGAGGTGGGTTGTTCACGCCAAGGTTCCTCATAATAAGCATACGAAGGTGGTGGCTCATATCTTGGTTCCTCAAAGTATGAGTACGAAGGCTCATACCTTGGTTCATCAAAATATGAGTATGAGGGAGGAGGTTCATACCTTTGGTCTTCATAGGATGTGTATGAAGTTGATGGCTTGTACCTGGGCTCCTCATAGTAGGTGTATGAATTGGATGGTTGATATGAGTGACTATTTTGGACCGATCGTGCGTTACGACAATTAGTGCAATAATTACCCATATAATCATCCTCCTCATAGGTGTAGTTGTAACCTCCTGAGTATTGATCCATAAGAATCACTCAGCAGACCACAACCAAGTCTCGAGATCAGAAAACAAAAATAAAAACGGAAACAGAGGCTAGACACGGCCCCGTGTTCAGTGAGCACGGCCCCGTGTTCAGGAACTGTATCTGGGCGTTTTAATTAAATTTACTGATTTCGTTGAGCACGGGGCGTGTTCAGTGAGCACGGCCCGTGTTCAAGCTTCTGTTACTGGGTGTTTATAAAAAAAATCTGCAGCACGGCCCCGTGTTCAGCGAACACGGCCCCGTGTACAGGTTACTGTAAATGCAAATTTAAACTAAAATGCAGAAAAATGTGCGCGCGTTTTTAAAATGTTTTGAAAAACTGATTAGGCCGTCGATTTTAAGCTTTCTGAAAATCCTTGTGTCCCCGGCAACGGCGCCAAAAACTTGATGCGTGTGAAGTGTTATATATATTAGGTGTATATTTTAAGCCCCTTTAACACTTATTTTTAGCCAAGTTTTAAATTTATAAAACACGATATTTTACTAACACTAAACACACATATGGGCAAGTGCACCCATCGTGAGCGTAGTATAGCGTTGGTAAGATACCGAGGTCGTCCAAGGACACAAGAGCTTTTAGTACCGGTTTATCCTCAACGTCTAATCAAAAATAAAAGTTTAGAAAAATGTTTTAAACTAAGAAAAATAAAAACTAACTAAAATGCTGAAAAATAAAATAAAAAGAAAACAGATAGACAAGATGAATCACTTGGTTCCGACTTGTATCTAGTGTAACCTTTGATTATTTCCGCACTTTTGCACATATTTAAGAGATTATCTTAGTTATTGTAGTAGGCCCCTCTTTTGAAGGTGACGTTACCCTCACCCCAGTAGTTTGAGTCAGCAAGGATACAATCCTAAAAGGGTGGATTATTGGAAGATAATTAATTAAGTTATTAATGCAAATTATGGTAGGCCCCTCTTTTGGAGGTGACGTTACCCTCGACTAAGTAGTCTGAGTCAGCAGGGATACAGTCCTAAATGGCCGGGTTATAGTATTAATAGTAGTTAACTTATGAGGGGATCAAAGAGTTTGGACCCCCGCCATCCAATACCGTTAAGTATTGAAGGAGGTCCTACTAAATTTGACCCAGGTCCATTGCAGGACCTCTAAACGCTGAACAATGGCAAGACCTTTACCAAACCGTTCCCTTAACCCCCGACCAGGTAGCCAACATACCTCCATATAGACCGTGGAGATATGAATGGTGAAAATATTTTATTTTATATAGACAGTAAAATAATGCCAAGACACCACGGACAAACGATAAGGAAAGATCACCTTCAACATAAGCAACTAGTTATTAAAGTCATTAATACAAAACCAAATAAAAAGTGCAAAAGATTAGAAATAAAAAGTATTAAACTACACACTTTGTCTTCACCAAGTGATGTAAGAGACTTAGGCAAACATGGCCTTGATTGTCAAGAACTCTTACGATCAATCTTGGATCCCGAGACGACTCACACACTCTACGATGGACAATGGATGATGGTGGTGGATGATGGTGTTATGGTGGTGGTGGGTGGTGGGTGAAGTGTGAGAGAGGTGGTGTGCCAAGGGATGGTTTGAGCTTGAGCCAAGCACTCCTATTTATAGGCTGAACAGAAGCTCGGGCACGGCCCCGTGTCCACATCCTCTCTTTCTTCATTAAATGCAGCTTTGTCTTATTAGTTGACCACGCCCCCGTGTCCGCTGAGCACGACCCCGTGGTACAGAAGAATCTTTGTACTATGCAGATTTGCTAGATTGTACGAATCTTATAGTTGACCACGGCCCCGTGTCCGCTGAGCACGGCCCCGTGGTGGGCAATAGAAGCTTCTACCACTTTGTCTTTTCTGCTGACACTTGGGCACGCCCCCGTGCTGGCTGAGCACGGGGCGTGTTCAGTCTTCTGTCTTCTTGTTTTGCTTGGGAAGATGTTGTCGTGGGGTCGGGCATGTCACATCTTGTTCCTTTTCTTGTATTTATGTCAGATTTTGATGTCTTTTTGCTTCTTTTGTTAATTTGAGCTCATTTAATCCTGAAAATACAAAAGGAAGACAAAAGCACACTTTTTCCAACATTAGTACTAAAAAGGGGTTAGTTTTATGCCTCATTTGATGAAATTTATATGTTAATATTTGAACACATCAATTACCCTGTTTACCTCCTGAGAGGCAGGTAGAATTAAGATTTATATCCCATTTAGGGTTGTATTCTTATGAAATCTCCAAGACGGCTAGTGCCATTATTGGAAGAATCAAAACCCCAATTAAATAAGTTTTGAAAATAAAGAATTCATATAGCCTAACCCTATATTCTAAGAATTCGGTATTGTTAATTAAGAAAGACGGTTCATTTTGCTTATGCATTGAATACCGCAACCCAAATTAGGCAACAATTAAGAATTTCCATCAGCTGCCCAGGATCGTCGATTTGTTCGACTAACTGTGAGGATTAACTATCCCTTAAGATTAGTTTTAAGTAATGGTTGAAATAACCATTTCACATTGAGATAAGCTTTTCTATAATAGTTGATGTATAAGTATCAAGGCTGCTCCTTTGGAGACCTTGCTTAGATGGAATGTTGAATACCTATTGTTAAATAGAAGATTGGTACGTCCAATCATCAGGATCTGAAAATTTCCTTGGAAACAACGAATAGGATCATACAAATCCATGATCATCTGTAAGATTGCCAGTTTTGGCAGAAAATCAAAGATTAATGAAAATAGCAACCCTCCTAAGTCCTTGTTAAGGAATAAGGTTCAACAAAGATATCACTCTGGAAGGGTGTGCCAAATTGTTAATTATCAGACTAGTTAAGCTCTGAATATATAAAATCATTCGAAGGAATCGAATGTATCAAAGATCAAATAACTTATGAGCTAAAACCTATTTAAGGAGCTTGGCGGAACTCGCAATGTATTACACCCTAAGGATTAAAGGATATGTTTCGCCAATAAGTCAAGAAGCACTATCACATAACGGTTGGCAGACTTGTGATATAATGATAAACCTGTATCGAATACGGGTCGACAGGATAAGAAACCCCAAAAAGGATACATGAACCTATTATATAGAGGTCAAATTGGGAGCTTGGAGAGACTCCAGATATGCTATTGAAGTTAAGTCCGTTATGTGACAAAAAGTACTTCCAGCATTTTAGAAAATCTCGAGGTCGAGACTTCTTTTAAGGGGGTAAGGATGTAACACCTCGTAAAATCATTTCCAATGATGTATTGACACGTGTAATAAACCTTAATAAAGTCCAATGTTGAATTTAAGGGACTAATTTTTCGAAAAATCGAAAAATTTGATAATAAAAGGACTGGAAGTGTTAGCATACCTAAAATAAGTTTCCAAATAACCTCTCACGATGTTTATATTCACAAATGTGCCACTTGATGAATAAGTGTAGTCGTTTGCGTAATTAATTGAAAGTTTGCGCAATAAAGGGTTAAAAGCATCAACATGTTAATTCTTACCTCTGAGTGACCTTCTAACAAACCGGGAGCTTAATAATATTTAATTATACTCTCGGGAATGCCAAATAATGGCCATCTAAGGTTTTTATGCCTATAAGTAAAGTTACGCGCAACTTTGCAAGTTAGAGGGGCTAAAAGTGTCAATATGTTTAATTATACCTCTGAATGACCTTTTAGCGAATCCGAAGCATCGTGATGTTTAATAATACTTTCAAGAATGTCTAATATGGATTAGATGAGGCTTCAATACTATTAAATGATGAAATGCGCAAGTTTGCGCAATAGAGGGACCTAAAGCGTCAACTTCTGAATCTACGCCCTTCGGTGACCATTTAAGCGAACGGGAGCATAGTAACATGTATGTGTATGCTTGGGAATGAGCAATATGGGCCATGGAAGGCTTGGATATCGTTAAACGGCATTTCACGCTACTTTGCGCAATTAAGGACTAATTGCGTCAAACGGCAAAAGTATGCCGATTCGTATGATAACAGACATTCCGGAATATGTCCATGAGTTAAATATACCCTACTTATCCTTCGTATAGCTTAGAAATAGGTTTAGAGGTATTTCGTGCGCAAAAATAAACTTTTATGTCATGCAGGGGCTAAAAGTGTCAAAAAGTGCACAAGTTTGCATTTTCGCGCGTATCTCACATTCTGAACATCTCCGGACACCCAAAAATTTATGTAAGCACTAAAATATTTTATTTTAGTGATCGCCTTGATAAAATTCCACTCGTCGCGTAATTTGGACCGTTTTTAGCATCCGTCCGTGTTTCGTCGTAATTCGATGCACAACGAGACCGTACGGCCAAACGAACCGACATCCGACATTTTTTTGAGCATGTTTCATGTCCCCTATATTTAGGCATCATGTTAGAGCCTTGAAATGAGGTTAACGGGCCTTAAACGTGCCTAAAATAACCATAAAAGCTCACAGGGGCCATTCCTGCCATATTTGAAACTGCTGTTGCTGAGATAGACGGTCAGGCGGGCCGCGTAACTTCCTGTTGTTCCCTACGCGGGCCGCGAGGCCTGGCCAGATGTGGAAAACAGCTGAAAACAGCCTGTTTATTGCTGGGTGTTGTTCAAAACTGGTTCTTAGCTCTCAAACTCGATTCTAGGGGCTGCCCACCGGTTTTAAAAGGTGGTTTAACACCTGTCCTAATCTGATTACATGTCCCCGACACTTGTCGCGATCATACGAAGTCCCGAAAAGTATAAATAGGTGATGAGTTCACTTGATACTTCACTTGCATTCTAAATTCTGAAGCTCTCTGATCAACCTCAGGCCTTCTAATGATCTCTAATAGTAATTAGGACTCTTGTAAGTGTTCATAACCCTTTCGATTTCGTTTTAGCTTTGTTAATTAGCTATTAGTCAAACCGTCGTAATTTAAATTTGACTTTGCGATTAATTGAAATCCGCTCAGTCGTTTCTCGAATTGAAAGTACCTACAAGTAGGTATTTATGTGGGTAACAAACCCTTAAAAGGGTACTTTCAGATTCCCACTCTAACTATGTTAATTGTCGAGTCAAAGCTTACTTTAAAAAGTCAACAGAATGTGTATTTTCAAATTTAAGCATAATTAGCAATGTAGGGTACATGCAACCTGTTTGATCATTAATGTAACATGGTAATTAATGTAAGAACATGTCCCAACATGTTCAACTCGACAATTTTCAGTATTAAACCCGGATCGGAACCGAAAGTCGCATAATTTGACTTTTGCTTTGACTTTCAGTTCTGACCCGTTTATGCATGTTTAAGATCTGCCTTAGAGCTTATTTTGGACCAGGTTTCATATAAGTATAACTCTCTGAGTTTATGCAACTTGATTCAATACTTATCCGATTCATATGCATGTTTCCGATTAATGCTTAAATGTTGACTATTATGCCCTTTTGACTATAAAACGTGATTTTTGAAAAAGTGAAAGAGTAGAAACCTTAGTTACTGATTTATAAACTTGCACCTAAAATTTGATATCAGTTTGAGGTCTAGATTAAGAGTTATGCTCATTAGCCTAATTTGAAAGCTTATTGTTAATTAATTGGCGTAATTAGCGTATAGCCTATTTAAACCCAATTTTTGATATCAAACTTTTTACCCACTGATGTAATATAATATTTTGGGATTTTTGAAGATTTTTATTTAATTTTTGGCTGAGCATAACATAGGTCTCTAGGTTGATTCGGGTTATGACGGTTTTGCCCTTTTAAGCCATAAAATGAGTTTTACAAATCCTTTTGACCCCAAACCTTTTTCTACTGATTTTATTCGATAAATACAATATTTTGAGCCTTCTAGAATTATAAAAATATCAGCTTTTCTTTAAAAACTCGGTAATGGCTACAAATCACCTTTTTAAGTGTTTTTAACGCATAGTATGTACTAAAACTATATTAAACATATAAGGTTAATACCTACTGATATTTTTAGTATATTTTTATATAATAACAGTAAGTAAAAGTTTATAAGCTCAGATTTCCAGTTTTGACCTTTTAAGCCTAAGTGAAATTACCAAAATACCCCTAAGGTGCATAGTTTGGTTTTAAATGATAAATTTCACATATAGGTCATACCCTACTGTTATAACTTATTAAATTAAGTGTATTTACTGTATAAATCAGACCTGTAACTCAGATTACTAATTAAACTCTTTTATAATCTTTTAAATGACCAAAATGCCCTTATGAGGCATAATTTGTGTTTAAATCCGTTTTGGGCATAATAGAAGATACCTTACTGATATCACAACATGTTTAAGGCATATTAACTTAGGAAACCTGTATATGACTCTTTTGGTTACTCGTTACGCACTTGTCGCGTTCGGATCGGCTTATGTGACTAGTTCGCATATATTAGCCAAAGCGGGTCAAACCATATCATTTTTGTCTCAAAATCCAGAATGTGTTTAAGTTACCCATATTAAACAAGCATGCAAGCTTGTCGGGTCAAAACCACATTCTAAACCGGTCTTCGCTTTATCATGCGTTTGAACCGTGTCTCCTTTTGAAAGTTAACTGGTCTAAGCTTAGGCTTAATTAAAGACCCGTTAGGAATCTAATAGGTTATTAAAAACCTTCGTTCCAGATTTAGGAGCCCAGTAAAAGCTATCTGTACTTGCTTGGTGGTATACGACTGGGATTGAATTTATATTTAGCTCAGGTAAATACTTTTAACTTATTTTCCCTATATGGGCTTGGGTTACGGTATATAGAATACCGCTTGATCGAGCATCAAATCTTACATCGTTGGGTGGTTAATTGAATAATTTGATCGGCTCGTTTAAACAGTCTTGTTCACTTAAAGCCTTTGGGGGGTTAATGACCATGTCCCGGATATCCCTGGCATCATTTTACGAAATGGCCACGACCTGAGCACGGGGTGTAGGCGTACACCTGTCAGTGTATAACTCAATATTGTGGTGGGTCTATTGATCTTTAACCCGGACGAGATCCGGGCTACTGAACGCACAAGTAACATGTAATTCGTTCACAAGATTATAATATTAAATAATTATCCCAAGTTATAAAATGTTTTGTGCCACGTGCATTCAAATCAATTTTCAACCCTTTTCAAAATGAGTCAGTTAAATTGTATTTACCAGTGTAAACTGACGTATTTTCCAAAAGGTTAAGTGCAGGTACTACTCGTAATAGGCTGGCTGTCTTCTAGCGTCCACAATAAGTCTCGTAAGCTTGGATGCCTTAAAGTCTGTTGAACAAATGATTCATTTTTTTTTGATCCGCCTGTGGATCCTTTACATTCCGTTTGTAATACTTGATATTACTTTATATCGGTTTGTAATATATTTATCTTTTGCTTCCGCTGTGCATTTAAATATTGTGTTGTTTGACTATGATGATATCAACTACGTCACTATACTCCCCACCGGGCCCACCGGTGACACGTGGAAAAATTGGGGTGTGACATTATGCAATCTCTTATAGATAATTATTATTTTAGTTTAATCTCTTCTAATTAATTATAGATAACCCTCCTACTAAATATTATTAGTTTAATATCTTATGGATAATTATTATTTAGTTTAATCTCCTTCTCATTTATAATATTATATATTTTAATTAATTATATTTGAAAGTTTTGTTTAGTTTGGTATCAAATAGATTTTACGAAACTTAAAATAAAATTAACTAATATTATTTATCATTTATACATTTATGGAGTTTTAAATAAATGGTTAAATTTATTGAAACTTCGATAACAAATTTTGCAACAATAGAATAATCTATTTTTATCACGAAAACCAAACTTTGTATTAACATATTAAATATTTTTATTTTCACTATACAAAAATTACATTTACTATTTATTCAAACCGTGTAATGCGCATATTTTTAAAGATGTAATTTTTTTATTATTTGGTATATAAAATTACATTTGTTCAACCCGTGTAATAAATGAGGTTTTTTTAAAGATGTATTATTTTATTATTTGGTAACCAATATTACATTTATTCAACCTGTGTAATACACGTGGTTTTAAAGATATAACTTTTTTATTTGTTATATAAAATTACATTTATTCAACATGTACAATATGGTTCTTAGGCTAGAGGGTGTGGGATGGAGCCCTTGGGGGTTATAAATGCCACCTCAGCGCCACGTAGGCGCCACGTCAGCCAAGTGGGCTTTATAACGCCCCCTTTAATATGGTGGGTGTGGGGTATAGCGCCCCGGGCGCTATAGAGAAAAAAAAAAAAAAATTTTTGATTGGTTTAACTAAATGGGCCCCACCTGATAACCCCCTTCTTCAAGTTAACATGATGGCGCCCCCTTCTATAGCGCCCCCTTTAATTTGGTGGGTGTGGGGGTATAGCGCCCCGGGCGCTATAGGTGATGACATGGCGGGGGTGGCGCCCCCCACACCCTCCGGCCTTATAGATATAACTTTTTTATTATCTAATATATAAAATTATATTTATTCAACCCGTGCAATAAATGAGGTTTTTAAAGATATGTTGTTTTATTATTTAGTATATAAAATTTATTTATTCAACCTGTGTAATACACGGGGTTATAACCTAGTTATGAATATACAAAAACAAAATAACAAATAAAAAGATGGAATTAACTAAAATTAAAAAAAAATTTGTTTATTACGCTCCTGCTCATTTTCCCTATATTATTTAACAAATTTCTTTCTACTCAGAGATTTACTGTTCAATTTTCACTGATTTTATTGGTTCCCTCTCTGTCTCTATCTTTCTCTCAGTCTCTTCTTCTTCGTCTCTCTCTTTCTTTCACTTCTCTTTCTTTCACTTCTCTCTGTTTCTCTTTTTTAAGGTTGCTCCATCTGATTCTAATTGGTTCTGGCCAACACTACTTTCTCAACATCAAGTCCGGAGAAGACGATTCCGATTACGAAGAACAAACACCAAATAAAAAAATTGTGACGCCAGTGAAGTGTAGGAAGTGACGCTGCCGGCGACGGAGAAACGTAGAGTATTGTTAGAAAGCAAACTTATTCTGTGAGAGAGATTCACTATTGCAACACCACTTGCCTTCGTTTGATTACACGTATAGAGAGGGAAAAGAAAATGCCACAAAACCTCTCCTTTTCTCTGATAAAATCTATGGCCGACGACGACGGTGGTTAGTGGCGGCGAAGCCGTGCAGTGATGGTGGTGGCAGAGTTTGGGCAAGGAAAAGAACGAGTGATGATTAGGTTAGAGAAAGGATGAGAGGGATAGATGAAATATGGGCTGGACGGTATGGTCCCGTCCTCCACCCGGCGCCGCCACCGTGTCACCGTCCCTCCACGCCGCCCCCTCCGTCTTCATCCCGTCGCCCCCTCCGTCCCGTCCTCTTCGTCCTCTGTTCGCCGTTTGCGACGGAGCAAACAGGTGGGCCCCCCCCCTGCGACGCCCGTCCTCCCACGCCGCCCCCTCCGTCTTCATCCCGTCGCCGGCTTCATCTCCGGCACCATACCGTGTAGCCTAGAAATGACACATAAATTTCTATTTGCTTTTAAAAGAAGAATCATTGGAAAATTTTAAAAATAAATTGTAGTGATTATGTAGTGTTGCAGAGATGAAGTGATGGAGTAAGACTCAAAGTTCCGATGCAACCTTCTGTTTTCTATCATGAATTTATTTATTACTTTTTAAGTTATCACTTTACCATATAGCATTAGTTTTTTCGTTATTGTATTTTTACTAAAATTTAGTATATTTTTATCTTTTATATACTCTTATATTAAATAGTAAATAAATGTATCATCGACAGTTTTAAAACCAAATAACCTGACCCAATCAACTGCCGAACTACTCGATATAGGATGTAAGTTTTTGTTTTTACAGAATTGATGTAGATTTGTTTCTTAAGTTCGTCTATGTGGTTTACTTAAAATACATATATAATTATGGATCCGCCGCAACGCACGGGTCCACATTTCTAGTCCTAGATTATAATAAAAAAAAAATTAAACTAGAGTCACTATTAAAAACTTTTCATTTTTTTAAATTACTCAACTACAAAAGTATTGATGCCAAATTTTATATAAGGTACGGATAGAAAAGGCATTGATGCCAAATTTTATATAAGATTTCAATTGTTATAGCAAGTAGTAATACTGGACCGGTACCATAACAAACTAAACCGCCTTGACTGAATTCCTACCGCATCGCAAGTTCATCCCAGTAGTTAAAAACACACCAACAAATCTCAGATTTTATCTAGAAACAAAAAACCAACTGGTCTTAAAAAACACACCATCAGTTGCAAAAAAAGAAACTACTTGCTTGCAGCCACCACCCATTGACCCACTTGATCTGCTCAATCCACTGAATCTGAATCCAACCGCCTCTATAAAGTCACAAATTCAATCACAATATCCATCATATCTCACAATTGAACAATTGATATAAATATAGCTGAAATATTATGGAAGTAAGAAGAATGAATGTGAACATGAGCTCACCATACGGTGGTGCTACGACGGTGGTGCAACGGCCGGCGGTGTATGGAAAAAGGGATACCATTGTATCGAATTCGAATAGCGATTTCGACGTCAAAACGGTGTTGGTGTTGGTGGGAATGGCGGCGTTGTTGCTGATTCTTCCGGTGATTCTGCCGCCGTTGCCACCGCCACCGACAATGATGTTGCTGCTGCCGATTATTATTTTGGGTGGTTTTATGGTGTTTGTGTTCTTGCCTTGTTCTTTGGCTAGTGGTCGGCACAAAAGGATGGTTTAAAATACTTTTTTTGCCTTGTGAATTTTGTATTTGTAAATCGTTATAGTTTATGAAAATCTTGACTAGGATACGTTTCTTATCTTTGTTTTGTGTCTCAATTTAGTTATTAAATTTCGTTCATTACAAGGTACAATGGATGTCTATAAGTGGAGATTTTGTCCCAATTTGGTTGATGTACATATATCTTGAATAAGAAGTACGGTAAACGCTCGAAAGTGACCGAATAATCTAAACTAAAACAAGTCAATCAGTTTCAGAATTATATAGGTGCTGTTTGTTTTTTGGCCAGAAGTACTTCTGGCCACTTATGTCTGCGCGACGCAGACGCGCGCAGACGTTTGATGTATGCAGCTTGTTTGTTTTCTCGCAGACCTTTCATTAAAAAAGGTCTGCGAGACCTCTTCTTGGAGCAGACATGGACCCAAGTCTTCTTGGAACCTCTTCACCACGCAGATCTCTTCACCTCCAAATCTGCCACCACCATCTCCACCTCCGCCACCATCTCCACCTCCAACCTCCTCTGCCACCACCATCTCCACCTCCGCCACCATCTCCACCACCACCTCCGCTGCTCCAGCCCCAAATCGACATCACAAACAAAACCCCCAAATCTGCTCCACCTCCACCTCCACTCCGCCACCACCTCTGCTCCACCTCCACTCCGCCACCACCTCCGACATCATCATCAACATCACAAACAAAACCCCCAAATCGACAACCCTCATCATCATCAACATCGATCTGTGGAAAAACCCTAAATCGAAAACCCTCATCATCATCATCATCGACATCTGGAACGAAGAGAGAGAGAGATCGTAGAGAGAGAAGGGGCGGCGGTGGTGGTGGGTTTTGATGGCGGTGGTCGATCTGCATCATCATCATCATCGATCTGTGGTGACGGTGGTGGCTGTGGTGCAGTGGTGACGGTGGTGAAGTGGTGGCGGTGGCGATGGTGAAGTGGTGGCGGTGGTGACGGTGGTGACGGTGGTGGCGGTGGTGAAGTGGTGGCGGTGGTGAAGTGAAAGCAGAGAGATGTCTGGTGTGTGTTGTGTGTGTAATGTGTGTGAAGAGGTTTATGTATAAAAAAAAAACAAACCCTCTTCTTCTTGCAGACTGCAGACCTTTGGTCCACCTCTTCTCTTGCAGATGCCTGCAGATGTGGTCCGCAGACTGCAGACCTTTTCCTACATGAAAAACAAACAGAACCATAGTTCATGATCTGGTTTTGGTGATGTGATGGTTTGATGATATGACTGATGGTTTGCAATTTGGAATCGATCATGTAAATTGAACCGCTCAATTAACATAATATATATATATATATATAGAGGCCGGTTAACGTATAAAATGCCTTAACGTATGATGCGTACTCGATACATTATCAACATGCGAAATCGTATTTTCATTTGAACATGCTAATTGTAACATGCGAACTTTCGTTTTTATAACATGCGATAATTCTTTTATGGGTTTATAATATACGAACTTGCCCCGTGTACACAACGTCCGTTAAAGCATATTGTACGATATACTTTATACAGGCCCGGCCCAAAGGGTGTGCAGGGCGTGCAACCGAGCAGGGCCCAAAAACTTTTAGGGCCCATAATTTTTTTCGTTTTGTTTATATATAAAATATTTATAGTCAGAGTAATAACAAGATGCTTGTTGTAGGGTATGTTTGGCAAAACTAGCTGTAAGCTGGTGGCTGGAAGCTGGTGGCTGTTAGCTGGAAGCTGGTAGCTGTAGCTAGTAGCTGGAAGCTGTAAGCTGGTTAGATATTTAGGTGTTTGGCAGAGTAGCTGGAGCTTTTAATTAAATGTATAAAATGACCAAAATGGGTATAACTAAAAAACATAATACTAAACGTAATCACACACACACACATGCACACACACACACACATATATATATATATATATAATAGTTATTTCTCAAATGAATAAAACATGGCCATTTTCAATTAAATAAAACATAGTTATTAACAAACAGTCATAACATAATATAATACTATTAAATCATTAATGTCGTGCATTCCATATCAAAGTAGCAATTTCGTTGCGAACATGTTTCATCTCATTCGACGTTCCTTCAAATAGACCGCTAGTGCTTGTGTCATGGTTACGAACATCATGCGAACATTGTGGGAAGTTGAATTTACTATTTTGGGTCGCGTTAATGAAAACACGCGTGTCATGTGCTGATCCCTCCCATCCGATCGATACGAACGTGAAACACATATCGAAATCACATGTTGCCATTACGTTGAAAGTTGGTACCCCTTTTCTACCGATATAAGGTAGTTGCTGACTCTCTGGGATGCAGGCCCCTATGTGTGTACCGTCAATACATCCAATACAATCCTATATATAATTTGAACATTAGTCAAGTAACAAAGTACACAAGTAGGAATGACACTAATCAATTTAATACCTTGAAATACGGCATGTATCTTTTGTCATTCAAGATTTGAGGTGGTACGAATAGAAAAGTTGGATGGGGTTAGTGTTAGGGGCCAAAATGGTTAGAAAAAAAGACGTTGGTGGCTCAGATGTTAAAAAAAATTAGGGCTAAAAGGGTAAAAGTGATATAACCGCAGGGGCCAAAATCGTAATTTACTCTTTACTAATAAATAGTAAATGTGACGAGCTCGAGCTTGAAAAAGTATGAGCGGAGCCGAGTCCGAGCTTTAGAAATAACTATGAAAATCTAACAAACCAAGCTACAAGCCTACAATTATCAACATGACATCACATGCAAGATCAAAATGTATTAATATTTTACCTTATTTACCTCAAATCAAGTCCTTACTCCTTACCAAGCTAAGACGTGATATTAACAGAGAATTAACATTCAACTAGAAAAGACACCACCTTGGTACCTTGTAACCAATTCCAACAAAAAAACATTGGCAAAATTCATTCCTGTTGTAGCTACACTGCACATGCAGGCTGCTATTAAATCAGTTTCCATAATAGATTTTTATAAAAAAAAAAAATGGCTGAGATGTGCGCCTCAAGGCGAGGCGTCTGAGGCAGCGCCTAGGGGGGGGGGGGGGGATTTTGTACGTACTCCTCGTAGGGTTGAGGCGCTAAGAAAAGCTGTGTCTCAGGTGTGCCTCATGGGGTTTTGATGTTTTTGACTTTTTGTGTCAATTTCAAACATTTCACGTCTTTTTTTATGTGTTTTTGATGAATCTCATGATGAAATTAGTTAGTATTTTTTTTGTAAGATATATGATTTTTGTATTTATTTTTTACTTCCGCCTCGGTTCGCCTCATGGCACAATTCCGTACTTTTAAACCTCAGTTTCCATTACCTAAGGCATACATTGTTACAAAGACATGCCTAGGAATACATGGTCAACAAGAGGCAAAACTAAAGTTAAAAGGCAATTAAACACAGTTCCTAGACATATCACAGTATCTCCAATAGAAAAGTAAGTTCCATTTCAAACAAAAGGTAACAAACATGAAACATAACATCATTCCCTAACTTCAAACAGATACTCAATTGACTAGTAAGCAAATATCCTAAAAATTACAAGGCTGTTACAAATTAATTAGTAAGCAAATATCCTAAAAATTACAAGGCTGTTACAAATTAATTAGGGCATATATACATAATAAAACTAATTATATACCTGGTATACTGTTTAGAAACTTGAAGAGCTGTTTCGATCAAACGCACAACTAATTCAATGCAAACTCAATTCAGAGAAAAATCTGAAATAATAAGTAGATCGAGTTAAATAAGAGGGATTTCGTGTGCTGAATTGAATAGTTAAGAGAAATAGAGATGAAACCTATTGGATTAAGTAGCAAAGTGTGAGAAATTGAAGAAGAGCTAGGGGTTTAAGTTGATCGTAAAAGAAAGTGAATTGCACATGCATTCTAGAAGCTTGTAGGGTTTTTTTTTTAAACTCTAGTAATACCAGCGTTTTAATATGAGCTTTTTCAACTAATCTAAAAGCTTTAAAGCTTGTTTCAACCAAACAAGGCTTTTAATGGGCCTGGAGCTTTTTCTTAAAAGCTTGAAGCTTGAAGCTCCTAAAAGCTTGTTGCCAAACATACCCGTAGTCTGATTGGTTCTGCGCTTCCCCTTTAATATTCAAGACTTAGGTTCGACACCAACATCCATCTGTTTTTTCATATTTTGTTGGTTTCATGGTTGGGCCCTCAAGCCCATTCAGGGCATTATTAGACTTGTAAATAAATTTACATAATCTGAATTGGAGTGCACTATTATTATTATTATTATTATTATTATTAATGATTTTAATAAATTAGACTGGTTTATTATTATAAAAAATAACTTTTGTTACTGAATATATGAACCAAAAACGTTAAAGCCCAACTGTTTTTGTCAACCAAATTCATAAACCCAACTATTTTATTGTGTAATTGATTAATGAATAGGGCCCAAATTTTTTATCTTGCACAGGGCCAAATTTTTTTTTGTGATTTTCGGAGACGGCCTTGACTTTATATATAGAGTAAACTTCCGTTTTGCTCCCTGTGGTTTGGTCACTTTAACGGTTTTGCCCCAAACCTTTAAAAACGGACATTTTACTCCCTGATCTTTGAAGCCTTTCATGATTTCACTCCCCGCCTCTAACTCCATCCAAAAACCTGTTAGCTAGAAAGGTATTTTGGTAATTTTATAGAATAAGTAAGGACAATTTGGTAATTTTACTTTTAAAGATATTATATAAAATAAACATATAACACATTCAGACTCTCTCTCTCTCACTTATCTCTTCCCCCTCTCTCTCTACATAACTTTTCTCTCTTTCCTCCATCACCACTGGTTAACATCACAACCACCTCCCCCACACATATTCTCCATCATCGCCGGTCAACATCACCACCACCACCCTTTCCCATACCACACTGCCAACGAGCACCATCATTCTCCCTATCTCTAAATCCTAACCACCACTTTGTCTCTCTCTTTAAACTGTCGACAACCCCACCGCAAACCTCTCACTACAACGGAATCAAGATCCGAAACCTCGTAGATCTGAAAACCAGATCTGCTTAGGTTTCAAGCCAGAGAGCAACATCTAGGGTTAAGACAGATCTGGAAACTACCTTAGGATTCACCTTCTTTTGCAAGCTGGGAGATTTGGGATCTGTAATTCCTAAATAACCCTTCTGTTGACTAGGGGTACGATTAGGGTTGTGTTTGTGAGAGACGAAGAGATATAGAGATGGTGGCAGCGTGTACAGATCGGTCAGCAGTGCGGAATGGGTAGGGGTGGCGATTGTGCTCAAATCTGTTGGTGGTGTAGACGAGGAGGTGGGGTGGTGGTTGATGGTGGTGGGTTCAGAGTGAGAGTGTGTTCAGATTTGTCGGTCGTGTGGAGCGGTGGTTTATGAGCAGGGTGGTGGTTGATAGTGGTGATGGGTGGTAGTGGGTGATGGAGAAGAGAAGGAGACTGGGCATGATGAGAGAGAAAGGGAGATAAGATCTTAAATACAAAACATTAAAATTGATTTTTATATTAATAACAAAATGGATCCTTACAAATTTAAAAATATGTAAATTGAAAATTTATCAGGTGATTACCAAAATGTCCTTCAGATTACAAGTAAAATTCCTAAAGTATCCTTACTTTTTACTGTGACTTTTAACTGAGTTAGAGTCAAGGAGCAAACTGTAAATAAAATGGAAACATTAAGGAGGAAAATGTCCGTTTTTAAAGGTTTGGGGCAAAACTGTTAAAGTGACCAAACCACAGGGAGCAAAACGGAAGTTTACTCTTATATATATATGGTAGTCTTCATGCGAGAACCACAAGAACTAATGTAAATACAACAAAATAAACCTAGTCACCATCACCCAAAAACCTTAACACCCACCCCATCCTACCCTACTCCACCACAACCCAAAACTTAAACACCCCCCCCCCCCCACCAAATATATATATATAGGGGAGGGTTTAAATGAGAACGCTAAATATTGTGAGAACCGTGAGAACAAATGAAAAAACCGCGAGAACTTGGTCAAAAACGAATCAAATTCAATTTTTTTTCTACACTTATCATTATTATTCGAATACAATGTTAGAAATTTAATTTACACGTTTAAATTTACGTGAATTCGTAAATAAAGAAAATTTACACATGTGTAAGTTTGCCATTTACACATGTGTAAATCTGTTATATTTACACATGTGTAAAAAATCTAAAAAGAGTGATTTTGAAAGGAGAAATGAATTATTTGATGTTGTAAATTTTTTTTTTATGTTGTATTTTAATTACAATGAGGTTTGTATTAAAAAAAATTGGTTTTGATTGGTTTTTTCATTCGTTCTCACGGTTCTCGCAATATTTAGCGTTCTCAAGATAACCCTCCCCTATATATATATATAGAGAGAGAGAGAGAGTAGGGTTCCTGCGGAAAGTGTGTTTTTCCTAGAAAGTCTGGGAAGCAATAAGAACGCGACATGTGGCATTGAAGGATTTTAACTAAAAGGGCAATTGTGTAATTTGAATATTATTTTAATTATGGATTATTTTATTAGGATAACTAATTATGGAAACTAAATATTCCATTTAAATCAAATTGACAGTTTCAATTTAAATGATACAAGACGTTGTGTTTCTTGACAATTTGTTTTAACAACAAGCAGATTTCTTGACGCTGTGTTTTAACAGCAAGCAGATTTCCTTGACACTGTGTTTTAACAGCAAGCAGATTGCTGGAGGATTATTGACACTGTGTTTTAACAGCAAGCAGATTTCTTGACATTGTGTTTTAACAGCAAGCAGATTTCCTTGACACTGTGTTTTAACAGCAAGCAGATTTCTTGACGCTGTGTTTTAACAGCAAGCAGATTGCTGGAGGATTCTTGACACTGTGTTTTAACAGCAAGCAGATTATTGGAGGATTCTTGACACTGTGTTTTAACAGCAAGCAGATTGCTGGAGGATTCTTGACACTGTGTTTTAACAGCAAGCAGATTTCTTTACGCTGTGTTTTAACAGCAAGCAGATTGCTGGAGGATTCTTGACACTGTGTTTTAACAGCAAGCAGATTGCTGGAGGATTCTTGACACTGTGTTTTAACAGCAAGCAGATTGCTGGACACACTGTCAGTGTCTTCGTCTTCAACACAACCCAGTGTCTTCGTCTTCTACACACTGTCATCAATCAACATTAAAATGGTAAAACACATAAACCTAGAGCCCACTCTAACATGTCAAACATTGAGGTCCATTGACTAAAAATAAGAACCCGATTCAATGATAGATAAAAAAAATTGAAACAAGTATGAAAAACAACCGATATATGACCAATCGGAGAAGAATATTTGCAGGAAAAATGGTTGGTTCTTCTTTGGTTGCGTTTAGGGAGAGAGAGAGAGAGAGGGAGAGAGAAAGAGGGGAAATCCCATGATTTTAGGGATTGGTTATTGATATGGCAGTTTCTTGACTAATTTAAAACACTTCCAATTACCAAAATACCCTCACTATATTAAAAGTCTCTAATTATATAACTCAAATATTATGAAAATGCCATCCATTTGATCTAAGCCATTAAAAACACCATTCGGATGGCCCAGATCGCTTCCTAGACTTTCTAGGAAAAACACACTTTCCGCAGAACTCCTACTATATATATATAATAAAATTATACCTCACCAACACCCCCCCCCCTCAAAAACCTAAAAAAATCTAAACCCTCCACCCCCACTCAGGCCACCAAATAATAAATAAAATGACAAAAATACCCTTATACCCTTTTGCATGAAAAAATTCCACCCGTTCATTTAAAGTTTGTTCATTGCCGCCACCAAATCAGTTCATATAATAGTTGCAACCATGATCTGTAGTTGTATTCATCCCCATCACCAATAGGATTATAACATTGAATCATTTGGTTTGATTCCATCAGGTAAACTCAGAATCCAAGTCATCTCTAAATTCGACTTCATCTGTAAATTGATTTCATCTGTAAGTAGAGTTTTTATGTCAATTTATTAGTTTTGAGTTTATATCTCTAATAAAATCTTTAATTAAGTGACACTCTTCTCCACCATATTTCTCTTGTATTAAAAGTAAGTTATGTGTCTAACTTGAAGAGGCTAGAAAAATACAAGAGAAGGGATACAGGAAAAATACATGAATATATGAATACATGGAGAGTTCTTGGAAAAGAAAAAAAATACTTGAAGACCCATGTGTTGGGTACTTAGTGTAAGACCCTAACACGCTTAAACCGAAAAGACGCAACGAAAATACGTACCATAAAATTTCTTTTATTAGGAACCTTCCAACAAGATTGAAAGTCCTTTCTATGGTGAGTCTTTAACGATAATTACATTTTTCGTTTCATTAAATACATGAAACATATCGTATGTTTACTATCTACATGATCACACATTCCCGTACAATCCGTGTTATAGCTCGATCTTCAACCGCTTACGTCTCGTGATGATCATGATCTGTAATTCTGTGCAACCTGAGTCACCACATACGTTCACATTATTAGTACGTGAGACATTATATAATCTAAAGTGTATAACTAAAGGATCACGTCGCGTTTTATCCTCATGTAGATTCCATCTAGTTATCTTTCTGAATTCGAGCATTTCATCTCAGAGTCTAACCTTCGTTGAGCCTACGATAATATACCTGCACTTCATTTCATTCTTAAAAATAATTCGGTTAACATCGTAAATTCTTATATATATATATATATTAACACCTTATTATCTTCGTACGAGTCTCATTTATTGGAAACATATGGTGTAATAACACATGTACAAAACACTTAATCCGACTCTTTCGTGTATGAAGGATCGACTACGAACATGCATACCTCCCTACCCAACCTCTTACATATGTTTTACATGCTCACATAACCATTAAACAAATCATAAGCACAACATCTATGCATAAAATTCTCATACATACTAGTCTACACATATATTCATATCTAATCAGGTTTAGCTATGGTTTCCATATTACACTCTATCATGTGCATACAATAAAAATCTTACTTATAAGACTTGGCCATATCATATCAAAACCGCATTTACATATGTTAGTGTACATGTCACATCTTTGTACATGTTCCCATAGGTTTCCGTTCTTACCCGAACTCCACAAAAACTTTATATTAGACTTGGGGTACCATTGGGAAGCTTATCGGGGCCTTGGAAGCCAGAAAAAGTGAGAAAAAGCGAAAAACGAGTTTCCGGCATCGGACCCACGTAGGTAGCAAGATAGGGCGTCGGCTGCCACAGGGCAGGGAGTCGCCAACGCCTACCTGGCGTCGTCGACGCCTCCTCTGCAGCTCAAACACTGATTTCCGTTGTTTTGTTCATTCTGCCCACTCGTCGCATATCCTGAAAATTCCAAGACATGTAATATCCATTTTCAAGCCCCCATATCCCTCTAATACTTACCCCAAGATCAAACCAACTACCACAAGTCACTATGATTACTTTCTATGTTTTGACCCGTTTGATCTCACCAAGCAACTTCCATTACGTTTGAACTATAAACAACCTACTACAATATTTCTTACCCCATTTACTTACATTTCATGCCCATTCCCACAAGACTCCAACCATTTATACAAACAAAGTTTCATTTATTTACTAAGAAGTGAGTTTCGGAGTTCATTACCTTAAGCGTCCGTATTCACATCTGTTTCTTGCCTCCTTTTGACCCGTTAACCTTCCATGCTTCCATCCATCTTGACATGATCCTTAATGTTAATGCTTAGAAGATGGTGAACACTTCAAAACTCATAGATTTTTCTTGCATGATTTTGAATTCCTTCTCTTCTCCTTCTTCCTTGATTCACAAAAAAAAAATGATTTTGAATTCCTTCTCTTCTCCTCCTTACTTTATTCAAAAAAAAAAAAAAAAAAAAACACACACACATACTATGTGTGTGTGTCGAAACATGCTCCTGCCCTATAGTTTGGTTTGTTATTTTTATTTAGCCATAAGATTTCATCCATAGTTATAGAACTTATAAGTTAGCTAACTTAAGTAGCTTAGTTACCACAAAGAATCTAGTTAATTTACTTCATGTGATATCATATGAAAACATATAGCGAATATAAATATTCGAGTTTTTGGGCGTTACACTTAGAGATATAAGTTTTCTCTATTTTATTTCATCACCTTCGTATCATTATTTTTCCACAAGTTTTAACACTATAAATTTATCCGGTGTAACCTTGGGCGCGTGGCCATTTCGGGTAGTACAGACTGCTTTTGCTATTGTACTCTGGGAGACAGACGCCCCGTCTTTAGTAAAGGCATGAAATCTATTTTAAGGGAAGCGTGTTGGACACGTGCCTCAGCCACAAACGTCAACACTTATTTGTTCTTTTTGTAAGAAAATATTGTACAAGAAGCCGTGGTTCAAGACCTCATTGAAGCCTACACAATGAATTGTATAAGACGCGATTCAAAAGTTCGTTGAAGACTACACGAGGAACCATATAAGAAGACGCGGTTAGAACTCATGTTAAAGACTATAGTTTGAATCTATTTAAGTACAATGTTGTATTATAAGTTATTTTCGTTAGGATTTGTACACGATAAAGTTACTACAATTAATTTCCCAAATATATAAAAAGAGTATTTTTACTATTTTAATATTTATTTATATAATTTTTATTAGAATTATAACCTATGTGTAATAATTATGAGTATTTGTATAACATGCTCAATTTTATTAAATTTAAAAAAAAATACAATTATTAGTTAAAAACACACCCACACATTAAGATTTTGTCTAGAAACCAAGAACCAACCAATCTTGAAAAACACATCAACACATGCAGAAAAAAATGAAACCATTCCCCACCCACCGACCCACTTGCTCTACTACTCAATCCACTGAATCCGACCACCCCAAATGCCTCTCATTCACAAATTTTCAATCCACCCACACTTACAATTATGTTCAAATACTCTCAAACTCAATGCATTACTCTCAAACCCATTCATCAAAATTCAAAATTGTCCAACAAATCTATGGAAGTGAGAACAATGAATATCAAGACCACTGTGGTATTGGAACCCAAGAGCGGTTTCGGTTTAGAATCGGTGATGGTGTTGGTGGGATTGGCCGCTTCATTGCTGATACTTCCGGTGATTCTGCCGCCGTTGCCGCCGCCGCCGATGATGATGCTGCTGGTTCCGATTGTTATTTTGGGTGGTCTTGTGGTGTTTGCGTTCTTGCCTTGTTGTTCATTGGCTAGTGGTCAGCACAAATGGGTTGTTTGAACTTTGAAGAATATATATTGGATGTTTTTTTTATGAATTTTGATAGATTTAAGAGGTGTAAAGAAGGCTTTTACTTTTAGTTTATTATTCAAAAAATGTTGATTAAAGTGCATATGTTTGTGGTTAATATTATGAGCTTTTGGTTTTGTATAATGATATGTTGAACTTTAATAATTACTTTGAATTTAGTGATACTAATAATAAATATTTGATACTAGTCTTAACCCCCGCCGTTGCGGGCGAGGGCATAAAACCGTGTTACCGCGGAATGTGGGACGTGAGGCGTAAAAGCGTGCTAGGTAGCAACCAAACGGCGGCCACAATCGAAAAAAGCGTAAAACAAAATCACGAATTTTTAACATCGAGTGACTCACGTGACGTAAAACATAGACGAAGTTGAATGTATGCCGACACGTATTGAAATTTTGATGGGGTAAAAAAACTATGAGGGACTAAATGTGACCATCGAACACCTTGGTAAGTAACAACCAAACGACGATCAAACCCGAGAAAACGTAATAAATATCTAACAACACCAAAATTTTATTAAAAAATGAAAATATTAAAGTTTACCGTACAAAAAAGAAAAAAATAACAAAACACAAAAAAAAAAAAAAAAAAAAACAAAAAAAGCCATGTTAGAAATTTTTAGTATACGTTTAAGGTTTATCATAGAAGTCATGGGCCACCGAGGTGTGCGTTTAAGGTGGATATTCAGAAAGCGTATGATACGGTAGATTGGAATTTCTTGAAGCAGATTCTTATGGGGGTTTGGCTTTCATTCGAAGATGGTTAGTTGGATTATGGTGTGTGTCTCAACTACCTCGTTCTCGGTGGGATTAAATGGAAACCTTTATGGATATTTTAAAGGAAAAAGGGGACTGCGGCAAGGTGACCCGATATCTCCGTACCTTTTTACGTTGGTTATGGAGGTTCTAACCTTGATATTGCAAAAACAAGTTGACTTGTCTTTGGAATTCAGATTTCATAATAAATGTGAGAAGCAAAGGATTATAAATTTGTGTTTTGCTGATGACTTGTTTATGTTTGCAAGAGGGGATAAGAATGCGGCTAAGGTCATTATGGATTCTTTAAACCTTTTCAAGACCATGTCGGGGTTGGTTCCAAGCATGACTAAAAGCACCGTTTACTTTGCAAATGTATCGAATAGTGTGAAGGGCCTTATCCGAAGCTTCATGCCTTTTGAGGAGGGTACCCTGCCAGTTCGATATTTAGGGGTTCCGCTAGTTACAACCAGACTCGTTTATGGAGATTGCAAGCGGATTGTGGAGAATATGGAGGCAAAGATAACAGATTGGAAAGTGAAGAGTTTGTCCTTTGCAGGGCGGCTCCAGCTAATCCGGTCAGTTTTATCATCTATGCATGCTTATTGGGCGTCGGTTTTCACCTTACCAAAGCGTGTTATTATGGAGTTAGAGGAAAAGATGAGACGTTTTCTATGGGCTCAGGGCAATAGTATTAAAGGTAAAGCTAAAGTTAAGTGGAGTAATTTGTGTTTTCCGAAACAGGAAGGAGGTTTGGGTATTCGTAGAGTTTTGGATATGAATAATGCCCTCATGGTCTCGCATATTTGGAGTATCCTAACATGTAGAGAATCCTTGTGGGTTAAATGGATACATTTGTACCATCTACGTGATAGGAGCTTCTGGGATGTTCCGGTCAGAAATAATGTCGCTTGGAGCTGGAGGAAAATGTTGCAACTTCGCCCAATTATTCGTAAACATATATGGATGGAAATTGGGGATGGTCATAAAACTTTTGCATGGTTTGATATCTGGGATGATGCTTGTCCGTTGAGTTCCTTTCTGACCCCTAGGATGATAGCCAATGCTGGCTTTGGTATGCAAACTAAGGTTGCTGAGTTGTGGGAATTTGGAGGATGGAGGTGGCCGAATGTTTGGGTTCAGCGATTTCCGGGTTTACAAAACATGAGGGCCATTAACTTGAATCCTAATGTGCAGGATAGGGTTGTGTGGAGATCTAGTCTGGGTTCAATTGTAGACTATGGGACTTCGATGGTATGGTAGGAGATTCGGATTAGTCAGAGTGTGGTTCCTTGGGCTAATATTGTGTGGTTTTCTCAAGCTATTCCTCGGCATTCGTTTGTCTTGTGGCTGCTTATAAAAAAGAAATTAAAGACACAGGATGTTATGAGGAAATGGTGTTCTTCGGGGAATATGAATTTTAATCTTATGTGCTGTTCCTTGTGTTCGTCTGGGCCAGATTCTCATGAGCATCTTTTCTTTGAGTGTTCTTATGCTTCTTGCATATGGCATGGTGTGCGTGATCTAGTGGATATGGGAATTATTGACTCAACTTGGGGCGCGATGTATAATCACTTACTTCAACATGCGGATTCGAAGAAGGTTATTCATATTGTTGGACGTCTAGTGGTTGGTGCGGCGGTCTATTTTGTATGGCAAGAGCGAAATCAGAGGTTATTCTCTAGTAAGAAGAGGAGTGAGAGCCAGCTAGTAGAGGTGATTCTAAACACTGTCCGGATGAAGCTGCACTCCATGAAGTTCAAAAGATCAGTCCAAGCGACGAGATCTTACAGTCATGGAGCTTACCTCGTGGGTTGTTGATAGACGATGATGATTGCGGCTAAGGGTTTTTATTGTCGTGTTGTTTGGCATAGTTTAGTCCTGTGTGACTAGTTTATTTGTTTTGCTTTGTTGCTTGTTGAACTCAAATGTGGCATGTCATGTTTGAGAACTGGGGGTTATTGTTTGGCCCTCACTTGTTTTTATGGTTGTGTGAAATAAAATTTAACCGGGGTAACTCTTTACCAAAAAAAAAAAAAAAATTTTAGTATACAGAAAAAAAAAAAAAGAAAAGAAAAAACCCAAAAAAAAAATCACTGTTCCTTAAAGTTGTTAGAAATAGAAATTAATAGATATAATCAATTGGTAATTTAATTTAGTATTTTTAGTTATAAAGTAACTTAAACAAAATGAACATATTGTTTTTTTTTTTTTTTTTTTTTTTTTTTTTTTTTTTTTTTTTTTTGCATTTGCTTTCCGGAATAAGGAATACAATTTATAATAATTTATTTTAAACGAGTAGAATAAGATAATATCAAAGATAGTGTAGGACAACCGTTTATAAAATAAATAATATAATAATTTTATTAATCAATATTCTGATTACAATACATAAAGAAGAACTGAACCAAACTGAAAGAAAATACAATACAAGAAATGTAAACTAAACTAAGAATAGATTACAAAAAAATAATGAAAACATAAAACAACGGTGACTGAGGCACGTGAACTCACGCTTCCCTTAAAACAGATTTTGGGCCACCCAGGTGAACCCGTCTATTTCCCAGGATACAACAGCCAGAGCAGATTGTACTACCGAGGATAGCCAAGCACCTAAAAGAATATCTGAAACAAGAGTTCTCAGGAATGCAAAGTTAGGAAATTTGTGGAAGTAGTGTGTGTGCTATTGACCATACAAATTCTATTCTCAGTGTATCTAAAACAAAGCACAAACCTTGGCATATAAACCGATTAAAATTCGAAATGATAAGTCTCCATTGAATACAAAATTCAATAAAAATAAATTTTAGAATTCAATGGCACAATGAATTCTAAGACTTAATCATTTGACATGTTAGAAACTTGAACAGTCTCTAGCTGACTACACAAAGCTACTGACCCGAGCCCACACGCACTTAAAAAATAGTAAAGGAGGCTTCAAACGGCTCGCGGCGATGCGGGCGTGCGCCATCAAAGTGCCACATTGCGCACTCGTCCCGGGCGCGGGCGCACCCTCCTGACTATCATTAGGTGTGAGTTGTCACAGAAGAATACATTCGTGTAGAGAATTCTAATTATAAATCTACAAAATATTTCTCTCCACCTATGTGGACAATCTCAATTTCCCACATATTTATGGTTCAAACACACAAACTTAATGCTCAAAATCTCTCATTCATCTTGGCTTAATTATTAATTAATTATTATATTAACTCATAATATAATATTATTTATAAAATTTTCGACCCATAGGATGAGGTGCATAGAGAAAGCGTGTGGCACATGCTCAGCCACCTGCAAATAAGACAAATAATGTGTCCAAAATTCACCACAACCATCCTAATACAATGTATAGTTTATTTTATAAAATATTATATGTGGAATGCATTTGTTGTCTTTGTGTTATGTCAGGTTAGTGATTAAACTTCATTCATTACAAGGTACCAAGGATCTTTTGTAAGTAGTGCTTTTGTCTTAATTTGGTTGATGTGTGACATAGATAGATGTTGTTAGGGGTACGAACGTGTTAAAACAGTTGAAACGGACTGAATCGTCTAAACAAAGCAAATCGACCAACTTGATACTTGGTATTGGTTAGAATCTTTTGAATTGTTCGCATCTTTAAGACTCACGATCCATGGTTAGACCACATTGGAACAACTCTCGTGAACGATCCATGGTTAGACCACATTAGAAAGTGACGTAGATGTGATACCTTTTTCTAATGGTTAATATTATTAAGTTACTTAATAAAAAACTTTGTTTGATAAAAATAACTAAAAAACAAGAAGTCAATAACATTAAGAATTTGGAGAATAGTAACTCAATTAATAACTCATGCATTATTGTTACGTTGTCTATATATTTTCTTCAACATCATTAACTTCCTCATCAGCAATAAGTCTTCATCGCCATTAACATCTTTACATACATATGACCATATAAGACCATGGGCGTTACCCACTTACATACTCACCACCTGGGGGCATGAAACACCAAAACGGGTGCGCCATTACAAGGGGCGTGAACCAAAGGTATGTCACACACATGGTTCTGTTGAATGGTGGTGGCTCCGAGAAAAGGGGGACGTCAAAGAGTCAAAAGCCATCACACATCACTAATGGTTTAGTTAGTGAGCGTCCCATGCATACGTGACAATGACGTCACGCTCACTTTTCACTCACTAACTAAATCACTACACAGTCTAAAGTTATTCTTCATCTGTAGTAAGTTACCATCAATAGTAACTTGTTATTCATCGGTAATCAATCACCACCAGTAGTAAGTTACTTTATCTTAAACACTTGTTCAATCGGCAATAACTAAACCTCACGAGTATATGATATGTTATGGACATCATCTTTGACTTTAGTAAATTGTTTTCTGAAGAAACACAGGATCACCTAAGAAGTGATTTGGACCGCTTTCTCTAAGATACCGAGAATCACACCTTTTCTTCCTCTTAAATCTAGATCTGCAATGGAGAAGAGATATGGGGCAAACACACTTTTTGTAGCTGGAAAAAAAAGGGGTTCTTCCCTTACCGGCCGTCTCTACATCCCCACTTTTCTCTCTTCTCCATTGCAGATCTAGATTCAAGAGGAAGATCAAGGTCTGATTCTCAATGTCTTAGAGAAAGCGTTCCAAATCACTCCTGAGGTAATCCCGTGTTTGTTCATTTTCCATCATAGAAAAGTAGAAAACACTTCTCAACAATGATCAAACCATCTCAACCTATAAGTAATAATTCTCATCACCAACAATAAACTTAGTTTTGTATTATCGGTTATTCAGGATCTTATACCCCAACAAATCACACGTCAACGATTCTTCACCATTAAACATTTAATCATTTGACTTCTTACACTTGGTCTGTTATTCCATTAAAGAATCTAGGACAATGACGTTACAACTATTTAAGTAACATGCTTTTTTAAACGTTGTCAAAACAATGAGTGCATTCCATAACACGTGTATTGTGTAGTTACCATTCAATGTCATGAAACATTGAAACACATTAGTTAAAACCTTAAAATCACACCAACACATCTCAGATTTTGTCTAGAAACAAAGAACCAACAAATCTTGAAAAACACACCAACAGTTGCATGAAAATGAAACAACATTCCCTCCCCCCCCCCCAACCCACATTGTGTTCAAATATCCATCAAATCTCACAAATTCAATCCATTAGACCTCAAAAACATTTGAGATACCCTTCAAAGTTGTCCAACAAATCTAACAATTGAATAATTGATTATGGAAGTGAGAAGAATGAATATGAAGATAAGATCATCGTATGGTGGTGATACGGTGGTTGTATCGAAATCGAAGAGCAATTTTAGTGTGGAAACGGTGTTGGTGTTGGTGGGATTGGCCGCATCGTTGCTTATACTTCCGGTGATACTGCCTCCATTGCCGCCGCCGCCGATGATGCTGCTGCTGGTTCCGATTGTTATTTTGGGTGGTCTTATGGTGTTTGCGTTCTTGCCTTCTTGTCATTGACTAGTGGATGTCAAAAGGGGGTGATTTGAACTTTGAAGCATATTGGATGTTGTTTTAATATGAATTTTGGTAGATTTAAGAGGTGTAAAGAAGGCTAATGCTCTTTAGTTTGTTAAAATGTTGTTCATCAATATGCATATGTTTGTTTAGTATTGTGAATTTTTAAATTTGTAAAACGTTATATCTTATGAAAAGAGTAGAGTACATTTCTTGTCTTTGTGTTATGTTAGGTTTAACTTTACACTTCATTCATTGCAAGTCATTATAAGGTACGAAGGATCTTTTAGGTAATACCTTTTTTCTATTGATTAATATTCAAAAGGTTTTTTTATTAGTAGAGGATGTATTAAGTTACTTAATGAAAAAACTCCTTTTAATAAAAACTAGGATTTTCCCATCGCGCGTTGCGGCGGAAAATCCATGTACGAACCAAACGGTAAAAATCAGTTTTTAAAGCAGTTATATTACATTACAATATATATTCAAAACCAACTTGTTCTAATTAATAATGACCGTTTAAAACATCAATTTTAGATAACGTAAAAGTATAATATAACTTTTTCCGGTAGGTACCAGATTGGCATGTTTTCTAAAAATATTTTATCGCGAATTTAGTTGTAAAAAATAACGAACGGAAGTTATAAAAGGAAAATAAAACTATTGTGTTAAAGGCTTACATTAGTTAAGGTGTAATAGATTAATTTTAAACTTAAAAAAAAATATTGTAGCACTATATGTAAAAGGGGTAATAATAACTTTATTAATTTCAGGGGACACTTAATAAATTTAGTTAATATTTAAAAGGTAGAAATGTAAGTTGTTTAAAAAAAACTAACAAAAGTTGAGAGAACGCTTAATAAATTTAGTTAAAATTCAAGAGGCAGGCATGTAACTTGTTTAAAAAAATAAACTAACAAAAGTTGATGGGACACTTAATAAATTAGTTAAAATTTAGGGGGTAGGAATGTAAGTTGTTTAAAAAACTAACAAAAGTTGAGGTGACACTTAATAAATTAGTTAAAATTTAAGTGGTAGAAATGTAAGTTGTTTTAAAAATAAAACTAACAAAAGTTGAGGGGGTAAAAATGATAAGAATCAAAACCTTGGTGATCAATACATAAAAATAAAAAGAATTATTGTGAGATGGTTACAAATATCACTTAAAGAAAAGTTAATAACAAAAAATGCAGTTGGACAAATGCTTATTCAATAAATTCGTACCACTATGCCAGGGACCTTTGGTTAGACACTTTGTTCAATTAGGGGTAACAAAACCTCATGAATATGATGATATCCCATTCGTAAAAATATGTTATCAAACATCATCCTTGACTATAGGGTTTTTGGTGTTTTAAAGGGTAGATGGGGTATACTACACCGACCGGTGTTAGGATCAGAAAACACACACGAACACAGAACTCACTCACTCACAATTTTCTGTTGAAGAACACAAAGATTTATAGTGGTTCAGTCTGATTCTGACCTACATCCACTCTCGGTAACTAGGAATATTTGTATTAAGCTTTTGGTACAATTTACAGATACATAACAATCTCATATATATAAGATTGAGGAAAGAGAAGAAAGTCTCAAAACATGATCCGTGAATAATGGGATTTAGAGAAGATTGGATCATCTCAGCCCTTTATCTTCTTATCCTGTTTTGATCAGAAATGATTTCCTGATGTCCACTTGCTCAAGTGGCCTTCACACTCAACAATCTCCCACTTGAAGCCACGAAATAATCTTCACCTGTGCTTCAACTGTGCATCAGTATCTCTGTAATAACTTTGAACTTAATACATTCCTAGTTACCCGACCTTCTCTTCAATTATCCTGAAGGCCATGCAAAGCTTCAACTTCTCTAAGGTGACAACCTTAGTCAACATATCAGATGGATTTTTACTTCCTTTGATCTTCTTCAACTTCAGAGTGCCTTCACTAACTTGCTCTCTGATGAAGTGATATCTCAGCTGTATGTGCTTTGTCTTCGAATGGAAGACAGGATTCTTTGCAAGATGAATTGCACTTTGATTGTCACAAAACAGTGCACAATCAACTTGTTCCTTGCCGAGCTCTTTGAGAAAATTCTTCAACCATATAAGCTCTTTGCTTGCTTCAGCAACTGCCATATACTCTGCTTCTGTGGTTGAAATGGCAACACTTTTCTGCAGTCTGGACATCCAGCTTACTGCAGTGCCTCCCACTGTAAAGACATAACCGGTGGTGCTTTTGTTAAGATTCTTTACAACCACCAAGGTCAGCATCCGCAAAACCCTTCAGAATAACATATTTCCCCTTAAACTGTAATACCACTTTTGAAGTCCCCTTCAAATATCTTATGTAAGGGCTCTCAGAATTGTCCTAATAATACCCGTAAGTGAAAACCCAGACCCCTGAAACCCTAACCCATATTAAAAATCAAGAAAAACAAAATTTTAGGTTTCAGGCGGGCCGCGTAAAGGATAAGCTAGACCTTTACGCGGGCCGCGTCAACCCTGTGTTGACTGGATAAGCGTAACCGTGCCACGTGTCGACCACCTGGCTAACCTACGTATGACTAGTCAAAGCTAGTCGTAGACTGGGCGGCAACGCGGGCCGCGTAAGGTTAAGCTTAGGGTTTACGCGGGCCGCGTCAGACCCTAATTTCACCTATAAATAGCCTTTCACTTGCACAATCCACTGGTGTCGAAATCATTTCGTAAAAACGAATTGGTTGCTCTCAGAAGTCGAAAATAGCAATAATATTAGTATAGTGCTGCTCAAGTACCGGGTATTAACTCGATCGCTGCTACGATTCAATATCCGATCGATTGAAACTATCCGACCGGATGTTTAAATGCTGCTACTTTGTCATTCGCGTGAAATCCAACCGGATGTTTGAGTGTTGCTAGAACTCGGGCAATACTCTGTCATTCGTTGTGACTCCGCTGAATGTTTAAGCATAGCATTTTGTCATTCGTTGTGAGGGTTTAATCTCGTGAACTATCGTAAATGCTGTATCAGTTACTAATCGAGTTCTTATGTATATTATTTTAATCTAGGTCAAAAGGCTAATCAGTAGGCAAAACTCTGCCCGTGTAAACTTGCAATGTGAGTTATTCTCTTTTTACCAAAACTATTTCCAAAACTATTTCTCAAAAGTTATAGTTACAGGGATTAAGTCTTTGTTATCTGAAATTACTGCCAGTAAGTGGGGGGATGTGCACATAGCTACTAAATATTTATCACTAGTGGGTGAAAGGACCTACAAGTGATATGTTCACAGTCATAAGTCCGGTCAAGTGACAACTGGGTCAGTGATATAAATGATAAAGGCAATTGTAATCGCTCTTAATACTGTAATCTATATCATTGTGTCATTTTGTATCAAATGTATAACTCGCCAGCATTTCCCCGCTGATAAAAATATTTTTAAAACATGTTTCAGGCGACCTGCTGTAAATCAAGGAAATGTGCTACGGAACACTAACAAGCTTGAAGAGGTGGCTCAGTTAAAAATTAATAAACATGTTTTAATAAATAAGGGAATTTCCTAGTTAAATTCCTCTGTTGTAAATTACGGGGTTTATCTCCAATTTATGAAATAAAATAATTGGGCATTTTGAGTTTTAAAACGATCCTGTTTTCCGCTGTCGCATATTAAGATACCACGGGTTTCCTGTCCCGCGGCTCTAAACCGGGTTAAACCGGGGCTGGGGCCGTGACAGGAAAATGTGGTATCAGAGCTACCAAACGAGCCACTGATTTAAGCCTATTAAGTATTTTAATACTTAATTTTCCTAATTGCTATTTTGTGATTATGTGATTTCTGTTTGACTATCTGATAATTACAGTATGGGTAAGCAAAAGTTGTCAAATATCTATCTTAAATTAGATAGGTCATCCTACGAGAAGGGAAGTTCGTCTAAAGCAAAATCCTCAAATCAGTCTGAAATTCCTGAAGAATGAATATTTGTTAGGAAGGCACAGTATGAGGAATCACTTTCTCCTCACAAAAGAAGTTTGATTATTAAGAAAAGTCAGGAGAAAATAAAGAGATCACAACCAAAAGAAAAGAGAGTTAATCAGGAAACTCAGGAACTAGACAGCAAACCACAATGGGAAGATAAATTAGATGAAAAATGGGCAAATCTTTACATGTTAGCCAGTGTAGCGGAAAATGCAAATTTTTAAATATCCTAACTCAAGTTTAGCATCCTTATCCCCTACAAACCAGAAATTTTACTAAGTAAATAAATAAAATTACAATAAACCACTATTAGATTTGAAATTCAGTTGTAATAAAAGTTTGCAATAAGTTCAGTTTAAATAAATTTTAAATTTTCTAAATTACCATTCTGTGATTTACAAAATTTTAACTTAGAATTTTGTGCTAAACAGCATGAATGAAATGTCTGAGGCATTAGAGAATCTCAATCTCTACCCCGTTAAAATAGAAGTTTCCAAGGAATTCACCGGTTATTTCGCTGACAAAGAAGAACCCATAGAATTTCAAGCTCCACCTTTGGAGAAACCTAAACCCAAGAAAAGAAGAAGATTGGTGGGATGGAGGAAAGTACGCAGGAAAAAGCCAGCAACAAGAAAAGCTACCAAAACTGAAGATCCAAAAGACAAGGGTAAAGGCAAAGTGATTGAGATTGGGGAAAGTTCTAGACCAAACCAGGAAATAAAACCATGGGAAGTATTAGACCATAAATTAGTAATGAGTGACCTCATCGGACCTGCCGATGGAAACCTTGAACCAGCTAATCCAAACCTTATGTTTACTGAAGATGATCTTTTCAACTACCCATTAGAAGCTCAACTTCCAATCAATCTAGAACCTGCTATCCCGGATCCTATTGTCCAACCCCAACCATTACCAGTAGAATTAGATGAATGGTGGACAACTGATTGGCAATTCCAGAATCTCTTAAACAACCCTGATACATTTTTCCCACAGGTTGACCCAGAACCTCCACTATACCCAACTATGAGCCCAGAGAATCTGGCTGAACTTCGTCTCTGGGGTGAAGAATTAATTGATGCAGGAAACCGAATTAAGGATGTTGGAGAAAGAGTTACTTGGAAGTACGACGAGAGGGAGCGTCGTTTCTAAAAAGCCATCTGACTGGATAGTGGGAGTTGCAGGAATACTTGTTTAATAAATAATCATAAAAACCAGTATGTGTAATAACTTAACAATAAAACAGTTGTATGATAATAGTGTGTACGAGGCATAATATAATATATAGAAATGAAACTCGGGAAACTGATAACTTTTGGTTATATATGTTAACGTGATTATATGCAAATTGTTTTGTTATAACTAATTCTTTGTATCTATACTAATTATTTATATAAAATTAATTAACAGATGGAAAACGCTGGTAATGAACCAGTTAATGAAGTAATTCAATCTGAGCAAAATCATGAAGAGCAATTACTAAATAGGCAAGATATCGAGGATATCGTTGCTCAGGGAATAGCTAATGCTATTCCAGCAATACTTGCTGCTGCTAGAGTTCCAGTTGAACCTAAACCAATAGTTCCTAGTAAACGTACTGTTGAGGATAACTTTAGTAATAGTGTAAACGGAGGCGGCAATATTAATAACAATAACGATAATGTTCTGCAAGTCCCGATTCCCAAGAAAATGAGAACTGCAACGCCTGGTTGCACTTATAAGGAATTTCTTGCCTGTAAACCAGCTGAGTTTGCAGGTAACGAAGGGGCAACTGCAGCATTGCGTTGGTTAAAGAAAACTGAGGCAGTAATTGCCATAAGTAAATGTGTGAAAGAAGATCAGGTCATGTATGCATCGAATCTTTTTAAAGAAAGTGCGCTAGAATGGTGGAACACGGTGTTACAAGCCAAAGGAAGGACAGTAGCATATGCTATGATCTGGGAGGAATTTAAGACTCTGGTAGAAAGAAAATTCTGTCCTGAATATGAAAAGGAGCAAATGACCAATAAATTCCTCACCCATCGGATGGTGGATGTCAATTGTCGAGGATATACTTCGACGTTCTTCGAGTATGCGAGAGTAGTACCAACTCTGGCTTCGCCGGAGCCGGTACTTATTTCTCGATATATTTGGGGATTGATTGGCGAAATCCGTAATTTCGTCAAAACTGCGAAACCTCGCACAATTGATGATGCGGTGGATTTAGCCAATACTTTGACTGATGAACTAGTACGGACGCGAGAAGAGAATAGAAAGAAAGAAGTAGCCCAAAAGATTACCCAAGGATTTCGAATGGGTAATCGTAACAACTTCAAGAGAAAAGGAACTGGGCAATCTTCCACTGGTCCATTTTGCAATTTTTGCAAAAGGAAGCATTTTGGAAGATGTAAGGGATATTGCAATTTTTGCAAAATTCCGGGACATCGTGAAGAAGAATGCAGAAATAAAACAAGGGTTTGCTATAACTGTGGAGAAACTGGACATTTCAAACCAGAATGTCCTAAATTAGTCAAACCAGCTGACAACAAAGCTAAAACTGCAGAAGGAGCTAAAAAGAATGTGAGAGCTTTTCAATTGACGACTCAGGAAGCAGAGCTGATTCCTGACGTGATAGCGGGTACGTTCCTAGTTCACAACGTTTATGCAAAAGTATTATTTGACTCTGGTGCGAACCAAAGTTTTATAAATACTTCATTCTGCCAAGCACTTAATTTACCCTTAACCCAACTTAGGCAAATTTTTACAGTCGAAACGGCAAACGGCAGTTCTGTTAATATAGGTAAGGTATTACAAGATGAAACAATAGAACTGTTAGGCCATAAATTTTCTGCAAATTTATTACCAATGAATTTAGCCGAATTTGATGTTGTGTTAGGAATGGATTGGTTAGTAGCCAACCATGCTCGAATTCTTTGTGATAGGAATTCCATAGAAATTCATACACCAACAGGAGAATTAGTTGTGATTACAGGAGACAAGCCACGAAAGCCATTGAAATTCATTTCAGTAATGAAATTGGCCAGTTATTCAAGGAAACAAGAAATGGTGTATATGATTTCAGTAATCATTAACACTAAGGGTAAGGAACTAAAGGAAATTCCAGTAGTATCAGAATACTCGGATGTATTCCCAGAAGAACTACCTGGATTACCACCTGATAGGGAGGTAGAATTTAGAATTCATCTAATTCCTGGAACTACACCGATAGCTAAGGCACCTTATAGGTTAGCACCCACTGAGATGCTAGAATTGAAAAAGCAGTTAGATGAATTACTAAGTAAAGGATTCATACAACCTAGCTCATCCCCTTGGGGAGCGCCAGTGTTGTTTGTAAAGTAGAAGGATGGTTCAATGCGAATGTGTATCGATTATAGGGAATTGAATAAAGTTACAATTAAGAACCGATACCCATTACCTAGAATTGATGATCTTTTTGATCAACTTCAAGGAGCTAGATATTTCTCTAAGATTGACTTACGCTCCGGATACCATCAATTGAAGGTACAAGAAGAAGACATACCTAAGACTGCTTTCAGAACTAGGTATGGTCATTACGAGTTTACAGTCATGCCCTTCGGATTAACAAATGCTCCTGCAGCATTTATGGACATGATGAATAGAATCTGTAAACCGTATTTGGATAAATTCGTAATTGTTTTCATAGACGATATACTTATTTATTCCAAAAGTCAGGACGAGCATTATCAGCACTTGCATATACTCTTAACTTTGTTAAGAAAAGAAAAGCTTTACGCCAAATTCTCAAAGTGTGAATTTTGGCTGAAAGAAGTGCAATTTTTAGGACATATGGTGAATCACGAAGGCATTCACGTAGATCCTGCTAAGATAGAAGCAATCACCAAATGGAAGGTCCCACAATCAGCAATGGAGATTAGAAGTTTTATAGGATTAGCCGGATATTATAGACGGTTTATTAAGGATTTTTCTAAGATAGCCGTACCATTAACTAAGCTAACCTGTAAAGCAGTTAAGTTTGAATGGGGACCCAAACAAGACGAAGCTTTTAAGATTTTAAAACAAAAATTAACCAATGCTCCAATCTTAGCCTTACCAGAAGGATCAACTGAAGATTTTGAAGTATATTGTGATGCTTCAAAACTAGGATTTGGATGTGTGCTAATGCAACGCAAGAAGGTAATTGCGTATGCATCAAGGCAATTGAAAAAGCACGAAGAAAATTATACGACTCATGACTTAGAATTAGGAGCCATAATTTTTGCCCTTAAGATTTGGAGACATTATCTGTACGGAAGTAAGTTTACTATCTATACAGATCATAAAAGTTTAAGATATATATTTGGGCAAAAAGAATTAAACATGAGGCAAAAAAAGATGGATGGAAATCCTAAGTGATTACGATTGTGATATTCAATATCACGAAGGAAAAGCAAACGTAGTTGCTGACGCCCTAAGTCGTAAGTATCATGAAAAACAACGACGAGTTCGTGCTCTTAGATTAAGTTTACAATTAGACTTAATGGGCCAACTGAAAAACATTCAAGAAACGGCAATCAACGATGATGCTGAAGAAATGAAAGGGCGAATTAAGGATTTAAAACAAGGTAGTGATGGAATCTGGAGATTCCATAAGAAGCGAATTTGGGTACCTAAGCAGGGAGAATTAAGAAATCAGATTCTAGAAGAAGCTCATAAATCTAGGTATACCATTCATCCTGGTAACAATAAGATGTACCAAGATTTAAGAAACAATTTCTGGTGGAATGGAATGAAAAAGGACATAGCTAGATATGTTTCTAAGTGTCTTACTTGTTCACAAGTTAAGGCAGAACACCAGAAACCCGCAGGCCTACTACAACAACTAGAAATGCCGGTGTGGAAATGGGAGTTTATAACAATGGACTTTGTTACAAAGTTACCCAAAACCATAAAAGGTAATGATGCGATTTGGGTAATTGTGGATCGATTAACCAAATCAGCCCACTTTCTACCTATGAAAGAAACCTTTAGCATGGAAAGGTTGGCCAAGTTGTATGTAGATGAAGTTGTATCCTTACATGGAGTTCCACTCTCCATTGTATCGGATAGGGATAGTCGTTTCACTTCTCATTTCTGGAAAAGTTTCCAACAAGCGATGGGAACTCGATTAAATTTAAGTACGGCATATCATCCTCAAACAGACGGACAAAGTGAAAGGATGATTCAAACCTTGGAAGACATGCTTAGAGCATGTGTGATAGATTTTGGTGGAAACTGGGATGACCACCTACCATTGATCGAATTCTCCTATAACAATAGTTACCATTCAAGTATCAAAACTGCCCCATTCGAAGCACTATATGGAAGAAAGTGCCGAACTCCAGTTTGTTGGGCAGAAATAGGAGAAAGTCAATTATCAGGACCGGAGATTGTGCAAGAAACTACTGACAAGATCACCCAAATCAAGGAAAGATTGAAGACGGCTCGAGATCGCCAGAAAAGTTATGCTAATAATCGACGCAAGCCACTCGAATTCCAAGTAGGAGACAAAGTACTCTTAAAAGTATCTCCTTGGAAAGGAATAGTTCGATTCAGTAAGAAAGGAAAGCTAAGTCCAAGATACGTAGGACCATTCCCAGTGATTCAACGTATAGGACCAGTTGCTTATCGATTACAACTACCAGAAGAATTGGCTGGAGTACATGATGTATGTCATATATCCAACCTCAAGAAATGTCTATCAGACGAATCAATGATCGTACCTCTCCAAGACGTAGAGGTAAATGAGAAATTGAAGTTCGTTGAAAAACCACTTCAAATCGAAGATCGGAAAATCAAGTTCCTCAAGCACAAAAGATTGGTACTAGTCAAAGTCAAATGGGATTCCAGGAGAGGACCCGAGTACACTTGGGAACTGGAATCGGAGATGAAGCGAAAGTATCCTCACTTATTCCAATAAATCTCGAGGACGAGATTTTAAATAAGGTGGGGGAGAATGTAAGGACTCTCAGAATTGTCCTAATAATACCCGTAAGTGAAAACCCGGACCCCTGAAACCCTAACCCATATTAAAAATCAAGAAAAACAAAATTTTAGGTTTCAGGCGGGCCGCGTAAAGGATAAGCTAGACCTTTACGCGGGCCGCGTCAACCCTGTGTTGACTGGATAAGCGTAACCGTGCCACGTGTCGACCACCTGGCTAACCTACGTATGACTAGTCAAAGCTAGTCGTAGACTGGGCGGCAACGCGGGCCGCGTAAGGTTAAGCTTAGGGTTTACGCGGGCCGCGTCAGACCCTAATTTCACCTATAAATATCCTTTCACTTGCACAATCCACTGGTGTCGAAATCATTTCGTAAAAACGAATTGGTTGCTCTCAGAAGTCGAAAATAGCAATAATATTAGTATAGTGCTGCTCAAGTACCGGGTATTAACTCGATCGCTGCTACGATTCAATATCCGATCGATTGAAACTATCCGACCGGATGTTTAAATGCTGCTACTTTGTCATTCGCGTGAAATCCAACCGGATGTTTGAGTGTTGCTAGAACTCGGGCAATACTCTGTCATTCGTTGTGACTCCGCTGAATGTTTAAGCATAGCATTTTGTCATTCGTTGTGAGGGTTTAATCTCGTGAACTATCGTAAATGCTGTATCAGTTACTAATCGAGTTCTTATGTATATTATTTTAATCTAGGTCAAAAGGCTAATAAGTAGGCAAAACTCTGCCCGTGTAAACTTGCAATGTGAGTTATTCTCTTTTTACCAAAACTATTTCCAAAACTATTTCTCAAAAGTTATAGTTACAGGGATTAAGTCTTTGTTATCTGAAATTACTGCCAGTAAGTGGGGGGATGTGCACATAGCTACTAAATATTTATCACTAGTGGGTGAAAGGACCTACAAGTGATATGTCCACAGTCATAAGTCCGGTCAAGTGACAACTGGGTCAGTGATATAAATGATAAAGGCAATTGTAATAGCTCTTAATACTGTAATCTATATCATTGTGTCATTTTGTATCAAATGTATAACTCGCCAGCATTTCCCCGCTGATAAAAATATTTTTAAAACATGTTTCAGGCGACCTGCTGTAAATCAAGGAAATGTGCTACGGAGCACTAACAAGCTTGAAGAGGTGGCTCAGTTAAAAATTAATAAACATGTTTTAATAAATAAGGGAATTTCCTAGTTAAATTCCTCTGTTGTAAATTACGGGGTTTATCTCCAATTTATGGAATAAAATAATTGGGCATTTTGAGTTTTAAAACGATCCTGTTTTCCGCTGTCGCATATTAAGATACCACGGGTTTCCTGTCCCGCGGCTCTAAACCGGGTTAAACCGGGGCTGGGGCCGTGACATCTTAGCAGCCATTTAACTGCTTCCCAATGTTCTCTCCCTGGATTGGACATAAACCGACTAACAACTCCCACTACATGAGCTATATCTGGTCTCGTGCATACCATTGCATACATGAGGCTACCAACTGCCGATGCATACGAAACTTTAGCCATTTCTGCTTTGTCTTCATCTGATCTGGGTGACTGAACTTTAGAAAGCTTAAAGTGACTTCCCAAAGGTGTGCTTCGAATATTGGCATCTTTAAGGCTGAATCTTTTTAACACTTTCTCAATGTACTTCTCTTGAGAGAGTGTCAAAGAACCATCTTCTTTGTTTCTGAAAATACTCATCCCGAGTATTTGGTTTGCAACTCCCAAGTCTTTCATCTCAAACTCTTCAGACATCTGCTTCTTCAGCTTCTTGATCTCTGTCATGTCTGAACCTGTAATCAACATATCATCCACATATAGTAACAGAATGATATAAGAACCCTTGAACCTCTTGATGTAACAACAATGGTCATTGTCACATCTCTTGTATCCGACTCTTCCCATGAAGTTATCAAACTTCAAATACCATTGTCTGGGTGCTTGTTTCAGACCATACAAACTCTTCTTCAACTTACACACCAAGCTTTCTTTGCCTTTAACCTAAAAACCTTCTGGTTGTGTCATGTAGATGTCTTCTTCTAGGTCACCATGTAGAAAGGCTGTCTTGACATCTAGCTGCTCTAGATGCAAGCCTTCTGCTGCTACAATATTGAGAACAAGTCTGATAGTAGTCATCTTCACCACTGGAGAAAATATTTCATTGAAACCAATTCCTTCTTTCTGCTGAAATCCCCTGACCACTAATCTTGCTTTGTACTGTTTGGTACCATCATGTTCATCTTTGACCCTGAAAACCCACTTGTTCTGAAGAGCCTTCTTCCCAGCTGGAAGCTTTGTTAAGTGCCAGGTCTTGTTCTTCTCAAGCGACTTCATTTCATCTTTCATTGCTAACTCCCACTGCAATGAATCTTTCAAACCCCATGGCTTCTGAGTAACACTGGGGTTCACCATTTTCTGTCAAAAGTATGTAATTGACGGATGGTGAATATCTGTCTGGTGGTCTAATGACTCTGAATGATCTTCTTGGTTGAAACTGAGGAGTTTCTAGGGATTCTGGAATTTGAGGAGCGACCTCTTCTTCTTCTTCTGCAGAATTATTACTAGAATCATCCCCTGAGCTCCCACTGTCGATTGACTCATTCCCATTTTCTGGAATGTCGACTGAAGCTTCCTTTCTTGTTTCACTACTTTCAAATTCAACATAGTCTTTCTGAACTTCTGGTCCTTTGGTGTTTCTGTCTTTATACAATTCGTTTTCATTGAAGACGACATTCTTGCTTCTGATTACTTTTCTGCCTTCATTATCCCAAAGCCTGTAACCCATTTGTTCTGACCCATAACCAATGAATGTGCACTTCTTGGATTTTGAGTCTAACTTATCCCTGTCACCAGCTTCTAACAAATCGTAAGCACTACAACCAAAGACTCGTAAGTGTTCGAGACTTACCTCCTTTCATTGCCACATTTCTTCAGGCAACTTAAAATCTAAGGGACCTGTTGGTGAACGGTTGATCAAGTAGGCTGCAGTGCTAACTGCATCAGCCTAGAATGTCTTGGGCATCCCGGCATTTAGCCTCATGCTTCTAGCCCTCTCATTTAGAGTTCTATTCATTCTCTCAGCTACACCATTCTGCTGAGGAGTTCCGGGAACTGTCTTGATCATCTTTATCCCTTCCTTGGCACAATAGTTAGTGAATTGCTTGCTTATGTATTCACCACCATTATCAGACTTTAAGCACTTTACCTTCAAGTTAGTTTCATTTTCAACAGTAGATTTCCATATCTTAAAAGTATCAAATACGGCAGATTTATGCTTAAGAAAATATACCCATACCTTTCGTGTTGAATCATCGATGAAAGTAACATAATGCCTTGAGCCTCCTAGAGATAAAACTGAGGCTGGTCCATATACATCCGAGTGAACAAGCTCTAACTTCTGAGCTTTCGGTGTCCTCCCTGTCTTCACAAAAGTAACCCTCTTTTGTTTTCCAAGAACACAAGGTTCACAGAATTCAGTTTCCACTTTCTTCAAGTCTGGAAACTTACCTTTCTGAGCCAACATCTTCAATCCCTTCTCGCTCATGTGTCCGAGTCGGTTGTGCCATAAATTTGATGGACTCGGACCGGTGGTCATTGCATGAACACCTTCAGCAGAAACTTCTGCCATGTATAGAGTACCTTGCTTCTTTCCTTTGGCAATCACTAAATTGCCTTTGATCACTTTCCATTGTCCACCCCCAAAGTGAACATTAAACCCTTCATCATCCAGTTTACCAACTGAAATCAACTTTCTCCTCAAATTAGGAATAACCCTGACATTTTTCAATGTCCATATAGTTTCTAATGAGGTCTTCAAGTCTACATCTCCAATACCTGTGATATCAAGCATTTGATCATCTGCTAAACGAACTTTACCAAAGTTACCTATTCGTAGATTCTTGACCATATCTGGGCATGAGATAGCATGGAAAGAAGCACCTGAATCCATAATCCAAGATTCAACTGAATCTTCAACAGAACAGATGAGAACATCACCTAATTCTTCCGAGGATACACTGTTTACTTCTTTCTTTGAAGCGGGTTTTGTACATTGGCTTCTATAGTGACCTTTTTCTTTGCAATTCCAACATTCAACGTCTTTTCTGTTCTTTGACTGTCCCCTTCTTCTGGACTTGGACATGCCTCGACTATGTCCTCTTTCGTTTCTTCTTCCTCTACTTTTTGTATGCAATAAAGAACTAGAATTAGAAGTCTCACCGTTGCTTCTCCTTCTGATATCTTCATTTACTATCAAGTCACGAATACTCTCGAAAGTGAGTTTGGTAGTGCCGGATGCACTACTAACAGCTGTGACTGTGCCTGACCAACTGTCGGGCAATGATGATAAAAGGAGTAGTGCTTGAACTTCATCTTCAAACTTTATTTCAACTGAGGCTAAACGAGAGATAATTGAGTTAAACTCATTTATGTGAGCGGTAACCGACATGCCTTCCTTCATCTTGGTGTTAACCAATTGTCGGATGAGGAATACTTTGTTTGAAGCTGATGGTTTTTCATACATGTTGGACAAAGCTTTCAATACACCATATGTGGTTGTTTCATTGACAATGTTGAAAGCAACACTCTTTGCCAAAGAAATCCTAACCACACCCAAAGCTTGTCTATCCAACAACTTCCATTCTTCATCATACATGTCATCTGGTTGTTCACCTGACATAGGCAAATGCAAACTTTTCTGATACAATAAATCTTCAATTTGCATTTTCCAAAATCCATAATCACTTCCATCGAACTTATCAATCTTGATTTTACTATCTTCTGCCATTTAAAAAAAATTACCAAGTTACTACTAACCAACCAGGTTCATACTGCTGAGTGGTAATTTATACGAGCGAAAGCAATAATCAGAAACAAATAACTTATATGTTTCAAGCTTTAAATGGCACTGAACAAGTAGTAGTAGGTTGTGATGAATGTTTGTCAAAGTTGAGGGGCCATTCTGTTTAAATTGAGAAACTCAAATTTCAACACAAAATAAAACACGTTCAGTGTTTCTTCTTCCCCAATTCCACATAACAAAAAAAATTAGGGTTCTTCTCTTTCTTCCCCTGCGATCTCCCAAGAGAACAGGCAGATGACAGCGCCGACGGTGCTTGCGACGGCGAAGAGAGGCAGCGGCGGCGGCTGCTTGCGACAGCGAATAGAGGCAGCGGCGGCTGCTTGCGACGGCGAAGAGAGGCAGCGGCGGCGACTAAGAGAGGCAGCGGCGGTTCTGATCGTTTTCTGATCGGAACCCTAGTTCTGATTTCACACTATCAGGTATCTTCTTCCTTCACCCTTTCTGTTCGTGTGTCGATCGAGATCCAACGGCTCTGATACTAGTTGTTAGGATCAGAATACACACACGAACACAGAACTCACTCACTCACAATTTTCTGTTGAAGAACACAAAGATTTATAGTGGTTCGGTCTGATTCTGACCTACATCCACTCTCGGTAACTAGGAATATTTGTATTAAGCTTTTGGTACAATTTACAGATACATAACAATCTCATATATATAAGATTGAGGAAAGAGAAGAATGTCCCAAAACATGATCCGTGAATAATGGGATTTAGAGAAGATTGGATCATCTCAGCCCTTTATCTTCTTATCCTGTTTTGATCAGAAATGATTTCCTGATGTCCACTTGCTCAAGTGGCCTTCACACTCAACAACCGGTTCGTGTGATGAACAAGAAATCCATACATAGCATAGTATATGCATGTATCATATTGCACAATATGATAATCAAAGAAGACGGACGTGCACTATCTCCGGATTGGGTGCCGGATCCTCCTACACAAGTTCAAGTTCCATAAAATATCCAACAAGACTTGCGTGATGAAGAAACACACTTTCGGTTGAGATACGATTTAATCGAACTAGTAGGTTCTTTAGGTTTGGAGTGTCATGAGTCGGACGAGGAGTAGAGTTTTTTTAGTATTTTTTTTTTAAATTGTAGCCTAAAATATTTCTAGTATGTTAAATTGAACTAGTATGTTTTAATTTTAATGAAATTTATAATTTTAGTGTTTTATTGTTAATTTCTAATTTAAAAAAAAATTAAAAAAAATTGTGAGTGATGGAATTCCATCACTAGTGATGACCACCGCCACTCAAAAATGATTGTGAGTGATAGAATAGTAGTTGCTGACATGGCTGAACATGATTGGATGTTTATGAGTGATGGAATTTCATCATTTGTGACCACCCCATTCCCCTAAATAATAATTCTCATCATCAACAATGAACTTAGTTTTGTATTATTAGTTCTCTAGGATCTTATATCCAACAAGTGAACAAACCACACGTTAACGATATCTTTTTAGATCATTCGACTTCTTACACTTTGTTTGTTAATCCATTAAAGAATCTAGAACATGTGTGATGTTTAGTTAACATTCAGTGTCAAGAAACACACCAACAGATCTCAGATTTTGTCTAGAAACAAAGAATCTACAAATCTTGAAAAACACACCAACAGTTGCATGAAAATGAACCCACCAACCCACTTGTTCTGCTCAATCCAATGAATCACAATTATGTTCAAATAATCAAATATCCATCAAATCTCAAAAATTCAATCCATCTGAGATACTCTTCAAAAGTGTCTAACAAATCTAACAACTGATAATGGAAGTGAGAAGAATGAATATGAAAATGAGATCATCGTACGGTGGTGATAAGGTGGCGTCATTGCTGATACTTCCGGTGATACTGCCACCATTGCCGCCACCACCGACGATGCTGCTGCTGGTTCTGATTGTTATTTTGGGTGGTCTTATGTTGTTTTCGTTCTTGCATTGTTCTTTATTGGCTAGTGGTCGTCACAAAAGGATGGTTTAGAGAACATTGGATGTTATTATTATATGATTTTTGGTAGTTTTAACTTTTATGAGGTGTAAAGAAGGCTCATACTTTTAGGCCATCCGTAGTCATAAAGCCCCTTGTGGGGCGTTATGCGACACGTGTCGTGCCACGTCACATAGGGGCTTTATGGGGCGTTATATCACTAGAGCCCGTAGTCATAAAGCCCCTACCCATCAATACCTAATTATTAATTTTCGTTTTTATTAATTAATTATAAAAACACTAACTAATTTTTTATTCGTCCAAAGTTTGAAACCTCCCCCCATACCGCCGTTATAGAGGTCCCCCCCCCCCTCTTTTTCTCATCCATACCGCCCCTTGTGGCGGTGTTACCCGGCGTTTTCCGGCGCTATGTGGGGACATAGCGCCCCACTACGTTTGATCTTAGTTTTGTTGTATAATATGTTCATTAAAATGCATATGTTTAGTTTTGTATATCGTTATAGCTTGTAAAATCTAGAATAGAATAAATTTGTTGTCTGTGTTATGTCAATTTAGTCATTATAAGTCATTGCAATGATCTCCACTACGTCGCAATCATCCGGAAAACCTAGAACACCCAATAAACTTGTTCCACGTGGAGGTGAGGGAGAGAGCGCGCGGTAAAACAAAGGTTTGGGGGAGGGGAGGGAACACCGCCCCTCCTTGCGGTAAACACTCACCAGAAAGTCCTAATCCCTTCTTCCCACGTGTTCCATGAAAGGCCGAAGCCATTGGCATTTCCCATGAGTCATCGAGAAGCAATCTAACTATCCCCCAATCAAAACATGACACGTTACCTTTAATCGTATCGTATTAATTAATTAAAGAAAAGGTTTAGAAGAAATTAGGGAACTACGCCCCCCCCCCCCCCCCGGTTTAGGCTATGGGGTATGGGGCTTGGGTTGGGGGAAAACGCCCAAGGCACCACCCCGGGTGGGCTTGGGTTGGGGCGTGGCCCTTGGGGCTTGGGTTTCAAACCGGGCGTGGGGCAGGGGAAGCACTGTGTATGGCCAAAACAAAATAGCCGTTGGGCTAGCCGTTGGCCAACGGCTATGTTAAAAAAATAATTTTAATTTTTCACTATAAAACTCACATTTTTCTTCCATTTTTTACCACATTCAACCACATCTTCTATAATCATCTTCAATTCTTCTTCTACAAAACGAAAAAATGCATCCTTATAACCGTCCTTTTGACCCGAACAACCCGTATGCATTCCAAGAAAAAAATCCTAGCCCACCACCTAATCGTCCAATGCCTCGTCCATTTTTCATACACTCTTCTATGCCCCATGAAGCGAGTTACGCGTCGCTTCTTGGGAATCGTTTGTTTACTAACTTCCCACACACCGATGATTCGATACCTACCCCGTTTACACAATCGCCCATCAACCTTTCACCAACCTCCATCGACCTTTCACAAAACGAAACCGTTCCCGAAACTCAACCACCCAATGATGATCCTTCCGCATCGAAACCCATCAAAAAGAGAAGTCATAACAAAAAAACCGAGGCGGATAATGTGACAACCCTCACCAAACCAGGTATCCGTACGAATTAATTTATATTTAATTAATGCTTAAATTACTGTGCTTGCTTACAAGTGTGGCTAAACTGCTACTTGAATGCTGATACATACACATACATGCATCATACTTTATTGCTGTCACTCCATTATTTACACAGAACATCAGTGACAACCTTGATGCACAAAAGCACAGTGAGCACACTATACGGATAACCCAGTAAACATGCTGACATAGCCAGCATCAGACAGACACTGTCTCTAAGGCCAGTATGAGCCGGGAATAGATTACTACATCAGTAGGGAGTGTAGGGAGGTGAGGATTGTAGAACTGCGTCACTAGGTAATATTTATAGTGACCGGATGTGCCTAAAACATGCTCAAATTACAAAATCCTGCACTTTAATACAAAATTCAGCATTTGAGCTAACTAGTAAAGTGCAAAAACGTGGGAAAATAATACTAGGCACTTTCCAAAGTGTCGGGAATTCATTGTGTCACTAAAACTAATATTAACGACACTTTAAATGCTTATTTAGCACTTTAACGGATTAATATCCAACCGAACAACCGGACTTTACCCGGAACATAAAAATATTGTCAATAACATTGTTTTTCCTTTTCTGAGCCAGTTAGGGTCCCCGGACACCCTAACACCCGTTATATTACATAACACACTATTACACTAATCTAGTTACTTAACTAAACATATCTAAGCACTAACTATTTGGTTAAAATCCAACTAAATACCCCAACCCCCCAACCGATCGGTCCCCATGTGGGACACACACCACAAAACTTTTGATTATTTTATTCAAGTATGCCTAATATCTTGGTTACACAATACACCATGGACAATTGTATAATATGGTCTATAAGAATACTTGGGGGATTAGACTTTCATTTGCAACAACAACACAAAAATTGAACTCTCTCTCTCCCTCTTGCCATTACTCTCGGCCAAACACAACCATCATCACCACCACTACCTTCAAGTCTTGATCAACCATTTTCTACATACACAAAGGTGCAAGGGATCATACAATGAAGCGTGGTGTGTTCGGAAGCTCAAGGACCTCTCTCGTTTTCTTTTAACCACCACATTTCTTCACTTGAACTCTCCTAGCATTGTGCTAGTGGTAAGCACTTAGATCCTTGTGTTTTACTTGCTATTTAAGTGGTTAATTGATGTTTTATGAAGAAAACATAAGCACATTAAAGAACATGAACAAGTCTTGAAGTTTAAACAAACTAGAGAAGAGGTATGGTTAAATGATGATTGAAATCATGATAAATCTGAAATAAACAAACCATAATCTGCTGTACCAAACTTATGATCTGATTTTAATCATATTAGAAAGGATGGCGAACGTATGTGCGCGTTTTAGTAACATTTAACCCTTAAACAGCATGCTGAATCGCACTTTCAGCCGACTTTAACTGACTGTAACAGGTCCTTAACGAAACGAAAAATGTATTTTCTGAAGTCTAGATTTATGTACTATGAAATACGGTTCTAATGGAACTAGAATCATAATTTTTGGACTTCGTTTACTATTTTTAAAGTGCCATTATGTAACAGCAGCTAAGGCTGCATTTTTACAGCAGTAAATGAGAGTCATATTTTTAGTCATAACTTGATTTCTGTGTAGAGTCAGATCGTAAAATTTATACTGTAGATGAACACCGATGTATTTGTAACTCTCTCACTGGAATTTGGTAAAACGGACTCTCGATGCATTTTCAATAAATTAATCCGCGGACTATGGTCAGAAAAAGATAAATCTGATTTCGGTCCGGAAAATGATTTTCTATAAAATATTGGTGATGATTTGGACCCCGATATTTTTACACAATGATTTTTGGTTCGTATAAGACATTCTATAAAAATTTGGGAATTTTTGGAATAAGATAACTATTTTAATAAATTACCCGAAAACAGCCCTGTTTTGTGTTTTAAAACTGAAACGATATAAGTAGTGTTTTGCATGTCTGAATGTCGGGTTGGTTAATTGAGAACTGATTGAATGATTTTACAAAAGAAAATGATACGCTAGTAAGCGTGGACGCCTCCGTTTACAGAGGAAACTCTGGCGAAATTTTTCCAGAAAATATAACACTTAGAAATGTTTTTGGTGACAGGTGTTATAAACATATTTTTAACTTGTTTTCCAAAATATAAATTTCGCCATGATTTTTATTACAAAATAACCAAGTGTCGGAGGAAGATTTTCGTAAATGAAACTTGTTAAATATATATTGAGAATATATATTCCATAATAAAACGCTTGTGTGCTTACGTGATTATTTTGTGAACAAGAGATATATTATTTTTAGAGTAAAGATAATATTACTTGAAATATCATGAAAATACGACTCCAAAATAATACCAACGCCCTCACAAATAAATATTTAAGTTACATCGGTATTGTTTATACAACGCGAACTCTAAAATGTAACTTGCGTATTTTCGAAAAATACTCTTAAATGTGTATTTTGATAAAGTATTATTTTGAAAAATTGTATGACGTAAAATATAATATTTTTGGGGGAAAATATGTATATTTTGGAAACAGAACATTTTAGACAAGTGAATTAAAATATTTTTTCAAGTGAGACTTAAAAATATATTTTCGGAATTATAAAACGCACATGTATTAATACCCCCATCCTTGGGAAGGAATATATTTATTTAATGATTAAGAAGTCGAAATACGAAATAGTTGTCTAACTATTTCCCAAAAACGTTAAACCTTAAGCCAAGGCACGACCGTCCGTCTAATAGGAATTAGTACGTGTAGGTCGTCACGCAGCAGATAGAGTTGGAGATTGACGTTACTGGATACGCACTTCTGTGAGTTCATGTCCCCCCCCCCTTTCTCTTAACTGTTTTCAGTTTTTATACTTCGGGGGTGAAATACATGTTACGATTATTACGAACTTTTACTTACATGGTATGGTTAGCTTAAGGAGGGTTACTACTTAGATCATGTGAGTGGGTAGGCGGGAACTGGAGGCCATTAATCCTCATTGTAGGACCGAGGGTCATTAGCGGTAGATCTATCTGGGTGTAGCGAGCCCAACCCCTGAGCCCGCTTAGTGGACCAGGTGGTGACTTTGAGCCCGACGCAAAATCTGCTAGGTTTGAGTCTTCCTACAGCACTTCACACATATAATTGGCTTTGCAACCCAATGGTGATCTCTTTTTCCTTAATTGCTACATACCAGGGACTTTTATACAAACTTACAACATTTTCAAATGTTTGTACATACTCACTTACACATGAACTCGCTCAACTTTATGTTGACTTTTCAAACTACATGTATTTCAGGAAACTAACGGACCTGGCACGGTATGCACGTATTTTCAGGCTGCGTTTGAATAAAGAAGTCATCCAGGGTTTAGAAGGTGTAACCTCTTCCTGGACGGGTTACATATCTCTAAACCTAGTATTGTTTAAAGTCTTTTGCTAAGTCTTTATAAACTCAATTAAATCAAGTTAAGGTTTGTAACTTATTTTGTGATTATTGAAAATGAGATTTTTCTAACTTTATTAATGGATGAATATCTCATGTTTTTATCATATAGTATGGTTATGATTGTGCTATGGTATTAAGAAGTCACACCAAATAAACCCACGCTTCCGCAAAGCCAGGGTGTGACAGCTTGGTATCAGAGCCTCGATCATAGCGAACTAGGATTCTTTCTCGAGTCTAGACTATGATCATCAGGGCTCTCACGAAAAAGTTTTCAAACACTTTTACATTGCATACACTATACGTCCAGATCCAGGGAACAAACCTTTTTACAAACAAAAAGGCACAAATACACATTCCCAAATTTAAATTTATAATTCAGTCTGAGAGGCTGAGGGAGTAGTCTAGTGGGACTAGGAGGCTCAGTCTGAGAGGCTGAGGGAGTAGTCTAGTGGGACTAGGAGGAGCAATCTGAGAGATTGAGAGATTTTAGTCTGAGAGACTGAGAATTCAATCTGAGAGATTGGGAGATTTTAGTCTGAGAGGCTGAGAGGATAGTCTGGGGAAGACTAGGATAATTACATGCTTACATTGTTACTGCTTAATTGATGATTATTGATATACGTGCACATGTGGTGAATATTTGCATACACTTATTGTTAATAACTACTATGGATATACATGTTACGCACCGGCACACATGTCACTCCAATTAGAAAGCGAGTTATCAGACATTGATAACCCTACGGCCGCCGCCACGGATAAGGAGACTGCATCTGCGCCAGAGATATGCCGACCAAGGACGAGGACGACTTCCCACAGTCCGCGCTACTAGATTCTGGTAATACCTTACCCTTGCTGATGGCTTCTCTGACAAGAATCCTTCTGACACTCTCGTTTCGATCCATGACCACTTCATCACTGGTCATCCCGATGGTGGGCACACTATGGATCCGATCCTAGACAATGCGCCTCTTGTGGACATTCCTTCCGAAGGTTGATTACTCGGCGAACAATTGATAACGATATTGACGCAATATTGATGGTCCTTCCGATAACGCCCATAATAATGGAAAGTCGGACGAGAACGTTATTACCAATTTCACTTATTTGAGACCACTGTTAACACGCTATCTTCTGATTCTAGCATACATTCGATTCCAGGCTCCTTTGAGTCTGTGACATCTGCAGCCCTACAGACAGCCGGATTACAAGCTTTCTACTACTGACGCAGACAACGACGTCATGACTGCTGCACAATCACCTGCTCGAGGCGCCACACCGTTACACGGCCCAGAGTCTGCTCCTGAGCTAGCTTCTACACCTTTTGGGTCAGCTTGATGTTGCGCCTATTGAACCTACACCTTTACGTGATCACGATCCTGTTTCTTTTGGTCTGCCAGACATTGCACCCCTTATATCTACCTGCATCGGGCAATCTCCTCATTTGTTGAGATGTTTGTTTTTACACCCGCAACCGCTGACATTGCTTCTTTTCCCTATGAAGACCGACTTCCATTGCGACAAGGTGCCTATAGCCTTCTTTCAGAATATAACCGCACCCCGGGAAGGTACTTCAGGTCAACACCTGCATAACGATTCATCTGCTACAATAGCATTTTCCCAACTACACAGGTCGCATCATTCGCTACATTCACCTCTACAATGCCGAACGAGCCACTTTGATGGATCTTATAACACGCTATACTAATTTTAGACCATTGCCATCCCTCATTATGGAGGCTGTACACAGGATAAGTGTTCCTGTAACATCAACCACAGTTGAGGATACGGGTCGCAGAATGTTGGAGCTTGAGCTGACCCCACAAATGGGCAACTTCAAATACAAAACATTACATAACCAAAAACATGAGTTAAGTGTCTACATCACAAGACAGCATATTGTCTGAAAAGTTTATGTAAAACACCACGTCCTCCACCCTGTCTATCACCAGCATACTTTGATTCGTCACATACATCAAGGTTCCTTTTGCACTCTCGACCGTTGCTATTACACCGTTCCCAGGATTCTGATACTTATTTCCTTACTATCGAGCGGCAGAGCAGATAATTACTCCGACGTATATACAAGCTCGAGGAGGGACTCACGCATGTTAGCAGTCACTTTTCTTTCCTCCTCCACCTCAGTCACCAGTATAGTTGGTTTCTGGATTATGCGGATTGCATTACACTTGGGTAAAGACACTAAAGATAAGCCGGGATTGCGGAGACTTTTGAGGACCACTTCTGATTACGAAACTTTGATGCACTAATATACTTATTGGACAAGGGTAGGGTGACCCTGTGTCCCTTTCGATGTGATACATTTTGTTAGACACAGTGATTGTGGCCGAAGGATAATGAAAGCCCAATCATCTTTAAACATGCGACAACACTTTGTGGCCAATAACCAATGAAAGCTCAGTCGCTAGGTCCTAGCTAAGCACGTCATTGATCTATGTGTGTGTGCTATAATTATAATACTACGTGCTTACTTGCTATGCTCTCATTAAACATAATTACCGAATCACTTGGTCATACTATGATTATACTATTATTTGATTAGTTGGTATGGTAACCTGTTATGTGTATGTACTTATGACCACTAAACAACCAAATGCACGCACGAAGCAAATTAGACCTGACCTAACCAACCTTCTTCTAGGAAGATGTCGACTCAAGGGAACACCGATATCAACACCCCTCTACCGACAACAGAGGCAGAAATGCAAGAGCGCCTCTTACAGGCCATCGCACGGTACGAGGCCCGTCGCTTCGATTGCAGCGGAGGTACCTCGGGAAATAACCTCCCCAACGGTAATGTCTAGTCCTTTAAGACACATTACAAAACGTTTGGACATTACCACGAGAGCCTTGCTAAGGCCTTACGCAAATAATATTGCTTACCTCGCAGGCTGCACCTACAAGCAGTTCTTGGACCATAAACCTCGAGAGTTCGAAGGCACTGGGGGTGCCTTAGCCTTCGTGTGTTGGGTTGAAAAGACAGATTCTGTTTTACGATTAAGCAAATGTGACCCCGAACATCAAGTCAAGTATATAACTGGACTATTGGTGGATGAGGCTCTGTCATGGTGGAACCATCAAGTTCGGACAATGGGCGAGACCGCTGCGTATGCTATGACGTGGGACGAACTGAAAGATCTGATGTGTAAGAGATATTGCTCGAGGGCAGAAGTCCAGAAGTTGGAAACAGAACTGTGGAACTTGAAAATGGAAGGACCAAAGATAGCGGAGTATGTGCAGAGATTTAACGAATTATCACAAGTTGCCTTACTCCTGGGGGCACCAGAGTTTAAGAGAATTGAACAGTTCATAAGGGGATTGGCACCTCAGATTCTAAGTCTGGTAACAACATCAAAACCTTCAACGATCACCGAGGCTATCAACATAAGCATAGCACTCACGGAAGAAGCAGTTAGACGAGGAGAATTTTCCACTGCGGAGGAGAAAAAGGAGACTGCCATAGAGGCATCTGGGGATAACAAGAGAAAGCTCGCAAATTTCAAGATGGTTACTCGGGTAAGTAACAAGAAGAAGGCCAAGAAGGGAAAAGATTACAAGGGTATCCTACCTAAGTGCGACAATTGTTTACGTTATCATGTCTGGCGATGCAAATATGGAAATTGTGGTAACTGTGGCAAGGTGGGACATGTCAAGGAAACTTGTTGGCAAAATACTGAACATAGTAATGGGGGCCAAGACGGTAGTGAGAATCACGAAGGGGACAACGACAATGATAATTGTCGAGGCAGAATGAGTGATAAACAGAAACGTGCTCGAGGATGTTTAAACTGTGGAAGCAAAAAGCATTTAAGAAAATATTGCCCTAAAAACAATCAGGCAGAAGGATGAAAGCTCCCCACCGGAGCAAGGGAGACACGTCAGGGTTTCAAGCATGGATACCGGTACGTCCCGAACTACTCAATGTTATGCATTTGTATTGCCAAATACTGTTGCAAATTTTACAATTCGCACCTCTAGAGTTCGAGAGTATAATTGTTTTAAGTATCGAGTAAGTAGATATTCCAGTATCCATTAGAACTAGCTTAGGGGAAGCTAGTGGAAGCCAACGGAGTGATTGGAAATCGGCAGGATAGAACCTGAAAAGCGTAAGATTACACTTGACCTACTGCCAGTGAATTGGGAGACTCCAACAAGGTAGTTGGAGGGATTGGTTGACAAATGATCAATAGGAGATTTGTTGGACCGTTTGCGTGACCCTAAAAGTCAGTTAAGGCAGTTCATCTTCAAATATGAAGGCGGAATCAACATATATAAAGTCATAACAGCTTTGTTCCTTTCAATTCTTCCTCTATTAATCGATTCTGAGTCTTTACAATCAATTTCTAACAAAATTTCGACAGCACCTTGACTCACACACAAACACCATCAGGTTTCTCTTCAAATGACACACTCTCCTATATATAGGCCCTAGGTTTCTATTGAAAATGACACACTACCAGTTCAAAAGAAAGCTGATCAATAGGTTTCTCTTGAATATGCACAATATCAGTTCAAGAGAAAGCTGATCACTAGGTTTCTCTTGAACTTGCCTTGAAACTCCTTCAAGAGAAACACCCTAGAAAAACAAGTAAAACCCTAATTTCTAATCTATTGTGTGCTCATACATTCTATCTAGACAAAAGACTTAATAAGACATAGTTAACAGACATTCAATGCACCAACAGACTCCCCCTTGGATGTTGACGAAGTCTTTGGCTTCAAGTCTTTAGTCTTTGTCTCTTTCCAAATTTTGTCATTGTAAAGCTCCTCTTCACAGGTTTAGAAATTCAAACTATCTCTATCTTCATTCTCCCCTTTGACTGTTAATCCAGAAATCTAACTCCCCCTTTCACAGACTCCTCCTCTCGGAATGCTAGGACTTGAATTCTGGTTCAAACTTTAACAATCTGTTGCCATGGGAATTCCTGTTACCTGCATATACTCTACCCAAATATAAGATATATGATAAACAATTTTAATCCAAAACTTATCATATAACCTTCAGTGTTATAAATTCACTTAAGTATTCAGGTCCAAGTTAATGACCCTGATTACTCGAATAATCTACCAAGTCCAACTTAATGACCTTGGTTGATCAGAGACAATTCACACTGACTTTCCATTCAATTTGTTTCTGAAAATTTACAAGTTTCAAATTAATGAACTTGCTTTGTTATTTCAACTTCTCAAACTTATCATATTTCAGCTCACGACTCATCCTCCAGTCCAGAAATCTCCTGCATCTGCTTCCATTTTTCAGACTTCGAATCTGAAGATCAACTCTCCACTTTGGTTTGTCAAAAAATAAAACAGAAGTGAAAAATCTTTTTGGATTTTTAATAAAGCTTCTAAACTAGAAATGAAATACAGAACTAAAATGCAGTAAATGTAAACTATATACAAACATATTTATGGTTGAGCGTGTTAGGGAATCATATCAGCTAATCGACAAGCCACAAGTACCGTTAAGCTTCAAATTCATACTCAGAATTAAACAATTCGCGTAGATTGTCGATATACTGATCCATTTTAAATTCTCACACAAATTTCAATCTGTCCAGGATACGAATTTAGTGTTTTAGAAACTTAAACTTATACGTGTGTCCCACTCTTGAATATACTCCCGTATCCAGATCCCAATATTCAGTCTTACAGGCAGTTATCCAAACTTGTTGAGATAATGCAACCCGTTTGTAAAATTTGTCATTTTTAGTTACCACTTTCTTTACGGGTTCATTTTTCACTCTGGTATTGTCATTTTTCACATTCTTTTTCTCAAAAACCATTGGTGCTTTACCCTTCATATCAACTTTCTTCTTTTGTCTCTCAACAACTTCAGTCTTAAGCTTGGAGTTGGTGCAATTTCTTGCAATGTGACCAACTTTGTTACATCTAAAACATGTACGAGTATCAACAACTCTACTTGTACCTTCAGACTGAGGTTGTGAGGCCCTTTTCTCAAAGAACTCTTCATTTGATTTTGAAAAAAAAATTCATTTTCTTCATCAGAAAGTGAACTTGAACCGTTCACAAACACCTTCTTTTCAGCAAACCTTTTGTTTTGAAAATTCTTTTTCTGATAACTCTTACCACCCCGATAACCACCCGACCAATTGTTTCGATTGTTATTATAAAAACGTGGTGGTACAACAGGCTTTTTGTAGTAAGCTTTATCTTTCTCAAAATTCATTTGCCTTTTTGTTTGTTTCAAACTGTTCACTTCTGACAACTCAACTTCAACCAATTTGAAAACATTTTTCAATTTTTTCACATTAACATTCTTAATAGGAAACTCAGAATCCGAATACAACTTATCAGATCCAGCCATCTTGTACATCACAAGACCTGGTTCATCACTTAAGTTGTTTTTGGATTTTGGTTTCTGAATGTATTTGTCCAAGAAACACCCATCTTCCTCAATAGTGTCACTATCCGTTTTTAGCACATTTTCAACAACACCTTTTACAATATCATTTTGGACACTATCGTCATTGGAAGATATGAACGTGACATCAATTGAATCCGGAAGATTCATTTCACTTTCTTCTTCAATTTCAACCAACCCTGATTGCTTTTTCGTGTAGTTATCAAGAACAGGTGGTGGAACTTGATGAAAACCCACCCCAGTTCCATCAGAGTACACATCTTCGCCTGCTTTGTCTTTCCCGATGGGTTTGGGAATAATGTGTTGCAAAACAAAGCTTGCGGAGCTGTAACTGTTAAGCTTCAACTGGATTCGCTCATTTTCAATTTCAGCTTCTTGAACTTTAAGTTTCAGTTTAGCGATTTCATCCAGTTGTTGGTTGATTGATTCTTCTTTTACTCTAAGCACTGCTTTTAGTTGAACGTTTTCTTTATAAGTTTTACCATTTCGATCATCATTATCTTTCATTGTGCTTTTGAGTTTTTCAAACTTCTCAGAAATCTGACGGTTTTCAAGAATTAACTTTTCATTTTCTTGTTTAACTTTTTCATGATCAATTTTATCATTTTCAATTTGGCTAGTTAATTCTTTTATCCGTTCAGTTGAAGCTTTAACTCTTTTGTCACGATCAAGAATTTGATTCTCAACACTTCTGACTTTTGCTGTCAGATCATCAACTTTCTTCCCGTTGAGATACGTGACTGTGTTACAAAATTTGCACTCTTTGTTGCAATTTTTGCAATCAGCATTTCCATCAATTTTCTTACCTGACGCATTTGTTGACAAGTTTGAACTGACCTGGCTTTTTGACTCAGACACGGAGTTAGAGTCTACCTCAAGTGCCTTAGCAGCCAGCACTTTGTCAGCCATTTTTCCCAGGTTCTCAGCAGTCAACTCTTGCGTTGTGTCAATAACCCCAGTGTCAACTTTCTTTGACTTCTCTATCTCCTCTTTCTCCTTCTTCTCTTTCTCTTCTTTCTCTCTTTTCTCTTTCTCTTCTTTCTCTTTCTCGTCTCCAGTTCCCCACCATTTATTCTGCCAATAATCATCCTCATCTTTGAACTCCTTGATTATGGCTTCCAGATCAAGAGTTTTGTCATCGACTGCAATATTTCCATATTCATCAAGATAACACTCTCTGTCCGGATCCCATCTATTTGCTCTCCTAGCTTCCAAATAGATACCGGATATTCTAATTATCCTGTTTTCAGCCAGCATTTTCCTGTATTTATACTTCTGCTCTTCAGTTCATAGGTTCATTCTTTGCCATGAAAGCATAACCAACCGCATCTTCCTCAGGTAGAACATCTTGACTCCAATCATACCCTTCATCATCATAAATCACCGCAAGAGCTCTAGATTTCTCTTTGTTGTCTTCAACGTGCTTCAATCTAGGCGGCTCGGATTTATTCTGATGATAGATTGCCTTCTTGTAGTAATCATCTCTGAAAGGGTTCTCTGACTCATCAGCATAAGCGTTTCTGCATTCTCGCTTGAAGTGACCTTTCTGCTTACACTTGAAGCATGTCACCTTGGATTAATCGAACCCCAGCTTGGTAGATGGACCACCAATTGTCTTCCTGCCGGTAATTTCCATGAAACGCTGTGCTCGACGAACAGCACTTGCCATAGCCCAACGAATATCAATCAGCTCCATTTCTTCGGGATCTATCTGGTCATAATCTTCCTTCGTCAGGTTGGTATTACCGATCTTTCCAGCTACTAACCCTTCATATGATTCCAACACAGATGCTAGGAAAATCATCTGTTGTTTAGCAGACTCCTCGTCAAAATTCTGAGCATTCTTTAAGTCTATTGCGATGTTACATTGAAAACGATTCTTTGCATCAGAATGACTTCCAGATGATGAAGATCCACCGTGATAACCACTGTGATTTCCACTGCTTTGACCACTTTGACTTTCTTTGCTTGCTGTGGACACATTTTCAGCAGAAAACTCAGTCTTTGGAGAAGTTGCTTTTGGCATCATGCTTTTTGGATAATACAAATCCAAATTCTGCTGATAAGATGAGTGATTGACTTTGTATGTCTTCTTCAGTTCCAACTCGTGACTCTCGAGTTTCTCAATCAGCAAATCCACAGTCAATACTTCTGGCGCTTTGATTGTATTCTTCAGCATCAGCGCATAATACCTCCAATCCATTTCGTCTGGCAATGAATCGAACAACTTGTCTACTAGCTCATCTTCAGAATACGTAATATCATGTCTAGCTACCTCTAATTTCAAATGCCCAAACCTCTCGATCATCTTTGACACAGATTCATTCTTTAGACATCCAAATAAATCAAATTCTTTCCTAAGAAGTTTCTTTTTACTTTTCACAATATCAGCACTGCCTAGACATTTTGTTTCTAGCTTTTTCCAAAGATCTTTTGCATTTGAATAATCGATCAAAGAGATTATGTCCTCCCGGACAGACTGAAACAACAAAGCCACACACTATTGTTCAGCTACAAACGACTCGATCTCCTCAGCTGATGTTAGAGTTTCACCATTTTTGTTTCCATTGACATAGCCGTTTTTCAGACTCTTCCAGCTAGGAAATGCAAATGCCATCAACCAGTCTTCAAACTTTCTTGACCACCGACTGTATTCCTCGATAGCCATTAGCTTTGGAGGTTTGTTGAAGGTTCCAAAGGCACTTTCAGATTCCCAAGCTTTCGTTAACTTTTTCTTCGCATTCGGCGGGTTCTCATTGGTGTTACTCGAAGATGTATCATTTCCACCATCTCCAGCAAACACAAAGACATCATAGAACGGATTGAAATCATCCATCTTGAATGTACCTGAAAAATCAGCAAACACTTAGAATTTTCTTGATTTTGAAAAACTCAAATTCAAACGAAACCTCTTGAAACAGTTCAAGAGAAAGCCAAGTTCAATAGAAAGCCCAGTTCAATAGAAAGCTCAGTTCAATAGAAAGCCCTGATTACTTTCAATAGAAACCTGATTATATGAACCTTTCAATAGAAAGCTATATTTTATCGAGGTTTCTTTTGAATTTTTCAAGAGAAAGTTGTATTATATGGAGGTTTCTATTGAGTTTTTCAAGAGAAAGCTGTATTCTTCAAGAGAAAGTTCGAAGAACAGTTCAAACGAAACCTAGTTTTAAGCCATTTTTTATCAGTTTTAATCTGAATTTTGGTCTGATACTTTGTAGGATTTGTTAATTCTATGTTTTACACGTCATATGAAAAAATCAGGCCATTTCAACCGTTAGATCTCGTTCAAATCAGAAAAGTATGAGAAGAAGTGAGTAGAAATAAGAAAATCTGATAGAATCAAGCTGCTATGGTATGAACTCCTCGTCCTGAGCTCTGATACCACTTGTTGGGCCGTTTGCGTGACCCTAAAAGTCAGTTAAGGCAATTCATCTTCAAATATGAAGGCGGAATCAACATATATAAAGTCATAACAGCTTTGTTCCTTTCAATTCTTCCTCTATTAATCGATTCTGAGTCTTTACAATCAATTTCTAACAAAATTTCGACAGCACCTTGACTCACACACAAACACCATCAGGTTTCTCTTCAAATGACACACTCTCCTATATATAGGCCCTAGGTTTCTATTGAAAATGACACACTACCAGTTCAAAAGAAAGCTGATCAATAGGTTTCTCTTGAATATGCACAATATCAGTTCAAGAGAAAGCTGATCACTAGGTTTCTCTTGAACTTGCCTTGAAACTCCTTCAAGAGAAACACCCTAGAAAAACAAGTAAAACCCTAATTTCTAATCTATTGTGTGCTCATACATTCTATCTAGACAAAAGACTTAATAAGACATAGTTAACAGACATTCAATGCACCAACAAGATTGATATCCGCACCGCGATGGCGAACGAAGAATGCGATCCTGACTCATGAAGCAGGATACGCCTCTACAGATCACAAATTGCTTGAGGGCACGAAAGTTGTTGCGGAAAGGATGTGTTGTTTTCTGGCTCATGTCGGGGACAAGGGAGCCAAAGAACTAAAAGATACCCCCGTGCTCAGAGGATATCCTGAAGTCTTTCTCGAAGACTTGCCGGAATCACCTCCTCAACGATTAGTCGAGTCTCGCATCGATTTAATCCCAGGCACCGCGCCTGTAGCCGATGCATCGTAGCGACTTACACTTCCGGAGATGCAAGGATTGACAGTGTAACCTCAGTGGTTGATAGAGAAGGAAGATAACAGACCAAAACTTTTGTTTTGGATAACCTCAGTTCTGCTCGCCAAAGGAAAGGACGAATGACTTTCAAATGACCGAGATTCGGACGGGCTAGCCAACCAGAGTCGGTGGCTCTTGCTAAGGACTAACGAACTTCTTACATAACTGACTGTGAGGACCCAACTACTATTACACGACTGGTCGACAATCGAGCGTCGTTAGCAGTGAATTCAAGAAGAAAGTTTACCGATGAAAATTGTGGGACAATGACTAGTTCTTAGACGTACACAAAAACGGTGCTTCCTACACAATGTACAAACCGGATCCACACGGGACACGAAATCTAGAGGATTTAGAAAACATATATTTAGGACCTTTGGGAACCCAGGTCCAAACTCGTAAGGGTTTTATTTAGGAACCATATCTGTCAACTCAATCATCCATCATTAACCGGGCGCATATGCCAGTTCCGTTGACCAAACAGAGGGTACTTGGATTTCTTTTACTTCTGGCGAGTAGATGTTTACATCTCTACTCCCCTTAATGGTAGTTGTATCACAATAATTTTCTCGCTGAGAGCGAACACACATTTGCTTCGATATCTGGTCATTTCTTCATTTTAGCAAATACTCGTTGTTCCTTTTCTAGGAAACTTACCTGACATACATGCATCATTTGCTACGCATGTGATTTCGTTTTGAACAAACACTTCATTGGAATTTACATATTATTTTGCTAAACCTAATTACTGATTCCTGATTCGAGTAACCTACATTATTATTATTGTTGGCTCTTTTGTTACCAAGCCAACACATTTTCTTGAAACGCTTTCTTTCAAGTTACATTCATGGTTTATTTTGCTACCATGCCAAGAATTCCTTGTTGATACATACATTGTCGGGTTACGTTGAAACCAAGTTCAATTGCTTGAACTTATCCAGTTCACAGGTTTAACTTGAAACGCTATATGATGTATTGGGAGCATCATATTCAACTATTTTTGCAGAGATTCTTTCATTTCGAGTCGCAGTAGATTTGGTTGGTCTACGACTCCACTAAAACGTTTGATTTGTTTCGATACCTTGCGGTGATATTTTCACAAAATTGAAGCTTGCGCTAATTTGGTCACCCACTTCGTACACGAATTTAATTCCCTATTTAGTTGTTAACAATCCATTTTGGATCTTCACGATCAAAGTGGTCTCAACACAATTGTGTGTTAAGGCAATGGTACATATTTTCATTTCATAAGCACAATGTACCTCCTAACGATTCTTTCGTTGTCAATCAAATGCCTTGCGATACTTATTACTTTTCATCTTCAATTGGAAACAGTGGTTCTTTGATGTTCCGTATTTAATTGGAAACTCTATAACATGGTATAAATCAAATCTTCAGATTGTCTCAGTACACTTTCATTTGATTTCAAACGCGGTAAACTTGTTCAGTCACCACTATTATTGGATAATGCCATTACGACACCTTGTGGTGTCATCATAAACTTGTAGCTTGTGCTAATCATGGTTAACCGTTTCACACGAGACCACACATACTTTTGTTTGATTTATCATTTAAACATTTCTGATGCAACTACGAATCAAGACAATGATACACCAGATTCGCTTGTATTCCATTCGGTGTATTTTCACCATTCAAAAATGTCAACACACTAAACCTTACCAGACATTTATTCAGGAGTTGACAGATCATTTTACTATTACGTTGAGTTGTTGCTTTGAGTTCATATAGCGGGTGCTATGGTTTGTGAAAACTCGTTTGCATATTGCAACCGATCGATTAAAAATCTTATTAGTCAAAACTCCACTTTTGTGGAACCCCTGCTAGCTGGATTACACTAGACTATACGTCAAATGCGTCTTGTACCTTTGGCATCCGATGCTAAAAGCACACACCTCTCAACCCTAGGAATCGGGTTGTTATATATTCATGGACTCACCTAATGTGAGTAATGTTTATTTCGATTTGATGATTATCTACTTCGATATTATTCATATACATACGTGTGTGACTTAACCATAAGGAGTTAAGGTAGTACAAATTTCGAGGACGAAATTTTCTTAACGGGGGGAGAATGTGACAACCCTCACCAAACCAGGTATCCGTACGAATTAATTTATATTTAATTAATGCTTAAATTACTGTGCTTGCTTACAATTGTGGTTAAACTGCTACTTGAATGCTGATACATACACATACATGCATCATACTTTATTGCTGTCACTCCATTATTTACACAGAACATCAGTGACAACCTTGATGCACAAAAGCACAGTGAGCACACTATACGGATAACCCAGTAAACATGCTGACATAGCCAGCATCAGACAGACACTGTCTCTAAGGCCAGTATGAGCCGGGAATATATTACTACACCAGTAGGGAGTGTAGGGAGGTGAGGATTGTAGAACTGCGTCACTAGGTAATATTTATAGCGACTGGATGTGCCTAAAACATGCTCAAATTACAAAATCCTGCACTTTAATACAAAATTCAGCATTTGAGCTAACTAGTAAAGTGCAAAAACATGGGAAAATAATACTAGGCACTTTCCAAAGTGTCGGGAATTCATTGTGTCACTAAAACTAATATTAACGACACTTTAAATGCTTATTTAGCACTTTAACGGATTAATATCCAACCGAACAACCGGACTTTACCCGGAACATAAAAATATTGTCAATAACATTGTTTTTCCTTTTCTGAGCCAGTTAGGGTCCCCGAACACCCTAACACCCGTTATATTACATAACACACTATTACACTAATCTAGTTACTTAACTAAACATATCTAAGTACTAACTATTTGGTTAAAATACAACTAAATACCCCAACCCCCCAACCGATCGGTCCCCATGTGGGGCACACACCACAAAACTTTTGATTATTTTATTAAAGTATTCCTAATATCTTGGTTACACAATACACCATGGACAATTGTATAATATGGTCTATAAGAATACTTGGGGGATTAGACTTTCATTTGCAACAACAACACAAAAATTGAACTCTCTCTCTCCCTCTTGCCATTACTCTCGGCCGAACACAACCATCATCACCACCACTACCTTCAAGTCTTGATCAACCATTTTCTACATACACAAAGGTGCAAGGGATCATACAATGAAGTGTGGTGTGTTCGGAAGCTCAAGGACCTCTCTCGTTTTCTTTTAACCACCACATTTCTTCACTTGAACTCTCCTAGCATTGTGCTAATGGTAAGCACTTAGATCCTTGTGTTTTACTTGCTATTTAAGTGGTTAATAGATGTTTTATGAAGAAAACATAAGCACATTAAAGAACATGAACAAGTCTTGAAGTTTAAACAAACTAGAGAAGAGGTATGGTTAAATGATGATTGAAATCATGATAAATCTGAAATAAACAAACCATAATCTGCTGTACCAAACTTATGATCTGATTTTAATCATATTAGAAAGGATGGCGAACGTATGTGCGCGTTTTAGTAACATTTAACCCTTAAACAGCATGCTGAATCGCACTTTCAGCCGACTTTAACTGACTGTAACAGGTCCTTAACCAAACGAAAAATGTATTTTCTGAAGTCTAGATTTATGTACTATGAAATACGGTTCTAATGGCACTGGAATCATAATTTTTGGACTTCGTTTACTATTTTTAAAGTGCCATTATGTAACAGCAGCTAAGGCTGCATTTTTACAGCAGTAAATGAGAGTCATATTTTTAGTCATAACTTGATTTCTGTGCAGAGTCAGATCGTAAAATTTATACTGTAGATGAACACCGATGTATTTGTAACTCTCTCACTAGAATTTCGTAAAACGGACTCTCGATGAATTTTAAATAAATTAATCCGCGGACTATGGTCAGAAAAAGATAAATCTGATTTCGGTCCGGAAAATAATTTTCTATAAAATATTGGTAATGATTTGGACCCTGATATTTTTACACAATGATTTTTGGTTCGTATAAGACATTCTATAAAAATTTGGGAATTTTTGGAATAAGATAACTATTTTAATAAATTACCCGAAAACCGCCCAGTTTTGTGTTTTAAAACTGAAACGATATAAGTAGTGTTTTGCATGTCTGACTGTCGGGTTGGTTAATTGAGAACTGATTGAATGATTTTACAAAAGAAAATGATACGCTAGTAAGCGTGGACGCCTCCGTTTACAGAGAAAACTCTGGCGAAATTTTTCCAGAAAATATAACACTTAGAAATGTTTTTGGTGACAAGTGTTATAAACATATTTTTAACTTGTTTTCCAAAATATAAATTTCGCCATGATTTTTATTACAAAATAACCAAGTGTCGGAGGAAGATTTTCGTAAATGAAACTTGTTAAATATATATTGAGAATATATATTCCATAATAAAACGCTTGTGTGCTTACGTGATTATTTTGTGAACAAGAGATATATTATTTTTAGAGTAAAGATAATATTACTTGAAATATCATGAAAATACGACTCCAAACTAATACCAACGCCCTCACAAATAAATATTTAAGTTACATCGGTATTGTTTATACAACGCGAACTCTAAAATGTAACTTGCGTATTTTCGGAAAATACTCTTAAATGTATATTTTGATAACGTATTATTTTGGAAAATTGTATGACGTAAAATATAATATTTTTGGGGAAAAATATGTATATTTTGGAAACAGAACATTTTAGACAAGTGAATTAAAATATATTTTCAAATGAGACTTAAAAATATATTTTCGGAATTATAAAACGCACATGTATTAATACCCCCATCCTTGGGAAGGAATATATTTATTTAATGATTAAGAAGTGTAAATACAAAATAGTTGTCTAACTATTTCCCAAAAACGTTAAACCTTAAGCCAAGGCACGACCGTCCGTCTAATAGGAATTAGTACGTGTAGGTCGTCACGCAGCAGATAGAGTTGGAGATTGACGTTGCTGGATACGCACTTCTGTGAGTTCATGTCCCCCCCTTTTCTCTTAACTGTTTTCAGTTTTTATACTCTTGGGGTGAAATACATGTTACGATTATTACGAACTTTTACTTAAATGGTATGGTTAGCTTAAGGAGGGTTACTACTTAGATCATATGAGTGGGTAGGCGGGAACTGGAGGCCATTAATCCTCATTGTAGGACCGAGGGTCATTAGCGGTAGATCTATCTGGGTGTAGCGAGCCCAACCCCTGAGCCCGCTTAGTGGACCAGGTGGTGACTTTGAGCCCGACGCAAAATCTGCTAGGTTTGAGTCTTCCTACATCACTTCACACATATCATTGGCTTTGCAACCCAATGGTGATCTCTTTTTCCTTAATTGCTACATACCAGGGACTTTTATACAAACTTACAACATTTTCAAATGTTTGTACATACTCACTTACACATGAACTCGCTCAACTTTATGTTGACTTTTCAAACTACATGTATTTCAGGAAACTAACGGACCTGGCACGGTATGCACGTATTTTCAAGCTGCGTTTGAATAAAGAAGTCATCCAGGGTTTAGAAGGTGTAACCTCTTCCTGGACGGGTTACATATCTCTAAACCTAGTATTGTTTAAAGTCTTTTGCTAAGTCTTTATAAACTCAATTAAATCAAGTTAAGGTTTGTAACTTATTTTGTGATTATTGAAATTGGGATTTTTCTAACTTTATTAATGGATGAATATCTCATGTTTTTATCATATAGTATGGTTATGATTGTGCTATGGTATTAAGAAGTCACACCAAATAAACCCACGCTTCCGCAAAGCCAGGGTGTGACAGATAAAGCAGTTGAAACCGTCAAACGAAAACAACAAAAATGGGTCGTTGCTGAAGAAGTTGCATTGGCGAGGGCTTGGTGTCAACAATCTCAACATTCAACTTTAGGTATTCTTTAACAGTTGAAACCGTTAAACTTTGTTTTTATTAATGGTTATTTTTTATATAACTTTGTAATATATTAAATTTTGTTTTTATTAAAATAGGAAATTCTCAACATCGAACCGCCCTGTGGGAAGCGGTTAGTAGAGTATTCCATGAAGAAATGGAAAGGGAGGCTTATCGTGAAAACGATAGCTTATCCTCAAAGTGGAGCGAGATAAGCACCCAACTTACAAAATATAGTGGTTTTTTAAATAAAGCAAAGCAAAACCCAAAAAGTGGTGAAACCGAAGCCGACATTTTGACAAATGCAGTGATCACATTCAAATCAAATGTGGGGACCGACTTTCGTTTCATGCATTGTTGGGAGATTTGTAAGTTCCATCCAAAGTGGGCGAATATCCCCATTGGTAGCGAAACTAACTCGTCTTCCAAAAGGTCAAGGGCCTCGTCCCAAGCCCAATCTAATGCACGAGATCAAGAGTTTGAGGACCTTTTGGATGATTCGCCAAGGCCAAACCGGCCTGAGTATGGAAGAAATGCCGCAAGAAGGCGTGCTCAAAAATCAAGATCTGGTACATCGCCTTCAGCTGGGAGTTCGGGCTCGAGTAGGGGAATATACAGCGAGCAGTTGGATGACATTTCATGCAAGTTGGATACATTCAACGTATTCCAACAACAAAGGGCCGAAATACGAAGGAGCAAAGAAGCTAGAGATGCCGCTAGAGATGCCCAGAAACAAAAACGGGATGATTTGAAATTTCTATCCCAGTCCATTGATCACCTAGAGGGTGAAGAGTTACAACTAATCTTGGCGATGAGAGAAGAGATAAAAAACAAATATAAAAGTTAGGAATTTTTTTTTTGTAATTTTCTTTATTTAAAAATATTAAAAAAATTAAATTTTTTGTTTTAAATAATATTCAAATAGCCCGGCGGGTCAGCCCAGCGAAGCCCTCCAAACCCACGCCCCAAACCCCCGCCCCACCATACCGTGTTGAATGTAGGTTAGCCCATGTCTGCCCCCCAAGCCACGTGTCAACTAATGCCCCAACCCAAGCCCAACCCCCGCCCCACCATACCCACGGCCTTAAGGGAAATTTAGGGGAAACCTGAAATGACAAGCTGTGATTGCCTAATTGGTGGTTGGTTAAGGAAGGTGAAGGGAGTTAAAAGATGGACTTCCCCACCCTTACAAGTCTAGATTTTGTCCTAATTTGGTGATGTGTGACAAACGTTGTGAGTGAGGGGTATGGACGTGTTAAACGGTTGAAACGAATTGAATCGTCTGAATCAAAGTATATCAACCATGCATATGTTTGGTTAATATTATGAGTTTTTGGTTTTGTAATAGTTATAGTTTGTAAAATATAAATAAAGTGGAATACATTTGTTGTCTTTGTGTTAGTGTCAATTTAGTCATTAAACTTCGTTCACAACTAGGTACCAACTACCAAGGGTCTTTTTCTGAGTAAAGCTTTGGTTGATTGTTAACATAGATGTGTGAGTCAATATGAATGTGTTAAAAAATGCTAACTGCTTAAATCAAAGGTAGTCACACAGTTTAAGATGTATACGGTTTATGGTTTGGTTTTGACGGTAAAACGCTTTAATGATGTGGCCGATGGTATGGAACTTGTGACGGCCGTCTAAATTGAACCGGAAATTTTAGAGTTTTTTGAAGAAAAAAAAATCATTTTTTGGAGTATTCAATTATGTATATAGTATTTCATCAACCATATTTATAATTTTAAGGTTTTACTGCATACTTTGCATGATCAATTCATGGTCAAACTGTGCATTGACTACCTTTCTATGTGCGTTATCGTGGCCTCTCATCTTTATATAATCATTTGATACTTGGTCTTGGTTAGAATCTTTTGAATTGTTTATATCTATAAAACTCTCATGACCAACCCATGGTTAGACCACGTTGGAATTGATTAACCGAACCGGATCGGTTGGTTACTTGGTTTGAAGCAATTATGGCAAGGATGTTATCCATTGATTATATGTAGTAGTGAACACTTGTTGAAAACTTTTTCTTTCACATGTTTGAACACCCCTTGAATGTTTATCAAGTCTAGTTTTCATAGTATCGTTGGCTCAATTACCATATGTCGATATCTGATTATGTGGCTTCGTAATCATCACTGTAAACCTTGAATTTGATAATATACTTCTTCGCTATGTATGCGATATAAATTATTTGGTTGTATCTCAATTCATGAATCATATGATCCTAACGCTTATTATGATAATGTAGTAATATTACACTTGTTTTGACGCTTAGCATCCCCTGATGATATATATATTTTTTTTGAACAACAAATTTCTTACGCTTACGTCTGTGAGACTTGAACCTAAGACCTCCCCCTCCCAAGGTGCTTAAAGGCATGGCCTTTGCCAATGGACCACCACCCCATTGGTCCCTAATGATATTATACCAAGTTTGTGGCACCAATTATTGATACTCCGATACCCAATACCACCCCTACTGCGGTGATGCTTTTCGTAGCAGTAAGATCCTATCACACCTCCAAATATTTTTCTTGGAGTATATAGGTCAGGCGTATGAAATGGTCCTTCGGTATACATACTTTGTCAATTAGTGTGAATTCTTACACCCATCACACGTTTAGTACATTGGCTACCTCAATGGAGCAGCATAGTGGGGGGGGGGGGGGGGAAGCCCACCCCAGAACTTTTCCCTTAGTGGAGAGTACGTAGTTTTCGTACAAAAATTTTTGGTATATACATTTTTGACCCCCCGGTTTTATAGAAATTTTTTGGTATATACGTTTTCGACCCCCGGTCGGAAATCTCAAGCTTCGCCACTGAGCTACCTATGTACATTTTCAAATGCTTTATTATGTTTCGACTTGATATTTAAAATATTAGAATGTTTTCTTTATCCTTAGTTTGTTACTACACTGTTTAGATTCTCAGGTTATTGCTATATATTCTGATCATGGTCTTGTCATTTTGTCCCATTTGTTGATGTGTTACTGAGCATTCCACTTAGTTGTGCTTCTTTCCTTACAACAGGTTCAAGTTGGTCAGTGACCAGGTTTTAGAAAGTGTAACACAGTCAATAACTACCAATTCAACGAGTACTTGACTACTTGTTAAACAAAGCATATTTGGTTAATCTGAAATCCGTCCCACATAACCCAAACTCTTTGTACCAGCAACTTGGATGTGATGACCCGGTTCAATTCGGGTTTCTACGAAATTTATAACAATAAATTCCGCCTGTCAAAACTAAAAATATAATTTGCACACAGGGCCACAACCAAGGGGACGTGAACACACCCAAGTCGTATTTTACACGAAAGTACATACGATAACCTCAATAAAATTTCAAGTAAAGTTTAATCCACCAGAACTTAAAAAAGATATAGGAAAACAACATACTTCCCAAGTTTCTACTCTTCAGCAGCACTTGCAGCACTTAGGTCTACATTCAGATCAAGAACCTTCAAAAAAAAAAAAAATAGCCCCGAAAATTAGAGATCTCAATTGCAACCGAATAAAGTTAGCATTGAGTACAGAAGAGGAATTATTTACATACCTTTCCTGTTATCATTGAGTACATGTTGAGCACGTCAATTACAGTTGACTCAAAGTGAGTTGTGGCATCATAGCTCTGTTCAACGTAGGAGACGGAATTAAAACACCATAATATATAAAAAAAATAGTGAAAATGATGTGTTACAAAAATAGAACTCACTGTGGATATAAAGCAATTATCCAAAGACGGCTCATTGACTGGTTCATATCTATCATAAACATCATAAAAGATTTCGTCAACTGGACCCAGAAGATCAAGCCCTGGCTTTAATTCAATTTCAGGTTGATCGGTTTCTGCCTCTGTGGATACAAATGCAATAAATTTCCCTTTTGGAGCAACATTGTGGGAATATGAACAGCAAAAGAGATACCTGCAGAATGTAAGTCATTATGGTTATTTTTATTTGCATGTTTACTTTAAATTAGTGCACGCGTTGCGTTGCCTTCAACATAAAACAAACACATACAAACAATGATTTTTTATTCAGATATTATGTTTAAACTCACATGTCTGATTTACGACCCAACTGCTTCTGTGGAAGAATAACTTGCACCGAGTGTGAGTCGTTGGTATTCGGAATGGGATGGCTCATAATGCAAATTGCTCGGGCCACCTTGCCCACCTTCCTCACCTGTCAACGATGCTTAGATAGTTAGATATTTTGCACTATGGTTAGAAAATAACTAAATAATTATTTCATACCAACAATCCATGTGTTACACACAGCAGCCAAAATTCTTATTTTTTAATAATTATTGAGTAATATTGTTATGCACGACGGGGTGTGCACGGTTCTCAGTTCGGTTTATGGTCAAACCGAACCTGTAACCACAATGTTCGTTTTTTTTTTTTCGGTTTTAGCAATGGTTTGGTTTTTTGGCACTATATTACATAAAATTCAAATATAAAAATACAATTCAAGATTTAACAATCTTTCTTAGATGTTTACATTTAATGGATTATATTCAACATTTTTAGTTAATATTGTTCACATAAACCTAACCTTCTAATCTATTTTTATGTTTCTCTAAAGTTTTTACTAAGACATTTTGTTATAATACTTTGAAAATCATTTCATTTTTTATGTTAAATTTTGTTATTTCTTTAGGCAATGGATAAATCAATTCAAAGATAAATAAACATCTTAATGTTTTTATGATAAATACTTAACATTCAAGAATAATATTAATAATTCTTCATTCTTAAATCAATATATAACAAACATTAAAAAAATAATTTTTAGGTTATTCGGTTCAGTTCGGTTCGGTTTTTTCTGTTTCATCAAAACCATAACTGAACCATAAATTTCAGTTTGTTTGTTTTTTTTTGTTTTCATCAAACCGTAACTGAACCGTAAATTTCGGTTCGGATTTTTCGGTATTTTGCACGGTTCGGTTCGATTAAATTGGTTTTTTTGGTTTTCTGCTCACCCCTAATGCATGCACAGTAGACAGCTCTGGCTAATGCTACAAAACTTGCAGCCCACATAAAACGAGGCAGAAGGATTGTACCTTATTAGGCAAATAGGAAGGATCGCAAACAACTTTCTTGCACTTGGCTGTTTCGCCCTCTGAAGTAACACCACAGACCTTGCCTTCTTCATCAAACTCAACCTAGTATTTTGTAAATTTAAAATCGGTTATGAACATAGTGCGTTATATATATAGGAGAGCCGATTCAGAAAAAAAAAAATGAGGAGCGGTATGATATAGAATACCTTGCACTCGGGTTTATTCAACATATAAGTTCCACCATAAACAGCACTGAGCCGAGCAAAGGCCTACAAAATATATTGGAATTAATACATTAAACCTCCACTTCATGCTCTAACCAACATGATGACATAAGCAAATGGAACAAACGTATCTAGAAGTTGTACCTGAGGAAGCTCGCCTAGTCCATACAAAGGATAAATGTATGGTGATCCTCCTTGAAACCGTGCAAGTGACTCAGCATAAAGCTATTGCAGAAAGGAAATTTCAAAATCCGTTAATTCTAATTAAAGTGATAAAGTAAATATAAGAAATTGAAAAAATGTGTACACCTTCATTCTTTTCACTGTATCCAGAGCAGGTTCATTCAAGTAACGGTCATCTCTGTGCAAAGCTAAGGCATGGCCAATGAAATCCACCGTGTTGTCATCAAGACCGTATTTACTGAGAAAATAAAACATCATCGGTGGCGTTTTAGGATAAAGATGTTAAATTTTTTATACATTTAATACAACTAAACAAACCTTATGCAGCAATGGTGCAAAATAATATTTCACATACAACACTTATTTAGAAATGTCGGTGGGTTTTTCCACCGTTCCCCAACTTCTGAAAATGGCAACTTTAGCCCCTAGACCACTTTATTTTACAACCCTAAACTTTTGCAAATGACAATTTTAACCCCTAGACTACTACTTAATTTTACAAGTTTTACAAGCTAACCCTTCAGTTTCTAATGCTCCAACTTTACCGCTCGTTGTTGTCTTTTTTTTAAATGCTATAGATAACATATCATTTTGACCCCCTCGAGTTTCTAAAGTTTTGAGTTTATCCCCTTCGTTCGGTAACTTAAAAAAACTTCTTTAACGTGCGTATTTTTATGTACGTGTAGGTATAAATTCGAGTTGGTTTACTTTTCAACGTAAACTTTTTTTGGAAACGAGTCAGCTCAACTAAAATACGGTTTCGTGCTTATTTTATGTACGTTTTGCGTTGGTCACCTACACCATTACTTTATTTTACAACCCCTCAACTTTTGAAAATTGCACCAAAATGGTCCTGACATATGAAATGTACCTGCGCCGCAACGCGCGCGGGTAATTTTACTAGTTTATCTTAAACAAGAAGCTTACGCAATAAGCTCTTTAGTTGTCACACGTGTCAGATCCAACCCCTCGTGTGTTTTGGGATCATTCTCAACGTAGTCTTGAACGTAAATGAAGAACTTGCGAGCACGACGTTTCTCGAAAATGCCCATGAGAGGAGACTTGAGGGCCTCCATGTCGGTAGCAGGAACTTTGTGCACCTATAGAGTTAAAATTGTTCAAAAGCGTACGAGACTTTAAAATGTCAAACAGTTGGTAAAAAAGTCAATACACCTTTCCTTTGTTATAGACAAAGCTGCCATCCACTGCTTTGAAGTAGAGATATTTTGTGACGTCAGTGTGAATGAGGACACGTACTAGAGCACCATTTGCCATTATAAACTTGCAATACGAAAACAATATAATGTTGAACAAAAATGAAGATGATAAATAACTGTAAGAAAATAGAGTCGAGAGTGAAAAGGTAAACATGATAGATACCTTAGGGATCATGTCCACATTGTAATCTCTACTAGAGCCTAAGTGAGCTGGAGGCTTATCACTTCCTCTAAATTTTTTCCAGAGCTGTAGGTTTTTAAAGTGGTCGTGTTAGTTATTATGGTCTACATATATGATACAACTGTAGTTTATACATATATTGTCTACATAAATGATAAATGTTTAAAGAAACGAAACCTGAATAAGGTTGAGCGAGGTTGATTCTCCACCATAATAATCATTCCTGTCCATGTGCAAAACCTGATTTACACACAAAGTATACAAAAGAAAGACCATAAATCCATTTGGCCAATTATATGAAAATCTTCAACGTGTGTTGAAAATAGATAATGCTGTAAATTCGCAAACATATGCACTACACCAAACAAATTATTTAATGAATGTTCAACAATGCCACAACGTCCATGGTCCATCTAATTTCATGAATTCAATCTAGAGCATCTTCTTTGGAATTCCTATTGTAAAGTTTGTAAGATGGGCTACTATTTGATAGATAAGGATAAAAGCAATAATGTTTCTGCAGCACCAAAGTTTTCGATCATGCCAATAACAACTAATATGCATTTGCAAGATCATTTGGCAAACATGAAGTCCTTATTCGTTTAACTGTTTGTGTGTGGATAATTAAGATATATGCAATCTCAGAGTAAAGTAGGTTGCAGTTTCTTTTCGAGTATCAATTATAGCCTTACACCACACAATGCGTAGATCAGGTACATCTATTTATTATTATTATTTAGCAATGATGAAGATGGTCAAGGGAAAATAACTTAAGGCATAAATACATAGCAATTCCTTTCTCATAATTTAAAAAGAGAACATGTTGTTATTAGGTTAGAAGTCAAATGCAATTCCTTTTTACTGCAACAGCCAACAAAACAACACATGGTTTGTATAATCGTATACAAGCGATGACTGATGACATAAATCAATTAATGTTCCAATAAAGTATATTGGTACAAAACTTCATAAACTATACCAATTATCATATTTTGACGAACTATTATAAAGGGATTGTGATGATTAAAGTATCTTGATGGTTTATTAGTGATATAGACACTCAACAAGTTAAAACATATACCCAAATTAAAGTTTATGTATGTTGATTTCAGGTTATATTTTTGATGTACTGCTCTAGTGCTCTTTGATTAAATTTCACCTTAATATATTAATTAATGGTTTTTAACACCATCTTTCGTAAAATAAATACCAAGTAAGAAAAATGCAAATGAGTAAAAACATTATTTGACCAGTCAACCAACTATCGACTACATAATTAATTAGTTACTTAGGGAACCATCACTGACCCCATTCGTACCTCGATGACTAGGGTCTCCAGCTCCGTCATTGACTAGTTAAGCTCTTTTAAGAACTAAAAAAAAACAAATGCCAAAAATTGAACTCTTGATTTTGTCAATTATCAAATATACTTCACATTTTATATGTTTCTATACAGGGTACAAAATCAACTAGAATAATTACTGTTTTACTTTTATAATAATTCCAAATTAAAAAATGCATAACAAATCTAATCTTAATAACATTATCTTACAACATAAACTCGGTGTTGTAAAAATTGGGACTAATCGCATATTGATTGGAAATCAGTACTTTACCGAGTAAATTTCACCTAGTCGGACCTAAAATAGTTTACTGGTCAAAGGCAATCAAAATCGGTCAAACCCAGTCAAATTCCGCTCAAAAGTGGTCAAAATCGATCAAACCCGTCAAATTTCAGTCAAAATGGGTCAAAATCTTTGAAGTATTTGAAAAATTATACTTATTAATCCAATGCGGTTAGTAAGTTTAAAAAATTGATTTTTAAAAAATTACATATATAATTCCAATCCTATTAATCCCGATTAATCCTAGTCAGTACCCCACCGCCGCCCCACTAGCACCTAGCGATTTTTACAACCATGCATAGACAAATGAATTATAAGGTTAAATCTTAGTAATTGGCAAGGTTAAGATCTAAACCGACACAGATGTAACAAATTTCACTCTCTCCCTCTCTCTCTCTCCTTACTTTGATATCAGCATACAATCTATTAGCACAACGTTATAACACTAGCAAATCAATCCAGTTGCAAAGTACCAAGTGATAATAACAAACACTGACAAGCACCACCTACCATGAATCAACGAGCACACGTTTCCATAAAATGCAGTAACACTCATAGCCTTAAATTAAAGGCTAGATCTTATTAATAGGTAAGGTTCAGATCTAAACCGCCGCGGATGTAACAAATTTCACTCTCTCTCACTTTGATATTAGCACAAAATAATAATTAGCCAAACAATCCGGTTGCAAACTTATAACACAAAATTATATTAACTCATATAATGCAGTAACTCTTATAGCCTTACATCGTTATAAATGTACAATCTATTCATCTTCAAATAATATTATACACTATCAATTACAAAAATAACAAAATTCAACCTAATCTCTTCTCACAACCTAATTTCTCTAATCGATCGCAAACATATCGTGACCTAATCAACGAAACAACTAAAATCATCCATATAATTATATAAACAAACATATATTTGTATATAACAGATTCGTGACTGCAAATCAGGGAGAAATAAGCGGAAATGATATACCTTGAGACCGTCAACGGAGAGAAGACCACTGAGGATGCATTCCTTGAGGCCAGTTCCGAGAACGATGACGTCATACTCTTCATCCATAGTGGATCGACAGCAAATTGTGATGTAGAAGTAGGGATCGGGATGAAAGTAGGGTTTCAAATCGAGTCAATATTGTGTCTTCAGGGGGTTTTTATATCTCCGGAACACATTTAGGGCATGTTTGGGTAAGCTTTTTGAAACAGCTTATTGACTTATTGGCTTTTTGAAAAGTCATAAGCTCTAAAATGATGTTTGGCAAAGAGGGTGTATGTGAGGGGAAAAAGCCAATAAGTCAATAAGTCACAAAATCCTGACTTTTCCAAGAAGCCAATAAGTCAATAAGTTGTTTCTAAAAGCTTACCCAAACATGCCCTTATGCTTTGCTTCGTGGTAGAATATATTTATTTAAAATTTAAAACATTAATAATTTCATAAACTATGTTATTAAATTAGCAGCACAAAGCGGGCTACAGGAAGGCGTGGAGCGACACGTGACAACCCCGGGGTGGCGTGGAGAAAACAAGTACGGGTTGGAAAGTAGCGTGGATGAGAATAAAAAAAATATAATAAACATCAAGCAATCAAAACAAACCTAAACTACACCCACCAATCAAGAGCTTCAACTTCACCCCCACATTTGTCCGCATGCCGATGAAAATCCTCAAGCCCCATCCACAACGCCGCCCACCACGCCATATGCGGGGTGGTGTTCCCAGCGTTGAGGGGCTTCCACGCCCACACCGTATGGTCTTATTGAGACACTTTGTCTCATTATTTCGATGCCTTCTATATGTCTATACGAGTCGTATAGCTTTACACAACTCATATATGATTATTGTAATTTCCAAGGTCAGTCAAAGACTGTTACAGGAGTCACATGTTAACCTTATACGAGTCGTATAGAGTTATATGACTCGTATATGATACAGATAAAACGATGTCAGTCAACAATGACAGAAAGTGATGGAAGTGATGATACGTCAACCTTATACGAATCGTATAAGGCTATACGAGTCGTATAGGACTCTGAAAAATGATTGTTGCATTCTACTTTTATAAACGACGAAGGGAGAAGATGAATTTCATTGTGTCTTCTTTCAACAACCAATTAGCGATGTCTTGGTTCGGCCTCAATTACGTTTTTGGTGAATCATTAGGCAACACGAGCACGTTTATTCCAGAAAGTGGTTTGGTATGGTATTTATTAACTAGTTTTATTTGTTTTGTTTATGAAATACTTACCACACCGTAGTTTTAGGATGGGTCTATCATCCCTGACACTTACAATGGGAGAGTAAATGATGATCACGCGAAAGAGGTCGTGTCCGAATTTCATTCTTATCACAAGGAACCGTTGTTGCTAGACCTTAACGAGGTAAGCATTTATTTACTTATTTGAATTGGGCGTAGGATTTACAGTCATTTTTTACCCGTTGGTTTTTTTCAGTTTGTTGTGCTTAGCATTGAATAGGATTATGGGTGTCTGGGTTACGAAGACGGGTATGAGGCCTCTTACAGACAATAAAACTATGGCAACAACTTTTTCGTTAATGAGGCCTCGTACGGACAACAAGACGTTGGTGAGCCTTCTTACGCCCAGGAGATGAAAACGACGATACATTATAAAATAGTAACTTTGAAAACGTGACAACGGCACAGGCTATCAACGGTACCGATTAAGAGTTAATTATTGTATCGATTGACGTTAGTGCGAATGTCAAGGATACGAAATTGGTGTAGCAGAGAAAGTCGATAACGAGAGAAAACCATACGTGAAGTCGAATGATGGAAGAGATGAAGTAACAACATTGATTTACACTTCCACCAGTCTGGCCATATTTACGATTCAATCAAAGGTGAGGGGTCCTAAGATAAATTAAAGAAACTATAAATTTGTTAACTAGACTCACGTTTATTTGGTTTTGTTAACTATATTCACACTTTACCAAGTGCAAAACATTCATATTTTAGCAACTTGGCTTATTTAGAAAAATATTTTTGTTACGTTTAAGGAAAATATTTTTTTGATCTAAAGTAGAAAGTTTTACTAAAAATATTTATTATTTTTTATTATTATTTTTATAAAATAAAATTTTGTGGTCAAAAATTTTTTATCGTCACCATGTGCCCTCGACTTGAATTTGCCAAATACAAGGCATATGTTACGAAAGTAATTAGGGTTGTGACATTCAAGTCGTAGTGGATCACTTGTTAAAATTTAAAGCATATGTGTTCGAAAATTTGTAACAATCTTTATTAGACTCAAGCTAGTTCATACAAAACTAAACTCAAAACATTTTATTCATAATAACGCATCGCATAAAAATTTTGTCACGCTGCTGATCGTGTCATGGTTATCTTGGATCTAAATCGTCCGCGTGCCTTCTAGTTATCCTGATTCTCTAGGTTGGCTTAAACGGCTCGGCTGTAAGGAACTAGTTGGGTGTCATATGGTACGGTCGGTCGATCGATCCATCGATGGAGTGTCTGGTTGGACATGCGGTTGGATCTTAAGGTGGGTGTTTGGTTTCTCAAATGAGGAAGTCTCGGATTTGTGAAATCATGGAACTTAGGGGAAATCCCATGATTCAATAATACAAATCACATGAAAATATTATGGAGTATCAAAGGGTAGCAAAAGTCGAACCCTTCGACAAGGTACAAAAGATAGGGAGATTTGTTTTAAAATCATTAGAATCTCATGGAATATTATTGATTTATTCTGGTGGTTTATATACCAAGCGATATAATAACCACATGGAATATGATAAGATAATAAAACTTATGATAACATAATATTTTATCATAAAATATTGAAAATTATAGGTTTGACACATCATAGGGTTTAGTATGACTTCCGTGTGTCACTTTCGTAATTATGTGTGCACCGGCAATTACCGAGCTTTCGAATGGTCCTCATATGTCTACTCATTGACATACAACTTAACCCAAAAGAAATCATGTATTAATAAATGGCTCGACTTTTGGGGTGTTGTAAAACGATGCTTGGGATCGTATCCATGAATTAACACGGACACGTTTGACGTATCAAAGTGTTGTTAGTTCACGTGACGTTTAGTGTGACATGCTTTGGCCTAATAGGTATCGGTACTCTCATCGTTAGTCCCCAGGTAGGCAAACTGGTACATTAATTGGATTTATACGAATACCAGCCTAGACAGTACGTCCCGACTAACGGTACGTAACCCTTCCAGTTACTACATGTCAGTCACAAAACTCACTTTGATGAGAATGAAATATTAATTGAAATTTGAAACTAAAAATAAATCAAACCCAAGAATAATTGAAATGCATTAAAAGAAGGAAAATCGATTCAAAACTTTAAATAGAAATAAGAATTAGAATATCGAATATCGTGTATAGCATAAGGTGCGTGTACATATGTGACATAGGAAAAGAAATAATAGACTATGGTTTAATAATAAAGCACATATTTTTCATGTAAAGCATATAACACTTAGCATATAACAATTAAAGTGCTCACATGCATTTGTGTGTGACATTAATATTTATAAGCTAAGATAATTTAAACAATTAAGCACATAAGGTACCTAAATAATTATAGACTAAGTCTAAGGGTCTAATATTCTATCTTAATTCCCTATAGTCATTGGATCTGATACGAATCTGTCACACCCCGACCCGCATCGGATAAGGTACGGGGCATGATGATTGCCCATAGCTGATGACACTATTATAAGTCTAGATATATAAAGTCACGAAATTAAAATTTGTCACTGATATGCGTGAAATGCAACATATAAATTATATCAAACAAGGCATAAAATCAACCCTTTTATGTACTAATGTCGGAAAAAATGCGTTTCTTCGTATACTTTTGATTTTCAGGACTAAATGAGCTTAAACGCACAAAAGGAACAAGTTAACGACAAAAACCAATACGAAATACAAGAAAGAGGAATTGACACACCATGCTTACCCTCGAAGATACACCCCAAGACCAAAACAACAAACCAGAAGACAAGCATGGGGCCGTGCCCCACTACAGAATGTGTTCAGAGTCCATGCAGATCAAGACAAACAAAGCCGATAAGAGACATGGGGTTGTGGTCAACTCCCAGATATGCAGAATCTCCCAATGGACCCTACAAAGCTGACCACGGGGCCGTGCCTACTATTACACGAGACCATGTGTGCATACGATCTGACACTGATCATTAAATGAAGATAGAGAAAGAAGGGCAAGGGGCCGTGCCTGATGGAGAGTGTGAAACGTGAGCCTTAAGTGTATTAAGTTGTGTGAGTTAATGCGTTTTATGAGATTATATCTTTTGAACATAGTAACTATGAGTGTTTGTGGTTTTTGTAGGTAAAATGCATAATTCGGTGATGTTAAGTATGTGGAAGCGAGAGAAATGTTCGAGGATGATAAACGAGACACACTATATTGTTCGTGAGCCGTTACGAGTCAAAAGGTAGCTTGAATGTGCGCGAATTATGAACGAACGAAGCCTAGGGGCTGTTTTGTCATTAAGGAAAAGTTACAGTCTAGCCGAATATGGAGTCACAACTAGCGACGGAGTGCACAATAAACAAAAAGGTAGCAGCAATTATAAAACGTAAGTGATGGTGGTGAAACCGTAACTTACGGTTGAATGTGATGAGTGAATATGTCCAGCAAACAAAGAAAAACATCAGAAGGTTTGTATCGTAACCTACGATGAGAGACCGTAGGTTACATTGGGTTTTAGTAAGCAGCAAGTGGCGTTGTTTGTGAAAGGAATTAAAAAGAGACTTGTGGATTTTTGGTTTTGGGCCGATAACATAAAAACAGAACACCATCATCACGGCACATGCAAGGAAGGAAGCAACAACATCACATCAATGCGAGAAAAGACTTTTGTGGGTAGAAGTTTTGTTTCAAAAGAAATCAAATCACTAATAAAATCATCATTGATGAGGATACGTCCCTAACCGGACCGAATCACCGCCATAAGCCGAACCGAACTATGGCACACCATAGACGGAACGGACAGATACGCTGGTGCGGCATAACTAACTGGGTCCCACTTCAATAACCGCCATGATAGTGACTGGTCCGACCCTAACTAACTTGCCACATCAGCACACCCAAAAGCTATAAATACCCCGCCAAGACTTCCAGCAAGGGGTAATCGCTACTTTCTCTCTCTAAACTCTCCTCTCTCTCCCTGACTTATTTCCTCCTCACAAATACTTATTCTCACGCCCGAGCTTGGTCACAGAGAGGCCCCCCTCCCTGTGACGAGGCTAACGGTGTGGTTGTTTTCTTGTGATCTTGCAGGTTCCTTGCTAGATCCTCTGAAGCTCTGCTCTAACCAGGTCGTACCAACTGGTTTTGAGTCTTCAGTGGCGCCATCCCCTCGAATTCACATAATTCGTTTCCTTGTTTTTGTTCATTTGAAATCATGGCAGAATCAACGACAGCAGTCTCCACCAACACTTTCCCATCTTACAATGAGATATGGGAAGGAAGTGCTGCCTCCACAACTGCTTCAGCAGCAGTTGCCGCCTCAGCAGCTTCAATAGGATCCGCGTCGGCTCCTCCAGCTGCAAACTCTCTAGGTGGAAGTTCTATCACCACGCTGTCTGTTACTGCCCCGGTCGCCACGCCATTACCTAACTTCGATAACGCTTTCCTTTTGCGAAATGCCGATCTATTGCGTCAGTTACAGCAGCAACAACAGCGAGACGAGATGCTGCAAAGTCTCTGAGCAAACTTGTTTAACAACGTCTATCCAGGGGGAAACCCCATCTCCGTTGGACCCTTCACTTCCGGATCTCTGGTAAGTTCTATGATCTCCACTCCTATAACACACGTTACACAATTTTCTTCGGTTACAAGTGCTCCGATGAATAACGGTCTAAACGACCTGTTTCTCCAGGGATCTATGGGTTTAAACCCCCAAGATCAAGAGCTGCTCATGCCATAACACCCCACGTCTATGACTTCCCAATCAAAGTTTACGTTACGGATCGTCAATGCCCCACTCCCAGCTAAGCTGAAGATGCCTCCCACACTAAAGTTTTACGATGGTACGTCTGATCCGGACGACCATATGTTCGCGTTTGCCGGAGCGGCTAAGGTCGAGCAGTGGCCTATGCCGGCTTGGTGTCTTATGTTCGCCCAAACTCTCACCGAATCGGCAATGGTTTGGTTTGATGGGTTGCCAGAGGGGTCGATCGACCACTTTGAGGATTTCCGGCGTATTTTCTTACAAAATTTCTGTCAGCAGCGACGCTGCAAGAAAGACATTACCGAGGTTCACCATATAAAGCGTCGCGACGGAGAGTCTGTAGAAGATTTCATCGATCGCTTCAATCGAGAAAGCATGCAGATAAGTGGAGCGGTTGACCAGCTCCGAGTCTCTGGGTTCTGTCACGGAGTTCGGAACAATCAGCTTGTGGAAAAACTCCATGAAGATCTCCCAAAAACTATGGAGATACTTATGGAGAGAGCTCGAGCCTTCGTTCGGGGAAAGAGTGCCTGCGGTCAACCGAACGAAACTACAGCAAGAAATGCCAAGGCTCGAACCACTTCGTGGAGACGCAACGCGTCGCCACCAAAAGATAGAAGCAGCAGTTGGAACAGAAATCGTGGCCCGTATCAGAAGTCGGATCGAAGCAGTTTCCGAACAGGAAACGTGCGTTTTAACACTTTTTCCGAGCTCACCAAATCACCAAGCGAAATTCTCAGTACGGAGACTACCCGTTTTCCTACGCCGTCGAAGCAACGACCCACCTCGGATAAGCACTCCAAGAAATATTGTGAATATCACCGAGACAAAGGTCATACAACCGATGAATGTTGGGCTTTGAAGCAAGAAATCGAAAAAGCCGTACGATCGGGTAAACTCTCGCACCTTGTGAAAGAAGTAAAAGATGGGAAGAAGTCCGCAGCAGCAATTGATAATCCGATCACCGAGCCCGGAATCAATATGATCCGGTCAACCGAATCTAGAGGGGTAAAACGGTCGAACCAGCATATGGCAGCATGGATGCACCAACCAACATACTTCCCTCCGGTCGATCCAGACGATGCTCGGGATGGACCAATTACAATTTCGGCTGTCATTGCCGGACATCTGGTCCGACGAATTTACGTGGACGGAGGAAGCGCCTTTGAAATCATGTATCTACAGTGTTTCCAGCAGCTGAACCCCCAAGTAAAGAAGAGGTTGATTGAAGTCTCCACCCCTCTGATCAGTTTTTCCGGAGAGGTGGTTCATCCGATAGGACAGATTACCCTTCCGACTACATTCAAAGAGGGTGATAAAATCAGGACTGTCCAACTAACCTTCCTGGTTGTTGGCACTCATTCATCGCATAACATAATACTCGGACGACCTGGGTTGAGAGCCCTTGGGGCGATCAGTTCGACAATACATGGAGCTATTAAATTCCCTACCGAGGCCGGAGTTGCTACTATTTTCTCAGAGTCAAATTTGTTTGTCGCCGAAGTGAGACATGCAGCGGAAACGAGCTCCAAAAAGTCCGATGTACCTACGAAACTTTGGGCGATCAACCCGGATTTTCCCGAACAGCAAGTAGCTATTGGTGCTCAGCTCCCAAAACGAACAAAGAAGCTCCTGTGGGAATTGTTAAGCAAGTCGATAGACGTTTTCGCGTGGAAGCACTCCGATATGCAAGGGGTCCCCAGATCTATGGCACAACATCACCTGAACGTAAAAGAATCAATCAAACCAATAGCACAAAGGAAAAGGCACATGGCGCCGGATCGAGCCAAAGCCATTGCAAAAGATGTTAAGAGCCTCTTAGACGCTAGAATCATTCGAGAAGTCCGGTATCAAACATGGGTGTCAAATCCCGTTTTGGTGCGGAAAAAAGATAATTCATGGAGAATGTGCATTGATTTCACCGATTTAAATGATGCGTGCCCGAAAGATTGTTTTCCTCTACCGGAGATTGATGAGAAGATTGACTCCGTCGCCACGTTCAGGTTGAAATGTTTTTTGGATGCCTACAAGGGATACCATCAGATACAAATGGCGGTCGGAGATGAGGATAAGACAGCCTTTGTCACCAATGAAGGAGTGTATTGTTTTACTAAGATGCCGTTCGGTTTGAAAAACGCCGGTGCTACGTACCAGCGTTTGATGAGCAAAGCCTTTAAAGATCAGATTGAGCGAAACGTAGAAGTATATGTTGATGATATCGTGATCAAAAGTCACGATGAGGCCACCATGCTAAAAGACATACTTGAAACGTTTACCCGACTCCGAAGCATCAACATGAAGCTAAACCCCAAAAAATGTACGTTCGGGGTAGAAGAAGGTAAGTTTCTGGGAGTCATGGTTGGGTCAAAAGGCTTGCGAGCTAACCCAGACAAGATTGATGCTGTTCTTACAATGAAGCCTCCGACGTCGGTTAAAGAGATTCAGTCCTTAAATGGACGGTTGGCTGCTCTCCATCGGTTCTTGTCAAAAGCAGCAGACCGGTCGCTCCCGTTCATGGATGTTCTCAGAAAAAGCTTCCGATCGGAGTTTAAATGGACGGAAGAAGCCGCACGAGCTTTCGAAGAGCTTAAAACCTGTCTGGGCACTTTGCCAACTCTCACCGTACCAGAAGAAGATGAGGTACTAACGGTATACTTAGCCGCGTCATTTGGAGCTATCAGTGTGGTGCTAGTTGCTCACCGTACCGGGAAGCAAATCCCCATTTATTACGTAAGCTGAACGTTAAAGGATTACGAAACAAGATACTCAAACTTGGAGAAATTGGCCCTGGCACTAGTCCATGCTTCGAGAAGACTTCGCCGATACTTCCAAGCCCACCCAATCGAAGTACGAACGGATCAGAGAATCCAGCACGTTCTCCGTCGACCTGAAGTTTCAGGTCGAATGGCAAAATGGGCGATCGAGTTGGGTGCATTCAATATCACTTTCTGAACCAAAGGTCCGTTGAAAGGGCAGGTAATAGCCGATCTCCTAGTTGAAATTCCGGAAGATAAAGGAAGGGAAGAAGTTGAAAAAGCTCCAGAGAAGCCTTGGTCCTTGTATACCGACGGAGCCACTAGTTCCGAAGGAGCAGGGGCGGGCCTAATTCTCACCGACCCAGATGGAACGGATATAACATACGCGCTCCGGCTAGAGTTTAAGAGTTCAAACAACGAAGCCGAATACGAGGCCCTCTTGGCTGGCCTACGTCTAGCGTTGAAAGTCGGAGCAAAAAATGTCGTAGCCCATGTAGATTCATTGCTCGTAGCGAATCAAGTAAACGGGGAGTATGAGGCAAGGGAAGCAAACATGATCGAGTATCTCGAACAGGTGAAGCAAGCTATGGCATCATTCGAAGCATGTAAAGTCGAGCATGTTCCCCGTAGCAAGAACAAGAAGGCTGATGCTTTGAGCAAGTTGGCATCGGTATCGTTCAGTCACCTAGCCAAAGAAGTGAGAGTGGAAGTTTTAACTACACCTTCAATTGCAACTCCGCAGGTTATGCAGGTTAAAGCACCGTCGCAAACATGGATGTCGCCAATAATTAACTACTTGGTGCATGATGTTTTGCCGACCGACAAAGCGGAAGCAAGAAAGGTCCAAATCAACTCTCTTCAATACCAGATGCAAGAAGGAGGCTTATACCGGAAGACTTTTCTTGGACCTCTGTTAAAGTGTCTGGATCCGGAGCAAGCCAGTTATATCATCAGGGAAATACACTATGGCATCTGTGGCATCCATGCCGGGCCTAAGATGATTGTGACGAAGGTAAAAAATGCAGGGTATTACTGGCCCGGGATGCACGAAAGCGCAGTAAAAGAGCTCCAACAGTGTGATGAGTGCCAAAAGCACGCACCAATCAGCCTCCGAGCCAAGAATGAGATGATACCAGTAACCGCTGCATGGCCCTTCCAAAAGTGGGGCGTCGATATCGTCGGGCCTTTTCCAAGATCAAGCGGAAGCGCTCAGTACCTGCTAGTCGCGGTGGATTATTTCACCAAATGGGTGGAAGCTCGACCATTTACAATCATCTCCGGTTACAACGTGACGCGGTTCTTCTGGGAATAAATCGTATGCCGATTCGGTCTTCCACTCTACATTATAAGTGACAATGCAAAGTAGTTTGCAGAAAACCCATTTAAGCACTGGTGTGAAAATCTAAAAATTAACCAAGTCTTTTCCTCGGTTGCCCACCCCCAGGGTAACGGGCAGGTCGAACAGATAAATCGACGAATCGTCGATGGGATAAAGAGGAGGCTCGGTTACGAGGGAAAAGGCTGGGCGGATGAGTTGCCGAACGTTTTATGGGCGCACCGAACACTGCACAAGACTAGCAATGGAGAAACACCGTTTAGTCTTACTTACGGCACCGAGGCAGTGATTCCCGCTGAGATCGGACTTCCAAACCAGAGGTGCAAGAACTGGGAGGAAAATGAGCATGAACTCCGATCTAACCTTGACCTGCTAGAAGAGCGCTGGAACATCGCGGCAATTAAAGAAGCCCGATACAAAAAGAAGATTGAGAAGTACTATAACGCCCGGGCCAAACTCTACAAGTTCAAGGTCGGAGACTATGTGCTCCGAAACAATGATGCGAGCCGAGTTGAAGCTCCTGGCAAGCTAACCCCTAAGTGGGAGGGACCGTACCGAGTCAAAGAAGTTAGCGACAAGGGCTCGTACGTATTGGAAAAGATTGACGGAACTCCCGTACCCCGAACGTGGAACGGAGTACATTTAAAGAAATGTTTCATGTAAATAGCCCGTTACGGCTAGAAAAGATCGCTAGTACTTGTTTTTATTTCCAATTTCCATGTATAAATCGGGAGGGTAATGCCCCGACAATTTTCCATTTTCCTTGTAACCGGGAAGGTTTTCCCCGGACCTATGATCAGTGAATCAATGAATAAAGCGGTCTGTATTTTTGTAAGTATAAAGAATAGCATGCGTATAAGTTCGAACAATTTCATAAATGTGCACAAACGGGCCTCGACCCATGCCTCGCGCCGATCGAGAAGGCTTAAATAGTTCAAAAATAACAAAATCTATTAAGCAAAACGGCCCGTACTTAAAACGGTCCGATTACAATCAATCAGTTAAAAAAAAAGAAATCAAAGGATTTCCTATTATGCCCCGGTCACCTAAGATGACCGAACCGAAAACCTGGTCGAACAGTGAAGTTTGGATGCAAACTGAAAGCTAAGTAGCCAGGAATGAATGACTAATATCAAGGTCTGATTCCATACAAAACATGTCAGTTGAATATTTCAAACAAAAAAGTGTACTGGTTACATGCCAAAAGAAACAGATATTTAAAATTGTACGGTCACAATGACGAATAAAAGCCAAAAGTTATATGGCAAGAAAGATCGAATCTCAAGCTTCAAAGTCTTCCTTCACTATGGGGAGTTCACTTTGTTGCTTAATAACAGACAAAGGTTTCTCCACCAAATCGGCAACCTTCCCAAGTACGGAGATGTTAAAATCTTCAAAAGCCTTTATCGCAGTATTTAACTTATCTTGAGCACCTTCATCATACCCTAGGACTTCTTCAAAGGATCGAACAGGGCCATTAGCGGCTTCGAAGCCGTACTTGATACCTTCGTTCGCCCCAACCGCATTAACACTGTTCACCAAATCCGCAACAACTTTCTCCAATTCCGGGCTTTGATGCACCAGTCTGACTACCCACGCGATCCCGTCTGTTAAGAACCATTGCTTGGTGAGCTTAAGCTCCGACAGTTGGGCGTACGACTCAACCATATCACGTTCACAACGAATTAACATCTCCTTCGCTTCATCGATCGTTGTTTTATGTGACTCAATCTCCCTGTCACGAGCTCTCTCTAATTCATCTTTAACTGAAGAAAAACAAGATTCAATAAGCAGGAAAGGGAAGCAATAAAAGATAAATGGATTATGAACATACCATCAACTAAGCGGTGATAATCGGCCAGAAGCTAATCGTGAGATGTCTGCATTTCCTTCAATTCGGCCGCATGCTTCTTCTCCGCACCAGATAATTTTTTCTCCAGATCAGTAAATTTCGAGTTGAAAGTTTCCAAATCTTGAAGAGCTTTATCTCGAGCCTCAGAAGCGGCCGCAGCCGAAGCCTGGGTAGATTTGTTAACTTCTTTTGCTTCCAAGTTTTGCTCCCTTAAACGTTCAATTTGAGATCGGAGAGAGTTTAGCTCCTGTTTTGCCTTTGATCGAACATTGTCCTCATTTTTCAAATTAGTAATTTCGCGTCGGAGCTTGTTACAAGTTGACTCCGACTCAATCCAACGCTTATATGACTCCACCACCAATGAATTAGATTGAGCTTGATTTATCATAAGGGCATTCCCAAGCTCCGGGCCGCTCATCTTCCGATAATGAGAGTGCTCAGCCAGAGTCCCCAGATGAAACAAGGCCATTTTCGCTGACAAAATCGTCCACTATCCGATCTTTGTTCGTCAGCGACCACTCCGGAACCTATTTCTCCAACGCTCGAGCTGAATCCATATCTTCAATGCCGCCCGAACCTAACTCCCGTGATAAGAAAACAGCTTCAGTGTTATACCATAAAGGTGAAGAAGAGGCACTATCCCCACCATCAATTGGTTTGGGACTCGGCCTTGACACGTTTGAAGCGACTCCCGTGGTAGGCTTACCCGAAGGAGAAGGTTCTGTTTTCTTGAGAGATAAAGGATCGGACGTATGGACATCTATGATAACTTTGGTAGTTCCTCCCCCAAAAGACAAAGGGCTCAATGGAATGTTCACCGGACGGTCCCTAGGGGTTCGACCCCCATGAAGATGGGCATCCAAGTTCGCCAAAATACCTCCAGCAGCAGAAAATTCGGTAACTTGATCATCATCGTCATCTAAAGTAATAGTCTTAAGGTCCGTCTTCGTCTTCTTTTGCTTAGGTTTCGGACCGGATTTAGCTGGAACAGCCCTCTTCCTTTTCAAGCTAACCTGAGGATGCTCCTCTTCGTCCGTTCCTTCCTCGTCTTTATCGTCGCCACCATCTTTTACATCCTCATCACGCACGCCTTCGTCGTCGACAGATAGGTGAACTCCTTCATCTTCGATCACAAACTTGGAACCGGACCCTTTCGACCCACTCGAGCCGGTCTTCTTACCCTTACCACTGCCGGTCACCATCGCAGTCTGAACCGGAGCAACATCCGCTGTTTGTGCCGTAGGAATTAAGCCTGAACCTCCTTGACCGGCTGAACCTCCCTGATCATTCGGAACTTCAGGTTCCTGGATCTGATAAAGATTCTCTTGCACCACGTTTAGGTACGGAGGGTCACCCTTCGGTGTCCTTGTGGCTCGGATCTCAAGCTCCTTGGAATCGAAGGACTTCAGTCTTAAAGCTTCTCTCAAGCCCATAACTGCAAAAAAAAAAAAAAAAAAGAGCAAGCAAGTAATATCCGAAGTCCGGTATAATGAAAAGAAAGATAAAAATAAAAATAATATAATTATACGAGCGACGCGACGAGCACCGTATCAAAAGTAAAGGCATGACTAACCCTTTCCATTCCACCTAAGGGTAGGGTACCACTCCGGTTCGGCCAAAATCGTGCTGATCCGTCCCATAACAAGAATGTGTTCCAGATAACTTTGTATGCGGCCTGCTTCTTTAATCAAGTTTGCGTATAAGTCCCTATTAAATTCAAAATCTTCAGGAAGAGAAGACGGGAGCTTCGTCTTTTTTATCCTCCATACCATAAACTCCGGAACGCACCGATCATCAACATAGAAAAATCATTCCTTCCAATCCTTTATGCTAGTAGTAATCCATGTATAGCAGCAGGAGTTTTTATCTCTAACCTCAAAGGTATACCAGTTACCGGACCGATTCAATTTATAAAAAGCCCGGAACACATCCAAGTCCGGGTCGGACCCCAAACTACGACAAGGCAACTCAAAATGACACACCTTGGCAAGGCCGAAGGGGTTCATTTGAGAGATATGAACCTCGTGAAATGTAAGGACCCCGATCAAGAACTTCGTCAGAGGAAGACGATAGTTGCAATAATCAAACAGACGTGTATAAACTCCTATCTTCCCCGGGGGAAAAGGATAAATGGGCTTATTCTTCTCGGGGAGAACAGGGTGTAAAGACGCAGGAATTGCATACTTATCGACGTACCAGGCTAAGCCATTTCTAGTCAGAGTATTAAAGCAACCGGACAAGTTATTTTTCGCCATTATATAAAAAAGAAACTAACCTGTTTTGCAAATCGTCTGTCTCAGAGAAAAAGGGGTGAAGAAGATGAAATGAAAAGTGAAATCGGAAAATTACTTTTTCTCCTCTTTTATAGGGATATGGAACCGCCTTAAAACCGCCAATCAAATGGCGACATGTCATGACAGCTGACGCATGCCAAACGTCACATCAAGCAGGAAACATAAAGTGACCGTCGGTTACCCAACTAAGGTCACCGCCTAGAAATTTAAAATTCAAAAAACTTAACAAAATGACAAATCAGGGATTTAGACCGCCAAAATTACGCCGTTATAGTTCGAAGCTTTTATCTAAGAAACGCTACGAACTAGGGGGACTTGATGAGGATACGTCCCTAACCGTACCGAATCACCGCCATAAGCCGAACCGAACTATGGCACACCATAGACGAAACGGACAGATACGCTGGTGCGGCATAACTAACTGGGTCCCACTTCAATAACCGCCATGATAGTGACTGGTTCGACCCTAACTAACTTGCCACATTAGCACACCCAAAAGCTATAAATACCTCGCCAAGACTTCCAGCAAGGGGTAATCGCTACTTTCTCTCTCTAAACTCTCCCCTCTCTCTCCCTGACTTATTTCCTCCTCACAAATACTTATTCTCACGCCCGAGCTTGGTCACAGAGAGGCCCCCCTCCCTCTGACGAGGCTAACGGTGTGGTTGTTTTCTTGTGATCTTGCAGGTTCCTTGCTAGATCCTCTGAAGCTCTGCTCTAACCAGGTCGTACCAACTGGTTTTGAGTCTTCAATCATCAGGGAGCATTAATTGGAACTTATAAAAGAAACATCAGCATCATAGACTTTGAAAGGGCACTAGACTTGAGACTTTTGTCTGGACGTGGACTTCAAATAAAGGATTGAAAATTTTGATTGGCAGCCAACATAAAATATTCATGTGGGCTCATGGGCTAGTGGATTTGGTGGACTTCTCTTGGGCGGCATATACACCGCATATGTTAAGTGGGCCGATTAAATGAGGGAAATTTGGAACAATACGTCGGGATCATCACATCATATATCATTGGTACGCAGAGAAGGAAGTCAGCGACTTCTGAAGCATACGAAGATCATCAGTCAACCCAGATGAGCGGCTAGTCTTTTATGGTTTCCTTCGGATGGAGGGTTTGTGTAATTAGGTACTTTTATGTGTTTTTAATCATTGTAACTTGGTGATCTAAGCATCCGATGCTTTTCACCATGGATTTAATTGACTGGTTGTAACTGGTTGCATTTATTTAAACCTTGATTTCTAAGCATTCAGTTCCCGAGAGTTCTAGTAATTGGGATATATTTGATATGGGATTAGGGTTTGTAATTGTAATTGATAATCATTCGATAACCTCCCGTTATGTATTGACCGGAGTACTTAGTCGTTGGTTATCACAATTGGTTAATTAGGTTAAACATTTATGTCTATGTGAATGTTTTGATTAAACACATAACTGAACTTGTTTGCAAACCTGAAATCTGAAGGAACCTTTCTTTTTCCTATTGTTTAAAACCTCAAGTTCTTAATTCATAATTTAGTTAATCCACAAATCAAACAATCATCAGTTTATTTTTTTATAGTAGTTAATTAATACTTAGCATCATAACACTTTCCACAATCCTCCTCTGGTTCGATATCCGACTTACTCTAGCTACCTAGTTTATTTCGGTTTTTGCATGTCACTAACGACAGACATCAAAATGGCGCCGTTGCCGGGGAGGCGTGCGCAAAGTGTTTAGTGTTAAGTTTTTAGTAAAATAGATAAAAAAATCAAAAAAAAAAAAATCCAAAAATACTAGTTTTGTCTGTGCAGATTTATTGCAGATCTTATTATGGAAAGTGCTTACTGGTCATGCCAAGGTTGTGGTAGTCCATGTCACACGCGTGACGATTGTCCTGTGTTCTGGAAAATGTGTGAAGAAGAACAGAGGAGAGCAAATGAGTTGGATTTTTATTCTGATGATCATGTTCACCCATACTATTCTTATTCCGATTCGCTGCGAGTTGCATATGATTACCAATCGGATACAAATTATTGTTATGATGAGCAGACATGGTATGAGAGTAGCTATGATCCAGGGATGGTACAAAGCATGAGTTACCAAGAGGAGTATGACCATTGTTATGATGAATACTCCCGACTTTCTTATGAAGGCCATCCGGTACACTATCAGGATGCCTATCATACCCAGTATACAGTTGATCAGGATGAGTCTGAATGTGCACCCCATTCATCTAGTTACTATCAATCACCCCAATTTAGAAGTCTTATGGAATATATGAGACAACGAGAACTGGCATACATTGAAAAGGAATTGGCGAAACCTGACCTGTCAACAGAGGACCAGTTGGAGATGTGGATTACTAAGTATAACCTTTTGATGGCTGAAGTGAAGGATGATGGGCCAAGAATGACTCCAATGGAAAAACGCCAAGCCAGGGATAAATGGGTGTCTCTACAGATGTCTCCTTCTCAAGTAAGGGATGAGGTTGTGGAGGTTAATACCACACCGGTGATTCTCTCAATTGTTGAACAGTCAGATGTGGAGAAAATTGTTGAAGTTGATGAGGTGAAAGAAGACATTCCACAAAATAAGTGTGGGGATGCACGTATAGAGAAGAGGAAGGTGACGGTGAAGGACATCGGGCGGATCATCATAAAGTGGTTGTGCAATAATCCAACTTATCTGCTGATATGGAGTAAAAAGAAACGCTTGTGGAGAGTTAACTATCGAGTGTATGTTGGGAACTCGATAGGAAAGTGCGGATTGAGGCCGGATTACAGTGCATCAGTGGACATCTTGATAAAAATTAGACCCCGCTGGATCAGTGATGTCAGGTACCGTGCATTCATGGGAAATACAAGGGGTAAATGTGCACTGAGACCACCATAGCGCATATCAGGTACGGTCTGGCTGAAGACCTTTAAACTTAGCGCTCTCGGGAGGCAGCCCGAGGATGTAGAGTTTGTACTTTGGTTTCGTTTCATTTGGTGTGTTGTGTTTTGACAGGTTTATACAGTTCCATCTTCACGGATGCAATGAATCAAGTGTGGGGATGTTTGGCAACATCCCTGATGAGATCTCAAAGAATCCATGAGGGGTGTATGTTCCGGTTAGATCACAGCAGCTAAACCACTACAAATACTCACTTGTTTTCTGATCAGGTGCATGTGTTTAACTATCTTGTGTTTTATTTGTTTTCGTGTATTTGGTGGTGTGAATTTTTGTGTTGGGAGTGGTTTCTTTGTGTTGAGTCGTCTAGTTATTAGCCGTTCATGGTTTGCGGGTGGTATTTCTCGAGTTTAGATTATAAATTGCACCATACATTGGGGACAATGTATCCCAAGTGTGGGGATGCGGTAACTCGAGAGAGGATTGGTAGGATTGATGATCTTAAATGCTTGAATTGGTTGAAATTGGAAAAAAATTGAAAAATTTTAAAAATTTTTGTGTCTCAAGTATGCTTGAACTACATGAAAACCGACATTTTCAATTGCTAATGGGTTCCTACTGATATTAAACTAACTTAGATCCCTAGTCATGGTTGTCCCTTTAAGTTTCATGAGAGTATTTCTGACAGGTTTTTAGAAAATAGTTGAGAAGAGATGCCTAACTAGGGGTAACATGCTTTAGGAATTACACATGCTACGTGTCGGCAACCCATATTCCTTTCGTTCGGTGAGATATTTGAGCCTACTAGAATTGTTAGTTGAATTTCAATAAATGTTCAGTTGCTGAGTGTAGGCCATATGTTGCTTTGTGTTAGAACTTGTGTGGTTTGATACGTGCCGAGACTATGCTTTAGCGTTTACACATAAATGATAAAGGCATTAGGATCCCTTCATTGTTTCATATGTTGATTGTTATCCATCTTAACTTAGTAAACCATGTTGAACCTTTCACCTTTCGTTTGTTACACCTTGTTTGTCCCGTTTGATTACCAACCATGAATGACAATTGTGTATATGTTATGAAAAAAAAAGGAAAAAAAAAAGAAAAAAAAGAAATGAAAAGAAAAAAAAGAGAAAAGAAAGAAAAAGAAAAACAAAAAGCGTTATTATGTTCGTGTTAAATAATTGGGTCGAACATAACCCATGTGTTAGTATTATTGTAAATAAGTTGTCATGGTTTGGTATTCGTTGTGTTCGCCATATAAATACAAAAAGCCAAAAATATATCCTTACCTTTACCCTTAACCCGAAACCCAAAGGTCCTTTTGATATGTGTTACGTTATTTGATACAGTGGAGGTGTGATTGCCATACAAGCTTATGATTGCAAGGTAGCGTATTTGGTTTTGAGTGAATTATATACTAGCACATTACACGCTAGTCTTGATAAAGCCGAGAGGAGCGACCGTTGTGAGGGGCGTGTGGCATGTGTGTAGTAATATAAGCATGTTAGTTTTAGTTAAGCAAGTCTTAAGCTGTTTTAAATGCGTATCATTTATTTGTCAGATTGTCAATCTCGATTGTGTCAGTCTATGGGACGGGTATGACTTGGGATCTTAAATTGTTAATTCGGTAAGGGATTTAATGGTGATTTGTTAATAAGGTGAGTAATGTTTGTAATGGTTGCTTGAGGACAATCAATGATAAGTGTGGGGATGTGATGGAGAGTGTGAAACGTGAACCTTAAGTGTATTAAGTTGTGTGAGTTAATGCATTTTATGAGATTATATCTTTTGAATATAGTAACTATGAGTGTTTGTGGTTTTTGTAGGTAAAATGCATAATTCGGTGATGTTAAGTATGTGGAAGCGAGAGAAATGTTCGAGGATGATAAACGAGACACACTATATTGTTCGTGAGCCGTTACGAGTCAAAAGGTAGCTTGAATGTGCGCGAATTATGAACGAACGAAGCCTAGGGGCTGTTTTGTCATTAAGGAAAAGTTACAGTCTAGCCGAATATGGAGTCACAACTAGCGACGCAGTGCACAATAAACAAAAAGGTAGTAGCAATTATAAAACGTAAGTGATGGTGGTGAAACCGTAACTTACGGTTGAATATGATGAGTGAATATATCCAGCAAACAAAGAAAAACATCAGAAGGTTTGTATCGTAACCGACGATGAGAGACCGTAGGTTACATTGGGTTTTAGTAAGCAGCAAGTGGCGTAGTTTGTGAAAGGAATTAAAAAGAGACTTGTGGATTTTTGGTTTTGGGCCGATAACATAAAAACAGAACACCATCATCACGGCACATGCAAGGAAGGAAGCAACAACATCACATCAACGCGAGAAAAGACTTTTGTGGGTAGAAGTTTTGTTTCAAAAGAAATCACATCACTAATAAAATCATCATCAGGGAGCATTAATTGGAACTTATAAAAGAATCATCAGCATCATAGACTTTGAAAGGGCACTAGACTTGAGACTTTTATCCGGACGTGGACTTCAAATAAAGGATTGAAAATTTTGATTGGCAGCCAACATAAAATATTCATGTGGGCTCATGGGCTAGTGGATTTGGTGGACTTCTCTTGGGCGGCATATACACCGCATATGTTAAGTGGGCCGATTAAATGAGGGAAATTTGGAACAATACATCGGGATCATCACATCATATATCATTGGTACGCAGAGAAGGAAGTCAGCGACTTCTGAAGCATACGAAGATCATCAGTCAACCCAGATGAGCGGCTAGTCTTTTATGGTTTCCTTCGGATGGAGGGTTTGTGTAATTAGGTACTTTTATGTGTTTTTAATCATTGTAACTTGGTGATCTAAGCATCCGATGCTTTTCACCATGGATTTAATTGACTGGTTGTAACTGGTTGCATTTATTTAAACCTTGATTTCTAAGCATTCAGTTCCTGAGAGTTCTAGTAATTGGGATATATTTGACATGGGATTAGGGTTTGTAATTGTAATTGATAATTATTCGATAACCTCCCGTTATGTATTGACCGGAGTACTTAGTCGTTGGTTATCACAATTGGTTAATTAGGTTAAACATTTATGTCTATGTGAATGTTTTGATTAAACACATAACTGAACTTGTTTGCAAACCTGAAATCTGAAGGAACCTTTCTTTTTCCTATTGTTTAAAACCTCAAGTTCTTAATTCATAATTTAGTTAATCCACAAATCAAACAATCATCAGTTTATTTTTTTTTATAGTAGTTAATTAATACTTAGCATCATAACACTTTCCACAATCCTCCTCTGGTTCGATATCCGACTTACCTCCTAGGCACGAAGACGTGGGAGGAGTTTGATTTCAGCTATAAATAGAGGAGCTTGGCTCAGTTCCAACTCATCCCATGGCAAACCACTTATCTTCCACTTACCACCATTCCACTACCACTGCAACGCCATCATCCACCACATTCCTCCATTATCCACCTTTAGAGTGTGTGTAGTAGTCTCGGGATCCAAGATTAATTGTAATAGTTCTTGTCAAACAAAGGCCATGCTTGGCTAATCTCTTACATCACTTGGTGAAGAAAAATCTTTTATGTATTACTTTTGATTTCTAAACTTTGGCTACTTTTTATTTGGGTTTATGTTTATGACTTTAATAACTAGTTTTTTATACTAAAAGTGAACTTTACTCTATCATTATTCATGTTTTGTTGATTCACTCATTCGTGTCGTTACGGTCTATATAAAGCACGTTAACTGCCTAGAAGGGGGTTAAAAGGATGGTTTGGGTAAAGTTCTTGCCTCGTTCAGTGTATAGATCCAACGAGGACTTGATTCAAGCTTATTAGGACTTCTCTTGAGGCAGATTAAATCAAATCGGGGGAAGTAAGAGTGGCTTGAATCCCTTATAAATAAGCTATTAAAACTATAAACTGGCCTTGCGGGACTGTATCCCTGCTGACTCAGACCAATATGGCCGAGGGTAGGGTTGCCTCCAAAAGTGGGACATGCCACATTTTTCATTAATAACTTACTTAATTATCTTTCAATAATCCGTCCTTGCGGAATTGTATCCCTGCTGAATCGGACTAATATGGCTGAGGGTGGTGTTGCCTCCGAAGGAGGGACATGCCACAATAACTAAGATAATCTCTTAAAAAGCCCAAAGTGCGGAAATCATCAAAAGATAGATAAAAGAGGAGTCAAAACCAAGTGATTCTATTTTGTTTATTGTTTTTTACTACCGTTTTATTTTTGTTTCATTTCCCCCCTTTTAAACTAACATCTTTTCTCAAAATTTTGGTTAGATTAGACGTTGACAATATTCCGGTATTAAAAACCCTTGTGTCCTTGGACGACCTCGGTATCTTATATCACTATACTACGCCAACGATGGGTGCACTTACCCTAACGTGTTGTAGAGAGTGATTGTATTATATCGTATTTTATAAATTTAAAGCTTGATAAACGAGTAAAAAGTGTTAAAAGTATACTAAAAATTATACCACGCTTGACACACGTCAAGTTTTTGGCGCTATTGCCGGGGATACAAGAATTTTAAGAAAGTTTAAAATTGACGGCCTAATCATTTTTATCTTCTTTATTTTTCTTTTTAGGTTTTTCTTCTTTTCTGCATTTTCTTCACTTTCTGTAAGTTCAGCACGAGCCGTGCTTAATCAAACACGGGGCCGTGCCCAACTTCCAGACAACTTAACACGCGCCGAGTCCACTTAAACACGGGGTCATGTCTATCTTCCAGTACTGAAAGTATTTATTTACTAGGTTACTAGAGTGAAGCACGGGGCCGTGATTAATTCAGCATGTGGCCGTGTCACACTCCCAGTATATATGGGAACCTGAAAACAGAAACTTTATCTCGACAACACGCAACCATGCCTATAAAGACACGAGGCCATGCCTACTATCACACGGGAAGAACCTGAGCGCTTCCTAAGAAAAAGACTTCAAGAAAAAAACTGACAAAAAGCCTCGATCGAAAACCTCACCATGGCAGATCAACGTACTCTCATGGATTACCTACGACCTATAGTCGGTAATCTTGGAGTCGCTATTAACCCACCTAATGTCGATGCTAACAACTTTGAGATTCGACCACACCTAATCCAAATGCCCAAAATTTCGCCACCTTTCGCGACCTACCTGATGAAGATCCCCATTTACGTATTACCACCTTTTTGGAAATATGTGACAACAGAGCCTCCAATGACACTATCCGGCTCTGTATGTTCCCATTTTCACTCAAAGATCGAGCTAAGGCTTGCCTCAACACCCTCCCAAATGGGTCAGTACACATTTGGGATGGACTTGCCCAAAAATCTCTCTACAAATATTTCCCTCCCGCTAAAACCGCCAAACTCATGACCAAAATTAATTCATACTCTCAAGAGGACGGGGAGTCTTCGTATGAGACATGGGGAAAGTTCAAGGAGTTATTAAAGAAATGCTCGCATCACGGTCTAGAGCTTTGGCTACAAGTGTCCATTTTCTACAATGGACTTTTACCACACACAAGGCAAATCCTTGATTCAAACTCTGGGAGACTCCTTGGAAATCGACGACCTGTCGAAATCTACAACTAATTTGAAGAGATTGCTCAAAATAGTTTATAGTGGCACAAAATCCATAGCCCCGGGAGTCCACAAAGTGGATGAAACCACCTCTTTACAAGCCCAAATCGAAGCTTTAACTACAAAAAAAAAAAACTTGAATTGACAAAAAAACGACTTTGGTTATGGCTTGTGAAGGGTGTGGCAGACCACATGAAAAATGGAGTTGTATGAAAGATGGGGAGAACCAAACGGAAATGGTGAACTACCTCAATAACCTTTCGCGACCACCCGGAGCTCCAAGCAACACCTACAACCCCGAATGGCGAAATCACCCCAACTTTAGTTCGAGAGAGTCGGGAGGTAACAACCAACAAAATCAAAGCCAATGGGCCAACTTTCAACAACCCTGAAATGAGTAACAAGGCTACCCACAACATCAACAAGGAGGAAGAGAAAGACTTGAGGATCCCATCACTCGTCTTTTCTCCTAATCGGACATACGTTACTCGGAAAGGTTCCTACAATCTAAAGCCAAAATGAGGAACCACGGGCTAGTATACAAAACATAGAAAAACAAGTATGACAACTTGCCCAAAATTTCTCCGAAAGACCACAAGGTGCCTTGCCTAGCAACACTGAACCAAACCCAAAAGCATAAGTAAATGTTAGCACTTTGAGAAACCAGAAGGTAGGGCCTGATAATGAAACCACTTCACCTCAAAACACTCCACAAACATACAACCCACAAACACCCCCCTTAACCAACAACCAAGAAAACACTCAACCCCAAAACACCGAACCTACCAAACCACCACTGGTACCCTACCCCGGCTGTTTACTTCGCCAAAAGACCGACGAGAAATTCACAAAGTTCGTAAACCTCCTAAAATAACTTCACATCAATCTTCCTTTTGTCGAAGTCCTCTCACAAATGCCAAAATACTCAAAATTCTTGAGAGACTTCCTTACCCACAAAAGGAAGATTGAATCAATTCAACAAGTTAACCTAAGTGAAGAATTCACGGCGGTACTCCTCAACAAACTCCCCCAAAAGAAAATTGATCTTTTAAGCTTCACGATTCCTTGCTCCATTGGAGTATCGCCAATAAGCAATGCGCTTGCCGACCTAGGAGCTAGCATTAACATAATGCTTGCCTCCATGTTCAAATGACTCGGACTAGGGACGCCACATCCTACAAGGATGAGCATCCAACTTGCGGATAGGTCAGTAAAGTACCCTCAAGGTGTCATAGAGAATCTTTTGGTTAAGTTCGGAGAATTTGTGTTTCCGGCCGACTTTGTGATCCTTGACATGGAAGAAGACATCGAGATCCCACTCATACTAGGAAGACCATTCCTTGCCACCTCACGAGCCGTGGTGGATGTGAGCGATGAAAAGCTAACATTGGGGTTGGTAACAAGTAAGTGAAATTCGATGTTGGACAACGCATGGAGGATGATCCGATGAACTACATCAAGGCAATAGACTCGAGCTTGGACTACGCTTCAGCCGATGCAACTTGGGATGCGAGTCATCCCGCTCGGGTAACATTTGACCAACTTTGGGTCTAGCCAAGAACCCTTATAAATGTGGCGCACCATGGAGCCATTCCATAGACTATGAATAAATAAAAGTACTTTACTTAAACATATATGTTCCGTTTTCAAAAGTATGGCTTCCTTTTGAAAGAACAATCATGTTTAAGATTTAGTTTTATTCTTAGTTAATGCTTTTGTTTCTAAGTTTTCTCTTTGTAGGAATAAAAGAGCACTTCAAAGGGGATTGAAACTAGCCAAAGGATCTTGAACCAAGAACCCACTAAATGAATCAGAAGGTCCTTCGCCTCGAAATCTTCATAACAACAAGTACAACATGGGACCGTGTGTGGTAAGCACACCCCCGTGCCTCCTAACTGTTGAAATAATTATGTCTTTGGACCTTTAACACGGGGTCGTGCCTATTAAGCACGGGCCAGTGCCTGCCTTCTGTAAGTTTTAAAAAATTCAACGATACTAGCAGTCAGACACGAAGTTGTGCCTCCCTAACACGCCCCCGTACCCACTGCCTAGTTTGTGAAAAAATGTTGTTTTTAACCCACTTTTACACATTTAATCATTTTCAATCCATTTTTGGACACATTGAGGACAATGCGTAATTTAAGTGTGGGGGGAAACCTTAAATCTTTTATCCTAAACAAGCCTTACACAAAACTCAACTTGGAACCGATAAACACCCCAAATCTTTTTCAAAATTTTTCTTTATTTTATCTTGTCTTGGTTTAAGTTGGAAAACCAACGTTCTAAAACTATTATTTTTACGATTTTACAACCGATAACGCCATGATAAAAAGAATCACATAAGAAAAGTTTATAAGAGGGATGACAATCCTTTTAAAATTTGATTGTATATACATTTACACACTTTTTAACCCCTTTCCCACAAATAGTGAGTTTTGTACCTTTACCGAGCATACAATACGATATCTTTATTAAATGTTCATTTTTTCATATATTGTGTGATAGCCTAAATGGTTCTTACGAATTTAGAACTTGCCAAGACAATGCATTCCCGATCCTTACCGACTAATCCAAGTAAGTAAATGACTGAGGCATTAGGACTATAACCCTTTTCATCTAAAGCTTATTTTCCTTTTTATCTCCCCACCAAAACAAAAAAAAACCCTTAGTTAACCCCTTTGAGCCTAAACCTTTCGTTAAAAACCCGTAAAAATACATTTTGCAACAATCAACCATCACCCATAAACCTTTTTACTTTTACACCCCTTATTTTAGTAAAAATTCGGTTATTTTGAAAACCGTAAAGGTGACTTAGTTATCTTGTGTATAGTTACTCTTTCAAAAACATAATGAGTTAAATGCCATTTTAGTCCCCGTGGTTTGGACCATTTTGCCAGTTTAGTCCAAATGTTTCATTGCCTGTGGGTCCAAAAAGGTTTCACCTTTGCCATTTTAGTCCAATGGGTTAACTTCATCCATTATATTTGTTAACGAGAAATGCAATTCGGTCATTTTATATGGCCAAATTACCATTCAAGTTCATAGAATTACATATAAAATGATCGAATTGCACTTCTCGTTAAGAGAAAAAATGGATGAAGTTAACCCAGTGGACTAAAATGGCAATGGTGAAACCTTTTTAGACCCACAGGCGAAAAATGAAATCTTTGGACTAAACTGGCAAAATGGCCCAAACCACAGGGACTAAAATGGCATTTAACTTAAAAATAATAAATAAAAAAATCTTAGTTGCTTGAAATAATTAAGCAAGTCCCAAAAATCTTGCTTAAAGTTTATAGATTGTGGTGTTTGTATCAAAGTCACAAATAAATAAAATTTTCAAAAGAAAACCGACACTTTTACACCTTTCGCCACTTTCCAACAAAAATCTCTACCCCTAGCCAAAACCTACCCTTTAAAAGTCCTCTTGATATTGACAAAGATTATGGCAAAAATGAGGAGGTTTGATTGCCTGTCAAGCCTATGGTAAAGAGTAAGTTCCACACCGGGACCGAGCATTTCACTTATACATCTTCGACCGAGGAGGTTTGATTGCCTGTCAAGCCTAAACTATTTTTCTTAAAAATGTTCTAAATAAATCATGACGAATAGGATTGTAAATAAACTAAGAACAAAATAAAAAGAACTTAGATACCCGACACTCTAAGTAAGACCCAAAACTTCTTCTCTACCTCTTCTATTTGGGTGTGTAAGCAATATTAAAGAGTTTTGCTTGAGGACAAGCAAAGATTCAAGTGTGGGGCTCTTTGATATGTGCGAAATCTAACATATAAATTATATTATAAAGGCATAAGATCAACCCTTTCTATGTACTAATGTTGGAAAAAGTGTTTTTCTTTGTATACTTTTGATTTTAAGGACTAAATGCGTTTAAACGTACAAAAGGAAAAAATTAACGGCAAAAACCAACACAAAATACAAGAAAGAGGAATTGATACACCATGCCTACCATCCAAGCTGCACCCCAAGACCAAAACAACAAACCAGAAGACAAGCACGGGGCTGTGCCACCAAGGCATGGGGTCGTGCCCTACTATAGAATGTGTTCAGAGTCCATGCAGATCAAGACAAACAAAGAAGATAAGAGACACGGGGTCGTGGTCACCTCCCAGATATGCATAATTACCCAATGGACCCCACAAAGCTGACCACAGGGTCGTGCCTATTGTCACACGGGACCATGTGTGTGTATACAAACTGACACTGATCATTAAATGAAGACAGAGAAAGAAGGGCACGGGGTCGTGCCCCTAGCCACGGAGCCGTTTGAGTAGTCTGATTTCAGCTATAAATAGAGGAGCTTGGCTCACTTCCAACTCATCCCTTGACAAACCACCTCTCTCCCACTTGCCACCATTCCACCACCACTACAACACCATCATCCACCACATTCCTCCATTATCCACCTTTAGAGTGTGTGTAGTAGTCTCGGGATCCAAGATTGATCGTAATAGTTCTTGTCAAACAAAGGCCATGCTTGGCTAATCTCTTACATCACTTGGTAAAGACAAATCTTTTATGTATTACTTTTGAATTCTAAACTTTGGCTACTTTTTATTTGGGTTTATGTTAATGACTTTAATAACTAGTTTTTTATACTGAAAGTGAACTTTACTCTATCATTTCTTCATGTTTTGTTGATTCACTCATTCGTGTCGTTACGGTCTATATAAAGCACGTTAACTGCCTAGAAGGGGGTTAAAAGGATGGTTTGGGTAAAGTTCTTGCCTCGTTCAGTGTATAGATCCAGCGAGGACTTGATTTAAGCTTATTAGGACTTCTCTTGAGGCAGATTAAATCAAATCGAGGGAAGTAAGAGCGGCTTGAATCCCTTATAAATAAGCTATTAAAACTTTAAACCGGCCTTGCGGGACAGTATCCCTGCTGTCTCAGACCAATATGGCCAAGGGTAGCGTTGCCTACAAAAGAGGGACATGCCACATTTTGCATTAATAACTTACTTAATTATCTTTCAATAATCCGGCCTTGCGGAGCTGTATCTCTGCTGAATTAGACTAATATGGCTGAGTGTGACGTTGCCTCCGAAGGAGGGACATACCACAATAACTAAGATAATATCTTAAAAAGCCCAAAATGCGAAAATCATCAAAGGATACATAAAACAGGAGTCAAAACCAAGTGATTCTATCTTGTTTATTGTTTTTTTTACTACCATTTTATTTTTGTTTCATTTTTCCCTTTTTAAACTAACATCTTTTCTCAAAATTTTGGTTAGATTAGACGTTGACGATATTCCGGTATTAAAAGCCCTTGTGTACTTGGACGACCTCGGTATCTTACCATCACTATATTGTGCCAACGATGGGTGCAATTTGCCCTAACGTGTTGTAGAGATTGATTGTATTTTATCGTGTTTTATAAATTTAAAGCTTGATAAACGAGTAAAATGTGCTAAAAATATACTAAAAATTATACCACGCTCCACACACGTCAGTCACACATAATCTTAGAAAACATTTAACATAAACTATACATTATTCAAAAGATAAATAGTTATGAAACAAAGTCCAATTTATTACTAAGACATGACCTATGTGTCATTGCCTTCAAATCTATCTCCTACTAGTGTATCTGCATCATGTGTAAAAAGGTTTTGGGTCAACAAAACATTGGTGAATAGATCTAAATTTTAAATAAAACGTGTTGCTTTAATAATTAATTTATAGTTTTGTTTTATTAATTAATTTATTTTACTTAGAAATCTCTTTAAAAAAATATACTTAACAAGCAATTTCCATATGTTGTAGAAACATCCAATTTCACCATAACCACAACAACAATCAACAAAGCACCACAATCACAATTTAGATACAATAGAAACCATAAGACACAAAGACTATAACATGCATTAGACTCAAGCCTCGAAGAGCGAATCTAATACTAGTGGCGACACTAGGTTACAACCCATGGCCTTGAGGAACCTAGTCAGCCAGGTGGATCCACGCGAAACCTGTGACACAAAGTGAGTAAATACATAGATATACACCAATGCTACAATAGATACTAGAAATAATAGAAACAATGAACGCAATACACATAGTGACACATTGACTTTGCATATTATTTAATCAAATAGAAAACATTAGAAAACACGACACATGATACACCCCAAAAATATTTAATGACTAAAAGGGGAAAGAAATAGATCTACTCATTGGTTGCGAATATATATCCACGAGAATTACCGCACGAGAGGATTTGAATAAAATATAAAACAATGATAATAATAATAATAATAACCCCAAAATAACAAATAAACGAAACCCCAAACGAATGGCTATATATTAATTTTTGGAAACTGGATTCTCCTATTTAGAGACTTAAATGATTATTAAATATAATTTATAAATTGGTATTTGTATAAATACTCATGATTAATAACATTTCAATATGTTGTCATACTACTTAAATGCTACAAATTCATATATATTGTAATATACTTCATCTAGAAAATCAATACATTAGATTCCATGATTATCACATGTTTTGATTTAAAATAACAAATTTTATAAATGCAATTATTTAATAATTCCACAAATCCTTTCATAAAATATTTTCTAGAATTATGGAAAAATTATATAAAAGTCCCAATACAATAATATAATCTATAAAAATCAGTAAAAATACTTATATAATTTATTTGTGAAAATCTTGTATTTTTAAATAATTAAAACATGTATAAATCCAACTTAAATTCATAAATTCCCAAAAATTAAGTAAAAATTCTATAAAAATTCCATAGTGTTTATATAATCTGAAATAATCGATAAAAATATCTGTTGAATTTATTTATTATTATCTTTTATTTTTAATTTGTTTATAATTAAAACATAAATATTTTGTTAGGATCTGAGTTTGTTTGATTGTGTTTGTTTAATTAAGTAATTAATGTAAGACGGTAAAATAGAGATGAATTGTAGTGGAAATAGAAAGTAAACTTTATAACACAATCAAAAAAGAATAGTTTTCAGCAAACATGATTTCATTAATCGAATGATTGTATGAATTACAAGATTCAACTATGCATGCATACAACACTAAACTCCCCCCAGCCTGAGATCATAGTTAGTTCGTATCGTATAAGATGATGGTGAAAGAGAACTAATAGAACACTACAGGTACTGTTCTATTTATAGTACAATCCTAACCACTGAGCATCTAATGCTGATGTCACCTAGACAGTGACATCTAACAGACTAACAACTTCTAAACACTAATCTATACAAAACACTATTACAATAAACAAGCGATAAGTAATACACTGATAGTCTTATCCGCTGTTGATGCCTAAGCACTGATGTTGCAGATCAGTGCTTTTTTCAATGGTTGATCAGGCCTTTGAATCAGCAGTGTTTAGACCTCCATCAGGTCTTTGACATTTAACAGTTGTTAGGTCTTCAGTCTTTATGATCAGCAGTTCTTTGTTGAGCAGTTGTTGAGGGGATCAGTACTTAGATGAACCAACTGATAGAAGCACTGCCATTCGAGGGAACTTAGAGCATGCATTTGCTTATTGAGGATCAACTGTTGAGAACCAGTTTTGGCTTTCAGTATCATCTGTTCTTCTGGGTTTGATTACATGGACCAACATATTTCCCCAAAATTCCAATAATATCTAAAAATTCCCAAAATTTACACAAAATATACTAACATGATATACAACACTATTCTACCCTCAATTTCATCAAAACACAAGTCTAAACTTAAAAGCTCCAAATTCTAGATACGAAGAACCCTAATTTCATCTAAAATTAAATTTGAGTCTTGTTGCCCTTCTATCACAGAAATTGATAGTGGTGTAAATCTTGTCAGTCAATTTTGCGAAAAGATTAAAACCCATATTATGTTTTTAATACTTCGATGGTGATTTAATCTTGAATTAAATTCCATTGATTAGGTGTAAATAAAACCCGATTGGGTGTATAAAACTTATTTTTCCATAAAACTGAGTTTATTAGCACCAATCTAATGTCCAAACGTTACATATAGTCCTTAATCACGTCGGGTCGGGTTTGTAAGATAAACATGTCATTTCAGGTTTTAAACAATGAAGAAGATGGATAGGTCTGATGTTGGGTTTTAATTAAAAGACACACTGATCTTTCACAACACTGAACACGGTTTAGTGGTTAGACTTGGCGCTGTTGAGTTGTGATACGGGTGGGGGCGTGGGTTCTAATCCAGTCCCCTACCCCTTTTAATCTTTATTATTTTCCTTCGGTTAACTCAGTTTTTAAGGTTGTAGTAAGTATATAAAAGAAATATCAAATGAAACCCTTATACAACAAGTTGTGTAGTACAGTGGGTGTGTGCGCGTTTGGTTTCACTGGTGACTGGGTTTGAGTCCCAGGTCAAGCTGGTTTTTGTACTTTTTTTTCTCATTAATCAATTTCTGTATTTACAGCTTCAGTCCCTGCAGTTTATAAATATCACTAATTGGTTTACTCTAACATAAGAAAAGAACGGATCAAGAATGAATTGATGTATGGGTATCAGATGCAAACCAGAAGAACTACTTGGGCTAGTCTTGGGAAAAAAAATTCCCTCAACTCATCAAATAACATCTGCCCCAGGAAATCCATCTAGCTTAAAAATTCTAAAATGAGCAGCGGATAGAACAAGTCATGAATTAACATTAGTTAGAGCTAATGGAAAAGTGAAAAAGATCTCAATGAGTAGTGCCTTTGGGCTAAATGATGCAGATCTGCAGGACCTATTCAGTCTTCCAGTTGAAAGGGATCCAGGTGACTCTCTCTCTAAAAAGTTTGAGCTTAAGTTCAAAAGCCAAATCAGAGAGAACTTGATGAGGAATAAAGTTGATCTAATAAACATCTGTTTTGGCATCATTTGTTTTAGGGGGAGATTGTTAGACCTACAAAAGTACATATGATATTCAAAAGCCAAAACATGACATCTTGATCAAAGAATAAACAGTAGATGAAGCATTCTATTTCCAAAGATAGTGAATCTTGAACACTAATTAGAACATATGTTGAAGACATGCTAACATCTGTTCAAGCCTTGGAAACCACTGTTGGAGAAGAACCAAGCACTGATCAAGGCCAAAGCCCTGTTGAAGAAAAGATATGTTCAAGAAGACTTAACATCTGTTAAGGTCAAACAGATGTTTGGAGCAAAGCAACAATGGTTTGAAGATCAACAGTTTCATCAATGTAACAATATTTTGCTTGTAATAGAGTTTTAGTATATTAGATCAGATGTTAGATTCCCAAAGATGTTTGCTAACATCCGTGGAATCTTTTTTGTTAGGATGTTAAATGTCACAAGTATTTTTGATATATCCTCCTACTTGTGTGTTTGCATTATATGTCTTTCAGTTTATAAATTGTTTGTTCTTGTTTTGCTTAAAAACCACAAGTATCAAACTCAGATCCTACACTCGCAGTATCGCATTTATCGCATTACCACATTATCACTTATCGCATTGGTTTGTATTTAAATATTTGTTGTGGTTGTTCATTTATTTTGATCATCTTATTACACTTGAATTACATGATAAACTTTTTATTTATAAAATTTAACTAATAAATTGTTTTAATTTAACCTAGATTTACTCACCAACTTATGTTGACCAAAACTATTTTTACACATGGTATAGGTGATCAGCTTTATTGTGACAAGGATGAAGACACATAGGACGTGCCTTAGTTAAGTAAACAAGATTTTATTTTTAGTTTATGTTTTAGTTTTTTTGGATTATTTGGATATTTATTAGCTTATTTGACATTGTTAAATTTTGACATGAATAATATTTAAATTTTTAATAGTTGTCATGAGCTATGCATCATGCCCCAGTCAATAATTCGCTGCGAGTCAGGGTATATGACACATTTCAATTCCATACAGATTCAATTTCATTTTGTAAAACGTACACTACCTAAAGACTTTTTAATGCTAAATTCCTAATCAGTTAGTCATTTTGCCTCACAAAAAGTTAAAGTTAAAAAAAGAAGGTTGTTAACCACAACGAATAACTAGTGGAAATTCTTCCTCACATTGTAGCAGAAAAATGTATATACTACAAAATAATAGAAGTTTAATTACACAATAGGTGTCTTGTATATAAAAATCTTAAATTTATGATATGTACATGTCATATGTTCAAAATTAGGGCTGGCATATCGTGTATACCCGTACACGATAAGACAAGACACGATAAGACACGATACACGGAATCCCATACACGAACACGACACGATGACTTATTGTGTCCTTTTTTTTCAAACACGAATATGAACACGAACACGACACGATATACACGAAAATTACCTGGTAATACCTGTTAACACGACTGTTCGACTGTTATACACGAAAATTACCTGTTAATACCTGTTAACACGAACACGACATGCTATCTGAGAGTTACAGAGGGAGTTTAGGGTTTTATTTTTTTTGAATTGAATGAGGAATGAAAATAGAAAAGAATTAAAGAATCCACACACACATGGCTGATGAATTTTATTTAATTAAATTTCATATCGTGTACTAACGGGTATTAACATGTAGACAGGTATTTAACCTGTTTATATACGAAAATTAACAGGTAATCTCGTGTCTACCTGTTTGGTACATGATACCTGTTAAGGCCATACACGATACCTGTTAACTTCGTGTAGGTTCGTGTCGTGTATTCGTGTAAAATAGCCAGCCCTATTCAAAATTATATCAGCATGTATTTTACATTAATTCGAAAACCATAAAAATAAATACCGATATTGTTACCAATGTGGTTCGGTAGGTATCGTTTGGTATTGTGGCAATACCATTAAAAGAAAACTTTATTTTGAACATAACTTCGTTTTAGAAGATTTATATTGGAATGTTGACACTAAATAAACAAATAAAAACAACTAAGCATATAAATGTTGATAAACAAAACAAATAGAATGAGCATTTTTTTAGTTAACCAACAGAAGTTATTAGAGAAAAATAAAATTATATCAAAAAAGAAACATGTCAAGCTTATGAAATATATTATCTGAAATTTTATAAGTCAAGTTAAATTATAATAGTAATAATAATAATAATAATAATAATAATAATAATAATATAGTTATGAATTATAATTAACTAGTGGGATTCCCTTACGTAATTTGGTGAAATTGGATTTCAACCTGGTTAGTTCAGTTCGTTACCACATTGGTTGATAACAATATCAAATTTGAATGCAAGTCTATTTTCAATAAAATGCATATCAAAATATAACTGCGCATTAAGATTTTTTAGAGTTTGTGAAAGTAACATATCACTAAAAAACAAATTATATATGAAAACGTAGACTATATTTGGAACTTTACAAAACATTATATATGAAAATTTACAAATGAAAAATAATGATATTTGACATCTTCGATATTAATTAAAACTTGCCAGACCTACAAAAGAACATATGATATCTAAAAGCCAAAGCATGATCCAATTGATCAAGAAATAAGCAAAAGATTGAACCAGGCTCTCCCCAAAGATAGTGAATCTTGAACACCTATTCAGAACATCTGATCAAGAGCTTGGCTAACATCTGATGAAGACTTGGAACTGCTGTTCAAGAGTAGAAGCACCCGTTGAAAGCTAGCATCTGTTGAAAGCTAGCATCTGTTGAAGACCAAAGCCCTGATCAAGTAAAGGTCTGATGAAGAAGACCAAACATATGTTAGGCCAAGCAGATATTTGGACAACTGCAACAGAGGTTATCTTAGACATGTTTTCTCAATATAACAGTACTTATTTCATTAGTATATTAGTGTAGCCTAAATCATATGATAAGGTTTGCTAAGATGTTTGCAAACATCTGAGGAATCTTTTCTATTAGGAATGTTAGATGTCGCTATCAGGGTGACGTCAGCCAATCACTGAACATAGCTCTCGTACTTGTATAAATAGATCACACATGTTAGTGATCTATTTATCACACACCATCACATTTTCTCTTGTACGAACTGATTTGTTTGTGTGATCAGCTGAGGGGGAGTCTGTAGAGTCAGTCGATTTGTAAAACATTTGAATCTATGATGATTAATGAAAAACAATCGTTGATGATGACTTCTAGTTGGTGAATATTACTGTGATAATCAACATTTGTTTGCAAACAAAGAAACTCAGTTTCTAACAATTGGTATTAGAGCTTGGTCATGTTAAACTTGATTTCATAATAAATTTAACACAAAAAGATCAGAGAAAAACAATCGTTGATGATGACTTCTAGTTTGTGAATATTACTATGATAATCAACATTTGTTTGCAAACAAAGAAACTCAGTTTCTAACAATTGGTATTAGAGCTTGGTCACGTTAAACTTGATTTCATAATCAATTTAACACAAAAAGATCAGCACTTCAAAGATCCAATTTCAGTTCATAGCTCAGAGTTGTTTAGTGAAGAATTGATAAGTGTCTCTCACAGACTTTGTTTTTCTTTAAAAGAACTTGAGAAAATGGCACATAATGATCCCCAAAACACAGGCTTTAGTAATAAATTTTCTCGTTACTTGGGAAAATCTGCTGCAATTATGGAAGAACTAATTGGTTTTGTGGTGATTCTCCTTTATACGTCAAAACCTCACACAACTTCTGGCAAATCATTTTCTTCTTTTTTTCTTCAATCATCGTTTGTTCATTCTCTAATTAGATTCAGAAAATCAATTTCCATGATGTAACTTCCAAATCAGTATAGTTGCTCATTCCTAAATGAAAAAGTCAAGATTGTGTTAATGAGTTTAGACCAATAGCTTCTGTAATGTCTTGTACAAAGCATTAGAGATACTAGTGAGTTATGTAGTTACATAAAAGTTTTATGTATCATAGTTAAAGTAAAAGACGCATGTTCATAGGTCTTTGGTGGTGTTTGCAGTCTCATTTGATTGGTTTTGATGTAAAGTCTAGATATAATAGTACAAGAAACACCGTTATAAGTTAAAACCGCTAGAATTTTTTATCGTGTGAAAGAAAAAAATAGAATAAATGAGCTAGATGGAATAAAAACGAGGCCTATGTAATCTTTATTGGGGATAGTGATTCTGATTTAGATTGCCTCTAGGTTGAGTTAAAGAAAAAAATTCTAAATTACCGAAGCTCACATTGTCGCTCTCGGGGATGGTGACTCTGGTTGAGACAACCTCTGGGTTAGGTATGCATAAATGACTAGTGCTCGATAAAAGAGAAAAAAATATATGATTCTAAATTCTTTTGGTTTCCTCATAAGACGGTTAGGAAATAATTAATTAACTGTTCCTTTAGTTTCATAAGCTTGAGGCGGGAGTAGGTGGATCTGTGAATTCCGAAGTGTGAGACCTTTTAGATGAAATAACTTGAACCTAATAATTAAATGAAAGGGGTCTGATGAGTCGGTGATTGGGTTTAAGCAAAAAATTATACGACAATCGTGGTTAAACGTTTGGAGTCTTTTAAATAAGAATTTTAAAGATTTTGAAACCAGTGATCCTAGTTCTAATTCCATATGCATAAGTCTTGGCTAGACTTCTTACACTGCCTAGGTTATGATGAACACCATGTTTGACTAATTATTTTTTATTTGGTTTTGGATATTATTTGTGAATTTAATAATTAAAGTAAATTCTTGGTTTTTATGGTTTGATGTGTATGCGTATTTATTCTTGTTCTTTGAATGATTATTATCCCTCAAGTGGCTAGTTGAATGTCTTTCAAATAATAGTTGCATGCTAGGTCGATTACTATGTGTCTTTGACTATTAGATGGTTTGCTAGACGTAGTGATCCATAGGGGTATAGTGTAATTTGAATATGGTTAAGTGTTCTACCAATCTCGATTGCTGTAAGGTGAGAGATTGTCGGTTCGTCTTTAGTGTTAGATTGCTACGGTTAGATACTTTGTGAAAAGATCCCCTAGTTTCCCTTTGACTATTTGCTTATTGAGTCTAATCATAACACCATAGTTACCCTTGACTTTTGTACTGTGAGGTAGATTGTCGAATAAGGGTACTTTATTATTACATTAGGCAAGCCTGCGAGGGAATCCTTTAAACCGTAGTTAAACAGCTTAATAGGTTTCCATAGGTGTTTTCTTGAGAAGGGTTGAGGGTCCTGTTCGGTTATCCTTTAAGTTTAGCATCTTAAGATCCCGGTTTCCACATTAGTTCCATAACCGATAGAACGTGTCAAGCATGTGTAGGATTCTAGCCTAGGTAGTTTGTTCCCCATCATTTGAATTCGTCCTCAGTCTTAGTTTGTGTCCCCTTCAGCTTTAGTTAATTTAGTAGCTTGTTAGAACACCCCCCAAACAACAAAACAGTTAAGTACAATTAGGTTAGAGTTAGTCTAGTCATAGTCTAGTATTCGTAGTAAGTAGAGTCTCGTGGGTTCGATACTCGGACTTACTTAGGCCATACTACATTGACCGGTACACTTTCTGGTTGTGTGGTCTAGGTTTAAAGAGTCTTAGTTATAAATTTAAAACTTAGAGAATCTAGTTTAATGAGTCTTGGTCTAGGTCTCTGTGACATTTGTGCCTCTACTACCATCATACAAATACGAATCCAATGAAATCTTGTGTTTCATTCTTTGGATTTGTACAATTACATATGGCAAGTACACATATCAAATTTCGTATGATTCCGAACTCTCGAGAAGCTTTTCTGGAAGTTTTACATAAACTATTACACAAATGTAATCATTTTAACGAAACGTACACTCCGGAGTAGTGACATAAACGTAACATACCTTAAATAATCTTTACATAACTTATAAATAAGTTTTGAAGGGTTTGGTATGGTAAAAACAAGTTTATTCGATCACAGGGACTATTTGCGTCAAATTGCAAAAGTCTGCCAATTCGCATAGCAACGAACGCTACGGAACAAGATCATAAGCTAAACCTACCCTAAATACCCTTTACATAGCTTAGAAATAAGTTTTCAGAAAATACGCTTATTTGAATCACAGGGACTAAAAGCGTCAAAAACTGCGTAAGTTTGCATATACGTGCATACTTTGCGTTCTGACCATATCCGGACATCCAAAAATTTTTGTAATCACTAAAATATTGTATTTTAGTGATAGGAATGCAAAAATACCGTTCGTCGCTTAATTTGGATCGCTTTCGCATCTGTTAGAGTTTCGTCGTAAATAACCGAAAAACGCGACCGTACAACCAAACAAACCGACATCCATGATGTTTCCAAGCATATTTCAAGTCCACTATGCTTTAACATCCTTGTAGAGCCTTAAAATTGGGTTAACGGGGTTATACGTGTAAAAAACCATCAAAACATGCTGTAGGGACTGAAACTGTCAAAAATGAAACTTTTGGCAAAACAGCTCGCCTCGCGCCACGCGAGGGAGCCATAGTGCTCTGGCGTGACACGCGACAGAGGCCATTTTTCAGAATTTTCCAAACAGCTTCCCAGCTGTTGCAAACTGATTTCCAACTTGATTTTTTGCAATCTTGTGGGCTATTTAAGAGTTCCCCAAGGCTTGGGCTTGTAACCTGGTCCAAACACTTGTAGGGATGAGATTAATCCTTGGGCAACACATAAACACTTGTCATCATCCTATGATTCAAGGATTAGTATAAATAGCCAACTTCATTCATTCAACAAATTGCTCATTTTTTCTTTCTTTCACTCTTGCTCTGATTGAGGCTACCACATTAAGTTGGAGGCCTCATACTTGAGCATTCTAGTTCATTTTTCCAAGCTTAGGACACTTGTAAGTGTTCTTTCATGCTTTGGTATTTATTTTAAGCAAGAAAGTCAAACAGTGTTTGACTTTCTGCGTTGACCATGATTTGGTCAAGTCAAAGTTCGTTTGAACTTTGCAACGTGAGCATAATCACGATAGTTATAGTCCCTTGCGACTATACCTACTGATTACCATGTTTATTAGTCGAACTGACGAGTCAAAGTTTCGGTCAAAATGCACGATTATGTGCATTTTGCGATGAAACTATTTTTCGGGTATCAAAACACTTTGTTTTGGTATCAAATCAGTTTTCTAACTTAGTTAAACATGTTTTAACATGTTTAACTCGTCACTTTTAGTTTAGTGCTTGTTTAGGGTCGTAAGTCAAGCGGTCTCAACAACCGCTTAGACTTTCAAACCCGACCCATTTGGTCGATCATTAGGATCTGACCAAACACATAGGTGACCATAGTTGTTTAGGGAATAAACTTCCGAGGTTATACCTTATGGTCACTTCTTTTAATTAGTTATATGATAGGTATTTTATATGCCTTAGGAAAATGACCAAAATGCCATTTTTGCGCATAATTTCAATTTAAGCATATGTAACCAAAATTTTGACACTTAAACTGATTATGCAACAAAATTAAACATGTTTAGGCATATAATACTTGTCATAGGACTAGTTAGGCCATCCGAACGCACATTCGCGCAAATAACACGTTAAAGTAGCGTAAACTACCTTAACGGGTCATAACGGGTCATAAGCACTTAGGATAGGTTTCAAATCAGAATGTAGGCTTTGTTAAACCATATCATATGAGCTCCAACACTCATTTGGTTTACAAGACCTCATTCTATCCGATCTCCTGATTTAGGCCTCGATTATTAACATAATGAATCCATACTAGGTGCCACTTGATTCCTTGATTTCCCGAGCTTTGTTAGGTCACTTAATCAAGGATACTTGCAATCTCAAATGAGTACATAGCTCCCCTCTTGTATGCTTTCAATTTTTTGGGGTGACTCATATGTGCTAAATGCTTTTCAAGTTTTCATAAACAAATGCTATGGTTTATATAAAACACGATGATTTCAATAATGTGAACGAACTTGTTGGGGTGTTAGTCGAAAGACGAATGACATTCATTAACTATGATCAAGCCGACCAGTAGTATGTTTTAGTACCATAAGATCTGACAAATCCCGTTATCGGACTATCCCTTTGGTGGGTAATGTGAGTAACAATAAAAAATGTTATCTGATTAACAAATCATGTGTTGGTTTGTTAGTCTTGTTAAAGAGGTCTTTCAGGGCCTATTAAAGATACCCCATGGGTGGTATATCGAGTCACACAGGTTTGAATGTATTCTTTAAAGAACGACCAAAAGTTGTATTTCATAATTAAAACACGAACGATTGAACGATGGTTTATAACATGGACGATTGGAACGATTTTCACGATTGAAACTATTTGAACGATTTTGGACGAATGTTTTCAAACGATGACACACAACGAGGTTTACTTAAAGATATAAACCATACAATGTTTACTTTCAAAGACGATTAACTACTTGGTTTTACAAAGACAAATGTTTTCAATCAAGATTCATGGCTACAATGGTTTTGGTTTACTTATATCATCTTGTAAAGATGATAAAACATATTGCAATGTCAAACACTTTTGATTTCAAGGTACATACTCGACAACTCTCGTAGTTGGTCGAGGTATTGCAATATGGATTCAAAGCCATAAATTTGACATACAAAACCTATGTACTCACCGGCATTTTTATGCTGACTGTTTTCACATATGTTTCAGGTTCTACTATGTGACGATTGTTGACTGCTTGCTACACGTAGGATGGACGCGGGCTTTGGTGACTTAAAACTTGAACGACAATTGTTGTAATTATTTGGTTTATATCAAAACATTGAGTCAATGTTGATACATATTATGTGGACGTAACTCAGTTCAGTTCGACTCGGTTCAGTTCGACTCGGTTCGGTTCGACTCGGTTCGGTTCGACTCGGTTAGGTTCGGTTCGGCTCAAGCCCGACGTCACGACATTCCTCCGTCGTGCGCTCCAGAGTTCGACACACGAAGCACGAAGCGCCGCGAGCCGGTTCCGGCCGCCACATCATCATGACATCATCATGATGATGTCATGACCCTTGTCTAAATGCAAGTTTCTAAAGAAACTGCAAAATGTCAACGTGCATGTCATGAACTTATCATATGGGCCGAAACCTTCACATTGGGTCGAAACCCTTTTCGCGTGCATGCATTTTCTTTGGGCCGAAACTACCTTTAGGCCTAAGCTTGCATGTGGGCCGAATTCTATTACTCAACATGAATGTCGATGAAACATTGAAGGTTTTCGTCGACTTGGAAGTTTAGTCAAAGCCATCCCTAGTTTCGTCGAAGATATCGACGAAACTCTATGAGTTTCGTCGACCAGCTGAGGTTTCGTCGAAGACAACCATGTTTCATCGTTGCTGTGTTGCTGAGCCTATACAAACAGAACTGAGAGAACACATCAGGTAGAACATACACACACGAGAGAACTAGAGAGAGTTTACAGAGATTATTTTGTAAACATTGTATTGTAACTGTTTCAAAGCATTAATACATTGTGTGTTAATCGTTGAGTCTCGTGTTCGTCATTTACGTGTTCGTAACTTGGTTTAACTTACCCGTTTGGATTCCGCACTTTCGGGTTTGTCGGAAAACAGGAATAGAGGTTACTCGATCCTCCGGGTGGACCTACAATTGGTATCAGAGCATTGGCTCGATTCCTTGTTAAAACCAAGTTGTTTTTCTTGATTTTTCAAAGATTTTCTGATTTTGTTCTTAAAAGTTAAAGTTCAAAAATCTTGTTTTCTGGAAAAACAGGTCTTTAATCCGTGAAAATCTCGTTATTTTGTTGTTAGTTCATACAAAACCTTGTTTAAAACTCATACATATATGTTAGGATTGGGTTTTCATTGAACTTTATTGCAAAATTTGTGTTCGGAAAATTTATCGGTCACCGGTAAACTCATGAACTCATCTGAGTTCATAAGTTGTTCTTCATTGTTCATCATATAATCTGGGTTTTGAGTTATAGTCTGCTTTGTTGTTTTAGTTGAATTATTGAAATTGATTATAATATTAATTGTTTGAAAAGCTTGTCCTTTGAAATGATGAAAGTTGAAAAAGGAGAACCAAAAGTATGGTGATTGTTTGACAATTGGGTGTCTGTGTCAGAAGTGATAAGAACTTTCTTTGAAAAATCTCACAAAAATCTGTGATCTTATCCTCTTGTTGAATAAAATGACAAGCCACGAAACCTCTAGTTTCACAAATAGGTTTCGTCGATCATAATTCAAGAATTATTACAAGTTTCGTCATTCACAAACAAACAAGGTTTCGTCGACCATTAACCCAGAGTTTCGTCGACCATTAACCCAGAGTTTCGTCGAATCATTAATTCCTTTTGGGTTTCGTCGACATTAAAAATCTTAACAAGTTTCGTCGTGATTTAAAAGTTTCGTCGAATAATTGGTTTCGTCGAGTAATATAGTTTCGTCAAAACTTATAAAATTTTTAACAGAAGCTTTGCAAATCATATTTAACTGTTTGATTTGAGTGATTCAATCAGGTATTCATCATTATATATTCGAAATGAATCCGGATTGGTGGGGTACTCCGTCTAATACGGAAAACAAGTATAGAAGCACGGGATTATCTCCATCATGGGCCGAACCTCCTGCACAATCATTGTCACCTCAAATTTCGTCAACTCAATGGGCGTTTGTTTCAAATCAAAATCAAAGTATTCAAAGTATACTTTTAAGCGAAATTGAAACCAGAAGCAATAATCATCCACCGAAGCTAATGCACATGAATGAATATCCGGGATGGGAAGACAGATTTCATACGTATATTCTTGGATAAAACACGGAGTTATGGTTACGATTCATTACAGACTTCAATCAAGCACTTGATGTTGCCGCTTCAACAGCCGCGTCTTTTGCAGATCTTACTCCAGATGAGAAGAAGATTTATGATTTAGAAAAGAAGGCTTTTGCTATTCTAACTCAAGCGTTAAACAAAGAAATCTATCATCAGTTTGTAAGCTTCAAGACAACAAAGCGCTTATGGGATGCATTGAAAATGAGAGGTGAAGGAAACGAAGCGTCACGCAAATTACGACATGACTTACTCAAGAAAGAGTTTGATGGTTTCACTTTAAGAGATTTGACTAGTCGATTTTATCACTTGTTGACTGAGTTGAATCATTATGGGGTTGTAACAACTCCTGTAGAGGTTGTCACAAAGTTGGCCGATGCGCTGCCATTTCAATGGAAGGGTTTCTTGGAAATTTTGAAGTACAATGGCACATTAGCTACAACATCAATTCATGATTTCGTTCAGATGTTGGAGAATAAAGATCAGGAAGAAACTCTAAAGGCGAAAAAGGTTCCAGTACAACAAAATCCTGATATGTATTATGGAACTTCTAGCATTTCTGCAAAACCTGCTCAACATGCTCCATTTCAAACGGCGTTTGTCACAAGCACATATTTGTATGGCAATCAGATACAAGTTCCTGTTAAGCCAGCTCCAACCACAGACTTGTATCGAAATCTACTACAACCAGCTCCACAACAGCCAAGCCAACAGCCAAGCCAACAATCTATCGTAGCAACTGATATGTTCGGAAATCCATTACCTGTTCGATCTACCGGACCAACAGATCTGTATGGAAATCCACTTCCACCTTCCTCAAGACCAACGGTTGTTGCACCAACCACAGATTTGTACGGCAATCCACTACCGGTGCAACAACAAGCCTGTTATGGTAGCACGTCATCAGCTGGTCAGCCCTCTAATACAGTACGACTGGACACATCAAGTTTCTCCAAAGTTAGCGTTGAAGTAGCTAAGGATCACATGGAGATATTGAACACATTGGTGAGCGCGTATTGTGGGTTGATAGCAGGTCAGATCGGGAACATCAATCTGACTCAAGAAGATTACCAGCAGATAGATAAAGAGGAGATGGATATGATGGACATCAAATGGGCTTTCGCTAGTGCTGTTAGGCGGGCTAAAGACTTCATGGAACGGACGGGTAGAACCAGCTTGGAAAGCAAGAAAGACACTAAGTCTGGGTTTGATAAGCAGTCCGTTAAGTGCTTTAATTGTGGTGAACGTGGTCATTTCAAGCGTGAATGCACAAAGCCAGCTCAGCATGGGAACCAGAATCCTTTCAGAGGTCAAGGCAACCAGGCGAATCATAATCAAGCCAGGAATGATAATCGCACCTTGGTCCCTGCAAACAATCAAGCAGGACCATCGAACACCAATCAAGCTCTTGTGGTGCAAATAGATGAAGGTTGCGACTGGTCAATGCAATTAGGCATTGGTGATCAAGGAGGAGTAGCTTGTTTTGCTGAAACTGCTAAGGATTTGAAGCACGCCAGTGGTGGAGAATCTTCCGCCAGTGGTGGTGAATCTTCAGATGAAGAGAGTTCTGGTGATTCAAGGAGTTCAGATGAGGAAACCTCAACCTCAGGCGAAGATTATTCTGATGATATATCTAGTGGGAGAATCGATGAAGATATAGATGAATTGTTAGGAGAAGCTGCAGCAAGGAATGATAGAAGATCTATTCTGGTGGATCAAGCTGCTTATTCTTCTTCTTCTCTTCATTAAGCCTTTATGGCTAATGGCGGCAGTTCATCAAGCCAGGTATGTGTCGATGAACCAACTATCGTTATTTGTGATAATTGTGCTAGCTTAAGTGATAAATGTACTGATTTATATGCTAATATGTCTGAGTTGCAAAGCAAACATGATGCTTTAAATGCTGAATTGTCTGACTTGCAAAACAAACATGTTTCTTTAAATGCTAAGATGTCTGATTTGCAAATCAAACATGAGGCTTTTGATGGGTGTCAAGTGTTATATATATTAGGTGTATATTTTAAGCCCCTTTAACACCTTTTAGTCAAGTTTTAAATTTATAAAACACGATATTCACTAACACTAGACACTCATATGGGCAAGTGCACCCATCGTGAGCGTAGTATAGTGTTGGTAAGATACCGAGGTCGTCCAAGGACACAAGAGCTTTTAGTACCGGTTTATCCTCAACGTCTAATCAAATCAAAAAGTTTAGAAAAATATTTTAAGCTAAGAAAAAATAAAAACTAATAAAAAAATGCTGAAAATAAAAATAAAAGAAAAACAGATAGACAAGATGAATCACTTGGTTCCGACTCGTATCTAGTGTAACCTTTGATTATTTCCGCACTTTTGCGCTTTTTAAGAGATTATCTTAGTTATTGTAGCAGGCCCCTCTTTTGAAGGTGACGTTACCCTCACCCCAGTAGTTTGAGTCAGCAAGGATACAATCCTAAAAGGGTGGATTATTGAAAGATAATTAATTAAGTTATTAATGCAAATTATGGTAGGCCCCTCTTTTGGAGGTGACGTTACCCTCGACTAAGTAGTCTGAGTAATCAGGGATACAGTCATAAATAGCCGGGTTATAGTATTAATAGTAGTTAACTTATGAGGGGATCAAAGAGTTTAGACCCCCGCCATCCAATACTGTTAAGTATTGAAGGAGGTCTTACTAAATTTGACCCAGGTCCATTACAGGACCTCTAAACGCTGAACAATGGCAAGACCTTTACCAAACCGTTCCCTTAACCCCCGACCAGGTAGCCAACATACCTCCATATAGACCGTGGAGATATGAATGGTGAAAATCTTTTATTTTATATAGACAGTAAAATAATGTCAAGACACCACGGACAAACGATAAGGAAAGATCACCTTCAACATAAGAAACTAGTTATTAAAGTCATTAATACAAAACCAAGTAAAAAGTACGAAAAGATTAAAAATAAAAAGTATTACACTAGACACTTTGTCTTCACCAAGTGATGTAAGAGACTTAGGCAAACATGACCTTGATTGTCAAGAACTCTTACGATCAATCTTGGATCCCGACACGACTCACACACTCTATGATGGACAATGGATGATGGTGGTGGATGATGGTGTTATGGTGGTGGTGGGTGGTGGGTGAAGTGTGAGAGAGGTGGTGTGCCAAGGGATGGTTTGAGCTTGAGCCAAGCACTCCTATTTATAGGCTGAACAGAAGCTCGAGCACGGCCGCGTGTCCAGTGGGCACGGCCCCGTGTCCACATCCTTCTCTTTCTTCATTTAATGCAGCTTTGTCTTATTAGTTGACCACGCCCCCGTGTCCGCTGAGCACGACCCCGTGTGCAGAAGAATCTTTGTACTATGAAGATTTGCCTAGATTGTGAGAATCTTATAGTTGACCACGGCCCCGTGTCCGCAGTGCACGACCCCGTGGTGGGCAATAGAAGCTTCTACCACTTTGTCTTTTCTGCTGACACTTGGGCACGCCCCCGTGCTGGCTGAGCACGGGGCGTGTTCAGTCTTCTGTTATCTTGTTTTGCTTGGGAAGATGCTGTCGTGGGGTCAGGCATGTCACGTCTTGTTCCTTTTCTTGTATTTATGTTAGATTTTGATGTCTTTTTGCTTCTTTTGTTAATTTGAGCTCATTTAATCCTGAAAATGCAAAAAGAAGACAAAAGCACACTTTTTTCCAACATTAGTACTAAAAAAGGGTTAGTTTTATGCCACAATTGATGAAATTTATATGTTGCATTTTGCACACATCAAATACCCCCACACTTGAATCTTTGCTTGTCCTCAAGCAAAACTCTTTAATATGTGGCTATTACACACCCAAATGGAATGGGTAGAGAAGAAGGTTTTTGGGCTTGTCATAGAGTGTCGGGATTTCCAAGATTCTTTATTTAGTTTTATTTTTATTTATTTACAATCCTATTCGTCATGATTTATTTAAAACTTTTCATAAGATAAATTACTTATTAGGGCATAACATGCCTCTTTAAAATTCTATTTATATACAAGTTCACATACCTCACGGGGATCACTCAACACTCGGCCGAAAATGTATTTTTGTGGATCACTCGAGAGCGGCATGGAACTTACTCCTACCATAGGCTTGCCAAGCAATCAATTCTCCTCCTTTTTAACTTATATACCTTTGTAAATATCAAGAGGACTTTGTGGGTGAAGGGTTAGGCTTGGGTTAAAGGTAGGTGGTTGGGTTAGTGGTTAGTGGTTAGTAGAAAAAGGGCGAAAAGCGTAACAAGCGTCGGTTTTCGTAAGACTTTTTATTTTGGTAACTTTTATTTTGATGAAGCTATTATTCAAACAAAGTTATTTTTGATGAACTTGTTTGCTTATTTTCTTTGCTTCATCATCAACACACATATTTTTTTTTGAAAAGTCATATGAAAAACCGAACTTGTTACTAAAACAAAGGGTTAAAAATGAAAAAGGTTTTGGTGGGTAAAAGGGTGTTTCGTTTGGGTTATGAAATGAAAAGGTTTAGGCTTAAAGGGGCTAACTAGGGGGATTTTGGGTAGGTGGTAAAAAAAAAGAAAAATAATGGTGTAGAAATAAAAAAATTAGTCCTAATGCCTCCATCATTTACTTACTCAGGTTTAAGTTGGTAAGGACCGGGAATGTATTGTCATGGCAAGTTCTAGAGTCGTAAGAACCAAGCGGCTATTCACACAAGAAACGAAAAATGAGCATTTAATCTAATGATATGTAATTGTATGCTCAATAAAGGCTCAAAACTCACTTTTGTGGGAATGGGTTTTTTATGTGATCAAGTATATATAATCAAATCTTAACTAAGCTTGTCATGCCTTTTCATAATTTTCTTATGTTGGTTCTTTTTATCACGACGTTATCGGTTGTAAATTCGTAAAAATATAACCTTTTTAGAATTTTGAAATTCCCAAGTTAAACATAGACAAGTAAAAAAATTGAAAATTTAAAAAAAAATTTGGGGTGATTAGCGGTTCCAATAGAGTTTTGTGTAAGGCTTGTATTTAGGACTTGCAAGATTCAAGGTTTTAGCATCCCCCTCACACTTAAATTACACATTGTCCTCAATGTGTCCCAAAAATAAGTTTTTAGGTTGATTGAATGTGTAAAAAGGTGTAAAAAGCAAAAATTTTGTGTTACTGGGCGCTGAACACGGCCCCGTGTTGTGTGGACACGACCCCGTGCTCAGGTGCCAGTAACGAAAACTTACAGAAGGTGAACACGGGGGCATGTTGGTTGAACACGACCCCGTGTCTGTCAAGGTCTGCAGAATTAAAACAAACAGCAGGTTCAGGGGAGTGGGCACGGGGGCGTGTCTGCTGGACACGGCCCCGTGTGGACAATCTGCAAGGTTGAAAAATAGGTCTCTTTCTTCGGTTTTCCTGTCCCGGCTTTAGTAGTACTAATGCTTTGTACTCTAAGCCTCGTATGTACCTGCTTAATCAATAAACACCATACCATACCATAGTAAACATCCTAATTTTACCAAATTCAACATCCATGTCAAAGTTAAAAGAAAAATAAATGCAGAAAATAAAAGAAGTTAGGGAAAGTAAATTGTTCAACACTTGGCACGCAGGCCTCAAATTGTTCAAGATGGAAAAGATTAACCTGGGAAATCACTAACCAACCACTTCTTCCTTTGCTCCTCCCGCCTAATCCATGTCCTCATCATCATCATCATCATCCCCTCCATGGCCCGCAATGTGGTCCCGAATGTATCCAATATCATCTTGGATATCGGATATGTTTCTCTCGATAGCTCCAACCCGGTGGTACGTGTTGCTCGCCATGTTGTAGGTGTTCCTGGTGCACATAAGGTTTTCCTGCAACAAATCATGCAAACTTTGGAAATTAGGAAAACCGCCTCCTGAGGAGGATTGGCCCGGATCACCTTGGGGTTGGTACTGATATTGATGATGTTGTGGGGCGTGGAGGACAAGTGCTTCTTGCGGGTTCCATGCATGACCTTGCATCCTTTGAAAGCTTACCGTCCCGTCTTCCGCCTCATAAAGTAGGTTCATTGAGCGGCAGATGTGTATATCTACCCTACTCGACCATGGGCTCCTCTCGAATGACCTAGGTATGTTGGTGAAGTGCTTGAAGAGACGGTACACCCATCCCCCAAAGAAGATAGGGGTCGGTGCACTAGCAAGGCGGTTGTGATGCATGTTTCGGAGCATGAGGAACGGAACATCAAGAGGCCTGCGGGTGTGGATACAGTGGAGGACAACAAGATCTCTTAACCCAACGACGCCACTGCTATCATGCCTTTGGCTAAGAGAGTAGCCGAGGAGCCTATGGATGTATCTGTAGAGCGGATCCCTCAACTTCGTACTCTTAGTGCTGCTCGGATTGTAGTACCCTTCACCAATCTGAGCCCAAATGGCTTGGCGTTCGTTCTCACCTATTTCTCGCATCCCTCCAGTGTTTTCCTCGTTTCCCGTGTCCTCTTCCGCATACAACCCGACAATCGATCCAAATTGTGCCATAGAGATCGAATACCTAGTTCCGCCACACCTGAACGCTACCCCATCATTGTCGAATGGGTCGCATCTTGAGTCGAATGCGAATGTGCTATAGAATTCCAAAGTGCATTCGTGGACGGAACGGAGTCGAGTTGTTAAAGCGACTCTTAGTGGCCCTGTGACAAGGTTGTTGAAACGGTTGATTTGATTCACCATAGTTAACAGTTCCGTGCATGCTTGCCTCGGGTATTCCTCCGGCCTTGTTTGAAGTATCTCGTATCTAGCCCTAGCATCGAGCTCATTGGCGTTAAATCTTATGAACTTCCTAGCCATCTGAAAGAATACACCGAAAGTTAGCACGAAACAGAAGTATTTTCGGACAAAAATGCAAACAGTGGACTGGACACGACCCCGTGTTCAGCGGACACGGCCCCGTGTCCAGGCGTCTGTTACTAAAAAATTCCATTTTTCGACCCGGTTTCGAAAACTTGATTTTTTTTTTGTCCAATAGGTGCGGTTTCCCCCGAAAATGAAACCCTAAGTGCCGTTTTTCCCAAAATAACCCGTTTACCCTATCAATTTTATCTTTTTCGGTTCAAGAACAAGGGTTTGGGGTTTTTGTGAGAAATCGGGCGAATCTATGAACAATACAAGTGTATTTACTTCCCATAACACTAATCTAACTAAATGTAAACAGATCTAAACAAAAATTTGAGGTTCGATCCGGATGAACTTCAAGAATCCTAGATTTTTCCCAAATTTTTGGTGTTTTAACTACATGCAAGTAACTAATCTAACTACCAAAAGTGATAGAATCATACCTTGATGTTGTTAGAGTGATAGGAGACATTGAAAATCTGCGAAAAATCGCCTGGAACCAGAGCTTTTTCGGGGAAACGGGGCGTGTGGAATGTTGTAACTGTTGTGAAAAAGGGGATATATCCCGTCTGCAGTGCAAACACGGCCCCATGTCCAGCAGACACGGCCTCGTGCCGAGCAAAGTTTTGAATTTTTTTTTTCAGTGCTCGTGTGAGTGCCCCTTTGTTTCCCATAAGCTTTGGTTAGAAAACTTACCGCTTTAGACATCGTCCCGATCGTTCGTAACTTACCAGGTATGATGATGATTTCATTCTTCAATCGTTTGGAGCGAGATCTCCTCCTCTTCATCCTCAATGAATCCTTGATAGAGTTTCAGCCGTTGGCCATTGACTTTGAATGGAGGCCCATTTCGAGATTTAATTTCTACTGCACCGTGTGGGAAAATATGGGTGATGGGAAAAGGTCCCGACCACCTAGACTTTAGTTTACCAGGAAATAATCGAAGACGTGAATTAAACAAAAGAACTAGATCTCCTACTCGAAATTCATTAGGTTTAATATGTTTGTCATGCAAATTTTTCATTCTTTCCTTATAAATTTCGGAGTTTGAGTATGCATAATTCCTAAGCTCGTCTAATTCATTTAATTGACAAAATCGATTTTTACCAGCAAACTCTAAATCTAAGTTTACATTTTTAATTGCCCAGTAGGCTTTGTGTGCAATTTCTACTGGCAAGTGACAACTTTTCCCATAGACTAGCTTATATGGGGTTGTACCTATTGTTGTTTTATAAGCAGTTCGAAAATCCCATAAAGCATCATCTAATTTATCCGCCCATTCCTTTTTATTTATCCCTACGGTTTTTTCGAGTATTCGTTTTAAACCTCTATTAGTCACTTCGGCTTGTCCGTTTGTTTGAGGGTGATAGGCTGTTGAGACCCGGTGATAGACCCCATATCTTGTTAAAAAAAATTCAAGTTGATGGTTGCAAAAATGGGTACCTCTATCACTTATTAATGCTTTAGGTGTGCCAAAACGAGAGAATAATTTTTTTAGAAATCTTACCACGACTCTTCCATCATTCGTTGGAAGTGCCTCGGCCTCAGCTCATTTAGACAAGTAATCCACTGCCACAAGTATATATTTGTTTCCTTTTGACGGTGGGAAAGGTCCCATGAAGTCGAGTCCCCACACATCAAAAATTTCACAAACAAGAATGCCATTTTGTGGCATTTCGTTTTTGGAAGAAATATTACCTGTTCTTTGGCAAGCATCACATGTTTTGACAAGACTTTGGGCGTCTTTGTAAATGGTTGGCCAATAAAATCCTGAATCAAATACCTTTCGTGCGGTACTAGCGGCACCATGATGCCCTCCGTATGGACCTTCATGACAATGGCGGAGAATTCTTCGTGCTTCGCTACCATGTACGCATCGTCGGACGAGTTGGTTGGCACACATTTTGAAAAGATATGGATCTTCCCAAAAATAGTGTTTTACATTGGCAAAGAATTTTTTTCTTTGATGATGTGGCCAACCTTTTGCGACTATACCGCTAGCTAGGTAGTTAGCATAGTCGGCGTACCATGGTTCTTCCTTGTATTCCACCATTTCCAGGGACTCAGTTGGGAATTTTTCGTTGATTTGCTCGTGCCTGGTTGCCTCCAAAGCTGGGTCTTCTAAGCGCAAAAGATGATCTGCAGCGGTGTTTTCTGCTCCTCTTTTGTCTTTGATTTCAATGTCAAATTCTTGGAGGAGTAGAATCCACCGAATCAAACGTGGTTTTGCGTCCTGCTTTTGAAGAGATATCGAATGGCTGCATGATCTGTATAGACTATAGTTTTAGAAAGAACAAGATAAGAACGAAATTTATCAAAAGCAAATACCACAGCTAGTAGCTCTTTTTCAGTTGTTGTGTAATTTTCTTGTGCATCATTAAGTGTTTTACTAGCATAATAAATGGGGTGGAAATGCTTTTCTTTTCTTTGTCCCAAGACAGCTCCAATTGCAAAGTCACTCGCATCACACATGATTTCGAAAGGAAATTTCTAATCAGGTGCTATCATGATAGGTGCATTGACTAACATTTCCTTTAGGGTTAGAAATGCTTGATTGCAATCCTTGTCAAAGATGAAAGGAGCATCTTTTTCAAGTAATTTTGTTAGAGGCCTTGAGATTTTAGAAAAGTCTTTGATAAACCGCCTATAAAATCCGGCATGCCATAGGAAACTTCTGATAGCTCTTACGGAGGATGGGGGTGGTAATCTAGAAATGGTATCTATTTTGGCTCGATCCACCTCCATTCCTTCGCTTGAGATTTTATGACCGAGTACTATTCCATCTGTTACCATGAAATGGCATTTTTCCCAATTAAGGGCGAGGTTAGTTTCCTCACATCGGGATAGCATTCGTTCAAGGTTATCGAGGCATTGGTCGTATGAATCCCCAAAGATAGAGAAGTCGTCCATGAAGACTTCTATTGTCTTTTCTATCATGTCATGGAAAATGGCTACCATGCAACGTTGGAATGTTGCGGGGGCATTACATAGACCAAACGGCATACGTCGATAAGCAAAAGTTCCATAGGGACATGTGAAAGTTGTCTTTTCTTGGTCTTCGGGTGCTATCGGGATTTGAAAGTAACCTGAAAAACCATCCAAGAAACAGTAAAATTTATGACCGGATAATCTTTCTAACATTTGATCAATGAAGGGTAAAGGAAAGTGATCTTTTCTCGTTGCTTCATTTAAGCGTCTATAATCTATACATACTCTCCAATGCTGTGACGGTTCTCGTTGGTGTTGATTCATTTTTTTCGTTGGTTATTACCGTCATACCTCCTTTCTTTGGAACTACTTGGACGGGACTCACCCAAGGGCTATCGGAGATAGGATAGATAAGTCCGGCGTCAAGTAATTTGATGACTTCGTTTTTAACCACTTCTTGAACATTTGGATTTACTCGACGTTGTGGTTGTATTACCGATTTGTAGTCATCATTCATTAAAATTTTGTGTGTGCACATAGAAGGGCTAATTCCTTTTATGTCTACAAGTTTCCAAGCTATTGCGTTTTTGTGTTTTTTCAAAAGACTAATTAATTTTTCTTTTTCTAAGCTATCTAATTTTGACGAAATAATTACAGGTAAATTACCATCTTTGTCTAGAAAAGCATATTCCAAATCTTTTGGAAGTTCTTTGAGCTCAAGTGGTGGGTCTTTAGGAGACTCCTTATTTGGTTGCTCATTTTGATCAAGAGACTTTAAAAGTTTGTTCTATGGCGACCTCTTCTTCAACAAAATGGTCAATCTCTTCATTTGTATCGGGTGGTTCATCTTCATCTTCAATTAGGGGGTCATTATTGCCAAATGGATATTTCATTGACCACTCAAGATCGGCACTTCTTTTAAATGCCCCTAATTGAAGAGGTAGATTGTTGAACTTCCGGTTTTTCAAAGCTTCATGAGTTTTTACAAATGGTCGTCCCAATACTAGAGGAGCGTCATCGAGGATGACAAAGTTGGTCGGGATTACCATTTGATTTGTTTGAACTAATACATCCTCAACTACACCGATTGATTTTATTACTTTCCGATTGGACAGAAAAATGAGTATTTGAAGTGGAGAAAAATCACTAATACTTAATTTTTCGAAAATGTAGTTAGGCATTATGTTAACACAAATATCTTTATCAATTGTGACATTACTAATAAACGAATTTTGAAAGAAACATGGAACCGGTGTAATGTTAATTTCAAATGGGTCTTCTTTTATTAGCGAGGTTTGATCATTAGTTAACTTAACACTTACTGTTTCGTCAATTTTAGTGTTAGTGTTTAACTCTTTTAAAAACTTAGCATGAGTGGGTACTAAACAATGATTTTCAAAAGAAGGCGACAAGAGATTAATTTCTTCAAAATTAGACTCTTCTTGAATTTTAACGCTGTCGGACTCACCTCTTTCGTTGTTTAACTCATGTGTCGGTTTTTCACTTATTTGTTCTTCCATTTTTACACTTTCGGTTATCTCTTCCTTTTTTAATTCTTCTCTTGCGCGGGACTCCTCTTCCCTTGCGCGAGATTCTTTTATATAGCGATCGATAACTCTAATGTGTTCTAATATCCTATCGGTTACTTCGGTTATAGAAAAAGAATCGGTATTTTCAAAGTTTGAATCCGTTTGTTCGATCCTTTGTTCCTCATAGTACCCATATGAAGTAGATGGTTCACACCATTGTTCTTCATTGTAAGCATATGATGGATAAGGGTCATAATTTTGTTCTTCATAATACTCATATGAGGTGGGTTGTTCACGCCATGGTTCCTCATAATAAGCATATGAAGGTGGTGGCTCATATCTTGGTTCCTCAAAGTATGAGTATGAAGGCTCATACCTTGGTTCATCAAAATATGAGTATGAGGGAGGAGGTTCATACCTTTGGTCTTCATAGGATGTGTATGAAGTTGATGGCTCGTACCTGGGCTCCTCATAGTAGGTGTATGAATTGGATGGTTGATATGAGTGACTATTTTGAACCGAGTGTGAGTTACGACAATTAGTGCAATAATTACTCCTATAATCATCCTCCTCATAGGTGTAGTTGTAGCCTCCTGAGTATTGATCCATAAGAATCACTCAGCAGACCACAACCAAGTCTCGAGATCAGAAAACAAAAATAAAAACAGAAACAGAGGCTGGACACGGCCCCGTGTTCAGGATCTGTATCTGGACGTTTTAATTAAATTTACTGATTTTGTTGAGCACGGGGCGTGTTCAGTGAGCACGGCCCGTGTTCAAGCTACTGTTACCGGGTGTTTTTATGAAAATGTGCAGCACGGCCCCGTGTTCAGTGAACACGGCCCGTGTACAGGTTACTGTAAATGCAAAACTAAACTAAAATGCAGAAAAATGTGCGCGCGTTTTAAAAAGGTTTTGAAAAACTGATTAGGCCGTCGATTTTAAGCTTTCTTAAAATCCTTGTGTCCCCGGCAACGGCGCCAAAAACTTGATGGGTGTTAAGTGTTATATATATTAGGTGTATATTTTAAGCCCCTTTAACACTTTTTAGTCAAGTTTTAAATTTATAAAACACGATATTCACTAACACTAGACACTCATATGGGCAAGTGCACCCATCGTGAGCGTAGTATAGTGTTGGTAAGATACCGAGGTCATCCAAGGACACAAGAGCTTTTAGTACCGGTTTATCCTCAATGTCTAATCAAATCAAAAAGTTTAGAAAAAATATTTTAAGCTAAGAAAAATAAAAACTAATAAAAAAATGATGAAAATAAAAATAAAAGAAAAACAGATAGACAAGATGAATCACTTGGTTCCGACTCGTATCTAGTGTAACCTTTGATTATTTATGCACTTTTGCACTTTTTAAGAGATTATCTTAGTTATTGTAGTAGGCCCCTCTTTTGAAGGTGACGTTACCCTCACCCCAGTAGTTTGAGTCAGCAAGGATACAATCCTAAAAGGGTGGATTATTGAAAGATAATTAATTAAGTTATTAATGCAAATTATGGTAGGCCCCTCTTTTGGAGGTGACGTTACCCTCGACTAAGTAGTCTGAGTCAGCAGGGATACAGTCCTAAATAGCCGGGTTATAGTATTAATAGTAGTTAACTTATGAGGGGATCAAAGAGTTTGGACCCCCGCCATCCAATACCGTTAAGTATTGAAGGAGGTCCTACTAAATTTGACCCAGGTCCATTGCAGGACCTCTAAACGCTGAACAATGGCAAGACCTTTACCAAACCGTTCCCTTAACCCCCGACCAGATAGCCAACATACCTCCATATAGACCGTGGAGATATGAATGGTGAAAATCTTTTATTTTATATAGGCAGTAAAATAATGTCAAGACACCACGGACAAACGATAAGGAAAGATCACCTTCAACATAAGAAACTAGTTATTAACGTCATTAATACAAAACCAAGTAAAAAGTGCGAAAAGATTAAAAATAAAAAGTATTACACTAGACACTTTGTCTTCACCAAGTGATGTAAGAGACTTAGGCAAACATGGCCTTGATTGTCAAGAACTCTTACGATCAATCTTGGATCCCGAGACGACTCACACACTCTATGATGGACAATGGATGATGGTGGTGGATGATGGTGTTATGGTGGTGGTGGGTGGTGGGTGAAGTGTGAGAGAGGTGGTGTGCCAAGGGATGGTTTGAGCTTGAGCCAAGCACTCCTATTTATAGGCTGAACAGAAGCTCGGGCACGGCCCCGTGTCCAGTGGGCACGGCCCCGTGTCCACATCCTTCTCTTTCTTCATTTAATGCAGCTTTGTCTTATTAGTTGACCACGCCCCCGTGTCCGCTGAGCACGACCCCGTGTGCAGAAGAACCTTTGTACTATGAAGATTTGCCTAGATTGTGCGAATCTTATAGTTGACCACGGCCACGTGTCCGCTGAGCACGGCCCCGTGGTGGGCACCACTTTGTCTTTTCTGCTGACACTTGGGCACGCCCCCGTGCTGGCTGAGCACGGGGCGTGTTCAGTCTTCTGTTATCTTGTTTTGCTTGGGAAGATGTTGTCGTGGGGTCAGGCATGTCACGTCTTGTTCCTTTTCTTGTATTTAAGTTAGATTTTGATGTCTTTTTGCTTCTTTTGTTAATTTGAGCTCATTTAATCCTGAAAATGCAAAAGGAAGACAAAAGCACACTTTTTCCAACATTAGTACTAAAAAGGGTTAGTTTTATGCTACAATTGATGAAATTTATATGTTGCATTTTGCACACATCAGCTTTGCAAACCAAGTATGATGTGACATTTATCCACAACCAAAAGTTGATCGTGGATCTTGCCAAATACACAGAAGCCAACATGTTATATACAAACCATGAAAACGAGTATAAAACAATGATTGAAAATTTAAGAGAAAACAAATCCGAACTAACGAAAATGGTTTCAAGAAAACAAACAACCATTAACTGTTACATCAATAGGCTCGAGATAATGCAAAAAGAGATGGCTTGTGTAAAAACTGAAAGTGAGGCGATCAATCTTAAACTAAATAGTTATTTGAGCTCTAGTTATGTGTTGGATCACATCATTGATGTTCAGAAAAAGAAAACTGATGTCACATGTATTGGCTATAAGAAATGTCCACCACCTGTGAGACACAATTATGATGCCATGCCTGATGAAGAGGATAGAACTTATTTTGAGCCATCTGTTTCCTTAAACATTGAGGAGTTTACAATGGGACTTGGATACAAACCAGAAGTATCATCAGATTCGGATATATCAGCAGATACAAGTGTGTCTTCTGCTGAACAGAATCAGGATCCTCAAGTTATTGTTGAGGATGCTGATTCTTCAGATGATGAATCTAATGATACTAACTCAGCACAGTCAGATGCGGTAATCAAAGAAGAGGACATACCTCTCGAGAATCATATTCTATGTGATCCTCCCGCAAAACCTGCTACGACTGTTCTGACCAAGTCCACGTCTACTTCCTCACAACAGTCTGAGAGTGTGAATTTGCTGTACACTCTTGTTGGTGATGATAAAATTTATCCTGGCAAAGATTTTCCTGTTAAGAATGTTAATCAATCTTTAATTAGTAAAATTTTTGAGGATTCAACAAGTAAGTTTTTGGGAAAGACAGGATCACACGTTGTGGTAACACAGTGTCCTCCTATCCCAAAGGCTGAAGTTCGAAAACAATGTGGCAATCAGAAATTACCGACAGTGAAAAAGCAGCAAAATCATACCAAACCAAATGGTAAATCATCGACTCAAGGTCAAAAGAAACAGACCCAAAAGAAGAACAAAAGGGTGAACTTTGTGAAATCGAAGGGAATAGATAAACTTGAAACATTTGCCAATAAATCTAACTTAGATCATGTCATTCAAGTTAATTCTTTGAAAAGAAATGAACTAAACAGTTCAAAACCTAGTATCCCGGGATCACAAAGTGCATCGACAAGACAATCACATGATACTTCGGGGTTTGTAGAACGAAGATCATGTTTTTCATGTGGTACATTTGGACATATTATTCGCAATTGTCCATATCTTCATAAACAAAAAGCCAAAGTTGATGATCCCTGTGGCCAAATTGACCGAAAGCGATCTGTTTCATCAAAACCAGATCCCCGTCTTGTAAAAGAAAGGGAAAAGAACAGAAACGCCAACAGGTCAAGAAAATTGAAAAAGGGATTAAAACCGATGTGGTTAACAAAACATCTGTTTATGTCAAACCAGACAATTCAAAAACTTCAGACAATCATGAAGTTAAGAGTTTAAAGAATAACACTGGTAAAACAAAACAGACCTGGAAACCAAAAACGGTTACTGAATCAGGGGGAACATCATAATTTCCGCAACATCGAGAAGTTCAAGTAACTTACGTTGATGAAAATGGAAGACCCAAGACCACAAAGGCTTGGGTCCCCATCTCCAACTAATCATGTGAGTACATGTGCAGGGTGTTCCAGGAGGAACTTTTAGCAGTCATTGGATTGTTGACAGTGGGGCATCCAGGCACATGACCGGCGACATGAAGCTTCTCTACGACGTTAAATTCTATTAGAGGAGGTTATGTTGCTTTTGCTGGAGATAAAGGCAGATATATAACAGGAGAAGGAATGGTATCCAACGGGGTTGTAAGTTTTGACAAGATCAACTTTGTACAACAGCTTGATCACAATCTTCTCAGCGTTTCAAAAATCTGTGATAAACAGTTTTCAGTACACTTTGACGCAAATGGATGTTCTGTGCTGAAACCCGGCTTCAAGATTCCAAAAGAATGGATTCTCTTATCAGCTCCAAGGATTAATGATCTGTATGTCCTTGATATGAGCCAAGCTATTACAACGACTGCACAAGCAACTTGTTTCATTACAAAAGCCACTGAAAAAGACTCTATCTCTTGGCACAGACGTATGGGTCACATTCACTTACGAAAAATGAATCATTTGGTGTCGAATGAATTAGTGAATGGTGTTCTTCTTAAAAATTTCAATCTTCAAGACGTCTGTGTTTCATGCCAAAAAGGAAAGCAAACTAAGAAATGACATCCGACAAAGAAGATCAACACGGTGGCAGTTCCTCTTGAACGTTTGCACAAGGATTTGTTCGGTCCTGTCAAGCACAAAAGCATCAGGAATGATCAATACTGCCTCATAATAACTGATGATTATTCAAGATTTTCTTGGGTAGCGTTTATGGCTCACAAGAGTGAAACTTTCGGTATTATCAAAAACTTGATCATTCAGATTGAGAATTTGTATAAGTTGAAGGTTAGACGGATACACAGCGATAATGGTACAGAATTTAAGAATCATGCCATGGCGGAGTTTTGCACAACAAAAGGTATTTTTCACGAATTTAGTGCGGCTTATACTCCTCAACAGAACGGCGTCGCTGAACGTAAGAACTGTACATTGATCGAGACTGCTAGGACGATGTTGGTAGAGTCGTAGTTGCCCATTCCATTCTGGAGTGAAGCTGTGGCCTCCGCATGTTACACGATGAACCGAGTCCTTACAGTCAAAAGACACAACAAGACCTGCTTTGAGCTTCTTCACAAATAGAAACCAGATTTGTCATATCTTGAACCGTTTGGAGCTCCTTGCACAATGATCGATCCTAATGGAAAGTTTGGGGCAAAAGCTATTGAAGGTCACTTTCTTGGTTATGCCACCCCGAACTTAAGAGTCTGGAATCTAGAGACTAAAAGGGTTGAGGAATGGTCTGAAGTCAGAGTACAAAGACACACTTTTCCAGTCAAAAATCCAGGTCAACCATGGATGTTTGAGTATGATGACTTTTTCAATTCGATCAATGTTGAAGCAGTTGAAGAAACTGCTGCGGCAAGGATGTTTTTCGAGAGTGACAACGCAACAGATTCACCTTTGGTTCATCCAATTGTTGTTAATCAAGAACCATCTTCAGTGAACAATAATGCTCTCGACAATGAGGATTTTCATGTTGCAACCGAACTGAACGAATCTTCAGAGGATGAAGAATTTCTAGATGCAGATCAAGAAGCTCCTACATTAGCAGTACATGGTACTTCAGAAGCTACAGCTCCAGTGGACGCCCCTATAACAGCTGAAGCTACTGCATCATCCTCTTCGTCAGTTCCGGGTATTGAATTGGTTGTTGATCTCAATCTCAACAATCTGGGTACAAACATTCCAGTTCCAGATAATCCAGAAACAAGGATTCACAATACCCATCCTCAACAAAACATCATTGGTAATGTACAGAGTGGCATTCAAACAAGAAACATGCTGCGAAACAACAACAACGCAGGCTTGTATGCGGCAATTCGAGAATCTGGTCAACAGAACGATTGGTCTTTCGCCTGTTATGTCTCACAGGAAGAGCCAAGAACTTAGAAAGAAGCTTTGAAAGATAACTCTTGGGTTGAAGCAATGTAGGAAGAACTGCAACAATTCCAGAAACTTGGTGTCTGGAAGCTCGTAGAGAAACCTGCTGATTACAAGAAGATTGGTACCCATTGGGTGTATAAATGCAAAAAGGATGACTGTGGAATCGTTATTCGGAACAAACTAGATTGGTCGTTCAAGGTTTTCGTCAGATTGAAGGTATAGACTACAACGAAGTGTATGCACCTGTTGCACGTCTGGAAGCAATTCGGATCTTTCTGGCTTATGCCTCATTCAAAGGATTCAAGGTTTACCAGTTGGACGTCAAAAGTGCATTCTTACATGGTCTAGTGGAAGAAGAGGTGTATGTTGAACAACCTCTAGGTTTTGAAGATCCTATTCATCCCGATCGGGTTTGGTTGCTGAACAAAGCTCTCTATGGTCTACATCAAGCACCGCGAGCTTGGTATGCAACCTTATCTAATTATCTGCTGGAGAATGGATTTCGTAGAGGTCTTATTGATTGCACTCTCTTCATAAAAGAACAAGATGGAGATCTTCTACTGGTTCAGGTATATGTGGATGATATTATATTTGGTTCTACTAACAATGTTATGTATAGGGATTTCGAGCGTGTAATGCAGGATAAATTCGAGATGAGCGCTATGGGGGAGATGACTTTCTTTTTGGGCTTGCAAGTTCAACAAACGAAGTCTGGGATTTTCATCCATCAGACTAAGTATGTTCAAGACATCCTGAACCGATTTCAGATGTCCGACACATTGCCCATTGGTACCCCACTGCAGCAAAATCACGGAATCAATCCAGACTTGAAGGGTGAACTCGTTACCTCTTCATACTACCGCGCGATGATTGGATCCCTTATGTATCTCACAGCATCAAGACCAGATATAATGTATCCAACATGCCTACTAGCTAGATATCAAGTGAACCCGAAGGCCTCACATCTTGCAGCTGTAAAAAGGATTTTTCGTTATTTAAAGGGTTGCCCTGACACCGGTCTATGGTACCATAAGGATGATAATTTTGATTTAGTCGCTTTCAGTGATTCTGATTTTGGCGGATGCAAAATCGATGGCAAATCCACAACGGCTGGATGCCAGTTTTTAGGAAATCGCCTCGTAACATGGCAGTGCAAGAAGCAGACTTGTGTCGCTACATCAACTTGTGAAGCTGAATACATTGCTACCTCAAGTTGTTGCTCCCAAGTCCTGTGGATACAACAGCAAATGCGTGATTATGGTTTTGAATTCCTAACGACTCCTATTTTAGTCGATAATTCTGCTGCCTTATCTATCACTAGAAATCCTGTGCAGCATTCAAAGAGCAAACACATTGAAACTAAGTATCACTTCATACGTGATTGCTTTGATAAAAGGCTAATCGATGTTGTTAAAGTCCACACTGATGACCAACGTGCCGACCTTTTTACCAAAGCATTTGATAAATCAAGATTTGACTTTTTATTATTGGTAAACGGCATTAAGGTCAAGCAAGAGTAATCCGCATCGGAAAATCGTTTTTGTAAATATCTTTGTGTTTTTAAAATTATTGTAAGTTTGTTGATTTTAGGGGGAGTAAATCCAAAATTTGAAAATTCAAAAACATCGAAAAATTTCAAAACGCAAAAACAATAGAAAAACAAAAATGAGTTTCCTGGCGAGCAAAAGAGAAAATGATAGTACATCAGTGGTCTGTTGAAACCTCTTTAAACTGAAATGCAAAATGAAAAATGTTAAGCAGCTCTATATAAGATGTATCGGTAGGCTCACAATCATCTTAAAGTGTGCAGGGTGATATAAACTTAAATCGACTAAAGACCAGGTGGGAACCACTCATTGGCATATGGTCTTAGTACCGAAATTTCGTTTGAGAGATTGCCGAGGTTCTGAGATATGTGGTCTTTATGCTGTTTATCATCTGGGTATCATGGTTGTTTCTTTTACCGAAACAAACGGAGACGAAGTCTAGATCTTCCATGATATCATACATACGTGTACATACTGCATACGACCTCAATAAGTGATCAACAATCACATGTCCACAAAAAAGTGATAATATATAACATTTATCCGGGAGTCAAGTTCGTCTCTTTGCTGTACGAAAGTACTGACCTGTTCACGGATTTGCTCCTGTGCCCTCATGCATCTGAAAATCAAGTTCCTCATCAATAAGTGATTCTATCACATAGGGCTTGTTTTCATTCAAAATAAGTGAGTTTCTCACATTTTCATATACGTTAAAACAGATGATAAATGGTATACTCACCAGTAAGATGAACCCTCGTGCATACCTTGATACGGGAATGTGTAGTGATGTGGATGAACACCGGTCGTTAAGTATAAATCATACCTTAACGTATCCCCTCGCCATGATTACATCTGATAAGTTGAGCTTATGTGGATAACAATACCGATAATCGTTATAGGATGTTTATCTATATGTTAACAAAAAGAACAACAAGAGCGTTTTGGCATGACCGTACACTGATATGATTCTCTTACCCTCGAAACTCGCAAAAAGAATGTTTGTATATATTTACTTTTCTTAGTTTCTGCAACTCTGTATATATTTATTTACTGCTTTCAGTGTTTAAGTTTGAAATATTCAAAATACCAAAAAGATTTTAGGTGTGTTTTAATATAAACTTTATAAAAGTCAAAAAGATTTTATTTCTACTTTAGTTTTGATAAACCGATGTTGGAACTCAAGTCTTCATTGCCTGAAATCTGATGAAAACCAAAACAACTGAATCTTCATAAACGGTCAGAGTTTGCAAGTTTTGAAAGTTAATAATCAAAATTGAAAAATCTGTTAACTTTTCAAACAAACTGTCGGACGGTAGTTGAAAACATGGTCACATATGTATCGTTTGTTTATGTTAACTATATTCCAAGCAGTTGTTCTCATTATGCATTTAGATTTCTTGCATGTGCAGATGCTAAAGGCGAAGAGAACGTGTTAAATGAAAAGCTTCAGAATGAAGACACGACGTGAAGGCACTCAAGTGATAAAGATGATCGAGTTGCCGCTGATTAATCATCAACACCACAAGGATCTAAAGTATTGAAGATTAAAAGATTCACGAGCATAATCAAAGGGGGAGCTTGTTCACACACTTCCTAAATGAAATGGGGAGTTTGTTGATATACTTTCTACTTACGACGCGTGAAGACTTTGAAGATCCTCTGACATGGAAGACATGGAAGACGAACCTCACGAGTAGCGTCCAAGGGGAGTTTGTTGATACATATTATGTGGACGCAACTCAGTTCAGTTCGACTCGGTTTGGTTCGACTCGGTTAGGTTCGGCTCAAGCCCGACGTCACGACATTCCTCCGTCGTGTGCTCCAGAGTTCGACACGCGAAACACGAAGTGCCGCGAGCCGGTTCCCGCTGCCACATCATCATGACATCATCATGATGATGTCATGATGATGTCATGACCCTTGTCTAAATGCAAGTTTCTAAAGAAACTGCAAAATGTCAACGTGCATGTCATGAATTTATTATATGGGCCGAAACCTTCACATTGGGTCGAAACCCTTTTCGTGTGCAAGCATTGTCTTTGGGCCGAAACTACCTTTAGGCCTAATCTTGCATGTGGGCCGAATTCTATTACTCAACATGAATGTCGGCGAAACATTGAAGGTTTTCGTCGACTTGGAAGTTTAGTCAAAGCCAGCCCTAGTTTCGTCAAAGATATCGACGAAACTCTATGAGTTTTGTCGACCAGCTGAGGTTTCGTCGAAGACAACCATGTTTCGTCGTTGCTGTGTTGCTGAGCCTATATAAACAGAACTGAGAGAACACATTAGGTAGAACACACACACGAGAGAACTAGAGAGAGTTTACAGAGATTATTTTGTAAACATTGTATTGTAACTATTTCAAAGCATTAATACATTGTGTGTTAATCGTTGAGTATCGTGTTCATCATTTACGTGTTCGTAACTTGGTTTAACTTACCCGTTTGGATTCCGCACTTTCGGGTTTGTCGGAAAACAGGAATAGAGGTTACTCGATCCTCCGGGTGGACCTACAGTCAATTAACGAAATAAAAGAAAACTTCAATTACCATGTGTTGTGAAACAATGATTCTGTTATGACACTCCCCGACGTTTCTGCCGCGGTTTGTTGTATTACGCGGTCGGGGTGTGACAGAAGAGTTGGTATCAGAGCTGTCACACCCCAACCGATGGCGAAAACATCGGGATGAGACGAAGTGTGTATAGATTGCAAGAGACTTCATAACACTATGTGACAATATTTAATTAAATTCAAATTTCATTGCAATTTCTAAATTGTCATACAATAATCAAAACAAAATACAACATTGTTTCAACAAATAACATAGCATGAAAAGATAAACGATTTATGGGTGTGTATCTAGTCCACCCTATTCTTGTTTCATCTTTCATCATGCTTCAACAATTTAACCTGCAACATGTATTAAAATAGAGTTTCAATGCAAAAGAAAAGGCGAGTATACAAGTTTGTTTACATAGCATAATAGAATAAAAACTCTAGTCCAACATGATTCATAATATGTGATTACTAGTATGCAATTTTGGCGTACAATATGATCAAACCCGAGAATACAACGTATAAAAGAGCCTAATCCCAAAAGTTTAGCGGGGTGGTAATATTTAACTTAACAATACCCAAAAGTATAACGGGCGGGGCGTTAATCCTATAGCGCTATAATTGTTAAGGTGGGCGAGCAAAGTTAATGAGCATATAACGTTCCAAATCGTTCACATAGCATACGAGAATAACAAGTAAGTCACATTAGTTTCATGTTTAATCATGGATAGAGTAAGTTTAATTGAGTTTAAAAGTTGTTTGCATAGTTATACATGTTGCATCCCAAAGTGTAAACGGAAAAAAGGGATCGAGTATACTCACGGTGGTTGCAAGCTTTCCTACTTGAAATCCCGCGAGTGAGTTGGTGGGTGGATTAGTTTGGAGCACCTAGTCCTTCTACACGAGGAAACATAGGTGTGTGAGTTTGGCGTTAAACGAAAGATTATAAATTTGGAGTTTAACATAACATAAAGTATAATATTAAAATAATCATCTTTAACTTATAACACTTATATGACACTATGTAACCACTAGGGTTATATTGTATTTCATGGGTAGTACACCCATTAGAATCATATCAAGGTTTTAAAGTCTTAGATGATATTCTACTACTTTAACATATAAACACAAGTTCAACATTACAGGTTCGAATAAGTATATATATATCTAGGTTACATATTATTTAGTCCAATAATTCATGTAGGAGGTAGAAGATTAGGATCTTCATTTAGGCACCTCGAGTTATCATGGAAGCCATGTATGGGGTAGGAAGAACAAGCTTCCGTTTAGGAACCCCTTGAATGTTCACCACTTCACTTGATGTAAAAACAACCAAGGAGGGTCACGAACTAGGATTAGTACAATAATATAAACAACCTAACTAAAGAGAAATCATCAAATCATGTGAGGATTTTATGTTGGAACAACCCAAGTTGTTCCACAATCACTCTATATCAAGATCTAAGCTCGAACATGACTTGTGGGTAAAATACCCTAAACAAAACATGGAATATTTGAGGTTTAACCTCTGATTATATATGTCTTCAACATGTTTCTAACACTTAATCAACCATGGGAAGGGTTGTAAGCATTAGTACATAGTCTAGAGATGAGTTACTCTCAAGCATGATAAGTATACACAAGTTTTTGAATAACATAAAACAAAACAGAAAGTTTTGGACATATTTAGGGCAATTCCAGGTCTGATTTCTCCAAGGAGAAACCAAGGAATCAAACCCAAGGATTATCCAAAGAAGTAGGAAGAAGAACCAAGTGATTTGGTTAAGAAATGAGCAAGTTACACTCACTTTAGTGCAAGAGTATGAATCTGCCAAAATCCTGAATTGCAAGAGATTTGAGAGTGAATTTGTGAGGTGTAGAGAGTTGTGAAAGTGTAAAAATGCTTGGAGAAGGGTTGTATTTATAAGGTAAGAGGTTAGGGATGATTGGAGGTGTTTAGAGGTGGATTAAAGGTGATTGGGGAAGAAGAAAACATGGGATTTCGTGCATTTCCGCAAGCTGGTGTGTTTTCTGCCCGCCCAGACACCCCTTACGGACCGTAAGGGTAGAGGCTTACGGTCCGTAAGCCAATGGCAGAAGCACAAAAGTTTTATTTTTTTGTTTTAATGGTTTGCAACTTGTTCCAATGTTACCTATTACGGATTTTATGATTAAATTAGTGTTCCTAGGCATATCTAACATGTTCTAAAGATTGCATAAGTGTAAATTGAATAAGCATAAGTTTCGTATGAAACATGAATACCACGTGTTCAATAGTTTATCATAAGTTTGGAAACATCCCGAATGAATACCAAATTGTTTCTCAATTTAAGCGTACAAACATGTATATAGTATGTATAACACGAGTTTAAATAATTGCAAGTTTAGCACTTAGTTTCCAAGAATAATGATTTATCATCAATTGATTTACAAAATCGAACATACGAGCATATATAGAGTGTGTATAACATATTTGTAACAAAACACAAGTTTCATTAATGATCCAAGTCTCGGTTTTACAATGATCACAAAGAAAGAACGATTACAAGAATACAAGGTTTCCAAAAATAGAGATACGAACAAAACTTTCTATAAATGGAAAGTACAAAAGAGACGGGCGTTACAGTCTCCCCTCCTTTAGGGAATTTTGTCCCGAAATTTAGGAAGATGTAGCGAAAAGATAGGGATACTTCGTCTTCATATCACTTTTAAGTTCCCAAGTAAATTCGGCGCCACGTTTTCCTTCCCATCTAACCTTGACGATAGGAATTTTACTGCGCCTCAATAACTTGACTCCTTGATCCATGATTTCGACGGGTTTCTCCATGAAATGCATAGTTTCGTTGATTTGGAGATCTTCGAGAGGAACATGAAGTCCTTCATCAGCGAGACATTTCTTTAGATTGGAGACATGAAACGTCGGATGAACGTTGTTGACCTCTTGAGGTAAATCGAGTCGATAAGCCACCTTACCAATCCTTTCGAGTACCTTAAAAGGACCAACATAGCGAGGGGCAAGCTTTCCCTTTTTACCAAAACGAACCACTCGTTTCCAAGGAGACACTTTAAGTAGAACATGATCCCCAACGTTGAACTCCATAGGTTTGCGTCCCTTGTCAGCATCGACCTTTTGATGATTGCGAGCCTTGAGTAGATTATCACGGATTTGGAGAATCTTATCCGTTGCTTCTTGTATGATTTCAGGGCCAGTAAAATGTTTGTCACCAATCTCGTGCCAGCTTAAAGGAGATCGGCATTTGCAACCATACAATGCCTCGAATGGAGCCATTTGAATACTAGAGTGGTAGCTATTGTTGTACGAGAACTCGACCAAAGGTAAATGCACATCCCAACTACCACCAAAGTCGATGACACAAGAACGGAGCATGTCCTCTAGGGTTTGGATAGTACGTTTAGTCTGTCCATCCATTTGAGGATGAAAAGCCGTACTGAGATTCAAATGAGTACCCATAGCGGACTGAAAAGTTTGCCAGAGACGCGAAGTAAATTGACCATCGCGATCAGAAATGATGTCGAGAGGAATACCATGATGGCGTATGACTTCATCGGTATAGATGAGAGCAAGTCGTTCAACCTTGAAATCTTCACGAATAGGAATGAATTGAGCGGACTTGTTAAAACTATCGATGATTGATGGGTGTCAAGTGTTATATATATTAGGTGTATATTTTAAGCCCCTTTAACACTTTCTAGTCAAGTTTTAAATTTATAAAACACGATATTCACTAACACTAGACACTCATATGGGCAAGTGCACCCATCGTGAGAGTAGTATAGTGTTGGTAAGATACCAAGGTCGTCCAAGGACACAAGAGCTTTTAGTACCGGTTTATCCTCAACGTCTAATCAAATCAAAAAGTTTAGAAAAATATTTTAAGCTAAGAAAAATAAAAACTAATAAAAAAAATGCTGAAAATAAAAATAAAAGAAAAACAGAAAGACAAGATGAATCACTTGGTTCCGACTCGTATCTAGTGTAACCTTTGATTATTTCCGCACTTTTGCACTTTTTAAGAGATTATCTTAGTTATTGTAGTAGGCCCCTCTTTTGAAGGTGACGTTACCCTCACCCCAGTAGTTTGAGTCAGCAAGGATACAATCCTAATAGGGTGGATTATTGAAAGATAATTAATTAAGTTATTAATGCAAATTATGGTAGGCCCCTCTTTTGGAGGTGACGTTACCCTCGACTAAGTAGTCTGAGTCAGCAGGGATACAGTCCTAAATAGCCGGGTTATAGTATTAATAGTAGTTAACTTATGAGGGGATCAAAGAGTTTGGACCCCCGCCATCCAATACCGTTATGTATTGAAGGAGGTCCTACTAAATTTGACCCAGGTCCATTGCAGGACCTCTAAACGCTGAACAATGGCAAGACCTTTACCAAACCGTTCCCTTAACCCCCGACCAGGTAGCCAAACTCTTTAATATGTGGCTATTACACACCCAAATGGAATGGGTAGAGAAGAAGGTTTTTGGGCTTGTCATAGAGTGTCGGGATTTCCAAGATTCTTTATTTAGTTTTATTTTTATTTATTTACAATCATATTCGTCATGATTTATTTAAAACTTTTCATAAGATAAATTACCTATTAGGGCATAACATGCCTCTTTAAAATTCTATTTATATACAAGTTCACATACCTCACGGGGATCACTCAACACTCGGCCGAAAATGTATTTTTGTGGATCACTCGAGAGCGGCATGGAACTTACTCCTACCATAGGCTTGCCAAGCAATCAATCCTCCACCTTTTTAACTTATATACCTTTGTAAATATCAAGAGGACTTTGTGGGTGAAGGGTTAGGCTTGGGTTAAAGGTAGGTGGTTGGGTTAGTGGTTAGTGGTTAGTAGAAAAAGGGCAAAAAGCGTAACAAGCGTCGGTTTTCGTAAGACTTTTTATTTTTGTAACTTTTATTTTGATGAAGCTATTATTCAAACAAAGTTATTTTTGATGAACTTGTTTGCTTATTTTCTTTGCTTCATCATCAACACACATATTTTTTTTTTGAAAAGTCATATGAAAAACCGAACTTGTTACTAAAACAAAGGGTTAAAAATGAAAAAGGTTTTGGTGGGTAAAAGGGTGTTTGGTTTGGGTTATGAAATGAAAAGGTTTAGGCTCAAAGGGGCTAACTAGGGGGATTTTGGGTAGGTGGTCAAAAAAAGAAAAATAATGGTGTAGAAATAAAAAAAAAATTAGTCCTAATGCCTCCATCATTTACTTACTCGGGTTTAAACCGGGAATGTATTGTCATGGCAAGTTCTAGAGTCGTAAGAACCAAGCGGCTATTCACACAAGAAACGAAAAATGAGCATTTAATCTAATGATATGTAATTGTATGCTCAATAAAGGCTCAAAACTCACTTTTGTGGGAATGAGTTTTTTTTATGTGATCAAGTATATATAATCAAATTTTAACTAAGCTTGTCATGCCTTTTCATAATTTTCTTATGTTGGTTCTTTTTATCACGACGCTATCGGTTGTAAATTCGTAAAAATATAACCTTTTTAGAATTTTGAAATTCCCAAGTTAAACCTAGACAAGTAAAAAATTGAAAATTTTTGAAAAAAATTGGGGTGATTAGCGGTTCCAATAGAGTTTTGTGTAAGGCTTGTATTTAGGACTTGCAAGATTCAAGGTTTTAGCATCCCCCCCACACTTAAATTACACATTGTCCTCAATGTGTCCCAAAAATAAGTTTTTAGGTTGATTGAATGTGTAAAAAGGTGTAAAAAGCAAAATTTTTATGTTACTGGGCGCTGAACACGGCCCCGTGGTGTCCGGGCACGGCCCCGTGTTCAAGTGCCAGTAACAAAATTAAATCAAGAGAAACAGAAGCCTGGACACGGGGGCGTGTTAGGTGAACACGACCCATGTCCAGTTACCTGAACTGGGTCTTTTTCTGCAGACTGTGCAGCACGGGGCCGTGTTGGGAGGACACGACCCGTGCCGAACTTACTGTAAACGAAGAATTTTGTCGGATGGTCCTATTTTCCTGCATGGGGTGCTGGTTCCAGTTTCCCTAGTATCCTTTGCCATCTCAAGTGTGTTTTATTCCTGAAAATTAAAACTAACTAGAAAACATAAAAATTAATCTAAACTAAACTAAGGATAGTTCCGCGGAATGCCTCCGTGGTGCGCCACGTTTATAAGGGTCCTTGGCTAGACCCAAAGCCTGGTCATATGTTACCCAAGTGGGATGTATTGCATCCCATGTTACACCGTCGGAGAGCGTCATCCAAGCTTGAGTCTATGACCTTCATATAGTTGACCGGATCTTCGTCCTCTACTCTCTTTCCACATTCAAACTTTACTTCCTTGTCCCCAAACTTCAATGTTAACGTTCCGTCATTCATATCCACCACTGCTTGGGCAGTGGCTAGAAATGGCCTCCCGAGGATGAGAGAGACATCGGCGTCTTCCTCCATGTCTAGGATGACAAAGTCGGTTGGGAAAACGAAGTTGTCAACTTTGACCAATAGATTTTCAGCGACACCTTGTGGAAATTTGACGGATCTGTCGGCGAGTTGTATGCTCATCTTTGTAGGGCTCGTTGTACCTAGGCCGAGTCGTTTGAACATCGATGTGGGCATGAGGTTAATGCTAGCCCCAAGATCGGCTAATGCATTACGAACGGGGGATTCCCCAATCGAACAGGGAATTGTGAAGCTTCCGGGATCGATTTTCTTTTGTGGAAGTTTGTTGAGTACTAAGGCGGAGCATTCTTCGCCTAAGTTAACTAATTGCAATGATTCAATTTTCCTTTTGTGAGTGAGGAAATCCCTCATGAATTTTGCATATCTAGGCATTTGGGTTAGGACCTCAATAAAAGGAATATTAACATGCAATTGTTTTAGTAAATTTTCGAACTTTGCGAATTGCTCATCGGTCTTTTGACGGGTTAACCTACCGGGGTACGGAATTGGAGGAGTCTTGGTGGGCTCTTGATTTGGTGGAGAAGCCTTTTCTGGTTGAGGTGTGGGTGAAGTCGTGCTTTGGCTGAGTTGACTTCATTCAACCGGTGGTAATGGGGCATCCTCGGAACCCACGGTTCGATTTCTCAATGTGATGAGATGTACTTGTGCTTTCGGGTTGGTTTCGGTATTACTCGGTAACGCGCCTTGTGGTCTCTCGGAGAAATTTTGAGCTAGTTGATTTAATTGTTTTTCAATGTTTTGAATGCTAGCTTGTTGATTTCTAAAATTCGATTCCAATTGTTGAAATCGATCCGAGTTTTTCTTTTCGGTGTCGGAGATGAGGCGAGATACAGTATCTTCAAGCCTTTCTCTTCCACCTTGTTGTTGAGAGAAATTTTGTGGTTGTTGAAAGTTAGTTCGTTGGTTTTGTTGGTTACTTCTATTGCCGGGATATCTCCAACCAAGATTAGGGTGGTTACGCCATCCTTGGTTGTAGGTACCCGTTGGTGGACCCGACGGCCTAGGTCTATTATCAATGTAGTTTACCGTTTCTGTTTGTTCATCTAATTCTTTCATACAACTCCAATTTTCATGTGGCCCACCACACCCTTCACAGGCCATAACCGAGGCCGTTTTTGTCATTTCTAGCTTTTTGATTTTTGAAGAGAGGGCCTCGATTTGGGCTTGTAAAGAGGTGCTTTCATCAACCTTATGGGCGCCCGGGGCAATAGATTTATTACCTCGGGGAGTGTGCCATTGAAAATTGGTTTGAGCAATTTCCTCAATTTGATTATATATTTCATTTGGGCGACGATTACCTAAAAGTCCCCCGGAGCTAGAATCAAGTGTTTGTCTTGTGTGTGGCAACAACCCATTGTAGAAAGTGGATACTTGTTGCCACACCGCTAGACCGTGATGAGGGCACTTTCTTAGTAGCTCCTTGAACCTTTCCCAAGTTTCATATAAGGATTCCCCATCCTCTTGTGAGTATGTATTAATTTCAGTCATTAATTTAGCCGTTTTAGCGGGAGGGAAATACTTATATAGAAACTTTTGGGCTAGTTCATCCCAGGTGTTTATCGAGCCAACTAGGAGGGTGTTGAGCCAAGCCTTAGCTCGGTCCTTTAGTGAAAATGGAAACATTCGAAGGCGGATGGCGTCATTTGATGCTCCATTGATCCGAAAGGTATCACATATTTCTAAGAAATTAGTAATATGTAGATGGGGATCCTTGTCCGCAAGCCCATGGAAGGTTGCGGAGTTTTGGAGCATTTGTATCAAGTGCGGTCGAAGTTCGAAGTTATTGGCTTCGACATTCGGCGCATTGATAGCGACGCCTAGATTACCCACGGTGGGCCGAAGGTAATCCATGAGGGTACGTTGGTCCGCCATTGGAAGTGGGTCCCCCGAAACTTTCTCTTGATTTTTAGCTTTAAGTCTTTTTCTGAGAAAGCGTTCGGGTTCTTCTAGAGGTTCTTTTATATCTCTACTAGAACTGGAGCTCATGCACTACGTAGGAAGTTCAAATGTGGTGCCTGGGTTCCAAGTCCTGCAATAAAAACAGAAAAGAACGTTGGTAAGAATGTTCACCACGGCCCCGTGCTCAATGAACACGGCCCGTGGTCGGAGGTACAGTTATTGTTTTCCGGATCCCTGTTACTGGGAGTTGGACACGTCCCCGTGTTGCACCGACACGGCCCCGTGCTCAGCTCTCTGTAACTCAGAAAATAAAAACTGCCAGTGATAGTGCTGGGCACGGCCCGTGTCCGACCAGGCACGGCCCGTGCTGAGCTCCGCAGAAACTGAAAAAACTAAGAAAAATCCTAAAAAAATGAAAAATAAGAAAAAAGACTAGGCCGTTGATTCCTAACTTTCTTAAAATCCTTGTGTCCCCGGCAACGGCCCCAAAAACTTGATGGGTGTCAAGTGTTATATATATTAGGTGTATATTTTAAGCCCCTTTAACACTTTTTAGTCAAGTTTTAAATTTATAAAACACGATATTCACTAACACTAGACACTCATATGGGCAAGTGCACCCATCGTGAGCGTAGTATAGTGTTGGTAAGATACCGAGGTCGTCCAAGGACACAAGAGCTTTTAGTACCGGTTTATCCTCAACGTCTAATCAAATCAAAACGTTTAGAAAAATATTTTAAGCTAAGAAAAATAAAAACTAATAAAAAAAATGCTGAAAATAAAAATAAAAGAAAAACAGATAGACAAGATGAATCACTTGGTTCCGACTCGTATCTAGTGTAACCTTTGATTATTTCCGCACTTTTTCACTTTTTAAGAGATTATCTTAGTTATTGTTGTAGGCCCCTCTTTTGAAGGTGACGTTACCCTCACCCCAGTAGTTTGAGTCAGCAAGGATACAATCCTAAAAGGGTGGATTATTGAAAGATAATTAATTAAGTTATTAATGCAAATTATGGTAGACCCCTCTTTTGGAGGTGACGTTACCCTCGACTAAGTAGTCTGAGTCAGCAGGGATACAGTCCTAAATAGCCGGGTTATAGTATTAATAGTAGTTAACTTATGAGGGGATCAAAGAGTTTGGACCCCCGCCATCCAATACCGTTAAGTATTGAAGGAGGTCCATTGCAGGACCTCTAAACGCTGAACAATGGCAAGACCTTTACCAAACTGTTCCCTTAACCCCCGACCAGGTAGCCAACATACCTCCATATAGACCGTGGAGATATGAATGGTGAAAATCTTTTATTTTATATAGACAGTAAAATAATGTCAAGACACCACGGACAAACGATAAGGAAAGATCACCTTCAACATAAGAAACTAGTTATTAAAGTCATTAATACAAAACCAAGTAAAAAGTGTGAAAAGATTAAAAATAAAAAGTATTACACTAGACACTTTGTCTTCACCAAGTGATGTAAGAGACTTAGGCAAACATGGCCTTGATTGTCAAGAACTCTTACGATCAATCTTGGATCCCGAGATGACTCACACACTCTATGATGGACAATGGATGATGGTGGTGGATGATGGTGTTATGGTGGTGGTGGGTGGTGGGTGAAGTGTGAGAGAGGTGGTGTGCCAAGGGATGGTTTGATCTTGAGCCAAGCACTACTATTATAGGCTAAACAGAAGCTCGCCCCGTGTCCAGTGGGCACGGCCCCGTGTCCAGTGGGCACGGCCCCGTGTCCAGTGGGCACGGCCCCGTGTCCAGTGGGCACGGCCCCGTGTCCACATCCTTCTCTTTCTTCATTTAATGCAGCTTTGTCTTATTAGTTGACCACGCCCCCGTGTCCGCTGAGCACGACCCCGTGTGCAGAAGAATCTTTGTACTATGAAGATTTGCCTAGATTGTGCGAATCTTATAGTTGACCACGGCCCCGTGTCCGCTGAGCACGGCCCCGTGGTGGGCAATAGAAGCTTCTACCACTGTCTTTTCTGCTGACACTTGGGCACGCCCCCGTGCTGGCTGAGCACGGGGCGTGTTCAGTCTTCTGTTATCTTGTTTTGCTTGGGAAGATGTTGTCGTGGGGTCGTGCATGTCACGTCTTGTTCCTTTTCTTGTATTTATGTTAGATTTTGATGTCTTTTTGCTTCTTTTGTTAATTTGAGCTCATTTAATCCTGAAAATGCAAAAGGAAGACAAAAGCACACTTTTTCCAACATTAGTACTAAAAAGGGTTAGTTTTATGCCACAATTGATGAAATTTATATGTTGTATTTTGCACACATCAATGATCACCCAAATGCTATCGTGACCAGAGGGTGTACGAGGGAGTTTAGTTATGAAGTCCATCGCAATGCTATCCCATTTCCAAACGGGGATTTCAGGTTGTTCGAGTAGACTAGAAGGTCGTTGATGCTCGGCTTTGACTTTCGAACAGGTAAGACACTTAGAAACGTACATGGCAATGTCTCTCTTCATACCGGGCCACCAATAGGATGTACGTAGATTATGGTACATCTTGTCAGCACCAGGATGAATTGAGTACTTGGATTTGTGTGCCTCGTTCATAATGAGATCACGAAGATTATCGCGATCTGGTACCCAGATGCGATCACGACAGTAGAGTAGGCCGTCAGATTTTGAAGAGAGTAGGTCTTCGGAAGCTCCACGTATTTGTACAGGCATGGAACCTTCGTTGATAGATGAATATTGCGCTTCACGAATGCAATTGTGAAGATCGCTCGAGATGTGAAAACAACGAATGTAATCTACATGAGTCTTACGACTAAGTGCATCGGCCACGACATTCGCTTTACCAGGGTGGTAGCGAATCTCACAGTCATAGTCGTTAAGTAATTCCACCCAACGTCGTTGACGCATATTGAGTTCTTTTTGGTCAAAGATGTGTTGTAGGCTCTTATGGTCAGTGAAAACCACACACTTTGTACCGTATAGGTAGTGTCGCCAAATCTTTAACGCAAAGACAACCGCGCCAAGCTCGAGGTCGTGGGTAGTATAATTTTTCTCATGTATCTTGAGTTGACGAGATGCATAAGCGATGACCTTGCCTCGTTGCATGAGAACGCAACCAAGACCACGGTTCGAGGCATCGCAATACACCATGAAATCATCATTCCCATCAGGGAGAGCAAGAATAGGAGCGTTGCATAGCAAGTCTTTGAGAGTCCGAAAAGATTCCTCTTGCTCAGGACCCCAAGCAAAAGGTTTCTCTTTTTGAGTCAACGAAGTGAGAGGAACGGCGATTTTTGAAAAGTTCGAGATGAATCGGCGGTAATAACCCGCCAATCCTAAGAAAGAACGGATTTCAGAAGGAGATTTAGGTGCGGTCCAATTCTTCACTGCTTCGATTTTGGAGGGATCAACGTGGATTCCTTTTTCACTAACAACGTGTCCAAGGAATTGGACTTCCTTAATCCAAAACTCGCTTTTGGAGAACTTAGCGTATAAGCGTTCACTATGTAAGAGCTCGAGTATAAGACGAAGATGACGTTCATGATCGGCTTGAGATTTAGAATAAATGAGAATGTCTTCAATGAAGACGATCACAAAGCGATCCAAGTAGGGCTTACAAACACGATTCATAAGATCCATGAACACAACGGGTGCGTTGGTCAAGCCAAAAGGCATAACCACGAACTCGTAGTGCCCATAGCGAGTGCGAAAAGCGGTTTTGGGAATGTCTTCATCGAGAACACGAAGTTGGTGATAACCAGAACGAAGATCGATTTTGGAGAAACAAGTAGCGCCTTGAAGTTGATCAAAGAGATCATCGATTCGCGGAAGAGGGTAGCGATTTTTTACGGTGAGTTTGTTGAGCTCACGATAATCAATGCACATGCGGAAAGAACCATCCTTCTTTTTGACGAAGAGTACAGGAGCACCCCAAGGTGAGGTACTTGGACGAATGAAACCCTTATCGAGGAGTTCTTGAAGTTGCGTAGATAATTCTTGCATCTCAGAAGGTGCAAGACGATAAGGAGCTTTGGCAACAGGAGTCGCACCAGGTACGAGTTCAATACGAAAGTCAACAGATCGAGGTGGAGGAGGACCAGGTAAATCTTCAGGAAAGATGTCAGGGAAGTCGCGCACCACTGGAACATCACTTAAACTCTTTCCCTTGCCCTTTTCTTCCACAACATGGGCTAAAAAGGCAAAGTACTGTTTGCGTAAGTATTTGTTTGCAGGACATCAACTTCAGTCCTTTTGAAGGCCGGTCTCCATAGAAGTGCAAAACATCACCAGATGGAAGGGGTAAACGAACGTATTTCTCATGATAAGCGATTTTAGCATGGTTCTTTTGGAGCCAATCCATGCCTATGATGACGTCGAAACTACCCAGTTGCATGGGTATGAGATCGATAGGGAAAACGTGTTCGTTAAGAGTAAGACGACAATCACGAAGAACGGAATTGACTAAGATGGACTTGCCATTTGCGACTTCAACGGAAAACGACTTAGGTAGCTTAGAGCGTGTGCAATTTAACAATGTTTCGAATTCTAAGGACACAAAGCTTTTGTCCGCCCCAGTATCAAACAATATCGAAGCATAAAGATGGTTAACAAGAAACGTACCGTTAACGACATCATTGTCGTTGCGCGCTTGATTTGCGTTCAGGTTGAAAGCGCGTCCACGAGGAGGTTGTTGTTGCTCTTGATTCCATTGTGGGCATTGAGGACGAAGATGATTAGTATCCCCACATTTGAAACAAGCCCTAGCTGGTCTTGCGTTTTGAGGAGCAGGTGGAGCTTGTTGTGCTTGCTGAGCTTGTGGTGCTTGCTGTTGATAATTGCGGCAAAAGGCGGTGTCATGTCCATAACGGTTGCAATTGGTACAACGACGACACCTGGCATTGGCGGGATGGTGATAGTTACAAGTGGCACACTTGGGGTGAATCCCAGTGTACGACTTTTGGGTGTTATCGGGAGCAACAGGATTTGGGTTAACGGGTGGCACAATCGCATTGCAAACAGGGTTCGATTGCTTTCGCTTCTTCCCCCTATTGCTACTCGACTGTTGGGTAATTTGGTTGGCTGGCTTGAATGAAGCGGGGTTTGCGGCTTGCTTATCGTGTACACGGTTGTTGTTCAGGGAAGCGGCCAAACGATAAACAGCTTCGATATTGTCGAGTTTGGCAGCCTCGAACGTATTCCGCATAGCAGAGGGTAACCCATTGATGTACTTCCTTATCTTGCGGTCGGTGGTCATAACGAGGTGAGGAACAATGAAGCTAAGTTGTTTGAAACGGGTAATGTAGGCTAGGTTCTCATCTCCCACTTGCTTTAGCGCCCAAAATTCTTCCTCTAGCTTTTGTTGTTCATGCGGAGGGCAAAACTCGCCCATCATTAGGGCCTTAACTTCTTCCCAAGTCAACGCATAGGCCAGTTCATTCGAGCGGATGTTCCTTTCGTTCGTCCACCATTCGAGAGCTCGGACTTGGAATACCCCAGTCGCACTACGCGTTCTGAGCTCATCGGGACAATCACTGTTGATGAACGTGACCTCCATGCCATCAAACCACTCGAGCATGGCGGTCACCCCATCATTGCCGGTGAATGGCTTGGGATTGCACGATGAAAAGTGCTTGAAGTTGAACGAAGCAGGCTTGCGTATTTCGACCTTAGAGTCGACGGAAGAGTGAGGAGTTTCAGAAGCTCAAATCTCGGTAATGACCTTAGGAACGACACGCGCGAACTGATCGGCCATGAAAGCCATCATCTTCTTTGTAGCACGGGTCTTTGACTGCTTAGATGTTTTGGAGAGACGGGTAGACATCTAAGATTCAAAAGAATGAAAAGGTGAGACTTGATCATAATGTTTGTTTTAGAAAATTGTTTGCATAAATTGATTCACATAGCATAAAGTGTCACATAGCATAAAAGGTTCAAATTGATTCACATAACATAAAGAGTTTAGACGTCTCATATAGCATAGTCATGAGTTCCACATAGCATAGCATGAATAAATGAAAGCATTGTAAATTTAGTTTGTTCACGAGGGATTATTATTGTTTGTGATTGCGATCAACGTGCGAAATGAGTAAACCAAAATTTGAAAAGAACGAACGTTCAAGTATAAAATCACAAATAAATTGAGATACATAAAAGAGAGGCTCAATAAAACATAGGATTGTTTCGGGTAGAGAAACGTCGACTATTCCAAAGTGGGTCGAAAGTTCTTTCGAATTAGAGAAAACGTGCTTTGGCCTATAGGTAAGATACTCTCATCGAGAAGCGATTAACGGTATCTTACCCTTTCGGTTACTACACATCTCTAATTGATTGAAACAATCGGGACTTTGGCGAGATTGAAAATCGAGGAATGGGACTTAATCGACGAGGTGCGGGTTTCACCCCTAACTTGACGATTTCGTACCCTAAATGTGGTTGGTACTCGTCGGGTCGAAAATATATTTTCAACACTTTGACGAGGGTCCACTAGAGTTGAAATGGAAATTACCATTAAGTTGTGGATTTCACTCCTAGCTTAATGGTGTAATTTCGTGCAAAAAGAAATAGTTTAAGGTAGAATGAGAGTCGTTTACCAAATTATGGGTTTCACGCCTATTTTGGTAAAGTTGTCTCGTTTGTGTTACAAGAGTATACGAATAAACAAAAGTGTATTCATGTTAACCTTAGGAAAGGCATATAAATTTAATCAACAAGAAGTATAGCTAGGAAGCATGCATGGTAGAGTACAAAAGTTTTAAACAACACATAAGAGGCAAAATTCCTAAAACTATAGATTAGGGCAAAAGCATGGCAATTTTCCTAATTTCCTATAGTTATGGCTCTGATACCAATCTGTCACACCCCAACCGATGGCGGAAACATAGGGATGAGACGAAGTGTGTAATGTATGGGGTAGGAAGAACAAGCTTCCGTTTAGGAACCCCTTGAATGTTCACCACTTCACTTGATGTAAAAACAACCAAGGAGGGTCACGAACTAGGATTAGTACAATAATATAAACAACCTAACTAAAGAGAAATCATCAAATCATGTGAGGATTTTATGTTGGAACAACCCAAGTTGTTCCACAATCACTCTATATCAAGATCTAAGCTCGAACATGACTTGTGGGTAAAATACCCTAAACAAAACAGGGAATATTTGAGGTTTAACCTCTGATTATATATGTCTTCAACATGTTTCTAACACTTAATCAACCATGGGAAGGGTTGTAAGCATTAGTACATAGTCTAGAGATGAGTTACTCTCAAGCATGATAAGTATAAACAAGTTTTTAAATAACATAAAACAAAATAGAAAGTTTTGGACATATTTAGGGCAATTCCAGGTCTGATTTCTCCAAGGAGAAACCAAGGAATCAAACCCAAGGATTATCCAAAGAAGTAGGAAGAAGAACCAAGTGATTTGGTTAAGAAATGAGCAAGTTACACTCACTTTAGTGCAAGAGTATGAATCTGCCAAAATCCTGAATTGCAAGAGATTTGAGAGTGAATTTGCGAGGTGTAGAGAGTTGTGAAAGTGTAAAAATGCTTGGAGAAGGGTTGTATTTATAAGGGAAGAGGTTAGGGATGATTGGAGGTGTTTAGAGGTGGATTAAAGGTGATTGGGGAAGAAGAAAACATGGGATTTCGTGCATTTCCGCGAGCTGGTGTGTTTTCTGCCCGCCCAGACACCCCTTACGGACCGTAAGGTTAGAGGCTTACGGTCCGTAAGCCAATGGCAGAAGCAAAATTTTTTTATTTTTTTTGTTTTAATGGTTTGCAACTTGTTCCAATGTTACCTATTACGGATTTTATGATTAAATTAGTGTTCCTAGGCATATGTAACATGTTCTAAAGATTGAATAAGTGTAAATTGAATAAGCATAAGTTTCGTATGAAACATGAATACCACGTGTTCAATAGTTTATCATAAGTTTGCAAACATCCCGAATGAATACCAAATTGTTTCTCAATTTAAGCGTACAAACATGTATATAGTATGTATAACACGAGTTTAAATAATTGCAAGTTTAGCACTTAGTTTCCAAGAATAATGATTTATCATCAATTGATTTACAAAATCGAACATACGGGCATATATAGAGTGTGTATAACATATTTTTAACAAAACACGAGTTTCATTAATGATCCAAGTCTCAGTTTTACAGTGATCACAAAGAAAGAACGATTACAAGAATACAAGGTTTCCAAAAATAGAGATACGAACAAAACTTTCTATAAATGGAAAGTACAAAAGAGACGGGCGTTACAAGAGCTCATGGTTATAGGGAATTAGGTTATTAGTAATGCTCTTGACCTAGTCTATAACCTTCCTAGGACCCTAACGCAAGTGAATTTGTGTTTAGATTCTTAATACAATAACAATCACCTATCCTTAGGTGATTAACAAAAACAAAACAAAACACAATTCATTCTCTCGAGTCAAAAATTTTCAAAACTTCACAAGAAATCATCTATCCTTAGATGATTTGTTTTAGGCTTTTAAGCCTTTGGTGTTTTCAAAATCTCGTCAAAGTTTGGGTCTTTATAATGTGAACACATGCAATCTGGAAGGGTGGGTGCCTGTACCTCAAGTTTTCTGTCTAAGGCTAGAGTGTTCTTACAAATCCGCAGTATCGGAGCAGTCACTCTTACCTGGGAACTCTTGGGGTGAGTGTCCACCTATAGGCTAAAGCATATCTTCGCGATACATTATTATGACCCGTTTACTTTGATTAGTCATCGTATGTTTGTTTGTTTTAGGTAACGAACAAATGATCACAATGCCTATACTTTGTCGATATTTTTTTAAACATTCTGTTTTGACTATCCAATATCATCTCACTCGTTTCCTCTCATGTTTCCTTGCTCTTTTAGAATGCCTCCACAATGTGACCAAACTCAGGATGCCGCCATGGCAGCCTTAATCGCTCAGCAAGTCGCTGCTGTGCTCCCAAACCTGGTAACCCAATTAAATCAAGCAAACAACAACAATAATAACAACGCCCCGCTTCGTGCAACTATAAACAGTTCAACTCTGCTAAGCCACTTACATTTACTGGGTCTGAAGGAGCTACTGGGCTCCTACAGTGGTTTGAGAGTCTTGAAAGCACGTTTCGCCATGTACAATGCCCAAACAAGCGAAAAGTTGAGTTTGCATCGAGTGTATTCCAGAAAAGAGCGCTCACATGGTGGAACGGTGTAATGAGGGATAGGGGTGCCGATGTGGCTATGGCTCAAACTTGGGAAGAGCTTCGAGCTCTAATGATGAAGGAATTATGTCCTCGTCATGAACTCAGGTTACTGGAAAGGGAATTCGATGATTTTAAACAAGATAGCAGTGAGCATCGAGCCTACACGGACCAATATGAGGAACTAAGTCTGTTATGTCCAACCATGGTTACGCCTTTGGATAAGGTGATTGAAAAGTACATTGATGGCCTCCCTGACCCAGTTCAGGACATTGTTACTGGTAGTAACCCTACCACAGTTAGACAGACCATTGAGCTATCAGACCCTGACTGAATCTTAGATCAGGAAGGGTAAACTTTTCCGAAAGGGTGACAAGAAACCATCAGATGAGACTAAACCAAAGGATAAGCAGACTGAGTCCTCTAAGAAGTCAAAGAAGCGTAAGGCTTCACAGAACTTCGCCGTAGTTGCTCAAAACAATCAAGCTGTACCTAACCAACCAGCACAACCTCTTGCTAAGAAAACCTATGCTAGTACTGCACCACTATGCAACAGGTGTAATGCTCACCACCAAGCTCACCTCCAATGTCGTCAGTGTGCATCATGTGGGCGACTTGGTCATTTGGCAAATGCTTGTCGAACCAACCCAAACCAAGGTGGTCCAAACCAACCTCAAGCCAACCCTGCTCAAGCTCGTTTTCCACCTGGTTCTTGCTACAACTGTGGCGAGATGGGACATTTCCGGAATAGTTGCCCAAAGCTTGTTAATGCAAATCCAGCCCGTGGATGAGCATTTGGCTAACTGGAAAACGATGCTGCTTTAAAACAATTAAACTTTATGTTTTATTTCTCATGTACCCAAGAACTTTGAAACAATCAGTTTGGTTTATAATGAATCTTTATTTACATTTCAATGTATGAAAAACAAATGTGGTTACTTGTATGAATGGCATATCCCTACGATACCGACACCAAGGAACCGTGTTCCTTGTAAGACAAACTACTCTTGTAGTTCTTCCATTTTGTGATCGCTCGCGATCTCCACGAAATCCTCAGTACTCGTTTCTTCTAAAGAAACAAAGTACAAGGTACAAGTTACAAACTCTGGACAAATACTCATAGTACCACTTTAAATCCTTGCTTGGATATCTAAGAGTACTTTTTATAAGTTCTTAATTGGTCTTATGCGATGTACATATCATTTCTTTCTGGTTTCACGACAATATACATAGTATATTATTTCAAAACATCATTCATGATTTCAAAAACATTTCATATGGTTTAAAAACATTTTTTTTACCTAATATACCAAGTGCATAATTTCAAAAACATTATCCATGTTTTCAAAAACCTCATACATGATTCCAAAGGCATTTCACATGGTTTTAAAACATTTTATAAACATATTTACCTAGTACATGATTTCAAAAAATTACATAAGGTTTTAAAAACATTAAACATATTTTTGAAGATCCCATGCATAGTTTTCAAAGACATTCTACTCGTATGTTGACTTAGCATACGTAGTACACGATATTCAAGGACATTCTGCTCATATGTTGACTGAGCATACGTAGTACACGATTTTCAAGGACATTCTGCTTCGTATGTTGACTTAGCATGCCTAGCACATCGATTTTAAGGATCCTATTTGCTTCATATGTTGGCTTAGCATATCTAGCACCTTGATTTCATAAACACTATACTTCGTATGTTGACTTAGCATACCTAGTACAAGATTTCGAAACATTTCTCGCTACACGAATTCCAAAATTTTTATAGGATCTTCCTATCTTCATATTTAGATCCTTGTGGATATTTAAAGCGCAAAATCAAAGTCCTTAATTGGATTCTTTGTGTACATTAATACGTATGTTACGATTCAATGGGGACAAAACCAAATCCTTATAAGATCTTCCTATCTTCATAGTTAGATTCTTGAGGATGTTTAAAGTACAAATTGAAGTCCATTGATTAGATTCCTGGTGTACTTTAAATGCAAGTGCACAAATTGATAACAAATTGATAACAAGTTGATGACCAAGCTGACAATTATGTGATTATGTGTTATATGTGATCCGAATGCTCGCTATCCAAATCCTTGTAGAGTCTTCCATATCTTCATATGATGGATTCTTAGATGGATATCCAAAAGTACTATCGTAAATCCTTAATGGGCTTCTATGCAATAGTTAAGACCCTTGGATTGTAAAGTACTATTCCAAAGTTAAAGACATCATTCGTGTATGTAGTTAAAGAGACCCTTTGGTGCTCTAGTTAAAGAGATCATGTGTTGATCTAGTTAAAGACATCATTCGTTGATGTGGTTAAAGAGACCCTTTGGTGGTCTAGTTAAAGAGATCATGTGTGGTGGTCTAGTTAAAGAGATCATGTGTTGATCTAGTTAAAGACATCATTCATTGATGTAGTTAAAGAGACCCTTTGGTGGTCTAGTTGAAGAGATCATGTGTTGATCTAGTTAAAGATATTATTTGTTGATATAGTTAAAGAGACCCTTTGGTGGTCTAGTTAAAGAGATCATGGTTGATCTAGTTAAATATATCATTCGTATATAGTTAAAGAGACCCTTTAGAGGTCTAGTTAAAGAGATCATGTGTTGATCTAGTTAAAGACATCATTCGTTGATGTAGTTAAAGAGACCCTTTGGTGGTCTAGTTAAAGAGATCATGCGTTGATCTAGTTGAAGATATCATTCGTTGATATAGTTAAAGAGACCCTTTGGTGGTCTAGTTAAAGAGATCATGTGTTGATCTAGTTAAAGATATCATTCGTTGATATAGTTAAAGAGACCCTTTGGTGGTCTAGTTAAAGAGATCATGCGTTGATCTAGTTAAAGATATCATTTGTTAATATAGTTAAAGAGACCCTTTGGTGGTCTAGTTAAAGAGATTGATTCGTCAATCTAGTTAAAGAGATCATGTGTTGATCTAGTTAAAGAGACCCTCTGGTGGTTTAGTTAAAGAGGTCGTTCGTCTATCTAATTAAAGAGATCCTTTGGTGATCTAGTTGAAGAGACTCGTTGGTGGTCTATTTAAAGAGATCATTCGTTGATCTATTTAAAGAGACTCTATGGTAGTCTAGTCAAGTCATCACAGGATTATTCGTTTGATTTTTTCCTACACATTATAAAATGAACTGTGCGGACTGTGCAAGGAATTACATAATTATGGATGCATACATAATTATGGAATTCAGTGCATAGAAACTACAACAAGTTTTGTCATGTGTAAGAACCTATAGTGATAAGAATAATGAAACGGGAACAATGTAATAAGGGCATGGTGGATACGCCGATGGTATTTCCTATATATAAGTGTTCCTTATTACATTGCAAGCGTGACGTTATTTAAGTTTCTAGAAGTTCTGGACCTTGACCAATGTTGTTTTATGTTATACTCTCCGACTCCAATTTCGAGCACACACAAGTTTCCTATAATATTCTTCATATGAAACATTTTCCCCATCCATTGTTAGAAACTCCAACTTCTTGTCGAATTCACACGCTCTTCATATTTTATTACAACAAGGACATCATTTTGACATTTACATGGCACTCTTGAGACGAGTACGAATAACAAAGTTCGCTAGAAATCCAGACGTGGTCCAGAGTTTTACTCAGGGAACAGATTATTTGAAAGCGGAACATCCACATCTATTTTCATAAGTTTCCTCTAAATTAAATTTCGGGATGAAATTTCCTAAAGTTGGGGAGACTGTGACATTTGTTCCTCTACGACCATCAAAAAAATACGAATCCAATGAAATATTGTGTTTCATTCTCGGGATTTATACAATTACATATGACAAGTACACATCAAATTTCGTATGATTCCGAACTCTCGAGAAGCTTTTCTGGAAGTTTTACGTAAACTATTACACAAATGTAATTAGTTTAACGAAACGTACACTCCGGAACAGTGACATAAGCTTAACATACCTTAAATAACCTTTACATAACTTAGAAATAAGTTTTGAAGGGTTTGGTATGGCAAAAACAAGTTTATTCGATCACAGGGACTATTTGCGTCAAACTGCAAAAGTCTGCCAACTCGCATAGCAACGAACACTCCGGAACAAGATCATAAGCTAAATATACCCTAAATACCCTTTACATAGCTTAGAAATAAGTTTTGAGGGATTCGGTATGCGAAAATACGCTTATTTGAATCACAGGGACTAAAAGCGTCAAAAACTGCGTAAGTTTGCATATACGTGCATACTTTGCGTTCTGACCATATCCGTATGTAAGTGCAGTTCCTGTCGGGTAACTGTCGCTTATCAGTTCTGGTCAACCAAAGCAGAAGTCCAAGTTAAAGTCAACGATAATGAAGAATTCTAGACTACATGAAGACCATGCACTGATCAAGGGGGAGTTTGTTAATGCACTTTGGGTGAAAAGTGCATGCCTTCCAATTGTTAGGATCTTCATTGTACATATCTTGGAACTTAGTCCAAGGTTTATCCTTGGACAATTTGTCCAAGTTTTGGTCTAGAACTTTGGTCAGGGGTTTGGTTTTTGTGTAAATTGTTTTGTCTGAGTTTTGTCCATAGTCTATATATATGTGTATAGGATTAGGGCAAAGAAAAAGAACGCTAGAGAAAGCTTGGTGCACCTCTCACAAGATCCATTCTCCATCACTGTGTGTATTCTAGAGAGAGAGAGGGAGACTATGTGTTAGTGAGAGAAAGCTAGGTTTAGATCTTTGTGATCTAAACCAGCTTGTAGATGATGTATACTCCTTTGGTTTGTGTAATCTGTGAGGACTGATTCATCAATAAAGAGATTCATCTTCTACATATTTCTATCTTGTTCATATTTTGTTCTTCATGTCTTGAATCAAGTGCAATGTTTGATGTTCGTCATCGATCCGGTGCTTTAACAGTGGTATCAGAGCATGGTTACCGATTCAGAATGGTCTAACCGCCTTCTGAATCACCATTGCTCTTGATTTGATGTTTGTTTCCGCCAAACATCTTGAAGACTTGAAGATTTTGTAGAAAAGTTGAAGAAAATGAAACTGTTCGTAGTTGTTTTGTTCTCCTAGTTGTTGTAGTTATGAGGTTTGATCCAAAAATTGCTCTGTCTGAGTTTTTCTTAGTGTTAAACCCGTCTGAGTTTAAAACTCTGTGTTTGTGTTTCCGGGGTTTTGGTGAACTAGTGTGAAGTCACACTGGGGAGAAAGTCCGGAGATTGGTTATTGAAACTTGTCTGAGTTTTACACTTCATTACTTGGTCCGAAGTTTTCATGATTCTAAGGCTCTGAGTTCTTCATAAAGTTTAACAATTCCGAGTTTCAGCTATGTTTCCAGTTTTAAATTGTTTCAAGTTTTAACACTAAAACCTATTTTTGTTCAGAACTTTAAATTCCGAGTTTGTGTATCAGCTCAGAGTTTTAAAGTTGTCCGAGTTATAAAACAATTTCTGCAGGTCCGAGTTTTAAGACTGATTGTTCTGAGAGTTTAACATTCCGAGTTTTCCGAGCTTTCATACTGGTTCTAGTTATTCCGAGTTGTTTAACTGATTCATTCCGATTTTTGAAACAGTTCCGATATGTTTCCTCATTCCGAGTTTTAAACGTTACTACTGTTCTGAGTTTCCAGATATTCCGAATTTTAAAATTGAGTTTTTAAAATCCGAGTTTTGATTTACAGGTGTTCCGAGTTTTAAACTTTACAGGTGTTCCTAGTTTTGTTTTTGATTTGAAGTCCGATCTTTAAAACTCAGAGTTTTGATTCAGAGTTTTGATTTTAAAACTCAGAGTTTTTGAGTCAGAGTTTTAAGTCCGATTTTTGATTCAGATTTTTGATTCTAAAACTCAGAGTTTTGGTTCTGAGTTTTGATTCAGAGTTTTGAATCGACAGGTATGAAAGTCCGACCTTTTTAAAATTCCGAGTTTTAGTAACAGTTCATTCATCCATCCGAGTTTCAAGGGATCAAATCAATCTGTTTCAGTTCCAAGTCTATCTGAGTTCTTTGTTTCAGCTCCGAGTTTTAATCTTGAATCTTTTAAGTTTTAACAATTCCGAGTAACTAAAGCTCCGAGTTTTTCAAAGATCTGTGTGACTAGCTCTGAGTTTCTAAGCTCCGAGGTTTCATCTTTGGTTCAGTACCGAGGTTTGTCTCCAGTTCCGATCTGTTTCAGATTCCGAGTCTTAACAAGTTTGTTCCGAGTTAGTGTTTGGGATAGCAGTCTCCGGGTTTCTTCAGAGTTCCTTTATTTCTTTGCTTGTTTCGAATTCCTTTGTATTTTACATACTATTCTGATGATCTGATCCAAGGTTTCAAGAGCTTTCGGGTTTTACGGGTTCTGAATTTGCTAAGAATTCCGGGTTACCTGGGGTACCGGATTTTTAGCTAAATTTAGAAGTTTGTGTTGTTCGGAAGTTTCGAGTTGTGCATGTTTCGAGTTTTTCTAGTTATTCCGGGTTACCTGGGGTACCAGATAACTAACTAAGAGTCAGAATTATGTGTAGTTTGGAAACTTGAAGTCGGTTTCGGATTATCGAAAAGTTTTATGGTACTTATGTTGTCCGGATCAAGTGAGGAGGTGAAGTGAATAAGACTTGCTTGGATTTTTGTATTGTTTACAAAGAAATAGGGGGAGTAAAAAATTTGAAATTCCTGTTTTCTTTGTAAACCAAAAGCTCGTGGTGCTACATCGAAACAAGTTCATGTTTACTATCTTTGAGATTAACTTAGTGTTAATCTTACCGGTGGCGAAGTGTTTATAACATGAAGCAAGTTAGAGCTAGTGTATGATTCAGTTTTGTCAAGTTTGTTCGAGGTTTAATCAAGTGTTGACGTAATGAAGCAAATTGTTCTTTTGGCAACTAGTTGAAGGTCAAGCCTTTATCGTATGCCGGTTAGAGTAGAGATGATTAGTCTTCTTGATCTCTCTTCCAAGTTGGTGACTGATCGGATTCTCGAAATAGGGGTTCTTACATTGAGGGGGAGATTGGAGACGAAAGTCATCGGGTAATTGGTGGATTCGTTAAGATACGAGATTGGATCTTGAAGATTCGAGATGAAATGATTTCAGACACTCGGTTGAAGACTCTGATCAAGATGGTGGATGTACTTTTACAAAGTTCAGTTTGTTATTAACTTATCGAACTGAGCTTCATGTCTTTGCGAAATTTGAAGTGTTCAAGGCTGGGCATTGGAAATCCAATGTTTCTTTCTGCTGTTGGTTAGGTTTGAAGATTAATGTATCGAGCGATATTCTTACATGTGGTTGTAGGTCGGTTCGCGTTAACTTGATTCAGGAGTAGATTGAGGGGGAGGATCAACAGTGTTTGATGTTGGATTCTTCATGTTTCTAAAAGCGGCATTAAGTGATCGTCAGCAAGTCTTTAATTAGAAGGGTTGAAGATCGCTGTGCTCTACCTAAAAGATCAAGTCTCAGCTAAAGTTGAAAGCATGCATGATATCATCAGTCAAGGGGGAGTCTGTAAGTGCAGTATCCGATGATTGAAGATTATCAATGCCACACAGAACTGATGCAACAGTTAAGGGGGAGACTGTAAGTGCAGTTCCTGTCGGGTAACTGTCGCTTATCAGTTCTGGTCAACCAAAGCAGAAGTCCAAGTTAAAGTCAACGATAATGAAGAATTCTAGACTACATGAAGACCATGCACTGATCAAGGGGGAGTTTGTTAATGCACTTTGGGTGAAAAGTGCATGCCTTCCAATTGTTAGGGTCTTTATTGTACATATCTTGGAACTTAGTCCAAGGTTTATCCTTGGACAATTTGTCCAAGTTTTGGTCTAGAACTTTGGTCAGGGGTTTGGTTTTTGTGTAAATTGTTTTGTCTGAGTTTTGTCGATAGTCTATATATGTGTATAGGATTAGGGCAAAGAAAAAGAACGCTAGAGAAAGCTTGGTGCACCTCTCACAAGATCCATTCTCCATCACTGTGTGTATTCTAGAGAGAGAGAGGGAGACTATGTGTTAGTGAGAGAAAGCTAGGTTTAGATCTTTGTGATCTAAACCAGCTTGTAGATGATGTATACTCCTTTGGTTTGTGTAATCTGTGATGACTGATTCATCAATAAAGAGATTCATCTTCTACATATTTCTATCTTGTTCATATTTTGTTCTTCATGTCTTGAATCAAGTGCAATGTTTGATGTTCATCATCGATCCGGTGCTTTAACACCGTACATCCAAAAATTTTTGTAATCACTAAAATATTGTATTTTAGTGATAGGAATGCAAAAATATCGTTCGTCGCTTAATTATGATCGTTTTCGCATCCGTTCGAGTTTTAATAGTTTGTTTCCTTTAGGGTGTTTGGAATCTTTGTATAGATTTCAGTTTATTAACTTTGGTCGTTTGTCGCCACAAGTTTAGATTAATGGCTATAGGCCGGGAGTCTATATACTCCCATTTTGTTAGGCCTTTGCAAATTTTTGTTTTTTAGAGTTGGGTTTCTGGGAGATTGAGTGCCCTTAGGTTGTATTCTTTTTTATTTTAAATCAATAAAATTTAATGAGGTGCCGTCCTTCTTACCAAAAAAATTAATAAATAATTCAATAGCAGAGTAAGCTCATGAGAACAGATATAACAATGATATACTTTGTCCCCATCAGCCTATTAGCAGCAAATTCTAAATTTTAATTCTATGCAAACAACAATGAGGTAGGGTTACAACATATAGAACCTAGAAATATAGATATATATTAAACCCATTAAGTTTAACCGCTTTGCAAATCAATATTCACCGTCGGATCATGCTGAGATGAAATCTCAGCCGTTTAAACTCCAAAAAATAACCGCTCTAATGGCGGTTCAAAGCAGTTTTTTACGGTTTTCCTAGGGGGTGGTTACCTCCACATTTTGCTGCCCACTATCTCCACAACTCAACCACCTAAAATATCTTATTTAACTAAGAAAGAAAACTGCTTTCTTGATAGTTTAGGGAGGTTACACACTCTCTCTCCAAAAATAAGGAAGTTACGAACGGTTTCAGGGTTGATATCTCATATCTCCCACGTCCCCTCCCCACGTTTCCTGTAACTTCTATATACCCTTCCTTTTAATAGGGATCCCAGACCTATTTTTTTTCCCCATTCCCCTCCATCGCTATCTATCAAAATCCTTTACGCTTTGAAAAGTAAAAGTGAAGCATCATTTCGGGCTTGTTTGGCTAAGCTTTTCAAAACAGCTTATTTGCTTTTCTGAAAAGTAAATAAGTCAATAAGCTGTTTTGAAAAGCTTTAAAATAGAGCTTTTCAACATGACTTAGCAAATAAGCAAATAAGTCATTTTGAAAAGCTCAGCCAAACAACCCCTTCGTCGCAAGAACGATTCCAAACATCTCTGTCATCGCAACATCAAAGTTGTCGATTTTGAGCACCGGTTCCTCGAATCTCTCAATTGCACTCCGATAATTGAAGCACCCGGTGTAATCGCTCATGAAATCAAGGTATGTTGTATGTTAATTGTTGTAAAACATTTGTGAATTTGATCTTCTTTGTGTGTGTTGTAGAAGTTTTGCTCTTCATCTTCTTCACCTTCCATTCGGTTTACCCAGCTCCGTAAGTACATAATATGTCAGGTTATTTTCAGTTTTTTGTTTTTTGAAATTTGTTATTGATGTATTTGTAAGGTTTTCTTCGTATATGGCGGTGGATTTTGAGTAATTTGCAGGTCTTATTTCTCTTTTCATCCAAACTTTTAGCATTAGTATTCAGAGTTTAGGGTTTAGGTTGAGTTATTTGTAACAACCGACACCTGTTTGATGAAATGTCTTGGATATCAGTAGAAACTTGGTAAAGTCGAGAGATTTTGACTGATAAAACCGTCGTGGATATATCAACACAGTTCATTCCCTCTGTTATTTAATTTTGTTTTGCAATTTTGGGCATAACTTTGCTGGATATATCAAAATGGGTACTTTATAGTCTTTGGTTGGTTTGTAGAGTTTTATTACTTATTCATGTTTTAAATATCAGCAAAGTTTTATATTTACATATTAATTTAAGTTTATAAGAAAATGATTTATGAAGATGTATGTATAAAAATGTTGATGCATATTTTGTGGACACGACTCGGCTCGGTTCAACTCGGCTCAGTTCGATTTGGTCTCGACTTGAAGACACGAAGATCAAGACAAAGCTGCTTGTGTCTGTACTTTGTCTGTAATGTGTCATGATACAAAACGATGTCTTGTGTTAGATTTGTTTATATGTGCGTTCGATGTAAGTTTGACCAAGTCAACCATCCTCCGGTTTGACTTGGCCAAACAGTTAGCACATTGGTTGAAACATGCTTGTGTCGAAGGATGTCATCGAAGGATGGTTTGTATCCTTCGATGACCTCGAAAGATAATGTCATTCGATTGATACAGATGGACCTCGAAGGATATCATCCTTCGAGGTATGTATGGATCTTTCGGTAGCATTCTGGTCGATAGATGATCCTTCGACCAGACTTCCTTATCCTTCGACCATACCTGCTGTGTCGGGTATAAATACCCAAGTGTTGTGTTCATTTCAGTAGAGACACTTAGAGACAAGAGAGACACCATAGGAGAACACTTAGCAGCATTCTGCTGAAATCACACACACACACGAGAGAGAGAGTTTACGGAATACATCTGTAAACATTGAGCTTGTAACTGAAACCTTCATTCGTATTAATACAAGTGGTGTTAATCGGTGAACCTTGTGTGTTTTGTGTTTATACTTGTCTCAACTCGGTTGCACTCTAGCTTGGATTCCGCACTTGCTAGTGTGTTAATATAACAAGGATAAGGTTTGACCTCATCCGAAGAGGGACCTACAAGTGGTATCAGAGCCTTGGCTCTTTTCCTTGTTAAAACCGAGTGTTTTAGAGTGTTTCGGGTTTTTGAAGTTTATATTTTCTGAAATTTTCTGTTTTAAAACTTCGAAAATCATTGCATGTTGCTGAAAGTTGTTATAAAAACCGGTTTATTCTTCATTTTCACATTGTTAAAAGTTGGTTTTTATTGAAGTTTCGGCCAAAACTCGTGTTTGGCAGTGTCGGTTTTCTGGAAAATTCAAATTTTCTGGGTTTGTTCTTGGTATCTTCATCAAATTTTCAAGTGTTCTTCAAAACTTTTATGTATTTTGATCTTGTTTGACTATTTTCGAAAGTTGTTTGCTTTGGGAAGGTACCCAAATCTGTTTTGGCAGAAAAGAAGGGTCTGAACATACCTTCTGCCGAAAGTTGTGCACCAACCCGTCACCTTTCTCACCAACCTGTCAACTTTGTGTCAGTTGTGTCAGTTGCTATCGAAGGATATCTTTCGACATCGAAAGATCATCGTACGATCAAGGAAGGCTCGATAGATAATCATCTTTCGACCCATCATTCGAAGTCAGAGACATATCCTTCGATCAAGGGAATCTTTTCGAAAGATAGTTATTCGAAAGATAAGGATATATATTCGAAAGATAAGGATCTGTCAAACTGTGAATCTTTCGAGTTAGTGAATCTTTCGAAACCATTGTTCGAGACTCAACAGTGATCTTTCGAACACTGTTGATCCTTCGAACAAGTGTCTGTTTTTCGAACCTGTGTGCATCTTTCGATCCTAATCTGTTTAAGCTTAACAGTTTGTGTTTTTCAGGACTTTCGATCAAGGATCCTTCGGCTGTTTGATTATCATTCGAAATTTTAATATAGTTTGTGAAAATTAATTTTAAATCAATTTTCACTTAATATATTAATTTTTATAAAATGGGAACAAACGATCAGTGGGATCCAACCGCGTGGACTCTAACATCTTCACGATCATCAGTTACACAACCTGAGCCAGAATTCGACAAATCTGCATGGATGCGAGCTATTGCCCCAACTCAAGCTGCAATGATAACTGCAAATCAATGGGCATTGGTCACAAATCAACACAGCAGCATTCAATCTATGATGCAGAACGACATTGAAACTGGTACAAGCACAAAACCGCCAAAGCTGAATCACATCAATGATTGGGGATGGTGGAAAGAAAGGTTGAGAACTTATGTTCAGGGGCAAGGTCAAGATCTATGGATGTGTTTCTTCACTCCATTTGAAAACGAGTTGGAAGTTGCAGGATCAAATCCAGAAACTTACAACACCTTGTCCGATGTAGATAAGAAGAAGATTGAGTTAGAAAAGAAAGCATTCATGATTCTCACACAAGCTCTTAACAGAGACATTTACCACCAGTTTGTTTATTGCACTACTACTAAAAGCTTGTGGGATATGCTCACGTTAAGATGTGAAGGAAATGCTCAATCAAGAAAGATCAAGCAAGATTTGCTGAAGAAAGAATTTGAAGGATTTACGTGTATGGAGAATGAGACTTTGGCAGATTTATCTACAAGGTTTCATCACTTGTTGAGCGAGATGTTTGCTTTTAAAGTCAATGCCACTCCACAAGAAATGACGAAGAGATTTGCTGATAGCTTACCAGCAAAGTGGAGCAGTTATCTTGAAATCCTTAAAGAAAATGGTGTTTTAGACACAATCACCGTTTATGATTTAATTCAAAAATTGGAGAACAAGGATGTAGAAGAAAAACTGAAGGCAAAAAGAACACTAACTCCTCAAAGTCCAGAGATGTATTTTGGGATTGCAGGAGGCATCAGTGGAGAAAAACCAGCATCTCAACACGCGAAGCTTCAAACAGCTTTCGTCTCAAACACTGGACCATCAACAACAGATCAGTTTGATCCTTCAGCATACTTGATGTATCCAAGACAAGATGTAAAACCGACAGCTCCTCAGCAACAACCGCAACAGCAAGGGTTTTATGGAAGCTCTTCAAACTTTCAAGCCACTTCCAATCCAAACACAGTCAGATTAGACACTTCCAACTTTTCCAAAGTCAGTGTCGAAATAGCCAAGGAGCATATGGAGATGTTGAATACCTTGGTTAGTGCTTATTGTGGATTGATCGCAGGTCAGATTGGGAATATCAATCTAACTAATGAAGATTATCAGCAAGTGGATAGAGATGAGTTTGAAATGATGGATATTAAATGGGCTCTTGCTAGTGCAATTCGAAGAGCAAAGGAGTTTATGGAAAGGACCGGGAGAACCAACTTGGAAAGCAAGAAAGACACCAAGTATGGGTTCGACAAGCAAGCTGTGACCTGCTTTAACTGTGGTGAACGCGGTCATTTCAAAAGGGAATGCACAAGACCAGCTCAGCATGGAAACCAAAATCCCTTCAGAAATCAAGGCAACCAGCAGAACCAGAACAGGAACAATGTTCGTACGTTGGTACCTGTCAACAACCAAAGCCAACCAGGGTCATCAAATGCCAACCGGGGACTCGTGGTTCAAATAGATGAAGGTTGTGATTGGTCGCTTCAGCTTGGAGAAGGAGGAAATGGTGGAACAGCATGTTATGCTAAGGTGACTGAGAAGGTTGTAGAACCCGCGTCTGCTGGTGAATTTTCAGAAGATGAAGATAGTTCGGGTTATAGTGGGAGCATGGATGGGGAATCACTTGATGCTGGTGATTTATCAAGTGATGCTTTAGATTTGAAGGTTGATGAACTTTTGGCTGAAGCTGAAGTATTATGCAAGAGGAGATCTATTCTCTGCCAGAAATCTGCTGGAACTTCCGAGAAGCTTGCTAAGTTCTTCTCTGAAGATGGATCTTTTTCTTTCCATTCAGCCTTTACGGCTAATGTCGACAGTTCATCAGGTCAGGTAAGTGTCGATGAACCCACTGTAGTTAGCTGTGAAAATTGTGATAGTTTAAAGGTTAAATATGCTGAACAGGAAAGTAAATTTGAAGTCACACACAAACACAATCAAGAATTGATTGTTGATCTTTCTAAAGCAACTGAAGCTAACTTGTTTTTAACCAGAAATGAAAAGGAGTTTAAAGCAACAATTGCGTCATTAAAACATGATGTTTCTGAATTACAAAGGGCTGTTTTAAGAAAACAACATGTTAACAATGATTTAATCGACACAATTGAAAAGCAAATGGTAGAGTTAGCAACAGCTAGATGTGAATGTGAGACAATTAAGCAGAAATTGGAAAGCTATTCCAATTCCCGCTATGTTTTGGATCACATTATTGACGTTCAGAAGAAAAAGGGGGATAGGAAGTGTAATGGATTCAAATCATGTCCTCCCCCAATGAATCACAATTACTCCAAATTGCCTGATGACGAGGATATGCCCCGTTTTGAACCTACAGTGCCACTCAATCTAGATGATTTTGCAGCAGGCCTCGGGTTCACAACTGGTACATCATCCTCTGGTCAATCCGAATCTGAATCTGAGAATGTGACAGATTCATCGTGTGTTAAGGAACAGAGTCCTCCCACTGTTGAGGATACTGACTCTTCGGATGATGAATCTGACTCATCGGATGATGAATCTATAAAAATTGTGAATCAACAGTCTAACTTGGTTACAACAGAAATTCCAATTGAGAATCACATCTTGTGTGATCCACCAGTGGAACCGAGTAAGACTGAAATGTCAAAAGGAATGGAGTCCCTTGTCTCTAGTTGTGAAGGGAATAACTTGTTGTACACGCTCAAAGGAGATGACAAAATCTACTCTAACAAAGATTTTCCAATTAAAAATGTAAATCAAGATTTAATTGAGCAAATTTTTGAAGGATGTATTGAAAAGTTTTTGGGGAACAAAAGTGGCAAAGTTACCGTCACTCAATGTGATCCAATTCCGTGTGAACAAATTAGAAAACAATACGGAAACCAAAAACAACCAGTTGAGCGAAAACAACAAGTGAACTCCGGGAAAGGTAAGACACAGGGAAAGAAGGCTCAGAACAAGAATGTTCAAGCACCTAAGGTTCAACAGCAAAAGGTGCAAAACAAAAGAGCTCCTGTTAAGAAAAGAGAACCGAAAGTGAACTTTGTTGGATCAACGGGTACAGATAAACTTGAAACATTTCAGGATAAATCTAACATTGATTTTATAAAACAAGTTAGAATTTTGAAACGAAATGATCAGAATAATTACACCCAACACACAAAGGGATGTGATTTAGGTCCAAGTACATCTAGATCACAAAGTTCATTGTCGGGTTCTTCGACTGGTCATTAACATGTTTCTCCAAGGTTTGTAGAGCGGAGAATGTGTTTTGAGTGTGGCACAATTGGGCATATTGTAAGATACTGCCCATACCTGCAAAAGTTGAAGGCTCCCCAAGAAAACAATTACCAAAAACGATCAGTTTCCCCGAAACAAGACCCGCGTGTCTTGAAAGAAAGGGAAAAGAAGTTGAAACAAAAGAATCAAAAGGTAATTGAAAAAGCCTTAAACGCAGAGGTGAAAGAAGAAAAACCTGTTCAAGCAAAACCTAAAATGGAAAAACCAGTAAATGCAAAAACAATTAATACAAATACTGGTAAAGGACAAACAGCTTGGAAACCAAAACAGGTAATTCAGTCAGGGGGAGCACCGCAGGTTCTTTTTCCTAATCATCAGGAGATTGAGATCACCTTCCTTGATGATCAAGGACGACCCAAGTCCACAAAGGCTTGGGTCCCCCTCTCCAACTAATCTTTGAGTGAGTGTGCAGAATGTTCCAGGAGGAACTATCGATAGTCGTAAGATTGTTGATAGTGGAGTGTCCATGCACAAAACAGGCGACAGAAGAAATTGTTGCCTGTGTTGGAGAGAAGAAAAGAAAATGAAAAAGAAAACAGAAATGTCTGTTGAATGAGTTTGAGAAGCTTCGACAAATTGAAAATCATTCCAACGTTTAAATTGTTAAAGGCTGTGATCGGGTTCCCCAGGGTAGATTCAAATCAAAATGTACGCACCTGCAGCACGTTTGAAGTTCAAAATCAACAAGATGAACGTGCAGTGTACATTTCTTCGTGGTGTGATTGAAGAAAATGTGTTTGTTGAATAAACCAACTGGGTGTGCGGATGCCTTGGCATGGGTTGAACAACCGCACACTACTTCTGAAAGAGAAAGACAAAAACCTTCGCTGGTGAAATGTGGAAGACCAGTCGGACCCAAAGGTTTATGATCTTGTTGTTGTCAAGAGACTTCTCAGTAGCTACAAAGAATCGACTTTGAAATCCACACCGGGTGGATATCCAGTTTGGGAGAGCACTCAGATTCCTTGCAATGCACAAAGCAGTTGCAGGATACGGTTTTTAAAATTCTAATCTCTCATTTACTTGTCGATATTTAAGCTGCTTTATGAATTTGTATTATCTCGTACAGCACTCTTTGGCCAGACAATGCTGTCATGGTCCACACCGCAAACCGACATGCCAACTGATTTTTCCAAAATTCGATAAATCTTTTCAGATTAAAAATTAATTTTGGTAAACGACATTGAGGTAAAACATGAGTTCACCAACATCGGAAAGTCAATTTTGTAAATACCTTTGTGTTTTTAAATTTTATCTTAGTTTGTTGATTTTAGGGGGAGTAAATCCAAAATTTGAAAAATCCAAAAACATCGAAAAATTTCAGAAACACAAAAACAATAGAAAAACAAAAATGAGTTTCCTGGCGAGAAAAAGATAAAATGATAGTACATCAGTGGTCTGTCTAAACCTCCTTAAACCTTAAAATGAAAAACGATAAGCAGCTCTATATAAGATGTATCGGTAGGCTCACAATCATTTTAAAGTGTGCAGGGTGATATAAACTTAAATCCGACTGAAGACTGGGTGGGAACCATTCATTGGCATATGGTCTTAGTACCGAAATTTCGTTTGAGAGATTGCCGAGGTTCTGAGATATTCGGTCTTCATGCTGCTTATCATCTGGGTATCATGGTTGTATCTTTTACCGAAAAATAACGGGGTCGCAAGTCTAGATCTTCCATGATACCATACATACGTGTACATACTGCATACGACCTCAATAAGTGATCAACAATCACATGTCCCTCAAAATAAGTGATAATATATCACATTCATCCGGGAGTCAAGTTCGTCTCTCTGCTGTACGAAAGTACTGACCTGTTCACGGACTTGCTCCTGTGCCCTCATGCATCGAAAATCAAGTTCCTCATCAATAAGTGATTATATCACATAGGGCTTGTTTTCAAACAAAATAAGTGAGAATCTCACATCATATACGGTCAAACAGATGATAATCGGTATACTCACCGGTAAGATGAACCCTCGTGCATACCTTGATACGGGAATGTGTCGTGATGTGGATGAACACCGGTCGGTAAGTATAAATCATACCTTAACGTATCCCCTTGCCATGATTACTAATGATAAGTTGAGCTTATGTGGACAACAATACCGAAAATTGTTATAGGATGCTTATCTTAATGTTAACTAAAAGAACAACAAGAGCGTTTTGACATGACCGTACACTGATATGATTCTCTTACCCTCGAAACTCGCAAAAAGAATGTCTGTAGATATTTATTTACTGTTTTCAGTTTATGCATCTTGTATATATTTATTTATTGTTTTCCGTCTTTACATTTGAAAAATGAAAAATTCCAAAAAGATTTTAGGTGTGTTTTAATATAAACTTTATAAAATCCAAAAAGATTTTGCTTCTAGTTTATTTTTGATTGACTGATGTTGGAACTCGAGTCTATCCTACCCAAAATCCTGATCGTAAGCCTGAAAACAATTGCATCTTCATAAACTGTCGAAGTTAACAAGTTGTGAAAGTTAAAGGACTAAAATTGTACATTTTTCTAAACTTTCAAAATATTGTCGGTTGGTGTTTGATTGAGATTTGATCTCATATGTGTCGTTTGTTTAAATGTTAACTATATTCCAAGCGGTTGTTCTCATTATGCGTTTAGCTTTCTTGCATGTGCAGATGCTAAAGGCGAGGAGAACATGGTTGATGACAAAGCTTTGGAATGAAGACACAAAGTGGAGGCACTCAAAGAATAAGGTGATCGAGTTGCCGCTGACCCTTCATCAACACCACAAGGATCTGAAGAATTGACAAGTCAAAAGATTCAGGAGCATGACTCAATGAAGAGTTCAATCTAAGGGGGAGTTTGTTGATACACTTTCTACTTACGACACGTGAAGACTTTAAAGATCCTCCGACGTGGAAGACATCGAAGTTGAATCTCACGAATAGCGTTGAACCTCACGAGTAGCGTCCAAGGGGGAGTTTGTTGATGCATATTTTGTGGACACGACTCGGCTCGGTTCAACTCGGCTCAGTTCGATTTGGTCTCGACTTGAAGACACGAAGATCAAGACAAAGCTGCTTGTGTCTGTACTTTGTCTGTAATGTGTCATGATACAAAACGATGTCTTGTGTTAGATTTGTTTATATGTGCGTTCGATGTAAGTTTGACCAAGTCAACCATCCTCCGGTTTGACTTGGCCAAACAGTTAGCACATTGGTTGAAACATGCTTGTGTCGAAGGATGTCATCGAAGGATGGTTTGTATCCTTCGATGACCTCGAAAGATAATGTCATTCGATTGATACAGATGGACCTCGAAGGATATCATCCTTCGAGGTATGTATGGATCTTTCGGTAGCATTCTGGTCGATAGATGATCCTTCGACCAGACTTCCTTATCCTTCGACCATACCTGCTGTGTCGGGTATAAATACCCAAGTGTTGTGTTCATTTCAGTAGAGACACTTAGAGACAAGAGAGACACCATAGGAGAACACTTAGCAGCATTCTGCTGAAATCACACACACACACGAGAGAGAGAGTTTACGGAATACATCTGTAAACATTGAGCTTGTAACTGGAACCTTCATTCGTATTAATACAAGTGGTGTTAATCGGTGAACCTTGTGTGTTTTGTGTTTATACTTGTCTCAACTCGGTTGCACTCTAGCTTGGATTCCGCACTTGCTAGTGTGTTAATATAACAAGGATAAGGTTTGACCTCATCCGAAGAGGGACCTACAAAAAATACACTTTTGAACACTGGGCATGATATGATCAGACACGAATCGTGGTTAAGACTGAAGAAATTATGATTCTGTTGTACATAGTGGATATGATTTTGTTTTTTGCTGCGTGATTTGTAAGTTTTTTTCTTTGAATCGATCGGTTTCGTTCTTTTGGAGTTATTTGTTTGTTAATTTTTATATGTTTACTGTTTTTTTTTTTGCATAGTTTGAGATTGGAAGCTTGGTGTTGCATGTGCAGATGCTAAAGGCGAGGAGAACATGGTTGATGACAAAGCTTTGGAATGAAGACACAAAGTGGAGGCACTCAAAGAATAAGGTGATCGAGTTGCCGCTGACCCTTCATCAACACCACAAGGATCTGAAGAATTGACAAGTCAAAAGATTCACGAGCATGACTCAATGAAGAGTTCAATCTAAGGGGGAGTTTGTTGATACACTTTCTACTTACGACACGTGAAGACTTTAAAGATCCTCCGACGTGGAAGACATCGAAGTTGAATCTCACGAATAGCGTTGAACCTCACGAGTAGCGTCCAAGGGGGAGTTTGTTGATGCATATTTTGTGGACACGACTCGGCTCGGTTCAACTCGGCTCAGTTCGATTTGGTCTCGACTTGAAGACACGAAGATCAAGACAAAGCTGCTTGTGTCTGTACTTTGTCTGTAATGTGTCATGATACAAAACGATGTCTTGTGTTAGATTTGTTTATATGTGCGTTCGATGTAAGTTTGACCAAGTCAACCATCCTCCGGTTTGACTTGGCCAAACAGTTAGCACATTGGTTGAAACATGCTTGTGTCGAAGGATGTCATCGAAGGATGGTTTGTATCCTTCGATGACCTCGAAAGATAATGTCATTCGATTGATACAGATGGACCTCGAAGGATATCATCCTTCGAGGTATGTATGGATCTTTCGGTAGCATTCTGGTCGATAGATGATCCTTCGACCAGACTTCCTTATCCTTCGACCATACCTGCTGTGTCGGGTATAAATACCCAAGTGTTGTGTTCATTTCAGTAGAGACACTTAGAGACAAGAGAGACACCATAGGAGAACACTTAGCAGCATTCTGCTGAAATCACACACACACACACACACGAGAGAGAGAGTTTACGGAATACATCTGTAAACATTGAGCTTGTAACTGGAACCTTCATTCGTATTAATACAAGTGGTGTTAATCGGTGAACCTTGTGTGTTTTGTGTTTATACTTGTCTCAACTCGGTTGCACTCTAGCTTGGATTCCGCACTTGCTAGTGTGTTAATATAACAAGGATAAGGTTTGACCTCATCCGAAGAGGGACCTACAAAAAATACACTTTTGAACACTGGGCATGATATGATCAGACACGAATCGTGGTTAAGACTGAAGAAATTATGATTCTGTTGTACATAGTGGATATGATTTTGTTTTTTGCTGCGTGATTTGTAAGTTTTTTTCTTTGAATCGATCGGTTTCGTTCTTTTGGAGTTATTTGTTTGTTAATTTTTATATGTTTACTGTTTTTTTTTTTGCATAGTTTGAGATTGGAAGCTTGGTGTTGCATGTGCAGATGCTAAAGGCGAGGAGAACATGGTTGATGACAAAGCTTTGGAATGAAGACACAAAGTGGAGGCACTCAAAGAATAAGGTGATCGAGTTGCCGCTGACCCTTCATCAACACCACAAGGATCTGAAGAATTGACAAGTCAAAAGATTCACGAGCATGACTCAATGAAGAGTTCAATCTAAGGGGGAGTTTGTTGATACACTTTCTACTTACGACACGTGAAGACTTTAAAGATCCTCCGACGTGGAAGACATCGAAGTTGAATCTCACGAATAGCGTTGAACCTCACGAGTAGCGTCCAAGGGGGAGTTTGTTGATGCATATTTTGTGGACACGACTCGGCTCGGTTCAACTCGGCTCAGTTCGATTTGGTCTCGACTTGAAGACACGAAGATCAAGACAAAGCTGCTTGTGTCTGTACTTTGTCTGTAATGTGTCATGATACAAAACGATGTCTTGTGTTAGATTTGTTTATATGTGCGTTCGATGTAAGTTTGACCAAGTCAACCATCCTCCGGTTTGACTTGGCCAAACAGTTAGCACATTGGTTGAAACATGCTTGTGTCGAAGGATGTCATCGAAGGATGGTTTGTATCCTTCGATGACCTCGAAAGATAATGTCATTCGATTGATACAGATGGACCTCGAAGGATATCATCCTTCGAGGTATGTATGGATCTTTCGGTAGCATTCTGGTCGATAGATGATCCTTCGACCAGACTTCCTTATCCTTCGACCATACCTGCTGTGTCGGGTATAAATACCCAAGTGTTGTGTTCATTTCAGTAGAGACACTTAGAGACAAGAGAGACACCATAGGAGAACACTTAGCAGCATTCTGCTGAAATCACACACACACACACACGAGAGAGAGAGTTTACGGAATACATCTGTAAACATTGAGCTTGTAACTGGAACCTTCATTCGTATTAATACAAGTGGTGTTAATCGGTGAACCTTGTGTGTTTTGTGTTTATACTTGTCTCAACTCGGTTGCACTCTAGCTTGGATTCCGCACTTGCTAGTGTGTTAATATAACAAGGATAAGGTTTGACCTCATCCGAAGAGGGACCTACAAAAAATACACTTTTGAACACTGGGCATGATATGATCAGACACGAATCGTGGTTAAGACTGAAGAAATTATGATTCTGTTGTACATAGTGGATATGATTTTGTTTTTTGCTGCGTGATTTGTAAGTTTTTTTCTTTGAATCGATCGGTTTCGTTCTTTTGGAGTTATTTGTTTGTTAATTTTTATATGTTTACTGTTTTTTTTTTTGCATAGTTTGAGATTGGAAGCTTGGTGTTGCATGTGCAGATGCTAAAGGCGAGGAGAACATGGTTGATGACAAAGCTTTGGAATGAAGACACAAAGTGGAGGCACTCAAAGAATAAGGTGATCGAGTTGCCGCTGACCCTTCATCAACACCACAAGGATCTGAAGAATTGACAAGTCAAAAGATTCACGAGCATGACTCAATGAAGAGTTCAATCTAAGGGGGAGTTTGTTGATACACTTTCTACTTACGACACGTGAAGACTTTAAAGATCCTCCGACGTGGAAGACATCGAAGTTGAATCTCACGAATAGCGTTGAACCTCACGAGTAGCGTCCAAGGGGGAGTTTGTTGATGCATATTTTGTGGACACGACTCGGCTCGGTTCAACTCGGCTCAGTTCGATTTGGTCTCGACTTGAAGACACGAAGATCAAGACAAAGCTGCTTGTGTCTGTACTTTGTCTGTAATGTGTCATGATACAAAACGATGTCTTGTGTTAGATTTGTTTATATGTGCGTTCGATGTAAGTTTGACCAAGTCAACCATCCTCCGGTTTGACTTGGCCAAACAGTTAGCACATTGGTTGAAACATGCTTGTGTCGAAGGATGTCATCGAAGGATGGTTTGTATCCTTCGATGACCTCGAAAGATAATGTCATTCGATTGATACAGATGGACCTCGAAGGATATCATCCTTCGAGGTATGTATGGATCTTTCGGTAGCATTCTGGTCGATAGATGATCCTTCGACCAGACTTCCTTATCCTTCGACCATACCTGCTGTGTCGGGTATAAATACCCAAGTGTTGTGTTCATTTCAGTAGAGACACTTAGAGACAAGAGAGACACCATAGGAGAACACTTAGCAGCATTCTGCTGAAATCACACACACACACACACGAGAGAGAGAGTTTACGGAATACATCTGTAAACATTGAGCTTGTAACTGGAACCTTCATTCGTATTAATACAAGTGGTGTTAATCGGTGAACCTTGTGTGTTTTGTGTTTATACTTGTCTCAACTCGGTTGCACTCTAGCTTGGATTCCGCACTTGCTAGTGTGTTAATATAACAAGGATAAGGTTTGACCTCATCCGAAGAGGGACCTACAAAAAATACACTTTTGAACACTGGGCATGATATGATCAGACACGAATCGTGGTTAAGACTGAAGAAATTATGATTCTGTTGTACATAGTGGATATGATTTTGTTTTTTGCTGCGTGATTTGTAAGTTTTTTTCTTTGAATCGATCGGTTTCGTTCTTTTGGAGTTATTTGTTTGTTAATTTTTATATGTTTACTGTTTTTTTTTTTGCATAGTTTGAGATTGGAAGCTTGGTGTTGCATGTGCAGATGCTAAAGGCGAGGAGAACATGGTTGATGACAAAGCTTTGGAATGAAGACACAAAGTGGAGGCACTCAAAGAATAAGGTGATCGAGTTGCCGCTGACCCTTCATCAACACCACAAGGATCTGAAGAATTGACAAGTCAAAAGATTCACGAGCATGACTCAATGAAGAGTTCAATCTAAGGGGGAGTTTGTTGATACACTTTCTACTTACGACACGTGAAGACTTTAAAGATCCTCCGACGTGGAAGACATCGAAGTTGAATCTCACGAATAGCGTTGAACCTCACGAGTAGCGTCCAAGGGGGAGTTTGTTGATGCATATTTTGTGGACACGACTCGGCTCGGTTCAACTCGGCTCAGTTCGATTTGGTCTCGACTTGAAGACACGAAGATCAAGACAAAGCTGCTTGTGTCTGTACTTTGTCTGTAATGTGTCATGATACAAAACGATGTCTTGTGTTAGATTTGTTTATATGTGCGTTCGATGTAAGTTTGACCAAGTCAACCATCCTCCGGTTTGACTTGGCCAAACAGTTAGCACATTGGTTGAAACATGCTTGTGTCGAAGGATGTCATCGAAGGATGGTTTGTATCCTTCGATGACCTCGAAAGATAATGTCATTCGATTGATACAGATGGACCTCGAAGGATATCATCCTTCGAGGTATGTATGGATCTTTCGGTAGCATTCTGGTCGATAGATGATCCTTCGACCAGACTTCCTTATCCTTCGACCATACCTGCTGTGTCGGGTATAAATACCCAAGTGTTGTGTTCATTTCAGTAGAGACACTTAGAGACAAGAGAGACACCATAGGAGAACACTTAGCAGCATTCTGCTGAAATCACACACACACACACACGAGAGAGAGAGTTTACGGAATACATCTGTAAACATTGAGCTTGTAACTGGAACCTTCATTCGTATTAATACAAGTGGTGTTAATCGGTGAACCTTGTGTGTTTTGTGTTTATACTTGTCTCAACTCGGTTGCACTCTAGCTTGGATTCCGCACTTGCTAGTGTGTTAATATAACAAGGATAAGGTTTGACCTCATCCGAAGAGGGACCTACAAAAAATACACTTTTGAACACTGGGCATGATATGATCAGACACGAATCGTGGTTAAGACTGAAGAAATTATGATTCTGTTGTACATAGTGGATATGATTTTGTTTTTTGCTGCGTGATTTGTAAGTTTTTTTCTTTGAATCGATCGGTTTCGTTCTTTTGGAGTTATTTGTTTGTTAATTTTTATATGTTTACTGTTTTTTTTTTTGCATAGTTTGAGATTGGAAGCTTGGTGTTGAACACGCAGTGAAGTAACAGAAGGGAATTATGTTCGGTTCTAGCAACCGTAGGTTTCGTTTATCTTCATTTTGAATCTAATACTTATTGTTGTTAAATTGATCGGTTTCGTTCGTTTCCAGATAGAGATAATGTTGTGGGCAAAATGATTTCATCGTATCTTTCCAACCAATCGCAGTTTGATGATCACACAATCCATCTTCTTTTTAGTGCAAATCGTTGGGAGAAAAGGTTCGTTAGGCCTTTTTATTAATGTCTTTTTTGTTGCAAACTATATAAGTAGTTAAGTATGTAGTCAAAACTGAAAACCATACACTTCATCATTATAAGCTTTTAAATAAGTTCTTATAGACCATTCCACCGGTTATTTGCAGACCCGTTATTTGCAGATCATTGATTCTGTTGGGGTATTTTGGGTATACCATGAAGTTGCTGTTAAGGTTATCCCCAAATCCAAGGTTAGATTTCAGCTAATTTATTCCATCATTTATTATGTTGAGGTATTGTTTATAAATAACATTTAGAAATGCTAATCTGTTATAGTTCATATTCCAATCATATATTATATATTTCTCGGCTTTAAAAGCTCGCATGAGGTGTGAGAGGCTGCATCCATGGCGCCCTGGCTAGTAAAATCTAGAAAATAGCAACCTATGTGAGGCTGATATGTAAAGAAAATTAACAAGATGAAAAGATAATGAATCCTTTGCGGGATGAAGAAGTTTGATTTGTAAAAGAGGCGAGAGACTTGCTGCTTTTGGTTGTACGTACAACTTATTTGGCGCTGCCTCGCCTTTTTTTAAACCCAATATCTATTTATAGATATATGGTCTTGAAAGCGATCATCTGTTAATTTGCTTTAAAGTTATTTAGAAGGCGGTTACAAGGTAGTTATAAAATATGGGGACTAAAGTTGACAATCTGGAAGTTGGCAACTTCTCCTCTAATCGAAAGGGTATGTCCCTGAGGACATGTTTGTTCGCGATTGGCTGCATACAAGGGATCAAGGGATGCGACTTGTGGATGTAAAGACACACCTCTTCAAGTTTCATTCTCATCCACATATTCTAGAGACGTGACTATTCGTGAAAGGACACGACTCTACACTCGCACCCATTGAAGTCTATAAATAGTTTAGGATTTTCATTTGTTATTGTAATCTGGAATCTTGTATCTTGCATCTTGTAACAATCAGGTTCTATTTTTCTATTTATTAATACAATTACATATTGGGTTTATCCCTTTCTTCTTGTTCTTTGTTCGATTATTATTTTGTTCTTGATTGATGGGTTGAATTCATGGTCTCCTAGGATCTACATTGGTATCAGAGCCAAGGCTCAAAGAATCAAGATCATGGGTTCAATTCTTCAATCATGGCAAGGGTTATGCGGTTCGGAAGAATCATCTGAGGGAAAAGGAAAATCGGTTGGTGCCGGTTTCGGTGATGAAAGGACGAGCGGTGGAAAGTGAGGCCGGGCTGCAACAAGGGGAAGAATGTTGCGCAGGGGAAGCCATCCACAAGTTCGTGAAAATCACCCATTAAGAAATTTCCCAAGAAGTTGATCACGAAGTCGCATACAGTTAAAAAATATTGGGTTCAGAGATTGCCCAAGAAAAAGATACAGAGAAGGAAGAGAGGATGCCATCACAAAGATCAATCGCAAGAGACGGTGTTCGTGTCGGAGAATTCCCTAAGGACTTGCAAAGTTGAAGATTGTTGATGGAATCATAGCGGGAACATAATGGTTTGCACAATCATATGTAGACATGGATGAGGCCGCAAAGGTTTTGGTGTAGTGTCAGACGCATACACAAGGATTAAAGTTTGCCCAGGAAGAAGCATGCAAAGTTCAAGAATCGAACTTGGATCAACAATTAGGAGGGTGAATGTTGGCCTTAATTGTGTGATCAAAGTTTGATAGAAGTGCAAGGGTTGATTATGCATTAGTTTAAAGTTATTTAGAAGGCGGTTACAAGGTAGTTATAAAATATGGGGACTAAAGTTGACATTCTGGAAGTTGGCAACTTCTCCTCTAATCGAAAGGGTATGTCCCTAAGGACATGTTTGTTCGCGATTGGCTGCATACAAGGGATCAAGGGATGCGACTTGTGGATGTAAAGACACACCTCTTCAAGTTTCATTCTCATCCACATATTCTAGAGACGTGACTATTCGTGAAAGGACACGACTCTACACTCGCACCCATTGAAGTCTATAAATAGTTTAGGATTTTCATTTGTTATTGTAATCTGGAATCTTGTATCTTGCATCTTGTAACAATCAGGTTCTATTTTTCTATTTATTAATACAATTACATATTGGGTTTATCCCTTTCTTCTTGTTCTTTGTTCGATTATTATTTTGTTCTTGATTGATGGGTTGAATTCATGGTCTCCTAGGATCTACAATGACTCCTATGCGGAGATTGACTTCTATGGTCTAAATATTATATATTAGACTTTATAGTGATGTAATACTTAATCTTCTAGTATGGAAAGGTTTCGATAAAAATGAACAACTTAGAATAAGATTATTAGTCAGAAACTATATTTTATATCATATTTAAAAATGAAGAAATAGGATGACATCAAGTCGTACATTATAGAAGCTCACGGCTCATTTCAGGTATGTAACAATTAAGGTTACTTCTTCTTGCAATGCTGAAGCACGCACATATACTTTGAAGTTTAGGTAACATTTTTTTATTTAAAAGATTTTTTATGTGTAGATTTTGTAATGGCCAATAAATTTTGAAATTTTATACAGTCAAACAGTGTCACCTACACCAGGTCAGCCAGTAAGAGAACGCATGCTTATTCATGTAGCAACAAGGTTTCTCGACTCAATTGGCAAGGATATGCCATTATCATCAATCTATCGCGATGGCCCAGTTTGACCTGTTATCCAACCCGCCAATATTTCACATCTACTATCAAGAAACTATTTGGTTTATGTATTTTCCTTTGAAATATGTTTTGTACTCGTAATTTGTTGAATGCAGGCTCGCCACATGATAATTCTTTATTTGGCTATGTTGGTACCCCAGGAAAGTGGAAAAGGGTATTATTTGACTAGGTTGTGATGCTATTATACTTTTGGGTCCGCAGGGAATTATAATCAATGAAATATTAAAAAAAAACAGTTTTTTAGTTCAATTTTTGAAGACCATTATTATTATTATTATTATTATTATTGTTATTGTTATTGTTATTGTTTTCTGACCAGTTGAATTATATTCCAGGTACATAAGGCTGTTGATGCTTACGGGATTGTATCAAGAGACTTGCATTATAATCAGGTGTCATCTGCTTTTATGTGTTGTATTTTTCTGAAGATTATTTAATCTTTTTGATGATATTTACCTCTGTTTAATGGAAGCCCTTCTGTTAAGATTAGGATTAAGTTATGAGGTAATCTTTGCACCAGCTCGTGTTTTGTATCGCGTGGTGTGAGTTTCTTTGTCAGGGAGGGGGGTCTTATATGTGCCTCTGAGGTGATAAGCGATATTAGAAGGATGTAGGGCCTCATCTCACCCTTCAGAGGTGTTTCAATCACAAAATGGATCATGGGTTTACTTTCAAAGGGGGCTAGGCACAAGGCCTAAAGGGCAGCGATGGATTCTGAATTGCTTCAGGTAGAATGTGCCGTGTGGTGGATCAATATGCTTGCTTAACTTCAGATTTTCTTTGGAATCAATCACAAAAGTAGACTCACCGTATTGCTCAAAAAATGGATGCTTATATATATCTAAAGCAAGGACATAAAGGAAAAAGTTCATTTGATAATCTGTGAAGCATGTATAAGGAGGATTAGGCACTGCTGATGTCCTGAAGAAGGTATGACAGACAGGTATTCGACATCACATGCGGTGAAAGGCACTTCACCAAACAAAGTAATCAGAGATGCACAGAGGTTCTTGGTAAATCCTTTATAATTCTCCCCGTATAAGGTAGCAACAGTTAATAGTGTGTGAAGTGAGGTGAGTGTTATAAATGGACCAGGTTCCTTAATTGTTTCAGGTTCGGGTCAGTTACTCATTGTGTTGGGCATGGATTATCATTGGGTTTAATCCATCAGTTGGTTTTTGGAGTATAAACCACAATATGAAGATTACAAACTGGGCAGGTGTTTTACGTTTCATCATTGGTAATTCTAAGTTGGGGCTTTAGAAAATGTGGAAGAACTTAAGAAAAGGCAACTGTTGTGTTCATTGGATTGAAAAAAAAAACGAGTTATCAGGAGGTTGTGGGTATAATTCTATCGATGGTTGTTCGGTATATATATGTGGTGCGGTTTACATTATTGGCGGAAAGAAGTACAAGGTCGGGTGAATGCAGTTCAGTATCATGATCCAGTGGAATGACGCTCGGTGTGTATTAAAGGGGTAAGATTTAATGCATTTTATTATGTTTTATTTATTTCTACTGGATTTCACCTCCACATCTGAAATCAAAGAGAAAACTGTAACCGTCATTGCTAGGGTTTCAACTGTCGATTCAAGCAAACACGTGTTAATCGCTGAAGGCTTGTTGCTCCTCCATCATCTTCTTCGAGTACTTGAATCCGGATCCGGATTCGCTAAGGAAAAGCGTGTGCTGTGCTTCATTCGTTATCGTTCACAAAGGAAAACGCGAGAGCAATTGGATGATGAGGTGGAATTTCATCGTTGTTGGAGAATTGTGAAGCTGGAACACCTAATTCGCAAGCTATCGCAGCCGGTGTGCTGCGAAATCTAGCGAGCTTCGCGGTAGAAACAATTTCATCGAAGAACATGCGATTTCGGTACTGCTAAGCCTAACTGTGTTAGCACAAGAGTATTCGATCGCGTGTTTGAGTAATTTAGTTAGGGATGATGATAATTTAAAACTGTTGATTGCGTGTAAAGGCGCGATCGATTGTTTAAGAAGTTGTTGGGACTCTGCGACTGTGGTTCGGAGCTTGGAAGTCGCGGTTGAGTTTTTTAAAAACTTAGCGTCGGACGAGCGTTTGGTGGAAGCGCTTATTTCGTGTGAGTTTTTATTAAGGATTGTTAATGTGTTAAGTTGTGGTGTGTTAGGGGTGAGGATTCTGTCTGCTAAGGCGATTTGCAGGCTCGGTTGTAACGCGAAAGCGAGAAAAGAATTGGGGGAATACGGGTGCGTTCCGCTGTTGATAGCGATGCTGGAAGGGAAATCGGTTGAGGAGAAACAAGCGGCTGCTAAGGCGTTATCGACAATCTTGGTTTGTTCGGGGAACAGGAGGATTTACCGGAAGGAACAAAGAGGGATAGCGAGTGCGGTCCAGCTTCTAGATCCTACAATACTGAATCTGGATAAGAAATACCCTGTTTCGATTTTAATGTCGTTGACCCATTCAAAGAAATGCCGTAAACAGATTGTTGATTTGGGTGGTTTGGTGTATTTGCAAAAGCTTGTGGAAATGGAGGTTGATGGTGCTAAGAAGTTGCAGGAGACCATTAGTCATGGGAACCTATGGGGTGTTTTCGCAAGGCGGTAACGATTATTGATTAATAATCCTTTTCAAAATATGTATTTAATTGTGGTTTGTTTGTTCATAATTTGTTGCTGGTAGTCTACTGAGATATCAATATGTCTTTAGAAAATTCTAAGAATTTCTAAACGTGTGTTTGGTGACCTACCTTGGATTAAAGCTGTAATATTTTCAACCAAAACTTCAATAATCTAATAAATATAGTAATGAAATTTGACTTTCTTTTTTATTCATTTATCTTCTTTACTTACTAACTAAACTTCGTTTTCAGTGAGTTATTCACTCGAAGGAAAATGTTTTGTCACTAACGCCATAACATGTATTAATGGTGCTTCTACTTCTTTGTTTTGTTCATTTTAATGTTTCGTTATTTCTTTAGTGACATTATAAATAATTTTGATTGTTTTCTTTATCATGTACTATGTATATAAGAAGAGGGACGCATAATTTCTTAGGTTTCTGTATTAGACCTAACTTAGCATCACCAAGCCCACTATAGCAGCCCAACTCATTTGTATATGTATATGAATTATGAGCCCACCTGACCAAAAATAAATAAAGGTGAATATATAAAGGTGTAAATCACACACTTTACTATAACATAAATATTAGAAATATTAAATAATTTACATTTAAATGGCTGCTAGCATATTTGGAATATTGAAGATTTTCCTCTCTTCTCAAACTATTGGTTTTAATATTTCCTTCATATTTTGCATGATTATACGTGATCTTGGTTTTTTACTTAGTTTTTTTTAGTATTATTTACTAATATACGTTTGCCTTTGTTTGTATCATGTTAGTTCCGTAAACGCGATTATGGCCGTGATTCCGTATACGGTAATATTGTTCAATATTATTGCAAGACTTCCAGCGAAGGTTGTTACTCAATGCAAAATTGTGTGTACCGATTGGTTAGCAGTTTTGTCAACAAAAGAGTTTGCAAAGATCTATTGTGGTTTCATGCGTACATATGTTGAGCAAAAAATCCTCCTAACTTTGTTTATATACTTTTTTCCTTACTCTTAATGCGCGTGTAACAAATTTAGGTGATTGTTGATATGGAACATGAGGTTAATTATGACATTTCTAAGTCTCCCTCAACAAACGATGCAAAAAATATACCAAACTTGTCAGATGCGAACGAGACAACAAGTCAGCAAGAAGAAAATACATCATCGGTAATTGTTTTTACATGTAAACAAGCTTTGTGTATATACTTTATATTCCTTACACTCACACTTTTATAACAACTTTAGGTGGTTGTGTAGGTCCACCCGGAGGATCGAGTAACCTCTATTCCTGTTTTCCGACAAACCCGAAAGTGCGGAATCCAAACGGGTAAGTTAAACCAAGTTACGAACATGTAAATGATGAACACGAGACTCAACGATTAACACACAATGTATTAATGCTTTGAAACAGTTACAATACAATGTTTACAAAATAATCTCTGTAAACTCTCTATAGTTCTCTCGTGTGTGTGTTCTACCTGATGTGTTCTCTCAGTTCTGTTTATATAGGCTCAGCAACACAACAATGACGAAACATGGTTGTCTTCGACGAAACCTCAGCTGGTCGACGAAACTCATAGAGTTTCGTCGATATCTTTGACGAAACTAGGGCTGGCTTTGACTAAACTTCCAAGTCGACGAAAACCTTCAAGGTTTCGTCGACATTCATGTTGAGTAATAGAATTCGGCCCACATGCAAGCTTAGGCCTAAAGGTAGTTTCGGCCCAAAGACAATGCATGCACGCGAAAAGGGTTTCGGCCCAATGTGAAGGTTTCGGCCCATATGATAAGTTCATGACATGCACGTTGACATTTTGCAGTTTCTTTAGAAACTTGGATTTAGACAAGGGTCATGACATCATCATGATGATGTCATGATGATGTGGCGGCGGGAACCGGCTCGCGGCGCTTCGTGCTTCGCGTGTCGAACTCTGGAGCGCACGACGGAGGAATGTCGTGACGTCGGGCTTGAGCCGAACCTAACCGAGTCGAACTGAACTGAATTGCGTCCACATAATATGTATCAACAGGTTGATAATGTGGAACATGAGGTCGACACTGACATTTCTAAATGTCCCCCAGTATATGATGCTAGATGTACACCAAATTCATCAGATGTCCACAATACAACAAGTCACCATGCATCAAGTCAACAAGTCGAAAAGAGGCCACCTTTGAGGTTAAAGAGGACGATCCAAAAGCCAAAAAAATTGAGGGAGTAAACCATGTTTGATTGTTACAACACTTTCCCATAGTGTTGTCTACCGTTTACTTTTGCATTAAAATGATACCGTTTCATGTTTTATCACTCTGTCACTTTTATTTTATATTGTTTTGTGGTTGTACACTATTCACGTTTGTTTTTCTTTTATAATTATAAATGGTGCTTTTGTTTATAATGTTGTTTAGACTTGTGTCCACTTAATGTTGGTGTTTGAGATTGTTTATTTTGAACTCCTTTTAAGTTTTTGACTTCGTAAAAGTTAATAGGTCATTTTTGTAGTGTTTGGATAATGTGTTGAGAATGAGTTTTAGTGGTTTGAAAAGAAGAAAAGGAAAAGTTAGATGGTTGCAACCTTTTCAAAAAAGGATATGGAAAAGAAGAAAAGGAGAAGCGTTCCCGAACACCCTCAATATACATTATCTTTGTTTGTTATGTTGTTAGCGTAAGCCGTCCAACGGACGGGTATTAAACTAGTTCATAATGGGTTTATGTTTGCTTTTTTTTTTTTTGAAACGAGAACTTCACTAACACACGCCGAACCCGAAAACCGGGACGACAAAACAAAAACAACACAACTTACATATTAACAAATTTACATCAATCCCCCCAATCGAGTGAACCCTTCTCAGCCCTATGTTTGTACCAATAATAACTAGCCGATCTAACTTCGCTAAAAACCTCTTCTACACCGCTTCTCTTGCCATTGAATCTCGTGTTATTCCGGGCCAACCATAGGAACCAACAAGCAGTGTAAATAATACCTTTCAACGCCTCTCTCTCTCCGCCACCCCTCTATTTCCATGTTTGTGCAACTTCAACACGTCTCGAAATGAGAAGACAAAGAAGTTCATGACCCTACACCATAAAGTAATTTTTCCCATAAACCCAAAGCCAACGGATACGCCGTGAATAAATTGACAACCGAATCCGGACCTGAAGCACATAAAATACACACATCATCGAGCACCGGCACACCCCTCCTAGTCAAAGCCTCCACCGTAGGAATCCTATCCATCTCCGCACGCCACATCAGAATGGGTTTCTGTTTGCTAAAGTGAATTGTACAATATAATCGCTTACTACCTGAAGGCCTGTTTAGGTTCTTTATTTCAGCAGGAAATGGCAATGAAAAAATATTCGTTGTAATAGATATGTACAACAGTTATAATTAATATTAGATTGCAATTATATTTTGTTTTAAAGATAATTTTTTGCTTCCTGATATGATATAGTTTTTATATAAGTATTTTCGGATTGATTTTTTATTTGCTATAGGTTTAAAAATGAATTTTTTTTCGAAGCTTAATTTTGTTTCATTTTAACAAAAAATGTAATTTTTAAATAAAATAAAATTCGAACATGATCATCAAATATAATATGACAAAAAACAAAAAACTAAAAATGCCATTACAAAACTAAACCAAAAGGTAAAAAATTATCCTAAAAGAAAATAGATAATCAAAACTTTTCATTATCAATACGATTTTTCATCGTTAAACCACATAGATTTAGAAATTTATCACTAAAAAGTAAAGATAACCACAAGATTAATTAATAATCTTCAAGATTTATTTATCTATTTGTTATTCAACTAAAGCTTAGAAAATACGTCGCTGTAACCATTGTGATTCATTTGTGTAAAGTATGAACCACACTTTCCTTGGATGATCTCTGTGCTTCGCAAATCGAAATGGTTGCTAAAAAACCACTTTTTCGCCATGGAACGACCTTCTGTGAAATAACCATAACACCCCTGTAATTATTAAAAGTGGCCACCTTCTTCTTCTTCATCAAACTCCACCACCAACCGCCGACCACCACCAACTACTGCTGCTGCTGGGCTGAAACCTATGGTTCCTCTGGCTCTGACGTTGCTTCCTATCTTTGAGGGCCCGGATAACCGAATTTGCTGGGATTTGAAGAAGACCGAGGACCTGTTTTTTCTTAATTTGTCCCTGGGCTTCGATTAACGCTGAATTCCAGATTCCCAATCATGAGATGCTTCCCTGTGGCTTGTTTTGTTGCTAATATCTCTCGCATCTGATTCTGATTCTGATTCCGATTCTGATTCCGATTCTGATTCCGATTCCGATTCCGATTCCGATGAACAATAAAACAACCAAGTATATATACCCCAATCAACCAAGCCCTCTCAGATGCCCACTCATCTGTGTTTTTGTTCTTGTGTGACTCGTCCCAGAACTGCACAATTGTAGGAGACTCACTGTACTTTTGATCCAGATCCTAAAAAATAGAGTAACATAGAATGTTAAGTTGTTAACACCCTTATATGAGCTATACAAATTGCTAATTTGATAAGTTTCAGGCTTATATTCATTACATGGTTTAGCTTGTATGGACCACTTGAAGCTTTCTCCTATTCTTTGTATTAATGGTAGACATCTTTTAAACGATCTCTTACGCCAATGAGAACAGAAAGACTTCCACACATCTTCATCAAAGTATGTTGGGCACTGTACTTCAAGTGTTGTGTTGCTTCGTGATGCCTGATTCCTCTACTCACACAGAGTCTGGGTCATTGTACGGGCCACGTGCAGTTTCACAGATGCCCTGCATCACCTTCAGCGTCCGAAGCACCAGGACGATAGCTATCGTATCTCTTTCAAAAACTAACAAATAAAATCAACTATAATATTAGCTTAAGTATTGTTTGTTGATAAATGTAAACTGCATAAATGACTATGTATTTAACATGGAAAAATATTATTTCAACTATTACTTTTTTTGTTTCCAGACCTATGGACAACAAGAACCGTGATCTAGAAGGGTTCGTGACAGCCGAAGCTGGTGGAGGGCCGGAGTTGGTGGTGGTCGGCAATAGTGTTTAATGAAGATGAAGGTGGGCCCCTTTAAATAAGCTTTTAATAATAACAGAGCATTATGGTCATTGTAGGTCCCTCTCGGAGGTTGAGGTTTAACCTATTCCTTGTTATATCTAACACACTAGCGAGTGCGGAATCCAAGCTAGCATGCAAACCGAGAAAGAACAAGCACAAACACAAGACACACAAGACTTCACCGATTAACACCACTTGTATTAAACGTATGAAAGGTTCGGTTACAAGCTCAATGTTTACAAATCTGTTTTGCAAACTCTCTAAGTGCGTGTGTGTTCTGAACAGAATGCTCTCCCTTCTCTGAAGTGTAAGTGTCTAACAATTGAAGCTCTCTCTCCTGAAATGAACACACTACATGGGTATTTATACCCGTAACACAGCAGGGTCTGGTCGAAGGATCAGATAGATGATCGAAGGATCATCTATCGACCAGAAACCTGTCGAAGGATCAACATGTACCTCGAAGGATGACATCTTTCGAGGTCCATCAATCGAAGGTTATCTTTCGAGCACATCGAAGGATCCAACCAATCCTTCGATGACACATCCTTCGACCCAGCCATCTTTCAAACCATTGTTCTAACTGTTTGACCGAGTCAAACCGGAGGATGGTTGACTTGGTCAAACTTACAGGACTACCAAAGACATCGTTTTGTATCGTTACAAAATACAGACAAAGTACAGACACAAGTGCACCAACAAACTCCCCCTTGGCTGTAGCTTTGTCTCGATCTTTATAACTTGATCTTTGTCTCGATCTTTGTGCCTTCAAGTCTTTGACGTCCTTTCAAGTCTTCAATGTCGGAGGATCTTTAAAGTCTTCACGTCTTGAAAGTAGAAAGTGTACCAACAAACTCCCCGTTTCATGTAGGAAGTGTGTTGACAAACTCCCCCTTAACATAAGCTCCCCCTTGAGTTATGCTCGTGAAATACTTGTTCGTTATGAAGTGAGATCCTTGTGGTATTGATGATGGTCAGCGGCAACTCGATCATCTTCATCACTTGAGTGCCTTCACGTCGTGTCTTCATTCCGAGGCTTTGTCATCGACCATGTTCTCCTTGCCTTTAGAATCTGCACATGCAAGAAATCTAAACGCGTAATGAGAACAACTGCTTGGAATATCATAAGCAAACGACACACATGTGACCATTGTTCAATCAAACACCGTCCGACAGTTTGAAAGTTTAAACAATTTTTATCAATTTTAGGTTTTTAACTTTCAAAACTTGCAAATTTCGACCGTTTATGAAGATTTAGTCGTTTCGGTTTTCGTTCAGGTTTCAGGTAACGAAGACTCGAGCTCCAACATCGTACGATCGAAAATAAAACAGAAATAAAATCTTTTTGGCTTTTATAAAGTTTATATTAAAACACACCTAAAATCTTTTTGGTATTTTGAATATTTCAAATTTAAAAACTGAAAGCAGTAAGTAAATATATACAAAGATGCAGAAAATTAAAGCAGTAAATAAATATTTACAGACATTCTTTTTGCGAGTTTCGAGGGTAAGAGAATCATATCAGTGTACGGTCATGTCAAAACGCTCTTGTTGTTCTTTTAGTTTAACATTAAGATAAGCATCCTACAACGATTATCGATATTGTTGTCCACTTAAGCTCAACTTATCATTTGTAATTATGGCGCGGGGATACGTTAAGGTATGATTTATACTTACCGACCGGTGTTCATCCACATCACGACACATTCCCGTATCAAGGTATGCACGAGGGTTCATCTTACCGGTGAGTATACCGATTATCATCTGTTTGACCGTATATGATGTGAGATTCTCACTTATTTGGATTTGAAAACAAGCCCTATGTGATAGAATCACTTATTGATGAGGAACTTGATTTTCGATGCATGAAGGCACAGGAGCAAGTCCGTGAACAGGTCAGTACTTTCGTACAGCAGAGAGACGAACTTGACTCCCGGATAAATGTGATATATTATCACTTATTTTGAGGGACATGTGATTGTTGATCACTTATTGAGGTCGTATGCAGTATGTACACGTATGTATAGTATCATGGAAGATCTAGACTTGCGTCCCCGTTATTTTTCGGAAAAAGATACAACCATGATACCCAGATGATAAGCAGCATAAAGACCGAATATCTCAGAACCTCGGCAATCTCTCAAACGAAATTTCGGTACCAAGACCATATGCCAATGAATGGTTCCCACCTGGTCTTCAGTCGATTTAAGTTTATATCACCCTGCACACTATAAAATGATTGTGAGCCTACCGATACATCTTATATAGAGCTGCTTATCGATTTTCATTTTAGGTTTCAGTTTAAAGCGGTTTAAACAGACCATTGATCTACTATCATTTTCTCTTTTTCTCGCCAGGAAACTCATTTTTGTTTTTCTATTGTTTTTGTGTTTTTGAAATTTTTCGATGTTTTTGGATTTTTCAAATTTTGGATTTACTCCCCCTAAAATCAACAAACTAAGACAAATTTAAAAACACAAAGGTATTTACAAAAATGATTTTCCGATGTTGGTTACTCTTGCTTGACCTTAATGCCGTTTACCAATAATAAATAGTCAAATCTTGATTTGTCAAATGCTTTGGTAAAAAGGTCGGCACGTTGGTCATCGGTGTGGACATAAGCAACATCGATTAGCCTTTTCTCAAAGCAATCACGTATGAAGTGATACTTAATGTCGATGTGCTTAGTCTTTGAATGCTGCACAGGATTTTTAGTGATCTGTAAAGCAGCAGAATTATCAACGTAAATAGGAGTAGTTAGGAATTCAAAACCGTAGTCGCGCATTTGTTGTTGGATCCATAGGACTTGGGAGCAACAACTTGAGGCAGCAATGTATTCAGCTTCGCATGTTGATGTAGCGACGCACGTCTGCTTCTTGCACTGCCATGTGACTAGGCGATTTCCCAAAAACTGACATCCAGCCGTTGTGGATTTGCCGTCGATTTTGCATCCGCCAAAATCAGAATCACTGAATGCGATCAAGTCAAAGTTATTATCCGTAGGGTACCATAGACCGGTGTCAGGGTAACCCTTCAAATAACGAAAAATCCTTTTTACAGCTGCAAGATGTGAGGCCTTCGGGTTCACTTGATATCTGGCAAGCAGGCATGTTGGGTACATGATATCTGGTCTTGATGCTGTGAGGTACATAAGAGATCCGATCATCGCGCGATAGTATGAGGGGCTAACATCTTGACCCTTCAAGTCTGGAGTAATTCCGTGATTTTGCGGCAATGGGGTACCGATGGGCGTTGCAACAGACATCTGGAACCGGCTCAAGATGTCACCAACATATTTAGTCTGATGGATGAATATCCCAGACTCAGTTTGTTGTACTTGTAGGCCCAAAAAGAAAGTCATTTCCCCCATAGCACTCATCTCGAATTTATCCTGCATAATGCGCTCGAAATTCCTACACAAAACATCATTAGTAGAACCAAAAATAATATCATCAACGTATACCTGTACCAGTAGAAGATCTCCATCTTGTTCTTTGACGAAAAGAGTATAATCGATAAGACCTCTTCGAAATCCATTCTCCAGCAGATAATTAGATAAGGTTGCGTACCAAGCTCGCGGTGCTTGATGAAGACCATAGAGAGCTTTGTTGAGCAACCAAACCCGATCGGGATGGATAGGATCTTCAAAACCTGGAGGCTGTTCGACGTACACCTCTTCTTCAACCACACCATGTAAGAATGCACTTTTCACGTCCATCTGGTATACCTTGAAACCTTTGAATGAGGCATAAGCCAGAAAGATCCGAATTGCTTCTAGACGTGCAACAGGTGCATACACTTCGTTGTAGTCGATCCCTTCTATCTGACGAAAACCTTGAACGACTAGCCTTGCTTTGTTTCGAATAACGATTCCACGGTCATCCTTTTTGCATTTAAACACCCAACGGGTACCAATCTTCTTGTAACCAGCAGGTTTCTCTATGAGTTTCCAGACACCAAGCTTTTGGAATTGTTGCAGTTCTTCCTGCATCACTTCAACCCATGAGTTATCTTTCAAAGCTTCTTTCCAAGTTCTTGGCTCTTCCTGTGAGACATAACACGCGAAAGACCAATCGTTTTGTTGACCAGATTCTCGGATAGCTGTATACAAGCCTGCATTGTTGTTGTTTCGCAACATGTTTCTTGTTTGAACGCCACTTTGTACATTTCCGATGATGTTTTGTTGAGGATGGGTATTGTGAATCCTTGTTTCTGGATTATCTTGAACTTGAATGTTTGTACCCAGATTGTTGAGATTGAGATCAACAACTAATTCAATGCCCGGAATTGACGAAGAGGATGATGCAGTAGCTTCAGCTGTTCCAGGGACGCCCACTGGAGGAGTACCCTCTGAAATACCATGAACTGCTGTAATTGGAGCTTCTTGATCTGCATCTAGAAATTCATCATCCTCTGAAGATTCGTTCAATTCGGTAGCATCGTGAAAATCCTCATTGTCGAGAGCATTGTTGTTCACTGAAGATGGTTCTTGATTGACAATAATGGGACGAACCAACGGTGAATCTGTTGCATTGTCACTCTCGAGAAACATCCTTGCTGCAGCATTTTCTTCAACTGCTTCAACATTGATCGACTTGAAAAAGTCATCGTACTCAAACATCCAAGGCTGACCAGGATTTTTGACTGGTAAAGTGTGCCTTTGTACTCTGACTTCAGACCATTCCTCGACCCTTTTAGTCTCTAGATTCCAGACTCTTAAGTTTAGGGTGGAATATCCAAGAAAGTATCCCTCAATGGCTCTTGCCCCAAACTTTCCATTAAGATCGATCATTGTGCACGGAGCTCCAAACGGTTCAAGATATGACAAATCTGGTTTCCGTTTGTTAATAAGCTCGAAGCAGGTCTTGTTGTGCCTTTTGACTGTAAGGACTCGGTTCAACGTATAACATGCAGAGGCCGCAGCTTCAGTCCAAAATGGAATCGGCAATTGTGACTCTACCAACATAGTCCTAGCAGTCTCGATCAATGTGCGGTTCTTACGTTCAGCGACGCCATTCTGTTGAGGAGTATAAGCTGCACTAAATTCGTGAAGAATACCTTTTGAAGTGCAAAACTCCGCCATAGCGTGATTTTTGAATTCAGTACCATTGTCGCTACGTATCCGCCTAACCTTCAACTTGTACAGATTCTCAATCTGAATGATCAAGTTTTTGATAATACCGAAGGTTTCACTCTTATGTGCCATGAACGCCACCCAAGAAAATCTTGAATAACCATCAGTTATCACAAGGCAGTATGAATCATTCCTAATACTTTTGTGCTTGACAGGACCGAACAAATCCATGTGCAAACGTTCAAGAGGAACAGCAACCGTGTTGATTTTCTTTGTAGGGTGTCGCTTCTTCGTTTGTTTTCCTTTCTGGCACGAGACACAGATGTCTTGAAGATGAAATTTTTTAAGAGGAACACCATTCACCAGTTCATTTGACACCAAATGATTCATTTTGCGTAAGTGAATGTGACCCATTCGTCTGTGCCAAGAGATTGAGTCTTTTTCTGTGGCTTTGGAAACGAAACAAGTTGCTTGTGCAGACGTAGTAATAGCTTGGCTCATATCAAGGACATACAGATCATTTATCCTTGGAGCCGACAAGAGAATCCATTCTTTTGGAATTTTGAAGCCAGGTTTCAGCACATAACATCCATTTGCATCAAAGTGTACTGAGAACTGCTTATCACAAATTTGAGAAACACTAAGAAGATTGTGATCAAGTTGTTGTACGAAGTTGATCTTATCAAAGCTAACAACCCCGTTAGAAATCATTCCTTCACCCGTAATATATCCGCCCTTATCTCCAGCAAAAGCAACATAACCTCCTCTAATAGATTTGACGTCGTAGAGAAGCTTCATGTCGCCTGTCATGTGCCTGGATGCCCCACTATCAACAATCCAATGACTACTGATAGTTCCTCCTGGAACACCCTGCACATGAACTCACACAATTAGTTGGAGATGGGGACCCAAGCCATTGTGGTCTTGGGTCTTCCATTTTCATCAATAACAATAACTTCTATTCTTTGATGATTTGAGAATTGTGATGGTCCCCCTGAATTTTTAACCGTTTTAGGTTTCCAGGTCTGTTTTGGTTTACCAGTGTCATTCTTTAAAATTTTAACTTCATGGTTATCAGAAGTTTTTGAATTTTCTGGTTTGACAGAAACAGATGGTTTGTTAACCACATCGGTTTTAATTGCCTTTTCAATTTTCTTGACCTGTTGGCGTTTCTGTTTCTTTTCCCTTTCTTTTACAAGGCGGGGATCTTGTTTTACAGAAACAGATCGTTTGCGGTCAGTTTTGTCACGGGGATCATCCTCTTTGGCTTTTAATTTATGAAGATACGGGCAATTTCGAATGATATGCCCAATTGTACCACATTCAAAACATGATCTTCGTTCAACAAACCCCGAAGTATCATGTGATCGTCTTGCCGATGATGAACTTTGTGATCCCGAGGTACTAGGTTTTGAACTATTTGGTTCATTCCTTTTCATCACAGTTGCTTTCTTGACAAAATCTAAGTTAGATTGATTCTCAAACGTAGCAATTTTGTCCGTTCCCTTAGATTTCACAAAGTTCACATTCTTCTTCTTCTTTTGATTCGGCTTCTTTTGAGTTTGAGTCGGTGCTTTTACTTTTAGCTTAGTATGATTTAGCTGTTTTTGCACTGTTGGTAATTTTTGATTGCCAAATTGTTTTCGAACTTCGGCCTTTGGAATCGGAGCACACTGTGTTACTGTAACATGTGGTCCTGTCTTTCCCAAAAACTTACTTGTTGAATTTTCAAAGACTTTACTGATTAATGATTGATTAACATTCTTAATAGGAAAATCTTTGTCTGAATAAACTTTATCATCACCAACAAGAGTGTACAGCAAATCCACACTCTCCGACTCTTGTGCAGACACAGGCTCGATTGCAACAGTCTTAGCAGGTTTTGCAGGAGGATCACACAGAATATGATTCTCAAGAGGTATGTCCTCTTCTTTTATCACTGCATCAGACTTTGCTGAATCAGTATCATCAGATTCATCATCAGAAGAATCAAAATCCTCACTGTATATCACAACTGGAGGAACCTGATTCGGTTCAGCAGAAGACACACATGTATCTGCTGACACATCTGAATCTGTTGATACTTCTTTCTTGTATCCCAGTCCTGCTGCAAATTCCTTAACATCAAGAGGAACAGATGGTTCAAAGAAAGTTATGTTCTCCTCGTCAGGCATGGCATCATAATTGTTTCTCACGGGTGGTGGACATTTCTTGTAGCCTATGCATGTGACATCCCGTTTCTCTTTCTGTACATCAATGATGTGATCCAACACATAGCTAGAACTCAAATAACTGTCTAACTTGAGTCGGATCGCCTCACTTTCAGTTTTAACACAAGCCATTTCCTTTTGCATTACCTCAAGACGAGTTATATACAAATTAATGTCAGTTTGTTTTCTGGAAACCATTTTAGTTAACTCGGTTTTATCTTTCTTTAATTTTTCAATTACCGATTTAAACTCCTTTTCATGGTTTTCATAAAACATGTTGGCTTCTGTGCACTTAGAAAGATCCACGGTTAATTTCTGATTGTGGATAAATGTCACATCATATTTCTCCTGCAAAGCCTCGTGTTTGCTTTGCAATTCACACCACTTATCATTCAATGAAACATGTTTGTCTTGCAAGTCAAACAAACTAGCTTGTACAGCATCATGTTTGCCTTGCAACTCAGACATGTTTGCTTCTAAATCAGCACATTTAACACGCAAACTATCACAATTATCACAGCTAACAGAAGTGGGTTCATCGACACATACCTGACTTGATGAACTGTCGACATTAGCCATAAAGGCTGAATGGAGAGAAGACGAAGAATAAGCAGCTTGATCCACCAAAATAGATCTTCTTTGAGTTTCTGCTGCAGCTTCTCCCAAAAGCTCATCAATATTAGCATCGACTGACGCACTTGATGTCTCATCCACATGATCATCGCCTGAACTCGAGGATTCTTCATCTGAACTTCTACTATAACCAGAAGAGTCTTCATCCTCAGAAGAGTCACCACCATTGGCGGAAGATTCTCCACCACTGGCGTGATTTAAATCCTTGACAATTTCAGCAAAACAAGCTGTTCCATCTGGAGCATCATTTCCCAACTGGATTGACCAATCACATCCTTCATCTACTTGAACCACAAGTGCCTGGTTGGCATTTGATGGTCCTGCTTGAGTCTGGTTGTTGACAGGTACCAACGTACGAACATTGTTCCTGTTCTGGTTCTGCTGGTTGCCTTGACCTCTGAAAGGATTCTGATTCCCATGTTGAGATGGCCTCGTACATTCACGCTTGAAATGACCACGTTCCCCACAATTGAAACACTTAACAGCTTGCTTATCAAACCCATACTTGGTGTCTTTCTTGCTTTCCAAGCTGGTTCTGCCCGTTCTTTCCATGAAATCCTTTGCTCGCCTAACAGCACTGGCAAAGGCCCATTTGATGTCCATCATCTCCATCTCCTCTTTATCTATCTGCTGATAGTCTTCTTGTGTCAGATTAATGTTACCAATCTGACCTTCAACTAATCCACAGTATGCGCTCACCAAAGTGTTTAGCAGCTCCATGTGTTCCTTGGCTACTTCCACACTGACTTTAGAAAAGCTTGAGGTGTCGAGCTGTACTGTATTTGGCTTTGATTGTTGACCAGCAGATGATGTGCTTCCATAACACGCTTGCTATTGAGGAGGAGGAAGTGGATTCCCATACATGTCTGTTGGTCCGGTAGATTGAGCAGGTAATGGATTTCCAAACATATCAGTTGCTTCGGTAGATCGAACAGGTAAAGAATTTCCGAACATATCAGTTGCTCTGATAGTTCGTTGGCTTTGCTGTTGTGGTGCTGGTTGAGAAACTGGTTCAATCGGATTTCCAAACATGTCTGTTTTTGGAGGGACCGGAACTTGGATAGTATTGCCAAACATGTCAGTGTGAGACACAAACGCTGTTTGAAGTGGAGCATGTGAAGAAGGTTTTGTAGAAGTGCTAGAAGTTCCATAATACATTTCAGGATTTTGTGGCATTGGAACTCTTTTTGCCTTGAGAGTTTCTTCCTGATTCTTGTTTTCAAGGATTTGAACAAAGTCATTGTAGCTTGTTGTAGCTAAAGTGCCATTGTACTTCATGATTTCCAAGAAAGTATTCCATTGAGGTGGCAACGTGTTGATGCAGATTTTGTGTCCGATGCTTGTCGAATAGATTAGTTATTATTTTACGCTGAATTTGTAATAGTTAGTGAAACGGTCTATCGAACGTGTATAGACCCGCTCGTTTGAAGTGGTCAAACGAGAGGGTTATTCGTTTGACCGTGTGTGTGGTTGCAAGACAAATTATGGTTGTTTAATGTTGGTGTCGAAGGATAAGGCATCGAAGGATTGTGTATCCTTCGATGAGCTCGAAAGATATCCATCGAAGGTTGAAGATGGACCTCGAAGGATATGTCATCCTTCGAGGTATATGTGTATCTTTCGAAAGCTGAATGGTCGACAGATGATCTATCGACCAGTCAGTTTGATCCTTCGACCATACAACCTGTGTTTGGTATAAATACCAACACTTTGTCATTTGCAACACAAGAGTGAGAGCACAAGTGTGTGCAAGAGAGTGAGTGGAGGTTTGAGACCTCACCGGGAGAAATCACCACTTGATTTCTCCCTGGATGTATACTTCTTTGGTATTAGTTCGGTTTCCATGTAATCGGGCCGACTTGTAATGTTATACTACCGGATTAATACAAAGTTGTTTGTTTATCATCTCTTATCTCTTCCGTCTTTGAACAAAACCATAAGAATCACGGTTTCGTTCCCCAAACCCGGTCCTACAATTGGTATCAGAGCCATGGTGCCCGATTTAGTAAAACTAACCGTTTACTAAGTCACATGTGCTCTAGATCTGTGATTTTTGTGCGTTTTTGTTCAAGATGTAAAAATGGTGAAAATGAGAAAAACTCAGATCTGAACCCGAATATTCAGATCTGTGATAAAACGAGTGTTGGGTTTTATGTTTTTCTCCTAAAAGTTCAAGTTTTCTTCATCAAAATTCGTGTACAAATGTTTTCATCAAATCTGCAAATTTTACACAGTAGCTGTGTTCTTGAAGTTCTTGATATCTTCATACTTCGAAGGATATCTTCATACTTCGAAGGATCAGTTATCTGTTCGAAAGGTCATCTGTTTGAATCGAAGGATCACATTTCCCCTCAACAACTTCGACAGATACTTTTATTCCTAAACTACTTCGAAAGGTCAGCTTCATTTTGTTTTTCGAAGGGTCACCATTACCAGTCAACAATTTCGAAAGGTCAACTTGATGTCTTCGAAGGATCCTAGTCTTCAACAACCAACAACTGTTTTCGAAGGATCCTAGTCTTCGAAGGGTCAACAATTTCGAAAGGTCAACTGTTTTGTCTCGAAAGATCCTAGTCTTCAACAACCAACAACTTCGAAAGTTAAACTCATATGTTCGAAAGATCTGTGTTTGTCTTTCGTTTGATCCAGTTCTCGAAGGACACCATTTGTGAATGGCGGCTGAGCATGACAGATCAGATGTTCGAAGGATGATGGTGGCTGCTTCTTTGTGTATCGCAGAGGAGAGAGAAAGAAGGGATGTCGGCTGGTGATGTTTTGAAAATAGGGTTGTTGACTTTTGGGTGAATAAAATACAATCTATGGGCTGTGAATGCACATCAGAAATTTTATATGGGCTTGTGTTTTTGGTAAAAGAATTGGGCTAAAGACAAATTTGTTGCCATCATATGAAGTGGTCTGTGAATGCATATTGGTCTTTGGATTTTTATTTGTGGCCCACTAGCAATTTACTAGCAACCATTATCATTATGGGCTCACATGATGGTTTCTACAAATTACTAGTGGGAGTGGGGTCGGGTATTTGCGGAGTTGATTTGAATCGCGCTCCTAATATCAAGGTCAAAATTCGTATGGGTTTTGGGAGCGCGCGGGATGATTCGGAATGATGAAAACAAGAGATGATGAAAACTTGATTTTTGAAAAATGTGGGGTAGTCACGGTTACCGATGAAAATGTCAAAAATGGTGACGCGACTATTATGGGCCAAAAACGAAAACGTATGTTCACTTCCGCACGTCGATTGTTTATGAGTGTTATCGGTTATTCGAAAATGTTCGAAAGCATTTTGTTATTTGTCATATTCTCGCATTTGAAGACGAACGTATGAACCTTGAACGCCAACACCGGTCCTAACGAGTTCACAAAGTCTTTGGAGGGATACAAGTCGGATCCGATGGGGTACTAGGCGATATTGCTTTATCAACTAGAATATGCAACGAAGAAATCCTTTTTGTTTATTGTCATATTCTCGCATTTGGTAACGAATGAATGAACCTAGAATGTCAACACCGGTCCTAACGAGTTCACAAAGTCTTTGGAGGGATACAAGTCGGATCCTACGGGGTACTAGGGGACGGTCTTATTCAACTAGCATATGCAAAGAAGAAATTCGTTTTCGTGATTTTTCGAAAAACCAAGAACATTCAACGGAGATTGATGACAGTTCCGCTTAGTGGAGGGAATTGGTGAACATTTGACGACAGTTTCTTTGAAGTGGAAAGAATCTGTTAAGGTTTAGAGATTTTACCAAAGAAATGGGGGGATAAAAATTGAATTTCTTCGGTAAATTTCTAAACGCAATCACAGGTGGTAGAGTTTGTGATTTTCTGGTGATACAAACGGTTCGGCGTGGAATGTTTTGCACAGACACATATTTGAGAATTTTAATTAATTCTCCAGCCAGCGTGAAGGGTTTTGCACGGAAACATACAGGTATCTAAAGTCTACAGTAGTTACAAAAGCGCTGTTCACTGAAGACCTGGGGAATCTTTATGGAAGCTGATAGTTCAAGGCTGAAGACCTGCAGGATTCGGTTTTGGGTTTGATGTTTCTTTGGGATTTTACAGGGATCTGGGGGTAACTCAATTCGTTGAGTTTGCAAACGATGTACTTGGTCAAGCTGACTTCCTGAGTACTGATGCTGAAGATCCGTAGTGCATTACGTGGTCAACTTCACAAAGGCGAGACAATGAGATCTGGATGTAGTTCAACTAAGCATGCTGGTTGAGCTTGCAAGGGATACACTTGGTCTAGCTGACTTTCCTGAGTGTTGATGCTGAAGATTAAAGTGCATTACTTGGTCGATTCCACAAAGACGGTTTACAGAAGACAGTTCACCAGAAATCTCTATCAATGTAGTATGCTTGTATGAAACAGAGTTCTTATGACAAGATCAAGACTTGATGCAGTTCTTAAAGATTGGAACCCTTATTAAATGCCGGTTGGAGTATTGGAAGATCAGCGGAAGATCGGTCAATTGAGGAAATTGCACAACACTCAACACGGATACGCGTACTTTAAGGGGGAAATATTTTACAAGGAGCATCAAGATACTACTTACCTGGATCATCAGTCAAGGGGGAATTTGTTAACACAGAGAAGATGAATACTTGACTGAAGATCGATTGCAGTTGCATTTTCAGCATTCGACAGCAACGGACAAGGGGGAATTTGTTGATGCAGATTTTGTGTCCGATGCTTGTCGAATAGATTAGTTATTATTTTACGCTGAATTTGTAATAGTTAGTGAAACGGTCTATCGAACGTGTATAGACCCGCTCGTTTGAAGTGGTCAAACGAGAGGGTTATTCGTTTGACCGTGTGTGTGGTTGCAAGACAAATTATGGTTGTTTAATGTTGGTGTCGAAGGATAAGGCATCGAAGGATTGTGTATCCTTCGATGAGCTCGAAAGATATCCATCGAAGGTTGAAGATGGACCTCGAAGGATATGTCATCCTTCGAGGTATATGTGTATCTTTCGAAAGCTGAATGGTCGACAGATGATCTATCGACCAGTCAGTTTGATCCTTCGACCATACAACCTGTGTTTGGTATAAATACCAACACTTTGTCATTTGCAACACAAGAGTGAGAGCACAAGTGTGTGCAAGAGAGTGAGTGGAGGTTTGAGACCTCACCGGGAGAAATCACCACTTGATTTCTCCCTGGATGTATACTTCTTTGGTATTAGTTCGGTTTCCATGTAATCGGGCCGACTTGTAATGTTATACTACCGGATTAATACAAAGTTGTTTGTTTATCATCTCTTATCTCTTCCGTCTTTGAACAAAACCATAAGAATCACGGTTTCGTTCCCCAAACCCGGTCCTACACAACGCATCTGCAAACTTTTTCACAATCTCTGCTTGAGGTGTAACGACCTCAAAATTTGACAATTCAGTCAGCAAATGATTAAATCGACTTGTCAAATCTCCTAAAGATTCATTCTCCATACAAGTAAAACCACCAAACTCTTTCTTTAGCAGTTCTTTTCTCAATTGACGTGTCGCTTCATTTCCTACGCCCCTTGTCTTCAATGCATCCCACAACCTCTTAGTCGTCTTGTAACTGACAAATTGATGATAAATGTCTTTACTTAACGCCTGAGTAAGAATGGCATATGCCTTCTTTTCCAAATCATAGACTTTCTTCTGATCTTCTGTAAGATCTGCAAATGTAGCAGCAGATGATGCGGCAACCTCTATTGTTTGATCGAAATCTGTGATGAACCGCAACCACAACTCTGTATTTTGACCAAGAACGTATGTATGAAATCTGTCAATCCATCCTGGATATTCATATAAGTGCATCAACTTCGGAGGCCGATTCAAACTTCCCGTTTCACTCTCGCTTAAGAGAATGCTTTGAATACTTGGAGTTTGATTTGATACGAATGCCCATTGACCAGTATTAGCTTGAGAAGACACCGGTGCGGGAGACGGAGTACCAAAATACATATCTGTATTAACCGGCCTATTCCATCTTGGATTCATTTTTGATCAAGAATAATAATACCTGAAAATCACAACTTGTTAAACATAAACAGACTAAGGATCGAAAGATCAACACTTGATCGAAGGATCAACAGTTGTTCGAAGGATCAACAGTATTCGAAAGATTACTGTTGAGATTCAAACAAAGATTTCGAAAGACTCTCCAATCGAAGGATCCTTGTCTTTCGAAAAAGAGCTGTGATTTCGAAAGACTCTCCAATCGAAGGATCCTTGTCTTTCGAAAAAGAACTGTAGACCGAAAGATGTATGTTTCGAAAAGATTCCTTGAATCGAAGGATAAGTCACAGACTTCGAAGGATGCTCGAAAGATGATAATCTGTCGAACTTCCTTTGATCGAAAGATGATCTTTCGACTTCGAAGGATATCTTTCGAACTCCACTAACACAGTTGACGTGAGAAGTGACAGGTTGGTGAAAAAGGTGATGGGTTGGTGAGATCTTTCGCAGAAAGTATGGTTCAGACCATCATTTTCTGCAAAAGCAGATTTGAACACATAAAATATTATGAAAAATCGAAGGTTCGAATCCAGAAACCGGTCACCGGAGAAGCCGGAATTTTGGCCGGAAATCACCAAAGTTCTTAAAAACAATTTTTATCTTACCCAACCCGTCCTTTAACACATGCAGAAGTTTAGAACACGTTTTTAACGTCTGAAAAGCGAGAAAAACAGTAAAAACGGGAGCTAAAACAGAAGAGTTTTTGTCCAAAAACACTCCAAAGCTTGTATAAAACCCGGTTTTTAACAAGGAAAAGAGCCACGGCTCTGATACCACTTGTAGGTCCCTCTCGGAGGTTGAGGTTTAACCTATTCCTTGTTATATCTAACACACTAGCGAGTGCGGAATCCAAGCTAGCATGCAAACCGAGAAAGAACAAGCACAAACACAAGACACACAAGACTTCACCGATTAACACCACTTGTATTAAACGTATGAAAGGTTCGGTTACAAGCTCAATGTTTACAAATCTGTTTTGCAAACTCTCTAAGTGCGTGTGTGTTCTGAACAGAATGCTCTCCCTTCTCTGAAGTGTAAGTGTCTAACAATTGAAGCTCTCTCTCCTGAAATGAACACACTACATGGGTATTTATACCCGTAACACAGCAGGGTCTGGTCGAAGGATCAGATAGATGATCGAAGGATCATCTATCGACCAGAAACCTGTCGAAGGATCAACATGTACCTCGAAGGATGACATCTTTCGAGGTCCATCAATCGAAGGTTATCTTTCGAGCACATCGAAGGATCCAACCAATCCTTCGATGACACATCCTTCGACCCAGCCATCTTTCAAACCATTGTTCTAACTGTTTGACCGAGTCAAACCGGAGGATGGTTGACTTGGTCAAACTTACAGGACTACCAAAGACATCGTTTTGTATCGTTACAAAATACAGACAAAGTACAGACACAAGTGCACCAACAGTCATTTCACATCAAACTAACAGAATAAGTGGATGTGGTTAGTGGGGGTGGGTCTAATGAACGAAAAACGAAAGGGCGTTACTATGATGGTTATTTTCAACAAGCCACAAACGTAACTAGCACCTTTTCAAATTCTATTGAAACCCGACGGAAGGGCGTTAAATTTTTTTATCCTAGTCAAAATTCATTTTATACCATGAGACAGTGAGTGTTATATGAGTAAAAAGCATCAAGACTATGGTTCATAAAAATCATAAGGAATATGTTTGGTAAGATGGGTGATACACATGAAATAAAAAAAACGTAAAATTAAGCACCAAAGAAATATATAGTAAGTTATAGATCCACAAATCGGCTGAAAATATAATTGAACGTCCTTAAATTGCTATAGATCTAAAGGGTAGCTTAGAATGAATACAGAATTTAATCAATTAACAGTTACCTGAAACCAGATCGCTCTTCAACACCCTGGATGATGATACCGAAATCCTCTGAACAGGCAACGATCGTTCTTCAACATCCTGCATGATGAAAAAATCCAAAGACTGAAATAAAACCAGAACTAGTTTCTGATCATAACGACTCGGAAAAAGTTGAGAAGAATAATGATGAAAAGAATTTATGATTAAATATCACTCACTGATGATTTTGTGATATCAGGAGGCCTGATTTCGTCAATACCAGAAGATAGAGCAGTGGCCATCTTATCTGCGGCTGCAGTTCGATCTGTGGAATGTTGTAACTCTGAAAAACGAATAACAGGTTAGGGTTTATATAGTCAGTTTAACCTAGAAAGAGTTAAAATTCTTTATCATTCTAGTCCCTCCTTTACTCCCAATTGTTTATTTTTCCACTAACTCTCTTTATGCAGGTGACTAAAATATATACTGAATTCAGTATTACGTGCAAAAGGAATCCACATAATCATAAAAAAAAAAAAAAAAAAAAAAAAAAAAAACCAAACCGGTAAGCTAGCATGCCATCGCCATAAAATATCCAACATGAAAATAGCTATTTACCAAGTGATATGTAAAACCTACCATGCTATGTATGTAAAAATCAATGAGATAAACCTTCTAGATCTTCATAGAACAAGCAATTCCGACTTCCCTATAAGCCACATTGTCCTGGAGATGTCTAAAATCCGATCTCATATGATTACGGAGTTTAGAGGAGAATACCTTTATTGATGATAATTCAATTGCAAGAAATTCTCCTTTGTGGTGTAGGTGCGAATGAGCCTCAAACATTAATAAAAAAACATTGTCAAGATAACCACAATTGCAGTACTTTTTTCTTACCATTTGAGGGTATTACTAGATAACCATTTATATATAAAGACAATTGAATTTGAAAAAGAAGGCGGTTAGCAGTAAAAGAAATGTGCAACATAAGAAAAAAAAAAGAACAAAATCTAGTCTACAATGGAAGTTTCCACAATGAGTTATTTTTAGAATCAGAAAGCCATGTGAGAAAATACGTAAGTTATTGTAGATACATGTGCTCCGAATATTAAACTACCATGTTTTTTGTATTAGATGTAAAGAGGGAGTGATGTTCCATATTGCATGCAAATTATACCTCAATATGTGTTGTTAGTGGTAAATGCATATAGAAACATTTCACTTTGGTACATTTGTATGTGTTAGATAGTGTTTGAAGGTTACATTGAGATGTCGGAGTTTTTGTGCTACAAATGATTGGGTTTTAGAACATGTTGAAGTAGAATCAAGGAAAACAACAATGCACACCATGTGATGTAGTTGATCTTAATGTTTATTGATGTTTTTATAAATCATATATTTTTGTATATATATGCTACAATATTGACAACAAGAAGTAATCCTTTTATATTTATTGAACTAATTTTAAGGGTCGTTTTATTAAAATTTTCAAGATTTGTCATCTAAGTTTTAGATACGGACCCTATGATCCTTAAGCACATTTATTTGTTGTTTAATTTTCACAAGAATAATTCATTTAAAACTAGTTGCGTCACAATTATTTGTTCTGACCTATTTGTTTGCGTTGCAATTTTCTTCCATGAACATTCAAGTGGACACACAAAACCAAAGTATAAATGCTACTATGCTAACAAGATAAATAGAAAAGTGTAAGCCAAGTTCTCTTACATGTCTCTTTCATGATCTTTTTTTTGTGATTTATGTCGAGATGTATTTCTTTTAATATATATAAGAGAGTTCAGTATTACACAACCAAATGTTTTTATGCATTTGGCTCATCCGTGCTAAAGTAGGTCCATTCATACAAATGAGATGATTTTGAACAGATAAGGTACGTTCGTGCGAATGAAGTCTCCTTCGTGCGAACGTAGTTCCTTTGTGCGAAGATGATCTCGTCCGTTCGAACGAACGCTGCTGATTCAATTTTCCGATCCAAAATCTTTATTTTTGCGAATTTCATGATGATTCTTTCACATACATGGTCGAAATTCATTTCTAAACAATCCTATGGTCTCAATTTTAATTTTTGTCCCTGAATTGACCATTTATTTGATGTTTTACGTCTAAAACCCATAAAAACCCATAATTCATTAGCGTAGGTGATTCAATCAACTGTTAGATCGATTGCATCATCAGTACCGTAGCTCTGATACCAATTAGTTCAGGATCTGGCGGGTTTAGATGGAAGTTTGGGTAGAAAAGAACTAATTCGGTAGAATATTATTATGAACGGAGTATAAGCAGAAAGTCGAATGATTCATTCATACCGAAAGAGTATACATCTTTTTACAAGACGGAGGAAATTTATCTAGCATTTCCCCTCCGTGAACTCCAAAACTTGATAATTTCAAACACATGAACCTATTTATAGTGGTGATGAGACGAGTGTCCAGACAAAAATTGGTGATTAAATTCTTTTTTGAGATTTTAATGTCAAATACGAGCTGTTTGGGGACACCATTGGGGGCTTCAGAGAATAGATTTGATGATGCGATCACAGAGTAGCGAAGATAATGCGGTAGTCATGATACCTATGCAAAATGTTTATCATCTGGGTTAAGTAACTATTAATGGGCCAACAAGAAAAATCCGCAGTTGGTGAAAAAAGGACTTTTGTGGAACAAAATGTCATATTAGAGTTTTTCAGAGATAAGAGAGAACTGAATTGCCAAATTTGAGCGGGAATTTAGTGATGAGATTAGAGGTCAGAATTTGCAAAAAAGGAAGGGGAATAAAAATTTCATTAGAATATATTGAAATTACGGCATTTTTGAAAACAGTTTTCGGGTGGTTCCGACTTCGGATTGTCCAGGGTTGCATAGGATCTGGTTTCGTTAGTTCATGATCATAGGAAGTTCAGATTCTATAGATCATGGTCAGATTGATGTCTTAGGGTTTGAGTCCCGAGTCTTCGTCAAGCCGGTCAGCAGGATTGGTGTCAGGAGATGCATCTGTCAATATTTAAAAGATATCACAGCTTTGTGATAGTCTAAAGTGTTAGAATGGTTAATCTTCGAGTAGAGGAATTGTTTTTCGAACTAACCGCAGGGGAATGATGATGTTTGTTGATTAACTAGCAATAAGCACCAGATCTATCACCTGTCTTAGCATATTCCTACAATTGTAGTTCATTTGACGATCATTTTAATTGTAACATTGTTTTTTCTCCTCCTCTAGTTTCTGTACCATTTGCAAGATTTTGTAACATTCTGCCATTTGGGTTTTGAAATTTTTGGGCCGGAAAGATATTCGGGTCAAGTTTTTTAAGGTACACCATTGGTTGGTTTCTTATGAATTCAATAGCAAACATTGAAAAATAAACGGTCTTTTTGGTTATTTCGTTTGGTTTTTTTCGGTTTTTTTGAAAATACAAAGCCGGAAACCGAATCGTTTTCAGAAAATACAAAATGAACTATCGGTTTTTAAAGGTTTGGTTATTTTGTTTGATTTGGTGTTTTACGATTTTCAGAAAATACAAAACTGAATCGTTATTCAGTTTTCAGAAAACGCAAAACTGAATTCGGTTATGTTGGTTAATTTGGTTTCGATTCAGTTTTTGGTTTTATGCTCACCCCTATATCCAGGTAGCTGTAAAGGTTATAAAATGGTGAGGACTAGTAATGATGGGAGCTTGGTATTTTGAAATTAAGGTGGGGAGTTTAGGTGAAACAGGGCATACAACTATACAAGGCTTGGGTGGTCTACCGAAAAGGCGGACTTGCAGGCACCGGTTGGTAACAATGGGAACAACTTCTAAAATTGTTGCTTGTTTGTGACTATTAATATGCTTATTAGTGTTTAGAATCTTTAGATGTGCTTGTTGGATCTTTGTGCTTATGATTAGGGTGTACGTTGATGCAATGCGGTTTATTTATGTGATTGGGAGTAGATATAATGCTTTTGTCCTCCATTGTTCGTTCGAATATGTGTTTTTATCAGCTGCAATTTGGCTATTGAGATGTTATTATATCAGTAATCAGCTAGTGTTTCTATGGGTTTCGTGGCTGTAATTATGTAGCTTTCTTGCACAATTAGGAGATGGAAACTGACGGTATCTAATTACTATCCTATGTTGTCAAAAGCTCGCAAGGCGTGTGCCTAGGTCCCCAAGCGCAGCGCAGCATATACGCCTCACCTTCATAGGCGCATCCTTAGGCACTCAGGCACATTTTCAGGCCAAGTTCCGGTCAAAAATCGGCTGAACAAGTCTGAAACAGTTACACTAACCCTAAACAAGCATGGAATCAACCTAAAACAGGCTAAACTAGCCCTAAACAAACCTAAAGCATCTCTAAAAGCCCTCAAAATGGGTATTTTTATACTATGTCCCTCGCTTATATAGGCCCTTGCTTTTAAGCTCCTTGCACTTAGGCTTCGGTCGAGGCCTATGTGCCGCCTACGGTGCGCCTTTGGCAACATGGTTGATGGAGCTCTGCTGATACATGAGTTCTATGCTGAACAGGTATTTTTTTTGGAATAGTTATCCTTTTTGGTCTACTTGATCTTTTTGGCATGATTAGAGTTATGTTTCTGCAATTGGGAATGACTTGATTTCTGTCAATATCTTGGTACATGTTTGTGTGTGTGAACTGTGACTGTAGAAAGAAAATAAAGATGGATTACATACAACTTCATATCCTGTTATGTTTGTTTTTCTATTAAGAATACACATGCCTGATATGGCCAGAGTCACATAAAGACTGTAAGACCTTTAAACACTTCAAATGTCTTACTGTTCCCGTGTTTACTTTATTGCTTAATTAGTATGTTTGATATGCTTTGAACTCTTTTCACTGGTTCGATCTGTCTGTTACGAATGTTGGGTTTCTTTAGACATGTTTGCATCTTGTGAAGCAGATTTAGTAAGATTCTCCAACAACCTTTCCTCAATGAGCCCCTTCTTGAATCATGATCTTGACATAGGGTGGTTTTAGTATTTTGTTTACAAAACGGAGCACTCTCACCTTGTACTGCGCCAACTTTAATATTGTACACTATTTCTTCTTCTCTATCTTTTCCTTCTTTGTTCATTACCACATTTATCCCTGGTAACATACCTGCCTCTACAACTCACAACCATTTATGGTAGACACCGGAGGAGTAGAAGGAAGTCTTTTGCTATTTCATGTAATCACCTTTATGTGAGTTCTGCTATCTACACTATTTAACATTCCATTATGAAAGCAGTTCATAGTTACAAGAAGAAAATTAGAGTATCCATTGCATATAAAAAATACAAAATTAACAAACTATGACTCTCTGTTCCTCATCAGGCAGCTGACAACAACTGGTCTAGGGTACAATAAAACCAGGTTTTGGCCAGAATCTTGCGGGTATCGCGCCTAGACTGTCACGAGGTCCTTTTCCTGTGCTGCACTTCACTTGAGCATCTAGTGCGCCTCAGACAACATAGAACATAGCTTCACATTGAAACCTTAGAAACCAGATACATACATGACAAAAAAATATAGATTGAACGTACATTTGCTTCTCCTTTGGTTTTTAGCCATTCTAAAGAATATATAAATATTGAAAGTTGGAACTTAATCAGTCTAATGGAACTGTTCGACTTTGTGTTAAACTTGCATATGTTCAGTTCATTCTCGTTATTCTTCTTGTGAGTTTCATCTTTATACTTTCTTTCTTTCACTAAAAATGTTACTGCATCAGATCTAGCATCTGTCTTAGCATATTTCTGCAATGGCGGTTTATTTTGACTCTTATTTTAATTGTAACATTATTGTTTCTCCTCTAATTTCTCTACCATTTGCAAGATTTGGAAGTGCATAACTTACATAACTCGATTTACTATTCAATCTAGAAGTCATTTAGTTGACCTATCAATTTGTTGTTTCGCTTTTGACTTTCTAAATGTTGGTTATTAATTCTTATGTGCAATGCTCATTTTGCCATTTTGAGTGTAACTTGACTGGGCAACATCCCTCTTTCATGTATAGGGTACGTGTTTATACTTAAATGTACCTAAGAAAGAGGATGGCTGCCAAACAGTTAATTGATAAAAGTTGTTTTCTTATTGCAGGAAATCCTTTGAGGTCTACTAGAATGAATGTGCCCCACGCTGAAAATGGTTAACAAGAACGAAATTTAACGACACTGAAGAACATATGAAGTGTCGGTTGATACTTAGGCAAGCGATTCCGGAATGGTTGCTCTTAGTCAATGAAAAGGAAGACCAGCAGAAAAAAAAAAGGTACACAATTTTGTATCATTCATCATTCTCTTTTCTTGGTGATGCACTTTGAAAGGGTACAAGAGGCTCTATATTAGTATTCTAGATATAGATCATCCTTTATATAATTAAATCTAATGTAAGCCACTGAAGAATTATAAACAAATCTAATGGTAGCTTACTTCCATATGGTAATCATACTATAGAAAAGTAGAAGGTACTACTACTATATAATAACCAACTAGGTTTGTATCACATGAGTTGAATAAAAGAAATATTAAATAGTTAGTACTGAAGATTTAGGAATAATAAAACGATATTTGAGATAAGGTACGGCTAAAGTTACATATAAGTAGTTTATGTAATAAATAAGCAATAATATTGAAAATGATTTAATGTATTATGTTTTTAACTATTGCTTTTTTAATTAACCCTTATAATAAACAGAATACTAAGGGGTGAAACAAGAGAAGCAGGTAAAACAATCTTGGGCTCACATAATTGTGACACGTGACGCAACTAGTTGTTTCTTTATTAGGCATAGATTAGCTATATATGTGATTAGCTTGATACAAATTATAGGTTTAACTGGTGCGATTCCCCGCGCTACGCGACGGGAGTTTGGCCGGCATTGATTTGGTTCATTACGACACCAACACCAACACTGACACCGACACTCACTCTAACAATCTCCAAAAGGATATGGACTTGTGTTTTACATCAAGAAAATTGTCAAGTTATATAAACTTATATAAGAAATCATATTATATTATGAAAAAGGTTAAAAAAGTTTGGAAATAGACGGAATTGGAATGTGAATGTGAATTCCTTTAAAGTTTGGTAGTTTATTTTCAGACATATTAAAGGGAATTGGAATGTGAATTTCATCTTTTAAGATGTTTGGTTCACATAATTTGATGGAAGTGGAATCTCAATTCCAATCTTTATGTGTTTGGTTGATAATGGAATTGGAATCTTGCATGAATTCTTTCGAGTTCATTTAACTATATGAATTCAAAATCCTTCCTACATGTGAAAGAATTAAAGTAATATCATTGGAATCTTCGACTGTTTCAACCCGCACCGTTTCGACCCATACTGTTTCGATCCAAACCGTTTCAACCCGTAATGTTTCCACTCGGACTATTTCGAACCGAATACCCATACAGTTTCGTCTCGAACCGTTTCTACCCGAAGTGTTTAGACGTGAACCGTTTCAACCCGAAGTGTTCAGACGTGAACAGTTTCGACCCGAAGTGTTTAGACGTGAACCGTTCGACCCGTACCGTTTCTACCCGAATAGTTTCGACGCAAACCATTTCGACCTAAACTGTTTAGATGCGAACCGTTTCGACTCGAACCATTTCGACTCGTACCGTTTCTACGGGAACCGTTCGCCGCGAACCATTTCGACCCGAAGCGTTTCGACGCAACTCATTTTGACCTGAACTGTTTAGACGCGAACCGTTTCGACCCGACCCATACCATTTCCATTTCGACTCGTACCGTTTTGACGCGAACTGTTTCGACACGTACCGTTTCTATGCGAACCGTTTCGACGCAAAATTTTTACCCGAACTGGGGGTTGTGGTGCCGGGTGATGGATTCCAATTCAGTTGACAACCAAACACATCAAAAATGGAATTGAGATTCCGATTCCAACAATTTCCAATTCCAATTGAAATGTTAAAATTTCAAATCAAATTCCTTCAAATTCTAATTCCTATACATTCTGCGAACCAAACGCAAAGGGTTTCATGAAGACTAGGTTCTGCATTTTCGGTCTTGTTAGTTTGAATTTGTTGGTGCATTCATCTGTCGTCTTCGTCTTATGTCGAGTCTCGGGTTCGTTGCAGATCTGAACAAGCATGACATCACAAGTGACATCACATAGGTGACATCACAAGTGACATCACATATGTGACATCACATGTGACATCATGGAATATGAATTTATATAGTTGACCGTTTGAACATTTGTAATAGTTGAACATGTAACCGTTTGAGCATGTACGTTTGAAATAGGTTGTTGACCGTTTGAAAGGGTTCCGTTTGAAAATGTTGTGTTATTTTCAAACGGAAGGGTCTTCCCTATAAATAGCCTTCAAACGAGTTCATTTGTCAGATTCTAGATTCCGACGCCGAGGTGCTGTCGAAGTGTCTCCAGTCCTGTAAACGTTCAGAGATTAATAAACGAGACAATTAACAGTGAATACAAGCTAAACGAAGACCGAATCAATGAATTCCGCCTCTGATTCGGTCTGAGCACTCTTCTGATCGACTCGTTAGGTCGTTTCACGATCCTACAAGTGATATCAGAGCTCAGGAGGAAGAGTTCTTACCATTTAGCTCGTTTTCGCTGGAATATTCTATTTTCTACACCTTCTTTTCAAAACTGAACAAGTTTTCACGGATAAAATCGGCTAAAATTTTCACAAAATGTGCGTAATGGTGTTTTAACAAACCCTTGAGAATATCGGACCTAAATTCGAAGTTTAACCGGTAAAAAAGGACTGAAATATGGGTTCCGTTTGAACGAAGCATAGGTGTTCTGTTTGAAAATTGCCATCCCGTTTGAAAATGCATACCCTTCTGTTTGAAATTTGATCCTATCGTTTGAAAACAGGACTGTTACGTTTGAAACTTGTGTTCCGTTTGAACTTATCGTTTGAAACCGACCTGGCCGTTTGAAATTTGCACTGACCGTTTGAAAAAATGCATCGAGTTGTGTGAAACAAGGATGTCAGGTCGCATGTGTTTGCATGTGTATCAGATTTACATGTGAATTCTATCGAGATATGTTAAGGTGTCAGCTGACTAAAATTTGTTGGAAATTATAAAATCAGTTTTGCATGTTAAGTGTCTTGAAAAGTCATTTGGTGATAAGTGTTAGCTCATTATAGTGTCTCGAAAAGTCATAAAGTTGATTCAAGATAGATAATAGGTCAAATCAGATTGTGTTTGAGTATTAAGGGTTGTCAGAATTACATGTGATAAGTGTTAAACAATTACACAGTTGTCAGTTTTTGCATTGCTGTTGTCTACTAAAAGTTGAGTGGTCCAATGATTATTGAAAGATTCATGTGATTACATGTGATATCATCAATTTCCAAACAGGTGTCGGCTTAGTGGAGTATTTGGTCAAATTAAAAATTGTTTAGTTGTCAATATTGGCTATTCATTTAGTTTTCATGTGTAGTGTATGTGTTCAAGGTTTGAAGTTCTAGGACCATGTGATTGGGTCATAATCTCGGTTCATATGTTTTTAAAAAAAAAAATAAACATCTTGGTTCATGTGATATTGTTTGTTGCTGATCATTTGTGCTAGTTGATCGAGTTGTGTGCGATTTGATTTGTTTTAGAGCTTGTTGACCATTTGTGATTGTAAGTATTGAATTGAGTGTTTGAACAGATTGTGTTCGAACGATGACAGAAATGATTTTTGATGAACAAGAAAATAATACACTTGAAAACGTGAATAATTGGTATATGAGAACTGTGGATACCAATTATAGGAATGTGAGTACAGACATTTGGGTTAAAAGTTTTGAACTTTTCATATGTCAAAAGGATGAAACATTAAATGAGATGGAAGCACGATTTAAAGTTCTAACAGACAATTTGTGGAGAACGGGTATTAAAATGTCAACTGATGAACATATATTGAAATTGACAACTGCATTACCTACTAAATGGGATGAATTCATGGCTGAGCTAAAAAGAAAAGATTTTTTCCAAGAGCTTAATCCACATCAGTTCTTTAATGAAGTTTATGCAGAATGTCGTAAGGAAGAAACGAAAAGAAGGGAATTTTTGAATGAGATAAGAAAAAATTTACAAGAATTGGAATTAGATGTGATTACAGAAATCGATAAAAGAGTTCGGATATGTCTTGCAACAAAGAGGATTCTGAAATATGATATTAAAAGGAAATGTTATATAGATGAAAATATGAATCCTTTTAATTTTGTTAAACTTTTTGGTGCAGGAACATACAAGACAGTAAAAGATCAAGAATCAAAGATTGAAGAATCTGTGAAGAATGACTCTTCAAGTTCTGCATCAGTGTGCTCAAAATGTGACAGCTTCAAGACTGAAAATGACAAACTTTGGAAGGATGCGGATAATTTGACATCAGAAGTCAAGAAGTTGAAAGAAGAAAAACAAACTGATGAAAAGCAGATTCTTATTTTGAAGGAAAATTGTGAGAAGTTGAAAGCTGAAAATGACAAACTGTTAAGTAACATAAACAGTTTGACATTTGAAAACAAAAAGTTGAAAGAAAAAGAAAAAGTTTTTGAAGGAAAAATTAAGGATTTTGAAATGGAAAAATCAAGAAGTGAAAAAGAATTTCAAAACCAAATGAAAATTCTTGAAGATGAGAGAAATGTTTTTAGTCAAAAATAACATTGAGAAGCAAAAGTTGATCAATTCTCATCTTCAGAAAATTATAAATTTGGAAAAAGAAGGTGAACGTGCTCAAAGGAAAATCAAAGAGTTGGAAAAAGAGCTTGAAAGTAAACAGAAATCTTCAGAAGATTTGGATTTCTGGATTAAGCTTGAAAACAAGAATCTGAAAGCGAATGAATCAAAATTTCAGGAACAGATAAAAGTTTTGAAAAATGAAAAATCTGTTCTTGAAAATTTGAAGCATGAAAATGAAGAAACAATCAAGACTCATTTTGGGAGAATATCTCGGTTTGAAAGTGAAGCTGAGAATTCGAGGAACAAAATTGAGGAACTTGAAAAGAAATTGAAAGGTTTTGTGACTTCATCTGAGTGTTTGAATATCCCATGTCCAAAACCGATCAATTCTGTTCCAATAAGTGACGATGTCACAAACTTTGACAAAGTCAAAGTTGAAGATTGTGATGAGAAATCTGATGATGAAAATAAAAAATTCGAAAAACAAAAATTGTTTTTGAAATTAAAAGAAAAGTTTCAAGAAACTGTTCCACAATCAACTGAAAAGGGAGAATGCTCTAAGCAAAAACCTTTGAAGAAGAAAGTGGAACAAAAACAAAAAGAGAAAATTTTGAAAAATGTTCAAAAAGAAAATAAAAGTTCATCAGATCAATCATCCAATCGCAATCAAAAATTACAAAAAGTAAAAAATGAAAATTAAAAAATTGTTGGCAATAAGTGGTGCAGGTCGGAACACAGTGCTCAAAAGTCAAATCTAACAAACAAGAGGAGCAAGGATTATCACCAAGCCAAACAGTGCTATGATCTGAATGTTTGGACTGAAAATGGTGATTGGTACGATAACAGAGTGTGTTACCGATGTGGTTATCAAGGACACATTGCTGTTAACTGCCAAGGTTGGAGTTATGAGACGAGAAGATGCTTTAACTGCAACATCAGAGGTCACATTGCCAGAGATTGCCCAAGGAGATCAAATGAAAGATTGAGGGTTAATTCTCAGAAAATGGCAAAGAAATCAGTCAATGTCAAGCCCAAAGAACAGAAGGTTCAAGAACCTAAAGTTCAAGAAACGAAAGTGAAGCTTTCTCAAGGGCAAAAAGATAGACTGAGGAAGAAGAGGAAGAAGGCGAGAGAGTATCTCGAGAAGATTTTGTCCTCGGGTTCATCTGTTGGTAAAAATAAGAGTTCTGATGAATCGCTTTCCTCGACTGCAAAGTCAAGTAAGACAAGTTCATCAGATACAAATCTGAGGACAGAAGAGAGAAAGAAAAAGAAGAAAGTTGTCGGCGATGAATCTGATGTGTCAAAGTCAGACAAGCCACCATCAGGCAATGAATCTGACAGGTCAAAGTCAGACAAGCCACGATCAGGCAATGAATCTGGTGTGGTAAAGCCAGAAGAGCCAGTTGTTGAGGTAAAAACTGAGAGTTCTAGTCTAACAATGGATGAGGCAAATTTTCCACCATTGTTGAACAAGAATTCAAAATCACCCAAGGACTGTCAGGCTTGGGTGAATCTGTTTAAATGAAAAACCTGACTTGCCGAAGTTCCCAGGTTGGTAAGCGTGGAACATGAATCGGCACATTTCTTGAGAAATTCACGAAAGTGATATTTCGTCTTACAAGTGGTAAATCAGGGACATTAAGTTGTACTTGATTTTCTACAAGTGATGTTTGTGGATTGATCTTACAAATGTTAAATTTTTACAAGTGGTTAAAGAAAACAAGGTGATGGATGAAACCCCGAATTTGTGAAAAGACACACAAAACTTATTTTCCGGAAAAACCATTTTGATTAAAACAAACTTAAGTGTTTTGAAATCACTATGGGAAAATGTTTTGTTGTGAGGGGGAGTTCTAATTGTTTATGCCAGGTGGATGGAGAATTGAAGTGATTCTCATCATGTTGTCACATTTCTTGTACAGTTGGTTTTCAAATTTTCCCAGAAAATCAAAATTGAGACATATTTTGATTTTAGGGGGAGTAAAAATTTTAAAAAATTAGAAAATTTGAAAATGTCAAAAACATTGAAAAATGAAAAAATGAGTTTTGTTGCATAAAAGAGGAAATAATAGTAAATTAGTGGACTGTCACAGCATGCTAAAGAAATGGAGAGATAAAATGTGATAAGCGATCTCACTAACGATGTGACGATAGGCTCAACTAGACTAGTAGATTTGCGATAACGATACAAACCTAAATGAAAAAGCCTAGTTCTAGTGGGAAACATGGTCGAAAGCATAGTACTTAGTTTTGTCCTTCTTGATTGTATGCCTACTCAGTAATCGCTGATTGTCGAAAGACATAAAACTGGTTAAGTTTGTGAACTTTCACAACTTTGCTGAAAAGTCGCTGTGATTGTGCATTTTATTTTGCAAAAATTTAAACTTGTTTTATTTCTTTATTTTGTTTAAGCATCGGGCATCCTCTGCGTATACGTGAGTATCGACCTGGATGTTGTTGCCTAAACGTTCTGCTTTATTTTCTTTGGTGTTTCGTTTAATCTTTGGACCTCCTCTGCGTATACGGGAGTATCGACCTGGTGGTTAAAGCCTAAACAACTTCAACTTGTTTTATTTTTCTTATTTTGTTTAAACATTGGACTTTCTCTGCGTATACGGAAGTATCGACCTGATTGTTAATGTTTAAACATTCTGCTTTGTTTTTGCACAAATCACAGTTGATAAAAGTTTAAAGGCATTACTTGAGTCAGTGTATTGCATGATGAGGGGATATGCTGAGATCGTGGGGTCCATAAGAACTTAGTGCTATCCAAATATATCTTAACGTATCGGTAAGCAGATTGAAAGTTTTTAGATTGAGTTTAAGAGGACAAACATATCGTCAATCAACGTGAATCGTTTAGAACTGAAAATGTTTAAAGCTTAACGGTGCTAGTGATTGGTCACATAAACTGATATGATCCTCTTACACAAGCTCACAAAAATAGTGTTTGTAAATATTTCTTTACTGCATGGTGCTAGTGATTGGTCACATAAACTGATATGATCCTCTTACACAAGCTCACAAAAATAGTGTTTGTAAATATTTCTTTACTGCATTTCTTTCTATTCAAAAATCCAAAAAGATTTTAGTGTGTTTTAGCATAAATTTTGAAAAATACAAAAAGATTTTCGACAACTGATGTTGAAGAGCTGATTTTCAAAATTTCAAGTGCTGAATATGATGAACTGGTTTGGGAGTGTGCGTTTAAAAGAAGAAATTTGTTTTTGTAAAAAGAAAAGTTTGATTAGTTAATCAGGGTCATTAATTTGAACTTGATATAACTATTACTAGTAAGTTTTTCTTATTGATTTAAGTAAAAACTTATGTGGTGGTGAGAAAATTTGTGCAGGAGTTGAGCTTAAACAGAGATAAAGCCAGGGATTGATCTCAAGGTGATAGCTAATTCCAGATGGAGATCCCATTATGATGAGAGGGGGAGTCTGACGAGGTTAGAGCCAAATAGAAGATCCTGGTATATGCTAAGAAAGAAAAGAGACTGATAAAGACTGAAGATACAAAGACTCGACACTTAAGACTCGTCAACATCTGAGGGGGAGTCTGTTGGTGCATTCATCTGTCGTCTTCGTCTTATGTCGAGTCTCGGGTTCGTTGCAGATCTGAACAAGCATGACATCACAAGTGACATCACATGTGACATCATGGAATATGAATTTATATAGTTGACCGTTTGAACATTTGTAATAGTTGAACATGTAACCGTTTGAGCATGTACGTTTGAAATAGGTTGTTGACCGTTTGAAAGGGTTCCGTTTGAAAATGTTGTGTTATTTTCAAACGGAAGGGTCTTCCCTATAAATAGCCTTCAAACGAGTTCATTTGTAAGATTCTAGATTCCGACGCCGAGGTGCTGTCGAAGTGTCTCCAGTCCTGTAAACGTTCAGAGATTAATAAACGAGACAATTAACAGTGAATACAAGCTAAACGAAGACCGAATCAATGAATTCCGCCTCTGATTCGGTCTGAGCACTCTTCTGATCGACTCGTTAGGTCGTTTCACGATCCTACAGAATTGTGTAGGTCCACTTGGAGGATCAAGATTAAACCTACTTCCTTGTTTGTTAACACACTAACGAGTTCCGAATCCACGTAAGTATGCAACCCAAAGAAAAAATGAACAAACACAAAGTAACCAAAGATTCACAAAGCTTTGATTAAGTGAAGAGAATCAGTACACATACACACAGTGTTACAAACTCACATACATACAGTGTTACAAACTCGCAGGACTCTCTTATCTAAAATGTGAAATAAGTCTCTGTTTATATAGGCCATAATACCAAGTACACTACGAAGACTGAACACTGGGCTACGAACAATGGACATTCCACGAACACTAAGAGTATTCGTGGATATCTTCAACGAACACTCAATGGCCACGAACCATCAAGGTCACAACGAAAAATCATCATGCATAAGTTTTCGTCATGTATTGTTCCAACCATTCAAAGTTCCACGAACCCTTCATTCTTTGTTGAGACTCTTCGTAGACTTCATGTTACAAGGTCTACGAAGACTTCATGCAAGCATATTTAAAGATCTTTTGGGAAAGCCATGTCATATTCACATATTATATAAGGTGACATCATCATGACATCATGGTGATGTCATCTCGTAGCTCTTCATGCTTTGCGTGTCGAACTCTGGGGCGCACGACGGAGGAATATCGTGACATTGGTCTTGAACTGAACCGAACCGAGTCAAACCGAACCGAGCCGCATCCACAAAGTGTATCAACAAACTCCCCCTAAAATGCAAAAAAGTACGAGAAATTAAGAAAACACAAATAAATATTTACAAAAATGATTTTCGGATATTGGTTTTACTCTGGCTTGACCTTAATACCGTTTACCATTAGTAAATAGTCAAGTCGTGATTTGTCAAAAGCTTTGGTAAAAAAGTCGAAACATTGGTCATCGGTGTGGATTTTCACAACATCGATAAGTTTCTTTTCATAACAGTCTCATATGAAATGATACTTTATCTCGATGTGTTTTGTCTTTGAGTGCTGCATAGGATTACGAGTGATCTGTAAAGCAGGTGAATTATCAACATAAATAGGAGTAGTTAGGAATTCAAAACCGTAGTTGCCCATTTGCTGTTGGATCCACAGAACTTGGGAGCAACAACTTGAGGCAGCAATGTACTCAGCTTCACAGGTTAAAGTAGCTACACATGTCTGCTTTTTACATTGCCACGTGACTAGACGATTCCCCAAAAACTGACATCCCGCTGATGTTGAATTTGCATCAATCTTGTGGCCGCCATGATCAGAATCACTGAATGCAATCAAATTGAAGTTATCATCCTTAGGATACCACATACCGGTGTCTGGACAACCCTTCAGATAACGAAAAATCCTCTTAACAGCCATCATATGAGAAACCTTCGGATTACATTGGTAACGAGCAAGAAGACATGTTGGATACATAATATCGGGCCTTAAAGCGGTAAGATACATGAGAGATTCAATCATAGCACGATAGAGAGAAGGTTCCACATGTTCACCACTACCGTCAGGAGTAATTCCATGATTCTAAGCCAGAGGAGTTCCCGCAGGCTTCGAATCTTCCATCTGAAATCGCTTTAAGATATCCCCAACGTACTTTGTCTGATGAATGAAGATCCCTTTCTCAGACTGATGAACCTGCAAACCCAAAAAGAAATTCATTTCTCCCATAGCACTCATCTCAAACTTCTCTTGCATCACCCACTCGAATTCCTTTCACATTTCATCGTTTGTAGACCCGAAAATGATGTCATCCACATACACTTGAACCAGCAACAAATCCTCGTTTCTTTCCTTGATGAAGAGAGTACAGTCGATCAACCCATGCCGAAAACCATTCAGCAACAGGTAGGTAGACAACGTTTCATACCAAGTCCTTGGAGCTTGATGAAGACCATAAAGTGCCTTGTTTAGAAGCCAAACTCTGTCAGGATGAATCGGATCTTCAAAACCAGGCGGTTGCTCAACATATACTTCTTCTTTGACCACACCATGAAGAAATGCACTTTTCACATCCATCTGATAGACAGTGAACTTCTTGTAGGACGCATAAGCCAAGAAAATCCTTATTGCCTCAAGACGTGCCACTGGTGCATAAACTTCATTATAATCAATGCCTTCTACCTGATTAAAGCCCTAGACAACCAATCTTGCTTTATTTCTCACAACGACACCTCGGTCATCCTTTTTGCACTTGTAAACCCATCGAGTACCAATCTTCTTATAGTTCGGGGGCCTGTCTACCAATTTCCACATGCCCAATTTCTGAAACTGCTGAAGTTCTTCCTGCATTGCTTCAACCCATGAATCGTCTTTCATCGCTTCTTTCCACGATTTCGGCTCAACTTGACAAACATAGCAGGCGAAAGACCAATCATTCTGTTCCCCGGATTCTCTAATTGCTGAATAAAACTCAGCATTCTGGTTGTTTCGAAGCAGATTACGTGTCTGCACACCACTTTGGACATCTCCTATAATATTCTGTCGAGGATGAGTATCATGAATTCGAGTTTCGGGAACATCGGGAACTTGAGCGTTAATACCCAAATTATTGATATTCAAATCAACAACTAAGTGGATGCCTGGAGACGCGTTAGATGTGGATGCATTCCCTTCAGCATTGTCTTGAACTTGCACCTGAGAAGTTGCTTCAGAAACACCTTGAACAGGAGCTTGGACAGGGGCTGAAGTTGCATCATTAGCATCATGAAACTCCTCATTGTAACACCTCGAAAATTCACGTCCTATAATGTATTGACACGTGTCATAAGCTTGAACGTGTGAAAGAATACTGTAGAAGGACTAAAGTTGACAAACAAAGAAACTATGTGAATATAAGGGTTCAAAGTGTCAACAATGAATAAATATACTTTACAATAACCCTACATGATGTTTATACCCTTAAACGAATGAATCATGGATCATACGAAGCTAACTGGGAAAGAAAGTGAGAGAATACAAACTACAGGGGTTAAATGTGTCAACATGTTTAAGTTATACCTCTGAGTGACCTTTTAGCAAACCCGAAGCTTTGTAACGATTAATTATGCTCACTAGAATGCACGATAAAAATTTCACCAAGTTTCATTATCGTATGAGAAAGTTATGATAAAATTCGCACACGAGGGGTTAAAAACGTCAACGATGAAGTTTATGATCTTTAAGGCGATAACAAAGTTAACCAAGGACTTATAAAAGTGTGTATAAGTCTTGAGGCCCTTATAAGTCAATTTGGAGGGATCATAATGCAAGAAATAATGTCGAAACAACTTTTTATGGACCAAGGACCAAAACACAAAAATCAGAAAATAAGATTTGAATCAGAGGGGGCGTCGCGCGACGCGAGGGACCCCTAGGGGGTCTACGCGTGACGCGAGGGGCCCTCTGATTCTGAAAACCTTAGCTAATGTCTGCTAGGTGCATTGTAACCGACTTAGAAAGATATTTTCCACACCATGGGCGACCCCTACATGCTTTTAGACCTTAGGGACACTTGTGGATGATCCATGATCAGTTGTAGCATGATTTGTCATGATCACAAGCCCTCAAATTCACTATAAAAGGCCCCTCATGTTGCAACATTTTGATCACACCTTCCATCTTCATTTGTGGAGCTTCCTGGAGCATAAGATCAGTCCCCAAGCATCTCTAATCGTGCATTAGACCTTGGTAAGTAACCTTGATCTTCCTTAGTTGAGTTTTGCTTAGTTATTAGCTTAAAAGTCAAACCGTCGTAATTAAGGTTTGACTTATCGATTAATCACTATTGGTTCAGTGATTAACCAAATTGAAAGTTGTTATAAGTTGGTAATTATGTGGGCAATAAACCCTTAAAAGGGCACCCTCTGATTCCCGCTCTAACTAGATCAAATGTCGGGTCAAAGTTGTTTATAAAAAGTCAACATAACCATAATTTTCGAATTAACATGTAATTAGCAATGTAGAAGGCATGTAACCTATTTTATCACTCATATAACTTGGTAATAAGTATAAGAACTGGTCTAAGCTTGTTTGATCCAGCAATTTTCTGTTTAGACCCGGTTCGGAAATGAAAGTCGCAAAACTTTGACTTTTGCTTTGACTTCAGTTCTGAGCTGTTTTATTTGAGTTTGGAAATGCCTTAGAGCTTCCTTAGGACCAGGTTACATGATAGTATAACCCTCTGTGGTTGGTTCGTTGTTTGTCCGATTCGTTTACATGTTTCCGTTAATTGCTTAATGATGACCATAATGCCCTTTTGACCATAAAACGAGAATTTTGGATATGTGAGAGGACAATAATCTTTATTGCTGAATTATAAACATGTCCCTAAAATTTCACATCAGTTGGAGGTCTAGAATAGGAGTTATGCTCAATGACGTAAATAAAACGCTTTTTAGTAATTAAACGGCGTCATTAGCATAAAGCCTATCTAAACCCAATTTTTGACACCAAACCTTTTACCCACTGATGAAATATAATATTTTGGGATTTTTAAAGATTTTTAATTATTTTTAACCTGCTCATAACCTAAGGTTATGGCGTTGATTCGGTAAATACCGATTATACCCTTTTTGTTTATAAAATGAGTTCTACATAGTATTTTGACACCAATCCAATTGCTACTGATTTTATATGATAAATAAAGTATTTTGAACTTTATAACCTGATCAGAAAACTCAGATTTCCTCTATAACCCGGAAATCGCTTAAAATGGCTTTTTACGCGTATTAAACACCTAGTATGGGTTTAAAACCATTTTGGCATATAAGACTTATCACCAACTGATATAATCTGATAAACTAAGTTATTTTACTGATTTAATCAGACCCGAATCTCAGAATTTCATTTAATCTCTTTTATAATCTTTAAAATGTCCAAAATACCCCTACGGGGCTTAAATTGAGATTTAACTCATTTTGGGCATAATGAAAGGTATCCTACTGATATCACAATATATTTAAAGCAAATTAACTTAGGAAACCTGTTAGCGACTCTTATGGTTACCCGTTACGATTCTTACGCGTTCGGTTCGGTTTATGTAACTAGTTTGCATAAATTAGCCGAAACGGGTCAAACCTTATCGTTTTTATCTCAAAATCCAGGATGTGTTTAGTATACCCATATTATACAAGTCTTCAAACTTTTCGGGACTAAATCACATTCTAATCCGGTCTTCGCTTAATCATGCGTTCGAACCGTATCTTTCCTTAAAAACTAACCGGTCTAAGTTTAGACTTAATTAAAGACCCGTTAGGATTCTAATAGGTTATCATAAACCTTCGTTCTAGAATAGGAGACCTGGTAAAAGCTACACGCACTTGCTATTTGTGATTGATACTTGCAAAGGTAAATACTTTTAACTTATTTCCCTATACTGGCTTGGAGTATGGTATATAAAATACCGCTTGGTCGGGCATTGAATCTTTAATCGAATAGAGGTTAAATCATTGATATGCTCCGTTTTGAAATGTTTTGTTTGCTTAAAGCCTTTGGGGGGTTAATGACCATGTCCCGGATATCCTTGGCATCATCTTACGAGATGGCCACGACCTGAGCACGGGGTGTAGGCGTACACCCGTCAGTGCATAAATAAATTATGTGATGTGTCTATTGATCTTTAACCCGGTCTACGAATCGGGCTACTGAACGCATATGGAACATGTAATTCTTTTACAAGATTATATTCAAATAATTATCCCAAGTTATAAAAAGTTTGTGCCACGTGCATTCAAATCAATTTTATTAAACCTTTTCAAAAAGAGTCAGTTAATTGTATTTACCAGTGTAAACTGACGTATTTTCCCAAAAAGGTTAAGTGCAGGTACTACGCGAACTAGGCTGGCTTTCTCCTAGCGTCCACAATAAGTCTCGCAAGCTTGGATGTCAAAACTGTTGAACAATGTTTCCTTTTTATTTTGATCCACCTGTGGATTATTTTCGACTATTTGTGATACTTGATATTACAATTTATTAAAGTTGAAATACATCTATCTTTTGCTTCCGCTGTGCATTTAAATATTGTGTTGTTTGACTATAACGTTACCAACCACGTCACGATACTCCCCCACCGGTCAACCGTGGAAATATCGGGGTGTGACAGGTTGGTATCAGAGCCAACATTGAGTGAATTAAACACTAACCTTTTGTGTTTAATCTCAATGACACAATTGCACCTTCCTAAATTTTCGAGTCTAGACAAATAACATAGGACAAATTCTGTTTTGTTTTTTTTTTATCTTTTATTTTTATATATTCTTGTTGTTATCTTTGTTTATATTGACAGGTTTAACAATGCCGCCAAGATTCCGAAGAGGAGGAAGAGGTAAAGGACCAATTACCGCCCTCAATGATCACGAGGCCGGGCCCTCGCACCGGCGAACTCCTTCCACTACAATGAGTGCCGATCCGCAAGGAGTCTGGAGGACCTATACGAAGCCCGCTAGACGGTCTGTCTCGCACAGCTCAACACCTCCCTATCGTCATTCCTTTGGGCCGCATTCGGAAAACAAGCCCGATAACCCACAACCTTCATATATACCTCTCCAGCGATCCCTTTCGCACAATTCCTTTGGCAACCCCACTCCTGTCTTTCAGGGCCGGTTTAACCCGGCAAACTATATTCAAGAACCAGTGGATTTTAACCCATTGGGACCAGAGGACCACTTCTCAGAAGACAATGCAATGGACATGGACGAGGACACGGATCCCGTCGAACCTGCAAGCGGTACCCCCAACCATCCTATTGAGGTCTCTGATGGTTCATCCTTCCACGGATCACCCTACGGTGGTCCAGACAGTTTCCAAGCAAGGTTTAACCAACATGAATGGTACTTTACACCTTCTCACCATTCATCACCTCACCAGCAGCAGCAGCAGCAGCAGGATCCCTCTAGGGATTCACGTTTCGTGGCAGTCACGCCACCGCCTCCACCGCCGCCAGTTTATCAAGCACCACCAGAACCACCAAGGCGTAGGAGAACAGGCGTAAGAATATCCGCGCGAGGAGGGGAATTCCACTTTAGCACCCCTCGACACTCCAGTGGCAGTCACTACCCGCCACTGCATGAGGACCCACAAATGGGCGGGCCCTCGAACCCAATTCCAGAGGTGAATTCTGCACCAGTTACACCACAGCCGCCACCATTGGGTTTTAATAACCCGATTCCTGCATACGCCGGTTCAACGGCGTACAATCCGTTTGAGCAGCCGGCTCACACGCATTATAACTATGCTGAAGACCCTTACCAAGTGGCATCAAAATACCTCGCCCTTCATCTGGAAGGACCATATGGAGCCCCTTGGGGAATGGGATATCCAACTCATGGGTATCACTACTCTATTCCATTCTCATCCAATCAAAACCGAATCGTTGGGCTTCAAGACAATTATACAGCTGTCCCAACAGGTGTAGTGATCTGATTAACCCTTCAAACACTTGTCTCAATCCTAATCATGTCCAAAAAACTATAAATAGGATGAGAACCCAACACTTTCATTTGCCCATTTCATTCTCATCTTGCTACCTTCTCAATTCTGGAGGATCCTGAGCATTTGGAACTTCCTTGGAGTTCTTTTCGGTAATAAGGACCCATTTGTAAGTGTCCTTAACCTCCAAATTTCAGCTTTGATTAGTTTAATGGTCAAAAGTCAAACTTATCATAGTTAAGGTTTGACTTAGTGATTAATCATTAATGGTCCAGTCATTAGTCGAATTAAGAGTAGTTATAAGTTGGTAATTGTGTAGGTAATAAACCCCTAAGAGGGCACCTACTGATTATCACCCTAGCTTGGTCAAATGTCGGGTCAAACCTAATAATAAAAAGTCAACAGAAAGCTATTTTGAAAATAAATTCATAATTAGCAATGTAGAAACTATGGAACCTATTTTAACACTTATATAACTTGGTAATTAATGTAAGAACATGTTTAAGCATGTTCAACCCGACAATTTCAAGTTTAGGATCGGTTCGCAACCGAAAGTCGCAAAAGTTGACTATTGCTTTGACTTTCAGTTCTGACCCGAATTAGCTTAGTTTGATTATGTCTTAGGGTTCCTTTGTGACCATGTTATATGTTGGTATAACTCTCTGAGGTTATACAACTTGGATCCTTAGTTAACCTATTCATTTACATGTTTCCGTTATATGCTTAAATGTTGACCATTATGCCCATATGGCCTTAAAACGTGAATTTTGAAAATGTAAAAGAGTAGAAACCTTAGTTACTGATTTATAAACTTGTACCTAAAATTTGACATTAGTTTGAGGTCTAGATTAGGAGTTATGCTCATTAGCGTAAATGAAAAGCTTTTTATTAATTAAACGGCATAATTAGCGTATATCCTATCTAAACCCAATTTTTGATACAAAACTTTTTACCTACTGATGTAAAATAATATTTTTGGATTTTTGAAGATTTTTATTTATTTTTAGGCTGAGCATAACATAGAGTTATATCTTTAATTCGGTTATTGTAGGTTTTGCCCTTTTGGCCTATAAAATGAGTTTTATAAAACATTTTGACCCCAAACCTTTTGCTACCGATTTTATATGATAAATAAAATATTTTAAGCTTTCTGGAATGATAAAAATATCAGCTTTTCCTTAAAGACCCGGAAATCGCTTAAAACCGCCTTTTTACGCGTTTTTAACGTATAGTATAAGTTAAAACTATTTTTAACATATAAGGTTTGATACCTACTGATGTTTTAAGTAAATTTTCATAATTAAACAGTAGGCAAAAGTTTAAACTCAGAATTCTAATTTTGACCTTTAAAGCTTATGTGAAATTACCAAAATGCCCCTTTGGTGCATAGTTTGGTTATAATTAATAAATTTCACATATTTGTAATACCATACTGATATAACTTATTAAAGTAAGTATTTTTACTGATTATATCAGATCTAAAACTCAGATTAATATATAAACTATTTTATCACCTTTAAAATGACCAAAATACCCCTCTGGGGCATAAATTGGTTTTAAATTCGTTTTGGGCATAACAGAAGGTATCTTACTGATATCACAACATATTTAAGGCACATTAACTTAGGAAACATGTATATGACTCTTATGGTTACCCGTTACGCATATTTCGTGTTCGGATCGATTTATGTAACTAGTTTGCATAAATTGACCAAAACGAGTCAGACCTTATCATTTTTTGCCTCAAAATCCAGAATGTGTTTAGTGTACCCATATTATACAGGTCTCCAAACTTGTCGGGTCAAAATCACATTCTATTCCGGTCTTCGCTTAATCATGCGTTTTGAACCGTAAACCTTTCCTTAAAACTAACCGGTCTAAGTTTCAACTTAAATAAGACCAGTTAGGAATCTAATAGGTTAATAAAACCTTCGTTCCAGATTTAGGAGCCCAGTAAAAGCTATTTGTACTTGCTTGGTGGTATACGGCTGGTATAAATTGTATGAATTTGCTCAGGTAAATACTCTTAACTTATTTTCCCTATACGGGCTTGGGATACGGTACTATAAAAGTACCGCTTGGTCGGGTGTGTGTAGTCATTTAAATCGGATTGTGATTAATGTATTTGCATGACCCGTTTATTATGTGTTATTTGGTGTATGGCCTTTGGGGGTTAAATGACCATGTCCCGGATATCCTTGGCATCATTCAAAGAAATGGCCACGACCTAAGCACGGGGTGTAGGCGTACACCTGACAGATGCATTATGTAAAAACTGGTAATCCACTTAAAGGAAATAATCCTTGTGGGCATTATACCTGTGGCGTGTCAATTAATCTAGACCGGCCCTACAAATCGGCCCTGATGGACGACAAATAAGTAAAACTGTATACAAGATTATATATAACAAATTGTCCCAAGTTATAAAGATATTTTTGCCGAAGTGCACTCAAATCAATTTTCAAACTCTTTTCAAAATGAGTCAGTTAAGTTGTATTTAACAGTGTAAACTGACGTATTTTCCAAAAAGGCTAAGTGCAGGTACTAGACGAAATAGGCTGGCTTCTCCTGGCATCATTAATCACGTCTCGCAAGCTCTAGATGTTAAAGTCTATTGAACAATGTTATCTTTCTGTTTTAAGATCCGCATGTGGATCCATCTTACATTCCGTTGTAATATTTGATATTACTTTTGAATCGGTTTGTAAAATATTTTATCTTTGCTTCCGCTGTGCATTTATGTTGGACTGTTTTGTGACCCTGAAAAGTCAGTCAAGGATGTTCATCTTCACGTATAAAGGCGGAATCAGTATACACGAAGTTACACAGCTTTTCCTATTCAATTTCTTCTCTTTTATTGCTTTCTGAATCAATTTTGACAGAGTTCGGTTACACAAGCAATGACAAGGTTCCGCTCCAAGTTCACAGAATGAATGACCAAGTTTCGCTCTAATGACTATATATAGTGCATGTGGTTTCGCTTATACGACATGACACATAAGCGAAACCTCTTACAACTATGTACATAAAAGCGAAACCTATAATATAAACCCTAATTTTGACTTTTAAGCCCCTATCTTGACATATCTTGACCTAAGACTTAATGTAAACGTAGTCAACAGACATTCCGTGCACCAACAGACTCCCCCTTGGATGTTGACGAAGTCTTCAGCTCCGAGTCTTCAGTCTTGGTCTTTTCTCCAACTCTCTGTCTTTTCATCATAAGCATTCTATCTTCACAGGTTCAGAATCTTGTCCTAGCTCTATCTTCAAACTCCCATTTGACTGTTGATCCAGACTCCCCCTTTCACAGACTCCCCCTCTCAATATGCTAGAATCTGAGGTCTTGATCTGGTTCAAGCTTTGACAATTAGCTTCCATGGGAATAATGAAGTCCAAAACCTGTTTCTCAAACATCAATCATTACAAACTTATCTTTTCAACAATAAATCACAAACTTAATCAGTTTTAGAAATCCACTCAAGTATTCAGGTCCAAGTTAATGACCCTGAATACTCAATTAATCTACCAAGTTCAATTTAATGACCTCGGTTGATCATTTGACGAATCATACTGATTTTGAAAACATTTTTCAAACAATTTCTGAAAATAACAAGTATCAAGTTAATGAACTTGTTTTTGACTTTCCAATAAATCAAACTCTATCAAAGATAAGCTCTCCTCATTCTTCAGTCCAGAATCTCCTGCATCTGCTTCAATATCTGAGAATCCAACAATCAACTCTCCACTTTGGTTTGTCGGAAAATAAAGCAGAAATGAAAAATCTTTTTGGATTTTATAAAGTGTTCTAAACTAAGAAATGAAATACAGAAAACTTAAATTGCAGAAAGTAAACAAAGTAAACTATCTACAAACATAATTTTGGCAAGCGTGTCAGGGAATCATATCAGCTATCAGACAAATTACAAGTACCGTTAAGCTTCATTTCATACTCAGACTTAAACAATTCACCTCGATTGTCGATATACTGATCCATCTTAAATTCTCACACACATTTCAATTTACTCAGGATACGAATTAGATGTCTTATGAACTTAGCTCATTCATGTGTCCCACCTCTTGAATATACTCCCGTATCCAGAATCCCAATATTCAGTCTTACAGGTGAGTATACTACAATGATATCTGTACATAAATTAGGTAATGCGAGGGCCGAGGGATCTCAGGTCGATACTTCCGTATACGCAGAGAGATATCAGCTTCGACTTTATGGTATGTCCCCTTTAGAGGATCTTTTAGCTACAACAGCAGCGACTATCAATTTTATTGTTTCATCGGCATGCTGAGGGTTTATGCTATGTTTCAAGCATTTGCAGAAAGTATTATCCAAGGACTAGGTCAGAACTACCGTTCAGCAGAAGTCCCGGAATAATACCCCAGACATCATTGAGTATAAAATCCTAGTATATCAGATTATGAGACCTTTCAAACGAGATTTCAGGGGTTACCTATATATCCAAGTAGTGTTCCCCACGAATTTCACAAGTTTGAAATTTTAGGTTTATATCCCGAATATATCTACTAAATGTGTGAAAACCTATCGACACATCATTAGTGAGACTGTTTAACTCATTTAACTTTACAAATCTTTAGCATACTGTAATTGTCTAGCCGATGTACTATCATTTTCCCTATATACACAAGCTCTTTTTCAGATTTTATCATGTTTTTGTATTTTTGCATTTTTTACTGTTTTTGTATTTTCTGCAAATATAAACTATATGCATCTATCTACTTGTTGGACCGTTTTGTGACCCTGAAAAGTCAGTCAAGGACGTTCATCTTCACGTATAAAGGCGGAATCAGTATACACGAAGTTACACAACTTTTCCTATTCAATTCCTTCTCTTTTATTGCTTTCTGAATCAATTTTGACAGAGTTCGGTTACACAAGCAATGACAAGGTTCCGCTCCAAGTTCACAGAATGAATGACCAGGTTTCGCTCTAATGACTATATATAGTGCATGTGGTTTCGCTTATACGACATGACACATAAGCGAAACCTCTTACAACTATGTACATAAAAGCGAAACCTATAATATAAACCCTAATTTTGACTTTTAAGCCCCTATCTTGACATATCTTGACCTAAGACTTAATGTAAACGTAGTCAACAGACATTCCGTGCACCAACAATTTAAAATTGTGTTGTTTGACTATGATGATATCAACTACGTCACGATACTCCCCACCGGGCCCACCAGTAATACGTGGAAATATCGGGGTGTGACATTAATGCCTGCTTTTACATCAAAGATGCATGCTATTCAATCCTGTAGTTGCATGTAAATATAAGGATTACTATTAATAAGCAGACACTGGAAGCTGCTCGGTTGTGGAATTTCTGTCTTTTTCACTACGATCGTAAATTGAGGGTCAATGCTCAGAATAAATGTTGCAGGTTTCTGGTTGGATCTGTTATGTGTTGGATATGCTTTGCTGGATCATTTGATTTGTTGGTTCTATAAGTAATTGGGATCAGCTGGATCACATGAATACTTGGCAGGATGGGAGATGTTGGATTTATATTCAATTTAACCCAGGGATTGAATAAGTTGTTAAGGGGCTCAATTTGGATAGTTTATATGAGGTGAAGTATCAATGATTTTGTCATTAAAAAGTCAAAGATGGTATAGCTAATTGGGTTATAGAGGTAAAGTATATCTTCACAGGTTTTGTGGTTTTGTTGCTGGTTTTTGCAGGATTAAAGTTTTGGATCTTGCAGATGTTATGAAGAATCCTGTTCGGCTTATTGAGTATAGATTTGTATAATCTTGTTATATGTGTAGTTTTACTTTCTAGTATGGTTCGCGTGTTTTGATAGTTTGTTTCCTTTAGGCTGTTTGGAATCTTTGTATAGATTTCAGTTTATTAACTTTGGTCGTTTGTGGCCATAAGTTTAGATTAATGGCTATAGGCCGGGAGTCTATATACTCCCATTTTGTTAGGCCTTTGCAAATTTTTGTTTTTTAGAGTTGGGTTTCTGGGAGACCGAGTGCCCTTAGGTTGTATTCTTATTTATTTTAAATCAATAAAATTTACTGCGGTGCCGTCCTTCTTACCAAAAAAATTAAAAAATAATTCAGTAGCAGAGTAAGCTCATGAGAACAGATGTAGCAATGATATACTTTCACTACTAGAAAATTGCCAAGTTTGTGACAACCAAATTTGTAGCAAATTTGTCTGAAATTGGCCTTACCCACAAATTTCCTACAAAAAAATTCATAGGAAATAAACTTGTGGGTAACCGGGTTAGCTACAAAAATACGACAAAATCTGCTACAAAATTCCTACAAAATCTCTCGTCGCAAAATTTGCTACAAAATACTGACAAATCGCTCTTCTTGCAAAATTCCTACAATTCTTCCACGTTTTTGCCTTTTTTGTATATTATTTTATTATATTTTATTTTTAAAATTAATAACATTATTAAAAAAATATTCATAATTTTTTATTTTCCCGACAAAATTCCTACAAATTATAAAACGTTCTTGCGACAAAATTCCTACAAATTATTAAACTTTTCTGCGACAAAATTCCTACAAATTATAAAACTTTCTTGCGACAAAATTTCCTACAAATCATAAAACTTTCTACAAGTTTCCTACAAATTTATAAATTTTCTCTAAACAATTTGCTACGAAGTATCTACAAAACTAACGGTTTCCAACAATTTTCCTACAAAGTTATCAAAACAGTTTGCGACAAATTTCCTACAACTAAAAAATATATTTTTAATGTAGCTACAAATTTCCTACAAACAGTTAAAAACGTTCTTGCGACAAAACTCCTACAAATTATAAAACTCTTCTGTGACAAAATTCCTACAAATTATAAAACTCTTCTACGACAAAATTCCTACAAATTATAAAACTCTTCTGTGACAAAATTCCTACAAATTATAAAACTCTTCTACGACAAAATTCCTACAAATTATAAAACTCTTCTGCGACAGATTTGTGACAAAATAACAATATCAGAGAATTTTAAAAAACCATTTTTTGTATAAAAAATGCAGCAAAATATAAAATATTCAAAAAAAATTGCAGCAAGCAAAATTATAAAATATTCCAAAACATTTGCAACAAGCAAGATTCTAAAACATTCCAGAAGTTCCAAAACACACAAAAAAAATCCTAATTAAGAGCATGTTTTTTGATTCAAAACTAATCCAACATTCTAATACTTAACAAAACGAGAGCTTTGTTTACTTCTTTCCGATGTTTTTCACCAATTCTTCCATATTTTTTCGCCATGCGTCTTGGTCGGCCCGCTCTTTTTCACGCTCTTGTTGAAATAGTTCGAAACGGGCTTCTATGTTTTGTCGAGCCTCACGTTCTCTTTCTAGTTCCGCCTGAACTTTTTGAAGATGAAAATTATAAAACCGTAATCATCACATATCAACCCGAACAGGTCGATCAACACAACCCTACAATAATCTAACTAACAACGTAAAAATCCCTTATAACAAAAAGGAGTATTGTAAATTACTAGTGGGAAACCCGCGCGTTGCGGCGGAGTCACAAATACAGGGTGGGAACATAATTCAAACCCACCAGCACCAACTTGAAGGTAAGCCACCCACTGCTTTGTCTTGGTGTGCTCTTTGTACAAGTACATTGTGTCAAAACGAGCTCCTGTTAGGAACACCATGGTCCTGAGAGAAAGGGCGATGTCCATTTCCCTAGAAAAGGATAGCCATCCGAACCCACCACTGTAGGGCCCACGTCTTGTAATTTCCTGTTTATCGATTAGTTCCATGGCCTTCACCTGCATCAGATAGGAATTTTCATGGGTATGGGTCGCCTCGGGTTATTTTTTATCCGGTCAAAAGTCCAAGAGTTGAAAAATAACTAAAAGCTGAAAAATAACTTAAAAGGAAATGGGTTAAAAGTCCCAGAAATTTATTTTTAATGTATTAAACCTCATTAACCATATATTCAGAAAAAAAATACAGCTGGATAAACATGACTGGACGTGTTTCAAAATATTTAGAAAAATGACCCCAATCTGTTTTAACCTGTTACCCAACCCGTTTATATTGCAATATATAGAAGCTAATGGTATGAAGAGCGAACCTTTGGAGCACCACTAACAGTTCCAACTGGAAGTGCAGCAGAAAGGGCGTCCCAGCAAGTCAGATTATCGAGCAACTCCCCAGTCACCTTTAAGAACCAAAAGGGAGCCATAACGATTCAAGATTATCGATAGATTGTTGTTGTAATAGAAAAAAAATGAAACAACAAACAAAATAATAGTGTCTTACGGTGGAACTAATATGCATCTCATGGGAGTAAAGCTTTTCCACATTAACCGAACCAGGTTTCATGACCTAAATCTGAGTTGCATTAAGAAAGTAAACATTTTAAATAATTATAAACTACGAAAGCATATTAAATAAAAAAAGCCAAACTAACCTTTCCGACATCGTTCCTCCCTAAGGATCTGCGAAACTACGAAAGGATCTGCGAACGTTCGGCGTTCAAAACGCTGACTTAAAACAATCCTGGTAAATATCACCTGCAAAAATGTGTTCTTTCGCTTGCAATACTGTTGACTTGTATTCGTCACTGGTCATGCTCGACTGGGTTAAAGGATTTCCGAATTGTTGGGTGCTTAATTCAACAAAAGCCTGGAGCTAACTTTGGCCTAATGATTGAGAACTAAGTAAGGATTACGAAACAACCAGAATGTTATAGAGAAGATAAGTCACTTACAGATCACAATCGTGTACTTTAGACGCCAATATTTCCAAACGTTTGACTCCATCTTTGTAAGCTTCTTCGGTAGATGAATACTGATCAAGCCTTATCCAGTGAATTATATATACTTTCTGAAGATTATAATTATTTATCAAAAAGATATTATATTTTTTCTTAGCTATGTGTCAAACGAGCAAATGGGTTAAACTTAAAGATCCATTTAGAAGCAAACAGACCATATAACAAGCTCATAAATCAATTTAATAGAAGAAAGTGTAGGTCCCGTTTTTCCCGGTGAGGATCGATAACGAGAAACCTATCCCTGTTTATCACAAACACGGTAACGGGTGCGGAATCCCCGAGACGGTGCAAACCAAACACAGATAGTAAATAACACGGATTAACCAATGAAACACACTATTGATTAAACGGGATGAGAACCAAATACAAACTGATACAAACACAGTTTGACAGAATTTTGGCAGAGTTTCTTTACATGTATGCTCTCATCCCTATTTCAAACAGAAACAGAGATGGTATTTATACTAGACACAGACACATATTGACGAAATGCATAAAAGCACTCGACGAAACACTACAGTCGACGAAACACACCTTGTTTCGTCGACATACATATAATTCTTATTTCTGTTTCGTCGTTTGTTGTTGAAGCCCAATCCAAGTCAAAGCCTACTTCAAGTCTTCGGCCCAAATAAGGATTTACGGCCCAGAACATGTTTCTGTTATAATATATCACTAAGATCACATATGAGACAAGACTATGACATCATCATGACATCACTAAGGTGATGTCATGGTGATGTGTTTGCGGGAATGGCTTACGGCGCTCCGTGCCTCACGTGTCGAACTCTGGGGCGCACGACGGAGGAATGTCGTGTCATCTGGCTTGAGCCGGACCTAACCGAGTCGACCCGAACCGAATCTAACCGAGTCGAGTCGCGTCCACATAAAGTGTACCAACAATCTCCCCCTTGGACGCTACTCGTGAGGTTCGTCTTCTGTGTCTTTCATGTCGGAGGATCTTCAAAGTCTTCACGCGTCATAAGTAGAAAGGGTATCAACAAACTCCCTTTTCATTTAGGTCGTGTGTTAACAAACTCCCCCTTAAAATGAACTCTCCATTGAGTTATGCTCGTGAATCTTTTGACTTGTCAATTCTTCAGATCCTTGTGGTGTTGATGAAGGGTCAGCGGCAACTCGATCATTTTATCCTTTGAGTGCCTCCACTTCGTGTCTTCATTCCGAAGCTTGTCATCGACCATGTTCTCCTTGCCTTTAGAATCTGCACATGCAAGAAATCTAAACGCGTAATGAGAACAACTGCTTGGAATATAGTTAACATAAGCAAACGAAACACATATGACCATTATTCAAACAACTACCGTCCGACAGTTTGAAAGTTTAACAAATTTATCAATTTTAGTTTTTCACTTTCAAAACTTGCAAATTCTGACTGTTTATGAAGATGCAATTGTTTTCCGGCTTACAATCAGGATTTTGGGTAGGATAGACTCGAGTTCCAACATCAGTCAATCAAAAATAAACTAGAAGCAAAATCTTTTTGGCTTTTATAAAGTTTATATTAAAACACACCTAAAATCTTTTTGAATTTTTCATTTTTCAAATGTAAAGACTGAAAGCAATAAATAAATATATACAAAGATGCAGAAACTGAAAGCAGTAAACAAATATTTACAGACAATCTTTATGCGAGTTTCGAGGGTAAGAGAATCATATCAGTGTACGGTCATGCCAAAACGGTCTTTTTGTTCAATTAGTTAACATTTAGATAAGCATCCTATAACAATTATCGGTATTGTTGTCCACATAAGCTCAACTTATCATTTGTAATCATGGCGAGGGGATACGTTAAGGTATGATTTATACTTACCGACCGGTGTTCATCCACATCACGACACATTTCCGTATCAAGGTATGCACGAGGGTTCATCTTACCGGTGAGTATACCGTTTATCATCCGTTTGACCGTATAAAAATGTGAGAAACTCACTTATTTTGATTGAAAACAAGCCCTATGTGATAGAATCACTTATTGATGAGGAACTTGATTTTCAGATGCATGAAGGGCACAGGAGCAAGTCCGTGAACAGGTCAGTACTTTCGTACAGCAGAGAGACGAACTTGACTCCCGCAAAGAATCTGTGATATTTTATCACTTATTTTGTATGGACATGTGATTGTTGATCACTTATTGAGGTCGAATGCAATATGTACACGTATGTATAGTATCATGGAAGTTCTTAGACTTCGTCTCCGTTTAGTTTCGATAAAAGAAACAACCATGATACCCAGATGATAAGACAGCATAAAGACCGAATATTTCAGAACCTCGGCAATCTCTCAAACGAAATTTCGGTACTAAGACCATATGCCAATGTATGGTTCCCACCTGGTCTTCAGTCGATTTAAGTTTATATCACCGTGCACACTTTAAAATGATTGTGAGCCTACCGATACATCTTATATAGAGCTGCTTAACATTTTTCATTTTGCATTTTAGTTTGAAAAGGTTTCGACAGACCACTGATTTGCTATCATTTTCTCTTTTGCTCGCCAGGAAACTCATTTTTGTTTTTCCAATGTTTTTGAGTTTTGAAATTTTTCACTGTTTTTGAATTTTTCAAATTTTGGATTTACTCCCCCTAAAAATCAACAAACTAAGATAAATTTAAAAAAAACACAAAGGTATTTACAAAAACGATTTTCCGATGTCGGTTAACTCATGTTTTACCTCAATGCCGTTTACCAAAATTAATTTTAATCAGAAATGATTTATCGAATTTTGGAAAAAGCAGTTGGCATGTCGGTAAGCGGTGCGGACCATGACAACATTGTCTGGTCAAAGAGTGCTGTACGAGATAATAACAATTTATAAAGCAGCTTAAATATCGACAAGTATAGGAGAGATTGGAAATTTAAAACCGTATCCTGCAACTGCTTCATGCATTGCAAGGAATCTGAGTGCTCTCCCAAACTAGATATCCACCCGGTGTGGACTTCAAAGTCGATTCTTTGTAGCTACTGAGAAGTCTCTTGACAGCAACAAGATCAGAAACCTTTGGGTCCGGCTGGTCTTCCACATTGCACCAGCGAAGGTCTTCGTCTTTCTCTTTCAGAAGTAGTGTGCGGTTGTTCAATCCATGCCAAGGCATCCGCACACCCGGTTGGTTTGTTCAACAAACACCTTTTCTCCAATCACACCGCGAAGAAATGTACACTGCACGTTCATCTTGTTGATTTTGAACATTAGACGTGCTGCAGGTGCGTACATTTTGATTGAATCTATCCTGGGGACCCGATCAAAGCCTTTAACAATCAAACTTTGAAATGATTTTCATTTTGTCGAAGGTTTTCAATTTCTTTCGACAGACAATTCTCTCTTCTTTTTCTTTTTCTTCTCTCCATCAAAGGCAACCACTCCTAGAAATAACAATATCTTGAAGCTTTGAGTCGCCTATCTTGTGCATGGACACTCCACTATCAACAATCCGATGACTATCGATAGTTCCTCCTGGAACATCCTACACACTCACTCAGAGATTAGTTGGAGAGGGGGACCCAAGCCTTAACAGACTTGGGTCGTCCTTCATCATCGAAGATTGTGACTTCGATTTCCTGATGATTCGGAATGGAGTGAGCTTCCCCTGAAACAGTTACCGATTTTGGTTTCCAAATCTGTTTTTGTTTTTCATTTTTAATTTCTAACTTAACAGACTTAGTTTGGACAACCTCCGGTTTTAAGGCCTTTTCAATCATCTTCACATTTTTACGTCGTTGTTTTGTTTCATGTTCTTTAACAGCGCGTTTATCATGTTTTGGTGAAACAGGACGACGTTGTGGGTGAACCTTCTCAGGTGGGGCTCTATCAACAAAATTTGGTTTGGGCGAGTTTGTGCAGTCTTTAATGATGTGCCCAAACTTCCCACACTTGAAACAAGTTCTCCTTTCAACAAACTTAGGAGAACCTGATGGACGACCTGACGTAGAAGTTGTAGACCCAGAGGTACTAGCTTCACACCCGTTTGTGTGCTGGGTGTAATTGTTTTGGCTGTTATGTTTTAAAATCTTGACTTGTTGGATAAAATCGGTGTTTGATTTGTTTTCAAAAGTCTCAATTTTATCAGTACCCCTTGATGCTACAAACTTGACATCTTTTGTTTTTTTCTTGTAACGAGCTCCTTTTGATTCAACCTTAGCCTTTGGCTTTGGAGCTCGTTGTTGCTGTTGTTTACCCTTAGAAGCAACAGGTTGTTGCTTTGTCGGTGATTTCTGTTTTCCAGGGATTGTCTTTCCCAAAAATTTTCTTGTATTATCTTCAAACACTTTGTCAATCAAAGATTGATTGATGTTTTTGATTGGAAAATCTATGTCTGAATAAATTTTACTATCACCGACTAAAGTATACAACAAGTTATTGCTCTTAACAGTAGACACACATTCATTGTCATCTTTGACATCCTTGACAGGATCTATCACTTGCTTGGCAACAGGTTGCACGGCAGGAGTAGGAGGATCACAAAGAATATGATTCTCAATTGGAATTTCTACTCCTTTCGTCTCATCAAGTGATTCATCCTGGTCATTCACATCTGATTCATCATCTGAAGAATCATAGTCCTCAATGGTTGGAGAACTTTGATTTGAAGCACATGATGACTTTTCTTTCCGATCAGATGAGCCCTCCGATGAATTGTCCGGTTTGAACCCTAGGCCAGTAGTAACTTCCTCATAATCAAGAGGCACACTGGGTTCATACCGAGGCATATCCTCTTCATCGGGCGACTTGGTATAGTCGTGTCTCAAAGGGGGTGGACACTTCCTATAACCAACACCTTTCACATTCCCTTTAAGCTGTTGAACGTCAATGATGTGGTCAAGCACATATCGGGAGTTTGAGTAACTCTCCAATTTGAGCTTGATCGCCTCATGTTCACATTTAGTCGTGGCTAGCTCTTTCTTGGTTTCCTCAATGATATTAATGTAGTTATTAATACCAATTTGTTTGTTGAAAACAGTTTTTGTTAATTCGGAAACACTTTTCTTTTGGGTTTCAATAACTGTTTTAAACTCTTTTTCATTGCGAGCTAAGGCCATGTTTGCCTCTTTGCACTTTGACAGTTCAACAACTAAACTCTGATTGTGACTATGAATCGTATCACATTCAAGTTTCACTCTATCACATTCAAGTTTCATATCAGCACAATCACTACATATGCTAGGAGTTTCAGAATTTACCTGACTTGAAGAGGCTGTGACATTAGCCATGAAGGCAGTCTGAGAAGAGAAAGATCCATCTTTAGAAGTATAATCTCCCGCATTTGAGCTTTCTTCATCTGAACTCCCGCTATAACCCGAGCTATCATCACTTTCAGAAAACTCTTCCTTGTGAACATGCTTGATATGATTGATGATTTTTGCATAGCATGCGGTTCCACCTCCTTGATCCTTATCTCCGAATTGTACAGACCAGTTACACCCTTCATCAGCCTGAACGGTCAATGCTCGATTGGTGTTTGATGGTCCAGACTGGTTCTGGTTGGTGGTGTTGTCCACAACTACTATCCCTTTTCCACGGTTATCTTGATTGGCATTGGAAGTACTTGTCTGATTTCTGAATGGATTCTGGTTGCCTTGTCTGCTTGGTAGGGTGCACTCACGTTTGAAGTGACCCTTTTCGCCACAATTGTAACATGTAACCGCATCTTTATTGAACCCGTACTTCGTATCATTTTTGCGTTCCAACGAAGTTCTTCCAGTTCGATTCATGAAATCCTTTGCCCTTCTAACAGCACTTGCAAACGCCCACTTGATATCCATTAACTCCATTTCATCACGGTCTATCTGCTGATAATCTTCATTGGTCATATTGATGTTTCCAATTTGACCCGCTACCAATCCACAGTATGAACTGAACATTGTGTTGAGAAGTTCCAAATTTTCCTTTGCAACTTCTACACTGACTTTTGAAAGATTGGAAGTATCAACTCTGACAGTGTTGGTGTTTTGGGGTGAAGGATTGTTGGTATAATGCGCTTGTTGTTGTTGTGGTTGGGCTTGAGGTCGAGGTATGGATTGTGACATGTAAGTACTTTGATTCCACTGTGGAAACGGAGATGAGCTTGTATTGGACACATACGCTGTTTGAAGCTTCGGTTGCTGAATGGAACTAGAACTAGCTGAAGGACCAAAACCAGGCAAATACATTTCTGTGTTTTGAGGAGGTGCCGTTGCTATCCTTTTAGCTTTTCTAATTTCCTCTTCGTTCTTGTTCTCCAACTTCTGAATGAATTCATAAAGACTGACATTGGCTGCATCCAGCGCGCCCGTATGCTTTAGAAGTTCAATGAATGGACTCCACTTAGGAGGTAGAGCATCAGCAAATCGTACAATCATTTCCGGATGATTTGTAGCAACACTGTAGGAAGTCATTTCACTAATCAAATGATAAAAACGAGTAGTTATATCATTTAGAGTCTCATTCTCCAAGAACTGAAATGATTCAAACTCTTTCTTCAATAAATCATGGCGTATCTTTCTAGTAGCTGCATTTCCTTCTCCTCTCGCTACCAATGCATCCCATAAGGCTTTCGTGGTCTTACAATATGAGAATTGATGAAAGATGTCTCTGTGAAGTGCTTGAGTGAGAATAGCATACGCCTTCTTCTCCAGATCATATGCCTTTTTGTCGGCTTCATGCATGTTATTGAAAGTTGTCGCATTTGATCCTGCTTCTTCAAGAGCTTCACTAAATGCAGAGATGAAACACGTCCATAATTCTGTGTTTTGCCCTAGAACGTAGTTATGGAAACGACCCTTCCATGATGGATAGTCGTTCATGTAATTTAACTTTGGAGGGCGATTGTTGCTACCCGTCTCATTCTCACTAAGCAAAATATTTTGAATACTCTGATTTTGATTCGACACCATTGCCCATTGACTTGCACTTATTGACTGTTGTTGTTGAGGTATGGTACGATTCATATATTCGGCCATCGACATCTGTTTTAGATCTGGTAGTGGATCCGTACTCCAATCCCAAGGATTCGTACAACTCATATTTGATGAAGAAAAATGAATACCTGAAAATCACACCTCAAACAAACAGTTAAACTGTTATTGCAAACCTTCTGTTAAAAAAATTACAAGTGTTTCGACGAAACCAAAATTCCACGAAACAGACTTAGACGTTGTTTTTACGAAACAGATTGTATGATGGAGTCGACGAAACAAGTTAAGATATGGTTGAATGACGAATCAAAAGAGATGTCCTTTTTGAGCTTTCAACTTCGCGAAACAAAAACCCAGATATAATGCTCGACGAAATGAGCCCAATCAACAACTAAAAGCCCAACGCTGATGACGAAAAGGACTTTTTTTGTTTTGGGCTTTATTATTGACGAAACAGGGGGTCCTTTTGGGCTTAATATTGACGAAACTGAATTCCACTTTGTTAGATATTTTCAAATTTTATCTTCTGACAAATTGACAACAATTTCAACTTCCAATTTTCGAGACTTCCTTTTCTCACCCACTAATGATCACAAATTTACACTAGAGTCAATTTAATGTATAATATGTTATAACACTTAGGTTTCGACAATTTAAAGATCAAGTTCACAAATGTGATAAGAACAATTATGAAGATATGAAGAACACACTCAAGAACAATGAGTTTTCCGATGACTGATAATTTTCCGAAACACGAAAATGCTTAAAACTTTGAACGAAAACCAATCGCAAACATGTAGAAATGCAAAATAATAAGGTTTTCACTAAAACTTATAGCAAAACAACACTTCAAACACTGATTTTCAGCAAATATTTCCAGAAAATATGAAATTTTTAAGAACGAAATCTGAAAAATCACAATAACACACTTGATAAAAACCCAAACTTGTTTGGTTTTAAACAAGGAAAAGAGCCAAGGCTCTGATACCACTTGTAGGTCCCGTTTTTCCCGGTGAGGATCGATAACGAGAAACCTATCCCTGTTTATCACAAACACGGTAAGGGGTGCGGAATCCCCGAGACGGTGCAAACCAAACACAGATAGTAAATAACACGGATTAACCAATGAAACACACTATTGATTAAACGGGATGAGAACCAAATACAAACTGATACAAACACAGTTTGACAGAATTTTGGCAGAGTTTCTTTACATGTATGCTCTCATCCCTATTTCAAACAGAAACAGAGATGGTATTTATACTAGACACAGACACATATTGACGAAATGCATAAAAGCACTCGACGAAACACTACAGTCGACGAAACACACCTTGTTTCGTCGACATACATATAATTCTTATTTCTGTTTCGTCGTTTGTTGTTGAAGCCCAATCCAAGTCAAAGCCTACTTCAAGTCTTCGGCCCAAATAAGGATTTACGGCCCAGAACATGTTTCTGTTATAATATATCACTAAGATCACATATGAGACAAGACTATGACATCATCATGACATCACTAAGGTGATGTCATGGTGATGTGTTTGCGGGAATGGCTTACGGCGCTCCGTGCCTCACGTGTCGAACTCTGGGGCGCACGACGAAGGAATGTCGTGTCATCTGGCTTGAGCCGGACCTAACCGAGTCGACCCGAACCGAATCTAACCGAGTCGAGTCGCGTCCACATAAAGTGTACCAACAGAAAGATAATTGTGGTTATAATATAGTTTTTTGAATCATAGTTAGCACCCAAACTATTTATAAAGCTCATATGAGATGAACAAACAAAAGTGTATGTGGGCACCTCGATACCACCTGAACTATTTTGATCAGAATTGAAGAATTGTTTACCTGTTAGTCCGTTACCCAACTCACCCAGCCGAGCGATTTAGCCACGTGTAATATTAATAGTCTACATGAGATGTGTGAGCAATGCATACTTGAGCTATGCTTATAGGAAGGTTGGGCACCTAGATGGCCAAATTAGCATGTCAAAGCATATTCTAGTTAAAAAAAAGTAATTTTGGTGCAGGGAACACAGCCAGGTTAAGTTGAGCCGATATACTTTTTGACAAACAGTTGAAATGATTAAAAAGTGTTTACAAGTTCGACCAACTCGATCCGTTCCATTTTGTTTGGACCTGTATCAAACAATGACCCAAAATGCAGTACAAAATGATATGAAATTGACTTAAGCAAACAAAAAGTGGTGATAATAAACCACGGATCTTTGTCAAGTTTCAATACTATATTTGACCAAAAAAGTGGTAGTAAGGGGTAACAAAGAGGGGAAAATAAGTTTAGCCACCTCAGTTAAGAAATGAAAACTATGTTAAAGCAGGTTCATCATTTAAAAAAACGCTACTCACTTTATTGGTACTGATAGCATGACAATGTCTATAACCATAACTATTTATCATAAAGCATGTGAATCTTACTTAACAGCACCATATTCAAAAGCTTCAGTAGTTTACTTTGTCACACAAAATGTGCAACAAGAGCCCATTTTGAAAACTGAAACCAGTTAATCTCTTAACATCCCGTAATTAGATAGATAGTTAGAATTAATATTACTTAGCGGTTACAAAGTACGAGGACCAAAGTTAACAAAGTGGAAGTTGGAAACTACCCTAATAACCGAAAGGGTGTGTCTCTCTACACACACCTATTCGAATCGGTATCAAGGCAACAAAGGAAGAAGACGCGGCTGTTGGAACGAGTGAACAAGATTCGACATACCTCTTCATGATTCAATCACAACCATACATCCAAGAGACGTGTCCTTACACGAAGAGACGCAACCATTCACTCGTACCCTTTAGAAAACTATAAATAGGGATAGTTAGATTCATTTGTACTTGTTCATTAACATTCGATCATTACATTGTACAAATTCTCAGTTTATATATTCAAGTTATACAAGTTTGTTTATCACGTTCTAGAGATCAAAGATCCATTTTGGGGCCAACAATTGGTATCAGAGCGTCAGGCTCTAGGCGTGGGAATCGCAAGGCAACGAATCGGCGGGAAGTCATTCGCGATCAGGTTTCAATTTCGTTTCTTAAATTCGCAAAGTTCATTTCAGAATTTTTAGTTTCGGTTCTAGTGTAATCGGTTGAACCGAAGGGGTAGGAATCTAGGGTTTGTTTTGATTCCGGGGTTTTAGTGCGAATTAGATTGTTTTTGGTTATTTGGTTATTACACGATTCGGGTAATCGGGGTTGTTGAGATATATTGAAACCAAAAAGAAAGTTTATTAGAAGTGAAGATTATTCGGCAGGAAGATATGTCAGGATCATCCGGACAAAGTCCGATAATAATACAGAAAGATGGAAATTCTCTTTCCCAGTTTCAGTGTCCGATTCTGAAACCAACAAACTATACGGTTTGGGCTATTCGTATCAAGACGATTCTTGAAGCGAATGGTTTGTGGGAAACGATTGAACCAACAGAAAATGCAACGGTAGACACTAAAAAAGATAAGTCTGCAATTGCATATCTGTTTCAAGCAATACCAGAAGACGTTGTATTGCAAGTTGCAAGTTGTAAAACTGCAAAAGAGATTTGGGATAATCTAAAGGTTAGACACGGTGTTGATCGGGTACAAAAGGCACGTATGCACATGCTATTATCAGAATTTGAATTGTTGCAAATGAAGGATGACGACACTATTGATTCGTTTACCGCAAAGATTAATAGTATCGTTACCCGAGCAACTGAAGTAGGAACGACATTGAGTCAAGCGACTCTAGTACGCAAACTCCTAAATGGCGTACCGGATAAGTTTACTCAAATCGTTGCCTCCATGGAACAATACTCCGATCTAGAAACTATGACGCTAGAAGAAGCGGTCGGAAGATTAAAAACTTATGAAGAAAGGTTAAAGTTGAAGAAAAAAGAAAGCCCGGTGAACAATCTAGAAGAACTTTTGTATACGGGTCAAGAACAACATGTTGGAAATCATGGACGAGGGAGATTCCGTCCATCACGAGGCCGAGGAAGAGGCAATTATCAACATAGGGGTGAAGGGCACACCTCTTACCAGTCGGAAGGAACCGACAAACCACAAAGGGATGATAGCAAGCAAGAAACGTCGGCTATGAGAGATAAGTCGAAAATCACTTGCTACAGATGTGAGAAACTTGGGCACTATGCCTATGAATGCCCAACCAAGAAAACCAAAGAAAGTGAGACACTATTGGTCGAAATAGAAGAAGATGATGATGAACCGGCACTTCTGATGTGCCTAGACGCTGAAGAGAAATAGAAACGTGAAACTTGGTCGTGTGACACGATCAAGGGGAAGAACCGTGTGATGCGGAGATAACCTGTGAAAGGTATAACAAAACAGTCCAGTGAGTGGATCGGATCAAAGCGAAGAATCCGTGAGGGAAGCAATCAATGATGAAGAACCCGTTGTATGAAACAACCGTGATGACGAGATTAAATCTGTGATAGATCAAGAAGAAGACACGCGTATCCTGTGACTGGGTCAGAAAAATTGTTGTGTGATACGACCGCAAGAGAAATCTAAGTGAGTTAGATTATCCAAAATCTATGCGAGATGGATGCAAGACATGTGATATGATGATGGGGAAGCTAATCAAGACCGGTAAAGTTCGTGTTGAGACAACTACATAAGAAAAGATTCGTGTGATACAAATCAAGTACGGTCAAGACAAGTGTGAAGCAAGTTCGTGTGAAGCAAGTTCAAGTGAAACAAGGTTCGTGAGGAGCAAGGTTTGTAAATAAGAAGATACATGTGAAGTGTTAGATACCGAGGAGACTCGAGATGATAAAGCAGCTCGGAGTTCAAGATCTACAAATCAAGGATGTTCGAGATTAGGGGGGTGAATGAAACCAGTTAATCTCTTAACATCCCGTAATTAGATAGATAGTTAGAATTAATATTACTTAGCGGTTACAAAGTACGAGGACCAAAGTTAACAAAGTGGAAGTTGGAAACTACCCTAATAACCGAAAGGGTGTGTCTCTCTACACACACCTATTCGAATCGGTATCAAGGCAACAAAGGAAGAAGACGCGGCTGTTGGAACGAGTGAACAAGATTCGACATACCTCTTCATGATTCAATCACAACCATACATCCAAGAGACGTGTCCTTACACGAAGAGACGCAACCATTCACTCGTACCCTTTAGAAAACTATAAATAGGGATAGTTAGATTCATTTGTACTTGTTCATTAACATTCGATCATTACATTGTACAAATTCTCAGTTTATATATTCAAGTTATACAAGTTTGTTTATCACGTTCTAGAGATCAAAGATCCATTTTGGGGCCAACAAAAACTATTACCTTTGTTTGATTGCGGATGGAAGTCATCAGCATCAACAAGAGCCCATTTTGAAAACTATTACCTTTCTTTTCAGTTCTTGATTTTCCTCTTTCAGTTTTGCTACTTCTGCTTCCAGTTCCATAGTGTATGCCTAAAACATACAAGTCACATTACAAACAAAAAAAAAACGAAAACCGCAACTAAAAACCCCGTTAAACCAACACGAACCTGCTTACGACCCCGGGACCGAGCAGCCGATTCTCAGTTCTTAATCATTCGTCCTTGCTGCCTTTCAACAACTTTTTCAACCGCCCCACTTTTTCTCCCTCGAACAATCCCACTAAACTCATAAGGCGAAGGTGAAACCGAAGACGTATCTCCATTATTCTTCCCCATCCCATCTGACGAAACCGCAGGCGACCCTACCGCCGTAACCCTGCCATCTCTAAAGACAACTGATCAGAAAGGTGCAAGGCACTGAAGAAAAACGCAGCAGATATCTTAAAACATGTGGCTAGACAATTTAATGCAGCTTTTCTAAGTTCACCATCTCGTTCCGCAGTTAAACTTGCAAGGATTTAGCTATCAACCGCTCTCCTGTTAACCGTAATTCTGGATCCAAAACTATAATGCAATATGCCACTAATGGCCAGTTCCAATACCCGCAAATATAATCTAGATGAGCCAGCCCTGCTATACCTAGTCAAATTGTGTATAAAAATGAAGAGAAAACTAATTTGTATCCACAATAAATCTACAGATGACTGAAAATACAGAGATCACACTATTGATTCCTCATTAGTAAATTAGGGCAATACACAAGCAAATGAGCAATAAATTGAAACTTAGGATATCTAATCAGCACCAACCATTTCTTTTACAAAAACGAATCCATTTAACAAATTACAATAACAGCAATTAGAAATTCATAAATCAAATCAAACAAGTATCACGCAATTAGATATAACACAACTGAAGATAAAAACTAATCGAAAACAAATCACTAATCGATACAATCTGAACTATAGACCAACGGTTCTTATCAGGAACATAAACATCAAAACGATTAACTCACCTTGTTTGCGGGATCGGTTTGACGAAGGATCACAAATCCCTAATCGAACACAAACATGAATGATGAGTTTGAATACAGAGAGGAAAGTAAAGAAAAATATATAAAAAAAACAACACATAAACTTGTGATGAACATGAGATAGGGTTTGAATCCAGCAGAAATCGAACTGTCGTCTGTGAGGCTGACCAAATCTGATCATCTTGAAACCCTAGAAATTGAGATGACTTTAATCGATTTTGAGAGAAGCGGCAAATTGAAAGTGGTTGATTTTGTGAGAAGCGGGCAAAGTGATTCAGTGAAAGTGTGGGAGTTTTAGGGTTTGAGGCATTTTGGGAGAAGCGGGAGGGTGAAAGTGATGAAATAGTTAGCGGGAATTTTTAATTTTTATGGGCAAAAGGAGAGATAGAGCATCGTATCCGTTCGGTACTCAAAGTATCGGTGTCGAAAAACGTGAAAAATTGATATCAATACCCAATATATCGGTACGGTACTCATTTTACCAGTGATTTACGCGTAAATACGGGTATTTACCATGTTTTACTAAAAAACAGAGAAAATGGGTAAGAGTACCGAATATACCCGGTTCCAAATGCTCATCCCTAATTGAAAGTGATGAAATAGTCAGGGAATTATAATTTTTAGGCTTCTATTAACTTTAGGGTGTATAAACAGCGAGGAGCGACTCAATAATTACTCGTGATCAGATCGCTAAAAAACTCGAATGAGCCCGAGCTCGAGCCTAAAATATTACCCGTTTAGTTAACGAGCCCGATATTAAGTTTTAGATAAAAAAAACTTTGTTACGCTCACGAGCCTAAACAAGCCCAAACAAAAGTTATATCATATTTATATATATAGTATACCTACTACTAAACAATAACGAGTCAAACTCTAGTTGATCTTTAACTGGTCTAAGCTGTTGAAGCGAACTTGAGCCAAGATTTTAGTTCATTTATAATTATTATCCAATTACCTTCAGCCGAGCCAATAATGATCCGTTAAGAGCTATGATATTCGTTAATGACCAATGCAGTCTATTAATACATATATGGTCCACAATGTTCCACTAAAACCTATAATGACTATTAAGGTCCAATACGATCCATTAAGACATGTATGATCTAATATTATTAATTGTGATCCATTAAGGCCTAATATGAACCATTAAAACATGTATGATCTACTATTATCCGTTGTGATCTAGTAAGGCCTAACATTGTCCACTTAGACATGCATGATCAACTTTTATCCATTGTGATCCATTAAGGCTCAATATAGTCTATTAAGACATGTTTGATCTACTATTGTCTATTGTGATCCATTAAGGTTCAATATTGTCCATTAAGACATGTTTGATCTAATATTGTCCATTGTGATCCATTAAGACCCAATATGGTCTATTAAGACATATATGATCAACTATTGTCCGTTGTGATTCTTTAAGGCCCAATATTGTCTGTTAAGACAGTATGACCAATTATTGGCCATTGTAATCCATTAAGGCTCAATATGATCGATAAAGACATGTTTTATCTACTATTGTTCATTGTAATCCATTAAGGCCCAATATGGTATATTAAGACATGTATGATCTAGTATTGTCCGTTTTGATCCATTAAAGCCCAATATAGTCTATTAAATAACAAATATAAGTTTTGAAGGAAATTATTATTGGCCATTGTAATCCATTAAGGCTCAATATGTCCGTTTTGCATAGACTATTTATCAGAACAATTATATAAAATTAAATGCATCTTGCTCGTGCTATGCAGTAAGAAATCGTCCGTATCGGTTCGATTCGTTACACAAGGGATTCGGGGTGGAAACGTTCGGAATCGTTATAGGACCTGCCCTCGGTTTAAAATCATGATATGTTTGTACAATATAGGGCAGTGCAATACATTATACTGTAGTGTAGTTTTGCATAGTACAGGATCGTATCGTACAATATAGTATATTATAGTATAGTATATTACAATATAGTATAGTGTAGTGTAGCATAGTATATGATCATATTGTATCTTACAATATAGTATAGTATAGTATCGTATACTATATGATATAATATATTATAGTGTAGTATTATATAGTATATGATAGCATCGCACACTACAGTGTAGTATTGTATAGTATATAATAGCATCGTACACTATATCGTATAGTATAGTGTCGTGTCATGTTGTGTCTTGTCATGTAGTGTCGTTTCGTGTAGTGTATAAGATTGTATCGTATGGTACAACACAATATGGTATCATATAATATATGGTATAGTATGGTGTGAGGTATGATATAGTATAGTACAAAATCGTAGGGTCAGTTGCCATAAATTTCCGACAAATTTGACATTTTATAATTTTTAAATTTTTTATTTTGTTGTTGTTACAAATAATATTAAATTTTATGATTTTTGTCCGAAATTTGTCGAAAAGGTTAGAAAGTTTGTGACGAAATTGCTACAAATGCTTATTGTGTGGCAATTTTGTAGGAAATTTGTGGAAACGTTTTGGGTTTTTTTTTGTTTTTCTTTTTGGTCAAAAAATTGTAGGAAAATTGTAAAAAAAATTCAGTTGTGGAAAATTTGTAGGAAACTTTTGTAGGAAATATGTAGCAACTGCTGTAAATTTGCTACAAATTTCTCACAACTCTAATATTTTATTTTTTTAATTATATTTTCTTCTTAATTTGTTGAATGATAGAGATTTTGTAGGAAATTTGTAGCAACTGCGGGCAATTTGCTACAAATTTCCTACAAACTTATCATTTTATTTTTTAAAATTATCTATTTTTCTAAAATTGATAAGTAACAAAACTTTTTTTTGTAGGAAATATGTAGCAACTCGTGTAAATTTGCTACAAATTTCCGACAACTCCAATATTTTATTTTTTTTAAATTATGTTTTCTTCTTAATTTGTTGAATAATAGAGGTTTTGTAGGAAATTTGTAGCAACTGCTGTCAATTTGCTACAAATTTCCGACAAACTTATTATTTGATTTTCTAAAATTATGTATTTTTCTAAAATTGATAAGTAACAAATAAAATAACTTTTTTTTGTAGGAAATATGTAGCAACTGGTGTAAATTTGCTACAAATTTCCGACAAATTTAATATTTAATATTTTTTAAATTTTTTATTTTGTTGTTGTTACAAATAATATTAAATTTTATGATTTTTGCCGGAAATTTGTCGAAAAGGTTAGAAATTTTTTATTTTGTTGTTGTTACAAATGCTTATTGTGCGGCAATTTTGTAGGAAATTTGTGGAAACGTTTTGGGTTTTTTTTTGTTTTTCTTTGGTCATAAAATCGTAGGAAAAATGTAAAAAAAATTCAATTGTGGAAAATTTGTAGGAAACCTTTGTAGGAAATATGTAGCAACTGCTGTAAATTTGCTACAAATTTCTCACAACTCTAATATTTTATTTTTTTTAATTATGTTTTCTTCTTAATTTGTTGAATAATAGAGATTTTGTAGGAAATTTGTAACAACTGCTGTCAATTTGCTACAAATTTCCTACAAACTTATCATTTTATTTTTTAAAATTATCTATTTTTCTAAAATTGATAAGTAACAAAACTTTTTTTTGTAGGAAATATGTAGCAACTCGTGTAAATTTGCTACAAATTTCCGACAACTCCAATATTTTATTTTTTTTAAATTATGTTTTCTTCTTAATTTGTTGAATAATAGAGGTTTTGTAGGAAATTTGTAGCAACTGCTGTCAATTTGCTACAAATTTCCGACAAACTTATTATTTGATTTTCTAAAATTATGTATTTTTCTAAAATTGATAAGTAACAAATAAAATAACTTTTTTTTTGTAGGAAATATGTAGCAACCGGTGTAAATTTGCTACAAATTTCTGACAAATTTAATATTTTTAAAATTTTTTATTTTGTTGTTGTTACAAATAATATTAAATTTTATGATTTTTGTCGGAAATTTGTCGAAAAGGTTAGAAATTTTGTGACGAAATTGCTACAAATGCTTATTGTGTGGCAATTTTGTAGGAAATTTGTGGAAACGTTTTGGGTTTTTTTTTTGTTTTTCTTTTTGGTCAAAAAATTGTAGGAAAATTGTAAAAAAAATTCAGTTGTGGAAAATTTGTAGGAAAAAAAATGAAGTTTTCTAGTAGTGTTTGTCCTCATCAGCCTATTAGCAGCAAATTCTAAATTTTAATTCTATGCAAACAACAATGAGGTAGGGTTACAACATATAGAACCTATAATTCACAATGGGTTTATGTTTGCTTTTTTTTTTTTTTTTTTGAAACCAGAGCTTCATTAACACACGCCGAACCCGAAAACCGGGACGGCAAAACAAAAACAACACAACTTACATATTAACAAATTTACACCAATCCCCCCAATCGAGCGAACCCTTCTTAGCCCTATGTTTGTACCAATAATAACTAGCTGATCTAACTTCGCTAAAAACCTCTTCTACACCGCTTCTCTTGCCATTGAATCTCGTGTTATTCCGGGCCAACCATAGGAACCAACAAGCAGTGTAAATAATACCTTTCAACGCCTCTCTCTCTGCCACCCCTCTATTTCCATGTTTGTGCAACTCCAACACTTCTCGAAACGAGAAGACAAAGAAGTTCATGACCCTACACCATAAAGTAATTTTTTCCCATAAACCCAAAGCCAACGAACACAGCGTGAATGTATGGACAACCGAATCCGGACCTGAACCACATAAGCTACACACACCATCGAGCACCGGCACACCCCTCCTAGCCAAAGCCTCCACCGTAGAAATCCTATCCATCTCCGCACGCCACATCAGATTGGGGTTATGTTTGCTAAAGTGAATTGTAAAATATAATCGCTTACTACCTGAAGACCTGTTTAGGTTCTTTATTTCAGCAGGAAATGGCAATGAAAAAATATTCGTTGTAATAGATATGTACAACAGTTATAATTAATATTAGATTGCAAATATATTTTGTTTTTAAGATAATTTTTTGCTTTCTGATATTAAATTGATATAGTTTTTATATAAGTATTTTCGGATTGATTTTTTATTTGCTATAGGTTTAAAAATGAATTCCTTTTTTTCGAAGCTTAATTTTGTTTCATTTTAACAAAAAATGTAATTTTTAAATAAAAATAAAATTCGAACATGATCATCAAATATAATATGAAAAAAAAACTAAAAATTCCATTACAAAACTAAACCAGAAGGTAAAAAATTATCCTAAAAGAAAATAGATAATCAACACTTTTCATTATCAATGCAATTTTTCATCATTAAACCACAAAGATTTAGAAATTTATCACTAAAAAGTAAAGATAACCACATCATTAATTAATAATCTTCAAGATTTATTTGTCTACTTGTTATTCAACTAAAGCTTAGAAAATACGTCGCTGTAACCATTGTGATTCATTTGTGTAAAGTATGAACCACACTTTCCTTGGATGATCTCCGTGCTTCGCAAATCGAAATGGTTGCTAAAAAACCACTTTTTTGCCATAGAACAACGACCTGTGAAATAACCATAACACCACTGTAATTATTAAAACGGGCCACCTTCTTCTTCTTCATCAAACACCACCAGCAACCGCCAACCACCACCAACTACTGCTGCTGCTGGGCTGAAACCTATGGTTCCTCTGGCTCTGACGTTGCTTCCTATCTTTGAGGGCCTGGATAACCGAATTTGCTGGGATTTGAAGAAGACCGAGGACCTGTTTTTTTCTTAATTTGTCCCTGGGCTTCGATTAACGCTGAATTCCAGATTCCCAATCAAGAGATGCTTCCCCCGTGGCTTGTTTTGTTGCTAATATCTCTCGCATCTGATTCTGATTCTGATTCTGATTCTGATTCCGATGAACAACAAAACAACCAAGTATTTATACCCTAATCAACCAAGCCCTCTGATCAGATGCCCACTCATCTGTGTTTTTGTTCTTGTGACTCGTCCCAGAACTGCACAATTGTAGGAGACTCACTGTACTTTTGATCCAGATCCTAAAAAATAGAGTAACATAGAATGTTAAGTTGTTAACACCCTTATATGAGCTATACAAATTGCTAATTTGATAAGTTTCAGGCTTATATTCATTACATGGTTTAGCTTGTATGGACCACTTGAAGCTTTCTCCTATTCTTTGTATTAATGGTAGACATCTTTTAAACGATCTCTTACGCCAATGAGAACAGAAAGACCTCCACACATCTTCATCAAAGTATGTTGGGCACTGTACTTCAAGTGTTGTGTTGCTTCGTGATGCCTGATTCCTCTACTCGCACAGAGTCTGGGTCATTGTACGGGCCACGTGCAGTTTCACAGATGCTCTGCATCACCTTCAGCGTCCGATGCACCAGGATGATAGCTATAGTATCTCTTTCAAAAACTAACAAATAAAATCAACTATAATATTAGCTTAAGTATTGTTTGTTGATAAATGTAAACTGCATAAATGACGATGTATTTAACAGGGAAAAATATTATTTCAACTATTACTCTTTTTGTTTCCAGACATATGGACAACAAGAACCGTGATCTAGAAGGGTTCGTGACAGCCGAAGTTGGTGGAGGGCCGGAGTTGGTGGTGGTCGGCAATAGTGTTTAATGAAGATGAAGGCAGGCCCCTTTTAATAAGGGTTTAATAATAACAGAACATTATGGTCATTTCACATCAAACTAACAGAATAAGTGGATGAGGTTAGTGGGGGTGGGTCTAATGAACAAAAAACGAAAGGGCGTTACTGTGATGGTTATTTTCAACAAACCACAACCGTAACTAGCATCTTTTCAAATTCTATTGAAACCCGACGGAAGGGCGTTAAATTTTTTATCCTGGTCAAAATTCATTTTACACCATGAGACAGTGAGTGTTACATATTTGGTAAGATGGGTGATACACATGAAATAAAAATAAAAAAAAAACGTAAAATTAAGCACCAAAGAAATATATAGTAAATTATAGATCCACAAATCGGCAGAAAATATAATTGAACGTCCTTAAATTGTTATAGATCTAAAGGGTAGCATAGAATGAATACAGAATTTAATCAATTAACAGTTACCTGAAACCAGATCGCTCTTCAACACCCTGGATGATGATACCGAAATCCTCTGAACAGGCAACGATCGTTCTTCGACATCCTGCATGATGAAAAAAATCCAAAGACTGAAATAAAACAGAACTAGTTTCTGATCATAACGACTCCGAAAAAGTTGAGAAGAATAATGATGAAAAGAATTTATGATTAAATATCACTCACTGATGATTTTGTGATATCAGGAGGCCTGATTTCGTCAATACCAGAAGATAGAGCAGTGGCCATCTTATCTGCGGCTGCAGTCGATCTGTGGAATGTTGTAACTCTGAAAAACCAATAACAGGTTAGGGTTTATATAGTCAGTTTAACCTAGAAAGAGTTAAAATTCTTTATCATTCTAGTCCCTCCTTTACTCCCAATTGTTTATTTTTCCACTAACTCTCCTTATGCAGGTGACTAAAATATATACTGAATTCAGTATTACGTGCAAAAGGAATACACATAATCATAAAAAGAGAAAGACAAAAAAAAAAAAAAGAAAGAAAAACCCAAACCGGTAAGCTAGCATGCCATCGCCATAAAATATCCAACATGAAAATAGCTATTTACCAAGTGATATGTAAAACCTACCATGCTAGGTATGTAAAAATCAATGAGATAAACCTTCTAGATATTCATAGAACAAGCAATTCCGACTTCCCTATAAGCCACATTGTCCTGGAGATGTCTAAAATCCGATCTCATATGATTACGGAGTTTAGAGGAGAATACCTTTATTGATGATAATTCAATTGCAAGAAATTCTCCTTTGTGGTGAGGTGCGAATGAGCCTCAAACATTAAACATTGTCAAGATAACCACAATTGTAGTACTTTTTTTTTACCATTTGAGGGTATTACTAGATAACCATTTATATATAAAGACAATTGAATTTGAAAAAGAAGGCGGTTAGCAGTAAAAGAAATGTGCAACATAAGAAAAAAAAAAGAACAAAATCTAGTCTACAATGGAAGTTTCCACAATGAGTTATTTTTAGAATCAGAAAGCCATGTGAGAAAATACGTAAGTTATTGTAGATACATGTGCTCCGAATATTAAACTACCATGTTTTTTGTATTAGATGTAAAGAGGGAGTGATGTTCGATATTGCATGCAAATTATACCTCAATATGTGTTGTTAGTGGTAAATGCATATAGAAACATTTCACTTTGGTACATTTGTATGTGTTAGATAGTGTTTGAAGGTTACATTGAGATGTCGGAGTTTTTGTGCTACAAATGATTGGGTTTTAGAACATGTTGAAGAAGAATCAAGGAAAACAACAATGCACACCATGTGATGTAGTTGATCTTAATGTTTATTGATGTTTTTATAAATCATATATTTTTGTATATATATGCTACAATATTGACAACAAGAAGTAATCCTTTTATATTTATTGAACTAATTTTAAGGGTCGTTTTATTAAAATTTTCAAGATTTGTCATGTAAGTTTTAGATACGGACCCTATGATCCTTAAGCACATTTATTTGTTGTTTAATTTTCACAAGAATATTTAAAACTAGTTGCGTCACAATTATTTGTTCTGACCTATTTGTTTGCGTTGCAATTTTTTTCCATGAACATTCAAGTGGACACACAAAACCAAAGTATAAATGCTACTATGCTAACAAGATAAATAGAAAAGTGTAAGCCAAGTTCTCTTAAATGTCTCTTTCATGATCTTTTTTTTGTGATTTATGTCGAGATGTATTTCTTTTAATATATATAAGACAGTTCAGTATTACACAACCAAATGTTTTTATGCATTTGGCTCATCCGTGCTAAAGTAGGTCCATTCATACAAATGAGATGATTTTGAACAGATAAGGTACGTTGGTGCGAATGAAGTCTCCTTCGTGAGAACGTAGTTCCTTTGTGCGAAGATGATCTCGTCCGTTCGAACGAACGCTGCTGATTCAATTTTCCGATCCAAAATCTTTATTTTTGCGAATTTCATGATGATTCTTTCACATACATGGTCGAAATTCATTTCTAAACAATCCTATGGTCTCAATTTTAATTTTTGTCCCTGAATTGACCATTTATTTGATGTTTTACGTCTAAAACCCATAATTCATTAGCGTAGGTGATTCCATCAACTGTTAGATCGATTGCATCATCAGTACCGTAGCTCTGATACCAATTAGTTCAGGATCTGGCGGGTTTAGATGGAAGTTTGGGTAGAAAAGAACTAATTCGGTAGAATATTATTATGAACGGAGTATAAGCATAAAGTCGAATGATTCATTCATACCGAAAGAGTATACATCTTTTTACAAGCCGGAGGAAATTTATCTAGCATTTCCCCTCCGTGAACTCCAAAACTTGATAATTTCAAACACATGAACCTATTTATAGTGGTGATGAGACGAGTGTCCAGACAAAAATTGGTGATTAATTTTTTTTTCGAGATTTTAATGTCAAATACGAGCTGTTTGGGGACACCATTGGGGGCTTCAGAGAATAGATTTGATGATGCGATCACAGAGTAGTGAAGATAATGGGGTAGTCATGATACCTATGCAAAATGTTTATCATCTGGGTTAAGTAACTATTTGTTGATACATATTATATGGATACGGCTCGGCTCGGTTCGACTCGGCTACGAAGTGAAGGCCGTAGTCAAGATATCCTCCTATCTTGACTCGGTATGCGTTTTACTTTGTATCGAACGATGAAAATGCAACTGCGTGTGTGCAGTTTGCATTATTAGTTTAAGTGTTATGTTTGTTTGTTGTTTGTTTATTCTATAGCCCAAGTCAAGTCCCTGAAGCCCAAGCCCAACATGAAGAACTCAAGCCCAGTGGACTAAAACACATATGGGACGAAATCAAAGTGATTTCGTCCAAGTTCTTTTTGGTGAAAACCCTTTTAGGATGAAAACCAAATAGGTCGAAATCACCTGATTTCGTCCATATCTTGGATTTCGGCTATGTGTTTTCATGGTCTTCTGATTTCGTCAGTCTGTTACTATATAAACACAGAACAGAACAGAACAAACCAACGAAGTCTGAATAGATTTCTTTGAGCGAACACTGTAAACACACACACACAACTGAGAGTTTATAGGTTTATCTTGTAAACATTGCTTTGTAACGGTTTCATACGTGTTAATACAATGGAGTGTTAATAGTTGAATCTTTGATTTTGTGTTCGTCACTTGGTTTAACTTACCCGTTTGGATTCCGCACTCTCGGGTTTGTCGGAAAACAGGGAATAGAGGTTACTCGATCCTCCGAGTGGACCTACAATTGGTATCAGAGCATTTGGCTCGATTCCTTGTTTAAACCAAGTCGATTTTCTTGTGTTTTGATAGATTTTAAAAGTGTTTTTCAGTTTGCATTCTTGATTGAAAATCATTTTTCTGGAAAAACTTTTCACAAAACCTTGAAAATCTTGTGTTTTTGCTATTTGTTTTATTAAAAACCTTGTTAAATCTTTGTTATACATGTAAGGATAAGGTTATTTTTAAAACTTTGTTGCAAAATCGTATTCGATAATTTTTCCGGTGACCGGAAAACCCATCGTATTCATCACTGTTCTTTAGGATCTTCAAAGAGTTCTTATCGTTCTTCATAAATTATTTGATTTTGATCTTTAAAGTTGTGCATGAATTATTGTTGTTGCATATTAAATTGATTGTTTGAAATTGTGTACACAAAATGATTGATAGTTGGTATGAAAAGTCTCATAAGTTAAGGCTTGTTTGAAAAAGGGTGCTTCGAAATCATAGAAAAGTAAGGTGTGTTTGAAAAGGAAGCTTGTGTCAGGATAAGGTTTTAGAAAATATCTTCTTGTTTGTGTTCAATAGTCAACGAAAACTACCTGGTCAATAACATCAAGCTGGTCGAAAATACTTGTCTGGCCGAAATCACCTTCCTTGTCTCTTGTTGCCGAAATCACTTCAATTGTTATCTGGGCCGAAATCACTTGTATCAGTTCTGGGCCGATATCACATATTATCTGTTCTGGGCCGAAATCACTTCAGTTTGGACCTGGGCCGAAATCATCTCAATTCAACACCTCTTGCCGAAAACACTTTCTGGGCCCAAATCCTTTATTGCCGAAAACACATCAACATTGTCTAGTTCTCCTGGTCGAAATCCTTACCTGGCCGAAATCCCTTATGCACTTGTTGTTCACCCTTAGCCGAAATCCCTTTCATCCAAATCTGTTTGTTATCATTCAACGAAATCACTTCAGTATTTTTAACAGGAGATTTTTATTTCATACAAGAGATTTTTATTTCATTGTTGACTGTTTGTTTGAGTGATTAAACAGGTTTTTCATCAATAGACATCCAAAATGAATCCGGATTGGTGGGGTACTCCGTCTAATACGGAAAATAAGTATAGGAGCACGGGATTATCTCCTTCATGGGCCGAACCTCCTGCACAATCGTCGTCACCTCAAATTTCGTCAACTCAAAGGGCGTTTGTTTCAAATCAAAATCAAAGTATTCAAAGTATACTTTTGAGCGAAAATGAAACCGGAAGCAATAATCGTCCACCGAAGCTTATGCACATGAATGAATATCCGGGATGGGAAGAAAGATTTTATACGTATATTCTTGGTCAAAACACGGAGTTGTGGTTACGATTCATTGCAGACTTCGATCAAGCACTTGATGTTGCCGCTTCAACAGCCGCGTCATATGCAGATATTTTGCAAGATAATAAGAAGATTTATGATTTAGAAAAGAAGGCTTTTTCTATTCTAACTCAAGCGTTAAACAAAGAAATCTATCATCAGTTTGTAAGCTTCAAGACAACAAAGAAGTTATGGGACGCATTGAAGACGAGAGGTGAAGGAAACGAGGCATCACGCAAATTACGACATGATTTACTCAAGAAGGAGTTTGATGGTTTCATATGTATGGAAAGAGAATCGTTGAAAGATTTGACAAGTCGATTTTATCACTTGTTGACTGAGTTGAATCATTATGGGGTAGTAACAACTCCTGTAGAGGTTGTCACAAAGTTGGCCGATGCATTGCCACTTCAATGGAAGGGTTTCTTGGAAATTTTAAAGTACAATGGCACATTGGCTACAACCTCAATCCATGATTTCGTTCAGATGTTGGAGAATAAAGATCAGGAAGAAACTCTAAAGGCGAAAAAGGTTCCAGTACAACAAAACCCTGATATGTATTATGGAACTTCTAGCACTTCATCAAGACCTGTTTCGCATGCTCCACTTCAAACGACGTTTGTCACAAGCACAAATTTGTATGGCAATCCGATACAAGTTCCTGTTAAGCCAGCTCCAACCACAGACTTGTATGGAAATCCACTACAACCAGCTCCACAACAGCCAAGCCAACGATCTCTAGTAGCAACTGATATGTTCGGAAATCCATTACCTGTTCTATCTACAGGACCAACAGATCTGTATGGAAATCCACTTCCAGCTTCCTCAAGACCAACGGTTGTTCAACCAACCACAGATTTGTACGGAAATCCACTACCTGCTCAACAGCAAGCCTGTTATGGTAGCAAATCATCAGCTGGTCAGCCATCAAATACAGTACGGCTAGACACTTCAAACTTTTCAAAAGTGAGTGTTGAAGTAGCTAAGGATCATATGGAGATTCTAAACACTCTGGTTAGCGCGTATTGTGGGTTGATAGCAGGTCAGATCGGGAACATCAATCTGACTCAAGAAGATTACCAGCAGATAGATAAAGAGGAGATGGAAATGATGGACATCAAGTGGGCTTTCGCCAGTGCTGTAAGGCGAGCAAAGGACTTCATGGAACGGACTGGTCGAACCAACTTGGAAAGCAAGAAAGATACTAAGTATGGATTCGACAAGCAGTCTGTTAAGTGCTTTAACTGTGGTGAACGTGGTCATTTCAAGCGTGAATGCACAAATCCAGCTCAGCATGGGAACCAGAATCCTTTCAGAGGTCAAGGAAACCAGGCGAATCAGAATCAAACCAGGAACAATGAGCGCACCTTGGTTCCTGTAAACAATCAAGCAGGACCATCGAACACCAATCAAGCTCTTGTGGTGCAAATAGATGAAGGTTGTGACTGGTCAATGCAATTAGGCATTGGTGATCAGGGAGGAGCAGCTTATTTTGCTGAAGCTGCTAAGGATTTGAATCACGCCAGTGGTGGAGAATCTTCCGCCAGTGGTGGTGAATCTTCAGATGAAGAGAGTTCTAGTTTTTCAAGGAGTTCAGATGAGGAAACCTCAACCTCAGGCAAAGATTTTTCTGATGATGTATCTAGTGGGAGAATCAATGCAGATATCGATGAATTGTTTGGAGAAGCTGCAGTAAGGAATGATAGAAGATCTATTCTGGTGGATCAAGCTGCTTCTTCTTCTTCTTCTCTCCATTCAGCCTTTATGGCTAATGTCGACAGTTCATCAAGCCAGGTATGTGTCGATGAACCAACTGTCGTTAATTGTGATAATTGTGCTAGCTTAAGTGATAAATGTGTTGATTTAGATGCTAATATGTCTGAGTTGCAAAGCAAACATGATGCTTTAAATGCTGAATTGTCTGACTTGCAAAGCAAACATGATGCTTTAGATGATAAGTGGTGTGATTTGCAAAGCAAACATGAAGCTTTGCAAAGCAAATATGATGTGACATTCATCCACAATCAAAAGCTGATAGTCGATCTCTCAAAATGCACAGAAGCCAACATGTTTTATGAAAATCATGAAAATGAATATAAAACAATGATTGAAACATTAAGGGAAAACAAATCCGAGCTGACAAAAATGGTTTCAAGAAAACAAACAACCATTAACTGTTACATCAATAGGCTCGAGATAATGCAAAAAGAAATGGCTTGTGTTAAAACTGAAAGTGAGGCGATCCGACTCAAGTTAGACAGCTATTTAAGCTCTAGCTATGTGCTGGATCACATCATTAATGTTCAGAAAGAGAAAAAGGATGTCGCTTGCATTGGCTATAAGAAATGTCCACCACCGGTTAAACACAATTATGACGCAATGCCTGATGAAGAATATAGAACTCATTTTTCGCCATCGGTTCCTTTAAACTTTGATGAGTTTGCGACTGGACTTGGATACAAACAAGAAGTACCATCAGATTCGGATGTGTCAGCAGATACAAGTGTGTCTTCTGCTGAAAAGAATCAGGATCCTCCAGTTATTGTTGAGGATGCTGATTCTTCAGATGATGAATCCGATGATACTGACTCAGCACAGCCTAATGCAGAGATCAAAGAGGACATACCTCTTGAGAATCATATTCTATGTGATCCTCCTGCAAAACCCGCAAAACCTGTGCAACTCGAGTCTACGTCTGCAAAAGAGTCCGAGAGTGTGAATTTGTTGTACACTCTTGTTGGTGATGATAAAATCTACTCTGACAAAGATTTTCCTATTAAGAATGTTAATCAATCTTTAATTAGTAAAATTTTTGAGGATTCAACAAGTAAGTTCTTGGGAAAGACAGGTTCACACGTTGTGGTAACACAGTGTCCTCCTATCCCAAAGGCTGAAGTTCGAAAACAAAATGGCAATCAAAGATTACCAACAGAGAAAGTTCAACAAAATCGCACCAAACCTAAAAGTAACTCACCGACTCAATGGCAAAAGAAACAGACCAAGAAAAGGACAAGAAAGTGAACTTTGTGAAATCGAAGGGAACGGATAAAATTGATACATTTGAAAACAAATCTAACTTAGATTTTGTTAATCAAGCGAAAATTTTGAAAAGAAATGAACAAATCAGTTCAAAACCTAGTACCTCGGGATCACAAAGTTCATCGACAAGACAATCACATGATACTACGGGGTTTGTAGAACGTAGATCATGTTTTTCATGTGGTACAATTGGACATATCATTCGACATTGTCCATATCTTCATAAACAAAAAGCCAAAGTTGATGATCCCCGTGACCAAATTGACTGCAAGCGATCTGTTTCATCAAAACCAGATCCCCGTCTTGTAAAAGAAAGGGAAAAGAAACAGAAACGCCAACAGGTCAAGAAAATTGAAAAGGCGATTAAAACAGATGTGGTTAACAAAACATCTGTTTCTGTCAAACCAGACAACTCAAAAACTTCAGACAATCATGAAGTTAAGATTTTAAAGAATAACACTGGTAAAACAAAACAGACCTGGAAACCAAAAACGGTTATTGAATCAGGGGGAACATCACAATTTCCGCAACATCGAGAAGTTCAAGTAACTTACGTTGATGAAAATGGAAGACCCAAGACCACAAAGGCTTGGGTCCCCATCTCCAACTAATCATGTGAGTACATGTTCAGGGTGTTCCAGGAGGAACTTTCAGCAGTCATTGGATTGTTGATAATGGGGCATCCAGGCACATGACAGGCGACATGAAGCTTCTCTACGACGTTAAATCTATTAGAGGAGGTTATGTTGCTTTTGCTGGAGATAAAGGCGGATATATTTTTGGAGAAGGAATGGTATCCAACGGGGTTGTAAGTTTTGACAAGATCAACTTTGTACAACAGCTTGATCACAATCTTCTCAGCGTTTCACAAATCTGTGATAAACAGTTTTCAGTACACTTTGATGCAAATGGATGTTATGTACTGAAACCCGGCTTCAAGATTCCAAAAGAATGGATTCTCTTATCTGTTCCAAGGATAAATGATTTGTATGTCCTTGATATGAGCCAAGCAATAACAACGACTGCACAAGCAACTTGTTTCATTACAAAAGCCACGGAAAAAGACTCTATCTCTTGGCACAGACGTATGGGTCACATTCACTTACGAAAGATGAATCATTTGGTCTCGAATGAATTAGTGAATGGTGTTCTTCTTAAAAATTTTCATCTTCAAGACGTCTGTGTTTCATGCCAAAAAGGAAAGCAAACGAAGACACGACATCTGACAAAGAAGATCAATACGGTGGCAGTTCCTCTTGAACGTTTGCACCTGGATTTGTTTGTTCCTGTCAAGCACAAAAGCATCAGGAATGATCAATACTGCCTCGTGATAACGGATGATTATTCAAGATTTTCTTGGGTGGCGTTTATGGCTCACAAGAGTGCAACTTTCGGTATTATCAAAAACTTGATCATTCAGATTGAGAATTTGTATAAGTTGAAGGTTAGACGGATACGGAGCGACAATGGTACTGAATTTAAAAATCAAGCCATGGCGGAGTTTTACACATCAAAAGGTATTCTTCACGAATTTAGTGCGGCTTATAGTCCTCAACAGAACGGCGTCGCTGAACGTAAGAACCGCACATTGATCGAGACTGCTAGGACTATGTTGGTAGAGTCGCAGTTGCCCATTCCATTCTGGAGTGAAGCTGTGGCCTCCGCATGTTACACGATGAACCGAGTCCTTACAGTAAAAAGGCACAACAAGACCTGCTTCGAGCTTCTTCACAAACGGAAACCAGATTTGTCATATCTTGAACCGTTTGGAGCTCCTTGCACAATGATCGATCCTAATGGAAAGTTTGGGGCAAAAGCTATTGAAGGTCACTTTCTTGGTTATGCCACCCCGAACTTAAGAGTCTGGAATCTAGAGACTAAAAGGGTTGAAGAATGGTCTGAGGTCAGAGTACAAAGGCACACATTGCCAGTCAGATGTCCTGGTCAACCATGGATGTTTGAGTACGATGACTTTTTCAATTCGATCAATGTTGAAGCAGTTGAAGAAACTGCTGCGGCAAGGATGTTTTTCGAGAGTGACAACGCAACAGATTCACCGTTGGTTCGTCCAATTGTTGTCAATCAAGAGCCATCTTCAGTGAACAATAATGCTCTCGACAATGAGGATTTTCATGATGCAACCGAACTGAACGAATCTTCAGAGGATGAAGAATTTCTAGATGCAGATCAAGAAGCTCCTACATCAGCTGTTCATGGTACTTCAGAGGCTACACCTCCAGTGGACGCCCCTAAAACAGCTGAAGCTACTACATCATCCTCTTCGGCAGTTCCGGGTATTAAATTGGTTGTTGATCTCAATCTCAACAATCTGGGTATTAATGTTCCTGTCCCAGATAACCTAGAAACTAGAATACATAATACCCATCCTCAACAAAACATCATAGGCAATGTACAAAGTGGCATACAAACAAGAAACATGTTGCGAAACAACAACAACGCAGGCTTGTATACAGCGATTCGAGAATCTGGTCAACAGAACGATTGGTCTTTCGCGTGTTATGTCTCACAGGAAGTGCCAAGAACTTGGAAAGATGCTTTGAAAGATAACTCTTGGGTTGAAGCAATGTAGGAAGAACTGCAACAATTCCAGAAACTTGGTGTCTGGAAGCTCGTAGAGAAACCTGCTGGTTATAAGAAGATTGGTACCCGTTGGGTGTATAAATGTAAAAAGGACGACCGTGGAATCGTTATTCGAAACAAAGCCAGGTTGGTCGTTCAAGGTTTTCGTCAGATTGAAGGTATAGACTACAATGAAGTGTATGCACCTGTTGCACGTCTGGAAGCAATTCGGATCTTTCTGGCTTATGCCTCATTCAAAGGATTCAAAGTTTACCAGATGGACGTCAAAAGGGCATTCTTACATGGTCTAGTGGAAGAAGAGGTGTATGTTGAACAGCCTCCAGGTTTTGAAGATCCTATCCATCCCGATCGGGTTTGGTTGCTGAACAAAGCTCTCTATGGTCTACATCAAGCACCTCGAGCTTGGTACGCAACCTTATCAAATTATCTACTGGAGAATGGATTTCGCAGAGGTCTTATCGATTGCACTCTCTTCATAAAAGAACAAGATGGAGATCTTCTACTGGTTCAGGTATATGTGGATGATATTATATTTGGTTCTACTAACAATGTTATGTGTAGGGATTTCGAGCGTGTAATGCAGGATAAATTCGAGATGAGCGCTATGGGGGAGATGACTTTCTTTTTGGGCTTGCAAGTGCAACAAACGAAGTCTGGGATTTTCATCCATCAGACTAAGTATGTTCAAGACATCTTGAGCCGATTCCAGATGTTCGACACATCGCCCATTGGTACCCCACTGCAGCAAAATCACGGAATCAATCCAGACTTGAAGGGTGAAGTTGTTAGCTCTTCATACTACCGCGCGATGATTGGATCCCTTATGTACCTCACAGCATCAAGACCAGATATAATGTATCCAACATGCCTGCTTGCCAGATATCAAGTTAACCCGAAGGCCTCACATCTTGCAGCTGTCAAAAGGATTTTTCGTTATTTGATGGGTTGCCCAGACACCGGTCTATGGTACCCTAAGGATGATAACTTTGAATTAGTCGCTTTCAGTGATTCTGATTTTGGCGGATGCAAAATCGACGACAAATCCACAACGGCTGGATGCCAGTTTTTAGGAAATCGCCTCGTAACATGGCAGTGCAAGAAGCAGACTTGTGTCGCTACATCAACTTGTGAAGCTGAACACATTGCTGCCTCAAGTTGTTGCTCCCAAGTCCTGTGGATACAACAACAAATGCGCGATTACGGTTTTGAATTCCTAACTACTCCTATTTATGTCGATAATTCTGCTGCCTTATCTATCACTAAAAATCCTGTGCAGCATTCAAAGACTAAGCACATCGAAATTAAATATCACTTCATACGTGATTGCTTTGATAAAAGGCTAATAGATGTTGCTTATGTCCACACTAATGACCAACGTGCCGACCTTTTTACCAAAGCATTTGATAAATCAAGATTTGACTTTTTATTATTGGTAAACGGCATTAAGGTCAAGCAAGAGTAATCCACATCGGAAAATCATTTTTGTAAATATCTTTGTGTTTTTAAATTATTGTAAGTTTGTTGATTTTAGGGGGAGTAATCCAAAATTTGAAAATTCAAAAACATCGAAAAATTTCAAAACCCAAAAACAATAGAAAAACAAAAATGAGTTTCCTGGCGAGCAAAAGAGAAAATGATAGTACATCAGTGGTCTGTCTAAACCTTTTTAACTGAATTGCAAAATGAAAAATGTTAAGCAGCTCTATATAAGATGTATCGGTAGGCTCACAATCATCTTAAAGTGTGCAGGGTGATATAAACCTAAATCGACTGAAGACCAAGTGGGAACCACTCATTGGCATATGGTCTTAGTACCGAAATTTCGTTTGAGAGATTGCCGAGGTTCTGAGATATGTGGTCTTTATGCTGTTTATCATCTGGGTATCATGGTTGTTTCTTTTACCGAAACAAAACGGAGACGAAGTCTAGATCTTCCATGATACCATACATACGTGTACATATTGCATTCGACCTCAATAAGTGATCAACAATCACATGTCCCTCAAAACAAGTGATAATATATCACATTTATCCGGGAGTCAAGTTCGTCTCTCTGCTGTACGAAAGTACTGACCTGTTCACGGACTTGCTCCTATGCCCTCATGCATCTGAAAATCAAGTTCCTCATCAATAAGTGATTCTATCACATAGGGCTTGTTTTCAATCAAAATAAGTGAGTTTCTCACATTTTCATATACGTCAAAACAGATGATAAATGGTATACTCACCCGTAAGATGAAATCCTCGTGCACACCTTGATACGGGAATGTGTCGTGATGTGGATGAACACCGGTCGGTAAGTATAAATCATACCTTAACGTATCCCCTCGCCATGATTACATATGATAAGTTGAGCTTATGTGGACAACAATACCGATAATCGTTATAGGATGTTTATCTATATGTTAACAAAAAGAACAACAAGAGCGTTTTGGCATGACCGTACACTGATATGATTCTCTTACCCTCGAAACTCGTAAAAAGAATGTTTGTATATATTTACTTTTCTTAGTTTCTGCAACTCTGTATATATTTATTTACTGCTTTCAGTCTTTAAGTTTGAAATATTCAAAATACCAAAAAGATTTTAGGTGTGTTTTTAATATAAACTTTCTAAAAGTCAAAAAGATTTTATTTCTGCTTTAGTTTTGATTAACCGATGTTGGAACTCAAGTCTTCGTTGCCTGAAATCTGAATGAAAACCAAAACGACTGAATCTTCATAAACGGTCAGAGTTTGCAAGTTTTGAAAGTTAATAATCAAAATTGAAAAATTTTCAAACAAATTGTCAGATGGTAGTTGAATGAGAATTGGTCTCATATGTGTCATTTGTTTATGTTAACTATATTCCAAGCAGTTGTTCTCATTATGTGTTTAGCTTTCTTGCATGTGCAGATGCTGAAGACGAGGAGAACATGTTCGATGACAAGCTTCGGAATGAAGACACGACGAGAAGACACTCAAATGATAAAGATGATCGAGTTGCCGCTGATCAATCACCAACACCACAAGGATCTCAAGCATTGAAGTCAAAAGATTCACAAGCATAATCAAAGGGGGAGTTTATTGATACACTTCCTAAATGAAAAGGGGAGTTTGTTGATACACTTTCTACTCACAACGGGTGAAGACTTTGAAGATCCTTTCCGAGAATGAATGAACCATCAAGAGATGGAGAACGAGATTACGAACCTCGCGAGCAGCATCCAAGGGGGAGTTTGTTGATACATATTATGTGGATACGGCTCGGCTCGGTTCGACTCGGCTACGAAGTGAAGGCCGTAGTCAAGATATCCTCCTATCTTGACTCGGTATGCGTTTTACTTTGTATCGAACGATGAAAATGCAACTGCGTGTGTGCAGTTTGCATTATTAGTTTAAGTGTTATGTTTGTTTGTTGTTTGTTTATTCTATAGCCCAAGTCAAGTCCCTGAAGCCCAAGCCCAACATGAAGAACTCAAGCCCAGTGGACTAAAACACATATGGGACGAAATCAAAGTGATTTCGTCCAAGTTCTTTTTGGTGAAAACCCTTTTAGGATGAAAACCAAATAGGACGAAATCATTTCGCCCATATCTTGGATTTCGGCTATGTGTTTTCATGGGCTTCTGATTTCGTCAGTCTGTTACTATATAAACACAGACACAGAACAGAACAAACCAACGAAGTCTGAATAGATTTCTTTGAGCGAACACTGTAAACACACACACACAACTGAGAGTTTATAGGTTTATCTTGTAAACATTGCTTTGTAAGGGTTTCATACGAGTTAATACAATGGAGTGTTAATCGTTGAATCTTTGTGTTTGTGTTCGTCACTTGGTTTAACTTACCCGTTTGGATTCCGCACTCTCGGGTTTGTCGGAAAACAGGGAATAGAGGTTACTCGATCCTCCGGGTGGACCTACACTATTAATGGGCCAACAAGAAAAATCCGCAGTTGGTGAAAAAAGGACTTCTGTGGAACAAAATGTCATATTAGAGTTTTTCAGAGATAAGAGAGAACTGAATTGCCAAATTTGAGCGGGAATTTAGTGATGAGATTAGAGGTCAGAATTTGCAAAAAAGGAAGGGGAATAAAAATTTCATTAGAATATATTGAAATTACGGCATTTTTGAAATTCAGACGTGCAACAGTTTTCAGGTGGTTCCGACTTCGGATTGTCCAGGGTTGCATAGGACCTGGTTTCGTTAGTTCATGATCATAGGAAGTTCAGATTCTATAGATCATGGTCAGATTGATGTCTTAGGGTTTGAGTCCCGAGTCTTCGTCAAGCCGGTCAGCAGGATTAGCGTCCGGAGATGCATCTGTCAATATTTAAAAGATATCACAGCTTTGTGATAGTCTAAAGTGTTAGAATGGTTAATCTTCGAGTAGAGGAATTGTTTTTCGAACTAACCGCAGGGGAATGATGATGTTTGTTGATTAACTAGCAATAAGCACCAGATCATCTGTTATATGGTCTAAATATAGATATATGGTCTTGAAAGCGATCATCTGTTAATTTGCTTTAATATACTGAAACTGTTATTGATTATCTAAATATTAAGGAGTCAAATATACCTTTTTAAATGATCAATATAGGAGCAACAGTAAGAAAACTGATTATGTTGGTCTTATTATATTAGGCCATTTTTGCAATTTAAATCTCTAAATAAGTAGACATGACTCCTATGCGGAGATTGACTTCTATGGTCTAAATATTATATATTAGACTTTATAGTGATGTAATACTTAATCTTCTAGTATGGAAAGGTTTCGATAAAAATGAACAACTTAGAATAAGATTATTAGTCAGAAACTATATTTTATATCATATTTAAAAATGAAGAAATAGGATGACATCAAGTCGTACATTATAGAAGCTCACGGCTCATTTCAGGTATGTAACAATTAAGGTTACTTCTTCTTGCAATGCTGAAGCACGCACATATACTTTGAAGTTTAGGTAACATTTTTTTATTTAAAAGATTTTTTATGTGTAGATTTTGTAATGGCCAATAAATTTTGAAATTTTATACAGTCAAACAGTGTCACCTACACCAGGTCAGCCAGTAAGAGAACGCATGCTTATTCATGTAGCAACAAGGTTTCTCGACTCAATTGGCAAGGATATGCCATTATCATCAATCTATCGCGATGGCCCAGTTTGACCTGTTATCCAACCCGCCAATATTTCACATCTACTATCAAGAAACTATTTGGTTTATGTATTTTCCTTTGAAATATGTTTTGTACTCGTAATTTGTTGAATGCAGGCTCGCCACATGATAATTCTTTATTTGGCTATGTTGGTACCCCAGGAAAGTGGAAAAGGGTATTATTTGACTAGGTTGTGATGCTATTATACTTTTGGCTCCGCAGGGAATTATAATCAATGAAATATTAAAAAAAACAGTTTTTGAGTTCAATTTTTGAAGACCATTATTATTATTATTGTTATTGTTATTGTTATTGTTATTGTTATTGTTATTGTTATTGTTTTCTGACCAGTTGAATTATATTCCAGGTACATAAGGCTGTTGATGCTTACGGGATTATATCAAGAGACTTGCATTATAATCAGGTGTCATCTGCTTTTATGTGTTGTATTTTTCTGAAGATTATTTAATCTTTTTGATGATATTTACCTCTGTTTAATGGAAGCCCTTCTGTTAAGATTAGGATTAAGTGGGATGTTATGAGGTAATCTTTGCACCAGCTCGTGTTTTGTATCGCGTGGTGTGACTTTCTTTGTCAGGGAGTGGGGTCTTATATGTGCCTCTGAGGTGATAAGCGATATTAGAAGGATGTTGGGCCTCATCTCACCCTTCAGAGGTGTTTCAATCACAAAATGGATCATGGGTTTACTTTCAAAGGGGGCTAGGCACAAGGCCTAAAGGGCAGCGATGGATTCTGAATTGCTTCAGGTAGAATGTGCCGTGTGGTGGATCAATATGCTTGCTTAACTTCAGATTTTCTTTGGAATCAATCACAAAAGTAGACTCACCGTATTGCTCAAAAAATGGATGCTTATATATATCTAAAGCAAGGACATAAAGGAAAAAGTTCATTTGATAATCTGTGAAGCATGTATAAGGAGGATTAGGCACTGCTGATGTCCTGAAGAAGGTATGACAGACAGGTATTCGACATCACATGCGGTGAAAGGCACTTCACCACACAAAGTAATCAGAGATGCACAGAGGTTCTTGGTAAATCCTTTATAATTCTCCCCGTATAAGGTAGCAACAGTTAATAGTGTGTGAAGTGAGGTGAGTGTTATAAATGGACCAGGTTCCTTAATTGTTTCAGGTTCGGGTCAGTTACTCATTGTGTTGGGCATGGATTATCATTGGGTTTAATCCATCAGTTGGTTTTTGGAGTATAAACCACAATATGAAGATTACAAACTGGGCAGGTGTTTTACGTTTCATCAGTGGTAATTCTAAGTTGGGGCTTTAGAAAATGTGGAAGAACTTAAGAAAAGGCAACTGTTGTGTTCATTGGATTGAAAAAAAAACGAGTTATCAGGTGGTTGTGGGTATAATTCTATCGATGGTTGTTCGGTATATATATGTGGTGCGGTTTACATTATTGGCGGAAAGAAGTACAAGGTCGGGTGAATGCAGTTCAGTATCATGATCCAGTGGAATGACGCTCGGTGTGTATTAAAGGGGTAAGATTTAATTCATTTTATTATGTTTTATTTATTTCTACTGGATTTCACCTCCACATCTGAAATCAAAGAGAAAACTGTAACCGTCATTGCTAGGGTTTCAACTGTCGATTCTCTTAGCCAGCCGATTATCATCAGAAAATTAGGAATAGATTGTATTGTTAGTTAGAGATAATCTTTTGTATTTATTTGTATATATCCTTTCCTTATTTCTTGGTTGTATCATTCCCTATATATAGGGCCCTTTGTTTATCAATAAGATCATTGAGAATTACAGCCTAATTACTTTTATGGTATCAGAGCCATAACCGGCTTCTGATTACCCTCTCTCTTTCCTCGTTTTTTTTCCGATTCCCATAACCCACAACCGGATTCGTTCGGTCCTGCCACCATGCCGCCAAAGGAAGATACCGCTGAACCATCGACCAAACCCAACTCTCTCCACCCCGCATACTCCGTATCCAATATTCAGTCCAAGATCCGTACTTTGGACGGATCGAAGGTTACATATTCAGCCTGGGTCAAGTTGTTTCGTCTTCATGTCGTTGCATACAAAGTGTCTAACCACATTGATGATTCAGCCGCCCCAGCCGACACCTCACCCGAGTATGATGAATGGAAAGAACTGGATGCTTTGGTCCTTCAGTGGATCTACAGCACCGTTTCGGATGACCTTCTGAAACGGCTCATGGATACGACTGTAGCCAGAGCGGCATGGACAAAGCTCGAAAAGATTTTTTTGAGCAATAAAAAGGCTCGCGCTGCGGCGCTCGAGACAAGGTTTTGCAACCTCACACTCACAGCTTGTTCGTCGGTTGATGACTACTGTCAACAACTGTCTGATTTAGCCAGCCAACTGGCTGATGTTGATCAGCCCGTTTCCGAGTCATGACTCGTTCTTCAGCTGGTTCGCGGCCTCCCGGCCGAATACAATACCACTGCTTCGTTAATCAACCAGCAGGGTGTTGATTGGGATCAAGCTATTGTGATGCTTAACGACGAAGTAATCAGGATTGACGCTCAAAAGGGCTCCCAGAATACCGTTCTTACTGCCACTACAGCGCCGCCCCCTGGCGGCTCTTCCATCAATCAAAATCAGCAATCAGATCAGCAGTCGTATTCCTCCACCAATCGACGAGGCAGCCGCGGCAGAGGTTCGAATCGCCGGGGTAGGGGCAGAGGCAGGTCTCAGCAATCGTCCCCTTGGACCTCTTACCAGGGCCAGCCGACACCTTATCCAAACTGGGCATGGTGGACGCCTCCACCTTGCCCTTACCCGACACAGCAACAGTGGACAGCAAACAAGCAATCGGATCAGCAGTCGGCTCCCTCGGTTCAATTCACCGGCTTTCCTCAGCAGCCCGGGTTCTCTCCTGCACAGTATCCTCCACCGGGGTTCACTCAGCCGATGTACAACCCTCTCTGTCCAACAGATTTAAGTGCTGCCATGTCTAACTTACAGGTTAATTCTCCAAATATGGCTTGGAACTCAGATGTTATGGATACGGGAGCCGAGTCACACGTCACTAAAGACCAAGGTAAAATCGTAATCCCTGATTCTACTCCTGTGTGTCGTAATATTTTGGTAGGTAATGGCATGTATTTACCAATTAAAGGATCAGGTACGGGTTTTCACCCTTTACCAAACCGAACCTACATACTCCCACACATCCTTTATAGCCCTCAAATAATTAAAAATCTGATTTCCGTTAGACGTTTTACTCGTGATAATCAAGTGTCTGTCGAATTTGACCCGTTTGGTTTTTCTTTGAAGGACCTCAAAACTAAGAAGACACTATCTCGCCACAATAGTACCGGGACTCTTTACACGTTCACGCCGCCTCAACTGCCGCCTCAAGCCACCTTTATTGCTTCCCACCACCTACCTTGGCATGATCGTTTAGGACATCCCGGGGCGCAAGTTCTAGATATTTTGAATCGTAATTTTAATTTTCAATGTAATAAGGACAAAAGTCACAATCTTTGCAATTCTTGTCAACTTTCGAATAGTAAAAGATTACCGTTTTATTCATCTAATACCTTTACTTTTGCTCCTTTTGATATTATGCATTGCGATTTATGGACTTCGCCAATCACGAGTAAAACAGGATATAAGTATTACATGGTGCTAATTGACAACTTCTCACACTTCGTGTGGGTTTACCCCCTAAAATACAAATCCGAAACCTTTCCTACTTTTGCCAAATTCCATCAATTAATCCTTACCCAGTTTCACCATAAAATAAAAACTTTTCAATGTGACTTAGGGGGTGAATTTGACAATTTGGCATTTAAAAATTTTGCACAACAACATGGTTTGCTTTTTCGATTTTCGTGCCCTCAAACATCCTCTCAAAATGGAAGGGCAGAACGTATGATTCGCCGCCTGAATGACATTATCCGGGCTCTCTTAATTCATGCGAATCTACCTCCTTCGTTTTGGGTTGAAGCCCTACACACGGCCACTTACCTACACAATATCTTACCAACCAAACGCCTAAATTTTTACACACCTACCTTTTCCCTTTACCTTCGTCACCCTGATTACGAACACTTACGAGTGTTCGGATGTGCGTGTTACCCTAACACATCCGCTACCCAGCCTCACAAACTTCACCATCGGTCCATGCGTTGTATCTTCCTCGGGTATCCACCCGACTTCCGTGGCAGGTGCATTGCAATATTTAACGTTTACTCGTCCGGATTTGTCTTATGCGGTTCAACAGGTGTGTCTCTTCATGCATGAGCCTCGCGATCCTCACTTCGCATTTATGAAACGTATCATCCGTTATCTACAAGGTACAATTGACTATGGCATACGGATCCTGCGATCAGCTTCTTCTGATTTGGTCGCCTATTCTGACGCTGATTGGGGTGGTTGCCCAGATTCGAGACGCTCCACATCGGGTTATTGTGTGTTCCTTGGTGACAACCTCATCTCATGGTCAGCTAAACGTCAGCCTACTGTATCCCGATCTAGTGCGGAAGCTGAGTATAGGGGGGTTGCCAATGCCGTCGCTGAAGCGACGTGGATTCGAAATTTGCTGTTCGAACTTCACAATCCTTTAACGCGTGCATCAGTGGTTTTTTGTGACAATGTCTCAGCGGTGTATTTGTCCAATAATCCGGTTCAACATCAACGGACAAAACACATCGAGATTGTCATACATTTTGTACGCGAGAAGGTTCGTCTTGGGCACATTAAAGTTCTTCATGTCCCCTCCTCTATGCAGTACGCGGATATATTTACCAAGGGATTATCTCGTGAGCTATTCCAATCGTTTCGGTCCAGCTTGAGCGTTTGTCCTCCGCCCGCTCAAACTGAGGGGGTGTCTTAGCCAGCCGATTATCATCAGAAAATTAGGAATAGATTGTATTGTTAGTTAGAGATAATCTTTTGTATTTATTTGTATATATCCTTTCCTTATTTCTTGGTTGTATCATTCCCTATATATAGGGCCCTTTGTTTATCAATAAGATCATTGAGAATTACAGCCTAATTACTTTTAGATTCAAGCAAACACGTGTTAATCGCTGAAGGCCTGTTGCTCCTCCATCATCTTCTTCGAGTACTTGAACCCGGATCCGGATTCGCTAAGGAAAAGCGTGTGTTGTGCTTCATTCGTTATCGTTCACAAAGGAAAACGCGAGAGCAATTGGATGACGAGGTGGAATTTCATCGTTGTTGGAGAATTGTGAAGCTGGAACACCTAATTCGCAAGCTATCGCAGCTGGTGTGCTGCGAAATCTAGCTAGCTTCGCGGTAGAAACAATTTCATCGAAGAACATGCGATTTTGGTACTGCTAAGCCTAACTGTGTTAGCACAAGAGTATTCGATCGCGTGTTTGAGTAATTTAGTTAGAGATGATGATAATTTAAAACTGTTGATTGCGTGTAAAGGCGCGATCGATTGTTTAAGAAGTTGTTGGGACTCTGCGACTGTGGTTCTGAGCTTGGAAGTCGCGGTTGAGTTTTTTAAAAACTTAGCATCAGACGAGCGTTTGGTGGAAGCGCTTATTTCGTATGAGTTTTTATTATGGATTGTTAATGTGTTAAGTTGTGGTGTGTTAGGGGTGAGGATTCTGTCTGCTAAGGCGATTTGCAGGCTCGGTTGTAACGCGAAAGAGAGAAAAGAATTGGGGGAATACGGGTGCGTTCCGCTGTTGATAGCGATGCTGGAAGGGAAATCGGTTGAGGAGAAACAAGCGGCTGCTAAAGCGTTATCGACAATCTTGGTTTGTTCGGGGAACAGGAGGATTTACCGGAAGGAACAAAGAGGGATAGCGAGTGCGGTCCAGCTTCTAGATCCTACAATACTGAATCTGGATAAGAAATACCCTGTTTCGATTTTAATGTCGTTGACCCATTCAAAGAAATGCCGTAAACAGATTGTTGATTTGGGTGGTTTGGTGTATTTGCAAAAGCTTGTGGAAATGGAGGTTGATGGTGCGAAGAAGTTGCAGGAGACCATTAGTCGTGGGAACCTATGGGGTGTTTTCGCAAGGCGGTAACGATTATTGATTAATAATCCTTTTCAAAATATGTATTTAATTGTGGTTTGTTTGTTCATAATTTGTTGCTGGTAGTCTACTGAGATATCAATATGTCTTTAGAAAATTCTAAGAATTTCTAAACGTGTGTTTGGTGACCTACCTTGGATTAAAGCTGTAATATTTTCAACCAAAACTTCAATAATCTAATAAATATAGTAATGCAATTTGACTTTCTTTTTTATTCCTTTATCTTCTTTACTTACTAACTAAACTTCGTTTTCAGTGAGTTATTCACTCGAAGGAAAATGTTTTGTCACTAACGCCATAACATGTATTAATGGTGCTTCTACTTCTTTGTTTTGTTCATTTTAATGTTTCGTTATTTCTTTAGTGACATTATAAATAATTTTGATTGTTTTCTTAATCATGTACTATGTATATAAGAAGAGGGACGCATAATTTCTTAGGTTTCTGTATCAGACCTAACTTAGCATCACCAAGCCCACTATAGCAGCCCAACTCATTTGTATATGTATATGAATTATGAGCCCACCTGACCAGAAATAAATAAAGGTGAATATATAAAGGTGTAAATCACACACTTTACTATAACATAAATATTAGAAATATTAAATAATTTACATTTAAATGGCTGCTAGCATATTTGGAATATTGAAGATTTTCCTCTCTTCTCAAACTATTGGTTTTAATATTTCCTTCATATTTTGCATGATTATACGTGATCTTGGTTTTTTACTTAGTTTTTTTTAGTATTATTTACTAATATACGTTTGCCTTTGTTTGTATCATGTTAGTTCCGTAAACGCGATTATGGCCGTGATTCCGTATATGGTAATATTGTTCAATATTATTGCAAGACTTCCAGCGAAGGTTGTTACTCAATGCAAAATTGTGTGTACTGATTGGTTAGCGGTTTTGTCAACAAAAGAGTTTGCAAAGATCCATTGTGGTTTCACGCGTACATATGTTGAGCAAAAAATCCTCCTAACTTTGTTTATATACTTTTTTCCTTACTCTTAATGCGCGTGTAACAAATTTAGGTGATTGTTGATATGGAACATGAGGTTAATTATGACATTTCTAAGTCTCCCTCAACAAACGATGCCAAAAATACACCAAACTTGTCAGATGCGAACGAGACAACAAGTCAGCAAGAAGAAAATACATCATCGGTAATTGTTTTTACATGTAAACAAGCTTTGTGTATATACTTTATATTCCTTACACTCACACTTTTATAACAACTTTAGGTGGTTGTGTAGGTCCACCCGGAGGATCGAGTAACCTCTATTCCTGTTTTCCGACAAACCCGAAAGTGCGGAATCCAAACGGGTAAGTTAAACCAAGTTACGAACACGTAAATGATGAACACGAGACTCAACGATTAACACACAATGTATTAATGCTTTGAAACAGTTACAATACAATGTTTACAAAATAATCTCTGTAAACTCTCTCTCTCGTGTGTGTGTTCTACCTGATGTGTTCTCTCAGTTCTGTTTATATAGGCTCAGCAACACAACAATGACGAAACATGGTTGTCTTCGACGAAACCTCAGCTGGTCGACGAAACTCATAGAGTTTCGTCGATATCTTTGACGAAACTAGGGCTGACTTTGACTAAACTTCCAAGTCGACGAAAACCTTCAAGGTTTCGTCGACATTCATGTTGAGTAATAGAATTCGGCCCACATGCAAGCTTAGGCCTAAAGGTAGTTTCGGCCCAAAGACAATGCATGCACGCGAAAAGGGTTTCGGCCCAATGTGAAGGTTTCGGCCCATATGATAAGTTCATGACATGCACGTTGACATTTTGCAGTTTCTTTATAAACTTGCATTTAGACAAGGGTCATGACATCATCATGATGATGTGGCGGCGGGAACCGGCTCGCGGCGCTTCGTGCTTCGCGTGTCGAACTCTGGAGCGCACGACGGAGGAATGTCGTGACGTCGGGCTTGAGCCGAACCTAACCGAGTCGAACCGAACCGAGTCGAACTGAACTGAATTGCGTCCACATAATATGTATCAACAGGTTGATAATGTGGAACATGAGGTCGACACTGACATTTCTAAATGTCCCCCAGTATATGATGCTAGATGTACACCAAATTCATCTGATGTCCACAATACAGCAAGTCACCATGCATCAAGTCAACAAGTCGAAAAGAGGCCACCTTTGAGGTTAAAGAGGACTATCCAAAAGCCAAAAAAATTGAGGGAGTAAACCATGTTTGATTGTTACAACACTTTCCCATAGTGTTGTCTACCGTTTACTTTTGCATTAAAATGATACCATTTCATGTTTTATCACTCTGTCACTTTTATTTTATATTGTTTTGTGGTTGTACACTATTCACGTTTGTTTTTCTTTTATAATTATAAATGGTGCTTTTGTTTATAATGTTGTTTAGACTTGTGTCCACTTAATGTTGGTGTTTGAGATTGTTTATTTTGAGCTCCTTATAAGTTTTTGACTTCGTAAAAGTTAATAGGTCATTTTTGTTGTGTTTGGATAATGTGTTGAGAATGAGTTTTAGTGGTTTGAAAAGAAGAAAAGGAAAAGTTAGATGGTTGCAACCTTTTCAAAAAAGGATATGGAAAAGAAGAAAATGAGAAGCGTTCCCGAACACCCTCAATATACATTATCTTTGTTTGTTATGTTGTTAGCGTAAGCCGTCCAACGGACGGGTATTAAACTAGTTCATAATGGGTTTATGTTTGCTTTTTTTTTTTTTTTTTGAAACGAGAACTTCACTAACACACGCCGAACCCGAAAACCGGGACGACAAAACAAAAACAACACAACTTACATATTAACAAATTTACATCAATCCCCCCAATCGAGCGAACCTTTCTCAGCCCTATGTTTGTACCAATAATAACTAGCCGATCTAACTACGCTAAAAACCTCTTCTACACCGCTTCTCTTGCCATTGAATCTCGTGTTATTCCGGGCCAACCATAGGAACCAACAAGCAGTGTAAATAATACCTTTCAACGCCTCTCTCTGCCACCCCTCTATTTCCATGTTTGTGCAACTTCAACACGTCTCGAAATGAGAAGACAAAGAAGTTCATGACCCTACACCATAAAGTAATTTTTTCCCATAAACCCAAAGCCAACGGATACGCCGTGAATAAATTGACAACCGAATCCGGACCTGAAGCACATAAAATACACACATCATCGAGCACCGGAACACCCCTCCTAGTCAAAGCCTCCACCGAAGGAATCCTATCCATCTCCGCACGCCACATCAGAATGGGTTTCTGTTTGCTAAAGTGAATTGTACAATATAATCGCTTACGACCTGAAGGCCTGTTTAGGTTCTTTATTTCAGCAGGAAATGGCAATGAAAAAATATTCGTTGTAATAGATATGTACAACAGTTATAATTAATATTAGATTGCAATTATATTTTGTTTTAAAGATAATTTTTTGCTTCCTGATATGATAAAGTTTTTATATAAGTATTTTCGGATTGATTTTTTATTTGCTATAGGTTTAAAAATGAATTTTTTTTGAAGCTTAATTTTGTTTCATTTTAACAAAAAATGTAATTTTTAAATAAAATAAAATTCGAACATGATCATCAAATATAATATGACAAAAAACAAAAAACTAAAAATGCCATTACAAAACTAAACCAAAAGGTAAAAAAATTATCCTAAAAGAAAATAGATAATCAAAACTTTTCATTATCAATACGATTTTTCATCATTAAACCACATAGATTTAGAAATTTATCACTAAAAAGTAAAGATAATCACAACATTAATTAATAATCTTCAAGATTTATTTATCTATTTGTTATTCAACTAAAGCTTAGAAAATACGTCGCTATAACCATTGTGATTCATTTGTGTAAAGTATGAACCACACTTTCCTTGGATGATCTCTGTGCTTCGCAAATCGAAATGGTTGCTAAAAAACCACTTTTTCGCCATGGAACGACCTTCTGTGAAATAACCCTAACACCCCTGTAATTATTAAAAGTGGCCACCTTCTTCTTCTTCATCAAACACCACCACCAACCGCCGACCACCACCAACTACTGCTGCTGCTGGGCTGAAACCTATGGTTCCTCTGGCTCTGACGTTGCTTCCTATCTTTGAGGGCCCGGATAACCGAATTTGCTGGGATTCGAAGAAGACCGAGGACCTGTTTTTTCTTAATTTGTCCCTGGGCTTCGATTAACGCTGAATTCCAGATTCCCAATCATGAGATGCTTCCCTGTGGCTTGTTTTGTTGCTAATATCTCTCGCATCTGATTCTGATTCTGATTCCGATTCCAATTCCGATTCCGATTCCGATGAACAATAAAACAACCAAGTATATATACCCCAATCAACCAAGCCCTCTCAGATGCCCACTCATCTGTGTTTTTGTTCTTGTGTGACTCGTCCCAGAACTGCACAATTGTAGGAGACTCACTGTACTTTTGATCCAGATCCTAAAAAATAGAGTAACATAGAATGTTAAGTTGTTAACACCCTTATATGAGCTATACAAATTGCTAATTTGATAAGTTTCAGGCTTATATTCATTACATGGTTTAGCTTGTATGGACCACTTGAAGCTTTCTCCTATTCTTTGTATTAATGGTAGACATCTTTTAAACGATCTCTTACGCCAATGAGAACAGAAAGACCTCCACACATCTTCATCAAAGTATGTTGGGCACTGTACTTCAAGTGTTGTGTTGCTTCGTGATGCCTGATTCCTCTACTCGCACAGAGTCTGGGTCATTGTACGGGCCACGTGCAGTTTCACAGATGCCCTGCATCACCTTCAGCGTCCGATGCACCAGGACGATAGCTATCGTATCTCTTTCAAAAACTAACAAATAAAATCAACTATAATATTAGCTTAAGTATTGTTTGTTGATAAATGTAAACTGCATAAATGACGATGTATTTAACATGGAAAAATATTATTTCAACTATTACTTTTTTTGTTTCCAGACCTATGGACAACAAGAACCGTGATCTAGAAGGGTTCGTGACAGCCGAAGCTGGTGGAGGGCCGGAGTTGGTGGTGGTCGGCAATAGTGTTTAATGAAGATGAAGGTGGGCCCCTTTAAATAAGCTTTTAATAATAACAGAGCATTATGGTCATTTCACATCAAACTAACAGAATAAGTGGATGTGGTTAGTGGGGGTGGGTCTAATGAACGAAAAAGAAAGGGCGTTACTATGATGGTTATTTTCAACAAGCCACAAACGTAACTAGCACCTTTTCAAATTCTATTGAAACCCGACGGAAGGGCGTTAAATTTTTTTATCCTAGTCAAAATTCATTTTATACCATGAGACAGTGAGTGTTATATGAGTAAAAAGCATCAAGACTATGGTTCATAAAAATCATAAGGAATATGTTTGGTAAGATGGGTGATACACATGAAATAAAAAAAACGTAAAATTAAGCACCAAAGAAATATATAGTAAATTATAGATCCACAAATCGGCTGAAAATATAATTGAACGTCCTTAAATTGCTATAGATCTAAAGGGTAGCTTAGAATGAATACAGAATTTAATCAATTAACAGTTACCTGAAACCAGATCGCTCTTCAACACCCTGGATGATGATACCGAAATCCTCTGAACAGGCAACGATCGTTCTTCAACATCCTGCATGATGAAAAAATCCAAAGACTGAAATAAAACCAGAACTAGTTTCTGATCATAATGACTCGGAAAAAGTTGAGAAGAATAATGATGAAAAGAATTTATGATTAAATATCACTCACTGATGATTTTGTGATATCAGGAGGCCTGATTTCGTCAATACCAGAAGATAGAGCAGTGGCCATCTTATCTGCGGCTGCAGTCGATCTGTGGAATGTTGTAACTCTGAAAAACGAATAACAGGTTAGGGTTTATATAGTCAGTTTAACCTAGAAAGAGTTAAAATTCTTTATCATTCTAGTCCCTCCTTTACTCCCAATTGTTTATTTTTCCACTAACTCTCTTTATGCAGGTGACTAAAATATATACTGAATTCAGTATTACGTGCAAAAGGAATCCACATAATCATAAAAAGAGAAAGACAAAAAAAAAAAAAAAAAACCAAACCGGTAAGCTAGCATGCCATCGCCATAAAATATCCAACATGAAAATAGCTATTTACCAAGTGATATGTAAAACCTACCATGCTAGGTATGTAAAAATCAATGAGATAAACCTTGTAGATCTTCATAGAACAAGCAATTCCGACTTCCCTATAAGCCACATTGTCCTGGAGATGTCTAAAATCCGATCTCATATGATTACGGAGTTTAGAGGAGAATACCTTTATTGATGATAATTCAATTGCAAGAAATTCTCCTTTGTGGTGTAGGTGCGAATGAGCCTCAAACATTAATAAAAAAACATTGTCAAGATAACCACAATTGTAGTACTTTTTTCATACCATTTGAGGGTATTACTAGATAACCATTTATATATAAAGACAATTGAATTTGAAAAAGAAGGCGGTTAGCAGTAAAAGAAATGTGCAACATAAGAAAAAAAAAAGAACAAAATCTAGTCTACAATGGAAGTTTCCACAATGAGTTATTTTTAGAATCAGAAAGCCATGTGAGAAAATACGTAAGTTATTGTAGATACATGTGCTCCGAATATTAAACTACCATGTTTTTTGTATTAGATGTAAAGAGGGAGTGATGTTCGATATTGCATGCAAATTATACCTCAATATGTGTTGTTAGTGGTAAATGCATATAGAAACATTTCACTTTGGTACATTTGTATGTGTTAGATAGTGTTTGAAGGTTACATTGAGATGTCGGAGTTTTTGTGCTACAAATGATTGGGTTTTAGAACATGTTGAAGAAGAATCAAGGAAAACAACAATGCACACCATGTGATGTAGTTGATCTTAATGTTTATTGATGTTTTTATAAATCATATATTTTTGTATATATATGCTACAATATTGACAACAAGAAGTAATCCTTTTATATTTATTGAACTAATTTTAAGGGTCGTTTTATTAAAATTTTCAAGATTTGTCATGTAAGTTTTAGATACGGACCCTATGATCCTTAAGCACATTTATTTGTTGTTTAATTTTCACAAGAATATTTAAAACTAGTTGCGTCACAATTATTTGTTCTGACCTATTTGTTTGCGTTGCAATTTTTTTCCATGAACATTCAAGTGGACACACAAAACCAAAGTATAAATGCTACTATGCTAACAAGATAAATAGAAAAGTGTAAGCCAAGTTCTCTTAAATGTCTCTTTCATGATCTTTTTTTTGTGATTTATGTCGAGATGTATTTCTTTTAATATATATAAGACAGTTCAGTATTACACAACCAAATGTTTTTATGCATTTGGCTCATCCGTGCAAAAGTAGGTCCATTCATACAAATGAGATGATTTTGAACAGATAAGGTACGTTCATGCGAATGAAGTCTCCTTCGTGCGAACGTAGTTCCTTTGTGCGAAGATGATCTCGTCCGTTCGAACGAACGCTGCTGATTCAATTTTCCGATCCAAAATCTTTATTTTTGCGAATTTCATGATGATTCTTTCACATACATGGTCGAAATTCATTTCTAAACAATCCTATGGTCTCAATTTTAATTTTTGTCCCTGAATTGACCATTTATTTGATGTTTTACATCTAAAACCCATAAAAACCCATAATTCATTAGCGTAGGTGATTCAATCAACTGTTAGATCGATTGCATCATCAGTACCGTAGCTCTGATACCAATTAGTTCAGGATCCGACGGGTTTAGATGGAAGTTTGGGTAGAAAAGAACTAATTCGGTAGAATATTATTAAGAACGGAGTATAAGCAGAAAGTCGAATGATTCATTCATACCGAAAAAGTATACATCTGTTTACAAGCCGGAGGAAATTTATCTAGCATTTCCCCTCCGTGAACTCCAAAACTTGATAATTTCAAACACATGAACCTATTTATAGTGGTGATGAGACGAGTGTCCAGACAAAAATTGGTGATTAAATTTGTTTTCGAGATTTTAATGTCAAATACGAGCTGTTTGGGGACACCATTGGGGGCTTCAGAGAATAGATTTGATGATGCGATCACAGAGTAGTGAAGATAATGGGGTAGTCATGATACCTATGCAAAATGTTTATCATCTGGGTTAAGTAGCTATTAATGGGCCAACAAGAAAAATCCGCAGTTGGTGAAAAAAGGACTTTTGTGGAACAAAATGTCATATTAGAGTTTTTCAGAGATAAGAGAGAACTGAATTGCCAAATTTGAGCGGGAATTTAGTGATGAGATTAGAGGTCAGAATTTGCAAAAAAGGAAGGGGAATAAAAATTTCATTAGAATATATTGAAATTACGGCATTTTTGAAAACAGTTTTCGGGTGGTTCCGACTTCGGATTGTCCAGGGTTGCATAGGATCTGGTTTCGTTAGTTCATGATCATAGGAAGTTCAGATTCTATAGATCATGGTCAGATTGATGTCTTAGGGTTTGAGTCCCGAGTCTTCGTCAAGCCGGTCAGCAGGATTGGTGTCAGGAGATGCATCTGTCAATATTTAAAAGATATCACAGCTTTGTGATAGTCTAAAGTGTTAGAATGGTTAATCTTCGAGTAGAGGAATTGTTTTTCGAACTAACCGCAGGGGAATGATGATGTTTGTTGATTAACTAGCAATAAGCACCAGATCTATCACCTGTCTTAGCATATTCCTACAATTGTAGTTCATTTGACGATCATTTTAATTGTAACATTGTTTTTTCTCCTCCTCTAGTTTCTGTACCATTTGCAAGATTTTGTAACATTCTGCCATTTGGGTTTTGAAATTTTTGGGCCGGAAAGATATTCGGGTCAAGTTTTTTAAGGTACACCATTGGTTGGTTTCTTATGAATTCAATAGCAAACATTGAAAAATAAACGGTCTTTTTGGTTATTTCGTTTGGTTTTTTTCGGTTTTTTTTAAAATACAAAGCCGGAAACCGAATCGTTTTCAGAAAATACAAAATGAACTATCGGTTTTTAAAGGTTTGGTTATTTTGTTTGATTTGGTGTTTTACGATTTTCAGAAAATACAAAACTGAACCGTTATTCAGTTTTCAGAAAACGCAAAACTGAATTCGGTTTTGTTGGTTAATTTGGTTTCGATTCAGTTTTTGGTTTTATGCTCACCCCTATATCCAGGTAGCTGTAAAGGTTATAAAATGGTGAGGACTAGTAATGATGGGAGCTTGGCACTGCAAGAAACAGCCACCTTTAGCGGCGACAGTTGTCGCCGCTATTGCCTTGTTTTGTCGCCACTATTACCTTTTACCGGCGACTTGTCGCCGCTAACGAGTTGTCGGTATTGATGGGTCGCTATTGCCCTTTTTGTCGCCGCTATTGCCCTATAGCCGGAGTTATTCCTGAAAAGATATTGTTTCAGTGCTCCAATGTGCCAAAATGAAGAGTTTAACAAGATTGAAATCGATCGTTCTAGAGAGCGAAAAGCACTGCCAATGTTCATCAAATATATGTAATCAATACAAAAAAAAAAATAAACTCTGCAAATCATATATATAACATATGTTACATAAAGATGTTTTTTACATAAAACTACAAATCTCTTATATTTAATCAAACAAATCTCATATACTTAATCCATTCAAATCTATGGTGACGATGAAGATGCTCCGGTGAAGATGAATGTGCTCTGGTGAAGATGCAGGTGCTCCGATGATGCTCCGGTGAAGATGAAGGTGCTCCGGTGATGCTCCGGTGTAGACGCAGGTGGTCCGGTGACAAAGGAGAATGCTCCGGTGACGGATTATTTGTGACGGCCGAGAAGAACGTGCTCCGGTGACGGATTATTTGTGACGGCCGAGAAGAAGCATGACTTGTGTTTGTTTTGAAGAGAAGAATGAAATTTTATTTGAAGTTTTAGAAGATATTGTTTTGTTAGAAGATATGGGGTTGTTCTTGAGGATAAGAAGAAGATATGTGTTTGTTTCAGGAGAAGAAGATGACCCTTAGATCATTGCTTAATCAACGGCCAGCAGCAGACCTTGGAGTAGCACACGGATCGGACTCAATAGCGGCGACACTCTGACGCCGGTATTGCTCATTGTCGCCGGTATTGATCATTGTCGCCGGTATTTCCGGCGCCGCTAATACTGTATGTTTCTTGTAGTGTGGTATTTTGAAATTAAGGTGGGGAGTTTAGGTGAAACAGGGCATACAACTATACAAGGCTTGGGTGGTCTACCGAAAAGGCGGACTTGCAGGCACCGGTTGGTAACAATGGGAACAACTTCTAAAATTGTTGCTTGTTTGTGACTATTAATATGCTTATTAGTGTTTAGAATCTTTAGATGTGCTTGTTGGATCTTTGTGCTTATGATTAGGGTGTACGTTGATGCAATGCGGTTTATTTATGTGATTGGGAGTAGATATAATGCTTTTGTCCTCCATTGTTCGTTCGAATATGTGTTTTTATCAGCTGCAATTTGGCTATTGAGATGTTATTATATCAGTAATCAGCTAGTGTTTCTATGGGTTTCGTGGCTGTAATTATGTAGCTTTCTTGCACAATTAGGAGATGGAAACTGACGGTATCTAATTACTATCCTATGTTGTCAAAAGCTCGCAAGGCGTGTGCCTAGGTCCCCAAGCGCAGCGCAGCATATACGCCTCACCTTCATAGGCGCATCCTTAGGCACTCAGGCACATTTTCAGGCCAAGTTCCAGTCAAAAATCGGCTGAACAAGTCTGAAACAGTTACACTAACCCTAAACAAGCATGGAATCAACCTAAAACAGGCTAAACTAGCCCTAAACAAACCTAAAGCATCTCTAAAAGCCCTCAAAATGGGTATTTTTATACTATGTCCCTCGCTTATATAGGCCCTTGCTTTTAAGCTCCTTGCACTTAGGCTTCGGTCGAGGCCTATGTGCCGCCTACAGTGCGCCTTTGGCAACAATGTTGCCGCAACATGGTTGATGGAGCTCTGCTGATACATGAGTTCTATGCTGAACAGGTATTTTTTTTGGAATAGTTATCCTTTTTGGTCTACTTGATCTTTTTGGCATGATTAGAGTTATGTTTCTGCAATTGGGAATGACTTGATTTCTGTCAATATCTTGGTACATGTTTGTGTGTGTGAACTGTGACTGTAGAAAGAAAATAAAGATGGATTACATACAACTTCATATCCTGTTATGTTTGTTTTTCTATTAAGAATACACATGCCTGATATGGCCAGAGTCACATAAAGACTGTAAGACCTTTAAACACTTCAAATGTCTTACTGTTCCCGTGTTTACTTTATTGCTTAATTAGTATGTTTGATATGCTTTGAACTCTTTTCACTGGTTCGATCTGTCTGTTACGAATGTTGGGTTTCTTTAGACATGTTTGCATCTTGTGAAGCAGATTTAGTAAGATTCTCCAACAACCTTTCCTCAATGAGCCCCTTCTTGAATCATGATCTTGACATAGGGTGGTTTTAGTATTTTGTTTACAAAACGGAGCACTCTCACCTTGTACTGCGCCAACTTTAATATTGTTCACTATTTCTTCTTCTCTATCTTTTCCTTCTTTGTTCATTACCACATTTATCCCTGGTAACATACCTGCCTCTACAACTCACAACCATTTATGGTAGACACCGGAGGAGTAGAAGGAAGTCTTTTGCTATTTCATGTAATCACCTTTATGTGAGTTCTGCTATCTACACTATTTAACATTCCATTACGAAAGCAGTTCATAGTTACAAGAAGAAAATTAGAGTATCCATTGCATATAAAAATACAAAATTAACAAACTATGACTCTCTGTTCCTCATCAGGCAGCTGACAACAACTGGTCTAGGGTACAATAAAACCAGGTTTTGGCCAGAATCTTGCCGGTATCGCGCCTAGACTGTCACGAGGTCCTTTTCCTGTGCTGCACTTCACTTGAGCATCTAGTGCGCCTCAGACAACATAGAACATAGCTTCACATTGAAACTTTAGAAACCAGATACATACATGACAAAAAAATATAGATTGAACATACATTTGCTTCTCCTTTGGTTTTTAGCCATTCTAAAGAATATATAAATATTGAAAGTTGGAACTTAATCAGTCTAATGGAACTGTTCGACTTTGTGTTAAACTTGCATATGTTCAGTTCATTCTCGTTATTCTTCTTGTGAGTTTCATCTTTATACTTTCTTTCTTTCACTAAAAATGTTACTGCATCAGATCTAGCATCTGTCTTAGCATATTTCTGCAATGGCGGTTTATTTTGACTCTTATTTTAATTGTAACATTATTGTTTCTCCTCTAATTTCTCTACCATTTGCAAGATTTGGAAGTGCATAACTTACATAACTCGATTTACTATTCAATCTAGAAGTCATTTAGTTGACCTATCAATTTGTTGTTTCGCTTTTGACTTTCTAAATGTTGGTTATTAATTCTTTTGTGCAATGCTCATTTTGCCATTTTGAGTGTAACTTGACTGGGCAACATCCCTCTTTCATGTATAGGGTACGTGTTTATACTTAAATGTACCTAAGAAAGAGGATGGCTGCCAAACAGTTAATTGATAAAAGTTGTTTTCTTATTGCAGGAAATCCTTTGAGGTCTACTAGAATGAATGTGCCCCACGCTGAAAATGGTTAACAAGAACGAAATTTAACGACACTGAAGAACATGAAGTGGCGGTTGATACTTAGGCAAGCGATTCCGGAATGGTTGCTCTTAGTCAATGAAAAGGAAGACCAGCAGAAAAAAAAAGGTACACAATTTTGTATCATTCATCATTCTCTTTTCTTGGTGATGCACTTTGAAAGGGTACAAGAGGCTCTATATTAGTATTCTAGATATAGATCATCCTTTATATAATTAAATCTAATGTAAGCCACTGAAGAATTATAAGTAAATCTAATGGTAGCTTACTTCCATATGGTAATCATACTATAGAAAAGTAGAAGGTACTACTACTATATAATAACTAACTAGGTTTGTATCACATGAGTTGAATAAAAGAAATAGTACTGAAGATTTAGGAATAATAAAACGATATTTGAGATAAGGTACGGCTAAAGTTACATATAAGTAGTTTATGTAATAAATAAGCAATAATATTGAAAATGATTTAATGTATTATGTTTTTAACTATTGCTTTTTTAATTAACCCTTATAATAAACATAATTGTGACACGTGACGCAACTAGTTGTTTCTTTATTAGGCATAGATTAGCTATATATGTGATTAGCTTGATACAAATTATAGGTTTAACTGGTGCGATTCCCCGCGCTACGCGACGGGAGTTTGGCCGGCATTGATTTGGTTCATTACGACACCAACACCGACACTCACTCTAACAATCTCCAAAAGGATATGGACTTGTGTTTTACATCAAGAAAATAGTCAAGTTATATAAACTTATATAAGAAATCATATTATATTATGAAAAAGGTTAAAAAAGTTTGGAAATAGAGGGAATTGGAATGTGAATGTGAATTCCTTTAAAGTTTGGTAGTTTATTTTCAGACATATTAAAGGGAATTGGAATGTGAATTTCATCTCTTAAGATGTTTGGTTCACATAATTTGATGGAAGTGGAATCTCAATTCCAATCTTTATGTGTTTGGTTGATAATGGAATTGGAATCTTGCATGAATTCTTTCGAGTTCATTTAACTATATGAATTCAAAATCCTTCCTACATGTGAAAGAATTAAAGTAATATCATTGGAATCTTCGACTGTTTCAACCCGCACCGTTTCGACCCATACTGTTTCGATCCAAACCGTTTCAACCCGTAATGTTTCCACTCGGACTATTTCGAACCGAATACCCATACAGTTTCGTCTCGAACCGTTTCTACCCGAAGTGTTTAGACGTGAACCGTTTCGACCCGAAGTGTTCAGACGTGAACCGTTTCGACCCGAAGTGTTTAGACGTGAACCGTTCGACCCGTACCGTTTCTACCTGAATAGTTTCGACGCAAACCATTTCGACCTAAACTGTTTAGATGCAAACCGTTTCGACTCGAACCATTTCGACTCGTACCGTTTCTACGGGAACCGTTCGCCGCGAACCATTTCGACCCGAAGCGTTTCGACGCAACTCATTTTGACCTGAACTGTTTAGACGCGAACCGTTTCGACCCGACCCGTACCATTTCCATTTCGACTCGTACCGTTTTGACGCGAACTATTTCGACACGTACCGTTTCTATGCGAACCGTTTCGACGCAAAATTTTTACCCGAACTGGGGTTTGTGGTGCCGGGGTGATGGATTCCAATTCAGTTGACAACCAAACACATCAAAAATGGAATTGAGATTCCGATTCCAACAATTTCCAATTCCAATTGAAATGTTTAAATTTCAAATCAAATTCCTTCAAATTCTAATTCATATACATTCCGCGAACCAAACGCAAAGGGTTTCATGAAGACTAGGTTCTGCATTTTCGGTCTTGTTAGTTTGAATTGTGTAGGTCTACTTGGAGGATCAAGATTAAACCTACTTCCTTGTTTGTTAACACACTAATGAGTGCCGAATCCACGTAAGTATGCAAACCAAAGCAAAAATGAACAAACACAAAGTAACCAAAGATTCACAAAGCTTTGATTAAGTGAAAAGAATCAGTACACATACACACAGTGTTACAAACTCACATACATACAGTGTTACAAACTCACAGGACTCTCTTATCTAAAATGTGAAATAAGTCTCTGTTTATATAGGCCATAATACCAAGTACACTACGAAGACTGAAGACTGGGCTACGAACAGTGGACAATCCACGAACACTCAATGGCCACGAACCATCAAGGTCACAACGAACAGTCATCATGCATAAGTCTTCGTCATATTTGTTCCAACCATTCAAAGTTCCACGAACCCTTCATTCTTTGTTGAGACTCTTCGTAGACTTCATGTTACAAGGTCTACGAAGACTTCATGCAAGCATATTTAAAGATCTTTTGGGAAAGCCATGTCATATTCACATATTATATAAGGTGACATCATCATGACATCATGGTGATGTCATGGTGATGTCATCTCGTAGCTCTTCGTGCTTTGCGTGTCGAACTCTGGGGCGCACGACGGAGGAATCTCATGACATTGGGCTTGAACTGAACAAAACTGAGCCGCATCCACAAAGTGCATCAACAAACTCCCACTAAAATGCAAAAAGTACGAGAAATTAAGAAAACACAAATAAATATTTACAAAAATGATTTTCGGATATTGGTTTTACTCTGGCTTGACCTTAATGCCGTTTACCATTAGTAGATAGTCAAGTCGTGATTTGTTAAAAGCTTTGGTAAAAAAGTCAAAACATTGGTCATCGGTGTGGATTTTCACAACATCGATAAGTTTCTTTTCATAACAGTCTCGTATGAAATGATACTTTATCTCGATGTGTTTTGTCTTTGAGTGCTGCACAGGATTACGAGTGATCTGTAAAGCAGCTGAATTATCAACATAAATAGGAGTAGTTAGGAATTCAAAACCGTAGTCGCCCATTTGCTGTTGGATCCACAGAACTTAGGAGCAACAACTTGAGGCAACAATGTACTCAGCTTCACAGGTTAAAGTAGCTACACATGTCTGCTTTTTACATTGCCACGTGACTAGACGATTCCCCAAAAACTGACATCCCGCTGATTGGGCGGAAGTAGCTACACATGTCTGCTTTGGGCACGCGCTTAAATTTTAGTACAGCTTACCATCCTCAGACGGACGGACAGAGTGAGCGTACAATCCAAACGTTGGAAGACATGCTTCGTGCATACGTGATTGACTTAGGTGGTAGTTGGGATAACCACCTGCCATTAATCGAGTTCTCATATAACAATAGCTACCATTCGAGCATTAAAGTTGCGCCTTTCGAGGCCTTGTACGGTAGGAAGTGTAGAACGCCCGTTTGTTGGGCGGAAGTTGGAGATGTCCAACTGACTGGACCGAAAATAGTCTTTGAAACGACGGACAAGATTGTCCAGATTCGTGACCGCCTGAAAGCTACCAGGGATAGGCAGAAAAGCTACGCATATCTAAAGCGTAAACCTCTGAAATTCGAGGTAGGTGATAAAGTGTTGCTTAAAGTATCACCCTGGAAGGGAGTGGTGCGATTTGGTAAGAAAGGTAAGTTAAGCCCGAGATACATAGGACCATTCGAGGTCATCGAATGTGTCGGATCAGTTGCTTATAAGTTAAAATTACCTGAAGATCTCAGTGGTATTCACAATGTATTCCACATCTGCAATCTGAATAAGTGTTTCGCTGATGAATCACTAGTCATACCACATACAGATGTGCACATAGAAGAGAGCTTGAAGTTTGTTGAAAAACCTGTGTCGATCGAGGATGTGACAGGTTGGTATTAGAGCCAACATTGAGTGAATTAAACACTAACCTTTTGTGTTTAATCTCAATGACACAATTGCACCTTCCTAAATTTTCAAGTCTAGACAAATAACATAGGACAAATTATGTTTTGTTTTATTTTTGTCTTTTATTTTTATATATTCTTGTTGTTATCTTTGTTTATATTGACAGGTTTAACAATGCCGCCAAGATTCCAAAGAGGAGGAAGAGGTAAAGGACCAATTACCGCCCCCAATGATCACGAGGTCGGGCCCTCGCACCGGCGAACTCCTTCCACTACAATGAGTGCCGATCTGCAAGGAGTCTGGAGGACCTATACGGAGCCCGCTAGACGGTCTGTCTCGCACAGCTCAACACCTCCCTATCGTCATTCCTTTGGGCCGCATTCGGAAAACGAGCCCGATAACCACAACCTTCATATATACCTCTCCAGTGATCCCTTTCGAACAATTCCTTTGGCAACCCCACTCCTGTCTTTCAGGGCCGGTTTAACCCGGCAATCTATATTCAAGAACCAGTGGGTTTTAACCCATTGGGACCAGAGGACCACTTCTCAGAAGACAATGCAATGGACATGGACGAGGACACGGATCCCGTCGAACCTGCAAGCGGTACCCCCAACCATCCTATTGAGGTCTCTGATGGTTCATCCTTCCACGGATCACCCTACGGTGGTCCAGACAGTTTCCAAGCAAGGTTTAACCAACATGAATGGTACTTTAAACCTTCTCACCATTCATCACCTCACCACCAGCAGCAGCAGCAGGATCCCTCTGTGGATTCACGTTTCGTGGCAGTCAAGCCACCGCCTCCACCGCCGCCAGTTCATCAAGCACCTCCAGAACCACCAAGGTGTAGGAGAACATGCACAAGAATATCCGCGCGAGGAGGGGAATTCCACTTTAGCACTCCTCGACACTCCAGTGGCAGTCACTACCCGCCACTGCATGAGGACCCACAAATGGGCGGGCCCTCGAACCCAATTCTAGAGGTGAATTCTGCACCAGTTACACCACAGCCGCCACCATTGGGTTTTGATAACCCGATTCTTGCATACGCCGGTTCAACGGCGTACAATCCGTTTGAGCAGCCGGCTCACACGCATTATAACTATGCTGAAGACACTTACCAAGTGGCATCAAACTACCTCGCCCTTCATCCGGAAGGACCATATGGAGCCCCTTGGGGAATGGGATATCCAACTCATGGGTATCAAGTACCTGCACGACCACCAATTCGGCAGCAGTCCCAGCCACCACGATTTTCCCCACCGGAACAGGAGGAAATCCTCCAAAGACTGAGTCGGGTGGAACATGAATTTCAAGAAGAACGTAGGAACAACAGGGGTTTCCTCAAGGGCCTAGCGAGGTTGTTAAAGGGGAAGAAGAAGAGGGATCATTAAATCCCTATATGTATTGTTGTATTTCCTACTTTTCAATCAAGTCCCTGTGTGGACATTCATCCTTGTATTTAGTCCCTGCGTGGACTTGTCTTTTCAGTCCCTGGGTGGACATCTGTTTTAGTACCTGGTCCCTGCGTGGACTTGTTTTTCGGTTTGGCCCCTGCGTGGGCAAGTTGTTCTGTTAAAAAGTCCCGTTTAGGGCAATGTGTAAACCTTTGTAATATTTAATGGAATGTTAAGTTTATAAATTTCACCTTTGACATATATGCATAAATATATTATATATGAAATAAATAAATCAAAATCATTCCTTTTTATAATATATCTGCCTATTTAAATATTAACCAAGAATCTTAAAGGTATAACCTAGCCTGCATGTCATTATAAGACTTGGCCAAGATGGTAAGACCTGTTTAAAAGATTCGGATCCCTGTTAACATCTGAAAACATGTTAACGCTCCTGGCAGACATGATTCGTTAACAATCACACACGTCATTCTTATAATAGGATTCTTTAAGAGATTTCCTAACTCAACCTAATGATCTATAAATCATGGGTTTAAATCATCAATTAAGATGATCATATGTTGACCATACATTGGTAATATAGTGCCTACGGGCCATACTCATTGTCAGATAAGACAAAAAGCAGTAGTAGTCTACGACTCCCTATCAGAAAAAAAGGTAAAGAACTATGTTCAAACCTACATGCCTTGATCCTCTGAAATCATGGCTTATAATTTAAAAATGTCCCTGTAACTAGGCCTTTTTGTGCTAGTAATAATGTTATTGTTTTATAATTAGGATAGATTATAATAGAAATCCTAACTAAATGTGAGTAACAAATTAACCAAATATGGTCTATGTTTACCATGGTTAATGAATTGCCCTAAAAGACAATTCCATAATAAACTCCCAAATAAATTATTGTCAATATCTTATGTAACAGTTCAAACCACAATGGCTGACTCGGATGAGATCAACAGTCACCCACGGGGATATCATGGTAATACCCGAATTAACATCGCGGGTGAAGAACAACAAGCATTGATAGACAATGCTGTTACAAAGGCAATAGAGCGGCAGTATCAGGAATATAGCGGGACTCGGAGTAGGACCCTATCTGCACTACATTCCAAGCCTAAGACTCATTCTGAGGCTCACAGCAAGCCACCCTCCAAGAAGGAAGAACCAAAGAAAGATGATGACGATCGTCAGTCCTCAAATCAGCAAAGTGTCCCATCTCAAAGGATCGTACTAAATCAAGGACCCCGTGATAAGGGTTGCTCCTACAAGTATTTTGTTTCCTGCAAACCCAGGGATTTCACTGGGGAGAAAGGAGCTATAGACTGTATGACATGGTTGGATGAGATGGACACCGTGGTTGATATCAGCGGGTGCGCTGAGAAGGATGTGGTAAAGTTTGTGTCTCAATCGTTCAAAGGTGAGGCCTTAGCCTGGTGGAGATCGTTGATTCAAGCTACTGGGAAGATTCCATTGTACAATATGACATGGGATCAGTTCATGGCATTGATTAGAGAAAACTACTGCCCTCAGCATGAGGTAGAAAAGATTGAGTCGGATTTTCTGTCCTTAGTAATGAAAAATCTGGATTGCCAAGCTTACCTTACGAGCTTTAACACAATGTCAAGGTTGGTTCCTTATCTGGTGACCCCGGAACCCAAAAGAATAGCTCGTTTCATTGGGGGTTTAGCCCCAGAGATAAAGGCAAGTGTAAAAGCCTCTCGGCCAGCTACTTTCAGATCTGTAGCTGATATATCTTTGTCCCTCACACTGGACGCGGTCAGACAGAGATCGCTGAGGAACACGGATGCCGAGAAAAGGAAGCGTGATGATGACAATTCACGAAGGTCAGACAAGAAGCACCGGGGAAACAATGACCACAAGAAGGGGTCTGGTTCTAAAAAGGATGGACATCAATCTGGAGATAAGCCCAAGTGCAAGATTTGTCAGAAGCACCACTTTGGGAGGTGCAGACTTGACTCAAAATCCCAATCTCAGCCGAGGCCTTGTGGGATTTGCAAGTCTTCGGAACATAAGACACTAGAGTGCAAGAAACTGAAGGACGCAACGTGCTACAGTTGCAACGAAAAAAGGGCACATTAAGACAAATTGCCCAAAATATGCAAAGAAAGCTGATGATGGAAAGAAGACCAATGCTAGGGTCTTCAGGATGGATGCAAAGGAAGCTGTGCAGGACGACAATGTGATCACAGGTACCTTCCTCATAAATGATGTTTATGCAAGAGTGCTATTTGATTCAGGAGCTGATAAATTATTTGTAGATAATAAGTTTTGTAAGTTATTGAATTTACCTGTTAAAACCCTAAGTGTGAAATATGAGGTGGAATTAGCAGATGGCACCTTAGAAACCGCCTCAACCATATTAGATGGATGTTTCATATCCATTAAGAACCACTCTTTTCCTTTGTCCCTACTTCCTTTGAAGTTAGCCGGTTTTGACATAGTTTTAGGCATGGACTGGTTATCTCATAACCAGGCCCAGATTGTCTGCAATAAGAAGCAGGTGGTGATCAAGACTCCATCTGGTGAATCACTTACCATTCAGGGAGATACCCAGTATGGACTACCTGAGCAAGTGACTATGCTCAAGGCCTCTAGGTGTTTAAAGAGGGTTGTGTCATCTACATGGTACAAGTGACTACTGATGAGCCGAAGCCTAAGATTGAGGATATCCCTGTCATTTCTGAATACCCTGAAGTTGTTCCTGAAGAACTACCTGGTTTACCACCAGATAGGCAAGTGGAATTCAGAATTGACATCATCCCTGGAGCAGCACCAGTAGCAATGGCGCCTTATAGCTTGGCACCAACAGAGATGAAGGAATTGAGGACACAACTAGATGAATTGCTAGCTAAGGGTTTCATTAGACCTAGTTCGTCTCCTTGGAGAGCACCAATCTTATTTGTCAAGAAGAAGGATGGATCGATGCGTCTGTGCATTGATTACCGTGAGCTTAATAAGGTCACTATCAAGAATAGGTATCCATTGCCCAGGATCGACGATCTGTTCGATCAACTTCAAGGGGCAAGTTACATCTCTAAGATTGACTTAAGGTCAGGCTATCACCAACTGAAGGTTAGAGATGAAGACGTACACAAGACTGCATTTAGGACTCGTTATGGTCATTACGAGTTCCTAGTGATGCCTTTTGGGCTCACTAATGCACCAGCGGCATTCATGGATCTCATGAACCGTGTCTGCAAACCATACTTGGACAAATTTGTTATCGTCTTCATTGACGACATTCTGATTTATTCAAAGAATCAGGCCGACCATGAGAAACATCTTCGATGTATTCTTTCACTACTTCAGCAGGAGAAGCTCTACGCCAAATTCTCTGAGTGTGAATTTTGGCTTCGAGAAGTCCAATTCCTTGGACATGTGGTTAGTGAACGCGGAATCCAAGTAGATCCCGCTAAGGTTGAAGCTGTCATGAATTGGCAAGAGCCGAAGACGCCCACAGAAATTCGCAGTTTCTTGGGATTGGCAGGATACTACAGGCGCTTTATTGAAAATTTTTCAAGGATTGCTACACCCCTAACTTCCTTGACTAGGAAGGATATTAAGTTCAACTGGGGACCCAAGTAGCAAGAATCCTTTGATATCCTTAAACAGAAGCTAAGCAATGCTCCTGTTTTAACATTGCCTGAAGGTACCGAAGAATTCGTGGTCTACTGTGACGCATCACACACTGGCATGGGGTGTGTGCTTATGCAAAAAGGCAAGGTTATTGCCTATGCTTCACGTCAGTTAAAGGTGCATGAAAAGAATTACACCACCCATGACTTGGAGTTGGGTGCCGTTGTATTTGCACTAAAGCTATGGAGGCACTATTTATATGGCATCAAGTGTGTGATCTATTCTGATCACAAGAGCCTTCAGCACCTGTTTAACCAAAAGGATTTGAACATGAGGCAACGACGTTGGATGGAAACTTTGAATGATTATGATTGTGAGATAAGATACCATCCTGGCAAGGCGAATGTAGTCGTCGATGCCTTTAGTCGAAAGGAAAGGGTGAAACCCATCCGAATCAATGCCAAAAGCATTGAGATAAAGAATGGTTTGAATGAAAGGTTGTTAGCTGCACAGAAGGAAGCTGTGTTAGAAGCTAACTATCCTAATGAAAAGCTAGGAGTAACTGAAGAACAGTTATCTTATGGCAAGGACGGAATTTTGAGGTTAAATGGACGAATATGGGTTCCAATTTATGGGGGACTTCGAGATGTTATCCTCCAGGAGGCCCACAGTTCTAAATACTCCGTTCATCCTGGAGCTGATAAGATGTACCAGGATCTAAAGGCGAACTATTGGTGGATAAGCTTTAAGAAGTCTGTAGCTGCCTATGTAGCTAAATGTTTGACGTGTGCGCAAGTCAAAGCTGAACATCAGAAGCCGTCGGGTTTGCTACAACAGCCTGAACACGTGGAAGTGGGAAATGGTGACGATGGATTTCATCACCAAGTTGCCGAAGACAAGGAAAGGAAATGATACTATATGGGTAATAGTAGATAGACTGACTAAGTCAGCACGTTTCCTACCCATTAAGGAGACCTATAGCTCCGACATGTTAGCCCAATTGTACGTGGATAAGATTGTATCTTTACATGGCGTACCAGTATCTATTATCTCCGATAGGGATACTAGATACACATCTCATTTTTGGAAGAGTTTCCAACAATCTTTGGGCACGCGCTTAAATTTTAGTACGGCTTACCATCCTCAGACGGACGGAAAGAGTGAGCGTACAATCCAAACGTTGGAAGACATGCTTCGTGAATGCGTGATTGACTTAGGTGGTAGTTAGGATAACCACCTGCCATTAATCGAGTTCTCATATAACAATAGCTACCATTTGAGCATTAAAGCTGCGCCTTTCGAGGCCTTGTACGGTAGGAAGTGCAGAACGCCCGTTTGTTGGGTGGAAGTTGGAGATGTCCAACTGACAGGACCGGAAATAGTCTTTGAAATGACAGACAATATTTTCCAGATTCGTGACCGCCTGAAATCTGCCAGGGATAGGCAGAAAAGCTACGCAGATCTAAAGCGTAAACCTCTGAAATTCAAGGTAGGTGATAAAGTGTTGCTTAAAGTATCACCCTGGAAGGGAGTGGTGCGATTTGGTAAGAAAGGTAAGTTAAGCCCGAGATATATAGGACCATTCGAGGTCATCGAATGTGTCGGATCAGTTGCTTATAAGTTAAAATTACCTGAAGAGCTCAGTGGTATTCACAATGTATTCCACATCTGCAATCTAAAGAAGTGTTTCGCTGATGAATCACTAGTCATACCACATACAGATGTGCACATAGAAGAGAGCTTGAAGTTTGTTGAAAAACCTGTGTCGATCAAGGATCGACAGGATAAGAATCTTCGAAGGAAGCATGTACCGATCGTAAAGGTTAAATGGGATGCCCGTAGAGGTCCCGAATACACATGGGAGGTTGAGTCCACAATGAAAGAAAAGTACCCTTATTTGTTTCAATAAATCTCAAGGTCGAGATTTCTTTTAAGGGGGTGAGGATGTAACACCTCGAAAATTCACGTCCTATAATGTATTGACACGTGTCATAAGCTTGAACGTGTTAAAGAATACTGTAGAAGGACTAAAGTTGACAAACAAAGAAACTATGTGAATATAAGGGATCAAAGTTTCAACAATGAATAAATATACTTTACAATAACCCTACATGATGTTTATACCCTTAAACGAATGAATCATGGATCATACGAAGCTAACTGTGAAAGAAAGTGAGAGAATACAAACTACAGGGGTTAAATGTGTCAACATGTTTAAGTTATACCTCTGAGTGACCTTTTAGCAAACCCGAAGCTTTGTAACGATTAATTATGCTCACTAGAATGCACGATAAAAATTTCACCAAGTTTCATTATCGTATGAGAAACTTATGATAAAATTCGCACACGAGGGGTTAAAAACGTCAACGATGAAGTTTATGACTTTTAAGGAGATAACAAAGTTAACCAAGGACTTAACAAAGTGGGTATAAGTCTTGAGGCCCTTATAAGTCAATTTGGAGGGCTCATAATGCAAGAAATAATGTCAAAACAACTTTTTATGGACCAAGGACAAAACACAAAAATCAGAAAATAAGATTTGAATCAGAGGGGGCGTCGTGCGACGCGAGGGACCCCTAGGGGGTCTACGCGTGACGCGAGGGGCCCTCTGATTCCGAAAACCTTGGCTAATGTCTGCTAGGTGCATTGTAACCGACTTAGAAAGATATTTTCCACTCCATGGGCGACCCCTACATGCTTTTAGACCTTAGGGACACTTGTGGATGATCCATGATCAGTTGTAGCATGATTTGTCATGATCACAAGCCCTCAAATTCACTATAAAAGGCCCCTCATGTTGCAACATTTTGATCACACCTTCCATCTTCATTTGTGGAGCTTCCTGGAGCATAAGATCAGTCCCCAAGCATCTCTAATCGTGCATTAGACCTTGGTAAGTAACCTTGATCTTCCTTAGTTGAGTTTTGCTTAGTTATTAGCTTAAAAGTCAAACCGTTGTAGTTAAGGTTTGACTTATCGATTAATCACTAATGGTTCAGTGATTAACCAAATTGAAAGTTGTTATAAGTTGGTAATTATGTGGGCAATAAACCCTTAAAAGGGCACCCTCTGATTCCCGCTCTAACTAGATCAAATGTCGGGTCAAAGTTGTTTATAAAAAGTCAACAGAACCATAATTTTCTAATTAACATGTAATTAGCAATGTAGAAGGCATTTAACCTATTTTATCACTCATATAACTTGGTAATAAGTATAAGAACTGGTCTAAGCTTGTTTGATCCGGCAATTTTCTGTTTAGACCCGGTTCGGAACCGAAAGTCGCAAAACTTTAACTTTGGCTTTGACTTCAGTTCTGACCCGTTTTAGTGGAGTTTGGAAATGCCTTAGAGCTTCCTTAGGACCAGGTTACATGATAGTATAACCCTCTGTGGTTGGTTCGTTGTTTGTCCGATTCGTTTACATGTTTCCGTTAATTGCTTAATGATGACCATAATGCCCTTTTGACCATAAAACAAGAATTTTGGATATGTGAGAGGACAATAAACTTTATTGCTGAATTATAAACATGTCCCTAAAATTTCACATCAGTTGGAGGTCTAGAATAAGAGTTATGCTCAATGACGTAATTAAAACGTTTTTTTGTAATTAAACGGCGTCATTAGCATAAAGCCTATCTAAACCTAATTTTTGACACCAAACCTTTTACCCACTGATGTAGTATAATATTTTGGGATTTTTAAAGATTTTTAATTATTTTTAACCTGCTCATAACCTAAGGTTATGGCGTTGATTCGGTAAATACCGATTATACCCTTTTTGTTTATAAAATGAGTTCTACATAGTATTTTGACACCAATCCAATTGCTACTGATTTTATATGATAAATAAAGTATTTTGAACTTTATAACCTGATCAGAAAACTCAGATTTCCTGTATAACCCGGAAATCGCTTAAAATGGCTTTTTACGCGTATTAAACACCTAGTATGTGTTTAAAACCATTTTGGCATATAAGACTTATCACCAACTGATATAATATGATAAACTAAGTTATTTTACTGATTTAATCAGACCCGAATCTCAGAATTTCATTTAATCTCTTTTATAATCTTTAAAATGACCAAAATACCCCTACGGGGCTTAAATTGAGATTTAACTCATTTTGGGCATAATGAAAGGTATCCTACTGATATCACAACATATTTAAGGCATATTAACTTAGGAAACCTGTTAGCGACTCTTATGGTTACCCGTTACGCTTCTTACGCGTTCGGTTCGGTTTATGTAACTAGTTTGCATAAATTAGCCGAAACGGGTCAAACCTTATCGTTTTTATCTCAAAATCCAGGATGTGTTTAGTATACCCATATTTTACAAGTCTTCAAACTTGTCGGGACTAAATCACATTCTAATCCGGTCTTCGCTTAATCATGCGTTCGAACCGTATCTTTCCTTAAAAACTAACCGGTCTAAGTTTAGACTTAATTAAAGACCCGTTAGGATTCTAATAGGTTATCATAAACCTTCGTTCCAGAATAGGAGACCCGGTAAAAGCTACACGCACTTGCTATTTGTGATTGATACTTGCAAAGGTAAATACTTTTAACTTATTTCCCTATACGGGCTTGGGGTATGGTATATAAAATACCGCTTGGTCGGGCATTGAATCTTTAATCGAATAGAGGTTAAATCATTGATATGCTCCGTTTTGAAATGTTTTTTTTTTGCTTAAAGCCTTTGGGGGGCTAATGACCATGTCGCGGATATTCTTGGCATCATATTACGAGATGGCCACGACCTGAGCACGGGGTGTAGGCGTACACCCGTCAGTGCATAAATAAATTATGTGGTGTGTCTATTGATCTTTAACCCGGTCTACGGATCGGGCTACTGAACGCATAAGGAAAATGTAATTCTTTTACAAGATTATATTCAAATAATTATCCCAAGTTATAAAAAGTTTGTGCCACGTGCATTCAAATCAATTTTATTAAACCTTTTCAAAAAGAGTTAGTTAATTGTATTTACCAGTGTAAACTGACGTATTTTCCCAAAAAGGTTAAGTGCAGGTACTACGCGAACTAGGCTGGCTTTCTCCTTGCGTCCACAATAAGTCTCGCAAGCTTGGATGTCAAAACTGTTGAACAATGTTTCCTTTTTATTTTGATCCACCTGTGGATTATTTTCGACTATTTGTGATACTTGATATTACAATTTATTAAAGTTGAAATATATCTATCTTTTGCTTCCGCTGTGCATTTAAATATTGTGTTGTTTGACTATAACGTTACCAACCACGTCACGATACTCCCCCACCGGGCCCACCGGTCAATCGTGGAAATATCAGGGTGTGACACTCATCTTCCGACAAAACATTATAATCAGTTGCATCTTCAAATTCCTCATTTTGAACAACATTATTAACCGAACCTGACTCTTGTCGGGTAACAATAATTAGTCGCACTAATGATGAATCAACTGCTGCATCACCTTCAAACAACATTTGTGCTGCTGCAGACGCCTCATCAAAAGTTGGCAGATTAAAGGAATCAAACAGTCCATCATAATCAAACATCCAAGGAGCACCTGGAGCTCTCACACATTCAGTGTACCCTAACTTCACCCCATTCTTCAATCTTTTTAGTTTCCAGATTCCATACCCTGAAATTTGGAGTAGCATACCCAAGAAAGAAACCTTCGATAGCCTTTTGACCAAACTTACCATGTGGATCAATCATAGTGCATGGAGTGCCAAACGGTTCTAAGTAAGACACATCCGGTTTCCTTCTGTGCAACAATTCGAAACATGTTTTCCCGTGCCTTTTAACAGTAAGAACTCTGTTCAAAGTATAACAAGCAGTAGCCATAGCCTCCCCCCAAAACTGAACAGGAAGCTCCGACTCCACTAACATAGTTCTTGCCGTCTCGATAAGCGTTCTATTCTTCCTCTCAGCGACACCATTTTGTTGAGGAGTGTAACGAGAACTATACTCATGCAGAATTCCCTTAGAAGCACAAAACTCGTCCATAACCCGATTCTTGAATTCCGTGCCGCTGTCACTTCTGATTCGCTTTACCCTCAAAGTGTACAAATTCTTAAGTAAAGTAAGCAGATTTTTTGAGGATTCCCAGAGTCTCACTCTTGTGTGCCATCATCGATACCCATGAGAATCTTGAATAGTCATCAGTAAGTACCAAACAATAAGCATCTCCAAACGTAGTCTTGTTCTTCATAGGTCCAAAGAGGTCCATATGAAGACGTTCAAGAGGCATGTTGACGGTGTTGACTTTCTTGATTAGATGGGACTTCTTCGTTTGCTTTCCTTTTGGGCACGATACACAGACGTCTTGCAAATGAAAACTCTTGACTGGAACACCATTCACAAGATTATTTCTCACCAGATGGTTCATCTTCCTCAAGTGAATGTGACCCATACGTCTGTGCCACGATATAGACTCCTTTTCAGTGGCCTTTGAGACAAAACATGTAACTTATGCAGACGTGGTAATAGCTTGGCTCATATCAAGAATATACAAGTCATTAATCCTTGGAGCCGTCAACATAATCCATTCTTTGGGAATCTTGAAACCGGGTTTCAGCACATAACAACCGGTATCATCAAAATGTACCGTGAACTTCTTGTCACAGATTTGCGAAACACTAAGAAGATTGTGATCAATTTGACGCACATAATTGATCTTGTCGAAACTAACAACACCATTGGAAATCATTCCTTCTCCAGTGATGTATCCACCCTTGTCTCCAGCAAAGGCAACATAACCTCCCCTAATGCTTTTCACATCGTACAGGAGCCTTAAGTCGCCTGTCATGTGCCGGGATGCTCCATTGTCAACAATCCAAAGACTATTCACAGTTCCTCCTAGAACACCCTGCACAACACACTAAACGATCAGTTCGAGATAGGGACCCAAGCCTTAGTGGTCTTGGGTCGACCCTTATCATCAAGAAATGTTATTTCTATTTCTTGATGATTTGGAAATGGTTTGCCTCCCCCTGAAATTGTACCGGTTTTAGGTTTCCAAGATTGTTGTCTTTTACCAGATTGATTATTATTTATAGTTTTAAACCCTTCTGGGTTTGACGAGTTTGAGGAGCTTGGTCCCTTTTCAACAACATCCGGTTTTAATGCCTTTTCGATTACTTTAACATTTTTACGTCGTTGTTTTGCTTCTTGTTTAGGTGACACAGGACGACGTTGGTAATCCTTTTCAAGAGGGGCTTTTTCAACAAACTTTGGTTTTGGTGGGTTTGTACAATTTTTTATTATATTCCCAAATTCCCCACACTTAAAACATGTTCTCCTTTCAACAAATTTAGAAGATTCTGATCGATGTCCCGATGTTGAACTTGCGGGCCTTGAGGTACTAGCTTCATTATCACACCCATTTGTATGTTGAGTGTAATTGTTATCACTATTACGGTTCAAAATTTTAACTTGTTGAACAAAAACAGTATTAGATTTGTTTTCAAAAGTTTCAACTTTGTCAGTACTGCTTGAGGCCACAAATTTAACATCCCTTCCCTTTTTCTTGTTTCGAGCTCCCTTTGGTTCGACCTTAGGTTGTTGAGCTCGTTTTTCTTGTGTTTACCTTTAGGGGCAATTGGTTGTTTCTTAGTTGGTATTTTTTATTTCCGTATTGTTTTCTAACTTTAGATTTTGGAATAGGATCACACTGAGTTACTGTAACTCTCGGGATTGCCTTACCAAAAACTTACTGGTAGAATCTTCCAAAACTCGTTCAATCATTGATGGATTAACATTTTTAATTGGGAAATCCTTGTTTGAGTAAATTTTATCATCACCAACCAATGTATACAACACATTATCACCCTCAAACGTAGACACAGATTCATCCACATATTTGATCGAATCAATCTCTTGTTTTGCAATTGATTGCACAACGGGGGCAACAAGAGTAGGAGGATCACATAAGATATGATTCTCAACTGGAATTTCTACTCCTTTCTTCTTATCAAGAGATTGATCCTCATAACTCGAATCTGATTCATCCGATTCATCATCTGATGAAACACAGTCCTCAGTTATTGGAGGACTTTGTTCCACAGTACAAGACACATTTTCTGTCTTTTCTGATTCCTTGGATGAATCATCCAGTTTGAACCGTAAACCTGCTGCAAACTCTTCGGGATTAAGTGGTACAGATGGTTCAAACCATGGCATTTCTTCCTCATCAGGCATCTTGGTATAATTGTGTCTCAATGGAGGTGGACACAATTTATACCTAATACACTTAACATCCCCTTTTAGCTTCTGAACCTCGATGATATGATCAAGCACATATCGGGAGTTAGAATAACTCTCCAACTTGAGCTTGATCGCATCATGCTCACATTTGGCAATGGCTAACTCTTTCTTTAATTCTTCAATGATATTAATATAGTTATTAATACCTGTTTGCTTGTTCAAAACTGTTTTTGTTAATTCAGACACACTTTTCTCAAGCGTTTCAATAACAGATTTGAAATCTTTTTCATTGTGAGTTAAAGCCATGTTTGCCTCCTTGCATTTCGAAAGGTCAACTACTAAACCCTGATTGTGACTAGTTACTACTTCTAGCTTATGTTTCAATTCTACACAATCATTGCATACACTAGAAGTTTCGGTGTTTACCTTACTAGTCGAGGCTGCAGCAGTTACCATAAAGGCAGTCTGATAAGAGAAAGATCCATCCTCAGTAAAGAACTTTTCCATTTCCTTGGATGCGACTTCAGCTTTCCTTACCAACACAAATTTCTGATTTTTAAGCTCCTCGGCTTCTTTCAGTTCCTCAGCTTCCTTAAGCAAACCATCAACCTCAGCATCAAGAGTTTCCTTTACTTCCGAATCTAAATCACAACCACCCACATTGGAGCTTTCTTCATCCGAGCTACCACTGTAACCAGAACTGTCATCATCCTCAGAGAACTCCTCACTGTGAACATGCTTGATATACTTGATAATCTTAGCATAACAAGCAGTTCCTCCATTTCCTTCCGTTACCTGATTTCCCAGTTGAACTGACCAGTCACATCCTTCATCTGCATGAACTACTAAGGCTCTGTTTGAATTGGAAGTCCCCGACTAGTTTGAGTTACTCGGATTGTTAACTGCTACAATGCCCCTTTCATTGCTCACTTGATTGGCATTTGATGAGCTTGACTGGTTTCTGAAAGGATTTTGATTTCCTTGTCTGCTCGGCCGAGTGCATTCCCGTTTGAAATGACCTTTTTCACCACAATTAAAGCACGTAACTGCATCCTTATCAAATCCATACTTAGTATCTCTTTTGCTTTCCAAACTTGTTCTACCCGTTCTTCTCATGTAGTCCTTAGCTCTTCTCACTGCACTTGCAAACGCCCACTTAATATCCATCAATTCCATTTCCTCCCTGTCTATTTGCTGATAGTCTTCATCTGTCAAATTAATGTTCCCAATTTGACCAGCGACTAATCCACAATAGGCACTCACCATTGTGTTCAACAGCTCTATATGTTCCCGAGCACCTTCCACACTTACTTTGGTGAAGTTTGAGGTATCGAATCTGACAGTGTTGGGGTTTGAAGATTGAGTGTTGTTGTTCCCATAAAAGGCTTGTTGAGGAGATGGTTGACACGGTAGTTGTAAGGTAGATTGTGTGAATGGAGAGGGTTGTTGTTGAGGAGATGGTTGACAAGGTAGTTGTAGACCATAAGGATTTGTATTTGATACAAATGCGGTTTGAAGCTTCGGTTGTTGTTGACTGGTACTAACCCCCATATTAATACCTCCATAGTATATTTCGGGATTTTGTGGAACTGGAAGTCTTTTAGCCTTTCGAATTTCTTCTTCATCCTTGTTCTCGAGCTTTGGACGAATTCATAAATGCTAACCGTATCCAAAACACCAGTATGTTTCAACAAGTCGATGAACTGACTCCACTTAGGTGGCAAAGCCTCAGCAAAATGCATAACCATTTCTTGCTGTGTAACCTGAACCTTGTATGAGTGCATTTCAATAATCAAGTGATAATACCGAGTAGCCATCTCGTAGAGTGTTTCATTTTCCATGAACCGAAATGCTTCGAACTCCTTCTTCAACAAATCATGACGAATCTTTCTCGTTGCAGCATTTCCTTCTCCTCTCGCTTCGAAGACGTCCCACAAGTTCTTTGTACTTGTATAATACGCAAATTGATGATAGATATCCTTATGAAGTGCTTGCGTAAGGATAACAAATGCTTTCTTCTCGAGATCGTAAGCCTTTTTATCATTTTCGCTCAATCCCGCCAAAGCTTGTGCATTGGAACTTGCTTCTTCGAGAGCTTCATTGTACGGTGTGATAAAACATGTCCACAATTCGGTGTTTTGCCCTAGAACATACGTATGAAAACGACTTTTCCATGATGGATAATCGTTCATGTGATTCAATTTTGTTGGACGATTGTTGCTTCTCGTTTCACTCTCGCTTAAGAGAAGATTTTGAATGCTACTGTTTTGATTCGCGACACATGCCCATTGATGTTCGGTGATTTCTTTTTTAGGTATCAATTCTTTCACCCATTGTGAAGGATCTTGTGGTGTACTTGGGTTTTCACTCTAACTCCAAGAATTTGAACTCATTATGAAGTTTTATAACATACTGTTCGGTTTAAAATATAAACTTATAAATTTTGACATAGTTCTAAAGCTACTGTGAACAATATAAGTTAGTGTCCACGAAGATTATAGTCAACGAAGACTATAGTCAACAAACGCTATATTCACGAAAACTATAGACTCCACGAAGACTAAGTGTCAACGAACACTAGATTGTATACGAACAATGACTTGATTCTACAAAGACTTGATTACCAAAGATGGCCCACAAAAAAAAAATATCTATTTGATGGAGTCTATGAAATATTAAGGCCCAATGAAAAAATCCTTATTCCACGAAGACTACTGTGGCCCTATTTGCCTACGAAGACTATGAAATATTAAATGTCCACTAACAATAATTTTTTTTTTAAGCCACGAACACTAAAAGTCTACCAGCTTTGTTGAATTCAACGAACAATTATGATTCCATGAAGACTTGTATGTGTCCACGAAGACTTGTCTTGAAGTCCACGAACCTTGATTGTTCGTCCAACAAGTCTTCGTCAATTTACTGAACTGTTCGTGAAAATAGACTTTTCGTAAACCTGAGATGGTTGGAAACTAACTTTTCTGGTTTAACAAAAGATGGTAGCTGGATATCCTAGTTTAGTTAAAAAAAACAAACAGCTGAGATCTTGCTTTTTCAAGACAATCTTTTTGAAACTTATCTCTACCAACCAAAAACCAGTGACTTTTCCGGTTAACCGACTCACCGGAAAATTTTACGAACTCAAATTTTGAAAGAAATTTTTAAGAAAAACCAAGTCCTATCATGTCTCCATATGTTTTAACTGGGTTTTTGTAAAAAAAAATTCCAAACAACAAGTTTTCCCAATTTTTAAACACCTTTTACAGAAAAACTTGACTTTCTTGTTTTCAAACTCAAAAACAAACTTTCCAGAAACTTCACAACTTGCTCAAACACAAGATTTTGCTTGGTTTTAAACAAGGAAGAGAGCCAAAGATCTGATACCACTTGTAGGTCCACTTGGAGGATCAAGATTAAACCTACTTCCTTGTTTGTTAACACACTAACGAGTGCGGAATCCACGTAAGTATGCAAACCAAAGCAAAAAGGAACAAACACAAAGTAACCAAAGATTCACAAAGCTTTGATTAAGTGAAGAGAATCAGTACACATACACACAGTGTTACAAACTCACAGGACTCACTTATCTAAAATGTGAAACAAGTCTCTGTTTATATAGGCCCTAATACTCAGTACACTACAAAGACTGAACACTGGGCTACGAACAGTGGACATTCCACGAAGACTAAGAGTCTTCGTGGATATCTTCAACGAACACTCAATGGCCACGAACCCTCAAGGTCACAACGAACAGTCATCATGCATAAGTCTTCGTCATATATTGTTCCAACCATTCAAAGTTCCACGAACCCTTGAAGTATGGACGAACCCTTCATTCTTTGTTGAGACTCTTCGTAGACTTCATGTTATAAGATCTACGAAGACTTCATGCAAGCATATTTAAAGATCTTTTGTGAAAGCCATGTCATATTCACATATTATATAAGGTGACATCATCATGACATCATGGTGATGTCATCTCGTGGCTCTTCGAGCTTTGCGTGTCGAACTCTGGGGCGCACGACGGAGGAATGTCGTGACATCAGGCTTGAACCGAACTGAACCAAGTCAAACCGAACCGAGTCGAACCGAACCGAGCCGCATCCAGAAAGTGCATCAACAAATTGTATTATTGGAACCACTCTTAGATGCCAATCTGTGCATCCAACATAACATTACTTCCTTCGCAAAAGATACCTTGTATAGATCCCAAAATGTCAAATACTCATTCTAATCAACAAGGTTCATTTCCATCATCGCATGTTCTCTTTCGTATCCCCATGTCTTGGCAAACTTGTCCAATATTGATTTGTATCATTTGGCCCATTATACAATCCTTTAACAGACATTTGATCATGAAACCATCCATATCATCCAAAATCTACATTAGAGCACTGGGGGTGGAACGTTATCCCCCCGTGATAGGCAAAAACAACGCGTGGTAGACCTTAGAACACCACCGCCACCATAGTTTATAACGCCTGCAATATTCCATGCGTGGATTTTATCACGCCGTGGAAAATGAAAATTGTGAGGGAACATGGGGGTTTATTTTTGGGTGTTGTGAGTGATGACCACAGCCACTAAAAAGGGTTGTGAGTGATGAAATAATGGTTTATGACATGGCGGAACTTGATTGGATGCTTGTGAGTGATAGAATTCTATCACTAGTGACCACCCCCACTCCCCTTAGTAGGTTACTTGGATTGTCATTAGTAAGACAACTACTTTCATGGAACCCAACATTAAGCCTAGTTTACTCATTCAACCCATTATTCAGCCTCCTTACGTGTTCGTGCTCCATAAATAATTTATTTGTCCTACTAACTGCATGTTCATTCATATTTGTGTTATTAGGTTCATATTCCTTTTTTTGTCTTTCTATATAGGGAAACCCATGTTTGCTTTCTTTTGTGCAACCCAAACTGGATTCTAAACTCATGATTGTTAGCTTCTATGTCCTATTAATCATCGTCGACAACCCACTCCCCCTCTCTGATACTAAGAAATTACCACAATAAGAAGCTACACATATTTGGTTTGGAGATACATGTTAGGTTGGTTGAATTTCGGACGAGTTTGGGGATATCATCGTGAGGCAAAGTCAAGAAATTTTGTGAAAAGATCGAATAATGGTATTCGTTCGATGTTGAGATTGTGGGAACCATGTTGGTTGAAGGATGCAATGAATTTAACTTGGATAATCAAGGATGTAAAGATTGTTGAACATTCAAGAAGCTAATGAAAGGTTATTTTGCTAGTAAATAGAAGAAAATCAACAATTGTCGTGCTAGGGGTGCAAACAAGCCGCTGCTCCAGACCGCTTAAGAAAAGCTTGAAACGAGCTGAGCTTTATCGAGCCGAAGCCGAGCCAAAGCCTAAAACAAAGCTTGTTTATTTATCGAGCTCGAGCCTGACATTTGAAGTTCGTCAGGCTTGTCGAGTCTTATCGAGCTTTAGTGTAATATTAGTTTTTTTAATATTCAATAAGAGTTACCCCTTATTTAAAGTTGTTTAGTAACAGAGTTGTGCCGAGCGTATTTAAACTTGTTTAGGTGCCGAGCCCCAACCTAAAATTAAGTTTGTTTAGTAAACGAGCTTGAGCCGAGGGTATTTAAATTTGTTTACGAGCTGAGCTCCAACCTAAAAATAAGCTTATTTAGTAAACGAGCCTGAGCTCGAGTTTCACTTATCGAGCTCGCGAGAGTCTATTATTTTTATTTAACATAATAACTAATAGATAATAAAGAAGCCAACCTCAAGTTTGAGAAACTACCAACGAGCCAAGCTCGAGCTCTCATAAGTTAATCGAGCTCAACACTCGGGTTCGGGCTCGGCTCAGCTCGTTTGCACCCCTCATGCCCATAGTCGTCGAGTGCGCCTTACTCGATACACTCCTTGGTTCGAAAACTGAGATAACCACCTATCAATTGATGCACCCTTAATCATTTTGAATAAATATTCTATGATTGTGGGTAATGTGGATAACTAGTGAAATTTCCCGCGCTACGCGGCGGGAAATTCGAACATTATTGATTCGTTTCGTTTTGTAACGGGATGAGTATGGTAACCATTCGGTACGGGGAAAAGTGGTACCGGTAGCGAATACACCGGTTCGGTACCGGTACCGAAATGGTATCGGTACTTACCGGTGTTTTACCCGTAAATACCGGTACCGTGCCGGTTGGTTATAAAAATTAATTCTCCGCGCTACGTGGCGGGGAATTCGAACGTTATCGATTCATTTTGTTATGTAACGGGATAAGAACGGTACCTGTTCGGTACCGGAAAAGGGGGGAAAAGTGGTACCGGTACCGAATGCACAGGTTCGGTACCGGTACTGATACGGTATAGGTACTTACCAGTGTTTTACCTGTAAATACCGGTACCGTACCGATACTGAAAAACGGGGAAAACGGGAAGCGATACCGGTACCGAATATACCCGGTACTAAATGTTCATCTCTAATATGCGCTACACTGTAGGAAGAAGAAGGTATGTTAAAAAGGTTTTGGTTTTAAAAGATTTGGTAGCAGGTAATAAAAAATTTTCTTTCCCATGAAAGGCTTCGAACCCGAGACACTCACTATATTTGAATGTTCATACAATCAATTGAATTGCGAAAGTTTTTCTTAATAATTTCGCGCAATAATAACTATAATATATACGTAAAGCGGAAAAGGACAAAAAACGTAAATTTAAAGGGGTAAAAATCATAATTTTTAGCCAAGGGCAAAATTGTAATTTTTTGTAGTGGGCAAAAGCATAATTTTATTTTGAACTGGGGGTAAAAACGTAATTTTGAACTGATGGCAAAATCGTAATTTTAAAGCGGTGATAAAATCGTAAATTGGTTGAATCAACGGGGGCGTTCCAGGCAGCTGCCTTACACTACTCCTCCATCTTGTGTCTGTAGTTATACACTGTGACAAAATCGTAATTTGACTGAAAAAGCAAACAAAAATGATGACCAAAAAGTACATTTAATTTGAGTGCAAAATCGTAATTTACCTGAGAGGAAACAAACAAAACTAGTGACGAAACTGTAAATTTAAATAGGGTAAAATCGTAATTTTGAACCGAGGGTAAAATTGTAATTTTTCACCGGGGGCAAAAGCATATTTTTTTTTGAACCGAAGGTAAAAACGTAATTTGAAAGCGGGACAAAATCGTAAATTGGTTTGGCTAAAAAAGACGAAAAAGTTAAAAAAAAAATAAATAAATAAATAAATAATAATAATAATAATAATAATAATAATAATTATAATAATAATAATAAAACACTGTTCATGCTATTTGCTAAATGTAATAGGTATAATGGATGGGGATCACATAGGAAGTTTATTTTGGCTAGGAAGTGTAGGAAGCAATAGGATTATGACATGTGGCAAAATTTAAAATAAAGAGAAAGGGTATTTTAGTCAATCTCATCCTTTCTTCTTCCTTTTGAAAACCCATTAACTTCAAAACCCACCATCTTCAACCATTTCTTCACTTTCTATCTCAATAATCACTACATTATAGTGCGATTTTCGTCACCTGTCACGGCCCCCGGCCCGGTTTGACCCGTTTCAGGAGCCGCGGGACAGAAAATCCCGTGGTATTTATTTAATTGAGTTGACAGCGGAAGTTTTCTTCAGGATCTTTTTAAAACTGCAAATTTCCTGATTATTTTATTTCACAACTCGGGATAAAACCCCGGTAATTTACATTCATATGATTTCACTGAGAAATCTTTATTTTACAAAACATGTTTCTTTATTTTATATTGAGCCACTTCCTTAAGCTTGTAGTGCTTCACGGCACTTTTCCTGGATCACAACAGATCATCTGAAACATGTTTGAAAAAGGTTTTGTGAGCGGGAAATACTGGTGAATCATTCTTTTTACTAAAACGACGCGTTTGTTATAATTTACAGTATTAAGAGTGATTACAATGTTTCCATATATCAACCAACTACCCACAGTATTTGTCACTTGACCATCCATAGGTAACCTCAGAGTCCAATTGTGTCTGTGACTATGGTCATATCACCCCTTGGCTAACTCGTTGTCCAATGGTGAAGTTTATCAAGTATTGTATACAAAACCCCACATACCGGCTGTAATTTGGTGACTACAAAGACTTAATCCCTGTAATTATAACTTTGAAAGTAAACATGATTTTGAAAGTAATTTGATAAAAAGAGAATGACTCACATTGTAGATTTATATGAGCAGAGCTTAGCCTACTGATTAGCCTTTTAACCGAAATTTAATAACATGCACACGAACTCGGTTGGTAACTAATACAGCATTTACGATAACTCATGAGATTAAATCTTCACAACGAATGACAAAGTGCGATACTTAAACATCCATCGATTTAACAACGAATGACAAAGCATAAACCCTAATGTGGGCAGCACTTAAACATCCATTGGATAATTTAATCGATCGGACATTGAATCGTAGCAGCGATCGAGTTAATACCCGGTATCGGAGCAGCACCTTGCTAATATTGAAAGTAATTTCGACTTTAGGACAGTAGCAATTCGTTTTTGAGAGTTTGTTTCGACACCAGTGGACTGTGCATGCAACAAACTATTTATAGCTGAAATTGAGGCCTCGCGCGGCCCGCGTAAGCCTTCGACTTACCTTTACGCGGCCCGCGTGGCCTCCTAGTCAACGAGTAGGCTTGATGGGTCATGGGTTAGGGTTGCCAGGTGGGTTATACGTGGCCCGGATACTTATCCGGTTGAATTTCAAGTTGACGCGGCCCGCGTAAACTTCCCTTAAGGTTTACGCGGCCCGCGAGAGGACTAGAATTCTGAATTTCTTGATTTTTAATATGGATTAGGGTTTCAGGGGTCCGGGTTTATACTTACGGGTATTTTTAGGATAATTTTGAGAGTCCTTACATCACCAATCAATGATTCAAACACCCGGTCAACATGTTCTTCAGCTTTTTTTTTTTTTTTGAAGAAAACCCAGTTTAATTTCATACAAAATCTCGTTTTTCTGGTGATTTTGAAGATAATCACTCGATCCGTTCGATTCGAGCGCTGATAAGTGTTTCAATCATTCAAAATTCGTCAATTGTTCAGTCAATTCACAGCTCAGACAATTCACAGCACAGACAATTCACAGCACAGACAAAACTATTGTCATGGTTCAATGCGTTTTAGAGAGAACACTTTCTTTGATGTTTTTAGGCAATTGCGTTGTAGAACTAAAACATTTTTATGTGTTTTCTGGCCATTGTGTTTTAGAAAAACACATTCTTGAAGTGTTTTTAGTAATTGCGTTTTAGGTAAAACACATTTTTAGGTGTTTTCAGTCCATTGTGTTTTACAGAGAACACTTTCTTTTGTTTTTTTAGGCAATTGCGTTTTAGAATGAGACATTTTTAAGTGTTTTCTGGCCATTGCGTTTTACAAATAAGACATTTCTTTGTGTTTTTTGTGTATTGCATTTTAGGTAAAATACTTTTTTATGTGTTTTTAGTCCATTGCGTTTTAGAAAGTACATTTTCTTTTGAGTTTTTAGGCTATTGCGTTTTAGAAATAAGACATTTCTTTGTATTTTCTGGCCATTGCGTTTTACAAATAAGACATATTTTGTGTTTTTAGTGCATTGCGTTTTAGAAAAATGTCATTTTTTAGGTTTTTTTTTCCATTGCATTTTACGCAACTGGGTTTTAGAAAAAAAAATTCGAAAATATAGCAATAGTATAATCGTTTTAAAGATAAAAAAACGCTCGTTTTTTTGGTGAAATTTTTATAAAAAAAATAATGTCGTATGAAAGAGTTATTAACGTTTAAAAAATGGGGGGAATTGGAGGAGAGTGAAAATATTGCCTTGGATTGACTAGAATACCCCTAAAAAAACTCACGCGCCTCTTTTCTTCCCTTCAATTTCCCTGATTTAATCTTAGCCCTTGATTAACTAAATGGATGGTCAAGATCACTTCCTAGCCTTTTTAGCCAAATAAACTTCCTATCATATCTCCACCCTAGGTATAATCTATCTCTTATACTAAAGCAAAATAATGGTTGACTTTTTGACTTTGATGTGGCTATTCTCTTTGGCCAGAGAATTGTGATTTTGGGCGCCATTCTCATATTCTACCTATTTCCTTCAATTTCATTCAATGCTATTAAATACACAAAAACCTTCACCGCCTTCTCTCTTCAATTCTCTCGAATACCACCGCCTTCTCTCTTCAACATATACTCGGTCCTTTTTCTTCATCTTCTTCAATCGATTTCTGAAATTGTTCTTTGATCCATATCGAAAGCTTGACCGCCGGAAGAAGAAATAGGTAATGTTTCTGTACCTTTTATGTTTTGATTCAATTATTGCTTTCAGTTTCTCTCTTTCCTTTCTCTCTCAAAACCCTAGATCAAATGAGTGCAAGTTCCTGTTCTTCAATCTCATATTCATCAATCAATAACATAGGTATTTTTATTCCTTCTGATCTTTTATGTTTTCAATCCCTACATTTTTTGGGGTTTTGGTTCTCTGCCAATTCATCATCCTTAAATCCGCATATGTAGGTTTTAATGGGTCTCAAATCAGCAGGTAAAAATGTGTCAATTTCGTTTTCTAATTATGGTTTATGAATTATCATAGTTGAAGTTAGATACATATGCTCTGATTTTGGCTAAAAATCAGCTTAAATTAGGTTGGCTTTGAAGTTTATAATTGTTTTTTATTTTTGATTATTTTGATTATTAATGATGGAACAAATAGGGCAGAAGGCATGAGGACAAATTTCATCAATACATGACAATAACTGGAATAGGTTGATCAACTCTTCTTTTTTAACTTTTTATAAATTTTTATCATTCGGTTATGTTGTAAAAAAAAATTAAAATCTACTAAAGCTTCCATGGTTTAAAAAAACGCTCGAGGCGTCCGTTTTGAGGCGCGCCTCGAGGCGAAACGTCCAGAAATCGAATCTGAGGCGGTGCCTCACTACTTGTTTTTATACGTACGCCTCAAAGGTATGAGGCGGACGTTTCTTGTCGAGGCGGAACGGAAATTAAGAGGCGTACATGTCTTTTTAGGCGAGAGAAATTAGGGTTTTATAGGGTTACCGAAGAAAACAGGGTCGATTCAGAAAGAGGCTGGATGAAATACAGAGTAGAAACTTAGAAGTAGATTAAAGATGGAAACGTACCTGGCTTGTAGCGATGAGTGACCAAGAAAAATTAGGGTTTCAGGAATGGAGAAGATGATGGAGGCGTAACTCTTTTAGGGTTACTGAAAAAAGGACGGCTCTTTTATTCATTCCATTTACAAAAACTTACATTAGCACCCTTAAACATTAAACTTTTATCATATTTAACCCAAAACAATTCTCACAAGTTTATTTACATTAGGAAAGTTATATGTTTTACGTTTAGTATTTTATTTTTTAAAAGATGTATAATTTTTATACTTATTTTTTAATTCCGCCTCGGGCTTACGCCTCGGTTCGCCTCGTGGCTTACGCCTCGTGAGGCGAAGGGAAAACGCCTCAAAACTCGTTTCCGTTTTTTTAAACCTTGAAAGCTTCTTGCTCATAATGTAGAGCTAAAAGAAAAGTTTCATTGAATATAAAATTGTCGATTTGAATGGTTTACGGATATTATTAGACAAAGATGATTTATTGAAAAGGTGTATTACTTAGGTATTTTTTGTTAATAGTTTCCCTTTATTTCCAAATGTAGGTCCGGCTAGGGGAGGATCTAGTCGCCTAATCCTTGTTGTCAAACACACCCGGTTGTGCGGAATCCAACCGGAGATGCAAACCGAGATAGAACACGAGAAGAGCACGAGAAGGAGACCGAGACTCAACGATTAACACCAATGTATTAATACGTAAGAAAAGTCAGTTACAAATCAATGTTTACAAATGTATTCTGTAAACTCTCTCAAATCTCTCGGGTTCTCACTTGTGCGGTTCTGCTCTATGTGTTCTTTTTGTCCACCACCTTGCCGAAATCACTTGATTTCGGTATATATGTGTTGTCTTCACATGTGGTTTAATAGGGGTTCGGCCCAGATGTAGTTGCTTCAGCCCAAGTGCAAGTAATAAAGGCCCAACATGCATTCTGTTCAATTTGATTGGCCCCAAGCTTGTACGTTCATGAATCTAAAATTCATATTTGTAAAGAGTAGTCAACAAGTGACATCATCATGACATCATCATGATGATGTCATGATGGTGTGGCAGCGGGAACCGGCTCGCGGCGCTTCGTGCTTCGCGTGTCGAACTCTGGGGCGCACGACGGAGGAATGTTGTGACATCGGGCTTGAGCCGAACCTAACCGGGTTGAACCGAACCAAATCGAACCGAGCCGAGTCGCGTCCACAAAATATGTATCAACAAACTCCCCCTTGGACGCTACTCGTGAGGTTCAACTTCCATATCTTCCACGTCGGAGGATCTTCAAAGTCTTCACGCGTCGTAAGTAGAAAGTGTATCGACAAACTCCCTTTTCATTTAGGTAGTGTGTGAATAAACTCCCCCTTAAAATAAACTCCCCGTTGAGTTATGCTCGTGAATCTTTCGATCGTTAATTCTTCAGATCCTTGTGGTGTTGATGAAGGGTTAGCGGCAACTCGATCATTTTATCCTTTGAGTGCCTCCATTTCGTGTCTTCATTCCAAAGCTTGTCATTGAACATGTTCTCCTCGCCTTTAGCATCTGCACATGCAAGAAAGCTAAACGCGTAATGTGAACAACCGCTTGGAATATAGTTAACATTTAAACAAATGACACATATGAGATCAAATCTCAATCAACTACCGACCGACAACAGTTTGAAAGTTTTTAAAAAAAAAAAATTTGTTCAATTTTAGTTCTTAACTTTCAAAACTTGTTAACTTCGACTGTTTATGAAGATGCAATTGTTTTCCGGCTTACGATCAGGATTTTGGGTAGGATAGACTCGAGTTCCAACATCGGTCAATCAAAAAATAAACTAGAAGCAATATGTTTTTGGCTTTTATAAAGTTTATATTAAAACACACCTAAAATCTTTTTGGAATTTTTCATTTTTCAAATGTAAAGACGGAAAGCAATAAATAAATATATATAAAGATGCAAAAACGAAAAGCAGTAAATAAATATTTACAGACATTCTTTTTGCGAGTTTCGAGGGTAAGAGAATCATATCAGTGTACGGTCATGTCAAAACGCTCTTGTTGTTCTTTTAGTTAACAATTAGATAAGCATCCTATAACAATTATCGGTATTGTTGTCCACATAAGCTCAACTTATCAGATGTAATCATGGCGAGGGGATACGTTAAGGTATGATTTATACTTACCGACCGGTGTTCATCCACATCACGACACATTCCCGTATCAAGGTATGCACGAGGGTTCATCTTACCGGTGAGTATACCGATTATCATCTGTTTGACCGTATAAAAAAATGTGAGAAACTCACTTATTTTGATTTGAAAACAAGCCCTATGTGATAGAATCACTTATTAATGAGGAACTTGATTTTCATATGCATGAGGGCACAGGAGCAAGTCCGTGAACAGGTCAGTACTTTCGTACAGCAAAGAGACGAACTTGACTCCCGCAAAGAATCTGTGATATTTTATCACTTATTTGTTTGGACATGTGATTGTTGATCATTTATTGAGGTCGTATGCAGTAAGTACACGTTTGTATGGTATCATGGAAGATCTAGACTTCGTCTCCGTTTGTTTTTCGGTAAAAGAAACAACCATGATACCCAGATGATAAGCAGCATAAAGACCGAATATCTCAGAACCTCGGCAATCTCTCAAACGAAATTTCGGTACTAAGACCATATGCCAATGAGTGGTTCCCACCTGGTCTTCAGTCGATTTAAGATTTATATCACCCTGCACACTTTAATCTGATTGTGAGCCTACCGATACATCTTATATAGAGCTGCTTAACATTTTTCATTTTGCATTCCAGTTCGAAAAGGTTTCGACAGACCACTGATTTACTATCATTTTCTCTTTTTCTCGCCAGGAAACTCATTTTTGTTTTTCCAATGTTTTTGGGATTTGAAATTTTTCGATGTTTTTGAATTTTCAAATTTGGATTTACTCCCCCTAAAATCAACAAACTAAGATAAAATTTAAAAACACAAAGGTATTTACAAAAACGATTTCCCGATGTTGGTTAACTCATGTTTTACCTCAATGCCGTTTACCAAAATTAAGTTAATCAGAAATGATTTATCGAATTTTGGAAAAAAATGAGTTGGCATGTCGGTAAGCGGTGCGGACCATGACAACATTGTCTGGCCAAAGAGTGTTGTACGAGATAATAATAAATCATAAAGCAGCTTAAATATCGACAAGTAAAAGAGAGATTAGAATTTTAAAACCGTATCTTGCAACTGCTTCGTGCATTGCAAGGAATCTGAGTGCTCTCCCAAACTAGATATCCACCCGGTGTGGATTTCAAAGTCGATTTTGTAGCTACTTAGAAATCTCTTCACAGCAACAAGATCAGAAACCTTTGGGTCCGGCTGGACTTCCACATTGCACCAGCGAAGGTTTTTGTCTTTCTCTTTCAGAAGTAGTGTGCGGTTGTTCAATCCACGCCAAGGAATCCGCACACCCGGTTGGTTTGTTCAACAAACACATTTTCTTCAATCACACGGCGAAGAAATGTACACTGCACGTTCATCTTGTTGATTTTGAACTTCAAACGTGCTGCAGGTGCGTACATTTTGATTGAATCTATCCTGGGGACCCGATTATAACCTTGAACAATCAAACTTTGAAATGATTTGCATTTTGTCGAAGCTTTTAATTTCTTTCGACAGACAATTCTGTCTTCTTTTCTTTTTCTTCTCTCCATCACAGGCAACAACTTCTTTGTCGCCGTTCTTGTGCATGGACACTCCACTATCAACAATCCTATGACTATCGATAGTTCCTCCTGGAACATCCTGCACACTCACTCAGAGATTAGTTGGCGAGAGGGACCCAAGCCTTAACAGACTTGGGTCGTCCTTCATCATCGAGGATTGTGACTTCGATTTCCTGATGATTTTCAAACACAGCACCTCCCCCTGAACTATCACCCGTCTTAGGTTTCCAAGTTTGTTTTTGTTTACCAGATTGAGTTTTATAAACAGATTTTGAAACTTCTGGTTTTAAAGGTTGTGAAGAACTTGGTTCCTTTTTAACCGTTTTGACTTCAGATTTTAAAGCCTTTTCAACAGCTTTGATGTTTTGACGTCGTTGTGGGTGAACCTTTTCAGGTGGTGCTCTTTCCACAAAATTTGGTTTGGGCGAGTTTTTGCAGTCTTTAATGATGTGCCCAACCTTCCCACATTTGAAACAAGTTCTCCTTTCAACAAACTTAGGAGAATTTGATCGACGACCTGACATAGAAGTTGTAGACCCAGAGGTACTAGCTTCACACCCGTTTGTGTGCTGGGTGTAATTGTTTTGGCTGTTACGTTTTAAAATCTTGACTTGTTGGATAAAATTGGTGTTTGATTTATTTTCAAAAGTCTCAATTTTATCAGTACCCCTTGATGCTACAAACTTGATATCTTTTGCTTTCTTCTTGAAACGAGCTCCTTTGGTCTCAACCTTTGGTTGTGAACCTTTAGAATTTTGAGCTCGCTGCTGTTGCTGTTTACCCTTAAAAGCGACAGGTTGTTGTTTAGTCGGTAATTTTTTGTTACCAAATTGTTTCCTCACTTCAGCTTTTGGAATAGGATCACACTGAGTTACTGAAACTCTCGGGATCGCTTTTCCCAAAAACTTAGTTGTATTATCTTCAAACACTTTATCAATCAATGATTGATTGACGTTTTTGATTGGAAAATATTTGTTTGAATAAATTTTGTTATCACCGACTAAAGTATACAACAAGTTATTGCTCTTAACAGCAGACACACATTCATTGTCATCTTTGACATCCTTGACAGGATCTATCACTTGCTTGGCAACAGGTTGCACGGCAGGAGTAGGAGGATCACAAAGAATATGATTCTCAATTGGAATTTCTACTCCTTTCATCTCATCAAGTGATTCATCCTGGTCATTCACATCTGATTCATCATCTAAAGAATCATAGTCCTCAATGGTTGGAGAACTTTGATTTTAAGCACATGATGACTTTTCTTTCCGATCAGATGAGCCCTCCGATGAATTGTCCGGTTTGAACCCTAGGCCAGTAGTAACTTCCTCATAATCAAGAGGCACACTGGGTTCATACCGAGGCATATCCTCTTCATCGGGCGACTTGGTATAGTCATGTCTCAACGGGGGCGGACATGACTTATACCCAACGCCTTTCACATTACCCTTTAGATGTTGAACGTCTATGATGTGATCAAGCACATATCGGGAGTTAGAATAACTATCCAGTTTGAGCTTGATCGCTTCATATTCACACTTGGCCACTACTAGCTCTTTCTTGGTTTCCTCGATGATATTAATGTAGTTATTAATACCAATTTGTTTGTTACAAACAGTTTTTGTTAATTAGGAAACACTTTTCTTTTGGGTTTCAATAACTGTTTTAAACTCCTTTTCATTTCGAGCTAAGGCCATGTTTGCCTCTTTGCACTTTGACAGTTCAACAACTAAACTCTGATTGTGACTATGAATCGTATCACATTCAAGTTTCATTCTATCACATTCAAGTTTCATATCAGCACAATCACTACATATGCTAGGAGTTTCAGATTGTACCTGACTTGTAGAAGCTGTGACATTAGCCATAAAGGCAGTCTGAGACGAGAAAGATCCATCTTCAGTGAGAATCTTCTCCATTTCTTCTGATGTAGCATCAGCTTTCTTGATCAAGTCAGAATTTTGACATTTCATCTCCTTGGCACCATTCGACAAACTATCAGCTTCAGAATCCATTCCCTCATTCACGTCCGATTCTGAACTGTAATCACTCACACCTGAGCTATCTTCATCAGTGCCACTACATCCTGAACTGTCATCTTTTCCTGAAGATTCACCATCATTGACATTCTTGACAATTTCAGCATAAAACGCAGTTCTTGTTTGATCACCGTTTCCCAACTGTATGGCCGGACCACAATTGTCACTTGGATCGAATTGAGGTTGTGTTGTGGAAACTTGAGGTTGAGGTTGGGGTTTAGATTGCGAAAGATAAGCACTTTGATTGAACTGTGGAAACGGAGATGAGCTTGTATTTGATACAAACGCCGTTTGAAGCTTCGATTGCTGAATGGAACTAAAACTAGCTGAAGGACCAAAACCCGGCAAATACATTTCTGTGTTTTGAGTAGGTGCAATCCTTTTCGCTTTCCGAATTTCCTCTTCGTTCTTGTGCTCCAACTTCTGAATGAATTCATAGATATTAACATTGACAGCATCTAGAACGCCCGTATGCTTTAAAAGCTCAATGAATGGGCTCCACTTTGGAGGAAGAGCATCAGCAAACCGTGCTACAATTTCATGTTGAGATGCAAGAACACCAAGATAATACATTTCACTCATCAAATGATAATAACGAGTAGTTATATCATTTAGGGTTTCATTCTCTAAGAAATGAAATGATTCGAATTTCTTCTTCAACAGATCATGACGTGTCTTTCTAGTAGCTGCATTTCCTTCTCCTCTCGCTACCAAAAGATTCTGTATGTTTTGATTTTGATTCGACACTAAAGCCCGTTGACTTGCACTTATTGACTGTTGTTGTTGAGGTATGGTCCTCCTCATATATTCGGCCATCGACATTTGTTTTAGATCTGGTTGTGGATCCGTACTCCAATCCCAAGGGCTCGTACAACTCATGTTTGATATATGTAAATGAAAACCTGTTGAAATCACTTAAACAAACAGTTAAAACACTAAAACAAATAATAATTTTTTTTTTAAATTATCTTGACAAAACAAAGTCCCACGAAACAAAGATCCTTGATGTCGACGGAACAACTTAAAAGACGAAACAGATGTTGAATGTGATGAAACCGAAGCCCAAACAGAATGGGTGACTGAAGTAATCAAAAGCCCAAATGGAAGCCCAAATTTTATGTTACTATCCAGATCTTGTGCGAGTAATTTTCTTGTGCGATTCAAGTATCTTGTGCGTTGACAAATGCTTGTGTGACTAAACAAATCTGTCTTGTGCGACTGGAGCCCAAACATAAGTCCAACAGCAGCCCAATTAAAATATAAATGTTGTAATCAGAAGCCCAATATAGAAGCCCAGTTCTTGTGCGAGTCCACTATCTTGTGCGACTGATCATGCTTGTGCGATCCACTTTCTTGTGTGAGTATCAAGTTGACTTTCTATCACCTGACACAACCGACCCACTTCCGGCTCACCATTCCCAAACTTACCAACCAAATGATGATGTCCTTTTTTTTAATAAAATCACAATTTTCAAAAATACAAACAACAATCACAATCACTTGACCAAGATTAAAAAGGTGAACTCATGAAGAACACTTTGAATATATGTTTAAGATATGAAGAACAACCCAGAAAATTTGAATTTTCCAGCAAACTTATGAGTTTTCCGGTGGACCGACAAATTTCCGAAACCCGATTTTGCTTGACACTTCACTAAAAACCAACTTTTAACATGTGAAAATGAAAAATAAAGAAGTTTTTATAAGAACTTTCAACAAAAAATGCAGATTTTTGAAGTTTTAAGCAGAAATTTTCAAGAAAAATATAAACTTCAAAGACCCGAAAAACACCCGAAACAACTCGGTTTTAACAAGGAGAAGAGCCAAGGCTCTGATACCACTTGTTGGTCCGGCTAGGGGAGGATCTAGTCGCCTAATCCTTGTTGTCAAACACACCCGGTTGTGCGGAATCCAACCGGAGATGCAAACCGAGATAGAACACGAGAAGGAGACCGAGACTCAACGATTAACACCAATGTATTAATACGTAAGAAAAGTCAGTTACAAATCAATGTTTACAAATGTATTCTGTAAACTCTCTCAAATCTCTCGGGTTCTCACTTGTGCGGTTCTGCTCTATGTGTTCTTTTTGTCCACCACCTTGCCGAAATCACTTGATTTCGGTATATATGTGTTGTCTTCACATGTGGTTTAATAGGGGTTCGGCCCAGATGTAGTTGCTTCAGCCCAAGTGCAAGTAATAAAGGCCCAACATGCATTCTGTTCAATTTGATTGGCCCCAAGCTTGTACGTTCATGAATCTAAAATTCATATTTGTAAAGAGTAGTCAACAAGTGACATCATCATGACATCATCATGATGATGTCATGATGGTGTGGCAGCGGGAACCGGCTCGCGGCGCTTCGTGCTTCGCGTGTCGAACTCTGGGGCGCACGACGGAGGAATGTCGTGACATCGGGCTTGAGCCGAACCTAACCGGGTTGAACCGAACCAAATCGAACCGAGCCGAGTCGCGTCCACAAAATATGTATCAACACCAAACACAGTGAAAAAGTTGCACTTGCTTGAAGACCAGTGATTGGCATTTGATATCTTCTATATACAGCTCATGCTAAATCGTTCATAGTTATGCGACTTTTAGAGGAATTGTACAACAAATACAAAGGTAAAATTTTCATTTGTTGTCATTTTTGTCACTATGTTCTCATATCTTTTTAAAGAAATATGATTTCTTAGTCTAAGTTTGTTATCTTTCTTCGTAGATCTTTTCGTTGATATCCGCATAGCTGGTGGGGTGGTCGGCTGCTTCGGTTGGCAGCTCAAAATGTGTTCAGGTCAGAAACTGTCCAACCCGTTTCTGAACAAAACAAGTTCTGGTCAAAACGAGTTATGAAATAAATGAGTTAGGGGGTAAGCATTTTTGGTAACAAAACAGATTCGGGTCATAATGGTTATGAATGAAATGTGTTATGGGTAAGGGTTTAGGGTACCAAAACAGGTTCAGGTCAAAACAGGTTAGGAGATAACTGAATTAGGGTGACTGTTTTGAAAAAAATATCAAGTTGTTTCAAGTCTGAATGGGCAAGGGCAATATGGAATTGGCCTATAAAAAAGTAACAAAATAGATCCACCTGCTACCGGCGATAGGGGTATCCATATTCTAATTTTCTTTCAAATCATTTTTTCACATATATTGTGTTTGATGTATGTTCAATAAAATGAAGCTGAAATGGCTAGGGTGTCTTTAAATGTTGTTAAAGTTGCATCTATATACATGTTTTGCCCAGCACAGGTTTGGGTGGATAGAACCTGCTTACACGTTTCACTATTTAAGGTGGCCGTTTTGAAAAAGTAATAGATTGGTTTGGTCAAAAGGGGTAAGGGTAACAAAACAAATTCAAGTCGAAATGGTTATGGTGACCATTTTGGCTAAATATCATTTTGTTTCGAGTCAAAAGGCATAAGGGTACATGAAGTAATAGTAACTTTTAAACTGAACCCATTTTGTCCCGAACCTATTGTGATTAGAAACCGCTTTGGCCCAGCCAAATTGGACATGTTTTAAATCGGCAAGTTCTGACCCGTTACGTGACCCACCTGTTTTAACTTTTTAAAAAACAGGCCAAACATGGATTTGTGCGTTGATTGCATAAAACCTTCAATTCGAAGATAATTAAAAATATGAAAAGATCATGGAGTTACAAAATTACTAAAAACCTATTATGTTCGTGAATGCATAGAACTGAATCACACTGTACGAATTGGGTAGACAATATTATTTACTATTCATTTTTCATTTTCATATTGTCGACATTTTCTATTCTTATTTTTTTTTTTTTTTGGAACAATTTTTGGTACAGAATATTGATATAAGTCACCCAATCTTTGGTACAAAAAGCTGCCTTTTACTCAACCGCGATCCAACCTTCCTTCAATTCCGATCAACGGTACATGACGACTATCCTTGATTCATGAAGGAATCCAACCTTTTACTCAACCGCAATCCAGCCTTCCTTCAATTCCGATCAACGGTGCATGAGGACAATCCTTGATTAATGAAGGAAGCGGCAGTGATTTCAACCCAGGCATTTCGGCTGTGTTCTATTCTGACCAAAAACACTCCTGTAAAGATTTTGGTCTCTCAAGGCTCATACCGAATGATGTCACTCATTCGTCAATAGCCCCTCAGGGATTTTGTTGGAAGATTGCCATTCCTTGGATCCCGAAAGAAAGTTAGAAACAATGTGGTAAGCCAACCTCATTTGTATTTATGACTTTGCCATTGAATTTATTAGTGTTTAAAGAGAAGAGCAAGTGCATGTTTTCTCTCTTTTTATGTTTTTATGTCTCCTTTAAAGAGAAGAGAATGTACATGATGGTAAAAAGATAAACATAGATGAAGAAGATACAATATTGATGATGATGATGATAATGGCTGAAGATGAACGATGGTGGCAACAGTGGCTGAATTAGGGTTCCGCTCAGAATCTTTGATATTTTGGCCAGAAGCTAGGGTTCGATGTTAGGTTCCAGCAACACAGGTAAGATAAATGGTCTTCGGGGTGGCTTTTCCGGTTGTATTTTACCATATTAATGATTGCATATAAGGTATTCATATGCAAAACGACTTAGGGTATGTTGCAGATTACTTAATGTCTTCGCGTTACCGTAGTATTGTGCGCCAACCCCATGTAAATTGTCTCCTTTTTCCGCTGTTGGTATCTCTTTTTTTTTATGGGTATAAGTCGCTATAATAGATTTCGGTGTGTTGCTTTAATTAAATATATTACAAGCTATGTGTTACAAGTTAAGAAGGATAGAAGTTTGTGAAGATATGTGTTACAAGTTATAAAAGGGAACAAAATCCCCAAATGGGTTAGCCAGGTAGCCAGAATAGGTACTATATCATCCCCTTTTTAAATTTCTTTGGTTATGGATGTCCATATTGACCCATTTACACATGAATCAGTTGGTTTAGAATGTGTTTTATTCTGAACACATACAAAATGTCACACTAACCCTTTCATTTAATGACTTAAATTAATCATGTTCTAATTCAATAACTATTTATTATTGTTGTTGTAAATGGATAAAAAAAGTGGGTTATACTGCCTGGTACCAAAAAAAAAACCATTTCAATTTGAACGATTTTAGCGAGTTACCCAACCTACCTGACCCACTTTACATTGTACCTTGACTTTTAGTTATGTTGGCATTGTGAGCTCATCTTTTCATGTTTTTTTTTAGATTCATGTTGTCACTACATACTTCCAAAGGCTATCAAGGGTAGTTCTGCTGTTAGAAATGAATCAAACTCTCAAGAAAATGAAAAGAGGAGTTTAACGAGTAGGTGCACATAAATTATCTCCCATTTAAGGGATGCAGGTCTGAGATATACTATATTATTTTTCTTTATGTTTGGCATTTATGTATATTTAACTGGTAAACTTCTTATAATCAACATTATAGTTTTTAGTTTGTGGTTTTTCTGTGCGAAAGAGGGTATAGTTAAGCCATATTCGTGGGGCTTGGACGCCGGTTGAAAAGAACAAAGTCAAACATTCACGCTTGCCTGAAAATGATGAGGTTCATATTATGTTCTTTCCTTTCTTAATAAATAGTTGTGGTCTAAACTCATGTAGGTGATTAGATGTGGCAAGCTTCAACCGAAGTACTTGAAACGGGCTGACTTTGGTTGTGTTTAATCACCAATTGGTCGGATTAAGAAATCTTAGCAAACAATGAAATGTGTTAAACGGGTCGAAAAGCGCCCAAAAATGTATTTAAATGCTTACAACTTTCTACATTGCTTTTTTATATAAATATAATATCCAAATTTGATCTTTCATATTAAACAACAATATATAGTAATATAGACTTTGACTCCAGGTTTTATTTAAAAAACGTTTTTTAAACAATATATAGACTTTACCTCCAGGTTTTGCTATGACCATAGTATGGGAAAGGTACAACTTTTAAACATCTTAATAACCATTACATGCTATTGTTCAAATGTTTTTTTTATTGATACATTTTTTTCCAAATACTTCTATTTTTTGCATGGGAGCATGTATACAAAGGCAAAAATGCCACCACGGCCTCTTGAAGTATTAGCGTATGAGATAAGATTGAAAACGTGTAAATTTTGGTGTTGGTCAACCTGATCCTAAACACTTTTGGTATTAAATTATATATGGGTCAACTTGATCCTAAACCACTTCCATAGACCGATAGAAGTAAGTCGATTCAACTGTCTATTTGGTCCTATATGGTTAATTGTTGGTACTATATTCAACTCTTTTTGGGGGAGGGGGAATTAACAGATAGATTAATAAACAAAAGTTCCATAAATGGAAAAGATCAAGATATTAAATCGAAAATGTTTATTAGAGTAAGTTATCTTACAAATTTGACAAACACAATTAGACATGTACCATGGGACAGCAATCAATAAAAGAATAGATGATCGAAGCAAAACACCTAATTGATTAAGTATGTTTCAGCTTCAAAATTTGTTGTTTTTATTTATGAAGGGGAACTAACTGTATATTTCAAACTTTGAGGACTTGATTTATATTTTGGTAAAAGTTGCTTTGTTATATTTAACACAAGTTTTATAATTTCTGTTACTATGGAATGTTTACTTATTTCATATGCAGGGGGTGGGTCTGCTTGGACAACGGGTGTAAGAAGTAGTAGAGCTAGTAATTATGACCCGTTTACTTAGGACTAGGTCAATGTGTGTGTATGTTATCTTAAATGGGATGAATGAAAAGATTTCAAAACAAGTTATCAAGGGAAATGGTATTTTTTTTTTACTATGATGGGTATTTAGATTGGTGAGTTTGTTAGTGAGTCGAAACAGGAGTAATGTTTGATGAATGGAAGCATTATGAGTTCTTAGATGTGGTGTTATGAGGCATGTTCGTGTTTGTTCATTTAACTTTAACCGAACACAAACACGAACATATAAGCGAAAACATTTTTTTGTTCGTGTTCGTTTATTTAGAAAATGAGCATGTGTGTGTTCGTTTATGTTCGTTCGTTTAAAACCTAAACGAACAATTCACCAACATAAACGAACATAAACAATTTGAAGTTAGATGTTGGATAACTGGGTAGATGGGTGTATATTTGGATAGCAATTTGAAGTATTGAAGCCCTATTTTGTGTTTATACTGATATAATAGGTAATTTGGGAAAATGAGAATCTGAATTTTATAATATGGTTAAAGCCTACGAATATGGCAGTTTGATTTGGACCAGAGACGAGTGGGGAATACTATGGGCCCGTTAAATAGGTAACCTAATGCTCTTCTCAACTTTTTATTGAGTGTACTTTTTAAGAATTACATTTGGTTGCTATGTCATCCAAATTTTAATAAAGATTAGAGGTGGCAAGATGGGCATTCTAGGCCAATTTTGTAGTACAGGCCAGGTTATGTTGAATCAACACGAAAACACCTTTTAATCTATCGTTTACAATAATTACTTTGTTTATCATTACAATAATAATCTAAACTTTTTACACAATTCATCTAGGAGGTTCTATGCTTAAGAATGTAGCCTTTGGTATACTTTCAAGTTTCAATCCATTTGTTCCATTTTTACTTTTTAGCCATTTTTTTAATTTGACCCGTTTGAGATAAAATAAAACCCAAATCGACCCATTTATAAGTAAAAGGGTAGTAGTTGCCGCTTTTTATTACTAGAGATTAAACTTACAGCTTCGATGTTTGTGGGCACGCATATAAGGAAGTGGCTGAAATCATAGGACAATGTAGGAGTGGTGGATGGATCTCGGTTCGAAAATAGGTATCTTTTTAATATTCATTTGGTTTCGGGAGGTCAAATGATCTTATTATGGGATAATGCGCTTATAACCAATGCTTATGAAGTGATTATCAACTTTTTATTTGTATATTTTACAATTTAACTGTTGGTGTTCGTTATGGTTATAAATATATAACTTATTGTGTTTGTTTTTAATTTCATTCTTGGTCAATTATTAGATCGAGCCGTCTGAAGTCCAAATCGAAGCAACCTAGCAGATTATGTAGTTTACGATTGTTACAATACAGTTCAAACCCCATTTGATCAACAATTGTAAGTTTTTATTTTATTACCATTAATGTTGATCTGAATATATATGACTTCTGAGTTATAATTAAAATAGTTTACCTGAACTTGAAATGAAGTAGAAAATTATTATTGTTGCTTTGATTGCATGTTCTGAAGCAACATTTGGGAATGTACACATCATTCATGTTTACATGCAATAGATGTTTTTAAGTTTGATTATGATTTTGCAGTAGCTTAGCTTCTCTATTATCAAAAGTTTTTCATTACTCTTAAGAGTGTTGTATATTGGTTTTAAATCTTACATCACGATACCTTACTTCTCATCCTCACTAAACCTCAATATTAATTGTAAGTCGCCTAAACTAAATGTTACAGGTTTTAACACGGTCAACGTATCTAGGTTTTGCACGCATAATGGATTTTGGTGCTGATCGGATCCCCACCGGATTTCCACGACAACGTGTGAGTTTCGGAGTTTGCAATGTTATCATACCAAGAATGATTCGGTTAAGCGTAACGTGGCGTTGTGTATAAAGGTGGTATTTGGTTTTGAATAGACAAATAAAAATAAATTACAATTGTGCTAATCTTTAGAAAAAGAAACTTATGGTTACATGTTCAATGAACAATTACTATTTGATGTTTATTTTTATAGAATAATATAATTTGGCCATTGTTTCAGATTATGAGCTCTATGAGATGTTTAAAGTGTTTTATTTTTCTAAAATTACACTTTCGTGAGGACTTCAATTATGTAATATTTAGGTTTTCGCTCATATGAATTGAAGTGTTTATTGATAGATCAATGATGGGTCTACATGTTATTTCTTGAATTTGCTTAAATAGAAGTACTAATTCCAAAGAAGGTTCGGATTCTGATCCATTTTTTTTCCAATTTCTCAAAAAATTCAAAGTTAGTCACCGGACCCTTAGACGTGAAGCATAAGTTTGGAAAGGACTAGAACATAAAGGATGATCTACATGGGCTTCAATGCCGGTAGATATTATATGTTTATGTTAAGCCACCCGCGAAACTCGCGGGATCTTAGGCTAGTATAATATCTATAGTTCCCTATTTACTATTATCCTTGACTTTTTCTTTAATTTCGTAAATATCATTATTGTATTTAACCATTGATCAAATGATACAATGGTCCAGGTCACTTCTTCAAGTTCTTTCAATATAAATAAAGGAGTTCTAAAACAATTTTTCATAAATATATATGATCATGAGTAATCGGTTATCTTATGAATAAACCAATAAAACCAACGAGTAAATTACAAGTTTTGTCCTTTATGTTAACACCATTTTACAGATGGTATCATTTAGCGCAAACGTTGACGAGTTTTGTACTTTATGTTTCAAAATCCTGCACGTTATGTCCTTTAGCCTAGATCTGCTAAAACACGAAGAGGACAAATCAATTAGATATTTGTTTACCTTTATTTATTATCTTGTTTTTTTAATTATTCTATAATTGCAGGATAATTATTTTTGAGGAGACCCCTAAATTAATAGGCTAGATCCGCCACAGGAAGCTGTCCTTTTAGCTTTTCTTGTTGCTGTTCTTTTTTTCTTGTGAACATTTTGATGTAGGGGTGTGCAGAATTCGTTTCGAATTCGAAAAATTCGAAATTCGTTTAAATTCGATTCGATTATCAAGAATTCGTTTCGATTATAAGAATTCGAATTCGATTCAATTCGACTCAAGTAAATCGAATACGAATTTATAATTTCAAATTCGATTCGATTCAAAATTCGAATAAAAATTATACATTTTTATTTATTATTTTTATATATAATATATAAAGTATATAACTTTTATTAGGCTATATTATAAATTATTTTCAAATTTTTTCCGAGTATTAAAATTAACCATTACCAAACCCACTACATGACCTATAACTAAAACCTAAGTAACAAATCTATCAATAGATTTCTAAGCGTAAAGATATTAACTTGTAATGTGGAGTGGCTATTCCCGACCTCTCGTTTTGAATTTTAGACTTGTGGTACTTTATTTGAAACTTTTTAATGTGATATCGTGCTGCTTTATGGCTGCTTTAAAATTTATGTTTCATTTTGAAAGTTTTTTACATGTTTTTAAAGAATCTGAATTAAATCGAATTTATTCGTATTCGATTCAAATTCGAATTTTTAATTGAATACGAATTGGGTTTTTTTATTCGAATACGAATTCGAATCGAATTCGGTAGGTTTTAATCGAATACGAATTCAAGGAAAAAAAATTATTCGAAAAATTAGATTCGAATAATACGAAAATTCGATATTCGATTCGATAAACACCCCTATTTTGATGTCCTCCCAAAGCTTGAGAGCTATAGAACTTACTAGAACAAAATTGACATGGAAACGACTTCATGGTTTTCTGTTCATGGTTGACACCAAGATTTCTACTTTCCATTTGTTTTACCCTGAAAAAATAGGAAATTGAAAGTTGGGTTACGAAGGATTCACTATTTTAAGCAAAACCTATAAAAGAAATTCAACCAAATATGGTAAAAAAAAAAAGTGAGACCTTGATATAATAAAAAGTGATCTGCAGGTGGCAAGGAAAATGAAACTAAAAGGTTTTTTCAAAGTTATGGGTAGAAGATGAACAAGAGTGGGTGGTGGTGGGGGGGGGGGGGGGTTGGTTCAGATTATAGAAAGAGAAAGATTTTATATTTTCTTTTAGTTTTTATTTTTTTACAAATAATCCTGTAGGTCCGGCTAGGGGAGGATCTAGTCGCCTAATCCTTGTGTACTAACCAACCCGGTTGTGCGGAATCCAACCGAGATAGCAAACCGAGATAGAGATGAACAAGAACACGAGATACAAGACACGTAGATTCAATGTTTAACACCCTTGTATATTTTTGAGAAAAGTTCGAGTACAAGATAGATACAAGATCCGGTTAACATACACACTCAAACTCTCTCTTGAATCTCTCAGGTTCTCACCTCTTGCCCACCACCGAAATTAAATGAGCTTGTGCGATTGGGTAAGGGGTTCGGCCCAAAGTTGGTTAAAGCCCAAAGAAAATGGCCCAACAACCATTCTTTACGTAAAACACATGCAGATTGTAGAGTTTAGTCAACCACGTGACATCATCATGACATCATCATGATGATGTCATGATGATGTGGCAGCGGGAACCGGCTCGCGGCGCTCCGTGCTTCGCGTGTCGAACTCTGGGACGCACGACGGAGGAATGTCGAGACGACGGGCTTGAGCCGAACCTAACCGGGTCGAACCGAACCAAATCGAACCGAGTCGAGTCGCGTCCACATAATATGTACCAACAAACTCCCCCTTGGACGCTACTCGTGAGGTTCAACTTCCATGTCTTCCATGTCGGATGATCTTCAAAGTCTTCACACGTCGTAAGTAGAAAGTGTATCAACAAACTCCCTTTTTCATTTAGGTAGTGTGTCAATAAACTCCCCCTTTGATTATGCTTGTGAATCTTTTGACTTCAATGCTTGAGATCCTTGTGGTGTTGATGATGGTCAGCGGCAACTCGATCATCTTTATCTCTTGAGTGCCTTCACGTCGTGTCTTCATTCCAATGCTTATCATCGAATATGTTCTCCTTGCCTTTAGAATCTGCACATGCAAGAAATCTAAACGCGTAATGAGAACAACTGCTTGGAATATAGTTTAACATAAACAAATAACACACATGTGACCATATTTCAATCAACTACCGTCCGACAGTTTGAAAGTTTAAAGGATTTATCAATTCTAGTTTTTAACTTTCAAAACTTGCAAATTCTGACCATTTATGAAGATTTGGTCACTTTGGTTTTCAATCAGGTTTCAGGTGTCGAAGACTCGAGATCCAACATCGTACAATCGAAAATAAGATAGAAATAAAATCTTTTTGGCTTTTAGAAAGTTTATATTAAAACACACCTAAAATCTTTTTGGAATTTTTGAATATTTCAAACTTAAAGACTGAAAGCAGTAAATAAATATATACAAAGATGCAGAAACTAAGAAAACATTAAATAAATATTTACAGACATTCTTTTTGCGAGTTTCGAGGGTAAGAGAATCATATCAGTGTATGGTCATGTCAAAACGCTCTTGTTGTTCTTTTAGTTAACAATTAGATAAGCATCCTATAACAATTATCGGTATTGTTATCCACATAAGCTCAACTTATCAGATGTAATCATGGCGAGGGGATACGTTAAGGTATGATTTATACTTACCGACCGGTGTTCATCCACATCACGACACATTCCCGTATCAAGGTATGCACGAGGGTTCATCTTACCGGTGAGTATACTGATTATCATCTGTTTGACCGTATATGATGTGAGAAACTCACTTATTTTGATTGAAAACAAGCCCTATGTGATAGAATCACTTATTGATGAGGAACTTGATTTTCATATGCATGAGGGCACAGGAGCAAGTCCGTGAACAGGTCAGTACTTTCGTACAGCAGAGAGACGAACTTGACTCCCGGATAAATGTGATATATTATCACTTATTTGTTTGGACATGTGATTGTTGATCACTTATTGAGGTCGAATGCAATATGTACACGTATGTATGGTATCATGGAAGATCTAGACTTGCGTCCCCGTTATTTTTCGGTAAAAGATACAACCATGATACCCAGATGATAAGCAGCATAAAGACCGAATATCTCAGAACCTCGGCAATCTCTCAAACGAAATTTCGGTACTAAGACCATATGCCAATGAGTGGTTCCCACCTGGTCTTCAGTCGATTTAAGATTTATATCACCCTGCACACTTTAAAATGATTGTGAGCCTACCGATACATCTTATATAGAGCTGCTTATCATTTTTCATTTAAGGTTTATAGAGGTTTAGACAGACCACTGATGTACTATCATTTTCTCTTTTGCTCGCCAGGAAACTCATTTTTGTTTTTCTATTGTTTTTGTGTTTTTGAAATTTTCGATGTTTTTGGATTTTCAAATTTTGGATTTACTCCCCCTAAAATCAACAAACTAATATAAAATTTAAAACACAAAGGTATTTACAAAAATGATTTTCCGATGTTGGTTTTACTCTCATGTTTTACCTTGATGCCGTTTACCAAAATTAATTTTAATCAGAATTGATTTATCGAATTTTGGAGAATCAGTTGGCATGTCGGTAATCGGTGTGGACCATGACAACATTGACGAGTTTCATATTGAAACAATCACGTGTGAGGTGATATTCAAGATCAACGTGTCTGGCCAAAGAGTGCTGCGAGAGGATAACAAGTTATAAAGCAGCTTAAATATCGACAAGTATAGGAGTGATTAGAAATTTAAAACCGTATCCTGCAACTGCTTCGTGCATTGCAAGGAATCTGAGTGCTCTCCCAAACTGGATATCCACCCGGTGTGGATTTCAAAGTCGATTTTGTAGCTACTTAGAAATCTCTTCACAGCAACAAGATCAAAAACCTTTGGGTCCGGCTGGTCTTCCACATTGTACCAGCGAAGGTCTTTGTCTTTCTCTTTTTCTTTGAGAGGTAGTGTGCGGTTGTTCAATCCACGCCAAGGCATCCGCACACCCGGTTGGTTTGTTCAACAAACACATTTTCTTCAATCACACCGTGGAGAAAAGTACCCTACACGTTCATCTTGTGGACTTTGAACTTCTTGTGGAAGAAAAATCCATGAATCTTCAAAAAGCTTCAGACGTGCTGCAGGCGCATACTTTACATTGGAATCTTTCATGTTGACCCGGTCAAAAACCATAACAACCAAACTTTGGAACATATTTCATCTGGTCGAATTTTTCAACTTCATTCCTTTTTCCTTCATCAGACATTTTTGTCTTCTTTTCTCCTCTCTCCATCAAAGGCAACAACATTCTCCTAGATGTAACAATATTTTGGAGCCTTATGTCGCCGATCTTGTGCATGGACGCTCCACTATCAACAATCCTAAGACTATCAATAGTTCATCCTGGAACATCCTGCACTCTTATTCAGAGATTAGTTGGAGAGGGGGACCCAAGCCATTGTGGTCTTGGGTCTTCCATTTTCATCGACAACAATTACTTCCACTTTTTGATGGTTAGGAAATTGTGATGGTCCCCCTGAATTTGTGGTCATTTTAGGTTTCCATGTCTGTTGAGTTTTACCAGTTTGATTGTTTGAAAATTTAACTTCGTGATTGTTTGAAGTTTTTGAAAATTTTGAACTTTCTGGTTTAACTGGAACAGATTGTTTTTGAACCACTTCAGTTTTAAGTGCTTTCTCAATTACCTTGACCTGTTGGCGTTTCTGTTTCTTTTCCCTTTCTCTTACAAGGCGGGGATCTTGTTTTGCAGAAACAGATCGCTTACGGTCAATTTGGTCACGGGGAGCATCAACCTTTGCTTTCAACTTATGAAGATATGGACAATTTCGAATTATATGTCCAATTGTACCACATTCAAAACATGATCTTCGTTCAACAAACCCCGAAGTATCATGTGATCGTCTTGCCGATGATGATGAACTTTGTGATCTCGAGTTACTAGGTTTCGAACAGTTTGGTTCATTTCTTTTCAACACTGTTGCTTGTTTAACAAAATCTAAGTTAGATTTGTTTTCAAACGTTTCAATTTTGTCCGTTCCCTTTGATTTCACAAAGTTCACATTCTTGTTCTTCTTTTGATTCGGCTTCCTTTGACTTTGAGTCGTTGCTTTTCCTTTTTGTTTGGTATGATTTTGCTGTTTTTGCACTGTTGGTAATTTCTGATTTCCATATTGTTTTCGAACTTCAGCCTTTGGAATAGGAGGACACTGTGTTACTGTAACATGTGATCCTGTCTTTCCCAAAAACTTACTTGTTGAATTTTCAAAAACTTTACTGATTAAGGATTGATTTACATTCTTAATCGGAAAATCTTTGTCAGAATAAATTTTATCATCACCAACAAGAGTGTACAGCAAATCCACACTTTCAGACTCTTTTGCAGACGTGGACTCGGTCGAAACAGTCTTAGCAGATTTTGCGGGAGGATCACATAGAATATGATTCTCAAGAGGTATGTCCTCTTCTTTGATTACCGCATCAGACTTTGCTAAATCAGTATCATCAGATTCATCATCAGAAGAATCAGCATCCTCAATCACAACTGGAGGATCCTGATTCGGTTCAGCAGAAGACACACATGTATCTGCTGACACATCCGATTCTGATGATACTTCCTTCTTGTATCCGAGTCCTGTTGCAAATTCCTCAACGTCCAAAGGAACAAATGGTTCAAAGTGAGTTCTATACTCCTCATCAGGCATGGCATCATAATTGTTTCTCACGGGTGGTGGACATTTCTTATATCCAATGCATGTGACATCCCGTTTCTCTTTCTGAACATCAATGATGTGATCCAACACATAGCTAGAGCTCAAATAACTGTCTAACTTAAGCTGGATCGACTCACTTTCAGTTTTAACACAAGCCATCTCCTTTTGCATTATCTCAAGACGAGTGATATACAAATTTATGTCAGTTTGTTTTCTGGAAACCATTTTTGTCAGCTCGGTTTTATCTTTCTTTAATTTTTCAATCATCGATTTAAATTCCTTTTCATGGTTTTCATAAAACATGTTGGCTTCTGTGCACTTAGAAAGATCCACGGTCAACTTTTGATTGTGGATGAATATCACATCATACTTGTTTTGCAAAGCCTCGTGTTTGCTTTGCAACTCACACCACTTAGCATTCAACGAAACATGTTTGTCTTGCAAGTCAAACAAACTAGCCTCTAAAGCATCATGTTTGCCTTGCAACTCAGACATATTTGCATCCAAATCAGCACATTTAACCTGCAATCTATCACAATTATCACAAATAACAGTAGTGGGTTCATCGACACATACCTGACTTGATGAACTGTCGACATTAGCCATAAAGGCTGAATGGAGAGAAGAAGAAGAATAAGCAGCTTGATCCACCAATATAGATCTCCTATGATTTTCTGCTGCAGCTTCCTCCAATAGCTCATCAACATCTGCATCGACTGACGCACTTGATGAGTCATCCAAATGATCATCGCCTGAACTCGAGGATTCTTCATCTGAGCTTCTATTGTAGCCAGAACTGTCTTCGTCTTCAGAAGATTCATCACCATTGGTGGAAGATTCTCCACCACTGGCATGTTTAAGATCCTTAACAACCTCAGCAAAACAAGCTATTCTATCCGGAGCATCATTTCCCAACTGAATTGACCAATCACAACCTTCATCTACTTGAACCACAAGAGCCTGGTTGGCATTTGATGGTCCTGCTTGAACTGGGTTGTTGACCGGTATCAACGTACGCTCATTGTTCCTGTTCTGATTCTGTTGGTTGCCTTGATTTCTGAACGGATTCTGGTTCCCATGCTGAGCCGGTCTTGTACATTCCCTTTTAAAATGACCCCGTTCACCACAGTTAAAGCACTTGACAGCCTGTTTATCGAACCCATACTTGGTGTCTTTCTTGCTTTCCAAGCTGGTTCTGCCCGTTCTCTCCATGAAATCCTTTGCTCGCCTTACAGCACTTGCGAACGCCCATTTGATGTCCATCAAATCCATCTCCTCTTTATCAATCTGCTGATGATCTTCCTGTGTCAGATTGATGTTTCCGATCTGACCTTCTACTAACCCACAATATGCGCTCACCAATGTGTTTAGTAGCTCCATATGTTCTTTTGCTACTTCAACACTTACTTTAGAGAAGCTTGAAGTGTCGAGTCGTACTGTATTAGATGGCTGACCAGCTGATGACGTGCTACCATAACAGGCTTGCTGTTGTGGCACTGGTTGAGAAACTGGTTGAAGCGGATTTCCGTATAAGTCTGTTGTTGGAACTGGCTTAACAGGAACTTGGATAGGATTGCCATGTAGATCTGTGCTAGACACAAACGCCGTCTGAATTGAAGCATGTGAGATTGGTCTTGCAGGAGTACTAGGAGTTCCATAATACATTTCAGGATTATGTCGCACTTGTATTGCAGGAGTGCTAGGAGTTCCATAATACATCTCAGGATTCTGTGGCACTAGGACCCTTTTCGCCTTAAGGGTTTCTTCCTGATTCTTATTCTCCAGGATTTGAACGAAGTCATTGAAGCTTGTTGTAGCCAAAGTGCCATTGTACTTCAGAATTTCCAAGAAATTACTCCATTGTGGTGGCAAAGCATCAGCAAACTTGGTGACAACTTCAATTGGAGTCGTTACCACTCCAAAATTTCCCAATTCAGTCAACAAATGAGAAAATCGACTCGTCAAATCTCCCAAAGATTCTTTATCCATGCAGGCAGTGTTGCAAAAATCGGCCTAGGCGGCCGATTAATCGGCGCCTAGGCGCTAGGCGGCTAGTTACTGACTAATTTTGAGCTAGTCGGCCAATTAATCGGAGTCGGTCAAAATCGGTCCTAGGCGGTCAAAAATCGGATTAATCGGCCTATATTAATCGGTCAAAATCGGTCCCAGGCGGTCCCAGGCGGTCCCAGGCGGTCCCAGGCGGTCCTAGGCGGTCAAAATTGGTCAGAATCAGTCAAAATCGGTCAAAATCGAACCATACTATCTGAAACTTGAAGTATTTATGTGAATTTTGAAGTATTATTTATATATTATTGGGTATATATATATAATTTTGAAAAAATACATATAAAAATCCCAATCCGATTAATCCCGATTAATCCCTAGGCGGTACCTCACCGCCCGACTAGCGCCTAGCGCCTTCTACAACACTGCATGCAGGTAAACCCATCAAACTCTTTCTTGAGTAGATCGTGTCTCAATTGGCGAGTCGTTTCGTTTCCTACACCTCTCGTCTTCAACGCATCCCATAATTTCTTTGTCGTTTTAAAGTTGACAAATTGATGGTAAATATCCTTGCTTAATGCCTGAGTAAGAATGGCATATGCCTTCTTTTCCAAGTCATATGTCTTTTTCTGATCTTCAGGAAGATCGGCAAATGTAGCAGCAGTTGAAGCGGCAACTTCTATAGCTTGATCGAAATCTGTGGTGAAATGTAACCACAATTCCGTGTTTTGCCCAAGGACGTATGTATGAAATCTGTCTACCCATCCCGGATATTCGTTTAAGTGCATCAACTTAGGAGGCCGATTCAAACTTTCGGTTTCGCTCTTGCTTAAGAGAATGCTTTGAATACTTGGAGTTTGATTTGATACGAATGCCCATTGACCGGTAGAAATTGCATTAGCTTGCGAAGATACCGGTACGGGAGACTCGGCCCACGAAGGAGACAAACTCGTATTTCTATACTTTCCTGTATCCGGAGACGGAGTACCCCACCAACTCGGATACATTTTGAATGCTTAATGATCAATACCTAAACAAAACACTTGAAACAAACAATTAAGCCACTTATACAAACCTCCAGTTTTTTTTTTTTTTTTTTTTTATAAAAAATTTGACAAAACAAAGTCCCACGAAACAAAGATGATCTTTGAGGTCAACGAAACAAATTAAACGACGAAACAGACGACAACGGATGTTGAATGACGATGAAACCGGAGCCCAAACAGAAGCCCAAATTTTATGTTGCGCGACTACCAAGTTCTTGTGTGACTGAATAATTGTGCGATCCACAACTACTTGTACGTCTATCAAATCTTGTGCAATTAATCAATCTTGTGCGACTGGAGCCCAAACAGAAATCCAAATATAACTTGCAGGTCCGATGTAATCAGAAGCCCAAATACAAGCCCAGTTCTTGTGCGAGTATCCAGATCTTGTGCGAGTAACTGTGTTGTGCGATTCAACAAACTTGTGCGAGCCCTTGTGTGAATAACCAATTCTTGTGCGACTGTCAATTCAATTTGACTTTCTATTATCTGACACAATATACCCACTTTCGGCTCATGTTTCCAACACACAAACCATATGATGATGTCTTACCAATATTTTAATCCAAGCAACAAATTCCAACACACAAACACTTTAATTCAAATCCAAATGCAGATCAAACAAGAATATTATAAAGAACACTTTGAAGCTTGGTTGAAGATATGAAGAACACAACCCAGAAAATTTGAATTTTCCGGTAAACTAAAGAGTTTTCCGGTGAACCCGACACCTTTCCGAAACCCGATTTTGCTTGAAACTTCACTAAAAACCAACTTTTAACATGTGAAAATGAAAAATAAAGAGGTTTTTATAAGAACTTTCAACAAAAAAATGCAGATTTTCGAAGTTTTAAGCAGAAATTTTCAAGAAACACTAAACTTCAAAAACCCGAAACACACCCGAAAACACTCGGTTTTAACAAGGAGAAGAGCCAAGGCTCTGATACCACTTGTAGGTCCGGCTAGGGGAGGATCTAGTCGCCTAATCCTTGTGTACTAACCAACCCGGTTGTGCGGAATCCAACCGAGATAGCAAACCGAGATAGAGATGAACAAGAACACGAGATACAAGACACGTAGATTCAATGTTTAACACCCTTGTATATTTCTGAGAAAAGTTCGAGTACAAGATAGATACAAGATCCGGTTAACATACACACTCAAACTCTCTCTTGAATCTCTCGGGTTCTCACCTCTTGCCCACCACCGAAATCCCCTGATTTCGGTATATAAATGAGCTTGTGCGATTGGGTAAGGGGTTCGGCCCAAAGTTGGTTAAAGCCCAAAGAAAATGGCCCAACAACCATTCTTTACGTAAAACACATGCAGATTGTAGAGTTTAGTCAACCACGTGACATCATCATGACATCATCATGATGATGTCATGATGATGTGGCAGCGGGAACCGGCTCGCGGCGCTCCGTGCTTCGCGTGTCGAACTCTGGGACGCACGACGGAGGAATGTCGAGACGTCGGGCTTGAGCCGAACCTAACCGGGTCGAACCGAACCAAATCGAACCGAGTCGAGTCGCGTCCACATAATATGTACCAACAAATCCCTGAATAATAATGTTTTATAAAATAATCTATGGGTATGTGAAATGATAAGAATGCACTCACGTACAAGGTACATAACTATACTTAACCAAGAAATCTGACTGGGTTAGGCTAAAAGACATAACGTGCAGGATTTTGAAACATAAAAGTAAAAACTTGTCAACTTTTGCGCTAAACCACACCGCCTGCAAAAAGGTGTTAACATAATCAACAATGTAATTTACTGAAAACCAATCTAATAAATCCTTTATCTTTATTGTTGAAAGAGTATTTTACAAGAAAGAATTTCCCATTATCTTAGTTAATTATATCTTATTTATAATAGCTGAATGCGTATTCTTAAACTGATCATTCATCTTATTCGCTTTCACTTTCGGTTTGAATCTCCGGTTCGTCCTTGTCTATACTAAATTCAACTTTCTTCCCCTTATTTTTGCTAGTTTCCCCACCACCTTTACCACTAGAGACCGGCTGAATACTCGTCTGTGGTGGATTGCCTGTCGATCCACCCCAAATCTCTGCTATTTTGTTAGTGTCTTTTTTAAGCTTCTTGATGAGATCAGCTGGATGAACATTTCGGCATAATACCGTCACCTTATCTTGTTCTGCATCCATAGCCACTTTTATAACACCTGAATTAACAACATGTACACAACCAATTATAATTACCAGCAATTACTTATAACAAATTTGGAAAGGCAAACTGATCGTGAACAATACCCTCGACTCTGTTAAGAGCTTTGCTAACATTTCTCTTGCAGCCCTCACAGTGAAGGTTCATCACTTTTAGCATACAGGTCTGCACTTGCATACAAACAACCAAAAATTAAAAATATATATATTTCCAACAACAATAGTATATTAATATCAAATCAAATTAGGAAGATATATGAACAAAAAGAAAAGGCCAAGTTGTAAATATCAAATCAACTGAAGCAAGATATCTGTATACACATATCTACTTAACATGAACAAGGTTTCACAACAGTGGCGGACGTAGGAAATATTTTCAGGGGTGCGAATGAGGAGTTTAACCAAATTTTCAAGGGGTGCGACCGGGATTTTACCCTGTAACATACACTAGTTTTTTTTTTTCCAAGAGGTGCGTCCACCCACCTAACCCTCACTCTACCTAGGTCCGCCTTGTTTGACAATTATAAATATAAATGAAAATAAAGAATGAGAATGTACAGTAGTATTTAACGTCTCTTCATTACTCATGATAATTAAGTGGAATTTAGAGAACTTATAAACAAATGGTGTGTTTGTATAATTTTTGCAGAGATGATGTGTGGGCTGGATATATTGGCTACATCTAGGACAAAGGCTTCATATATAAGCTGCGGCTTGGCTCGACTACAGGTTTTGGTTTTTAATTTTCAATATTTTTTAGTAAAAACAGATATATAACTGAATTTATTATGGGATTATTAGTTACATAAATGAGTCAGTTCTATATGGATTTGATATCAGTTATTCATATGGTAGAACCATATCATGTGTTACTATATATTTATATAAATTTCATATTTAAGAATTTTTATAGTTATATAAAAATATGAGATTTAGGTTGTTTGGAGTTTACATAGATGTGAATATTTGTGAGTTAAACAAATAAGATTTGATTATTTGATAATTAATTAATAAAATTAATACCTAAATGTAACAAATATATCAAAAATTAAGAAGGAAATTATTAGCATTAATAACGAAAAATATATTGAGTAAAAAAAAAGCTAATTAGGAAATGGAAATATATTAGATCAAATTTTAAGGTTTGCCTACATACCACATTTCCTAAACACTACCAATAGTTTGGATATGGATGAAATTGTACTAGGTATGATCGTTGTTATAGGGTGTGCTCATGACCGACCACCATTACCCTCCACGTCAGCGCCATATCACTCACCTCGGCTATAGGGTGTGGTCATGACCCTCATGATCACCATAACCCTCCACGTCAATGCCATGTCACCCACCTCTAATCCATCATCCAAAACCAATACCCTAAGTGTTGAAAATAATGTAAAGTTCATTCATATACTACATGTTTGGTATATTGGGCTGGTTATTGTCCTGTTATCATATTTGGGCTCATGTTATCTCTGGGCTATTGTTGCCCAGTGAGTATTGGGCTAACTGGTTTAAATAGCCTGCATAGTTGTGGCCCATGTGGTTAGTCATAATGTTTGTGTGGTTGTTACATCAATTATGGCATGTTGTTATAATGGATAAAAAGTTCAAGGGGGCTGTATGCAATATTTAAGGGGTCGCGATCATCTCCTTGCTTAGATTTGGACTAAAGTGAAAATATTAAAGACTGGACATATAAAAGGAGAATGGTATGCGCAGTTGTCAAGTTCCCCCAATTTTTTTCACTCTCACGTTTCTCTCTCGTTCACCGGCGATATTAGGGTTTATTCAGTTTCTGTATTGTTGAAGTTTGTTCAGTATTGGTTCTTTGTTCTAGTTTTCTGCAGTTTGTATTGTGAGATGATCTCTTGTTGAAGATCATCTTGTATTTCTCTCTGTTTGTGAGAGTTTGATCTGCAGTTGTTGAAGATCATCTGTCGATGATCATCTAGGTATTGTATTGTACGTTGCTTTGATTTCTGATCTCACAAATTGTGAGATCTAGGGGTTGGGGGTGTTTTCTTGGTTTGGGTAACTAATAAAAGTTTACGTCACTGTTTTGTCGCTTCTCTTGAGTTTTGTATTGTTTCTTTGTATTGTGAGTTGAGCAATCATACCATTTGACATGGTATCATAGCTTCGCTCTTGATTCATCGTCTTCCGCTTGTGTAGGTTTAACTTCTTTGGTTCTGTTTTAATTTAGGAAAAAAGAAGATTTGATGTTCCGTTTTTTATCTCTGCCCTTGGGTTTCGGATTTGGTGGTTTTGGTGTTATTGCATCAGATTTGGCATTTTTAGGGCTTCTTCTGAAATTAGAAGAAGACGAAAAGTGATACTACTGCATTTCTTGTGGTTGGAGTCTTCCTTATAAAAACCGAAATCTGAAGATACGAGCTACTGGTTATTTTCTAAACAACAAACCCTAAGTGAAGGTTTGTGTGATTCAGTTCTTTATTTGGTTGTTCAATCACTGTAAGTCTTCTTGACAATTTCTCGGCTGCTGGAGTACTCTGTAAGGCCTTTCTTCCTTACTCTTTTGTGATTCTGTCACACGATTTGTGCATAATGTTAGGTTGTGGTTTATGTGTTGCATTATTTTCTAGTCTAAACTGTGTGACAGAACCAAGATTCTCAACAATGACATAACTTTACTACATGTGTGCTTTGGAAGGTTGTTCTTTATATTACTGTTCTACGTGTTTTTTGTTGACTGTGTATTTGTATTTCATTGTTGGTATTTATTGTTTGTATGTAATCTAGGAAACATGTTTCTGATTGGATGTCTTTTATGATGTATTTTTGGATCTAATGTTCTTGGTGTCATTGAAGGTTGTTGTTTATATGGATTAAAAGATTGATCTCGTGTTTTGATTGAATAAAAATTAGTTTTTTTCTTTTTTTCATTATAAAACTCTTTGTTGAAATTGGTTATCTCTTAATTTGATCCAAAAATACTTTTAATGCGTACATAACTTCTTGAAACATGTTGCATTGGTGTGTAGATTGCTTCAAGAGTTCTGAATCGTCTTATTGTCTGTCTCTGACATGGATCTTCAAAAGCTCATGGATGTTGTATGCGTTTGCATCTGTTTTTAACTGATTCTTGTATTGTTATGTGAGGTTTTATTGTGTATGTGTTGGTTAGATTGTTAAAATCTACTTTTGTTCTTGTGTTTAGATCGGTTGTTTGTTTTCTTCTTATTGTCTATTATGTTTTGATCTTTTTTTTGGAGTGTGTGCAGGTATAGATCTTGTAAGATCTATTCAGATTTTGTGTGACACAAATCCTAATTAAGATTTGTTGATGGTTGAAGAAGGAGAACGCTTGCCTTCAGTTGTTAAAGACATGTGTTGGTCTCTGTAACCCTAGAAGGTTCAGGGAAAACTGACCAGGTTTGTGTGTTTGTGCTTGATCAGATCTTATAGTTCTTGAAAACTACGGTTCTGATCTTTCTTGGCGTTATATGCACCCTCTGTCTTTCCATTTTTTATTGTTCTTTGTTTTCTGTTGATTGAGATAGTTGATGTGGGGGTAGTGAGGACCGGTTTCTCTGTGATCTTGCTTGCTTTTTTTTTGTTGCTGATTGTTCTATGGTATATATGTGTTCAGGATTGTTCTAGTAGTTGTTTTTTATTTTGTTTTTTGTCGTTGTTTCTTTTATTAGAGTTGGCTCCTGTATTAAGACCTGTCCAGGCACTATAAGTGGTGAACCTGGAATCTGGAAACTGATACAGTTTCGCCTTAGGTTTTTATATCTAGTTTTTTGTCTATCTGTGTCTTTTGTTGTGTTATGGCTGATTTATTATTTGATTATGTTTGTCTATGTGTTAGCTGTTGTTATGATTGTTTATTGATTGTTCATTGATTGTTGACTTAGTTTTACAGTTTGTTGTTTTTTACATGATGTTATTTGTAAAGGGAAGATTCTTGAGTTGTTTTGTTTGCTCAAAGTTTTTTGTTAAAAAAGAAGAAAAAAAACATTAAAAATGTATGTTTGTCATATGAGTTGTGTGTGTTTTTCCCTTGTGTCTATGTGGTTTGTAGTAAAGAGGTTGTTAAAAAAAAGATCTGTCACTATATGACTATTAAAATTGTTGAATGGAACTTTGTTTTTTAATACCATAAAAGGTTTAGAACAGAGTTTTGTTTTTAAATTTGATGGTTATCCATGATCTTAAAATTGTGTTATAAGAACTGTGTCTACTATGTTTTGCATGTTTGGTCGCTTGATTCTCATGATAGATGATGTTGTCTAAGTAAAAAAAAATTACTAACTCTGTCATATGTTGTTTAGACTGAAAGTTTGTCTTCTGATTGTTGAATCATGTGGTTCGGTGTATTGATTCAAGATTGTTTCTTGAATGTTTTTATAGCCGTGTGTGTGAGATATTAAATCATGTGATTTTGTATTTCATTATTTGTTTAGACTGTAATTGTTGTTTGGTATATAAGTGTGTACTTCTTGTTAGTTTCGAACTTGTTTGCTTCTCATGTACTCATCATAGACTTGGGATTCTTAGGTAGAATTCTGCTAAATTTGAGTAGAGTTTCTTTGTATTATGTGAGAGATTCGTAAGATTTTTTCTTGTAGCTCTAATACTATTTGTTCCCGAAAGTTTCTACGGTTTCTTAGATTTGCTTGATTCTTGTAGATTTTGTATAGATTATCGTGTGGTAATCGGTAGGGTTGTCTTGTGAGAGTTTCATGTTGTATTTGGCTAGAGATTTGTTGTATTTGAGTATCGTTTCTTGCTAGCTTATGTGGGTTGAAGATTGCTTTTGTGGTTCATCTTCCTTGTAAAAGACTGTCTGTGTAATATGCTTGATCTAGTTCATATATGATGTTGTAGAGTCAAATGATTATGTCTTGTTCGAATAGGAATATTTTCTTATGATTTGGTTCTTTATGTTTGTATTGACACACTACAAGAAATACGGTGAATAGCGGCGACCTTATTAGCGGCGACATCCAATATGTCGCCGCTATTGGTCCAATCCGCACCCGGTGTCCCATCTTTAACCCTAGCCACACGATTGTTATCATCATCCAACGGCTGGGGTGTACCCATATTAATAGCGGCGATGAAGATGATCAATAGCGGCGACATTATGTCGCCCCTATTGGTCCGACGAATATAATGACAGATTCAGCGCCATTTTCTTCTTCCCTCCGCCTACTTTCCCCCAAATCTTTTCAGCTTCCTCACGGGTTCTCTCCAATATCGGCGAATCTCTTCATTTCCACTTCAAATCGGTTAGTTTTATGTTGAATTTTTTGTTTATTTTGTTATATAGGTTGTAATTTCTTGGTTCTTGGTGAATGTAGGTTCTCCACCGGCACCACCTCGTCTCCACCGGCACCACCGTCACCACCTTGTCTCCACGGCCACCACCGTCACCACCTCTTCTCCTCGTGCAAAATAAGGTTAGTTTATGTTTATATTAACTTTTAAATCTGTTTATACATGATTTTTTTTTAAATTTGTTTGGGGATGTTAAATCTGTGTATACATGATTTTTTTTTTTTTTTTTTAAATCTGTTTGGGGATGAAGTTCACAGCCGTTTGCATTTTTGTTTTTTTTTTTTCCACCTCTAGTAAGAACATAGAATCCAATTAGCCAAGATCTAGAAGCCACGGTTTGGATTTTTGTTTTTTTTTTTTTTCACCTCTAGTAAGAACATGGGTTAGTTGTTAATTACTTATATAAAAGCAATAAGTAAACAAGTTAAGGTTTGAAGTTAAAACTACAAGTGTTAAACTATTATTTTAGCAAAACTTAAGTACAAGGGCCTTTGTGTAGTTAAATGGAACTTGTTTTTAGAAAATATGTAAAAAAAGAGTAGTTAACTGGAACTTGTTTTTAGAAAAGTTGTAAAAAAAAATAACGGGTGGGCCAGGTTTCGAATGTTGTTTTGTTTTTTGTTTGTTTTTATATATGTTATTTTATGTTTATTTAGTCCAACCAAATTGTCTACCCAGCTTTGACTTGTCCTTTATCAGCAACCCCCAACATCTTTAACCCAACCCATTCAACAATCAGCAAGCCTGATAGCCCAAACATGAAAACATAACAAAATAATTAATTAACATATTTTATACAAAGTATTTATAAAATGTAAATATTATTTAATATACAAGGGAATTGTTATATGAACTTTGATGTAAACAAAGTTTATGTATTTTTATCTGAACAATAGAACTTATGCTTCACATTATTAGTATCGAATGTTTTTTTACTTAATGTGATGTTAATTTCATTGGAACTCACATAATAAAAAAATATGAATGGTTTGCATATTTATAGTGTTTTTAAATAAATATGTATATATAGTGGACAACATTGAATCTGAATGGGCTGGGTCAAGGAATTGAAATGAGGGTAAATTAACAATTCCATTTTGTATGCTTTTTATACAAGTCTCAAATTATAAGTTAACAACAATATCAAATTATACAAAAAATCAAGGATGTACAATTTGTTTATGCACGTCTATTAGTAGGTCCCTAATAATAAGTATACCTATTAGCGAAGACCTTTTAGCGAAGACATATGTCGCCGCTAAAAGTCCTAATCATTAGCGGCGACACAAGCAATAACGGCGACAAATAGCCTTTTAGCGGCCAAGCTTTAGCGGCGACTCAATAGCGGCGACATTTGGGACTATTAGCGGCGACTTAATAGCGGCGACATGTCGCCGCTATTACCTTTAGCGGCGACATTTGGGACTATTAGCGGCGACATTTGTCCTTTTCCATCACCTTCATTGATCCTTTTCCCTTCTATTATTTAAAAACAAATAATAATAATAATAATAATAATAATAATATCCTTTGAATATAACCACACTTAAATCAGAAACAAAACTTCATGTCAAGTAATGATGAACTAGCTTTTACCCATTGACCCGCATGATATTTGCTCTATTCTTTTCGAAAATTCATACCTAAACCATAATAAGCTTAGAAATACCCGCCCGAAATTGATTTAGAAATTAATTTCGGGTTGTCCCCGTTTAATTTGGGACTGCTTTTTGAATACTTTATCTCATTTAGGATGTGAATGTGTATTACATGATTGTTTTTTTTAAGAAAGATTCGGTTATCATTTTCTCTTTGCTCCTCGGGTATATATATTCTTACATATATACTTGGGAGCTAAGAGGAAATGCTACCGAATTTTTCTTAAACAAACAACCATGTAATACACATTCATATATGAGATAAAGTGTTCAAAAAGTGGGTTTAGCAGCCTACCCTTGTCTTGCAAACCCTAAATTAAATTATCTTTCAGTTGCATAATGCCTATCGATAAAAGCTGGATTGATTCCCCACTTCAATCAGCTCACTACCAGTAAGGACTCAGGTCTTTTATCGCGATGTGTGAAAGAGTGCTCCCCAACCATAATGAAGTTAGATGTCCGTGTTCCAAATGTAAATGTTACGGCTTAACAACCATCACAAAAATGAAACTCCATTTGGGGCGTATGGTTTTTTGAAAAGATTACATAAAGTGGGACTGTCACGGCGAAAAATCTCGGCCTGCAGCTGTAGAAGTAGATAATGTTGTGCCACAGGAGGGTATGGAAAACGTTATTGAAGACATTAGGGGGGAGCGTATGGAAGAAGATACAAACCGTAACCTGGAGATGTCGAGTGGAGAATCTAACGGTGTTGATGACGATTTTGAAGACATAATAAAGGATGTTGAATCTGAATTATATCCTGGTTATACTAAGTTTTCTTCCCTTGACTTTTTAGCAAAGCTTATGAATCTAAAGGAGACGTCCCATTGGACTAATAGTTCATTTGATCGTCTACTAAAGTTGTTGTAAGAATCAATGCTAATAGGCAACAAGATTCCCCCTACGCATTATGTAGTTAAGAAGAAATTTAAGAAGATTGGTTTGGATTATGAGATGATAGACGCGTGCGCAAATGATTGTGCTCTCTTCTGGAAAGAACACGAGTCGTTGCAAAATTGTCCCGTTTGTAATGAGAGTCGTTGGGTCGATAAAGACACAAAAGGCACGAAGGTAGCTCGCAAGGTGTTACGATACTTTCCTTTGACGCCTAGACTTTGGCGTTTGTATTGTTCAAGGCACATGACAAAAGATATGATATGGCATAGTACCGGACGTTCAGAAGATGGGACCATGCGGCATCCAGTTGATGGATCTTCATGGCAAGACTTTGATAGGAAGTACCCAAACTTCGCGATGGAGCCACAAAATGTTCGCTTGGGGCTTGCAGCTGACGGTTTTAATCCGTTTAACGGTAACAGACCCTCGACTCATAGCACATGGCCGGTTATACTCACCACATACAATTTGCCTCCATGGCTATGCATGCGGGAGTCCACATTCATGTTGACCTTGTTGATTCCTGGCCCTAAATCACCTAGGAAAGACATGGATATTTACCTTAGACCGTTAGTGGATGAGCTTAAACATTTGTGGCACTCAGGTGTACGTACTAAAGACGCAACAACAAACGAATTCTTCACAATGAAGGCGGCGTTGTTATGGACCATAAACGACTTTCCCGCCCGTAGTAGTCTATCAGGTTGGAGCGGACAGGGCTACATGGCATGCCCGACTTGCAACGAAGACACTCCTTCAATGCGTGTAACTGGTAAATGTGTGTATTTTGGTCATCGCCGGTTCTTAGATGCCAACCATCCATGGAGAACAAGTCTCGACTTTAATGGGAGACCCGAGACACGAGGCCCTCCGAGACAGTTTAGTCCTGCTGACATAGAAGCTCAACACGGTCGTCTACTTCATCGTCTACCAGGAAAGCATCCAACTTTTGGAGGTGGGAGCATAAACCGAGCAGATTTCGAGCTGAACTGGACCAAACGAAGCATATTTTTTGAACTTGAGTATTGGTCTTCTTTGCAGCTGAAGCACAACTTAGATGTAATGCATATCGAGAAAAATGTGTGCGACAGCTTGCTTGGTACTCTCTTAATGAATGAGAAGACCAAAGACACACCAAACACACGAAACGACTTGCAAAAACTAAATATCCGGCCGACACAGTGGTTGAAACAATCGGGTAGCAAGTTTTTAAGTCCCCCACCCAAAGTACTCATTCAAGTCCGATGATCGAAAGCTTTTCTGTGAATTTATAAAAAATGTTAAACTACCGGATGGGTTTGGATCTAATATCAACAAGAGGGTGACAGATAACAATTCTAACATTACTGGGTTGAAATCTCATGACTGTCATATTCTCATGCAACGTTTGATACCGATTGGGGTTAGAGGGCTTTTGACAAAAGATACATCTACACCAATGGTAGACCTTTGTATGTTTTTTAAGCAACTTTGCTCCAAAACACTATTGGTTGAAGATATGAGGAAAGCAAAGGATGACATTCTTACCATCCTATGCAAGTTAGAGATGATCTATCCTCCGGCATTTTTTGACATTATGGTTCATTTACTTGTGCATTTACCTGATGAAGCGATTGCGGGAGGTCCAGTAGCTTTCAGATGGATGTATCCATATGAAAGGTACATGAAAAAGCTAAAAAAGTATGTCAGAAACCCGACAAGGCCGGAAGGTTGTATGGCTGAAGGTTATGTGCTTGAAGAAGCTCTAACATTTTGTTCAATGTATCTTCAAGATGTTCAGACTAAGTTCAATCGCCCAGATAGAAACGAGGATGTCGTTGTTAAAAAATGTAAGTTTTGGGTGTTTGAGTCTAAATGTCGTCCGGCAAGCGCAACGAAGAGCAAATATCTTTCAACCATTGAAAAAAGCAAGTTGGAATGGTTTGTTCTCGAAAACTGCGCAGAAGTCAGGGAGTACATGAAGAGAGTGTTCCTATCTTTACTTTCCGTAATATGTTAATGTTAATTACTATTTTCTCTTCCTTACTTGCTTATATTTGTCATTAATATAGTGAGTTCATATCTACACATCCCCAAGATGATCTTAAAACGAAATTTCCGGGGTGGTTTCTTAATAAGGTATAAAACATATATAACACGCAATACTTTACATCGGTTAGATAATACATATATAACAAGCATTCTTCCTGTATATTTGTTAGGTCCATTCGATGAAAACACAAAATTCTCCAGAATTCCACCCAGAGTTGTATGCCCTTTCAATTGGTGCGAAAATAAATGCTGAAACTTACACTGGTTGCATAGTCAACAGTGTTAGGTTTATGACACTTGAACGTGATGCAAAACGCGCAACGCAAAACTCTGGGGTAGAAGTGGTCGGAGAGAACGGTGTGAAATTTTATGGCCAATTAGAAGAAATTATTGAGTTGAATTATACAAATGGTTATTCAACTGTCCTATTTCGGTGCAAGTGGTTTGATACTCGAAGGGGTGTAAAGTATGACAATAATATCACCAGTATAAGCACTGAACATGAATGGGACAAAGACGATCAACTCATATTTGCTTCGCAAGCCAAACAAGTGTTCTTCATCCAAGAACCATCTCGAAACAAAAAAAATAAACTTAGATGGGTAGTCGAAAACATTAATCATCGAAAAATTTAGGATCGGCCATTAAATGATGATCGCGTCGAGCCGGTTCAAAATGCTGATGACGACTTAGAAGATATTGACGTTGTACACAACAACTCTTCATCTGACTGTCCACTTGTCATCGACCTCACCCAATACTTTCAAATTGGATGTTCTCATGTTACTTCAGGTGAGCCTGCAACTGAAGTTGGTCCCCCAACGACTACCGTCGATGAAGTGTTGGAGGTCGAAGCTGATGTGGATGAGGACGATCCCGATTATGACATCGAGTTTGATTAAGAGAAAAGTTATTGTAATTTATATTAGTTAGTAATTGAAAAACACTTGTTGAAATATTTATTTGCATATTAGTTAAACTTGTTGCACTTTCTACTAATTTCTATTTGATACACTTGTTTTAACATTTGTAACTTTTTAGGAAATATGTTTTCTTTGTGGTTTGTATTTGTTTACCTGATGGCGGATGTGATGCCCCGAGGACATGGGGGAGACGGAGCTGGGGATCCACCAAATCCGGATCCTTTTCGGAGAGGGACGCATGAGACCCGACGGTAAGTTATCAATTATTATTTAGTACTTTTATTACATTTATTATAAATGTTGTCACTAATTATATTTAATTTTATTTTAATTGCAGTGGTTCCCCCAAGGAGAGTTAGGGGGAAAGCCAAAAATCAAAAGCTTCACAGGATGGTCAAAGCGGGGGGGGGGGGGGGCGTTTCTCTTACATTCGATAGGGATGTAACGTATACCCCCGTTGGTGTACCGAGCGAATTATTTTCACGCGAGGCGGGTTTGTACATGTGGCGGACCATCCCTTTCGATAGAATGGGTTGGGGGAAAGTTCCGACTCCTTATAAGGATGTCGTCATGAACCACCTAAAGGTAAATAAGTTAGGCCATTTATTGGTGTTAAACGGCTGCATACGGGTGGAAAAACGCATCCGTTTGTTTCTGCGTTTGCAGCCGTTTAACGGCGCGTTTACGATTACAAACGCAGTAGCAAACAGGTGTAAAAATGCAGCCGTTTGCTGCTGCGTTTGCAGCCGTAAACACGCCGTTAAACGGCTGCAAACGCAACAACAAACGGCTGTGTTTTTACACTCGGTTGCTGTTGCGCTTGCAGCCGTAAACGGGTGCAATAACGCAGCCGTTTGCAGCCGTAAACGTGATGTTAAACGGCTGCAAACGCAGCAACAAACGGGTATAAAAACGCCACCGTTTGCTGCCGCGTTTGCAGCCGTAAACGCGCGGTTAATGTTTTAACGTTTTTATATAATGTTTTAACAATTTTATTTAATTCCTAGGAGAATTTCAATTTCGATGAAGTCGAACAGGATTTGGAAGCGAGGGACTTAAAAGGCGGCATTAGACAAGTGCTTATGAAGCGGTACTCCGACCGCAAGCACTACGCTAAGGAAGAATTTGATACTAATGGAGGTTATGACGATGTCGAAAGAGCAAGGGCACACCACCCCGAGGATATGCCTTATGAAAACTGGCTAAGAACCATTGATCACTTCTTGGACCCCAAATATATTGCAAGATCTGAGGCAAACTCAAGAGTCCGCCAACTTCAAAAATTCCCAAACTGTGGGGGTACATCGTCATACAGTAGCACCGCCTACAAACATGTAATGTTTTATATGTGCGTGTTTGTATGTTTATGTTTATTTAACGTCTAATCTAAGTTTTAATGTTAAACAGGGTTTGAAACATCTTGATACGTACCGCAAAACTCACACCGATAAATATGGGAATTTTGTTGACCCGGTAGCCGAGTAGAATTATGTAAGTATCTATCTAAATATATATATATATATATATATATATTTATATGAGTAAATTACAACCGGTTTCCTTTACGTTTGTACCCCTTTAACTAAAGATATTACAGAGTCAAAGCTGTAAAAAAATGGGTTTGAATTGCTGTTAAAAAGGGGGGGGGGGTTATATAGGCTGTTAAAAATATGTTTAATTCCTGTTAAATGCAGTTAAAAATGGGTCAATTTGTTGTGAAATGCAGTTTAATTGCTGTTAAAAATAGGTTTAATTGCTGTTATATAGGCTGCAAATGCTGCCTAAAAGCTGTAAAAAAGGGGGGGTTTGAATTGCTGTTAAATGCAGTTAAAAATGGGTCAATTTGTTGTCAAAATTAAACTAGTTTAGCACTAAAGGACATAGGGTGTTAAAAACTAATAACATAAAGGACGGAGCCTGTAATATCTTTAGTTAAAGGACGCCGGTTGTAATATGGTAGAAACGTAAAGGACACCGGTTGTAATTTACTCTATTTGTATTTATATTTAACCATGTTCGTAAAATACAGCTTAATCTAGAACGCGAGATGATGGGCGGAGAAAGCAGCGGTTCTCAACCGCCGAATGAGGCTGCCATGTTTCAAAACGTTTTGGGTGATCGACGAGGATGGTTCCGGGGGCTTGGGCCTAAACCTTTGAAGGCGCCATCGAACCCGTCTAGTGTGCAACCTCAAACCGCACAACCCTTTTCGGAGGTAAACTATACAATTTGACTTCAAAAATATAGCATGTATCCAAACAATATATAATATTACAATCTAACTCTACAGGTTTTCTATATAAATTAGGCTTTTAGTTTTGGTTCTTTTTTTTACATATTGTTGAACCTTTAGCCGCTCTGAATACTCATATATTATTGGGTTTGATATGTGTTAATGTAGGAGTATGTTTCGACTTTGTTCCAAAGTCCGGCATTCGTAAACCAACTTGAATCCTTTCTTGCGGCGAGGGGAAAGCAAGCCGCAACTGACGATGACTATGACTATGAAGATGACGACCTTTTTGACAAGGATGATGAGGAGTAATTAGTATTATTGTACGGATATTTTAGAATGTTATTTTTCGGATATTTTAGGATGTTATTGTACGGAAATGTTTTTATGCGATTTTAGTATGTAAAGCATTATGTTCGTTTTAGTCTGTTTGTGTTGCGTCGTACTTGAAAATTGGCAGGTTTGTATATAATGAGAAATACAGCAAATGCAGCAAATTTAAAAAAAAATTGACTTTTAGCGGCGACATATGTCGCCGCTATTAATTTTATCTATTAGCGAAGACAAATGTCGCCGCTAAAAGTCCTCATCATTAGCGGCGACAGAAGCCAATAGCGACGACAAATAATGTGACAACTCGAAATTTAGAACCTTTCGTTGTATGCTTAAACGCGTGACTAGTTAAACTTATGTGATTAATGACAAATGAATACATGTGAACTTATATGATTATGTGTTATGTTGTGTGTATGCTTGTGTGTATGTATTCGAGTATGTATATGAACCGAGACAACACGAACCCGACTCGAGACCATGTGGTCTCGAGTGAACAATAACTTATGGGCCGGTTGGGCCATACATACACTCTTAGCCTATTTCGAAACCCATTAGGGTGCACAATGTGGAACAACTATATAACCCCTAGTGATGCTAATCTTGACATTTTTGGACAACACTCCTACTCTCCTCTACACACACACTCTCCACTCTCTCACTAAAACCCTAGACACCAAGCATCATACTTCTTCTCCTTCCTTCTCGGATCAAACCAACCGACCACAAAAGGGTCTCTCGGATTTGCTTGTTCACACCAAACAAAGCTTCATCTTCACCACCTCACAACCGGTTAGTGTTTATGATGTTTGTTAGTGTTTATGATGCTTGTTAGTGTTTATGATGTTTGTTGGTTAGTGTTTATGATGTTTGATGTTATGGATGACATGATTGAACTAGAACCGTTTGTACAATGATGATGTGCTTGTGAATCGTATGTATGATGTTGATAATCGGAACATGCTTTGATTTCGGATATGTGGCATAATGAACTCATGATGTTTTGTGTTTAAATGTAGTCTAAAACACTAGTTGTTGATGTTCATATAAATCGGATTGTGTACTCTTGTGTTAAGAACCGAAAGCTTGCTATTAGGGTGATTTGTTGATAAGTTGTTCATGATTCTTGTTAGACCTAGGTTCATATGAATGAAGATGAACTACTTGAATATTGAAGAACAAGATGAACATGATGAACACATGAAGAACTTGTTGAATATCATATGAACATGTTGAATATTTGAAATCTGATATGTTTGATCCATTTTTAGTAATTTGCTAGACAAGAAACATGTTTAAGGATTTTGGTTGGATAGTACAAACTGTTACATGAAATCAGAATGTTAGTGGGTAGTACACTGTACCGAATCAGCTCCTGTCCAACCGAAACCATCAGTTGCGACTCGAAACCAAGCACAACGAGTCGAGATCCCCGATTGCGACACCAGTTGCGAGTCGCAAACACCTGGTTGCGACTCGAAACCACACATGATCAGCACACCAACTTTGTGACTCGAAACCATTGTTGCGAGTCCAGTTGCGACTCGTAACCAAAACAGCATGAACCGAGACCGTAGTTGCGACTCAGGTTGCGAGTCGCAAACGCCTAGTTGCGACTCGAGACTATACGCCGATACACACTGTTTGGGCTTTCACCTTGTTTCGGACTTAATTGTTTGGGCCGGACTCTTGGGCCTAATGCACAGACCTTATATGTTACTGTTTGAATGGGGATATTGTTGAACTGCCATGATCAAACGTGTATGCCATGAACGATACTTGAATGCATTATGCTAGGAACATACGTGTACTGTTTGAATACGAACCTGATTGGTATGATACAACTATGATAGGACGTGAGTAGCCTCAACGTTGCTTGTTTGACTTTTCTGTGTTACTACCGAGCAAACCAAGGTGAGTTCACACCCTCTACAAAGCATGGGATTCCCAGGGGTCGGGAAATGGGGTTAAGGAACTGGGTTCCTCGTCCTCCTTGGGTAGGACAGCAAAGGTTCAGGAATGTAATTCCTCGTCCTCACGGACAGATAACTCGTACTAGACCAAAACTCTATCACGAAGTCCCTCATCTTTGTATCGACTTAATCGCCGAGGCCAATGGCGAGCGGGTCATTAGTTAGATAGCGCTATTTAGGTCTGACAAACCTCACACCGTGCCGCAGAGGACGGGCGTGAACTAATGGACTACTGGCACGTCAATGATGATAGACATTGACAGTTCAGGGCACATAAACATGACTACAGTCAGCAGTCGATATGGTAACGAGTCTAGTATATACATGGGGTAGCCCCCACGGCCGAAATGCCAGATAACTAACACGGAGTAGCCCCCACGGCTGGATAGCCAGAGCAACCGGGAATAAACAAGTCACGTTTTTAACTATGGGGTAACCCCCACGGCAGGATGCCAGATAAAGGAAACTGTTTTCGAAACAACTTAAAACGAACACCCAACCGTGAACTCACTCAACTTGTTGTTGACTCGTTACTACATGCTTTGCAGGTCTTTGGGTCCTTAGCTGGAGCTTGCATGGAGGAGGATCGTTGTGGGACATGGACGACTGTGTGCCATGTTAAACTTTGAAACAATTAAACTTATGTTTTGATTTAAGACTTATGCTTCCGCTTGCAACCTAATTATGTTTTGTTTGAACACCAATTGTATTGGTTGGATTTCATAACTATTTATATGCTTGTTCAATATGATTGGTGGCTGGATCCTGGTCAGTCACGCCTCCAAGCGGTAGTACTCCGCAGGTGGATTTTGGGGGTGTGACAGATTGGTATCAGAGCCATTGGTTATAGAGAACTTGGTTTTAATAAAGGGGGAAAACGTTTTTGTTAAAACCAGACTATAACCTGTACAGTGCTCAACGGTCCACAACGATGCTCCACTCCACATGCAAGGCTCGACATTCTAGGTGATATGATCTGTGTATGTATTGCCTACTTGTTAGTTACGTAGTACATTGCTCATGGTATGCTTGGTTAATATAACTACTGTTGCTTGAACACGTGTGTGCTTACTCCCTTCTGCCATCACACTTTCGCGAACCTCTCTCACTCATGTTTCCCTTGATATGAAGATCATGGCTAGACGCATTAACATGACTCAAGCCCAGTTGACGGCTCTGATTAACCAACAAGTTGCTGCGGCACTTGCAGCTGCACACGCAGGAGGTATATCCTGCAGTCCAAACTCATTCTAGGATCTTTAGAATCCTACTCTCGTGGACCAACCTTTGTGTTAAACTCTGTCTTTCTTTCGCCCACACTAGGTCAGCATGCTCAGCCACCTGTGCGCACCTTTAAAACTTTTATGGACTGTCGACCTAGTACCTTTAGTGGCACCGAAGGAGCGATAGGTCTCCTACACTGGATTCGCAGGATCGAATCTGCATTCGAAGAAAGTGAAAGCCCTACCAGTAAACGAGTAGAGTACGCTGTTGGTACCTTGCAGGGGAAAGCGTATTCTTGGTGGAACACACAAGTTCAGATGCTCGGATTGGCGGATGCGAATGCCACCCCCTGGAGCGACTTCAAGGATTTGATCAAGGAAGAATTCTGTCACCCGGACGACATCCTAAAACTTGAAATAGAGTACCTTGGCTTGAAAATGGAAGGATCTGAAATCGAAGCGTACACGAAAAGGTCCAACGATTTGGCTGCCTTATGTCCTAACTTGTCACAACCCATTTCGAGACGACTCGAGCTATACCTCAGAGGCTTAGCCCCAGAAATCCAAGGGTCCGTAATTGCGGCCAACTTTTCCACAATCCAACAAGTCGTTCGTTTGGCGCACCAGCTCACTGATCAGGCGGTGGAAGAGGGCAAGTTGCCCAAGCGTAACTCTCCCAATACGAAAGCTCTTATTAACACCAAGCGTGTTTGGGGAGATCACCAGGGCGAGGGATGTAGCCCTATACAACAGGACCCGCACGGGAAACTCGTACAGCAGGGGCTGAACTACCAAAATCAAGGGGGATACCTTGGGAATAAGCCGAAATGCCGCAAATGCCATCAACACCACACCGGGTCATGTATGGAATCGTGCTGCCATCGGTGCAAGAAGACGGGACATGTGGCTAGAGATTGCAGGAGCCCATACCCTGCACACCGAAACCAGCAGCAGCAGGGTAGCAAAAAGGGGTGTTTCCGTTGTGGGGCTGAAGGCCATCTTAAGAGGAACTGTCCGCAGATGAGGCAGAAACGCGACAACAGCAACAATGGAGCCCGGGGGCGGGCGTTCGTGATCGGCCAAGGTGAAGCAAGGAATGACCCCAATGTTGTGGCGGGTAAGTTCCTTCTTGACGACTTTTATGTTACAGTTTTATTTGATTCGGGTGCCGATACTAGCTACATGTCACTAGAAGTTAGTCGAATGCTTAAGCGTATTCCAACACCCTTGAACATCAAGCACACCGTAGAGCTAGCAAATGGTAAGAGTTTAGAAGCCACACACGTAGTCAAGGGTTGTAAACTTATTCTCGCTGACCAGACCTTCTCTATCGACCTCATTCCTATTGTTTTGGGTAGTTTCGACGTTGTCATTGGGATGGACTGGTTATCCCAACACCGAGCAGAGATTCTTTGCAACAAGAAGGTTGTCCGTATTCCAGGTCCCGGTGGTGAACCTCTCATGATTCATGGCGACAAGAGGAGTGCTGTTGAGAACGTCATTTCTCTCCTTAAGGCCCAAAAGTGCTTGCGAAAGGGCCACACTGCCATTTTGGCTCTCGTTACTGACACCTCAGAAAAAGAAAAGAAGATAGAAGATTTTTCCAGTTGTACGCGATTATCCAGAGGTATTTCCTGAGGAATTACCTGGTCTTCCGCCTCATCGTCAAGTCGAGTTTCAGATCGAACTAGCTCCTGGAGCTGTGCCTATAGCCCGTGCACCTTATCGTTTAGCCCCATCAGAGTTGAAGGAACTCTCCACGCAACTACAAGAACTCTTGGATAAGGGTTTTATTCGTCCTAGCTCATCGCCCTGGGGAGCTCCAGTGCTATTTGTGAAGAAGAAAGACGGTACTTTCAGAATGTGCATCGACTACCGAGAACTCAACAAGGTGACGGTGAAGAATCGTTATCCTCTACCGCGTATCGACGACTTGTTCGACCAGCTGCAAGGGTCGAGCTACTATTCGAAGATCGATTTGAGATCGGGTTATCACCAGCTGAGAGTCCGGGAAGAGGACGTCTCCAAAACAGCTTTCAGAACTCGATACGGGCACTATGAGTTTTTGGTCATGCCTTTTGGGATGACAAACGCACCTGCGGTTTTCATGGACTTGATGAACCGAGTGTGCAAGCCTTACCTGGACAAGTTCGTTATAGTCTTCATCGACGACATCCTGATCTACTCTAAGAGTCGGGAAGAACACGAGCAACATCTGCGACTTATTCTGGAACTCCTTCGAACAGAACAGCTTTATGCAAAGTTCTCGAAATGCGACTTCTGGCTTCGAGAAGTCCATTTCCTAGGCCACGTGGTAAACAAGGATGGGATTCACGTGGATCCATCCAAGATAGACTCGATTAAGAACTGGCCTGCACCTCGTACACCAAAGGAAATTCGCCAATTCTTGGGTTTGGCGGGATACTACCGGAGATTCATAAAGGATTTTTCAAAGATTGCACAGCCTCTCACCTCACTAACGCAGAAGGGCGTTGTTTATCGCTGGGGAAACGCACAGGAGTTGGCATTTCAGCACCTAAAGGATAGACTGTGTAGCGCACCTATCCTTTCCTTGCCGGAAGGCACAGACGATTTTGTGGTTTACTGCGACGCATCAATTCAGGGTCTTGGTTGCGTGTTGATGCAACGAGACAAAGTTATAGCCTACGCTTCACGCCAACTCAAAGTTCATGAAAAGAACTACACTACGCACGATTTAGAGCTGGGAGCTGTTGTTTTTGCACTTAAATTATGGCGGCATTACCTGTATGGTACCAAGTGCGCCATCTACACCGACCACAGGAGCCTCGAGCACATCTTCAAACAGAAAGAACTAAATATGCGACAACGACGATGGGTCGAACTACTGAATGATTACGAGTGCTCAATCAGGTATCACCCGGGCAAAGCCAATGTTGTGGCTGACGCCCTCAGTCGGAAGGACACTGCGCCTAAGCGCGTACGAGCTCTGCAACTCACGATCCATTCTAGTCTTCCCTCCTAGATACAAGCTGCTCAGATAGAAGCACTGAAACCAGAAAACGTCAGGGCTGAAGCCCTACGCGGATCAAGGCAACGCTTAGAGCAGAAGGAAGACGGTGCTTACTACGTGACGGGACGCGTTTGGGTCCCACTCTATGGCAACCTACGAGAACTTGTGATGGACGAAGCACACAAGTCTCGCTACTCGGTACATCCTGGATCGGATAAAATGTACCACGACATCAAAACTACGTACTGGTGGCCTAGCATGAAGGCCCACATAGCAACTTACGTCAGCAAGTGTTTGACTTGTGCGAGAGTCAAGTCCGAATACCAGAAACCCTCAGGCCTGCTCCAACAACCAGAGATACCTCAATGGAAATGGGAACAAATTTCCATGGATTTTGTTACTGGCCTACCTAGATCCCAGCGCGGGAACGATACTATTTGGGTGATCGTGGATCGACTCACAAAATCTGCACACTTCTTGGCTATCAAGGAGACGGATAAGTTCTCCACTCTTGCAGAAATATACATCAAGGAAATTGTTTCGAGGCACGGGGTGCCCACCTCCATCATCTCGGATCGAGATGCACGATTTACTTCAGAGCTGTGGCAAGCAATGCACAAATCCTTCGGCTCACGACTAGACATGAGCACAGCGTACCATCCTCAGACGGACGGGCAGTCCGAGCGCACTATTCAAACCTTAGAAGACATGCTTCGTGCATGTGTAATCGACTTTGGCAACCGCTGGGAAAGGCATCTGCCACTTGTGGAATTCTCGTACAATAACAGCTACCACACCAGCATTGGAGCTGCTCCGTTTGAGGCATTGTACGGACGTAAATGCCGGTCTCCTCTTTGCTGGGCAGAGGTGGGAGAAAGTCAGATCACTGGCCCAGAATATGTGGTAGATACAACCGAGCAAATCGCTCAGATACGAAAACGCATGACGGCCGCTCGCGAACGTCAGAAAGTTTACGCCGACATGGGCAGGAAACCACTTGAGCTCCAGGTTGGGGAGCGGGTACTACTCAAAGTTTCACCCTGGAGGGGTGTGGTTCGTTTTGGTAAACGCGGTAAACTCAACCCACGATACGTTGGACCTTTCGAAGTCATTGAGAAAATAGGCAGGGTGGCCTACAGACTGAACTTACCAGCGGAACTCGGTGCAGTTCACAACGTTTTTCACGTGTCGAATCTGAAGAAGTGTCCGTCAGATGAGACCCACGTAGTTCCTTTGAAGGAACTCACTATCGACGAGCAGTTACGATTCGTCGAGGAACCAGTCGAGATCACGGACCGGGATGTTAAGGTCCTCAAGAGCACCAGAATACCTCTCGTTCGAGTTCGTTGGAACTCACGTCGCGGCCCAGAGTTCACCTGGGAGCGCGAAGATCAGATAAAACAAAAGTATCCCCAACTGTTCGCAAACAGTACACCCACTACTGAGGCTGAAGCTACGGAATTTCAGGACGAAATTCCAGATCAACGGGGGGTGGATGTGACACCCCAGGAAAACCGGGAAAACCATACAACTTAACTAGCTTCCTCAGTGAGTGCCTACCAAATTTCGGGACGAAATTTCTTTCAACTTGGGGATGATGTGACAACTCGAAATTTAGAACCTTTCGTTGTATGCTTAAACGCGTGACTAGTTAAACTTATGTGATTAATGACAAATGAATACATGTGAACTTATATGATTATGTGTTATGTTGTGTGTATGCTTGTGTGTATGTATTCGAGTATGTATATGAACCGAGACAACACGAACCCGACTCGAGACCATGTGGTCTCGAGTGAACAATAACTTATGGGCCGGTTGGGCCATACATACACTCTTAGCCTATTTCGAAACCCATTAGGGTGCACAATGTGGAACAACTATATAACCCCTAGTGATGCTAATCTTGACATTTTTGGACAACACTCCTACTCTCCTCTACACACACACTCTCCACTCTCTCACTAAAACCCTAGACACCAAGCATCATACTTCTTCTCCTTCCTTCTCGGATCAAACCAACCGACCACAAAAGGGTCTCTCGGATTTGCTTGTTCACACCAAACAAAGCTTCATCTTCACCACCTCACAACCGGTTAGTGTTTATGATGTTTGTTAGTGTTTATGATGCTTGTTAGTGTTTATGATGTTTGTTGGTTAGTGTTTATGATGTTTGATGTTATGGATGACATGATTGAACTAGAACCGTTTGTACAATGATGATGTGCTTGTGAATCGTATGTATGATGTTGATAATCGGAACATGCTTTGATTTCGGATATGTGGCATAATGAACTCATGATGTTTTGTGTTTAAATGTAGTCTAAAACACTAGTTGTTGATGTTCATATAAATCGGATTGTGTACTCTTGTGTTAAGAACCGAAAGCTTGCTATTAGGGTGATTTGTTGATAAGTTGTTCATGATTCTTGTTAGACCTAGGTTCATATGAATGAAGATGAACTACTTGAATATTGAAGAACAAGATGAACATGATGAACACATGAAGAACTTGTTGAATATCATATGAACATGTTGAATATTTGAAATCTGATATGTTTGATCCATTTTTAGTAATTTGCTAGACAAGAAACATGTTTAAGGATTTTGGTTGGATAGTACAAACTGTTACATGAAATCAGAATGTTAGTGGGTAGTACACTGTACCGAATCAGCTCCTGTCCAACCGAAACCATCAGTTGCGACTCGAAACCAAGCACAACGAGTCGAGATCCCCGATTGCGACACCAGTTGCGAGTCGCAAACACCTGGTTGCGACTCGAAACCACACATGATCAGCACACCAACTTTGTGACTCGAAACCATTGTTGCGAGTCCAGTTGCGACTCGTAACCAAAACAGCATGAACCGAGACCGTAGTTGCGACTCAGGTTGCGAGTCGCAAACGCCTAGTTGCGACTCGAGACTATACGCCGATACACACTGTTTGGGCTTTCACCTTGTTTCGGACTTAATTGTTTGGGCCGGACTCTTGGGCCTAATGCACAGACCTTATATGTTACTGTTTGAATGGGGATATTGTTGAACTGCCATGATCAAACGTGTATGCCATGAACGATACTTGAATGCATTATGCTAGGAACATACGTGTACTGTTTGAATACGAACCTGATTGGTATGATACAACTATGATAGGACGTGAGTAGCCTCAACGTTGCTTGTTTGACTTTTCTGTGTTACTACCGAGCAAACCAAGGTGAGTTCACACCCTCTACAAAGCATGGGATTCCCAGGGGTCGGGAAATGGGGTTAAGGAACTGGGTTCCTCGTCCTCCTTGGGTAGGACAGCAAAGGTTCAGGAATGTAATTCCTCGTCCTCACGGACAGATAACTCGTACTAGACCAAAACTCTATCACGAAGTCCCTCATCTTTGTATCGACTTAATCGCCGAGGCCAATGGCGAGCGGGTCATTAGTTAGATAGCGCTATTTAGGTCTGACAAACCTCACACCGTGCCGCAGAGGACGGGCGTGAACTAATGGACTACTGGCACGTCAATGATGATAGACATTGACAGTTCAGGGCACATAAACATGACTACAGTCAGCAGTCGATATGGTAACGAGTCTAGTATATACATGGGGTAGCCCCCACGGCCGAAATGCCAGATAACTAACACGGGGTAGCCCCCACGGCTGGATAGCCAGAGCAACCGGGAATAAACAAGTCACGTTTTTAACTATGGGGTAACCCCCACGGCAGGATGCCAGATAAAGGAAACTGTTTTCGAAACAACTTAAAACGAACACCCAACCGTGAACTCACTCAACTTGTTGTTGACTCGTTACTACATGCTTTGCAGGTCTTTGGGTCCTTAGCTGGAGCTTGCATGGAGGAGGATCGTTGTGGGACATGGACGACTGTGTGCCATGTTAAACTTTGAAACAATTAAACTTATGTTTTGATTTAAGACTTATGCTTCCGCTTGCAACCTAATTATGTTTTGTTTGAACACCAATTGTATTGGTTGGATTTCATAACTATTTATATGCTTGTTCAATATGATTGGTGGCTGGATCCTGGTCAGTCACGCCTCCAAGCGGTAGTACTCCGCAGGTGGATTTTGGGGGTGTGACAAATACCCCTTTAGCGGCCAAGCTTTAGCGGCGACTCAATAGCGGCAATAGCGGCGACATGTCGCCGCTATTACCTTTAGCGGCGACATTTGTCGCCGCTATTGGTCGACTTTCTTGTAGTGACAGTTTTTTATGCTATTTCTAGATTACATGAAGTTGTCTGGCGATGAATGTTTTTTTAAGAATGATTTAACAAGTTTTCTTGTTTTTTTAAACCTCATGTCTATATGTCTTGGTAATAGGATCTTGTATTTTGTTGATAACGAGTTGACTCTTACCCGCGCGTTGCGGCGGGGCCGTTAAATCGAACAAATAATAAACGTTAAAGTGTTGTACGCATGCGCATTGGAGAGTATTATGTAAAATTTTATCATAGTAAAGAATAACCAAATCGGAACGATAACATTGCTTCGTTATGGTATGGGAAATCGATATAGCAAAGAAACACCAAATACCCAAAATGCTTTACATCGATCGTGCCTGTATATAATAAAAATATTGGTTTTGACATTAAAATGAACTTTTTCTTATAGATTGTTTTTTTGTATCTCTACTCTATATGAATAAAATAGATGAAAAAAAAATAAATTAAAGTTTTGAAGATGAACATTTACTTTACTAAGATCATTAAGGAAAATAATTCTAAAGAACCTTTTATGGAAACCAATATTTGTACATATGAAAGTGCGTTATTAATTTTTATTAAACTTATTTTAGATTGGTCGACTTCAATAAATTGTTAAAATATTTTATTAGGAGCGACGCCACGGTTTGGGCATTTTAAGGTAAATATTTAGTTTGTTAAGTTAGGGGCTGTTTAACACGATCTGAATTATTAAGTGTTGAACCAGTAAGAGATCTGAACCATTAAATGTTGAACCAGTAAGAGGTCTGAACCATTGAGCCTGTATAATACTTAACCGTTCAGAGACAAAAGTCTGACCAATTCAGATTAGAGGTCTTAACCATTTAGACTCTCTGTATTATGCTTAACAATTCAAAGGCAAATGTCTAAACCATTCAGAAATCTGCTCGTGAAACAAACAGTCTAAACCACTAAGTGTTGAACCAGTAATAAGAGGTCTGAACCAATAAGAGGTAAACAAACAACCCCTAACTTCTCAATATAGAAAAAAATACGGACTATAATTTTCAATCGTGAAAGAGACTCATTGATTTTTTTTCAAATGATACCACTTTAATTCATTGTGGCTTTAGGCAATGGAAATTCTGGATTTTAAATATGTAAATTTATAATATTTGAAGAAAGATAAAACAATGGGCCATCAAATACCACCCACCACCGCCACGATCACACCACCATAATTTTTTTGGTTTTCAGATTTTAGTTTCGTCTCTCTCCATAACCCAACCCATAATTATTCCCTCTCTCAGATTTAGTGTCTCTCTAGATCAGTTCGATGATATGTATATAGAATCTCAAATATATATATTTTCAATCTCTAAATCAAATCTCTCTTCAATGTCAAAAAGTATACATCTCCCCTCTTCATATTCTCAGGTTTTTTATGCACACATAATCTAAACACATACCTAAAAAAGGGAACCAAAGGCATCGGAGAAGAAGCGAGCACCACACCACCGCCATGGCACCACCACCGAACCACCGCCACAACAACACCTCCACCGAAATAATTGTTTGTGGCTCCCATCTGTAACCGTCTAAACTTCTTTGCGGCAACCAAAAAATAACTGTAAATGTTCAGACCGGTAAGTGTTATATATGGTTTGAAACAGTGGAAGAATGGGGAAACGGTGCATAGAGAGGAGGTGCGGCGGTTTGTTTATCAACGGAAACGATGGTTTATGAATAGCTTTTTTTTATGACGGGTTTTGAATGCTATTTTCGGTTATGTAACGGTGTGTCCACCATTATCAGAGTTTGACTTTATTTTCTGGTTGTTTAAACGTGTTAGTAATCTTATAGTTGGGTTGTGTGGAAAGTCCGATTGTTGTTAAGGATGATTGGAAGTGATACCGGGACGTATGGTGGTGGTGGGTATGTTGTATGGCGGTTACGGTTTTTGTTAAATGTAACTTTTAGTTTCTTTTTGCGGGGACATTACTTGAACGGTGTGATTTGCGGGGACATGACAGTCCAATAGCCGGCGTGGCTTATATTAATTCAACAGCCTATTAGTTGAACGGTGTGTTTGAATGGACATGACGGGGTGTTTGTATGGTCACGACGGTTACATAAGCCGGTCGTGACCCAAGTTAGTTTTTGTATAAGTATATAATTGATTAGTCTTTTTTACATTTCAAATGTGACCAGGTGTCTTTGTGTATTCAAGATTGATCTTGGTGTTTGTGTCAGCCTATATTTGAGGTCTATATGTTGAGGATCTTTGTCTTGAATGTTGTTAAATGTCTTTTGTTTGCAGTATTTATGTCTTCTTGTCTATGATCTTGTTTGTATGGTTAGTTGAGCTGTGTGGTTCATGTTTAACCGATAGTGTTGTCAAGATTATTTTGTATATGTAACAGCCTTGTATTGTTCTGATTACAAATTGTGTAATTTTGTGTTTAATCAGGATTTGTTTGGTTGTGTCTTATAGTCTTGAATATGTCTTGGATGTGTGTGATGTTGGCCTTGAATTTTTCCTCTTGTGTAAAAGATGTGTTTCTGGTTGTGTATTTTGCCAGAGTTTGTGTTGGATATCATTGTTGTCTGGTACTTTTTAGTCATAACAATTTATCTGTTTTGTTGACTGCCTGTTATAGAGAGTTCTTTGGTTTGTTGTTGGTATTTGTGTTTTCTTCAAAGAATCTCCTGTCTCGTCTTGTAATTTGTCTGAATTCTTAGTATGTCTGTGGTAGGATATTGGTAATAGAAACACTATTTTTTGATTTGTTTCTCTTTGATGTTGTATATATGGCTCTGTTACAAGTGGTTAGTATTGTAGTTTGCATTGTATAGTTTTGGTAAATACTTGGTGTTAACTGTAGTTTGCCTGTTAAATCTAGTAAAAGTGCCATATTAGTTTTTTTGAATCTTGACTTTTATGAGAGGTTAAAAGTTTGCCTGAGATAGATCTGGAATCTTGAAAAAAATTTCGTTACTTGTGGAATAATTGGTCTTCTTAATATGGATTCTGATCTTCAAGTTGCTGATATTCTAATTAAAGGTCTAAGTAGCGAGGTGCGTGATACTTTGTGTAATAAGTTCGGAATGACTAAAGTGTAGTATATGAATGATGGGGGCATGTTGAAAATAATGTAAAGTTCATTCATATGCTACATGTTTGGTATATTGGGCTGGTTATTGTCCTGTTATCATATTTGGGCTCATGTTATCTCTGGGCTATTGTTGCCTAGTGAGTATTGGGCTAACTGGTTTAAATAGCCTGCATAGTTGTGGCCCATGTGGTTAGTCATAATGTTTGTTTGGTTGTTACATCAGTTATGGCAGGTTGTTATAATGGATAAAAAGTTCAAGGGGTCTGTATGTAATATATAAGGGGCCGTGATCATCTCCTTGCTTAGATTTGGACTAAAGTGAAAATATTAAAGACTGGACATATAAAAGGAGAATGGTATGCGCAGTTGTCAAGTTCCCCCAATTTTTTCACTCTCACATTTCTCTCTCGTTCACCTGCGATATTAGCGTTTATTCAGTTTCTGTATTGTTGAAGTTTGTTCAGTATTGGTTCTTTGTTCTAATTTTCTTCAGTTTGTATTGTGAGATGCACTCTTGTTGAAGATCATCTTGTATTTCTCTCTGTTTGTGAGAGTTTGATCAGCAGTTGTCGATGATCATCTAGGTATTGTATTGTATTGTACTTTGTTTTGATTTCTGATCTCACATACTGTGAGATCTAGGGTTTGGGGGATGTTTTCTTGGTTTGCGTAACTAATAATAGTTTACGTCACTGTTTTGTCGCTTCTCTTGTGTTTTGTATAGTTTCTTTGTATTGTGAGTTGAACAATCATACCATTTGACACTAAGGGTGTGGTCATGACTCAAACCATTATCCCCTTATTTATTTTAATTTTTCTTTGTCTAAAGAAAAAGGAAATGATTTCTTGAAAATGGAAAGGAGGACCATGGTTGCCATGGTTTAATCCATGCAAACCATGGTGGATCATGCAAGGGGGTGGTGTAGCCTTACATTCATGTTCCTATGTGGCGAATCATGTCCCAACCATGACCACCACCCTTTAGCCTAATCCACAATCCAAAACCACTATCCTAAGGGTGTGGTCATGACTCAAATCACTATCCCCTTATTTATTTTAGTTTATTTTTGTCTAAAGAAAAAGGAAATGATTACTTGAGAAATGGAAAGGAGGACCATGGTTGCCATGGTTTAATCCATGCAAACTATGGTGGATTAGAGAAGGGGTGGCATAGCCTTTCGTTCATGGTCCTACGTGGCGAATCATGTCCCTACCATGACCCCGGCCCCCACCCTTTAGCCTAATCTTGCTACATCCAAATTTAACACTGACTACATATAGTTTATTCGAGGCAATCTTGGTGATTTTAGTATCATTACTTCAACTTTAGTTTAGCTAGGTTTACTTAAGATTAAATAGAAATGTGAATAACCGTTGTCATAATTTAAAGGGTCTGGAATACATACTGGTACAAACCTACTCTCATTTCTGAACCTTCGAGTCCGGTGGTTCACAAAACTACTCTCATTTCTGACACCTTTGAATCCGGTGGTTCAACTGTGTGGGCAGCGCCATAATGGGGTTCAATGAGCAGAACCCCTAGCAAGGGCATGGAAAAAATTTATATTGCTTTGTGTTTGCAAGGTCGATGAAAATTCGCAAAAACTGATTATTAATAAAAATTTATTATTAGTAGTATGTTATTAGTGATCATCAATGGAAATGGGATTAATAGCAACTTGGTCCGTCAATGACAAACTAATCAGCAATAACTACCAACAATAGTAATTGTTATAAGGAGTCACGGTCATTAGTGGTAACTAATCATTACCAACAGTTTGGGCAAGGCAAACATAACCATTGGTGTAATCAAATGATTACCAACAGTTTTAATCGCCAACTAGCATACTCTTTCATGAAGAGTTGTGTGGTTTCAGCTTAAATGTTGTGATTGTTCACCAACTACAAAAGTAAAGTCTTTGTGCTACTTTTGGTATGTTTTTCAAAATAGATAATCACAAGTTGGTTCTTGTTTCTTTTTGAATTAAGGAATGAATTTTCGAGATATTATCAAAATATATAAATTTGACGCCTTACGAATAGGGCTGTCCAAAAAGCTCGCGGCTCAGAGCTCGCTGGAAGCTCGCTCGGATTTAGCTCGGAAAAAGCTCGCTTGATATAGCTCGGTTTGAAAGTGAGCCGAGCCGGCTCGGCTCGGTTAGAAAGTGAATCTAGCTCGGCTCGGCTCGGCTCGTGACGAGCCAAATTTGCTCGGTTTGGCTCGCTTGGTAGCTCGGCTTAGCTCGAATTATTTACTTATAATATATTTTATTTTTATATACATATAATATATTACAAAAAAATGATTATTATTTGCATGTATTTAGGCTTATAGTATGATATCTATGACATATTTAAAGTTTGATTGTTGTGCTAATAAACAAATATTGTATTTAATTGAAATATAAAACTTATTTGCGTTGTTGACCGTGATTTTGGCTTGTATGTATTAGGTTGAACTTATTTTGAATACGTTCTTTTGAAGTATTGAATAATATTTTATAATACTGAATTTTAAAAGCTATGTATTAATTATTATTTTTAAAATCGAGCCAAATCAAGCCCAGCCGAGCCAGCTCTGTTTAAAATCAAGCCGAGCCCGAGCTTAGATTTTCAGCTCGGTTTCAAATTCGAGCCGAGCCAGCTCGGTTTATAATTGAGCCGAGCCCGAGCTTGCCCTATCTCGGCTCGGCTCGTCTCGGCTCATGAACAACCCTACTTACGAATACAATACCTCTCATTGGTCTAGTGGGCTCGTTATATTAATCAAATTAAGAAAACTGCAAGTTGCATATACAAAACATTTACAAAGGCAAGAATAGTTGTTACGTGTAAAATTTGCTTTAGTTTTTGAGTTTTATATAGAACCATTTTGTAATACATTTAAATAAAATAATTATTGTTCAGATTATTGTAAGATGACTCTTACATATATGACTAATCGTACTCATTCGACAGAGGGAATTCTTTTAATCTTATATATTAATAATTTGACAAGGTAATTAAGAAGATGCGTCACTAAGAATGTAAAAGTTTTGCCCGTTGTTGTTTTAAAACAGATAAATTTGCACAATGATAATTAGTTGAGCGACTTGCGAATTTTATATAGCACAACAAAAAAAAGTCTGTTCAATACAAGCGTGTGAACAACGAGTTTAGACTAAATAAATGTGTTGAAAAATATTGCCGTTTGGTTGATTTGATAACTTCTTACTTGATGACCTATTTGAAAATATTATAACTTGAATGTTTAGTTCTGCCTTTTTTTTTTTTTTTTTGAATTCACATTAAAAAAACTAACGACCCTAAGCACTTGCATGTTTACTATTTTTAATCAGAATTTGATTACGTTATGCTAATATCAATAAGTTAAAATGTCTTGTTTAGACAAGTGTTGAAAACAAAAACACGCATCTATGCTATTTATATATTTGTAAAACAATTAAGGCAAGTAAAGCATTTATAGTTAAGCTTGATACTTATTGTGGGAACTAGATTCACTTTTTATAAAATATAATTACAAAATATATACTACCTCCGTCCCATTAAAAGTGTCATATTTTGAATTTTCAAAGTCTTAATTTATAAACTTTGACCTTAAATAATTTTTTTTGTGTTAGATAATACTTGATGAAAGTTATATGATTTGAGTGTGTTTTAAAAGTGTTTTTATCGGGTTACTTTTTATCAAGTTTTATATAACACAATAAAATATATAATTAAAGTCAAAGTTTATAAATAAAGACTTTGAAAATTCAAAATAAGACACATTTAATGGGACGGAGGGAGTAATAACGAGACTCTCGTTCTTCGTAGGAAATATCATAATACAATACCGGTTGCAATAACTAAATAAAAAGAATATAGAATATAATTTTATATAACAATCTTGATTCAAGCTGCATCTCTGGTGGGTCCTTCACGCGCATTTGATAGCATCCTAGACTCGAGTATTCATCATCTTGAGTCTTGAAAAATACTCCTTGACTGCAACAAAGAGCACACTAAAATGTTGATGATTTTGGTTGAGGCACGTGTTCAACACGCTTCTCTTAAAACAGATTTCGCGCCTCTACCAATGACGACGTGTCTGTCTCCCAGGGTACAACAGCCGAAGCAGTATGTACTGCCGGAGATGGCCACGCGCCCGAGGTTACACCGGATAAAATTGTAGTGTTAGAACTTGTGGGAAATAATGGTATGAAGATGATGAAATCGAATAGAGAAAACATATCTCTCTAAGTACCCAACATATGGGTCTTCAAGTATCTCCAAGAACTCTTCTATTTTTTTTCCATCTAAAAATTTCACTTTCAATTCTCTACTTGTAATTAGCTTCATCAGGTTAGGCACATAACCTACTTTGCATACAAGAGATATGGGCTAGAAGAGTCTCACTTTATTAGAGATTTTATTAGATAAATAAACTCTAATAAAAACTAATAAATTGACATAAAAACTCTAATAAAAGTCTCACTTTATTAGAGATTTTGTTAGAAACATAAACTCTAATAAAAACTAATAAATTGATATAAAAACTCTATTTAAAAGTTTATCACCCATATGAAAAGTCTAGTAAATAATTATAATTTTACTAAATTATAATTTCACTACATTAATATCCATTCACACCATCAAAATTTCCAACAATCCCCCACATGAATGGAGATCGTTCAAAACACATAAAGTTTCCAATGGAACCTCGACAGTTGAGTTTTGCATACGATAGGTAGGTGTTACCCTTTGAACCTTCGCTCATGAAATGCACTTAGCCCACTAGCTCTGAGTAGATCTCGATGTCTTTGAACTCGTCTGCTGTTTGTGTAGACGACAATACACTTTACACAAGACTCTCCCTAGCCGGGTCATCTCCTTATAGTCGTGTCCAATAATGGCCGTGGAACACTTTCCTGGTTCTGCGAGAGCTCTAGGAATTGTGCCCTCAATTCCATTCGAAGCGACCCCACTTCTCTCTAACATATGTGATTCTCCTTAGATCATTAAAAGCATTGTGGTTATCGTGATTTATCCAAATCATTTACCACATATTATGCTTAGCCTCACTCTTTGTCACTGAATATCATAGGAATAGACTAGGACGTATTTAAACACCCTTTTATACTTTGGGGGTATGTATAGCCATATATACTAGCTTATGCATATCATTTATGCCCCCATAGTGACCACCTTTAGGCATATGAGTTAGTTGTCCTATTGAACTTAGATCTTGGGATCTCCAGACAACTAAGTTAGGTGTCCTTCACATACCCTTTTTCCATGGGCTTTAGTCTCATTCCACAATTTGATCTCTAATAAACCCTCAGGTTGTTGGATCCATAACATTCACAAATAACTTTGCGTATTTGAGATCAGTTGTCATGATGTGCTCTTAACTCGTAAGTTAATTTTGCCTATTGTCAACTTCTAAGACTATAACCTCAGTGGCCATCTGAATCTGGTTATAATACATGTCTTTGTAAGATACGCTTATCATTTAAGGCAAACACATCTCCATTATACATTACGACCTTTGTGTCCTCCACGTAGTCGTCTGTTTGCAATGTTAGATTGGATTACAAAATCCTTATTGCCAAATTTTTATGATACAAATGCAAGACACTCCCACTTTTAAGTGTTATAGGATATCATCCAGATGGGGTAATGAAAACCATTTCTACATACCCTTATAGGGTTGTTTCTAAATGGATCATCCCCCACATTTCTTGCCATTTGATCAATATTTTCGTAACTTCACTTATGACGACATTTATACACATATGATTTAACAAGATCAACCTCATTGTATCAGTGAATTCAACTCATACTACATTAGCTTACATAAGCTTCTGAACTAACCAAAGCAACACATGCTATTGTCATAAGTTTGTCACCAACTTATAATAATTATAATTTAACATCTAGAATAAGCTTAGACAATGAGTTCTCCTCATTAGCTTTTCGAACAAACTCTTAAAAAGTTACATGTCTTTTCCTTATAATGAATGAAAATTCTCCCTCAACATTGTCTATACACAAATTCTTTTTGTGTTCATATACATTTGAATGTTTAGAGTTAAGTAGTCTCCGTCAAGACCCATAATTAACCAAGTACTAGTCTAGCATGCTTTAGACTACAATACTTTAGCATGTGAACAGAAGATGTATCATTCTGATTCTTCACAGCCCTAAGGATATCATAATATCACTTTGCAACATTCATCCCTTGTTAAGACAAAATAATGAGACTTATTCATAATCCTAAAACATCAATATTTAGGAAGGTCTCACAAATTATTGTATATAGCACATAGCTAAATTTCATCATTCATTTAAGGAACATAACTTGTTTACCTTTGATCTCCAACATTCTACCATTGACTCATAAGTACTTAAACATAAGTCTTAATCCAAGTCACTTGGTGAACACATTCATCACCAACAAGATGAATGTTTCTCGTCTACAATCACTATTATATATGAGATAGAGTCAACTAGATCGACACTCAACAACATGGCATTCATAATTTGCCATAAGTGATTTGCACACATCTATTGTTATTCATTAGGAGATATGTATATTTAGGATGCTCTCCTAAATGAAGGTAAAATCTCCATACATATCTAACAATAATCAAGTGGTAGACGCATCTACTTATAAATCTCGCAAGATTTATTAAAAGTATACAATAACATATAATACTTTTACTTTCATATATTAGAATTCACACTTGTGAATTTTCCAATAACTTCTAATGAAGTATGTCGACATGAATGTCGTTAGTATATTTCATCTCAATACACTCACTACGTTCTTTCATTACTCACTTATGATGTGGTTATACATTTGATGTTTTGTTTTTTTTACTTTTAGTCAATGTAACAACTCTCAAGTTATTTATGTCCAAGTATTTTCATGTACTTTCCATTTAAAACCATATTCTTTTAAACAATGTATAACCGACGTTATAATTAGTTTACACAAAAATAATTTATACGTCACAACCATTAGTGATTTATTTCTTTGTAAAAAAATTGCATGTGTTATCCGAAGATATTGAACACAAAACAATAAAATACATTGGAAACTAAATCATAAGTGCCAATCACTTTTGAAATTTAAATGGAACATAGACAATATGTAGACATCAAATAGCAAAGTGCTTTTATCTTCAACACTTTGTAATCTGACCGAAATCTTCTCAACAATATCGTCTCATGGCATGGCTTGAGGTACTCCCTCAATAAGACTCCATGCACTTGTATGTACAAGTTCCCCATTTCATCTTTAAACTTTAACTTTAAACTTGGACAATTATGCTCAAAACAACACCAAGTTGTTACAAATACTACATTTAAGTAGTAGATTTGAACAACTAAATTTGTTCACAACAACACCAAGTTGTTTTTCACCAAATAACATTTTCTAACACGCATGTTAGAAAAAAAATGTTATAACAAGCACATTATAGAATCAAGCGTTTACATAAAACGTTTTCCAAAGATATAGTTTATAAAATAAACCATTTCTCATCAGCTTTAATGCTTACATAGGCAATTAAATGTTGACATAAAACATTTTTGTTCATTATGAACAATCTCTAACCTCGTATTCGTGATACACATTTTCTAATACATGTGTTAGAAAATTTAAGTCATTTTATATATACAAAACATGACCAAATTAGAGCATTAAATGTCATCATTAAAACTCTACTCAAGAGTTTCACCATATGAAGAGTTAAGAGTCTCAATAATTATAGACTTAAATTCTAATAAAACTCATTAAATGTCATCATTAAAACTCTACTCAAGAGTTTCACCATATGAAGAGTTAAGAGTCTCAATAATTATAGACTTAAACTCTAATAAAACTCATCAAATGTCATCATTAAAACTCTACTCAAGAGTTTCACCATATGAAGAGTTTAATTAGTAATTAAAATTTCACTCAAATGGATTTAGAAATCACAAATTAAAGTTGGTGATAAATCCCACACAAATACACCATCACTTTATGGTGATTTAATTTTTAAAGTCAATCAAACATCAACTTCAATGTATGACATTTTATTTCTAAATCATACAAAGCACTAAAATCAATGCTACAACAAATTACTTATATAAAATGTTTACATAAAACATTTCAAATCATTTGTATTTTAACCATTTTTAACAATCATGTTAAAATGAAAGAAATTCTAACGCGCACGTTAGAAATATTAACATTTCCACAAAATGTTAATTCGACTTGCTAAAAACACATTTATGATTCAAATAAATAAGTCATTTATAAAACACACGTTAGAAACTAAATAATTCAAAAATTGCTTCCAAACTAACGCGTTTCATGAACGTTTCTAACACACATGTTAGAAGACACATGTTTACAAAAATTATTATAAGACTTATTTGTTCATATCAATCCATGGGTGGATTAAGAGTCTATTTTAAATAGAGACTTAATTAGAGAAATAAAACTCTAATCAAGTAACATAAAACTCTTATTTAAAGACATAAAACACTCTACTTAAGAGAATTTAACGTTTACAGAAAACGTATAGTTTACACCAATAATTCCGGTCTAACACACATGTTAGAAAATTTAACGTTTACAAAAAATGCATGGTTTACACTAATAAACCCGATCTAACACAACAACGGTATAGAATTTAAGATTGTCTCTCAATCTCAAGAAATCCAAACACAACAAGTTGTACCACATACATATTTCCCAAAAGAAAATATTATAAGATCATAATCATTAAAATATTTTTCTTTATTATAAATCCTTTTGTGAACCCAAAATTCTTATAAATAAGGTTTTAAGATTGTAGCAACAATCTTACGAAATCTGTGTTAAGTTTGTAGGAACTAGATTCACTTTTTATAAAATATAATTACAAAATATATAATAACGAGACTCTCGTTTTTCGTAGGAAATATCATAGTACAATACCGGTTGCAATAACTAAATAAAAAGAATATAAAATATAATTTTATATACCAATCTTGATTCAAGCTGCATCTCTGGTGGGTCATTCACGCGCATTTGATAGCATCCTAGACTCGAGTATTCATTATCTTGAGTCTTGAAAAATACTCCTTGACTGCAACAAAGAGCACACTAAAATGTTGATGATTTTGGTTGAGGCACGTGTTCAACACGTTTCCCTTAAAACAAATTTCGCGTCTCTACCAAAGACGACGCGTCTGTCTCCCAGGGTACAACAGCCGAAGCAGTATGTACTGCCGGAGATGGCCATGCGCCCGAGGTTACACCGGATAAAATTGTAGTGTTAGAACTTGTGGGAAATAATGGTATGAAGATGATGAAATCGAATAGAGAAAACATATCTCTCTAAGTACCCAACATATGGGTCTTCAAGTATCTCCAAGAACTCTTCTGTTTTTTTTTTTTCCATCTAAAAATTCCACTTTCAATTCTCTACTTGTAATTAGCTTCATCAAGTTAGACACATAACCTACTTTGCATACAAGAGATATGGGGTAGAGAAGAGTATCACTTTATTAGAGATTTTATTAGAGAAATAAACTCTAATAAAAACTAATAAATTGACATAAAAACTCTAATAAAAGTCACACTTTATTAGAGATTTTATTAGAGACATAAACTCTAATAAAAACTAATAAATTGACATAAAAACTCTAGGGTAAATTACACTTTTCTTCCTTTATGTTTGTAACTGGTTGCAATGGATGACCTTTAACTTTAATAATTACAGTCACAGTCCTTTATTTGGAAAACTCATTGCATGTTTCGTCCTTTACCCCAAACCAGGTTAGAAATTTAAGTTAACTCTCATCATGTGCTTAGCACATGAGGGCATTTATGTCCTTTTACCCCTAATTTCTCTCAACTTATATATAAACCCTTCTTTCACCCTCATCCCCAAATTAGGGCTCCATACTTCATACCTGCTATCCAAGCACACCACCACCATATCCCAGCAACCACATACCTGCTATCCAAGCACACCACCACCATATCCCAGCAACCACAATCATCAAATCCGTCCACCAAGTCCCATCGCCAATGGAGGCGGTCTTCATCCGATTACTCGATATGTCATGAATTACCTTCGGGCTGCTTGTTCTTGACCGACATTGAAACAAGTGTTTGACGACGATGTTATTTGAAGCTCGACAAGAACAATAGTAGCTCGTCTTCAAATCTTGCTTCGAAAGCTTTGAAAGATAAACTGGATCTGTTTAATCGGGAAGAAGAGAACGAATGTGAACCTGGATCTGTTTAATCGGGATCTGAATCTGGTGCACCAGAGTTTTTGAATCTGGATTCATTTGAATTGATTTATCTTGTGTTTCAAATCTGGATCTAAGTTGAACCATGAACCAACTGAAGAATAGCCAGTTTGAAACAGTGAAGATAAGTGGACCAAGCAGCTTTTGGGTTCAAGAAATCCTGACGTGAGTTGCTGTTCGATGTGATTTTTGTTGAGCAAAATGATTTCTTCAATGCCATTAGTAAGACCTTGTTGTTGATGTTGCTCTTGAATTCACATTGGTTGGCACATTTTTTAAAATACTTTTTGTTTTTTTATGTATGAATGGGTAAAATGACTATAGTGCCCTCATGTGCAAGGCACGTGCTATACTTAACTGAAAATTTTAACTAGGTTAGGACTAAAGGACGTAGAGTGTAATGGGTTTTACAAATAAAGGACTGTGACTGTAATTATTGAAGTTAAAGGTCATCCATTGCAACCCGTTACAAACATAAAGGAAGAAAAGTGTAATTTTTCCAAAACTCTATTTAAAAGTTTATCACCCATATGAAGAGTCTAGTAAATAATTATAATTTTACTAAATTATAATTTCACTACATTAATATCCATTCACACCATCTGAATTTCCAACACTTATATCATATCAAAGAATGTGGTTTTTGAAAAAAAAAAAAAAAAAAAACGAGGATGAGGAAGAGGAGGAGGGGGGCGGCGGAAAGGCTAAATCTTACACACAAAACCTATATAATTTATATATTTTTTAAACAAAATTATATAGCTTTGATTGAAGAAAGTTAATAAGAATTATATAACTAATTTAAAGGTTAATTGAATTATGATGTTCTTTTACTCTTATTAAGAACATATATAAGGTTTTTATTAGGTAAAATACATTGCAAAGATTATATTTTTTTTAAGTTTTACAAAACGAATTGAAAAAAAAAAATCCTAACCTACTAGTAAAACTTCTATAAACTAGTAGTAAAATCTTCTATCAACGAAAATGTAAACAGTACCTCCATTCAAAAAAACTAATTTTATACCGTAATTAAAGAAAGAGTAAACTGGCATTTTGGTCCCTGTGGGTTGGCCAGTTTTGCCACTTTAGTCCAAATCTCAAACTTTTTACATCTGGGTCCCTGTGGTTTGTATTTTGTTGCCATTTTAGTCCAAATTTCAAAAACCCCCTATTTTGACTGTTGAAAGCTGCTTATTTTGTCCTTTAGTGCAGTGGTATTTTGGTCATTTTTTAAATTTCATTTTTTTTTGCAATAAAACCTAGATCAAGAACATCATCAAAACTGGTAGACATCGTTCATCATCAAAACCCAGAAAATCATCAAAACCCAGAAAATCGTTCATCTTCAAACATAAATAATGTGATTTGTCTCTCTCCTCTCTCTCTCTTTCATCCTCGACCCAGATGCAGAAAATCGTTCATCTTCAAACATAAATATCAACCACCACCAATTGTCTGCAACACCCCCAATTGTCTGCAACACAAATCATCTTACAAAAATACAGAATCTCCAACTCCAATCTCACACTCAACTGTACATTAACCCCATAATCCACCCTCCACTCTCTCGATTTCTACCTGCAACACAAGATCATCTTCATACACACAAATAAAACCCATAACACTCCTCCCACACCCCCATCCGTGTCTTAGATCGACCAAAGAGAGAAAGAATTCGAAGCGGAGAGGAGCCGGTGGTGCACAGTGACGGCGGGAGACGGCGCCGCCGCTCACGGCGGCGTTAGTGATGGTTCTGGTGGAGGTCCGAACAGCAACAACGACGGTGGGTTTGACGGTGAAGGTGATTTTGGACGATGGTGATTGATGATTTAGGTTTGAACAGCAACATCTTTCTTCTCCAAATCTCAGATCCGTCATCGGAGTTCCTTTCTCTCTCCTCTCTCTCTCTCTGATCTCCTGAACAGACGTGTGTGTAGGCCTGAAATCGAAGCTGATGGTGTTATTAGGGTTGTTGATTTAGAGTGAAGATAGAAGATAGAAGATAGAGGATTGTGTTTGGTGATGGAGAATGGCGAAGCTGATGCTGGTTTTGTGATGGTGGTGAGAAGGGGGAGGAGGTGGCGGTGGTGGTGGTGCTAGAGAGAGAGAAGAGATAGAGAGGGAGGAGGTGGCGGTGGTGGTGGTGCTATAGAGAGAGAGAAGAGAGAGTGAGTTGATCTGGGGAAAATGATGATGATTTGGGGAATATGAAAAGGTGATGATGATGATTTATAAATGAAAAGCAAAATGAAAAGCAAAATGACCAAAATGCCCCTGCACTAAAGGACAAAATAGACAGCTTTTAACAGTCAAAAAGGGGGGTTTTTGGATTTTGGACCAAAATGGCAACAAAAACCAAACCACAGGGACCCAGATGTAATAAGTTTTAGATTTGGACTAAAGTGGCAAAACTGGCCAAACCACAGGGACCAAAATGGCAATTTACTCTTAAAGAAATCTAGCTAGCTAGTTTAGTTGTGATAATTATAGGTGAAATGAAAAGGTTTAAAAATTTGTTGAAACGAAAAGGAGGTAATTATTAATTAAGCCTAACAAAATGAAACATAGAACATGGCATAGACTAACGATACAAAAACCTATACGAGCAACATAATATAAGGGTATCCGGAGTGGTGATCGGCAAAAGTCGGCAAACGAGTTTACCGACGCTGTAAACCACCGCCAACAAGATGTTTGCCGATTTTGACTTGTTTGTGCGGTGATGGTATGCCGATGCGGGGAGGGAGGATAGGAGCAGGGGCGTAGCTTATTAAGTGTCCGGGAGTACATCCGCCCCCTCCAATGTTTCGGTTAGAAGTGTATAATTTCCGATTTTTCGTCCGAAAATTTTAAAATTATATAGGATCGCCCCTCCAATTATTTTGCCTAAATATTCATACAATATATAGATCAAGGTAAATTTTGTTACCACTTTAAATTTTAAAGGTCGTCGAGCTAAGTTGTAATTCTAAGTTCAGGTTTCATTTATTTCTTACCATTATATATATATTGGTCTTTTGATTGTTAAACAATATTTAGTTTTTTTATATGTAAGAACGGGTCCTTTGAATAAATGAATTTTTTTTAGTTTTATTTGGAACTATTATTATTTGACCCGACCCGAATTGAGTAGCCGGCCCGGCCCGAAATATAACGATAGGAGAAAAATTTTTGGGTCCCATGACTTTACGCCCCCTCAAAACTTTTGGTCAAGCTCCGCCACTGGACAGGAGAGAGAGGGAGGGGGTGTGTGGGGTGGGGTCCATTCCAATCTCAACCAATCACACCTTTTTTCCTTTTAAAAAAAAATAGTTTACCACTTCACCAAGTGTCTAACCATTGCCAACACTTTTAAGCATAGTTTACCATTTTGACATGACACACTCTCATTGGTTATTTTTTAGTTTGCCACTCTTAAGTGTCTAACCACTCCTTATACCCTAAGCAAACAAACAAGGAAAATGATATCATATATATAGTAAACCAGGTGTTCCAAATGTGCGATAGGGTGTGCCACACATGATTTTTCATCTATATTAACACACATATATATACACACATACATTCAATGACCATAGCACCACAGATAGTGTTACATCACTTTTAGGGATTATTTGTTTACCTCTTAATAAGGCTCTTAATGGTTCAGACCTCTTATTAGTTTAACACTTAATGGTTCAGTCTGTTTGTTTCGTAAGTAGATGTCTGAATGGTTCAGACATTTGCCTCTGAATGGTTAAGTATTATATAAAGTCTGAATGGTTAAGACATCTAATCTGAATTGGTCAGACATTTGCCTCTGAAGGGTTAAGCATTATATTGGCTCTTAATGGTTCAAACAACTTACCGGTTCAGCACTTAATGGTTCGGACCTCTTATTGTTCAGCAATTAACCATTCAGAAGTTGTCAAACAGCCCCTTACATAATGACGTGTATGTGAAGCCCTCCAAATTCACGTTCATGATCAAGTATTGAGTACATAATGTTAGAGTTAATTACTGTTTTCGTCCCTATGGTTTGTTAAAAATCACTATTTCAGTCCATTAGTTTAAAAATTGTGATTTCAGTCCCTGTGGTTTCACTTTCGTAACCATTTCAATCTCTGTGGTTTTACTTTCGTAACCATTTCAATCCATTATTCTGTTAAGTACAGGGACTGAAATGGTTACGAGGTGGACTGATAATATTCATACCTTAAGATCCTATCTCTAAACGATATAGTTATACTTGACATAAAAAGGTAGATAGACATATAATATTCATACCTTAAGATCCTATCTCTAAACGATCTTAAACTTTATAAACTTCCATGGATTTACATATAATTGTTATACTCCAAATTTGGAGAGTGATTAATTAATGGTGGAAGTCGGAGGAGTATTTTGCTCAGTGGCCTAGCTTTTAAGGGATCAGGGATGCACCTGCCCCCGAATGTTTTGATTATAAGTGTAATATTTTTGTTTTTTTTCGTCCGGAAATTTTAAAATTATATAGATCTGTCATCGCCAATTATTTTGCCTAAAATTCTCATGCCCCTACCAAGTTTATGGTCAAAAATATTTATACATATTTTCGTATTGAGTTAAAAAAAACGTGAACGGGCTAAACTTTAAGTAAAGTTTGTTACTACTTTATATATAAACTAAAGTTGAGGGTTTTTTTTTTTTTATCTTAAAGGTCTTAAAGGTACTTAACATTTATCTTAAAAATCGTTGGGCTGAGTTGTAATTCTTCGTTCAGGTACTTAACATTTATCATGCATCATTATAAATATTTGGTCTTAATTTTTGTTAAACAATATATAGCATTTTTTTTAATAAGAGCGCATCATTTGAATGAATGAAGATTATTTAGTTTTATTTGAAGTTATTATTGTTTAACCCGACCCCAATTGAATATCCGACCTGAACATATAACCCGAAACATAGCGATAGGAAAAAAAATTGGTCTCATGACTTTCCGCTCCATGCAACTTTTGGTTAAGCTCCGCCACTGATTTTGCTTTCCATGTTTCGGATCTTTTAGATGTTCACGAAATCTTGGGCGGCTCGAAAACTAGGAAAAGAGTGATTCAAGCCATTGTTTATACGATTCTTTGGAGCATTTGGAGAGCTAGGAATAATGCCATTTTCAATGCTAAACCTGCGTCAGTCGCAAACATTGTCGAAGAGTCCAAAACGCTCTCTTATCTTTGGATAAAGAGTAGATCGAGAAGCACAAGCATGTCTTGGGAGAAATGGAAACGATTCAATATAGATAGTATGGGTTAATGTTTACTTCTTTGTTTTTTTTCGGTCGTTTTCAGATGTATGTGCTAGTTTCTTGCTGGTTGACGTTTTTTCCGGAATGATAGTTTTGGTTTCGTTGGCCGAAAAAAAAAAAATTGTACTTATATATTTATGTTTCACGGCCATTAAAAAGCAAAGGTTTTAAATGATCTTGTTATTTATCACCACATAGATGACTCATAACATAACTTTTGGTGGTTTCTTTAATGTATGAATTTCTGTATTTCTAGCTCTATCTTATTTGTTATTTAATAACCATGATTGTCGAGATATACAAATTTTGTATCTTTTAAGCTATGTAGTTTTTTTTTTGAAGAGCGCAGATCAGTTGGAAACTCACTACCGACTTGCAACCGAGACGGCAAGCCACCCGGGTTCGAGACGGGCACCCCACCGAAGCAGAGCCAGGCCGCCCTCTGGAGCACATGTATTCCAGCGGTGCCACAACAGAGGCTCGAACTCGGAACCCCTCGTGCGGGAACCTCCCCAAGGAGTAAACCCTCACACCTCACCTGCAGACCACGGGGATCGAACCTGGCTCTCCAAGGAGAAACCAAACTCTTTCCACCGCTATCGGTCCACCGATATTTGAAATATAGGTTATCTCGGTGAGATATCGGTGGGATATCGGTAATTTTAATATAATGCAGAATTAATATATATCAGTGATATATCAGTGATATATCGGTTATATCGGTGATATATCGGTTATATCGGTGATATATCGATTATATCGGTTAATATCGCCGATAATATCGGTATCGATATTTAACACCGATATTTTACTAAGGGACCGATATAACCGATTATCACCGATATTAACTGCATAGATTTTAAGTGGCTTTACTATAACAAAAGGTCTAACTAGTTCTTTTTATATTCATTTTTATTGATCAATTGTATGCAAGTACTTTGCTTAAGAATTCATAACTTATGCAAATTTATATAAACTTTCTCTAAAGTTATACCCACATTTAAAATTCTACAAAGTACTAACTATTTGATTATTAGCTTTTTATTAACTTGAAATGTTAATTTGAAGTTCGAAATATTAAACAGAAAACAAAAAAAAACAAAAAAAAAAAAATCAAGTTTGTTAGTTGATCATTATAATAATTAAAGTATAGATAGTTGCCAATCATGAAGTATTCTTTGAGGAATGGGCAAATTTGAGCAAAAACAAAATAAAATGTTATCGGTTTATATATTTGGATAGTCTCAAGTTAGTTAATTCGCGAGCAATTTGAATTCACTCAGTTAGTTAACGGTCCAAATGGCCATACCGCATGCATGCAATCGCGGTGGACACCTCCCGGTCACCGCCAGCATTGTCGTCGTCGACGCCGCCCTAGACACCATTGTCATAGACACGTTTGAATATAGCGGATGGACCTATTTTGATATTTTTTTGTTAACCGACTCATTTCATTCTAATTCCATTTTGGCTTATTTCGTTTCTCCATAACCAAATTGATATCTTTTTTTTACCTGAAGTCACTTTGCTCATAATGCGTGTTAACCGAAACCCATATTAACCCGTCGCCCGAACCTACCCGGTTTGTCAGGCTTAAAAGTAACTTACACTGACATGATGGTTACGTGATAAACCTATATTGCTGCTTTGGTCCTTTTATGTCTAAAATTTACGAGATTTACTCAAGTGTTTGCGCGCTAGTTGTAATATGATTGCTTCTTGAAGTGATGAACGTCTATTTTTTACGTTAAATATTTCAACATTACCAATTTATCCATTTAGGTAAAAAAGTAATAAACTATAAATTTCCCAAAACACATAAACCACCCATGTCGAACCATCATGCATGGGGAGAATCTTAGTTAGGGTTTGGGGTATCTCTGGCCCCCTCTATTTTTTCGTTTCAAAGCATGGGCGGCTATGATGGTGTGCGGGGAGGACCTCCGCACAAGGCCCATGATATCGAGGTGCACGCGATTTAAAAAAAAACAGGTGTGTGTATATATATAGTAGTAAACAAACACAGGGGGAGGATCCACTAAAAAGTGGATTTTGCCTAAGTAGCCTAAGAAGGATTGTGATGATGACATGTGGCACTCCTAATAAGTAGGAATCAATGGCATTTTGGTCCTTATAAATAGAAGTGAAAATGACATGTGGCACCCCTTTTGTTTTTTCAAAATACAAAAAAAAAAATCTAGTACAAAAAAATCTAGCACAAAAAATCTAGTACAAAAAAATATAGTACAAAAAATCTAGTACAAAAAATATAGCACAAAAAATATAGTACAAAAAAATCTAGCACAAAAAAATCTAGTACAAAAAATATAGCACAAAAAAATTCAGCAAAAAAATGTAGTACAAAAAAATCCAGTACAAAAAATTGAGAAAAAAAAAATTTAAGACAAAAAAATTCAGCACAAAAAATTTAGTACAAAAATATAGTACAAAAATCCAGCACAAAAAAATGTTATACAACATAGAAATACAACACATTTTAGTGGGTTTTTTTAGTCTTCATATTTTATATAACAATATGGTACTCAAATTAAAGATAAAAAGACGCTCGATTTTATGGTGAAATTTTTATGAAAAAATAATGTCGTATAAAAAAGTTATGAACGTTTAAAAAATGGGGGAGAAATATGCATGTGCCTTGCATGTGGAGAGAGAAAGTCCATAAATAGGATTTTCCCAAGATACCCTTGCACTCCTCCTTTCTCCTACACTTTCATCTTAACCATTGATTTGAAAAAATAAATTGTTAAGATTCCTTCTCATTCTACTTAGGCAAAATAAACTTTTTATTTGATCTTACCCCAACAAACACATACCAATTCCAATATAGGCCCATTTACAAATCATTTTTTATGGTTTAGAATTTATCTCACTTGTCATTAGGTTTATTGAACTTAATACTAATTTGATTCTTTTTAAATACTAATAGAACATTATGGAATGACATATTTTTTCGAGCTCGAACAGGGTACGTGAATTCTCAGAGACGCCTCTGTTTCAAAGTGTAAATTTTATCGCGAATTTTATACGTATTGAATCCGGCCCTCCATATTTAAAAGTGGGATCGATGAACAATGAGAAAAAACAAGAGGAAGAGTTGGGGTGGTTAGGGTTTTTTTAAGGGAAAATTACGAAAATGTAGGTTATCCAAAAGAATTTTCAGATTTGTCACCCTCATGCGTATTTGGAAGGACTCATCCGACTTGGATACGTCCATATGCAGACCCTTTAAACACTCAAATAAAAATTGGACACGTGGCATTTTGTAGGTGGGCCCAGACGCATCCACTTCTAATGCGTCTCTTTCTCTCTCTCTTCTCTAGATGCGTCTTTCTCTCTCCTCTCTCTCTCTTCTCTTTCTGGTTCTGTTAACAAGGAGTCCAAAATCTACAACCATTTGGTTCAGAGACTCCATTTGGCAGATGTAAGTTATAAGCAAGAGATGTTCCTTCTTAAATTTTAATCTGTGAAAATGAAAAATAATCATTTCCAATCTACTTAAATTTTACTAACCCATACATGGAGATCAAGTCCTTTCGGTGTACAATAATTAATCTGGGTATTTTATATGTAATTTACCCAGCCAAAAGTATTATTTGCAGCAGCCATTTGATATTATAGTTGTAAACCGATACTTCTCAGACACGGTGATTAAGTCAATGTTGCGTTGGATTTCATCGACGACTTGGAGGTACGTGTCGAGTTCGTGTTACTCAGCTTCACAGGCGGAGACACCGGTATTGCAATCTCGAAAAGGCGGGTACGATTCCGTTACAAATGGAATTGGGTGGAAAAGATGCTTGCATTATACTTGAGGATGCGGATTTGGATCTGGCTTCATCTAGCATTGTTGCAAGAAATTTATCTGGATGAAGAAGAATTAGAAACTTAGGGGGGTGGTCGCAGGTTAGAGAGTGTAGGTTAGAGAGAGAAAGAGACACATTAGAAGTGGGATGGGTCTGGGCCCACCTTTAAAACGCCACGTGTCCAATTTTTATCGAGTGTTTAAAAGGTCTGCATATGGACGGATTGGACGCATCCAAGCCAGATGAGTCCTTCCAAATACGCATGAAGGTGACAAATGTGAAAATAGTTTTGGTCAACCTACATTTTCGTAATTTTTCTTTTTTTAATTTCATTTTCTTTGGTATATTAGTTATTTTTATATTGAATCTAACGTTTTTAAATATGACTTAGTATTAAGTACCAAACGTGTTATCAAATATCAACAGTGAAGATAATGGATGCGATAAAGAAAGGGAAAATTAAGAAATTGTTGCATTGGTTGACCAAAAGGGTTTCTGATGAAACGGTGGTTAACCAAGAGAGGTTAATTCACTGGTCTCGTCAAGTAGGGTTAATCCCTTCTTTCCGAGGATCGCTGGCTGGAACGTCCGCTGGTTGATCTCCTGCACAAGGGAAACACACCGTGACTCGTAACAAGGAGGAAGAGGTGGGGGTGCTCCTTGTTACCACTCTCCGGCGTGAGAATCAGTAATTTGCTTGTGAAGCAAAGTGTGATAGTAGTAGTAGTGAGAGAGTTGTGAAGAGATACCTCAAACCTGGTTTGCCGAGGAGTGAAGGAGGGTGGTTGAGCTGACAGACTGACGACGCGCCGCCCTTATGCAGGTGTGTCAGGCTTGTCGGCTGTGGAGGTGAAGCCACGTCCTACTGCGGTGTCAGTCTGTTGCTTACGTATGGGCTGACAGGCGACTGTCACTGGTGCCACATGCCCTGTGGTGTCGGTCCCACTTGCCGTCTGATGAGAAATTCTCAGCCTAGGGTTTTGATCCGGTAGTATGGTCTACCTTTTTATGATGTCATCAGGTTGGTTGCCACCTGTTGGTGTGTCGAACCAACCTCTGAGATCGTGATTGAAGATGCCGGCTGGCTTCGAACCAACCTTTGAGATAGTGACGGGAGAAGTCCGCGTCTACAACTCTAGTTGTAACCTCTGCGGTAGCTGATGCAATGCTGTAAGTGCTTTGCTCAAGCTCTATGTTCAGCAACTGGACATGTAACGATGATCCTTATTTTGTGGGGTGTTCATGTTCTTCCAGTTAGCTCTCAAGTAACCGCACGTCCATTGCGGTTACCTCGTTCCATTGCATTGTTGGCCATGTTTGGTTGAACAATGTGGGGTACTTGCGTCATTGTTGGCCGTGTTTGGTCGAACAATGTGAATCTGGATAATGGTCAAATAAACATGGTCATAGGCATGGTAATGCCCACCATTGTTTATTCTATGCGGCTCATAAGTGGGTAAACAAAGTCATAAGCAGACTTGTTACCACTGTTCCTTGGCTTGTTGCTCAAGGAGATCACCTTAGATGCTTTGGAATCTGGGTGAACTCGTCCGCATTCATTCTGTAGCCACTTTCCTTCACGCTTCAATGGGAAACAGTTTTCCTTGAAGTAGCTTCGTTCATCTGCGTGATGACTTAGTTGTGGCTCTTCCGTAGCTACCGATCGCGGAGCTTCACGTGTAACCGCAGTGACTCATGAGTGTCTGCGGTTTGTAACAGAAGACTCGCTTTAAAAGAGCTTTGTACTTGGGTATGGCTCTTGAAGGATCAGGAGTCAGGGTTGCTGATGTGCGGTCGCTCATCATAGTTATCCTTTTCCCTAACGAGAAGTTGTTTGCGTCCCCTTTGTGGTTGTGAACCGGACACGAGGGATTTGAAGCTTGAAGAACTTCAAGGTGATGCGGTTTTGTTGTTCCTGAGAAGCGGTTTTCGCAGTCCAAAGAACAATGCTGGTTCTGAGTATCTGACACACCTGTACGGGCTCGTGTGTGTCATCTCCGCATATTCCACGTGTGCTCGTGGGTTCATGCGGATATTGATTTATCCCCTTTACATAGTGTAAATATATTTTTTCTTTTTCTTGAGGGGATGTAAAAAATGACATGCGGTCTAGGTTATGGTTTGGGAAACCATAAAAAACCGCATGCCGCGTACATGAGAGTTATCTTCATTTGTAGCTTTTTGCAAACGTTGTAGACCGCACGTGCGAATTGGTGGAAGTTGGTGAGATTTGCCTGACATGTGCTGAAATGAAAGGACGTTTGCACTGCCCGAGCCAATCGCTGCACTGTAGCAGGAGTGTAAAAGTCTCTTTTGTTAGGCGCGTGGGCGGCCACTCGCGCGTGGGCGGCCACTCGCGCGTGGTAACCGTCAGCGGAACCGTCGCTGTACACGTGTCGCTGCATGGTTTGTTCTTTTCTCCCACGACCTTTCGGTTTCTGCTCCGCATTTATTGCGATGGGTATATAAGGGGAAACCGTTTGGAGTTTCCCCTCACTTGTTCAAAATTTCAAAAAAAATTCCGGTGAGAGAAAGAAATATTCCTTCGTCGTCTCCGATCATTTGTTTGATTTTCCAGTGAGGTTCTTGAGTTTTTGAACTCATTTTCTACTCTCTGTCTTCTTCGTTACAATGGCTGAACCATCTAATCCTCATGCTGCTGAGGGTGAGAACCCTAATCCTTCGTCGCCGGCGGCGGCGGAGGAGGAGGAACGTGGTGCACCGGGTGGTGGTCTGCCGGTGCTGAAATGGCCAAAATCCTCTTTCGATCATCTGATGACTGAGGTTAAGATGCCTCATGATTATGGGGCTGTCTACCCACAAGAGGGCGATACCGGTGCTGATGCTCCGGCCGGTTAAGTCACCATGTGGGCAGATTTCTTCGGTGACTGTAACCTCCGGTTACCGTTGACTGTGTTCGCCGCCGATGTACTGGAATGGTATAAACTCCATATCTCTCAACTGAGTACGTTTGGCATGATCCGGATTCGGAATTTTGAATATACCTTTCGCGCTCTCGGTATAGAGCCCACTGTCGGGGATTTCCGACGATTCTATCAAATGACGGTGTCACTAGGGTTCTTTTCCTTCCGTCAACGGGATGGTAGTCCCAAGTTGATGACCCATCCCAAGGGTATTACAAAGTGGAAGAAAAAGTTCTTCTATATTAAGGCTGCCGCGGTCACTGCCAAGTTAACCTTTCGGAATGTGACCGAAACGATCATAGCGGAGACTATTGCTGTCCCCAGGGCTGACACGGTGGACTGGTTCCCAATGTTGCGGACCATTGAGTGGCAGAAACTGAGCAACACGCAGTTGTGGGTGTTGCGGATGATGCTGGGGAGGGCGAGCAGGAAGGCGAGGCCCGTTGTGCGGGAGAAAAGTGGTGGTAAGTACCTTTCTTCCTGTGCGGTTTCTGACTTCCTTATCTTTTGCATTGAATTTTTTGTAAATGTACTATCAGAGGATGCTGCCCTTTGGAGAATATTCGATCCGGATTTCAAGGGCAAGGTGGAGGTGCTTGCATGTGCGGAAGGTGAAGTAGGTTTTAACTTGACCATTCGCGATAACTTCCGCATTCCTGATAGCGATGCGATGCAGGCACCACTGCCGTATGGCAAAGGTATAGTAGATAATTTTCTTCTTGCTTTGTAAAGAAGATGGACTTGCTGATTTGCTTGTTTGATGACTTAAACGCAGGTGATCTTGGGGCTTTGGGAGACACTGAAGAGAAGGGTGTTCCCAAAAAGCAGGTGGAGAAAGCTATGCGGGGTCGCCAAAGGAAGAAGCATGAGCCTGCTGTTGTTCCTCCTTTGGTGCCGCAGGTGGCAGGTATCTCTCGTGCTTGTTTCCGCAGATACTCCGATTACGTGGTAGTGTCTGACACCCTTGAGGGTTTGGGTGTTCCAGGTGGTGGTGCGGCTGCAGGTGGTTCCTCTGCGGGTTCCAAACCTGTTGATGAGAAGAAGAAGAGGAAAGCAGAGGAAAAGGCCGCTGGTGCCGGCGAGCGGAAACGTTCGAGGTTGAGAACGACTCGAACAGCTGTTGTTACGCAGCCAAAACCTGCGGTTGTGGCTGGTAAGTGGATCATAATTTTACAAGTGTTTGTTATGGTAAGCTTGTAACTTATTGTTATTTTTGCTTTGTTGCAGAACCGCAAGACAGAGGTTTCTCCTTGTTTGACGCTCCCACTTCCCTCGCGCATGACGCGGCTGCGGATGCGAGGGTTAATAAAGAGTTTACAAGAAGCCCTTCTTTCGAAGTTGTTACTGATCCCTCTGTTCAGGCAGAGGATGTTGGGGAGAAGACCACAGATCAAATCTTTGATACGGTGGATAATCTGAATCTTAAGTTTGCTGATGCTGAAAAGCAAAAATCTCCTGCCGCCGAGAAGGCTTTCGGTTCTGCCTCTAGGGGTACGGGTTTTGAAGAACCCTCCATTCATCCTGGGGAGTCTGAATTGGAGTTCTACTACCGTACCTATACGGAAGACCGGGGTGTGAATTACCATCGTCCCCCTTGGAACGTTATGCAAGGGGATGATGTTTCGACTGATCCCTCTGCTTGTAGGGATATTTTGAGTGGTTTGGGCACACCGTTTGAGGTTTTCCGGGCCCGTGGTTTATCTCGTGAGAATCAGATAAACCAACTCTCCTCCATGCTTGTTGGGAGTTCCATAATGGCGAATGCCATTATGGAAGACTACAAAGTTTTGGGACGCAAGGAGGACTCGCCTGTGGGTTGAGGCGGAGGCGGTTGCTAAGGCTGCTCGGGATGGTGCGGAGTACCTTGAAAGAGAGAGAGCTGCTTTTGAGCAGTACAAGCAGACTGAGGAGTGGGCTGCAACTGCTGGCCTTAAACAGGTTCGTGCTCTTGCAAAATTGCTTTCTGATGAGTACAAGAGTTGGAAAGAATCTTGGGCAAAACAGAATGAAAAGCTGTTTCGTGTTCGTCAGGAGCTGATTAATCTCAAGGCGGCAAATGATGCTTTGGTAAAGGAGAAGTCTGCGGCTGAGGCGGTTGCCAAAGAGGCCAAGGAGGCGGAGGCCCGCGCTGCCAGGGCTCTTGAAGATGCGAATGCTGACCGTACCCATTTAAACAAGACTGTTAAGGGCCTCAAGGTATTAGTTTTTTTTGCTCTTGAGTTTGTTCCTTTGTTTCACAAGTATACTAGAGTATCACTCTATACTTTCCTTTGTTGTTGATAGGCTGAAGTGCAGAGCCAAGTGACTATTCTTGAGGCACTACGTCAAAAAAGGCTTACCGCCACATAAAAAAAGTGTGACCATACGCCTTTCGCCACAGGTTTTTTTTTTCCATCTCAAGTGTGGCCAAAGGTCGAGTCATCGTAGGTATCATACGGCCACACTCACTTATGTGTGGCCGTGGCAACTTAAACTGTGGCTAAAAGATCTTATTGAAAATCAATCATTGTGTCTGATAAGTGTGGCTAAAAGGGTAGCAACAGCCACATGAATTTACTATGAGTGTGGCCAATTCTATTATATAGTCACTAATAAATTTGTTTTAGCCACATCAATTTTTAAAAAATGTGGCAAAAAGGTTTTGTAATCAAGCAAATGGTCCATTAAATGTGGCTAAACGATATCAACGGCCACATGAGTTTAGTGTAAATGTGAGCGTTTCTATTATATAGCCACATGATTTTACTATAAATGTGGCCGTTTTTATTATATAGTCACTAAAAAGATTGATTTGGTCACATCAATTTAAAAAAAGTGTGGCAAAATGGTTGTAATCAAGCAAATGGTCCATTAAGTGTGGCTAAATGGTATCATCGGCCACATAATTTACTATAAGTGTGGTCGTTTCTATTATATAGTCATATGAATTTACTATAAGTGTGTTCGTTTATATGATATAGTCACAAAAAAGTTTGTTTTAGCCACATTAATTTAAAAAAATTGTAGCGAAAAAGTTGTTGAAGTCAAGTAAATGGTCCATTCCGTGTGGCTAAATAGTATCAACAGCTACATGAATTCACTGTAAGTGTGGCTAAATGGTATCAACGGCTACATAAATTCACTGTATGTGTGACCCTAACTATTATATAGTCACAAGAATTTATTATAAACGTGGCTAAAAATTATATATAGAGACATAGAAAATTGTAAATTTAAGTGTGACTATTGCCTAACCTTTGGTCACACATATTTGTTATAGTTTTATGTGGCCATTTTTGTGTAATTGTCAATTTTATTTTTAAATTTTTGTAAAATTAAGATTGTAGTAAACATGAACAAATCTAAAAACCAAATTATTGATATTAACAATATAAACCAAAATCCATATATAAGTTTTCAATTTTAATACTAAATACATAAACTACTAATCCAAAGTTATCTACTAATACTAAATACATAAACTACTAATCAAAAGTTATCTACAAATGATGTAACAACTGCAACATAACCTGCAACACTTGCAACAAGAGCACTTTGGTTTCAGCCTGCATCACTCCTAGCAACACTTGCAACAACATAACCTCCTCTCATTCTCTAAAAGAGTCTCCCCACTTTCATTTCGTATTTTAGCTGGTCTTTTTTGTCTCAGCTAATCAAAACTCCTTTGCGAAACAACTTCATGTAGTTCATCATGTTTTGTCTGCATAACTAGCCGTTTCTTTCCATCGAAGTTGGAATGGAGGTCTAGAAAATTTACATATTTAACAGATTGAAACATGAAATGCATTAATTTGGTAATGTTATTGTTTTACCTGATAATTCTGAGGCGGCAAGTCTAACATAAAGATCTTGCCCATTTTGTGGGTACACTCGGACATCAGTCAAACCCTCAAACCATAACAAGCACCCAACTCTACCTGTAGCGATGTTTGGATTTGCATAGGCGGTGCATGAGCAGTTATTCTTGCAAGCTGCCTCACAATCTAGTTTGCCTGATTCCCTCTACTAAACACATTTGACCCGTACAAGTCGTGTTGACCCATACTCAAAATGATCCGATTCGACCTAAACCCATTTTGATCCATTATCCAACCTGGCCAATCCACCCATCTTGCCACCTCTAAAGTCTAAAAGATAATAAAAATCGATCAATTTGTATATAAATATATCCAAATAACGACCTTTACAAAATCCAAACAAATGCCGCAGCTCTTGTGGTTATTTACAAACCTGAGCTTCTGTGGTGCTAGCACCAGGATGAGGAGTGACAGTGACATTTTCATGATTCACCAACTTGCTATCCTTCGGTTGAGGTTCTACAGTGAATACATCAAGTGCAGCCTGCAAGTACCCCACAGTTTAATTAAAATTATGAAATCTACGAACACAACTTAGGTCTTAGGGATGGCAATTCATGTCGAGTTCAGGTTGGCAGGTTCGTATAACTCAACCAGAACCGGGACATAACTATTCCTGTCGCAATAGTTGAACACTTAAACCCTATCCGAGCGACATGGGCCAGTATGACTAGTGTCATTGATATCCATAACTTAACTACAAAAAGACATTGGAAAGTTGGAAACTAATATATGATCAACATTAACCCTTGTTTTCAATTGGTTATACAAATTATACAGAATCAGAATCGTCAGTTTAACTCAAAGTCAACCCCTGTTTTCAATTGGTTATACAAACCAATTTAACCTTGTACATAAAGGTGGCTAGATAGGCTGGCCGAGCGGGTTGGTAACAGGTTGAAACATGTGTGGGTTGGAGCAAATCATTTATTTTGGCACAAGGTCAGGTTGGCTTGACCCACAAACAATTTGCGTATATTTATTTTTTTAAACTGGTTAATGTTAATTACGATTACAAAAATGATTCTATTCGTTTTGTAATAATCTAAAGCTTTAAAGAAAAAGGATTTTGGGGGTTGTATCCATAAAAATAGACTATGGTTGACTTTCAAGTTGTTTGACCTGTTGGATCCATTTGACCCATTCTTTTTTAGGTTTTTTTCTTTTTTTTTATTTGACATGTTTCAGGCATTTGGAATAAAACAAAACTGAAATCCAATTTCTCATAAGAAAATGGGTCAAAATTCGATAACCCAGTTTTATAGCAAAGGAAAGTAAGGAAGACATGATACCTTGTATAGGGTCTGTACAAAAAGCTTTTCATCAAAAGACCAGCTGCTTGTGCGTCTAAGTGGAGCTGAGAATGCAGAGTCACAAGTCACAACATAAAAGAAGCAAAAAATAAAAATAAAATATCATATTTGTAACACTCCTAACGTAGAACTCTAACCATAACAACTTTCAAAACACTATTCTGTATTGATCATAGCATTTGCCAGTTCTAAAGACACCATTTAGTACCAAACCGAATATAGTCAGTCTTAGGGGTGCAAACGAGCCGAGCCGAGCTCGATCTCGTTTAACATACGAAAGCTTGAGCTCGAGCTCGGCTCGATTCGAGCTTTATTTCTAAAGCTCGAGCTCGGCTTGAAGGTAATTTTTCAAGCTCGAGCTCGACTCGTTTAGTATTTATTAATTAATTTATATTAATTATAATTATTATTATACATAAAATTAAGTTATTTTTTATATTTATATAAATGGTAATTATTATTATATAAATATATGTTTAATATATTAATAAAAATATATATAAACAGAAAGCTCGTTTAGGCTCGCGAGCCGGCTCGAGCTCGATAAGCGAAGGTCGGGCTCGGGCTCGTTTACTAAACCAACTTGTTTTTTAGGCTTGGGCTGGAGCTCGTTTAAGCTCGGCTCGTTCGAGCTTTTTTTCGAGCCGAGCTCGAGTAGCTCGCGAGTAGCTCGGCTCGTTTGCACCCCTAATTAGTAGCCCCAACCCGACTATACCATTTTTCACTCTAAAGATGCCAATTAGTTAGAATCATTGGACCTTTTTCTGGCTTTTTACCTGGATTTACAGGAGAATAGCTTGAAGCAAGCTCGGTCATATTAGATGCCGTAGATGCATTTTTCCTCAGGTTTAGGGGATTCTGGATAGCTTTAGGCCCTCTGCAATTTAAAATCACAAAATACAACACAACCACCAACGTTCATGATGCAAAATATTTCAATCAATAGCTAAGGGTATCATAATTCATACCTTGTTCCAAAATCTGCAACACTGCTTTGTCTACGTAAGCCCCCTGCAGAACAACTATCCAACATTAAAACAGGAAAACAAAAAAAAAAACAAAAAACAAGCTAAATACAACACCATGAAAAAATAATTAGCAGTCTCCAACATATATGATTTTCTTCTACTTTTCATATCAAGTGGCTTGTGTAACATGGGACTTTCTTAAATGAAGATGAAATTAACAAACGGTCTCAAATAGTACATACGACAAATGAGATTAAATACCTCTTTTTTCGGGTTTGGGTTGGACCGCGCACAGTCCTGATTCGAATAAGCCAGACATTCTCGCCAAAGTTGTTTCTGATATAGACCTTTTCAAGGACTAGAAATATAGCGCGTCAGTTAATGAAGTAATCAACATAAACCTCACCTCCTCATTTGTAAATGTGACAGCATGCAACAGACCCTAATCCAATCCAAGAAATAAGAGGTTATAAATTGGTCAGTATGCTTACATTTGTTTTAGTAGAAGCCCCGTATTTGCTTTGGAGCTGATAGAGAACCATAGTCACAGGAAACGCAGCTCCCCCCTCGAATCTCGAATCGGTTCGGCCGTACAGAATCGGGTACAAAATCGAACCATTCGGCCTGGGTTCGCGAACCAGATCGGAAAAAAGGCCGTACTAGATTATCACAATACTCGTTCTGAATCACTGAAAAACGTGTTTCCGATTGAAAAATTCGCCGTTTGGGAACAATTCGATTCGCGTACCAGTCAATAGATGCGCGAATTGCAAACGTGTTTAGACACTTTTCCCGCCTTTTTAAAGGATTATGCTATGAATTATGCTTATGAACTGCTTTTGTTTTACAAATTTTCTGTTATGAACTTATGAATTATGATTATGGTTGTGAAATGCTTTTGAATTTTGGATATGATTATCAAATTTGTTTTCAGATTGGATTTTTTTATAAACTATATTGTAATAATTGTTTTATATACGATACGACATACCAAACTATATGGTACGCTGTACCGCGTACCAAATGAACCTACCCCTCCTACCGAATTTTAAAATTTCACGAACTACGTACCCGTTTTCGTTCCGTGAACTGGAGCGAACCGCGATCCATGTGACTATGTACAAAACAATAAACAAGATTAGTAGAAGTACATATCAAAAAACAATTTTATTGACACTCACCTTTAGTGAAATATCTGTAACATCCAGCAATAGCAGTTTGGCATCAAAAAAATGAGCCAAAGCCTTGGCAAGCATTTGCTGATAAAGTTCTTCAAAACCCACAACAGGCAAGAAAATTAAGAAAAAAAAATTATCAACACAAACAGAAGAACATTAAACAACTAACCAGCAGGCCCTGATAACAATATAGTTCGGCTTGCAGGAGCAAGGTTTCGTGTGTGCTTAGCAAAATCGATATTCTTTAAATAAACAAAAGCAGCACTAGTCAGTAAGGTCCTTGTATGCTCACTGTTAAAACGGTCAACGAAATTAAATGTTAATGACTTAATGAGCCATATAAGGAGGTAAATTATTGATTTCAATTTTCAAATGAGTTAAATTGTCCCACGGTTGTAATATAACTTTATTCCATCCAGATTAATGTGACATTCAAAGTAGCTCATGGTAATTAAACAATATGTTTCATTCTTAATAGTTATAACACAATTTAATTCTCGGAGATCTTGTTAGGCTCATCTGCACATACAATTTTAAGAGCAAACATTGGCATACATATATGAAAAAATTCTTCGATAGACAAAAGATAAGAGACAAATTATATGAAATAACCGTAAATCTTCCTGAAAATACAAATTGCACAAGAATTGTCTTACCTTAGATAATATGGAAATTCATAGAAAGTGACCTTGTTGTCTTTACCATCAATAATCATACTTTTCAATTCATGCTCCATTATCTGTGGCATGATGCCATTTGCCGACGAATCACCACCGCTGCCCAACTCATATTCCTATTCCCACACTCAACGCCAACACAAACGCACTTCTTTGTTCCGTCTTTTCTCAATTTCCAATCGTAATACAAATCACTATAACTCATTATACAGATCATAACTGAGATCAATTTAACTAATTAAAGAACTGAAACTGAATTTTGTGGTATATAATATTTAATTTTTAAAATTATATAGAACGGGTTGGAAACCGGCGAGTCAGGTCAACACAAACACAACAAGTTCAATAAACAGCTTAGCGTGTATGTCGACCTGTTTACGACCCTAACACAAATACACAAGTACCTGTGCTACAATGCCAGCATCTAATGATCTAACCAAAGCATCTTCATCTATCACTCCACCAAGAGCGACGTTTACTATTCTAACACCTTTTTTCATCTTTTCAAAGTTTTCATCATTCAATATCTTTGATGTAGCAGGAGTGAGAGGCATGTGAAGTGTGATGAAATCAACGGTTGCAATAGCTTCATCAAAACTTACTCAAAAGGAGACTCTGCATCCATCCTGATGGAGGAATGTGAGAAAAAAAAACAATGTGAAATTGGAAGCTTGGGGTTGGGATTCTCTTGTAACCATCCAATCTCACAAATGAGTCAAATCCGACATGGCCAAACTACACATGAGAGAGAGAGTCAGCCAACTTCACCGTCGGTGGTGGTACATTCGTCTCCGATTAGCCGGCCAAGGTACCCACAATTCATAAACAACATAAAAACCCTAGAAATTGGTTTGGTCAGAAAGGAGGAAAGGGTGTGAGTGAGTTACAGAATTTGTGAATTCTTAGGTCATCCGTAGTCATAAAGCCCCTTGTGGGGCGTTATGCGACACGTGTCGTGCCACGTCAGCGTGTGGGCGTTATGGGGCCTTATGCATTTAAGCCCGTAGTCATAACGCCCCTACCCATCATTACCTATTTAATAATTTTCAATTTTATTAATTAATATAAAAAAAATTGCTTGTTTCTGATTGGTGGAGAGAGAGAAAGGAACCAGCATAGCGGCGCCATTATCATCGCGCCATTCAAATTTTTTTGGGCATAGCGCCCCGCGTATTGGTGTTCACGGCGCCATGGCGGCGCTATGGGGGGTTATACCGCCCCACTACGTATGCTCTTAGGAAGAGGGAAGATTTGAGAATTTGAGGGCTTAGGAAGAGGGAAGATTGGGCGGGGTGAATTTGATGGGGTTTGAAAATCCAATATTTAGGAGGTAATGTGAAAACTAACATAGTGTTTGGGATTCCTTCTAAAAAAATACTTATTAACTTATATAAGTTAGAAGTTATAACAAATACAAACTTTATCATTTTTAACTTCTCAACACACAAAAACAATTTAAATAAGCTAACCCAAACACTATAAAAACAACTTATTAACTTTTATAAGTCAATAAGTTATAAGTTCTTCAAAAATAAGCTAACCCAAACACCTTCTAAAGGTTTTGAAACCTAACCGAATCTTTTAAAATCTCATAGCCATTGAATAACGGAAACAACTTATTAACCGAAATAGAAAAAATTAAAAAGAAATTAAAAACGGTTAATTAACTAAAAAAACCCGGTTATTCATTGAATCGTTTAAAGTGAATAACCGAAGAAAATGGTTATTAACCTAATCGCTTAAAGTAAAAACCAGTTAAAGCAAAAATGAGAAAAAAAAAACCAGCGGTTCAGATAAACAAACCATTTATGGAAAAAATCATTTTGTGCACCTCTACGATATGGTCCATTAAGACATGTATGACCTAATATTCGTTGTCGTGATCCATTAAGGCACAATATGATCCATTAACACATGTATGATCTACTGTTGGCCATCGTGATCCACAAGGCCCAATATGGTCCACTAAAACATGTATGGTTTATTATAGTCCATTGTGATCCATTAAGAACTATATGATTTACTATTGATTATCGTGATCCATTAAGGCCCAATATGGTCCATTAACACTTGTATGATCTACTATGACCATTGTGATCCATTGAGGCCCAATATGGTCCATTAAAACATGTATGATCTACTATTGACCATTGTGATCCATTAAGGCCAAATATGGTCCACTAACACTTGTATGATCTACTATTAGCCATTGTGATCCATTAAGGTCCAATATGGTCCCACTAAGACAAGTATGATCTACTATTATATGTTGTTGTCCATTAAGGCCCAATATGGTCTATTAACACATGTGTGATCGATTAAGGCCAAATATGTCAAGGAAGACATGTATGATGTACTGTTGTCAATTATGATAAATTAAGGTCCAATATGATCAACGAAGACATGTATGATCTACTAAGTTTCATTGTGATCCATTAAGGCTCAATGGAGGTCCATTAAGACATATATGATCTACTATCGCCCGTTGTGAGCTGTTAAGGCCTAATTTGGTCCATTAAGACATGTATGAGCTATTATTGTCTGTTGTGATCCATTAAGGCCCAATGTAGTCAATTAAGTCATATATGAGCTACTATTACCCGTTGTGATCCATTAAGGACTAATATGATCCTTTAAGACATATATGATATACCATTGTGCATTGTGATCCATTAAGACATGTATGATCCACTATCATATAGGCCTAATATGGTCCATTAAGACATATGTGATCTACTATTGTCCATTGTAATCCATTAAGGTGCTGTTTGTTTTTGCAGACATAAATTGTCTGCAAGCTGATTTCATCTGTTTTTATGTCTGCAACTGAAGATGTGGTCTAAGATCCGCAAGCTGAAAATATAAGACTGTTTGTTTTTATAAGTTGATACAGGTGTGAAGTGCATCAAACAATGACGAAACATTCACATTCCGCTTCGATCTAGCGGAGGAGAAGAGGGAGGTTGGAGAAGGAGCTGGTCACCGGAGGAGGAGGGAAGTCGCCGGAGAAGGAGGTGGGTCGCCGGAGGAGGAGGGAGGTCGGAGAAGAGGTAGGTCGCCGGAGGAGAAGAGGGAGGTCGCCGGAGGAGGAGGTAGGTTGCCAGAGGAGAAGAGGGAGGTCGGAGAAGGAGGAGGAGCGGCGGTAGGAGGGGCTGATGTTTGAGGGAGGAGAAGAGGGAGGTGTGAAGATGTTTTAAGAAGGGGGTCCATAACTTATTTTTTAAGATGAAAAAAGCTGAGTTCAGATCTGTTTAAATAATAAAAACAAACAGTCTTCAAGGGTAACGTCTGCGCGCCTGCAGACATCAGCCCCCTTGAAGATGTTTGAAGAAAAAACAAACACCCCCTAAGTCCCAATATGGTTCATTAACATATCTATTACCAGTATTGGCCATTGTGACCTAGTAAATCCCAATATGGTTTGTTCAACACATATATGATTAGGGATAAGTTCGGTACCGGTACTGGTACTGGTACTGAACATACCGGTACCGAAAATATCGATACCGGAATTCATCAAATATGGGTACATGTACGGGTACCAAAAATGTTCGGTATGGTACTGTACAGTACTCGTACCGCAACACTATTTGAAAGTAAAAATCGGTACACTACCGGTACCGTATCGAATTGAAAGTACCAGTACCCAAACAATTAACTACGAGAATTTCGATACCATTATTAATATGCATACATTAATATATTATTTAGAAGAAAACAAATATGGTTTAAAATATATAATATTTAATAATATTTTGAATTATTAAATATCTATTAAGATTTTTTTTTATTTTTTAATATTAAATAATGTAATTTTTTAAATAAGAATATTATTTGAGAGGAAAGTTTTGAATCAAATATTTTGGGGGGAAGTTTAAGTTTTGAATGAAATATTTTGGGGGAAACTTTAAGTTTTAGGATGAAATATTTTGGGGGGAAGTTTAAGTTTTAGAATGAAATATTTTGGGGGAAGTTTTAGGGTGAAATATTTTAGGTGGAAGTTTAAGTTTTGGAATTAAATATATTGTAGAGATTTTACCAAGATGTAGTAACTTTATCATTTGGTCACACATTTTTTTAATGACATTTGATAATATTTCGTCACACAAAATAAATAAAATGATGATTGTGTGACGAATGTTAATGTAAAACCACATTAAATTTTGTAATTGTAAGTGTGAATATTGTCCAACCTTTGGTTACACAAAATAATATATGTGGCCACATTTATTAAACAAATAATGTGGTCGTAGAACACATTTGGCCACACTTTTCTAATGTGGTTGTCTTATCTTAACGTGTGGCTAAAGGTTTGGAATAGTTTTGTGTTTAGTCACGCTAAACAAATACAGTAACCGTAGATCAAATTTAGCCACACTTTTTTAGTGTGACTAATAAATGTCACAGTTTTTTCTTAAAGTGTGGCTAAAGGTTTTGAATACCCATGTTATTGGTCACAGGAAAATATATAATGTGACCGTAGATAATATTTAGCCACACTTTGCTAGTGTAGCAAATATATGTCACAATTTTTTTCTTAAAGTGTGGCTAAATGTGTCAAATAAATGTTTTTTCGTCACATGAAACAATAATATGTGGCCATATATCACATTTGGCCACACATTTCGATTTGTGGCTAATAAATGTCACATTATTTGCTAAAAGTGTGGCTAAAGGTTCTGAACTGGTATAAATGGTCACATTAATAATAAAATGTGTGGCTAAAGGTGTTTTAAAATGTTATGAATAACCTTTAGCCACACATTTGCCGTAGCCCCTTTTTCACGTAGTGAGGATGTCACTGCCCGCGCGGCCGAAGCTGAAGCGCGGGTAAGGGAGGCTGCTGAGGCTAGAGATAGCCTAACTTCTTCCTTGGATCAACTGAAGGCAGACCATGATTGGATGCATTATCATGGTATCGGGCGTGTAAGTATCCGGTGCCTTTGCTGCCTTTAGGTTTTGCTCTTGTTTACCTTTGTTATTTGTGTGTTTGCAGATTGTTGGAACCATCCTTGACGCGCCTGAGAACACAGCTGCTGTGAATGAGCTTAGAGAGCATGCGCGGGAGGCTGGTTTCAAGGCTGGTTATGCTCGATGCATTAGCCATATGAACCCTTTGTATCAAAGCAAATTTACTGATGAACGATCCGGGTTACAAGGCGTAGATACTGAAGCGTGGCTTGCTGCAACTATTGAGGCGTACAACAACCTGTCCATTTCCGCTATTAATGACATTGATAACTGCTTGGATGCGGAGGATTATGTGGACCGCTTGTGGTTGTTGTATGGTGATCCTGAAGAGGAAGAGGAAGAGACCGCTGGCAGTGGCAAGGGTGATGCGGGTACCAGTGGTACAAAGAAGGATTAGGTTGGCCTGTGTGCCCTTTTTGGTTTCCTTCTTGATGTAAATGTTAGAAAACTTTATGTAAATCTCTTGTGCACCGAGTAGGTGTAGAATTTTTTTTGAATACGAAGTTTAATCGTTTTGTTCAATTTGTACAAGTTTTTTTTTACTACTTGCATGCTTGAACGTGTATGAGTTAATTTTATTGTGAATAGCATTAAGTCTGAATTTGCCTTTTGCATATCTAGGTGATATGCAAGTATGTGCGGCTCCAAGTGTGTAAGTAAAAAATATTTACTGTCTTTTGGTGAGCGCATATATGGAGAACTCTGTTGGCTGTAAAGCGCAGTTGAGTATACTCTATACCTTTGTCGTATGAGTATTAGTCAATTCCTGTTTTTATCCCGTTAGGGTTTAGGAATTGTGTAGGTTTTGTAAAAATCGTACGTGTGTATCCAGCTGGATAGACATTTAATGTTTTTCCTTTGCTGGCCAATTACAATATTTGTGTGTGGCCACCACTTTGTGTGGGTATCGCGAATGAAGATTTTGCCAATCTGTTTTTGCAGATACCGCAAAGTGGAACACGCATTTGTAATAGAAGGAAACAAACAATATTGCATTGAATCGTTCATTTATTTATTTGCAAATGGCCTGTTGTAACAACCCTCGGTAAAACCAACGCCCTTATAATAATTCCGACACCCTGTTATATGTTAAAATACCATTATATGTCTTGAAATATAACCCGTATGTGAAAACCGAACCCGAAATACGTTATAACATATAAAATAAATTAAAAACTCTAAATAATAAGTCGAGGCGGGCCGCGTAAGAGTCTCCATTAGCTCACGCGGGCCGCGAGCGTCCCAAATGGTGGCGCAACCTGGTGCTGACACGTGTCGACATCGTGTCGAGTCTACTTGGTGATCAGGCTAAGCTATAGAGTTGACCGGTGTTGACGTGGGCCGCGTAAGGCTTAGCCTTACCTTACGCGGGCCGCCTGAAAACCAGAATCAGACCATATAAATAGATGGCCTCGGATTACAATTTCCGTCGCTCACATTTCAATCTCAAATCACAATTTCTGTAGGAAAGTTATAATACTCAGGTATTATACCCCTAATTAGCGAGGTTCTTCTCCGTTGTAAGTATTATAACCCTAGTTTCGTAATAGTTACGCTGCCCGATTGATTTAGGGTTCCGTAACAACTGTCGTGGTTCTGCCCGACGTAGTTGTTGGAATGCCGTCTCGGGGAGGGTATCATTAATAATTTCAAAGGGTTATGATACTAACCAATGTACATTTGTATAAATTATAGATTATATCCAGGAAAACCTTACAAGAAGCCTAAGATAGCAATGTGAGTTTATCCTCTTTTTGATAATGTTTTTGGTAATGTTTTACCAAACCTTAAATATTTTACTATGAAATTTAGCAGTGATTGAGTCTTTGTAGTTCTTCAATTACTGCCGGTATGTTGGGGTTTTGTATATAAAATGTACTACACTGTGAGTAGTAAGTCGGGATGACAATACGTTACCATTGGACAATGAGTTAGCCAATGGGTAATATGACCCACAAGTTAGTGAATTGATAGTACCAAATGGAGTAATTGTGTAGACATAAACAATGTGATCGCTCTCAATACTGTTCACTGTGACTTTTTATTTAAACTTGATTAAACTGGGATTCACTCACCAGTATTTCCGACTGACAAATGTTTTTAAAACACGTTTCAGGTAACCCAATGTGACAGCCAATTAATAAAAAGCCAGCTGGAGAGCACTGAAGGCTTGGGGATTGAAGGGGTAAGGTCCCAAAAACCTCATAAAAATGATTTGAGACCATACCACAAACCAACCTTTTAACCTTTTGACCTTGCGCGGCCGCACATTGGTCTTACAAGAGGAAGAAGTAATCAGCGATCTATAATCGCGCGCCCAAAGGAAAACATAAATCCTTGCGCCTTCCCCCATTAGCAAAGGATAAAAATCCTGAGATCAATACTTCCGCCCAAATATCCAGACTTGGATATCATTTTACCCAGACTTGGGATTTATTCGTTTGTGTCCACACAACAAGGTGTCACACCAGATTACAGCAGTAATCTTCTAGAAAGAAATACAATCGTGCACCACCCAGACGGTTATAACCGTCTGGACACGTGTCATTACCACAGGCACCCCTGGAATCACAACGAAGGCATGCAAGTGAAGAATAATCTCCACTTAATCACTTTCCATGTGGCATTTCCCCAGCCATAGATCAAACCACGATCCGTGTGCCTTCACATCGGATCGAGACAACTTGACATCTGATCAAAGAACTTAACGGAAGAAAATATAACCGCTACGGTGTTAGCATCTTCCGTTATCTTTTCAATAATAGGTTTTCCCTCCCAAACTCTCGGTTATAAATACAAGAACTCTTCAGGTATAAACTCGGATTACACCCACTTCTCAAATACTTTCTCTTGTCCATTACCAATACTTATTCTCACACCGGAGTCGGGTCAAGGAGAGAACCCTCTTCTCCCCTTGGCGAGACTAACGATGCTCTTTTTTGCAGAATCACCGGAGAAGAAAATCAGCTGTGACTGAATCAATCGAGAGAGAGCTAACCTTTTTATGCGGATTCAAACCCCCTAGCTATCTCGGTTCCGACCATTTAGTTAGTGTTTCTTCATTGGCGCCCACCGATTCCTCAGTTTCTAGTTTCTATCTCGTTTCGATTCAGTTCACTCCATTTTCTGTTTTTGCACATGGCAGAAAATTCGTCATCCCACCGGCAACCTGGTCCTCGACCAAACGTCGGAAACAATTTACAAGTAGAAGGAATCGTAGAAGAGGCCTTAGACGCTAATGAGGTTCAATCTAATCGAGCAAATGATCCTGTTACTCCAGGAATGTTACCAGCAAACCCTGCTCAATCAATTTTACCACCAGGAGAAACTCCGATATCATGGTATGTCCGGTCTCAAGGGGCATTAAACGCAGTATACACACAGCTGTGTGCTCAAACTGCTCCCGTGACTCAATCACGGAGGCCGGGATCTAGAGCTCATGCCTCCCAGCGAGAAGAATCAATTTATGATGATACAGAAGTTCATGCCAGATCTGCGTTACAACGGGAATACACTCAGACAGGCGGTCACCCGAGACAACACCATGGTGAACCATACCCTCGTCAAAGACAATCGGTTCATGATAGGTTGGGTTCCCAACGGGACACTCACACTGATGAATCCGATCAAACATATCGTTTGAGTGCCAACACCAGCGTATTCAACAGACTGCAGCCAAACTATAACAAATGCAGGCCTCGAGCGATTTATAACCCTGAGGCAGAGCATAATTATGACTTAGTTTACCGCCCTGCAGAAGCAGCGGAAAACTCGAAGTTCATACTGGAGATAGCTCTGGCTCCATTAGAGAAGGCCAAATTACCATCTAACATAGGGAAATTCAATGGGTTAACTGACCCCGATGATCATTTGAGGGTGTTCACCAGCGCGGGTCTAGTTGGAGGTTGGACCCTTCCGCTGTGGTGTCATTTGTTTGTACAAACACTAACTGGTCCAGCGCGAATCTGGTTTGATAACCTACCAACTGGACAGATTGAATCGTGGAAGGATCTGCGTAACAAGTTCTTAACACACTTCAGCCAGCAGCGGCGCTCCATCGGAGACACTTCCGACGTCATGAATATATGGCGTCGTGATGACGAAAATCTAGAAGATTTCATTACTAGATACAATAAGGAAGTGTTGGAAATCGGCGGTGTTCACGAACAACTAATCCGTGCTCAGTTTAAGTACGCGGTTAGATGTGATGACATGGTTAAAGTCTTATCTGGAACAGAGGGCCTTCCCACAAGTTGGGAGAAGATAATGGCGGCGGCCAAAGTTTATGCGCAGACCGAGAAAAACCTCACAACAAACAGGCCACCACCACCACACAATAGGCCTGCGGACTTAAGCTTAACCGGTGAAAGGAGGTTCAAAAAATCATGGCGCGAGTCATCAGGAAGTCGTTCCTCTGAAGACGCCCGCACAACAATTAACAAACTCTCTGCACAAAGGGAGAGCAAACAAGAAAATAGGGAGAGGCAGTGGACTCCCCTAACAAAAACCCCGGCGGAGGTTCTAAGTACTGAGGACTATCAGTTCAAACCTCCGATCCCGATGAAGAGTAAACGTGGTCAAGACCCGGTGCAATACTGCGAATATCATAAAGACAACGGGCACACCACGAACAACTGCATATCTCTGCGCATGGAAATAGAGAAAGCCCTTAAGAATGGAGAACTCAAGCATTTACTCCAGAATATGCGCAAGGAGATTAAGCAGATAACCCGGGGAGAAGAAGGTCCAAGCAAACGGGCCAAAACCTAAGTAACGACTCTATAAGTTTCCCGCAGAAAGACATGACTCATCAAATACGGCGGAACTATCAGAGAGTAAGTTAAGTTCCATTTAATTATCAGAAAAGCTTTGTAAAGCCTCTGAGCTCTATCCATGAATAAAATTACAAAGTTTCTATTATTTTTGTGTTTACAAAGTGCATGCAATTTCCTTTTAGTAAGCGCAAAAACATTATGGTAGTATAAAACAAGCTCCATGCGAGGTCAGTGATCACGTCACAAACGACCATAAATTCACACATGAGCTTTACACCAACTTCATTTGCCTTACTCAATAAAAGCAATTGTACTCATGCAAAATATTGTAAAGTCATTAAACAAAACAAATAGAAACATACTATTTTCAGCGTACAGATACGCCCTAAAGAGTTTCAAACACGGCAGTGTTTAACATACTTGCGCAACAGCGCACCATCAAAACAGGGATTTACATCCCGCATAAAAAATTGTTCAAATACAATTTCATACTACTCTAAATCTTCACCCTCATCCGGGAAGATTTCTTTGAGTTGCGCCACGTGATCATCCGATTGCAGCGCCACGTTTATCAGTTCCATAACTGGAAGTTGCAAATTATTAAACTCTGTCTTCATGGAAGCAAGCGCGGCGACAATATTCACGCCAAAGGTAGCAGACTTGCTATCATCCCAGTTAACCTTCAACGCGCTGTTCACATGTCGGGTACATTCCGCATAACCTTGCGCATACCCATCTCGTCGTGCAGCAACCATCAAATTCGCAACAGTTTTATCCAGTTCTTCAGAGTTTAACACAGATTCAGCAACCTATGAAATCAAGCGAAAATAAGTGTCAAACAAGCGCATATATGATTTCACAACAAAAAGCAGAAAAGGAACTTACACAAGCAATCCCGCGATCCTTCAACCAGGCCATATCATTCTTTAAAGGTTCAAGCTCGCTTTCCGCTGTAACCCGTGCCGTTTCTGAATTTTCCAGCTTCTCTTCAACCTCAGTCAAACGGCGGGAGGTTTCAGTATTCTCGGAATGCGCAAGCTCCAAATCCTTCTTTAGTTGTTCCTGGTCAGAAACCAAAGCAGTCAGTTCCTCTAACTCTCTATCTCTAAGGGCAAGAGTGGCTAAAGCTTGTACCTCCCGTTGCTCACTACGCTCCCTATGAGAACGCGCTTCCACCAGCGCAGCTTCTACACCAGCTTTCTCCTTCTTCAATTTTTCTACCTCCGCATCTTGATTCTTCAGATTTTCAACCTCAGCCTTGAGGTTATTTATAATATTGCGAAGGTTTGCCTTCTCAGCATTATCCTTCTCGCAAATTCTCCTCCAATTTTTGCGTTCCTCAGATAGAAGCGCAGCTTCAGCTTCAGCCTTTCTTTTCCAACCAGCAACAGACCATTCCTCAGTCTTGCGCTCAGCTTCAAACTTGGCTTGCTCAGTCTCTAATTTAGCCTTCAACTGAGCCACATGTTTTTCATCTTTAGCAAACTTCTTTTGAGATGCCATGAAAGATGCCTGCTCCTTATGCATACTATACCACTCACGCACTATACGGTGAGTAGTAGAAACATGAGAAGCAGTTTCGGCAAGATAAGACTGATAGGTCTGTTCATAAGGCTGACTTTCCTGAAATTTAATCTCGCCAGGCGGAAGTATCCCCTGCAACCAATCTTGGCACACACGCCAATCTGAGAAGGTATCGCCTTTCTTCACATTCCAAACAGGGGCACGAAGATCAGAAGCATCTTTGTCCGTATAACTCCGATAATAATATTCTCCCAGAGTTTCTTCTGGACGAATTGGAGATTGTTTATCAACACCAGCAGATGAGCCTGGTTCCTCAGTTCTGACCCTCTCGGTATGTTCAAGCATAGATTCAGAAGGTTTAGGGGAAGAAGCTGAAACTTTTTCAGCAGTCTACTCTTTCCCCAACTCTTGAACAATAGCTTCAGGGGTTGGCGGATTATCAGCGCCATCTACCACGTTCGGTTCAACAATCTTTTCAGCCTCTGTATCAACACCAACAGGCTTCTCAGCCTCAACAGTTTTCTCCACGCCTCCCCCCGCAACCTCTGAAGACTCTAGCGGGTCTGCAACAGCAGCGCGCGGAGGAGTAGAGGGAAGTTCTTCATTTACCACAGTTGGCAGTTCTATGGGAATAGGGGAAACAAGAACCTCTGGACAAATAACATAAATCCATAAAAATTAAGCACGCATAGAGAAAGCAAGGGAAAACAAAACTTACCAGGAACAGACTCTGAAACAAAAGCATCAAGGTTTCCTTTTCTGGTAATTTTCTTCCTCTGCACTTTCTTGGGAGGTTGACCCTCCGCATCAGTATCAGTTTGCTTTCTTTTACCAACCTTCCTATGAACCAAATGTTCGGGACTGGAATCCAGATCGATAGGCTCATTCGGGTTGGAAGGGGGAATATCGGCAGAATCCCTTGGTTCAGGCTTCGGTTCCCGCATAGTCACTACAGGAGTAAGACCCTCCAAAGAGTCAGAAACCACCACATAATCACACCTGGAGACAGAGGAACGCCGCGTACCTTTCTTCTCTCCAACATTTCTCGCCTTCAAAGGTTGAACTTTAACAGTCTCACTTCTCTTCGGCGCGGAAGTAGAAGTTGTTGCGCGTTTTTTCTTTTCAGGGCCTACGCCCAAATTCAACAATTCACCTACAAAAGCGCAAGGCAAAAAATTACCCACAAAAAGCAAAAAGGAAAGGAAAAACAGATATAAACTCACCAGCACCAGCAGCTGGTTGAACAGATAGGTCCACATCCCGCGGAAGAACAAAATTTCTCACAATACGATGATACCAAAGCTCCTCTTCAGGCTTCTTCTTGATAGTACCCATTCTTCCGCCTTCCCTCTTGAAGGCAACAACATACAGAGAAACAACTACATTTGAAGAGAGAGCAGGTCAAAAAAAAAAGTGGGAAAGAGAAAAAGCCCCAAACTTACTATGACCATCCTCCGTGTATACGGGTTTGCCATCGCGCTCCATCTTCCAATTTAAACTCATGCCGGCTCCGACAAGAGCTTTCTTCGGCAATGCAATATTGGGCACATCCTTCAAATCCTGGTACCAGTTTTCATCAACCGGAGTCTGAAGGGTTTCGATCGGAATATCTTCTTTCCCCCTAAGAATCATCCTCACAGGAATTACTCCAGCTTTGATGAAGAAGAATTTTTGCTTCCAATCATGAAAAGATTTTGGGGGTTGATGTAAAATCTTCTTTGCAGAAGCCCTCTGAACGAATGAATAAAATCCTTGGGTACAATGCATCTGATGAAAAACCCTAAATCGGGGAACGGTTGGCTCCACATGCATTGTCTGACATACGAATTCGAAATGTCGAACCCTAACCATACCAATAGGGTGAAGTTGGGAGATATGCAGATTGTAAAACCCAAGAATTTCAAGGAAAAATCCGGTAACAGGCAAACGAAAGTTACCATCACAGAAAAAATCCCAAAAGAGGGTAATATACCCAGCCGGAGCATCCGCCGCTGTCTGCCCCTCTTTAGGAAATAGAGCTCCCCAGTTTTCCGGGAATTTGAGATTCCGGATCAAACCATCAAAGGATGCTCTAGACCACTTCAACGGTGGAAGTTCCGTCGACATCTCTTCAACAAGATCTTCTTGATGTTCTCCGATTGATATAAGAGGATGAATGATGGAATTTTTTCTTCTTAGAAAAAAAAAGGGGGATGAAAAGCTTTTCAACAAAACAATGATTACACAGAGGAGGTTACCCAAACGTTATATATACTTATCGCAATAAATAGCATCGGTAACCGTCACAGCGACTGTTCCGGGTATCACAGTTCCCCAAGCAGCAGAAAAAGGAAATGTCAGAACACACACGCGTTTACGCACGCGCGTGTAAGACACGGACAGTAAAAAACAACTAACGATGACAGGTTGTCAAATCAATTTACTGCACCAGTCTCGTTGAAAGTCAAAGATTTTCCATAAAAAATCTTTACAAAATCAAAAAATTCAAACTTCTCACAGAAGATTTCCTACTCAGATAAATTCAATCTTCTCATAGAAGATTTCTTATTTCCCGCGCCCAAAAACTTTTCCCTCTCATAAGTCCAGTGCTCCACTTATTTGCATAAGTACAACACTAGACTGGGGGGACTTGAAGGGGTAAGGTCCCAAAAACCTCATAAAAATGATTTGAGACCATACCACAAACCAACCTTTTAACCTTTTGACCTTGCGCGACTGCACATTGGTCTTACAAGAGGAAGAAGTAATCAGTGATCTATAATCGCGCGCCCAAAGGAAAACATAAATCCTTGCGCCTTCCCCCATTAGCAAAGGATAAAAATCCTGAGATCAATACTTCCGCCCAAATATCCAGACTTGGATATCATTTTACCCAGACTTGGGATTTATTCGTTTGTGTCCACACAGCAAGGTGTCACACCAGATTACAGCAGTAATCTTCTAGAAAGAAATACAATCGTGCACCACCCAGACGGTTATAACCGTCTGGACACGTGTCATTACCACAGGCACCCCTGAAATCACAACGAAGGCATGCAAGTGAAGAATAATCTCCACTTAATCACTTTCCATGTGGCATTTCCCCAGCCATAGATCAAACCACGATCCGTGTGCCTTCACATCGGATCGAGACAACTTGACATCTGATCAAAGAACTTAACGGAAGAAAATATAACCGCTACGGTGTTAGCATCTTCCGTTATCTTTTCAATAATAGGTTTTCCCTCCCAAACTCCCGGTTATAAATACAAGAACTGTTCAGGTATAAACTCAGATTACACCCACTTCTCAAATACTTTCTCTTCTCCATTACCAATACTTATTCTCACACCGGAGTCGGGTCAAGGAGAGAACCCTCTTCTCCCCTTGGCGAGACTAACGGTGCTCTTTTTTGCAGAATCACCGGAGAAGAAAATCAGCTGTGACTGAATCAATCGAGAGAGAGCTAACCTTTTTATGCGGATTCAAACCCCCTAGCTATCTCGGTTCCGACCATTTAGTTAGTGTTTCTTCAGGGATAATGTGGCTATAAAAGTTACCAAATAAACGGTGTTTTAAATTAAAATAAAATAGGGTTCATCCCTACAAATGTATTGTAATAAGAAACTTGGGTTCTACCCATGTGATTATTAATAATAAATGAGGTGGTTTTACTCTGATAAATATTTCCTAACTACGATCCTGATGTAAATTCCGCTGCAAGATTAAATAACCCTGATACCACCGAAACTCTGTGATCGCGTCCGCCCGTTCCCAGGAGTCAGGGATCGGGAGTTGCGACAGAAGGTGGTATCAGAGCCTAGCCACTGGTCTGAGCCAAAGAAGTGTTTTGCTGACACTTAAATTATATATTTTGTGTAAGGAAATAAATTACGGAAAATACGTGCATAACTGTAATTATGTGTTATGTGTTATTTGATTATTTGTTAGTTTTCAGTATGAGTGATCAAGGACCATCAGACGTGAATCGTCAGTTATCTGATTCACCTAGGAGTGAAGGTACATCATTACAGCCTGCCCTCTCTGGGTATACTGCTGATCAGGAAGAAGGAGTGTTTGCCTTTAGAGCTCAATCTGAAGAACCATTTCCTAATAAGAAACGAGGATGGTTCAGTAAAGAAGCTTTTGCTCGTAGAAAGAGAATGCGAAAATTACAACAGCAAAGGGCTTTAGCAGCTATTAAACGAGAGACAGATGCCCATACTCAAGATATGCTAAATAGAAGCCTATCTAATTTCCATATCCTAGCTACAACTGCTGCTGACCCAAGTCTGGAACAATTAGTAGCCCCACAACCACAAAACCCAGAACAACCCATGGAGATAGAAAATCAGGAAAACCAAGTGGAGATGCACGACTTTAACCCAGAAGAAATCCCTAGGGTACCTGCACCAAACCCCCTAGACCCGAACTATGACCCCTGGTGGGACGATAATAGGGACTTTGTGCAACGTTACCCTATCCAGGATTATCCACCCATACAGAACATAGAAGTCTATCCAGGTACGGACCCTTTAGATCCCTATTACCAAGATGATTATATTAGGGAGATATTAGAGGATCCTTACCAATTTCATGAACTGTCACCCCCATATCAGGAAAACGCACCCCAGATTCCAAACCCAGTCCGAGAACCTGCACCCCCAATGAGTGCAGAAAACGTTCAAGAACTTAGGACTTTTGGGGAGGAAATTTTGGAGAGCAGTGAGAGAATGCGTCAGGTGGGAGAGCGTCTCGTATGAAAATACGAAGCGCAATACGGATTTTTGGATAAATCCATATCCATGAATGTGTGAATGGAGGAAATGGTAGTAGTAGTAATAATAATAATAATAATAATAAAAATAAAATATATGTGTGTACGGAGGCATATTAGTATGATTCTATTTCTGTTGGTATTGTAATTTTATTTCAGTACTAGTATGTAATAGATGCATAAGTATATGAAAAGAGTATAGTAGCAATGATCTACGTTTTTGGCTTGATTGTGTGTCATGTGATTAACTATATTAGATATAAATTGTGATATTAATATGGGATAAATGTTTAAAATTCAGATGGCCGACGAAGGAAATCAAGAAAATCTGAATAACGATAACCAGAGTAACATTAACATGGTTAATGATAATCCGAGCATCAATAACAATGGAAACCAAGTGGATAATAGTGCTATCCAACACATAGTGGCACAGGGAATTATAGATGCAATGCCATTTATTATTCAAACTGTTAAGGATGCTGATAATAAAAGTAAGCATAGCAGTAAGCGACCCGTTGAACCAGAAAACAGTGTGACCAATGGACCTATACTTCAATTGCCTATTCCCAAAAGAAGAAGAACCATGCCTTATGGTTGTTCTTATAAAGAATTTTGGTCTTGTAAACCAATGGAATTCTCAGGCAACGAAGGGGCCATTGCTACCTTACGCTGGATAGAAAAGACTGAAGCAGTCTTATGGATAAGCAAGTGTGCTGAAGAAGATAGAATATTGTTTGCTTCTAATCTGTTTAAGAATGCAGCACTAGAATGGTGGAACACTATCCTCCAGACAAAAGGAAGTGATCAAACCTACAATATGGAATGGGAAGAATTTAAAAACAAAGTAGAAATGAAATTCTGCCCACCCAATGAGAAGGAACAGATAGCAAACAAATTTCTAAATCTTAGGATGACTGGTGTAGATAGTAAGGGGTACACTAAAATATTCTTTGAATATGCTAGAATAGTGCCAACTCTTGCTTCACCAGAACCAGTGTTAATCTCTCGTTATATTTGGGGATTAATTGGAGAGATTAGACACATAGTCAAGGCAGCTAGACCTCAAACCATAGAAGAAGCTCTAGAATTAACAGATACCTTGACTGATGAATTAGTCCGTACTAGAGAAGAGGATCAGAGGAAGAATTTAACTCAAAGGCTTACACAAGAATTCCGTTCTGGAAATTACAATCGTAGGAATATGGGTTCTACCTCTGCAACATACTGCAAGGTCTGCAAGAAAAAGCATTCGGGAAAATGCTCCACTCTCTGCAATTATTGCAAGATGTCAGGACACAAGGAAGAAAATTGCAGGAAGAAAATCAGTAATGGATTATGCTATAACTGTGGAGAAAAAGGTCATATCAGGCCAAACTGCCCAAAATTAGCTCCAGCCACAGACAACAAGAATACTAAAAATGCTAGAGCCTTTATTCTGACTGCAGAAGAAGCCCAGATGATCCCAGACGTTATAGCTGGTACGTTTTTAGTTAATGATATATTTGCTAAAGTATTATTTGACTCTGGTGCGAACCAAAGTTTTATTAATACTTCGTTTTGCAAAATTCTAAATCAGTCATTAACTAAACTACCACAAGAATGTCTAGTAGAAACAGCTAATGGAGAAACTGTTAGGATTTCTGAAATCTTGCAGGGAGCAAACATAGAAATTTTGAATCAGAAATTTATAGCAAATCTGTACCCTATGAATCTGGCAGGATTCGATGTTGTTTTAGGAATGGATTGGTTAATAGCCAAAAAAGCCAATATTGTATGTGATCAAAAGTTAATTCAAGTAAATTCATCAAAAGGTAAAACGATCACAATTAAAGGAGATAAACCTTCTAGGTCCACTAAACTCATCTCTATGATGAAAACTGCAAGTTGTATAAGAAAAGGTTCTATAGTGTATTTGATTTCTATAATCACTAACACTAAAGGAAAAGATTTAAAAGACATTCTAGTAGTATCTCAGTTTTCAGATGTCTTTCCAGAAGAATTACCAGGGCAACCTCCAGATAGGGAAGTTGAATTCAGAATCCATTTGATACCAGGAACATCACCAATTGCCAAAGCACCTTATCGTTTGGCACCTGCAGAAATGCAAGAATTGAAAAAGCAATTAGATGAGTTGTTAGAAAAAGGATTTATTCAGCCAAGTTCGTCGCCATGGGGAGCGCCGATACTGTTTGTTAAAAAGGACGGATCAATGCGTATGTGCATTGATTACCGTGAATTAAATAAGGTTACGATTAAGAATCGGTACCCATTACCGAGAATCGATGATCTGTTTGATCAACTGCAAGGAGCTCGGTTTTTCTCTAAAATCGATTTAAGGTCAGGATATCATCAATTAAAGGTACAGGAAGAGGACATTCCTAAAACCGCTTTTAGAACGAGGTATGGTCATTATGAATTTACTGTCATGCCATTTGGTTTAACCAATGCCCCAGCTGCATTTATGGACATGATGAACCGAATATGTAAACCATATTTGGATAAATTCATAATTGTTTTCATAGATGATATTCTAATTTACTCTAAGAGTAAAGAGGATCATGCAAGACATTTGCACGCACTTTTAAGTTTATTAAGAAAGGAAAAGCTTTATGCTAAGTTTTCTAAGTGTGAATTTTGGTTAGAACAGGTGCAATTCCTTGGACACCTAGTTAATCATGAAGGAATTCATGTAGATCCAACAAAGATTGAAGCAATTACTAATTGGAAAACCCCTGAATCACCAACCGAGGTTAGAAGTTTCTTTGGATTGGCCGATTATTATAGAAGATTTATTCAAGATTTCTCTAGAATAGCCATTCCCTTAACTAAGTTAACATGTAAATCTGTTAAGTTTGAATGGGGATTAAAACAAGAAGAAGCCTTTAGAATTCTTAAGCAAAGATTGACCCATACACCCATACTAGCATTACCAGAAGGAACAGAAGACTTTGTAGTCTATTATGATGCTTCTAGATTAGGTTATGGATGTGTATTGATGCAACGCCAAAAGGTTATAGCTTATGCATCTAGACAACTTAAAAATCATGAAGAGAATTATTCAATCCATGATTTAGAGTTAGGAGCTATAATTTTTGCTCTTAAAATTTGGAGACATTACCTTTATGGTAGTAAGTTTACCATATTCACTAATCATAAAAGTTTAAGATATATCTTCAAGCAAAAGGAGTTGAATATGAGACAAAGACGCTGGATGGAGATGCTCAGTGATTATGATTGTGATATCCAGTATCATGAAGGAAGAGCAAATGTAGTGGCAGATGCTTTAAGTCGAAAGTATCATGAAAAACCAAGAAAGGTACGTTCTCTTAAAGTAAATCTACATGTAGATTTAAATGAGCAAATAAGAGAAGCACAAGAATCAGTAATCAAGGATGATTCTGAAAAATTAAAAGGTATGTTAAAGGAATTAAAACAATGAACATATGGAATTTGGAGATTCCATGAAAAGAGAATGTGGATACCTAAATTAGGAAACCTACGTCATCGTATACTAGAAGAAGCCCATAAATCTAAGTATACAATGCATCCAGGAAGTGATAAAATGTACCAGGATTTAAGGAAAAATTTCTGGTGGATAGGAATGAAAAAGGACATAGCAACTTATGTTTCTAAATGTTTAACTTGCTCACAAGTTAAAGCTGAACATCAGAAACCTTCAGGTTTGTTACAACAATTAGAGATGCCAGTGTGGAAATGGGAATTAATAACAATGGATTTTGTTACTAAATTACCCAAAACTAGGAAAGGAAATGATACAATCTGGGTGATTGTAGATAGGCTAACTAAGTCAGCTCATTTCTTACCAATGAAGGAAACAATTAGTATGGAACAATTATCTAAATTGTATGTAAATGAAATTGTTTCTTTACATGGCATTCCTTTATCAATTGTTTCTGATAGGGATAGTCGATTTACCTCTCATTTTTGGTCAAGTTTCCAAAAGGCAATGGGAACCAAGTTAAAATTGAGCACAGCTTATCATCCTCAAACGGATGGACAAAGCGAAAGGACAATCCAGACAATGGAGGACATGCTTAGAGCTTGTGTAATTGATTTCGGAGGTAATTGGGACGATCACTTACCTTTAATAGAATTTTCTTATAATAATAGTTACCATACAAGTATAAATGCTGCACCATTCGAAGCACTTTATGGACGAAAGTGTCGAACCCCAGTATGTTGGGCAGAAATCGGAGAAAAGCATCTATCTGGACCTGAGATAGTGCAAGAGACAACCGATAAGATTATTCAAGTCAAGGAACGACTGAAAGCAGCACGTGATCGACAAAAGAGTTATGCTAATAACCGACGCAAGCCATTGGAATTTCAAATAGGAGATAAAGTATTGTTGAAAGTCTCTCCTTGGAAAGGAATAGTAAGACTCATCAAACGAGGGAAGTTAAGTCCCAGGTATGTTGGACCTTTTAAGATTATTAGAAGAATAGGACCTGTAGCCTATCAACTACAACTGCCAGAGGAAATGATAGGTATACATGATGTATTTCGTGTATCAAATCTTAAAAAGTGTTTAGCTGATGAATCACTGATAGTACCTCTTAAGGATATAGAGGTAAATGAACAACTCAAATTTGTAGAAAGACCTCTACAGATTGAAGATAGGAAAGTCAAGAATCTCAAACACAAGAGACTAGTTCTAGTCAAAGTAAAGTGGGATTCCAAAAGAGGACCTGAGTACATATGGGTGCTCGAGTCAGAAATGCAAAGGAAATATCCGCATTTGTTCCAGTAGATCTCGAGGACGAGCTCTAAATAAGGTGGGGAGAATGTAACAACCCTCGGTAAAACCAACGCCCTTATAATAATTTCGACACCCTGTTATATGTTAAAATACCTTTATATGTCTTGAAATATAACCCGTATGTGAAAACCGAGCCCGAAATACGTTATAACATATAAAATAAATTAAAAACTCTAAATAATAAGTCGAGGCGGGCCGCGTAAGAGTCTCCATTAGCTCACGAAGGCCGCGAGCGTCCCAAATGGTGGCGCAACCTGGTGCTGACACTTGTCGACATCGTGTCGAGTCTACTGTGTGATCAGGCTAAGCTATAGAGTTGACCGGTGTTGACGCGGGCCACGTAAGGCTTAGCCTTACCTTACGCGGGCCGCCTGAAAACCAGAATCAGACCATATAAATAGATGGCCTCGGATTACAATTTCCGTCGCTCACATTTCAATCTCAAATCACAATTTCTGTAGGAAAGTTATAATTCTCGGGTATTATACCCCTAATTAGCGAGGTTCTGCTCCGTTGTAATTTCAAAGGTTTATGATACTAACCAATTTACATTTGTATAAATTATAGATTATATCCAGGAAAACCTTACAAGAAGCCTAAGATAGCAATGTGAGTTTATCCTCTTTTTGATAATGTTTTTGGTAATGTTTTACCAAACCTTAAATATTTTACTATGAAATTTAGCAGTGATTGAGTCTTTGTAGTTCTTCAATTACTGCCGGTATGTTGGGGTTTTGTATACAAAATGTACTACACTGTGAGTAGTAAGTCGGGATGACAATACGTTACCATTGGACAATGAGTTAGCCAATGGGTAATATGACCCACAAGTCAGTGAATTGATAGTACTAAATGGAGTAATTGTGTAGACACAAACAATGTGATCGCTCTCAATACTGTTCACTGTGACTTTTTATTTAAACTTGATTAAACTGGGATTCACTCACCAGTATTTCCGACTGACAAATGTTTTTAAAACACGTTTCAGGTAACCCAATGTGACAGCCAATTAATAAAAAGCCAGCTGGAGAGCACTGAAGGCTTGGGGATAATGTGGCTATAAAAGTTACCAAATAAACGGTGTTTTAAATTAAAATAAAATAGGGTTCATCCCTATAAATGTATTGTAATAAGAAACTTGGGTTATACCCATGTGATTATTAATATTAAATGAGGTGGTTTTACTCTGATAAATATTTCCTAACTACGATCCTGATGTAAATTCCGCTGCAAGATTAAATAACCCTGATACCACCGAAACTCTGTGATCGCGTCCGCCCGTTCCCAGGAGTCAGGGATCGGGGGTTGCGACACCTGTGGCCCGGAAGGTTACATAGAAAATGTAAAACATGGCTTACATGTAATTGCGTCGAAGTTGCTGTGCATTCCATGTGCGTGCGATAGGTTCGCCTTCTAATGTTTGTAGTTTATACGCGCCTTTTCCCAGGACCTCTTGGATGAGGTAAGGTCCTTCCCACTTGGGGGCAAGTTTCCCTCGGCGTTCTGCGTTAGACGCTTCATTATCGCGAAGGACGTAGTCTCCCGGGTTGAAGGTACAAACGCGAACGCGTGCAATGTAGTACTTTTCAAGTTTGGTTTTGTACTTGGCCTCGTTGATTACTGCGTTTTCACGCCTTTACTCTAGGAGGTCCAAGTCAACCCTGCGTTCAACGCCATTGTCTATCTTGTTGATAGCCAACATTCGGGGTGAAGGGAGACCTACTTCAGCCGGGACCACTGCCTCCGAGCCATAGACTGCACATTTTTGCACATTTTTGGAATGGCCTTGCGGTGGTGACGGGGATTGCACATTTTTGGAATGGCCTTGCGGTGGTGACGGGGATCAGGTTGTTCTTGGGGTGCAAGGTTTTGGGAGCATGCCGTTGGCAATTGAAACACTTGCGCAAGACTTTGACCGCGTCCAGGTGCATGCCAGGCCAGTAGTACCCGGCATTCATGATTTTGGCCACCACCGTGCGTGGGCCCGCGTGTATGCCACATATTCCGTCGTGTATCTTTCTGATTAGGTACGTGGCATCTTGGGGGTCGACACATCATAGGAGTGTCCCCAGGTACGATTTGCGGTATAAAATACTGTCCCCCATTTGATAATGACACGCTTTGTATTGCAACTTGCGTGCCTCTGCCTTGCTTTCGGGAGTAACACCTGATTGCAAGTATGCAATGATTGGTGTCATCCAGGATGTTGTACCGTACTGGATGACGTTGACTTGGCGCAGGTGGGCTGTAGACTGTCGCCTAGTTTCACCATGAGTGCCTAGTCGGCTCTGTATAGGGCCCCTGCAGCGGGACCCATATGAGGAATCATCCTCATCAAGCGTGTGGACGTCGCAGTAAGAAGAACCGCGGACCTGGTGCCTACTGCGAGAGGCTGGGTGTGTGGGGACTCTGCTATCGTATTGCAAGATACGACCCGCAGGTGTATGTGGTGCGGGGGTGGGACCGCCTGGAATTTCCGCGTCAACTCAAGCTTTATTGTATGCTGCGGCCAGCATAGTTTGTTGTTGGAGATACCAGGTATGAAGGTCCATGCCTGGAGGTATCACAGTAGCATACTGTGAAAAATCTGGTGCAGATGCGGGGGGAGTGCCCCCTGCTGCAGATGTGCCTATGTGGCAACATTTTGGGCTAGGGGAGCAGTCCCCGCAGGCCCTGGGTTTGCGGGGTTTAGATTTTCCCCGGTTGCATTATTTGGACGATCAGACATGATCTCAAGAAAGAAAGAGATGCGAACAAAGTGCTAACAGTAGCGGTGGGCGCCAATGATGAAACAGTGGTTAACCAAGAGAGGTTAATTCACTGGTCTCGTCAAGTAGGGTTAATCCCTTCTTTCCGAGGATCGCTGGCTGGAACGTCCGCTGGTTGATCTCCTGCACAAGGGAAACACACCGTGACCCGTAACAAGGAGGAAGAGGTGGGGGGTGCTCCTTGTTAACACTCTCCGGCGTGAGAATCAGTAATTTGCTTGTAAAGCAAAGTGTGATAGTAGTAGTAGTGAGAGAGTTGTGAAGAGATACCTCAAACCTGGTTTGGGATGGGTATTTATAGCCGAGGAGTGAAGGAGGGTGGTTGAGCTGACAGACTGACGACGCACCGCCCTTATGCAGGTGTGTCAGGCTTGTAGGCTGTGGAGGTGAAGCCACGTCCTACTGCGGTGTCAGCCTGTTGCTTACGTATGGGCTGACAGGCGACTGTCACTGGTGCCACTTGCCCTGTGGTGTCAGTCCCATTTGCCTTGTGGGCAGGATGCGGTGCCGCGCCGCATCGCTGCCTGCGGTAACTACTGTTGTTTCCGCATTCTCACTCTGGCGAAGACTGTTGGATGCGGTGCCAAGCCGCATCGCCACTTGTGGTGACTGTTGCTGTTGTCCAGATCCCTTGTCATGACGAAAGTGTTCATAGGATGCGGTGCTAGGCCGCATCGCTATGCGTACACCCGTTTTCATACACAAGGTAAGTCTTCCTATCGCTTGACCGATTGGATTCGACTGCTGTGTTCGCGCGTGCCCGCACAGACACATATAAGTTCTTGCTGGTGGGGGTTTTTGATAAGGGTAATGGTCACTCGCGGTCATGCTAACGCGAGATCTGGGACCATACCCCTTCAGTTTTCAAATTTGTCACCCTCCTGCGTCTTTGGAAGGACCACTCAGCACGGGAAGAGTCCGCATGTTATGTTGATGCGTCCATGTCCCTAGAGCTGACACGTGTCCGACAGACCACTCCCGTGCGTCGGCGGACCACTCCCGTGCGTCGGCAGACCACTCCCATTTTGGCTGACTCTTCGGACAGACCGACGGACCACTCCCGTGCGTCGCGGACCACTCCCGTGCGTCGCGGACCACTCCCGTGCGTCAGTAGACCACTCCCATTTTCGGCAGACCACTCCCATTTTGGCTGACTACTCCCGTGCGTCGGCGGACCATTCCCGTGCTCAGAGGTCCTTCCAAGGACACATCAGAGTGACAAAATTGAAAACCATGTTGGTCAAAAGACAATTTCGTAATTTTCTCATAAAGAAATGATCCATGTAGTTGAATGTATAATAATTACAGAAATAAACAATTTTAAATTATGATCTTACACTTGTATTATTTAAATCCCGTAACCACCCAAGCTCGTCACTATATATATGGTTAGATCTTAATGCAAAAAAAATCCAAAAATTAAACCTTATGGCATCAACTATCCTACTACTCGGTATACTCATAAGCTTGTTCGTTTCCACAAGTCTCCCCTCTATCCATATACACCTCCCCTTCTATAAACGTATGTGTATAGTATCTGAATTTTTTGTTTATGTTTGATTGGTAATGATTATGTTGTTGTTGAAAACAGATGCACAATCAGTTGGTGTGTGCTATGGGGAATTCGGCAATAACTTGCCCTCCCAACAAGATGTGGTGAACCTTTACACAACCAACGGCATAACTAGGATGCGAATCTATGCTCCGAATCCAGCTACCCTTCGGGCTCTAGGGGAAACCGATATAGAACTCATTCTCGACGTCCCAAATGGTTCTCTTGAGTCCCTCACGGATCCAAATGCCATGACGACTTGGGTTAGAGACAACGTCTTGAGTTACCCTGATGTCAACTTTCGATACATTGCTGTGGGGAATGAAGTCGATCCAAATAACGATAACACTCGTGGGTTCGCCAGTTTTGTGCTTCCGGTAATGAATAATGTTCACAACGCCCTTCGAGCCGTGGGCCTCGACGAAGATATTAAGGTCTCGACTGCAACCTACACGGGCCTATTAAAAAAATCATATCCACCTAGTGAAGGTGTATTTGATGACAATGTGTTGAGTTTTATCCAACCAATAATCACATTTCTAGCCCAAAATGGTTCACCAATGCTTGCTAATATCTATCCTTACTTTGCTCATGTTGGTCCCCCTATGTTGCCTGATCTCTCATTTGCATTATTTACCAAATCAACACCCTCTTATAACGATCAAGGTCAACGATACTTTAACCTTTTTGACGCCATGTATGATGCTCATTATGCGGCTCAATCGCGTCTTGGTGGGGGCAATGTTGAGATCGTTGTGTCGGAGAGTGGATGGCCACCAGCCGAAGGAGATGTAGCGACAACTGAAAACGCCGGAACTTACTATAGAAACTTGATTTCACATGTGAAAAGTTCGTCAGGGACGCCTGCAAGACCTGGAAGATCTATAGAGACGTATTTGTTTGCAATGTTTGATGAAAACTTGAAACCAGGAAAAGAGACAGAGAAGCATTTTGGAGTTTTCTTTCCTGATCAAAGACCTAAATATCAACTAAGCTTTTGATAATAAAATTTGCAACCTTTTGCCTTCATTAATGATTGAATAAATTAAGAAATAAATTAAACTCTTGATTGTATTGTATATAATTCCTAATAGATATGTGATATCGAAACTTGTCATCAACTTTTTAACTGGGATGAGTTTTTACAAACTCTATGATTAATTTCTCATTCTAGCACGACAAGTTATTAAAAGTCCTTTGAGAAAATCAAAAGATGTGTCTAACTATTTAATAATGAAAACTGTAATAGTTGATCCTATGTTCGTCAAATAGGTAGCTTTCACTAAGAAAAAAATTTGAACATTAACACTAATTAACCACAAGTGATCAAGAATATTTCTTAGTGTAAGACACACTGGCCTAAGGGTCAGCGAAAAATCGTTTCTATGTTTGTTACACTCGATGAGCTCGAGCTTCTCAAAGTGTAAGTCATATTAACCCTTTTGATTGTCATGATGAATCTTCTCCAAGTGTATGTTATGTAGGAATCCGTTCATGAAAATTAAATAAAAATTTATTAACTTGAATTACAACAGAAATTAGGAAAGCATAAAGATTACAGAACTGGTTACAACTAACAGAAATAAAAATAAAAACAAGAACAGAACATAATTAGAAGAAAATAAAAATGTTCTTGGCTGAGGATCGTGTTAGACACGGGTACCTTAAAACAAATTTCGTGTATCCCAGGAGAACACGTTTGTTTCCAGGATACAACAGCCCGAAGCAGTTGCACTGCCGGTCTTGACTCCAACCCGAAGGTATACCTTGCTGCTTGAAGATGAAGAAGAATTCAGTGAAGAAGATTGTATTAGCTGGTGAATTTCGGTGTATTCTTGCAGTAGGGGTGACCACCTATTTATACTGCAGATCTTTGGAAGAAACTGAAAAAATGAGTTAAATGGGTGAATTAAACTGCATTAAACGTCTCCAATGTATTTTAAATCGTCATTTAATTCTCAGTAAAAAACATTGACTCGTCAGTTTCAAATGCTGAAATGCAACTGCATTGGCATTAACTGCTGGAAGCTTCCGCGCGCAAGACACATTGGTGCGCGCGCAGGTCTGCATGCTCATGCGCGCGTGCGCCATGTCACCTGTGAGCCTATACGAGCACGCCACATAGTCGCGCCGTATTGGCTCACTTTGGTGCGCCGCGCACGTCACATCAGTGCCCATGCTCCATGCGCGCAACCGCGCGCCCACTTGCCACGTCACCAACCACCTGGTCCTTGTAGCCCTTGTGCTCCACCATGCGCACGCGCCATCAAAGCGCCACATTACGCCTCATCGCCCACTCCACGCGCGCACGCGTGTGCGAATGCGAGTTAGGGTGTAGAGTACCCTTCGCGAGTACACTTAGTGTGTGCTTCCATGAAACAATAATGATGGAAAGTTCCCACTTAAATACCCCTTTAAGTTTCATCTCTCCTCCTATGTGGGACAAGGTGCCACTTTCCCACTTTTTCAACATTCTATGTTTGAAACACCAAACTTTGAGCATCGATATCTCATTCATCTTAGCTCCATTTTGGACGTGGTTTAGTTCGCTGCGAAGCTCTTCCAACATATAACACAAACCCGTAAATAAATGTATAAAACCCGCTCATTTTCTTATATTTATTTCTAGTCCAAAATAGGATAAAATCATTTTCCTATATTTGTGAAAAATGCTATTTTCACAAATTTCCAACATGTTACACTCACCACGTTTGATTATACCAAGTGATACCTTTTAAGTTGATTACTACATACTTCAAGCAAGCACTTCAGTATTGATATATAGAATCTAAGCCTTGAAGTGAGTCAAGAATCCAGTTACTTATTAGTGTAGAACATGGGCGCAACTTAAGTAGGGCGGGAGGGGGCGGTCGACCCCCGAACTTTTATCTCAGTAGTGGAGAGTATGTAGTTTTTGTATAGAAATTTTTGGGTATATACGTTTTCAACCCTGCGATTTTATAGAAATTTTAGATCCGATGACTTCTGCCCTCGGTCAGAAATCTCAAACTTCGCCACTGACGTAGAAGGACATGCATTTTGAAGATCTAACATATATTTCGCAAATCTCACAAGATTAAATGAAGCCAACACACAAAGTCTTGTAGATCGCGAGTCACATAGAATGTAGGTTCGTGATTTTGGACCGAAACCGTGATTAGAGTGTGATTATGTTCAAGACGGGAGAGATTAGAGACAAACAAACAACTTCTTTGTATTAATCCGGTTGCATAACATTACAAAGCGACCCGATTACAAGATAACCGAACAATACCAAAGGAGTATACATCCGGGGAGAGACCAAGTGGTGATCTCTCCCCCAAACACTAAAACATTCAACCAAACTCCCTGCACTCCACAACTCTCTCTCAAGTTTGCAAATGACTAAGGGTTGCTATTTATAGCCACACCCCCTTGTCTAGCAAACACACATGGTCAAACAAATAACCCTCTCGTTTCACCACTTCAAATGAGCGGGTCAATACACGTTCGTTTGACCGTTTCACTAACTATTTCATTATCAGCATAAAATAATAACTAATCTATTCGAACAGCATCGGACACAAAAACTGCACCGACAAATTCCCCCTTGTCCGTTGCTGTCGAATGCTGAAAATGCAACTGCAATCGATCTTTAGTCAAGTATTTGTTGATGTCATCTTCTCTGTGCTAACAAATTCCCCCTTGACCGATGATCTAGGTAGGTAGTATCTTCACTTGAATCTTCTCACCAAACCCTTGAAGCTTTTCGTATAGTATTCCCCATCAAAGTACGCGTATCCGGTTGGGTGTTGTGCAATTTCCTCGCAAGGCTAAATTGACCGATCTTCCGCTGATCTTCCAATACTCCAACCGGCATTTGATAAGGGTTCTATTCTTTAAAAACTGCATCAAGTCTTGATCTTGTCATAAGAACTCCATTTCATTTAAGCATACTACATTGGTAGAGTTTTCTAGTAAACTATCTTCTGTAAACCATCTTTGTGGAATCGACCAAGTAATGCACTTTGATCATCAGCATCAACACTCAGGAAGTCAGCTAGACCGAGTATATCACTTGCAAGCTCAACCCGCATGCTTAGTTGAACGACATCCAGATCTCATTGTCTCGCCTTTGTGAAGTTAACCACGTAATGCACTAAGGATCTTCAGCATCAGTACTCAGGATGTCAGCTTGACCAAGTACATCGTTTGCGAATTCAACAAATTGAATTACACCCAGATCCATGTAAAATCTCATAAAGATTCCCCAGGTCTTCAATGAACAGCGCTTTGAAACTACTGTAGACTTTAGATACCTGTATGCTTCCGTGCAAAACCCTTCACGCTGGCAGGATAATTAATTAAAATCCTCAAATATGTGTCTGTGCAAAACATTCCACGCAGAACCTTTGGTATCACCAGAAAAACACAAACTCCACCACCTGTGATTGCATTTAGAAATTTACCAAAGAAATTCCAAAACATACGAAAATTTTTATCCCCCCAATTCTTTGGTAAAATCTCTAAACCTTAATAAATTCCTCCACTGAGCAGAACTGTCGTCAATTACACTGAACAGATTCTCTCCATTGAGCAGAATCTTCCAAACACTCTCGGTTTCTCTAAAAATCACGAAAGAAACTTTCTTCTTTGCATATTCTAGTTGATAATGAAAGTCCCCTAGCCCCGTAGGATCCAACTTGTATCCCCCCAAAGTTCTGCTAACACCTAATCCGAAAGCTTCCATCATAGGCATAACTCTTCGACTTTGTGAACTCGTTAGGACCGGTCTTGGCTCTCTAGGTTCCTTCAATCGTTACCAAATGCGAGAATATGACAATAAACAAAATTCTTTCGAACATTTACGAACATCGATAACAAAACAAATTTTCACGTGCGGAAGAAAAATATACTGTTTTTGGCCTATAATAGTCGCGTCACCAATTTTGAAATTTGCACCAGTAACCGTGACTACCCAACGTTTAACAGAAATCAAGTTTTCATCATGCCTCATCATCCCGCACGCTCCCGAACCAGTATGAATTTGACATTAAAAATTAACCCAAATATCTTTCACGAACACCTTACCCCCACTTTTCAACTCACGAGTCTAAACATTTGGTCCATAATCCCAATGCCAAACCATGATTTAAAATTCAACTTTTAAATTTTAAATCAATAAAGTTGAATCTTAAATCAATAAAGTTGAATCTTAAATCGCAGTGTGACACCTGTGCCTCTACAACCATCATACAAATACAAATCCAATGAAATCTTGTGTTTCATTCTCAGGATTTGTACAATTACATATGACATTTATACATATCAATTCATGTTTGATTTCGAGCTCTAAATCGCTTTCTGGAAGGTTATACGCAAACGTAACCAGTTTAACGCGACAAACACTCCGTAATAGTGACATGAGCTTAACATACCTTAAATAACCTTTACGTAACTTAGAAATAAGTTTTGAAGGGTTTGGTATGGCAAAAACAAGATTATTCGATCACATGGACTATTTGCGTCAAACTACAAAAGTATGTCGTTTTGTATGGTAACATACATTCTGAAACATGATCATAAGCTAAACATACCATAAATAACCTTAACATAGCTTAGAAATAAGCTTTGAGTGGTTCGGTATGCGAAAATGCGCTTATTTGATCATAGGGACTAAAAGCGTCAAAAACGGAGTAAGTTTGCATTTACGCGCATATCTTACGTTCATACCACATCCGGACATCCAAAAAATTTTTTAATCACTAAAATATTTTATTTTAGTGATAGGAATGCAAAAATACCATTCGTCGCTTAATTTGGATCATTTTCGCGTCCGTTCGAGTTTCATCGTAATTAACCGAATAACGCGACCGTACGACCAAACGAACTGACATCCGTGATATTTCCGAGCATATTTCAAGTCCCCTATACTTTTACGTCCTTGTAGAGCCTTAAAAATGGCTTAACAAAGGTTAAATACGTTGAAAATGCAAGTTAGTGTGTGTAGGGACTGTTTCTACCAATTTCTGAAACCTGCAGCCATGTCCTCGCGTCGCGCGACCACCAGGGGGTGGTTCTGTCGTGGCACGCGACACCCCTGTGTTGGCAGAATGTGTGTTTTCAGCTGCTGCATGATTTTTGAGGGCCTTTTATGCAATTTCCTTTGTGTAGGCACCAAGTTAACACTTCTCCAAGTCATGCTAGCTGTCCTAAACACTTGTATGGTCCAGATTTATTGCTTGGAGGCTACACAAACACTTGTAATGATCTTACAAGTCCTCCACAACTATAATTACCCTCCATTTCACCTTGTTCATTTGCTCAATTCCATCTTTTAGCCTTGTTCATTTGCTCATTTCCATCTTTTGGACCTACCTGAGTTCTCTTAGTCTAATCTTTCAGCCATAGAGCCTTGTAAGTGTTCTTTCATGGTTAGTCTTTATTTTCAGCCATTTAGAGCTGAAAGTCAAACAATTTGACTAACAGTTTGACTTTCAGTTTTGACCATCAATTGGTCAAAACAAAGTTCAATTTCACTTTGCAACGTGATTGTAATCATGATGGTTATAATCCTTAGAGATTATACCTACTGATTACAACGCTGACTAGGCGTTGTGACGAGTCAAAGTTTCGGTCAAAATTCGTATTTATGCGCATTTTGCGACGAAACTATTTTCGGGTATCAAAACCCTTTGTTTTGATACGAAATCAGTTTTCTAACTTAGTTAAACATGTTTTAACATGTTTAACTCGTCACTACTAGTTATTGCTTGTTTAGGGTCGTAAGTTAAGCGGTCTCGACAACCGCTTAGACTTTCGAACCCGACCCGTTTGGTCGATCATTAGGATCCGACCAAACTTATTTAGTAATCATAGTTGCATAGGGAATAACCTACTGAGGTTATACCTTATGATCACTTAGGTTGGTAAGTTATCCATTAAGTCGTTTACATGCCCATTGAAAATGACCAAAATGCCCCTTTTAAGCATAAATTCATATTTTGCATATGTGATCAAGTTTTTGACATCTAAACTGATTTAGTAATATATTTAAACATAATTGGGCATGTAAGACTTAACATAAGACTTAGATAACCATCCGACCTTAGTTTTACGCAAACGACACGTTAAAGTAGCTTAAACTAGCTTAATGAGTCAAAACGGGTCAAAAGCACTAAGGATAACTTTCAAATCAGAATGTTAGGTCTATTAAATCATTCCATATGAGCTCCAATACTCATTTGATTTATAGAACTTCATTCTATCCTATCTCTCGATTTAGGATCCGATTATTTAACATAGTGATTCCATACTAGGTACCACTTGATTCCTTGATCTCTTGAGCTTTGTTAGGACACTAAATCAAGGATACTTGCCATCTCAAGTGAGTACATAGTCCCCTCTTTTACGTTTTCAATGTTTTGAGGTGATTCATATGTGCCGATACACTATTTTCATGATTTCAACTATATGATTACACATGCATAGTACTTATCTTTTGACGAATTGAACTATTGTCCATGGCTAAAACACTGATTTTCAAAGTTTGTTTGACTATTTGTTCGTTCATATTGTTACTTATATATTCATTTACAATGATCAAGCCGATTGGTAGTACAATATAACGCTATGGGACTAGACATCCCATTCCTGTTGTATGGAATGTCAGAAACCAAAGTTTTAACCAAATAGAATTGCCTTTGTGGTATTTCTATAGTCTCCAAAGTGTAGTGTGATGCACTAAGGTTTGAATGTATTACCAAATCGCGATATATGGTATATTTCGGAACACTATTATGGCATATTTTGATATGCTACCAACGTGATACTATTTTGTTAAAGCATAGTTTGATATGCTATTGTTTACTAAAGTATAGTTTGATATACTACCAAATCATGATTTAGGTATATTTTGATATACTACTAACGTGATACTGTTTTACTAAAGTATAGTTTGATATACTACCGAATTGGTTATTTCACAAGCTAAAGTATATTTTGATATACAACCAAAGCATAGTTGATATGCTATTTTCAAACCAAAGCATAGTTTGATATGCTACTTTCAAACCAAAGTATAATTTGATATACTACCGATGTTTTCATTCTCAAACCAAAGTATATTTGTGATATACTACCAAATCTGTTATTTCAGTAACCAAAGTATATTTTGTTATACTATCCGTTTAACTATTTCAAAACCAAAGTATATTTTTGTATATACTACAAATTTTTTTATCAAAACAATGCATTTTAGAAACAAAACTTTTATAAGGATTCATGGCTATTTTTGTAAACATAAAATCTTTTTCTTATGTTAACCAAAGCCATGAATCTAATTCAACAAAACCTTTGTTACTCACAGGTTTTTTTATGCTGACGTTTTATTTTCACATATATTTCAGGTACTACTATGTGATGATTGTTGATGTATGCTACACATAGAATGGACTCGTGCCTTAGCGACTTTAAAACTTGAAAAACAATTATTTGTATTATATGGTTTTTAATAAAACAATGAGTTCATTAATGGAATAAAACAAATCTTTAATCACCATGTGTTGTGAAACAATGATTCTGTTACGACACTCCCCGACATTTCTGCCGCGGTTTGTTGTTTTACGCGGTCGGGGTGTGACAGAAAAGTTGGTATCAGAGCTCATGGTTATAGGGAATTAGGTTATTAGTAATGCTTTGAACTAGACTATAACCTTCCTAGGACCCTAACACAAGTTATCTTGTCTTTAGATCTTAAAACAATACACATCACCTATCCTTAGGTGATTACCAAAACATGAACACAAAATTCCAAAACAATTGTGAAAATAATCACCCTCCCTTGGATGATTCATTTTTGGCTAATGCCTTCCAAATTTTCAAAATCTCGTCAAAGTTTGGGTCTAAATAATGTGAACACGTGCAATCTGGAAGGGTGGATGCCTGTACCTCGAGTTTTCTGTCTAAGGCTAGAGTGTTCGTACAAATCCGAAGTATCAGACCAGTCACTCTTACCTGGGAACTCTTGGGGAGAGTGTCCAATTATAGGCTAAAGCATGTCTTTGCGATACATTAATATGACCCATTTACTTTGATTAGTCACAGTGTCGTTTGTTTGTTTTAGGTAACGAACAAATGATCACAATCTTTATGCTTTTTCGATATTCTTTCAAGCATTCAATTTTGACTACCCAATATCATCTCACTCGTTTTCCCTCATGTTTCTTTGCTCTTTTAGAATGCCTCCTCGACATGATCAGGATGCCCCCATGGCAGCCTTAATTACTCAACAAATCGCTGTTGTACTCCCAAACCTTATTACCCAGATAAATCAAGCGAACAATAAGAATAACAATGTTCAGTGCAACTATAAGACACACAACTCAGCTAAGCCACTTACATTTACTGGGTCTGAAGGAGCTACTGGGCTCCTTCAGTGGTTTGAGAGTCTCGAAAGCATGTTTCTTCATGTACAATGCCCAAACGAGCGAAAGGTTGAGTTTGCATCGAGTGTATTCCAGAAAAGAGCACTCACATGGTGGAACGGTGTAATGAGGGATAGGGGTGCCGATGTGGCAATGGCACAAACCTGGGAAGAGCTTCGAGCTCTAATGATGAAGGAATTCTGTCCTCGTCATGAGCTCAGGGCTTTAGAAAGGGAATTTGACGATCTTAAACAAGACAGCGGTGAACATCGAGCCTACACTGATCGTTATGAGGAGTTAAGTCTGTTATGTCCTACCATGGTTACGCCTTTGGATAAGGCGATTGAAAAGTACATCGATGGCCTCCCTGACCCAGTTCAGGACATTGTTAGTAGTAACAACCCTACTACCGTCAGACAGGCCATTGAACTATCTGCTACCCTGACTGAATCTCAGATCAGGAAGGGCAAACTTTTCTGAAAAGGCGACCAGAAACCATCTGACAAGTCTACACAAGAAAAACCAAAGGATAAACAGACTGAGTCCTCCAAGAAGTCGAAGAAGCATAAGGCTTCACAAAACTTCGCAGTAGTTGCTCAGAATGATCAGGTTGCACCAAACCAGCCAGCACAGCCTCGTGCTAGGAGAAACTATATTGGTACTGCACCTTTGTGCAACAAATGCAACCGTCATCATCATGATCAAACACCGTGTCACAAATGTACCCACTGTGGACGATTGGGACATTTGGTCAATACATGCCGTCATGCTATCCAAAACCAAAATGTTGCTGTTGCTCAAGCACCATATCTACCTGGATCGTGCTACATCTGTGGTGATCTTACTCACTATCGGAACAATTGCCCAAAACTTGTTAATGCAAATCCAGCACGTGGACGAGTATTTAACATAAACGAGGCAAATGCAAATGACAATGCGGCAGTGAACAATTAGACTTTTGTATTTTCCTTGTTAATATCTATGACACTTGGAACTATTCAGTTGGCATATAAATAAATTTGTTGTTTCAAATTTATTTATGAAATTAATGCAATTGCGTGTATGTGCGACATACCCCTACGATACCGACACCAAGGAACCGTGTTCCTTGCAAGACAAACTACTCATGTGGTTCTTTCATTTTTGTGATCACTCGTGATCTCCCCAAAAATCCTAAGTACTCGTTCCTTTTAAAGAAACAAAGTACAAGGTACAAGTTACAAATTCTTAAATAGATACTTAAAGTACCATTTCAAATCCTTAATTTGATATCTATAGATACTTTCATAAGTCCTTAATTGGACCCATGTTATGTGACTATGTACACGATTATCAAGTACATTTTTGCTTCGTGTGTTGCCTTAACATGCCTAGCACATTGATTTCAAGGACCCTTTTGCGTCATATGCTGACTTAGCATATCTAGCACCTTGATTTCATGAACACTTCACTTCGTATATTGACCTAACATACCTAGTACATGGATTTCAAAAAATTTTCACCACACAAATTCCAAAATCCTATTAAGATCTTCCTATCTTCATAGTTAGATTCTTAAGGATGTTTGAAGTACTAATTGAAGTCCTTGATTGGATTCCTGATGTGCTTTAAATGCATATATACAAGTTAATGAACGAGCTGATAACCAAGTTAACGATTATGTGATTGTGTGTTTTTGTGTAATTCTAATGCTCGCTATCTAAATCCTGGAAGAATCTTCCGTATTTTTATATGTTAGATTCTCAAAAGGATACTCAAAGTACTATCTTAAATCCTTAAGGGGCTTTTCTATGCAAATAGTCAGACCCTTGGATTCCAAAGTGCTATTTCAAAACGATTATTTGGTCTAAAGTTAAAAAGACCCTTTGGTGGTCTATTTAAAAAGATCGTACGTCGGTCTAGTTAAAGAGATCATGTGTTGATCTAGTTAAAGAGATCGTTCGTTGATCTAGTTAAAGAGATCCTTTGGTGGTCTAGTCAAGTCATTACATGTTTGTTCAATTGATTTTTCCCCTACACATTATAAAATGAACTGTGCAGACTGTGCAAGGAATTACGTAATTATGGATGCATACATAATTATGGAATTTAGTGCACAGAAAGCACAGCAAGTTTTGTCATGTGTTAAGACCTATAGTGATAAGAATAACGAAACGGGAACAATGTAAAAAGGGAATGGTGGATATGTCGCTAGTACTTCCTATATATAAGTGTTCCTTATTACATTACGAGTGTAGCATTATTTAAGTTACTAGAAGTCCTGGACCTTGACCAATGCTATTTTATCTTACACTCTCCGACTCTGATTTCGAGCACATACAAGTTTCCTACAATAGTATTCATAGGAAACATTCTTCTATCCGTTGTTCGAAACTCCATATTTTGTTGAAACAAGGACATCACTTTGACATTAACAAGGCGCTCTTGAGCTTCGGAATAACCATACATCTATTATTTGGAGTGAAGTTTAAATCTTCGGATCTGAACTCATCCTTATAAACAACAGACGAGTACAATTAACAAATTAGCTATAAATCCAAACGTAGCCCAGATTTTTACTTAGGGAACGGAGGATTCGTCCGAAAGCGAAACAATCACATCTGCTTCACAAGTTTCCTCTGAAATTAAATTTCGGGACGAAATTTCCAAAAGTAGGGGAAACTGTGACACCTGTGCCTCTACAACCATCATACAAATACAAATACAATGAAATCTTGTGTTTCATTCTCGGGATTTGTACAATTACATATGACATTTACACATATCAATTCTTGTTCGATTTCGAGCTCTAAATCGCTTTCTGGAAGGTTATACGCAAACTGTTACGCAAACGTAACCAGTTTAATGCGACAAACACTCTGGAATAGTGACATGAGCTTAACATACCTTAAATAACCTTTACGTAACTTAGAAATACGTTTTGAAGGGTTTGGTATGGCAAAAACAAGTTTATTCGATCACAGGGACTATTTGCGTCAAACTGCAAAAGTCTGTCGTTTCGTATGGTAACGTACATTTCGGAACATGATCATAAGCTAAACATACCATAAATAACCTTAACATAGCTTAGAAATAAGCTTTGAGTGGTTCGGTAAGCGAAAATGCGCTTATTTGATCACAGGGACTAAAATCGTCAAACACGGCGTAAGTTTGCATTTACGTGCATATCTTACGTTCAGACCACATCCGGACATCCAAAAGTTTTTGTAATCACTAAAATATTTTATTTTAGAGATAGGAATGCAAAAATACCATTCGTCGCTTAATTTGGATCGTTTTCGCGTCCATTTGAGTTTCGTCGTAATTAACCGAATAACGCGACCGTACTACCAAATGAACCGACATCCATGATATTTTCGACCATATTTCAAGTCTCCTATACTTTTACATCCTTGTAGAGCCTTAAAAATGGCTTAACGGAGGTTAAATACGTCGAAAATGCAAGTTAGTGTGTGTAGGGACTGTTTCTGCCAATTTCTGAAACCTACAGCCATGTCCTCGCGTCGCGCGACCACCAGGGGGTGGTGCTGTCACGGCACGCGACACCCCTGTGTCGACAGAATGTGTGTTTTCAGCTACTGCATGATTTTTGAGGGCCTTTTATGCAATTTCCTTTGTGTAGGCACCAAGTTAACACTTCTCCAAGTCATGCTAGCTGTCCTAAACACTTGTATGGTCCAGATTTATTGCTTGGAGGCTACACAAACACTTGTAATGATCTTACAAGTCCTCCACAACTATAAATACCCTCCATTTCACCTTGTTCATTTGCTCATTTCCATCTTTTGGACTCTAAGTGGAGGCAACCAACATTGGAAGCCACCTACATGAGTTCTCTTAGTCTAATCTTTCAACCATAGAGCCTTGTAAGTGTTCTTTCATGGCTTAGTCTTTATTTTCAGCCATTTAGAGCTGAAAGTCAAATAGTTTGACTAACAGTTTGACTTTCGATTTTGACCATCAATTGGTCAAATCAAAGTTCAAATGAACTTTGCAACGTGATTCATCACGATGGTTACAATCCTTAGCGATTATACCTACTGATTACCACGTTGACTAGGCGTAGTGACGAGTCAAAGTTTCGGTCAAAATGTGTATTTATGCGCATTTTGTGACGGAACTATTTTCGGGTATCAAAATCCTTTGTTTTAATACCAAATCAGATTTTTAACTTAGTTAAACATGTTTTAACATGTTTAACTCGTCACTACTAGTTTAGTGCTTGTTTAGGGTCGTAAGTTAAGCGGTCTCGACAACCTCTTAGACTTTCGAACCCGACCCGTTTGGTCGATCATTAGGATCCGACCAAACTTATTTAGTGATCATAGTTGCATAGGGAATAACCTATTGAGGTTATACCTTATGATCACTTAGGTTGGTTAGTTATCCATTAAGTCGTTTATATGCCCATTGAAAATGACCAAAATGCCCTTTTTAAGCATAAATTCATATTTTGCATATGTGATCAAGTTTTTGACATCTAAACTGATTTAGTAACATATTTAAACATAATTGGGCATGTAAGACATAACATAAGACTTAGATAACCATCCGACCTTAGTTTTACGCAAACGACACGTTAAAGTAGCTTAAACTACCTTAACGAGTCAAAACGGGTCAAAAGCACTTAGGATAACTTTCAAATCAGAATGTTAGGTCAATTAAATCATTCCGTATGAGTTCCAAAACTCATTTGATTTATAGAACTTCATTCTATCCTATCTCCCGATTTAGGATCCGATTATTTAACATAGTGATTCCATACTAGGTACCACTTGATTCCTTGATCTCTTGAGCTTTGTTAGGACACTAAATCAAGGATACTTGCCATCTCAAGTGAGTACATAGTCCCCTCTTTTACGTTTTCAATGTTTTGGGGTGATTCATATGTGCCGATACACTGTTTTCATGATTTTAACTATATGATTACACATGCATAGTACTTATCTTTTGACGAATTGAACTATTGCCCATGGCTAAAACACTGATTTTCAAAGTTTGTTAGACTATTTGTTCGTTCATATTGTTACTTATACATTCATTAACAATGATCAAGCCGATTGGTAGTACAATATTGCGCTATAGGACTAGACATCCCATTCCTGTTGTATGGAATGTCAGAAACCAAAGTTTTAACAAATAGAATTGCCTTTGTGGTATTTTTATAGTCTCCAAAGTGTAGTTTGATGCACTAAGGTTTGAATGTATTACCAAATCGGGATATATGGTATATTTTGGTATACTATTATGGCATATTTTGATATGCTACCAACGTGATACTATTTTGCTAAAGCATAGTTTGATATGCTATTGTTTACTAAAATATAGTTTGATATACTACCAAATCATGATTTAGGCATATTTCGGTATACTACCAGCGTGATACTGTTTTACTAAAGTATAGTTTGATATACTACCGACTCGTTATTTCACAAGCTAAAGTATATTTTGATATACTACTGACTCGTTATTTCACAAGCTAAAGTATATTTTGATATACAACCAAAGCATAGTTGATATGCTATTTTCAAACCAAAGCATATTTGATATGCTATTTTCAAACCAAAGCATAGTTGATATGCTATTTTCAAACCAAAGCATAGTTTGATATGCTACTTTCAAACCAAAGTATAATTTGATATACTACCGATGTTTTCATTTTCAAACCAAAGTATATTTGTAATATACTACCAAATCTATTATTTCGGTAACCAAAGTATATTTTGATATACTATCCGTTTAACTATTTCAAACCCAAAGTATATTTTGGTATATACTACAAACTTTTTTTTATCAAAACAATGCATTTTAGAAACAAAACTTTTATAAGGATTCATGGCTATTTTTGTAAACATACAATCTTTTTCTTATGTTAACCAAAGCCATGAATCTAATTCAACAAAACCTATGTTACTCACAGGCATTTTTATGCTGACGTTTTATTTTCATATATGTTTCAGGTCCTACTATGTGTTGATTGTTGATGTATGCTACACATAGGATGGACTCGTGCCTTAGTGACTTTAAAACTTGAAAAACAATTATTTGTATTATCTGGTTTGTAATAAAACAATGAGTTCATTAATGGCATAAAACGAATCTTTAATCACCATGTGTTGTGAAACAATGATTCTGTTACGACACTCCCTGATGTTTCCGCCGCGGTTTGTTGTTTTACGCGGTCGGGGTGTGACACACAGAACATGGAACAAGCGGCCCAATCAAAAGAAAATGACCCCAATCAAGAATGAGCCCAATGAAAAATAAGTATATTTCGTGACATCCAATCCTACGAAGGATGTTGGTCATCTCCAATCCACAAAGAATATGAGAGAAAATTTGTGAAGATAGGCCAAAATAAAATTTGTTAAAGCAAATAGGCCCAACATTACTCTCGAATGTCATCAGAACAAATTTCAACATTCCTTGGGGCCCAAAATGTAACACCCCGTGTTTTCGAAAGTCAAAGTCAAAGTCAAGTTCAAAGTCAACGACCGATTTCGCGCGACTTGACTAGTATTGAATTTCTTTTATGTGTTTATTTTAGTTGTATTATGTGGAATAAGTGTCAATAATTACAATAATCGACGTGTGTTATTCACTATCTAATCGACTTATGACTGTGAACTATAGGAAGTAAAAATGCGATAAAGTTAACTAAACGCTAATCAATCCAATCTAATCGCTATCGCAATCGCACTCGCAACTCGAACTATGCTTTTTGGTTATTGTTATACATGTGTGTGTGCCTTATGTGTTAGTTGTGCATGTTTATTTATTTTATGTTGTGGTAATCAATTGAAACGCAATCGAACTCAATCGAAATCGAACTATGAAAATTAGTGGAGAAGAGATAGTGCGAGATATGAATGGTTGGGATTAAAAGTATGTTGGATCGTTTGTGTGACCCTAACGAGTCAATCTGAGTAGTTCATCATCAAAAACAAAGGCGGAATCAATGTAAATGATGTCAACACAGCTTGTTCTTTTCTAATCTTTATCTATTACTGATTTCCTGAGCATTTACAAATCTGGTTACAATTCGGCAGCACCTCGGCTCTCAAACAACAACTTCTAATTTCGCTCCAAATGAACACAGCACATGGGTATTTATAGAGTGGTGATTTCGCTTGAACGAGACATGTATGTTTCAAGCGAAATAAGTGATTTCGCTTGAACCTGCCACAACACATTTCAAGCGAAATTAATAAGTTAATTCCGCTTGAACTGATCCATGTCACTTTCAAGCGAAATAACACATTAACACATAAACAAACCCTAATTTCTACCCTGTTGTGTGCTCGTTTATCCTATCTAGACATAAGACTCGATTAAGACGAAGTTAACAGACACTAGTGCACCAACAGACTCCCCCTTGGATGTTGACGAAGTCTTCGGCGTCGAGTCTTTAGTCTTTGTCTCTCTCCAAATTGTCTTGACATTGTAAAAGCTTCCTTCAAATCTTCTCTTCTATCAACAGCTTAGCATGAAACACAGAATCTGAATCTTTAATATCTTTAAGCTCCCCCTTGAATGTAGATCCAGTAACTGCATCTGACTTTTAAGTCTTCAGACTCCCCCTATTAGTAGGCTGGGAATTTGCTTAGCTGCTTTCTCAAATTCATACCTGTTACCTGCACAATCTCTACCTAAATATAAGATATATGGCAATAACAGTTTTAATCCAAACTTACCATTCACCTTCAATTTGATGATCTTGTCAGAATTAGAAATCCACTTAAGTATTCAGGTCCAAATTAATGACCCTGATTACTCAATTTGTTTACCAAGTCCAACTTAATGACCTTGGTTGACCTGAGATAAATCACACTGACATTTAGTTCAACTTTGTTTAAACAATTTTCTGAAAATTTACAAGTTTCAAATTAATGAACTTGTATTGACTTTTCAATTATCAAAATTTTAATATATTAAACTCCAAACTCATCCTCCAGCCCAAAAACTTCCTGCATCTGCTTCAATTCGAATCTGAATATCAGCTTTCAACTTTGGTTTGCCGGAAAATAAAGCAGAAGTGTAAAATCTTTTTGGATTTTTAATAAAGTTTCTAAACTAGAAATGAATTACAGAAATAAAATGCAGAAAGGTAAACTATTTACAAACATATTTTTAGTGAGCGTGTTAGGGAATTATATCAGCTATACGACAAGTCACAAGTACCGTTAAGCTTTAATTTCATTCTCAGAATTAAATAATTCACTTAGATTGTCGATATACTAGTCCACTTAAATTCTCACCCAAACTTCAATCTGTCCAGGATACGGATTTAGTGTTTTAAGAACTTAAACTCATTCATGTGTCCCACCTCTTGAATATACTCCCGTATCCCAATATTCAGTCTTACAGGTGAGTATACCACAGATGATATCTGTAAAGGGTTAAATTGCGAGACCGTGAGAGCTCAGGTCAGAACTTCCGTTCAGCAGAGAGATGACGGTTCGACTTTAGTGGGTCCCCTTTAGAGGATCTTTTTTACAACAGCATTGATTAGCAATTTTATTGTCTCATCATTTTATGCTGAGGGGGGTGCTATATTTCAAGCAAGCGGTAAAGTATTCTCTGGGGACTAGGCCATTGCTTCCGCATTATCAGAAGTCCCGGGATAATACCCCAGATATCACTGAGTATAAAGACCTAGAATCTCAGAAAGAGGGACCTATCAAACGAGATTTCAGGGGTTACCTATATATCCAAGTAGTGTTCCCCACGAATGTCACGACCCCCGACCCGGTTTGACCCGTTTCAAGAGCTGTGGGACAGAAATCCCGTGGTATTTATTTAATTGAGTTTAACAGCGGAAGTTTATTATCAGGATCGTTGTAAAGCTAAAATTTTCCCGATTATTTTATTTCACAATTAGGGATAAAACCCCATTAATTTACAATATTATGATTTCACGGGGAAATCTTTATTTAACAAAACATATTTCTTTCTTTTACAATGAGCCACTTTCTTAAGCTTGCAGTGCTCCGTAGCACCTTTCCTGAATCACAACAGATCACCTGAAACATGTTTGAAAAAGGTTTTGTCAGCGGGAAATACTGAGTGAATCATTCTATTTATTAAAACAACCTGTTTGTTATAATTTACAGTATTAAGGAAGATTACAATGTTTCTGATATCAACCAACTACCCACAGTACTTTGTCACTCGACCCATTGGCCCGTTCGTCCAATGGTGTCTGTGATTATGGTCATATCACCCCTTGGCTGCCCCAATGGTGAAGATTATCAAGTAATGTATACAAAACCCCACATACCGGCTGTAACTTGGTGATTACATAAACTTAATCACTGTAATTATAACCTTTGAAAATAAACATGATTTCAAAAGTAATTTGGTAAAAAGAGAATGACTCACATTGTAGATTTAACACGGACAGAGTCTAGTCTATGGATTAGCCTTGTTAACCTAATTTAAATAATAATGCACACAAAACTGGGTTAGTAATCAATACAGCATTTACGATAACTCACGAGATCAACCCTCACAACGAATGACAAAGTGCTATGCTTAAACATCCATCGAATTAACGACTAATGACAAAGCATCACCCTAATGTGGGCAGCACTTAAACATCCATTGAGTACATTGATCGATCGGAAAATGAATCGTAATAGCGATCGAGTTATTACCCTATTTTGCGGCAGCAATTTAGTGAATCGTGTGTGTTTTTGTAGTATTCTGATCGTAACTCAGTGCGTAATTCGAATTTGTTCGTCGTTTTTATTCCAGAAATCAAGTGCCACTCTCTACTATTTATACATGAATTTGGACTAGCTTACGGACCGTAAGACTCAACCCTTACGGTCCGTAAGGGTCACAGAATCTTCATAGGGTTGCCACGACTGGGACTAGCCTTGCTGACTTGATGATTTCATAAATTTCAATTTTGACAGCATTTTCTATAGATAATCGTAACTAGGGTTTACCCCCCTTGAGTTTTAGGGGCCCTGATCCTGATTCCGATTGTTCTGAAAATTTTAGGGTTTGTGCAGAATCACTTGGGTGTCTCAATTAGGGTTTCCTATTGGACAATTTAATTTACTAAATATGACTTTCGATGAGAGTTGTTACATTCTCCCCACCTTAATAAAAATCTCGTCCTCGAGATTTACTGGAATAAATGTGGATACTTTCGCTTCATTTCTGATTCCAGCTCCCAAGTGTATTCAGCTCCTCTTTTTGAATCCCACTTTACTTTAACTAGCACTAGTCGTTTGTGCTTGAGAAACTTCACTTTTCTGCTTCTATCTGAAGAGGTTTCTCAACAAATTTTAACTTTTCGTTTACCTCTATGTCTTGAAGAGGTACTATCAGAGATTCGTCTGCTAGACATTTCTTGAGATTGGATACATGAAATACATCATGTACTCCGGCTAATTCTTTTGGTAGTTGTAAACGATAAGCAACTGGTCCTATACGTTGAATTACTGGAAATGGTCCTCCGTATCTTGGACTTAGCTTTCCTTTCTTACCGAATCTAACAACTCCTTTCCAAGGAGAAACTTTTAACAGTACTCTGTCTCCAACTTGGAATTCTAATGGCTTGCATCTATTGTCTGCATAACTCTTCTGGCGATCTCGAGCCGTTTTCAGCCTTTCCTTGATTTGTGTAATCTTATCAGTCGTTTCTTGTACAATCTCCGGACCTGAAAATTGACTTTCTCCTATTTCTTCCCAACAAACTGGAGTTCAGCATTTTCTTCCATACAGTGCTTCAAATGGGGCAGTTTCAATGCTTGAATGATAACTATTGTTATAGGAGAATTCAATTAATGGTAAGTGATCGTCCCAATTTCCACCAAAATCTATTACACATGCTCGGAGCATGTCTTCTAGAGTTTGGATCGTCCTTTCACTTTGCCCATCTGTTTGTGGATGATATGCAGTACTTAAGTTTAGTCGAGTTCCCATTGCTTTCTGGAAACTTGTCCAAAAATGAGAAGTGAACCGACTATCCCTATCCGATACAATGGAGAGTGGAACTCCATGTAAGGATACTACTCCGTCTACATATAATTTAGCTAACCTTTCCATACTAAAGGTTTCTTTCATGGGTAGAAAATGAGCTGATTTGGTTAATCGATCTACAATTACCCAGATCGCATCATTACCTTTTCTGGTTTTGGGCAACTTAGTAACAAAATCCATTGTTATGAGTTCCCATTTCCATACCGGCATTTCTAATTGTTGTAGTAGACCTGAAGGTTTCTGATGTTCTGCCTTAACTTGTGAACAAGTAAGACATTTTGATACATACCTAGCTATATCCTTTTTCATACCTATCCACCAGAAATTATTTCTTAAATCTTGGTACATCTTATTGTTTCCTGGGTGTATGGTATACCTAGATTTATGAGCTTCCTCCAAGATCTTATTTCTTAATTCTCCCTGTGTTGGTACCCAGATCCTTTTCTTATGGAATCTCCAAATTCCATCAGCTCCTTGTTCTAAATCTTTTATTCGTCCCTTCATTCCTTCAGCGTCATCCTTGATTGCTGTTTCCTGAACACTCTTTATTTGTTCCATTAAATCTATTTGTAGATTTAATCTAAGAGCACGAACCCGTCGTTGTTTCTCATAGTATTTACGACTTAAGGCATCTGCAACTACATTTGCCTTTCCCTCGTGATACCGAATATCACAGTCGTAATCACTTAAAATTTCCATCCATCTTCTTTGCCTCATGTTTAACTCTTTTTACCCAAATATATATCTTAAACTTTTGTGGTCTGTATAGACAGTAAATTTACTTCCGTAAAGATAATGTCTCCAAATCTTAAGGGCAAAAATTATGGAGCCTAACTCTAAATCATGAGTTGTATAATTTTCTTCGTGCTTTTTCAACTGTCTTGAAGCATACGCAATTACCTTCTTGCGTTGCATAAGCACACATCCAAATCCTAGTTTTGAAGCATCACAATATACTTCAAAATCTTCAGTTCCTTCTGGTAATGCTAAGATTGGAGCATTGATTAATTTCTGCTTCAAGATTCTAAAGGCTTCTTCTTGTCTAGGTCCCCATTCAAACTTAATGGCTTTACAGGTTAGCTTAGTTAATGGTACAGCTATCTTGGAAAAATCCTTAATAAACCGTCTATAATACCCAGCTAAACCTATAAAACTTCTAATTTCCATTGTGTTTTGCGGAACCTTCTAATTGGTAATTGCCTCTATTTTAGCAGGATCTACGTGAATACCTTCATGATTCACCATGTGTCCTAAGAATTGCACTTCTTGTAGCAAAAATTCACATTTTGAAAATTTGGCATACAACTTTTCTTTTCTTAACAAAGTTAAGAGTGCATGCAAGTGCTGACAATGTTCGTCCTGACTTTTTGAATAAATAAGTATATCATCTATGAAGACAATTACAAATTTATCCAAATACGGTTTACAGATCCTATTCATCATGTCCATGAATGCTGCAGGTGCATTCGTTAACCCGAAGGGCATGACTGTAAACTCGTAATGACCATACCTAGTTCTAAAAGCAGTCTTAGGTATGTCTTCCTCTTGTACTTTTAATTGATGATATCCAGAGCGTAAATCTATCTTAGAGAAGTATCTAGCCCCCTGAAGTTGATCAAAAAGATCATCAATCCTAGGTAATGGGTATCGATTCTTAATTGTAATTTTATTCAATTCTCTATAATCAATACACATTCTCATCGAACCATCCTTCTTCTTTACAAACAACACTGGAGCTCCCCAAGGGGATGAGCTAGGTTGTATGAATCATTTACTTAGTAATTCATCTAATTGCTTTTTCAGTTCTAACATTTCGGTAGGAGCTAACCGATAAGGTGCCTTGGCTATCGGTGTAGTTCCTGGAATTAGATGAATCCTGAATTCTACTTCCCTATCTGGTGGTAATCCAGGTAACTCTTCTGGGAATATATCTAGGTATTCTGAGACTACATGGATCTCCTTAAGTTCTTTGTTCTTAGTATTAATGATTACCGAAATCATATATACTATTCCTTGCTTTCGTTCATAACTAGCAACTTTCATTACTGATATGAACTTCATGGGTTTACGCGGTTTATCTCCTGTAATCATGATTACTTCTCCAGTAGGTGCTTGAATCTCAATAGAGTTTTTATCACAAATGATTTGAGCATGGTTGGCTATTAACCAATCCATTCCTAACACAACATCAAATTCAGCTAATTTCATAGGTAACAGATTTGCAGAAAATTTATGACCTGAAAGTTCTATTTCTACTTTTTGCAAAACCTGATCTATTTTAACTGAATTTCCATCTGCGGTTTCGACTGTAAAAATCTGTCTAATGTTGGTTAAAGGTAACTTAAGAGCTTGACAGAATAAAGTATTGATAAAACTTTGGTTTGCACCAGAGTCAAATAATACTTTTGCGTATACGTTGTGAACTAGGAACGTACCAGCTATAACATCTGGAATGAGTTCTGCTTCTTAAGTGGTTAGCTGGAATGTTCTGACATTTTTCTTAGTAGCTCCGTCGGTCGCCTTGGTTTTGTTGTCTGCTGGTTTGGCCAACTTAGGACATTCTGTTTTATAATGCCCTGCTTCTCCACAGTTAAAACAGTTATAGTTTTCTTTCTGCAGTTTTCTTCACGATGTCCTACAGCTTTGCAAAGGTTGCAGGTTACATTACATCTTCCATAATGTTTCCTTTTGCAATTCCTATAGAAAGGTGGATTTGAAGATTGCCCTGCTCCTCTTTTCTTGAAGTTATTACTATTACCCACACGAAATCCTTGGGTAATTTTCTGAGCCAGTTCCTTTTTCCTGGTTTCATCTCTTGTGCGTACTAGTTCATCAGTTAAAGTGTTGGCTAGTTCCACTGCATCGTCAATAGTGCGAGGTCTCGTAGCTTTAACGATATTGCGAATTTCGCTAATTAATCCCCAAATATAGCGAGAAATGAGTACCGGTTCTGGCGAAGCCAGTGTTGGTACCACCCTAGCATATTCGAAGAATGTCGAAGTATATCCTCTACAGTCCACATTAACCATCCGATGGTTTAGGAACATATTAGCCATTTGATCTTTTTCATACTCGGGACAGAATTTTCTTTCTACAAGACTCTTAAATTCTTCCCCGTTCATGGCATAAGCCACAATCCTTCTTTTAGCTTGTAATACTGTGTTCCACCATTCTAATGTCCCTTCTTTAAAAAGATTGGAAGCATACATAACTTGATCTTCCTCAACACATTTACTTATAGCAATTACTACCTCAGTTTTCTCTAACCAACGTAATACTGCAATAGCCCCTTCATTACCTGAAAACTCAGTTGGTTTACAGGCAAGGAATTCTTTGTAAGTGCAACCAGGTGTTGCAGCTTTCATTTTCTTAAAAATTGGGGCTTGCAGATCATTATTGTTATTAACATGATTTCCGCCTCCGTTTATACTATTACTAAAGTTGTCGCCTTGTGTACGTTTACTAGGAATGATTGATTGAGGTTTAACAGGTTTTTGAACAGCAGCAACAATTGCTGGAATAGCATTGGCTATTCCTTGTGCAACGATATCCTCTATATCTTGTCTATTTAACAATTGTTCTTCCTGAATTTGCTCGGATTGATTTACTTCATTTACTGGTTCATTACCAATGTTTGCCATCTGAGAATTAATTTATAGATAAATAATTAGTATAAAAGAAATAATCCAATGTCACAATTAATTGCACATAATCACGTAAACGAATATACAAACAAAATCTAAAATTTCATTTATTTTATAGATTATATCATGCCTCTATATACGATCGTTTTATTATTTATTTTACAAATACTGATTTTACTATTACTATTACACAAATACCGACTCACTACCCACTTCTTTCTCGTCACTTGTTTTCCTAAAAACGAAGCTCCCTTTCATCATATTTCCAAGCAATTTGTCCCCCTATCTCCTGAATTCTACTTCCCGCATCCATTAATTCTTCACCAAAATGGTGAAGTTCAGCCAGATTTTCGTTACTCATCGGTGGATTCGGTAGGGGTTCTGGATCGAATTGCGAAAGAAAGGAATAAGGATCGTTGACAATGTTTTGGAATTGCCAATCATTCGTCCACCATTCGTCCATTCCTAAAGGTTGGGAGTGGACTATTGGTTCTGGGATTGCTGGTTCAAGATTTATAGGGAGTTGATTTTCAATAGGACGTGTAAAAATATTTGTATTGACAGGCTGAATAGTATCACAGCTTGCCAATATAAAATCTATTTCCTCCTGAAAAGTCATTCCCTGGTTTTGTTTGGAGCTTTCTCCAACTTCCATCTGAGTTGGTCTAGAACCTTTTCCAACCTCCATTTCTATTTCCTTAGAATATTCCTCAAACTGCATTCCCATTTGCCTAGAATCTTCCTTGACTTCAGTCTCCATCTCCTGCTGTCTAGAACTTTCCCTGGTTACAATTTCTTTTCCTTTTTCTAAAGGATTGTTTATTTTAGGAAGTTTCGTGGCTGGCTTTTTCCTACGTATACGACTCCCCCATACGTATTTCCTTCTTTTCTTTGGTTTTGGCTTTTTCAAAGGTGGAGTGTTGAATTCTACAGTTTGTTCCACATCAGGAAAATACCCAGTAAATTCTTTAGAAACTTCTAGGTTTACATGGTATAGGTTGAGATTTTCTAGGGCTTCCGATAACTCATTCATGATGTTTAATATACAAAGAGAAAAAAAAATGCTAAGTTAAAATTTAGAAATAACCTTTAAGTTTTATTGCCTACCCTGTGACTAATTTATACAAAGGAAAATGGACATTTTAAACATGCTAGGTTTTATTTATTTACTAGATGATATTTCGGGCTTGTAAATAAGGTTGCTATTACGGAATCATGGTATTTTAAATATTAGCATTTACTGCTACAGTGGCTAGCATATAAATATCCGCCCATTTTTCCTCTAATTTGTCCTCCCAAGGTGTTTTACTGGTTAATTCCTGGGTTTCCTGTTTAACTTTCTTCTCTCGGGCTTTCTTTATTTTCTCCTGACTTTTCTTTAAAATTAAACTTCTTTTATCCGGAGAAAGTGGGTTCTCGTATTGGGCTTTTCGAACAAATATTCCTTCTTCAGGAATTGCAGGGAGTTTTGAGGATTTAGTTTGGGATGAACTTCCCTTCTCATTGGATGACCTATCTAATTTAAGATAGATGCTGGAAAGCTTTTTCTTACCCATACTGTAACTAACAAATAGTCAGTTAATAAAACACATAATCATATAATAGTAATCAGGAAAAATTAAGTATTTCTAAACACTTAATTAGCTTAACTCAGTGGCTCAGATACCACCTTTTTCTGTCACGACCCCCGACCCGGTTTGACCCGTTTCAGGAGCCGTGGGACAGAAATCCCGTGGTATTTATTTAATTGAGTTTAACAGCGGAAGTTTATTATCAGGATCGTTGTAAAGCTAAAATTTTCCCGATTATTTTATTTCACAATTAGGGATAAAACCCCATTAATTTACAATATTATGATTTCACGGGGAAATCTTTATTTAACAAAACATATTTCTTTCTTTTACAATGAGCCACTTTCTTAAGCTTGCAGTGCTCCGTAGCACCTTTCCTGAATCACAACAGATCACCTGAAACATGTTTGAAAAAGGTTTTGTCAGCGGGAAATACTGAGTGAATCATTCTATTTATTAAAACAACCTGTTTGTTATAATTTACAGTATTAAGGAAGATTACAATGTTTCTGATATCAACCAACTACCCACAGTACTTTGTCACTCGACCCATTGGCCCGTTCGTCCAATGGTGTCTGTGATTATGGTCATATCACCCCTTGGCTGCCCCAATGGTGAAGATTATCAAGTAATGTATACAAAACCCCACATACCGGCTGTAACTTGGTGATTACATAAACTTAATCACTGTAATTATAACCTTTGAAAATAAACATGATTTCAAAAGTAATTTGGTAAAAAGAGAATGACTCACATTGTAGATTTAACACGGACAGAGTCTAGTCTATGGATTAGCCTTGTTAACCTAATTTAAATAATAATGCACACAAAACTGGGTTAGTAATCAATACAGCATTTACGATAACTCACGAGATCGACCCTCACAACGAATGACAAAGTGCTATGCTTAAACATCCATCGAATTAACGACTAATGACAAAGCATCACCCTAATGTGGGCAGCACTTAAACATCCATTGAGTACATTGATCGATCGGAAAATGAATCGTAATAGCGATCGAGTTATTACCCTGTTTTGCGGCAGCAATTTAGTGAATCGTGTGTGTTTTTGTAGTATTCTGATCGTAACTCAGTGCGTAATTCGAATTTGTTCGTCGTTTTTATTCCAGAAATCAAGTGCCACTCTCTACTATTTATACATGAATTTGGACTAGCTTACGGACCGTAAGACTCAACCCTTACGGTCCGTAAGGGTCACATAATCTTCATAGGGTTGCCATGACCGGGACTAGCCTTGCTGACTTGATGATTTCGTAAATTTCAATTTTGACAGCATTTTCTATAGATAATCGTAACTAGGGTTTACCCCCCCTGAGTTTTAGGGGCCCTGATCCTGATTCCGATTGTTCTGAAAATTTTAGGGTTTGTGCAGAATCACTTGGGTGTCTCAATTAGGGTTTCCTATTGGACAATTTAATTTACTAAATATGACTTTCGATGAAAGTTGTTACAACGAAATAAGCAAGTTTGAATTTTTATGTTTATATCCCGAACAAACCTACTAAATGTGTAAAAACCTATCGGCACATCATCAGTGAGACTGTTTAACACTTTTTAGACTTTACATATCTTTAGCATACCGTAACTGTCAAGCCAATGTACTATCATTTTCCCTTTTTACACAAGCTCTTTTCTGGTTTTCTATTGTTTTTGGATTTTGAAAATATCTCATGTTTTTGGATTTTTGAATTTTTTTACTGTTTTTGTATTTTCTGAAAATATTACCTTATACTCTCCCCCTAAATACCAAAACAAGTAAAAAATCAACAAACCATTGCAGATTGCTTCTCAACAACATCTACAATGTCTCATTCATCAACGCCAAGAATCTCTTCCAACACCGATAAAAGCTTCATACCATTCAGTTTTAGCAAATATTGAAACCGTGTTTTATCAAATGCTTTGGTATGTAAATCAACTTTTTGATCGTCAGTGTGGATTTTCTCAATTCGTATCAACTTCTTCTTGAAACAATCTCGAATGAAGTGATGACGAATTTCTATGTGTTTTGTTTTAGCATGATGAACTGGATTTTTAGTAATGTTTATCGCTGCCTCATTATCAACAAAGATAGGGGTGTTAAGAAATTGCAAACCGTAGTCGCGCATCTGTTGCTGGGTCCACAAGATCTGAGAACAGCAACTGCTAGCAGATACATACTCCGCTTCACATGTGGATAAAGCCACAGAGGTTTGCAATTTGCATTGCCAGGTGACCAATCGTGGTCCGAAAAACTGGCACCCCACTGTTGTTGATTTAGCGTTAACTTTCCAGCATCCTAAATCAGAATCGGAATACCCTTCGAGCATAAAATCGCCTTCTTTTGGATACCACAACCCCAATGATGGAGTTCCTTTCAGGTAGTGTAATATCCTTTTCACAATCACCATGTGCGAAGCTCTCGGGTTAGATTGAAATCTTGCTGCGAGGCACGTTGGGTACATGATATCGGGTCTTGAAGCTGTCAAATACATTAACGAACCGATCATGGAACGATATAACGTTTCATCTACCTTCTCTCCGGTGAGATCAGGATTTATCCCATGGTTCGTAGCTAATGGGGTGGAAGCTGTAGTAGAACCTGACATCCCGAATTTCTCCAAGATATCATGAACGTACTCCGTTTGATGTATGAAAATTCCTTTAGGTAGTTGATCAACCTGCAGTCCTAAAAAGAATTTCATCTCACCCATCGATGACATTTCAAATTTCTGCTTCATAACTTGTTCAAAATCTTTGCACAAATTCTCATTTGTTGACCCAAATATGATGTCGTCCACGTATATTTGAACGATCAGAAGATGTCCGTCGACCTCTTTGGTGAAGAGAGTGGCATCCACTTTTCCACGGATGAAGCTGTTGGCTAGCAAATGTTGAGACAATGTCTCGTACCAAGCTCTCGGGGCCTGGTGTAAACCATACATCGCTTTATCCAGCAAATAAACCTTGTCTTTGTGGATTGGATCGGTGAAGACCGGTGGCTGTCCGACATATACCTCCTCTTTTACCTTCCCATAGAGAAACACCGATTTCACATCTAGCTGATAAACTTTAAAAATTTTCCAAGATGCAAATGCTAGGAAGATTCTGATTGCTTCTAGTCTAGCCACTGGAGCATACACTTCGGTGAAATCTATACCCTCCTGCTGACTAAAGCCCTGGACTACGAGTCGAGCTTTGTTTCGAACAACAACCCCACGATCATCCCTTTTGCACTTGAACACCCACTTGGTGTTTATCTTCCTCTGACCATCAAGCAAGTCTACTAACTTCCACACACCTAACTTCTCAAATTGACTCAATTCTTCTTGCATGGCATTGACCCAAGAATCTTCAGTTAGCGCCTCTTTGTATGTTCGCGGTTCGATCTGCGAAATAGAACAACTTAGTGAAAACTCAGTTTGTAAAGGTGCTACTGTAGAATAAAAACAAGTAATGCCTTGGTCAATTTGTCGTCTTGTGCGAACGCCTGTCTGCAATTCTCCAATGATCAATTCTTCTGGATGGTATGAAAGAGTTCTTGGCATCACCTCGCCTGGAACATCTACCTCGCCTTCCAAATTTGTGACATTTTGATTTGCACCTTGTTCATCAACTGGAATTGTTTGACTTGAAATCTGGATCTGCTCCCCCTCAGAATCTGAATCTCCATGATCAAATACTGGCATATTATCAGATTCTTGATTATCATTGACTGCCGTCTGATTATCATGAGCAACTTCATTTTGTTGAATATCATCATGTTCTCCAGCATTGCTCGGACCTACATCATTGTCATTCGAAGTTTGTCGTGGTCGACTTGAATACTCAGCTGGGAACCTTTCCTGCGATGACTCATACTCTCTTAAAATATCCAACTTGTCAAAGAAATCTTGTTATTCATCTTCTTCATCCATGTCAAATGAATCCCATAATTTGTCATAGTGAAAACGCCATGAATCGCCTGGATTCTGCGGTGGCATTGTGTAACCTTGACACTCAACATTGTGTGCTTCAATAATCCGCTTTAAGCTTGGAACAAAGACTCGTTTCAATGGACTTGAGTAACCCACGAAAATTCCTTCGATGCTCTTTGGACCAAATTTACCAAAAGGCTCTAGAACTGTGCAGGGAGACCCAAACGGTTCTAAATACTTCAGGTTCGGCTTGCGGTTGTTGATCAGCTCGAAACACGTCTTATTGAATTTCTTGATAGTGAGAACCCTGTTGAGCGTATAGCATGCGGCGGATACTGCTTCTGCCCAAAAATTAACAGGTAGCTTGGAATCAGCAAGCATCGTCCTGGCCGTTTCAATTAGCCTCCTGTTCTTTCTTTCAGCTACTCCATTCTGCTGCGGAGTGTAAGGAGCACTAAATTCATGCAATATACCTCTCTCATCATAATATTCTTCCATCTTGTTGTTCTTAAACTCAGTACCATTATCACTTCTGATTCTTCTGATACGCCTTTGGTACAAGTTTTCAATTTTTCTGAACAACGCCATCAAACTTTCAAACGTCTCATCTTTAGACTTCAGAAATGATACCCATGAAAATCTGGAATAATCATCAGTTACTACTAGACAGTGGAGATCCCCGGTAATACTTTTGACGTTTACAGGACCAAACAGATCCATATGGAGCCTCTCTAACGGTCTTGAGACTGAGTTAACTTTCTTTTTAGGGTGTGATTTCTTCTTTTGTTTTCCTTTGACGCTGCTGATACACTCTCCTTCCAGATGAAAACCTTTCACATGAACACCAGTAACTAAGTCGTTATGCACCAAATGATTCATTTTTCTAAGATGTATATGACCCATCTTCCGGTGCCACAATTGCGATTCTTTTTCCGTTGCTCTGGACACAAAACAGTGAGCCTGACCCGTGGTTGTAGTAGCTACGCTCATGTCCAACACGTACAGATCATTCACTCTAGGTGCCCTCATGATAATCAACTCTTCGGGAACAACAAATCCTGGTTTCAAGATCAAACATTCTTTATCTGTAAAGTGCGTTGTATACATGCGAAAACAAGTCTGAGATATGCTCAGAAGATTGTTTTCAAGCTCGGCAATGTAGTTTACTCTTTCAAACGTGACAATCCCATTGGATAACGTTCCTTCACCAACTATTCGACCACCCTGATTACCTGCGAATCCCACGTAACCTCCATTAAATCCTCTAACATCATACAATAGGGTCTTCTTCCCCGTCATGTGCCGAGAAGCTCCACTATCCATAATCCATCATGAAACGGATCTTGGAAGCTCCTGCACATTTCAAAAACATTTAGTGAGATTTTGAAGCCACCCAAGCCTCTTTTGACTCGGGTAACTTGACATTGATGTGAGATTTTGCAATATAAAGTGGCGGAAAATTTTTGTCATTCATCTTCAAACTATCTTCAGATCCAACTTCAACCTTTTTGTATAAGAAAAACTCATCTTTCTTAGGTTGACAGATTGGTTGATCTTTCTTTTGAACATTCTTCTTCTCTGGTGGAGTAGAAGATTGTTTCTCCAATTGTTCATAATAATCCAAAGGAACATCCATCTTTACCGGAGTGGTAGAAGACGATTGTTTTTCTGACTCTGAAACCTTTGGTTTTGGATCACTTGATTTCTTTTCAACCACTTTTGGCTTCCATGTTTGTTGAGACGATGCAACCCGTTTGTAAAACTTGTCATTTTTAGTTACTATATTCTTAACAGGTTCAGTTTTGATCTTGATGTTGTCATTTTTCAAAACCTTTTTCTCAACAACCAATGGAGCTTTTCCCTTCACATCATCTTTCTTTCTTGAATTCATCACAACTTCAGTCTTAGGCTTCAAGTTGATACACTTTCGTGCAATATGTCCAACTTGATTGCATTTGAAGCATGTTCGGGTGTCAACTACCCGACTTGTGCCTTCAGACTGAGGCTGCGATGCTTTCTTCTCAAAGAACTCTTTGTTTGATTTTGAAAAAATCTCAGATTCTTCATCAGAAAGTGAACACGAACTGTTCACAAACACCTTTTTCTCAGCAAACCTTCTGTTTTGAACATTTTTCCTTTGATAATTCTTACCACCCTGATAACCACCCGACCATCTGTTTCGATTGTTGTTATAAAAACGCGGCGGTATAACAGGCTTTTTGTAGTAAGCTTTATCTTTTTCAAAATTCAATTGTCTCTCTGCACGTTTTAGATTTTTAAGTTCAGAAACATCAATTTCGACCAACTTGAAAACATTTTTCAATTTGTCCACATTCACATTTTCCAACGGAAATTCAGAATCCGAATACAACTTATCCGATCCCGACATCTTGTACATCACAAGATTAGGTTCTACACTTAACTTGTTTTTGGATTTTGATTTCGGAATGTATTTGTCCAGAAAACACTCTTTATCCTCAACTGAATCACTATCAGACTTCAAAACACTTTCAGCCATGCCTTGCACAATCTCATTTTGAACACTATCATCAGATGAAGAAAATGTAACATCAATTGACTCTGGAAGTTTTATTTCATTTGTTTCATCTTCATCATTAACCAACCCAGATGTTTTCTTTGAAAAGTTGTTTAACACTGGCGGTGGAACCTGATGATACCCAACCCCAGTTCCATCCGAATAAACATCTTCTCCTGCTTTGTTTTTCCCGATGGGTTTAGGAACAATGTGTTGTAAAACAAAGCTTGCAGAGTTGTAACTAGTTAATTTCCGATTGATACGCTCATTCTCAATCTTAGCTTCTTCAAACTGAAGCTTCAATTTATCAATCTCATCCAATTGTTGGTTGATTTGCTCTTCTTTGTATCTAAGAACTACAGTTAAATGCTCAGTTTCTTTATTGGTTTTACCGTTTCTTTCATCAGAATCTTTTACCGTTCTTTTTAGTTTGTCAAAATTTTCTAGAAAGTTGACGATTTTCTTGAATTAGCTTTTCATTCTCTTTCCTAATTCTTTCTACTTCAATTTTATCATTTTCAATTTTCTCAGTTAAATTTTTAGCTCGATCATTTGAAGCTTTTAGCATTTTATCACGGTCTAGAATCTGATCTTCAACCTTTCTGACTCTTGTTGTCAGTTCTTCAACCTTTGTATCACTAAGGTAAGTGAGTGTACTACAAAACTTGCAGTTTTTCATGCAACTTTTGCAGTCACTATCACCTTTGACTTTCTTACCTGACTCTCTTGTCGAAATGTTTGGACTGACCTTGCTTTTAGACTCAGTTTCAGACTTAGAGTCTACCTCAAGTTCCTTTGCATCAAGCACTTTGTCAGCCATCTTCCCCAAGTTTTCAGCGGTGAATTCTTGTGAAGTATCAATAATCCCATCATCAATATTCTTAGACTGTAACTCATTCTCTTTCTCTTTTTCTTTTTCTTTCTCTTCTCCACGTCCCCACCATTCTCTCTGTAAGGCTTCTTCTTCTTCAACAAATTCTTCAATGAAAGCTTCTAGACTAAGAGTTTTCGTATCAATAGCAATGTTTCCTTGAGGATCAAGGTAACATTCTCTATCAGCATCCCATCTCTTTGCTCTCTTGGCTTCACTGAACACCTTAGATAATCTCATCATCTTGAATTCTGCTCTCTGCTTTCTGCTTTTGTATTTATCTTCTTCATTTCTTGTGTCTTTGAAAGGAATAATCTTTTCTGCTACGAAAGCATATCCTACTGCATCTTCCTCTGGTAGCAGTTCACTCCAATAAAAACCTTCGTCATCATGAATAACAACAAGAGCTCTTGATTTTTCTTTGGGGGCATCCTCAAGCTGCTTCATTCTGGGTGGTTCTGATTTATTCTGATGATAGATCGCTCTTTTGTAGTAATCCTCGTGGAATGGATTTGCAGTATCATCAGCAGGAGCGTTACGACAATCACGTTTGAAATGTCCTTTTTGTTTACACCTGAAGCACGTGACTTTTGATTTGTCAAAGCCAAGTTTTGTGGACGGCCCACCGATAGAATGTCTCCCAGTAATCTCCATGAACCGTTGCGCTCTCCTGACTGCACTGGCCATACACCACCTGATATCAATCAGTTCCATCTCTTCAGGATCTATTTGATCATAGTCCTCCTTAGTCAGGTTTGTGTTTCCAATCTTTCCCGCCATGAGGCTCTCGTACGATTCTAACACCGACGCTAAGAACACCATCTGTTGTTTTGCTGACTCTTCACTGAAATTTTGAGCGTTCTTCAGATCCACAGCAATGTTACATTGGAACAGATTCTTTGATGCAGATTGGCTTGAAGTTGTTGAAGAAGATACACTATGAAAACCACTGTGAGGAGTTTCTTGATTCACATTATTTGAACTCTCTGCAGAAAATGCTGTTCTTGGAGAACCAGTCTTTGGTAGATTTCCTCTGTAGTACAACTCCACATTCTGCTGATATGATGAGTTGTTGACTTTGCTAGATTTCTTGATCTCCAACTCGTGACTCTCCAGTCTTTCGATAAGCAGATCCACTGTCAACTCTTCAGACTTTATTGTATTCTTCAGCATTAATGCAAAGTACTGCCAATCTTGTTCATTCGCCAGCGAGCCGAACAGTTTGTCAACCAATTCTTCTTGAGTATATACAATTTTGTGTCTTGCCAGCTCCAATTTTAGATGCCCGAATCTCTCAATCATCTTGGAAACAGACTCGTTCTTTAAACAACCAAATAAATCAAACTCTTTTCTTAACAGTTTCTTTTTGTTTTTGACTATCTCAGCACTACCTACACATTTTACCCTCAGTTTGTCCCAAAGATCTTTTGAATTTTCATATTCAATCAACGAAATTATATCATCTCTCACAGACTGATGAATCAACGCGATGCACTTTTGTTCAGCAACATAACTTTCAATATCATCAGTATCTGTCAAACTTTCACCAAAACCTCCTCCTCTAACGTAACCATTCTTTAAACTCTTCCAGCTTGGATATGCAAAAGCTTGAAGCCACTCGTCAAATCTTGTAGCCCACCTATTGTAATCTTCAATCGCTATCAACTTGGGAGGTTTGTTGTACGTCCCATAAGCACTCTCAACACTTAATGCCTCAGAAAGAGTCTTTCTTGCATTTTGAGCTTTCTCATTTGTGTTGTTTGATGTGTCGTTTGAAGTATCATCTCCACCATTTCCAACAAAAGCAAAAACATCACAGAATGGATTCATGAACTCATCCATCTTCTAGTACCTGAAATGATCAACAAATACTTAGAAAATTTTTTATTTTGAAAAAAATAGTTTCAAGCGGAATTGTCTCAAGCGAAATCAGCTTTCAAGCGAGATTGCTTTCCAAGCGAAATCTGTTTTCAAGCGAAATCACTTATTTCGCTTGAACTTTCAAGCGGAATAAGGTATTTCAAGCGGAATCAAGCTAATTCAAGCGGAATTAGCTGCTTTGAAGATTTCGCTTGAGATGGTATGCACTTTTCAAGCGAAATTAGACCAAAAATGTAATTCCGCTTGGAATTACACTGATATTTTCAAGCGGAATAACTATGACGTCAGCATGTTCGAACAAATTTTCAAGCGAAATTATCCAATTTTATCAGATTTTGTCCTAATTAAGGTCCAAAACTTTCAAGGATTAGTTAAAACTATGTCTTGCTTGATATGTGTGAGTTTTAAGCCATTTCAACCGTTAAATTTCATTCAAATCAGAAAAGAATGAGTAGAAGTGTGAGAATCCGGTAAAACCAAGCTGAATTGGTATGAACTCCTCGTCCTGAGCTCTGATACCACATGTTGGATCGTTTGTGTGACCCTAACGAGTCAATCTGAGTAGTTCATCATCAAAAACAAAGGCGGAATCAATGTAAATGATGTCAACACAGCTTGTTCCTTTCTAATCTTTATCTATTACTGATTTCCTGAGCTTTTACAGATCTGGTTACAATTCGGCAGCACCTCGGCTCTCAAACAACAACTTCTAATTTCGATCCAAATGAACACAACACATGGGTATTTATAGAGTGGTGATTTCGCTTGAACGAGACATGTATGTTTCAAGAGAAATAAGTGATTTCGCTTGAACCTGCCACAACACATTTCAAGCGAAATTAACAAGTTAATTCCGCTTGAACTGATCCATGTCACTTTCAAGCGAAATAACACATTAGCACATAAACAAACCCTAATTTCTACCCTGTTGTGTGCTCGTTTATCCTATCTAGACATAAGACTCGATTAAGACGAAGTTAACAGACACTAGTGCACCAACAAAGTAATTTGAATAGGAAAATCTATCGCATCGAATCGCTCGCAATCAAAATCGAAACAGCAAAAAAAAAAAAAATCGTCGCGCCGAACACCCGAACCAAGTTCTATCCGGCCGGATTGCCATCCGACCGGGCTGCCACTTGGTCATGGTGCCAGGTTGCCATCCGACCGAGATGACATCCGACCGGACAGTCATCCGGGCGAGATGCCATCCGACCGGCCAACCCTTTCCTCTTTGGGTAACTCTATAAATACCCCATGTCACTCTCAAACTTTCTACTTTTGGAAACTCTCTGACCGAACCGCCCGTGCTCCTCACCTTTTCTTCGATTTCTCTCGATTCCGGTAAGATCTCGTCCTAAATCTTGTACTTTCTTGATCTACACGCACTCCTACACCTTTCTATCTTTTGAATCTTAACTTTTAACCGTGAAATCACTAGATTTGAGGTGTTCTAGGATGAGGTCATCATGTTTTCTTGAAGAACTTCATGTTTTGACTTCAATCCACCAAGAATAACTTAGATCTAATCGATTTCCACACAAATAAACAAGGATCTTGCATAGATCTAAACACATTCATGGTGAAAAAGGATTGAAAGATGGTTTCTAACTTTCTTTCAACTCTTTTACACTCAGTGCACTCAAAACCGATAGGATCGGGCCTTGATCTAGTCTCCTACTCATTCTCAGTGGTTTACTAGCTAGAGATCTGGATTCTACTCACGAGACCACCAATTTCGAGTTAACCAAGAACAACCGTCTTGAACCGGTTAACTGATCGAACTAGGGTGATTCCTGTTTGATCGGGTCACTTGGGTCAAGATGGGGTTCTGTTGGTTAGCACGTTGTCAAAACGTCTCGATAAAAGCAACAAATAATCAAAACGGCCAAGTGAAAGAAGAACGGAACGACCAGCATGGAGTGCTATCCGACCGGACTACTGTCCGAACGGATAAGCCATCCGAGCGACTAGGTCATCCGAACGGCTTACACCTTGGGACCCACACTTAATCAACTTTATCTGAGGTTTGAGTGTTGAACGAATTGCTATCCGATCGGACTACCATCCGACCGAATTACTCTTCGTATCATGAGATACTTGAACTTAAACAATTTTCAACATGTTCAATGCACTAAGGATGTCACCCGACCGGAATAATGTCCGATCGAGTGACACCTGCTATGGAATTGTTCTCACTGAGTAACCTCGCCATTCGAGTCGCCGTCCGACCAGATAAATCATCCGAGCGGATTGTCGTCCTAACGGCTGACCGCCGATCGACCGACCTGAAAGGTAGAGATACTTCAATGTTTTCAAAATGCTACAATGAAAACTTCAAAGGACAAGCCATCACACACAAACACATCCTTCCCAAAGGAAGAAACAATCCACTCGAATAGTCATCCGATCGGACAACCTGTCCGACCGGATGACCATCCGAACGGATTGTCATCCACACGACTGGACCATCCGGTCGGATGACCATCCGACCGAACTGCTGTCCGTGCCACTTACACTTTGCACCGTTTTACGCGTCACTTACCGTTATGCTATCGTTCTGATCAGGCTAACCCTACTCTCTAGCGCTCCCTTCAATCCATCAATGCTGTGAGAATACTCGATCCCTTTTTGCTTTACGCACTTTTGGGTGTTACATACGTTACGAATATTCAAATAACAATAAACACACTACTCAATACTATTTGAACGCTAACCGTTAATGCATGTTATACGTGGCTTATGAATGCTTGTTTGTTATGTTTACACATGGAATGCTGTCTACCTGCCTTAGCAACGATAGTACTATAGTTTGGACTCAGCACCTGTTCGCAGGGGTTGTTAAGGACAATTACTTGCATGGATTATGGTGGTAATCATGTATTGTGAACTGCCTCAGGCAGTCAACCCGCAATCATTGGTATCGATGGATCTATGTCGATAACTATCATGCTTCATTTCACTATGTGTACGTGCTGGTTATGCGTAAACGAATCTCGAACTCTATATGCTATTATCAAACTTGTATGCTCACCTTTACATTATATGTATTGACTTTATTTTAACGTATGTGACAGGTGCTTAGGATGCACATCTGCTAGGAAATCGAAGCTAGAATAAGGCTCTAGAGGCCAACAAATAGTTGTCTGTACAAATTAAATCAAGGGTCTCTAGAAGCAGATAAACAATTGCTTTATTTGAAAATCCGAGTTGTCGGAATAGAACTATTTTCCTAGATTTTGTCTGTTATAATTTGTTTACCTTTTGAGACATGGTATGGGACATGTTACTTTAAATTGATTGGTAATGATAATTGTTATGGAAACTTCTGGACAATCTGTTTCGCTCAGTGCCATGCCCCGATGTTTCCGCAATCGGTTGGGGTGTGACAGATTGGTATCAGAGCCATAACTATAGGGAATTAGGCAAGACTCGACCTAGTCCGGGTCGATGTCTTAGAGACCTAGTCTATAGTTAGGAACCAACAGACCAACTTGTGCATATCCGTTAGAGAATTATGTATAAGTTTACCACTATTTCTCGCTATCCTCGCTTATGCTACACTATCACTGCACGCGAAATTTCAGCTATGAATGAGCAATTAAGTCGAGATTAGGTGTGAAAACCGCAAACTCTCGAATAAGTTGCTTGATCAACCCGCATTTTATCTACAAACAGGGAGAATTATGCCAAATCAGGAGTGAAATCCGTATTTTGATGAATAATCTCCTCTATTTTATCAAAACAGGGACAAAGTTGTTAAGCCAGGGGTGAATCCCTGACCTTGACGACTTGTTCCGCTTTTTTTTTCAAACTCTCACCAAAGTCTCGACGGACTCCAACGACCTGAAGTCACGATATGACTAACGGGATGCATGCCAAATGCCCAAGAATCGAGGCAAAGGCATTTCCCTGAAGGTCAAATGTGCACGACAAGTCTTTGTGAATAGTCGAACCACTTTGGTTAGTCAATGTCTAATAGCCGCAGACGATCTATTTCTCGATTTTTATGAGTTTCAATTTCCGTTATGTAGTGGCTAAGGGCGTGGCTAAGGGCGTGGCCAGGAGGTGACAATTTCGTGTCCACATGTAACTAACTAACTCGCAGGTCGCCTTTTGTTCAGACTCAAAGGTATAATAGGCTTTTATTTTGCTTTTTTCCTTATGGTTTTTTTTTTCTCGGTTTAGGTTCATATTTGATTAACAGTATCATGGATTTTAGTTTTGTTGGATCTAGGGTATGCTTTTGCGAACCAGTGACATTAATTATTTAAAGGAGATGGAGGTCGATGCTTTCAGAAGACTTTTCCTCTTACGATTTCATGAAAGCATTTGCTCGAGTTCGTACAGCCTGATGCCAGGTCACTCGGTAAAACTCTGGGAAACTTCATTGGGTATAGGCTAAATGCTTAATACTTCTGAATGTAGAGGGTTGTTGAAGGAAGAGTATGCGCATGAGGGTGTCTGAGCTCAACAGACACTGCAAGATTTTGTTGAAAGCAATTTTTTGGTTCAACTTGGCTTTGTTCGAAAATGTAGAACTTAAGGTATTGGCTGTTTATCTTAGCTTTTATGATTTCACTTATCTCTTGGGTGGTAAAAAAAAAAAAAAAACTAGTGTTTGGAAAAAGTTTAAAGAAATAATGTTTTTTTTGTTTACAATTCAAATAAAATAATATTTATGTCATGATGACCTTTAAAACCCCTATCATTTTCAAACATCATACCCAATTCATCCTCAAACCGCACAACAAACCTAATTTCCGGTGATCGTTATGTGGTTCAGTCGCCAGAAGGGTTCAATCGGCGTGTAAGAGTGGTTCAATCACCCTGGTTAATTACTGTTCTTCAATCGATTAAGTAGACAAACAGATGTGTTTCTGAAATGCTTTTTTAAACAAATTATCTAAAAGGTAAAATTACGTGTCTAGTGATCATTTTATTTGTTCTCCTGTTAATTGTGCATACAAACACATGTTGGCTATATATGTTTTCAGTAGTGTTAATAATTTTAAATAACCAGCTGGGGTATCATCTATTGAGTGTTGGTTACTTGTTTCATTTTTTGATGCTTTAACTTTTCTGATTTGTGTTTTTTGATAGCTTTTTTATGCATTAATTAGCATATCTTAACTGTTTTCTTCTAGTTTTACTAAACCTCAGTCTTAATAGGTAGCCGATTGCCAAGTACAATAACTACTTGAGGCAAACGATTTGGGAAATCTCAAACATGCTAAGCCCCTTCGACAACTAATATACAACATATAGCGGTGTGTGTTCTATTTTTTCCCCTTTTAGTTTTGATTCTTAACCATACATTTTCTATTGAGCATAAAAAAATGCTTTGAGGGACATAGATATACCTGATAAAACAGGTGGGGCGGAGTGATGGGTCAGAATGGGTCGTTTAAAAAAGTGGTCAATTTTGTTCAGGTTAGAACGGTTCGGGTCAGTTTTTTTAATTTCAAAGTTTTTTTTTTAAATTTTGGAGTATACATATAATATGCTTTTACCTTAAATACGTGACCATAATAATGGTTGGATAGTTTCGAAATAATGCCAGATTGAGTGATTATGTCTGAACACATAGCAAACAAAGGATTTCAATAGTTAGAAGGAGCTAGAGAAAAAAATACATGAATGTCTTGCCGAAAATTAGTTAACAAACCTGATCAAACTAGACAACAAGGAGATTCAAGGCTGTTAATGGTCATCAAAGAGTTCCATATCATTGAGAGCCTAGTATATATACGTTGTCAATAATTTTTATCTTTGCTTAGTGATCATTGAATACAACTTTTATTTGCTCATCACATCAGCACCAACATCTTTTAATTAGCAATGAATATAACAGATTCAATATTTGCAGTTCTAATGGCAAACAAATGCAAGCAAAATCAAAGTGTACAAAGAGAAGTCAATAATTATGAGAAAGTATGCTATTTATACTTCAAGAAAACAAAAAAGAGACCAAAATACCTGATCTTGGATTAAAAAGGATTGTAAATTCATTCTAGACAATTTATTTATGACTAGTATTTTCTTTTTAGAGTTTTCTATTAGCTAAGTCGTTTATATAAAGTGTATCCAGAAGTGTTTTCTGCGTGTTAAGGAAATGTGCATGTCTCAAAAAAGTATGCACACAACCGACCCAAAAAATTTTGCTAGAATTCACGAAGAAGTGAAGAGATGGCAATACGCCTTTATTTTGCTCGTGGTTTGTGTTTTTTACTGTTCGAGATGCTGATTCTTTTTGTTGGTGCACCTTCGAGTGGATGTGGCTCGGCTCGGTTCGTCGCAGTTCAATGGCCTTAGTTAACATCCTCCTGTCAACTGGGTTAATCTGTTTAGTGTATGAAGATAACTTACATCGAAACAAGAGTTAATTAATCTTGTTTGTTTGGAGAACATCGAAACATAGAGAAGCAAAGGGAATCAAAACAGAAGTATTAATGGACATCGAAATAGGCTATTTCGATGTGGAGATATCCCAAGCTGTTTCGATAAAGTGAACGTAAATGTATTTCGATAGAAAGTTCTTATGTTTCGATGTATTCCGTTCTTTATGTAATGTTTCATTGTAAGTGTGATGCTTTGGTAGTATAAATAACATCACACACACCCTGTTTCAAAGAGGGAGAACACCATTTTCAGTGAGAGTGCATTTTGTGCAAAACCTTTTGTACTCGTACTCTGCTGAAATCAAATACTGAGCTTTAAAGTGATATTCTTGTGTTTGTGTGTGTTCTTGGGCTTGATTTACACATAATCAGGGATTCGGCACTTGATTATTGTGTTAAACAACAAGGATAGGTTGTTCTAGATCCTCCTCTAGGGTCCTACAAGTGGTATCAGAGCTTTGGCTTGATTCCTTGTTGAAAAATCAAGCATTCTAGTGAGTTTTGTGTGTTTTCTTGAAGTTTCTTGGTCAAAAGCTTAAAACCCACTCTTTTTCATGTTAAAATGGTTTAAATCTTGCTAAAATGGCTGTGTTTTGGTTGAAATCTTGTCAAAATTGTTTAAGATTATCAAAAATCTGCTTTTTAGTGAGTTTGCAAGTTGAAAAACTTGAGTTTCATATTTTCCGGTGAAGCGTCTCGCCGGAGTCCTTGCCGGAATAGTACATTCCTGTGAATTCTCTTTGGTTTGACCTTGAAAATTCCAGAACCTTTTTTTGTCTACCTGGGTTTTTCCAGATCTTGTTCTTCCTTTGTGTAGTTTGTCTGTTTGCTCAGGTTAGAACGGTTCGGGTCAGTTTTTTTTAATTTCACAGTTTTTTTTTTTAAATTTTGGAGTATACATATAATATGCTTTTACCTTAAATACGTGACCATAATAATGGTTGGATAGTTTTGAAATAATGTCAGATTGAGTGATTATGTATGAACACGTAGCAAACAAAGGATTTCAATAGTTAGTTGGAGCTAGAGAAAAAATACATGAATTTCTTGCCGAAAATTAGTTAACAAACCTGATCAAACTAGACAACAAGGAGATTCAAGGCCGTTAATGGTCATCAAAGAGTTCCATATCATTGAGAGCCTAGTATATATACGTTGTCAATAATTTTTATCTTTGCTTAGAGATCATTGCATACAACTTTTATTTGCTCATCACATCAGCACCAACATCTTTTAATTAGCAATGAATATAACAGATTCAATATTTGCAGTTCTAATGGCAAACAAATGCAAGCAAAATCAATGTGTACAAAGAGAAGTCAATAATTATGAGAAAGTATGCTATTTATACTTCAAGAAAACAAAAAAGAGACCAGAATACCTACCTGATCTTGGATTAAAAAAGATTGTAAATTCATTCTAGACAATTTATTTATGACTAGTATTTTCTTTTTAGAGTTTTCTATTAGCTAAGTCGTTTATATTAATGTGTATCCAGAAGTGTTTTCCGCGTGTTAAGGAAATGTGCATGTCTCAAAAAAGTATGCACACAACCGACCCAAAAAAATTTGCTAGAATTCGCGAAGTAGTGAAGAGATGGTAATACGCCTTTATTTTGCTCGTGGTTTGTGTTTTTTACTGTTCGAGATGCTGATTCTTTTTGTTGATGCACCTTCGAGTGGATGTGGCTCGGCTCGGTTCGTCGCAGTTCAATGGCCTTAGTTGACATCCTCCTGTCAACTGTGTAATCTGTTTAGTGTATGAAGACAACTTACATCGAAACAGGAGTTAATCTTGTTTGTTTGGAGAACATCGAAACATAGAGAAGCAAAGGGAATCAAAACAGAAGTATTAATGGACATCCAAATAGGCTATCTCGATGTGGAGATATCCCAAGTTGTTTCGATAATGTGAACTTAAATGTATTTCGATAGAAAGTTCTTATGTTTCGATGTATTTCGTTCTTTATGTTATGTTTCGTTGTAAGTGTGACGCTTTGGTAGTATAAATAGCATCACACACACCCTGTTTCAAAGAGGGAGAACACCATTTTCAGTGAGAGTGCATTTTGTGCAAAACCTTTTGTATTCGTACTCTGCTGAAATCAAATACTGAGCTTTAAAGTGATATTCTTGTGTTTGTGTGTGTTCCTGGGCTTGATTTACACACATAATCAGGGATTCCGCACTTGATTATTGTGTTAAACAACAAGGATAGGTTGTTCTAGATCCTCCTCTAGGGTCCTACAAGTAGGATCAGAGCTTTGGCTCGATTCCTTGTTGAAAAATCAAGCATTCTAGTGAGTTTTGTGTGTTTTCTTGAAGTTTCTTGGTCAAAAGCTTAAAACCCACTCTTTTTCATTTTAAAATGGTTTAAATCTTGCTAAAATGGCTGTGTTTTGGTTGAAATCTTGTCAAAATTGTTTAAGATTATAAAAAATCTGCTTTTTAGTGAGTTTGCAAATTGAAAAACTTGAGTTTCATATTTTCCGGTGAAGCGTCTCGCCGGAGTCCTTGCCGGAATAGTACATTCCTGTGAATTCTCTTTGGTTTGACCTTGAAAATTCCAGAACCTTTTTTTGTCTACCTGGGTTTTTCCAGATCTTGTTCTTCCTTTGTGTAGTTTGTCTGTTTGCTCAGGTTAGAACGGTTCGGGTCAGTTTTTTTAATTTCACAGTTTTTTTTTTAAATTTTCGAGTATACATGTAATATGCTTTTACCTTAAATACGTGACCATAATAATGGTTGGATAGTTTCGAAATAATGCCAGATTGAGTGATTATGTATGAACACGTAGCAAACAAAGGATTTCAATAGTTAGATGGAGCTAGAGAAAAAATACATGAATGTCTTGCTGAAAATTAGTTAACAAACCTGATCAAACTAGACAACAAGGAGATTCAAGGCTGTTAATGGTCATCAAAGAGTTCCATATCATTGAGAGCCTAGTATATATACGTTGTCAATAATTTTTATCTTTGCTTAGTGATCATTGCATACAACTTTTATTTGCTCATCACATCAGCACCAACATCTTTTAATTAGCAATGAATATAAAGATTCAATATTTGCAGTTCTAATGGCAAACAAATGCAAGCAAAATCAAAGTGTACAAAGAGAAGTCAATAATTATGAGAAAGTATGTTATTTATACTTCAAGAAAACAAAAAAGAGACCAGAATACCTGATCTTGGATTAAAAAAGATTGTAAATTCATTCTAGACAATTTATTTATGACTAGTATTTTCTTTTTAGAGTTTTCTATTAGCTAAGTCGTTTATATTAATGTGTATCCAGAAGTGTTTTCCGCGTGTTAAGGAAATGTGCATGTCTCGAAAAAGTATGCACACAACCAACCCAAAAAATTTTGCTAGAATTCGCCAAGAAGTGAAGAGATGGTAATACGCCTTTAGTTTGCTCGTGGTTTGTGTTTTTTACTGTTCGAGATGCTGATTCTTTTGGTTGATGCACCTTGGAGTGGATGTGGCTCGGCTCGGTTCGTCGCAGTTCAATGGCCTTAGTTGACATCCTCTTGTCAACTGTGTAAATCTGTTTAGTGTATGAAGACAACTTACATCGAAACATGAGTTAATCTTGTTTGTTTGGAGAACATCGAAACATAGAGAAGCAAAGGGAATCAAAACAGAAGTATTAATGGACATCGAAATAGGCTATTTCGATGTGGAGATATCCCAAGCTGTTTCGATAATGTGAACTTAAATGTATTTCGATAGAAAGTTCTTATGTTTCGATGTATTTCGTTCTTTATGTTATGTTTCGTTGTAAGTGTGACGCTTTGGTAGTATAAATAGCATCACACACACCCTGTTTCAAAGAGGGAGAACACCATTTTCAGTGAGAGTGCATTTTGTGCAAAACCTTTTGTATTCGTACTCTGTTGAAATCAAATACTGAGCTTTAAAGTGATATTCTTGTGTTTGTGTGTGTTCTTGGGCTTGATTTACACATAATCAGGGATTCGGCACTTGATTATTGTGTTAAACAACAAGGATAGGTTGTTCTAGATCCTCCTCTAGGGACCTACAAGTGGTATCAGAGCTTTGGCTTGATTCCTTGTTGAAAAATCATGCATTCTAGTGAGTTTTGTGTGTTTTCTTGAAGTTTCTTGGTCAAAAGCTTAAAACCCACTCTTTTTCATGTTAAATTGGTTTAAATCTTGCTAAAATGGCTGTGTTTTGGTTGAAATCTTGTCAAAATTGTTTAAGATTATAAAAAATCTGCCTTTTAGTGAGTTTGCAAGTTGAAAAACTTGAGTTTCATATTTTCCGGTGAAGCGTCTCGCCGGAGTCCTTGCCGGAATAGTACATTCCTTTGAATTCTCTTTGGTTTGACCTTGAAAATTCCAGAACCTTTTTTTGTCTACCTGGTTTTTCCAGATCTTGTTCTTCCTTTGTGTAGTTTGTCTGTTTGCTTTAAACTGTGAAATATCTCCATTTGCCAAACAGAAATATAAGGGAAAATCACGAAACTAGCCTTGACCACGCCGTTTTTTCAATTTTGGCCAACTGACCCGGCTCCACGAGCCGTTTCACGAATCCCCACCCGGCTCAAAAAATCCTTTCAAGCAACCAACCATTTTTTGCCACGTGTCCATTTGTCCCCTAGTCTCTATATCTCTGTCATCTCCACTGCTACACTCAATCTTCTCTCTTTGTTCTCTCTGCAACGGCTCAAACTTCAGTGTGTGTTTGTGTGTGAGAGAGAAACACAATCAGCTCCATCGCCACCATCACCTCCACCACCACTGCTCCGCCTCCTTAACCCATGCCCACCTCCACCAAACCACCATTACACTACAACCGCCGAACCAAAACGCCACCCCCTTTTCCTCCTTCCCTCCTCTGCCGACAAACCCACCATCACCAAGCACCACCTTCCGTTAAAGATCAGTGTTTTTGAGAAAGAGAGAGAGAGAGAGTACTAGTTTTGAGAAAGAGAGAGAGAGAGAGACAGTACTGGTTTTGAGAAAGAGAGAGAGTACTGGTTTTGATGGTGGCGGTGGAGTTATGGTGTGCCACGAGCCGGCACAGGTATGCTACGAGCCGGCACAAGGTCACACCCTGGCTTTGTGGAAGCGTGGGTTTATTTGGTGTGACTTCTTAATACCATAGCTTAATCACATCAAAGCTATATGAATTTAAAACCACGATGATCATCCATTACTTCATGTTTTAAAAACAAAATACCACAACATTGTTTTCAAATGTCGACACATGCAACGAAAATGCAACATAACAAACTAAAAACATTGTTCAAAAGACACAACCATAGACATGAAACAAACACAGCTCAAGACTTGTGACTCGTCCAGGTAAAAGCCACAACTCCCAAACTTGGATGATATCGCACTTCTTACGCAGCTTGAAGACATAACATACCTCGCCAGATCCCTAATTCTCTGAAATACATGTAAGTTGGAAAAATCAACAAAAATGTTGAGCGAGTTCATGTAAAGTGAGTAGGTAAAACCTTTGTAAGTATAAAATCCTTGGTATGTAGCAAATAAAGAAAAAGAGATCACCATTGGGTTGCAAAGCCAATGATATGTGTGAAGTGCAGTAGGAAGACTCAAACCTAGCAGATTTTTGCGTCGGGCTCAAAGTCACCCCGAGGTCCGTTCTGTTGGGCCTGGAGTTGGGCTCGCTACACCCAGATAGATCTACCGCTAATGACCCTCGGTCCTACAATGAGGATTAATGGCCTCCAGTTCCCGCCTACCCACTCACATGATCTAAGTAGTAACCCTCCTTACGCTAACCATACCATGTAAAAAGTATTTGTAATCATAGTAACATGTATTTCACCCCCGAAGTATAAAAACTGAAAACAGTTAAGAGAAAGGGGGGACATGAACTCACAGAAGTGCGTCTCGAAATAGTCCGTCCCAAAATAACCTGCTGCGTGACGACCTACACGTACTAACTTCTATTAGACGGACGGCCGTGCCTTGGCTTAAGGTTTAACGTTTTTGGGAAATAGTTAGGAAACTATTTCGTATTTCCACTTCTTAATTATTTAATAATAGATTCCTTCCCAAGGATGGGGGTTTTTAATACATGTATACGTTATAATTTCCGAAAATATATTTTTAAGTCTCACTTGAAAAATATATTTTAATGACTTGTCTAAAATACTCTAATCTCCAAAATATACATATTTTTCCAAAAATATTATATTTTACTCCTACATTTCCCAAAACAATACTTGTCAAAATAATCATATAAGCGTATCTCCCGAAAATACATAAATTACGTCTTAAGTTCGCGTTTTAATAACAATACCGGCGTAACTCAAATATTTATTTGTGATAGCGTTGGTATTATTTTGGAGTCGTGATTTCATAATATTTCCAAGTTATATTATTTTTACTCTAAAAATAATATGTCTAGTTCACAAAATAATCACATAATCACACGAGCGTTTTATTATGAAATATATATTCTAAGTATATATTTAACAAGTTTTATTTACGAAAATCTACCTCCAATACTTTGGAGTTTTGCAATAAAAATATGGCGAAGTTTATAGTCGAAACACAAGTCATAAAATATATACTTGTTAGAAAATAAATTCTAAGTCTTATGATTTTTAGAAAATTTCGCCAGAGTTTCCCCTAAAACGGGAGTGTCCATGCTCATTAGCATATCGTTTTCTTTTTGAAATCAATCAACAATTTTCAACAATCAACCTTATATCATAAAAAGCAAAAATTATACTTGTTACATTCTAGTCATGAACTTGATATTTCCCGAAAGCGTGTAGTAACTTGGTGAAGCCTTTAGTGGACTTAGTTACCTTCCGAAATGTATTTATTTCTTTAAAAACCATTTTCTTAAGCGAGTTAGTTATTTACAACTTGTAAACAACACTTACAAAAATTTAGAACCCTTGAACTCTTCTTGTAAATAAATGTTCTTACATTTATTTCATTTACAAAAATAATGTAAGTTTATGTAAAGTCTTGGTTTTTCCAAAAACCGTTTCTTTAACTTGGTTTCTTTATAAAAAGTTTCTAGTAAACTTGAATCACTATGATCACCGATCTACAAGTTTATTTACATTTTAGAAAATCTATTTTTTTTTATTCAAGTTCATGACTCCCTAGAAGGTGGTTATTTTACTTAACATATAACCACTTACTATTTTGTTAAACCACCCTTCTAAGTATTATCTAACCATATCCATAGGGTGATTAACCCATATAACCAAGAATCAACATACAAACAACAACATGTTTACTGCAAAATTATGACAACTGTTGGATTCAGTATGCCCAAGACACATATTAAATTGATGTGGCTAGTACGTTATGACCCAAGTCGAGTCATACCCAAATACAAGCTAGACAAACACTTAGAATATTTATTTGTGATATGATCAAACAAATAAATATTAACACTTACAATATTTAGAAATTGGTTTTCTAAATAATTGCACTTGACAAACTAATAAATTATATGGATAATTTATTTTGAGAGAATATTTTATTTTGTTATTTAACTGGTTAAATAACATTTTAAAAGGTTATGAGATATTGCATAAAGTCTTGTAATATGATATGTTATATTTTATAAATGTTATAAAATACATACAAGACTTATATTTTATAAAAGAATTTGAATTTTTCTTATAAAATAAAAGCTAGGCCGCCACCTTTCCCCCATGGTCTTACCAAGATTGTTGGTCCAATAATATTTCATGCATTTGCATGTATCTTGATTGGGTGGTCTTCCCTAAATGCTTTGGCCAATCACATTGCATGCAAATGCATGTGTTAGAGGCTCTTTCATTGGGTCTTTTTGGTGGCAAGATTCTCTCAACATTTATAAAGATTTTCTATGGCAAAAAATCATAAGAAGATGACTAGAAAAACTCTCAAAAAAATCGGCCAACATAGGGCCATCTTGGAGATCATTTTTCAAGTACATGAACTTGTAAGATTAGAGAAAACACGCTCAAAAAAATCGGTCATGGGTCTTTTGATCCAAGGGTTTTTCAAGTTCAATTTTCAAGTGCAAGTACTCAAGAAGATACTCTCTAATTTTCGGCCAAGGGGTTGGTTCCAAGAGGGGATCTTTCAAGTGAGTTGCAAGTGTTCAAATCCTAGCTAAACATAAGATGTTTGTTGGAAGGCTTGGGGTATACAAGCTTGAGGTCTTCTACGCTTGAAGGCAACCGTTCAAGAAGCATCATCTTCTTCATATCCTTTACTCCTTGGAAGGTAGTATTCTAAACACTCTATGGTTGTGTTTTAATTTTGATAGCATGCATGTTCGTATAAGGATCCGGGTTTTGGATTTACATATAAAATGAGTTTTATATCTTGTAAGTAAACATGTTTTAAATATTATTTCCGCTGCGTTTTTATTTTATATGGATAAAATACTTTGATAAACATGTGAAAATCCCAGCAGTAGTATCAGAGCCGCTTATATGAGTGCATGCTTCAATAGATTGAAATTTTCGGGTTTCGGGTTTGGGTAAAACCCTATGGCCGAAATTTTACATATGGTTATCCTTTTGTTTTTCAAGATTATTTTCTTACATGCATTAAAATATCTTGAAAAATTATGTCATTTGGATGATTGTTTTGTTTGGACAAAAACCCACTTTTTTTTTTCGGTTTTTCATTCTTGACCGAAAAAATTGTAGGTTGTAAAAAGGAAACCATTTTGCGTCTTGAATTTTATAGATTTGGATATATATATATATATATGTTGGGATTGAACCCAACCAGAGGAACAGATAATGTAAAGCCAAAACCTGGTCACAACAGTGGATTCACAATAAGCAGACGTTTACTCTAAGCTCTCCCCTTGACAGTGGTTATCTATCTGCTGATACACTCTAAGTACTGCTCTGAAGAACAACTGATGAACCAAACATTGATGAAACAGCTAAAGACTGCTAAAAGGCAAAACACTGAGCTCTATCTACTGCTGTCTCTTAAGTACTGCTGAAGACCCAAGCACTGCTCATTCAAAGACTGATCACCTTTTGAAGAAAGCACTGATGATCAAGTAATCAGTGCTTAGGCCACAACAGTGGAACGTGAACAGTGTTAGACTTGTTTTGTATTTTATTATCAATCAGTTGTTAGACATCAGTAGTTTATATAGACCAGTGTTTACAGGTTGTTAGGCTGTTAGATGTCACTATCATGGTGACGTCAGCTGAGGTACATCAGTAGTTTGGTTTGCCTATAAATATGACAGTACTCTGTACTGTTATATTTGATTCGTTTTGAGAGAGTTCTTCTCCTCAATTCAATCCTTTCATCTTGTGCAACCAACTCTGGAGTATCAGGCTGAGGGGGAGTTTAGTCTGTAAGCTTGCATTGTAACCTTTTGCTTTTGATGTAATCTTTCTACTCTATGAAAAGCAATTGTTTATCAAACTATATTCTCCTTTGATTGTGTTTACAAAGTTTGTTATTCATTTCCGCTGCACTTAAAATTGTTCATATCTATTTGATTTGTTCAAATCTCACAAACAAACACAATCATGAGAGCCTCCGATCCTAACAATTGGTGTCAGAGCCCGGACAGTCAAATTCGATCTAACAATCAATTTGACATAATAGTTCAGCTCAAAATTCATTGATACTAAGGTTGGTTGTAGTTAGTTGAAAAACAGAGTATCAAGTAAATCATGTTCAAATTGGTTTTTCAGAAACTCTTTATATCAACCAAGATGTCATATGACACACAAATTTCACACAACAAGCGAATTTAGGCACAAAACACTCATGGTTTCTAGATCTGAAAACAATATCTGTTAAACTATGAGATTATTTCTTATTTTCTAAATTAATTTCAATTGTTGATGTGTAATTTGTGATGTTTTCATAAATACTAAAGTATGAACCTCAGATTAACAAAACCTATGTTCATAAAAACATTGATGTTTTGCTAACACAAAAGGAGGGAAATTAAAACTTTAGTCATTTGATCTTATGTGTTGAAAACAGGTTGAGATCCTCAAGAGGAACAAATCAACTTTGTCTAAATACATTAAGAAATACAGGGGTCAACATAGTCCGTATCATATGTAGTGTGAGATTGGCTGAAAAACTTGTGCAAACATGACCAAGTCTCTCAAAACATTACTGCAAAATGATTTTGGACTAAAATTCACAAAACTAGAAAGTGTGTTTATCTCAAAACTTTTGAAGTCAAAAGAAAAGAGTATAAATGTAAAACACTTAAGAGTCAAAGCTTGGGGTAATAATGGTCATTAAGCAACTGTTTGTACTCATTGGTTTAGGAGAATTCATGTAACAGTAGTATTCTCAATGATTGAGTTTACAAAAGGACGGATACATGTGTCCTCATGCTTGCAATCAACTGACAAAGAAAATGGTACCAAACAGTGGTCAAAATGTGCTCAAAAATTTCCTACCACTATTGTCAAACCACTGACCATTTTCAATGACTTGAGAATGATATGATCATGTACTCTATTGAAATTATACCAGATCCTTTTTGATGCTGTTCTCAGAAAATCATTTAACCATTTTTTTCTGTTCAAAGGATTTTCTCGAATAATCAGGATATATTGTTCATTTTTTTTGGAATAATATATTTGGGACTTTTGCTTGTTTTTGTTGGCAATAGTTTCAGTTCCTGTCAGGATGTGATACCTTATTTTTGTTGGTATTATTATCCTCCAAAATAGGTCAAAAGGAAATGGTATATATGTCAGGATCATGTCATACTCAGGTTTGTTCCTAAATTTTATCAAAGGTTGATTGCTATCTGTGCTTAAATTATGGGGCACTCATGTTTTAATTGAATGTTAAACGAAAATGAGTTGTCTTAGCAAAAAGTTTTCATCATCCGGGGTACTAAACCACTGTCATTCAAAATTGACATTTGGCAAAACCTTGAATGAAAATTCTCAAAACTGTTGCTGGAATACTTGTCCTTCAGATCTGTACCATTTACCCTAACCACTGTTTTGTTCCAACGTCTGATCTCTAAACACTGTCCACTGCTGAAAGTTAACCACTGATCCCTCATTTTCTTGACAAGCACTGATGTTCAAAATCAGTGTCCTATCCACTGATATGCTATCCACTGATAGTTAAAAATCCTCCACTGTTTTCATTTTTTTTACCATTGTAACCACTGATGCTTGATACGTCAGTGGTCCTTAAAACAACTGCTCTCCATCCTTCATCCTATTCATCAGTGTTTGACACGTGATCAGTTTTTAGCCTTCAGATCATAATAACCGCTGCCACATCAGCGATCATTTTTTTTTCAAAATAAAACCCTGCCCTAAACCCCAAACAGGGTTTTACACTGTCGAATTGAATTCCAAAATTCTCTTCTCATAGCAGTTTCCAACCCCTCTTCTCTAAAATCTTCAAAAACATTCTTCGTTCTTCTCCGCAAAAATGACAAAATCAAAGTCGAAATCAAAATCAAAACCAAAATCACCACCACCCTCCAAAGAGGTCGATCAAACAGCCGAAGAATCCAACGAAATCCCATACAAATCACCGCACAACTACGTGGGTCTCCTCACAAAACCCACAAACAACCATACTTTCGATTCCATTCTCGACACCATATCTACATCAAAGTACAAAACTTTGTTGACAGTAGACGCTCCCATATATCTGCAAACCCAGAGAGAGTTCTGGAAAAATGTTGTGCTTGAAAAACAAGATGACAAGACAGTAGCCATTAACTCCTCGATACAGGGAAAAGCAATCAAAATCACACCGCAATCAATCTCAGAAGTCTTCAAACTCGATGATCTGAACGGTAAAACTTCCTTTGACAAAAACGAGTTAAAAGCTGATTTTCTGAAAAGGGGATATGCAGAACAATCAAAGGTAGATACCTTACAAAAAGGTTATTTCCCGTCTGCACCCAGATTTTTATTTCACACACTTTTGATGTGTGTTTCTAATAAAACAACATCTTTTAACGAAATACCATTGAAGATTCAATGTCTGGGCTATGCTATTTTAAACAATAAAGATTACAACTACTCCCAGGAGATCTTCAATGACATGGTAAAGAATGTTGATAGCAAATCATTTCTTCTTTTTCCAAGATTTCTAAGCTATTACTTTAAACAAAAATTTGAAAAAGAGGATGAAAATTTGCCCAAACAAGGTGTCCATTTTCAAATAAAAGGTTTAACAATTGAAACATTTTCAAGAATGATGGCACCAATAAATTTAAAAGCAAAGGTGCCTGAGCAGACTTTAGAAACTGCCACTGATCCTCAGGCAACTTCTGCTAAGCCCACTGCTCCAGGTGATCAAAGCAGCACAACCACTGCTTTGAAACCCACACCTGACATCACCAAAAAGACCAAAAGAAAAACATCCAGAAAACCCACCAAACCCAAAACAAAGGCAACTCTGGAAGATGAGATCCCAGAGCAACTGCCTGTGACAACACAAATGTCACCACAAACCACTGCTGCTACTTCCTCACAGCAGTTGGAAGAAAGATCTCAACCCATGCCTGAAACTCCTCCTGCATCCTCACAAAAGGATCAGGTTGTAATCACAGGGACACCAAATTATGAAGCTCTAGATCCACTTGGCTCTATCTTCCACAGTCCTGATCCCAAGGACATGTCTCTTTCAACACCTATACCCTCACCAATCATAATGCCACAATCCATGCTACCCTTGTTGCATGCAGCTGCTATAGCTCAGACACAAACCAGTTCCTCTCTATCACCTATCACTGAGAGTATGCCCCTACAAGTGACTGGGTCTGATGCTACTACTCCTGCTATCCCAGCAACAGTTGAGGAGGTTACACTGCAAGAGTTACAAGTAATTCTTGTCAGTAGTTCAAGTGGAGCAGCAACTACAACTGATGGATCAACAGATCTTCAGTTGGACAGTTGTTTCATAAGTAAGACTCCCTTGAAGGCAATTTCTTCTATAGCACCATTGATAATCACTAGTGAGCCTATTCTGACCACCAGTAACATCAAAGGTTTATCGAGTGCTGAAGAAAGAAGTCCCCAGTACCAAGAACAAGGGGCATCAATGGATGATTTCTGGAACACTGTTCCTAAGTCACACATTGGTATAACCTCTTCAGGAGGGAAATCAGATGATCCCATTAATTTGGGTGATGATTTAAAATATCAGGAATTGACGAACAGGGTTGAAAAACTTGAAGACTCAGTTGCTGAAATTAAAGCCATGGTGCAAGAGATTTTAAAAGCTCAAAAAGCACAAGCCACTGCTGTTCCTGCTCAAGCACCTGCACAACATGCATTTGCTGAAAATGAGCTTTGGAATATTTTTAAACCCATGCTTGAAAAACAGCAACAGATGGCTGATCAAAAGCCTGCTATTCATGTACAAATGCTGACCAACATGGTGGAATCAAGGTTCAAAGATACTCAAGCAGATATTAAGGCTATAAAGGCCAGTATTCAAAAGACTGCCCATGGTGAAAAAGTTCCCTCCACTATCCTGTTTATGGATAACCCCCTGGCAGATAATGCCAAAAAGGGGGAGAATGTCAAAAAGATGAAGAAAAAGGGAATTGAAGATGGTCTGTGTGTTGAACTAGAACAAGCAAAACAGCCATCCAAACCACCTCAAACAGCTGATACAGCAGTGGTTACAAAAACTGTTGTCAGTAGCCAAACAGCTGCCATTTCATCAACACACACACCTTCAACACACACCACTTTATCACACACCATTACAACCACTGTTCCACCACCATCATCATCTACAATCATATCACCACCACTGCCTCCTGCCATAAAGCAGAAGACAACAGATGTTACAACATCTGCTGTAATGACAACAGTGTTTGAAACACCAGTTGTTACAACCACTGTTAGTCAATCACACATACAAACCACTGCCATTTCATCTAAAACCACTGATCCACAAATGACATCATCAGCCTCTCCTACAATAAAAAGGAGAAGGGTTTTCATTCCTGATGATGATTCACCACCACCATCACCAACATCAAAAACTACCTCACATCTTCCATCCCCTGCTCAAAAGCAGAAGACATCTGCTGACATATCAGTAGTTGTAATGACAACAGCAGTTGAGACACCAGTTGTTTCAACAGTTGTTAGTCAACTATCCACCACTGCTCTAACCTTTCCTATATCACAACCAAAGCTCTTTAGTAGAAAAAGAAAGCCAATCTCTGCCGATGAAGGGATACATGATCCAAATGCTGCAAAATATCCACTGGAACTTGAAGCTATCAAAAATGAGATGACGCAATTCTATACAGAAGAGGATCCTTCAAAAAGAAGATTCTCCTCACTCATAGGCTACATGGCACCAGAAGATATGGATGATTATCTCAAGATCAAGGCAAGGCAAGCCAAAGTGAAAGCTAAGGTTGACAGTGAAAGTGAAGGTCTGAGTAACGAAGGCATTGCTAAAAGACTGGAGTTCTACTTCACAAAAGTAAAGCAGATAGAAGAGTTTGCACAAGAGCTACTCAAAGAAAAGGCTGATCAAAAGAAAAGGTTAAGAGAACAATATCTAGCCTACATCATTAAAGAGAAATTCTATCCTGCTGAAGAACAACAGTTTAAAGAATGGCCATTAGTTGCCTTAAAGCATGAGGCAGAAAGGATTCAAGGAATCAAGAATGATCCTACAAAAAGGAAAAATGCTCCAAACTGGAGCAAATACAAAAAGTTCATTGCTGACCTCACTGCTGAGTACAAAGGAAAGAAAAAGGAGCTGGTAAATGCAAAAGTGGACACTGCAACTGCCATATCAAAATGGTCAAAGCAGCAAACGGATGAAGCCTATGAAAGGCTGAAGAAGAGGAAGATAACTGTATCAAGCACTTCAAAGAAGCGTGAACAAATGATGAAGCTTGAACAGCAGATAGAAAACCTCAAAACACTGTCCGGACTACTCTTGTGACAAACCAAGAAGAAGGAAAACAGCTGACCAGTGAAGAGGTAAAAGAAAATGAAGTAGAGTACTTCAAAGAAACCATCATGAAAATGGGTCTAAAAGAAGAGAACTCGGAAAAACTTCAAAACCTTTTTAAGAAGGTATTGACAAAGCCTGCATCACCATCTGCTTCAGAAGTTTCAGACATTGGGCCAGATCAACAAAAGAGACAGGAGCAGATAGAACAAGAAACTGCAGAAGACATAGATGCTGCTAACAATGTTATTGAAATGGCCTTCAAAAGAATGTCTGAAAGTCTGCAAGTCTTCTCAAGGCCAATATCTCAAGGCTCATCTACAAATAAATCTCTCCCAAGAAACCCATTGGGTTCGAAAGTACTAAAGTGGATGTCTGATCAAAAGACCCACGTATTAAACCTATTCAGATCCAATGGCGAAGTGAAGTACATATCAAGGAAAGAAGCACTAGGCCTTAGTGTTGAAGATTTGCAGGATCTCCTTGAACTTACACTGTGCCGGGATGAAGATGACACAAGTTCCAAAGAATTTGAAGAAGAATTTAAAAGAAAAGCAAGGGAACTACTGATGAGTAATAAAGATCCAGAATAATGACAGGTTTTGGCATTATCTGTTCTAGGGGGAGATTGTTGGGATTGAACCCTACCAGAGGAACAGATAATGTAAAGCCAAAACCTGGTCACAACAGTGGATTCACAATAAGCAGACGTTTACTCTAAGCTCTCCCCTTGACAGTGGTTATCTATCTGCTGATACACTCTAAGTACTGCTCTGAAGAACAACTGATGAACCAAACACTGATGAAACAGCTAAAGACTGCTAAAAGGCAAACACTGAGCTCTATCTACTGCTGTCTCTTAAGTACCGCTGAAGACCCAAGCACTGCTCATTCAAAGACTGATCACCTTTTGAAGAAAGCACTGATGATCAAGTAATCAGTGCTTAGGCCACAACAGTGGAACGTGAACAGTGTTAGACTTGTTTTGTATTTTATTATCAATCAGTTGTTAGACATCAGTAGTTTATATAGACCAGTGTTTACAGGTTGTTAGGCTGTTAGATGTCACTATCATGGTGACGTCAGCTGAGGTACATCAGTAGTTTGGTTTGCCTATAAATATGACAGTACTCTGTACTGTTATATTTGATTCGTTTTGAGAGAGTTCTTCTCCTCAATTCAATCCTTTCATCTTGTGCAACCAACTCTGGAGTATCAGGCTGAGGGGGAGTTTAGTCTGTAAGCTTGCATTGTAACCTTTTGCTTTTGATGTAATCTTTCGACTCTATGAAAAGCAATTGTTTATCAAACTATATTTTCCTTTGATTGTGTTTACAAAGTTTGTTATTCATTTCCGCTGCACTTAAAACTGTTCATATCTATTTGATTTGTTCAAATCTCACAAACAAACACAATCATGAGAGCCTCGGATCCTAACAATATATATATATATATATATATATATATATATATATATAATTTTGGTGTTCATAACCTAGCCATGACCTTATGTGAATATGTTGAATATTTGAGGTTGTGATTTATATTTGATTATTTCAATGGGTTGTAATAATTAATTATCTTTCTTCTTCCATTGTGAAATATGTAATTTATTTATTTTCATTTGGTATGTAAGTAAATAGATTAGGTGCATTTTATCTTACTAGAAAAAATGTATTAGGACATTTTTTTGTAAAAGAAGATGCACACAAAAAATGCGGTTTTGGTTTTGGTTTTGGCTAATTTCGGGCCTAAAGGACTTCATAGTTCTTAACGGGATTTTAGCCCGATAACCAAAACACAATTTTGAAGTCCAAAGGAGTTTGGAGCTGAATATAAAAGACATTTGGAAGCCCAAAGAAAGTGGAGAATTCACAACACAAAAGGAAGACTTGAAGCATTTGGATGCGGGATCAAGTGGGAGTTCAACGACACATTATCTGTGTCTATATTCACCCTTAGGAAGGACCTTTTGACACACTTGTTTCAGCTAACAAATGTGGTCAAAATAGTTGGCTATGGTTATGCACCTATTGTTATGTATGTTGTGCTTGTGTGGTTGCTTATTTATATTGTTTTGATGATATTTGGATATGCATGCTTAACAAACTAATAATCAACAACAAGCTTAAAATTGGTTCTTAAAAATCTTTAAAATTGGTTAATAAAAGGTTATTAAAAATTAATGATTTTATAATAAAATGGGTTTTATTAAAAGGAACCTTGAAAATTTGTTTTCACAAAAGTACCAAGGATTTGAATGCATGCAAATGTATGGTATATAAAGTTTTCTAAACTAGAATTTTGAAAACATAAAATCCCTTTTATAAAACAAGTCAAACACCATCCTTTTATACAACACTCGAATCACTTGGGAACTCTTTTGTGGGATAAAGGTCACCTAACCACATTTGAGGGAACTTGTATGTTTGAGGTGGGTTTACCATGTTTGTGGGATAAAGGTCACCTAACCACTTATGTGTATAAACTCACACGTGTGTGTAAGTTGGACGACTTGATTTGGAAACCATGAACTTAGGGTCACCGAAGCATGGCGAACAAAAGGTGTTGATGGGATTAAACATGCTAACTAAACATAAAGATGTTTAACTAATCCCATATGTCTAGAAGTTGCAAAGGGTTGCAATTGTCAAACGTTGACTACCATGTTAATTTAAATAGAGGGATAAAGGTCACCTAACCAATATCTAAATGTAAAGTTGGATTCTAGATTTTAATTATTAATTGTCTATAAAAGGGTATTAATAATTAAAATATAATAATATCAAAAATACTAAAATTGAACGTTGTTAAATTTTGTAGATGGCCGCTAACAATATTACCCAAATCGTCCGTTACCTATCACTGAATACGATCCTAATCCCGATGAGCATCTTATAGAAGATAAGGATGCCTATAACGATTGGATTAAGTATATCGAGGATGCTATGTAAACCTCTTGCCTCATGTAAGGAACTATGATTCCCGAGATTCAAAAGAATTTTGAACATCATAGGCATACGACATGATTAACTAATTATAGGAAATGTTCCTAAGGATAGAACGCATCATGGTTCGAGCGCTTCATGCATGTTGAATGGAGGAAATCCAATCGGTCTCATCTTATATCTTTAAGATGAAAAATCACATTGATCACCTCGAAAGGCTCAATATTGGTAGAAGGGCTTTATCAATTCTAACAATCAATGAGGGTGGCAACAAGAAAAGGCATCACCCCGACACTAAAGCAAATGTTGCAAATGGTAACGGGAAACTCAAAGGGAAAAAGGAAAGTAAGGCTAAAGCGAAACCACCGAAACCAAAAGAGAAGAAGGCAAAGGTTGCCAAGAACAATCCATGCTTTGAGTATGGTGAGATAGGACATTTAAATAGGAACTGTCCAAACTATCTCAAGGAGTTGAAAAACAAGAGGGATGCTAGGCAAACCTCAAGAAACATATTGAACTTAATGTTATTTATTCAAACACATGGGTATTAGATACCGGATGTGGAACTCATGTTTGCAATTTGTTGCAAAGGGTTCAAAAGAAATAAGCATTACAAAAGGGAGACTATATTTTGAAACTTCCAAGTGGTTTAGAAATCGTTTTGAAAATGTTTTGTATGCTCCTAGTTTGACTAGGAACATTATTTAAATTTCTTTTTAAAGACAATATGGTCATGATTTAAAGTTTGTAAACAATTGACATTTATATTTCGATGAATGACATGTTTTACTTTAAAGCTGTGCTTTCAAATGGTATTTATGAATTGGTTCATAATAATACATCATTTGATAGTTTGATGTACCAAGCAATCACCAAGAAACTCAAAATGGATTTGAGTAAGACCTATCTTTGGCCTTATCGCCTTGGTCATATAAACAGAAGTCGCATGCAAACACTTCAAAAGAATGGTCTTTTGGAGACAAATGAAGTTAGTTCATTTGATACATGTGAATTGACTAAGGAACCCTTTAGTGGGAAAGGGTAAAAGATTTATTAGGTATCATACATTCGAATGTATGTGATCCTTTTAAGCCAATGACTAGGAATGGTGATAGATACTTCATTACCTTTTACCAACAACTATAGTAGTTATGGTTATGTGTACTTGTTAAGGCACAAAGTTGAAGTTTTGAAATGTTCAAAGCCTTCAAAAGGTGAAGTACTAAATCAACTCTTTTAAAGTTCTTCGTTTCGATAGAGGAGGAGTCGAACTCTATTAGATATGGTTCGATCTATGATGGCTAGGAGCACATTATCTCTATCATTTTGGTGTTACGCTTTGCTCTCAATGGCCCGTATGTTAAATGTGGCCTTAACTAAGAAAGTGGATAAGACATCTTTTAAAATATGGCATGGAAGGGATCCATCATTATCATATTTGAAGGTATAGGGTTGTGAAGCTTCTGTGAAGCAATACACCCTAAATAAAAGTACGATCCATTAAGTGTATCTTTGTAGGATATCCTAAAGACGGTATAGGATATTATTTCTACGATCCAACAAGGCAAAAGGTATTTGTTGCTCGAGAAGCTAAGTTCCTTGTGGAAGGAATTAGTAAAACAGTGGAACTTGATAAGGATCAATAACCACAAGCTGATACACGTTTGGTTGATACTAGCACTCAACAAGAGGTTGTTGAAAACGATCAAGTGGTTGATCTATACACACAAAACGTTTGCAGATCTGGTAGAATTAGTAGTTAACCTGAAAAATATGGATTTTTTCATAGATGGATGCTACGTGGTAGGTTCGGGTGAACCTACCACATACCATGCTGCAATGTCAAAATCCAATTATGACAAATGGCTTGAAGCTATGAACGTAGAGATGCAATCCATGTATGACAACCAAGTTTGGGAATTGGTTGCGCCCCCTCTTAACTCCAAAGTAGTTGGAAGTAAGTGGGTTTTCAAGAAGAAAATGGATATGCATGGTAACTTGGATACTTATAAAGGGAGACTTGTAGCAAAAGGTTTCACTCAAACTCAAAGGGTTGATTATGATGAGACCTTCTAGCCCGTGGCGATGCTAAAGTCAATTATGATATTATCTGCCATAGCTGCATATTATGACTATGAGATTTAGCAAATGGATGTCAAAACGTTTTTCCTTAATAGATATCTTGAGGAAGATGTCTATATGGTTCAGCCTGAAAGTTTTGTCGATCCAAAACATCCTGACAAAATATGCAAGTTAAAGAAATCAATCTATGGATTGAAACAAGCATCTAGAAGTTGGAATCACCGTTTTGATGAAGAGATTAAGGAATATGGATTCATCAAGAACGTCGATGAAGCTTGTGTATATATGAAGGCTAGTGGGAGCATCATCACTTTCTTAGTATTGTATGTCGATGACATTCTACTATTTGGAAATGACATTCCAACCATGGAAGGTGTAAAAACCTGGCTTGGAAGTTGTTTTTCCATTAAGGATCTTGGTGAAGTCGCCTATATTTTGGGAATAGAGAATCTATAAGGATAGATCAAGGCGCACGATAGGTTTAAACTAAAGTGCATACATTGATAAAGTCTTGAAAAGGTTTAAGATAGAGAACTCTATGAAAGGTTTGGTACCAATTCAAAGAGGGGACAATACTGAATGCGTTTCAATATCCAAGCTCAAAGGGTGAGCAAGAAAGAATGAAAGGAATCCCGTATGCTTCTGGTATAGGATTCATTATATATGTAATGATATGCACTAGACCGGACATGTCATACGCATTAAGCATGACGAGAAGATACTAGCAAGTAACGGTCATTGGGTGACTGTTAAAAATTATTGAAATACCTTAGAAGGACTAAGGATATATTTCTAATATATATAGATCTGGTGAAAAGAATTCGTTGTAAAGGGTTACATGGATACGAGTTTCCAAACTGATCGAAATGGTTCTCAATCAGGGTAGCATTGTCCACTACAGAATCAGAATACATCGCCGCTACATTGATCAAGATAATTCATATGGATCTACCACTTGAATTATTGCCGATCTAGGGGTAGTCCATACCATTCAGGACCCCTAGAGATCTTTGTGATAATGATGGTGCGATTGCTTAAATCAAGGAACCTCGTGCACATCAAAAGACTAGGCACATTGAGCAGATTTTCAACTACATAAGGGATGAAGTTGAAAAGGGAAAGATATGTATTCACAAAGTTCACACTGATCAAAATATTGCGGATCCACTCACGAAGCTCCTTGAAAGGGCAAAGCATGAAGGGTCATACTTGTGCCTTAAGACTTCGATATTCTAGTGATTGGATTTGATCTATTTTGTATTTGGATATTGGAACAATTGTTCATATAACTCTTTTACAGGGTATTTTGAGTTATGTTCCATTTTAGCGTGTTTAAATCCGTGAATAAGTTGCTTATTCTAAATGTCCGTAGTCGATCATACTTGTGGGAACAAATATGAATATAAGACTATTATGAATTTGGATTGGTGGATATTCATTAAGTATGAATGTAGAGCAAAGTGTTGCTGCCAAAGTTCATAGATATTTGTGGGATACAAATATTGGACTGACTCGCTCTCAAATCTTACTGCATGGAATCATTTGTGATTGATCATAAGTAAAATTGAGTAAAGGAGAATATCATATTATCCTCAGACCTGAGATACATATTGGGTCTTGATATTCACCAAATATTGTACCTTGACTTATTTCTTCGCTGTTAGTAATATGACAGTACATAAGGCTAAGCTCAGGTGTGGTACAAGGTGATGGTGAGAGACGTATGTAGTCAAGATGGGATTTGTTCCTCTTATTCGTTGAGAGTAAGATGTCTAAGGCCTGCTAAAGTTAAATCAACAGATAGTGATCACTCTATGTCTCTGGATTTAACATGACATCTGTAACGAAAGGATAAATGATAGATTCACCTAAATCATTTTCAAGTAAGGGACTTGAAGAGGATGATGTTATTGAATGGGATATACAGTCATACGTATTAGGGGTAGTAAACCGTAGTTAGGCGTCATTTACTACTTGCATCAATCTTCTATGTATCTTGTGCAAGTGGGAGATTGTTGGATTCAGTATGCCCAAGACACATATTAAATTGATGTGGCTAGTACGTTATGATCCAAGTCGAGTCATACCCAAATACAAGCTAGACAAACAATTAGAATATTTATTTGTGATATGATCAAACAAATAAATATTAACACTTACAATATTTAGAAATTGGTTTTCTAAATAATTGCACTTGACAAACTAATAAATTATATGGATAATTTATTTTGAGAGAATATTTTATTTTGTTATTTAACTGGTTAAATAACATTTTAAAAGGTTATGAGATATTGCATAAAGTCTTGTAATATGATATGTTATATTTTATAAATGTTATAAAATACATACAAGACTTATATTTTATAAAAGAATTTGAATTTTTTTATAAAATAAAAGCTAGGCCGCCACCTTTCCCCCATGGTCTTACCAAGATTGTTGGTCCAATAATATTTCATGCATTTGCATGTATCTTGATTGGGTGGTCTTCCCTAAATGCTTTGGCCAATCACATTGCATGCAAATGCATGTGTTAGAGGCTCTCTCATTGGGTCTTTTTGGTGGCAAGATTCTCTCAACATTTATAAAGATTTTCTATGGCAAAAAATCATAAGAAGATGACGAGAAAAACTCTCAAAAAAATCGGCCAACATAGGGCCATCTTGGAGATCATTTTTCAAGTACATGAACTTGTAAGATTAGAGAAAACACTCTCAAAAAAATTGGTCATGGGTCTTTTGATCCAAGGGTTTTTCAAGTTCAATTTTCAAGTGCAAGAACTCAAGAAGATACTCTCTAATTTTCGGACAAGGGGTTGGTTCCAAGAGGGGATCTTTCAAGTGAGTTGCAAGTGTTCAAATCCTAGCTAAACATAAGATGTTTGTTGGAAGGCTTGGGGTATACAAGCTTGAGGTCTTTTACGCTTGAAGGCAACCGTTCAAGAAGCATCATCTTCTTCATATCCTTTACTCCTTGGAAGGTAGTATTCTAAACACTCTATGGTTGTGTTTTAATTTTGATAGCATGCATGTTCGTATAAGGATCCTGGTTTTGGATTTACATATAAAATGAGTTTTATATCTTGTAAGTAAACATGTTTTAAATATTATTTCCGCTGCGTTTTTATTTTATATGGATAAAATACTTTGATAAACATGTGAAAATCCCAACAACAACATCATCTCATCATTTTACATCTTCAAGTAAACTTTATGTCTAACTTTTATATCCATGATTCTTGTTTAACAACTTTTAGCATTCTTGTTCTTGTGAGTTAAGCAAATAAACATCATACTCCACATGTTAACTAAAAATAAGATGGAACAAGGTGTAGAGACTTACTACTAGCTTCTAGCTAGGGAAGAATCTAGTGAAGAAATGTGGAGGAAAAGATGAAGAACCAAGCAAGAACAAAGCTCCTTTGAAGGTCCTTCAAGATGCACCTTCCATGGATGAACTTTAAGCTTTGAATGGCACTTGAAATGAAGAAGATGAAGATGTTGAAGTGATGGTGGTGGGTTCGGTTATGATGAACCAAAAATGAGAGAGAGAGTAGTGAAGTGAGAGGGTAATCTTGGTGGAATGATGAATATCTAAGGCTCCATACTCTTATAATCATCTCACATATTTTAGATACTTACACAAGCAATCAATTTATTATTTTAATTAACAAATCACCAAAGTATGGAATGTAGATGTGGTGGGTCCATCTAGGACCGAAAATTCGGTTGGGGGGGGGGGGGGTCTTGAGGTAAACACTTTGCAACTAGAGTGTAACTAGTAGTTAAGTTGTAAGTATGGACCTTTATGTGTAGGGGATTGAATTTAAATGGGTGTTATGGCAAACGGGGATCATGACTAGCCCAAAAATAGTAAAACTATGTTAGTGACAAAAAGTTAGTGTTCTGGGTAATGTCCGGTTATCCGGTTAGGTACTGTCCCGTTAAAGTGTTTAATTAGTCCAAAAAGAGTCTTTTATATATATTTTTGCAACACAAATTATTCCCGGCACTTAAGAAAGTATTAAGGACCATTCTGCCATGTTTTTGCACTTTACTAGTAATTTAAAATGCTGAATATTATAAAAGAATGCAGAATTCTGCATTTAAAGTATGTTTTAGGCACATCCGGTCACTATAACTATCACCTATTGACGCAGTTTAACAATCCTCGCCTCCCTACACTCCCTACTAGTGTAGTAATTTATTCCCGGCTCATACTGGCCTTAGAGACAATATCAGTCTAGTGCTGGCAATGTCAGCATGTTTACTGGGTTATCCGTTGGGTTATCCGTTCAGTGTGCTAACTGTGCTTTTGTGCATCAAGGTTGTCACTGATGTTTGTGTATAAATAATAGAGTGACAGTATAAAATGTGATGCATGAGTATGTATGAATCAGAAATCAAGAAGCAGTTTAACCACAGTTGTAAGCAAGCACAGTAATTAAGCATTAATCAAATATTAATTAATTCGTACGGATACCTGGTTTGGTGAGGGTTGTCACATTCTCCCCCCGTTAAATAAATTTCGTCCCAAAATTTTAGGCTCTGCTTCTAGTTGCAGGGGTCTTAGGAAATAAATGGGGGTACTTCTCCTTCATACGATCCTCACGTTCCCACGTGAATTCAGGCCCATGTCTTGCATTCCATCGTACTTTGACGAGCTTGACACTACTCCTGCGTGTTTTATTAACTTTCCAATCCGTAACCTCGACTGGTTCTTTGGTAAAGTGGAGCGTGTCGTCGATATGAACTTCGTCAGTGGGAATGATCACTGTCTCTTGTGTTGGACTCTTCCTCAAATTTGATACATGGAATGTATCGTGAACACCATTGAGTTCAGCAGGTAGGTCCAATTTGTAGGCTACAAGCCCAATCCTTTGCAGGATTCTGAAAGGGCCAATGTAACGCGGATTCAGCTTCCCACGCTTTCCAAAGCGTGCCACACCCTTCTAGGGTGAAACTTTTAATAAAACCATATCCCCAACTTGAAACTCTAAAGGTTTCCTTTTTGGATCTGCATAGGCTTTCTGTCCGCCGCGAGCCGCCTCGATGTGCTTTCGAATTTGTGCAATCTTGTCGGTTGTCTCTTGGACAATTTCAAGACCAACGAGTTGTCTATCACCTGCATCAGCCCAGCATAAGGGTGATCGACATTTGCGTCCATAAAGCGCTTCAAATGGCGCGGCTCCAATGCTTGTGTGGTAACTGTTGTTGTATGAAAATTCGACCAATGGTAATTGATTATCCCAGCTACCACCTAGATCCATTACACATGCTCTCAGCATAACTTCCACTGTCTGAATAGTTCTTTCACTTTGGCCATCAGTTTGCGGATGAAACGCAGTACTTAGATTCAATTGTGAGCCAAAAGCTTCTTGGAAGGATTGCCAAATCCTTGATACAAATCTCCCATCTCTATCAGAGATAATCGAGAGAGGCACTCCATGACGTGCAACAATCTCTTGCATGTATATTTCTGCAAGTTTACTCGTGTTGTCTTTTTCTTTGATTGGCAAGAAGTGTGCGGACTTAGTCAGACGGTCAACTATTACCCAAATTGTTTCATGACCTCTGGGCGTCTTTGGCAACTTAGTTATGAAGTCCATTGAAATTTGTTCCCATTTCCACTTGGAAATCTCAGGTTGTTGCAGAAGTCCTGAATGCTTCTGGTATTCTGCTTTCACATTGGCGCACGTTAAGCACTTGCTAACATAAACAGCAACATCGCCTTTCATCCTAGGCCACCAATAATAATCCTTGAGATTTTGGTACATCTTATCCGCACCGGGATGAATAGAGTACCGTGATTTGTGAGCTTTATCAAAAATAACTTTCCTTAAACCACCAAACAGAGGAACCCAAATTCGTTTCATGAAGCATAAAGTTCCTTCCTCGTTTGGCACCAACTGCTTCTCCATCCCACGGAGATATTCCTCTTCAATGTTCCTTTCTTTCAAAGCTTCTCTTTGTGCGACACGAATGCGCAAAGAGAGGTCTGTCTGAACAATCATCTCCAAAGCCCTAACCCTTATGGGCTTAATCCTTTCTTTTCGGCTCAGGGCATCGGCGACCACATTCGCCTTCCCTGGATGATACTTGATCTCGCAATCATAATCGTTCAACAGCTCTACCCAGCGTCTCTGCCTCATGTTAAGCTCTTTCTGGTTGAATATGTGATGTAAGCTCTTGTGATCCGTGAAAATTGTACACCGTGTACCATACAAATAATGTCGCCAGATTTTCAACGCAAATACCACTGTGCCTAGCTCCAAATCATGCGTGGTATAGTTCCTTTCATGAACCTTCAACTGGCATGACGCGTAAGCTATAACCTTCTGGTGTTGCATCAGCACGCAACCCAAACCTTGACGCGAGGCGTCACAATATACCACGAAGTCATCCGTTCCTTCGGGTAGCGATAAAATCGGTGCGTCACAAAGCTTGTTCTTCAATAACTGAAATGCTTCTTCTTGTTTGTCACTCCAATCAAACTTTTTGTCTTTCTGTGTGAGCGCGGTCAGCGGTTGAGCTATTTTAGAAAAATCCTCAATGAATATTCGATAATAACGAGCCAAACCCAAGAACTGTCGAATCTCGGTTGGCGTCTTTGGAGTCTCCAACTCTTGATCGCCTCGATCTTTGTGGGTTCAACATGAATTCCATTTCCATTAACCACATGTCCAAGGAACTGGACTTCGCGTAGCCAGAACTCACACTTCGAGAACTTGGCGTATAATTTCTCCTTCTTAAGTAGCTCTAGAATAGCTCTTAAGTGTTGTTCGTGCTCGTCCTTTGTCTTCGAGTAAATCAGAATGTCGTCAATAAATACGATCACAAACTTGTCCTAGTACGGCTTGCAGACTCGGTTCATTAGGTCCATGAAAACTGCAGGTGCGTTCGTCAACCCAAACGGCATAACTAGGAACTCGTAATGTCCATAACGAGTCCTAAAGGCCGTCTTCGGGATACTTTCCTCTTGTATCCTTAGTTGATGGTATCCTGATCGTAAATCGATCTTTGAATAAAAGCTTGAGCCTTGCAACTGGTCAAATAGATCGTCGATTCTCGGCAAAGGATATCTGTTCTTGATAGTCAACTTATTAAGCTCACGGTAGTCTATGCACATACGGAAACTACCGTCCTTCTTTTTAACAAACAGAACCGGAGCTCCCCAAGGTGAGAAGCTTGGTCTGATGAATCCTTTATCTAACAGCTCCTGGAGTTGTGTCGACAACTCCTGCATCTCTGAAGGCGCAAGTCTGTATGGTGCCTTGGCTACAGGCGCGGCGCCTGGAACCAAATCAATGTGGAACTCAACTTGCCTTGGAGGCGGTAATCCTAGCAAGTCTTCTGGAAAGACTTCCGGATATTCTCTGACGACTGGAATGCCTTCGATCTTCGGCTCAGCAGCTTTCTTATCCACGATGTGTGCTAAGAGTGCAACACATCCCTTCTGTAAACACCTTCTAGCTTTCAGACAGCTAATAATCCTTAGAGGTGTATCATGCTTCTCTCCGTGCACTACGATTGTTTCTTCATCCGTCACAGGGATACGGATGGTCTTTTCGTGGCAAACAATCTCGGCCTTGTTGCTGGACAACCAATCCATTCCCACTACCACATCAAAGCTTCCCAACTCGACAGGTAGCAGGTCTAGCGTAAATTCGTGTCCTCCCAATTCAATCACGCATCCTCTTATAACTTCACCCGTTTCTACTAGTTTCCCATTCGCCAATTCGATCGAGTATAGAACGTCTAACTTACTAGTGGCCAAACCAAGTATATTCTTAAATTCTAACGACACGAAACTATAATCGGCACCAGTATCAAAAAGAACAGATGCAAAACGTTGGTTTATAGGGAACGTACCGGTAACAACGTTCGGATCCTGGCGCGCTTCCCTTGCGCCAATGTTAAAGACTCATCCCCGTGCTTGGTTCAAATTTGGGCAATCCCTCTTAAAGTGCCCAATGTTACCACAGTTGAAGCAACCAAGTCTTTGCCCATTACCACCTCCATTCCCAGCTTGGGGGTTGTTTTGATTTCGATTCGCGTCCCCAGCTTGATTTGCATTGTTCCCTCGATTTCCATTGCCTCCATTATTCCCTTGTGGTCGATTTCCATTACCACCACGATTATTGTTTCTATTACCAAAACCTCCTTGGCCACCCCGGCCAACACTAGCCCAGCAGTTATCCTTCAGGTGGCCAACTTTTCCACAAGCTTCACATACTTTTGGCCCACATCGGCCAAAATGATGACGCTGGCAGGTGTTACACTTGGGATGCGTACCCATATATCCTTTCCCCTTTTTTCCAACACCAGTTGCAGCTTGGACCGGTGTGCTTGATTCTCCTTTCTTGCCAACATTGCTAGTTCCCTGCTTGAAGTTCGAGAATTTCCTCTTATTCTCACCAGACGACTCTACGTGATTCTCTTTCTTCTTTGGCTCAACATTCGAAAACTTGTTCAGGCGGATGGCTTCCTCAGTAAGAGCTACGCTCAGATCGATGGCCTCTTTGATTGTTGCAGGCTTGGAAGTAGTGACCATACTCATGATCTGTGGAGCTAAACCCCAGATAAATCTCTCGATCCATTTGAACTCTGGTGTGACCATGTATGGCACAACGTGGGATAAATCATGAAATCTTTGGACGTACTCTGCGATCTTTGGACCATCCATCCTTAAATGCCAGAACTCAGTTTCCATCCTTTGTATCTCAGCACGAGAGCAATACTTCCTTCGCATTAACTCTTTTAACTCAGCCCAGGTCAACGCGTAAGCAGCGGCTTCACCAAGAGTTTGCACTTGTAAGTTCCACCAGGACAGGGCTCCATCCAAAAATAGCCCAGAAATGTAAGTCACTTGTTGGTCTGGAGCACACTTGCTGATTCGGAGAACAGACTCCGTCTTTTTGGCCCATCTTACAAAAGCAACAGCACCTCCGGTGCCGTCAAAGTTCACAGGCTTGCAGTCTAGGAACTACTTGTAAGTGCACCCTGCACATACGTTAGAATATACAAATGGTATTAGCGGACGTGCTATAAATATACAAATGTATTGTAATACGTCCCAAACGACTTAACATTACCATGTGGTGGATTGTTATTGCCGTTATTGTTCGAATTGCTTCCGCTGGTTCCTCCTTGTGAGGCTGCATACTGCGCAATGGCGGCAGCAATGATTCCTTGAAGTTCTGCCTCGGTGTTAGGCATGCGCGGATCGCGTTTCGGTGGCATCTTCTAAAAGATGTTTCACGTAGGTCAGGTCATAGTAAGTAAAGTGTACGTATGTATTCAACAATATCAACACACAACATCTCATGTTATAAATAAATCAAACACATAACATCTTATGTTATAAATAAATCAACCACATAACATCTCATGTTATAGAACATAAACAATCAATAATCAACCCATCATATAATGAGAATACTGCGATTGCGCTGTCATAAATCAAGACCACAATGTAAGGTTTACAAGTTCATAACTGTATCATACATCATCGGTGACCAAGGGCCACATCGCCCTAGTCCAAACTATCTAGTCAGTGACAACAACATCAAATATGCAAATCATCAAAAGTCACAATCATAAAAAATGCGGTCTCCAAAAGCTGTGTAGTCTGCACAATCGCGGTCGTCTCACCAAAAGTCTACATGCGTCGAATCAAAAAGGCCTAAGCTGATGGCGGTGGAGGAGGGGGAAAACGAGAAAAGAGTAAACGTCGCATATGAAGCCAGTCCTCCTCCATAGCGCGATGAGCGCGCAATAAGTATGCTATCTGTTGCTCGGGAGTCCAAAAACAAGCGGCAGAATCAGGTGAAAGTGGTCGAGGAGGGTGTGATACGGCAGGTGGGGTCTGGCACTGGCACGGGAGTCGCTGAGCTCTCTCTAGCTCCTGTACGCGACGGGTCAGCGCCTCCTGCTGTATCATGAAAGATGTGAGAACATCCTCCGTAGAATACCCCACGTGGTATGGGTGATACGGATCCGTCGGTGGCATAATGGGGGGCGTAGTCCAGAGGAATGGCTCACTAGATGGAGCGAAGGATGGCACAGTAAATGGTGCAACAGTGGGAACAACAGTGGGATGAACAATCTGAGGCACAAACTGGCCTCCTCCTGACACAAAAGGTGTATGACCAAACGGATGACGTGACGAACCCTCCCCAGGATGTGGTGGAGGAATGTCCTGGAGATAAGTGATCTGAAGATCTGTGCGGTGAGCATCTGTGGTGTGTGGGGGAATCAAGGGAACATCAATGGGAGCTGACACAGGAGCTGAAACGGGGGCTACAGGTGGTGTAACTGCTATCACGAAAGGTGGGAAATCATCTTCATCATCTATCCACCCGTTGCGGGTGTGAGCATATCGTGGATCAATATGGGTCGCGAAAGGTGCACGGTCGAACACCACCGGCATAGGATCTGGAAGTGGGGCGACAACAGGATCCTCTAACAAAAGTGGAGCATCAACAGGAGCGTCAGCAACATGATCATCCACCAACGGTGGAGCAACAACAGGATGATCATCAACAGGTATATCATCAATAAAAGGGGCAACAGCAGGTGCATCGGCATGAACAGGGTCATGCTCAAATGCGGGATCAGGAGCGACGCCTGGCTCAGGGGCCACGACAGGCTCCGGGTCTACAAACTCCATATCAAAATCAGCTGGATCAACAAACAAAGGATCGACAGGGGCTACAGGATCCTCCAGAGGCTGGTCTAAGTGAATGAACTCAATGTCCTGGTCAGGATCAAAACCAGGTGGAAAAACAGGATCATCATCAACATCGTGATCAAACTCAAAGTCATGTGCGGGTGCAGCTGATGACGCCATGTCAGGGTCGGTGTCGTGTGAGTGGTGCTGCACTCCCTGTGTGTAAAGATGCGGACGCCATAGACTCAAATGAGTCTGGGACAGGTGCATGAACAGGAGCCTCCTTTGCAGGAGCATCAGCAAGCAGTAGGATATCACCGGCAGCAATATGGGCCTCGCCCTCAAGTGGGTCCTCCTCAAATAGATCGACATCGTCGTCAGAGACAACGTCGAGGGGCATATCAACAACGGGATAAGCGGCAAGGGGCACAGGAGCAGGGATCACCACGAGCGGTAAGTCCCCAACAAGATGGCCATCAGCAGGCTCTGCTACGACATCAGGCAGCGCAAAGGCCTGAAAGTCGTCATCGTCTGTGCTGGTAGTATCGGAAGTGTACACCTCATGCTCCGATGAAACTATGTCGTCTGATACTATGGCCATGGGATCTGTGGTGTCCGACTCTCCGGTACCTGATAAAGGCATGATGTCTGTAACACAAACACACACATGCACAAATAATCAATCATATAATCAAATAAACATGTTAGTCATCAATAAGCAAACAAGTAATCATCTTAGTCTTCCCTAGACTATCCTCTCAGTCTCCCCGACTAAACTCCCTCAGTCTCCCCGACTGAACTCTCTTAGTCTCCCCGACTAAACTCCCTCAGTCTCCCCGACTGAATTCCCTCAGTCTCCCTGACTGAATCATAATTCTTTGAAAAGTGTATTGTTCCCTTTTGTTAAAAAATGTTTGTGCCCTGGATCTGGACGTTTAGTGTATGCAATGTAAAAATGTTTTCGTGAGAGCCCTAGTGATCATAGTCTAGACTCGAGAAGGAATCCTAGTTCGCTATGATCGAGGCTCTGATACCAAGCTGTCACACCCTGGCTTTGCGGAAGCGTGGGTTTATTTGGTGTGACTTCTTAATACCATAGCTTAATTACATCAAAGCTATATGATGTGCTGAAAATGGGTCAACAAAAACAACGAAATTTACCCTAATTCTAGACTCTAAGTTTTAAATTTATAAACTAAGACTCGACCTAAAACCCTAAACCACACAACCGGCAAGTGTACCGATCAATGTAGTAAAGCTAAAGTAAGTCCGAGTATCGAACCCACGAGACTCTAAGGATCACGCTACGACTCTATCTAGACTCAAACTGACACGACTCAACCATTTGTTTATTAATTGGGGGGGTTTTCTAAAAATCCTAAGAATGCAAATAACGAAAACTAGCTAGACTAGATGAACTAAACACGAACTCAAGTGAAGACTCTGACCAGTGATGGATGAAGACTACCTAGGCTAGACGCAAGCTAACTCAGAATGGATCTCTATTTGATAATTTGGTGGTGTGAAACCGGGATCTTAAGATGCTAAACCTATTAAGACACCACTAAGCCCCTCAAACACGCTCAAGGCGATTCTTGTGGCACTACCTAGGCTGTTACGTTTACCGGTTTGCTAGATTTCTTTTCCGTCCTCTAGTTTCTTGAAAGTGCTTATGTAAGACGCTCTACTTTGCCGCGCGAACGTCTAAAGCGACAATGGGTTCTAATCTTGGTTTAATAGGCTATGGGATGTTAAAGACTTATAACCAAACCTAGACCTATCAATAATCTCGAGCCTTTCCGCGACGATTTTAGCAGCACATTTGATTTTATAGAATTACCGAAAACTACTTCTAAGGTTACTTAAGCTATTTTCACCCTAAAGGATTAATGATTTATTATGTGATAAAGACCGTCACCTAAATCAAGAAACCTAATATAACCCTATTATGTGATAAAGACCGTCACCAAGAGTTATATGAAGCAATAACCGATAATAAAACAATTGTCAAACACACATATGTACCAAGGTAGATTCCCAAAGCTTTTACAATTCAAGAATAACCACAACCATGCCAAAAATCAAATAAAGATCCAAACTTTGTTAAGCTATTGTCATTAACCTAGGTAGTATATGAAGTTTAGCCAAGAAACATGTCTAAAAACGCAATATCAATCAATGTAAAAACAGAATTCATCATGTAATAAGGTTTAGACAAACGAAAACAAGAGAATAAGATGAGTAAACCCGTAATCTCTCTTCCCGAATGCCTCCAAAACGCTACCCAATGATTCTCCACGTCCCGAATGTTTCCAGCCGCTTCAATCAGCCTCCGAACAGCCAAAAGAGCTCCAAAGATCGCCCAAAGATGTCTTCTGTTCGTAATTGATGTGTTGTCCCCGGCTGATTATTGATAATGATGAATTTATAATCCTTGAAACCCTAATCCTTGCTGATCACGTTTATTTTCGCGTAACTCACCTTCTCGCGGCCCGCATGTAATATAAGTGTAAGTTGAAGCGGGCCGCCCGCGTCCATATTTCCGGAAACATAACTTAAGTTGACGCGGCCCGCCTGGAAATGTTCATAAGATTATGCGGGCCGCCTGGAACCCTCAGAACTGCAATTCTTGCTCCGTTTCGCTCCCGAGCTCCTCGATTTCCGTGCCAAACTTTCTCCTGTCCAGATTTTATCTCGTATCTGTTCCTTTTGCTGCAAAAACCTGGAAAACACAAGACAATCAAAAGTATGTACATTCTATCTAAAACCGACACTAAAACTAACTAAAACCAAACAAACCTAGACGCGAATAAAGATGTATTTTACAATACATCAAATATCCCCACACTTAATCTTTTGCTTGTCCCTAAGCAAAATCCTAAGCAACATGTCAACTTAAACACTTAACAATAACGTGAGTCTCGAACAAGTTATAACGCGAACTACGAAATCATCAAGCACAGCGGTTTCGCAAGACTTACATCGTTCAAAAGGTTGACGAATCATAATATTTAAATGAAAACGGGCCTACCTAATCAAGTCTTTCTTACCTTCAAGCAATCAACTATACACTGTCAACACCCCTCACAATGTCACTCATCCCTCGGCTAATATTATGTAATTTTGGGTGAACTCTCAAAACCGAACTATGAAGCATACTAATAAGCTTGTACGTCAATCAGATTTCCACCTAATTGTTAAAACTCGACATGGATCAAAAGGACTTCAACGGGTAGGTAAGGGCTAAAGGTAGGGGTTTTTTTTTTTTTTTTTTTTTTGGGAATATATGGCTAAACACGTAAACACACGAAAAAACCGGACCGGATATGTACGAAACAAAATACTACCATATTGGTCATTTTGACCTACAACTTTATTTCTTTTTTTTTTTTTTCTTCAATAATTTTTCCTCAATTTTTTTTTTTTTTTTCAATAATTTTTTTTTTCTTCACAAATATAATAATCACGTAACACGATCCGGTTATCAAATCACAAACGGGTAACAAATGAAAGGCTAGGCTCAAAGTGGTATCTAAGGGTAGTGATGAAACGGGTCAAACACAAAGGCTACAAAAACAAGGTGATCCTAATGCCTCTATCATATCCATGCCAAATCCTAACCGAAGGTCTCAAACTGTATCAAAACGCACAAGTTCTAAAGTAATGCAACAAGTCGGTAAACACACATGAAACGAAAGTAGTGAACAAATAAATATGTCACATGTAAAGGCTCAAATCTCACTATCATGTGGTGAATAAAGGCTACCGATATCGACAATGCACAATCAAATTACTTTCGGCTCCATCCACTATCCTAGGCATCCCAAAACCTTTTACTCCCAAAAACCGATTCAGCCAACCTACTATCCCGCAACTTAAAGAAACATGTGCTTTCCAACTCGTAAATTCGACAATTAAACCGTTTTTTACCGACGTTTTGAAAAGGTTCTTGTTTTCTACGCGCTAAAGGACCGGGACTCGCAACAAACTTTTTTTTTTTTTTTTTTTTTTTTTCAATTTTGTTTTTTTAAATTTTTTATTTTTTTTATTTTTTTTTATGACTCAAGACTCTACTAACTAGACACTAAATGATCCCATCCCCACACTTAAACATTGCATTGTCCCTAATGCAAGGATGAAAACACGACTCCTAAAACCTAAAAAAACAAAAATACGAAAAATAAATAAAATATACAAAGTATACAAGTGGAATGACTTAGCTGAATAAATATGTGAGACTGTCAGTATGCCAGTCGATACCACATATGCCCTAAATCTAGACTCTCTAAGTTTTAAATTTATAAAACTAAGACTCTCTAAACCCTAAACCACACAACCGGCAAGTGTACCGATCAATGTAGTATAGCCTAAGGAAGTCCGAGTATCGAACCCAAGAGACTCTATTGATTACGCTAATGACTCTATCTAGACTCAAACTGACACGACTTAACTAAATGGTTGTTGATGGGGGGGGGGGGTTCTAAAAATCCTAAGAATGCAAATAACGAAACTAGATTAGCTAAGTAACTAACACGAATTCTAACGGAGACTTTGACCAGAGATGGATGAAGACTACCTAGGTTGGACGCAAGCTAAACTCAGAATGGATCTCTATTCGATGATTTTGTGGTGTGGAACCGGGATCTTAAGATGCTAAACCTATTAAGACACCACTAAGCCCCTCAAACACTCTCAAGGCGATTCTTGTGGCACTACCTAGGCTGTTACGCTTACCGGTTTTCTAGATTTCTTTTCCGTCCTCTAGTTTCTTGAAAGTGCCTATATAAGACGCTCTACTTTGCAGCGCGAACGTCTAAAGCGACTACGGGTTCTAATCTTAGCTTAATAGACTATGGAATGTTAAGGACTTATAACCAAACCTAGACCTATTAATACCCTCGAGCCTTTCCGCGACGAGTTTAGCAGCACACTTGATTTTATTAAATTACCGAATATTACTTCTAAGGTTACTTACTAGATTTTCACCCTAAAGGATCAAAGATTTATTATGTGATATAGACACTCACCAAAACCTAAAACCCTAGCCCGACTCTATTCCGTGATAAAGACCGTCACCAAGAATCGAACGAAGCAACAAACAATAATAAAATAATCACAAGCACACATACGCACCAAGTTAGAAATCCATAGCTTTTACAGTACAAGAAAGATCCACAACCACGACAAAAATCGAATAAAGAACCAAACTTTAATTAGCTATTGTCTTAACCTAGGTAGTTTATGAAGTTTAGCCGGAAAACATGGTCTTAAAAACAATCAAACAAGGTCTCAAATAAGAATTCATCGAAGTAAAAACAAGAAACTAGAAAATAAAAGAAATCGTAAGGTATAACCCGTAAATTCCTTGATCTCTAAGCTTCCTACTTGACCCCAATGATTCCCGAACTTAATTTCTTGCACAATAATCTTCAAAACTGATGTTCGTACGTCTGATCTCCGTGATGTTGCGTCCAGAATTATCTTTGTGCGGCTGCTGACTTCTGATCGTACATGTCTGATGTTGCGTAACCCTCCTTTTTCCGATGATGATGTATATATATACCGCCTTCAATAATAATATTGTTTAATAAATTGGCAAGCCCCTAAATATTTTCGTGTGCCCCCCTATGCTTCTGCACGAGTCATATGTGAAGCCCAACAACCCCAACATGAATGTAATTCATTGGACATCCAATGTAATTCGTTGTACATAAGATGTCTCACGGCCCACTAAATTTTGTCCATTTTGATGCCCAGCCAATTAGGATTGTCCCTTAACGTTTCCCCTGATTGTTCACATCCAAGAAGTGTTTTTATGTTGAATTTATGATTTCTAATATTAACAATAATAATATCAATGGCCCAGCTTTCATCTAACGGGTATTTTAGCAGCTCAAACTTCATGCGGCGAATTTCCTTTGGTCACTGGCGGTCTACTCTACTCAACTGGCTGGTTATTTAAATATTATTCTTTTTCGCTCCATTTGCACCAGCACCTGCCAAAACACAATATAATATAATATACCACTAAAAACATAAAAATAATAAATAAAACTACACAAAAATTCTACAATCTACACGGGACAAATATGTGTATTTTACCTCATATCAAATATCCCCACACTTAACCTTTTTTCGTACTCGAAAAAGAATTATGCAAACGGAATCATAGTCGGAATAATTATTCGGGACAAAAGCTTAAGTTATTTTCATTAAAACCGAGACTCGTGTTAGCCGCGATTGCAAGTATATTGATCCTCTAAAACCCAACCCGGTTCCAAGCCCTTATCATGCAATTTAGTTCAAGTTCGGTCAATCTACCTAGGGTCTCACACTAAGAATTGCAAGTCCACCTAATCCCCCCTCAAGCTTATAGGACAAAAGGAACAACCACTGGGCTATTTCCTAACCGTCTTATACCAAGATCAAGAGAGTTTAAAATCAAATCTATTTTTCCATTTTTTTTTTCTTTTTCACTTTGCTTTTTTTTTTTTCTTTCGTGAGTCTAGACGATGCTTTCCCTAACCAAGAGGTATTCCAGCTGTAGAGTCGCGATCCCCAACCACAGATTACTTAGGTTTCGGTACTTTTATTCGGCAAATCGATTTCACACATCCCAGAGGCATTCCGGCTGTAGAGTCGCTATCCCCAACTCGGATTACATAGGCCTGTGCTACTTTCATTTAGTTTCTAGCTCACTTTTTATTCTATTTTTTTTTCTTTCTCAGCGAGATAATGACTAAAAACTCTAACGATCTTAGCTTATAACGGTGTCCCTTATACTATTTTTGGCGGTTTCAGTTTCCCCACTTTCCCTAGATGAGAACCCACTAGTAGACCGACAATTAGGTATATTTTAAATCAAAGGAACCTAGAACCGAACCGAGCCTACCCACGCATCCCAAACTAGACACAAGCACGATTAAATTATCTCATATTATTATTATTTGAACCCGAACAAAAACCCGACTTTTCTATCATTTTCCGTTTTTATTTTGCAAACTTCTTATTTCAAAAGACATTTTCTAATTTTTTAATTTTTTTGGATTTTTCAAATTTTTAATTTTTTTATTTTTTTTTTAAATTTTTATGACTCAAGACTCTACTAACTAAACACTAAACGATAGTTTCTCATCCCCACACTTAAACTCTACATTGCCCTCAATGTAGGATGGAAACCGACTCAAAAACTAAAAATAAATAAGAAATAAAAGACAAAGGGCAAATCGGAAAGGACTTAGCTGGTTTAATTCATGCGTATGCTCCAAACTCTCGTCCAATCCAGCTCGATCGTATAGCATTTCATTCGCGATCGGCTTTGACTCTGACTAGCACACTCGGAAAATGCCTGATATCTGATAAGCAGCTCCAAAATCACCCGAATGGAGATTGAGTACGGGTGGTACATATTCAAACCTGCATAAACAAAAACAAGCAAAAACCAAAGCAGTACCAACTAAAAAAAACGACTCAAAAACTACTAACTAAGACTCAATATACAAAACTACGACTCTATACAAACTCTACAAAACCTCCCCACACTTGAACTTAATCAGGAGGTTTCTCTTTGACTTGGACCCTATCTAACCCATTTAATTCCACCCGTTTCTCGTAAACATTTAAAAATTTAACGGTGGAATTATAAAATGATTTTAAAATTTTTAACGGGTTAGAACACAAAAATTTGAACTTACCTGGCAGGAGCCGCTGAAACACGATCCCAGGTGTTCTTCTCATTGCCTTCTCCCGTGGTTTTGAACTTTTTCTTGCATTCGTTATAAGTGCCACGAGCCAGCTGTGGTGTTCTTCCTCTTCCACCACCACTTCTTCTGTTTGTTTAATGTCCGTCAGTGGGTTTCCTGCAAGTAAAGCTTCTAAGAATGCAAGGTCCCCCTCCGGATCAAACGTACCTACCTCTCCATCTACGTGCAAACCCTCTAGCTCATCCGCAAATTCTCTCTCCCAAAATAGACAATTTTCACTTTCCTCATCCTCTTCATCTGACAAATCCCATATTGGTTCGGTGGGATAAGACTCATCATCAGAGACATCCAGGTCAATAGGATCACCTGCCATTAAGAGAGTAGAAGGAGCAGAACAAAGTAGAGAGAATAAAAGAAAACTAACTAAAAAAAAATTACACAACTATACAAGTAGCACAGATTATGTCAATTAAGTCTAATCAAAGCTAATAAACGCAATCGCCAAGAGTCCCCGGCAGCGGCGCCAAAAACTTGATGTGCTGAAAATGGGTTAACTAAATTAACTAAATTTACCCTAAATCTAGACTCTCTAAGTTTTAAATTTATAAAACTAAGACTCTCTAAACCCTAAACCACACAACCGGCAAGTGTACCGATCAATGTAGTATAGCCTAAGGAAGTCCGAGTATCGAACCCAAGAGACTCTATTGATTACGCTAATGACTCTATCTAGACTCAAACTGACACGACTTAACTAAATGGTTGTTGATGGGGGGGGGGTTCTAAAAATCCTAAGAATGCAAATAACGAAACTAGATTAGCTAAGTAACTAACACGAATTCTAACGGAGACTTTGACCAGAGATGGATGAAGACTACCTAGGCTGGACGCAAGCTAAACTCAGAATGGATCTCTATTCGATGATTTTGTGGTGTGGAACCGGGATCTTAAGATGCTAAACCTATTAAGACACCACTAAGCCCCTCAAACACTCTCAAGGCGATTCTTGTGGCACTACCTAGGCTGTTACGCTTACCGGTTTTCTAGATTTCTTTTCCGTCCTCTAGTTTCTTGAAAGTGCCTATATAAGACGCTCTACTTTGCCGCGCGAACGTCTAAAGCGACTACGGGTTCTAATCTTAGCTTAATAGACTATGGAATGTTAAGGACTTATAACCAAACCTAGACCTATTAATACCCTCGAGCCTTTCCGCAACGAGTTTAGCAGCACACTTGATTTTATTAAATTACCGAATATTACTTCTAAGGTTACTTACTAGATTTTCACCCTAAAGGATCAAAGATTTATTATGTGATATAGACACTCACCAAAACCTAAAACCCTAGCCCGACTCTATTCCGTGATAAAGACCGTCACCAAGAATCGAACGAAGCAACAAACAATAATAAAATAATCACAAGCACACATACGCACCAAGTTAGAAATCCATAGCTTTTACAGTACAAGAAAGATCCACAACCACGACAAAAATCGAATAAAGAACCAAACTTTAATTAGCTATTGTCTTAACCTAGGTAGTTTATGAAGTTTAGCCGGAAAACATGGTCTTAAAAACAATCAAACAAGGTCTCAAATAAGAATTCATCGAAGTAAAAACAAGAAACTAGAAAATAAAAGAAATCGTAAGGTATAACCCGTAAATTCCTTGATCTCTAAGCTTCCCACTTGACCCCAATGATTCCCGAACTTAATTTCTTGCACAATAATCTTCAAAACTGATGTTCGTACGTCTGATCTCCGTGATGTTACGTCCAGAATTATCTTTGTGCGGCTGCTGACTTCTGATCGTATATGTCTGATGTTGCGTAACCCTCCTTTTTCCGATGATGATGTATATATATACCGCCTTCAATAATAATATTGTTTAATAAATTGGCAAGCCCCTAAATATTTTCGTGTGCCCCCCTATGCTTCTGCACGAGTCATATGTGAAGCCCAACAACCCCAACATGAATGTAATTCATTGGACATCCAATGTAATTCGTTGTACATAAGATGTCTCACGGCCCACTAAATTTTGTCCATTTTGATGCCCAGCCAATTAGGATTGTCCCTTAACGTTTCCCCTGATTGTTCACATCCAAGAAGTGTTTTTATGTTGAATTTATGATTTCTAATATTAACAATAATAATATCAATGGCCCAGCTTTCATCTAACGGGTATTTTAGCAGCTCAAACTTCATGCGGCGAATTTCCTTTGGTCACTGGCGGTCTACTCTACTCAACTGGCTGGTTATTTAAATATTATTCTTTTTCGCTCCATTTGCACCAGCACCTGCCAAAACACAATATAATATAATATACCACTAAAAACATAAAAATAATAAATAAAACTATACAAAAATTCTACAATCTACACGGGACAAATATGTGTATTTTACCTCATATCACTATATGAATTTAAAACCACGATGATCATCCATTACTTCATGTTTTAAAAACAAAATACCACAACATTGTTTTCAAATGTCGACACATGCAATGAAAATGCAACATAACAAACTAAAAACATTGTTCAAAAGACACAGCCATATACATGAAACAAACACAGCTCAAGACTTGTGACTCTTCCAGGTAAAAGCCACAACTCCCAAACTTGGATGACATCGCACTTCTTACGCAGCTTGAAGACATAACATACCCCGCCAGATCCCTAATTCTCTGAAATACATGTAAGTTGGAAAAATCAACAAAAATGTTGAGCGAATTCATGTAAAGTGAGTAGGTAAAACCTTTGTAAGTATAAAATCCCTGGTATGTAGCAAATAAAGAAAAAGAGATCACCATTGGGTTGCAAAGCCAATGATATGTGTGAAGTGCAGTAGGAAGACTCAAACCTAGCAGATTTTTGCGTCGGGCTCAAAGTCACCCCGAGGTCCGTTCTGTTGGGCCTGGAGTTGGGCTCGCTACACCCAGATAGATCTACCGCTAATGACCCTCGGTTCTACAATGAGGATTAATGGCCTCCAGTTCCCGCCTACCCACTCACATGATCTAAGTAGTAACCCTCCTTACGCTAACCTTACCATGTAAAAAGTATTCGTAATCATAGTAACATGTATTTCACCCCCGAAGTATAAAAACTGAAAACAGTTAAGAGAAAGGGGGGACATGAACTCACAGAAGTGCATCTCGAAATAGTCCGTCCCAAAATAACCTGCTGCGTGACGACCTACACGTACTAACTTCTATTAGACGGACGGCCGTGCCTTGGCTTAAGGTTTAACGTTTTTGGGAAATAGTTAGGCAACTATTTCGTATTTCCACTTCTTAATTATTTAATAATAGATTCCTTCCCAAGGATGGGGGTTTTTAATACATGTATACGTTATAATTTCTGAAAATATATTTTTAAGTCTCACTTGAAAAATATATTTTAATGACTTGTCTAAAATACTCTAATCTCCAAAATATACATATTTTTCCAAAAATATTATATTTTACTCCTACATTTCCCAAAACAATACTTGTCAAAATAATCGTATAAGCGTATCTCCCGAAAATACATAAATTACGTTTTAAGTTCGCGTTGTAATAACAATACCGGCGTAACTCAAATATTTATTTGTGATAGCGTTGGTATTATTTTGGAGTCGTGATTTCATAATATTTCCAAGTTATATTATTTTTACTCTAAAAATAATATGTCTAGTTCACAAAATAATCACATAATCACACGAGCGTTTTATTATGAAATATATATTCTAAGTATATATTTAACAAGTTTTATTTACGAAAATCCACCTCCAATACTTTGGAGTTTTGCAATAAAAATATGGCGAAGTTTATAGTCGAAACACAAGTCATAAAATATATACTTGTTAGAAAATAAATTCTAAGTCTTATGATTTTTAGAAAATTTCGCCAGAGTTTCCCCTAAAACGGGAGTGTCCATGCTCATTAGCATATCGTTTTCTTTTTGAAATCAATCAACAATTTTCAACAATCAACCTTATATCATAAAAAGCAAAAATTATACTTGTTACATTCTAGTCATGAACTTGATATTTCCCGAAAGCGTGTAGTAACTTGGTGAAGCCTTTAGTGGACTTAGTTACCTTCCGAAATGTATTTATTTCTTTAAAAACCATTTTCTTAAGCGAGTTAGTTATTTACAACTTGTAAACAACACTTACAAAAATTTAGAACCCTTGAACTCTTCTTGTAAATAAATGTTCTTACATTTATTTCATTTACAAAAATAATGTAAGTTTATGTAAAGTCTTGGTTTTTCCAAAAACCGTTTCTTTAACATGGTTTCTTTATAAAAAGTTTCTAGTAAACTTGAATCACTATGATCACCGATCTACTAGTTTATTTACATTTTAGAAAATCTATTTTTTTTATTCAAGTTCATGACTCCCTAGAAGGTGGTTATTTTACTTAACATATAACCACTTCCTATTTTGTTAAACCACCCTTCTAAGTATTATCTAACCATATCCATACGGTGATTAACCCATATAACCAAGAATCAACATACAAACAACAACATGTTTACTACAAAATTATGACAACATCATCTCATCATTTTACATCCTCAAGTAAACTTTATGTCTAACTTTTATATCCATGATTCTTGTTTAACAACTTTTAGCATTCTTGTTCTTGTGAGTTAAGCAAATAAACATCATACTCCACATGTTAACTAAAAATAAGATGGAACAAGGTGTAGAGACTTACTACTAGCTTCTAGCTAGGGAAGAATCTAGTGAAGAAATGTGGAGGAAAATATGAAGAACCAAGCAAGAACAAAGCTCCTTTGAAGGTCCTTCAAGATGCACCTTCCATGGATGAACTTTAAGCTTTGAATGGCACTTGAAATGAAGAAGATGAAGATGTTGAAGTGATGGTGGTGGGTTCGGTTATGATGAACCGAAAATGAGAGAGAGAGAGAGAGAGTAGTGAAGTGAGAGGGTAATCTTGGTGGAATGATGAATATCTAAGGCTCCATACTCTTATAATCATCTCACATATTTTAGATACTTACACAAGCAATCAATCTATTATTTTAATTAACAAATCACCAAAGTATGGAATGTAGATGTGGTGGGTCCATCTAGGACCGAAAATTCGGTTGGGGGGGGGGGGGTCTTGAGGTAAACACTTTGCAACTAGAGTGTAACTAGTAGTTAAGTTGTAAGTATGGACCTTTATGTGTAGGGGATTGAATTTAAATGGGTGTTATGGCAAACGGGGATCATGACTAGCCCAAAAATAGTAAAACTATGTCAGTGACAAAAAGTTAGTGTTCCGGGTAATGTCCGGTTATCCGGTTAGGTACTGTCCCGTTAAAGTGTTTAATTAGTCCAAAAAGAGTCTTTTATATATATTTTTGCAACACAAATTATTCTTGGCACTTAGGAAAGTATACAGGACCATTCTGCCATGTTTTTGCACTTTACTAGTAATTTAAAATGCTGAATATTATAAAAGAATGCAGAATTCTGCATTTAAAGTATGTTTTAGGCACATCCGGTCACTATAACTATCACCTAGTGACGCAGTTTAACAATCCTCGCCTCCCTACACTCCCTACTAGTGTAGTAATTTATTCCCGGCTCATACTGGCCTTAGAGACAATATCTGTCTAGTGCTGGCAATGTCAGCATGTTTACTGGGTTATCCGTTCAGTGTGCTAACTGTGCTTTTGTGCATCAAGGTTGTCACTGATGTTTGTGTATAAATAATAGAGTGACTGTATAAAATGTGATGCATGAATATGTATGAATCAGAAATCAAGAAGCAGTTTAACCACAGTTGTAAGCAAGCACAGTAATTAAGCATTAATTAAATATTAATTAATTCGTACGGATACCTGGTTTGGTGAGGGTTGTCACACACAACACAAGGTTCGAGCCGGTTCAGGTATGCTACGAGCTGGCACAACACAAGGTTCGAGCCGGTTCACCTGCTCGGAGCCGTTTCAGCTGATCCGAGCCGTTTGTCGGACACGTGTCTCCATCAGATTGTTCATCGTTGAAGGAACTCCTTGAGCCGGCACAACACAAGGTTCGAGCCGGTTCAGTTGACGGTGCCGGCTCGTGGAGCCGGGTCATTCGGCCAAATTGAAAAAACGGCGTGGTCAAGGCTAGTTTCGTGATTTTCCCGAAATATAATTTACAAGTCCTTGTGCCTTTTTTAATCATCCTTTTTGATCAGTGTGTCTGTTTATTCAATGTGTGAAACATATCTCTCATATCTGACACAGTTGACTCACAGCCTTTCTTTCGAAATATCCTTGCTGGTATCGAAACACATATCCTTTTGTTTTTTTATTATCAAAACACCAGTCTTTTAAAAGTGTTCATTCTTACCGAAACATAAGAATTTAAAAGGGGGTGTACATCACATCGAAACTAAAGTAATTTTAAAAATATCCAATTTGTTTTCGAAACAGAAAAGGAATTTTAAAAGGTTCGAAACACATATATATCGAAACAAACATAAATTCCTTTTCCTTTATTACATGTCTCGATAGCTTCCAACTTCATTTGTTGATTACATGTTTCGAAACAAAAAGGATTGAAAACTGTGACTAAATTTTCGAAACACCTTTTACTTATTTTATTCTATTTAGAAATTATAAAAGAGATGTTTTTGGAATTTCAGAATTTTCGAAACACATAATTTTCATAAGGAAGTTCTCTGTTGCAATTCAATCTTATCCTCTCATATTTTAGAAATAGACATTTTTTTAAATAGATTCTTTTACTCCTTTGTGTTCATCTTGTTTCGATACCAATTCTCATTTCACTAAGTTCACATTGAGTTCACAGTAGAATAGTAACTTATCTGTTTTTCAAATCACAATGAGTACAAACCTTTGGGGTTGGACCCCTAATGCAAATACGGACAACATGTATACGCAAAAGGGTTTAACACCTCCATGGGCTCAGTCTCCCACACCCTCGCCCTCATCCATTCCATCACAAGCGGGTTTAATTACGGTCAATCAATGGGCGTTTGTTGCCAATCAGAATCAAAGTATCCAAAATCTCCTTTTGAGCGAGAATGAAACTGGAAGTAACAATCGTCCACCAAAGCTCATGCATATGAACGATTATCCCGGATGGCAGGATAGGTTTGATACGTATATTCTTGGGCAAAACACGGAGTTGTGGTCGTGTTTTACCTCGGAATTCGATCAGGCACTTGAAGAAGCCGGTTCAAGTCCCGCGTCATTTGCAGATCTTACTGCCGATGAGAAGAAGACATATGATTTAGAAAAGAAAGCATTCCAAATTTTAACTCAAGCCTTAAACAAAGATATTTATCATTAGTTTGTGAGCTACAAAACGACAAAGGGATTATGGGATGCGTTAAGGTGAGAGGTCAAGGAAATGCGGCATCACGCAAACTGAGACATGATTTGCTTAAAAAGGAATTTGACGGCTTCATGTGTTTGGAAAAGGAGTCACTGGGAGATATGACAAGTCGATTCTATCATTTGCTGAGTGAGTTGGGTAGTTATGGGGTATCGTTAACTCATGAAAAGGTTGTTACAAAGTTCGCCGATGCATTGCCAGTTCAATGGAATGGATTCTTGGAGATTCTGAAGTATAATGGCACTTTGGATACGACCAACATCTATGATTTCTTTCAGCTATTGGAGAACAAAAATCAAGAAGAAATCAGGAAGGCAAGAAGAGTTCCGGTGCCACAAAATCCTGAGATGTATTATGGAAATTGTGGAAGCACTAGCACTGTTGCAAGACCTGCTGAACATGCTCAGCTACAAACAGCTTTTGTCTCAAACACACACGTTTGGAACACCACAACCGGTTGCCTCAGAGCCAAACATGTAGTCTACTAGAGTACCATCATTTCTTGATCCAAACTACAACGGTCAACAACAAGCCTGTTATGGAAACACTTCATTAACAGCCAATGCTGGTCAGTCAACTAATTTGAACACAGTTCGGCTAGACACTTCAAGTTTCTCAAAAGTGAGTGTTGAGGTGGCAAAGGAACATATGGAGCTCTTAAACACGTTGGTGAGCGCGTATTGTGGGTTAGTAGCAGGGCAAATTGGTAACATCAATTTGACTCAGGAAGATTATCGGCAAATAGATAAGGATGTTGGTGCATGCGTCTGTCGACTTCGTCTTGTATCGAGTCTTGTATTAGAACGTTAAATCAGGGCACGTAGTTCGAGATAAAAGGTTATTTCGCTTGAACATGTGATTTCGCTTGAAAGTGTATGATGGTTATTTCGAGCGAAATCAGATTCCGCTTGTAATCTTATTCTGCTTGGAATTACTTCAAGTGAAATCAGATGCTTATATATAGGTGTTCAAGCGAGATCAGATGTAACTATTCCGGTCAGAGCAATGAAGTGTTGCCGAAGTGTCGTCTCGCTGTAAATTGCTTTCAAATCAATAATACGACAGTTTAAAGTGATATTCTAGCTTAATTGACCTTAGTACGTCTGTTTACGCCTTTCGTATTGAGCAAAACTCTTCTGATCGACTCGTTCGGGTCTGCAAACGATCCTACAAGTGGTATCAGAGCTCAGGAGGAAGAGTTCTTATCAATTCAGCTGAAATTTCTAATTTCTACACCTTCTTTTTCAAAATCTAAAAATTTTTCACGGTCAAAATGTCTTGATTTTCACTCATCATACTCGGAATTGTGTTTTAACCAATCCTTGAGAAAATTAGACCTTAATTCGATCTAAAACTGGTTAAATTTGTAATTTCGCTTCAAAATCAATGCGAGAATGATGACATCAGCAGCTCTTCAAACGGAATTAGACCTCGATTCCGCTTGAAACCGGTATTTCGCTTGAGATATTGGATTTATTTCGCTTGAACACAGTATTTCGCTTGAAAATTCATCCTTATTTCGCTTGAAAAGTGCTATTTCGCTTCAAAGTTCTTATTCCACTTGAAAAGGTGTTAGTTCAAGCGAAATTAGGTATTTCTCTTGAAAGGAGATTTCGCTTGAACGTCTTCATTCCGCTTGAACAGGGTTTTTTGTTTGAAGGAGATTCCGCTTGAGATTGTGATTTCGCTTGAAAACACTGTTTGAAAATTTCATGAAAACCGAAACATGGAAGAGGAATTTTACAACGCATTCGCTACTCCGGTTACCCCGATCACCCTTGCACAGAACACAATGTTGGAAAATGAAATGGGGACTATGCAAAAACCGCCTAAACTCATGAACATTAAGGAGTATAAGGGTTGGGAAGGAAGTTTTGAGAACTGGGTACAAGCTAACTACTTAGATGCTTGGGAATGTGTTGAGACGAAATACGTTAGGCCGATGAATGATGACGAAGAGAATATAGTAATAAAAGATCTAAGTGCCGATAATAGAAAGAAATACAAAGATGAGAAAATGATGCTAAGTCTACTACAACAAGCTGTGAAGGAAGATATCTTGGTTTTATTGCAACACAATGGAACTTCGTATTCAATCTGGAAAGCATTAAAATGGAAGTTTCAGGGAAGCCAAGAGATGGTCAAGAACAAGAAGTCACTTTTAAAGAAAGAATTCGATCTATTTCGTGGGTTGAAAAATGAAAGCACAAAGCAAATTATTGAAAAATACTGCAATTTGTTAGCCAACATGAGGAGATTGAGTATCGAGAAAGATAATGAGGAGTTGATTGAAAAGCTAGCTGATGCATTACCATATGAGACTTGGGGCACATATCTCATGATGCTGAGAAACAAGAAAGGGTTTAGCAATCTGACACTGAGCAAATTCATTGAAAAGATTGAGGCTCAGGAGATGGAACAGAGAAAAGTGTTAAGAATGAAAGATTTTTACGGTGAACAAGACATCGGACTTTATTACAAAGGTGGTGTCAGTGATAAAACCACCAACATGTCACCAAAGATTGAGACTGCATTCAATGTAAAGAGTTCATCGGGAGGTTCTTCAAAAGGATCAAACAGTAACACAAGTTTTTCATCATATCCATCATTTGATCCGAACATTTCAACAACCAAGATTGGCAAGAAGCTACAATGCAACATTGTTTTGAATCTTGAGAACGATGAGGATTATTCAGCAGAAGTTGCTAAGAGTCACATGTCTTTGTTGGGAACCGTGTTGGAATCTTATGGTAGTTTTGTTGCAGGTCGGATTGGGAATCCAATGCTTACAAAAGAGGATTACGATCAAATTGACGCTGAGGAAATGGAATTGATGGATATCAAATGGTGTTTGGCAAGTGTGTTGAGACGAGCTGAGAAATTTAAGCAGATCACAAGAAGAGATGACTTACGTGAAGCTAATGTTTCTACTTTAGGTTTTGATAAATCTAAAGTCACTTGTTTTCGTTGCAGGGAAAAAGGACACTTCAAGAGGGAGTGCAAAACCCATGAAGCAAGTGGAGCTCAAAATCCGTTCAACAACAACAATGATTACTACCGGAAGGCCATTTATCATCAAGTTTCTCAACAACAACAAGAACCACAAGTGGCACATGGAAGAAAAGTGATTGAAGAATCGTCAAAGAGAGCTTGTATGGTGAATCAGGATGATCAAAAACCAATGGAAGGTTTCAGTTGGGACAAATATATCTCAGCTGATAACAAAGCATGCCTAATCAATCAAGATGATGAAAAATTGCCTAAAGGTTTTAGCTGGGCAAATTTCAATTGGGATGATTATGATCCAAACAAAGATTCAAATCACAAAGCGTATGTTGCTCATGTTGAAGAGGATAGTGATGATGATCGTGATTATCGTGCAAGAAGATTGGCAGCTCATTTTAAATTGATAGAAGAGAGCGACAGTGATGATGATAAAGCTAAAAAGAAAAAGAAAAAGATCAAAACACCAGTAAGCAGTGATGATGAGGTAGTACCAGTGATAAAGAAAAAGTTGGACATTCCAAAGTTCAGAGTTGATGCAGAAGTTAATGCTAAAAATGTTCCGGTGATTTGTGAAAATTGTGAGATTATGAAAAAGAAAAACAGTGAACTGATTAACAACATAAACCAGTTGAAGGAATCTTACGATGTTCTGAACAAAGCCATGAATCAGTATAATCAATCAAGTGAGGAACAAGCAACAGCAATGAAGACACTTCAGGGAGCTTTCATGATAAAGCAGAAAGTTGTGAACAACTACATTGAGAAGTGTGCTGTGCTAGAACAGAAACTTGAAACACAAAGAATTGAAACTGAAAGAGTAAACCATTTTGTTGAAAAGTTACTCATGTACTTCTTATGTCATTGACAGGATTTATCCAACTGTTGAAGGCATGAAGGCTTTTGAAGATGATGATGAAGTAACTGAAGAACAAAAAGTTTCTGAAGAAAAGACTTCTGGAAAGAAGAAAGAAAACAAGAAAAATGCTAAAAAGAATGATTCTGGTAAGAAACAAGGTTTCAGTTACAACAAGTGTCCACCCCCGCTTGAAAATGGATATTCTCCGAGAAATCCAAATTCAGAAAGAGTCGAAAAAGAAACAAATTTACAGTGGGAATCGGAATGTACAGTTAATTTGCCAGATAATATTGATGTCACATTTACATCATCTGACACTGATCATGAGTCCGAGTTAATAAAGAAAGTGGTCGATCAGGTGTTGGATAAAGATGAATCCGAGGAGTCAAAGTCGGAGTCTATGTCAGAGTCGAAGTTTGAGTCCAGCCCTCCGAGTCAAACCGACAAAAAGGGCAAAAGGGTTTACAATAAAGAATTCATGTTATCAAAATCTAATTTGAATGACGAAACATTTAAAGTTGCATATACTTTGAATGATTCTGACAAATTATATTTTGATGAGGAATTTCCAATAAGAGGTGTTAAACCTGACATGATCAAAAAGGTTTTCAAACTAACAGAAATTAATATTTCTAAAATAAAAGATGTAAATCTTAATGATAAACCTAAAAAATACACCTCAAGAGTTCAACAACGTTTAAACAAGAAAAAAGGTTACAGTTCTGGTTCTAGTTTTCAAAAGAAACCAAACCATAACGGTAATTAGAAAAAGAAAGGATTAGGTTTTATTCCACCAGAAAATCATAAAAATGAAAAATATGTTAGAGATTTTAAATCAAAAATGGTATTTGTTTCAGTGACAACTACTAAAGAAGAAAAAGAAAATTTGTTCAGAAAGCAGTCAAACAAAGAATTCCTTGCAAAGAAGCAAGAAGAGATGAAGACGGTTGATCAGATGAAAGAAACGAGAATCTGTTTCCAATGCAATACTGTTGGTCATATTGCCAAAAATTGTTCCAAGGCAATAAAATCAAAACAGGGAGTTTTTCGTAAACTGAAAGATAAAGAGGTTGTGTTTGAACCACCAATTGATAGAACAAAACTTTTCAAAAATTCAACTTTTGAGATTGGTGAAAGTTCAAACAGGTTTTACAAGAAAAGAGCAAATCTTGACAACCAAAAATGGGTTTTTAAGAAATCAGAGGACAGTTCTAGCAATGATTCTGATTTGTCAAAATCAGAGGAGCTATCTTCTGGTGATGAATCTGATTCCACAAAGTCAGAGGAGCCACAAATTGAGATTAAAAGTGAAAACTCAGTACCGACTGTGGATTATGTGAATTTTCCACCACTTCGGGCTGAAAATTTTAAGAAGAAAATTGGTAAAGTTGAGATTTCAAATCAATTCTTCTCAGAAAAGAAAGATTTTGATGTTGAAAAAGCATTTAACTCCAAAGTCAAACATATTTTTTGAAAAATGGTTGAAAGGAAGGTCAAGGGAGTCAAGGAATTTTACGAGAAGAAAACAAAGAAGCAAGATAAAGTATCATCCCTGGTTTGTGACTGGGATGGTACATATTATGAATAGTAAAATCCTGGACTTGCCGGAGCTCCCAAGTTGGTAATCGCGGAGCATGAATCGGCATCATTCTTATATTGTTTGTTGAAAAATTGAAAATTGGTCACTAGTATGACTTGCCGGAACTCCCAGGTTGGTAAGTGAGGAGTAGGAATCGGCATCTTGAGAATTCAACCTACATGTGGTATTGGTTGGTAAGCCTTGTGGTTGAGAAAGTTTTCACCTACAAGTGGTAAATCAGGGACATTAAGTTGTACTTGATTTTCTTACAAATGGTATTTTTTTTAAAAAAACAATGTGATGAACCAAACCCCTAATCTGCAAGTGGTAAAATAAAATCAACACAACTTATTTTCTGGAAAAACCATTTGATTAAAACAAACTTAAGTGTTTTGAAATCAATGGGAAAATAGTTTTGTTGTGAGGGGGAGTTCTGATTGTTTATGCCAAGTGAATGGCAAATTGAAGCGATTCGATATTGGTTGTCAATTTACTTGTATAGTTTGTTTTCAAATTTCTTTAAATGTGTTTGCATTTTAGGGGGAGTAAAAATTTTCAGAAAATCCAAAAACATTTGAAAATTTGAAAAAGTAAAAAACATGATAAAATAAAATGAGTTTTTGTGTCAAAGAAGAGGAAATGATAGTATATCAGTAGACAGTTACAGTATGCTAAATAAATGTAATGTTTAAATAGCATTAAACAGTCTCACTGATGATATGCCGATAGGTTTTTACACATTTAGTAAGCTTTTTCGGGATATAAACTTAAATTCAAACTTGCTTATTTCGTGGGGAACACTACTTGGATATATAGGTAACCCCTGAAATCTCGTTTGAAAGTTCCCTCTTTCTGAGATACTAGGTCTTTATGCTCAGTGATATCTGGGGTATTATCCCGGGACTTCTGATTTTGAGGAAGCAATGGCCTAGTCCCCGGAGAATACTTTCTGTTTGCTTGAAATATAGCACCGCCCTCAGCATAAAATGATAAGACAATAAAATTGCTAATCAATGCTGTTGTAAAAAAGATCCTCTAAAGGGGACCCACCAAAAGTCGAGCCGTCATCTCTCTGCTGAACGGAAGTTCTGACCTGAGCTCTCACGGTTTCGCATCTAACCCCTTACAGATATCATCTGTGGTATACTCACCTGTAAGACTGAATATTGAGATCTCGATACGGGAGTATATTCAAGAGGTGGGACACATGAATGAGTTTAAGTCCTTAATACACCTAATTCATATCCTAAATCAGTTGAAATTTGTGTGACAATTTAAGTGGATCAATATATTGGCAATCTAAATGAATTGTTTAATTCTTAATGTGTAACTAAGCTCAATGGTACTTGTGACTTGTCATAAACTGATATGATCTTCTTACACAAACTCACAAAAATATTGTCTGTATATATTTCTTTATTGCATTTTATTTCTCTTAAAAATCCAAAAAGATTTTAGTGTGTTTTAGCATAAAGTTTGAAAAATACAAAAAGATTTTCGACAACTGATATTGGAGAGCTAATTTCAAACATGATGAACAAATGGTTTGGGTGAAATTGTTTGAGATATTTTGAACTGATATGGGAAAAGTTTTTTTTAAAATAAAAACGTTATTCCTGCAAATGGTTCATCAGAGACTAACATTGTAAAATCATTGTCTGAATATCTTATCCACAAGTGTTCATTAGATGGTGAGATTGTTTTTTATAAGTGATCATCAGAAAATTTACTTTTGGGTAGAGAATGTGCAGGATATCTGAGAGATAGAGAGCCAGGTTCCGATACATGAGGACTCTGTGATTTTAACAAGCCAGGCTGCGATCCCAGCATATCGAAAGGGGGAGTCTGAAGATACCTAAAGGAAGGAGTGTGTTGGTGCTGATGAAAAGAGAAGAAATAGATTTGAGGATGCTTTATAGTGTCAGATACTTCAAAAGAGAAGCCCGAAGACTGATAAAGACTGAAGGTGCAAAGTCTCGACACTTTAAGACTCGTCAACATTCGAGGGGGAGTCTGTTGGTGCATGCGTCTGTCGACTTCGTCTTGTATCGAGTCTTGTATTAGAACGTTAAATCAGGGCACGTAGTTCGAGATAAAAGGTTATTTCGCTTGAACATGTGATTTCGCTTGAAAGTGTATGACGGTTATTTCGAGCGAAATCAGATTCCGCTTGGAATTACTTCAAGCGAAATCAGATGCTTATTTATAGGTGTTCAAGCGAGACCAGATGTAACTATTCCGGTCAGAGCAACGAAGTGTCGTCTCGCTGTAAATTGATTTCAAATCAATAATACGACAGTTTAAAGTGATATTCTAGCTGAATTGACCTTAGTACGTCTGTTTCCACCTTTCGTACTGAGCAAAACTCTTCTGATCGACTCGTTCGGGTCTGCAAACGATCCTACAAAGGATGAAATGGATTTGATGGATATCAAGTGGGCGTTTGCTAGTGCAGTGAGGCGAGCAAAAGACTACATGGAAAGAACCGGTAGAACAAACTTGTAAAGCAAGAAAGACACCAAGTATGGGTTCGACAAGAAAGCGGTCAAGTGTTTCAACTGTGGTGAACGAGGTCATTTCAAACTGGAATGCACGAAGCCAGCTCAGCATGGGAACTAGAATCTATTCAGAAATCAAGGCAACCAATCGAATCAGAATCAAACTAGGAATAATAAGCGTGCCTTGATGCCTGTGAACAATTCTCATCAAGCAGGTGCATCAAACAACAATCGAGCTCTTGTGGTACAAGTTGATGAAGGTTGTGACTGGTCGATTCAACTGGGTAGTGGTGATCAGGGTGGAACAGCTTGTTTTGCTGAGGTTGTCAAGGATCTAAAACACGGTTGTAGGGAAGAATCTTCATAAAATGAAGATAGTTCTGGTTATAGTGGAAGTTCGGATGAAGAAAACTCAAGTTCAGGTGAAGACGGTATGGATGAAGTGTTACGTGAGACCATTGATGCAGATATTGAGAAGTTTTTGGGTGAAGCTAAAGCAGTGAATGGCAGAAGATCAATTTTGGTGGATCAAGCTGCTTATTCTTCTCATCATTCAGCTTTCATGGCTAATGTTGGCAGATCGTTAAGTCAGGTATGTGTCGATGAACCAAAATCTAATAGGTGTGATAGTTGTGTTGATTTAGGTGCTAAATTGTCTTATTTGCAAAGCAAATATGACGTGACATTTATCCACAACCAAAATTTGATCGTGGATCTTTCAAAATGCATAGAGGCCAATATGTTTCATAAAATCACGAAAAGGATTTTAAAAAGGTAATTGACACATTAAGAGAAGATATTTCCGAGCTAAAGAAAATAGTTTCAAGAAAACAAACTGTAATAAACAATTACATCAATAGGCTCGAGGAAACACAAAAGGAATTGGCCTGTGTTAAGTGTGAAAATGAGGCGATCCAGCTTAAGTTAGATAGTTATTCAAACTCTAGGTATGTGCTGGATCACATCATTGATATACAGAAAAAGAAGAAAGATGTCACGTGCATTGGATATAAGAAGTGTCCTCCACCCATTAGACACAATTATACCGCAATGCCCGATGAGTAAGATAAGCCTCACTTTGAACCATCAGTTCCATTGGACCTTGAGGAATTTGCAACTGAGCTCGGTTTCAAAAAGGAAGTATCCTCAGATTCGGATGAATCAGCAGATGTGAAAGTGTCAACAGGTGAACAAAATCAGGATCCTCCAGTCATTGTTGAGGATGTTGATTCTTCAGATGATGAATCCGAGGATACTAACTCAGCACAGTTTGATGTGGTGATCAAAGAAGAGGACATACATCTCGAGAACATATTATATGTGATCCTCCTGCAAAACCAGCTAAGACTGTTCTGGTTGAGTCCATTTTTGCACAAGACTCTGAGAGTGTGAATTTGTTGTATACTCTGGTTGGTGATGATCAAGTTTATTCAGACAAAGATTTTACGATTAAAAATGTAAATCAATCTCTAATCAGTAAAATTTTTGAGGATTCGACTAGTAAGTTTTTGGGAGAGTCGAGTTCACGAGTTGTGGTAACACAATGCCCTCCGATTCCAAAAGCTGAAATTCGAAAACAATATGGCAACCAAAAATTACCAACATAGAAAAATCAGCAAAACCACACTAAACCAAAAGGAAAATCAACGACTTAAGGTCGAAAGGAACAAAACCAAAGAATGAACCAAAAGATGAACTTTGTGAAGTCGAGGGAACCAATAAGCTTGAAACATTTGAAAACAAATCTAACGTAGATTATGTTAATCAATTTAAAATTTTGAAAAGAGATGGTCAAAACAATTCAGGACCAAATACTTCAAAACCACAAAGTTCATCAACGAGACATCAACATGATACATCAAGGTTTGTTGAACGAAGATCATGTTTTGAGTGTGGTGAATTTGGACACATCATTCGAAATTGTCCATACCTTCATAAGTTAAAGGCTAAAGCTGATGTTCCCCGAGAAAAAAAGTTACCAAAAGTGTTGGGATTGAACCCTATCAGAGGAACAGATAATGAAAGCCAAAACTGGATCAGCGCAGTGGGTCCAGAATAAGCAGATGATATGATCAAGTCTCTCCCCTTGAAAGTGAACTTCAACATCTGCTGACCTCCTATCTACTGATCTTGCAAAGTGCTGCCTTACAACTACTGCCCAAAGTTAAAGACTGATGGAAGACCAAAGCTCTGCTGATTCAATCTACTGCCTTGAGTCAAGTACTGCTGATCCGGACAAGTGCTGCTGGGTTCACAGCAGTGGAAGGTTGCAGCAGTAGTATAGTTGTCTTTATGCAACGTAATGTAATATCAGTAGTTTGTATAGCAGTGTTTGTATAGGTCAGAGGTTAGAGTTTGTTAGGAGGTTAGATGTCACTTTCATGGTGACGCCAGCTAAGATGCTCAGTGGTTTGCTAGTGCCTATAAATAGCTCAGTACTTTGTACTGTTCTATTAGCTCTTTGCATCATCGTCTTCTTTGCACGAACAAACACTAAGCTCTGGCTGAGGGGGAGTTTGCATTCATTCATCAATCATTGTAATCGTTATTGAAATAAATTCAATCTTTCGATTCATTGTGAAAAGATGTTTGATTAAAGTATTACTCTCATTTGATTGTATGCAAAGTTTGTTTTCATCATAATTCCGCTACACACTCATCCATTTTCATTTTAAATACAAACACAAAATACAATCAGAATCAAACTCAGATCCAATAATTGGTATCAGAGCTTGGACAGTCAAATTTGATTTAACAATCATTTTGACATAAATAGTTCAGCTCAAAATCGTTGATATCGATAGTTTGTTCAGTTTGTTGAAAAACAGAGTAAGGTTTAATCACCACTAAAGTTGATTAATCAGTGCCTGTGAAATAACCAAGATGACGTCACAATCACAAGATGATAAGAATAGTGTTGGCTCGCTTTTCAAACCACCTATGCTTAAACGCAATGAATACAACATCTGGGAGAGAAGGATGGGACACATCCTTGCTTAACAGAACACTGGATGTTGGAGGTCTGTTGTTTTTTGTCCCCATGTTCCTATGGTGCCAAGTGCTGAGGATCCAAAGAAGAACGTACCAAAACCTTATGAAAATTATACTGAAACTGATTTTCAAAAGTTCGAACTGGATGCCAAAGCATTTAGCATCATAGCATCTGCATTACCAAATGAGATCTATGCTGGACTGTTGCATTGCAACAGTGCCAAAGAGCTATGGGATGCATTGAAGGAACAGTTTGGGGGTACTGAAGAAGTTATTGAAAACAATCGGGAAATTCTGAATCAGCAGTATGAAACCTTTTGTCACATTAAAGGTGAAACATTGACCCAACAATTTGAACGGTTCAGTTGTCTCATCAGTGAGCTAAGACTTGTTAAGGTTGAATTCCCAAAATCAACCCAAAATAGCAGGTTTCTTAGATCACTACCTGATAAATGGGACACAATTGCATTTGTGACTAGAAACTCTGTTGAGTTCAAAGATCTGACCCTAACCCAACTTCATGGTAGACTCCTGACTTATGAAAGGGAGTTGAACCAGAAAAAGAAGTTGCAAGGGTCTGGAAAAGCCACTGATGACTATTCATTCGGTAGCACAGCTCTTCTTGGTCAGGAAGAATCTGGTAGCAGCAGTAAGGAACAGGGTTATGATCATTTCATTGATATAACAGCTGGTGGTAACTTTACCAACCCTGATCCTCACTCTGCAAATTATGCTTTCACTGCAAACACTGAAAACCAGATGTCAGATAATTTGTGTTTTGAACTCAATGATTTGCAACATTTTGATCCCACTGACTTAGAGGAGATGGACATTTTGCATCAGCTGGCCTTGCTTAGTGTGAGAACAAGCAAATTCTACAAAAGAACAGGGAGAAAGTTCCCAGGGCTACATGGGAATCTAAGGGTTGGGTTGGATAAATCGAAAATCATATGTTATAAGTGCAATAGGCTAGGTCATTTTGCTAGGGAATGCAGGAGTCAAACAACTGGTCCTATAATCACTCATCCTAGTTCAAACCCTAGACCTCAAAATCAAAGCACTGTGCATTATACCCAATATACCCCTGCAGCACATGTAAACACTGCTCATTAGGCTGCCGCCCCTGTGCCTGTGCATTATGTCCAAACCACTGTTCCACAGATTCAATATGTTCAAGCCCCTGCTCCTCAGGTACAGGTGCAACCTGTTGCACCCCAAACCACTGCTCCAGCAGCAGTACAACCAGATCAACAAAGTTTTTTCACTCAAGGGTTTGTTGACTGGAGCAGTATGCCTGAAGACCTTAGTGATGAAAATTTTGCACTCTATGCTTCTAATGATTCTTCTCATAATGAATTTTGTTTGATGACATTAGAGTCAATACAGGAGGGGGTTGAAACTGAAGAGGAACAGATGAGTACTGAAACAGTGGATGAGGTGACTGAAGCAGTGGTTACTGCTATGGCTGGTGAACTACTGCTGGGAGAAAATTCAGAAACCCTGATTGAACCACTGACAGACCCATGGTCCGAAGAGAACAAGGAAGAAAAGAAAGAAGAAAAAGCAGGGGAGAAAGAAGAAAGAGCTGATAATGAAGAAAATCATCAATGTGATTGTGCAATGATGGCTGCTGCCAAGGTATCACCTCAAGTTCTTGAAAAACTGTGTTCTGACAATTGCATTATTGCTTTTGCTAACATCAAAGAGGTAAATGAAAACCTTAGGGATAAAATCTTAACTGATGAAGTCAAATTTGAAAGGTCTTTAAAAGAACTTAAAAACAAATTGACTGAAAAGGAAAAAGAGATCAGCAGTCTGAAAGAAGAACAAAGCATAACCAAAACTCAACTCCAAACTATGTTAGAAAAATACCAAGTTTGCAAAAAGGAGTTGGAGTCCACCCAGATTACCTGTGAAAGATGGGTGGAATCATGCAAAGGGTATGAGGTTATGCTTGAAAAACAGATAAAAAGCAATGTGAAATTTGGTGTTGGTTATAGAAAACATGATGATGAAAACACTGCTTTTGGAAAATCTGTTCAAACCACTGATGTAACCACTGAGTTCATCCCCACAAACAAGAATGGCCAAGAAGTGAAAATCACTGACAAACTTGGTAACAAAATCACACTTGACAGACCAATGGGATCCTCTACTTTTGAGGAGCTTGAAGATTATCGGTTTAAACCAAAATGGTCTGATAAGTGTGATATTCTTGAAAATTTCAAGCCAATGGACTTTACATCAACTGATGGTGTTAAAGCTCCAAAAGCTAAAGTCATTCCTCTCAAGGACATCCCAACAGAGGTTAAAACCTCTGCTGCAAAGGAGTCTGAAAAGAGAAAGAAGAAAGAAAAAATTGATAACTTGTTTTGTGAATTCTGTGAGAAAAGGAATCATCTAACAAAAGACTGCTTCCACTTAAAAGCTTATGATTTAAACAGAACAAGTGTCATTGTTTCAGCTGAAAGTTGCATTGTTTGTGGTAAAACAAACCACAAAACTCAAGCATGTGTGTATCTCAAAAACTTTGATGTGAAAAAGAATGAGTACATTGCTAAAACATCCTTGAGTCCATCATCATCATCATCATCATCTGTCAAATTCACCAAGAAACAACCACTGTTTGTGCCAATCCAAACAGCTGTCACAAAACAGCTGAACCAAACATCTGTCAAAAGAGATGTTCAGGTTACTGATGCACCCCCTGCCAATCAATTCAGAAAAGGCAAGGAAAAATAGTCTTACCAAAGGATTCCACACGTTTATGAGGCCTACAAACGGCCCTCTAAACCTAAAGTGAACAGGCATCCTTTTAGTTACCAACAGGTCATTGGTCAAGACCCCCAACAGTGGTTAGCAAGAAACAGTACTAAAACTGTCCAAACCCCTGACCTAACCACTGTCCATCATTCTGCATCCATCCCAAACACTGTTGAGACCCCATCCAAAGCCCTGTTGTCTTTGGAGACCCTAATGAACTAATCCTTTTACTTCATGTGCAGGGAGCTTCTGCATGCTTTGATAGTCTTTGGTATGTAGATAGTGGAGGCTCCAGGCACGTGACAGGATGTAAAGCCCTCCTCAAAGACTTTAAAATCCATGGAGGGGGTGATATATCCTTTGGGAATAATAGTAAAGGGAAAGTTCTGGGGTCTGGTACAGTGCAGTCTGGAAATGTAAAATTTGAAAATGTCAATCTGATAGAGAATCTAAAATTCAACCTTCTGAGTGTGTCCCAAATGAGTGACAGAGGATTTGGTTCATTCTTCACAAAAGATTGTTGTAGGATTGTTGGACCAGAAATGGTCAAAAAGATTGAAGCAATAATCAAAACTGGTCAAACTAAACTTGTTGCTCAAAGAAGTGGAAATGTTTATGTTGTTGATATGTCAAAAAAGTGTCCCAGAGCTGATGCCTGTCTGTTCTCAGCTGCCTCTAACAAAGAGACAGAACTTTGGCACAGAAGGCTGGGGCACACAAATCATAAAACAATCACTGAAATTTCAAAAAATGGTTTGGTGAGAGGCCTACCACAAAAATTGTTTTCATGTCCTGAACATTGCATTACCTGTTTAAAAGGAAAACAGCATAAAAGTTCTTATAAGTCCATTGAAGAGTCCAAAACAACCCAGTGTTTGCAAATGCTACACATGGATTTGTTTGGCCCAGTCCAAGTCATGAGCCTCAAAAAGAAAAGATATTGTTTGGTTATTGTTGATGACTTTTCTAGGTTTACATGGACTTTCTTTTTATACTCAAAAGATGAGACTGCAGGCATTTTGCAAGACTTTGTGACATAGGTTGAAAAGCAATTTGACCTTCCAGTGAAAAGCTTCAGGAGTGACAATGGCACAGAATTCAAAAATAAGGAGTTGGATGCCTTCTATGTGAAGAAAGGGATTGTAAGGCAGTACAGTATCCCTAGAACACCAGAGCAGAATGGGGTAGTGGAAAGGAAGAACAGAACTTTGATTGAGGCTGCCAGAACCATGCTTGCTGATTCAGGTTTGCCATTAACTTTCTGGACAGAGGCAGTAAACACTGCTTGCTATGTCCAGAACAGAGTTTTAATAAACCCCAGGCACAAAAAGACTGCTTATGAAATTCTGTATAAAATCAAACCACTGATCTCTTATTTTAAGGTATTTGGCTGCCCATGCTTTATCTTGAACTTAAAAGATTCCATTTCAAAATTTGCAGCCAAAATTGATTGTGGTTATCATCTGGGATACTCAACCACTGCCAAGGCCTACAAATTGTTCAATACACAGACCAAGGCAGTGGAGGAGACTTTGAATGTAAAGTTCAATGAACTTTCATCAATAAAAATCCCAGCAAATCCTGCAGATCTGTTTGACCTTGAAAAATTCACTTTTGAAAATACTGCTGTCAAGACTAACAGTGCAGGTCCCTCAGAGGATTCAACACCAGACTATGGGTATGAAATCATCATCCCTCAAAGGTCTGTCAAAATGGGAAAAGCATCAGCTGTTCAAAACAGCTGTCAAAGCTCAACCACTGCTACCTCAACAGTTGTTGACCAAAGTAGCCCATTAACCACTTCTTCCACATCCTCAAACACTGCTGACAAAAGTCCTCAAACAGTGGATAAAAGTCAGCAGGTGTCCATTTCATTACCTCCTATTCCACCACCTTTTGAAGCCACTGATGGGTCATCAAAGTCACCAGCAGTGGTTAGCTCAGATGATACACATTTGCAGCCTTCACCAACAAATGCCATCATACCATACCAAGGAGATTTAATCTTCTTGAGATCTCATCCACCTGATCAAATCATTGGCAACATCAATGAAGGGGTGCTCACAAGAAGCCAAACCCAAAACATTTGTCTTTTTGCTGGTTTTCTATCACTCCATCAGCCAGTTAAGTACCAAGAGGCACTAAAAGACAATAGCTGGGTAGAAGCCATGCAAGAGGAGCTCCAACAGTTTAAAAGACAACAAGTATGGGAGCTTGTACCACTGCCAGAAGAGGTTAGTCCCATTGGCACAAAGTGGGTCTTCAAGAACAAAACTGATGAAAGGGGTATTGTTGTCAAGAATAAAGCTAGGCTTGTGGTTCAAGGCTACAGACAGGAAGAGGGGATTGATTATGATGAAACATTCGCCCCTGTTGCAAGATTGGAAGCCATTAGACTGTTCCTGGCCTTTGCTGTCAACCACAACATGAAGGTGTTTCAAATGGATATCAAAAGTGCTTTCCTCTATGGTACAATTCAAGAAGAGGTATATGTTTGTCAACCTCCAGGTTTTGAAGCAAAATGGATATCAAAAGTGCTTTCTTGGTCTCTAAGTACAGCAAATGCAAAATGGAACCTTCATTCATCAAAGCAAATATGATAAAGAACTTTTAACCAAATTTGATATGAATGATTGTAAACCATGCAGCACACCCATGGCAACAAATAAGCTGGTCATGTCTGATGAAAAAGATGAGCTGATTGACCAAACACTTTATAGAAGCATGATTGGGTCTTTATTGTACCTAACTGCATCTAGACCAGACATCATGTTTGCAACATGTGTCTGTGCAAGAAGTCAATCAGCTCCCAGAAAATCAAATCTCATTGCTGTAAAATGGATCTTCAGATACATAAAAGGTGCTCCCACACTTGGTATCTGGTATCCAGCTAATGGGAACATCAAGCTTTCAGGTTTTTCAGACAGTGACTTTGCTGGATGTCACACCACAAGGAAGTCCACTTCAGGAGGGTGCCAGTTTCTAGGTGATTGCTTGGTTTCTTGGCAAAGCAAAAAGCAAGCAGCAGTTTCAACATCCACTGCTGAGGCTGAATACATTGCTGCTGCAAGCTATACAGCCCAACTCATGTGGCTTCAGAATCAGTTACTGGATTTTGGTATCACTGCCTTAAAGACACCACTCATGTTGGACAGCCAGGCAGCAGAAAATATCATCAAAAATCCAGTTTCCCACTCTACCACCAAACACATTGACATCAGAAATCACTTTGTGAGGGATTGCTATGAAAAAGGTTTGATTTCTCTGCATCATGTCCCAACTAAAGACCAGCTGGCAGATGTGCTCACAAAAGCACTTGATACAGCCACTTTTGAAAGCTTGGTCTCTAGGATTGGGATGCTGAACATGGAATAACAAGCAACATCTTGTTTTTCTATGAATAAAAGCAACAAAATGTTTTCAGAAAATCAAAAATCCATCCTTAAAAATAGCTAACAATGAAATTTTCATTAAAATCCTTAAAAGTCTGCCATAACCACTGATTGTTCAAAAGTCTGCTCTACTTCAAAAGTCTGTCCACTGCTGAAAGTCAACCCCTGTTCTCTCATTCCTTTGATAAACTCTGTTGTTCAAAAGCAGTGTCTTATCCACTGATATGCTATCCACTGATAGTGAAAATCATCCACTGCTTTAATACCACTGCTTTCATCAGTCACTTTCATAAAAGTATTGTCCTTCACTTTCACCAAGGGTTGTCACGTGGGCAGTACATAGTGGTCAGACCTTTTGTAACGGCTGCCACGTCAGCATTCACTTTCTTCCCTATAAAAATCCCCACTCTCCACCAAAATAGGGTTTTACTGTCGAACTGATTTCTCAAAAATTCTCTTCTCAAAACAGTTTTTCATCTCATCCTTCACAAATTTCTTCGATCATCGTCTTCAAAAATGACAAAATCGAAGCCATCTGCAAAACCTACTTCCAAATCATCATCAAAAACAGCCTCTCAAAAGGCAATCTCCACTGAAATCCCATTTAAACCATCTCACAATCTCCTGGGTCTTCTCACAAAACCAGGAACCACCAATGTTTTCGATTCCATCATTGACACCATGGCAAAATCAAAGTACAAAACTTTGTTCACCGCCGATGCACCAATCTATTTGGAGACCGAAAGAGAGTTCTGGAAGAATGCAACCCTTGAAAAATAAGGAGACACTGCAACCACAATACACTCTTCTATAAAGGGTAAAGCTGTCCAAATCACGCCACAATCCATTTCAGAGGTCTTTCAACTCAATGATCAGGAAGGTAAAACTTCTTTCACTAAAAACGAGTTACAAACTGACTTCATTGAGAGAGGGTATGAAGCCACAATGATGAAGAAACTTACCTTACAAAAAGGTTATTTTCCTTCTGCAACCAGATTTTTATTTCATACCCTCCTACTATGTGTTTCAAACAAAACCACTTCTTTCAATGAAATTCCTTTAAAGATTCAAAATTTGGGATATGCAATTCTTCAAGAAGAAAATTTTAACTATTCTCAGGAAATCTTTAAAGATTTGGTTAATAATGTTGAAACAAAATCATTCTTACTGTTTCCAAGGTTTTTAAGTTACTATTTTGAAAAGAAATTAAGTAAGGATGATTTAGCAGCAATAATCCAAGGTGATTATACTCAAATAAACAGTTTAACAACTGAAACTTTTTCAAGAATGTTAACACCTTGCAAAACAGAAGCAGAGGTGCCTGAGCAGATTTTAGCAGCTACCACTGCTCCTCAGGTATCTGCTGCTGAGCCCACTGCTCAAGGTGATCAAAGTGGCAGCACAACTGCTTTGAAACCCACACCTACAAATCCCAAAAAGCCAAACACAAAGAAAAATCAAAAACCCCCCAAACCAATAAAAAAGGCAACTCTGGAGGATGAGATACCAGAGCAACTGCCAGTGACAAAACAAAAGTCACACGCAACCACTGCTACTACTTCCTCACAGCAGTTGGTCAAAATATCTCAACCCATACCCGAAACTCCTCCTGCTTCTTCTAAAAAAGAATAGGTTGTACTCATAGGGACTCCACAATATGATGCTCTGGAAACACTCATTTCCATCATCCACAGCTCATTGCCCGGAGCAAATCCTATTTCTACACCCAACCTCACATCCACAATTCCACCAAAAACACAACTTTTGTTGGATGCAATAGATTTGAACCAGGCATTACCCAGTCCTTCTCAATCACCTGTTAATGAGAATATGCCTCAACAAATGACTGAGCCTGATGTATCATTCTTTGCTGACCCACCAACACAACCTGAGGAGGTTACACCCCTTGAGTTACACGTAACTCTTGGTGGTAGTCCAAGTGAAGCAGCCACTACAACTGTTGAACCCACTAGTTTACAGTTGGACAGTGGTTACATAAATAAGACTTCCTTGGAGGCAATTCCTTACATAGCACCTCTGCCAACCACCAGTGGATTTATTTATCCTACTGGCAACATCAAAAGGTTGTCAAGTGTTGAAGGAAGAAGACCCCAGTACCAAGACAAAGGGGCATCAGTGGTTAATGTTTGGAGTATACTCCCTACCTCAACCACTGTTAGTGGGAAATCAGATGATCCCATTAAATTGGGTGATGGTTTAAAGTACCAGAAATTGACGGGTCGTGTTGAAAAGCTTGATAACTCTGTTGCAGAACTCAAAGACATGCTACAACAGTTGTTACAAGTACAAAAGGTACAATCCACTGCTGTTCCACCTCAAGCACCTGCTCCATAACAGGCACCTGCTACAAATGAGCTCTAGAATTTATTTCAACCTTTTCTCCATCAACAAGCCCAAATAGCAGATCAGCAACATGAAAAACATGTCCAACAGCTGAGAAATGCAATGGAGTCAAGGTTCAAGAACACTCAGGCTGATCTAAAGGGTCTCAAAACTCAGATCCTGCACACCACTGGCACTGCTCCTCCAACAGTTCTCTTCATTGATCAACTTCCCCCAGATAATGCCAAAAAGGGGGAGAAAATTCAGGAGTGGAAAAAGAAGGGAATAGATGATGGTCTCTACATTGAACCAGAAAATGCAAACATGACCAAACAGATCCCTCTGCCAGATGGAAGCAAGAAAATTGATGGGACCACAAATGCACTGGCAGAAGCAGTTGCAAGTGTTAAAAGGGATAGAGAGGCCAAAAAGAAAGCCAGGGTGGATTATCCGGATCAGGGTACTTCAGGGTCAAAAGATGATGAAAATCTTGTTGATGAAAAGAAGAAGCCTACAAGAAGAGTAAGGCTACCCAAATCCATTCCAATCAGACATTCAAAGTCTGCTTCAAAACCACCACCTAAAACAGCTGTTGTAACTCCTGTTGTACCCACTACTGTTGGTACTTCAGTGGTTTCAACATCTGTTCCCACTTCAACACACACCACTTCAACGCACATCAGATCCACTGCTTTACCACCATCACCACCGAAAACAAAATCACCTCCTGCCAAAAGGCAGAAGACAGCAGTTGTTACAACAACTGTTAGTCAATCACAAACCACTGCCACTACATCCACCACCACTGTTCCATCCAAAACATCATCAGCCCCTCCTCAAACAAAGAGGAGAAGGCTAATTCTCAAAGATGATGACACTTCACCACCACAAACATCTTCAAAATCTTTAGCTCTTGTCACAATACCAAAACCTGTTCCTCTCTCTTCAGTTCAAATGCACAAACCCTTACCTCCTGCAGGTGCTCAATTTCCTCTTGAACTAGCAGCTGTAAGAGATGAAATAAAATCTTTCTATTATGAGGATGACCCTGCCAAAAGGAGTTTGCCATCAATTTAGGGATATCCCAATCCAAAAAATGTTGATGAGTATTTGGAAATCAAGGCCAAGCAAGCAGAGGATATCTCAAAAAGAAACACTCGAGGGAAATCTGACAAAGAAATTTCACAAAAGTATCAATATCTGCTCACACAGGTCAGATCCCTAGAACAATTTGCAAAAAATGTCAGTCAACAAATCTCAGAAAGAGCAGCTGAAACTTTGAAGAAAGACTACATTGAAAGCATCATGGCTCATAAGGAATACAAAGGAGAGAGATACATGTACAAAGAGTGGACTGTTCCTGAGCTTGAAAACGAAGCAGCAAGAATTCAAGACATGATTAAAAGGAAGGTCACTCACACTCCTCCTAATTGGGCAAAGTTTAAAAAGAATGTGCCTGATAAACAGGTAGAGTTGAAGAGAATGAAAGAGGAATTGGTTGCTGCTGAATATGGAAACAAGAGACAAATTGCTAGATGGAAAGAAGATGTGGTCAGGGCTACTTACAAAAAGTTGGAGGAACTGAGAAAAAAAGATCCAAGTGTTCCCCAAAAGCCTGTCTATTCTGAAGCAGAGGTTTCTAAAAGACCATCAAAACTACAGATCAGGAGATCCACTGCTCCAGCAGGTTCAGCCATCTTCAAAAGAAGGCCACAAAAACCTCTAAGAGCTGAAACAATTCAAGAGCTGATAAAAGGTGATGAACTTGTGAAAGAGGGCATTAAGAAAATGATTATAGAAACTCTTGAATTGAATCAACCTACAAACACTGCTCAGCCAGTCATGAATAGGCCAGCATCACCAAACTCCTCAACAAATAAAAATCTCCCAAGAAACCCACCAAGCTCAAAAGTACTAAAGTGGGCAACTGACAAACAGACCCATGTATTGACTCTGTTCAGGACTGGTGGAGAAGAGAAGAAAATAACAAGGGAACAAGCACTTGGCCTAAGTCTTGAAGATATGCAGGATCTCCTTGTTCTTCCTCTTGAAAGGGATGAAGATGATACAGATGCCCTAGACTTTGAGCTACAACTGAAAGGTCAGATAAGGGAGCTGTTAATGAGGCAATAAAGTTCCACAATAATGAAGTGTTTTGGCATTATCTGTTCCAGGGGGAGATTGTTGGGATTGAACCCTATCAGAGGAACAGATAATGAAAGCCAAAACTGGATCAGCGTAGTGGTTCCAGAATAAGCAGATGATATGATCAAGTCTCTCCCCTTGAAAGTGAACTTCAACATCTGCTGACCTCCTATCTACTGATCTTGCAAAGTGCTGCCTTACAACTACAGCCCAAAGTTAAAGACTGATGGAAGACCAAAGCTCTGCTGATTCAATCTACTGCCTTGAGTCAAGTACTGCTGATCCGGACAAGTGTTGCTGGGTTCACTGCAGTGGAAGGTTGCAGCAGTAGTATAGTTGTCTTTATTCAATGTAATGTAATATCAGTAGTTTGTATAGCAGTGTTTGTATAGGTCAGAGGATAGAGTTTGTTAGGAGGTTAGATGTCACTTTCATGGTGACGTCAGCTAAGATGCTCAGTGGTTTGCTAGTGCCTATAAATAGCTCAGTACTTTGTACTGTTCTATTAGCTCTTTGCATCATCGTCTTCTTTGCACGAACAAACACTGAGCTCTGGCTGAGGGGGAGTTTGCATTCATTCATCAATCATTGTAATCGTTATTGAAATAAATTCAATCTTTCGATTCATTGTGAAAAGATGTTTGATCAAAGTATTACTCTCGTTTGATTGTATGCAAAGTTTGTTTTCATCATAATTCCGTTGCACACTCATCCATTTTCATTTTAAATACAAACACAAAATACAATCAGAATCAAACTCAGATCCAACAAAAAGCAATCTGTTTCGCCAAAACAAGATCCCCGTCTTGTAAAAGAACGTTAGAAGAAATAGAAACACAAACAAAACAAGGTAATTGAAAAGGCCCTCAAAACCGAGGTGGTTCAAAAGCAATCTATTTCTATTAAATCAAAAAAATATAAAACTTCAAACAATCACGAAGTTAAAATTTCAAACAATCAAACTGGTAAAACTCAACAGACATGGAAACCTAAATTGGTCACAAATTCAGGGGGAGCATCACTATTTCCAAACCATCGCGAAGTTGAAATAACTTTTGTCGATGAAAATGGAAGACCCAAGTCCACGAAGGCTTTGGTCCCCATCTCCAATTGATCATTTGAGTACATGTGCAGGGTGTTCTAGGAGAAACTGTCTGTAGTCTTTGGATTGTTGATAGTGGAGCATCCAGGCACATGACATGCGACATGAGACTTCTCTACGACGTCAAATCTATTAGAGGAGGTTATATTGCTTTTGCTGGAGATAAAGGCGGATATATTACTGGTGAAGGAATGGTATCCAACGGGGTAGTGAGTTTTGATAAGATCAACTTTGTACAACAACTTTATCACAATCTTCTCAATGTTTCTCAAATCTGTGATAAGAAGTTTTTCGTACACTTTGATGCAATTAGATGTTATGTGCTGAAGCCCGGTTTCAAGATTCCCAAAGACTGGATTCTCTTATCTGCACCAAGGATTAATGATTTGTATGTCCTTGATATGAACCAACCAATTACTACGTCTGCACAAGTAACCTGTTTTGTTTCTAAAGCCACAGAAAAGGAATCAATCTCTTGGCATAGGCGGATGGAACACATTCACTTAAGGAAAATGAATCATCTGGTGAAGAATGAGTAGTGAATGGTGTTCCCGTTAAAATTTCATCTACAAGACGTCTGTGTTTCATGCCAAAAAAGGAAACCAAAACAAGAAATCTCACCCGATAAAGAAGATCAACACGGTGGCAGTACTCTTGAACGTTTGCATATGGATTTATTCAGTCTCGTCAAGCATAAAAGCATCAGTAATGACTCGTACTACCTCATGGTGGCTGATGATTATTCAAGATTTTCTTGGGTGGCATTTATGGCACGCAACAGTGAGACTTTCAAAATTATCAGAGACTTAATCACTACGATTGAGAATCTGTATATTTTGAAAGTGAGACGCATAGACAGTGACAATGGAACTGAATTTAAGAATCATGCTATGGAGGAGTTCTGTAGATCCAAAGGTATTCTTCATGAATTTAGTGCTAATACACTCCTCAACAAAATGGCACCACTGAGCGTAAGAACCGCACATTGGTCGAAACTACAAGGACTTTGTTGGTAGAGTCATAGATGCCTATTCCTTTCTGGAGTGAAGTTGTGGCCTCTGCTTGCTACACGATGAACCGAGTCCTTACAGTAAAAAGACACAACAAGACCAGCTTTGAGCTACTACACAAACGGAAACCAGACTTACAATTTCTTGAACCGTTTGGAGCTCCTTGCACTATGATCGATCCTAGTGGAAAGTTTGGGGCAAAAGCAATTGAGGGATACTTTCTTGGGTATGCCACCCCAAATTTAAGAGTTTGGAATCTTGATACAAAAAGGATCGAGGAATGGTCTGAAGTCAGAGTACAGAGACATACGTTACCAGTCAGATGTCTGGTTTAGCCATGGATGTTTGAATACGATGACTTTTTCAATTCTATCAATATTGAAGAAGATGTAGTGGATGTTGCGGCACAGATGTTATTCGAGAGTGACAACGCAACAGAGTCACCATTGGTTCGTCCAATTATTGTCAACAATCAAGAATCATCTTCAGTTAACAATAATGCTCTCGATAATGAGGATTTTCACGATGCTGTTGAACTTAACGAATCTTCAGAGGATGATGAATTTCTCAATGCAGACCAAGAAGTTCTTGCAACAGTTGTGCATGGTACTTATGAGGCTACACCCTAGTGGACTACCCCAAAACAGCTGAAGCAACTGCATCATCCTCTTCGCCAGTTCAGGGTATTGATTTGGTTGTTGATCTCAACTTCAACAATCTGGGTATAAATATTCCAGTTCCGGATAATCCAGAAATGAGAATCCATAATACCCATCCTTAACAAAACATCATTGTTAATGTTCAAAGTGGTGTGCAGATGAGAAATCAGTTGAGAAACAATAACAATGTTGGCTTGTATGCAGTGACTAGAGAATCGGGTTTTTAGAATGATTGGTCCTTCACGTGTTATGTATCACAAGAAGAACTAAGGTCTTGGAAAGAAGCGATAAAGGATTTTTATTGGGTGGAATCTATGCAGGAGGAACTGCAACAATTCCAGAAGCTCGGTGTCTGGAAACTGGTTGAAAACCTGAGAATTACAAGAAGATTGGCACCCGTTGGGTATTCAAGTGCAAAAAGGATGACCGTGGAGTAGTTGTCCGAAACAAGGCGAGATTAGTTGTTCAAAGGTTTCATCAGGTAGAAGGGATAGATTACAACGAAGTTTATGCACCAGTTGCACGTCTTGAAGCTATTCGGATTTCTCTTGCCTATGCTTCCTTCAAAGGATTCAAGGTTTACCAAATGGACGTGAAAAGTGCATTCCTACATGGTGTGGTTGAAGAAGAGGTGTATGTCGAACAGCCGCCAGGTTTTGAAGATCCTATTCATCCAGATCGGGTTTGGTTGCTCTACAAAGCTCTCTACGGATTACTTCAAGCACCGAGAGCTTGGTATGCAACTTTATCTAACTATCTACTAGAGAATGGTTTTCGCCGGGGTCTTATCGATTGCACTCTTTTCATCAAAGAAAAGGATGGAGATCTTCTGTTGGTTCAGGTATACATAGATGATACTATTTTTGGTTCTGCTAACGATGTTTTGTGTAGGGACTTCGAGAATGTTATGCAGGAGAAATTCGAGATGAGCGCCATGGGGGAAATGAACTTCTTTTTGGGCCTAGAAGTTCAACAAACAGAGTCTGGGATATTAATCCATCAGACTAAATATGTTGGTGACATCTTGAGCCGGTTCCAGATGTCCGAAGCGACGCCCATTAGTACCCCTGTTCCGCAGAATCACGGGATTACTCCGGACTTGAAGGGTGAAAGTGTTAACTCTTCACTTTACCGCCCAATGATCGGATCTCTTATGTATCTCACAGCCTCGAGGCCCGACATAATGTATCCTACATGCTTGCTCTCCCGATATCAAGCCAACCCGAAGGCCTCACATCGGGCGGCTGTAAAAAGGATTTTCCGCTATTTAAAGGGTTTCCCGGGCACCGATCTTTGGTACACTAGGGATAATAGCTACGATTTGATCGCGTTTAGTGATTCTGATTTTGGTGGCTGTAAAATTTACGGCAAATCCATAACGGCTGGATGTCAGTTTTTAGGAAATCGCCTGGTCACATGGCAGTGCAAAAAAAAGACCTGTGTCGCTACATCAACTTATGAAGCTGAGTACATTGCTGCCTCAAGTTGTTGCTCCCAAGTCTTGTGGATCGAACAACAAATGCGTGACTACGGTTTTGAATTCCTATCTACTCCTATTTTCGTTGATAATTCTGCTGCCTTACAGATCACTAGAAATCTTGTGCAGCATTCAAAGACCAAACACATCGATATCAAATATCACTTCATACGTGATTGTTTTAATAAAAGAATTATCGATGCTGTTAAGGTCCACACCGATGACCAACGTGCCGACCTTTTTACCAAAGCTTTTGACAAATCACGATTTGACTTTTTACTTATGGTAAACAGCATTAAGGTCAAGCAAGAGTAAAACCGACATCGAAAAATTGTTTTTGTAAATATCTATTTGTGTTTTTAATTTATCATACTTTTTGCATTTTAGGGGGAGTAATTTCAAAAGAAAAATACAAAAACATTGAAAATTTCAATATACAAAAACATCTAAAAATTTCAAAAATGCAAAAACAACAGAAAAACAAAAATGAGTTTCATGGTGAGCAAAAGAGAAAATGATAGTACATCAGTGGTCTGTCGAAACCTCTTTGAACTTAAAATGAAAAATGATAAGCAGTCCTACATAAGATGTATCGGTAGGCTCACAATCATTTTAAAGTGTGTAGGGTGATATAAACTAAATCGTCTGAAGACCGAATGGGAACCGCTCATTGGCATATGGTCTTGGTACCAAAATTTTGTTTGATAGATTGTCTAGGTTCTGAGATACGTGGTCTTTATGTTGTTTATCATCTGGGTATCATGGTTGATTCTTTTACCGAAAACAACGGGGACGCAAGTCTAGATCTTCCATGATACCATACATGCGTGTACATATCATACATATATGTATATAATACATGATGTATACGATCATCAATAATTGATAAAATATCACATTCACCCTTGAATAAGTGATTTTAAATCACATTTATCATCCGAGAGTCAAGTTCGTCACTTTGTCGGTACGATGGTACTAACCTATTCACGGACTAGCTCTCGTGCCCTGCATGCATCGAATATAAAGTTCCTCATTAATAAGTGATTTAATCACATAGGGCTTGTATTCATCCTCGAATAAGTGAGTATCTCACATCATATACGTTGAAAACAGATGATAAATGGTATACTCACCAGTAAGATGAACTCTCGTGCATACCTTGATACGGGAATGTGTCGTGAGTGGATGAACACCGGTTGGTAAGTGTAAATCATACCTTAACAACAATACCGATAATCGTTATAGGATGCTTATCTAAATATTAACTAATTGAACAACAAAAGCATTTTGGCATGACCGTACACTGCTATGATTCTCTTACCCTCGAAACTCGCAAAAAGAATGTTGGTAAATATTTACTTACTGCTTTCCGTCTTTAGATTTGAAATATTCAAAAATACCAAAAAGATTTTAGGTGTGTTTTAGTATAAACTTTATAAAAGCCGAAAAGATTTTATTTCTATTTTATTTTTGATTGCCCGATGTTGGAACTCGAGTCTCTTTTCACCTGAAACCTGGTCGAAACCAAAAAATTGCATCTTCATAAACAGTCAAAGTTAACAAGTTTTGAAAGTTAAAAATCTAAAATTGATCAAATTTTAAATCTTTCAAAATGTTGTCAGTTGGTAGTTGATTAAGAGTTGGTTACATGTGTATCGTTTGTTTATATTGTAATCAACTCTTAGTGAGGTTTTCATTTGAAAATTTTCTAAGGTTGATTTTATCATTAGCGGTTGTTCTCATTACGCGTTTAGCTCTGTTGTGAGTGCAGATGTGGCATTCGAACTAGCTAAAGGCAAAGAGAACGTGTCAGATGACAAGCTGTAAAATGAAGACACGGCATTGATGCAATCAAAGGATCAAGATGACCGAGTTGTAGCTCACCACTCATCAACACCAGAAGGATCTGAAGCTTTGAATATCAAAGATTCACAAGCAGCACTCAAGGGGGAGTTCGTTAATACGCTCCCTGTTTGTGACACGTGAAGACATTCAAGATCCTGTAGTATGAAGAATGAACCATCACCAGCAACATCCAAGGGGGAGTTTGTTGATGCACCTTCGTGTGGATATGGCTTGGCTCTGTTCATCACGATTCAATGGCCTTAGTTGACAACCTCCTGTCAACTGTATTACTCTGTTTAGTGTATGAAGACAACTTACATCGAAACAGGAGTTAATCTTGTTAGTTTGGAGAACATCGAAACATAGAAACCAAAGGGAATCGAAATAGAAGTATTAATGGACATTGAAATAAGCTATTTTGATGTGGAGATATCCCAAGCTGTTTCAATGATGTGAACTTAAATGTATTTCGATAGAAAGTTCCTATGTTTCGATGTATTTCGTTCACTATGTTATGTTTCGTTGTAAGTGTGATGCTTTGGTAGTATAAATAGCATCACACACACCCTGGTTCAAAGAGGGAGATGTCACACCCCAACCGATGGCGGAATCATCGGGGCGCGGCACTAGGCGAATCAGATTGCTCAAGAGAATCCATAACAACTAAATTGCAACAATATTTAATGCGTTCATTATCCCATACTAATAAACAAATACACTCACATAAGTTGTCACGAATTTCATGTTCTCCCAAACAATACAAATCCGACAACCTAGATTTTAGGTGCGTTTCTAGACTTCCTAGCTTGATTTGATGTAGACTGCGACTAAACCTGCAACATACATTAAAATAACATCAATACAAAAGTATTGGCGATTATACAAGTTTTGATGGAATAGCGTAAATAGATAAGGGTCAGTTTGGTATGGCGTAATGGAATAGACGGGTGAATGGAATGTACGAGGTAATGGAATGGACGATGTAATGGAATGGATCATTACCATTCCACATCTTGTTTGGTTACCATGTGAGAATGAAATAAATCATTACTTTGTGTTGTTTGGTAAGAAAGAATAGACGAAGGAATAAAATCGGTGATGAGTGGTGCTGGGTGGTGGTGGCGGCGGAAGTGGGTGACGGTGGCGACGATAGTCACAGCGGCAACTATGGCAGTAATGGTTTCGCCCTTGAGTGAGTTATTAAAACCAATAAGAATAATAATAATGGTAAAAAATAATAAGAAGAATATTGATAATAATAATAATAATAATAATAATATATCTTTCCATTCCTTGAAGGAATCCTTACCAAGGATTGAAAATTATTATATTTGGAAGGTTTACATTCCTTGTGGAATGCTCCATTCCATTACCACTTCATTGTTCCTAAGAACTCCATGATGACATCACCTTAGAACGGCCCAAATCGGAGGATTTTACAGTGAAAAAAGTGAGATCTGACAGTGCAAAAGATTAAGAAGTGTGTGTAGATCATAGAAGTACAAGATTTGAGGTAGAAACTTACAAGAATCACGAGGAATAGAGAGAAAAGGGTCCAAAAGTATGCTGGTCGAACAAGAGTTGTCACATCACTGTTCAAGTGATGTGACAGGTGCTATTTATAGGTGAAGAGGAGAGAAAGTGATGGAGTGCCATGGATCAGGTGGCAATCTGATCAAATGGCAATCCGATCGGATGGCAATCCGATCGGATGGCCATCTGATCGAGTGGTCATTCGATCGGTGGTCTCCGGCGAATTGCGTTTCGATGTTTCATTTTGTTCGTTATGCGTTGCGATGGTTTGATTACTCATTTTCATACACATATTCATATATTTATTATAATTAGTCACAAAGGGTCGTATAAATATCCATATTTCAAAGTCTGCGTTGCGGTAATCGAGTTGCGCATTTCGAATATGCGTTGCGTTGCGACACATCACGGGTATCGAGGAGTGTAGAATAGGTCCTCACTCAACGTCATCGTGAGTGTTGGTGTCACACCCCCAAAATCCACACGCGGAGTATCACCGCTTGGAGGCGTGACTGACCAGGATCAAGCCACCAATCATATTGAACATAACAAGTAATAAGTAAAATTCAACCACACAATATGAAAGGTGTTTCAAATCAAAAATGTAGTTAAGTGTTTAGCGGAAGCATAATTGTAAAACCCAATGTAAATATTAAGTACGAAATAAAGGAATGTTCTTAGCATGGTATACACTGCCATGTCCCACAACGACTGCGCCTCCCAGTGCAAGCTCCTTGAGTACCTAACGACCTGCAAGGCATGTAACAACGAGTCAACAAAAAAGTTGAGCGAGTTCACAGTTGGTTGTTTAGTTATAGCATTCGTTTCGTAAATCAGTTGTTCATTTTGTAAACCATGTATCGTATTATTTCGTATCGCGGTCTCCCAGACATGTTTACGAAGATTAGTGGGGGCTTCCCATGTGTTACTAGACCAGGCGTATCGACTACTACGAAAATGTAAGAGGTGCCCTAAGTCAATGTCTATCAGCATTGACCCTTTGCCCATAGTCCATTAGTACACGCCCGTCCGACTGGCACGGTGTGAGGTTTGTTAAACCTAATAGCGCTATTAACTAATGACCCGCTCGCCATAGGCCTCGGCGATTAAGTCGATATAAATGAGGGACTTCAATGACAGAGGTTTGGTCCAGTGTGTAATCTTGGCATCCTACCCACGGAGGATGGTTGTAGTTACCGTTTAAGTCATTAACCCATTCCCAACCCTTGGGAATCCCATGCCTTGGAAAGAGTGTGAACTCACCTTGGTTTGCTTGGTATGCTAAACTATGTGCTCGCAAGAAATAAATCAAGTCCTATAGTATGCACGTATATTCAATCAGTTCAAGTTCGTAAAGATTCACACGCAATCTAGGTCACAAAGTGTTTGGCAGTTAACATCATGTACCACGTAAACAGTTAATCACATTCACACCATTCATGCCTCACATAAGGGCTTTCTCAGTTTGATCTAACAATATCATCCACTAACATGCCTAACGGTGTTAATGGGTTTAACAAGGTTACCGCACTTAATGTCACGGCCCCCGACCTGGTTTGACCCGTTTCAGGAGCCGCGGGACAGAAATCCCGTGGTATTTAATTAATTGAGTTTGACAGCGGAAGTTTTCATCAGGATCTTTTAAAATGTAAATATTTCCCGATTATTTTATTTCACAATTCGGGATAAAACCCGGTAATTTACAATACTGAGATTTCACGAAGAAATCTTTTATTTTACAAAACATGTTTCTTTATTTTATACTGAGCCAATTCCTTGAGCTTGTAGTGCTTTATGGCACTTTTCCAGGATCATAACAGATCACCTGAAACATGTTTGAAAAGGTTTTGTCAGCGGGAAATACTGAGTGAATCATTCTATTTTGCATAATGATGCATAGTTATTAATTACAGCATAAGAGCGATTACAATGGCTTCTATCTTATTTTTATCTGGCTTTCTGTCACAATGGTGACATATAACAATGGTGACGATGGTCATACCACTATTAGATTAATGAACCTAAATAGTGACGATTATCCCTGTAGGTCAATGAACCTAACAGTGATTATCCCGAGTAGGTCAATGAACCTAACTGGGATTATCCCGGTTATGTTAATGAACGTAACCGGAAGCAAATTAGTAATGTGCACAATACCCCACTAACCAGTAATTCAAGATATCCACGACTTAGTCCCTGTAATTATAACCTTGAAAATAATTTGGAGTATTGTAAAACAGTTGATAAAAAGAGAATGACTCACATTGCAGATTTATACGGGCAGAGTTTAGCCTACGGATTAGCCTTTTTAACCTAAATTTAATAACAAGCACACAATTCGGGGTTAGTAATCAATACAGCCTTTACGATAACTCACGAGATCAAATTCTCACAACGAACGACAAAGTGCGATACTTAAACATCCATCAAATTAATGACGAATGACAAAGTATAACCCTAATGTGGGCAGCACTTAAACATCCATTGGATATATTGATCGATCGGACAATGAATCGTAATAGCGATCGAGTTAATACCCTGATTGCGGCGTCGATTAGTGATCCGTGTGTGTTAATTGTGATAAATAGAGCTTATCTCAGTCTACGAAATGAATTTCTTCGTCGTTCAAGCGTCCAGAATCAAGTCCCAAAGTCATCTATTTATACATGAAAAACCTTCCCCCTCGCGTGGCGCGAGGGGGTGTCGCGTGGCGCGAGAGGCGCCCCCTGTCATAGGGTGGCCGCGTGTCTAAGTAGCCTTGCTGAGTTGGTCTTGCGTTCATTTTCAATTTACCCGTAAAACTATGTAGATAATACCGACTAGGTTTTACCCCCCCTGAGTTTTAGGGGCCCTGATCCTGATTCCGATTGTTCTGAAAATTTTAGGGTTTGTTCAGAATCACTTGGGTTTCTCAATTAGGGTTTCCTATTGGTCAATTTAATTAAATAAATGTGACTTTTGATGAGAGTTGTTACATTCTCCCCACCTTAATAAAAATCTCGTCCTCGAGATTTACTGGAATAATTGAGAATATATATATTTTTTTCATTTCTGATTCTAACTCCTAAATATATTAGGATCATATCTTTGAATCCCATTTTTCTTGAACTAACACTAATCATTTGATCTTTCTATCTTCTATCTGAAGAGGTTTTTCCACATATTTTAACTTTTCGTTTACCTCTATATCTTGAAGAGATACTACCAATGATTCGTCTGATAAACATTTCTTGAGATTGGATACATGAAATACATCATGTATTCCAGCTAACCTTACTGGTAGTTGTAAACGATAAGTAACTGGTCCAATACGTTGGATTACTGGAAATGATCCTACGTACCTTGGTCTTAGCTTTTCTTTCTTACTGAATCTAACAACTCCTTTCCAAGGAGATACTTTTAATAGCATTTTGTCTCCAACTCAAACTCCAACGGCTTTCGTCTATTATCTGTATAACTTTTTCTGACGATCTCTAGCCGTCTTCAGCCTTTTCTTCGTAATACTGAATATTACAATCGTAGTCACTTAGGATTTTCATCCATATCCTTTGTCTCATGTTTAACTCTTTTTGCCCAATTATATATCTTAAATTCTTATGATCCGTATAGACAGTAAACTTACTACCATACAGATAATGTCTCCAAATCTTAAGGGCAAAATTTATGGCTCCTAATTCTAATTTATGTGTTGTATAGTTCTCTTCGTGCTTTTTCAACTGTCTTGAAGCATACGCAATTATCTTCTTGCGTTGCATAAGCACACATCCTAATCCTAGTTTTTGAAGCATTATAATATACTTCAAAATCTTCAGTTACTTCTGGTAAAGCTAGGATTTATGTTTTAATATCCTAAAGGCTTCTTCTTGTTTAGATCTCTAATCAAACTTAACTGTTTTACAGGTTAGCTTAGTTAATGGTATAGCTATTTTGGAAAAATCCTTAATAACCCGTCGATAATATCCGGCTAAACTTACAAAACTCCTAATTTTCATTGCGGATTGAGTAATCTTCCATTTGGTAATTGCTGTTATCTTATCAGAATCTAAGTGAATACCTTCATGATTCACCATATGACCTAGAAATTACACTTCTGGTAACCAAAATTCATACTTCAAGAATTTGGCGTAAAGCTTCTCTTTTCTTAACAAAGTTAAGAGTGCATGCAAATGCTGACAATGTTCGTCTTGACTTTTTGAATAAATAAGTCATCTATGAAGACAATTACAAATTCATCCAAATACAGTTTACAGATCCTATTCATCATGTCCATGAATGCTGCAGGTGCATTTGAAGGGCAGGACTGTAAACTCGTAATGACCATACCTAGTTCTGAAAATAGTTTTAGGTATGTCTTCCTCTTGTATTTTAAATTGATGATATCCGGATCTTAAGTCGAACTTAGAAAATATCTATTTCCCTGGAATTGATCGAATAAATCATCAAGTAATGGGTATTGATTCTTAATTGTAACCTCATTCAATTCCCTGTAATCAATACACATTCTTATTGAACCATCCTTTTTCTTAACAAACAACACTGATGCCTCCCATGAGGATAAACTAGGTTGTATGAAACCTTTACTTAATAATTCATCTAATTGCTTTTTCAGTTTTAATATTTCTGTAGGTGCTAATCGATAAGGTTCCCTGGCTTATCGGTAAAATTCCTGGAATTAGATGAATCCTAAATTCTATCTCCCTATCTGGTGGTAATCCAGGTAAATCTTCTGGAAATACATCTGGGTATTCTGAAATTACAGAAATTTCCTTAATTTCTTTATCTTTAGTATTGATGATTACTGAAATCATGTATACTATTCCTTGCTTTCGTTTATAATTAGCAACTTTCCTTACTGATATGAACTTTAGGGTTTTACATAGTTTATCTCCTGTAATCATTATTACTTCTTCAGAATACTTCTTCAGTGGTGCACAAATTTCTATGGAATTCTTATCATAGATAATTCGAGCATAGTTGTTTACTAATCACTCCATTCTTAGCACAATCTTGATTTCAACTAATTTCATAGATAATAGGGTTGCAGAAAATTTATGACTTAAAAGTTCTATTTCTACGTTTTGCAGAACCTTATTTATTTTAACTGAATTCTCATCTGTCGTTTCTACTGTAGAAATTTGCCTAATGCTGGTTAAAAGTAATTTAAGAATTTGGTAGAATAAAGTATTTATAAAACTTTGGTTTGCACCAGAGTCAAGTAATACTTTTGTGTAAACGTTGTGAACTAAGAACGTACCGGCTATCACATCTGGAATTATTTCGGCTTCTTGAGTAGTTAGCTGAAATGCTCTTACATTCCTTTTTGCTCCTGCTGCAGGTTTGGCTTTATTGTCAGATGGTTTGTTTAGTTTTGGACAATCTGGCCTAAGATGTCCAGCTTCTCCACAGTTGTAGCAGATTGAAAATTTCTTCCTCCTGCAGTCTTCTTCTTGATGCCCCGGAATTTTGCAAAAATTGCAATATCCTTTGCATCTTCCAAAATGCTTCCTTTTGCAGAAATTGCAAAATGGACTAGTAGAAGATTGCCCATTCCCTCCTTTCTTGAAATTGTTATGGTTACCCGAACGGAATTCTTGGGTAATCTTTTGGGCTACTTCCTTCTTTCTATTTTCTTCTCTTGTCCGTACTAGCTCGTCAGTCAGAGTATTGGCTAATTCTACTGCATCATCAATTGTGTGAGGTTTCGCAGCCTTGACGATATTACGGATTTTGGAAATCAATCCCCAAATATAACGAGAAATAAGTACCGGCTCTGGCGAAGCCAGGGTTGGTACCACTCGAACATATTTGAAGAATGTCGAAGTATACCCTCGACAATCTACATCCACCATCCGATGGGTTAGAAACTTATTTGTCATTTGTTCTTTTTCATACTCGGGACAGAATTTTCTTTCTACAAAGCTCTTAAATTCTTCCCAGTTCATAGCATATGCCATCCTTCTTCCTTTTGCTTGTAACACCGTATTCCACCATTCTAGCGCCACTTCTTTGAAAAGGTTTGACGCGTACATGACTTGATCATCCTGAGCACATTTACTTATGGCAATTACTGCCTCGGTTTTCTCTAACCAACGCAGTGCCGCAGTCGCTCCTTCATTGCCTGCAAACTCAGTGGGTTTACAAGCAAGAAATTCTTTGTAAGTGCAACCAGGTGTTGCAGCTTTCCTTTTCTTAGGGAGCGGAGCTTGCCGTGGTTCATTATCATGATTAACATGATTATTGCCTCCGTTTACGCTATTACTGAAGTTATCTTCAGAAATACGATTGCTAGGAACGATTTGTTGCGGTTCGATTGAATTTTTAACAGCAGCAATGATTGCTGGAATAGCGTTGGCTATCCCTTGAGCAACTATTTCTGGAATAGCGTTGGCTATCCCTTGAGCAACGATATTTTCTATATCTTGCCTAGTTACATATTGGTCCCCCGGTTGTTGCTCAGATTGATTAACCTCATTAACTGGTTCATTATTAGCGTTTTCCATCTGATATCTAATTTATAGATAAATAATTAGTATAAAGGAAATAATCTAGTGTCACAATTAATTGCACATAATCACGTAAACAAATATATAACAAAATTGTAAATTTTCTAATATTTCATTTGTTGTATAGATTATATCATGCTTCTATATACAACCGTTTTATTATTTATTTAACACAAACTGATTTTACTATTACTATTACACAATCATAGTTTCATAATCCCCTATCCTTTGTCAGGTGATGTTCTAGTAACGGCGTTCCTTCTCATCGTATTTCCAGGAGATATGTCCTAAAATCTCTTGGATCCTATTCCCAGCATCCATTTTGTCAAAATGACGAAGTTCAGTCATATTCTCGTTACTCATTGGTGAATTTGGTAAAGGTTCTGGATTGAACTTAGGAAAAAGCTTATAGGGATGGTTTTGTAACAGTATTTCATTAGTCACCCATTCGTCTATTTGCGAGTGGATTGAAAGGTTTGGAATAGCTGGTTCTAAATTCATTGGTAGTTGTGTTTCAAGAGAATGAATAAAATCATTTTCATTAATAGGCTCAATAGTATCATCGGTTGCCATTATAAAATCTAGTTCTTCTTGAGATGGTAACCCCTCAATTTGCCTAGAGCTTTCTCCAATTTCCATTTTCTTAGGCTTAGGTTTCTCAAGAGGTAAAGCGTTGAATTCTATAGGTTCTTCTATGTCTGGAATATACCTATTGAAATCTCTGGAAACCTCCATTCTTACCGGATAGAGATTTAAATTCTGAAGGGCGTCAGACAAGTCACTCATGCTGTTTAGCAAAATACAAACAATTACTAAGTCATAACAAAATTTTATAGAACAACTTTTTAAATAGTATTTCATACTGAGTAACTACCAAAACAACTGAAAATTAAAACACACTAGGTTTTATTTTTAAATTTATTTACTAAATACGATTTATAGACTGTAGAAAATAAAGGTGCTAAAACTTTAAATCAGAATATTTAAAGATTTATATTTACTACTACAGTATATAAAAACCTGCCCATACTGTTCAAAATTAGTCAGATAATAAAACATATAATCACAAAATAACAATTAATAAAAATTAAGTATTTTCTAAATACTTAATTGGCATAAATCAGTGGCTCTGATACCACCTTTTTCTGTCACGGCCCCCGACCTGGTTTGACCCGTTTTAGGAGCCGCGGGACAGAAATCCCGTGGTATTTAATTAATTGAGTTTGACAGCGGAAGTTTTCATCAGGATCTTTTAAAATGTAAATATTTCCCGATTATTTTATTTCACAATTCGGGATAAAACCCGGTAATTTACAATACTGAGATTTCACGAAGAAATCTTTTATTTTACAAAACATGTTTCTTTATTTTATACTGAGCCACTTCCTTGAGCTTGTAGTGCTTTATGGCACTTTTCCAGGATCATAACAGATCACCTGAAACATGTTTGAAAAGGTTTTGTCAGCGGGAAATACTGAGTGAATCATTCTATTTTGCATAATGATGCATAGTTATTAATTACAGCATAAGAGCGATTACAATGGCTTCTATCTTATTTTTATCTGGCTTTCTGTCACAATGGTGACATATCACAATGGTGACGATGGTCATACCACTATTAGATCAATGAACCTAAATAGTGACGATTATCCCTGTAGGTCAATGAACCTAACAGTGATTATCCCGAGTAGGTCAATGAACCTAACTGGGATTATCCCGGTTATGTTAATGAACGTAACCGGAAGCAAATTAGTAATGTGCACAATACCCCACTAACCAGTAATTCAAGATATCCACGACTTAGTCCCTGTAATTATAACCTTGAAAATAATTTGGAGTATTGTAAAACAGTTGATAAAAAGAGAATGACTCACATTGCAGATTTATACGGGCAGAGTTTAGCCTACTGGTTAGCCTTTTTAACCTAAATTTAATAACAGGCACACAATTCGGGGTTAGTAATCAATACAGCCTTTACGATAACTCACGAGATCAAATTCTCACAACGAACGACAAAGTGCGATACTTAAACATCCATCAAATTAATGACGAATGACAAAGTATAACCCTAATGTGGGCAGCACTTAAACATCCATTGGATATATTGATCGATCGGACAATGAATCGTAATAGCGATCGAGTTAATACCCTGATTGCGGCGTCGATTAGTGATCCGTGTGTGTTAATTGTGATAAATAGAGCTTATCTCAGTCTACGAAATGAATTTCTTCGTCGTTCAAGCGTCCAGAATCAAGTCCCAAAGTCATCTATTTATACATGAAAAACCTTCCCCCTCGCGTGGCGCGAGGGGGTGTCGCGTGGCGCGAGAGGCGCCCCCTATCATAGGGTGGCCGCGTGTCTAAGTAGCCTTGCTGAGTTGGTCTTGCGTTCATTTTCAATTTACCCATAAAATTGTGTAGATAATACCGACTAGGTTTTACCCCCCCTGAGTTTTAGGGGCCCTGATCCTGATTCCGATTGTTCTGAAAATTTTAGGGTTTGTTCAGAATCACTTGGGTTTCTCAATTAGGGTTTCCTATTGGTCAATTTAATTAAATAAATATGACTTTTGATGAGAGTTGTTACACTTAACTAGGTTAATACACTTGGCATAGATCACATGCATGACAGAGTTAATCAGAATCAATAGAGTTATCATACATAACATATTTGACATACCTAACACAGTTAATACTTAACAAGGTTAACCACTTACAGATTTAGTTACCGAATAGAGTTAACAACTAAAAGATTTAGCAAACTAACAAGGTTAATAAGGTAAATAGCTTAACTGAGTAACAGACTTAACAGGGTTAATAACTAACAAATTTAATGTGACGAAATTGTATACGTAATGAAAACCCTTCATGGCGAAATCACCATTTGGCGAAATCACTCAGGCGACGAAATCCCAAGTGATTTCGTCGGGTTTAATGTTTGACGAAAACACTGGGTGTTTTCGCCTGATCCTCGTGATTTCGTCTACTCCTGATTTCGTCGCTTACATCCTCCCCATCAACATCAGTTACGCAATACAGTAATACCTAATCATCACTTACAGTTACATGATCAAACATCAACGAAATCATTTAATCAAATCATCGATATATTAACATATAAATTACCAAAACAATGCGAGACCAACATCACAATTCAATCAGTAGATCATCATTAAATAATCAACAATGGCCGACAAGTGTTAATTGTTTTCATGTTGCTATTTGACCAATTTATGTAGTGGCTGCAAGTTTCATGTTATTGGACCGATTATTAGCATGTTCTATATCTCTTGTTTACTGCCACACATGCTACCTTAGATCTCAATTATGGCCAATTTAAGAAATCATGTGCAATGTCAGAGATCAATCAGTATATAAAGAATCATCCATTAACTATGTATGTATATCGATATCATGCATCCCATATTCTCACCAAGTTATTAATTAGATCTTATTCCAATAAACATATAAACAATATGTAAATATGAATAGCACAAGACAAAAGCCACTAACCAACAATGATCAAACAAGAGAGATTTGGCTTCGAATAAGAGGAGGGCTGCCGTCGGGTGTCAAAGGAGAGCGAGAGAGATCAGGGAGGTGATTAGGGTTTTCTAACTGCAGTTTTCGCGTACAGGTTAAGTACAAACCTTTTAACTAATCACTACTGGGCCAAAGCCCATACTGATTTCGTTGGCCTCTTGGTGGACGAAAACACATGAGGTGTTTTCGTGGGTGGGGTGTTTTCGTAGAGTGTGGGTTTTCGGCTAGAGGTGTTAGGCAAAGTTCCATTTTATTACTCATACAATACATATATTAACAAACATACAAACATATATCAACAAATACACTTATGTTGCACATCAAATATAACATATCAATCACAATACGATTTAACGTATTACAAACGTGTACAGTTGTGAAACAAACAAGTCGTGTAAACAAACAACTTAAACAATTAATGTGCAATTAATGCGAAGATGGAAATCTTGGAAACTCGAGTTGTCACATTATCCCCAACTTGAAAGAAATTTCGTCCCGAAATTTAGCACGTGGTTACTGAGGAAGCTAGTTGTGTAATGTAGTTTACTGGTTTTCCTTGGGTGTCACATCATCCCCCCGTTGATTTGGAATTTCGTCACGAAATTCTGTAGTAGCTTCAGCCTCAGTAGTGGTTGCACTGTTTCCGAACAACTGGGGATACTTGAGTTTCATTTGATCTTCTCGTTCCCAGGTAAACTCTGGGCCACGACGGGAGTTCCAATGAACTCGAACAAGAGGTATTCTGGTGTGCTTGAGGACCTTAACGTCTCGGTCTGTGATTTCAACTGGTTCCTCGATGAATCGCAACTGATCATTGATAGTGAGCTCCTTCAAAGGAACTACGAGGGTCTCATCTGACAGACACTTCTTCAGATTCGACATATGAATGACATTGTGAACTGCACTGAGTTCTGCTGGCAGGTTTAGTTTGTAGGCCACGTTGCCTATTTTCTCTATGATTTCGAATGGTCTGACATATCGCGGATTGAGCTTGCCCCGTTTGCCAAAACGAACCACACCTTTCCAGGGTGAAACTTTGAGTAGCACTCGATCCCCAACTTGGAACTCGAGTGGTTTCCTACGCTTGTTTGCGTAGGTTTTCTGACGGTCGCGAGCTGCCGCCATGCGTTGTCGTATCTGAGCAATTCTTTCCGTTGCGTCTACCACCAGTTCTAGACCCGTGATCTGACTGTCACCCACCTCTGCCCAACAAAGAGGTTATTGGCATTTACGCCCGTACAATGCCTCAAATGGAGCGGCTTGAATGCTGGTGTGGTAACTGTTGCTATACGAAAACTCCACTAACGGGAGATGTTTTTCCCAGCCGTTGCCGAAATCGATTACACATACCCGCAGCATATCTTCTAGGGTTTGGATGGTGCGTTCAGACTGCCCATCCGTTTGCGGGTGGTAAGCTGTGCTCATATCTAATCGTGAGCCAAAGGACTTGTGCATTGCCTGCCACAGTTCTGAAGTAAAACGTGCATCACGATCGGAAATAATAGAGGTTGGCACCCCGTGCCTCGAGACAACTTCCTTAAGGTAAACATCTACTAAGGTGGAGAACTTATCCGTTTCCTTGACAGCCAAGAAGTGTGCAGACTTTATGAGTCGATCCACGATCACCCAAATAGTATCATTTCCACGTTGAGATCTAGGCAGGCCAGTAACGAAATCCATGGAAATTTGCTCCCATTTCCATTGCGGAATCTCTGGTTGTTAGAGCAGGCCTGATGTTTTTTGGTATTCAGTCTTGACTCTCGCACAAGTCAAACACTTGCTAACGTAAGTTGCTATTTGAGCTTTCATGCTAGGCCACCAATACGTAGTTCTAAGATCGTGGTACATCTTATCTGAACCAGGATGTACTGAGTAGCGAGACTTATGAGCTTCATCCATTACAAGTTCTCGTAAATTGCCATAGAGTGGGACCCAGATGCGTCCTGTTACGTAAAAGGCACCGTCTTCCTTTTGTTCTAACCGCTGTCTTGAGCCGCGTAGGGCTTCAGCCCTGACGTTTTCGGGTTTCAATGCTTCTACCTGAGCATCTCGTATCTGAGAAGGAAGACTAGACTGAATAGTGAGTTGCAACGCTCGTACACGCCTAGGTGTATTATCCTTTCGACTGAGGGCGTCGGCCACCACATTGGCTTTACCCGGATGGTACTTGATGGCACATTCGTAATCATTCAATAGCTCGACCCATCGACGTTGTCGCATGTTCAATTCCTTTTGCTTGAAGATATGCTCGAGACTCCTGTGATCGGTGTAGATGGTGCACTTGGTACCGTACAGGTAATGTCTCCATATCTTGAGTGCGAAAACAACAGCTCCCGGCTCCAAGTCGTGTGTGGTGTAATTCCTTTCATGAACTTTAAGTTGACGTAACGCATATGCAATAACCTTGTCACGTTGCATCAATACACACCCAAGACCCTGAATAGAAGCGTCGCAATAAACTACAAAATCATCTGTGCCTTCAGGTAATGAGAGAATAGGTGCACTACAAAGTCTATCCTTTAGGTGCTGGAATGCTGATTCTTGAGCATCACCCCAACGATAGGTGACACCCTTTTGAGTTAGTAGCGTAAGCGGCTGTGCAATCTTTGAGAAGTCTTTGATGAACCTTCTATAATAGCCCGCCAAACCCAAGAATTGGCGGATTTCTGTTGGTGTACGGGGTGCAGGCCAGTTCTTGATCGAGTCCACCTTGGATGGATCAACATGAATCCGATCCTTGTTTACCACATGGCCTAGAAAATGGACTTCACGAAGCCCAAAGTCGCATTTTGAAAACTTAGCGTACAACTGCTCTGCTCGAAGTAGTTCCAAAATAAGTCGCAAATGCTGCTTGTGTTCCTCCTGACTCTTGGAGTAGATCAAAATGTCGTCGATAAATACAATCATGAACTTATCCAAGTAAGGCTTGCACACTCTGTTCATAAGATCCATGAAAACTGCAGGTGCGTTTGTTAACCCGAATGGCATGACCAGAAACTCGTAGTGGCCATAGCGATTTCTGAATGCTGTTTTGGAGACGTCCTCGTCCCGGACTCTCAGTTGATGGTAGCCTGATCTCAGATCGATCTTCGAATAGAAACTCGACCCTTGCAACTGGTCGAATAAGTCGTCAATGCGTGGGAGAGGATAGCGATTCTTCACGGTCACCTTGTTTAGTTCGCGGTAGTCGATGCACATTCTGAAGGTACCGTCTTTCTTCTTTACAAATAATACTGGAGCTCCCCAGGGCGAAGAGCTAGGACAGATGAAACCCTTTTCCAAGAGTTCTTGCAACTGCTTGGACAGTTCTTCCAGTTCGGTTGGAGATAAGCGATAAGGTTCTCGAGCTATGGGTGCTGCTCCAGGAGCTAGCTCAATCTGAAATTCGACCTGGCGATGAGGCGGTAGCCCAGGTAAATCTTCAGGAAACACTTGAGGAAAGTCGCGTACAACTGGAATATCCTCAATCTTCTTCTCCTTCGTTGATGCATCAATAACAAGTGCTAAGATAGCGGTGTGACCCCTTTCGCAAACACTTTTGGGCCTTAAAAAAAGAGATGATGCCCACCACAGCACCACTCTTGTCGCCTTGAATCACGAGAGGTTCTTTGCCAGAACAGGGAATACGAACAATCTTCTCTTTGCATAGGATCTCTGCTTGCTGTTGGGATAACCAATCTATCCCAATAACGATGTCGAAACTACCCAGAACTATAGGAATGAGATCTATAGAGAAAGTCTGACCAGCTAAGACGAGATTACAACCCTTAACTATGTGTGTGGCCTCTAAACTTTTACCGTTTGCTAATTCTACGACATGCTTGGTGTTCAAAAGTGTCGGTGTGCGCTTGAGCATTTGACTAACTTTTAGAGACACATAACTGATATCGGCACCCGAATCAAATAAGACAGTAACATAAAAGTCATCGAGAAGGAACTTACCCATCACCACATTAGGATCATTCCTTGCGTCACCCTGACCCAGCATGAACACTCGACCCCTGGCACCGTTGTTTCCATCATTGTTTCCCCCGTTGTTGTTCCCATTGCCCTGATTATTGTTGTTGTTGTTCGGATTTTGATTTAACTGAGGGCAGTCCCGCTTGAAGTGGCCTTCAGCACCACACTGAAAGCATCCCCTGTTACCTTGCTGTCGTTGCTGGTTCTGTGGAGCTGGTGGTTGTTGTTGTTGGTTCTGATTCGCAGGTCGTGAGCTCCTGCAATCCTTAGCTTCATGACCCATCTTTCGACACCACTGGCAACGACCCCTGTTGCACTGACCACTGTGGTGCCTGTTGCATCTGTTGCACTTTGGGTGGTTTCCTCGATATCCACCCTGCCCTTGACTACCAGAAGATTGCTGACCAGGGCTCTGATAGTCATCAATCTTTCGTTGTTGTGCCTGGGACTGAACTGAAGTCGAACCCTTGCTGGAGGTTCCATCCCACTTTCGTTTATTGTCACTGGGAATAGCAGAAGTAGTAGTAGCAGTAGCACCTATACGCTTAGGCAGCTTGTTCTGTTCCACTGCCTGGTCTGTGAGACGATGAGCAAGACGAGTAACATCCTGGATAGTAGCAAGGTTAGCAGCAGTCACATGACCTTGAATCTCTGGTACTAAGCCTTTGAGGTACAGCTCAATGCGCTTGATGGGAGGATCCACCATAGTTGGACATAATACTGCCAGTTCGTTAGATCGTTTCGTATACGCCTCTATCTCTGATCCCGTCATCTTCAGGTTAAAGAACTCCACTTCCAGTTTGATCAGTTCCTTAAAATCATTCCATGGGGTGGCATTAGCAGCCGCCAGCCCCAGCATCTGAACTTGCGCGTTCCACCAAGTTAGTGCAGTGCCTTCGAGAGTACCAGTGGCATACTTCACCCTACGAGCCTCGGGGCATTCATACATTTCGAAGACCGATTCGAGCTTCTCGAACCAGTGGAGGAGTCCAACGGCCCCTTTAGTGCCACTGAAAGTAGTAGGACGACAGTCCATAAAAGTCTTGAATGTGCATACAGGTGGTTGAGCATGCTGACCTCCTGCCTGGGCAGTTGCGAGTGTTGCAGTAACTTGTTCAGTGATCAAAGCCGCCAACTGGGCTTGAGTCATGTTGACACGTCCACTCATGATCTTCATACCAAAGGAAACATGAGTGAGAGAGGTTCGTGAAAGTGCGATGACAGAAGAGAGTAAGCACACATGTGTTTTCAATCAATAGTTGTTACGTTTATCTAAGCATACCACGAGCAAAGTTCTATGTAACTAGTAAGTAGGCAAAGTAAACATAATTCATATCACCTAGAATGTTGAGTCTTGCACGTGGAGCGAAGCGTCGTTGTGGATCGTTGAGCACTGTTCAGGTTATAGTCTGGTTTTAACAAAAACTTTTTCCCTTATTAAAACCAAGTTCACTATAACCAATGGCTCTGATACCAATCTGTCACACCCCCAAAATCCACACGCGGAGTATCACCGCTTGGAGGCGTGACTGACCAGGATCAAGCCACCAATTATATTGAACATAACAAGTAATAAGTAAAATTCAACCACACAATATGAAAGGTGTTTCAAATAAAAAACGTAGTTAAGTGTTTAGCGAAAGCATAATTGTAAAACCCAATGTAAATATTAACTACGAAATAAAGGAATGTTCTTAGCATGGCACACACTGCCATGTCCCACAACGACTGCGCCTCCCTGTGCAAGCTCCATGAGTACCTAACGACCTGCAAGGCATTTAACAACGAGTCAACAACAAAGTTGAGTGAGTTCACAGTTGGTTGTTTAGTTATAGCATTTGTTTCGTAAATCAGTTGTTCGTTTTGTAAACCATGTGTCGTATTATTTCATATCGCGGTGTTACTAGACCGTGCATATCGACTACTACGAAAATGTAAGAGGTGCCCTAAGTCAATGTCTATCAGCATTGACCCTTTGCCCATAGTCCATTAGTACACGCCCGTCCGAATGGCACGGTGTGAGGTTTGTTAAACCTAATAGCGCTATTAACTAATGACCCGCTCGCCATAGGCCTCGGCGATTAATTCAATATAAATGAGGGACTTCAATGATAGAGGTTTGGTCCAGTGTGTAATCTTGGCATCCTACCCACGGAGGATGGTTGTAGTTACCGTTTAAGTCATTAACCCATTCCCAACCCTTAGGAATCCCATGCCTTGGAAAGAGTGTGAACTCACCTTGGTTTGCTCGGTATGCTAAACTATGTGCTCGCAAGAAATTAATCAAGTCCTATAGTATGCACGTATATTCAATCAGTTCAAGTTCGTAAAGATTCACATGCAATCTAGGTCACAAAGTGTTTGGCAGTTAACATCATGTACCACGTAAACAGTTAATCACATTCACACCATTCATGCCTCACATAAGGGCTTTCTCAGTTTGATCTAACAATATCATCCATTAACATGCCTAACGGTGTTAATGGGTTTAACGAGGTTACCGCACTTAACTTGGTTAATACACTTGGCATAGATCACATGCATGACATAGTTAATCAGAATCAATAGAGTTATCATACATAACATATTTGACATACCTAACACAGTTAATACTTAACAAGGTTAACCACTTATAGATTTAGTTAACGAATAGAGTTAACAACTAAAAGATTTAGCAAACTAACAAGGTTAATAAGGTAAATAGCTTAACTGAGTAACAGACTTAACAGGGTTAATAACTAACAGATTTAATGTGACGAAATCGTATACGTAATGAAAACCCTTCATGGAGAAATCACCATTGGGCGAAATCACTCAGGCGACGAAATCACAGGTTTAATGTTTGACGAAAACACTGGGTGTTTTCGCCTGATCCTCGTGATTTCGTCTACTCCTGATTTCGTCGCTTACATCTTCCCCATCAACATCAGTTACGCAATACAGTAATACCTAATCATCGCTTACAGTTACATGATCAAACATCAACGAAATCATTTAATCAAATCATCGATATGTTAACATATAAATTACCAAAACAATGCGAGACCAACATCACAATTCAATCAGTAGATCGTCATTAAAATAATCAACAATGGCCGACAAGTGTAAATTGTTTTCATGTTGCTATTTGACCAATTTATGTAGTGGCTGCAAGTTTCATGTTATTGGACTGATTATTAGCATGTTCTATATCACTTGTTTACTGCCACACATGCTACCTTAGATCTCAATTATGGCTAATTTATGAAATGATGTGCAATGTCAGAGATCAATCAGTATATAAAGAATCATCCATTAACTATGTATGTATATCGATATCATGCATCCCATATTCTCACCAAGTTATTAATTAGATCTTATTCCAATAAACATATAAACAATATGTAAATATGAATAGCACAAGACAAAAGCCACTAACCAACAATGATCAAACAAGAGACATTTGGCTTCGAATAAGAGGAGGGCTGCCGTCGGGTGTCAAAGGAGAGCGAGAGAGATCAGGGAGGTGTTTAGGGTTTTCTAACTGCTGGTTTCGCATACAGGTTAAGTACAAACCTTTTAACTAATCACTACTAGGCCAAAGCCCATACAGATTTTGTTGGCCTCTTGGTGGACGAAAACACATGAGGTGTTTTCGTGGGTGGGGTGTTTTCGTAGAGTGTGGGTTTTCGGCTAGAGGTGTTAGGCAAAGTTCCATTTTATTACTCATACAACACATATATTAACAAACATACAAACATATATCAACAAATACACTTATGTTGCACATCAAATATAACATATCAATCACAATACGATTTAACGTATTACAAACGTGTACAGTTGTGAAACAAACAAGTCGTGTAAACAAACAACTTAAATAATTAACGTGCAATTAATGCGAAGATGGAAATCTTGGAAACTCGAGTTGTCACAGTTGGTATGTGCAATGTGATGTGTTATAGCGATAAAGTATGTGAAATATGCGATAGTATAATGCGAAGTAGCGATGTAAGCGATATTGTTACATTATGATCCGAATCTCCAGTGCTAGGCGTAACGAGTATAGCCAGTAGTAACATCGCACGAACATGCGGGTTGTTACAGTCTCCCCTGCTTTAGGAAATTTCGTCCCGAAATTAATCCACAAGATGGGTTGCGATAATTGATGCGAGTGGGAGTAGCGATAAAAGTGTCAAAATAAACGAGGGATCAATTGAAATTCGACGAGCGAGAGCGTTGTGATGACTGACGATGGCAGCGAGCAAGGCGATTCGTATAACAAAAGATGGCAACATACGAAAACCGATCCAAAAGTGTTTTGAATTCTCGAAAAGTTGATTAATTCGAAAGGTTGGAGAAAACTTATTTATAAAAAAAATAAAAAAATCTTCCCATAGTGCGGTGTCAAACTGTTTCAATGTTCACACCAGCGCCATGAGAGGAGTTTTATTAGGTTACTAAAAGATTTTAGGGTGATTAAAACTCGTTTTACGAAATTTTCTCGTCACGCGGCATTAACTTGAGTCGATTGTCATTCCAACGTTACAAGAAAATCTCATTTTGTACAAAGATTTTTATCAAATTTTTAGAAAAAGTTTGTAAGAAAAAGCTTTGTTTACACAAAGGTTTTAAATAACATCAAAGATTTTAAATTTAAAGTCGGCCTCGCATGGCACTTTCCCATGAAAGTTCGACAATATGACTAAAACATTTATATACAGGAAGTACCAGCGGCGTATCCACCATGTTTTAGCCATATGGCTTCCGCCCCGTGAGGCAGTGTCATGTGTGTCGACATAGCACTGATAGATTTCGATTCCCTCGGTCCAAGCGAAAGATGGTTGGACCAAGTGTAAGAGAGAGATTGAGCAAACTGAGCGATGAAGTCGTTTACGAACTCAGTTCAGCGATACGAGCGAGTGCGAGAAGCGGTAGCACAAACACCAACATAGTAAGCGAAGATGACGGCGATAAGCGAAAAGTGATAAATGGTAAGTGACGAGCGATAGCGATAACCGGCGAGTGAGAAGCGACGGTTGATGCGTTGCAAGCGATGGGGTCATGCGATTTGATTAGATTAAACAATACCACAAATTTTAACTAACATTAAGCCCCACATGGCCTTTTTTTCACGAAAGTCTGCTAATATGACTAAAATACTTATATATATAGGAAGTACCAGCGGCGTATCCACCATGTTTTAACCCTATCAGTTTCGTCCCGTGAAGCGGGGTCATGTGTGCTATCATAACACAGATAACATAGATAACAATAAGCGATAGCGATAACGATAAACGTCAAGCGATACATGATGAGCGATAGAGAAATGCACACGATAAGCGATAGTGCGATACACATAATAAGCGATTGAGCGAACACACAATAAGCGATTGAGATTGCGAGATAGATTCCAGCGATAATGCGATTGCGAGCGTGTTGACTTACGAAAAGTCTAGCGATTACACGCTTTGAGTTGCGATTGAGATTGTTACGACTTACGATGTAGTTTAGTGTGTCGAAAATAGATTTAATAGTATACTGGGTCTAATAACGTTCGACTTGTATGGAACTTTCTTCACAAGACATTGGTTGGCATGGCGAAGCACTTATATATAGGAAGTACCAGCGGCATATCCACCATGTTTCAACTACACGCCTCTGCCCCGTGAATGGATGTCACACTGTGTCGACATGGTCAAGACGCTTATATATAGGAAGTACTAGTGGCGTATCCACCATGCTTAACCATGCTTTTAACGTTATGGCATCTTTGAAACTCATTACGACCCTCGTGCACTGATCACAGTATTCCCATATGCACCCGTGATTAATTTGATCCTTGCACGTTTATCGTACCTTATTTCAATTACGCATAGTAGGGGTAAAACATGTTATATAGTATATAGTGCTAGCATATAGTCTGTGCGCGAGTGCGAGAATGATGAAAGAAATGGAGTCCACATTGCGTCGAGAAATAGAATAAGTTCAACACATAAAAAGGAATTAACGGCAAAAATCGTGTCATTACAACAACATTAGCAGCATCATTGATGTTGTTATAGAGGACTTCTGTCGAGACTGCGGTTGTTGTTGAAATTCCTCAAATCTACGGTCCCGTGCGGCAGTGCTGGGTTAGATGACCATACCAGTTGCAATTTGCGCAATAGCGACAGGTAGCTTCTGGCAGGTGATGATACGTGCACGTGAGACACAGGGGGTGAGTTCCGTCGTAGGCGTGCTTTGAGTGAACCGGAACTGCTTGGAGAGGTTCGAGTAGCGACAGTCCAGTTGTTGAAGAGTTTGAGCTCGAGGTCTTTCGTTTGCGGCTGGGCTGAGCTTCCTGAAGTGGTGCATTGTCATCGGAGGATTCGTCTGAGGACTTACTTGAAGAATCGTCGGCAGGAGCGTCGGTAGAATCGTTGGAAGAATCGTCAGAAGAATCGATGATGATTGCTTGATGAGCTTGTTTGATAGGATTCTTGGAGAAGAATCCATCCAAGACTCGTTTGTCGTTGATTTCCGCAGCCAAGCGGTAGGTTTCTTCGATGGTAGCAGGCCTTGCAGCTTCGAAAAAATCGCCACACATTCAGGCAAGCTGCGAATGTACTTCGTGATGGCTTTTTCTGAAGTGTTGACTTGAATTGGGCAGATTATGCTAAGTTGTTTGAACCTTGCGGTGTAGCCAGTATTGTCACCTTCGACTTGCTTGATTTCCCAAAATTCGTCTTCTAGTTTCTGGACTTCGTGGGGAGGGCAGTACTCTTTCTTCATGAGCCCCTTCAGCTCATCCCAAGAGAGAGCGTAATCTGCGGAGATCCCACGTTTGTTACGTTCGGCTGTCCACCAATCGAGTGCTTGCGATTGAAAAACTCCGGTAGCGCATGTGGTACGAAAGTGCTCGGGGCACCCACTTGGACGAAGGGTCACCTCCATGGCATCAAACCACTGCAGCAACTGAGGTACACCTCCTTCACCGGTGAAAACCATCGGGTCACAGGCTTTGAAGTGCTTGTAGAGGAAAGCAGATTTCGGCGCTTCTGATTTAGAGTCTTCCGAGTTTGAGAGTTGCTGAGAGAGTGCACTTGAGCGACAATTTGAATAATGGCCTTGGCCACTTCCCTGGCCTCAAGCGAGGCAATCCCCTTTTCGGCGCTTCATTTGGCTCTTCTCCTAGGTGTTTGTCTCGAGGTAGAGTCGTTGGAAGACATCTAGACAGAGAGAGATTTGGAGTGAGATTCGATCATAATGATTTTTGAGTTTTCCGATGCGATTGAGCGTGTTCAAAACTTGTTGCGAGTAATATAATAGATTTCACATAGGAGCCACATAGGAGACACGAAATCCCTAAGTTCTTCACATAATTGATTTGTTTCTATATGCATATATAGTTTCGTACAAACTACACCTTTATGCTTGTATAGGTAGCGTGAGGACGCGATGCAGAGAGAGAGAGAGCGAGTAATTAGACATTAGTTTCGTTGCGAGCATTCAGTTTTTGTTTCAGATTGCGATGGCAGTGCGAGTTGTGCGTTTATAAATCAGGGAGCGAAAATTGATTAATCGAGAAATTGATAAAGCGTAAAGTCTTAAATTGTAAACACATAAGCGTAAATAAGTTCCATAACGCGTAAAAATGAGAGTGCATGGGTGTTTAGGCGTCGACTACCCAAGATAACCCAACTATACTCAACAAGTTTGTGCACGCGCGTTGCCTTAGAAGACTATGCCTCCACTGGGATGCAGCTCATGGCATTCGTCCTCCTAGTCATCGCGTGGTCCGAGTCATTGTTATAGTCAAGTCCTTGGTGAGAGCTTTTGAAAACCATTTTATAGAGAGTGGAATGGTTTATTAAGATACGGGTTTCACCCCTGACTTAATAACTTTGTTCCTAGCTGTGGTTGTGCTCATAGAATAAATTCGGGAGTTCCACTAGATTTCGAAATGGAGACTTTCGCTGAGATGTGGATGTCACTCCTAGCTCAACGGAAAGTTCTCGTGCTAGGAAAAATGCGTTGGGTGAGCGATCTTATCGAAAGTTCTTGGTTTTCACGCCTGATCTCGACTGGACCACTCGGTTGTGTTACGCGAGTATTTTGGAAAGTGTGTGTGTTATGTTGGCCCTAGGAAAGACTAAGTAATATTCCAGCCTTAGGAAAAGCTCATTGTGTGAAGTTGTAGTATGCGGTGTTCACGCGAAGTTGTAGTTTTAGCGGATTCGAACGAGAGTATCAAGTAGGCCCGTGCAAATCCTGCTGGGTTCGCACGAGTCGGCCCGTTGGTACTTGGACTATAGACAAGGTCATTACTAAGACATCGATCTGGACTAGGTCAAGTCTGGCCTAATTCCCTATAGTTATGGCTCTAATACCAATCTGTCACACCCCAACCGATGGCGGAATCATCGGGGCGCGACACTAGGCGAATCAGATTGCTCAAGAGAATCCATAACAACTAAATTGCAACAATATTTAATGCGTTCATTATCCCATACTAATAAACAAATACAATCACATAAGCTGTCATGAATTTCATGTTCTCCCAAACAATACAAATCCGACAACCTAGATTTTAGGTGTGTTTCTAGACTTCCTAGCATGATTTGATGTAAAATGCGACTAAACCTACAACATATGTTAAAACAACGTCAATACAAAAGTATTGGCGGGTATACAAGTTTTGATGGAATAGCGTAAATAGATAAAAGTGCTGCGAATTACCACATACATAGACGAGATACCTCAACACATATATTAGACAGATACTACCAGTTAAGTCTCTCGAGCTGCGATTGCTATTCATCCTAACTAGACCCCGTCGGGTGCTATAGTACTATACTAGTTAAGGCAGGACCTTGCGAGTAAAAGTCCTAACACATATGTAACTAGCATCACGTGTAAATATGCATAACAGTCATTCGCAAGTGATAAACAGTTTGGTTGAATAATTCGTTTTGATAAATTCGATTTGGTAGGAAAGTATGTTACACCCAAAAATGCTATAAAAAGGGGTTCGAGTATACTCACCATTCGTGTTTACCAAGTAACACAATCTTGGATTGAAGGGAGCACTTCTGAGATTAGCCTGATTACAGAACGATAGCGTAAGCGTTTAACGGTGCGTTAAAAGGTGGCGAGTGAACCAAGTGTCAAATGGTAATCCGATCGGATGGCAATCCGATCGGATGGCCATTCGGTCGGATCGACATTCGTTTGGGATGGAAGTGTTTGTGCATGATGGCTTTGAAGTTTTCGTTGTAGCATTTTGAAAATAAAGAAGTATCTCTACCTTTCATGTCGTCGATCGAACGGTCTGTCACAACCCCCGATCCCTAATTCCCGGGAACGGGCGGCTGCGAGCCAGTTTTGGTAGTATCAGTGTTTATTAATTTGGCAGAGGAAAAATTTCATCAGGACCGTAGTTAGGAAATATTTGATCAGAGTAAACCACCATATTTTATAAATATAATTATATATATGGGAAAAACCCAAATTCGTAGTACACATGTTTCCATAGGAATAAATCTTATTTTATTTATTAAGAACATCTATTTTATTTTAGGTAACTCTATTGCCACTTTTCCAAGCCTTCAGTGCTCTCCAGCTGGCTTTTATTGGCTTCACACTAAGTTACCTGAAACACGTGTTTAAAACATTTTATCAGCAGGAAATACTGGTGAGTGAATCCCAGTTTAATCAAGTTTAAATAAAAATTCACAGTGAACAGTATGAGAGCGATCACATTGTTTATGTCTACACAATTACTCCATTTGGTACTATCAATTCACTGACTTGTGGGTCATATTACCCATTGGCTAACTCATTGTCCAATGGTAACGTATTGTCATCCCGACTTACTACTCGCAAGTAGTACAAATTTTGTATACAAAACCCCAACATACTGGCAGTAATTGAAGAACTACAAAGACTCAATCACTGCTAAATTTCATAGTAAAACATTTAATGTTTGGTAAACATTACCAAAATGATTATCAAAAAGAGGATAAACTCACATTGCAATTATAGGGCTTTCCTTTGTGACTTCCTGGTTATAATCTAATTAAATAAATAATGCACACGTGTTAGTATAATAACTCATTTTAACATTAGTAATACCCTCCCCGAGACAGAAACTCCAACGACTACGTCGGGCAGAACCACGACAGCCTGTTACGGAGTCCTAGATCAATCGGGTAGCGTATCTAATATGTATCCAGGGTTATAATACTTACAACGAGGCAGAGCTTTGCTAATTAGGGGGGTATAATGCCCGGGTATAGAGCCTATACTATAGAATTTGAGAAAGAAAATTGAATTGTGAACGAATTGGACTGAAGGCTCAACGATCCAATTTATAGGGTTGATCTTGGACATTGTCGCGCCCCGCGTAACATTTCCCCAGGGCTTACGCGGCCCGCGAGGACTCCTAGGGCGGCCTAAGGTTGGTGAGTCATCGACACGTGGCGGCTTGTGGTATCACCTGATCTCTTAGCTGTCGCGGCCCGCGTAGAAGACAAATAAGGCCTTCGCGGCCCGCGAGCGGTTGGCAAAACTTATTTTATTTCTTATTTAATGAAATAAAGGTTATTCGGGGCCGGTTTTCACATTCGAGGTGTATTTAAAAACATATAGGGGTATTCTAAATATATTAGGGGTGTCAGAAATATTTTGAAGGGTTGATATATCTTGGGTACAACTCCTGGATTATTTAATAAAATATATAATGTATTCGTATTAAGTATAGTAACCCAATTTACTTTATCCCTACGTCACGAGACAGAACCCCAACGACTTTAGGCAGAGCCTTGATATACGTTACGGGGTCCTACGTCACTTGGACAGGGTATCAGTGATCAGGGGCTACAATACTTAAAACGGGGTAGGGCTTTATTATTATTATGGGGTGAAAAATATAGAATTCTAGAGAGAGAGAGAGGAGTTCGAGAGTGAAAGTGTACATCATATGTTGATTTGAAAATCTATATTTATACTACACTTTTGTGAACTTAACTTTCACGCAAAGTTGATCTGATTTTCCCAAAATTGAGCCATATACAACTGTTTAATAAATGCTTTCAATTTTCCACTCCACTTATTGTACCTTTACAAAACATTTCAATTTAGATGTTTAGTTTTGAATAATTATTATTATATTATGATTTTATTTAATATATATATATTATAATTAATTTAACTGCTTCACTTATTTGGCGCGTATAACTTTTAAAATATGACGTTTTATAAAATGATGAATATGTCAATAGAACGAGAATATTTTTATCTACATTTTGAACCAAGTTTCATTGAAAAGAGAGTAGGTGCAAATATAATGTATTCTTATAAATTAGTTATTAAATGGTTCCTATGCTTGCCCAAAATATCCCATATTTCTATTGGTCAATTTACCCATGATGTATCCTTTTAATAACATAAGTTTTTATATAATTTATATAAATAAAAATTTTGGGAATGTTACATTCTCCCCACCTTATTTTAAATCTCGTCCTCGAGATTCCCTGAAATATGGATGAATATATATTTTTTTTAGTTAGTTTAGTTTCTAGGTATATTCTTGTCCTTGCTTGTAATTCTACTTTACTTTGACCAGAACTATTCTCTATGTTGTGAGATTTCTTATCTTCTCAAGATTTCTTAATGAAAGTAAAATTATTAGTGTAAATGTTTAGATGTGTTGTGTCTTCCCACAACTTTTAGTTACAAGTTTCCTAATGCGTCAATAATTGCAAAGGAAATTCTTATACTTTCGATGGCATCTCAACTTATAGAGTTCCTATTGTTTATCTTGAAGCACGAATTACGAGACGGATGATCAAACGAAATAGTGTTTGATATTGAAATTATAGACGTATACGGGAGATTCCTAATAAATAAGTCTAAAATTATCATTGACAAACTTGTTCATGATTTATCCCTAATTGTCAATCAATATGGCTTTTCGATTTCCTTATAGATACACATATCTATAAAATCATGTATTTCACATACTTGTAATATACATACCATTCATAAGGTTAATGTATTTAATAGATTCATATTTCCAAAGAAATATCAGACATCAGGTCATGGTACTATTTAGGAATTTTCATTATCATAACATATACCCTATCTCACCCGGTCTTGCCGGAGAGGTACCCTCATCTTACCCGGACAAACTGGAGAGTCTACTACACCATACCTAGCCTTGCCGGAGAGGTAGTTATCATTGTATTTCTCATAAATAGATTTTCTCAAATCATGATTTTAAAGGTACATCGTTTATTATGGTTTGCATCAAGAAACAAGGAAATCAGTATTCTTATGATGGATCATATTCTAGAACCGAGTAGTATCAATAAACAAGAAATAACAGTGGCCAGTTGTTATCGCTTATTTATTATACAGGCACTGTTCTAGTCATCATCCTCACGAAATCCCAATAACCCTTACACTTTATCTATGCAAGTAATTGGCTTATCTCAAAGCTTTATACTAAGGCATTCTTCTTAGGTTCAAGTCTAAATACTGTCCTGGTTGTTACCAGTGAATATCAATTTCCAACTCTTTCATTTAAGCATAGATATTATTATGGTTGTGGTTTTCTTTTGGTTGGAGAATGGAGTTTCAAATATATCATTGTCTCCGTTGACACTATAGCTAGGTTCAATGTAATAAGTATGCTTACAGCTGACTTTATTTATGCTTATATATTGTTAGATTCCATTGCAAGGAATATTTTATTGAGACAAATGACATTTTAAAACATAGTAGGTTTCATGGTTTATTCTTATAATAACTTCATATTTTCATATGAATTACCAATGACATTTCTTCTTATGTTTATCTCACAGAAGATATTATATTGGGTATACCATCAAGAAATTCTATTGGGTATATGCATATATGTGTATAAAATTTCAAATCTTTAGTTAATATTAAACTTACGGAATATATACACACATATATAAAATAATAACTATGCATTCGATGGTACCAATCATCAGCTTATTTTCATGACTTTACTTTATCCTTTTATAAAGGTAGTATATTGAAATAAATTTATATCCAATATATTATTTTGGAATTAAAAGTTTTAGGGAAATAAGCTACTCAAAATATAAATTTTCTGGACTGATAAGAACAGTTCATTTTTTTAACTAATGAAATACCAGACTCACTATTTATGTTACCTTAATAATTTCTCCTCAAGTAACCATCTATATATCTATTCTAATTATCACATTCATACCTTTTTCCTTTATAAGAATCAATTATAATATATATTTAAGATTGAGAGACATTATTTTAGAAGAATATGTGCAATGATCAAAATATACAGTATATTATTTTCGTATAGTATAATATACTTATACTTATGAGAAGATAAGATTTGTATACATATTCTAGTAAAAAGATCTAATAGCCTTGTTACATTTTAATAAACCCGCGACGGACTTATAACATAAGTGCATATACTATTCTATATACTATATTACACCTATTAGAATTTATTACATCATGATATTTTATTAAAATTTTAGATATAAAATATATCTTTTACTTAGTGTACTATCTTATAGTAAAATATACTATTCATATATCATTGTAAAATGTTTTATCATTATACTAATAATATAAAAGATATGGATGAACTCAAATATTATGAGTTATAATATTATAAGTGTAATATATAAGTCAAAAATGTATTTGACTTACTGTACGAGTCGAATATTTGAAAAGAAAAAAAAATTTATATTAGATTTTAGATATCAAATTATTTTCCAACCGAAAACCGTGTAAAATAGATACCCATATGTATTAGTGGATTTCTATTTTTGGTCAAACTTTAACACTTGTTTGAAAAATGAATATTTCCCTCAAGTATTTTGTTAAAGATACTCCAAAGATGTACTATAAAATAAATTTAAGTTTAAGCTAATAAATTATTTTGAGAAAGAACATCTTAATAAAAATAATTAATTTATGGTTCTAGGCAAACCAACAAACCATGTGCTAACATACAAACCAAAAAAAAATTTTTTTTTTTTTTTTTTTTTTTAAGTATGAGAACTTCGCAACTACTTAGGGTAAGTTTAACATCCAATTTATCAACTCCACTCATTTACTAATATTGTATTATTTAACTATTATACATCAGCCAGCTGACTCGAATATTTTTCTTTATAATTTAGGATACACAATCCTATAATTATTATGACTGGTTAATCTTATAATCTTATATTAATTATTTCCACGCATAAGACCTATTCTGGACATACTTTAATATTAAATATCTGTAGAAATGCTTTAGGCCTTTCTACATAGTCCAACCAACCCAAATCTCTTAAAAACTTTTAAATGATTTTATTAAATCATGAATACCCATCATATTCATTTAACCATCTATTTTATTACTAAGTATTTCAATAAAAACTTTTACAAGTAATCCCAACATCAATTACTTCATAAAACTATGAAAGTATGAAGTCTTATGGTCAACTAGTTATAAACCAGAAATGATAAAATAGAGTGATAAATTGATACACCTGGATTTCAAAACTTGCTTTGGCTAGATCCACTAAAGCAATCTTTTAAAGATTTTATTACTTCTTAAAATCCTTTCGGTTAATTTAATAGCTTCGATTTTATAAAAATAATATTATTAAAACTACAAAGTTTTAAAGTTTTATTCCATATATTTCAATATGTATTTTAAATCAAAGTAAATGATTGATTTCAAAAGAGAATCATAAACATGACTGCTTTGTTAACAACTAACTTAATTTGATGTATATTATGATATTATTTGAGTAGGTGGTATTAACAGACAAATTTCTAGTACAAATATTTGGGTACAATCATAAAATAGATTGATTAAAAACGGCGAACATTGAGACTCATATATATATATATATATATATATGTATTTATTACACACTACAATTGGAATTCAAAATAAACTAGGGATTATGCATCCGTAACTTATTTTAGTCTATCTATGTTATAGAAGTATTATGCTCAACATGCCTCTATGTAAAGTTTATTCTATCTCCTGTCTCTACTAAGTTGTTATCTAATGAGCGAAGTTCCTTTTAAAGTTTCTAGCTCATAGGCGGCATGGGTGCTGGTACTAGTTTGGTCGTTCGACTATTTAATATAAGTTAGCATTTACTGCTGTAGTAGCTAACATATGGAGATTTACCCATTGTCCATCTAATTCATCTTCCCATGGTAGGTTATTGCCTGTTTCCTGAGTTTGTGTATTTATTTCCTGATTATTTATCACTTCCTTTGGTTGTAACTTCTTTATTTTCTCTCGACTTTTGCTAATAATCCAATTTCTTTTCTTAGTGGTAAATGGTTTCTTAGACTGTGCCTTACGAATAAATATTCCTTCCTCAATATCTGCTGAGTATCCTGAGGGATTTGTTTGAAATGAGGTTCCCTTATCTTTTGGTGAAATATCTAGTTGACGATAGATGTCCGAAATTCTTTGCTTACCCATACTGTAGACTAACAAATAGTCAAATAATATAAAACACATAATCACATAAGTTATTTCCTAACACAGAATTAAAATTTAGAGTTAAATGCCATTTTAGTCCCTGTGGTTTGGGCTATTTTGTCAGTTTAGTCCAAAGGTTTCATTTTTAACCTGTGGGTCCAAAAAGGTTTCACAGTTGCCATTTTAGTCCACTGAGTTAACTTCATCCGTTTTTCTGTTAACGAGAAGGCCAATTTGGTCATTTTGTATGTAATTCTGTTAACTAAAAGGGCAATTCAGTCATATAAAATGACCGAATTGGCCTTCTCGTTAGCAGAAAAAACGGATGAATTTAACCCAGTGGACTAAAATGACAACTGCGAAACCTTTTTGGACCCACAGGTTAAAAATGAAACCTTTGGACTAAACTGGCAAAATGGCCCAAACCACAGGGACTAAAATGGCATTTAACTCTAAAATTTAAGTGACAGCAGAACACTTCTTTGGCTTGAACTAGTGGCTAGGCTCTGATACCACCTTCTGTCACAACCCCCGATCCCTAATTCCCGGGAACGGGCAGCTGCGAGCCAGTTTTGGTGGTATCGGTGTTTATTAATTTGGCAGCGGAAAAATTTCATCAGGACCGTAGTTAGGAAATATTTGATCAGAGTAAACCACCATATTTTATAAATATAATTATATATATGGGAAAACCCCAAATTCGTAGTACACATGTTTCCATAGGAATAAATCCTATTTTATTTATTAAAACAACTATTTTATTTTAGGTAACTCTATTGCCACTTTTCCAAGTCTTCAGTGCTCTCCAGCTGGCTTTTATTGGCTTCACACTAAGTTACCTGAAACACGTGTTTAAAACATTTTATCAGAAGGAAATACTGGTGAGTGAATCCCAGTTTAATCAAGTTTAAATAAAAAGTCACAGTGAACAGTATTGAGAGAGATCACATTGTTTATGTCTACACAATTACTCCATTTGGTACTATCAATTCACTGACTTGTGGGTCATATTACCCATTGGCTAACTCATTGTCCAATGGTAACGTATTGTCATCCTGACTTACTACTCGCAAGTAGTACAAATTTTGTATACAAAACCCCAACATACCGGCAGTAATTGAAGAACTACAAAGACTCAATCACTGCTAAATTTCATAGTAAAACATTTAATGTTGGGTAAAACATTACCAAAAAGATTATCAAAAAGAGGATAAACTCACATTGCAATTATAGGGCTTTCCTTTGTGACTTCCTGGTTATAATCTAATTAAATAAATAATGCACACGTGTTAGTATAATAACCGATTTTAACATTAGTAATACCCTCCCCGAGACAGAAACTCCAACGACTACGTCGGGCAGAACCACGATAGCCTGTTACGGAGTCCTAGATCAATCGGGCAGCGTATCTAATACGTATCTAGGGTTATAATACTTACAACGAGGCAGAGCTTTGCTAATTAGGGGGGTATAATGCCCAGGTATAGAGCCTATGCTATAGAATTTGTGAAAGAAAATTGAATTCTGAACGAATTGGACTGAAGGCTCGACGATCCAATAAGGCCTTCGCGGCCCGCGAGCGGTTGGCAAAACTTATTTTATTTGTTATTTAATGAAATAAAGGTTATTCGGGGCCGGTTTTCACATACGGGGTGTATTTAAAAACATATAGGGGTATTCTAAATATATTAGGGGTGTCAGAAAAATTTTGAAGGGTTGATATATCTTGGGTACAACTCCTGGATTATTTAATAAAATATATAATGTATTCGTATTAAGTATAGTAACCCAATTTACTTTATCCCTACGTCACGAGACACAACCCCAACGACTTTAGGCAGAGCCTTGATATACGTTACGGGGTCCTACGTCACTTGGACAGAGTATCAGTGATCAGGGGCTACAATACTTAAAACGGGGTAGGGCTTTATTATTATTATGGGGTGAAAAATATAGAATTCTAGAGAGAGAGAGAGGAGTTCGAGAGTGAATGTGTACATCATATGTTGATTTGAAAATCTATATTTATACTACAATTTTGTGAACTTAACTTTCACGCAAAGTTGATCTGATTTTCCCAAAATTGAGCCACGTACAACTGTTTAATAAATGCTTTCAATTTTCCACTCCACTTATTGTACCTTTACAAAATATTTCAATTTAGATGTTTAGTTTTGAATAATTATTATTATATTATGATTTTATTTAATATATATATTATAATTAATTTAACTGCTTCACTTATTTGGCGCGTATAACTTTTAAAATATGACGTTTTATAAAATGATGAATATGTCAATAGAACGAGAATATTTTTATCTACAATTTGAACCAAGTTTCATTGAAAAGAGAGTAGGTGCAAATATAATGTATTCTTATAAATTAGTTATTAAATGGTTCCTATGCTTGCCCAAAATATCCCATATTTCTATTGGTCAATTTACCCATGATGTATCCTTTTAATAACATAAGTTTTTATATAATTTATATAAATAAAATTTTTGGGAATGTTACACGGTCGTTCGATCGGATAGCGATCCGATTGGCAGGACACTTAGTGAGAACAAGTTCACAGCAGGATGGTCACTCGATCGGATAGCAATCCGATCGGATGACAATCCGTTGGAAACTGATGATCTTTGAAATTATAAAATGTTTAAGTATCGAAGTTCCAAATGTTAAACGATCGGATGGATATCCGATTGGACGGCAATCCGTTCGACATTCAGAGCTTTGCAAGTTTGAAGAAAAGTTGAAGTGTGGAACCAAGTGCAACTCGATCGGATAGCAGTTCGATCGGATGGCAATCCGATCGGACGGCAATCCGTCCCAACAATCTGATCGTCTAGAAACTTGATTATTTTGAAAAGTTTGCGGTTTGATCGAGACGGTATGACACGTATTAAACGATGGAACTCCACCAAGGCCAGGTCATCAGATTGAACGGGAATCACCCCGTCTGATTAGTTAACTGTCCTTGACGGTTGTTCGTGTTCAACCCGTTAATCGGTCATCTCGTCGATAGAAATCAGTTCTCAACCCGACACTTCACCAGAGGATGAGTAGAAAGCCTAAACGAGCTCCGATTCTATCGGTTTTGAGTAGAAAGTTAAGAAAGTTTGAAATACTTATATTCGGCTTAGATCTAGGTGAGATTAGTGTTTACACACCGTGGAATCCATTAGATCTGCACTGTTCTTGATGAGATGAGGTCACACTTCATTGTTCCTAAGATGATGACATCACCTTAGAACGACCCAAATCGGAGGATTTTACAGTGACAAAAGTGAGATCTGACAGTCGAAAAGATGAAGAAGTGTGTATAGATCATAAAAGTACAAGATTTGAGGTAGAAACTTACAAGAATCGCGAGGAATCGAGAGAAAAGGGTCCAAAAGTACGCTAGTCGAACGAGAGTTGTCACATCACTGTTAAAGTGATGTGACAGGTGCTATTTATAGGTGAAGAGGAAAGAAAGTGATGGAGTGCCATGGATCGGATGGCAATCCGATCGGATGGCCATCCGATCGAGTGGTCATTCGATCGGTGGTCTCCGGTGAATTGCGTTTTGATGTTTCGTTTTGTTCGTTATGCGTTGCGATGGTTTGATTACTAATTTTCATACACATATTCATATATTTATTATAATTAGTCACAAAGGGTTGTATAAATATCCATATTTCAAAGTCTGCGTTGCGGTAATCGAGTTACGCATTTCGAATATGTGTTGCATTGCGACACATCACGACTATCGAGGAGGGTAGAATAGGTCCTCACTCAACGTCATCGTGAGTGTTGGTATGTGCGATGTGATGTGTTATCTAGATAAAGTATGCGAAATATGCGATAATTTACTGCGAAGTAGCGATGTAAGCGATATAGTTACATTATGATCCGAATATCCAGTGCTAGGCGTAACGAGTATAGCGAGTAGTAACATCTCACGAACCTGCGGGTTGTTACAGGAGAACACCATTTTCAGTTAGAGTGCATTTTGTGCAAAACCTTTTGTATTCATACTCTGCTGAAATCAAATACTGAGCTTTAAAGTGATATTCTTGTGTTTGTGTGTGTTCTTAGGTTTGATTTACACATAATCAGGGATTCCGCACTTGCTTATTGTGTTAAACAACAAGGATAGGTTGTTCTAGATCCTCTTCTAGGGACCTAGACTTTTATTCATATATGTTACCATTAATGCAGAGAAATGATGACTCAAACAAGGAATTACCTAGTTAAACCAAAATTTTTGAAGGTGCACCTACAAGGACCAAGGGGTGGGCATACGATGACACTGCGATGAAAATTGTAAGTTCTTTTTAGTTTTCGTTTTGAGAATTTTGTATGAAGTATCTTGTATGGGTTGACTTTTAAAAGTCAGTTGCTTGTTATTGTTTTACTTTGTTTTCAACAAGCAACTTGTATTGATGGTTTATTGGATGATGTTTTTAAAAATACTTTTCTTATTTTCTTTTATAGGAACAATTAAAGAACTTCAAACCTCCAGGAGATGGAAGTGCTTTGGTTGATCATTTTACAAACGGCTACCTTTGAATTTATGGCGGATGTATTCCTAAAATAATGATGAAAAAATGGATGGTGGCGTGGAATCATACATAATTTCGGGTGGGTTTATGGAATCATTTAACGCGAGTCTTGAAGTTGAAAGAACACAACAATGCGAAAAGAAATTGAAAGGGACGTCACATGAAAAAAAAACCTAAGCTAGAAGCTATGTAGAAAGAATATGACAACCAACAAGCAAACTTTGAAATTATGATGTGAAGTATTATGGAAAAACTACCTAATGGAGTATTATAGGATCATAGAGATGATTAGAAGCTTTTCGTTACTTTTTATCATTGTACTTTACAACTTTATTATGATACACTGTTCTTTTGATTTTGGATACATGTTATATTACGATATAAGAGTATCTTATATAATTATGTTATTATTATATTTGTGTTTTAAAAATACTAGTGCATACTAATAGAAATCTTAGTATTTCAAATAATAATGCTACAGAGTTGCATTTGACTTTAAAAAGGCTGCATTTGGGTTTTAACAAAGGCTGCATTTTAGTGTAGCAAAGGTTGCATATGAGGTAATAAAGGTTGCACTTGAGTATTAGAAAAATTACATTTAAAATTAAAAAAAGTTGCATTAGCATGTAAAAAGGTTGCATTTGAATAGTAAATGCAACTCTTTAAAAAAAGTTGCATTAGGTCTAATGCAACTTCACCTAATGCAGCCCTTGATAAAAGGTTGTATTAGGCCCGAGGCAACCTTTTCAAGGCCTAATGCAACACTTTCTTAGGGTTGCATTAGCATCATTTTCTTGTAGTGGTAATTAAAAATCCGAAAATCAAACCATCGGTTTATTGTTTCGGTTTGGTTATTTCGGTTTTCTGCTCACCCCTACAGGCACCAGTACAACCATGACTTTAAACACGTTTAGGCGTGACAAATAATTAGATTTGTTTTTTTAATTATGTTTTGGTTTAACGTTTAATTTTAATTATGTATTGTGTTTTTTAGTTTTTTTTCGTGTGTTTTTTGTTTCTTTTTTTTACTTGTGTAATGATTTTATTTTTTAAATTATGTAATTTTTTTTATTAATTTTATTTTTTAATTAGTAGTAATGTTTATTTTACATTTAATAGATTTTATATAATTTTTAAATATAAAACAATAATAAAAAGTGTGTGGCACATGTTGAATCACGCCACCTTTCACGCCGCGTCCCCCTCCGCTCTTTTTTGCACCACACCACTACATTGTTCCTTTCCATTAGGGGTGGACTAAATAACCTCCATAACTGAACCATAACCGAACCACTATTAACCGGTAACTGACATAATCAACGGTTATGGTTTTGAAACTTTGTATAACCGATTAATCGGTTATGGTTATGGTTTCGAAGCTTTTGTTAACCGATATATAGAAACCGAATCGGACATGGAATAATACATCTATATAATGGATTTGTATTTTACATTCACCATGTAGAGATTTTTAGTAAAATAAAATTTTGTAAGTAACAAAATAATCTTGATATAGATGCATTTTATTTTAATGAAGAACTGAAGTGTTATGATTGTAATTTTTTTTTTTTAAGAATTCAACTTATTAAAAGGAATCGTACATCGCATGCCCCTAATAACACTCTTGCTTATTTTAAACCTTTTTTGGTTAATTAATCGAAAATAACCGTAACCGATTAACCGTAACCAAAGTTTGGTTATGATTAATCATAAAAATAACCAACCAAACTGACTCTTGTACATCACTACCTTCCATAGACAAAATTGTAGGACAGCTTTTATTATTCATGGTGTGGAAATAGCGCACACTTGCCATTTAAAAACCAAATATAGTTGTATTTATTATAGAATTTTGAATTCTGCAAAGGGTGTCTCCAAACGGAAATTTCGTATATGGACGAAGACGAAGACGGGACGAAGACGAGACATTGACGTTGTTCCTTTCCCCAAACAAAATTATAGGACAGCTTTTATTATTCATAGCGTGGAACTAGCCATTAGAAACCAAATCAATTATGAAGGGGATGTCTTGGTATTATCTTAAGCTAAGTGTATATATAATGAGTCCGGATACCGTACAAGACGGTTTATTTGTACGAAGAATACGCGATCATATTAGCCATCCATTTGGAATATCTACGGACTAGAAAATCGTGTCAAATACGTGAATTTAATAATCAAACAATTGAGGAAAAATAATAGCAAAATGGTATTATAGTCTTTTTTAAGTGAACTATTCCCTCTGGATTTTCAAAGAGCTATAACTTTTTCATACGTTAATTTTTTTTAATTTAACCGTATTAACGAGCATTTCATTCTCTTTAATTCGAGCAGCATATTGCTATACTTTTCTTACAAAAATTACAGGATTTTGAATACATATTACGTGATTACGTGATTTTGAATACCCAACACATACTACGTGATTTTGAATACCTATTACGTGATTTTATTATAGTATGTGAAACCACACTAAGTGATTGTGTAATTACGTAACAATAGTTGACTATGCATTATTACGTTATTTTGAATACATATTTCGTGATTACGTGATTTCATTATAGTAATTTATATGGTACGACACTGAGTGATTACGTTATTATGTAAAAACAAAAACATGTAATACATAATATGTTATATGGAATACCTAATATTTCAGGTATAATCACGTATTAAGGATAAATTATATACAAAACATTAGTCAAATCAACCTATAATAACCACATAATGTCGTATATTAGATATTTAATCATGTAATAAGCATAATTGTAATTACATCAATTATAAAAAATCATAATGAATGTCTAATCAAGTAATAGATTTATATTGAATGTGTAATCACGTAATAGTTTATGTTGAATGTGCAATGATGTAATGGATATTCAGGTCATGTAGGCATGTGTTGGGTATTCAAAATCACAAAATAGACTAATGGGTATACAAAATCCCGTAATTTTTTTTTTTAAAACTATTGCAATAGTTTGATCGATTTAAAGAGAATGAAATGCTCGTTAATACGGTGTAATTTTAAAAAAAAAATATTAACGTATGAAAAGTTATAGTCGCTTGAAAACCAAATGAAGAAAATTGTTAAATGAGAAAGAACTAAATTACCCTTCAAGCCGATGACACCTGTTCTATTCCTTCTCTTGCGTATACTTTGTACGTGATTTTAGTCTTGTACATAATCGAGCCACTCCACACTTCCTTTATTAGTATTGATTGTCTGAATAGTTTTAAATAATAAAATATATAAATCCTAATCAGATTAATTAAACATGCACAAGTAAATATGATGGCCTTACTCGCTGTAATAAATCAGAGTTTTAGTCCACCGTGCGTTACGTCAGAGAGATTCTCTCTTGTGGCGACGCAAGCCCCTGCCACTAGCAGCGGGCGCTATGGTATCACGGGGAACGTTGTTAGCCAAACTTTGACGCCAGCATGGGCACGGTTAAGACAATATAGTCTGGCCAGAGTAAGGTTAGGGCTCTCTGTTTGGGAGGGTATGAGATCTCTCTCCTCTCTCAACTGTTAAAGATTTTCATCGTTCAAAAAAATAGCATAATGGATGATAGTAAATAAATAAGTAGGAAAACTACCATTATCGGATAAATTGAGGTTATCTTTATTTAAAATAATATTATAATAGTTTTATAGAAATTAATTTAGATTACATAAAGGAATCACTATTCAATTCGTATATCTATTATCGTATCATATATCTATTATATCTTATTTTAGAAAATTGGATGGAATGAAAAAGTGATGTAAAAGGTTTTAAATTACGGTGTTTCAGATGTTTTAGGGATTCCAAAGAGAATACTTTATTTATTATTTTTTTTAAAGCGCTTTTCAGTAAATGTTAGTCCCACTATTTAGGTAACTATATTGATTTTTAAGTAACTCCAATTAATCTTCTTTAAAATTTTATTATTTCAAAGCTGTTAGTATTACAATCTTCAAAATTTTCACATATTATTATTATTTGTTTCTTCATCTTTAAATCGGTTTATTGATTTTATTCAACCATAGAAGAATGAAATTGTTGTAATCACAAGGAACAGAAAGAAAAATCCGATCATGATTCTGATTCTGGCGACCCAAACACCTAACCAACGAGCTCCGATCATGGCAGGCTCAAGAGGTAGTGAAATAAAATAATGGTTTTGGGCCCCACTTTAATAAGGCCTCAAATTCTAAAAGAAATATATTTAGGTGATTTTGGCTATGAGATTGTTGACATTATTGAGGTTTATTATTATAGGGTCAAGTTATTCTACAAAAGCTTCTAATTGTAAGAAGTATAAGAAAAATTTATAGAGTGACAAGTGTCCAATAACCTAAAACACCCACCCCCACCCAAAAACCTAAACCCCCCCACCCCCACCCACCCCCCCCCCCCCCCCCCCCCCGCAAAAAAAAAAAAAAAAAACTATACCTCACAAAAAAAAACCCCAAAAAACCTAACCCCCCCCCCCCCCCCCCAAAATCCTAAAAAAAAAATATAAAAAAAACTAAACACCCACCCCCACCCCCTCGGCAAAAAATATATATATATATATTTTGGGGTGGGTGATGTGGGGGGGGGGGGTGGTGGTGGATGTTTAAGGTTTTTTTTTTTTAGTAGGTTTTTTTGTGTAGTGGGTTTTTTTAGGTTATTGGACACTTTTCACTCTATAAATCCTTCTTACACTTCTTACAATTAGGATCCTTTGTATTTGATCCTAATCCTATTATTATATACTAGTGAGTAACCCGCGCGTTGCCGCGGAGTCGACAATAAGGGGCAATAGCATAATTCAAACCTTAAAACGATATACAAAACATATATACGTCAATATCATGATCTAGTGTTTTATGCTCTTGGCCAATATCATTTGTGACAGTTTCTTTTCCACATGATCTACTTGAAGTTCAATCAGCCCGGCAATAATCAATCAGCCCAGCAATAATCAACCTGTATAAGTAAGTTTTTTTTTTACTATGAGTGGCATCTTCATAACAAAAATGAACCAAACTGTATAACTATTAAACTATATTATTATAAGAGTTAAATGTCTGGTTAGTCCATGTGGTTTGTAAATATTGCAGACTTGATCCCAATGGTTTACTAATTACAGAGTTAGTCCCGGTGGTTGCAAATTTTGCACTCGGGTGGTCCTTATCACTAACCTAAGTTAAATATTTTCAGTTAAGTGTGTGTGAAATGTCTATAAAACCTCTAACATTAAAAAAACAAATAGAAATAAGTGGACCCCACCCCCATCCCACCCTTCTTCCCCACTCCAACCTTCAATAACCACCCACCACCACCATCTCCCTAAACCACTACCCACCTCCGTGCATCATCTTCATAATCTTCCCAAACCACCATCACCATCTCCTTGACACAGTGGATACCAAACACCTTTGGTCTCCCTACAAGCATGTTGTACAAATCTGGGAAAAAATATTGCATTTAAATTCTCACCCTAAAATTTTAAGCTGCCATTGATGATTAGTCACTAATGCATCTCCTTCATTTAAATTGTCACCCCAGAATTTTAAGTTGCCATTAAACTGGGTTCGACATGGCTCCGAAGTAGACTGGAACTTGTGGTGCATTAGCCACTAAACCGGTCAAAAGGGCACAAGAAAAATCGAGCCTTTTCAATACCGACAATTGCACAACATCCGGCAACTTTCTCCGGGGTCATTCGCTGTTTATGTTTCATTCACAAATCGATCATATCGCAACCACGGTAACCGCCTCAAACGGACGGGTCCAAACCTCATTTGAGAATCGGAACTGATAACGGTTCTCAATCGGACTCTGACTTGTCATCGGTCGTGAATTTTAGTAATCCGATAAGTTCCGATCGTCTGAAACCGGAGAAACCGTTCGCTCTTGATCTGGATCTGAATTTTCCTTCGGAAAAAGTCGCCTGAATGTAGTTTTTGTTTAACTTTTTTCATTACAAAGCATATAAAACCTTAAACTTTTTCAATTGGGGAGACGGTGGTTGGTGATGACGATGCACGATGGTGGGTGGTGGTTTGGGAAGATGGTGGTGGTGGTGGGTGGCTCTTGAAGGGTGGAGTGGGGAAGAAGGGTGGGATGGGGTGGGGACATCTTTATTTTTTATTTTTTTATTGTTCAGGGGTAATCTAGTCATTTCATATATATTTAATTGAGAAAAGTAACATGGGTTAGTGATAAGGACCACCCGAGTGCAAAATTTGCAATCACTGGGACCAATTCTGTAATTAGTAAACCATTAGGACCAAGTCTGCAATATTTGCAAACCACAGGGACCAACCAGGTATTTATTATTAGGACCGTAGGCTCACACTAATAATGATGAAGATGATGATAATGTAGTCTAATATTAATAATCATTCTACATAGGTAACTGAGCTCCAAATCCAAACTTCACAATATATTTTCATTATGTAGAAAAATGAGTGCGGCTGGAAAATAATTCAATATGAAACTAATCATTTATGAATGTACAATTTTGATTGTTATGATCTCGTTGTGACCATGTATTCGGTGGCAGCCTCGGTGGTGTGCAGTTGTACCATTGGAACGGTGTAACCGGCATACTTAATAACGAATCAAGTTAACATATTAGTCCACTTTCGATTCATTGTTTATGGCAAAACAACAAAACAAGGAGGGTGAAGGTTAGGAAGATAACATAATTAGGAGATCTAAGTGTTGATTTTTGTGAGGCCACATGTTTAACCATAAATCAAAGACGGATACAATACTCTTGTCTTAAAAAACACAAACCCTAATACAATCTACGTTTCAAAACAATAACACAAATCAACTGTAAATGCCACCCCTAATTCTGGTTTCCAGTGCCAAACAATAACATAATTTAACTGTAACAAAGTAAATTAAAAAAGGTTTCGACATGAACAACTTGAAAAGATCTCGAACTCAACATGAGCAAGAGATACAAATTACCTTACACAGACAGACTAAACAAAGCTACAAGCCTAAAAAAGTATGCAAGCATACAACGAGAGAGAGATGAAATTACATTTGCGGTAGAAGGAGACGTGAACCATTGCTGCTACTTGATTGATCTCTTCTGCTCTGTGATTAATATTAGAAACCTTACCTACTATCCATCATTAATTTAATTATAATTTTTTTAATATAATATAGGAAAACAAAACCCCATAGTCTGTGATGAAGATCATTAAGCAGAGATTAACAGAGTTGACTGAACACAATCATCGGCGATCAAACAAAATAATACAATTGTCGAAGAAAACTAAATGATCATGAAATTAAACATACAAATGTTGAAGGAATTTACCTGGAGAGAAAGCTCTTAGCATGTAAACCGACGACGAGAGTCGAAGCCCCAATTAGCGACCCCAAATCTGCAATCCTTCCACCTTCTCTGTCACCTTTCGTAACAACAATCTCTATGTTCTCATATTAGGGTTTTCACTTTCAATTACACAACTGAGAGAAAGAAAGGTCGTTCCTTATTAATGAATTGGAGGCCTAGAATCAATTTCCGTCTTCAATGCCATAATCGATAAACCTTTGATTTCATGATATAATCTGCCACATAAGAACCGTATAAAGAATCATTAAAACCTAATTGAATGGGGGCATATTTGGAAGTGTGGGAGAAACTCAGGGAAAATAATTATGACATTGAAATTCGTTTGATGAAAATCACAATCAGTAAACGCACAACTTTCAAACACAAATATGATTATCATCTTTTGAAAAATAAATTTGATGACCACAACAAACTTCTAAAAGTAATCGAAAGTGAAAGTAGGTAAAAATTAGCAGCTATGACACTGGAAACTACCAATAAACTGCTCCGAACAACGCCTTCTACACAAACTATAGACTTAACTCTGAAGTCATTCACCATAGAACCAAGAACCATTCATGCACTTGAGTGAGCCAACAAAAGAGTTAAAGTAACAAACATTGATATATCCAAAACATCTAGCAGGCATTTCATCGAGCAGGTTGTAGGCATATTGAAAACACAATGTGTGGATATCCAAGTTGAGTGATATCTCTGCAATTCTAACTAAACTTAACAGTACATATATTTCGATGACTTTAATTAGTCGATCAACAAATTAATTACCATGAAAATGTATATACATGTGAGCATATTAAAAGTAAAACAAATTCATGCTAAATTACCTCGAGGATGTGGATTATGGTACGATAATTGCTGGTTCAAGGTCTAACAATGAAAACCACAAAATTAAACCAAAAAGATTGCAATCTGATATAATCCTATGCTAATCGAAATTGGTAATCTTACTGCCTTTACCTTATTAAGTCGTTTAGCCTTCGAATGAACCCGTCATCATCATCATCAGACTATTCCCTGCAGTTAGTGTCGCCTGGCTTGGTACCCATTCCACCGCCGGAAACGGTAGAGGATTAGGGTTCTAAAAAACCCATCGCTACCATCACCAGCAGATTCATACTGTTTGATTGATTGACATTGATTGGAACATTAGGGTTTGATTTTGTTTGAGAAATTGATACAACTTAGGAACTTATTATGGGAATATGATGTTCAATTAGGGGGGGGGGGGGGCAAATTTGGGAGAAGGGATGAAAAATTAGAGAAACAAAGCATGACTCTTGGGCTGACGTCTTAAAAAATTGTATAGAAATTACATTTGTGACATGTGAAATGCTTTATATAGTATTATAGATAATTTACAACTTCTTTGGCTACATAAATCTTTATGACTTGGCATTTTAAACAACAAATTAACATTTGACACATTATACTTATCAAACTATTAATAGAGAACTTTGATAAACAGTTAGTGATTGGTAAATATATTTTTTCACTTACCGCCCTATCTTGATAATTGTGAGTAAAATGCACGGATAGTCCTTGTGGTTTGGTAAAATTTCACTTTTAGTTCCCAACTTTCTAAAATTACACGTATACTCCCTGTGGTTTACTCGTTTGTTACTCAGATAGTCCTTTAAGTGGATGACCGTTAGTTTGTCTAGTTAAGTCTATATGAAATGACCAAAATATCCTTCCTATTAAAAATAAAGTTATAGAAATATTTTTAATTATCATTGGGCCCACCATAATTCTTTAAAAATTAAATCCGGCCCCCCTTATTCCCACATCCCCTATATCTTATTTCCACATCCCTAGTGTATACGGCCCGTATACAAAATATACGGGCCGTATAGAATGTTTTTAAATAGAAAAATGCGCAGAAAATGTTTTTTTGATTTTACTATATACGGCCCGTATATAGTTATACGAGCCGTATACATGTTTATACGATTTTTAAAACGTATACGGGCCGATGGAATTATTTTGGGTGGTTTTCATATCTAGGTATCCTTTTAATTTTAAATCCTTGTCCTTTTCTTTTGGTTTATAACTTTATATATGTACTTAAAAAACATGTAGTTACAAATACTCGAAATTTCCACGAATCACAGTTCTTAATATGGGAGAGATGAACGAAAAAATAGCAAAATATAAATAAATTTGGATTATCCGGTTTTGGATTCTCTTGTTAGCCGCCTCAAGTTTGTATGCATATAATTATATTACATTAGATACAAAGAAATAAATCTTTATGTTTAGTGTTATAAAAAAACTCTTTCTAAACATACACAAAAGATAATATACAAATAGATTTTAGAGTAAATTGCCAAAATCGTCCTTGAGATTTGGGCATGTTTATCAGTTTCATCCAAAACAATTTTTTTTGTACCATATTCCCTTTCACTTTTAGGATTTTTTGTCATTTTCATCCAAAGGTCTAACTTTTTTGCCAAAATCGTCTCTGAAATTTGGGATTTTTTGCCATTTTCATCCAAATGTCTGACAGGAAAATAAAACAAATTAGACGTTTAGATGAAAATGTCAAAAAATCTCAAAAGTGAAAGCTGATATAATACAAAAAAATTGTTTTAGATGAAACTGACAGATATGCCCAAACCTCAGGGACGATTTTGTCAAATCACTCTAGATTTTAACTTAAAAAACAATGGAAATCACGTCAAATAAACTCTGAAGTCCGAAGTTATTCAAGCGTCGTTAAATTCGGCTCGTCGAACCCTAATAAAATATATTTAGGCTTTAGCTTTTAAGATTTAGAGTTTAACTTTTAGGGTTTGGCTTTAGAGTTTATGGTTTAGCTTTAGGGTTTTTGATTTTACTTTAGGGTTGAGGGATTAGGGTTTCAAGTTAGGATTTGGCGAACCGGTTCTAATGTCGCCGCCGGAATGAATTGAATTGGAGTTCGTTGGACCCGGTTTTCTTTACGTTTCTTAGGTTACGACATTGTGTACCAGAACCAACCATATATGTGTGTGTGTGTAGGAGAGAGGTTATCTTGAGAACACTAAGTATTTTGGGAACCGTAAGAACGGATAAAAAACCACGAGAACTTGATAAAAAACAATTCAAATTCATTTTTAACACTTATCATTATTATTCAAATACAATATTAGAAATTAAATTTACACGTTTAAATTTACATGTATTCGTAAATAAAGAAAATTTACACATGTATAAGTTTGCCATTTACGCATACATAAATTTGTTATATTTACGTATGTGTAAAAATTTTATTAAAAGTGATTTTGCAAGGAAAGATAACTTTTTAAAGATAAGGGATATTTATATGTGATAATAAAACATACGAGTTGATTTGTTTATTTGGATATCTTGGTAACTTAAGATTTAAGAACTTCAAAAACTGTTAACAACCATTCATTTTGTTTATTTATCATATGTTTTTAATATTACTAGTTATAAAAATCGTCGCCACGTTGTGGCGAACTTGTTTTGTTATTTAGTCTGTGTTTATATATGTTTGAAATCATTACGAGCGCGTTGAACACGGAATCGCTGAGAAGGAAAAAAGAAAATGTAGAAAAAAAACACTAAAAAATAACCGAAAGAAAATCAACTAAAGAAGTTGTATGGTAATGATGTTATTCGGTAGAAACCCGTAGTCAGAGATGAATGAGCAGATAGTAATAGGTACCGGTACCGAATTTCCTGAACTGAAAGATCCTAAGTACCAGTTCGGTACTGACATTTGGCGTTCCTGGTATCGGTTCGCTACCGGTTTTTACCTTCATATACGGATGCCGTAACCGGTATTTTCGGTACCAATACCGATTCGGTATCAGTTGGTACCGAGCTCATCCCTACCCCTGAAATTAAAAAAAAGTTGTACGATACCGTTGTTGTTCGTACGGTACCCGTGATCAGGGATGAGCAAATGGTACTGGGTAATAGTACCAAATTTATTGAACTAAAAGTAAACTTAATCCGGTACCGACTTTTGGCGTTTTTGTACCAGGCTGGTGCTGTTTTTTTACCTTCATGTATCGATAACGAACTGGTATTTTTGATACAAGTACCGGTTAACACCAAGCTTATCAAACTTAAAAAGTAAAGAAGATAACAATTATTATAATGTGAAAATAATAAAAAAAAACTATAGAAGAATATTTTATTATATTACAATTCACTGTTCATTTAGTTCACCTATTAATATATAGGAGAATTCGAGGTTAGTTTTGTTATTTTTATGTCATTTTGTAATTATACATACATATATATATATATATATAGGGTGAGGTTCCAGCGTGAACAACCTCCTAAGAGTGAACTGCGTGAACAGATGTAGACCGTTGATTAATCTTGATATTTGAAAGGGGTGGCATGATTGTAATTAATAGGTTAGATTTTAATGTTTTATTAAAAGCAAAAGGGTAATAGTGTAATTAGCTTAAATAGTCATTTAAAACAAAATGGAAGATTATTTCCATAATTAAAGATAATATCCCGTAAATATCTAGTATTTTGTTTGTCAAATCCTTTCATATCACTTTAAAAGAAAATCAAAAACGTATTCCCCTCTGTCTCTAAACTCAATTGGGGACCAGCGGAGTAAAACCCTAGAACGGCGACGGATCCTTTTTAATCGCCGGTGAAACAGAGCTTCGTCTTTAACAATCAAAGGTACACATTGAAAGTGTTAATCTTTATATGTTTCTGAAAGTTTTTGCATGTTCCGTTCCTTTTATTAATTAACTAAGAACACCAATCGGAATTAGGGGCTTGAATGTTGAGATGTTGTTCTTGGGTTATCTGATTGTATGTATGATGGTTTGTTGTAGATAATATATAACCATCAGTACACCTGTGTATGTTTGCAAAATCGGATGATGATGTTGTTTAATTCTTGATGTACACCGGTGTACATAGTGGTAATCAGATGATATATGTTATGTTTGTTTATTATGTTGGATATAAAGTTTGGTTAATCACAAATAAGGATTTGTGGCATGTTTTTTTTAGTGATTTTAGGCAAGTCTGTTTGTTGAGTTATCTAGTAGTAGGTTTTCGAAGTACACATGTATACTGTTTTACAAAAATTGCGTAAGGATCATTTTCGTTTTCGTAAATTTCTAGTATGATTCAATGTACACATGTGTATACCTGGTATATTCGACGAAATGGGCTTTTAATCAATTTATATTGAACAACAGGTCTGGTTGTCATGAGGCATATGGAGACATGGTTCGGGGTAACAGCCGATAAGTGGGATAGTGGATTCCCACTTGGGCATAAGGACAAGAAGGCGTGCTTGACACGTTTGAGGAAAAAGTACGCAATAAAGCTAGTTAAATCACGGGCCAACAAGCACCGTAGTCGCGTATTGGCTGAAGCAGCCCAATATGAAAAGGCGAATGGATTTGGTTGTGTTTAGTACGTCTATATTGGTTGACAATAGTTAACGTTTTTTGGTTTGAATTTTTCGTATGTAGTGTTTAACACCAAATGTGGTGATTGTCATACTAGAAGCAGTTGATGGTTTGGGTATTTTGTTCTGTTTTGAAACAGTGGAATAAAAGTTGAATGGGTATTAGTATGGTTTTTATATTTTTCAAACTACTACACAGTTTGTTTATGTCCGTAATGTAGGTGTTGTGTATTTAATTGAATTAAACGTTTTCACAGTATATTAAATGAACATAGTTATCACATAGTAAAGTAGGTACACATGAGTATTTGGGATGTAAACATCCAAGTACACCGGTGTACAGACATACTAGCAGATAAGTACACTAATGTACGGTATCCGTTTTCAGGTTTTTACAATAAACAGGAATGTTGTTTATTTTTGTGTGGACCTTTTATCATCGATATAATACAAAGTCATATCGTTAAAATGGTATTAGTGTGGATTTTATGTATTTCAAACTACTACACATGTTTATGTACGTAATGTAGGTGTTGTGTATTTAATTGAATTAAACATTTTCACAATATATTAATGAGCATAGTTATCACTTAGTATAGTAGTTACACATGAGTATTTGTGATGTAAACATCCAAGTACACAGGTGTACAGACGTACTTGCAAGATAAGTACACTAATGTACGGTATCCGTTTTCAGATTTTTACAATAAACAGGAATGTTTCTTATTTCTTTGTGGACCTTTTTTCATCGATATAATACAAAGTCATACCGTTAAAACACAAAAAATCAAGTTCTAAGAGAATATTAAAGTTGAAATTGGAACACACTCAAAAAATGAATAACTATTTAATTATACAACCTGGGCTACAATGATTAATCAGCAGCAGAAAACAGTCACTACGATGATCAATGAGCAGTAGAAAACAACCAATGTAATACAATAAATATTCGCCGGAATGTTAGTCCGGCTTAACTTTCAAAGTCAGGCGGCTGATGGCGACGGCAATGTTAAAGACGACAACATATGTCCGGCGAGATAATTTTCAGGTTTTGAAAACTGGATGAACGAGGTAACGTGATGAACGGCGGGACGTGATGAACAACGGAAGTTCAAACTTCTGGAATTGAAAACTTGTTCAGACGAGAATTGTGGATCCAATATGAAGAAGATATGGATGTTTGTTGAAGAGATTATGAAAGATAATGTTGATAAATATAAAATATGTTAAGATTTGCTTAATAAATTAAAAATAAGTTATGATTTTGAAATTGTCAAAATTGTAGACAATTGTTGTAGAGATTGTGAAACTGATTATTTCTTTATTGTTAAGATTTTGAAATTAATAACAAAATAATTTAAATTGAATATTTATATAAAGTTACAATCTTACCCTTGTCAAATGTATATGAAATCAATGGTTCAGATCAGTTCACGCGGTTCACGCTAGGAAATTTGTTCACGTTTGAACCTAATCCTATATATATATATATATATATATGAGGGTTATCTTAGGAATGATAAATATTGGAAGAACCGTAATAATAAACACAAAATTAATTTTTAATGCAAATCTCGTTATAAATAATGTACGACATAAAAAACCAAATTACATATATGTGTACTAACCGATTAACATATGTGTAAATATATATGTAATCATGAATTACATATATTAATGAGTAAATTACACATACTGTCCTTTAATTATACATCAAATTTCAATCCCTGATCTTTTTCTTTAATTTGTGTACTGCATGTCCTTTAAATATCAAATTGGCACACACTTTGTCCTTTGTTCTAAACCCTATATATCCACCTACCTCGTTAAATGCATCCATATGGCCCTCACGTGAGGGAAAAATTTGTAAAAAATTAAAGACAAAGGCCAGTGTATTTGGTGTATAATTAAAGGACAATCTGTGTAATATACTCTATATTAAATGTTAATTGCCTTAAAATAATATTTAATTCTACAAAGTAAATAAATGAAATGATTGATTGTTAAAAGTTATTAGACCACCCGTAGTGGGCATCATCTCCGGCGTGATCCCCTCCAAACATGCCCAAAAACATTGCCGCCCCACCCCCGCCGGCGTCATCCGGCAGAAAATCCCCCTCCAACGTGATTTAAAACACGCTCAAATGGTATTTTGGTGGTCAATCAGATGTATCTCACTTTTTCTTAACCAATCCCCTTTTTTGTTAGTTTTTTGCTTTATTTAATTATTTAAACCCCTTTTTAACATAATATATACATTCCCACTACACCCGTTTTAGAAAAAAAAACGCCCAATAATGCCCCTTGCTGACTGGACTGCCACATGACAGAAAACGTCCAAGAGTGAAGGCATTATTCACCCTTACAACTACGCATGCTGTTAGTGATCTTCTCAAAATATTTTTTCCTATAATTACATAATCACATTTACCATGCAGTTAATAATCTTGTACAAAATATATGTATAAGTTCTTACATCAAACATATCTAAATTCAAATTCATGACATTTAAATCAATAATGTTAACTAAGATTTATTGCCATCAAACCTTTTTTTTTTTTTTTGGAACCCTCTATTCCTCTAATCGTACTTTTCTATTCCATAGTCCACTAGTATTTTTAGAAATGAACATGAAAACAAAACTTCACTCTCGTTTATAATGAATTATGTCTCTTTGTGTGGAATATGCAAAATAATTATAGAAAATTAATAATTTTAAACTATAACGTTACACTTGTATTATTTAATTCTCCTAACCAGCCAAGCTCGGCACTATATATATGGTTGGATCCCGATACACAAACTCCATAAACTGAACGTCATGGCATTAAGTCTCCTACTTCTCGGTCTACTCATAAACATCTTCGTTTTCACTGCAGGTCTCCCTCTATCCATATCTATCTTCCCATCCTTCTCTCTACATATATGTCATGTATATGTATATGTATACGTGTGTGTAATGAATATACTATTTATACTCAAACCACGTAAAGTTATATGCGAATATATTTTGTGTACCTACGTATCTGTATATCCATTTAGAAAACAGTTTTTTTTTGTAGCTTGTACAATTATATCATTTTATTATACAACATCATGTAATACATTAGTCAATAACCTAGTACAAATATATTTTCCTACTTCCTATCTCTTTTGTATATGAGATTTGGTTTTCGGTTTTCGGTTTTGTAACACGTTAGACAAATCTTATATCGCTTTGTTCTGTGTTATCCACACGAGGGATGTTGGATCATAAGGAATGTCTCGACTCAAATACCATTAACGTGTTTTAAGCATATTGGTTACCGGGCAAAGTGAACAATATTGTTGGTATGCGAGGCAAAATGTTACATGTTATAAGACATGCAAGTTCGGCATTGTATATTCTCAAATCAGACAGATTAAGTTGTACCTTAATATACATTAAAAGTGATCATCTTATTTTTTTATGTTTGTAGATCGTATATATTAAGATGTTAACTACTTTGAAAATGTTTTTATCATGTTTAATGATTTTAATCTTTGTGCAAAACAGATGCACAATCAGTAGGTGTATGCTATGGAACAATAGCTAACAATTTGCCTTCGCCACGAGAAGTTGTTAGCCTTTACATAAGGAACCGCATAACCAGGATGCGAATCTATGCTCCGAGATCAGACATTCTTGATGCCCTCAGGGGAACCAATATCGAACTCATTCTTGATGTTCCTAACGTTAGTCTTGAGAACCTCACAAACCCAAATCTTGCAACTGCTTGGGTTAGAAACAACGTCGTAAATTACCCTGATGTTAGTTTCCGATACATCTCTGTCGGAAACGAAGTTGATCCAAATAATGATGTAACTCGTCAGTTTGTCCGTTTCGTGCTTCCAGCAATGAGAAATGTCCAAAATGCCCTTGAAGCCGCAGGCAAAGCTAACCAAATCAAGGTCTCAACCGCAACCTACACGGGCCTATTAAAAGATTCATATCCACCGAGTATTGGTGTATTTCATGTCAATGTGGCGGATTTTATCCGACCAATAATCACATTTCTAGTCAAAAATGGTTCACCAATGCTTGCTAATATCTACCCTTACTTTGCTCATATTGGTCCCCCTGCGTTGCCTGATCTCCCATTTGCATTATTTACCAGAACCACACCCGCTTATAAGGATGGCGATCGACCGTACTTTAACCTTTTTGATGCCATTTATGATGCTCATTATGCAGCCCAATCGCGTCTTGGTGGAGCCGATGTCAAGATTGTTGTGTCGGAGAGTGGATAGCCATCTGCCGGACACAATTCTGCGACGCCTGGAAACGCTGGAACATACTATAGAAACTTGATTTCACATGTGAAAAGTTCAAGAGGGACTCCTGTAAGGTCTGGAAAACCCATAGAGACATATTTGTTTGCAATGTTTGATGAAAACGATAAAACAGGACAACCGACAGAAAAGAATTTTGGGGTTTTCACTCCTGGTCAAGTATCCAAGTATCAACTAAGCTTCTAGTTACAAAAACATGTAATGTTTGCCTTCAATGATAAATAAGACAATGGAATAAGACTTTTACTTTATTAGAGAAAAAAAGGGAGAAACTAGTGTTTACCAATTATGTCAACTCGTACGTCATATCATAATACTAGAATGAAACGAATGTTTGGTTTAATTTCAGTTATGGATATGATATGTCTCTTATTAATATTGTGAGTGTGGTAACAGTGATACCGGATGCAATGTGACGGGTTTGGGACAGATATTGGTAAGTTTTGATCCTATATCTGGTTGTAAAATTGTCTTATATCAAGACTAATACTCGTCAGGTAACTACCCGTCACGAATCGGGCACACCAGCGGGTAACATGTATACTCATTAATTTCTTCAAAAAATATATGTTGTGATATCGAAGTTCATTGAATGATCTAAAATATGTAAATGCATGACCATATAGATCTCAAAAGATAAGTTACTATATCATGGATAATGCTAGGGATAAAACCCTCTATTTTGAGAAAACCTTGGAAACCCATCACAAGACCTACAATTGGCCACGTGTCCCAGCCATCTTCATCTTAGACATTCCAACCCTTTAAACTGGAGGGGCATTTTAGACATTTTACCTAGCATTCTCTCTCCACTGTCAGCATGTCATTTCTCTTTTAAAACCTGATGTGTCTATCTCTCTCCCTCTTCAAATCCATTTGAAAATCAAAATCACAGATCTTCTTCTCCCTTTCTTCTATACCACCTTGATCATGTCTGCATTGGTAAATAAAAAGGCAACCATTTCCATCACCATTCTCGTAACGGAGAACACAATCTCAGCGATTTGAGTCGTCGTCATCTCCGTCATCACTCAAATCGCATTCTCCGATCCACAACAATGGCGGTTTCTGACAACTCTTGTCAATCTCTCATCCCTAATTTCATCTACACTTCTTCCAGTTCTCCTAGCAGCCTGTTAATGACGAAAACATCAAACACTAGCTTGTTTCCTTCAACTTCACCGGCTAAACAGCAAAATAGCTTCGTGATTCCTGCTCCGAACGAGCCTCTCGGCAAGATCGAGATGTATTCTCCCCGGTTTTATGCTGCTTGTACTGTTGGAGGTATTCTCAGCTGTGGACTCACTCATATGATGGTTACTCCTCTTGATCTTGCGAAATGTAACATGCAGGTAACTGATTTTGTTCTGATCTGGTTGATTTTAAGTAGTTTTTGTTGTTTGAAGGTAGATTGGCGTGATTTCTTATGCTATTGTGTTATGATGTTCTTCTTCATGGTTGTTTAATGTTTAGTGATAGCTGTTTCGGATCTATAGGTTGTAGTTCGTTCCGGTTGATTTGATTTTTGTTGTTTGAAGGTAGATTTGTGTTGTTTTTTATGATTTCGTGTTATGATGTTTTTTTTTCTGTATAGTTGTTTAATGTTTAATGATGGCTGTTGTGCATTTGATAAAGACACTGGTCATTTCCGGCTATGATTTGTGCATTTGATGTGTTAAATCGTATACATTTAGGACAATCGGTTCGACTAGAGAGTTGTATCGTTGAGTGTAGACTTGGTATTTGTATAGTCTGAACTCCTATTTCACAGCTAAACCAGAGTAACATGTATGTGTTTAAATGTTACATGAAAACACATTTTTATAACACTTTTTTTCATTATTCTCTTCATTGTATCCTTAGTTGATGTTGTTTTTTCACTTTCAGCCGATACACATGCTGCTTCCGATGAAGTCCGTTATCCAAAAATGTCTTCCGATGGTTCTGGATCTAATCAACTGCCCTGTGATGGTTCGGGGTCTAATCAAATGCCTTCTGATGGTTGTATCTTTATCTGTTTTTCTTTTCTTTTTTATTGATTTTCCTGGTTCTACATGATGACAAGCCCGACACAAAACAATGAAGAACGTGTTTTTCATCATGTTTATAAAATCGGCACGTTTCGTTGATAATTAAATTGGTTTACATCGTCATACCCTAATACATGTTACACTTTATACTATTAGACATAGCCATACAGTTTAAATTATTATAGTTATGACGTGTTTAACACATGCCCGATTTTTTTATTTTTGGACGTCTAATAATTGGCACATCTGTTTTTAGAAACGAAAAGCCAAGTTTGTCTTACAGCACAACCAACGTAACACGTGTTATAGTCTGAACTACTGTTTCACAGCTAAGCCAAGTTTGTCTTGCAGCACAACCAACGTAACACGTGTTATAGTCTGAACTCCTGTTTCACAGCGAAACCATAGTAACATGTATGTGTTTAAATGTGACATGAAAGCACATTTTCATAACACGTGTTAGATGTTACATGAAAACACATTTTTATAACACTTTTTTCAACGTAACACGTGTTACATGTTACATGTTGTTATAACTTTCCATGCATACGCATTTTTAAAAACCTGTAACATGTGTTTTTGTTTATGCAGAAACAACGCCACCACCCTCTGTGTTTCATTCCCTTGCCAGCAATTCATTCACAACACGAGTATAAACTGTATACGACCCGTCAGTGCGTATAGATGTCCCGTGCCACCAAGAGTTGGTCATCACATTGTTAATGGGACTTCTGTTAACTTTAAAATTTTCAGCCAACATATAAGACAACAAAGGTAGCCGCTGAACAACGAAGGCACACCGTTAATGGAAGCCACCTCAGCTTTTTGTCTTACTGCTCTATGTTTTCGTTGAATAGTACTATGTAATTTTAGACTCTAATTATTTTGTCCGTCAGGTGTAGTCGACCTCTTCTTTAACTCTGCTTTTCTTAAGTTACTAGTGGGACCCACGCATCCATTTCTAGTAGTTTTAACACACGTTATAATAGAGTCTCAACACATGTTATATCTGCTAAGCAGAGTTTTGTATAGTAACCTGCCTGTATACAACAAATGACATGTCAGGTTACAAAAAAATTATCACAGCCGCTTAACACATGTTATGTATCAACACATGTCAGTTTACAGCTTGGTGTTTCTGCATGATCACATGTTAACACACGTTATATATCGTTCGAAAAGGGGCGTAACACATGTTATGAATCAGCACATGTCAGCTTACAGCTTTGGTGTTTCTGCTGCTGCGTGCAACACTAACACATGTAATACATGTACTAACAACTCTCCCCGGGTACAACGTGACCTATTCAAGGGCCAGTCATTGTCTATTGTCACGGCCCCCGACCCGGTTTGACCAGTTTCAGGAGCCGGGGGACAGAAAATCCCGTGGTATTTATTTAATTGAATTAACAGCGGAAGTTTTCTTCAGGATCTTTTTAAAACTGCAATTTCCCGATTATTTTATTTCACAACTTGGGATAAAACCCCGGTAATTTACAATCATATGATTTTACTAAGAAATCCTTATTTTACAAAACATGTTTCTTTATTTTATATTGAGCCACTTTCTTAAGCTTGTAGTGCTTCATGGCACTTTTCCTGGATCACAACAGATCACCTGAAACATGTTTGAAAAATGTTTTATCAGCGGGAAATACTGGTGAATCATTCATTTTAGTAAAATGACGCATTTGTTATAATTTACAGTATTAAGAGCGATTACAATGTTTCCTGATATCAACCAACTACCCACAGTATTTGTCACTCGACTCGTTTCTGTGACTATGGTCAGATCACCCATTGGCTAACTCGTTGTCCAATGGTGACGGGAAAAAGTAATGTATACAAAACCCCACATACTGGCTATAATTTGGTGACTACAAAGACTTAGTCCCTGTAATTATAACTTTGAAAACATTTAAGAATTTATAAAGTACTTTTGATAAAAAGAGAATGACTCACATTGCAGATTTAATATGAACAGAGCTTAGCCTACTGATTAGCCTTGATGACCTAGTTTAAATAACAATGCACACAAACTAGGTTAGTAACTAATACAGCATTTACGATAACTCACGAGATTAAACCTTCACAACGAATGACAAAGTGTGATACTTAAACATCCATCGATTTAACGACGAATGACAAAGCATAAACCCTAATGTGGGCAGCACTTAAACATCCATTGGATAGTTTAATCCATCAGACATGGAATCGTAGCAGCGATCGAGTTATTACCCTGTATTGCGGCAGCACTTCGTGAATTAGTGTGTGTTTTGGACTGTTTCTACTATATCTCAGCGTATGTTTTGAGTTTTATCGTCGAACTAACGCACAATTGCATGTACCAGACTCTACTATTTATACATGAAAAATGGTCCCTCCCGCGTGTCGCGACAGGAACACATGCACCTGTCGCGTGGCGCGGGGCATGCACTTTTAGGGTAGGGTAGGTTCGTGTCCAGGTAGCTTAGCTGAGTCGGTCTCGCATGCAAATTCGTTATACACGTAAAACTGTTTAGATATTACCAACTAGGGTTTACCCCCCTGAGCTTTAGGGGCCCTGATCCTGATTCCGATTGTTCTGAGAATTTTAGGGTTTATGCAGAATTACTTGGGTGTCTTAATTAGGGTTTCCTATTGGACAAATTAAATTAATAAATAGGACTTTTGATGAGAGTTGTTACATCCTCCCTACCTTAATAAAAATCTCGTCCTCGAGATTTACTGAAACAAGTGAGGATACTTTCGCTTCATCTCAGATTCCAGCTCCCAAGTGTATTCAGCTCCTCTCTTTGAATCCCACTTGACTTTAACTAACACCAGTCGTTTGTGTTTGAGAAATTTGATCTTTCGGTCTTCTATCTGAAGAGGTTTCTCAATAAATTTTAGCTTTTCGTTTACCTCTATATCTTGAAGAGGTACTACCAAAGATTCGTTTGATAGGCATTTCCTGAGATTGGATACATGAAATACATCATGTACTCCAGCTAACTCTTCTGGTAGTTGTAAACGATAAGCAACTGGTCCTATACGTTGGATCACCGGAAATGGTCCTACGTATCTTGGACTTAGCTTTCCTTTCTTACCGAATCGGACTACTCCTTTCCAAGGTGAAACTTTTAATAGTACTTTGTCTCCTACTTGAAATTCCAACGGCTTTCGTCTATTATCAGCATAACTTTTCTGGCGATCTCGGGCCGTCTTCAGTCTTTCCTTGATTTGTGTAATCTTGTCGGTCATTTCTTGTACTATTTCAGGACCTGACAATTGACTTTCTCCTATTTCTGCCCAACAAACTGGAGTTCTGCACTTTCTTCAATACAGTGCTTTGAATGGGGCAGTTTCGATGCTTCAATGATAACTATTGTTATAGGAGAATTCAATTAAAGGTAAATGGTCATCCCAGTTTCCACCAAAATCTATTACACATGTTCTGAGCATGTCTTCTAGAGTTTGGATTGTCCTTTCACTTTGTCCGTCTGTCTGAGGATGATATGCCGTACTTAAATTTAGTCGAGTTCCCATTGCTTCTTGGAACTCCATGTAAAGATACGACTTCATCTACATACAACTTTGCCAACCTTTCCATGCTAAAGCTTTCTTTCATAGGTAGAAAGTGAGCTGATTTGGTTAATCGATCCACAATTACCCAAATCGCATCATTACCTTTTCTGGTTTTGCGTAACTTACTAACAAAATCCATTGTTATGAGTTCCCATTTCCATACAGGCATTTCTAGTTGTTGTAGTAGACCTGAAGGTTTCTGGTGTTCTGCCTTAACTTGTGAACAAGTAAGACACTTAGAAACATATCGAGCTATATCCTTTTACATTCCTATCCACCAAAAATTATTTCTTAAATCTTGATACATTTTATTGTTTCCAGGGTGCATAGTATACCTAGATTTATGGGCTTCTTCTAAAATCTTATTTCTTAATTCTCCCTGTTTAGGTACCCAAATTCTGTTTTTGTGGAATCTCCAAATTCCATCAGCTCCTTGTTCTAATTCTTTTATTCGTCCTTTCATTCCTTCAGCATCATCTTTGATTGCTGTTTCTTGAAAATGTTTTAGTTGTTCCATTAAATCTAACTGTAGATTTAACCTAAGAGCACGAACTCGTTGTTGTTTCTCATGATACTTACGAATTAAGGCATCTGCAACTACATTTGCCTTTCCTTCGTGATACTGAATATCACAGTCGTAGTCACTTACGATTTCCATCCATCTCCTTTGCCTCATGTTTAATTCTTTTTGCCCAAATATATATCTTAAACTCTTATGATCTGTATAAACAGTAAATTTACTTCCATACAGATAGTGTCTCCAAATCTTAAGTGCAAAAATTATGGCTCCTAACTCTAAATCATGTGTTGTATAGTTTTCCTCGTGCTTTTTCAGTTGTCTTGAAGCATACGCAATTACTTTCTTGCGTTGTATTAGCACACATCCTAATCCTAGTTTTGAAGCATCACAGTAAATTTCAAAATCTTCAGTTCCTTCTAGCAAAGCTAGGATTGGGGCATTTGTTAACTTTTGCTTTAAAATCCTAAAAGCTTCTTCTTGCTTAAGTCCCCATTCAAACTTAACCGCTTTACAGGTTAGCTTAGTTAATGGTACAGCTATCTTGGAAAAATCCTTAATAAATCGTCTATAATATCTGGCTAAACCTATAAAACTTCTAATTTCCATTGCGGATTGCGGAACCTTCCATTTGGTAATTGCCTCTATCTTAGCAGGATCTACATGAATACCTTCGTGATTCACCATGTGTCCTAAGAATTGCACTTCTTGCAACCGAAATTCACACTTCGAGAATTTGGCGTAAAGTTTTTCTTTTCTTAACAAAGTTAAGAGTACATGCAAATGTTCACAATGCTCGTCCTGACTTTTTGAATAAATAAGTATATCGTCGATAAAAACAATTACAAATTTATCCAAGTACGATTTACAGATCCTATTCATCATGTCCATGAACGCTGCAGGTGCATTCGTTAACCCAAAGGGCATGACTGTAAACTCGTACTGACCATATCTAGTTCTGAAAGCAGTTTTAGGTATGTCCTCTTCTTGTACCTTCAATTGATGATATCCGGAATGTAAATCTATCTTAGAAAAATATCTAGCTCCTTGAAGTTGATCGAATAGATCATCAATCCTAGGTAATGGGTATCGATTCTTAATTGTAACTTTATTCAATTCTCTATAATCAATACACATTCTCATCGAACCATCCTTCTTCTTTACAAACAACACTGGTGCTCCCAAGGGGATGAACTAGGTTGTATGAAACCTTTACTTAGTAATTCATCTAATTGCTTTATCAGTTCTAACATTTCTGTGGGTGCTAACCGATAAGGTGCCTTGGCTATCGGTGTAGTTCCTGGAATTAGATGAATTCTAAATTCTACTTCCCTATCTGGTGGTAATCCTGGTAACTCGTCTGGGAATACATCTGGGTATTCTGAGACTACAGGAATCTCCTTAAGTTCTTTACCCTTAGTACTAATGATTACTGAAATCATATACACTATTCCTTGTTTTCTTTCATAACTAGCAACTTTCATTACTGAAATGAACTTCATGGGTTTTCGCGGTCTGTCCCCTGTAACCATGATTACTTCTCCGGTAGGTGCCTGAATTTCTACGGAGTTCTTATCACAAAGGATTCGAGCATGGTTGGATACTAACCAATCCATTCCTAACACAACATCGAATCCAATCAAATTCATTGGCAATAGGTTTGCATGAAATTTATAACCTGAAAGTTCTATATTTTCTTTTTGCAAAACCTTATCTATGGTAATAGAATTTCCGTCTGCCGTTTCGACTATAAAAATGTGCCTAAGGTTAGTTAAGGGTAATTTAAGTGCTTGGCAGAATGAAGTATTTATAAAACTTTGGTTTGCACCAGAGTCAAATAATACTTTTGCATATACATTGTGAACTAAGAACGTACCAGCTATCACATCTGGAATGAGTTCTGCTTCTTGAGTGGTCAGCTGGAATGCTTTGACATTCTTTTTAGTAGCTCCTTCGGCCGTTTTGGCTTTGTTGTCTGCCGGTTTAACCAATTTAGGACATTCTGTTTTGAAATGTCCTGTTTCTCCATAATTATAGCAGATTCTTGTTTTCTTTCTGCAATCTTCTTCGCGATGTCCTATGGCTTTGCAAAAGTTGCAGATTACATTACATCTTCCATAATGTTTCTTTCTGCAGTTCTTGCAGAATGGCGAAGTTGAAGATTGCCCTGTTCCTCTTCTCTTGAAACTGTTGTTATTACCCGCACGAAATCCTTGGGTAATTTTCTGAGCCAGTTCCTTTTTCCTGTTTTCATCTCGTGTGCGTACCAGTTCGTCAGTTAGGGTGTTAGCTAATTCCACCGCATTGTCAATAGTATGAGGTCTTGCAGCTTTAGCGATGTTACGAATTTCACTAATCAGTCCCCAAATATAGCGAGAAATGAGTACCGGTTCCGGCGAAGCCAGTGTTGGTAGCACTCTAGCATATTCAAAGAATGTCGAAGTATAACCGCGACAATCTACACCCATCATTCGATGATTTAGGAATTTATTTGCCATTTGATCTTTTTCATATTCGGGACAGAATTTTCTTTCTACAAGATTCTTAAATTCTTCCCAATTCATGGTATAGGCCCTATTTCTTCCTTTGGCTTGAAGTACTGTATTCCACCATTCTAGCGCCGCTTCTTTGAAAAGATTTGACGCGTACATAACCTTGTTGTCCTTATCACATTTACTTATTGCGATTACTGCCTCGGTTTTCTCTAACCAATGCAGTGCCGTAGTTGCTCCTTCATTGCCTGCAAATTCAGCGGGTTTACAAGCAAGAAATTCCTTGTAAGTGCAACCAGGCGTTGCAGCTTTTATTTTCTTAGGGAGCTGAACTTGCCGTGGTTCATTATCGTGATTAGTATGATTACCGCCTCCGTTTATACTATTACTGAAGTTATCTTCAGAAAGACGTTTGCTAGGAATGATTTGTTGAGGTTCAACAGGTTTCTGTGCAGCAGCAAGTATTGCTGGAATAGCATTGGCTATTCCTTGAGCAACGATATTTTCTATATCTTGCCTAGTCATATATTGATCCCCCGGGTGTTGCTCAGATTGATTAACCTCATTTACTGGTTCATTATTAGCGTTTTCCATCTGATAATTAATATATATAATTCATTAGTATCCAATAAATAACAATCATACATAAAATAATCATACAAAGTTCACAACACACATATAGCCAAAACTATCGATTTCTTGATTCCCATTTTTATATATTTTATAATATGCGTCCATACACACCTTTATCTTACAAAGTTTTATTTTAGGTTATTTTACAGACTATATTCTACTTATTTATTTTACAACCACAGTTTCACATTCTCACATCACACTATTCCTCGTCAGTTGATATTTTAGTAACGACGTTCCCTCTCGTCATATTTCCAGGAGATTTGTTCTCCTACTTCCCTGATCCTATTTCTTGCATCCACTAACTCCTCATCAAAGTGGCAGAGTTCAGCTAGATTTTCATTGCTCATGGGTGGATTTGGTATAGGTTCTGGGTCGAACTGAGGGAGAAAGGAATAAGGACTGTTGAGCAGGTTTTGAAACTGCCAATCATTGGTCCACCATTCATCCATTCCTAGAGGCTGGGTGTGGATTATAGGTTCTGGGATTACTGGTTCCAAGTTCATTGGTAATTGTGTTTCAGCAGGATAAGGGTATAGATTATTATTAATGCTTGATCTAATTCCTCCTGAAATGGTAACTCCTCAATTTGTCTAGAGCTTTCCCCAATTTCTATCTTGGTTTGCCTAGAACCTTCTCCAAACTCCATTTCCATTTGCCTAGAATATTCCTCAAACTGCATTTCCATCTGTCTAGAACCTTCCCCGGCTTCAATCCCCTTTCCTTTATCTAAGGGATTTTCTATTTTGGGAATTTTCCTGGTTGTGGGTTTCCTCCTGCGCACACGCCTCCATCCCACAAATCTCCTCCTTTTCTTGGGCTTGGGTTTCTCCGGAGGTGGAGCATTAAATTCCATAGGTTCTTCTATGTCTGGTATATACCTATTGAAATCTTTGGAAACCTCTATTTTTACCGGATAGAGATTTAGATTTTGAAGGGCTTCAGACAAGTCATTCATGCTGTTTTGCACATATGCAAAATACAAAAATTACTAAGTTAAAATTTTTATAACAAAATTTCATAAATAACTTTTAAATATTATTGCATACCGTATGACTAATTTAATACAAAGAACAACTGACAATTAAAACATATTAGGGTTTATTGTAAATTTATTTATTTACTAGATAGGTTTCTAGCTTTGTAAATGATAATGGTGCTAGTACTGAAACAGGTATTTAAAGATTTGCATTTACTGCTACAGTGGCTAGCATATAAAGATCTGCCCATTTTTCATCTAACTTGTCTTCCCATGGTGGGTTACTGCCTAGTTCTTGGATTTTCTGATTAACTCTCCCTCCTTTGGATTTCTTTAGTGTATCTTGACTTTTCCTAATAATCAAACTTCTTTTATTAGGAGATAATGGTTCCTCATATTGTGCCTTACGGACAAATATTCCTTCATCAGGAATTACAGAGTGATTTGAGGATTTTGTTTGGGATGAACTTCTCTTCTCGTTTGATGACCTATCTAATTTAAGATAGATGTTTGAAAGCTTTTGCTTACCCATACTGTATACAAATAATAAAACATATAATCATAGAATAGCAATTAGTAAAAATTAAGTATTTTCTAAATCTTAATTGGCTTAAATCAGTGGCTCTGATACCATCTTTTTCTGTCACGGCCCCCGACCCGGTTTGACCCGTTTCAGGAGCCACGGGACAGAAAATCCCGTGGTATTTATTTAATTGAATTAACAGCGGAAGTTTTCTTCAGGATCTTTTTAAAACTGCAATTTCCTGATTATTTTATTTCACAACTTGGGATAAAACCCCGGTAATTAACAATCATATGATTTCACTAAGAAATCCTTATTTTACAAAACATGTTTCTTTATTTTATATTGAGCCACTTCCTTAAGCTTGTAGTGCTTCATGGCACTTTTCCTGTATCACAACAGATCACCTGAAACATGTTTGAAAAATGTTTTGTCAGCGGGAAATACTGGTGAATCATTCTTTTTAGTAAAATGACGCGTTTGTTATAATTTACAGTATTAAGAGCGATTACAATGTTTCCTGATATCAACCAACTACCCACAGTATTTGTCACTCGACTCGTTTATGTGACTATGGTCAGATCACCCATTGGATAACTCGTTGTCCAATGGTGACGGGAAAAAGTAATGTATACAAAACCCCACATACTGGCTGTAATTTGGTGACTACAAAGACTTAATACCTGTAATTATAACTTTGAAAACATTTAAGAATTTATAAAGTACTTTTGATGAAAAGAGAATGACTCACATTGCAGATTTAATATGAACAGAGCTTAGCCTACTGATTAGCCTTGATAACCTAGTTTAAATAACAATGCACACAAACTAGGTTAGTAACTAATACAGCATTTACGATAACTCGCGAGATTAAACCTTCACAACGAATGACAAAGTGCGATACTTAAACATCCATCGATTTAACGACGAATGACAAAGCATAAACCCTAATGTGGGCAGCACTTAAACATCCATTGGATAGTTTAATCGATCGGACATTGAATCGTAGCAGCGATCGAGTTATTACCCTGTATTGCGGCAGCACTTCGTGAATTAGTGTGTGTTTTGGATTGTTTCTACTATATCTCAGCGTATGTTTTGAGTTTTATTGTCGAACTAACGCACAATTGCATGTACCAGACTCTACTATTTATACATGAAAAATGGTCCCTCCCGCGTGTCGTGACAGGAACACATGCACCTGTCGCGTGGCGCGGGGCATGCACTTTTAGGGTAGGGTAGGTTCGTGTCCAGGTAGCTTAGCTGAGTTGGTCTCGCATGCAAATTCGTTATACACGTAAAACTGTTTAGATATTACCAACTAGGGTTTACCCCCCCGAGTTTTAGGGGCCCTGATCCTGATTCCGATTGTTCTGAGAATTTTAGGGTTTATGCAGAATTACTTGGGTGTCTTAATTAGGGTTTCCTATTGGACAAATTAAATTAATAAATAGGACTTTTGATGAGAGTTGTTACATCTATCGAGCAATCCATTCGGGCTTGTAGACGTTCTTTCGATGTCTCCATCAAAACAAACCTCTTAAAATATGAAACGAAAACCAAGTGATTACATAAACCCAAAACTAATAACCAAGCGAAACAACCAACTCCAAATTAATTTTAGACTCTAATTATTTTGTCCGTCAGGTGTTGTTAAGACTTTTTCGCCGTGTTGAAGTCCACTTTAGTTTTTGGTCTTGTAGTCGACCTCTTCTGTAACTCTGCTTTTATTAAGTTACTATTGGTTCCCACACATCCATTTCTAGTAGTATTAACACACGTTATAATAGAGTCTCAACACATGTCATATCTGCTAAACGGGGTTTTGTATAGTAACCTGCCTGTATACAATAAATGACATGTCAGGTTACAAAAAAATTATAACAGCCACTTAACACATGTTATGTATCAACACATGTCAGTTTACAGCTTGGTGTTTCTGCATGATCACATGTTAACACACGTTATATATCGTTCGAAAAGGGGCGTAACACATGTTTATGAATCAACACATGTTAGTTTACAGCTTTGGTCTTATACATGTACTAACAACTCTCCCCCGGTACAACATGACCTATTCAAGGGTCAATCATTGTCCATCGAGCAATCCATTTGGGCTTGTAGACGTTCTTTCGACGTCTCCATCAAAACAAACCTCTTAAATATGAAACGAAAACCAAGTGATTACATAAACCCAAAGTGATTACATAAACCCAAAACGAAAACCAAGTAATTACCAAGCAAAAAAAAGCTCTTTTCATAATTACCAGCCCGAGCAGATTCAATCGTAGTCTACACATCCGTACTTTTCATCATAGTTATAACTTGACCAAAAAAATACAGATACTATATGTGTGTAATACCAAAAAAAAAAAGGAAAACATACAAAAAAAATAAAACATACATCCATAACCTTTAATTGTCTTCACGACTCAATCACACATCAATAATTACCCAACGCTCTTTGTGTGGCCCAAATCCACGTTGATTCTTTGAAGGTCCTTCCTGGGCACAATCTGTGTTCTTATCATCGGATATAACAACAACACTATGTCGTCTGGTACTTTTTTGCCCTAATTTATTTCTTCTCTTCCTATATTGTAAAAAGCAAGACAAAATCAGTTTCCATATTCGCAGCCAAAAACCCCTTTTACAGGGATGATTGCACAAGAACTATAACCCTAACCAAATACTACAACTACATTGAACGCGAAATCGATTATAACAACTTACCTTTTACTCGACCCCTTCATCTTCCTTAAGCGTTTGAGTTAAACAATGAACCCATCAAGAACAAAAACCCATATATTACATCATCACTAAACTCTAGCTCATCAACAACACAAACAATCAACAATTCAGGTAAAAGTTCAAGAAAAAGATATAAAAAGCAACCACTTTTAAGTGAGGGAAGAGACGATGACAAAGCATTAGGGCTTGTTTGTCCCGGATGTGGTGTTTTTATGCAAGATGGTGATCCTACTCAACCTGGGTATTATCAGAAAAAGAAAGTGGAACTCATAGATAGGTTTGAAGATAAATTTGTTTTGGATGATATAGAAGGTGAGTTAGAAGATATTGATAAATGGAAATTTTCTATTTTGATTAGACATGTACTGCATTGTGCAGTACTCTGTGTATTCCAAAGCCCCAAAAACCCCATTTTCCAATACCTTAATTGCCCCTCCACTTGTACTTTATGTACTATAAGAATTAATTTAGATTTAATATTTACCCAAAAATATAATAGCCATTGATCTAATTAGATGAAACACAATCAATGGATGATATTGGGTTTCCAAGGTTTTCTCAAATACTTAGGGTTTTCTATCTAACCCTTCCCACTATATCATATCATAAAAAAATATAAATAATATTATCAAAGACATATACTCTAAAAGCAAAGGGAAATCATTTTTCACATGACCAAACAATTTGTTTAAATCATTACTAGACCATGGTTGATAAAAAAAATCATGCATATTCTTCAAGTAAACAAATATATGTTTTTAGGTAATAGGACCGGATATCATCTAATCTCATACCTACAAATATTTTAGAAAAAATCTTATACCCAAATACATATCCCAGATATTTCAGATTTCAAATTTATGGATGAAGTTCAGATTTAATTACCATCCCTACCTTTCACATATTCTGCTAACAAAATACTTTATTTTTTTGAACGGCAATATTTTATTAACCACAAACAGACTAGCGAGAAGCTAGGCCAAACACAACATCATAAAACAACAAGAACAATCATAAAAATTTGAAGGTGCACCAATTCGATCAATCCATCGAGATCTTCTTTGCTCTATTTGTGATCCAGAGAAAGCTTATACATTTGATATCAGCCATTAGTCTTGAGATGTCTACCCGACTGCTTGAGAAGACCACATCATTCCTTAGTTTCCACACACACACACCATGTGGTGAGAATGTTTGCATTAACCATTATTTTTTTTTCTTTTGCATCTGAACCGCTCGAAAGCTTGTGGACCTGCAGCAAATCTGAGATAGAGAAGGCGTATATGGGGGACACCGAGAGCCATCGGGATACCATATACCAAACAACCAAGCATACATAGCATGAGGTGAAAAGGTGTTCTACGCTTTCTTCGTATTCTCCACAAAGGGGGCAGAGGTTTGAAGATAAAAAGATTTCTTCTTTGCAACGTTGTTCTGGTTGGTAAACGATCCAGATGCATCCTACCCCCAAAAATGTTAACTTTACAAGGTGCCCATTTGTTCCAAAGGTAGTATGTGTCACCTGTTTGCATGGACGGTCCGTTGAGAAGGCTTTTGACGGATTTGACCGAAAAAACTCCGAATGGGTCAGAAGCCCACTGCCATGCATCGCTTGTACCCGAGAACGACACCCCCGACAGGATCTGAACCAATAACCCATATTCTGTAAGTTCAAGAACAGAATTGGGCTCACGAAGCCAATCCCATGTCACATTCGAGGGCCTGTTGTTGTCAATAATCACTCGATCTTGAACCATGCATCCTTTTTTCCTTTCAAGCTGATAGATATTTGGAAACAAGACCTGAAAAGGTTTGTCCGCAGCCCATGAATCTGTCCAGAACTGTGTGTCCGCACCATTACCCGCCTTACATTTAATAAGGTGGCTGAGGTTAATATTGTTTTTTTCTAAGATCAATCTCTTTTTGATTATGTTGTTCCACACGCTTTTTAAACCCTTTTTTGTTGGAAGAAAATTGCCATGTTTTGGGCTGAAATGAATACTTGTGATAACCGCTCTCCAAAGTCTTGTTGATTCCGTTTTATACCTCCAAGCCCATTTCATTAAGAGGCTACAATTCATATCCCGAAGAGACCCCAATCCAAGACCCCATTTGTTACGGGTTTCAATACTTTTTCCCATTTCACCAAATGCATTCTACTTCTCGTATTCGTGTCTCCCCAAAGAAAATTCCTTCTAATACGTTCAAGCTTATTGATCACATTACAAGGTGCAAGATACAATGAAAAGTAGTATAACGGTAGAGAATAGAGTACCGATTTAATTAGGGTCATCCTCCCACCAATGGATAAAGTAGAAGCCTTCCATAGGGAGAGACGAGATTCGAAAGAATCAATGACCAATGCCCAATTGTTGTAGCGATTCATATTACCCCCAACTTTGAGACCAAGATAAATGAATGGTTGTGTCCTGGACTTGCACTCCAAGAGATTAGCCATATTGTCGATATCTTCGAATGAGACCTCCCGCCATAGAGACATGACTTATTGAGATTGATTTTTACACCCAAGACAGGGTAAAAGCATCTCATAAGTCGTCTAATATTGATGATATTATGTTCCGTCCAAGCCCCCAATATCATTACGTCATCCGCAAATACAAGATGCGATACAAAAGGACCCCTGTTGGGCAAAGAGATACCTTGAATCAAGCCGACGGTAGTGACACAAACCATGAAGCTAGAGAGAGCCTCCATAGCTAATATGAAAATAAAAGGTGATAATGGATCACCTTTCCGGACTCCCCTAAAGCATTGGAATTCATTTGTCGTTGAACCGTTAACCAATACCGAGGAGCGAGAAGAGGGAAAGATACCCTTAACCCATAACATCCACTTGTCGGGAAAATTCATATGATGAAAGACCAGGTCCACAAAATTCCAGTTGATGCTATCGAAAGCTTTTTCAAAGTCAACCTTGAAGAGAAACTCCTTGGACTTAGAACGCTTAGCCCAAGAAGTGATTTCATTAGTAATAAGAGGACCGTCCATAATGTTTCTATCCGAAAGGTATGTTGATTGTTTACGAGACAATTACTATATATGTGTGTGCAAGTCTATACATCACAAGAGTGAAAAGGCTGAAAAGCATATTGAATTAAGTATTATATTAATAAATTAATAAAAAAAGAAGCAATTTCTGTGTGCCAGCTCTATTGTTTCCATTGACCCACTTCTATATCTTAGACCATGCGTAGTGGACGTGTTTTTTTTTCAAAAAAAGCCCTAAATCACGCCCACATGCCACCCCCTGGGCATTATTGGCCTGTTTTTTTTTTTTTTTTTTTTTTTGCATGCTTTAAATCACGTTGCTTGGGCAATTTGTTGGACAATGACTATGCACCTGTTCTTTGTTTGGCCATTAACAATTTTTCATGGTTTTTTTATTTAAATTCTAATACACCTCTTTTAACATAATGCCCCACATCCCCACTACACCCATTTTAGAAAACGCCCCATAATGCTACATTGCTGACTGGGCTGCCACATGGCGCAAAACGCCCAAGGGTGGGGTGTTAACCACTACACATGGTCTTATCTTCATTAGACCATGCGTAGTGGACGTGTTTTTTTTTTTTCAAAAAAAGCCCTAAATCACGCCCACATGCCACCCCCTGGGCGTTATTGGCCTGTTTTTTTTTTTTTTTTTTTTTTTTTGACGTGCTTTAAATCGCGCTGCTTGGGCAATTTGTTGGCCAATGACTGTGCACCTGTTCTTTGTTTGGCTAATAACAATTTTTCATGGTTTTTTTTATTTAAATTATAATACACCTCTTTTAACATAATGCCCCTCATCCCCACTACACCCATTTTAGAAAACGACCCATAATGCCCCATTGCTGACTGGGCTGCCACATGGCCCAAAATGCCCAAGGGTGGGGTGTTAACCACTACACATGGTCTTACCAACTGTGTTTTTCCATTACCACTCTTCAACCCTCTCTCAACTCTCACACACAGAAATTGTGAAGAATCAAAAACTAAACTATGATATTAGTTTTTGTTGGTGATTTGTTCAAAGAAATTTGAGAATCGATTTTGTGACTTTTATGCCTATCTCTCGAGAATTAGAGGCAAGAAACGAAGGTGGTGGACGGCGGCGGCGGATGACGGCGACGGACGATGGACAAGGCGGTAGTTGAAGGAGGCTTATTGTACACGGGTTATAGCATGTTTTACTCTTCACTTTTCATCCTTCAATATGAATAACAAGAACCTGTACACGTTCTGACCCGTTGGTCACCTGCCTCAACCCATTGTGACCCGATCTTCCAGATTAAGAATTTGTTAGAAGTCCACTTTGACCCGTCCTCTACATTTGCTATACCCAAAGGAACCCGCAGATGGAAAAAAAATTACCGAAACCTACCGGTAAATGACATTTAGGTTGTTATTGCCAGCTCTAATTATATCCTTATACCATGTTTGTTTATGTTTCAAAGAACGGTTTGATTAAATGGAATGTATTTCTTTTTGGTGGTGTTACAAATAGCGTCTGTATGAATAATGAGCACTAATTAGGCTCCTTTTTGGTTAACCCAAAGGAGAGATGTGACTGAAGTAGTGTTTGCTACATCTCAATACAATGGGGTTAGTAGCTTACATATTTCTAATGTAAATCATTTGGTTCATATGTACAATGTACTTTGTGCGTGACGATCTAGAAATAGTGGATCACCTATTTACAGATAGTTTTGTGGCTATGGCGATTTGGCAATTCAACTTTTTTCAGCTAAAATATAGTGTTTCTATATTGTATGCAATGAAGACTGCTGTTATGTTTTTGGTGCATATGATCGCCCTCCTGAAGAACCAAATGTTGTACTCCTCAAGGAGATGCTTTATAGAAGGTTCTTTATCCAGACATCAATATTATAATTGATGGTTATATAATTGGTTAACTTGATTAAATGATGACCATGACAGTCGTACACGAGGATGTTAGCTGGTTTGTTCTAAACTCAACATCCGAAGACTCCGATAAGCAAGGTTAGTAGCATTTAACCGTCTAAGAAAGGGGGACATCGGAGATCCTAGAATATGACTTATTGTAATTTCTAAACTGGAATAAGAATTAACGATTTTTCATTTAACAGAACAGGAGGGATGCTGACCAAACGTCATCTTTGTTTATGCATTTGTATGATAAACTAAATTGTAATCAAGTTACTTACATTTCTGCAGGGATTTTCAATCTAATCGTAATCGAATTAGTTAAGTTTTTACGCCGCCGCAACGCGCAACGGGTAAAAAATCAATATAAATATTAAGTTAAATAAAAAAAGTATTTACGTAAAAGTAAATTTAAATAAGTGACAATAATAAATTAATATTTTTTATAGTAAATTGCCATTTTAGTCCCTAAGGTGTGTCCAAATTTGCCATTTTAGTCCAAATAGTTTTTTTTCTCCTCTGGATCCCTGACTTTTCCTTTTTGTTGCCATTTTGATCACATACCCTAACTCCGTCCAAAAACCTCATTTTTAACTAGGGGTATTTTGGGGATTAACTTTATAAATCTTTTCATCTGCCATTTTGATCCATTCTTTTATTACAGTATATAAACACATTTTAACCTTTTTAAAACCCCATTTCACCATAATCATCCATCTTCTTTCATCTTATCCTCCAAAATCATCAAGTAATCCAGCTTTATGTTGTTTTGAAGGAGCAGTGGTGGTGATGAAGTCCGGTGGTGGTGTGCACGGTAAAGGTTTTGAGGGTGTGGTGGTGCGGGGTCCGGTGTGGTGGAGTTTTGTGGTAAAAGACCCCGAGTTGCAGGTTGTTTGAAGGAGTTGCGGCGGTGATGAAGGCCGGTGGTGGTGTTTATGCTGAAGGTAGTGTTTCTAAAAAAACCCCCTCCCTTAAGTTCTTGGCTCCCGATGATGATGATGCCCGATGGTGGTGTTCACACTGTTGCGGTGGTGATGAAGTCCGATAGTGGGTTTGTCGGAAAACCTGTCACACCCGTGTCAGAGGTGGAAGGGCGTAGTGTGACTTGATCGGTTTCCATAGCATACGATGTAAATAAACAAACTATATGATATAAAACATTCACGATGTCCATCCATTCCATAATATAAAGATACAAGTCATGAGTTGTTTTGTTGCAAAAGACAACATAGGTTTATAAGTTTTACAAACAAGACATGTTCACAATAAAGTTTTTAAAATGAAAAGGTTTTGTATCCTATGTCCCGTTCCAAGATTTGTTTTATACCGATGTGAAGCTGTTTCAGGACCAGACGCAATCCGACGCCGTTTTGGATGATGTGTCGTGTATTTTGGGGTGCACTCGGTCGTCATTGAATGTTGTTGCTGCTGAAAAAGGAGTGGTTGTTGGGAGACTCATGTGTTTAGTGACAATGATGATATGATTGATTGCACAAAAATGGGGATCGGAGGTAATAATATTGTAATTTGTGTATTACTAATTTGTGTAATTTGTGTATATTGGGTAAGTCGGTTCAGAATGCTTATATGTAAACGATTTGCCTGTTGTTGTGATTATTTATTCATCATAGAAATCTCTATACATAAACTGTTTCTTGCATAGTGATTTGATTTTGTAGTGATGATTTGATTTGTGACATCCAACAGGTAAAGCGATTCCTCCAAACATCGATAGAATAGGTGATATGAGTTGAATATGGTTGAAAAGATGTCTGGATTTGTTGATCCATTTGGTGAAAATGATGATGATGATAATAATAATAATAATAATAATAATAATAATAATAATAACAATTATATATTCTTTTTCTTTTTTAGTCCCTGTGTTTTATAGGGGTAATTTGGTCATTTAACAAAACTTAACAACAAAATTCTAACTGGGTTATAAATTTGGACTCAAATGGTTAAAGAAAATGCTTATGGGGACTCAAATCGTTAAACTTTTTGCTTTTGGACTCAACTAGTTAAAACCTATAAAACACAAGAACTCAAAAAGTAATTTACCCTAGTTTTTAAGAAACATTATTTTGATTAAAAAAAATTCCACCAACACTAGTTTAGGAAAAAAAAACTCATGATTTTACACTTTAGTTCAGCTAGATTCACTTTAGATTAAAAATAAATGTGAATAACCATTGTTATAATTTAGAAGGTGTGGAATACATACTGGTACAAAGCTACTCTCATTTCTGAAGCCTTCGAGCCTGGTAGTTCAACAAAACTACTCTCATTTCTGACACCTTCGAGCCCGGTGGTTCAACAAAACTACTCTCATTTCTAACACCTTTGAACCCCGTGGTTCAATAGTGTGGGCATCCCCATAACGGGTCCAAGAGCAGAACCCCTAGCAAGAGCTAGCATTCATCATCATCATCGTCGTCATCGTCATCGTCATTATTATGTTACTGGTGATCATCAATGGTGATTGGGATTAATAGCAACTTAGTCTGCCAATAACAAAGTAATCGACAATAACTACTTGTGATAAGGAGTAAGTGTCATTAGTGGTAACCAAACATTAGCAACAAGTTGGGCAAGGCAAACATAACTATTGATGTAATCAACTGATTATCAACGGTTTTAACCACCAACTAATATACTAGTTCACAAAGAGCATAGCTGGCCCGTTAGTGTAATTGGGTTAGGCAACGACTTAGGGCCTCCGAAAAAATAGGGGCTCCAAAATAAAGAAAAATAAATCTATATTTATAAAAAAAAGAATATTATCTTTACGGTGATATTTATTAACATTAATACAAGTGTAGTCTGGTGGTAAGAACAAAATTTGGTTTTCGTAGAGGGTTGGTTTTGAATCCCACCTGTTAGCCATTTTCAAAATTATTAATCAACTCACCCACTCTTTTAATAAAGGGTTATAAACTTATAAATGCATCTTTTTTAATCAGCTTTGTTAATTTAATAAGCTAAAATATTTTGTCCACACAATATTTAACATGATACGTCCATATAAAATTTTATTTAAAAAAATTCGTTTCTAACTAATAACACTAGTATACTTAAAATTCGTAGCATGTTTTAATTCCTTTCACACATAATATACGTAGTTATTTGTTAGGTTAAACTCTTTTGAACTTAGATTTGATTTAAGTATTAGATCTTAATATTATTTGATTAGGGAAATCATCTAGTTTACATAATGGTTAAGTGCTTTATAAGTTTATTCCTAATATATTTCACGTCAGATACAAACCGAAATTACGAGCCTAAAAAAATTAAAAAAGGGCCTCGAATTCTTAATTCGCTTTGGGCCTCCAAAATTCTAGGACCGGCCCTGACAAAGAGTTATGTCCTTTCAACTTAAAGGTTGTGATGGCTCCCCAATTATAAAAGTAAAGTCTTTATGATATTTTTCATATGTTTTTCAAAACAGATAATCACATACTGGTTCTTGTTTCTTTTTTGAATTAAGGAATGAATTTTCGAGATATTATCAAAATATATAAATCTGACGCCTTACGAATACAATACCTTTCTGCCCTTTCATTGGTCTAGTGGACTCGTTATATTAATCAAATTAGGTTTTTTATTTATTTTTTAATTATAGGGGTAATTAAGAAAACTGCAAGTTGCATATACAAAACATTTACAAAGGCAAGAATAGTTGTTACGTGTAAAATTTGCTTTAGTTTTTTAGTTTTATATAGAACTTTTATATAAACCTAAAAACAGTAGCAAAAATTCCTTTGCCGTTAAAAAAAAAAAGATTTAAAAAAAAAATCCCTCTCTCGGATGAATACGATTAGTCATATATTTAAAAGTCATTTTACAGTAATCTGAACAATAATTATTTTATTTAAATGCATTACAAAATGGTTCTATTACAATAATTATTTTATTTAAATAAAATAATTATTGTTCAGATTACTGTAAAATGACTTTTAAATGTATGACTAATCGGCGAGAGAGGGAATTTTTTTAAATCTTTTTTTTTGAATGGCAAGGGAATTTTTTTAATCTTATTTATTAATAATTTGACAAGGTAATTAAGAAGATACGTCACTAAGAATGTAAAAGTTTTGCCCGTTGTTGTTTTAAAACATATAAATTTGCACAATGATAATTAGTTGAGCGACTTGTCGAATTTTATATGCACAACAAATAAAAAAGTATGTTCAATACAAGCGTGTGAACAACGAGTTTAGACTAAATAAATGGGTTAAAAAATATTGCCGTTTGGTTGATTTGATAACTTCTTACTTGATGACTTATTTGAAAATATTATAACTTGAATGTTTAGTTCTGCCTTTTTTTTTGAATTCGCATTAAAAAACTAACGACCTTAAGCACTTGCATGTTTACTATTTTTAATCAGAACTAGTGTGATGCCCCGCGCTTCGCGGCGGGCATTCGGTTGCTAGAAGTTTGATTTGAGACGGTATTGCAATCGAAAGAGAAAACCAGAAAAATCGTGATAAACCAATAATTATCAAAAACAGTAAAACAATTATGATTTTATATATCTAAAAATTATTTTTTACGATGTTCCTTTTTTTTTAATTTTACCATACTCCTATATAACTAAATATTGGTTTTTATAATTTGCAAAATATATGTACTTAAAAATGTAACACTTAAGTATAATAATAGCATGATTTTGTAAGGTTAAAACTTAAAAGGGTAAAACAAAAAAGAACATAGACTACATTTGTAAGTATCAACAAACACTCAACCCAAATTCCCTATACAATGCATATGATGTATTCTCGTAAACAATGTGAAAAAGGGGAAATAGTCAACGAAAGTTAACCAAGCACTGTGCATCGGAATGTGTTGAATTAATATATATATATATATATATATATATATATATATAGGGGAAGGTTCATTGGGGAACAGCAAAAAAGTGGAGAACAAGGGAACAGGGGTATTTTTGTCCAAACCTATTTCAAATTAAAAGAGCAGAGAAACCATCTTCTCAACTTTCTGGCCCTAAATCCTCCACCGCCGCTTCTCCGCCGCACTTTTCCGGTCGCCACCACTCCTCTGTTTCACTCTCCGACACTCCATCCTTCTTTCAATCCGTCAATTCTCACACTCTCTGTTCTTCGCTAATGGAACTTGCAGAGGCATCGTCGCCATGGCTAGCTACCGGAAGGTATAACTATTTTTATAATTCGGTTATGTTGTTTTGATGATAGCTCCGGTGGCTGTCGATTCGCAGTTTCTTCCGCCCTCTACGGTGGTAATTTCTCAATTTTTGATTCACAGTCTCCATCAGTTACATTATTACCGAAAATTCACATGTATTTTCCCTAATTTTCAATTTTAGACTGAAACAGAAATCAACGTCGATCGATCGATCAATCTGTTAATCGGTTAATAAATCCAGTTTATTTATCTTATTTAATGATCTTTTTATTCGGTTTTTTAGTGCTTAAATCAGTTGCGGTTGTTACCACTTAGGGTTTGTTAATTGAACTTGATTTAGGTTAATAAAAATGTTAAGTTATTGTTGTTTAATTTTGTGTTTGGTTTGATGTTTTTATTTGTGGATCTGAATGTGTTTATTTTTTTATTGGTTGCTAGAGGGTTAGAGTATGTGTTACTTGGTAATTTTAAGTTCGTATTAATGATTGGGTATCTGTAGTGGATTTATAAGCTTGATATAGATGTTGATGTGTACAGTAATTGTTGGTTTTCTACATTCCAACTCTTTATCTTCCCCCAACAAATAACAAGATGCTACCGTCCGGCAACCAACTCAAAGTCGCCGACGTACTACCACCATCCATGGCGACATACTCTAAGCAATATTTGTGAAGGTATAGCTCTTCATCATGCACACTACATGTTAGATGAAATGCTTGCCGTAATTACTGGCTCAACTATACCTAACTTAAAACAATTGACCCAATATTTGTGAAAGATTGATATAGTTACACTGTTTAGCATTGTTCCTGCAATGATATGAAACACTAATTTGTGAGAGCCTTAATTTTACCAATCATTAGATGTGGTTGATCTTATGCGGGCTTATGGAAAGGGAGCATGTGATTAACATGTGGAAGGTATTGGAGGTATTGATAGAATATATTCGTTATGAAAATGAGTTTGTAAAAATAAGTTTTTTACATGTAAAATTATGTATATATTAGTAAGTAATTTCAATGCATTCATCAATATTCAATACGAACTGATATATTGATGGAGTGAATTTTTTTGTTCTTTGGGCCACGGCCAATCAGTCTCCTTTCGGAAAGACTACTGGTTGTCGACTGTTCCATTGTGTAGCAGGTACCCAGATCTGTTTGACCTTTTGAACAGTCCACCGTGGCTAGTCGGTTAATGTGGGCTGATGGGCTTGTGTCCATCCGTTTTTTTTGCTGGAGACGGGTACCGGGGTCTGATAACTAATTAGAGCAGCGGGAAGATTTGATTGAAGGGCTGATGCAGGTAAATATTGGATGGAGTGAAGACGGGTGTGGGTGGTCGCTTGACCCGTCTGGGGAATATACAGTTCGTAGCCTAAAGTCACAACTAGAAATGGTTTGGTTCGATGACAAGGGGATAAACTTCTCTTGGAATAACTGGATCCCGGCTAAGGTAAATGATGCAAGGTTATCTCATAATTTGAATTTTAATCTTTTTATTTAGTTGCCTATTTTGTGGGGATTTATATTTCCTAGTTTATCTCTTTTTTATTCATTATAAATTAGGTTCTAGAGTTTATGTTTTAGTTAGTTTTTGTTTGATTATAATAGAAAAGAACATTGTTCTTGAACCTATCGGTTCGTTATGAGAGTTTGATTAACAAAGTGATCTTGAGCCATTTGATTGCACTAGAAACTGCATCAGTAAACTTCCTGGATTAGCGCTTGATCGGGCTACCACCAAGGCAGCTCTAGCTAGGCGCAATGTGCAGTTAGACTCCTTGTGTTGTGGTATGTGCGATTAAACAGTAGAGATGTCAGATCACTTGTTTTTTTCTTGTGAGGTGGCTCAAGAAACCTAGGATTCTTTAACTCAGTGGTGTAGGGTCCCAATGTTCATGGTTTTTCAGGTCAAAGACCTCATAAAAGGGTGGAAAGTGCTCAGGGATTTGAGAAAGTCAAAAAAGGTGGTCTATTGTGTTTTTTTCGAACGGCGACTTTCATTAAAAACGGCGAACAAGCAAGACGCTAGCGCCCAACAAGAACAAACGAAAGAAAGTTACACATCAAAATTACACCAATCCTTCCAAGCTAGATTTGTAAAGGGAGACCTATTTTTAATCCATAAGTACGCCAACGCCTTGATATCCTCTTTAATCTTTCGGATGCATATAATCGTGTTCCTAAAAATAGACTCATTTCTTGCTTTCCATATGGACCATGCCGCCGTAAAGATAACCGCTTGAATGATTTTCTTCCTTTTGTGGCTCGTGTTTATGTTGTTACAAACTCCGATTAAATCCGTAACGGAAAAAGCATAAATGTTTGGGATATTACACCAGCTACTAATATAATCCCAGACCATCAAAGCAACATGGCAGGAGGTGAAGAGGTGTTCACAATGTTCCAGCCCCTCTCCACAGACCCGGCAGTCTTCTGAGCCTAAGATGATGTTCCTTCTATTTAGAGCCACCATGGTCGGGAGGCAATCCCTATCCGCTTTCCACATAAAAGTATTAATCTTCTTAGGTACCCAGTTGTTCCATCTCCATGCGTTAGAGTCCGGTTGTTGTGACAACTTGAACATCAACCTTTTCATGGACGCCACTGTATACGTACCGGAGTCGTCCCCGACCCACTTCCATCGATCCAAGCTATCATTTGGCATGACTTGTTGCAACTTGTTCATTAAATCATCCAGTTCACTAGCTTCTGTTTGGTTCAGATTGACCCGCTTCCATCTCCATTTCCAAGTAACAATATTATTTACTTTTTTATAGCATTCTTTAATCCGTACCGTCTTGTCGTTTTCCAGCAAAAACAGGTTGGGGTATAACCCTTTAAGCGGCTTTGGCGATAACCAAGGATCTAACCAGATCCGTCTGTCCTCTCCGTTACCGACAACCCCTTGAAACAGCTCCCACGGGTTTGGATTGTACCTTTGCACCTCTTTATCCAGCTTACTAATCGTCTTCCAGGTCCCCGTCATACCAGAATCTCTTGGCATATAGCTCCAAGTTGTTTTCTTCACATGTAATGCCCGGATAACTTGCCTCCATAACGCCTTTGGTTCACTTTTATATCGCCACCACCATTGGTTTTGAAGTGGAAAACTAAGTCGTATCCTATATGGGTGGAAGAAGACCCACAACCTTGGACCCCAAATTTTCTAGTGCCAGTTGATCGGAAAACCCATGGGTTGTCGGAATGCAAAACTTAGTAAGATTGACCGGTTTCTTGTTTGTAAAAAGTTTGTGGTGGTCTATTGTGTGGTATAAATGGCAATCTGGATTATTTGGAAGACTCGAAACGTGAAGGTGTTTAATCACAAGGATCCATGATTCGTGCATAACAGAGGAGATTGGGCACTTTAGGTTTTTATGGATTAAGAGTAGAGCCAAGGCGAGGGTATTGACATGGAAATAATGGTGCCGTTTTGATCTATCTAATATGATTACTTAATCTCGTTGTAATGTACATTTGGTGTGGGCTAACTAGTTTTTAGTCCTTGTTATCAATAAAAGTTTGTTGGCTATTAAAACAAAAGAATGCTTAAAAACGATTAGAAAAACGTTAAAAAAATTTACAAAATTGTTTTTTTTTTAATTTAATTTAACATGTTAAAAATTATTTTTTTCAATTTTGTTTGAGCTTTTGAAAATACAAATGCATGTAGAAGCCATGAAAGAGCATGTGTAACATGGATTCCGATTTCCTTTTTGATTTCTCATATTTTTGAACCATCACTATTCAATATTAATGCCTAAGGGTTGGGTTCCATGAGGAACAACAACAACAAAAAAGCAGGGAACGAGGAACCATACATTAAACATGTTAAATATATTATAAAAATTTCAATTTAACATGTTAAAAATTAATGTTTTCAATTGTTATTGAGCTTTTGTACATAAATATATATAGAAGGCCTTTTTATAAAAAAAATCTAAAACAAAAAAAATTAAAAAAATGCATAAAAACAATTAGAAAAAAGGTAAAAAAAATGTACAAAATTGTTTTTTTAATTCAATTTAACATGTAAAAATTTATTTTTTTCAATTTTGTTTGAGCTTTTGAAAATATAAATACATGTAGAAGCCATGAAATAGCATGTGTAGCTTCGATTCCAATTTCACTTTTGATTTCTCATTTTTTGAACCATCACTATTCAATATTAATGCATAAGTTTGGATTCAATGGTGAACATCAAAAGAGTGAGAAACCGCGGAACCATGCATTTAACATGTTAAATAATTTATAAAAAAATTCAACTAACATGTTAAAAGTAAACCTATTCAATTTTTGTTGAGATTTTGCATTTAGATACAAGTAGAATGCTTTTTTATATAAAATTTTAAAAACTAAAAAATATGCTTTAACAATTATAAAAAAGGTAACATTTTATTTTACAATTCAATTTAAGATGCAAAAATTAATTTTTTTTTCAATCTTTTTGAGCTTTTGAAAATAACAAAAACATGTAGAAGCTAGGAAAACCATGTGTAGCTTCGATTCCGATTTCCCTTTTAATTTCTCATTTTTTAGCGATCATTATTCAATATTAATGTCTAAGGGTCTGTTTGGTATGGGGTAATGGAATAGACGGGAGAATGGAATGGGCGAGGTAATGGAATGGATGAGGTAATGGAATGGATGAGGTAATGGAATTGATTATTACCATTCCATGTCTTGTTTAGTTACCATGTAAGAATAGAATGAACCATTACTTTTTGTTGTTTGGTGTGCGAGAAAAGACGAAGGAATAAAATCGGTTGGCGATGGTGGGTGGTATTAGGTGGCAGTTGTAGCGGCGACGGTGATGGTGGGTGGAGACGGCGGCGAGTGGAGACGGCGACGGGTGGTGACAACGGTGGTGGTGGTGGGTGACGGTGAATGTGGGTGGCGACAGTGGTCAGAGGTGGTAGCGGTTGTGGCGGTGGGTGGTGGTGGTTGATAGCGATGACGGAGGTGGGTGGCGACGGCGGCAGTGATCGGAGGTGGCAACGGCAATGGTGGATGACGGCAGTGGCAGGGATGGAGGTGGGTGGCGGGTGACGGCGGCGGCGGGTGGCGGCGAAGGATGACAGTGGTGGTGGGTAGTGGGTAGTGGCAACGGTAGTGAGTTGTGGTGTTGTTAATGAAAGGTGAAGAGGGAATGGAATGGAAAAAAATAGAGGGGAGGGATGGAATGATTTTGAGGGAATGGAATACATTTTGGAATGGGCGATTCCATTCCATCGACCAACCAAACACTCTTTTCTTTATTCTTTCTCAATGGTTCATTTCATTCCACCTCTCATTCCTGCATAGCAAACGCTACCTAAGGGTTGGATTCAATAGGAAACACCAAAAAGTGGAGAACCAACCAACTAACATTTAAGATGTTAAATATATTATAAAGAATTAAATTTAACATTTTAAAAATTAATGTTTTCAATTATTTTTGAGCTTTTACATATAAAAACATGTAGAATGCATTTTAAAAAAAAAATCAAAAACTAAAAAAGTTTAAAAAAAAATGCTTAAAAACAATTATAAAAACGTTAAAAAAATTTACAAAATTGTTTTTTTTTTAATTTAATTTAACATGTTAAAAATTATTATTTTTTATTTTGTTTGAGCTTTTCAAAATATAAAAGCATGTAGAAGCCAGGAAAGAGCATTTGTAACATCGATTCCGATTTCCTTTTTGATTTCTCATATTTTTGAACCATCACTATTCAATATTATTGCCTAAGGGTTTGGTTCAATGAGGAACAACAACAACAAACAAGCGGGGAACAAGGAACCATACATTAAACATGTTAAATATATTATAAAAAATTCAATTTAACATATTAAAAATTAATGTTTTCAATTGTTATTGTGCTTGTGTATATAAATACATGCAGAAGGGTTTTTTATAAAAAAATCTAAAATTAAAAATTTTAAAAAATTCTTAAAAACAATTAGAAAAAATGTAAAAAATATTTACAAAAATGTTTTTTTAAATTATTTTAACATGTTATTTTTTTTTTCAATTTTGTTTGAGCTTTTGAAAATATAAATACATGTAGTAGCCATGAAATAGCATGTGTAGCTTCTATTCCGATTTCCCTTTTGCTTTCTCATTTTTTGAACCATCACTATTCAATGTTAATGCCTAAGGGTTGAATTCAACGAGGAACACTAAAAAAGTGAAGAACCGCGGAACCATGCATTTAACATCTTAGATAATTTATAAAAAAAAAAAAAACAATTTAACATGTTAAAAGTTAACCTTTTCATTTTTTGTTGAGATTTTGCATTTAAATACAAGTTGAATGCTTTTTTATATAAAATTTAAAAAACTAAAAAAAATGCTTAAACAATTAGAAAAATGGTAAAATTTTCTTTTACAGTTCAATTTAAGATGTAAAAATTTATTTATTTTTTTCAATCTTTTTGAGCTTTTGAAAATACAAATACATGTAGAAGCTAGGAAAGACCATGTGTAGCTTCGATTCCGATTTCCCTGTCAATCACTTATTTTTTTAACCATCATTATTCAATATTAACGTCTAAGGGTTGGATTCAATAGGAAATACCAAAAAGTGAAGAACCAACCAACCAACATTTAACATGTTGAATATATTATAAATAATTAAATTTTACATGTTAAAAATTAATGTTTTCAATTGTTTTTTGAGCTTTTGCATCTAAAAACATGAAGAAGACATTTTTATAAAAAAAATCAAAAACTAAAAAAGTTAAAAAAATTATAAAAAAAACGTTAAAAAATTTACAAAATTGTTTTTTATTTAACTTAACATGTTAATTTTTTTTTAATTTTTTTTTTTTGCAATTTTGTTTGAGATTTTCAAAATATAAATGCATGTAGAAGCCAGGAAAGAGCATTTGTAACATCGATTCCGATTTCCTTTATGATTTCTTATATTTTTGTACCATCACTATTCAATAATATTATTGCCTAAGGGTTTGGTTTAATGAGGAACAACAACAACAAACAAGCGGGGAACAAGGAACCATACATTAAACATGTTAAATATATTATCAAAATTTCAATTAAACATGTTAAAGATTAATGTTTCAATGTTATTGAGCTTTTGTATATAAATACATGTAGAAGACCTTTTTATAAAAAAAACTAAACCTAAAAAATAAAAAAAATGCATAAAAACAATTAGAAAAAAGGTAAAGAAATTTAAAAAAATATTTATTTAATTCAATTTAACATGTTAAAATTCATTTTTTTTAAATTTTGTTTGAGCCTTTAAAAATAAAAATACATATAGAAGCCATGAAATAGCATGTGTAGCTTCAATTCCGATTTCCCTTTTGATTTCTTATTTTTTGAACCATCAATATTCAACATTAACGCCCAAAGGTTGGATTTAATGGGGAACATTAAAAAAGTGAGGAACCGCGGAACCAAGCATTTAACATCTTAAATAATTTATAAAAAAAATTCAATTTAACATGTTAAAAGTTAACCTTTTCATTTTTTGTTGAGATTTTGCATTTAAATACAAGTAGAATGCTTTTTTAAAAAATAAAAAAGTTTAAAAAAATGCTTAAAAACAATGATTTAAAAAACGTTAAAAAATTTACAAAATTGTTTTTTTTTAATTTAATTTAACATGTTAAATTTTTTTTTTTTTTAATTTTGTTTGAGCTTTTCAAAATATAAACGCATGTAGAAGCCTGGAAAGAGCATTTGTAACATCGATTCCGATTTCCTTTTTGATTTCTCATATTTTTTAACCATCACTATTCAATATTATTGCCTAAGAGTTTGGTTCTATGAGGAGGAGGAACAACTATAACAAACAAGCGGGGAACGAGGAACCATACATTAAACATGTTAAATATATTATAAAAATTAAATTTAACATGTTAAAAATTAATGTTCTCAATTGTTATTGTACTTGTGTATATAAATACATGTAGAAGGCTTTTTTTATAAAAAAAATCTAAAATAAAAAAATTAAGAAAAATTCTTATAAACAATTAGAAAAAAGGTAAAAAAAACTTACAAATTTTTTTTTATTTTAATTTAACATGTTAAAATTTATTTTTTTTTCAATTTTGTTTGAGCTTTTGAAAATATAAATACATGTAGTAGCCATGAAATAGCATGTGTTGCTTCTATTCCGATTCCCATTTTGCTTTCTCATTTTTTGAACCATCACTATTCAATATTAATGCCTAAGGGAGTAAGGGTTGAATTCAATGGGGAACACCAAAAAAGTGAGGAACCGTGGAACCATGCATTTAACATCTTAAATAATTTATAAAAAAAAATCAATTTAAAATGTTAAAAGTTAACCTTTTCATTTTTTTGTTGAGATTTTGCATTTAAATACAAGTAGAATGCTTTTTTATATAAAATTTCAAAAATTAAAAAAAAAGCTTAAACAATTAGAAAAAAGGTAAAATTTTCTTTTACAATTCAATTTAAGATGTAAAAATTTACTTTTTTTCAATCTTTTTGAGCTTTTGAAAATACAAATACATGTAGAAGCTAGGAAAGACCATGTGTAGCTTCGATTCCGATTTCCCTGTTAATTTCTTATTTTTTTAACCATCATTATTCAATATAAACGTCTAAGGGTTGGATTCAATAGAAAATACCAAAAAGTGGAGAACCAACCAACCAACATTTAACATGTTAAATATATAATAAAGAATTAAATTTTTATAAAAAAAAACATGTAGAAGACATTTTTATAAAAAAAAAAACAAAAACTAAAAAAGTTAAAAAATGCTTAAAAACAATTATACAAAAACGTTAAAGAATTTACAAAATTGTTTTTTATTTAATTTAAGATGTTAAAAATTATTTTTTTTTCAATTTTGTTTGAGCTTTTCAAAATATAAATGCATGTAGAAGCCAGGAAAGAGCATTTGTAACATCGATTCCGATTTCCTTTTTGATTTCTCATATTTTTGTACCATCACTATTCAATATTATTGCCTAAGGGTTTGGTTCAATGAGGAACAACAACAACAAACAAGCGGGGAACGAGGAACCTTACATTAAACATGTTAAATATATTATAAAAATTTTAATTTAACATGTTAAAAATTAATGTTTTCAATTGTTATTGTGCTTTGTATATAAATACATGTAGAAGGCTTTTTTATAAAAAAAATCTAAAACTAAAAAAATGCTTAAAAACAATTAGAAAAAGGTAAAAAAATTTACAAAATTGTTTTTTAAATTCAATTTAACATGTTAAAAATTATTTTTTTTTCAATTTTCTTTGAGCTTTTGAAAATATAAATACATGTAGTAGCCATGAAATAGCATGTGTAGCTTCTATTCCGATTTCCCTTTTGCTTTCTCATTTTTTGAACCATCACTATTCAATATTAATGCCTAAGTGTTGAATTCAATGGGGAACACTAAAAAGTGAGTAACCGTGGAACCATGCATTTAACATGTTAAATAATTTATAAAAAAAAAATTCAATTTAACATGTTAAAAGTTAACCTTTTCATTTTTTGTTGAGATTTTGCATTTAAATACAAGTAGAATGCTTTTTTATATAAAATTTTAAAAATTAAAAAAAATGCTTAAACAATTAAAAAAAAGGTAAAATTTTCTTTTACAATTCAATTTAAGATGTAAAAATTTATTTTTTTTTTTCAATCTTTTTGAGCTTTTGAAAATACAAATACATGTAGAAGCTAGGAAAGACCATGTGTAGCTTCGATTCCGATTTTCCGGTTAATTTCTTATTTTTTAACCATCATTATTCCATATTAACGTCTAAGGGTTGGATTCAATAGGAAATAACAAAAAGTGGAGAACCAACCAACGAATATTTAACATGTTAAATATATTATAAAGAATTAAATTTTACATGTTAAAAATTAATGTTTTCAATTGTTTTTGAGCTTTTGCATCTAAAAACATGTAGAAGACATTTTTTATAAAAAAAATCAAATCTAAAAAAGTTTAAAAAAATGCTTAAAAACAAATATACAAAAACGTTAAAAAATTTCCAAAATTGTTTTTTTATTTAATTTAACATGTTAAAAATTATTTTTTTTTTCAATTTTTTTGAGCTTTTCAAAATATAAATGCATGTAGAAGCCAGGAAAGAGCATTTGTAACATCGATTCCGATTTCCTTTTTGATTTCTCATATTTTTGTACCATCACTATTCAATATTGTTGCCTAAGGGTTTGGTTCAATAAGGAACAACAACAACAAACAAGCGGGGAACGAGGAACCTTACATTAAACTTGTTAAATATATTATAAAATTTTTAATTTAACATGTTAAAAATTAATGTTTTCAATTGTTATTGTGCTTTGTATATAAATACATGTAGAAGGCTTTTTTATAAAAAAAAAATCTAAAACTAAACAAATTTAAAAAATGCTTAAAAACAATTAGAAAAAGGTAAAAAAATTTACAAAATTGTTTTTTAAATCCAATTTAGAGTTAATTACATAGTTAGTCCCTGTGGTTTGCCCAAAGTAACATACTTAGGTACTAATAGTTTAAAATCACATTCTAGGGTATTAACTTTTCATTTTGTAACGTTTGAAGGTATTAACGTTATTTGTAGGTTTAAAATCACATTCTATTAGTACCTAAGTATGTTATTTTGTGCAAACCATAGGGACTAACTATGTTAATACCCTAGAAGTTAATACCTCCAAACGTTACAAAATGAAAAGTTAATACCCAAGAAGGTGATTTTAAACTATTAGTACCTAAGTATGTTATTTTATGCAAACCACAGGGACTAACTATGTAATTAACTCTTCAATTTAACATGTTAAAAATTATTTTTTTTTCAATTTTGTTTGAGCTTTTGAAAATATAAATACATGTAGTAGCCATGAAATAGCATGTGTAGCTTCTATTCTGATTTCCCTTTTGCTTTCTCATTTTTTTAACCATCACTATTCAATATTAATGCCTAAGTGTTGAATTTAATGGGGAACACTAAAAAAGTGAGGAACCGCGGAACCATTCATTTAACATGTTAAATAATTTATAAAAAAAAATTCAATTTAACATGTTAAAAGTTGTCCTTTTCATTTTTTGTTGAGATTTTGCATTTAAATACAAGTAGAATGCTTTTTTTATATAAAATTTCAAAAACTAAAAAAAAATGCTTAAACAATTAGAAAAAGGTAAAATTTTCTTTTACAATTCAATTTAAGATGTAAATTTTTTTTTCAATCTTTTTGAGCTTTTGAAAATACAAAAACATGTAGAAGCTAGGAAAGACCATGTGTAGCTTCGATTCCGATTTTCCTTTTAATTTCTTATTTTTTAACCATCATTATTCAATATTAATGGCTAAGGGTTGGATTCAATAGGAAATACCAAAAAGTGGAGAACCAACCAACCAACAGTTAACATGTTAAATATATTACATAGAATTAAATTTAACATGTTAAAAATTTATGTTTTCAATTAGTTTTGAGCGTTTGCAAATAAAAACATGTAGAAGGCATTTTAATAAAAAAATCAAAAACTAAAAAAGTTTAAAAAAATGCTTAAAAACAATTATAAAAAAACGTTAAAAAAATTTACAAAATTGTTTTTTAATTTAATTTAACATGTTAATTTTTTTTAATTTTGTTAGAGCTTTTCAAAATATAAACGCATGTAGAAGCCAGGAAAGAGCATTTGTAACATCGATTCCGATTTCCTTTTTATTTCTCATATTTTTGAACCATCACTATTCAATATTATTGCCTAAGAGTTTAGTTCAATGAGGAGGAACAACAACAACAAACAAGCGGGGAAGAGGAACCATACCTTAAACATGTTAAATATATTATAAAAAATTAATTTAACATGTTAAAAATTAATTTTTTCAATTGTTAGTCCTTGTCTGTTGACATTGGCCAAAGCGCCCCGCTATGGCCAAAGCGGGGCGCTTTGAGTGTGCAAAAAGACAAATAGCGTGGGCTGGACTTTGTGTTGTTTTTTTTTTGAAATAGGTGGGATGTGGGTTAGTTTGGTAGTGTTTTTTGGAGGAAAAAATTGTATTTGAGTTTTATAATACGTTTTTTTATAATTACGTTTTTTTACGTCATTATTTTTATAGAACGTATATAATATAAGTGCGTCTTTATAAACTGTTAACCTTGTTTATTTTGTTAAATTAAACGAACACGCTAAATAAAATGTATAAAAAGCCATAAGAATTAAACGTAAACAATCCAAAACCAACGTGATGTAAATAGAAGATTAACTGCAATATATATATTTATATATATCAGTTTGTACATACAAAACAAAAAGGTACAACTGAGTACATAATACATAACAAAACACTATACAAACAAACTAAGGTACTAATCCTCGTGCGGTGGGGATGGTGGGAGGGGAAGTGGAGGCAACCCAGCGAGCTCTCGTAGAGAAACGAGCGTCTCGATGATCCAGTCCTGGCGTGCGGCCTGGCGTCTGAGGCGCCGGTCGAAGTCCCGAGCCACCTCACGCGCTACCGGAGGCAGGTCAGCGTAAACGTGCTGCGGGTACTGTGGCGGCTCAGGAGCTGGCTGAACTGGTGGTATCGGGATCTCCTCGACTTGCTCCTCCTGAGCCGGATCCTCTAATACAGGCTGAGCCTGAGCCTGAGCCTGTGGCTGAGCCTGAGCCTGAGCCTGGCCCGGGAACTGATCGAGTCCCAGAGCCTGTAGCTGAGCCTGCCGAGCGGCCGCCTGAACATCAGGAGGGGCCAACACTCTAGGCCTCACCTCAATAACAACCGGGATGACCTCCGGCACCGGCTCCGGCTGCCAAATCAGCCCGTCTCCGCCCCTAAACCTCAGACCAACATCAAAGGTACGGGTGATCTGCATGCTAGAAACTGACGCGCGGCCCAACCTGGTAGACGGGACCGGAGCGGACAGCACCGGATCAAGCTCGGGCACGAGCCCGAGCGAGCGTGCGATGGCGGTGATGTATGAGCCAGTGTGCACCCACCCGCGGAGCTGCCGGTGGTATGCTGTGGCAAAGTAATCTGCCAGGCAGGCTGCTAGATCGCAGGGCTGTCGTCGCAGTAGGCAGTATAGAAAGAAAAGGTCACTGAGGTTGACCTTCTCCCTGCTGGCACCCCGCGGCACGATAGTTGCCGCGATAACATGGTGCAGGTATCGGAACAAGGGGTCTTTAATGGTGGTGGCCTTTTGCCAGGATTTCCCAAAGGGAACCCTGGAAATGGCCCTCCAGAAACTGATAAGCGTCTGCCTGTCTATCATCTTAACCGCCTGCGTATATAAATCAGTATCAAGCTCGGCCTCTGTGTACAAACCTGTATAAACAAATAATATTAAATAAACAAATAATATTAAATAAAAAAATAACATTAAATAAACAAATAATAATAATAATAAACAAATAATATTAAATAAACAAATAACATTAAATAAACAAATGATATTAAATATAAAATAATAAATAATATTATTTAAACAAACCTGTATGGACAGCAAACTGCCGCACACTCATCTGAAACTCCTGACCGGCGAGACGGAATGTAACCTCGTGGACTGGAAAATCCGGGTCCTCCACGTAATCCGCCGGATGCGGCGCGTATGTAAACGTGGAAAGAAACTCCCACGTAAGCTCAGGGTACGAGTCCTCCATTGCTAACTCAAATAGGCGCGACCAAGGAGTATCTAGTCCAACTATCTCACGCGCCCGCGCGGCCTCTCCCACGGTCTCCAGCAGGCCCCAGTCTATCCCTACATGCTCCCCAATGGGGATGGTGCGCAACCTCGCGCATCTCCCCCTCGCCCGTGACCCCGGCGGAAACTGCAGGTACGGACATGCCGGCTCTCCCTCCTCTCCCACATCTCCCTCAGCCTCCATATGCTCAATCTCGTCATCGGAGGAATCCATCCCTGCACGTTGACAAGATAATATTAAATATAAAATAATAAACAAATAATATTACTAAACAATTTAAATAATAAACAAATAATATTAAATATAAAATAATAAACAAATAATATTATTTAAACAATTTAAATAATAAACAAATAATATTAAATATAAAATAATAAACAAATAATTTTATTTATAAAATTTAAATAATAAACAAATAATATTAAATATAATTTAAATAATAAACAAACAATATTAAACAAATAATATTAAACAAATAATATTAAACAAATATTATTAAACAAATAAAAAAAATAAACTTGAACCAAAGCGCCGCGCTTTGGCCTTGGCGCGGCGTTTTGGTTCTTCATTTTGAAGAACTGAACCAGCAATCGATCAAATCCGGCCCAATCAAAACAATATCAAACATGTACATTTAACCAAAACGATTAAGGGTGTTCGATCTTACCTTTTAGCGGTCGAAAGCTTGAAAACGAAGATATCCGGAGATCAGTGTGTGTAATCGCACCTTTTGTGTGTGTTTTGTGTTGAAATGGGGGAGAAGCTGCCTCGCTTCAGGTATAACGAGGGACCAAAGCGCCCCGCTATGGCCAAAGCGGGGCGCTTCTGTTCTTATTTAAGGGCAAAGCGCTTCGCTTTGGACATAGCGGGGCGCTTTGGGCCTTTTTTAAATTTTTTAAAATTGTTTTTAATTCACAAACGCGTCGATAATAGTCTAAATTTTACGTTTTTTCCATTATACATCATTTTTTATTATATATGGACTATACTGCAAGTTCCGGATCAAATCGGTTACGTGTGATGTCTTATTCCGTTATATCGTATCATTTTGGTTTGAAAGCACAAGTACTCCTGTGAGAGGTGTTATGTGTATCAGCCGCCTACCGTACATGAACATGACGTATTTTTTCATTAATTGTAGTATTATGATGTATATTGTCTTTTTGGGTCGTACAAGTGCGTATTGAATCTGATTGGGTCGCGCCGGTGACATTCGGTTTTTAACGTGATGTAACGCATATATTGAACAAACACAAACGTGATTATTATTAAACACATTTAACATACATCGTGAACATATGGGGTTACATTAAGGTCAGGGGCACGATACGTAAGCATTTCGTACGCGTTGATCTGATCCCTGTATAATGTATGCCAGGCTGCTGCGCGCTCTGTTCTGTTCGCTGTCCAGAGTGGGTTTAGGGGAGGCATTGGATAACAACCTCCAAGCTCTACATGTATGAAATGCCCATGGTCGACGAACACAACCGCAACCGCAACCACCAGGTGAGGTTGCTCAGCTTCGTTTGGCACGCCCAGCAGAGGGAAAATTGTATTGCTCCCACGCATGTCGAAGGTGTGAACAATCACACCGTATCGTTGGGCAATAAGAAACCCCGTGTCAGGCATCGTCATGTAATTTTCGATATCTGCTCGTCCCACCCCCTTGAAATCGATCCGTCTAAGCAGCGCATCATAATGTCCTATGTTTTTCGGATCGAAAAACTGCCTCCAAAGCGATTCGTTCGTACGTAACTCCTTTATAAGTTGTTTCCGGATCATCAAATATGAATTTTGTTTCACTCCTAACCCAACAGCCACCGATCGAAACCCACAATGACCATCTGGTTTCACGTCCTTTATTCTAACGATGTATGGATGGATCACTTCGGGAATCTGAGATGCGTAGTTGCGGATCGCTATATCCGTCTTAGGACCGAGCTTGATCATCGGGAAATCAGGGTGCAGGTTGATCGGTTTGGTATTCTTTTGTCTTCTAGAATCTTTGGGTGATATGTACGAGTTGTGACGGGGAAGATCATCTGAGGCCTCGACCCAAGTTTCTTCCGACGGAATGTACGAGCTTTTTCTAGCGGCTTCAACCTTTCTTTCTTCCTGCGTTTTCAATGTTGGGCGACCACGAGTTTTCTTCAGAACAGCAGGAGGTTTTTTGTTATTGTTCCCTGGATTGAGGATTTGCTGAAACTTTTCAAAGAAGCTCCTTTTCACTTGAGGGGGTGTTGGATCGATCTTTTGTTTCAATTTTTCAAATTCCGCGTCTACATCGATATCCTCTATGTTTTTCTTTGCAGGCTTGAAGTTAAGCTTCTTCCAGAACACGTCTATGTGTGTGATACGGATTTGCTGACCTGTGGACGAAAACAAATTAGGTGGCAGAATCATAACGAGAAAGGTCAAAGATATTAATTACCATGATTTTCCAACTTTTCCAAACGACAGGCACATGGCAAACCACAGCTGGTAAAAAGTTGGCAACCACAGCTTGCACCGTAGGCTCTCAACCCGTCTTCCTTACGTTTTAGTTCCCTACTCAAAAGCTCAATCGCATATATTGAAACCTTTCTGAGAATATATGCAAGCATGGGCTGCTTCTTGTGGTGCGTCATCACTTTTCGGAGGCTTGTTTCAAAGCTACTACTAATCTCGGTGTATTGTCTATCAACAACATGATCAACAAACATATAGTACAAGTTTATCCAGTGTGTTGCGATGACTTGGAAAGTGACTTTTTAGTGTTGCATGCATGCCCTCAACCCTGTTGGTCGTAGTTTGGTGAAAGTTGATAGTTTTGTTAATCCAGCAAGATACAAACTTTTCACGGTACGGATCCAACCAGGATTTCTTCAAATAATCAAAAACCTCTAAAATTAAAAAAAATGTAAATAGTCAGTTTTTGTTATTATATAAAATTTGAACATAATTATGTAAGAAATACCTACGTTCACTGATGTGCGTGAAGTGTCGTATATTTTAGGTGTATATTTTAAGCCCTTTTTAACACTTATTTTAGCCAAGTTTTAAATTTATAAAACACGATATTTCACTAACACTAAACACACATATGGGCAAGTGCACCCATCGTTGAGTGTAGTATAGCGTTGGTAAGATACCGAGGTCGTCCAAGGACACAAGAGCTTTTAATACCGGTTTATCCTCAACGTCTAATCAAAATAAAAATTTAGAAAAAAATGTTTTAAGCTAAGAAAAATAAAAACTAACTAAAATGCTGAAAATAAAAATAAAATAAAAAACAGATAGACAAGATGAATCACTTGGTTCCGACTCGTATCTAGTATAACCTTTGATTATTTCCGCACTTTTGCACATAATTAAGAGATTATCTTAGTTATTGTAGTAGGCCCCTCTTTTGAAGGTGACGTTACCCTCACCCCAGTAGTTTGAGTCAGCAAGGATACAATCCTAAAATGGTGGATTATTGGAAGATAATGAATTAAGTTATTAATGCAGTATTGTGGTAGGCCCCGCTTTTGGCGGTGACGTTACCCTCGGCTAAGTAGTCTGAGTCAGCAGGGATACAGTCCTAAATAGCCGGGTTATAGTATTAATAGTAGTTAACTTATGAGGGGATCAAAGAGTTTGGACCCCCGCCATCCAATACCGTGAAGCATTGAAGGAGGTCCTACTAAATTTGACCCAGGTCCATTGCAGGACCTTTAAACGCTGAACAATGGCAAGACCTTTACCAAACCGTTCCCTTAACCCCCGACCAGGTAGCCAACATACCGCCATATAGACCGTGGAGATATGAATGGTGAAAATCCTTTATTTTATATAGACAGTAAAATAATGCCAAGACACCACGGACAAACGATAAGGAAAGATCACCTTCAACATAAGTAACTAGTTATTAAAGTCATTAATACAAAACCAAATAAAAAGTGCAAAAGATTAGAAATAAAAAGTATTATACTAGACACTTTGTCTTCACCAAGTGATGTAAGAGACTTAGGCAAACATGGCCTTGATTGTCAAGAACTCTTACGATCAATCTTGGATCCCGAGACGACTCACACACTCTACGATGGACAATGGATGATGGTGGTGGATGATGGTGGTGGGTGGTGGATGAAGTGTGAGAGAGGTGGTGTGCCAAGGGATGAGATGAAATGAATCCAAGCACTCCTATTTATAGGCTGAACAGAGAGCTGGACACGGCCCCGTGTCCGCTGGGCACGGCCCCGTGTCTGTCTGACACTCTCTCTCCTCATTAATTGTAATTCGCAATTACAATAAATGCGCCTGCTGTACTTTCAACACGCCCCCGTGTCCGCTGGGCACGGCCCCGTGGTGGGCAATAGAAGCTTCTATGGATTTGTCTTTTCTGCTGCTTCTTGGGCACGCCCCCGTGCTGGCTGAGCACGGGGCATGTTCAGACTTCTGACTTCTTTATTTTGCTTTGGAAGGTGCCGTTGAGGGGTCGGGCAGTCCACTAATGTTCCTTTCCTTGTATTTATGTTGGATTTAGCTGTCTTTTTGCTTCTTTTGTGTTTTTGTGCTCATTTAATCCTGAAAATACAAAAGGAAGACAAAAACACTCTTTTTCCAATATTAGTACTTAAAAAGGGTTAGTTTTATGCCTTATTTGATGTAATTTATATGTTGCATTTTACACACATCAAATACCACCACACTTGAACTTTTGCTTGTCCTCAAGCAAAACTCTTTAATATGTGGCTTACACTCCCAAATGGAATAGGTAGAAGAGAAGGTTTTGAGCTTGTCGTAGAGTGTCGGGATGTCCAAGATCTTTTTGGGTTTTATTTTTATTTATTTACAATCCTATTCGTAATGATTTATTTAGAACGTTTCATAGGAGAAATTACTTATTTGGGCATAACATGCCTTTTTTTTAAAATTCCATTTATATACAAGTTCACATACCTCACGGGAGAAATCACTCACACTCGGCCGAATGTGTATTTTTAGTGAATCACTCGAGAGCGGCATGGGACTTATTCCTACCATAGGCTTGCCAAGCAATCAATCCTCCTCCTTTTTAACTTTTATACCTTTGTAAATATCAAGAGGACTTTGTGGGTTAAGGGTTAGGCTTGGGTTAAAGGTAGGTGGTTGGGATAGTGGTTAGTAGAAAAATGGCGAAAAGCGTAACAAGTGTCGGTTTTCGTAAGATTTTCTTATTTTTATTTTGATGAAGATTTTATTCAAACAAAGTTATTTTTGATAAACTTGTTTGTTTATTTTCTTTTTGCTTCATCATCAACAATTCTTCTTCTTTTTTTTTTTTTTTTTTTTTTTTTTACGAAAAACCGAACTTGTTACTAAAACAAAGGGTAAAAAAATGAAAAAGGTTTTGGTGGGTAAAAGGGTTTTTGGTTTGGGTGATGAAATGAAAAGGTTTAGGCTCAAAGGGGTTAACTAGGGGGATTTTTGGGTAGGTGGTAAAAGAAAAAGAAAAATAATGGTGTAGAAATAAAAAGGGTTAGTCCTAATGCCTCCATCATTTACTTACTCGGGTTTAAGTTGATTAGGACCGGGAATGTATCGTCATGGCAAGTTCTAGTGTCGTAAGAACCAAGCGGCTATTCACACAAGAAACGAAAAATGAGCATTTAGTTTAAAGATGTAAATTTGTATGCTCAATAAAGGCTCAAAACTCACTTTTGTGGGAATGGGTTTTTATGTGATCAAGTATATATAATCAAATTTTAACTAAGTTTGTCATGCCTTTTCATAATTTTCTTATGTTGGTTCTTTTTATCACTACGCTGTTGGTTGTAAATTTGTAAAAATATAACCTTTTTGAGAACTTGAATTTCCCGAATTAAACCTAGACAAGTAAAAAAAATGAAATTTTTGAAAAAAATTTGGGGTGATTAGCGGTTCCAATAGAGTTTTGTGTAAGGCTTGTATTTAGGACTTGCAAAATTCAAGGTTTTAGCATCCCCCCCACACTTAAATTACATATTGTCCTCAATGTATCCCAAAAATAATTTTTTAGGTTGATTAGATGTGTAAAATAGTGTTTAAAAAGCAAAAATTTGTGTTACTGGGCACTGAACACGGCCCCGTGTTGAGCGGGCACGACCCCGTGTTCAGGTGCCAGTAACGAGAACTTACAGAAGGTGGACACGGCCTCGTGTCCACTGGACACTGCCACGTGTCTGACAAAAATATGCAGGACATTAGCCAAACAGCAGGTCTGGGAGGTGAGCACGGGGGCGTGTTGGCTGGACACGTCCCCGTGTGGACAGTCTGAAAGCCTGAAAAACAGGTTTCTTCTTCCGGTTTTTCCATCCTGGTCCTATAAGTGCTGAGGCTTAGCACCCCAAGCCTTGGTTTGTACCTGTTTCATCACTTAATACCACACCAAGCAACACAAACATCCTACATTACCACAGGTAATTGTTCCACGCATAAAGTAAAAGAAAAATAAAACGGAAAATAAAAGTGTTGCAAGGAAAGTAAATTGTTTAACTTCTGGCACGCAGGCCACCAATTGTTCGATAGATAAAGGGACTTAAACCTATGGGCTTGCCATTAACCCGCTCCTGCTCCTCCAAACCCTCTACTCCATATCCTCATCGCTATCATCACCTCCATCCCCATGCCCCGCTATGTACTCCCGGATGCTGCCGATATCGTCTTGTATATCGTTGATGCTGCGTTCAATAGCTCCGACCCGGTGGTATGTGTTATTGGCGAGGTTGTATGCGTTCCTGGTACACATGAGGTTTTCCTGCATAAGATCATGTAAGCTTTGAAAATTAGGAAAACCGCCTCCTTGTGAGGAGGATTGACCCGGATCACCATGGGGTGGATACTGGTGGTGGGGAGGTGGTGCGTGAAGAACTAGGGCCTCCTGTGGGTTCCATGCATAGCCTTGCGTTCTTTGGAAACTCACTGTTCCGTCTTCCGCCTCATAAAGTAAGTTCATGGCTCGGCAAATGTGGTAATCAACTCGTCCCGACCATGGGCTTCTTTCAAAGGACCTTGGAATTCGCGTGTAATGCTTGAAAAGACGGTACACCCATCCCCCGAAGAAGATAGGCGTTGGAGCGCGAGCAAGGCGGTTGAGATGCATGTTTCGTAATAGGAGATACGGAACATCGAGAGGCTTTTGGTTGTGGATACAGTGAAGGACAACCAAATCTTTCAATCCTACAACACCGCTACTGTCGTGACGTTGGTTTAGAGAGTAGGTGAGGATCCTGTGAATGTAGCGATAGAGCGGATCCCTTAGCTTCGTACTCTTGGTGCTGCGAGGATCGTAGATTCCTTCACCGATTTGAGCCCATGCGGCTTGTCTTTCATTTCCCTCCAAGTCTCGTAATCCCCCGGTATTCTCTTCGTTTCCCGATTCCTCTTCTTGGTATAGCCCTATTATGGCTCCAAACTGTGCCATGGAGATCGAGTACATTGTCCCTCCACACCGAAATACAACCCCTTCATTTTCGAATGGGTCACACCTTGAATTGAAGTTGAAGGTACTGTAGAACTCCATGGTGCATTGATGCACCGACCGAAGCCTAGTGTTTAATGCAACAGCTAGTGGTCCCATAACGATGTTGTTGAATCGGTTCAGCTGGTTTACCAAGGTTAACAGGTCCGTGCAAGCTCTCCTGGGGTACTCCTCGGGTTTTGTTTGAAGTATCTCATACCTTGCCCTTGCATCGAGCTCACTTGCATTGAACCTTGTGAACTTTTCCATCTGAAAGAATACACCAAAAATTTTACGAAACGATGAGATTTTTAAAGAAACTGCAAACAGCCGGCTGGACACGACCCCGTGTCCAGCGGACACGGCCCCGGGTCCAGAAGTCTGTTACTCAAAAACTTCATTTTTCGACCCGGTTTCGAAAACTTGAAAATTTTTGGTCCAATAGGTGCGGTTTCCCCCGAAAATGAAACCCTAAACACCGTTTTTCCCAAAATATCCCGTTTACCCCATCAATTTTATCTTTTTTCGGTTCAAGAACAAGGGTTTGGGGTTTTTGTAAGAAATCGGGTGAATCTATGAACAATCTAAGTGTATTTACTTTCCTTAACACTAATCTAACTAAATGCAAACATATTTAGGCAAAAATTTTAGGTTCGATCCGGATGAACTTCAAGAACCCTAGATTTTTCCCCAAATTTGTGGTGTTTTAACTACATGCAAGTAACTAATCTAACTACTAAGAGTGATAGAATCATACCTTGACGTTGTTAGATCGATAGGAGACGTCGAAATTTCACGAAAAATCGCCTAGAACCAGAGGTTTTGTGGGGAAACGGGGCGTGTGGAATGAAGAAACTGTTTTGAAAAAGGGGTTTTAACCCGTCTGCAGCGCGAACACGGCCCCGTGTCCAGCGGACACGGCCTCGTGTCCAGCGGACACGGCCTCGTGCCGAGCAGTTTTTTTTTAGTGCGTGTGTGAGTGCCCCCTCTTCCCATAAGCTATGGTTAGAAAACTTACCGCTTTATTTTGTCGTCTCAATCGTTCGTAACTTACCAGGCATGATGTTTTTATTCTTCCACTGTTTGAAGCGAGATTTCTTCTTCCTCATCCTCAATAAATCCTTGATAGAGTTTCAGCCGTTGGCCATTGACTTTAAATGGTGGCCCATTTCGAGATTTAATTTCTACTGCACCGTGTGGAAAAATGTGGGTGATAGAAAAAGGTCCTGACCACCTAGACTTTAATTTACCAGGAAACAATCGAAGTCGTGAATTAAACAAAAGAACTAGATCCCCTACCCGAAATTCATTAGGTTTAATATGTTTGTCATGCAAATTTTTCATTCTTTCCTTATAAATTTCGGAGTTTGAGTATGCATAATTCCTAAGCTCGTCTAATTCATTTAATTGACAAAATCGATTTTTACCAGCAAATTCTAAATCTAAGTTTACATTTTTGATTGCCCAGTAGGCTTTGTGTGCAATTTCTACTGGCAAATGACAACTTTTTCCATAAACTAGCTTATATGGGGTTGTACCTATTGTTGTTTTATAAGCAGTTCGAAAAGCCCATAAAGCATCATCTAATTTATCAGCCCATTCCTTTTTATTTAACCCTACGGTTTTTTCGAGTATTCGTTTTAAACCTCTATTAGTCACTTCGGCTTGTCCGTTTGTTTGAGGGTGATATGCTGTCGAAACCCGGTGATAGACCCCATATCTTGTTAAAATTTTTTCAAGTTGATGGTTGCAAAAATGGGTACCTCTATCACTTATTAAAGCTTTAGGTGTGCCAAAACGAGAGAATAATTTTTTCAGAAATCTTACCACTACTCTTCCATCATTTGTTGGAAGTGCCTCGGCCTCGGCCCATTTAGACAAGTAATCTACTGCCACAAGTATATATTTGTTTCCTTTCGATGGTGGGAAAGGTCCCATAAAGTCGAGTCCCCACACATCAAAAATTTCACAAACAAGAATGCCATTTTGTGGCATTTCGTTTTTGGAAGAAATATTACCTGTTCTTTGGCAAGCATCACATGTCTTTACAAGACTTTGAGCATCTTTGTAAATGGTTGGCCAATAAAATCCTGAATCAAATACCTTTCGTGCGGTACTGGCAGCACCATGATGTCCTCCGTATGGACCTTCATGACAATGGCGGAGAATTCTTCGTGCTTCACTACCATGTACGCATCGTCTGACGAGTTGGTCGGCACACATTTTGAAAAGATATGGATCTTCCCAAAAGTAGTGTTTCACATTAGCAAAGAATTTTTTTCTTTGATGATGTGGCCATCCTTTTGCGACTATACCGCTAGCTAGGTAGTTAGCATAGTCGGCGTACCATGGTTCTTCCTTGTATTCCACCATTTCCAGGGACTCAGTTGGAAATTTTTCGTTGATTTGCTCTTCCCTGGTTGCTTCTAAAGCTGGGTCTTCTAAGCGTGAAAGATGATCTGCTGCGGTATTTTCTGCTCCTCTTTTGTCCTTGATTTCAATGTCAAATTCTTGGAGGAGTAGAATCCACCTAATCAAACGTGGTTTTGCGTCTTGCTTCTTGAAGAGATATCGAATGGCTGCATGGTCTATATAGACTATAGTTTTAGAAAGAACAAGATAAGAACGGAATTTATCAAAAGCAAATACCACAGCTAGTAATTCTTTTTCAGTTGTTGTGTAATTTTCTTGTGCATCATTAAGTGTTTTACTAGCATAATAGATTGGGTGGAAATGCTTTTCTTTTCTCTGTCCCAAGACAGCTCCAACTGCAAAGTCACTGGCATCACACATGATTTCGAAAGGAAATTTCCAATCAGGCGCTATCATGATAGGTGCATTGACTAGCATTTCCTTTAGTGTTAGAAATGCTTGATTGCAATCCTTGTCAAAGATGAAAGGAGCATCTTTTTCAAGTAATTTTGTTAGAGGCCTTGATATTTTTGAAAAGTCTTTGATAAATCGCCTATAAAATCCGGCATGCCCTAGGAAACTTCTGATAGCTCTTACGGAGGATGGAGGTGGTAATCTAGAAATGGTATCTATTTTGGCTCGATCCACCTCCATTCCTTCGCTTGAGATTTTGTGACTGAGTACTATTCCCTCCGTTACCATGAAATGGCATTTTTCCCAATTAAGGGCGAGGTTAGTTTCCTCACATCGGGATAGCATTCGTTCAAGGTTATCGAGGCATTGATCATATAAATCCCCAAAGATAGAAAAGTCGTCCATAAAGACTTTCATTGTTTTTTCTATCATGTCGTGGAAAATGGCCACCATGCAACGTTGGAATGTTGCTGGGGCATTACATAGACCAAACGGCATGCGTCGATAAGCAAAAGTTCCATAGGGACATGTGAAAGTTGTCTTTTCTTGGTCTTCGGGTGCTATCGGGATTTGAAAGTAACCTGAAAAACCATCCAAGAAACAGTAAAATTTATGACCGGATAATCTTTCTAACATTTGATCAATGAAGGGTAAAGGAAAATGATCCTTTCTTGTTGCTTAATTTAATCGTCTATAATCTATACATACTCTCCATCCTGTGACGGTTTTCGTTGGTATTAGTTCATTCTTTTCGTTAGTAATTACCGTCATACCTCCTTTCTTTGGAACTACTTGGACGGGACTCACCCAAGGACTATCGGAGATAGGATAGATAAGTCCGGCGTCAAGTAACTTGATGACTTCGTTTTTAACCACTTCTTGAACATTTGGATTTACTCGACGTTGTGGTTGTATGACCGATTTGTAGTCATCATTCATCAAAATTTTGTGTGTGCACATAGAAGGACTAATTCCTTTTATGTCAACAAGTTTCCAAGCTATAACATTTTTGTGTTTTTTCAAAAGATTAATTAATTTTTCTTTTTCTAAGTTATCTAATTTAGACGAAATAATTACAGGTAACTTACCATCTTTGTCTAGAAAAGCATATTCCAAACCTTTTGGAAGTTCTTTGAGCTCAAGTGGTGGGTCTTTAGGAGACTCCTTATTTGGTTGCTCATTTCGATCAAGAACCTTAAAAGTTTGTTCTATGGCGACCTCTTCTTCAACAAAGTGGTCAATCTCTTCACTTGTATCGGGTAGTTCATCTTCATCTTCAATTAGGGGGTCATTATTGCCGAATGGATATTTCATTGATCGTTCGAGATCGACACTTCTTTTAAATGCCCCTAATTGAAGAGGTAGATTATTGAACTTCCGGTTTTTCAAAGCTTCGTGAGTTTTTACAAATGGTCGTCCCAACACTAGAGGAGCGTCATCGAGGATGACATAGTCAGTTGGGATTACCATTTGATTTGTTTGAACCAAGACATCTTCAACAATACCGATTGATTTTATTACTTTCTGATTGGATAGAAAAATGGGTATTTGAAGTGGAGAAAAATCACTAATACTTAATTTTTCGAAAATGTAGTTAGGCATTATGTTAACACAAAGATCTTTATCGATTGTGACATTACTAATAAACGAATTTTGAAAGAAACATGGAACCGGTGTGATGTTAATTTCAAATGGGTCTTCTTTTATTAGTGAAGTTTGATCATTAGTTAACTTAACACTTACCATTTCGTCGATTTTAGTGTTAGTGTTTAACTCTTTTAAAAACTTAGCATGAGTGGGTACTAAACAATGATTTTCGAAAGAAGGTGTCAAGAGATTAATTTCTTCAAAATTAGACTCTTCTTGAATTTCAACGTTGTCGGACTCACCTTTTTCGTTGTTTAACTCATGTGTCGGTTTTTCACTTATTTGTTCTTCCATTTTTACATTTTTAGTTATCTCTTCCTTTTTTAGTTCTTCTCTTGCGCGGGACTCCTCTTCCCTTGCGCGAGCTTCTTTTATACATCGATCGATAACTCTAATGTGTTCTAATATCCTATCGGTCACTTCGGTTATAGAAAAAGAATCGTTATTTTCTAAGCTTGAATCCGGTTGTTCGACCCTTTGTTCCTCATAATACCCATATGAAGTTGATGGCTCACACCATTGTTCTTCATTGTAAGCATATGATGGATAAGGTTCGTAATTTTGTTCTTCATAATACTCATATGAGGTGGGTTGTTCACGCCATGGTTCCTCATAATAAGCATATGAAGGTGGTGGCTCATATCTTGGTTCCTCAAAGTACGAGTAAGAAGGCTCATACCTTGGTTCATCAAAATATGAGTATGAGGGAGGAGGTTCATACCTTTGGTCTTCATAGGATGTGTATGAAGTTGACGGCTCGTACCTGGGCTCCTCATAGTAGGTGTATGAATTAGATGGTTGATATGAGTGATTATTTTGAATCGAGCGTGCATTACGACAATTAGTGCAATAATTACCCCTATAATCATTCTCATCATAGGTGTAGTTGTAACCTCCTGAGTATTGATCCATAAGAATCACTCAGCAGACCACAACCAAGTCTCGAGATCAGAAAACAGAAATAAAAACGGAAACAGAGGCTGGACACGGCCCCGTGTTCAGTGAGCACGGCCCCGTGTTCAGTGAGCACGGCCCCGTGTTCAGGATCTGTATCTGGGCGTTTTAATTAAATTTACTGATTTCGTTGAGCACGGGGGCGTGTTCAGTGAACACGGCCCGTGTTCAAGGTTCTGTTACTGGGTGTTTTTATTAAAATGTGCAGCACGGCCCCGTGTTCAGCGAACACGGCCCCGTGTACAGGCTACTGTAAATGCAAATCTAAACTAAAATGCAGAAAAATGTGCGCGCTTTTTTAAAAAGGTTTTGAAAAACTGATTAGGTCGTCGATTTTAAGCTTTCTTAAAATCCTTGTTTCCCCGGCAACGGCGCCAAAAACTTGATGTGCGTGAAGTGTCGTATATTTTAGGTGTATATTTTAAGCCCTTTTTAACACTTATTTTAGCCAAGTTTTAAATTTATAAAACACGATATTTCACTAACACTAAACACACATATGGGCAAGTGCACCCATCGTTGAGTGTAGTATAGCGTTGGTAAGATACCGAGGTCGTCCAAGGACACAAGAGCTTTTAATACCGGTTTATCCTCAACGTCTAATCAAAATAAAAATTTAGAAAAAATGTTTTAAGCTAAGAAAAATAAAAACTAACTAAAATGCTGAAAATAAAAATAAAATAAAAAACAGATAGACAAGATGAATCACTTGGTTCCGACTCGTATCTAGTATAACCTTTGATTATTTCCGCACTTTTGCACATAATTAAGAGATTATCTTAGTTATTGTAGTAGGCCCCTCTTTTGAAGGTGACGTTACCCTCACCCCAGTAGTTTGAGTCAGCAAGGATACAATCCTAAAAGGGTGGATTATTGGAAGATAATGAATTAAGTTATTAATGCAGTATTGTGGTAGGCCCCGCTTTTGGCGGTGACGTTACCCTCGGCTAAGTAGTCTGAGTCAGCAGGGATACAGTCCTAAATAGCCGGGTTATAGTATTAATAGTAGTTAACTTATGAGGGGATCAAAGAGTTTGGACCCCCGCCATCCAATACCGTGAAGCATTGAAGGAGGTCCTACTAAATTTGACCCAGGTCTATTGCAGGACCTCTAAACGCTGAACAATGGCAAGACCTTTACCAAACCGTTCCCTTAACCCCCGACCAGGTAGCCAACATACCTCCATATAGACCGTGGAGATATGAATGGTGAAAATCCTTTATTTTATATAGACAGTAAAATAATGCCAAGACACCACGGACAAACGATAAGGAAAGATCACCTTCAACATAAGTAACTAGTTATTAAAGTCATTAATACAAAACCAAATAAAAAGTGCAAAAGATTAGAAATAAAAAGTATTATACTAGACACTTTGTCTTCACCAAGTGATGTAAGAGACTTAGGCAAACATGGCCTTGATTGTCAAGAACTCTTACGATCAATCTTGGATCCCGAGACGACTCACACACTCTACGATGGACAATGGATGATGGTGGTGGATGATGGTGTTGTGATGGTGGTGGGTGGTGGATGAAGTGTGAGAGAGGTGGTGTGCCAAGGGATGAGATGAAATGAATCCAAGCACTCCTATTTATAGGCTGAACAGAGAGCTGGACACGGCCCCGTGTCCGCTGGGCACGGCCCCGTGTCTGTCTGACACTCTCTCTCCTCATTAATTGTAATTCGCAATTACAATAAATGCGCCTGCTGTACTTTCAACACGCCCCCGTGTCTGCTGGGCACGGCCCCGTGGTGGGCAATAGAAGCTTCTATGGATTTGTCTTTTCTGCTGCTTCTTGGGCACGCCCCCGTGCTGGCTGAGCACGGGGCGTGTTCAGACTTCTGACTTCTTTCTTTTGCTTTGGAAGGTGCCGTTGAGGGGTCGGGCAGTCCACTAATGTTCCTTTCCTTGTATTTATGTTGTATTTAGCTGTCTTTTTGCTTCTTTTGTGTTTTTGAGCTCATTTAATCCTGAAAATACAAAAGGAAGACAAAAACACTCTTTTTCCGATATTAGTACTTAAAAAGGGTTAGTTTTATGCCTTATTTGATGTAATTTATATGTTGCATTTTACACACATCATTCACGGTCATCTTCTTTCAGCTATGCTTCAAGGTTTTCCAAGTTATACCTGTATATTTCCTCGGTCGTAGACTCGCACAATAACCAATATCTACGTACGAATTCTTTCCATTCCTTGTCAGAGAATTTCTTCTTGCTGTTCTTATTAATATTTTGTTGAATATGGAACCGACAAAGATACTTATGCGCTTTTGGAAAAACTTGTTCACACGCGTTCATTAGCGCAAAATCCCTGTCTGTTAAAATCACGCGCGGTTCCATACATCCTACCAGCATAGACTTGATCCTCTGCAACACCCATAGGTAGTACTCTGACTTCTCAGCGGAAATTACCGCACAAGCAGCCGTAAACGATTTGTTTGTCGACGTCATGCCTACGACCTGAACAAATGGCAGGTTGTACATGTTCGTTTTGTAGGTGGCGTCAATCATTAGCACATGCGGGAAGGCACACCACATATTGAATGATCTTTCGTGAACAAAGAAGACATCTTCAACTTCGTTTGATATCTCATTCGTGCGCATGTAATAAGTGTAATTTTTTTCGAGAAGAATGCTTTCAAGTTTTTGCATCGGAGACTTACCGACATTTTTTTCGGCGTTGATCTTCTGAACAGCGTTGTGTATATCTTTCGGAATAAGCTTTCTAGCCGGATTGATTTTTGTCAGCGTTCGCCAGATATTTTGGTTGGGAATGTCTTGCTCTGCCAGCTCCTTAACCAGTTTTGTATCCTCCGAAGAAAGCCTTCTCGCATACGCGTGACCCTCTAAGTTTTCAATAGGAGTGTGGTTATGCTTCGCCTTCGTCACCTCGATCCTCCAAACACTTCCGGATGATTCCGAAAACCCGATCATCTCGAACGGGCAGCCTATTTTCTTGCTACCCGTTTTCCTCTGTGTAGCTATACTCTTATGCTCCCCACCAAAAGTACATTGAAACCAAATCTTGTAATTCTCTCCTCTTTTATTCGACCTCTTAGTCACAATGAGGTAACCGTTGTCTTTTGCCGTGTCTTGTACCCAACGCACCAACTCTTTACGTGACGAAAAGGTCTGCGTTGTATCAAACGAAAACGTAACCGGGTAACAGCCTTCCTCGTCAACAGACACATCCCCCGGCTCACCATCGTCACCGAGGTCCGAATATACTTGATGTTCAAAGTTGTGCTCGCCACCGTAACCGAAATTCGAATAACCTTGTAAGCTTTGTTGACAACCGTAACTGTCGTTTGGACCACACTCCTGCTGTACAAAGCTGTACTCGCCACCGTAACCGAAATTCGAATAACCTTGTTGTGCGTAAGGGTCCTCCACAGGGGTATTCAAATCCAGCGTCACCGTGTTATCACGATAACGAATGCCAGATACAACCTCTGCCTCCCTCAAATTGGACGAGACTGGTTTCTCATACGAGTCAGAAATAGCGGTCCCCTCGTAAGAATCAGGAACAACTGTCTCGTCAGAATATTGACCGAAAATATAGTTGTTTAACCACGACATCGTTTTTTCAAGAGATGTAACTAATACAGCAAAACCGCGCGTTATTTTGAAGAAACACAACGGATGGGGAATAAAGGCAATACAGACCTTTGATCTGAAATGAATGAAAATGTATATCGAAGTGTCTGTCTCAGAGGTTGCTTTTAAAAGGTAAAATGGGTGAAATTTGGGGTCGAAGCGCCGCGCTATGGCCAAAGCGCGGCGCTTAGGGTTAACGACAAAACATCATAATCAGCTTTATGTCTCTCAAACAGTAGCGAATGTCTCAAACGTCAATCGAAGCACCTTTTGTCGAGCATAGCGCCGCGCTATGGCCAAAGCGCGGCGCTTTGAGGTGTGAAAATAATTTTGGCCGTGTGCAATTAGCATGACCCATATAAATACATGTAGAAGGTTTTTTTATAAAAAAAAAATCTAAAATTAAAAAATAAAAAAAATATTAAAAACAATTAGAAAAAAGGTAAAAAAAAATTTACAAAGTAGTTTTTTTTTTAATTTAATTTAACATGTTAAAACTTTTTTTTTTTCAATTTTGTTTTAGCTTTTGAAAAACAACAACAACAAACAAGCGGGGAACGAGGAACCTTACATTAAACATGTTAAATATATTATAAAAATTTAAATTTAACATGTTGAAAATTAATGTTTTCAATTGTTATTGTGCTTTGTATATAAATACATGTAGAAAGCTTTTTTATAAAAAAAAAAATCTAAAACTAAAAATAATAAAAAAATGCTTAATAACAATTAAAAAAAGGTAAAAAAAATTACAAAATTGTTTTTTAAATTCAATTTAACATGTTAAAAATTATTTTTTTTCAATTTTCTTTGAGCTTTTGAAAATATAAATACATGTAGTAGCCATGAAATAGCATGTGTAGCTTCTATTCTGATTTCCCTTTTGCTTTCTCATTTTTTGAACCATCACTATTCAATATTAATGCCTAAGGGTTGAATTCAATGGAGAACACCAAAAGAGTGAGAAATCGCGGAACCATGCATTTAACATGTTAAATAATTTATTAAAAAAAATTCAATTTAACATGTTAAAAGTAGAATGCTTTTTTATATAAAATTTCAAAAACTAAAAAAAATGCTTAAACAATTAGAAAAAAGGTAAAATTTTCTTTTACAATTCAATTTAAGATGTAAAAATTTATTTTTTTTCAATCTTCTTGAGCGTTTGAAAATACAAAAACATGTAGATGCTAGGAAAGACCATGTGTAGCTTCGATTCCGATTTTGCTTTTAATTTCTCATTTTTTAACCACCATTATTCAATATTAATGCCTAAGGGTTGGATTCAATAGGAAACACCAAAAAGTGGAGAACTAACCAACCAACATTTAACATGTTAAATATATTGTAAAGAATTAAATTTAACATGTTAAAAATTTATGTTTTCAATTATTTTTGAGCGTTTGCAAATAAGAACAAGTAGAAGGTATTTTTATAAAAAAAAAAATCAAAAACTAAAAAAGTTTAAAAAAATGCTTAAAAACAATTTTAAAAAAAATCGTTAAAAAAATTTACAAAATTGTTTTTTTTAATTTAATTTAACATGTTAAAAATTCTTTTTTTTTTTAATTTTGTTTGAGCTTTTCAATATATAAACTCATGTAGAAGCCAGGAAAGAGCATTTGTAACATCGATTCCGATTTCCTTTTTGATTTCTCATATTTTTAAACCATCACTATTCAATATTATTGCCTAAGGGTTTGGTTCAATGATGAACAACAACAAACAAGCGGGGACCGAGTAACCATACATTAAACATGTTAAATATATTATAAAAAATTCAATTTGACATATTAAAAATTAATGTTTTCAATTGTTATTGAGCTTGTGTATATAAATACATGTAGAAGGCGTTTTTATAATAGAGTTAATTACATAGTTAGTCCCTGTGGTTTGCACAAAATAACATACTTAGGTACTAATAGTTTAAAATCACCTTCTAGGGTATTAACTTTTCATTTTGTAACGTTTGGAGGTATTAACTTCTACAGTATTAACATAGTTAGTCCATGTGGTTTGCACAAAGTAACATATTTAGGTACTAATAGAATGTGATTTTAAACCTACAAATAACGCTAATACCTCAAAATGTTACAAAATGAAAAGTTAATACCCTAGAATGTGATTTTAAACTATTAGTACCTAAGTATGTTACTTTGTATAAACCACAGGGACTAACTATGTAATTTCAGACTGGTGGAGATTCGGGTGATAATGTGAAAGGTCTTAAGAAGGAAACCGAGGCAAAGATTTAACATCTAAAGACAAAAGCTGATATAATTTCAGATGATGTTGTTGACATGCTTCTTAAGAATGTCACCTCTGTCAAATATTGAATTTTAATTGACTTAAAACCTGAGAAAAGTGTCATTAACATATTATGTGCATGTTTTTATTCTGTTACCTTAGTCGATTAGCAATGTTCGGGCTTGGGCTCGTTTACTAAATGAGTTTGTTTTTAGGCTCGGGCTCGAGCTTGTTTAAGCTCGGCTCATTCAAGATTTTTTCGAGCTGAGCTCAAGTATCTCAGCTCGTTTGCACCCCTATTGGGAACCCTCGTATTAGAGGGCTAATGACACTGCTTATTAGGTCTCTAGCATGTGACAACCCAATATTTAGCAAACCGCGTCTGTAATCTTATAAGGCCGTGTGTAGTGAGTGATAGTTGTAGTTCCTATTTAATTATACGGTATATGTAGTGCCCTCCTCTTTGTGTTCATTTTTTTTAATTTAGGGCAGCTTCTAACTGATGCGATTAAGATGTTTTTGGGTTTTGTTCATAACTAAATGGGTCAAATTCTGGACTGGATAATGCTGGTATGGTGAATGTACTTTTAATACGTGGAATACATGTTGAATTTTCAGTAGCAGGCTAAAAGATACATGTTAAATGAGCGTTTTCCTTGATCAACTAAACTCGATTGAAAATTATTTGACCAAACATGTTAAAATAATTTTTGTGTAGAGTTTAAAATAAATTAAATTTTGGATTAGAGTTTAAAATACTAAAATAAAGTTTTGTGTAGAGTTTATGCTAGCTAAAAATCTTAAAATAAATAAATCTAACATGTTAAATGAGCGTTTATATTGATCAACTAAACTCGATTCGAATTTATTTTACCAAACATGTTAAGATAAATTTTGTACGATAAACTTTAAAATGTTAAATAAGAGTTTGCATTGATCAATTAGGTACGATTTAACTTTATTTAACCAAATTATAAATTGAATTTCGGCCTAGAGTCCAAAATATAAAAATAAAGTTTTGTGTGTAGTTTATGCGTGCTCAAAATATTAAAATAAATTAATTTAACATGTTAAAGAAAAGTTTGCTTTGATCAACTAAACTTGATTCGACTTTATTTGACCAAAAATGTTAAAATAAGTTTTGTACAATAAACTTTAACACGTTAAATGAGAGTTTTCATTGATCTACAAGGTTCGATTTAACTTTATTTGACCAAAATATAAATTAAAGTTTGGATTAGAGTTTAAAATACTAAAATAAAGTTTTTGATAGAGTTTATGCTGGCTAAAAATATTAAAATAAATAAATCTAACATGTTAAATGAGCGTTTACATTGATCAACTAAACTCGATTTGAATTTATTTGACCAAACATGTTAAAATAAGTTTTGTTCGATAAACTTTAAAATGTTAAATGAGAGTTTGCCTTGATCTACAAGGTTCGATTTAACTTTATTTGACCAAATTATATATTAAATTTTGGAATAGAGTATAAAATACTAAAATAAAGTTTTTTGTGAAGTTTATGCGGGCTTAAAATATTAAAATAACTTAATTTAACATGTTAAATGAGCGTTTACGTTGATCAACTAAACTCAATTGAAAATTATTTGATGAAACATGTTAAAATAATTTTTGTACGATAAATTTTAACATCTTAAATGAGAGTTTACGTTGATCAACTAGGTACGATTCAACTTTATTTAACCAAATTATATATTGAATTTCGGCCTAAAGTTCAAAATACTTAAATTAAGTTTTGTGTGTAGTCTATGCGAGCTCAAAATAATAAAATAAAATAATTTAACATGTTAAAAAGACGTTTGCATTGATCAACTAAACTTGATTTGACTTTATTTGAACAAACATATTAAGATAAGTTTTGTACAATAAATTTTAACATGATGAAAGGTTGACTTGTTCTACTAGGTTTGATTTAAATTTATTTGACCAAGTTAAATATTAAATTCTGGATAAGAGTTTAAAATACTAAAATAAAGTTTTGTATGGAGTTTATGCGGGCTCAAAATATTAAAATAAATTAATTTAATATGTTAAAGAAAAGTTTGCATTGATCAACTAAACTTGATTCGACTTTATTTGACCAAACATGTTAAAATAAGTTTTGTACAATAAACTGTAACACGTTAAATGAGAGTTTGCCTTGATCTACAAGGTTCAATTTAACTTTATTTGACCAAAATATAAATTAAATTTCGGTTAGAGTTTAAAATACTAAAATAAAGTTTTGCGTAGAGTTTATGCTGGCTAAAAATATTAAAATAAAAAAAAATCTAACATGTTAAATAAGCGTTTACATTGATCAACTAAACTCGATTCGAATTTATTTGACCAAACATTTTAAGATAAATTTTGTACGATAAACTTTAACATGTTAAATGAGAGTTTAAATTTATCAACTAAGTGTGATTCAACTTTATTTAACCAAATTATATATTGAATTTCGGCGTAGAGTCCAAAATATTAAAATAAAGTTTTGCGTGTAGTTTATGCGGGCTCAAAATATTAAAATAAATTAATTTAACATGTTAAAGAAAAGTTTGCATTGATCAACTAAACTTGATTCGACTTTATTTGACCAAACATGTTAAAATAAGTTTTGTACAATAAACTTTATTATGTTAAATGAGAGTTTGCCTTGATCTACTAGGTTCGATTTAACTTTATTTGACCAAATTATATATTAAATTGTGGATTAGGATATAAAATACTAAAATAAAGTTTTGTGTGGAGTTTAAGCGGGATTAAAATATTAAAGTATATAAATTTAACATGTTAAATGAGCGTTTACATTGATCAACTAAACTCGATTGAAGTTTATTTGACCAAACATGTTAAAATAATTTTTGTACGATAAAATTTAACATGTTAAATGAGAATTTGGGTTGATCAACTAGGTGCGATTCAACTTTATTTAACCAAATAATATATTGAATTTCGGCCTTGATTTCAAAATACTTAAATAAAGTCTTGTATGTAGTCTATGCGGCTCAAAATAATAAAATAAATTAATTTAACATGTTAAAAAAACGTTTGCATTGATCAGCTAAACTTAATTTGACTTTATTTGAACAAACATATTAAGATAACTTTTGTACAATAAACTTTAACATGATGAAAGGTTGACTTGTTCTAGTAGGTTCGATTTATTTGACCAAATTATATATTAAATTCTGGATAAAAGTTTAAAATACTAAAATAAAGTTTTATATGGAGTTAATGCAGGCTAAAAATATTAAAATAAATTAATTTAACATGTTAAAGAAAAGTTTGCATTGATCAACTAAACTTGATTCGACTTTATTTGACCAAACATGTTAAAATAAGTTTTGTACAACAAACTTTATGATGTTAAATGAGAGTTTACCTTGATCTATTAGGTTCGATTTAACTTTATTTAACCAAATTATAAATTAACTTTTGGATTAGAGTTTAAAATACTAAAATAAAGTTTTGTGTAGAGTTTATGCGGGCTAAAATTATTAAAATAAATAAATCTAACATGTTAAATTTAGAGCGTTTACATAGATCAACTAAACTCGATTCTAATTTATTTGACCAAACATTTTAAGATAAGTTTTGTACGATAAACTTTTACATGTTAAATGAGAGTTTAAATTGATCAACTTGGTGTGATTCAACTTTATTTAACCAAATTATATATTGAATTTCGGCGTAGTGTCCAAAATATTAAAACAAAGTTTTGTGTGTAGTTTATGCGGGCTCAAAATATTAAAATAAATTAATTTAACATGTTAAAGAAAAGATTGCATTGATCAACTAAACTTGATTCGACTTTATTTGACCAAACATGTTAAAATAAGTTTTGTACAATAAACTTTATCATGTTAAATAAGAGTTTGCCTTGATCTACTAGGTTCGATTTAACTTTATTTGACCAAATTATATATTAAATTTTGGATTTGAGTATAAAATACTAAAATAAAGTTGTGTGGAGTTTATGCGGGCTTAAAATATTAAAATAAATAAATTTAACATGTTAAATGAGCGTTTACATTAGTCAACTAAACTCGATTGAAATTTATTTGACCAAACATGTTAAAATAATTTTTGTACGATAAACTTTAACATGTTAAATGAGAGTTTGCGTTGATCAACTAGGTGCGATTCAACCTTATTTAACCAAATTATATATTGAATTTCGGCCAAGAGTTCAAAATACTTAAATAAAGTTTTGTGTGTAGTCTATGCGGGCTCAAAATAATAAAATAAATTAATTTAAGATGTTAAAAAAACGTTTGCATTGAACAGCTAAACTTGATTTGACTTTATTTGAACAAACATATTAAGATAAGTTTTGTACAATAAACTTTAACATGATGAAAGGTTGACTTGTTCTACTAGGTTCGATTTATTTGACCAAATTATATTTTAAATTCTGGATAAAAGTTTAAAATACTAAAATAATGTTTTATATGGAGTTAATGCAGGCTAAAAATATTAAAATAAATTAATTTAACATGTTAAAGAAAAGTTTGCATTGATCAACTAAACTTGATTCGACTTTATTTGACCAAACATGTTAAAATAAGTTTTGTGCAACAAACTTTATGATGTTAAATGAGAGTTTACCTTGATCTACTAGGTTCGATTTAACTTTATTTAACCAAATTATAAATTAACTTTTGCATTAGAGTTTAAAATACTAAAATAAAGTTTTGTGTAGAGTTTATGCTGGCTAAAAATATTAAAATAAATAAATCTAACATGTTAAATTTTAAGCGTTTACATAGATCAAGTAAACTCGATTCGAATTTATTTGACCAAACATTTTAAGATAAGTTTTGTACGATAAACTTTTACATGTTAAATGAGAGTTTAAATTGATCAACTAGGTGTGATTCAACTTTATTTAACCAAATTATATATTGAATTTCGGCGTAGAGTCCAAAATATTAAAACAAAGTTTTGTGTGTAGTTTATGCGGGCTCAAAATATTAAAATAAATTAATTTAACATGTTAAAGAAAAGTTTGCATTGATCAACTAAACTTGATTCGACTTTATTTGACCAAACATGTTAAAATAAGTTTTGTACAATAAACTTTATCATGTTAAATAAGAGTTTGTCTTGATCTACTAGGTTTGATTTAACTTTATTTGACCAAATTATATATTAAATTTTAGATTAGAGTATAAAATACTAAAATAAAGTTTTGTGTGGAGTTTATGCGGGCTTAAAATATTAAAATAAATAAATTTAACATGTTAAATGAGCGTTTACATTGAACAACTAAACTCGATTGAAATTTATTTGACCAAACATGTTAAAATAATTTATGTACGATAAACTTTAACATGTTAAATGAGAGTTTGCGTTGATCAACTAGGTGCGATTCAACCTTATTTAATCAAATTATATATTGAATTTCGGCCAAGAGTTCAAAATACTTAAATAAAGTTTTGTGTGTAGTCTATGCGGGCTCAAAATAATAAAATAAATTAATTTAAGATGTTAAAAAAACGTTTGCATTGAACAGCTAAACTTGATTTGACTTTATTTGAACAAACATATTAAGATAAGTTTTGTACAATAAACTTTAACATGATGAAAGGTTGACTTGTTCTACTAGGTTCGATTTATTTGACCAAATTATATTTTAAATTCTGGATAAAAGTTTAAAATACTAAAATAATGTTTTATATGGAGTTAATGCAGGCTAAAAATATTAAAATAAATTAATTTAACATGTTAAAGAAAAGTTTGCATTGATCAACTAAACTTGATTCGACTTTATTTGACCAAACATGTTAAAATAAGTTTTGTGCAACAAACTTTATGATGTTAAATGAGAGTTTACCTTGATCTACTAGGTTCGATTTAACTTTATTTAACCAAATTATAAATTAACTTTTGCATTAGAGTTTAAAATACTAAAATAAAGTTTTGTGTAGAGTTTATGCCGGCTAAAAATATTAAAATAAATAAATCTAACATGTTAAATTTAGAGCGTTTACATAGATCAAGTAAACTCGATTCAAATTTATTTGACCAAACATTTTAAGATAAGTTTTGTACAATAAACTTTTACATGTTAAATGAGAGTTTAAATTGATCAACTAGGTGTGATTCAACTTTATTTAACCAAATTATATATTGAATTTCGGCGTAGAGTCCAAAATATTAAAACAAAGTTTTGTTTGTAGTTTATGCGGGCTCAAAATATTAAAATAAATTAATTTAACATGTTAAAGAAAAGTTTGCATTGATCAACTAAACTTGATTCGACTTTATTTGACCAAACATGTTAAAATAAGTTTTGTACAATAAACTTTATCATGTTAAATAAGAGTTTGTCTTGATCTACTAGGTTTGATTTAACTTTATTTGACCAAATTATATATTAAATTTTAGATTAGAGTATAAAATACTAAAATAAAGTTTTGTGTGGAGTTTATGCGGGCTTAAAATATTAAAATAAATAAATTTAACATGTTAAATGAGCGTTTACATTGAACAACTAAACTCGATTGAAATTTATTTGACCAAACATGTTAAAATAATTTTTGTACGATAAACTTTAACATGTTAAATGAGATTTTGCGTTGATCAACTAGGTGCGATTCAACTCTATTTAACCAAATTATATATTGAATTTCGGACTAGAGTTCAAAATACTTAAATAAAGTTTTGTGTGTAGTCTATGCGGGCTCAAAATAATAAAATAAATTAATTTAACATGTTAAAAAAAACGTTTGCATTGATCAGCTAAACTAGATTTGACTTTATTTGAACAAACATATTAAGATAAGTTTTGTACAATAAACTTTAACATGATGAAAGGTTGACTTGTTCTACTAGGTTCGATTTAAATTTATTTGACCAAATTATATATTAAATTATGGTTAAAAGTTTAAAATACGAAAATAAAATTCTATATGGAGTTAATGCAGGCTAAAAATATTAAAATAAATTAATTTAACATGTTAAAGAAAGGTTTGCATTGATCAACTAAACTTGATTCGACTTTATTTGACCAAACATGTTAAAATAAGTTTTGTACAATAAACTTTATGATGTTAAATGAGAGTTTACCTTGATCTCTACTAGGTTCGATTTAACTTTATTTAACCAAATTATAAATTAACTTTTGGATTAGAGTTTAAAATACTAAAATAAAGTTTTGTGTAGAGTTTATGCTGGCTAAAAATATTAAAATAAATAAATCTAACATGTTAAATTTAGAGCATTTACATTGATCAGCTAAACTCGATTCGAATTTATTTGACCAAAGATTTTAAGATAAGTTTTGTACGATAAACTTTTACATGTTAAATGAGAGTTTAAATTATCAACTAGGTGTGATTCAACTTTATTTAACCAAATTATATATTGAATTTCGGCGTAGAGTCCAAAATATTAAAATAAAGTTTTGTGTGTAGTTTATGCGGGCTCAAAATATTAAAATAAATTAATTTAACATGTTAAAGAAAAGTTTGCAGTGATTAACTAAACTTGATTCAACTTTATTTGACCAAACATGTTAAAATAAGTTTTGTACAATAAATTTTATCATGTTAAATGAGAGTTTGCCTTGATCTACTAGGTTCGATTTAACTTTATTTGACCAAATTATATATTAAATTTTGGATTAGAGTATAAAATACTAAAATAAAGTTTTGTGTGGAGTTTATGCGGGCTTAAAACATTAAAATAAATAAATTTAACATGTTAAATGAGCGTTTACATTGATCAACTAAACTCGATTGGAATTTATTTGACCAAACATGTTAAAATAATTTTTGTACGATAAACTTTAACATGTTAAATGAGAGTTTGCGTTGATCTCACCCGGATCACTCGTGATCTAGGAAACCACGGTGACACAAGACGTACCTTGAGATTAATAAAAACTAAAATATTAGTTAACCAATATAACTCGTTGTGCTTACACTGGATGCAAACTGTAAAGTTGAAAAATTGCATAGGTTGTTTGGCATTTCATTTAGGTGATATATATTATAAAATTACATGTATGCAGTTAGTAAAAAGATTTATTTAACATGTTAAGAAAATATTTCATATTAATTATAATTATTCGCAATGGTATATTGTCGAGAAAGTTCATAACCTTCTACGAGTTAAATATATTTTATTGTTTATTTAAAAAAATGTTTTATATTAATATGAAATATAATTTGATTTTTCAACTTTATGTGTTGTATCTCATATAAGCTCAACGAATTATATTGACTCGAACCTAGTTGATTAATGCAAACTCTCATTTAACATGTTAAAATTTATTATACAAAATTTATTTTAATATGTTTGGTCAAATAAAGTCAAATCGAGCTTAATTGATCAATAAAATTTATTTATTTTAACATTTTGAGCCCGCATAGACTACAAACAAAACTTTAATTTAATATTTCAAACGCTATTATGAAATTCTATATATAATTTGGTCAAACAAAGTTGAATCGCATCTAGTTGATTAATGCAAACTCTCTTTGAACATGTTAAAGTTTATCATACAAAACTTGTCTTAATATGTTTGGTAAAATAAAATCGAATTTACTTGATAAATGCAACACTCGTTTAACATGTTAAATTAAATTTTTAAACATTTCGGGCCCGCGTAGACTTCAAACAAAACTTTAATTTAATATTTCGAACTATAATCCGAAATTCAATATAGAACTTGGTCAAAAAAAGTTGACTCGTACCTAGTTGATCAATGCAAACTCTCATTTAAGATGTTAAAGTTTATGGTCCAAAAGTTATTTTAACATGTTTGGTCAAATAAAGTTAAAACGAACCTAGTTGATCAATGTTAACTCTCATTTAACATGTTGAAGTTTATCATACAAAACTTATTTTAACATGTTTGGTCAAACAAAGTCGAATCGAGTTTAGTTGATTAATGTAAACGCTCATTTAACATGTTAAATTTATTTATTTTAATATCTTGAGCCCGTATAGACTCCACACAAAACTTTATTTTAATATTTTAAACTCTAATCTGAAATTAAATAGGTCATTTCATCAAATAAAGTTGAAACGAACCTAGTTGATCAATGTTAACTCTCATTTAACATGTTAACTTTTATCCTACAAAACTTTTTTTTCACATGTTTGGTGAAATAAAGTCGAATAGAGTTTAACTGGTCTTTGCAAACGCTCATTTAATATGTTAAATTTATTTATTTTAATATTTTGAGCCTATTGAGCCTATATTGACTCCACATAAAACTTTATTTTAATATTTTGAACTCTAATATGAAATTTGATATATAATTTGGTAAGCAAAGTTGAATCGAATCTAGTTGATCAATGCAAACTATCATTTAACATGTCAAATTTATCTATATTTATCTAACATCGAATATTAACCCTAGTTGATCAATTCTTGCTTTATTAACCCTAGAAACTTTTCACAACTAATCCGAATCGAATATTATATATGCAAACTTCACATGATTCAGATCAGATTGTAATAACATAAGGTTTATACACAAATAAAAACATAATACACATAATTACAAGAAGAAAACAATATTATAAATAGTTTTGTTGCCTTTAAAGCTGCATCTATCCAGTTGTGTCAATAAGAACGTCTGACCCGTTCGGGTAGCCTTCTGAATTGCTTCCTTAGCAACGATTGCGTGATCTTTCTCATAACTCTTTTCCAAAATAGGGATCTGCAAGCAAAACGTAATTTTGATTTAGCATCATAGTTACAAGGCATGACAATATCATGATCAAGAGGCCAACTATCATACCTGGAGCCTACGAGCATGAGTACGCAGCTGCTCAACTGAGATAGTCCTGGGTGTAATCCACATTTTGACCCGATTCCTGAACCACCATTTCATATATTAACTCTAATGCAGCTTTAGATGGACTTGATTCATGCACTAAGCATGGATGATGGAACCATGTGACAAAACCCCTTATTCTCAACCTCGAGATTCTGCTAATGATAAAATAATATATTAGTCCATAAATAAATTAAAAACTGAAATAAGAAAGAACATTATGTGACCATGTTTTTTGAATGTCCCTCAACGACACTAGCAAAATAATTCTCATATTCAAGAAGATGCGGTGTGATCTCGTCCTATCATCTTGGTTTAATCCGAGACGTTTGGTCCCAAAAGTCAAAGCACGAGACAGACGTCTACGTACAAAACTACATGAGGTGCATATATATCTGTTTCACATATAAACCTTTCCTGCATCCCATATATTGCTTTGCATATAAACCTCCTAAGACCCTAATTTTGATACATAACTACATCAGTAACACCTTCATTCCCTATCATATGATATATAACCTACTCTAGATCAGTTCATAATAATTTCATGTGTAAAAGCAGCACACAAAAGCACAAAGTAAAGCCATACTTAAATCACAGAAATCGAACAAATAACATATGTTCAGGATCTTACGGCGGTGGTGGTGGCCGACCAGCAGTAGCGACAGCTGTTGTTGTCGTATGGGTGAAACGAGCGGAGCAGCAGGGCCGACAACGATGATGACGGGAATTCGAAGGTGGCGATGGTGTAAGGAACAAAGCAGCAACAGCGATGATATGTTGTTGTGTGTGGCTTTTGAGGCTCAGTTCTTTCTAGTGAGTAAGTTTTCTGGTAAGCAGTCGGTTCTTTCTTCTTGCTTCTTCTTCTCCCTGAAAGCAAGGAAGTATAATATAAAGCTCAATAAATATACGAATCATTCTCATTGATTAATGAAGTGTTCAGAATCACAAAAGCAAATGAAGTACCTCTCAACATATCCTCAACTTCATATGTTTTCGATTAAAAATCAACCAACGAATTAGCGTTTTGCTCACCCGCACATGTTTCCGGTTTCTGTGCATCAAAAGAACAATTGCAAAAATAATGAAAGATAATAAAATTCGTCACAAATCTATAAACGAGGTTCTTATATCTAAAAATCATGCGAATTTAAACATTTAACATGGTGTAATGATTGAAACACTTAACTGGTCGGTTTTAACATGTAAAACCATCAACAATTTAGTTAGTCCTTTTAAACAAACATTGATCAATATGTATGCAGATATGTATAATCTCCATCAAAACTTCAAATTAAACAAACACTGATCAATATGTATGCAGACATGTACGTATCTATCCACATAAATGTTTCCGAAATGATATTCCTATAATCAATCATGCATCTATTTGAAAACTCAAACTACTGTCTCAATCTCTAATAGATATATATATTCAATTAAGATAAAAATAGAATGTAGGTACATAAATGATATTCCTATAATCAATCATGCATCTATTTGAAAACTCAAACTACTGTCTCAATCTCCTTTAAAAATATAATTATTTAACATGTTAAACAAAAGTAAAACTAAAATAGATGCACAAGAGCAAATAATATACCTTAATCGAATATATATATTCGATTAAGATAAAAATAGAATGTTAAACAAAATTAAAACTAAAATATAATTATTCGTATGTGTGTTAAAAATATTGTTTCATATGACAAATAATATAAAAAAAAACACAAATTAATAAACAAGTTAAACAAAAGTAAAACTAAAAGGTTGAAATCTAAATTCACATAAGAGCAAATAATATAACTGTATGTACGAGACTTTGTAAGTAGCTTGAATTGAACTTTCATGGATCTGTTAGGTTCTTGAGTCTATGTTGAGAATAAAAATATCAATTAACATGTTAAAAATTCACTTCAGATCTAACAAGAATACTTCAGATCAATGAGCCACAACACGAATTTCACTTCAAAAAACTAATTAAAATCTAGATCATCGCCGGTGAATACCTGTATATCAACATACGAATGAATCTAATCACTTAATCACACACTAAGAATAGAATTAACAGACCTGATCATCTTAAGCACGAACAATGGAAGAACTAACAGATCTGTTCATCTTTGAAACCGCTGGAACAAAATCGGAATCAAAAGTAACAGATCTGATCGTCTCTTAAACCGCCGGAACAATATCGGAATTAGAATTAACAAATCTAAGCATCTTTCAAACAGCCGGAAGGAGATCGAGATCGAAATCAGAATTAACATCTCTGATCATCTCTGAAACCGCCGGAAAGAGATCTGATTTGGAAGCCGGAAGCAAAGAATCAGTGGGTGTTGTGTGGCAGAGGGTTGAGTTCTCCGGCGAGCTACTCAATACTCTCCAGCGACCTATTTAAAACTTTTCATAAATTCCAAATATGCCCCTCCGTGTTTTTTAAACCTTACAAATCTAATCTAATCTTAACCATTGATTAAATTAATCCAAGGGTGTTCCCCGGTTCCCCACTTTTTTGGTGTTCCCCAATGAACCCCACACTATATATATATATATATATATAGAGTAGGGTTCGCACGGAAAGTGTGTTTTTCCTAGAAAGTCTAGGAAGCGATCTGGTCCATCCGATTGGTGTGTTTAAGGGTTGAGATTAAATCAATGGTAATCTTGTAATATTTGAGTTTAATTAATTGAATGTTTTAAATGAGTAGGGGCAATTTTGTCAATGGTCGTGTTTTAAATCAATTAGATAACCGTCCAGTTCCTAAATTCAAGCGATTTTCCCTCTCTCTCTCTCTCCAAACCCATCTTGGAAACCCCAATCCTTACCAAAAATAACTACAATCATGGAAGAAGATAACTTTAGAAACGATGGAGAGCACCGGATCAAATTAAAACACTTCTCCATCTCCACCATCTCCGAGTTCATCATCACCATTCAAATATTGTTCTTATCATCTCCGTTTTCTTGACGATGTGTTTTAACAGCAAGCAAATTAATACAGTTGTGTTTTAGCAGCAAGCAGATTCATACAGTTATGGTTTAGCATCCAGATTCATACATATGTGTTTTAACAGCAATCAGATTCATACAGTTGTATTTTAGCATTCAGATTCATACAGATGTGTTTTAACAGCAAACAGATTTATACAGATGTGTTTTAACAGCAAGCAGATTCATACAGATGTGTTTTAACAGCAAGCAGAATCATACAAATGTGTTTTAACATCCAGATTCATACAGATGTGTTTTAACAGCAAGCAGATTCATACAGTTGTGTTTTAACAGCAAGCAGATTCATACAGATGTGTTTTAACATCCAGATTCATACAGATTCATATAGATGTGTTTTAACAGCAAGCAGATTCATACAGATGTGTTTTAACATCCAGATTCATACAGATGTGTTTTAACAGCAAGCAGATTCATACAACTGTGTTTTAGCATTCAAATTCATACAGTTGTGTTTTAACAGCAAACAGATTCATACAGTTGTGTTTTAACAGCAAGCAGATTTATACACTTGTGTTTTAGAATTCAGATTTATACAGTTGTGTTTTAACAGCAATCAGATTCATACCCTGTGTTTTACCATCTTTATATTGTGGGATCTATAAAAAAATTGACTTTAGCCCTGTAAACTGTTAAAACACAGCACCAAGAACATGCTGATAAATTCCAGTAATCTTTTGAACAATGGAATATGCGATGTAATGTGACATGGAATTTTAGTTAATGAACACATTGACTTCCAGATTTGAATTCGAAAATAATAAAAATTCCGAAAATCATGGAATTTTAGTTAATGAAGATACATTCCAAAAATAAAATTAAAATGTGAAATTACATGATAGCCCTTCTACTTAAAATCCCTCAATGACACATGTCCAATTCTTATTCCTTCCTAGACTTTCTAGGAAAAATAGACTTTCCACCCAACTCCTACTCATATATATATATATATATATATATATATATGAATTTGATTACGTTATGCTAATATCAATAAGTTAAAACGTCTTGTTTAGACAAGTGTTGAAAATAAAAACACGCATCTATACTACTTATATATTTGTAAAACAATTAAGGAAAGTAAAGCATTTATACTTAAGCTTAATACTTATCATATCAAAGAATGTGGTTTAGAAAAGAAAAAAAAAGAAGGATAAGGAAGAGGAGGAGGGGGCCGGCGGAAAGGCTAAATCCTACACACAAAACCTGTTGGCGGTAATTCCCGACTCATCACAAGTCGGTGATGTGAAAGGGTGACAAAGGAGTTCAAGTCACAAGTCGGTGAACTTGAGGGATCAATGTTGAAAAGTTGGTCATAATTGATTAAGTTTCCTAATTACAGTATAATTATATTTGGTAATGTCTTGGTCACCAAGTTAGGGTAAACCTATATAAACCAAGGTAGGGTTAGGCATTATTAAGATAAGAGAAGATAAACCGAGTTATGGTTTGAGAGTCTGTAATCAGTTTTGAGTTATTTTCTAATTAATAAGATTGATTATCGACTGGGACTTGAATTGGTATCAGAGCCAAGTTCAATCGTTGATATCAAACGGGTACTCATGTTCTTGATCGGCGGCTAAGAAGTTACGAGTCCGTGATCGGATTGCAAGATTCTATTGACGGAGCGAAGTTATTGTTTCCGGAGATCAAAGACAATCGGAGTTCACACGGAACGACCGAATCACTTACATCATCGTTTCTCCAACGTCTAAAGGAAAAGACAAAGAGGACAACAGTGGCAGAAGTCTGCAAGGGTTTCAAACGTGTAGGTTTTGAACAAGTTTTGCAGAACTGTGAGTTTTTTTTTGGAACGGGAAGGACGACTTGCTTTGAAAAGTAGCAGGTCTGCATGTTTATTAATTATTATTGCTTTCGTAGCCATGCTTTAAATAAGGGAAAAGAAGATATACAACAAAAGTTAAACAATTAGTTGTTTTCTTTTATTTGAAACAAAGTTCGAGACCTAAAGAAATATATATAAAAAAAACAAGTTGGTTTTTATTATTTTTCTTTTTGTTGGTTTAGACTAAGTTGTGGTTTAACCATTAAACGTTGTCTGTGTTGAACAAGCGGGTTCAATTCAGGATTTTTTTATCCGGGTTTTTCGAGAGGTATTCGTGACTGGGGTTTCTACTAGCAAACGCGTTCGGTTCTGAAAAGTTGTTCAGAAATCAATGACGGGCGGGAACAGACCACCGCCGGTTGTGGTTAAGGATCAAAGTAGCACAACTTTACAATGTCCAATATTAACAGAAACTAATTACAATATTTGGGCGATTCGTATCAAAGCGATATTCAAGGTTTATGGAATACAGAGAGCTTTAGAACCAGGTGAAGAAGAGGTAGAAGCCAAAAATGATGACATGGCGGTTGCACTTCTACTTCAAGCAATATCCGAAGAGCTCGTGTTTCAGGTAGCTCAGTTTCAGTCTGCAAAGGAAATCTGAGAAGCGTTCAAGACACGGAATGTTGGGGTTGAACGGGTTCGAGAGGCAAAGCTTGAGCAACTGGAAAATGAGTTCGAATCTTTAAAGATGAAAGAAACAGAGACGATTGATTCTTTCGCGGGCAGAATAAGTCAGTTGGTTACCAAAGCAGCCAGTTTGGGAACCACCTATGAAAACAGAAAGCTTACCAGAAAGTTATTAGGCTCTGTTCCAGCAAAGTATGTTCCAATTATAGCTTCAATTGAACAATTCACAGATTTGAAGGCCATGACGTTTCAGGAAGCGATCGGTAGACTGAAGATGTTCGAAGACAGGATTAAGGGTATCGAGTCTTTAGCAGAAAATCAAGGTAATCTAATGTTTGCCAATGGTGAGTCATCCTCGAAATCCAAATCCTATGAAATTACGCGTGGGCGTGGGAGAGGCGGTTCAGTTATCGAGGCAGACGTCAAGACCGGGATGATGAGGGCCAAGATGGAAGTCAAATCTGAGATGGTCAAGATCATGGGTCAAAACAAACGGGTCAAAGAAGAACCAATGATCGTCAAACGGAAAGGAAGGATAGATCACAGATTCAGTGTTACTGTTGTGATAAATTTGGTCACTTCGCGTCAGGATGTCCGGATCGTATGAAGAAACAAGATGAAGCTAACTTAGCTAATGAAGAAACACTAGATAAATGGTCGGAACCGAGATATCTAGGGGGTTTGAATCCGCATAAAAAGGTTGGTTTCCACTCGATTGATTCAGGTCCTATTGACCTTCTTCTTCGGTAATTCTGCAAAAACGAACACCGTTAGCCTCGCCAAGGGGTGAAGAGGGTTCTCTCCTTGACCCGACTCCGGTGTGAGAATAAGTATTGGTTATGAAGAAGAAGATGTATTTTATAAGTGTGAGTAACTTGAATTCATACCTGAGTTTTCTCATATTTATAGCCGGGAGTCGTTTTTAGGCGGGAAAACCCGTTAGTGAAAAGAGGACGGAAGATGCTAACCCCGTAAGCGGTTACGTTTTCTTCTGTTACTGTTCCTTGATCCGACGTGATAGCACACGGATCGTGGTTTAGATCTAAGGCTAGGGATTAGCCACGTGTAAAGTGATTAAGTGGAGATTACTCTCTACTTGCATGCCTTCGTTGTGAATTCAGGGATGACTGAGATAGTGACACGTGTCCAGACGGTTGTAACCGTCTTGGTGGTGCACGATTGTATTTCTTCTAGAAGATTACTGCTGTAATCTGGTGTGACACCTTATTGTGTGGAGACAGGTGAATAAACCCCAAGTCTGGGTAAATAATATCCAAATCTGGATATTAAGCGGAAGTATCTTAATTCAGGATTTTTATCCTTTGTTTTATGTAGGACAGGCGCAAGGCTTTATGATTTCCTTTGGGCGCGCAAATGTTGACTGTTGTAGGCCTTTTAAGCCTTTCTTTTTGTGAGACCAGTGCGCGGCCGCGCAAGGTGCAAGGCTGAAAGTTAAGGTTGTGGTATGGTCCCAAGTATTTATTATGAGGTTTTTAGGACCTTACCCCTTCAGCTAAAAACGATGATTTTGATCCATCATTATTCATGATGAGATGTGATCAAGAGGCGGTTTTTCTAAATGAAGAATAGGTGAATCCAAGTGTTTCGAGACTGAGCCAATGGAGAAAGACACTTGGTATCTCGACAACAGAGCATCGAATCACATGACGGGTAATCGAGCTTATTTCTTTGAACTTAATAAACGTGTCACGGGAGAGGTGAAATTCGGAGATGGATCTTGCATTGATATACGGGAAAAGGGATCGGTATTACTTGAAGGGAAAACGGGGGAGAAGCACCTGTAAACCGATGTTTACTACATACCGAGTTTGCAAAGCAATATCATAAGTCTTGGTCAAGCAACGGAAGGTGGATGCGACATTCACATGAAACATGATTTGCTAACCATTCATGATGATACCGGAAAACTTATGATGAAGGTGACAAGGACCAAGAACCGTTTGTACAATATCAACCTCAAGATAGCAAGTCCCGGTACACAAGATAACATGATTGGAATAAAGAATTTTGAGGGTAGGGATCTACAAAGAGGTGAACTGAAAGATGATACGGCAAGTACGAGTCGGAATCTTATCAAAGATCTAAGTTTAATGAAGAAACCCAAAATTCAAAGTCCAAATAAAAATGTTCAAGAATTCAAAGAAAAGGTTAAGCAAGGGATTCAAACCCAAGGAGGTACATTTAATGATCCAAGAAAGCTAGTGTTTGCTCAAGATCGCAGCCGAGTCAATGGTGGTGCGAGTTCTTATGACCAAAGGATAAGTCGTGGAGAAAGGACTAGTCGAGTACAAGGTCGCAAGAATGTTCGAGCTAGGAAGGAGCCGAAAAACACAGCTAGAGATCAAGATGAGTTCTATGACAATCAAGACAAAGAAGACATGTTAGAGCCTACCTATTTCGAGTCGGAAATTAAGGGGGTGATTGTTGGCGGTAATTCCTGACTCATCACAGGTCGGTGATGTGAAAGGGTGACAAAGGAGTTCAAGTCACAAGTCGGTGACCTTAAGGGATCAATGTTGACAAGTTGGTCATAATTGATTAAGTTTCCTAATTACATTATAATTATATTTGGTAATGTCTTGGTCACCAAGTTAGGGTAAGCCCCGACCCCTATCTTTGGGAGCGGGCGGCCGCGAACCAGTATCAGTGGTATCGGTGTTTATCACTTTGGCAGCGGAATTTACATCAGGACCGTAGTTAGGAAATAGGTTATCAGAGTAAAATACCATATTTTATAATATTAAATACATGGGAAATTCCCAAGTTTCCATTACAAACATGTTTATAGGGATAAACCCTATTTTATTGAAATAAAACATCTTCTTTATTTAGGTAACTTTTATAACCACTTTTCCAAGCCTTCCGTGCTGTCCAGCTGGCTTCTAATTGGCTTTCACATTTTGTTACCTGAAACGCATTTAAAAATATTTTATCAACAAGAAATACTGGCAAGTGAATCCCAGTTTAATCAAGAAAAGTTTTATCATTTTACAGCATTGAGGGCAATCCAACAATTACATTTATTTACATCTACTTTAATTACCACCCATGGTACTGTCAATCCTGACTGGTGGTAATGTTACTACTCACAGTGTAGTAACAAATTTTGCATACAAAACCCCAACGTACCGATGATAATTGTAGAATTACAAATACTCAATCACTGTAAAATATAATTTAAAACATTTGAGGTTTTGTAAAAACAGTTTACAAAAAGAGGAATTACTCACATTGCTAATTTAGGTATTTCCCTTGTGACTTCTTGGTTATAATCTAATAATTTAAACAATGCACACGCGTTAGTATAATAACCCAATTTACATTAGTTATACTCTCCCCGAGACAGAACTCCAACGACTGAGTCAGGAAGAGCCTCGACATGCGTTACGGAGTACTAGATCAATCAGGCAGCATATCTAATACGTAACCGGGGGTTATGATACTTACATTGAGGCAGAGCTTTGCTATTTTAGTGGGTATAATACCCGATATTATTATTGCTATTCAGAAATTTAGAGAGAGAATCGAATTTTGAATGATTTCAACTGAATGCCGATCGATCCTATTTATAGTGCTGATCAGTGGGTCTCTCGCGCCCCGCGACGGAGATAAGAGGGTCTTTCGCGGCCCGCGAGCTAGGCTAGCTAGGGCCTAGCCTTGGCCAATCACTGGTGTAGGTTGACCGGGCACGCTAGGATTTCGCCACCTTTCCCTCGCTCGCGCCCCGTGACGGACCAAGGGGGTCTGTCGCGCCCCTCCAGAGCCCCTCGAATTTTGTTTTTATTTAATTTTTATTAAAATAAAGTATTTGGGGCCCACTTTTCGTATACAGGGTGTATTTTAAGGCGTGTAGGGGTGTTTATAAGTATTTTAGGAGGGTTGTTATATCCTCCCCACCTTGTTTTAGAACTCGTCCTCGAGGTCTACTGGAACAAGTGTGGATATTTTCTCTGCATCTCTGATTTAAGCTCCCAGGTGTATTCTGGTCCTCTCTTAGAATCCCATTTCGCTTTGACTAGAACCAATCTCTTGTGTTTGAGATTCTTGACTTTCATGTCTTCAATCCGTAGGGGTTTCTCTACAAACTTAAGTTTCTCATTTACCTCTATATCCTTAAGAGGTATTACTAATGATTCATCGGCTAAACACTTTTTGAGATTACATACATGAAATACATCATGTATTCCTGCCATTTCCTCTAGCAGTTGTAGCTGATACGCTACAGGTCCTATTCTTTTAATAATCTCAAAGGGTCCAACATACCCGGGGCTTAGCTTTCCCCTCTTGATGAATCTTACCACTTATTTCCAAGGAGAAACTTTTAATAATACTTTGTCTCCTAATTGAAATTCCAATGGTTTTCGCCTGTTATCAGCATAACTCTTTTGTCGATCGCATGCTGCTTTTAGTCTTTCCTTGACTTGAATAATCTTGTCTGTTGTTTCTTGTATTATCTTGGGTCCAGATAGTTGCTTTTCTCCAATTTCTGCCCAACAGACTGGGGTTCGGCACTTTCGTCCATAAAGTGCTTCGAATGGTACATCATTGATACTGGTATGATAGCTGTTATTGTAAGAAAATTCTATTAATGGTAGATGATCGTCCCAATTTCCTCCGAAATCAATTACACAAGCTCTAAGCATATCTTCCATTGTGTGAATTGTCCTTTCGCTTTGTCCATCTGTTTGAGGATGATAAGCGGTGCTTAGATTTAACTTGGTTCCCATTGCTTTTTGGAAACTTGTCCAAAAATTAGAAGTGAAACGGCTATCTCTATCAGAAACAATTGATAAAGGAATTTCATGTAATGAAACTATTTCATTTACATACAACTTGGCTAATTTTCCATACTGAAAGTTTCCTTCATCGGTAAGAAATGAGCAGACTTGGTTAACCTGTCTACAATTATGTAACACTCGTCTTATAATTTCGTTTTATAACCATAAAATACGGACTTTTTAAATTCGAAATATATGACCAACAAAAACTTAATTAATAACTAAGAATAAACGTCATTATAGTATTTAAACATAGTCGACTAACTAGATTAAAATGTTCAACATTCAAAAGAGTTTACAAAACAACATGTTTTAACTAGAATAGATTAGCGCGGAAGCATTCAAAACTTGTGTTCGGTTCTTGGTTCCCTTGCTTGATCAACATCCACAACAAACGAGCATCACCTATGGTCAAAACCACATTAATCGTTAGTTTTGACATCTTAATATTAAGTAAAAACGAGTTCTATTGCTTAAATAAAAAAGAACTGCCAAACTGTAAGCCACGGTTCAGAACCGTGGCCTACGGTTCGCCCAGCTCAAAATAGAATAGCCAGACTATGAGCCACAGTTCAGGACCGTGGCCTACGGTTCGCTCAGCTCAAAACAGAACTGCCAGACTGTGAGCCACGGTTCAGGATCGTGGCCTACGGTTCGCCCAACTCAAAACAGAACTGCCAGACTATGAGCCACGGTTCAGGACCGTGGCCTACGGTTCGCCCAGCTCAGCCTTCTTATATATTTTTTTTTCGCTTAATTCCTCATAACTTTTTATTTACATATCCGTTTTAGCCAATTCTTTTTCCTATATGTCCGTATTAAAATTACGGATCTAACCATATAAGTTTCACTTAACGAAACCCGGATTATGAACAAATGGCCCATAAAATCATTGTTTCGATTATTCGACCCATTAACTATGTGTGCAAATTGTTCGCCAATTTATTCTTTGGCATTCAAATCTTATTTACCCATTCCCCGGGCTTGAAATTCTTGGCGTATCCGTACCATTACATGGCTTTACGCTCATATTCGAATTTCATGCTTGTTTTCTATAAATTCAAGCATTGCCACTTTATGCAATTCTTGCAACTAGTTTCTACCATTCGACCCGATAACACGGATTCATAACCTTAACTTAGTATAACCATTCATTGCTAAAATTGCAATCTAGCACCAGCGCAATATGAGGCTTTCAAATCTTTACGTGCAAGAATCGATATAAGGACATAGTTTTGACCTGTTTGGTTGACGAGTGAAAATCCTCACTTTAATGTCATGCCAAACTATTTCTAACCAATATTTGACCCGTTTATTTATCTAGTGATCTTCGTCACTTCAACTAAATACTAATTTTATATATTATGCTAATTTTAAAGTCTACTAACGAAAATACATAATCGAGCATAACGTAACAAATATCGTAGTTACGTACCTTCAAAGCACACATTTTAAACGTGCGTCGCCACCGGCTTGTCCACTAGACGCTCTGGTTTCCTTTCCTATAGAGTTTAACCACAACATGTTTAGAACTCCTTTCTTAACATATATCGCATAGTTTGCCGAAACTTTACAATTATACGTTTTAGCTCAAATTTCAGTTTTTAAGCCTTCTTTGAGGCATTTTTACAAACACCTTAAGGGCATAATTTCTCAAAATTTATAATCAAGTTTATGGCTTGTTATTTAGCCAATATTAGCATCAACTAAGCATGTTCATATCAATTTTCATATTATCAACATCTGAATTTACTTCCTAGAATTCAAATTATACTAGAAAAACAATCAAATTCTAGTGTTTAACATGCTCCTACAAAACCCACTTATCACCTTCAATGGTGATTATGGAATTTACTAGAATTAAGCATGATTTCAACATATAAATAATTGTCTAGGGTTCACTCCTAGACACTATATTGTTCCTATTCCATCCATATAACATTCATGCAACAACAAATTTTGAATTCTCTAAATACATCCAGAAATTTAAGTAGAGATTTCTCGTAAAATTTGCATACCTTATGATCCCTTTGATGAGGAGATCACTAAACTAGGCTCTGATTTCCCTTTGGAACTGATTTAATCCTTCAATTTGAATGATTTGTAAGAACTAGGGTTTGATGGAGGTTCTTGGTCGCCCCCTGTATTCTATTTGATCCAGACACACACTTAATGTGTGTGTTTGGTGTTTTTATTTTGTTTTAATAAGTTAAGTTTCAAACTTAACACCTTTAGTCCCCCATCTATTATCAGGTTTTTATCTTAGGTGCTTTAACTTACTAGTATGTCACTACAAGGCTTTTCCTCTAACTAGGTTATTCTGTTCCTAGTTAATTCATTTTGTTTATTTATCAATATTGTATTTAAAATAACTAATTTATATTTTCAGGGTGTTACAAGTCCACCCCCCTAAAAAGGGTTTCGTCTCCGAAACCTTCTTTAAGTAGTTCTTTGGTTTGGACCTAACCATCTTAATTTTCGTTTTTCAGACCATATTTCTTTTAGTCGAAAGTTATCATTTTCCTCGATGCATGTGTCTTCCTTATGTAAGTCTTCATGGACTTTAACTTGTGGCTGTATTTCTTATCATATCGCCTATTTGTCCCAATTGTCATTTGACCACTCAATAGCATGAGTTTGCCAACATGTTTACTCTATACTAGCTCTATACTGACAAGTGTTTTATGTAAATCACAACACTATTTTGACCTTGGGTGATCTTATCGGCTAGACTGATTAGTCACCGTCACCTCCTGCTTCGTATCACGCGCTATCACATAATTATATTCTATCTCACTTTTCATGACCTTGATTGCATTGCATCACGTTGTGTTTAAGTTCTTATAAACTTTTTATTATCAAAACCTTTTTTTTTTCTAACGCATCGTTTTGCACCTATCGGTGTTACGGCCTACGTTCTTTATTATTAACCATTTTCTATTTTGTCACGTAATGTGCATATTTGTTAAACATTGTTTCTCACTAAAACTGAATTCCTTTGTTTAGCGTTTATTTCTTTTCAACACTTTTAATTCGTTTATTTTACTGATCGTTTATACAATCACACCTATCAATGTGATCGTCATTCCTTCTCCTAAGGATTTTATTAATTACATGTTACTTGGATAGTTACCCATATCCAAGTTTCTAAATCCATATTTATTGATACTTTATTAAGTTTCCGGGTTCGAGTGTACGCACGCCCCTTCCCATGGCAATATTTATCATAACTATGTTTGTCTCGGTTCCACATACTCACTATTGTTTATTTTCTTATACATACATACATATATATATATATATATATTGCTTTTATATAATTTTTTTTCATTTCACTACTCATATTTGCCCATATGCAACTATCATTCGTACTCATATCAATTAAAGTCCGTGTTAAAATTGAATTTACAAGAGACATACCCGAAACGACATCAGATTCTATCTTTACTTCGGCTGCGGTTAATTGGAAAGATCTGGCTCTTGCCTTTTGTGCTTCCATCTGCACATCCTTCTCATTCTTTTTCTTATCCAACTCCGGGCACTCAAATTTCTTGTGACCCGGTTGGTAGCAATTGTAACAAACCGAAACCTTCCTTGGGCATAGCGAAGCCGTATGCCCTGTCTTTCCGCATATGGGACACGGTTTATCCTTAAAGCGACACTCGCCCTTATGCCCCTTTCCACATACCTTACAGCTCGGCGGTCCGCCCTTCACATCCGGCTCCTTTGCCGACTCAGTTGTTCGTGCCTGCTTCGTAGGGCTTGGGTTCACGTCCTGCGCCCTTCGTTCGCCCCTCTCTACAAGTTTCTTCAATTCAATCTCCCGCTCCCGGTCGGTGTTAATGATTTCAGTGAGGGTCTCGTACTTCGAAGGATTCATAAACTCCCGATATTCGGCACTTAACATATAATAATAATAATAATAATAATAATAATAATAATAATAATAATAATAATAATAATAATAATAATAATAATAATATATTTTCTGCTCCTCATTCGTCACAAGTTTAGTCACAAAACCTTAATTTATCGAAAAAGATGCCCGTAATCTTGTCTATTGATTCACCCTTTTGTCTTAACTGGATGAATTCTTCCTTGATTCTGTTGATGACCACCTTGGGACTATGATGGTTAAGGAATGGTACCTTAAACTCATCCCATGTCATGACCCTCGCCGCTTCGGCTCCAATCTCTTTCTTTTTGTTGTCCCACCAATCCTTGGCTTGACCCCTCAACTGACCCGTACCGTAAGCTACAAAATCGCTTACGTCATAGTGGGTCCTTTCAAACACTCTTTCAATATCATTTAACCATCTTTGGCATATTATCGGGTCAACTTCCCCATTGTAACTTGGCGGTTTACACGCTATAAACTCCTTATATGAACAACCCTTACGTTCTCCGGATTTTTCTTTCACAAGGTTGACATTGTCTTCCAACCTTTTAACCCGTTCCTCAACTAACGAAAGCACTGTATTCTGGATTTTGTCTATAAAACCTGATAGACTATTCTCGATTGTCTTTCGTACCTCTTCGGCAATCACCTCTTTCATTTGCTAGGTGACTATCGGCACCGCATCATTATTACCCTTTTCCGTCATCTTCAAATTGAAATGTTTATACCAATTCTTAATCATTTCATTTATAACATATATTTTATTTGCTTTGATTTAGCCAAGTTCATAACTTGCTTTAACCGTTCTCATTTAGTGCACTTTCCGGGTTTGAGTATGTTAACATGCTCTTCCCGTGCACGTCAATTCACATCTCTTTTGTAACATATAATTAAATCTACTAAATAACTAGTTCTTACCGGATGATTGATCAAGCTTGAACCGAACACATTTTGTTAACAACCTTGAGCTCTGATTACCAACTTGTAACACTCGTCTTATAATTTCATTTTATAACCATAAAATACGGACTTTTTAAATTCGAAATAGATGACCAACAAAAACTTAGTTAATAACTAAGAATAAACGTCATTATAGTATTTAAACATAGTCGACTAACTAGATTAAAATGTTCAACATTCAAAAGAGTTTACAAAACAACATGTTTTAACTAGATTAGATTAGCGCGGAAGCATTCAAAACTTGTGTTCGGTTCTTGGTTCCCTTGCTTGATCAACATCCACAACAAACGAGCATCACCTATGGTCAAAACCACATTAATCGTTAGTTTTAACATCTTAATATTAAGTAAAAACGAGTTCTATTGCTTAAATAAATAAAAAAAAGAACTGCCAAACTGTAAGCCACGGTTCAGAACCGTGGCCTACGGTTCGCCCAGCTCAAAACAGAACTGCCAGACTGTGAGCCACGGTTCAGGACCGTGGCCTACAGTTCGCTCAGCTCAAAACAGAACTGCCAGATTGTGAGCCACAGTTCAGGACCGTGGCCTACGGTTCGCCCAGCTCAAAACAGAACTGCCAGACTGTGAGCCACAGTTCAGGACCGTGGCCTACGGTTCGCCCAGCTCAGCCTTCTTATATATTTTTTTCGCTTAATTTCATCATAACTTTTTATTTACATATCCGTTTTAGCCAATTCTTTTTCCTATATGTCCGTATTAAAATTACGGATCTAACCATATAAATTTCACTTAACGAAACCCGGATTATGAATGAATGGCCCATAAAATCCTTGTTTCGATTATTCGACCCATTAACTATGTGTGCAAATTGTTCGCCAATTTATTCTTTGGCATTCAAATCTTATTTACCCATTCCCCGGGCTTGAAATTCTTGGCGTATCCGTACCATTACATGGATTTACGCTCGTATTCGAATTTCATGCTTGTTTTCTATAAATTCAAGCATTGCCACTTTATGCAATTCTTGCAACTAGTTTCTACCCTTCGACCCGATAACACGGATTCATAACCTTAACTTAGTATAACCATTCATTGCTAAAATTGCTATCTAGCACCAGCGCAATATGAGGCTTTCAAATCTTTACGCGCAAGAATCGATATAAGGACATAGTTTTAACCCGTTTGGTTGACGAGTGAAAATCCTCACTTTAATGTCAAGCCAAACTATTTCTAACCAATATTTGACCCGTTTATTTATCTAGTGATCTTCGTCACTTCAACTAAATACAAATTTCATATATTATGCTAATTTTAAAGTCTACTAACGAAAATACATAATCGAGCATAATGTAACAAATATCATAGTTACGTACCTTCAAAGTACACCTTTTAAACGCGCGTCGCCACCGGCTTGTCCACTAGACGCTCCGGTTTCCTTTCCTATAGAGTTCAACCACAACATGTTTAGAACTCTTTTCTTAACATATATCGCATAGTTTGCCGAAACTTTACAATTATACGTTTTAGCTCAAATTTCAGTTTTTAAGCCTTCTTTGAGGCATTTTTACAAACACCTTAAGGGCATAATTTCTCAAAATTTATAATCAAGTTTATGGCTTGTTATTTAGCCAATATTAGCATCAACTAAGCATGTTCATATCAATTTTCATATTATCAACATCTGAATTTACTTCCTAGAATTCAAATTATACTAGAAAAACAATCAAATTCTAGTGTTTAACATGCTCCTACAAAACCCACTTATCACCTTCAATGGTGATTATGGAATTTACTAGAATTAAGCATGATTTCAACATATAATTAATTGTCTAGGGTTCACTCCTAGACACTATATTGTTCCTATTCCATCCATATAACATTCATGCAACAACAAATTTTGAATTCTCTAAATTCATCCAGAAATTTAAGTAGAGATTTCTCGTAAAATTTGCATACCTTATGATCCCTTTGATGAGGAGATCACTAAACTAGGCTCTGATTTCGCTTTGGAACTGATTTAATCCTTCAATTTGAATGATTTGTAAGAACGAGGGTTTGATGGAGGTTCTTGGTCGCCCCCTGTATTGTATTTGATCCAGACACACACTTAATGTGTGTGTGTTTGGTGTTTTTATTTTGTTTTTAATAAGTTAAGTTTCAAACTTAACACCTTTAGTCCCCCATCTATTATCAGGTTTTTATCTTAGGTGCTTTAACTTACTAGCATGTCACTACAAGGTTTTTCCTCTAACTAGGTTATTCTGTTCCTAGTTAATTAATTTTGTTTATTTATCAATATTGTATTTATAATAACTAATTTATATTTTCGGGGTGTTACAAATTACCCAGATTGTATCATTACCTTTTCGTGTCTTGGGTAATTTAGTAACAAAGTCCATTGTTATCAATTCCCATTTTGTCATTTCAAGTTGCTGCAATAAACCTGAGGGTTTCTGATGTTCAGCTTTAACCTGTGAACAGGTTAGACACTTGGCAACATAAGCTGCTATATCCTTTTTCATTCCTATCCACCAGAAATTCTTTCTTAAGTCTTGATACATCTTATCACTTGCAGGGTGTATCGTATTGATGGGGTAAGGTCCCAAAAACCTCATAGTAAGGGCTAGGGACCATACCACAACTTTGCCTTTCAACCTTTTTACCTTGCGCGGCCGCGCACTGGTCTTACAAAAGGAAGGCTTGAGGCAGATATCAGGCAACATTTGCGCGCCCAAGGAAATCACAAACCCTTGCCCTGTCCTCCATAAAACAAAGGATGAAAATCCTAAAGTAAACACTTCCGCTTAATATCCAGACTTGGATACTATTTACCCAGACTTGGGATTTATTTATTCAGCTGATTCCACACGATAAGGTGTCACACCAGATTACAGCAGTAATCTTCTAGAATGGATACAATCGTGCACCACTAAGATGGTTATAACCGTCTGGACACGTGTCACCACCTCAGGCATCCCTGAAATCACAACGAAAGCATGTAATTGGAGAGTAATCTCCACTTGATCACTTTACATGTGGCAAATCCCCAGCCTTCGATCTAAGCCACGATCCGTGTGCTCTCACGTCGGATCAAGAAGTTTGACGGAAGGAAATGTAACCGCTTACGGGGTTAGCATCTTCCGTCCACTTTTCACTAACAGGTTTTCCCGCCCAAAGACTCCCGGTTATAAATACGAGAACTGTTCAGGTATGAAATTCAAGTTACACACACTTCCTAAATACATCTTCTTCTTCATAACCCATACTGATTCTCACACCGGAGTCGGGTCAAGGAGAGAACCCCTTTCTTCCCTTGGCGAGGCTAACGGTGCTTCTTTTTTGCAGAGTTATCGGAGAAGAAGGTCGATCATAACCGAATCAAACGGGAGAGAACAAACCTTTTTATGCAAATCCAAACCCCCTAGATATTTCGGTTCCGACCATTTATCTAGTGTTTCTTCATTGGCGCCCACCGATTCCTCTGTTTTTTCAGTTTTATCTCGTTTCGATTAAGTTTCCTTATCCTCTGTTTTAACATGGCAGAGAATTCATTAACTCACCCATCAGGTCCTCGATCTGGATTCAAGGGGTCTACAGTCCAGAATACCCAGATCGACGGAATCATGGGAATCGACAAACGTAACAGACATCTAGATAGAGAGAACTCCTCAGATCAGCTCACAGAAAGAGCTCCAGAGTACTGGTTCGGCAGATTCCAGACTGCTTTAAACCAAATTTTCACACAAATTCACAGATCTGAGTCCCCGAACATCAGATCTGATGCTCTAAAAGGAAACAAGGGTGAAATCAGTACTGCAGTATTGGACCCACAGACACCTTGTCAGGGGGACATCCAATCTGACAGTTATGTTGAGATACTTCGACAATCAAGAGATACCAACTATCAGAAGGACAAACAAGCGAAACCATGATCAAAATTGGAGGGAACAACAAGTTGTGTTTCCTTTTGTCCCTGGAGGACCTTAGGAAGAAATACCAGTAATTATTACTGGCATCTTTGGTCATTACCGAACGGACTATATGTTTATAGATCTGGGTAGCTCAATGGATATCATATACGAGCAATGTTTCAAACAGCTTGATCCAGAAGACAAAGCACGTCTAGAACCGGTTGATTTCCCTCTCACCGGATTTTGTAATGAAGCTGTATTCCCGTTAGGGCAAATAGCATTTCCTGTGACCCTATCTGATGGGGAACATTCACGCACAGTCACGGTAAACTTTATGGTCATGCCAGCAACATCACGCCATGATGTTTTGCTCGGAAGAAGGTCGCAAAGGGAATTCAGCATGATTACTTCCATCCCACATGCTGCATGCGGATTCCCAACAGAAACCGGAGTCGCAATTCTATACTCAAGCAAAGAAGTCATGTACGTAGATGACGAGCCACCAACGAAGGTGGCCCAACCATCAACATCAAACGAACCGGAGAAATGGGTTCTGAACAACGATTATCTAGAACAGAGCATTCTGCTAGGTCACGCCATTTCACCAACAACACGGATACAACTAAAAAATTGCTGTCCAACAATAAAGACATATTTGCTTGGTGCCCAGCAGATATGACCGGGGTTCCACGCGAGATAGCGCAGCATTGCCTGAACATCAAACCATCAGCAGAACCTGTTGCGCAAGGGAGGCACAGCTTTAGCGAAGAAAAAGCAAAAGCCATGGACGAGCAAGTAACAGAGCTACTTAATGCCGGAATCTTGCGCGAAGTTCAGTACCATACATGGGTTGGCAACCCAGTAATGGTACAAAAACACAGTGGCGGATGGAGAATGTGCGTCGACTTCAAACACCTGAATAAAGTATGCCCCAAAGATTGCTATGCGCTTCCAGAGATAGACAAAAAAGTCGACTCTCTAGCTTCATTTTGATGGAAATGCTTTCTTGACTGTTACAAAGGATATCATCAGGTCCAGATGAAAGAAGAAGATGAAGACAAAACTGCATTCCGTACAGACAAGGGCATCTTCTGCTACACCAAAATGCCCTTCGGCTTGCGCAACGCAGGCGCAACATACCAACGACTAATGGATACAGTCTTCAGAGGAGACATTGGTAAAACAGTTGAGGTATACATGGATGACCTTGTTATTATGAGTCATGAGGAAGAAACGATGTTGGCAAACATTCGGCGCACATTCGACTCATTGTGCAGCGTAAATTTAAAACTCAACCCAACAAAATGATCCTTCGGAATGGAAGAAGGGAAGTTTCTGGGTTTCATAGTAACACGAGATGGGTTTAAAGTAAATCCAGAAAAAGTGCAGGCCATCCAGCTAATGCCATCACCTGCAACAATAAAAGAAATGCAAAGACTCGTCGGGCGCTTAGCAGCCTTGAACAGATTCTTGGCCAATCATGCGGCAAAGTCTTACCCATTCATCAGTACACTGCGGAACTGTGCCAAGAAAACCCACTTCCAGTGGACACCCGAAGCAGAAGCAGCCTTCAAGCAAATAAAGGAATGCCTAATTCAGTTACCAACGCTAACAGCACCACGAGAAAAGGAACCGCTGATTTTATATTTGTCTGCTGCGGAAGTAGCAGTTGGTGTAGTATTAATGGTGGAATGAGAAAACATTCAGAATCCAATTTACTATATAAGCAAGATGCTCACCGGCCCGGAAACCCGTTACTCGATGATAGAAAAGCTGGTCCTAGCACTGGTACATGCATCACGACGCCTACGTCGGTACTTTTCGGGCCACGTCATCACAGTTCTCACTAATTACCACTTAGGCCAAATCTTATCTAAACCCGACGTGGCGGGAAGATTGGCTAAGTGGGCTATCGAGCTAGGAGGATACAATATCCTCTACAGACCAAGACCAGCAATCAAAGGGCAAGTTCTAGCGGACTTTGCCACAGAGGTTCCCATCGACAAAGTTCAAGAGTGCGAGGCAATCCAAAACCCTATTCCTGTTTTCGATGATAGAGTCTGGACTCTGCACACAGATGGAGCTTCCAACGACGACGGAGCCGGCGCAGGCCTTTGATTAGTCAGTCCCGATGATCACGAACTTACATATGCCATACGCTTGGATTTTCGAAACACAAACAACGAAGCTGAATATGAAGCATTCTTGGCGGGTCTCCGTCTAGCGCTTAAAATGGGGGCAAGAAACCTTGAAGCCAACGTCGATTCAAAACTGGTGGCCGAGCAAGTTAATGGCCACTACCATGCAAAGGGAGAAGCTATGGCATTATACCTTGAACAAGCGCGAATGTTAATCAGCCAATTCCAGACATTCAAGGTTAACCATATAAACAGAAGCGAAAACAAGCATGCAGATGCGCTAAGCAAATTAGCTGCTACCAGCTTCAAGCACTTAGCAAAAGAAGTGCTCATCAAGGTATTGTCCAATCCTTCTGTTCACCTCAAACAAGTAAATGTTATAGAAGTCGGGAATCCATCCTGGATGTCTCCGATCATCTTATACTTGCAACACGGAAAGCTCTCGGAAGAAAAGGCAGAAGCTCAAAAAATTCAACACAAGGCAATAAACTACGAAATGGCGGATGGCGTCCTGTACCGGAAGTCATTTATGGGACCATTGCTACGCTGTGTTGACAAAACAGATGCGCAATATCTTGTCAGAGAAATCCACGAAGGTTTATGCGGAATACACGCAGGACCGTGCATGGTCGTGGCAAAAATAATGAACGCGGGATACTACTGGCCCGGAATGCATGTAGACGCAGTAAACTTATTACGGAGATGCGCGGCCTGTCAACGCCACGCGCCAAAAACACTCCGACCAAAGAACCCGCTCGTACCAGTCACCTCCGCCTGGCCTTTTCAACAATGGGGCATCGATCTCGTTGGTCCATTCCCCGACGCGCCAGGCGCAGTAAAATTCATCATTGTACCAGTCGACTATTTCACAAAATGGGTCGAAGCCAAGGCACTAGCCTCAACAACAACAATGGTAATTCGCAAATTTATATGGGAACATATTATTTGCAGGTTCGGATTACCATTGCGCATCATCTCCGACAATGGCACTAACTTCGCCTCAGATGATCTTCAAAAATGGTTCAAAGAAATGAAGATTGAGCACAACTTTGCCTCCGTAGCGCATCCACAGGCAAACGGCCAGGTAGAAAGCGTAAACAAACAGATCGTCGATGGCATAAAAGCGCGACTCAGGACAGCGTGCAGAGGATGGGTTGATGAACTCCCCAGTATCTTATGGGCACACCGCACCATGCCAAAAACCAGCACTGGGGAAACTCCATTCAGCCTGGTATATGGGTCCGAAGCGGTAATCCCAGCCGAAATCGGTCTTCCATCACCACGCATGCTAGCCAAGGAACGACAAAACAACGAACAAGAACGGAGACTGGATTTAGACCTTCTCGAAGAAAGGCGCGACAATGCCGCCATCACAGAGGCCAGGTACAAATCCAAACTTGAAAAATATTACAACGCGCGCGTACGCGTATGCACATTTGTCCCTGGTGACTTTGTCTTACGCGACAACGAGGCTTCTAATGCGGAAAAACCAGGCAAATTAGCACCAAAATGGGAAGGACCATACATCGTCAATGAGGTTCTGGGCAAAGGGGCGTACACCCTAAAAAGACTTGATGGGACACAAGTTCCCCGCACCTGGAACGCACAGCAGCTGCGCAGGTGTTACATGTAAGCCAGAACCAGTATATAAAAAAGGAAAACATACAATGTATTTCTTTGTCATCCTTTGTATTACGAGCCTTGCGCTCCTATCAATACAGACATCATCTTTACTCGTGTTCCTGTTTATTACAAATTGCATATAATTCTTTTGGTTTCCGCGAAAACGATATGGTAGATATTGTACACCTCATGAACAGTCTAAACAGGTCAAACAAACGCCCCTTTTAGACAAAACGTTCACACATGAGCACAATATCATTTCTCATTCGCCCTACCTACTAAAAGCAATTAAACACATGCAACATATTGTAATAAAAACACAAACTTACATGCACAACAGTGCATCAAAAATATACATATCATCAGGTAGTATAAACAACCATTCACAACAATCACGACAGTGATTTACAAAAAGTTTTCAGAAGCAAAATCAACATAAACATCAAAAAAGAGGGAATATACAGTTCCCAAACCTACCCTATTCAACGGTAGCATCTTCATCAGCAGCCGGAACATGACCGACTCGACGATTCTGCCGACGACGGTATACCAACTGGCATCCACCAGGTTGAAGCATTGGGAAACGAGCCATCAAGGCTTCAGCGGACAATACACCGGTTTCTTCTTTAATCTCCGTTAGACAGAGTTCAGAGCTAACCCCCCGTCGAGAAAGGATGAACAGAAGATACCAGCTTCCCGACTCCGGTAACTATTAGCGGTGGTGAGCTAGCGAGAAGTAAGAGACTCTCAGCAACCTCAAACATATTCAGAACATCCAACAGACGTCGGGTACGAGGGGAACGAACGATCTTCATCTTTCTAGAAACAAACAAAGAAAAGAAAAAGAACACTCACATGTATATATATGCACATAACTCCCGGAACTGGAAGGGCATGATTATCTGTCAGATGTCCTTTCCAAACGGCGCTACAGGAGCAAGCGTCATATCCTCATAAATAAGGCCTGACAAGCGCCACTACGAATCCCGAGATAAAGAGAAAAAATACCAATTTTTACTGCAAACTGACGTCACCGCACGTCAGGGCATGATTACAAGAGGGAAAAAGTCATAATGTTCCCCAAAAAACCTTTTTAACAAAACTAAATCTTCTCATAAAAGATTCTCTATTTTTTCGCACCCAAAAGCATTTCCCTCTTATAAGTCCAGTGCTCCACTTATTTGCATAAGTACAACACTAGACTGGGGGGACTTGAAGGGGTAAGGTCCCAAAAACCTCATAGTAAGGGCTAGGGACCATACCACAACTTTGCCTTTCAACCTTTTTACCTTGCACGGCCGCGCACTGGTCTTACAAAAGGAAGGCTTGAGGCAGATATCAGGCAACATTTGCGCGCCCAAGGAAATCATAAACCCTTGCGCTGTCCTCCATAAAACAAAGGATGAAAATCCTAAAGTAAACACTTCCGCTTAATATCAAGACTTGGATACTATTTACCCAGACTTGGGATTTATTTATTCAGCTGATTCCACACGATAAGGTGTTACACCAGATTACAGCAGTAATCTTCTAGAAGGGATACAATCGTGCACCACTAAGACGGTTATAACCGTCTGGACACGTGTCACCACCTCAGGCATCCCTGAAATCACAACGAAAGCATGTAATTGGAGAGTAATCTCCACTTGATCACTTTACACGTGGCAAATCCCCAGCCTTCGATCTAAGCCACGATCCGTGTGCTCTCACGTCGGATCAAGAAGCTTGACGGAAGGAAATGTAACCGCTTACGGGGTTAGCATCTTCCGTCAACTTTTCACTAACTGGTTTTCCCGCCCAAAGACTCCCGGTTATAAATACGAGAACTGTTCGGGTATGAAATTCAAGTTACACACACTTCCTAAATACATCTTCTTCTTCATAACCCATACTGATTCTCACACCGGAGTCGGGTCAAGGAGAGAACCCCTTTCTCCCCTTGGCGAGGCTAACGGTGCTTCTTTTTTGCAGAGTTATCGGAGAAGAAGGTCGATCATAACCGAATCAAACGGGAGAGAACAAACCTTTTTATGCAGATCCAAACCCCCTAGATATTTCGGTTCCGACCATTTATCTAGTGTTTCTTCACGTATACTTAGACTTATGGGCTTCTTCTAATATTTGGTGGCGTAGATTTCCTTGTTTGGGTATCCAAATTATTTATTATGGAATCTCCAAATTCCATCTGTTCCTTGTTCTAATTCCTTAATCATTTCTTTCAATTTTTCAGTATCGTCCTTGATTATTGATTCCTGTACTTCCCTAAACTGATCATTTAAATCTATCTACAGATTTAATTTAAGATAACATACTCTTTTTGGCTTTTCGTGATACTTTCGACTTAAAGTATCTGCTACTACATTAGCCTTTTGATGTGTGTAAAATGCAACATATAAATTACATCAAATGAGGCATGAAACTAACACTTTTTTAGTACTAATGTTGGAAAAAGTGTGCTTTTGTCTTCCTTTTGTATTTTCAGGATTAAATGAGCGTAAACGAACAAAAGGAACAAATATGCAGCAAAATCTAACATAATTACAAGAAAAGGAACAAACGTGGCATACCCGACCCCTCGACAGCATTTTCCCAAGCAAAAACAAGAAAACAGAAGGCTGACCACAGCCACGTGCCTAGCGGACACGGCGTCGTGGCCAGTTGTCTGCAGAAAGGACAAAGCTATAGAAGCTTCTATTCATGACACGGGGGCGTGCCCAGCTCAACACGGGGCGTGGTCAATGCTAAGATTCACAGAATCCAAGCAAATGGTGATAGTACAGATACGCTTCGGCACACGGGGCCGTGCCCAGCGGACACAGGGGTGTGTGGAGCTAATGCAGACAAATTGCAATTAATGAAGAAAGAGAAAGTCGATGGACACGGGGCCGTGTCCGGGCTTCTGTGCAGGCTATAAATAGAGGTGCTTGGGTCACTTCAAAGGCATCCCTTGGCAAACCAGCTCACTCTCACTTCACCCACACTCCACCACCACTACAACCCACATCCACCACCATCATCCATCATAGAGTGTGTGTAGTAGTTTCGGGATCCAAGATTGATAGTAAGAGTTCTTGACAATCAAAGGCAATGTTTGCCTAAGTCTCTTACATCACTTGGTGAAGACAAGCATTTAGTGTAATACTTTTGATTTTTAATCTTTTCGCACTTTTTATTTGGTTTTGTATTAATGACTTTAATAACTAGTTTCTTATGTTAAAGGTGAAACTTCCTTATCATTTGTCCATGGTGTCTTGGCGTTATTTTACTGTCTATATAAAATAAAAGATTTACACCATTCATATCTCTACGGTCTATATAGAGATATGTTGGCTACCTGGTCAGGGGTTAAGGGAATGGTTTGGTAAGGTTCTTGCCTTGTTCAGTGTATAGATCCTGCAAGGACCTGGGTCAAGCTTACCAAGACCTCCTTCAATACCCACTGGTATTCGATGGTGGGGGTGCGAATAGCTTGATCGCCTCATATGTAAACTACTATTAATACATTAACCCGGCTACTTGGGATTGTATCCCTACTGACTCAGACCACTTAGTCGAGGGTAACGTCACCTTCAAAAGAGGGGCCTACCACATTACGCATTAATAACTTAATTAATTATCTTTCAGTATTCCGACCCTTAAGGATTGTATCCTTGCTGACTCAAACTACTGGGTTGAGGGTAACGTCACCTTCAAAAGAGGGCCCTACTACTATAACTAAGATAATCTCTTAAAAAGTGCAAAAGTGCGGAAATCATCAAAGGTTACACTAAAGGCGAGTCGGATCCAAGTGATTCATCTTGTCTCTCTGTTTTTATTTTATTTTTATTTTCAGCATTTTTGTTTTTATTTTCATGTTTAAAACTTTTTCTAAACTTTTGATTTGATTAGACGTTGAGGATAAACCGGTACTAAAAGCTCTTGTGTCCTTGGACGACCTCGGTATCTTACCAACGCTATGCTACGCTCACGATGGGTGCACTTGCCCATATGTGTGTTTAGTGTTAGTAAAATATCGTGTTTTATAAATTTAAAACTTGACTAAAGTGTTAAAAAGGGCCTAAAATATAACTAAAAATATATTTACACTGACACACATCAAGTTTTTGGCGCCATTTTCGGGGAAACAAGGATTTTAAAAAAGCTTAAAATCGACGGCCTAATCAGTTTTTCAAAACCTTTTTAAATCACGCACACATTTTCGGCATTTTAGTTAGTTTTTGCATTTACAGTAGACTGAACATGGGTCCGTGTTCAATGAACACGGGGCCGTGCTGCATATTTTTAAAACAAACTCCCAGATACAGAGTCTGAACATGGGGTCGTGTTCGCTGAACACGCCCCCGTGCTGCACAAAACCAGTCACTTTTATTAAAACGCCCAGATACAGAACCTGAACACGGGGCCGTGCTCATTGAACACGGGGCCGTGTCCAGCCTCTGTTTCTGTTTTTATTTTTTGTTTTCTGGTCCCGAGACTCTGTTGTGGTCTGCTGAGTGGTTCTTATGGATCAATACTCAAGATATTACAATTACCACTATGAGGTTTATGATTATAGGGAAGACTATTGCACCATTTGTGGTAACCCTCACTCGGTACAATATTGTGACCTCTTTGAACCATCCACCTCATACAACTACTATGAGGAGCCCAGGTATGAGCCATCCACTTCATATACATCCTATGAAGACCTAAGGTATGAACCTTCTCCCTCATACTCATATTTTGATGAACCAAGGTATGAACCTTCATACTCATACTTTGAGGAACCAATATATGAGCCTCAATCTTCATATACTTACTATGAGGAACCATGGCGTGAACAACCCACCTCATATGAGTATTATGAAGAACAAAGTTACGACCCTTATTTATCATATACTTACAATGAGGAACAATGGTGTGAACCATTTACCTCATATGAGTATGATGAGGAACCAAGGATCGAACTTCCGAATTCAAGCTTTGAAGATCCTTATTCTATCACCCCTATAGCCGATAAGATAATAGAACACCTTAAAACTATCGAGCGCTACATAAAAGAAGCCCGCGCAAGGGAAGAGGAATCCCGTGCAAGGGAAGAATTAACTTGTAATAAAGAAGAGATAGTTGAAAAGGTAAAAATGGAAGAACAAGTAAGTGAAAAGCCGACACATGAGTTAAACAACGAAAAAGGTGAGTCCGACATCGTTAATATCCAAGAAGAGTCTAATTTTAAAGAAATTAATCTCTTGTCACCTTCTTTCGAAATCATTGTTTAGTACCCACTCATGCTAAGTTTTTAAAAGAGTTAAACACTAATACTAAAATTGACGAAACGGTGAGCATTAAGTTAACAAACGATCAAACTACGCTAATAAAAGAAGATCCATTTGAAATTAACATCACACTGGTTCCATGTTTGTTTCAAAATTCCTTTATTAGTAATATTACAATTGATAAAGATCTTTGTGTTAATATAATGCTAAACTACATTTTCGAAAAAATAAGTATTAGTGATTTTTCTCCACTTCAAATACCAATTTTTCTATCTAATCGGAAAACGATAAAATCAATAGGGATAGTTGAAGATGTGTTGGTCCAAACCAATCAAATGGTAATCCCAACCGACTTCGTCATCCTTGATGACGCTCCACTAGTGTTGGGACGACCTTTTGTAAAGACCTACGAAGCGTTGAAAAATCAGAAGTATAACAATCTACCCATTCAATTAGGGGCATTCAAAAAAAGTGTCGATCTTGAGCGTTCAATGAAATATCCATTTGGCAATAATGACCCCCTAATTGAAGATGAAGATGAACCACCCGATACAAGAGAAGAGATTGACCACTTTGTTGAAGAAGAGGTCGCCATAGAACAAACCTTTTTGGTTCTTGACCAAAATGAGCAACCAAATAAGGAGTCTCCTAAAGACCCACATCTTGAGCTCAAAGAACTTCCAAAAGGTTTGGAATATGCTTTTCTCGACAAAGATGGTAAATTACCTGTAATTATTTCATCAAAATTAACTAGTTTAGAAAAAGAAAAATTAGTCACACTTTTGAAAAAAACACAAAAACGCGATCGCTTGGAAGCTTGTAGATATTAAAGTAATAAGTCCTTCCATGTGCACACACAAAATTTTAATGAATGATGACTATATATCGGTAATACAACCACAACGTAGAGTAAATCCAAACATCCAAGAAGTGGTAAAAAATGAAGTCATCAAATTACTTGACGTCGGACTCATTTATCCAATCTCCGATAGTCCTTGGGTAAGTCCCGTCCAAGTAGTTCCTAAGAAATGAGGTATGACTGTAGTAACTAACGAGAAAAATGAATTAATACCAACAAGAACCGTCACAGGATGGAGAGTATGTATAGATTATCGTCGATTAAATGAAGCAACAAGGAAAGATCACTTTCCTTTACCTTTTATTGATCAAATGTTAGAAAGATTATCTGGTCACAAATTTTATTGTTTCTTTGATGGTTTTTCTGGTTACTTTCAAATACCGATAACACCCGAAGACCAAGAAAAGACAACATTCACGTGTCCCTACGGAACTTTTGCTTATCGACGCATGCCTTTTGGTCTATGTAATGCCCCCGCAACCTTTCAACGTTGCATGGTGGTCCATGACATGATAGAAAAGACAATGGAAGTCTTCATGGACGACTTTTCTATCTTTGGAGATTCATACGACCAATGCCTCGATAACCTTGAAAGAATGCTATCCCGATGTGACGAGACCAACCTCGCCCTTAACTGGGAAAAATGCCATTTCATGGTAACGAAGGGAATAGTACCCGGTCACAAAATCTCAAGCGAAGGAATGGAGGTTGATCGAGCAAAAATAGACACTATTTCTCGATTGCCACCCCCATCCTCCGTTAGAGCTATCAGAAGTTTCCTTGGGCACGCCAGATTTTATAGACGATTTATCAAAGACTTTTCAAAAATCTCAAGACCTCTAACAAAATTAGTTGAAAAAGTTGCCCCTTTCATCTTTGACAAGGATTGCAACCAAGCATTCCTAACACTACAAGAAATGCTAGTCAATGCACCTATCATGATAGCACCTGATTGGAAATTACCCTTCGAAATCATGTGTGATGCAAGTGACTTTGCAGTTGGAGCTGTCTTGGGACAACGAAAAGATAAGCATTTTCACCCAATTTATTACGCTAGTAAAACACTTAATTATGCACAAGAAAATTACACAACAACAGAAAAAGAATTACTAGCTGTGGTATTTGCTTTTGATAAATTTCGTTCTTATCTTGTTCTTTCTAAAACGATAGTTTATACAGACCATGCAGCCATTCGATATCTCTTTAAGAAACAGGATGCTAAAACGCGCTTAATTAGATGGATTCTACTCCTCCAAGAATTCAACATTGAAATAAAAGACAAAAGAGGAGCAGAAAACACCGCTGCGGATCATCTTTCCCGCTTGGAAGACCCAGCTTTGGAGGCAACTAGGGATGAGCAAATCAATGAAAAATTCCCAACTGAATCCCTAGAAATGGTGGAATACCGAGAAGAGTCACGGTACGCCGACTATGCTAACTACTTAGCTAGCAGTATAGTCGCAAAAGGATGGTCACATCATCAAAGAAAAAAATTCTTTGCCGATGTAAAGCATTATTTTTGGGAAGATCCTTATCTTTACAAAATGTGTGCCGACCAACTCATCCGTCGATGCGCACATGGTAGTGAAGCAAGGAGAATTCTCCGCCATTGTCATGAAGGTCCATACGGAGGACATCATGGTGCCGCTAGTACCGCATAAAAGGTATTTGATTCAGGATTTTATTGGCCAACCAATTACAAAGACGCCCAAAGTCTTATCAAGACATGTGACGCTTGCTAAAGATCAGGTAATATTTCTTCCAAAAACGAAATGCCACAAAATGGCATTCTTGTTTGTGAAATTTTTGATGTGTGGGGACTCGACTTTATGGGACCCTTCCCACCGTCAAAAGGAAACAGATATATACTTGTGGTGGTCGATTACTTGTCTAAATGGGCCGGGGCCGAAGCACTTCCAACAAACGATGGAAGGGTTGTGGTAAGATTTCTGAAACACTTATTCTCTCGTTTTGAAACTCCGAAAGCATTAATAAGTGATAGAGGCACCCATTTTTGTAATCATCAACTTGAAATTTTTTTAACAAGATATGGGGTCTATCACCGGGTCTCAACAGCATATCACACTCAAACAAACGGTCAAGCCGAAGTGACTAATCGAGGTTTAAAAAGAATACTTGAAAAATCCGTACGGTTAAATAAAAAGGAATGGGCTGATAAATTAGACGACACTTTATGGGCTTTTCGAACTGCATATAAAACAACAATAGGTACAACCCCATATAAGCTTGTCTATGGGAAAATATGTCATTTGCCAGTAGAAATAGCACACAAAGCCTACTGGGCAATTAAAAACGTAAACTTAGACTTAGAAATTGCCGGTAAAAATCGATTTTGTCAATTAAATGAATTAGACGAATTAAGAAATCACGCATACTCTAACTCCGAAATTTATAAGGAAAGAATGAAAAATTTGCATGATAAACACATTAAAACAAAAGAATTTCGGGTAGGAGATCAAGTTCTATTGTTTAATTCACGACTTCGATTATTTCCTGGTAAATTAAAGACTAGGTGGTCGGGACCTTTTTCCATCACCCATATTTTTCCACACGGTGCAATTGAAATTAAATCTCGAAATGGAATTCCATTCAAAGTCAATGGCCAACGGCTAAAGCTTTATCAAGGATTTATTGAGGATGGAGAGGAAGAAATCTCGCTGCAAGCGGCCGAAGAATAAAAAGAAGGTTTAAGCATCAACATCATATCTTGTAAGTTACGAACATCGGGAAAGCATCTAAATCGGTAAGATTTCTAAAAACCAAGCTTCGGGAAACTGGGCACTCACACGAGCACTTAAATATATATATATATATAGGGTAGGGATATGGTAAAAAGTGTCTAAAATGTAAGAAGGGTAAGAAGTGTTTTAAACCATTGGATATTTGATCTAATGGTTGAGATTAATAGGGTATAAAAATGTAAATTGTGTTTTAATTAGAGGGACCTTATGTAAAATTGAAGGGCAATAGTGTCTTTTTAAATGTTTGAAATATGGTAACCGTAACCTACACAACTAAAAACTCCTACATTCACTCCTTTTTCCTTAAATATCGGAATTAATGATTCACCTTAATTGTAGGATGTCTTTGGTTGCATATTCTTCATTCGTTATCCTAAAGAGATCTATAATCAGATTCATGGCGTGGTGTTTTAAAACAACTAGATAAATTGACTATGATTCAAGTCATGGTGTTTTATCTGGAGACATTGTTCATGGCGTGGTGTTTTATCAATACAAAACATTCCCAGATTTTAAAACACCATGACTATGATTAAAGTCATGGTGTTTTATCAATACAAAAACATTCCCAGATTTTAAAACATCATGACTATGATTCAAGTCATGGTGTTTTATCTGGAGACATTGTTCATGGTATGGTGTTTTAAAAATCTATGATTCAAGACTATACAGAATAAAAACACTATTAATGAGGATAAAACACTATGAAAGGAACAGTATATTACATGATAAAACACTATAGAAAGATATAACACTATCTGTTTCCTGTAAGACACTATACAGAATAAACAATATTGATGGGGATAAAACACTATGAAAAGGAGATTAAAAAGATACCTGTACATAATATAACACTATTGACTGGGGAATATAACACTACAACAAGAACTTACCGTAAACAATTAAATGTATAGAACAAATCGAATTCGAATCACATCCCTAATATATCGCCTGATATTTTTGGCAGTTATCTTTGGAAATCAATTAATTGATAAGAATGGACAATTACTAATATACCCTTTTGAATTAATTAAGATAAGGGACACTTATCATTCCCAAATTATTTCTCACACTTCTTACAAAAGTTGGACTTTTTACAGGATCCTCTACCTATATATATATATATATATATATATACATACATATATACATATACATATATATTTGCCCGCCCACGGGGCCATGTCCGCGCAACTGTCGGGGATAAAACACCTTTTTCTTTCATTTTCTCATTTCAACACGCCCCGTTTCCCTAAGAACTCTCTGGTTCCGGCGAAATTTTCTGCAGATTTTAACGTCACCCAACTTCTAACAACCTCAAGGTATGATTCTATCATCATAATTAGTTAGTTTAATCACTTGCATGTAGTTTTACATAAAAAATTTGGGGAAAATCTAGGGTTCTTCAACTTGAACCGAATTAAACCTCAAATTTTTGCTTAGATCTGTTAGTATTAGTATAGATGCTTGTTATAGGAAGTAAATCAACTTGAATTGTTTGTAGATTTGCCCGATTTCTCACAGAAACCTCAAACCCTTGTTTTTGAACCGAAAAAGATGAAATTGAAGGCGTAAACGGTTTGTTTTGGAAAAAACGGCACTTGGGGTTTAATTTTCGGGGAAAACCACCCCTACTCATGTTTTCGGAACTGGGTCGAAAAATGAAGTTTTTGGGAAACAGTCGCCTGAGCACGGGGCCGTGATCAGCGAGCACGGGGGCGTGTCCAGCAAAATTCTGGTGAACATGGGGCGTGTCCACTGAATACGAGGTCGTGTTCAGCTGACTGTTTTCAGTTTTCTTCGAAAATTTTACTGTTTCATGCTAATTATTTGGTGTTTTCTTTCAGATGACCAAGAAGTTTACTAGGTTCAACCCGAATGAGTATGTTGCTCAAGCACGGTATGAAGTTCTCAAGACAAGGCCCGAAGAAAACTCCCAACAAGTTTGCTTGGATACTCTAGAAGCAGTAGGCCAAATCGACCGCTTCAACAACCTTGTTACTGGTCCACTACGAGCAGCTCTTTGCACTCGGCTTCACTCAGTGCACGAGTATAAAATGGAATTTTATAGCACATTTGCCTTCAAGGAAAAAGCGGAGCCGTTTGAAAATGAGGGGGTGGAATTCCGTTGTGAAGGGGTTATGTACTCAATCTCAATTGCACAATTTGGGGCAATCGTCGGGTTGTATTCGGAAGAGGATGCTGGAGAGGAAGAGAACACTGGTGGTCTCCGCGAACTTCCACAAGATCAACGCCAAGCTACATGGGCTCAGATTGGGGAGGGACACTATAACCCAAGCCAGACCAAGAGCACACAGTTGAGGGACCCTCTCTACCGCTACATCCATAGGGTCCTCAGCTACTCCCTTTGCCAGAGATATGACAATGGTGGTGTTGTAGGGTTGCGTGATCTGATAGTCCTCCATTGCATTCACAATCGTATCAACCTTGATGTTCCACACCTACTACTTCGCAACATGCACTTGAACCAACTTGCCACTCCCCCGACTCCTATCCTTTTTGGAGGGTGAATCTACCACCTCTTCAAGCATTTTGTGCAAAGGATGCCAAGTTCCTTTCAAAAGGGCCCATGGTCGGGAAAAGTGGACCTTGTCATATGTCGCTCCATGAACTTAATCAACGAAGTAGATGACGGGACGGTTAGATTTCAGACGGTTCAAGGGCATGTGTGGAACCCTCATGAAGCTCTCATCCTTCATGCTCCGCAGATCCGTCCTCCTCCCCAGTTCCACTACCAGCCTCATGGTGATCCGGGCCAATCCTCCTCTCAAGGAGGTGGTTTTCCTAATTTCCAAAGTTTACATGATTTATTGCAGAAAAATCTCATGTGCACCTGGAACACCTACAATATGGCAAGCAACACGTACGCCCGGGTCGGAGTTATAGAAAGAAACACCTCCGGCATGCAGGATGACATCAGCAACATCCGGGAGTACATGGCGGGCCAAGGAGGGGATGATGACAAGGATGACGACATGGATTGAGCGGGAGGCATTGGAGGTGGCATTACACGGTTGGAGGTCGTAACAGGTTAACCCTTTATCTCTCTCAAACAATTTCATGGCCTGCGTGCCATTGTTGAACAATTTCCTTTTCTTAACACTTTTAATTTCCTGCATTTTTTTTTTAGTTTGTGTTGTGGATGTTGAAACTATGGTAAAGTAGGATGTTTGTTATTTTGTCTGGTGTGTTATTTTAAGTAAAACAGGTACCTACGAGGCTTGAAGCACTAAATATAAGTGCTATATAAGCCGGGAAAGCAGAACTGAAAGCTGAAACCTGTTTTCAATAATTGCAGATTGTCCACACGAGGCCGTGCCCAGCCGGCACGCCCCCGTGTCCACCACCCAGTACCTGTTGTTTGTTTAATTTCTGCCCAACATGGGGCCGTGTTCACCAAGCACGCCTCGGTGTCCACCTTCTGTAAGTTTTCGTTACTGGCAGTCTGAACACGGGGCCGTGCTCATCCGACACGGGGCCGTGTCCAGATGCCCAGTAACACCAAAACCTTGTTTTTAACACCTTTTTACACATCAAATCTATTGGAACCGCTAATCACCCCAAATTAAAAAGTTTTCATTTTTTTTACTTGTCTCGGTTTAATTTAGGAATAACAAGTTCTAAAAAGGTTATATTTTTACAAATTTACAACCAAGAGCGTCGTGATAAAAAGAACCAACATAAGAGAATTATGAAACGACATGACAAATCTAGTTAAAATTTGATTATATATACTTGATCACATTAAAAACCCATTCCCACAAAAAAGTGAGTTTTGAGCCTTTATTGAGCATACAAGCATATATCTTTAAATTAAATGCTCATTTTTCGTTTCTTGTGTGAATAGCCGCTTGGTTTCTTACGACTCTAGAACTTGCCATGACGATACATTCCCGGTCCTTACCAACTTAAACCCAAGTAAGTAAATGATGGAGGCATTAGGACTAACTCTTTTTCTTTTCTACACCATTATTTTCAATTTTTTTTCACCTAGGCAAAATCCTCCTAGTTAACCCCTTTGAGCCTAAACCTTTTGGTTTCTAAACCCACAAAACAAACAACCTTTACCCACCAAACCCCTTTTTATTTTTAACCTTGATTTTTGTAAAAAGCTCGGTTTTCATGTGACATTTCTTAAAAAAAAAATGAAGTGTAGCAATAAACAAACAAGTTCCTCAAAGAAACTTTGTTTGAAAATGCTTTATTTGAATAAAAGTCACAAAAACAAAAAACGTTTTACGACAACCGACGCTTTTTACCCTTTTAGCCCTTTTTACTAACCACTAACCCAAAACCACCTACCTTTAACCTAAGCCTATCCCTTCCCCAAGTCCTCTTGATATTTACAAAGGTTTATAGTTAAAAAGGAGGAGGATTGATTGCTTGGCAAGCATATGGTAGAAGTAAGCTCGATGTCGGTCTCGAGTGTTTCACAAATTACATATTCGGCCGAGTGTTGAGTGATCTCCCGTGAGGTATGTGAACTTGTATATAAATGGAATTTTAACGAGGCATGTTATGCCCAAATAAGTAATTTCTTTTATGAAATGTTCTAAATAAATCATAACGAATAGGATTCCAAATAACATAAAAATAAGGCCTAATAAAGATCTTGGATTCCCGACACTCAAGACAAGACCAAAACTTCCCTTCTACCCATTCCATTTGGGAGTGTAAGCCACATTATAAAGAGTTTTGCTTGAGGACAAGCAAAGATTCAAGTGTGGGGGTATTTGATGTATGTAAAATGCAACATATAAATTACATTAAATGAGGCATAAAACTAACCCTTTTTTAGTACTAATGTTGGAAAAAGTGTGCTTTTGTCTTCCTTTTGTATTTTCAGGATTAAATGAGCGTAAACGAACAAAAGGAACAAATATGCAGCAAAATCTAACATAATTACAAGAAAAGGAACAAACGTGGCATGCCCGACCCCTCGACAGCATCTTCCCAAGCAAAAACAAGAAAACAGAAGGCTGACCACGGCCCCGTGCCCAGCGGACACGGGGGCGTGGCCAGTTGTCTGTAGAAAGGACAAAGCTATAGAAGCTTCTATTCCCGACACGGGGGCATGCCCAGCTCGACACGGGGCGTGGTCAAAGCTAAGATTCGCAGAATCCAAGCAAATCTTGATAGTACAGATACGCTTCTGCACACGGGGTCGTGCCCAGCGAACACGGGGGCGTGTGGAGCTAATGCAGACAAATTGCAATTAATGAAGAAAGAGAAAGTGGATGGACACGGGGCCGTGCCCAATGGACACGAGGCCGAGTCCGGGCTTCTTTGCAGGCTATAAATAGAGGTGCTTGGTTCACTTCAAAGGCATCCCTTGGCAAACCACATCTCTCTCACTTCAACCACACTCCACCACCACTACAACCCACATCCACCACCATCATCCATCATAGAGTGTGTGTAGTAGTCTCGGGATCCAAGATTGATATTTAGAGTTCTTGATAATCAAAGGCCATATTTGCCTAAGTCTCTTACATCACTTGGTGAAGACAAGCATTTAGTGTAATACTTTTGATTTTTAATCTTTTCGCACTTTTTATTTGATTTTGAATTAATGAATTTAATAACTAGTTTCTTATGTTGAAGGTGAAACTTCCTTATCATTTGTCCGTGGTGTCTTGGCGTTATTTTACTGTCTATATAAAATAAAAGATTTACACCATTCATATCTCTACGGTCTATATAGAGATATGTTGGCTACCTGGTCGAGGGTTAAGGGAATGGTTTGGTAAGGTTTTTGCCTTGTTCAGTGTATAGATCCTGCAAGGACCTGGGTCAAGCTTACTAGGACCTCCTTCAATACCCACTGGTATTGGATGGCGGGGGTGCAAATAGCTTGATCCCCTCATATGTAAACTACTATTAATACATTAACCCGGCTACTTGGGATTGTATCCCTGCTGACTCAAACCACTTAGCCGAGGGTAACATCACCTTCAAAAGAGGGGCCTACCACATTACGCATTAATAACTTAATTAATTATCTTTCAATATTCCGACCCTTTAGGATTGTATCCTTGCTGACTCAAACTATTGGGTTGAGGGTAACGTCACCTTCAAAAGAGGGGCCTACTACTATAACTTAGATAATCTCTTAAAAATTACAAAAGTGCGGAAATCATCAAAGGTTACACTAAAGGCGAGTCGGATCCAAGTGATTCATCTTGTCTATCTGTTTTTATTTTTCAGCATTTTTAGTTTTTATTTTCATGTTTAAAATTTTTTTCTAAACTTTTGATTTGATTAGACGTTGAGGATAAACCGGTACTAAAAGCTTTTGTGTCCTTGGACGACCTCGGTATCTTACCAACGCTATACTACGCTTACGATGGGTGCACTTGCCCATATGTGCGTTTAGTGTTAGTAAAATATCGTGTTTTATAAATTTAAAACTTGACTAAAGTGTTAAAAAGGGCTTAAAATATAACTAAAAACATATTTACACCGACACACATCACCTTTCCCGCATGATACTGGATATTACAATCATAGTCACTAAGAATTTCCATCCAGCGTCTCTGTCTCATATTAACTCCTTTTGCCCAAAAACATATCTTAGACTCTTATGATCGGTGAAAATGGTAAACTTACTACCGTAAAGGTAATGTCTCCAAATTTTAAGGGCAAAAATTATGGCTCCTAACTCTAAATCATGGGTTGAATAGTTATCTTCATGATTCTTAAGTTGTCTAGAGGCATAGGCTATAACCTTTTGACGTTGCATCAACACACATCCATAACCTAACTTAAAAGCGTCACAATAGACTACAAAGTCTTCAGTTCCTTCTGGTAACGCTAGTATGGGTGCGTTGGTTAATCATTGCTTAAGAATTCTAAAGGCTTTTTCCTGTTTTGGTCCCCATTCAAACTTAACAGATTTATAGGTCAGTTTTGTTAAGGGAATGTCTATTTTAGAGAAATCTCGGATAAACCGTCTATAACAACCGGCCAGTCCTAGGAAACTTCAAACCTCCGTTGGTGATTCAAGGACTTTCCATTTGGTAATCGCCTCGATCTTTGTGGAATCCACATGAATTCCTTCATGATTAACTAAATGTCCAAGAAATTGCACTTCTCTAACCAAAACTCACATTTCGAAAATTTTGCATAAGCTTTTCTTTTCTTAGTAAACTTAGGAGTGCATGCAGGTGCGTTGCATGTTCCTCTTTACTCTTAGAGTGCATAAGAATATCATCTATAAAGACAATTATGAATTTATCCAGATATGGTTTACATATTCTGTTCATCATGTCCATAAATGCAGCTGGGCATTGGTTAAACCAAATGGCATGACGGTAAATTCATAATGACCATACCTTGTCCTGTAAGCGTTCTTAGGAATGTCCTCTTCCTGTACCTTTAATTGATGATATCCAGAGCATAAATCGATCTTAGAAAAGAATTGAGGACCTTGCAGTTGATCAAACAGATCATCGATTCTCGATAATGGGTATCGATTTTTAATCGTGACCTTATTCAACTCTCGGTAATCAATGCACATACGCATTGACCCGTCTTTCTTCTTGACAAATAAGATTGGTGCTTCCCATGGCGATGAACTGGGCTATATGAATCCTTTTTCCCAAAGTTCATCTAACTGTTTCTTTAGTTCTTGCATCTCTGCGGGTGCCAAACGGTAAGGTGCCTTGGCAATCGTTGTTGTTCCTGGTAACAGGTGAATTCTGATTTCGACTTCCCTGTCCAGCGGTAGTCCTGGTAGCTCTTCTGGAAACACATCTGGAAACGGAGATACTACGGGAATATCTTTCAATTCTTTTCCTTTAGTGTTGATGATTATGGAAATCATATACACTAGTGATCCTTTTCTTGCATAACTGGCTGTTTTCATCACAGAGATGAATTTCGTGGACCGAGTTGGCTTATCTCCTTTAATTGTGATCTTTTCACCCTTTGGTGAATTTACTTGTATTGACTTTTGATCATTATGCGTGTGAAGTGTCGTATATTTTTAATGTATATTTTTAAGCCCTTTAACACTTTTTAGCCAAGTTTTAAATTTATAAAACAGAATATTTACTAACACTAAACACACATATGGGCAAGTGCACCCATCATGAGCGTAGTATAGTGCTGGTAAGACACCGAGGTCGTCCAAGGACACAAGAGCTTTTAGTACCGGTTTATCCTCAACGTCTAATCAAATCAAAAGTTAAAAAAAGTTTTTAAACTAGAAAAATAAAACTAACTAAAATGCTGAAAAATAAAATAAAAATAAAAACAGATAGACAAGATGAATCACTTGGATCCGACTCGTGTTTAGTGTAACCTTTGATTATTTCCGCACTTTTGCACTTTTTAAGAGATTATCTTAGTTATTTTAGTAGGCCCCTCTTCTGAAGGTGACGTTACCCTCAACCCAGTAGTTTGAGTCAGCAAGGATACAATCCTAAAGGGTTGGATTATTGAAAGATAATTAATTAAGTTATTAATGCATATTGTGGTAGGCCCCTCTTCTGGAGGTGACGTTACCCTCGGCTAAGTAGTCTGAGTCAGCAGGGATACAGTCCTAAGTAGCCGGGTTAAAGTATTAATAGTAGTTTACATATGAGGGGATCAAGGAGTTCGGACCCCCGCCATCCAAAACCAGTGGGTATTGAAGGAGGTCCTACTAAAGTTGACCCAGGTCCTTGCAGGATCTATACACTTAACAAGGCAAGACTCTTACCAAACCGTTCCCTTAACCCCCGACTAGGTAGCCAACATACCTCCATATAGACCGTGGAGATATGAATGGTGAAAATCTTTTATTTTATATAGACAGTAAAATAATGCCATGACACCATGGACAAACGATAAGGAAGACTCACCTTCAACATAAGAAACTAGTTATTAAAGTCATTAATACAGAACCAAATAAAAAGTGCAAAAAGATTAAAAATAAAAAGTATTACACTAGAAACTTGTCTTCACCAAGTGATGTAAGAGACTTAGGCAAACATGGCCTTTGATTGTCAAGAACTCTTACGATCAATCTTGGATCCCGAGACTACTCATACACTCTATGATGGATGATGGTGGTGGATGTGGGTTGTGATGGTGGTGGTGGGTGGGTGAAGTGTGAGAGAGGTGGTTTGCCAAGGGATTATTTGCAAATGAGCCAAGCACCCCTATTTATAGCCTGCACAGAAGCCCGGACACGGCCCCATGTCCATTGGGCACGACCCCATGTCCACCCATCTTCTCTTTCTTCATTAATTGCAGTTTGTCTGCATTAGTTAACCACGCCCCCGTGTCCGCTGGGCACGACCCCGTGTGCAGAAGCATATCTGTACTATCAAGATTTCCTCAGATTCTGCGAATCTTAGAGTTGACCACGGCCTCGTGTCCGCTGGGCACACCCCCGTGGTGGGTGATAGAAGCTTCTACAGCTTTGTCTTTTCTGCAAACTCTTGGGCACGCCCCCGTGCTCATTGAGCACGGGGCGTGTTCAGCCTTCTGTTCTCTTGTTTTGCTTGGGAAGATGCTGTCGAGGGGTCGGGCATGCCACGTTTTATTCCTTTTCTTGTGTTTATGTTAGATTTAGCTGCCTTTTTGCTTCTTTTGTTCATTTGAGCTCATTTAATCCTGATAATACAAAATGAAGACAAAAACACACTTTTTCCAACATTAGTACTCAAAAAGGGTTAGTTTTATGCCACATTTGATGTAATTTATATGTTGCATTTTGCATACATCAAATACCCCCACACTTGAATCTTTGCTTGTCCTCAAGCAAAACTCCTTATAATGTGGCTTTACACTCCCAAATGAAATGGGTAGAAGAGAAGGTTTTGGGCTTGTCATAGAGTGTCGGGATTTCCAAGATTCTTTATTAAGTTCTATTTTTATTTATTTACAATCTTATTCGTCATGATTTAATTAAAACATTACATAAGATAAATTACTTATTAGGGCATAACATGCCTTTTTAAAATTCCATTTATATTCAAATTCACATACCTCAAGGGGGATCACTCAACACTCGGCCAAAGGTGTATTTTTGTGAAAACTCTCGAGAGCGGCATGGAACTTACTCCTACCATAAGCTTGCCAAGCAATCAATCCTCCTCCTTTTTAACTATATACGTTTGTAAAAATCAAGAGGACTTTGGGGGAAGGGTTAGGCTTGGGTTAAAGGTAGGTGGTTGGGTTAGTGGTTAGTAGAAAAGGGCGAAAGGCGTAAAAAGCGTCGGTTCTCGTAAGACTTTTTATTTTTGTAACTTTTTATTTTGATGAAGCAATTCTTCAAACAAAGTTCTTTTTGATAAACTTGTTTGTTTATTTCTTTTGGCTTCATCATCATTTTTTTTTGCAGAAGTCATAAGAAAAACCGAGCTTTGTTACTAAAATAAAGGGTTTAAAATGAAAAAGGGTTTTGGTGGGTAAAAGGGTGTTTGATTTGGGTTAAGAAATGAAAAGGTTTAGGCCCAAAGGGGTTAACTAGGGGGATTTTGGGTAGGTGGTAAAAAAAATAATGGTGTAGAAATAAAAAGGGTTAGTCCTAATGCTTCCATCATTTACTTACTCGGGTTTAAGTTGGTAAGGACCGAGAATGTATCGTCGTGGCAAGTTCTAGAGTCATAAGAACCAAGCGGCTATTCACACAAGAAACGAAAAATGAGCATTTAGTTTAAAGATGTGTATTTGTATGCTCAATAAAGGCTCAAAACTCACTTTTTGTGGGAATGAGTTTTTATGTGATCAAGTATATATAATCAAATTTTAAGTAGATTTGTCATGCCGTTTCATAATTTTCTTATGGTGGTTCTTTTTATCACGACGTTGTCGGTTGTAAATTTGTAAAAATATAACCTTTTTAGAATTTGAAATTCCCAAATTAAACCTAGACATGTAAAAAAAAAGAAAAATTTTTGAAAAATTTTTGGGGTGTTTAGCGGTTCCAATAGAGTTTTGTGTAAGGCTTGTAATTAGGACTTGCAAAATTCAAGGTTTTAACATCCCCCCCCCCCACACACTTAAATTACACATTGTCCTCAATGTGTCCCAAAAATAAGTTTTTAGGTTGATTAAATGTGTAAAAAGATGTGAAAAAGCAAAAATGTATGTTACTGGCCATCTGGACACGACCCAGTGTCGGATGAACACGACCCCGTGGTCAGAGTGCCAGTAACAAGAACTTACAGAAGGTGGACACGGGGGCGTGTCGCCTGAGCACGACCCCGTGTCTGGTAAAAACCTACAGAATTTTGACAAACAGCAGGTCTGGGGCAATGGGCACGGGGGCGTGTCGGCTGGACACGACCCCGTGTAGACAATCTGCAAAGGTGCAAAACAGGTTTCTGGCTTTGGTTTTCCTGTCCCGGCTTTAGTAGCACTAATGTTTATTGCTCTAAGCCTCGTATGTACCTGTTTATCAATAAACACTACACCAAACCATAGCAAGCATCCTAAATTACCATTGTTCAAATATCCATACCACAAAGTTAAAATAAAGAAAATGCAGAAAAGTAAAAAGTGTTAGAGGAAAGTAAATTGTTCAACACACGGCACGCAGGCCATAAATTGTTCATGAGAATAAGGGGTTAACCTGTGGACCTCCAACCATGAACCGCTACCTCCACTCCTTCCTCCTAATCCATGTCCTCGTCTTCATCATCATCGTCTCCTCTTTGCCCCTCCATGTACTCCCGGATGTTCCCAAGGTCATCCTGTATGTCGGATATGTTTCGCTCTATCGCTCCGACCCGGGTGTACGTGTTGCTGGCCATATTGTAGGTGTTCCTGGTGCACATGAGGTTTTCCTGCAATAAATCATGTAAACTTTGGAAGTTAGGAAAACCGCCTCCTTGAGAGGAGGACTGGCCCAGATCACCCTGCGGCTGGTAATGATACTGAGGAGGAGGTTGGAAGTGTGGAGCATGTAAGACGAGTGCCTCTTGCGGGTTCCATGCATGCCCCTGGACTCTTTGGAAGCTGACCGTCCCATCTTCTGCTTCATAAATTAGGTTCATGGAGCGACAGATGGTCATGTCCACTCTTTCCGACCATGGGCTCTTTTCGAAAGACCTGGGCATGTTCACGAAATGCTTGAAGAGACGGTAGATCCATCCCCCAAAGAAGATAGGAGTCGGGGGAGTAGCAAGCTGGTTCCAATGCATGTTTTGGAGCAGGAGGTACAGAACATCAATGTTGGTGCGGGTGTGGATGCAATGGAGGACTAGTAGATCCCTTAAACCTACAACACCGCTGCTATCGTGCCTCTGACTAAGAGAGTAAGTGAGGACCCTATGGATGTAACAGTAAAGAGGGTCCCTCAACTTAGTGCTCTTAGTGCTTCTCGGATTGTAGTGGCCTTCTCCTATTTGTGCCCATGCAGCTTGGCGGTCACTTTCCTTTATCTCGCGTAGACTACCGGTGTTTTTGTGACAACCCTCATAATTCCATATATTCCGTACAATTTATTAATGATAATTAATATGCTTGACGACTGTGTGGAATTACGTAACTGCTTTCTGATATCTGTGTTATATTTACATGCGCCTGTTACCACACTAGTAATGTACAGAAAAGTCATTAAATAGTCCGTTAAGATTCCCTAAGTGTTAGAAAGTAAAAACGTTACAAAAATATATAAATAGGACGCCTTACGAATTAATTTAGCACTTTAACGGATTAGTATCCAACCGTACAACCGGACTTAACCCGAGACACAAAAATATTGACAATAACATTGTTGATACTTTTCTGAGCCAATTAGGGTCTCTGAATACCCTAACACCCGTTATATTTCATAACACACTAATACCCTATTTTAATCTCTAACCAAACTCACTATCACCTAACTAGTTAGTTGAAATTTAACCATATGACCCCCCCCCTGTTAAGATCGGTCCCCTCATATGGGACACCCTCCACCACTTTAGATTATTTTATTTGATGATGTTTAATAGACATATTAGATGTTGGGTAAAAGTTGGGTGATGGTTTATAAATTAACACAAGAGATTAACCATTTTATTTCACCAACACACCAACAACACAAGCTCTCCTCCTTCTTCCTTCTTCCTTGTTCTCGGCAGCCACACATCACCCACCATACACCCACTTCCAAGTTGGTTCTTGCTAAAACACACAACATATAAGGTGCTAGAGTTCGTATAAGGAGGCTCGGTGCTTACGGAATCGCAAGGACCTCACCACAACGCTATTAACCACCCGTTTTTCGTCTAGTTTGTTCCCTAGCCACGAGCTAGTAGTAAGTGATTCTAATCACCTTCTTAAGCTTGTCTAAAGTGGTTAATAAGAATTTTGTCGGATAAAAATCATGAACAAAACTAAAAGTCCACTAAAAATAATAAACATGGTGGTTAATGAATGAATGTTAGTGTAAAACTTTTGAAACTAGTTTTGTTATGATTCTTGGTTGATTATCTGATGTTTTGCTGGTTAGTATTGATGTTTAATGTTGTTGTGGTTAATAAACTTGCTAACGGAAATCAATCGAACACGAACTAGGAAGTTAAAGACTGAAAATAGAATTTGTCCAAGTTTTACAGCCAACTGAAGTTGGCTGTAAACAGGTCATAAACTCTACGAAAAACTGATATTTTGAGTCTAAAACGTGTTATTATGAAATACGGTTCTAATGGCACTGGAATTGTAATTTTTGGACTTCGTTTACTATTTTTAAAGCGCCATTTCGTAACAGCAGCTAGAGCTGCATTTTTCTGCTGAAAATATATGTTTTGTTTTCTGTCATAACTTGGGTTCTGTGTAGAGTTGGATCATGAAACTTGTACTGTAGATGACCACTGATGTATTTGTAATTACCTTCGTAAATCGGACTTACGATGAATTTTTAATAAATTGTTCCGTGGACTGTGGTCAGAAATAGATAAATCTGAGATCAGTCTGGAAAATGAATTTTTATAAAATATTGGTAATGAACTGGACCCCAATATTTTTACACAATAAAATTTGGAACGTCTAAGACATCCTGTAAAAATTTGGGAATTTTTGGAATAATTTAACTATTTTAGTAAAATGTCCGAAAACAGCCGGTTTTGAATATTAATGCTGAATTGACATAAGTTGTGACTTGCGTGTCTAAATGTCGAGTATGCTATCTGTGAATGATCTAACATGTTATATGTGTTACGTGCACTATCGTGTGTTTGCTTATGAGTGGGGAATGGATGGGAAGTATATATACGGGCATAAATAGTTAAAGTAATGCATGCTATGTGATAGATACGTGTAGGAACTTTGTGCTCTATTTGTAAGCCACTAAATGACTAACTGGTAAATCATACTAGGACGTGATTGACCGACCTTGACTGTTAGCTATATTTGAGAATCTAATCGAGCAAACCGAGGTGAGTTCACACTTTTCTACAAAGCATGGTAAATTCCCGGTGGGAATGGGAATGGGCACAGGAATATGGATTCCTCGTCCTTTGAGACGTGTTCCGGAATGTAAATTCCTCGTCCTGTTGCTACGTATTAGACTTACTGGACTAGAACTCTATCAGCGAAGTCCCTCCCTTTTTGTATCGACTTAATCGACGAGGCTATGGCGAGCGGGTCATTAGTTAATAGCGCTATTAGGTTTAAGAAACCTCACACCGTGTCAGTCGGACGGGCGTGTACTAATGGACTATGGCACGTCGGTGGTGATAGAACACCGACGCTAGGGCACAATTGATTTTTGTTAGTAGTCGATATGATAAACGAGTCTGGTAGTCTAAAATACTGGGGTAGCTCCCCACGGCCAAAGTGCCGGGCTGGATAGCAAGGGAAGGTAGACATGGGATGGTTAACAAATAAACGATTTCGAACTATGGGGTAACCCCCACGGCTGGATAGCCGAATGAGATTAAACTATGTTTTTGAAAACAACTCTAAAATGGACAACCAACCGTGAACTCACTCAACTTTGTTGTTGACTCGTTATTACATGCTTTGCAGGTCATTAGATGCTATGGAGCTTGCATATGGAGGTGGTCGTTGTGGGATGCGAACTGATATGTCCCGTACTTAATGAATAAACTTTATGAACTTATTAAACCTACGTTTTGGACTTTAAACTTATGAACTATGGACTTATGTTTTGAACTTATGTTATATGCTTCCGCTGTTAACCTAAAATCGGTTTACTTCCTTTTGGTCACCAATCGTATTGTGTTTGGTTTTATTTACTTAATTATGCTGTTCAATATGATTGGTGGCTCGATCCTGGTCATGTCACGCCTCCAAGCGGTGATACTCCGCATGGTGGATTTTGGGGGTGTGACAGATTGGTATCAGAGCCATTGGTTATAGTGAACTTGGTTTTTAAAAGGGAACAGTTTTTGATAAAACCAGACTATAACCAGTACAGTGCTCAACGATCCACAACGACGCTTCGCTCCACGTGCAAGACTCGACACCATAAGTGGTATAATTTATGTTATATGGTCGGTTAGATAGTTCTCACTGTGCATTGGATAATGTGATAATTGCTATTTGAACCTCGTGTGCTTCCTCTCTATTGACGTCCCACACTTACGCACTTTCGCGACACCTTTCTCACTTACGTTGCTTTGTTATGAAGATCATGAGCGGACGCGGAGGACGTATCAACCTCACTCAAGCCCAGTTGACGGCTTTGATCAACGAACGAGTTGCGGAGGCACTCGCAGCAAATCCAGCAGGAGGTATAACCTGCAATATCAACCCACCTTAGGACGTTTAGATCCTACCTTCACAAACCAACCCTCGTGCTTAATCTTGTCCTTTATTCTCGCGCAACAGGTCAACATGCTCAACCTCCTGTGTGCACATTCAAGACGTTCATGGACTGCCGACCTACCACTTTCAGTGGCACCGAAGGAGCAGTGGGCCTTCTTCACTGGTTTGAAAAGCTTGAGTCAGTTTTCGAGATGTGCGAATGCCCCGAAGACCGTAGGGTGAAATATGCTACCGGAACTCTTGAAAGGGTAGCCCTCACATGGTGGAACGCTCAGGTTCAGCTGCTGGGGTTGGTTGCTGCTAATGCAACCCCATGGAACGACTTCAAGGAACTGATCAAAGAGGAATACTGTAGTCGGGATGACATCCACAAACTGGAGGTGGAATTTTTCAATCTGAAGATGACGGGGTCTGAGATTGAGGCGTATACCAAGAGGTCGAATGAACTGGCCATCCTGTGCCCTACTATGGTGGACCCTCCCATCAAACGTATTGAGCTTTACCTCAAGGGCCTTGTACCCGAGATTCAGAGTCACGTGACTTCGGCTAACCTGGGTACCATTCAACAGATCATGAAGTTAGCCCATCGTCTCACCGATCAAGCTGTGGAACAAAACAAACTGCCTAAGCGTATTGGTGCTGCTACTGCTGACGCACCCAATGATAACAAGCAAAAATGGGATGGGAATTTAGGCAAAGGTTCTACTTCAGCTCAGTCCCAACAGCGAAAGACAGATGAGTACAGGAGCCCCAGTCAGCAGTCTTCTGGGAATCAAGGTCAGGGTGGATACAAGGGAAATCACCACAAATGTAATCGCTGTAACTTGCACCACGGTGGGCCATGTGGTAAGGGCAACTGTCATCGATGCAACGAGCCTGGTCACATGGCAAGGGACTGCAGGAGTCAGCATCCGGCGAATCAGAACCGGCAGCAACAGCAAGCCCCACCCAATCAACGCCAGCAGCGGCAACAACAAGGTAACAACAAAGGGTGCTTTCAGTGTGGCGCTGAAGGCCATTTTAAGAGGAACTGCCCCCAGCTGAACCAAAACCAGAACAATAACCAAAGAAACGGGAACCACAATGGAAACAACAACGGAGGCAACAATGGTGGTAACAATAATGGCAATGGCGCCCAAGGACGGGTGTTCGTGATTGGTCAGGGAGAAGCAAGGAACGATCCCAACGTTGTGATGGGTAAGTTTCTTCTGGATGACTTCTTTTTTACTGTTTTATTCGATTCGGGTGCCGATACAAGTTATGTGTCCTTAAAAGTTAGCCAAATGCTTAAGCGCACTCCAACACTTCTGAACACCAAACACACGGTAGAACTAGCTAACGGCAAAAGTCTTGAAGCCACACACGTAGTTAAAGGTTGTAACCTCGTCTTAGCTGGTCAGACTTTCTCTATCGATCTTATTCCAATCACACTGGGTAGTTTCGACGTCGTTATTGGGATGGATTGACTATCCCATCATCAAGCGGAGATTGTTTGCAAGGAGAAAATCATCCGCATTCCTCGTTCTGGTGAAGAACCTCTCATGATTCATGGCGACAAGAGTGGTGCTGTCGAAGGCATCACCTCTTTCCTTAAGGCCCAGAAGTGTTTGCGAAAGGGCCACACTGCCATTCTAGCACTCGTTACTGACACATCAACGGAAGAGAAGAGAATTGAGGACATCCCTATTGTACGCGACTTTCCCGAGGTATTTCCTGAGGAATTACCTGGTCTTCCGCCTCATCGCCAAGTCGAGTTTCAAATCGAGCTAGCTCTTGGAGCAGCACCTATAGCTCGAGCACCTTATCGTCTAGCTCCATCAGAACTTGAAGAACTGTCCACACAACTACAAGAACTCTTGGAAAAGGGTTTCATACGTCCTAGCTCTTCGCCCTAGGGAGCTCCAGTCTTGTTTGTAAAGAAGAAAGATGGTACTTTCAGGATGTGTATTGACTATCGCGAACTTAACAAGGTGACTGTGAAGAATCGTTATCCTCTTCCACGTATCGACGACTTGTTCGACCAGTTGCAAGGGTCGAGCTATTACTCTAAGATTGATTTGAGATCAGGATACCATCAGCTGAGATTCCGAGATGAGGACGTCTCCAAAACAGCATTCAGAACTCGTTACGGCCATTACGAGTTTCTGGTTATGCCATTCGTGCTGACGAATGCACCAGCGGTCTTCATGGATCTCATGAACCGAGTGTGCAAGCCTTACCTGGATAAGTTCATTATTGTGTTCATCGACGATATCCTGATCTATTCTAAGAGTTAGGAGGAACACGAGTAGCATCTACGACTTATGCTGGAACTTCTTCGAAAAGAGCAGTTGTATGCCAAGTTTTTGAAATGTGACTTCTGGCTTCGCGAAGTCAACTTTCTAGGCCATGTGGTAAACAAGGATGGGATTCATGTGGATCCATCTAAGGTTGAATCGATCAAGAATTGGCATGCACCCCGCACACCAATAGAGATCCGCCAATTCTTGGGTTTGGCAGGATATTACAGAAGGTTTATCAAAGATTTCTCCAAGATTGCGCAACCACTCACTTCACTGACTTAGAAGGGTGTCACCTATCATTGGAGTGATGCACAGGAGTCCGCATTTCAGCACTTGAAGGATAGACTTTGTAGCGCGCCTATCCTCTCATTGCCTGAGGGCACAGACGATTTTGTGGTTTACTGTGATGCTTCCATCCAAGGACTTGGTTACGTGTTGATGCAACGTGACAAGGTCATTGCCTACGCATCACCCCAACTCAAGGTTCACGAAAGAAATTACACTACTCACGATCTGGAGCTGGGAGTAGTTGTTTTTGCTCTTAAGATATGGAGACATTACTTGTACGGTACCAAGTGCACCATTTACACCAATCACGGGAGTCTCGAGCATATCTTCAAGCAAAAGGAGTTAAACATGCGTCAACGCCGATGGGTTGAGCTCTTGAACGATTATGAATGCGCAATCAAGTATCATCCGGGCAAAGCCAATGTTGTGGCCGACGCCCTCAGTCGAAAGGATACCATACCTAGGCGTGTACGTGCTCTACAACTTACCATCCAGTCTAACCTTCCCGCTCAGATTCGCGATGCTCAGATTGAAGCATTGAAAGTAGAAAACATCAGGGCTGAATCCCTACGAGGATCGAGGCAGCGGCTAGAACGAAAGGAAGACGGCGCCTACTATGTTAACGGGCGCATTTGGGTTCCACTTTATGGCAACTTACGCGAGCTTGTGATGGATGAAGCACATAAGTCTCGTTATTCGGTACATCCTGGTTCGAATAAAATGTACCACGACCTCAAGACTACGTACTGGTGGCCTGGCATGAAAGCCCACATAGCAACCTACATCAGTAAGTGCTTGACTTGTGCGAGAGTCAAGACTGAATATCAGAAACCATCAGGCCTACTTCAACAACCGGAGATCCCGAAATGGAAATGGGAGCAAATTTCCATGGATTTCGTTACCGGCCTGCCCAGATCTCAACGCGGAAACGATACCATTTGGGTGATCATAGATCGACTGACCAAGTCTGCACATTTTCTGGCTATCAAAGAAACGGATAAGTTTTCTACTCTTGCAGACATTTACCTAAAGGAAATCAAGGCACGGAGTGCCAACCTCTATTATATCTGATCGTGACGCGCGTTTTACTTCAGAACTGTGGCAAGCAATGCACAAGTCTTTTGGCTCACGTTTAGATATGAGCACCGCTTATCACCCACAGACGGATGGGCAATCTGAACGCACCATCCAAACCCTTGAAGACATACTTAGGGCATGTGTAGTCGATTTTGGTAATGGCTGGGAAAAGCACCTCCCGCTAGTGGAGTTCTCATATAACAACAACTACCACACCAGCATCCAAGCTGCTCCGTTCGAGGCATTGTACGGACGCAAATGCCGATCACCTCTCTGTTGGGCAGAAGTTGGTGACAGCCAAATCACTGGCCCAAAACTTGTGGTAGATACCTCCGAGAGAATTGCTCAGATACGACAGCGAATGGCGGCAGCTCGTGACCGTCAGAATAGCTATGCTGATAAGGGAAGAAAACCACTCGAGCTCCAGGTTGGGGATCGAGTGCTACTCAAAGTTTCACCTTGGAAAGGTGTAGTCCGCTTTGGCAAACGAGGCAAACTCAATCCGCGTTATGTCGGACCATTCGAAGTCACCGAGAAAATTGGCAAAGTCACCTACAGGTTGAACCTACCTGAAGAACTCAGCAGTTCACAATGTTTTCCATGTGTCGAATCTGAAGAAGTGTCTGTCAGATGAGACCCTCATAGTTCCTCTTAAGGAACTCACTATTGATGACCAGCTGCGATTTGTCGAGGAACTAGTAGAGATTACGGATCGAGATGTTAAGATCCTCAAGCGTACCAGGATACCTCTGGTCCGAGTTCGTTGGAATGCTCGTCGTGGCCCAGAGTATACCTGGGAACGAGAAGACCAAATGAAACTCAAGTATCCCCAGCTGTTTAAGAAAAACGCAACCACTACTGAGGCTGAAGCTACTGCAGAATTTCGGGACGAAATTCCAAATCAACGGGGGGATGATGTGACACCCCAGGAAAATCAGGAAAACAACGCAACTTAACTAGCTTCCTCAGTAACCACGCGCTAAATTTCGGGACGAAATTCTCTTAACAGGGGGAGAATGTGACAACCCTCATAATTCCATGTATTCCGTACAATTTATTAATGATAATTAATGTGCTTGACGACTGTGTGGAATTACGTAACTGCTTTCTGATATCTGTGTTATATTTACATGCGCCTGTTAGCACACTAGTAATGTACAGAAAAGTCATTAAATAGTCCGTTAAGATTCCCTAAGTGTTAGAAAGTAAAAACGTTACAAAAATATATAAATAGGACGCCTTACGAATTAATTTAGCACTTTAACGGATTAGTATCCAACCGTACAACCGAACTTAACCCGGGACATAAAAATATTGACAATAACATTGTTGATAGTTTTCTGAGCCAATTAGGGTCTCCGAATACCCTAACACCCGTTATATTTCATAACACACTAATACCCTATTTTAATCTCTAACCAAACTAACTATCACCTAACTAGTTAGTTGAAATTTAACCATATGACCCCCCCCCCCTGTTAAGATCGGTCCCCTCATATGGGACACCCTCCACCACTTTAGATTATTTTATTTGATAATGTTTAATAGACATATTAGATGTTGGGTGATGGTTTATAAATTAACACAAGAGATTAACCATTTTATTTCACCAACACACCAACAACACAAGCTCTCCTCCCTCTTCCTTCTTCCTTGTTCTCGGCATCCACACATCACCCACCATACACCCACTTCCAAGTTGGTTCTTGCTAAAACACACAACATACAAGGTGCTAGAGTTCGTATAAGGAGGCTCGGTGCTTACGGAATCGCAAGGACCTCACCACAACGCTATTAACCACCCGTTTTTCGTCTAGTTTCTTCCCTAGCCACGAGCTAGTAGTAAGTGATTCTAATCACCTTCTAAAAGTCATGAACAAAACTGAAAGTCCACTAAAAATAATAAACATGGTGGTTAATGAATGAATGTTAGTGTAAAACTTTTGAAACTAGTTTTGTTATGATTCTTGGTTGATTATCTGATGTTTTGCTGGTTAGTATTGATGTTTAATGTTGTTGTGGTTAATAAACTTGCTAACGGAAATCAATCGAACACGAACTAGGAAGTTAATGACTGAAAACAAAATCTGTCCAAGTTTTACAGCCAACTTCAGTTGGCTGTAAACAGGTCATAAACTTTGCAAAAAACTGATATTTTGAGTCTAAAACGTGTTATTATGAAATACAGTTCTAATGGCACCGGAATCGTAATCTTTGGACTTCGTTTACTATTTTTAAAGCGCCATTTCGTAACAGCAGCTAGAGCTGCATTTTTCTGCTGAAAATATATGTTTTGTTTTCTGTCATAACTTGGGTTCTGTGTAGAGTTGCATCACGAATCTTGTACTGTAGATGACCACTGATGTATATGTAATTACCCCACTGAAATTTCGTAAATCGGACTTACGATGAATTTTTAATAAATTGTTCCGTCGACTATGGTCAGAAATAGATAAATCTGAGATCAGTCCGGAAAATGAATTTTTATAAAATATTGGTAATGAACTGGACCCCAATATTTTTATACAATAAAATTTTGAACGTTTAAGACATCCTGTAAAAATTTGGGAATTTTTGGAATAATTTAACTATTTTATTAAAATGTCCGAAAACAGCCGGTTTTGAATATTAATGCTGAAATGACATAAGTTGTGACTTGCGTGTCTAAATGTCGAGTATGCTATCTGTGAATGATCTAACATGTTATATGTGTTACGTGCACTATCGTGTGTTTGCTTATGAGTGGGGAATGGATGGGAAGTATATATAAAGGGCATAAACAGTTAAAGTAATGCATGCTATGTGATAGATACGTGTAGGAACTTTGTGCTCTATTTGTAAGCCCCTAAATGACTAACTGGTAAATCATACTAGGACGTGATTGACCGACCTTGACTGTTAGCTATATTTGAGAATCTAACCGAGCAAACCGAGGTGAGTTCACACTTTTCTACAAAGCATGGTAAATTCCCGGTGGGAATGGGAATGGGCACAGGAATATGGATTCCTCGTCCTTTGAGACGTGTTCCGGAATGTAAATTCCTCGTCCTATTGCTACGTATTAGACTTACTGGACTAGAACTCTATCAGTGAAGTCCCTCCCTTTTTGTATCGACTGAATCGCCGAGGCTATGGCGAGCGGGTCATTAGTTAATAGCGCTATTAGGTTTAACAAACCTCACACCGTGTCAGTCGGACGGGCGTGTACTAATGGACTATGGCACGTCGGTGGTGATAGAACACCGACGCTAGGGCACAATTGATTTTTGTTAGTAGTCGATATGATAAACGAGTCTGGTAGTCTAAAATACTGGGGTAGCTCCCCACGGCCAAAGTGCCGGGCTGGATAGCCAGGGAAGGTGGACATGGGATGGTTAACAAATAAACGATTTCGAACTATGGGGTAACCCCCACGGCTGGATAGCCGAATGAGATTAAACTATGTTTTTGAAAACAACTCTAAAATGGACAACCAACCGTGAACTCACTCAACTTTGTTGTTGACTCGTTATTACATGCTTTGCAGGTCATTAGATGCTATGGAGCTTGCATATGGAGGTGGTCGTTGTGGGATGCGAACTGATATGTCCCGTACTTAATGAATAAACTTTATGAACTTATTAAACCTACGTTTTGGACTTTAAACTTATGAACTATGGACTTATGTTTTGAACTTATGTTATATGCTTCCGCTGTTAACCTAAAATCGGTTTACTTCCTTTTGGTCACCAATCGTATTGTGTTTGGTTTTATTTACTTAATTATGTTGTTCAATATGATTGGTGGCTCGATCCTGGTCATGTCACGTCTCAAAGCGGTGATACTCCGCATGGTGGATTTTGGGGGTGTGACAGTTTTGTTCATCACCCGCATCTTCCTCCGCATGCAACCTAACTATCGACCCAAACTGTGCTATCGAAATTGAGTACCCAGTCCATCCACACCGGAATTCTACCCCATCATTATCGAATGGACCGGCTCTTGTTTTGAACGCGAATGTGCTGTAGAATTCACAGTTATATTCATAGACTGAGCGAAGTCGAGTACACAGGGCTGCTCTCAGCGGGCCGGTGACTAGGTTGTTGAATCGGTCAAGCTGGTTCACTGCTCCTAGAAGATCCATGCATACTGTTCTTAGGTATTCCTCCAGCCTGGTTCGAAGCACGTCGTATCTTGCTCTAGCATTCAACTCATTTGCATTGAACCGTGTGAATTTCTTGGACATCTGAAAGGAAACACCAAACAATTAGCATGAAACAGTGAAATTTTCAGAGAAAACTGAAAACAGTTGGCTGAACACGGCCCCGTGTTCAGCGGACACGTCCCATGTTGGTCTGAGTTTGGTTGGACACGCCCCCGTGCTTAGCGGGCACGGCCCCGTGTCCTGACGTCTGTTTACCAAAAATCCCATTTTTCGACCCGGTCCCGAAAACTTGAAAATTTTTGGTCCAGTAGGGGTGGTTTTCCCCGAAAATGAAACCCCAAATGTCGTTTTTCCCAAAACAAACCGTTTACCCCTTCAATTTTATCTTTTTCGGTTCAAAAACAAGGGTTTAGGGTTTTTGTGAGAAATCGGGCAAATCTACGAACAATACAAGTTGATTTACTTCCTATAACATGTATCTAAACTAATGCTAACAGATCTAAGCAAAAATTTGAGGTTCGATCCGGATGAAGTTCAAGAACCCTAGATTTTTCTCCAAAATTTTGGTGTCTTAACTACATGAAAATGCTTAATCTAACTACTAAAGATGATAGAATCATACCTTGATGTTGTTAGAAATAGAGGAGACGTCGGAATCTTGCAGAAAAATCGCCTGAACCAGAGAGTTTCTGCGAAACGGGGCGTGTGGAAATGAAGAAACTGTTTGGAAAAAGGGGTTTTATCCCGACAATTGCGCGGACACGGCCCCGTGTCCAGCGGACACGTCCCGTGTTCGGGCGATTTTTGAATTTTTTTTAACTGCTCGTGTGAGTGCCCTGTTTCCTGAAAACTTGGTTAGAAGACTTACCGATTTAGATGTCACCCTGCTTGCTTGAAACTTACTAGGTATGATGTTGATGCTTTCATTCTTCGATCGTTTGAAACGAGATCTCCTCCTCCTCATCCTCAATGAATCCTTGATAGAGCTTCAGCCGTTGGCCATTGACTTTGAATGGATTTCCATTTGGAGATTTAATTTCTACTGCACCGCGTGGGAAAATATTGGTGATGGAAAAGGTCCTGACCACCTATACTTTAATTTACCAGGAATTGCCGCAGTCATGAATTAAACAATAGAACTTGATTCCCTACTCGAAATTCTTTAGGTTTAATATGTTTATCATGCAAATTTTTCATTCTTTCCTTATAAATTTCGGAGTTAGAGTATGCATAATTCCTAAGTTCGTCTAATTCATTTAATTGACAAAATCGGTTTTTACCGGCAAATTCTAAATCTAAGTTTACATTTTTAATTGCCCAATAGGCCTTGTGTGCAATTTCTACTGGCAAATGATAGCTTTTTCCATAGACGAGCTTATATGGGGTTGTACCTATTGTTGTTTTATAAGCAGTTCGAAAAGCCCATAAAGCATCATCTAATTTATCGGCCCATTCTTTTTTATTTAACCCTATGGTCTTTTCAAGTATTCGTTTTAAACCTCTAGTAGTCACTTCGGCTTGTCCATTTGTTTGAGGGTGATATGCCATTGAGACCTGGTGATAGACCCCATACCTTGTTAAGATTTTTTCAAGTTGATGATTACAAAAATGGGTACCTCTATCACTAATTAAAGCTTTTGGTGTTCCAAAACGAGAGAATAATCTTTTCAGAAATCTTACCACGACTCTTCCATCATTTGTTGGAAGTGTCTCGGCCTCGGCCCATTTAGACAAGTAATAAACTGCCAGAAGTATATATTTGTTTCCTTTTGACGGTGGGAAAGGTCCCATAAAGTCGAGTCCCCACATATCAAAAATTTCACAAACAAGAATGCCATTTTGTGGCATTTCGTTTTTGGAATAAATATTACCTGTTCTTTGGCAAGCATCACATGTCTTGATAAGACTTTGGGCGTCTTTGTAAATGGTTGGCCAATAAAATCCTGAATCAAATACCTTTCGTGCGGAACTAGCGGCACTATGATGTCCTCCGTATGGACCTTCATGACAATGGCGGAGTATTCTTCGTGCTTCACTACCATGTACGCATCATCGGATGAGCTGACCGGCACACATTTTGAAAAGATAAGGATCTTCCCAAAAATAATGCTTCACATCGGCAAAGAAATTTTTTCTTTGATGATGTGGCCATCCTTTGGCGACTATGCCGCTAGCTAAGTAGTTAGCATAGTCGGCGTACCATGGTTCTTCTCTGTATTCCACCATTTCCAAGAACTCCGTTGGTAATTTTTCATTGATTTGTTCATCCCTGGTTGCCTCCAAAGCTGGGCCTTCTAGGCGCGAAAGATGATCTGCTGTGGCGTTTTCTGCTCCTCTTTTGTCTTTGATTTCAATATCAAATTCTTGGAGGAGTAGAATCCACCGAATCAAACGCGGTTTAGCATCCTGTTTCTTGAAGAGATATCGAATGGCTTCATGATCTGTATAGACTATTGTTTTAGAAAGAACAAGATAAGAACGAAATTTATCAAAAGCAAATACCACAGCTAGTAATTCTTTTTCAGTTGTTGTGTAATTTTCTTGTGCATCGTTAAGTGTTTTACTAGCATAATAAATTGGGTGAAAATGCTTTTCTTTTCTTTGTCCCAAGACTGCTCCAACTGCAAAATCACTTGCATCACACATGATTTCGAAAGGTAATTTCCAATCAGGCGCTATCATGATAGGTGCATTGACTAGCATTTCCTTGAGCGCTAGAAATGCTTGATTGCAATCCTTGTCAAAGATGAAAGGGGCATCTTTTTCAAGTAATTTTGTTAGAGGTCTTGAAATTCTAGAAAAGTCTTTGATAAATCGCCTATAGAATCCGGCATGCCCTAAGAAACTTCTGATAGCTCTAACGGAGGATGGGGGTGGTAATCGAGAAATAGTGTCTATCTTTGCTCGATCAACCTCCATTCCTTCGCTTGAGATTTTATGACCGAATACTATTCCCTCCGTTACCATGAAATGGCATTTTTCCCAATTAAGGGCGAGGTTGGTTTCCTCACATCGGGATAGCATTCGTTCAAGGTTATCGAGGCATTGGTCGTATGAATCTCCAAAGATAGAAAAGTCATCCATGAAGACTTCCATTGTCTTTTCTATCATGTTATGGAAGATGGCTACCATGCAACGTTGAAAGGTTGCGGGGGCATTACATAGACCAAAGGGCATGCGTCGATAAGCAAAAGTTCCATAGGGACATGTGAAAGTTGTCTTTTCTTGGTCTTCAGGTGCTATCGGGATTTGAAAGTAACCTGAAAAACCATCCAAGAAACAATAAAATTTATGACCGGATAATCTTTCTAACATTTGATCAATGAAGGGTAAAGGGAAGTGATCCTTCCTTGTTGCTTCATTTAATCGACGATAATCTATACATACCCTCCATCCTGTGACGGTTCTCGTTGGAATTAATTCATTTTTTCGTTAGTTATTACCATCATACCTCCTTTCTTTGGAACTACTTGGACGGGACTTACCCAAGGACTACCGGAGATAGGATAAATAAGTCCGGCGTCAAGTAATTTGATGACTTCGTTTTTAACCACTTCTTGGACATTTGGATTTACTCTAAGTTGTGGTTGTACTACCGATTTGTAGTCATGGTTCATTAAAATTTTGTGCGTGCACATGGAAGGACTTATGCCTTTAATATCTACAAGCTTCCAAGCGATCGCATTTTTGTGTTTTTTCAAAAGTGTAATTAATTTTTCTTTTTCTAAGCTAGTTAATTTAGAGGAAATAATTACAGGTGATTTACCATCTTTGTCTAGAAAAGCATATTCCAAACCTTTTGGAAGTTCTTTGAGCTCAAGAGGTGGGTCTTTAGGAGACTCCTTATTTGGTTGCTCATTTCGATCAAGAACTACAAAAGTTTGTTATATGGCGACCTCTTCTTCAACAAAGTGGTCAATTTCTTCTTTTGTATCGAGTGGTTCATCTTCATCTTCAATTAGGGGGTCATTATTACCGAATGGATATTTCATTGAACGCTCAAGATCGACACTCTTTCTAAATGCCCCTAATTGAATAGATAGATTGTTGCACTTCCGGTTTTTCAAAGCTTCGTGGGTATTTACAAAAGGTCGTCCCAACACTAGAGGAGCGTCATCAAGGATGACAAAGTCGGTTGGGATTACCATTTGATTTGTTTGAACCAAGACATCCTTAACTACACCGATTGATTTTATTACTTTCCGATTAGATAGAAGACATCCTCAACTACACCAATTGATTTTATTACTTTCCGATTAGATAGAAAAATGGGTATTTGAAGTGGAGAAAAATCACTAATACTTAATTTTTCGAAGATATAGTTAGGCATTATGTTAACACATGATCCTTATCGATTGTGATATTACTAATAAATGAATTTTGAAAAAAATATGGAACCGGTGTAATGTTAATTTCAAATGGATCTTCTTTTATTAGCGAAGTTTGATCATTAGTTAACTTAACGCTTACCGTTTCGTCAATTTTAGTGTTAGTGTTTAACTCTTTTAAAAACTTAGCATGAGTGGGAACTAAACAATGATTTTCGAAAGAAGGTGACAAGAGATTAATTTCTTCAAAATTAGACTCTCCTTGAATTTTAATATTGTCAGACTCACCTTTTACGTTGTTTAACTCATGTATTGGTTTTTCACTTATTTGTTCTTCCATTTTTAAATTTTCAACTATCTCTTTTTTATTTAATTATTCTCTTGCGCGGGACTCATCTTCCCTTGCGCGAGATTCTAATATGTAACGTTCGATAGTTTTAATTTTCTCTATTATCCTATCGGCTATATCGGTGATAGAGTAAGGATCTCAAAGCTCGAATCCGGTTGTTCGATCCTTTGTTCCTCATAATACTCATAGGAAGTAGATGGTTCACACCATTGTCCTTCATTGTAATTATATGATGGATGAGGGTCGTAATTTTGTTCTTCATAATACTCATATGAGGTGGGTTGTTCACGCCATGGTTCCTCATAATAAGCATATGAAGGTGGTGGCTCATATCTTGGTTCCTCAAAGTATGAGTATGAAGGCTCATACCTTGGTTCATCAAAATATGAGTATGAGGGAGGAGGTTCATACCTTGGGTCTTCATAGGATGTGTATGAAGTTGATGGCTCGTACTTGGGCTCCTCATAGTAGGTGTATGAAGTGGATGATTGAAATAAGTCACAATATTGAACCGAGTGCGGGTTACCACAATTAGTGCTATAGTCTTCCCTATAATCATCCTCCTCATAGGTGTAGTTGTAACCTCCTGAGTATTGATCCATGAGAATCACTCAGCAGACCACAACAAAGTCTCGAGACCAGAAAACAAAAATAAAAACGGAAACAGAGGCTGGGCACGGCCTCGTGTTCAGTGAGCATGGTCCCGTGTACAGAATCTGTATCTGGGCGTTTTAATTAAAGTTACTGATTTCGTTGAGCACGGGGCGTGTTCAGTGAGCACGGCCCCGTGTTCAGGTTACTGTAAATGCAAAAACTAACTAAAATGCAGAAAAATGCGCGTGTTTTAAAAAGGTTTTGAAAAACTGACTAGGCCGTCGATTTTAAGCTTTCTTAAAATCCTTGTGTCCCCGGCAACGGCACCAAAAACTTGTTGCGTGTGAAGTGTCGTATATTTTTAATGTATATTTTAAAGCCCTTTAACCCTTTTTAGCCAAGTTTTAAATTTATAAAACACGATATTTACTAACACTAAACACACATATGGGCAAGTGCACCCATCGTGAGCGTAGTATAGTGCTGGTAAGATACCAAGGTCGTCCAAGGACACAAGAGCTTTTAGTACCGGTTTATCCTCAACGTCTAATCAAATCAAAAGTTAAAAAAAAGTTTTTAAACTAGAAAAATAAAACTAACTAAAATGCTAAAAAATAAAATAAAAATAAAAACAGATAGACAAGATGAATCACTTAGATCCGACTCGTGTTTAGTGTAACCTTTGATTATTTCCGCACTTTTGCACTTTTTAAGAGATTATCTTAGTTATTGTAGTAGGCCCCTCTTCTGAAGGTGACGTTACCCTCAACCCAGTAGTTTGAGTCAGCAAGGATACAATCCTAAAGGGTTGGATTATTGAAAGATAATTAATTAAGTTATTAATGCATATTGTGGTAGGCCCCTCTTCTGGAGGTGACGTTACCCTCGGCTAAGTAGTCTGAGTCAGCAGGGATACAGTCCTAAGTAGCCGGGTTAAAGTATTAATAGTAGATTACATATGAGGGGATCAAGGAGTTCGGACCCCCGCCATCCAATACCAGTGGGTATTGAAGGAGGTCCTACTAAAGTTGACCCAGGTCCTTGCAGGATCTATACACTGAACAAGGCAAGACTCTTACCAAACCGTTCCCTTAACCCCCGACCAGGTAGCCAACATACCTCCATATAGACCGTGGAGATATGAATGGTGAAAATCTTTTATTTTATATAGACAGTAAAATGATGCCAAGACACCACGGACAAACGATAAGGAAGAATCACCTTCAACATAAGAAACTAGTTATTAAAGTCATTAATACAGAACCAAATAAAAAGTGCGAAAAGATTAAAAATAAAAAGTATTACACTAGACACTTGTCTTCACCAAGTGATGTAAGAGACTTAGGCAAACATGGCCTTTGATTGTCAAGAACTCTTACGATCAATCTTGGATCCCGAGACTACTCACACACTCTATGATGGATAATGGATGATGGTGGTGGATGTGGGTTGTGATGGTGGTGGTGGGTGGGTGAAGTGTGAGAGAGGTGGTTTGCCAAGGGATGATTTGCAAATGAGCCAAGCACCCCTATTTATAGCCTGCATAGAAGCCCGGACACGGCCCCGTGTCCACCCATCTTCTCTTTCTTCATTAATTGCAGTTTGTCTGCATTAGTTGACCACGCCCCCGTGTGCAGAAGCATATCTGTACTATCATGGTGGGTGATAGAAGCTTTTACAGCTTTGTCTTTTCTGCAAACACTTGGGCTCATTTAATCCTGAAAATAGAAAAGGAAGATGCTGTCGAGGGGTCGGGCGTGCCACGTTTTATTCCTTTTCTTGTGTTTATGTTAGATTTAGCTGCCTTTTTGCTTCTTTTGTTTATTTGAGCTCATTTAATCCTGAAAATAGAAAAGGAAGACAAAAACACACTTTTTCCAACATTAGTACTCAAAAAGGGTTAGTTTTATGCCAGATTTGATGTAATTTATATGTTGCATTTTGCACACATCAATCACATAGAATACTGGCTTTATTGGCTACTAACCAATCCATTCCTAATACAATGTCAAATCCAGCCAGGTTCATTGGGTAAAGATTAGCAATAAAATTTTGCTTTAAAATTTCTATTCTTGCTCCCTGCAAGATTTCAGTGATCTTAATGGATTCTCCATTTGCTGTCTCTACTAGACATTCTTGTTGAAGTTTAGTTAATGGTTGATTGAGAAGTTTGCAAAATGAAGTATTAATAAAACTTTGGTTCGCACCAGAGTCAAATAATACTTTAGCAAAAACATCATTAACTAAAAACGTACCGGCAATCACGTCCAGAATCATCTTTGCTTCTTCGGCTTTTAGAACAAATGCTCTAGCATTTTTTTGTGGTCTTGTTGTTCATGGCTGGAGCTAGTTTCGGATAGTTCGGCTTAATATGCCCTTTTTCTCCACAATTGAAGCATACTCCGTTACTGGGTTTCTTCCTACAATCTTCTTCCTTGTGTCCCGGTATCTTGCAGAAATTGCAGTAGGTGGAGCATCTTCCTGAATGCTTCTTCTTGCAGGCCTTACAATAAGGTGCAGAAGTAGAACCTACGTTCTTCCCACGGTTGGAATTACCGTAGCGAAATTCCTGGGTAAGTTTTTGGACTAGGTTCTTCCTATGGTTCTCTTCTTGTGTACGTACTAGTTCATCAGTCAAGGTATTTGCTAGTTCTACAGCTTCTTCCATGGTTTGTGGTCTAGCTGCCGTGACTACGTGTCTAATCTCACTGTTTAATCCCCAGATGTAGCGGGAGATTAATACTGGTTCTGGTGATGCTAGGGTTGGCACTATTCTAGCATATTCGAAGAATACAGTAGTGTAACCCTCACAGTCTACTCCAGTCATTCTATAGTTTAAGAATTTATTAGCTATCTGTTCTTTCTCATTGGGAGGATAGAATTTCCTTTCAACCATATTCTTAAACTCAGTCCATTCCATATTATAGACTCTGTCACTTCCCCTAGACTGGAGAATAGTGTTCCACCATTCAAGAGCGGCATTCTTAAAAAGATTGGAAGCAAACATGATTTTATCTTCCTCTGCACACGTGTAAGAACAACCATAAGACATGGTTCTTCTTCTTTATGGAATAGGCAATTGAAGTAATGTTCTATTGTTTACGCTGTGACTAGGTTCAGTAGGTGGTCGTTTACTTCCACTATTACTTTTATTATTTTCTGCTTCCTTAACTGTTTTGATAATATATAGCATAGCATCTATAATCCTGTTGGTGCATGCGTCTGTCGACTTCGTCTTGTATCGAGTCTTGTATGTTTGTAGATAGATCAGGGCACATTGTACGAGAAAAATGTCAAATATAGGGTGAGAGGCAATTTCAAACGAAATTACAAGTGGTAATTCCGCTTGAAATGGCCATGTTATGTTCAAACGATATTAGTAATTCCGTTTGAATGTGATTCCGCTTGAGGCAATTTCAAGCGGAATTAGCCAGCCTATATATACCCTTGATCTGATTTCGTTTGAAAGAGTTCTGTAATTCCGGTTTAGAGAGCCGAAGTGCTGCCGAAGTGTCTACTCGCTGTAATTCTTTGTCAAATCAATCTAAAGACAGTTTAAAGTGATATTCTAGCTGAATTGAACTCGATACGTCTGTTTCCGCCTTTCGTATTGAGAAAAACTCTTTTGAACGACTCGTTCGGGTCTGAAAACGATCCTACAAGTGGTATCAGAGCTCAGGAGGAAGAGTTCTTACCAATTCAGCTGCAATTTCTGATTTTCTACACCTTCTTTTTCAAAATTAACAACTTTTCACGGTTAAAATCAGCTAATATTCACACAACTTGTGCGCAATTGTGTTTTAATGAATCCTTGAAAGTTTTAGACCTTAATTCGATAAAAAACTGGTAAAATTTGTAATTTCGCTTGAAAAACAGCTCGAGTATGATGACATCAGCATAATTTCGCTTGAAATTGCACTTAATTTCGCTTGGAACCGGTATTCTGTTTGAGTGATTTCGCTTGAACTTGCCTAATTCCGTTCCAGAGTGTAATTCCATTTGAGTAGTTTCATACGAAATTAGTGATTTCGTTTCAAGTTGCTATTCCGTTTAAAAAGGCATTGTTTCACACGAAATTAGGTAATTCCGTGTGAGATTGGTATCTCGTTTGAACTGTAATTCCGTATGAAGAGGTATTCCGTTTGAAAGTGTTTGTTTTGTGAAAATTGTTACCGAAACATGGAAGAGGAATTTTATAACGCCTTTGCTACTACCCTGACTACTCCGGCATCTGTTACTCAGAATTTGACCATGGAAAATGAAACGGGCACTATGCAAAAACCGCCTAAGCTCATGAACATCGAGGAGTATAAAGGATGGGAGGAACATTTTGAAAACTGGGTGCAGGCAAATTATTTGGATGCTTGGGAATGCGTGGAAACAAAATACATTAGACTGACGAATGATGAAGAAGAGGAGATAGCTATTAAAGATCTAAGTATTGATGATAGAAAGAAATACAAAAATGAAAAGATGATGATTAGTCTATTGCATCAAGCTGTGAAGGAAGATATCTTGGTTTTATTGCAACACACTGGAAGTGCATATTCTATCTGGAAAGCATTAAAATAAAAGTTTGTTGGAAGCAAAGAAATGATCAAGAACAAGAAGTCACTTTTGAAGAAAGAATTCGATTTATTTCGTGGTTTGAGAACTGAAAGCACTAAGCAGATCATTGAAAGATATTGCAATTTGCTAGTTCAAATGAAGAAAGTGAGCATCAATAAAGATAATGAAGAATTGGTAGAAAAATTGATTGATGCATTACCACATGAAACGTGGGGCACGTATTTGATGATGTTGAGAAATAAAAAAGATTTTGGGAATCTAACATTGAACAAATTCATTGAGAAGCTTGAAGCTCAAGAGATGGAACAGAGGAAGATTTCAAGAATGAAAGATTTTGATGGTGAAGAAGATATCGGTCTTTATTACAAAGGAGGTATCAGTGACAAGACCAACATGTCACCGAAGTTTGAAACTGCATTCAATGCTAAGAGTTCATCTGGAGGATCATCTAAAGGATCAAACAGCAAAACAAGTTTTTCTTCATATCCATCATTTGATCCAAACTTTTCAACAACCAAGAATGGAAAGAAGCTTCAATGCAACATTGTTTTGAATCTTGAAAATGATGAAAATTTTTCAGAAGAGGTAGCAAAAAGTCACATGTCTTTGTTGGGAATTGTGCTGGAATCATATGGAAGTTTTGTAGCAGGAAAGATCGGGAATCCAATGTTGACAAAAGAGGATTACGATCAGATTGATGCTGAGGAGATGGAATTGATGGATATAAAATGGTGTTTAGAGAGTGTTTTGAGGAGAGCTGAAAAGTTTAAACAAATTACGGGAAGAGATGATTTCCGTGATGCAAATGTTTCTACTTTAGGTTTTGATAAATCTAAAGTTACTTGTTTTCGTTGCAGGGAAAAAGGACACTTCAAGAGAGAGTGCACAAATCGCGAAGCATGTGGAGCTCAAAATCCATTCAACAACAATGATTACTATCGGAAAGCAATTTATCATCAAGTTGCTCAACAATCACATCAACAAGAGCCACAAACTGCACATGCCAGGAAGGCAATTGAAGAATCGTCAAAGAGAGCCTGCATGGTGAATCAAGATGGTAAAAAGTCTAAAAGTGATTTCAGTTGGGACAAATATGTTTCAGCTGACAGTAAAGAATGTCTGATAAACCAAGATGATGAAAAATTACCAGAAGGGTTTAGCTGGGCAAATTTAAGTTGGGATGATTATGATCCTAACAAAACTTCAAATCACAAAGCTTTTGTTGCTCGAGTTGCTGATGACAGTGATAATGATGATGATTATTATACAAGAAGATTGGAAAAGGACATAACAATGATAGAAGAGATTGACAGTGATGAGGAAAAAGCTAAAAAGAAAAAGAAGAAAGTTAAAAAACCTGTCAGCAGTGATGATGAAGAAGTTCCAGTGATAAGGAAACAGGTCAAAGATATTCCAGTTTTCAAAGTTGATGCAGAAACTGATGCACAAAAGATTCCAGTGATATGTGAAAACTGTGAAGCTGTGAAAAAGCAAAACAGTACTTTGATACACAACTTGAATAGATTGAAAGAATCTTATGATGTTTTGAACAAAGCCATGAATCAATACAATCTGTCAAGCAGTGAACAAGCAACAGCAATGAAGACACTTCAAGGAGCTTTCATGACAAAGCAGAAAAGTGTTAACAGTTACATTGAGAAGTGCGCTGTGCTGGAACAAAAACTGGAAACACAAAGAATTGAAACAGAAAGAGTTAATAGGTTGTTAAAAAGTTACTCATGTACTTCTTATGTTATTGACAGGGTTTATCCAACTGTTGAAGGCATGAAGGCATTTGACGAAGAGGAAGAATCTGAAGACAAGAACGTTGAAAGGAAGAAAGATACTGAAGTGAAAATTTCTGGTAAGAAACAAGGTGCCAGTTATACAAAGTGTCCACCCCCGCTTGAAAATGGATATTCTCCACGAAATCCAAATTCAGAAAGAGTCAAAAAGCAACCAATTTACAGTGGGAGTGTGAGTCGTCTTCAGAAAATTTGCCAGACAACATTGATGTCACTTTTACGTCGTCTGATACTGATCATGAGTCAGAGTTAATAAAGAAAGTGGTCGATCAGGTGTTGGATAACGATGAAACCGAGGAGTCAAAATCGGAGTCAAATCCAGAGTCAAAGTCTGATCAGTCAAAGTCAACAGTAAAAAAGGAGAAACAGATTTATAATAAAGATTTTATGTTATCAAAATCTAATTTGAATGACGAACCAATCAAAGTGGCTTATACTTTGAATGATTATGACAAATTATATTCCGATGAAGAATTTCCAATAAGAGGTGTTAAACCTGACATGATCAAAAAGGTTTTCAAACTAACAGAAATTAATATTTCTGAAATAAATAATGTAAATCTTTCTAAAAAACCTAAAAAATACACCTCAAGAGTTCAACAAAGAGAAAACAAGAAAAAGGGTTACAGTTCTGGTTCAGGTTTTCAAAAGAAACCAAACCATAACGGTAATTTCAAAAGAAAAGGACTTGGTTTTATTCCACCAAAAAATCATAAAAATGAGAAAATTTATAAACCAAAAAATGTGTTTGTTTCAGGAATATCATCTGAAGAAGAAAAGGAGCAGTTGTTCAGGAATCAATCGAACAAAGAATTCCTTGCGAAGAAGCAAGAGGAAATGAAGAAATATGTTGCTCAGAAAAAGGAAACGAGAACCTGTTTTCAATGCAAAGTTGTTGGTCATATTGCCAGGAATTGTCCAAAGGCAATCCAAACTAAACAGGGAGTTTCTCTTAAACTGAAAGAAAAGATGGTTGAGAATGAATCACCAACTACACAATTCAAAGTTTTCAAAAATTCGAAGTTTGAAATTGGTGAATGTTCAAAGAGGTTTTACAAGAGAAAAGCAAATCTTGACAACCAAAAATGGGTCGTTAAGAAATCTGATGATAGTTCTAGCAATGATTCTAATTTATCAAAATCAGAAGAGCTATTTTCTGGCAATGAATCTGATTCCACAAAGTCAGAGGAGCCACAAGTTGAGCTAAAAATTGAAACATCAGTTCCACCAATGGATGATGCAATATTTCCACCATTGAGGGTTGAAAATTTTAAACAAAAGGTTGGTAAAATTGAGATTTCAAATCAATTTTTCTCTGAAAAGAAAGAATTTGATATTGAAAAAGCTTTTAACCCCACAGTGAAACATATTTTCGGAAAAATGGCTGACAAGAAAGTCAAAGGGGTTAAAGAATTTTATGAGAAGAAAACGAAGAAACCAGGTAAGAATGTTACGTCCCAGGTTTGTGACTGGGATGGAACTTATTATGATGAGTGAAAAGTATGACTTGCCGGAGCTCCCAGGTTGGTAAGCGAGGAGCAGGTATCGGCATCTTTCTTGAGAAATTCACGAAAGTGATTTCGTCTTACTAGTGGTAAATCAGGGACATTAAGTTGTACTTGATTTTCTACAAGTGATGTTTGATGTTTGAATTTTAAAATTGTTAATTTTTTCAAGTGGTTGAGAAAACAAAGTGATGAATTGAACCCCAACTTTACAAGTGGTGTGAGTAATCAGCAAAACTAATTTTCCGGAAAAAACCATTTGATTAAAACAAACTTAAGTGTTTTGAAATCATAATGGGAAAATAGTTTGTTGTAAGGAGAAGTTCTGATTGTTTATGCCAAGTGGATGGCGAATTGAAGTGATTTGATATCAGTTGTCATATTGTTTGTACAGTTTGTTTTCAAATTTCCTTTAAATGTGTTTGAATTTTAGGGGGAGTAAGAATTTTTAGAAAATCCAAAAACATTAGAAAATTTGAAAAAGTAAAAAACATGGTAAAAACAAAAATGAGTTTTGTTGTAAAAAGAGGAAATGATAGTACATCAGTGGATGATCACAACATGCTAAAGAATTGGAAAGTAAAATGTGATAAATGGTCTCACTGATGATGTGCCAGTAGGTTTTTACACATTTAGTAGATTGTGATGAGATATAAACCTAAATTTCAAACTTACTTATATCGTGGGGAACATCTCTCGGATATATGGGTAACCCCTAAAATCTTGTTTGAAAGGTCCCTCTTTCTGAGATACTAGGTCTCTATGCTTAGTGATATCTGGGGTATTATCCCGGGACTTCTGATTTTGCGGAAGCAATGGCCTAGTCCCCGTATAATACTTTCTGCTTGCTTGAAATATAGCATCGCCCTCAGCATAAAAAATTATGAAACATTGCAAAATGCTAATCATGTGCTGTTGAAGAAAAGATTCTCTAAAGGGAACACACCAAAAGTCGAAGCCGTCATCTCTCTGCTGAACGGAAGTTCTGACCTGAGCTCTCACGGCCCTCGCAATTTAACCCTTTACAGATATCATCTGTGGTATATTCACCTGTAAGACTGAATATTGGGATCTGGATACGGGAGTATATTCTGAGGTGGGACACGCAAATAAGTTTAAGTCGCTTAAAACATTAATTTCGTATCTCAAATCAGTTGAACTTGTTAATCGTTTAGAACTGAAAATGTTTAAAGCTTAACGGTGTTGGTGATTTGTCTCATAAACTGATATGATCCTCTTTTACAAACTCACAAAATTATTGTTTATAAATATTTCTTTATTGCGTTTTTTGTTAAAATCAAAATTCCAAAAAGATTTTAGTGTGTTTTAGCATAAAATTTTGAAAAATTCAAAAAGATTTTCGACAACTGATGTTGGAGAGCTGATGAACAGGTTTGGGAGAATGTGTATGAAGAAAATTTTTACAAGTGGTTCATCAGAAATTAACATTGTAAAATCATTTATTTTTGAATGATTATCTGCAAGTGGTCATCAGAAACTTTTAAATGTTAAATCATTGTATTCTTGCAAATGATGTTGTTTGTGTTTACAAGTGGTTAGCAGAGAATAAATTTGTAAATTGTTAAAATTGTGAAATTTATTTCTGGGTTAAGAATGTGCAGGTTAGCCAGGTTCTGATTTCTGAAGATTATATGGTTTTAAAAGAGCCAGATTTCGATCCTGAGGAGGTTGTGAGCCAGGTCACGATTTTAAACCTGTGAAAGCCATATTGCGATCCCAGCTTATCGTAAGGGGGAGTCTGAAGCTGTAAGAGCCAGCCACAGATCTTGGGATAGAGATTGTAAAGTCAAGTTCAGATTTTGATGATCATAAAGCTGATGATGCTGATGAACTTAACGAATCAAGAGACCTGATCAAGAGAAGTATAGAGCCAGGTTGCGGTTCTAATAGAAAGAGAAGAGAAGATTGAGGATGCTTTACATTTTTAGATACTTCAGGAGAGTGTTCGAGAAGACTGATAAAGATTGGAGATTGAAGACTCGACACTGAAGACTCGTCAACATACGAGGGGGAGTCTGTTGGTGCATGTGTCTGTCGACTTCGTCTTGTATCGAGTCTTGTATGTTTGTAGGTAGATCAGGGCAAATTGTACGAGAAAAATGTCAAATATAGGGTGAGAGGCAATTTCAAACGAAATTACAAGTTGTAATTCCGCTTGAAATGGCCATGTCATGTTCAAACGATATTAGTAATTCCGTTTGAATGTGATTCCGCTTGAGGCAATTTCAAGCGGAATTAGCCAGCCTATATATACCCTTGATCTGATTTCGTTTGAAAGAGTTCTGTAATTCCGGTTTAGAGAGCCGAAGTGCTGCCGAAGTGTCTACTCGCTGTAACTCTTTGTCAAATCAATCTAAAGACAGTTTAAAGTGATATTCTAGCTGAATTGAACTCGATACGTCTGTTTCCGCCTTTCGTATTGAGAAAAACTCTTTTGAACGACTCGTTCGGGTCTGAAAACGATCCTACAAATCCCTTGTGCCACTATGTATTGGATAGCACTGTTATCTAATTGGTTGTCGTTATTATCGTTATTCGAGTTTTCCTGATTCAGTTTGTTGTCCATCTGGATTATAAACATTTACCAAGTATTAATATTACAAAACAATATTTAATGCGAACAATCACACAACAACACATTGATCAAAATCGTCGTTCATTGCGACATTTACTCTATGTTATAGATATCTATATCTATTACAACTGCAACTAGAATTTAAAATACAACACTAGTATGCATCAGTAGGTATTGGATTTTTAGTTGATTTTTTTTAAACTACACAAACACACACACATACACACACACACATATATATATAGTATTATTATTATTATTATTATTATTATTATTATTATTATTATTATTGATAGGGGTTCATCCAGTATTGCATGTTACACTCGTCGTACTTCCAAACGAGCCTCTCCCCTATTTGCCTTATCTTTTCACTTTCATCTAATAACTCCTCACCAAAAGTGCGGAGTTCCTGCACGTTTTTGGTACTTGTTATGGGTGAAATCCTGAGCCCATATCCTGACACTATATCTTAAGTTTATAATAGCTGATTACGATCAGGATACCGGACCAGGATATTGGTAACATCCTGAGGCAGTATCCTGACTATTACTAACAATTTGCTTGTAAATGTTGGTTACAAGGGACTAACGTTCATGAGGACCAAGTCATCCTGAAGACCATCTCAAATTGGTTAGGATAAGGACGTTGATGGAGGAAGAATAGCTCTTGTAACGGTCAGCATTGAAGAAAGGCTTATTTTATGGGAGTTACGGATGTTGGTCAATGCTATTAATGTTGTAACGGTTATAGGAGCTTAAATCCCGGATTTATAGTTAATATGCACGTGGAGAACGAGTTGAAACAGCCCCCCAACGTTCAGAAGGGAGTATTCTCAGTATCCCGGAATAATAAGGGAATATTCCAAGTATCCCGGATTTTTAGCATAGTTAGTTATTTCCTTTGCTATATATAGGAATGATCGGATCAGTAGGAACACACAATCTTTTCACACACTCTTGCTTTCTACTACCTGCAATCACTCTCAAACACTAACACTAACACTTGTACTCGAATCTCATTGTAACACTTAGTTGATCCGCATCATATCCTGCACTGTATCCTGATATTTGAAGTAATAAGAAGAACAATGAAGCCGACGATTGTCAGCTCCCGAGGTTTTATGCCAGAGATCTAGATTGATCAAGGGCTTTCCTCGTATATCCCGTGTCACCCTTTACATTTTTGCTCATTGTTTGATTGTAGATACAGCTCGATATCCTGAGCCGTATCCTGATAACTGTTTTTGCAAACAACTAAATTAGCATATTTTCAACACACGTTCTTAGCACACTACCTCACTTAACTAATTTGATCACTTAATTGCTTCGGTAATTTTTTACCAAAACAATTTGGCGCCCACCGTGGGGCAAGTGGTGCTATTTCTACTAAAAGTTTTTGCAAAATCATTACTTGGTTTTCTATTTTCAAAACTTTTTGCTACACTATTTTCAATGGCCTCAAGATCAAACATGAGCTCTTCTACCGTGTCTGCTACAACCTCCGCAACAATTGGTTCGGTGCTTCCACCACCTCCTCCAACGACGGAAGCCTCTTCACAACCTTAGGATATTATCCCCACTCGGAATGTTCAGGGATCTGCTCCTGTTTTGGCCTCTAATGATGAAATTCTAACTTTATTTGGTAGTATACAGGAACAGATGAAGCAACAGCAGGAGACCAACCAAATGCTGATGAGAGAGATACAACTCTTGAAATCCAGCTCAAGCAGGCCCGCTGAGGATACTGTCACTCCCTTGCAGCCCAGAGCTTTGAACTTCAGTTCTGCAGTATATACTAAGGATAACAGGGGGAATATTGTGCCTAGCCATTCCCAGCGTCATATTCCAGAGATACCCTCTTCAGTTAGGGTGTCAACTGCGAGAACTTCAGGATATGCTTCAAGATATGGCCAGAATCCTCAGACTGGTAACGTATCTAATAATAATACTCTTGCTACTAATGGTATTGGATCTTTGCCGGATGCAGGTATGACATTAGCACTTTCCAGGGAGCTTTAGAAGTTAAAGGACATGATATCCAGTGTACCTGGAGTAGTCCAACCGATCCCAGAAGTATCCCAGGATAGCCACAAGATATCTCGGTTTGCATATCCTATATGTGATGTTGAAATCCCAAAGAGATTTCAAACCCCCAACATGAAGCTCTATAACGAAACCACGGATCCTGAAGAGCATATTGCCCAGTATAGGGAAAGGATGGAAATCAACCCTATCCCTCCAGATCTCAAGGAAGCATGCCTCTGCAAGGGTTTTGGTTCTACCTTAATAGGATCAGCCTTAAAATGGCTCTTAAACGTTCATCCTCATTCGATTACATCATTTGCTCACTTAGTCAATTTATTTAATAGTCAATTTTCCTGCAGTCAAAGTTTTGAAAAACTAACCAGTGATCTCTACAGGATAACTCAAGGACCTCAGGAATCCTTAACAGATTATGTGAACAAGTTTAGCCGGGAATCCTTAGATATCCCACATCTTGATGTTGCAACAGCTGTGCAGGCTTTCAAGATGGGATTGCAAAAAGATTCTCAATTTAACAGGATCTTGTAATTAATCCCTGCAGGAACCTGGATGAAGCTCAGAACAGGGCTTTAAGATATATTCGACTGGAGGATGACAAAAAGATGCAAGAGATGATGAATTCATCTTCGACCTACGAATCAACCAACAGGAAGTCAGAATCCTCGTACAAGCCATATCGTTCTAAGCCATATGGCAGGAATGACAGCAAGAAAGTGAATGCTGTTGAAGACGAGGATACTGAAGAGTATCCTGAATTGTCAGAATATTGTTTTTTTATTAACATACCTGAACTGATGTATGCTATGCATGGCTTAGGAGACAAAGCAAGATGGCCTAGGAAGAACCAACAAAAAGTTGATTGGAAGGATAAGTCCAAGTGGTGTGCCTTCCATGAGGATTTCGGGCATGTTACTGAGGATTGCATTGCTCTGACGAAAGAAATAAGCTATCTCCTGAGCAAGGGATATCTGAAGGATCTTCTAGGAAGAAAGAAGAATAAGGGTCAGGATACTGTGAAGGATCATGAACGTGCAGCATCACCTCCTGCAGATGCCAAGATAATTAACTTTATTTCAGGAGGATCCGACATTTGTGGGACTTCATACTCTGCTGCAAAAAGACAAGCAAAGGAGGCTAAGGCAGAAAGGGGAGATAAGCCAACCAGGATGTCGACCCTCACAACTGATAAAGTGATCACGTTCGACAGTGATGACAGGGATACTGTCCAGGATCCCCACCATGATGCTTTGGTAATAACTTTATATGTTGCTAACCATTTTGTGCGCAGGATACTGGTGGATAATGGCAGCTCCGTCAACATAATTCAGCTGGAAACATTGAAGAGGATGAATGTATCCCCGATGGATATTACTTCGAAATCCACTGTGCTAGTTGGTTTCATTGGAGAAACCAGGAATACCGTGGGAGAGATAAAGTTGCCTGTCTATGTTGAAGGGGTCAACTCAATGCAACGCTTCTATGTCATGGACTCTTTATCCTGCTACAAAGTTATATTGGGCAGGCCATGGATCCATGATATGAAAGATGTGCCATCAACCTATCACCAGTGCATCAAGATCCCTACCCCTTGGGGGGTTGTCAAAGTAGAAAGTGATCAATAAGAAGCGAAGGAATGTTATTCTTCTTCAATGAAATCCTCAACAAAGCCCAAAGCAGGATATCGTGGAGGCTTCAGAGCAGGATGTAAAGAAAATTATCCTGGATCAGGATAATCCAGATATCTCGGTGCTCGTAGGAACCAATATCCCTCATGATATTGAAAATCAAATGGCTAACTTTTTGAAACACAGGATGTCAACATTCGCATGGAAACATTCGCAGGATGTCCAACAGAAACGAAGGAAGTTTGCTCTAGAGAGGAACACAATCATTCAGGAAGGAGTTGAAAGATTGTTAAAGAGCAAGATGATTAGGGAATGAAATTTCCCAAATGGCTGGCAAATGTAGTGGTGGTGCAAAAGAAAAATGGGAAATGGAGAGTCTGTGTAGATTACACAGACTTGAACAAAGCTTGTCCCAAAGACCTGTTTCCTCTACCTCATATTGATTCAATGGTGGATGTTACTGCCGACCATGAGATGTTAACCTTCATGGATGCATCCTCAGGATTCCAGCAGATCCAAATGGAACCTTCAGACCAGGAGGATATTGCTTTCATGACACCAACAGGTATTTATTGTTATACTGCTATGCCTTTTGGTTTGAAAAATGCAGGTGCAACATACCAAAGATTGGTGAACATGATGTTTAAAGACAAGCTGGGGGACACCATGGAGGTGTACATTGATGACATGGTAGTAAAATCTAAGAACGCTGAGGATCACCTCCAGGATATTAAGGGAGCATTTGATATCCTGGATCAGTATAACATGAAGTTAAATCCTGCCAAGTGCTATTTTGGAGTGGGGGCAGGAAAGTTTTTAGGATATATGGTAACTAAAAGAGGGATAGAAGCAAGCCCAGAACAGATCAAAGCCATCTTGGATATCAAGTCGCCTTCGAACATGAAAGATGTACAAAGACTGACGGGACGAGTAGCAGCATTAAACAGATTTATCTCAAGATCCTCGGAAAAATGCAAGGAATTTTACGATATCCTGAAGAAGAATAAGAAATTCGAATGGGGAGAGAAGCATGAAGCAGCCTTGCAGGATTTGAAGCAGTATCTCTCAACTGCACCTCTATTGATGAAGCCAGAGGATGGTGAACCATTATCCATGTATCTCGCAGTATTAGGGAATGCTTTAAGTACTGTTCTTGTAAAGGATCATGAAGGTCAGCAGTATCCTGTCTATTATGTTAGTAAAAGTTTATTAGATACTGAAACTAGATATTCCCATTTAGAAAAATTAATATTGGCTCTAGTTATGGCATCGACAAAGCTTAGACACTATTTTGAGACACATAGGATCCATGTTAAAACTAATTATCTTGTTAAAAATGTGCTTAGGAAACCCGAAATGTCATGCAGGATGGCTAAGTGGTCAGTAAAATTAAGTGCCTATGATTTAGTATATGAACCTAGGAATGCTATAAAGTCTCAGGCTTTAGCAGACTTTGTGGCTGATTTTAGTAGTGATATTCAAGATAAGGCCGACCTAGAAGTACAACAACTAGGTGAAAGTTCAGAATTTCGGATATTACATACTGATGGTGCATCCAACATAAGAGGTGTAGGATTAGGGATACTACTAAAATCGCCACAGGGGGACATATTACCCCAGGCTATTAAATGTGAATTTTCTGCTACCAATAATGAAGCTGAGTATGAAGCTCTGATAGCAGGATTAGAATTGGCTAAAAATATGAATATTAGATGTTTACAAGTATATGTTGATTCCCTGTTGATTACTAACCATTTCAATGGATCTTATGTAGTAAAAGGTGAAAAGTTAGCTGAATATCTTGAAATTGTTAAAAAAATTACCAGGATATTTCAAAATTTTTACACTTGAACAGGTACCAAGAGAAAAGAATGCTGAAGCTGACGCTCTAGCAAACTTAGGATCTACTGCCAGGATACCGGAGGGAACTCAGATACCAATAGTGCACATCTTGTATCCTGCAATGGAACATTTAAAATCTCAGGATAAAGAAGTAGCATGTATCCAGTATCCTGGTGATGGATATCCTGAGAAGGATCCTGAATCCTGGATGACTCCAATTATGAAGTATCTTCAAGAAGGAGATATCCCAAAGGATGCAAATCCTAAGGCTTTTAGGATGAAGGTATCTCGTTTTACTATTATAAATAATATTTTGTATAAGAAATCCCTTGCAGGTCCGTACCTAAGGTGCTTAGAAGATCCTGAAACCAAGGAGGTACTTCAGGATATACACGAAGGAGACTGTGGCAACCATACTGGGGGCAGATCTCTGTTCTCAAAGGTGTTGAGAACAGGATATTACTGGCCGACCATGAGAAAGGATGCCGCGGAGTATGCTCGGAAATGCGATGCATGTCAAAGACACGGCAACATCCTGCATCAGCCTGCAGAACCATTATACCCTATCGTATCCCCTTGGCCGTTTATAAAATGGGCTATGGATATAGTGGGAAAGCTTCCAAAGGCCCCAGGAGGAAAGGTTTTCATGTTGGCAATGACGGATTATTTCTCCAAGTGGGTTGAAGTAGAAGCCTTTGTCCAAGTTAGAGATCAAGAAGTGGTATCCTTCATAAAGAGGAATATCCTAACAAGATTTGGGGTACCAGCTGAGATAATTTGTGATAATGGCTCTCAGTTCATCAGCAAAAGAACTACTGATTTTTGCAAAAGTTGGAGAATTAAGATGATCACGTCAACACCAGTGCATCCTCAAGCAAATGGACAAGCAGAATCCTCGAACAAGATAATCGTCAATAACTTAAAGAAGAGGTTAGGTGCCAAAAAAGGAAAATGGGCAGAAGAACTACCATTTGTCCTATGGGCTGATAGAACAACTATGAAGAATGCTACTGGGCAAACCCCTTTTTCTTTAGTGTTTGGGGCAGAAGCAGTGATCCCGACAGAAATGGTGATACCGACAGCTAGATCAAGCCTACGGGATCCTGAATCAAATCCTAAAATCTTATGTCAAGAACTAGATATTGTTGATGAAACAAGAAATGCAGCAAAGCTAAGGATGGCGGCATACCGGCAGAGGATAGCCAAATCATATAATAAAAACCTAAGGACTAGAAGGTTTAAAGTTGGAGATTGGGTATTAAGGAAGGCTTTTCAGAACACTACTAACACTGTTGATGGAAAGTTGGCCCCAAAGTGGGAAGGACCTTATGAGATTGAATCGGAGTCTGGGAAAGGAGCCTACCGACTTAAGAATATGGACGGGGATATATTACCAAGATCCTGGAATGCTATACACCTTAAAGCCTATTTCAAGTGAGTTTAGAATTTAGTTTCTAACTCAGGATGGTATGAATTCTATCTCTTTTAAATATAATTTTATTTTATTCCTATTGAACCCAATACTAACTTAAGCATCGGAGGGGTGTTAGCCAAGCTGACACCCACCTTAGTTTAAGGCTGTTTTGCAGTATATGCTTCGGGATATAGCTCTAGGATATATACTCAGGATACTTTGAAAGATTAGAGGATTGGCCCCCTCTCTCACGTTTAAGGGATCCTGATCCCTTCATAGGTTTAAAGGTATTCACCTTTCTCTCGAATTGGGTTTAAACACCCCGGCTGGAGCGCAAGTTATCCAGGGATAGTTCAAGATAGCGGGACCAGTCCATGTAAAAGTGGCTGACAATTTCGTTATTGTTGGCTATATCCTGGATCCTGAAGGTATATGAGGATTGATTACCCTCTCTCCCGAAAGGGTATTTTCATACTCTCTAAGGTTTAAAGGTTTTCACCTTTCTAAGTCTTGGAGTTTATACACTCCTGTCACGGCCCCCGTCCCGGTTTTACCCTGTCCAGGAGCCGCCGGCAGAAACTCGTGGTATTTATTAATTGAGTTGACAGCGGAAGTTTTACAGGATCTTTTAAAAATTGAAAATGCCCCATTTATTTCATTTCATAATTTAGGACAAACCCTGAAATTTATAATAGAGGAATTTTACTAGGAAATTCCCTGTTTTACAAAACATGTTTATTTATTTATCTGAGCCACTACTTCAAGCTTGCTAGTGCTCCGTAGCACTTTTCCTTGATTCACAGTAGGTCACCTGAAACATGTTTTAAAAATAATTTATCAGCGGGGAAATACTGGCGAGTCACTCAAGTTTAATAAAACGACACATAGTTATAAATTGCAGCATAAGAGCGATTACAATGGCTACTATCTTATTTTTATCTGGCCCGTGTCACCTCCTGGTGACGATGGTCATACAAGTAGTGACGATTATCACTGTTAGGTTGATGAACCTAACCGTGAGAAATTAGTAATGTGCACAATACCCCACTAGCCAGTGATTCAAGATAACCACGACTTAATCCCTGTAATTATAACCATTGAAAATAATTGGAGTATTGTAAAACACTTTTGATAAAAGAGAATGACTCACATTGCAAGTTTAGTCGGGCAGAGTTTAGCCTACGGATAAGCGTTGTAACCTAAATTAAGTGACAATGCATACGAACTAGGTCAGTAACTTAATACAACATTTACGATAAGCTCATGAGATCGAAACCCTCACGACAAATGACAAAGTATAGCCCTAATTTAGGCAGCACTTAAACATCCATCGGATTGGTTTCATTCGATCGGACATTGTATCGTAGCAGTGATAGAGTTAATACCCTGTATCATAGCAGCGTCTCTCTAATGGAAATTATGATTTTGAGCAGTATACTTTCGTTTTTGATTGAATTCTCGAACACAGATGAACTGCTCATGTCCAACTCATTTATAGCTGAAAAATGGGTTTTACGCGGCCCGCGTAAACCCTCTCTTAAACTTACGCGGCCCGCGAGGGCCACCTAGTCTACGAATAGGGCATCCGTGTCACAGGTAGGTCTGCCACGTGTGCGACACGTGGCCTGTTCGTGACACACCGTGCTCGTAGCGAAAGCGCGAGGTGTGATCTGTTGGTTCTCATTGCATAACGATATAAGTAAACATACTAAATGAATAACAAATACTCCACTGCCATTACCATAATTGTTCAAAAGATGCGCAACATACATTAAGTTTATAATTTACAAACCATTCAAAGAAAAGAAGTTGTTATTATTTCATACATCCAAAACGAAAGTTTTAAACACTAAGGCTTTGTCCACTATAAAACCGCAAAGCGGCAGTATAATAGATAACCCTTCAAAAGATGGCACGGAGTCTTGATACTTGTTTCTTGGATTAGAATCCCTGACAAGGTCCACTAATTCCCTGAAATACATGTTTAAGTAGAAAAATCAACAAAGGTTGAGCGAGTTCATGCAATTTAGTTGTGTATGATACACCCGAAAAATGTAGAATGTATTTGTATTTGAATCAAATATAGTATGAAAAGCGTCAATGAAATCGTGATCATTAATGTTTTGCAAGGACATTAATATGTGTGACGAAATAGGAAGCAAACCAACCCTAGATGATTTTAATTGTATCGACACCATGTCGTAGGGCAACAAACGCACTCCTAGGTAAATGAATGACCATGAGTGGGGCTCGCCAAAACCCATTAGATCTAACCCTTTGTTCCGTGGTCCAAACTGGATTAATGGTGCTTTAGTTATGGCCCTAATTTCTCACATGATCTAAGGTGTTTCATTCCTTGACTTATCATACTTATTGTACATGTATTTTTCCCGATAGTTGTAAAGTTGTAAAGCATTTAAAATGAATAGGGGACATGAACTCACAGTATTGCTTCAGTGAGTAGAAGTAAATATGATTTCACGTGTGGTAGTCCTAAACAGTGTTGCGACCTACAATCGTTGTTATATTTGTTAGACACTTCGGTCTTTGTAAATAACTTGAGTACAAGTCTTATGTCTTAAATATGTGTAAGACTTGTATGTCTTTATCGTTTGTTGAACTTTGTATAATTGTATTTCTTTACAATTTATGTCATTGGACTTAGCCCAATAAATCATGATATTGGGCCCAAATAGTGTTGGGCTTAAATAGTGTTAGGCTTTAATAGTGTTGGGCTTAAATAATGTTGGGCTTAAATAGTGTTGGGCTTTTGGGCCCATAAGTTTGATATTGGGCTTGGCCCATGAGTTATTGGCTATTGGGCTTAGCCCAAGTATTTAGTTTAAGCCCAATATAATTTAAAAAAAAATATAAGCCCATTTATATAAATATTTAGCCCATTTGAAAAAGATAAGTCTTTCATTTTTATAAAAACAATTTTATAAAAATTTACTAATTATACTTTTTAGATAATAAAAACATAATACTTTTTATAAGTTTTCAAAATGTCCGAAGTTTGTTAATGGTAACGTAAATTTTGTGTCCGTGTCGAAAGATCGTCTAGATGTCGTATTAAGTCCTCGGATTGGTAATATGTCCATGAGTTCATCCGTCGTCCGTTTTGTCCATAATTGATGTCCGATTGTTCGTAGTGTCCGTAATATGTCTTTAAGGCGTATTTATATGAAATTTTGTAAGACTTTAATTATAAAGTCTCTTGAGTTTATTATCACCATTTTAATCAAGTTTCCTATCTTTGATATATATAACTAATACACCAATTATTACATATCACATAACTTGTTAAAATGAACAAATATATATTTTCTCAAAAATATATATTTATCTAATCTTTTTTTTTTATAAAAACCTTTCTTTATATCTTTGTAAATCTTGTAAAGATTTAACCAAAATGATAGTTTTTATAACATAAAGTTTTTAAGAAAATTTTGCCTTATAACCTTTGTTTTTATCACTTTGCCATGTTTAATAAACATATCTTTTTCTTTTCAAATCAACATCAACAATTTACTCATAAGTTTTATAAACAATATACCTAAGATTTATAACATAACCTTGTCAAGATGATCTCAAAATCATCTAGGGTTTTGAACTTGCTCACAACACATGTTAACTAGTTCAAAAACCAAGTTTACTTCTAGTTTTAACAACTTTTATAAAAATCTCATGTTGTATGTTACTTTTTATAATCTTGTAAAAGTCTTGTTTTTAATTAAAAACCTTAGATACTTTAATTACACCATAAATTTTGATCATCCATCATATATAAAAAAAAACTTTAAAATATTCATGTGTACTTGTTAGATCATATTTTTAGAACATCATCTAACAAGTTATACATGTCTTAATCATCTCAACAAGATCAAATATGCAAATAACAAATCTTAATCACCACATAAACAAACATATATCATGATTTGTATTTTTGCTTCTTTGTATCTTCATATTATTATGTATGATTATTTTGTTATTTTACTAGTTTTAATAATAATCATAACATAAATAAGTAAGAAAAAAAAAATTTAGAAGCTCACTTCTAGCTCTAGGCTAGGGATGATCTAAATGAGCTTAAGATCCAAAGAAGATGAAGATCTTGTTGTTAGAAGACTCTTGGATGGATGAAAAGGCTTGATTTAGCTTGCAAATGCTTTAGATCTTCTTAAGTTCCATGAAAATCCATGTTGATTCTAAGAGAAATGAAGAAGATGAAGTGATTTTCTATGGTGTTCTTGGTGATATGGATGAAGATATGAAGATGGTGAGAGAGTTTGTGTGTGTTTGAAAAGGTGTAGAAGAGTTGTAGTATGTGTTAGTGATTAATGAGAAGTGTTATAAACATGCCACCACATGACTAACTCTTCCACTTATGTTATAACCATGCCATCACATCTTCCACTTAACAATTTAGATAAGTATTCATGTAATAATATATATATATATATATATATATATATATATATAAAACAATGGTGGGGTCTACTTGTGGTTGACGGTCACCATGTGGGGGGGGGGGGGTCCTTTGTGGTAAAAATTGTTGGTAACTTTATTAAGATTAAAAATGGTAAAAATGGTTAAAGGTTTAGGTTTTTATGTGTTACCAAGTTTCAATACTTAGAATGATCACAAATAGGATGGAAGTGACCAAAATAATGTTCACTAGTTCACTACGTATGTCAAATTGTAGTTCGGATAGTCTTTTGTCGCTCGTTCCGCAAGAAGATAGTCGAAAGGTTCGCTTATGAAAGTTGTAGGGAAACATTCGGTTATATATTTATATAAGGTTCCCTATGTATTTTCATATGGAATTTGAGTTTAAACAACCCATTTTGCACTTTGAAATAAAATACCAATGCTGAATTTTTGCGAAAAAAATAGAGAAATGGTCACTTTTGGTGCTTTTTGGCAGTTTTCGGACAGTTTTTGTGCTATCGGACATTAGTAATATATTAGACCAAACCCTTGCATTTCCAAGTAGGGTTTATTGTATAATTGATGTTGGACTTTCGTCTGAGTCCTAAAAATATTGCTACACTAGTTTTTGCGGATTCTGAGTTTTTGTCAGCACGCTAGTTTACTAGGCACTACTCTAGTTGTTTCGATGCACTGTTTACACTGTTTCAAATGTAATCACTAAAAATGAATCATGTGCATCATAAATAAATATTCCATAAGTATTCTAAGATGTATATCATGAAATTATGCATTTCGGATATTCTAATCACGTATTTGTATAATGTAATTCATTGCTTTAAATGTAAGTACTTTACCAGAAAGTGGCAATTGTCACATTCTCCCCCTGTTATTGAGAATTTCGTCCCGAAATTCGAGCTTTGTGATTCTTTGTAGGAGTCTTCGGAAACAGGTGAGGATATTTTGCTTTCATTTGGTCTTCACGTTCCCAAGTATACTCAGGTCCGTGACGAGAGTTCCAACGAACTTTTACTAACTTGATACGACTTCTCCGTGTTTTCTGAACCTTCCAGTCCGTGACCTCAACAGGTTCTTCGGTGAATTGGAGTTTGTCGTCAATGTGAATTTCATCCGCAGGGATGATAACGGTATCTTGTGTTGGACTCTTTCTAAGATTCGACACATGAAACGTGTGGTGCACACTGCTAAGTTCTTCTGGTAACATCAACTTGTATGCAACAGTGCCAATCTTTTCTAAGATTTCAAATGGTCCAATGTAACGTGGGTTTAGCTTTCCACGCCTACCGAACCTCGCTACACATTTCCAAGGCGAGACTTTCAACAAGACTTTGTCTCCGACCTCGAAAGATAATTGTTTTCGCTTTTTGTTTGCGTAGCTCTTTTGTCGATCGCGAGCCTCCTTGATACGGTCTCGGATCTAGAAAATTTTATCCGTAGTCTCTTGGACTAGCTCCGGACCAATTAATTGACTATCGCCTGTTTCCGCCCAACATAGCGGAGAGCGACACTTTCGACCATAAAGAGCTTCAAACGGTGCAGCTTGTATACAAGTATGGTAGCTGTTGTTGTAGGAAAACTCAACTAAAGGTAGATGAGTATCCCAATTGCCGCCTAAATCCATAACACATGCATGAAGCATATCTTCGAGTGTTTGGATTGTCCGTTCGCTCTGGCCGTCAGTTTGAGGATGAAAGGCCGTACTCAGATTTAATTGCAATCCAAAGGCCTGTTGAAATGAATTCCAAATTCTAGAAACAAAACGACCATCTCGGTCCGAAATGATTGAAATAGGTACTCCATGACGAGCCACTATTTCTCTGACATAGAGTTCCGCTAGTTTCTCAGTACTATCCTTCTCCCGAATTGGCAAGAAGTGTGCGGACTTTGTCAATCTATCGATGATTACCCATATCATGTCATGACCTTTTGAGGTCCTGGGTAACTTCGTAATGAAGTCCATCAATATTTGTTCCCATTTCCAAACGGGAATCTCAGGTTGTTGTAACAAGCCCGAGGGTTTTTGATATTCGGCCTTGATCTTCGCGCAGGTTAAGCATTTTCCGACATAAGTCGCGATATCACCTTTGAGTTTAGGCCACCAATAGTACTCTTTCAAATCCTGGTACATTTTATCCGCTCCAGGATGAATCGAGTATTTAGACCTATGTGCTTCCTCAAAAATAACATCTCGAAGGCCTCCAAAGAGTGGAACCCAAATTCGACCCATAAGGTATAAAGTTCCATCTTCTTTTGGCACTAATTGCTTTTCCATGCCTCGAAGTGTTTCAGCTTGAATATGCTCTTCCTTGAGCGCTTCTTGTAGTGCATTATGAATCCGAGTGATAAGATCTGTGTGAATTGTCATTTCAAATGCACGGACTCTTAGTGTTTTAACTCGCTCCTTGCGGCTCAAGGCGTCAGCTACAACATTCGCCTTGCCCGGATGGTATTTGATTTCACAATCATAATCGTTTAACAATTCAACCCAACATCGTTGACGCATATTTAATTCTTTTTGGTTGAATATGTGTTGTAGACTTTTATGATCCATGAAAATAGTACATTGAGTACCATATAAATAATGTCGCCATATTTTCAAAGCAAATACCACTGTGCCTAATTCAAGGTCGTGAGTGGTATAGTTCTTTTTGTGAACTTTTAGTTGACGAGACGCGTACGCGATAACTTTTTCACGTTGCATGAGTACACAACCCAAACCTTGATGCGAAGCATCACAGTATACAACAAAATCATCGGTACCTTCGGGTAATGATAAGATTGGTGCAATGCACAACTTGTCCTTAAGAAGTTGAAATGCTGCTTCTTGTTTCTCTCCCCAATCGAATTTCTTGTCTTTCTGTGTAAGAGAAGTTAGCGGTTGAGCAATCTTTGAAAAATTCTCAATAAATCTCCGATAATATCCCGCTAAGCCCAAAAATTGTCGTACTTCAGTAGGAGTCTTGGGCGCTTCCCAATTCTTAATTGCTTCTATCTTCGACGGGTCGACTTGAATGCCTTTCTCGTTCACTACATGCCCGAGATATTGTACTTCGCGAATCCAAAATTCGCATTTGGAAAATTTCGCGTATAGTTTCTCCGTCTTTAGCAATTCCAAAATGGTTCTCAAATGTTGTTCATGTTCTTCAGTCGATCGAGAGTATATCAAAATATCGTCAATAAACACTATGACGAATTTGTCGAGATACGGCTTGCACACGCGATTCATTAGATCCATGAAGACCGCTGGTGCATTCGTTAATCCAAATGGCATAACGAGAAACTCGTAATGACCGTAACGAGTCCGAAAAGCCGTTTTTGGTATGCTTTCCTCTTGAATCCGTAATTGATGATACCCCGATCGTAAGTCTATCTTTGAGTATAAGCTCGACCCTTGTAATTGATCGAATAGATCATCAATCCTCGGTAATGGATACCGATTTTTGATGGTAAGTTTATTCAACTCGCGATAATCGATGCACATCCTGAAAGTTCTGTCCTTCTTCTTTACAAACAAGACTGGAGCTCCCCAAGGCGAGTAGCTCGGTCTAATGAATCCTTTATCCAACAACTCTTGAAGTTGTGTGGATAACTCTTGCATTTCAGAAGGTGCTAACCGATATGGAGATTTAGCTACGGGTCCGGCTCCTGGTACCAAATCGATATGAAATTCGACTTGTCGATAAGGTGGTAGTCCTGGTAAGTCTTCAGGAAAGACTTTAGGAAATTCTTTTACTATTGGAATATCTGTTAACTTTGGCCCATCAGTCTTCTTGTCCACAACATGTGTTAGAAAAGCAATACACCCTTTCCGTAAGCACTTCTGGGCTTTCATGCTATTAATGATCCGTAATGGGGTGTCGTGCTTCTCTCCATTTATCACCAGCGTCTCTTCGTTCAGTAGTGGTATGCGAATGATCTTTTCGTGGCAAACGACTTCGACTCGATTAATGGATAGCCAATCCATGCCAACCACTACATCGAAACTACCCAACTCAACAGGTAAGAGATTGATAGTGAATTTTTGATCTCCAAGTTGTAAGGAACACTCCTTAACAACTCCCCCTGACTCTACTAGTTTACCGTTAGCCAATTCTATAGAATATGGGACATCTAGTTTACTAGATTTTAGTCCCAGAGTATTTTTAAATTCCACAGATATAAAGCTAAAATCGGCACCAGTATAAAATAATATGGATGCAAAATGATTATTGAGGAGGAACGTACCAGTGACCACATTAGGGTCTTGGCGCGCATCCTTGGCTCCAATCACAAATGATCGACCACGAGCTTGGTTTTCTTTAGGGCAATCCCTTTTGAAGTGATCTTTGCTTCCGCATCCAAAACATCCTTGCTCACGCCCATTTCCATTCTTATTGTTGTTTCTATTTTCCGTTCCTGATCTATTTCCTGATCCCCAGCATGACTCGGTACGGTGGCCAAGCTTGCCACACTTGTCACATTTCCTACAATTACCCACGTGATGATACGAGCATCGCTCACACTTGGGCATAGTACCTGAGTACTTCTTCGGGCAAGTATCATTGGTGGCTACAAACGCCTTTGCATCCCTTGCCTGAGTATTCTCTTGTTTTATGTTATAATTGTTGGGGTTGTTGTGATTGCGGTTGTTGTTATTGTTGTTGTGGTTATTGCGGTTGTAGTTGTTGGTATTGTTGTTAGGGTTAGTGTTATTGTTGTAGTTGTTGTTCCTACGAGTTCCCTTCTTGAAATTTGAGTACTTCCTTTTTCCATCATTGGAAGACTCAACATGTGATTCTTTCTTCTCATCTCCTTTCACATTATATTTATTCATCCTGATCGAGTCTTCATTAAGGCTCACAGCTAAAGTTACTGCCTGAGTGATAGTTGTAGGTTCTGCTGCAGTAACATGGCTTCGGATCTCGGGAGAAAGTCCCCAAATATAGCGTTCAATACGCTTGTATTCTGGTGTAACCAAATAAGGAATCACACGAGACAGGTCGTGAAACCTTTGGGTATACCCGGTAATATCATATCATTCATCACAACCTTCTTGTTGTCCAAAAGAGATCCGACCATGGTAAGATTCCAAAATTCGTTCTCCAACTTCTGGAGTTCAGCACGGGAACAATATTTTTCTCTCATCCTTTCTTTCAACTCTTCCCATGTCAATCCGTATGCTACACTATCACCCAAAGTTTGCACTTGTAAATTCCACCATGTAAGGGCCTCATTGATGAACATGCCAGTGACGTAGGTGACTTGCTGATCAATAGAGCATCTGCTCATTCTTGTGGTGGAATCCGTTTTCTCCGTCCAACGCACATAAGCCACAGCACCGCCTGTGCCATCATAGTTGAGTGGCTTGCAGTCTAGAAACTGCTTGAATGTTCATCCTGAAAGAGACAAATAAACGGATTAAGAATGAGCAAACAATGAAACGCACGAATAGATTATAAAAGGAATTGGGTAAGTTGTAACAAAACAACTAAGTGTTACCATTGGTATTAGTTCCGCCAGAGGTACCGCCGTGTCCTGGGCCTCCTGATCCGCCAGTGCCACCGCTGTGTTCGGCACGTGAGGCCTCATAAAGGGCTATAGCTTGGGAAATCCTTTCTTCTATTAGTGCATTCAATTCCGCCTCATTTGTAGGCATTGGTGGAGGTGGGGGTGGATTAGATGTTCGTGTACGTGGAGGTTGTCTTCTTGGCGCCATTATTCTTCCAAAAGAATATACGATTAAGTTTAGGCGTTTGTTTGTTAATAAATATATTTACTAAGTATATAAAACACATTTATAACATTAATAAAAATATAATCAAGCAATATATCATGCGAATAGACTAAACACTACAAGCAACAAAACATGTATCATATAACATTTAGATGCACATAAAGGATAACACCAAGTTTTCTTACATATATAACTGACAACAGATTACATGATTGTTTTTGAAAAGGAAATCAAAATAGACTCGGGCTACATCCCCCGGTCTTACTAGACTAGTACATATACATAGTGGCAAAAATTCTCCTTCATTCCATGCTGTGTTTAGCCTTTCAGTTGTCTTGAAACTTAGTGTAAGTCTATGTACACAAAATGCTGATACCGCTACCTGCAAACACAAAGTCTATGGTGGAGGAAAAACTGGTGGTGGAACCGGGAACAATGACCTGTAAACATGAGAAACCCTATCCTCCAAATCAAGAACCAAACGGTGAAGGAAAACACTCTGCTCCTCGAGTGTCAAAACACGAGCAGGTAAATCAACTGGTGGTATCTGAGGTGGTAGTGGGGGTAATGTAACATCCCAAAAACGGGTTTGGTAATCAAACCACGTTAATAGTAAAGACGGGTAAAATACCGTTAGTGGTAAAAATTAACCCGATAAATATTAGGACTCAAATAAATAAACCTAATATTAATTGAAAAGGGGAATAAATACTTTGAGAAAACAAAGTATATAAAAAGGCCAAATTAACGGGACTTAAAACATAACGGGTTATAATTTCCCGAACCTGTTAAAGTAACTAGGAGTAATTAACCTAGTTAGTAGCATGTGATTAAGTGACTAATGGTGAGATATAGCTTCATTTGATCAAAAGAAACTAGAGGGACCAAAAGTGTTTAACTTGAAACTAATATTAATAAAAAAAAAAACTCAAACACTCACAATTGTGAGTGTCTGAATTCGATTAGAACACAGGGGACGACCAGAGCTCGCTCTCAAACCCTAGTTTGTGCAATTTGATCAAATTGAAGGTCAAGATCAACTCCAAAACGAAATCCGAGCCTAGATTGGTGATCTCCATTGCAAGGGGGTCATAAGGTATGCGAAACTTGATAGAAAATCTCAACTTGAATTTCTGAGCAATCCTAGGGAATTCGAAATTGATGGTTGCATGTTTGTTATTTTGATGAAATAGGAATGATATAATGTCTAGGAGTAAAACCCTAGTCAATCACATGTTGAAATCATGCTTATTTCTTGTGAATTCACAATCACCATTGAAGGTGATAAGTGGGTGTTGTAGGAACATGTTAAACACTAGAATTTTAATTGTTGTTCTAGTGTAATTTGAGTTCTAGGAAGTAAATTCAGATTTTGTTAATGTGAAAATTGATGTAAACATGCTTAGTTGATGTTAACCATGGCTAAATGACAAGTATTGAGCTTGATAATAAATTGTGAGAAATTATGCCCGCAAGGTGTTTGTTAAAATGCCTAAGTGAATGTTTATATGTTGAAATTACGAATGACACGCGTAATTGCCTTGTTTGACTAAATACGCGAAATAAGGGTTAAAACGCGTTCTAATCATAATGTTGATTTAACTTAATTATGCCTATTGTATGATTTAAGATAGTTGACCTATACAAGTCAAACTAACCAATGATAAAGTCGAATAGTGGTTTCGACATAGAAAATACGTAAGGTGGAATAGTCGTGAATTGAAATGACTAATCTAACCACCTTGTGAATGATGATAGTTTGTCACCTAACGAGCTAGGTGGAGGCTTGGGAAAGAAGTGGTCAAACGAATCAAGCACGAGAAGAAAGCGTATTCGGATGCGAGGTAAGTAGAGCTTACGCCCCTTTACATTATTTGCAAAGTTACTTAATTTCAAGTATTGATATGAATGCTACTAAGTGGTTGGTATATGATATTCCGACACGATTCAATGAGAGTCGGAATGAGGGAAAATGGTAAGAAATCATGAATTATAGTAAAAGGGGTAAAATGGTGAATTAGTCATGTAATGACGAATAAATAAAAAACGGTTTTAAGTAAAACAAGTTCAAAGGAAACCGGGATAGGTTTAAAGGAGTGAAATGGTAATTAAATACCATCTCATACGGTCAAATGGTCAATTAGACTAAATGGGTCAAATGGTGTGGTTAACACCATTTGACAATAACATTTGACAATCGCTTGTTGAGTTTTGTTATCACAGGAAATAACATAAGCTTGCGTTGCTTTAACTAGAAAGATTTAAAGCAAAAGTATGTAAACGGGTCAATGCTATGACCCGAGCCAGGTACGCATATGTGGACTTATAGTTAAAAGTGCAAAGAAGGTCAAATATCTAGCCGAAATCCTACATTGCAAAAATGAAGGATTAAATGTGACCAAAGAGCCCTTAATAGGTAAACAATGTAAACGACCCTTAGAGGTTGTTTAGAAATTTATATTCTGAGTTTGTAACCTTTGATGTGTATAAAAGTTCTAGGCCAAAAACATTTGTGGGTCGAACGCCTAGAAATAGTCAATTGCGAAAAAGGACTAGCCAAAGGGTAAAATTTTGGGATTTTGGGTTCCTTATGTTGAATCCACCATAGAAATAGTTTGGGTGGAAGATAAGTAGTTAATTAGCAAGAAGAGAAGAGGCGCGAAAAGAAAATAGCGAGTTTGAATGCTCAAATGCATGAAAACTTCTAAACGGGTCAAAATAAAGTAGGTGGTGAAGTGTAGGCTTAAGTGTAATAAAGAAAAACGTAAACCGGGTAACGGGAGCGTAAACTATATGAATAATGGATCCGGGTAATGGAGGATAGCTTAGACATGTTAAGAAACGAACCCCAAGCAATTAAAATGAGTTTGGATAGGTTTGGATTCAAATTTTATGAAAAATAAACGTGCAGAGTTGACACGGGTGGGTGAAGTTTTGACACGGCCGGGTGAAGGGGCTGTGAAAAAATATATGTTAAGCTGACACGGCCAGGTGATCTTTTGACACGGCCGGGTGAAGGGGCTGAAAACAAAATATATAATTTCTTGTATTTAATTATTTTGTTCAAATGCCTTGATTTGTAATCTTTTAAATGAAAGTTAGGAATCCAAGATAGAGATTTAAAGTTAGATATCTTAGTTTATGATTTATGACTAACTAGAAACAAGTGTAGAGGTCCTAAATACAAACGGGTCGAAATATTGATTCTGAACAATAAGCCGAATGCTTAAAGATTTAGAATTTCATTAGTTTTAAATGTTGAATTTTACTCTACAAGATGGAGAATCAAATTACGATCATGTAGGAAGAAACGGGAGGTCAAACGGATACGTGGATCGAAAGATACGAAAGTTTTCGTGTCAAAAACGGCAAAATGGAAGGGGCATAACACAGGGGCCACCGTAACTTACGGTGCCCACCGTAACTTACGGTGGGGCTGAAATCGATACAGTGGTTGCCTCCTGAGTTACGGTAGAGAAATTTTAACACAGGGGCCACCGTAACTTACGGTGTCCACCATAAGTTACGGTGGAGGCCAGAATCAAGTAATTGTTTTTTTTTATCAAGATATCAATGTTGGATTTTCCTAATTTCCTTGTTGTATTAGTTATTTAATTATCAAAACTGACCTTTAAGTTGGTTTTGATCACAGGTGAATGTCGAGAGTCCCGGATGAAGGTCAAGCATCGAGCAAGAACCGAACACACGTTAAACAAAGCTTCCGCAGCGTTGTTTCGTCGTTATTCTAAAACGGCGAATTAAATCATATTATGTTGTATCACTTTAAATTGTAAAAGTTTTTAACAAACCCGTATTTTCAGTATAATTGTGACTATTATTACATGATTATGGATTTAAATTATACGATAAACGTGAAATAATAACAAGGGTGTTACAAGTTGGTATCAGAGCCTTGATTTAAGAGATTCAAGTATGGTGGGAAAACTATGCTTGGACTTAAACATTATGCTCTTAATAAAGATTGGTGTTCGGTTCGAGGCTTGATCGCAAATCCGGTAAGTGCATGTATATTAATCGTTTAGCGTATTAAAGTGTTGTAAACAACACATAGGGTTATCGTGTAATACACGTTACCCAAATTAAATGATAGATATAGCAAACAAAATTTCGTGCGTTGACACATATTGTAGAAAAGCCTAGTATTATGATACGGGCATTTAGTAAAGTTGACATTACTAACTTCTGTGAATGCCTTACTTGAAGGACACTTGCATTTAAAGATGACAAGAGTTGAACAAATTACGGATATGATGGAGGAACGGTCCGAAGTATGACAAGAGGAGCATGCTCACCAAGGACTAAATCGCGTAACGACCGCGAACTAGGTTAACGGCAAAAGAAGCCCGTTATGGCAGGCATTACCAGGTGCACATTTTAAACTTAATCGTAGAAATAGCAATATGCAACAAACATGTAGGGAATGATTGTTGCATATGTAACTTAAAAGCTTGGAAAACCTGAATAGAATACCTATCCAGAATTTTATTTCCAAGAAAATTAAATAGAGGCGTTACTTACATGGGGTGTAATGTGAAAATTTTAAAGGGTCATGTATATCAGGTGTTGATCGCTTACTCTGGCCAAGTAGTGAACACGTGGTACCATGAACTTTTATGATGGACATATTTACATCCGATGTAGTAAGGACAGGGTGAATGGGACAGATTAAAAAGTACCCAAATGAAACAAATGAACAAAATAATTGACAATAATGTAAACGCACAGCCGGGTGACGGAAGCGTATTACATTAGGATAATAAGCCCGAGAGAAGGGACAAGGATTAATGTAAATGATGATATAAATGAATGAACAAAATAAAATTCACAAAAATAAGTCATCTTGGACGAAAGAGCCATGGTGAGCAAAATGGGCGAGTAAAACCAAAGTATAGATGATCCGCCGGATCATGAAAACAAAGGTGTTGCCCACACGAAAAAGATGATCGAGGTTGTAAACTTTAGTCGTAATAAAGCAAGGATAACGATGATAATCGTCACTCACAATTAGTAAGGCCGCCAATGGTGGTCACGTACAATATATATATATATATATATATAATATAATAAAAGACATGGTCGAATAAAAGCGACGGATCTCGCTAAGATGACCAAGTAGATCGAAACGAAGTCTTAATGCATACCGGGAGAGGTGCAATGATAACGATTTCGGTAAAACACCCGGTTGATGGGTGAGGAATTAAACGCATGCGTAGACTAAGAAACAGGAACGCGTATAGAAAGTCAAAGGACTCGGATTAAGAGTCGTGACTAAAAGACGATGAGAGTTTGCAAACAGAAATTTTGATAACTATGTTCAACTATTCTAAAGTTGAACGGGTCGAATAAAGAATGAAGTTTGACGTTCATGAGTAATGAAATCTCATACGAAAGACTTACACGTCAATATAAATGGAAATGTTAGATCAAAAGGAACGAATGAATGTCTTGAAAAACGAAACTAAGTTCATTTAATCCAAATTAAAAGAATTATGTAAACAAGGTTTCGAGGACGAAACCTCTTTAAGGGGGGGTAGACTTGTAACATCCCAAAAACGGGTTTGGTAATCAAACCACGTTAATAGTAAAGACGGGTAAAATACCGTTAGTGGTAAAAATTAACCCGATAAATATTAGGACTCAAATAAATAAACCTAATATTAATTGAAAAAGGAAATAAATACTTTGAGAAAACAAAGTATATAAAAAGGCCAAATTAACGGGACTTAAAACATAACGGGTTATAATTTCCCGAACCCGTTAAAGTAACTAGGAGTAATTAACCTAGTTAGTAGCATGTGATTAAGTGACTAATGGTGAGATATAGCTTCATTTGATCAAAAGAAACTAGTGGGACCAAAAGTGTTTAACTTGAAACTAATATTAATAAAAAAAAAAAACTCAAACACTCACAATTGTGAGTGTCTGAATTCGATTAGAACACAGGGGACGACCAGAGCTTGCTCTCAAACCCTAGTTTGTGCAATTTGATCAAATTGAAGGTCAAGATCAACTCCAAAACGAAATCCGAGCCTAGATTGGTGATCTCCATTGCAAGGGGGTCATAAGGTATGTGAAACTTGATAGAAAATCTCTACTTGAATTTCTGAGCAAACCTAGAGAATTCGAAATTGATGGTTGCATGTTTGTTATTTTGATGAAATAGGAATGATATAATGTCTAGGAGTAAAACCCTAGTCAATCACATGTTGAAATCATGCTTATTTCTTGTGAATTCACAATCACCATTGAAGGTGATAAGTGGGTGTTGTAGGAACATGTTAAACACTAGAATTTTAATTGTTGTTCTAATGTAATTTGAGTTCTAGGAAGTAAATTCAGATTTTGTTAATGTGAAAGTTGATGTAAACATGCTTAGTTGATGCTAACCATGGCTAAATGACAAGTATTGAGCTTGATAATAAATTGTGAGAAATTATGCCCGCAAGGTGTTTGTTAAAATGCCTAAGTGAATGTTTATATGTTGAAATTACGCATGAAACACGTAATTGCCTTGTTTGACTAAATACGTGAAATAAGGGTTAAAACGCGTTCTAATCATAATGTTGATTTAACTTAATTATGCCTATTGTATGATTTAAGATAGTTGACCTATACAAGTCAAACTAACCAATGATAAAGTCGAATAGTGGTTTCGACATAGAAAATACGTAAGGTGGAATAGTCGTGAATTGAAATGACTAATCTAACCACCTTGTGAATGATGATAGTTTGTCGCCTAACGAGCTAGGTGGAGGCTTGGGAAAGAAGCGGTCAAACGAATCAAGCACGAGAAGAAAGCGTATTCGGATGCGAGGTAAGTAGAGCTTACGCCCCTTTACATTATTTGCAAAGTTACTTAATTTCAAGTATTGATATGAATGCTACTAAGTGGTGGGTATATGATATTCCGACACGACTCAATGAGAGTTGGAATGAGGGAAAATGGTAAGAAATCATGAATTATAGTAAAAGGGGTAAAATGGTAAATTAGTCATGTAATGACGAATAAATAAAAAATGGTTTTAAGTAAAACAAGTTCAAAGGAAAACCGGGATAGGTTTAAAGGGGTGAAATGGTAATTAAATACCATCTCATACGGTCAAATGGTCAATTAGACTAAATGGGTCAAATGGTGTGGTTAACACCATTTGACAATAACATTTGACAATCGCTTGTTGAATTTTGTAATCACAGGAAATAACATAAGCTTGCGTTGCTTTAACTAGAAAGATTTAAAGCAAAAGTATGTAAACGGGTCAATGCTATGACCCGAGCCAGGTACGCATATGTGGACTTATAATTAAAAGTGCAAAGAAGGTCAAATATCTAGCCGAAATCCTTCATTGCAAAAATGAAGGATTAAATGTGACCAAAGAGCCCTTAATAGGTAAACAATGTAAACAACCCATAGAGGTTGTTTAGAAATTTATATTATGAGTTTGTAACCTTTAGATGTGTATAAAAGTTCTAGGCCAAAAACATTTGTGGGTCGAACGCCTAGAAATAGTCAATTGCGAAAAAGGACTAGCCAAAGGGTAAAATTTTGGGATTTTGGGTTCCTTATGTTGAATCCACCATAGAAATAGTTTGGGTGGAAGATAAGTAGTTAATTAGCAAGAAGAGAAGAGGCGCGAAAAGAAAATAGCGAGTTTGAATGCTCAAATGCATGAAAACTTCTAAACGGGTCAAAATAAAGTAGGTGGTGAAATGTAGGCTTAAGTGTAATAAAGAAAAACGTAAACCGGGTAACGGGAGCGTAAACTATATGAATAATGGATCCGGGTAATGGATGATAGCTTAGACATGTTAAGAAACGAACCCCAAGCAATTAAAATGAGTTTGGATAGGTTTGGATGCAAATTTGATGAAAAATAAACGTGCAGAGTTGACACGGGCGGGTGAAGTTTTGACACGGTCGGGTGAAGGTGTAACACCTGCGCCTCCACGACCATCAAACAAATACCAAACCAATGAAATATTATATTTCATACTTGGGATTTGTAAAAATATGTGTATCATTTTCACATATCAATTCTTGTTCAATTTCAAACTCTAAATCGCTTTCTGGAAGGTTATACGCGCACTGATGCGTAAATATAACCAGTTTAATGCAACAAACACTCCGGAATAGTGACATAGGCTTAACATACCTTAAATAACCTTTACATAACTTAGATATAAGTTTTGGAAGGTTTGGTGTGGTGAAATCAAAGTTTAATCGCTTATAGGGACTAAAGTTGACAAACTGCGAAAGTATGCCAATTTGCACTGTAACAGACATTCCGGAACATGGCCATAAGTTAAACATACCATAAATATCCTTTACATAGCTTAGAAATAGGCTTTGAGGGGTTCGGTGTGCTAAAATAAACTTTTGTGTCATTCAGGGACTAAAAGAGTCAAAAAGTGCACAAGTTTGCATTTTCGCGCATAACTTACGTTCTGAATACATCCGGACATCCAAAAATTTATGTAAGCACTAAAATATTTTATTTTAGTGTTCGGCATAAGAAAAATCCATTCGTCACGTCATTTGGATCGTTTTTCGCGCTTATGCGCATTCCGTCGTAATTAAGCGAACATCGCGTTCGTACGGCCAAACGAACCAATGTCCGGCATATTTTTGAGCATGTTTCATGTCCAAAATGTTTAGGCAACATTTTAGGGCCTTAAAGTTGGCTTTACGGGCCTTAGAAGTGTCGGAAATGGCCTTAAACACGTGCAGGGACTGAAACTGTCATTTCTGAAACTTATGTCTGATCTGTGACTGCTAGGCGGCCCGCCTCAGGATCCTTACATCCTCAGGCGGCCCGCGAGGCCCCTTCTGACCAGATTAATCGAATCTAACAGCAGTTTCCAGCTGTTTCGTTCACAACCACACATTCTCTTTCGCTTAGTCAGCTGATAAGGATCACTTTTAGCCACCATGAGTTTCCGACAAGTGTACGCCTTGGATCATGGCACGTTTTCCATCAAACGATCCTAACGGTGGACCATTTACTATAAATACCCATCCATCCCCAACTTCATTTCTCACTAGAATCTTGATTTGAGAGCTCTAAGTTGAAACCATTGTTTCATACCTGAGTTCTTGGATCGAGATTAGCATTCGGGGACCCTGGGTAAGTATTCTTTCGTTCTTTTATTGCTTTTCGAGTCTTTCGAGTCTGAAAGTCAAACTTTGTTTGACTTTCTGCGTTGACCAGTAATGGTCAATGCGAAGTTCGTTTGAACTTCGCAACGTGAGTGTAATCACGTTGGTTATAGTCCCTTGGGACTATGCCTACTGATTACCACGTTGTCTAGGGTCGTAGGGTAAGCGATCTAATAAATCGCTTATACCTCGAACCCGACCCATTTGGTCAATCATTAGGATCCGACCAAATACATTAGGTGACCATAGTAGGTAGGGAATAACCTTCCGAGGTTATACCCTATGGTCGCTTCGTTTAAGTAGTTGTATGATAGGTAGTTTATATGCCTTAGGTAAATTACCAGAATACCCTTTTCATGTATAATTGGTAATTAAGCATATGTAACCTAAACTTTTGTCACATAACTGATTTTGTAACATGTTTAGGCATATAACACTTGTCATAGGACTAGTTAGACGGTCCGAACGCGTTTCACGCGCACGACGCGTTAAAGTAGCATAAGCTACCTTAATGGGTCGCGATGGGTCGAAAGCACTTAGGTTTGGTTTCATTGTAGTATGTAGGCCTTGTTAAACCATATCATATGAGTTCCAATACTCATTTGGTTTACCAAGCCTCATCCTATCCGATCTCCCGATTTAAGTCCGGTTTAATTATATAGTTTTAGATTTGCCGACTGATTCCGTGCTCCCTCAAGCTTTGTTTGGTTGTTGTTCAAGACCTCTAAGCATTCTCAGGCGAGTACATTATTCCCCTCTTTTACTGTTTTCAACTGTTTTGGGGTGACTCATATGTGCTAAATATCTTAACAATGATTTCAAGAACGATTACAATGGTTTCAAAAACAATTACAATGTAGTATCAAGAACGATAACAATAGTTTCAAGAACGATAACAATGGTTTCAAAAACAATAACAATAGTTTCAAGAACGATTTCAATAAAGTGAACGAACTTGTTGGTTGTAGTTACATAACCAATGACATTCATTAGCAATGATCAAGCCGACCAGTATTAGGTTATGGTACCATAGGATCTGACAAATCCCGTTATTTTCTATACCCATGGTTATGTGTGGGTATTTTGGGTAACGACTGAATCTGTAATTATTAACTTACCCTTTGGTAAGGGTTTGTTAAGAACGAGAGCAAGAGCGAGTTGGAACGAGGAACGCGTCAAGAAGGTTTGAATGTTATTAGAGAATCGACCATTAAGTAGTTTCACAATTAAAACAAGAACGATTTGAGCAATTAAAACAAGAACGATTAAAACAAGATGGTTTAACGATTGGGTAAACATTTGGACATGATTTACATTTAATCATGCATTTCCATGGAACATAGTATTGATTTAAACCAAGTTTTACTTCAATACTTTGTTTTGTGCGTTTCATCTATGGTTTAGTTGATGCATTTCACTAGCCATACATATCATTTTTGGTTACACATTACATGGTTTACATTTGACACAAACACTTTTGACATTGATAATACATGACATGATTTACATCTTAACATAAACATTTTGTTATATTATTCAATACATTTGACAATTTGTTTAAACATGGACATCTTACATTGGTGGTTTGTTTGGGTAAGTGATTTGAGTAACGGTGCGTGTGTAATATGATACAAGCATGGTGGATACGCCGCTGGTACTTCCTATATATAAGTGTTTGTATGGTATTACATATTGTAGCGTTATTTGAATCATTTCAGTTTGAGACATAGAACATTTTATACAAGTAACATACCTTTCACAAGACATTTATTTACAAATAACTTATCTTATATAAACTCATTTTACATGGTTATTCATTTAATCATGCATTATTCTCTTATTATACATATCACCTAAACTTATTATTTTTCAAATGATTTACAAAGACAAAGCAAATTACAAGGTTCATGACTAAACATTTTCTTAAACAGAAGTCATGAATCTTATTTTCACAAAACCTATGTACTCGCCAGCATTTCTTTGCTGACCTCGTTTTCACATATGTTTCAGGTATTGTTGAATGATATCGATTGATAAGATGCATGCTCACATAGGACTGGACAAGGCCTTAGTGACTCAATAACAATGATAGATTATGTTTAAATTATGTATTTAGATTTCCAGACGATGTAATTATTCAATGTTTAATAAAACGAAACACTTTTTGTATCCATGGTTATGAAACATTAATTCTGTTGCAACACGCCCCGATGTTTCCGCCGCGATTTGTTGTTTTACGCGGTCGGGGTGTGACAGAAAAGATGGTATCAGAGCCAATGGTTATAGGGAATTAGGTTATTAGTAATGCTTTGACCTAGTCTATAACCATCTTAGGACCCTAACGCGAGTTTACTTGCGTTTAGTCATAAAACAATACCGTCACCTATCCTTAGGCGACGACCACAACAAGAACATAAATTTCAAAACCGCTTTGAAAACTAATCATCTGTTCTAGGATGATTGATTACTAGGTTTTGAACCCTCTATTGTAAGGTTTTGAACTCTCTATTTTATGGTTTTGAACCCCTTTGAGTTTTCAAAACTTCGTCAAGATTTTGGGTTTTAAATAATGTGAACACGTGCAAACTGGAAGGGTGAATGCCTGTATTCTGGGTTTTCTGTCTAGGCAAGCACTTCGTATACATCTCATCAGACGCGAGACCAGTTGTGCTTACCTGGGAATTCTTGGGATGAGTGTTCACTTATAGGCGAGCATGTCTTCGCGATACATTATTTTTGACCCATTTACTTTGATCAGTCACCGTCTCATTTGTTTGCCTTAGGTAACAAACAAATGATCGCAATCTTCATGCGTTATCATTCTGTTTTGATTGTCCAATAATCTTTCACTTGTTTCTCCCAATGCCTTTCTTTTTCTTCAAGAATGTCTCTTCATCACGATGACGCCCAGATATCTGAGCAAGCAGCCAAAATTCGCTCAACGAATAGGCGAAGTAGTCCTGAAGACTGTTGAATTAGCTACTGCCATGTATCATCTCCAGGATGAAGCCACTCAAGAGTCACCAAGACAGGCAGGACCTAGTCAGGCGACAACACCATCAGCCAATAAACCAATCGAGGAATTAAAGACCATGGATGAACGATCCCCTAAGAAGTCAAAGAAGCGAAAGGCTTCTCAGAACTTCGCCATGGCCGCTCACAATGGTAAAGCAGTCCCCAACCAACCAGCTCAACCCCCTGCTAGGTGTGTATGGCTTTTCCTATGATACCTACATCAAGGAACTATGTACCTTACAAACTACTCTTGTGATTTCTCTCTTTCAAATAATTGCTCATGATTCCCTCGAAAATTTTAAGTACTCGTTTCACTCTAAGAAACAAAGTACAGAAAATTAAGTGACATTATGAGTAATCGTGCTTTTCGCACATCTGTGCCTTTAAATCCTTGGTTAGATAACTAAGGGTATTTTCAAATCTCATACCCATTACGTTTTGATTTTTCAACATACATAGTACCAGTATTTCAAAACAATCTTCATGATCTCAAAATATTTCATATAGTTTGAAAACAATTTTTCTAGATGTATTGTCTATGTTATTTCAAAAACATTGGCCATGTTATCAAAACCAACCTTTCTAATTTCAAAATATTTCATATAGTCTGAAGACAATATTAACACAATACATTTTCTGATCAAGTGCATGATTTCGAAAAGCATCATTCATGTCTTTCAAAAACCTTATACATAATTTCAAAATTCATCTCGCATGCTTTTAAAACATTTTTGTAAATATATCTACCTAATACACCTACTTTATGATTTCAAAAAGTATTATATATAAGGTTTCAAAAACGTTAAACATATTTTTTCTTAAAAGAACCCCATGCATAGTTTTCAAAAATATTTTTCCTCATACATTGACTTAACCTTCAAAATTCTGCTTCATATGTCGCCTTGACATATCAAGCATCTCAACTTCATAAGCATTTTACAACATGTTTTGACCTAAGCACATCCAGTGCAAGGTTTCAAAACATCTTCAACTTCTAAAATTCATATGGGATCTTTTTATCTTCACAATTAGATCCTTGTGGATGATTATCATTCAAATCAGAGTCCTTAATTGGATTCCTTATGTACCTTAATTCGAACACTTCGGTTCCTAATAATCGAAATCGAATTTTCTTTTTGAATCTTTCTATCTTTATAGTTGGATTCTTGGTAACGTTTAAAGTACCAAATGAAATCCACGGAATGGATTCCTAGTGTGCTTTAAATGCATGTACGCAATTTACAAGACAAATTAACGAACAATTTTGTGGTTATATGATATGTGTTTATGTGTTCTCCTCTATGTTTTTGTGTGTTACGATTTTTCAAATCCTCATAGAATCTTTCATATCTTCATATGAGGGATTCATAGTAGGATATTCAAAAAGTACTACCTTAAATCCTTATGGGCTTCTACGTAGTAGTTAAGACCCTTGGGTTATATAGTACCATTCCATGATTCGATGAGAGACCCTTGAGTGGTCTAGTCTAAAAGATTGATTCACAATTTGGTTAAAGAACGACATCTAGTGATGTAGCTGAACAGACTCCTTGATAGTCTATTTAGATCATTTATTGATTTAATTAAAAGGACTCTATGGCGGTCTAGTTACACTCATCACAGGTTTGTTCATTTGGTTTTACCCTACACATTATAAAATAGACTGTGTGAACTGTGCAAGGAATTGTCTAATTATGGACGCGTACATAATTATGAAATTTAGTGCATAGGAACCCAGTAAGATTTATTATGTGTAAGAACCGATAGTGACAAAAATAACGAAATGAGAACGATGTAATGGAGGTACGGTGGACGCACCAATGACGCTTCATATACTTGTATATAAGTGTCCCTCTTACATTGCAAACATAATGTTATTAAGGTTACTAGAAGTTCAAGAACCCTAACCAATGTTGTTCGATCTTTTCAACTTCATATTTCCAAGCTCTCACAAGTTTCCTCTAAATAAATTTCGGGACGAAATTTCCTAAAGTAGGGGAGACTGTAACACCTGCGCCTCCACGACCATCAAACAAATACCAAACCAATGAAATATTATATTTCATACTTGGGATTTGTAAAAATATGTGTATCATTTTCACATATCAATTCTTGTTCAATTTCAAACTCTAAATCGCTTTCTGGAAGGTTATACGCGCACTGATGCGTAAATATAACCAGTTTAATGCAACAAACACTCCGGAATAGTGACATAGGCTTAACATACCTTAAATAACCTTTACATAACTTAGATATAAGTTTTGGAAGGTTTGGTGTGGTGAAATCAAAGTTTAATCGCTTACAGGGACTAAAGTTGACAAACTGCGAAAGTATGCCAATTTGAACTGTAACAGACATTCCGGAACATGGCCATAAGTTAAACATACCATAAATATCCTTTACATAGCTTAGAAATAGGCTTTGAGGGGTTCGGTGTGCTAAAATAAACTTTTGTGTCATTCAGGGACTAAAAGAGTCAAAAAGTGCACAAGTTTGCATTTTCGCGCATAACTTACGTTCTGAATACATCCGGACATCCAAAAATTTATGTAAGCACTAAAATATTTTATTTTAGTGTTCGGCATAAGAAAAATCCATTCGTCACGTCATTTGGATCGTTTTTCGCGCTTATGCGCATTCCGTCGTAATTAAGCGAACATCGCGTTCGTACGGCCAAACGAACCAATGTCCGGCATATTTTTGAGCATGTTTCATGTCCAAAATGTTTAGGAAACATTTTAGGGCCTTAAAGTTGGCTTTACGGGCCTTAGAAGTGTCGGAAATGGCCTTAAACACGTGCAGGGACTGAAACTGTCATTTCTGAAACTTATGTCTGATCTGTGACTGCTAGGCGGCCCGCCTCAGGATCCTTACATCCTCAGGCGGCCCGCGAGGCCCCTTCTGACCAGATTAATCGAATCTAACAGCAGTTTCCAGCTGTTTCGTTCACAACCACACATTCTCTTTCGCTTAGTCAGCTGATAAGGATCACTTTTAGCCACCATGAGTTTCCGACAAGTGTACGCCTTGGATCATGGCACGTTTTCCATCAAACGATCCTAATGGTGGACCATTTACTATAAATACCCATCCATCCCCAACTTCATTTCTCACTAGAATCTTGATTTGAGAGCTCTAAGTTGAAACCATTGTTTCATACCTGAGTTCTTGGATCGAGATTAGCATTCGGGGACCCTGGGTAAGTATTCTTTCGTTCTTTTATTGCTTTTCGAGTCTTTCGAGTCTGAAAGTCAAACTTTGTTTGACTTTCTGCGTTGACCAGTAATTGTCAATGCGAAGTTCGTTTGAACTTCGCAACGTGAGTGTAATCACGTTGGTTATAGTCCCTTGGGACTATGCCTACTGATTACCACGTTGTCTAGGGTCGTAGGGTAAGCGATCTAATAAATCGCTTATACCTCGAACCCGACCCATTTGGTCAATCATTAGGATCCGACCAAATACATTAGGTGACCATAGTAGGTAGGGAATAACCTTCCGAGGTTATACCCTATGGTCGCTTCGTTTAAGTAGTTGTATGATAGGTAGTTTATATGCCTTAGGTAAATTACCAGAATACCCTTTTCATGTATAATTGGTAATTAAGCATATGTAACCTAAACTTTTGTCACATAACTGATTTTGTAACATGTTTAGGCATATAACACTTGTCATAGGACTAGTTGGACGGTCCGAACGCGTTTCACGCGCACGACGCGTTAAAGTAGCATAAGCTACCTTAATGGGTCGCGATGGGTCAAAAGCACTTAGGTTTGGTTTCATTGTAGTATGTAGGCCTTGTTAAACCATATCATATGAGTTCCAATACTCATTTGGTTTACCAAGCCTCATCCTATCCGATCTCCCGATTTAAGTCCGGTTTAATTATATAGTTTTAGATTTGCCGACTGATTCCGTGCTCCCTCAAGCTTTGTTTGGTTGTTGTTCAAGACCTCTAAGCATTCTCAGGCGAGTACATTATTCCCCTCTTTTACTGTTTTCAACTGTTTTGGGGTGACTCATATGTGCTAAATATCTTAACAATGATTTCAAGAACGATTACAATGGTTTCAAAAACAATTACAATGTAGTATCAAGAACGATAACAATAGTTTCAAGAACGATAACAATGGTTTCAAAAACAATAACAATAGTTTCAAGAACGATTTCAATAAAGTGAACGAACTTGTTGGTTGTAGTTACATAACCAATGACATTCATTAGCAATGATCAAGCCGACCAGTATTAGGTTATGGTACCATAGGATCTGACAAATCCCGTTATTTTCTATACCCATGGTTATGTGTGGTATTTTGGGTAACGACTGAATCTGTAATTATTAACTTACCCTTTGGTAAGGGTTTGTTAAGAACGAGAGCGAGAGCGAGTTGGAACGAGGAACGCGTCAAGAAGGTTTGAATGTTATTAGAGAATCGACCATTAAGTAGTTTCACAATTAAAACAAGAACGATTTGAACAATTAAAACAAGAACGATTAAAACAAGATGGTTTAACGATTGGGTAAACATTTGGACATGATTTACATTTAATCATGCATTTCCATGGAACATAGTATTGATTTAAACCAAGTTTTACTTCAATACTTTGTTTTGTGCGTTTCATCTATGGTTTAGTTGATGCATTTCACTAGCCATACATATCATTTTTGGTTACACATTACATGGTTTACATTTGACACAAACACTTTTGACATTGATAATACATGACATGATTTACATCTTAACATAAACATTTTGTTATATTATTCAATACATTTGACAATTTGTTTAAACATGGACATCTTACATTGGTGGTTTGTTTGGGTAAGTGATTTGAGTAACGATGCGTGTGTAATATGATACAAGCATGGTGGATACGCCGCTGGTACTTCCTATATATAAGTGTTTGTATGGTATTACATATTGTAGCGTTATTTGAATCATTTCAGTTTGAGACATAGAACATTTTATACAAGTAACATACCTTTCACAAGACATTTATTTACAAATAACTTATCTTATATAAACTCATTTTACATGGTTATTCATTTAATCACGCATTATTCTCTTATTATACATATCACCTGAACTTATTATTTTTCAAATGATTTACAAAGACAAAGCAAATTACAAGGTTCATGACTAAACATTTTCTTAAACAGAAGTCATGAATCTTATTTTCACAAAACCTATGTACTCGCCAGCATTTCTTTGCTGACCTCGTCTTCACATATGTTTCAGGTATTGTTGAATGATATCGATTGATAAGATGCATGCTCACATAGGACTGGACAAGGCCTTAGTGACTCAATAACAATGATAGATTATGTTTAAATTATGTATTTAGATTTCCAGACGATGTAATTATTCAATGTTTAATAAAACGAAACACTTTTTGTATCCATGGTTATGAAACATTAATTCTGTTGCAACACGCCCCGATGTTTCCGCCGCGATTTGTTGTTTTACGCGGTCGGGGTGTGACATATGGTCATGTCCAGAGGGTCCGGCCTCATCAGTATGATCAGTGCGCATGAGGCGAATATGCTCCGGAGATATGTCTGTAGCAGGGACCTTGACAGGAGCAGGGATGGCTGGCTCTACTGGCATAACATCCTCCCCAAGGTCTGCGTTGCGCTGTAGGCCAAGAGCCTGCAGTGCATATGAAGTAACGGATGCATAAGAGGAAGCATCTGAGTCTGTATCTGCATCCGAAGAAATATCGATCACCGAGACCACCGGTGATGCAATATCTAAGATAACCACATCATAAACATCCCCGTCTCCTAAGTCATCATCTATATGCTCTACGGGAATCACCGGGACAATGTCGTCATCATCCTCGTCGAGGTCGACGAAAGGCACCATAACAAGAGGAAGTACATCCAAGGTATAATCTCGACCACGTGTTCACCCTCCGGGTGACCTATGATAACTATGTCATTGAGTAGTGGAGGTACAGCTAATACATCATCGTCAACAATATCCCCTAGAAATGCGAATGGCTGAAAATCATCCATATCGCTATCAGATCCCGTCTCACTATCCGATGTAATGACCTGAACCTCTGGTATGTAATCATCATCTGAAGAAGGTGTCATAGGATCCACATCATCATAAATGTTGCTTCCTTCGGATGAAGACATGATATCCTGTAACATGATTGGTTTGACGTATGTATTAATAAATTAATTTTTCAATAAATATATATATACACAAAATGGTGCAATCACATAAGTTCATTTTAAGTTATTCTATTTGTGTTATACGGATTAACTTAATGTTTCATGTCTACCATTTAGAGACTAAGACACTTTAATGTCCTTGCTTGATTTGTATGATATCAATTTTGTTTTTGTTGTGATGGACCTTGAGAAAAAAAAAATTGTTTATGCAAAGAAAACTCTTGTTTTTGTATAAATTGTTTTCGTGAGAGGTTCCCTAGTGATTGTTGACTAGACTCGAGAAAGAATCCTGGTTCACTACAATCGAAGCTCTGATACCAATCTGACACACCCTGCTCGTAGCGGAAGCGCGAGGTGTGATCTGTTGGTTCTCATTGCATAACGATATAAGTAAACATACTAAATGAATAACAAATACTCCATTGCCATTACCATAATTATTCAAAAGATGCCCAACATACATTAAGTTTATAATTTACAAACCATTCAAAGAAAATAAGTTGTTATTATTTCATACATCCAAAACGAAAGTTTTAAACACTAAGGCTCTGTCCACTATAACACCGCAAAGCGGCAGTATAATAGATAACCCTTCAAAAGATGGCACAGAGTCTTGATACTTGTTTCTTGGATTAGAATCCCTGACAAGGTCCACTAATTCTCTGAAATACATGTTTAAGTAGAAAAATCAACAAAGGTTGAGCGAGTTCATGCAATTTAGTTGTGTATGATACACCTGAAAAATGTAGAATGTATTTGTATTTGAATCAAATATAGTATGAAAAGCGTCAATGAAATCGTGATCATTAATGTTTTGCAAGGACATTAATATGTGTGACGAAATAGGAAGCAAACCAACCCAAGACGATTTTAATTGTATCGACACCATGTCGTAGGGCAACAAACGCACTCCTAGGTAAATGAATGACCATGAGTGGGGCTCGCCAAAACCCATTAGATCTAACCCTTTGTTCCTTGGTCCAAACTGGATTAATGGTGCTTTAGTTATGGCCCTAATTTCTCACATGATCTAAGGTGTTTCATTCCTTGACTTATCATACTTATTGTACATGTATTTTCCCCGATAGTTGTAAAGTTGTAAAGCATTTAAAATGAATAGGGGACATGAACGCACAGTATTGCTTCAGTGAGTAGAAGTAAATATGATTTCACGTGCGGTAGTCCTGAACAGTGTTGCGACCTACAATCGTTGTTATATTTGTTAGACACTTTGGTCTTTGTAAATAAATTGAGTACAAGTCTTATGTCTTAAATATGTGTAAGACTTGTATGTCTTTATCGTTTGTTGAACTTTGTATAATTGTATTTCTTTACAATTTATGTCATTGCACTTAGCCCAATAAATTATGATATTGGGCCCAAATAGTGTTGGGCTTAAATAGTGTTGGGCATTAATAGTGTTGGGCTTAAATAATGTTGGGCTTAAATAGTGTTGGGTTTTTGGGCCCATAAGTTTGATATTGGGCTTGGCCCATGAGTTATTGGCTATTGGGCTTAGCCCAAGTATTTAGTTTAAGCCCAATATAATTTAAAAAAAAATATAAGCCCATTTATATAAATATTTAGCCCATTTGAAAAAGATAAGTCTTTCATTTTTATAAAAACAATTTTATAAAAATTTACTAATTATACTTTTTAGATAATAAAAACATAATACTTTTTATAAGTTTTCAAAATGTCCGAAGTTTGTTAATGGTAACGTAAATTTTGTGTCCGTGTCGAAAGATCGTCTAGATGTCGTATTAAGTCCTCGGATTGGTAATATGTCCATGAGTTCATCCGTCGCCCGTTTTGTCCATAATTGATGTCCGATTGTTCGTAGTGTCCGTAATATGTCTTTAAGGCGTATTTATATGAAATTTTGTAAGACTTTAATTATAAAGTCTCTTGAGTTTATTATCACCATTTTAATCAAGTTTCCTATCTTTGATATATATAACTAATACACCAATTATTACATATCACATAACTTGTTAAAATGAACAAATATATATTTTCTCAAAAATATATATTTATCTAATCTTTTTTTTTTTTATAAAAACCTTTCTTTATATCTTTGTAAATTTTGTAAAGATTTAACCAAAATGATAGTTTTTATAACATAAAGTTTTTAAGAAAATTTTGCCATATAACCATTGTTTTTAATCACTTTGCCATGTTTAATAAACATATCTTTTTCTTTTCAAATCAACATCAACAATTTACTCATAAGTTTTATAAACAATATACCTAAGATTTATAACATAACCTTGTCAAGATGATCTCAAAATCATCTAGGGTTTTGAACTTGCTCACAACACATGTTAACTAGTTCAAAAACCAAGTTTACTTCTAGTTTTAACAACTTTTATAAAAATCTCATGTTGTATGTTACTTTTTATAATCTTGTAAAAGTCTTGTTTTTAATTAAAAACCTTAGATACTTTAATTACACCATAAATTTTGATCATCCATTATATATAAAAAAAAAACCTTTAACATATTCATGTGTACTTGTTAGATCATATTTTTAGAACATCATCTAACAAGTTATACATGTCTTAATCATCTCAACAAGATCAAATATGCAAATAACAAATCTTAATCACCACATAAACAAACATATATCATGATTTGTATTTTTGCTTCTTTGTATCTTCATATTATTATGTATGATTATTTTGTTATTTTACTAGTTATAATAATAATCATAACATAAATAAGTAAGAAAAAAATAAATAAATTTAGAAGCTCACTTCTAGCTCTAGGCTAGGGATGATCTAAATGAGCTTAAGATCCAAAGAAGATGAAGATCTTGTTGTTAGAAGACTCTTGGATGGATGAAAAGGCTTGATTTAGCTTGCAAATGCTTTAGATCTTCTTAAGTTCCATGAAAATCCATGTTGATTCTAAGAGAAATGAAGAAGATGAAGTGATTTTCTATGGTGTTCTTGGTGATATGGATGAAGATATGAAGATGGTGAGAGAGTTTGTGTGTGTTTGAAAAGGTGTAGAAGAGTTGTAGTATGTGTTAGTGATTAATGAGAAGTGTTATAAACATGCCACCACATGACTAACTCTTCCACTTATGTTATAACCATGCCACCACATCTTTCACTTAACAATTTAGATAAGTATTCATGTAATAATATATATATAAAAAAACAATGGTGGGGGGGGGGGGGGCTACTTGTGGTTGACGGTCACCATGTGGGGGGGGGGGGGGTCCTTTGTGGTAAAAATTGTTGGTAACTTTATTAAGATTAAAAATGGTAAAAATGGTTAAAGGTTTAGGTTTTTATGTGTTACCAAGTTTCAATACTTAGAATGATCACAAATAGGATGGAAGTGACCAAAATAATGTTCACTAGTTCACTACATATGTCAAATTGTAGTTCGGATAGTCTTTTGTCGCTCGTTCCGCAAGAAGATAGTCGAAAGGTTCGCTTATGAAAGTTGTAGGGAAACATTCGGTTATATATTTATATAAGGTTCCCTATGTATTTTCATATGGAATTTGAGTTTAAACAACCCATTTTGCACTTTGAAATAAAATACCAATGCTGAATTTTTGCGGAAAAATAGAGAAATGGTCACTTTTGGTGCTTTTTGGCAGTTTTCGGACAGTTTTTGTGCTATCGGACATTAGTAATATATTAGACCAAACCCTTGCATTTCCAAGTAGGGTTTATTGTATAATTGATGTTGGACTTTCGCCTGAGTCCTAAAAATATTGCTACACTAGTTTTTGCGGATTCTGAGTTTTTGTTAGCGCGCTAGTTTACTAGGCACTACTCTAGTTGTTTCGATGCACTGTTTACACTGTTTCAAATGTAATCACTAAAAATGAATCATGTGCATCATAAATAAATATTCCATAAGTATTCTAAGATGTATATCATGAAATTATGCATTTCGGATATTCTAATCACGTATTTGTATAATGTAATTCATTGCTTTAAATGTAAGTACTTTACCAGAAAGTGGCAATTGTCACAGTTCGCTTATCCGGAGATTTGATGAGTTGTCGCGGCCCACGTAAGCCTAAGCTTACTCTTACGCGGCCCACGTAAGCCTAAGCTTACTCTTACGCGGCCCGCGTGAAACCCAGAAATCTTGTTTTCTTGGTTTTTCATGTACATTAGGGTTTCAGGGGTCCGGTTTTTCACTTACGGGTCGTTTTGGGGCATTTTTGCAGGTCCTTACATCCTCCCCACCTTATTTAAAATCTCGTCCTCGAGATTTATTGAAATAAGTGAGGATAATTTCGCTTTATCTCTGATTCCAGCTCCCAAGTGTATTCCGGTCCTCTTTTTGAATCCCACTTGACCTTGACCAATACTAGTCTTTTGTGTTTAAGAAACTTAATCTTTCTGTCTTCTATTTGGAGTGGTTTTCTCAACAAACTTTAGCTTTTCATTTACCTCTATATCTTGAAGAGGTACTACCAGGGATTCGTCAGATAGACATTTCTTGAGGTTGGATACATGAAATACGTCATGTACCCTGGCTAGCTCTTCTGGTAGTTGTAATTGATAGGCAACTGGTCCTATACGCTGGATTAGTGGGAATGGTCCTACGTATCTTGGACTTAGCTTTCCTTTCTTACTGAACCGAACTACTCCTTTCTAAGGAGAAACTTTTAAGAGTACCTTGTCTCCAACTTGAAATTTTGGCGGCTTGCGTCTATGGTCTGCATAACTCTTCTGACGATCATGAGCCGTTTTCAGTCTTTCCTTGATTTGAGTGATCTTGTCGGTTGTTTCTTGTATGATTTTAGGACCTGATAACGGGCTTTCTCCTATCTCTGCCCGGCAAACTGGAGTTCTACACTTTCGTCCATACAGTGCTTCGAACGGGGCAACTTCAATACTTGAATGATAACTATTGTTATAGGAGAATTCAATTAAGGGTAGGTGGTTATCCCAGTTTCCACCAAAATCTATTACACATGCCCTGAGCATGTCTTCCAGGGTTTGGATCGTCCTTTCACTTTGTCCATCTGTTTGAGGGTGGTATGCAGTGCTTAGATTTAGTCGGGTTCCCATTGCTTCCTGGAAACTGGTCCAGAAATGGGAAGTGAAACGCCTATCCCTATCTGATACAATGGAGAGTGGGACTCCATGTAAGGATACTACCTCGTCTACATATAACTTTGCTAGCCTTTCCATGCTAAAGGTTTCTTTCATGGGTAGAAAATGAGCTGATTTGGTTAATCGATCCACAATTACCCAAATCGCGTCATTGCCTTTTCTGGTTTTAGGCAACTTAGTAACAAAGTCCATGGTTATGAGTTCCCATTTCCATACAGGCATTTCTAATTGTTGAAGTAGACCTGAGGGTTTCTGGTGTTCTGCCTTAACTTGTGAACAAGTAAGACACTTAGAAACATATCTAGCTATGTCCTTTTTTTCATTCCTATCCACCAGAAGTTATTCCTTAAATCTTGGTACATTTTATTATTACCAGGATGCATGGTGTATGTAGATTTATGGGCTTCCTATAAAATCTTATTTCTTTAACTCTCCCTGCTTAGGTACCCAGATCCTTTTCTTGTGGAATCTCCAAATTCCATCACTTCCTTGCTCCAATTCCTTTATTCGTCCTTTCATTCCTTCAGCATCATCCTTGGTTGCTGTTTCTTGAATATTCTTCAGTTGTTCCATTAAGTCTAATTGTAAACTTAATCTAAGAGCACGAACTCGTTTTTGATTTTCATGATACTTACGACTTAAGGCATCTGCTACTACATTTGCTTTTCCTTCGTGATATTGAATATCACAGTCGTAATCGCTTAAAATTTCCATCCATCTTCGTTATCTCATGTTCAGTTCTTTTTTGCCCAAATATGTATCTTAAGCTCTTATGATCTGTATAGACAGTAAACTTATTTCCATATAGACAGTAAACTTATTTCCATACAAATAGTGTTTCCAAATCTTAAGGGCAAAAATTATGGCTCCTAATTCTAAGTCATGAGTCGTATAGTTTTCCTCGTGCTTTTTCAATTGCCTTGAGGCATACGCAATTACCTTCTTGCGTTGCATTAGCACACATCCTAATCCTAGCTTAGAAGCATCACAGTAAACTTCAAAATCTTCTATCCCTTCTGGTAAGGCCAGAATTGGGGCGTTCATTAACCTTTGCTTTAAAATCTTAAAAGCTTCCTCTTGTCTAGGTCCTCATTCAAACTTCACTGCTTTACAGGTTAGCTTAGTTAATGGCACAGCTATTTTAGAAAAATCCTTAATAAACCGTCTATAGTATCCAGCTAATCCTAGAAAACTTCTAACTTCTGTAACTGATTGCGGGACTTTCCATTTGGTGATCGCTTCTATCTTAGCAGGATCTACGTGAATACCTTCGTGATTCACCATGTGTCCTAAAAATTGTACCTCCTGTAGCCAAAATTCACACTTCAAGAATTTGGCGTAAAGCTTTTCCTTTCTTAACAAAGTTAAGAGTGCATGCAAGTGTTCACAATGTTCTTCCTGACTTTTGGAATAAATAAGTATATCTTCGATGAAGACAAATACAAATTTATCCATGTATGGTTTACAGATTCTATTCATCATGTCCATGAATGCTGCAGGAGCATTTGTCAGTCCAAAGGGCATGACTGTAAACTCGTAGTGACCATACCTAGTTCTGAAAGCGGTTTTAGGTATGTCTTCTTCTTGTACCTTCAACTGATGATATCCGGAGCGTAAATCTATCTTAGAAAAGTATCTAGCTCCTTGAAGTTCATCAAAAAGATCATCAATCCTAGGTAATGGATATCGATTCTTAATTGTAACCTTATTCAGTTCTCTATAATCAATACACATTCGCATCAAACCATCTTTCTTCTTTACGAACAACACTGGTGCTCCCCAGGGGGGATGAACTAGGTTGTATGAATCCTTTACTAAGCAATTCATCTAATTGCTTTTTCAGTTCTAACATTTCGGTGGGTGCTAACCGATAAGGTGCCTTTACTACGGGTATAGTTCCAGGAATCAAATGAATTCTAAATTCTACCTCTCTATCTGGTGGTAATCCTGGTAACTCCTCTGGGAATACATCTGAGTATTCTGATACTACAGGAATTTCCTTAAGTTCCTTACCCTTACTGCTAATTATTACTGAAATCATATACACTATTCCTTGCTTTCGTTCATAACTGGCAATTTTCATTACTGAAATGAACTTCATGGGTTTACGCGGCTTATCCCCTGTAATCATAATTACTTCTCCTGTGGGTGCATGAATTTCTATAGAATTCTTATCACAGAGGATTCGAGCATGGTTGGCTACTAACCAATCCATTCCTAATACGACATCAAATCCAGCTAAATTCATGGGTAATAGGTTTGCAGAAAATTTATGACCTGAAAGTTCTATAGTTTCTTTTTGCAAAACCATATCTGTTTTGGTCAAAAATTACCGAAGCAATTAAGTGATCAAATTAGTTAAGTGAGGTAGTGTGCTAAAAAGTACGTTGGAAATATGCTGGTTGAGTTGTTTGTAAAAACAGTTTTCAGGATACGGCTCAAGATATTGAGCTGTAACTGCGATCAAACTATGAGCAAAAAATAAAGGAAATGACACGAGATGTACGAGGAAAGCCCTTGATCAATCTAGATCGCCGGCATAAAACCTCGGGAGTTGTCAATCGCAGCTGCCTAGTTCTTCTTATTACTTCAAACGTCAGGATACAGTGCAGGATATCGACCAGATTGCTAAGTGTTACAATGCTTTTTTGTGAAAGTGATAATTGCGAGAGAACGAGTGTAAGAGTGTAGTGAGTGTGATTGTGACGTCCTATTCGATCTGATATACCCACCTATTTATAGTAACGAAACACAAACTAAAATTCATATAAATATGGGATGCTCCCAAATATTCCATTGTTAACGTTGTAGACTGAGTAATGCGGCTTCAACGTCTTCATTTGAACAACTTGGACCGAGTCTCCCGGAGAAAGGGTCTTCCTGAACGTTGGGCACCTGGACGCGTATTCCTGCACACAACCCGTTAGTAATCCTGAGGATACCATTCAGGATGTTACCAATATCCTAAATCAGCATCCCGGATATAAACAGATATCACATAATCAAGATATAATCCAAGATATTTCTCAGGATATGGGCTCAGAATTTCACCCATAACAATTGTCCCCAAAAAATGTTACCGTTTAGTATCCTGCTTCTAACGGTTATATTTTTTTACGAAGATCGAGGCAATTTAAGAGATTAGACCCATGATGTGACTGTTTGCAACTGCTCAGCCTATATTTACTCATCACCACCCTATAACTTCTCATCCTTATCCCATTTATTCTTTACCGAAGAGAAAAAGGTAAAAACTTCTCTCTCTTTTTCATCTTCTTCTCTCATTCTTTTCAGCATTCCGGTGAGAATATGACAAGGCAAACAAGATCAAGTTCCGGCAACTCCGCCCCCACATTCATACAACAGAATCTTCTCCAGGATCCGGAGAAAGAAATATGTACCTTTGATAGCACCCATTTGTCGGCCCTCAAATCCTCCGGTATCTTCCCGGAAGGGACGGTATTCCGGCCGTTTGACCGGGAAATCCGGTCGGACATGGTTTCCGATGAATGGTTGTGCTTTAGTGCCTTTCCTTTCACCTTAGGGTTACGGTTCCCCTTTCCAGACTTTATCACCGAGTTTTTCAACATTACAAAAATCTCTTTTAGCCAAACAATGCCGATGCTTTGGCGAGTCTTGTTCGTTCTTGACCAGATCAAGAAGAATCACATCCCTGACCTTTCTGTTCATGACCTCCCCCTAGCATACCGGCTTAGATGCCATGGATCCTGTAGATTCTTGTTTTACTCCACCTCCGGCGAGCCGCTGATACTTCGTGCCACCAGGAATGAGGAGAAATGGCAATCCAAGTTCTTTTTTGTAAAAAGAGACTCAATCCCTGGTGGAACGGAAAATCCGGTGAAGTGGTTGAGAAAGGGTAGGATTTAGGGTTTAAGGATGATCCTGCCTCTTATCCTGTTCCATATCCCGAACTGATCAACTTTCTGTTTATTGTTTTGTATACAGCTGATTTTAGGAAGCCTGCACCTCCCCTTGCAGATTCACAGAAGAGGATTGACGCTATCAGACTCCTTCCTGAGACTGAAAGAAGTTTTAACCCGTCTCCACCATCTCCAAGCCCTCTTTCCAGTGCAAACATGTCTGGTAAGGATCCTGTATGCCATCCTGCATACATATTTTTATTTGATATACTTAGGAGAAATTTTTACTCCCTGTATGCAGATTCCAGCAAAGTTCCAGTCTTCCTTGATCTCGATGAGCTTGACAGTTACCCCACTCTAGTCATAGTCAAGAAAGAGACCCCTGCTGCCACCAGCTCCAAGCCGCTCCCGGCTCCCAAGGCTAATCCGAGGACTCGTGCTTCCACCGCAAAAAAAGAGGAAAGGTTCTGAAGTCAGTGCCCCAGGTTCTGAGGGATTCTCATACGAAGAACTCAGCTTTTCTGACTCCCTGGAGCCGATGACATCCTTCCTCAACAAGGTAATATCCTGTGACTATATCCTGCATATATATCCTGCACATATAACCTGATAGGATATCCTGACAGGATATCCTGACTAATATATTTTAACTCATACCTGGAATTTGATGTGCAGGGCCTCCAGCATCTGCTCCACCTTTACACCGACGCTTGCAGCACAAATGTTTTCCAAGAAGCCAGAATCAAACAACTCGAGACCACCGTTGCTAACCAAGGGGCCATTGCCGAGGTGAAGACCCGGCATTATGAGGACAAGCTGAAGAAGGTCACCCAGGATGCTGAGCTCAAACTTGCCACCATCCAAATGGAGCATGGACAGGCCATGGTTTCTTTCCAGGAAGGAATCAAAGCCTCTGCCATTGTCTCTCTGCTACAAGCCCGCATCAAGATGGCTTATGAGGCCAAGGAGACAGGCCTTGTGTGCCCATCCTGGCCGGTTGACTCTTGGGTGGCAAAGCTGAAGGAGCTTGGAGGCAAGGCTGTGTCGTATCCTGCTGAAGTCGGTGAATCCTCTAAGTCAGCAGAGGTGGTGGACAAGGCTGAAGACAAGAAGGATGCTGGAGCGGATGCTGGGACGGATGCTGGTGAGGATGCTGCTCAGGATGCTGAGGCTGAGAAGGCAGTGAAGGTTGGAGAAGATGCCGCTGTGTGAGGGCATTCAGGTGGGCGATGATGGATATACGTGCCAAGGCCGGAGCCCACTTTTTTAGATTTGATCGTTGGTTTGTAACCCCAAAATAATTTACTTTTTCTGCACTTTACTTTTCCTACATTTGAACAATATGATGGCCAAAGGTGGGGCGATCCTGAGTTTCAGGTCGAAGCCCTTGGTCATCGATGTTAGTATGTTTTGCTTTTGAACAATATAACAGTTGGAGGTGGATGGGTCTCGGTTTGAGACAAAGCCTTCAACTGTTAAGTAAATATGGTAAGGAACTATTTGTGCTCTTGGTGGATGGTCCTTGGTTTGAGGTGAAACCAAGAGCACAACTTTCGGTATGTTAATAATATAACCCTTTTTTGGCTTTATTTCTGTTGTCATACTTTTACTACATGAATTTTACTTATGAAAATAGTTTTGTTTGAACATTTTCGGGAACACATTGTAAATGTATCCTGAAAGATATCTTGCTCAGGATACTGACACACAATCTGTATTTTATCCAAATAAAAAGGAAAGATCATACCAGAGATTCCCAAAGGGTCAATTCCAATTTTCCACCACAGGAATGTCCCCAGTGCACACTTATAAATTCGAACCCATTCTTTAAATTGTGTAATGTATGTCCCCTGTGTTTAACATAGGAATGTAAATGCAGTCACACTTTAGGTTTACTGAATAGATCCTGAATATCCAGGGATAAACCTTTGATACGCTGGGGATAAACCCTTAATATGCTGGGGATAAACCCTGATTTTCATGCACTACAGGCGAGAGTGTATAAACTCCAAGTCTTAGAAAGGTGAAAACCTTTAAACCTTAGAGGGTATGAAAATACCCTTTCGTGGGAGAGGGTGATCAATCCTCATATACCTTTAGGATCCAGGACATAGCCAATAGTAACGAAATTGTCAGCCACTTTTACATGAACTGGTCCCGTTACCTTGAACTATCCCCAGATGACTTGCGCTCCAGGCGGGGTGTTCAAACCCAATTCGAGAGAAATGTGAATACCTTTAAACCTTTGAAGGGATCATGATCCCTTAAGCGTGAGAGAGGGGGCCAATCCTCTAATCTTTTGAAATATCCTGAGCATATATCCTGGAGCTATATCCTGATACATATTCTGCAAAACAACCTTAAACTAAGGTGGGTGTTAGCTTGGCTAACACCCCTCCGATGCCTAAGTCAGTATTGGGTTCAAGATAATAAACGAATTCAAATATATTTAAGAGAGATAGAATACATAACATTCTGAGATAGAAGCTAAATTTTATTCTTACTTGAAATAGAGCTTTAGATGTATAGCATTCCAGGATCTTGGTAGCATATCCCCCTCCATATTCCTGAGTCGGTATGCTCCTTTTCCTAATTCTGATTCAACCTTATATGGACCTTCCCATTTTGGAGCCAGTTTTCCATCGGCAGGATTAGTGGTATTTTGAAAAGCCTTTCTTAACACCCAATCTCCAACTTGGAACCTTCTAGTCCTTATATTCTTGTTATATGCTCTGGATATCCTTTGTTGATATGCTGCCATCCTTAGCCTTGCTGCATCTCTCGTCTCGTCTATGGTGTCCAAATCCTGGCACAAAGCTTCAGGATTCTGCTCAGGATCCCGGAGGATAGATCTCGCAGTAGGTATCACCATTTCTGTTGGGATTACTGCTTCTGCTCCAAATACCAAGGAAAACGGAGTCTAGTCTGTTGCATTCTTTACCGTCGTTCTGTCAGCCCACAAAACAAAGGGTAGTTCTTCTGCCCATCTTCCTTTCTTGGCTCCTAATCTCTTCTTCAAGTTGTTGACAATTATCTTGTTTGAGGATTCAGCTTGTCCATTTGCTTGAGGATGTACCGGGGTAGATGTGATCATTTTGATTCCCCAACTTTTGCAAAAGTCAGTAGTCCTCTTGCTTATAAACTGAGATCCATTGTCACAAATGATTTCAGCTGGTACTCCAAACCTGGTCAGGATATTCCTCTTTATGAAGGATACTACTTCTTGGTCTCTGACTTGAACAAATGCTTCAGCCTCCACCCACTTGGAGAAATAATCAGTCATTGCCAACATAAAGACTTTTCCTCCTGGAGCTTTTGGTAATTTCCCCACTATGTCCATCCCCCATTTCATGAATGGCCAAGGGGAAGCTATAGGATATAGTGGTTCAGCTGGTTGATGTGGTATGTTACTGTGCCTTTGACATGCATCACATCTTCGAGCATATTCTGTAGCATCTTTCCTCGTCGTTGGCCAAAAGTATCATGTTCTCAATATTTTTGAGAATAATGACCTGCCCTCAGTATGGTTAACACAATCCCCTTCATGTATATCCTGAAGCACTTCTTTAGTTTCGGGATCCTCCAAGCACCTTAGATATGGTCCTACAAGAGATTTCTTATACAAAAGATTATTGATAATGGTGAATCGTGATACCTTCATCCTAAACGCCTTAGGATTTTCGTCTCTAGGGATGTGTCCTTCCTTGAGATATCTTATGATTGGAGCCGTCCAGGATTTAGGGTCCTCCTCAGGATATTCAGCAACAGGATCCTGGATACTCACTACTTCTTTATCCTGAGGATTCGTTGCAGGATACAAGATATGCAATATTGGTATTTGGGTTCCTTATGGTATCCTGACCGATGATCCCAGATTTGCTAGGGGCATCTGCTTCAGCATTATCTTCCCTTGGTACCTGTTCAAGTGTAAAAACATCGAAATATCCTGCTAATTTTTTGAGAATATCGAGGTATTCGATTAACTTCTCACCTTTAACTGCATAGGATCCATTAAAATGATTAGTGATTAACAAGGAGTCAACATATACTTGCAAATTCTTGATATTCATATTTTTAGCTAGTTCTAATCCTGCAATTAAAGCCTCATACTCTGCTTCGTTATTGGTAGCAGGAAATTCACATCTAATAGCCTGGGGTAATATGTCCCCCTGTGGCGATTTTAGTAGTATTCCCAATCCTACTCCTCTAACATTAGATGCTCCATCAGTGCACAATGTCCAGGATCATGAGGATTCTCCAAATTGTTGTACTTCTAGGTCTACCTCATCCTGAATGTCACTACTGAAATCAGCCACAAAGTCAACTAGAGCCTGTGATTTTATGGCATTTCTAGGTTCGTACACTAAGTCATAAGCACTCAACTTTACTGACCACTTGGCCATCCTGCCTGACATCTCGGGTTTCCTAAGCACATTTCTAACATGATAATTGGTCTTAACATGAATTCTATGTGTCTCAAAGTAGTGTCTAAGCTTTGTTGTTGCCATAACTAGTGCTAGTATCAACTTTTCTAAATGAGAATATCTAGTTTCAGCATCTAACAAACTTTTACTAACATAATAAACAGGATATTGCTGACCTTCATGATCCTTGATAAGGACAGCACTTACAGCATTCCCTGATATTGCGAGGTATAGGGACAGTAGTTCACCATTCTCAGGCTTCATCAATAGAGGTGTAGTTGAAAGATACCGCTTCAAATCCTGCAGGGCTGCTTTATGCTTCTCTCCCCATTCGAACTTCTTGTTTTTCTTCAGGATATCATAAAATTCTTTGCATTTTTCGGAGGATCTTGAAATAAATCTGTTCAATGCTGCAACTCGTCCTGTTAATCGTTGAACATCCTTCATATTTGAGGGTGATTTGATATCCAAGATGGCTTTAATCTACTCCGGGCTCGCCTCTATTCCTCTTTTGGTCACCATATATCCTAGAAACTTTCCTGCCCCCACTCCGAAATGGCACTTAGCAGGATTTAGCTTCATGTTATACTGATCCAGGATATCAAATGCTCCCTTAATATCCTGGAGGTGATCCTCAGCCTTTTTAGATTTTACCACCATATCATCGATGTATACCTCCATTGTGTCCCCCAGCTTATCTTTGAATATCATGTTCACCAATCTTTGGTATGTTGCACCTGCATTTTTCAAACCGAAAGGCATAGCGGTATAACAATAAATACCTGTTGGTGTCATGAAGGCAGTATCCTCCTGGTCCGAAGGCTCCATTTGAATCTGCTGAAATACTGAGGATGCATCCATGAAGGTTAACATCTCATGCCCGGCAGTAGCATCTACCATTGCGTCAATATGAGGAAGAGAAAATGGGTCTTTGGGACAAGCCTTATTCAAGTCTGTGTAATCAACACAAACTCTCCATTTCCAATTCTTCTTTTGAACCACGACCACATTTGCTAGCCACTTGGGAAATTTGACTTCCTTGATCATCTTGGACTTCAATAATCTTTCAACTTCCTCTTGGATAATTGTATTTCGTTCAGGAGCGAACTTCCTTCTCTTTTGTTGCACAGGCTTGAACGATCTGTCAATTCCAAGCTTGTGAGTGATTATGTCTTTGGATATACCTGTCATATCCTAATGCTTCCATGCAAATGTTGACATCCTGCACTTCAAAAAGTTAGTTAATTGTTCTTCAATATCCTGAGGGATATTGGTTCCTACGAGCACCGAGATATCAGGATTATCCTGATCCAGGATAACTTTCTTCATATCCTGCTCTAAAGACTCCACGATATCCTGGGCCCACAACTTTAATTGCTATGTTGTATTAGGCTTGGTTGAGGATTTCATTGAGGATGAGTAACATTCTTTTGCCTCCTGCTGATCACTGTCAACCTTGAAAACCCCCCAAGGGGTAGGGATCTTGATGCATTGATGATAAGTTGATGGCACAGCCTTCATATCATGGATCCATGGCCTGCCCAGTATGATGTTATAGCAGGATAGGGAGTCCATCACACAGAAACGTTGTATCGAGTTGACCCCTTCAACATATACAGGTAACTTTATCTCTCCCACTGTATTCCTAGCCTCTCCATAGAACCCAACAAGCACGGTGGATTTCGATGTGATATCCATTGGGATACATTCATTCTTTTCAAAGTCTCTAGTTGGATTATGTTGACGGAGCTGCCATTATCCGCCAATATCCTGCGTACAAAATGGTTAGCCACATATAATGTTATTACAAGAGCATCATGGTGAGGATCCTGGACAGTATCCCCGTCATCACTATCGAATGTGATCACTTTATCAGTTGTCAAGGTGGTCATCCTGGCTGGTTTGTCTCCCCATTCGGTCTTAGCCTCTTTTGCATGCCTCTTGGCCACAGAATACGAAGTCCCACAAATGTCGGATCCTCCTGAAATAAAGTTGATTATCTTGGCATCCGCAGGAGGTGATGCCGCTCGTTCAGGATCCTTCTCAGTATCCTGACCCTTATTCTTCTTTCTTCCTAGGAGATCCTTCAGATATCCTTTGCTCAGAATATAACTTATTTCTTTTCTTAGAGCAATGCAATCCTCAGTCACATGTCTGAAATCTTCGTGGAAGGCACACCATTTGGATTTATCCTTCCAATCAGCTTTTTGTTGATTCTTTCGAGGCCACCTAGCTTTGTCTCCTAAACCCTGCATAGCATACATTAATTCAGGAATGTTAACAGAAAAGAAATATTCAGATAATTCAGGGTATTCTTCAGGATCCTCGTCTTCAATAGCATTCACTTTCTTGTTGTCATTTCTACCATACGGCTTAGAGCGATATGGTTTAAACGAGGATTCTGACTTCCTATTAGTTAACTCATAGGTAGTGGATGAGTTCATCCTTTCTTGCATTTTCCTATCATCTTCCAGCCTGATATATCTCAAGGCCCTGTTTCAAGCTTCGTCCAAGTTCCTGCAAGGATTCATCACAAGATCCTGATAAAACTGGGAATCCTTTTGTAGTCCCATCTTGAAAGCCTGCACAGCTGTTGCAACATCAAGGTGTGGGATATCCAAGGATTCCCTGCTGAATTTGTTCACGTAATCCCTTAGGGATTCCTAAGGTCCTTGAGTTATCCTGCAAAGATCACTTGGCAGTTTTTCAAAACTCCGACTACAAGAAAATTGACTATTAAATAAATTCACTAAGTGAGCAAAAGATGTGATTGAATGCGGAGGAACATTTAAGAGCCATTTCAAGGCCGATCCTGTTAAGGAGGAACCAAAGCCCTTGCATAAGCATGCTTCCTTGAGCTCCTGAGGGATAGGATTAATCTCCATTCTTTCCCTATACTGGGCAATATGCACTTCATGATCCGTGGTCCCATCATAGAGCTTCATGTTAGGGGTTTGAAATCTCTTCGGGATCTCAGCATCACAGATAGGATATGCGAAACGAGATATCCTGTGGCTGTCTTGGGACACTTCCGGAATTGGCTGGACCACTCCAGGTACACTGGATATCATGTCCTTCAATTTCTGAAGCTCCCTAGTAAATGTTGACGTCATACCTGCATCCTGCAAAGATCCACCATTGTTAGTAGCATGAATATTATTATTTGACACGTTACCAGTCTGAGGATTCTGGCCATATCCTGAAACATATCCTGAGCTCCTCACAGTTGACATCCTGATCGAGGAGGGTATTTCAGGAGTATGATTCTGGGAATGACTGGGCACAATATTCCCCCTATTATCCTCAGTATACACAGCCGAACTGAAGTTCAAAGTTCTGGGTTGTAAAGGAGTAACAATATCCTCAGCGGATCTGCTCGAGCTAGCTTTTAAGAGTTGTATTTCTCTTAACAGCATTTGGTTAGTTTCCTGTTGCTGCCTCATTTGTTCCTGCACACTTCCAAATAAAGTTAGAATTTCATCATTAGAGGCTAAAACGGGAGCAGATCCCTGAACACTCCGAGTAGGGATAATATCCTGCGGTTGTGAAGAAGCTGGAATCCTTGGAGGAGGTGGTGGAAGCACCGAACCGGTAGTAGCAGAAGTCGTAGCAGATACAGTGGAGGAGCTCATGTTTGATCTTGAGGCCATTGTAAACAATGTGGCAAAAAGTTTTGAAAACAGAAAACCGATTAACGATTTCACAAAGATTTTTAGTAAAGGTAGCACCACTTGCCCCACGGTGGGCGCCAAATTGTTTTGGTCAAAAATTACCGAAGCAATTAAGTGATTAAATTAGTTAAGTGAGGTAGTGTGCTAAAAAGTACGTTGGAAATATGCTGGTTAAGTTGTTTGTAAAAACAGTTTTCAGGATACGGCTCAGGATATTGAGCTGTATCTGCGATCAAAGTATGAGCAAAAAATAAAGGAAATGACACGAGATGTACGAGGAAAGCCCTTGATCAATCTAGATCGCCGGCATAAAACCTCGGGAGCTGTCAATCGCAGCTGCCTAGTTCTTCTTATTACTTCAAACGTCAGGATACAGTGCAGGATATCAACCAGATCGCTAAGTGTTACAATGCTTTTTTGTGAAAGTGATAATTGCGAGAGAACGAGTGTAAGAGTGTAGTGAGTGTGATTGTGATATCCTATTCGATCTGATATACCCACCTATTTATAGTAACGAAACACAAACTAAAATTCCTATAAATATGGGATGCTCCCGAATATTCCATTGTTAACGTTGTAGACCGAGTAATGCGGCTTCAACGTCTTCATTTGAACAACTTGGACCGAGTCTCCCGGAGAAAGGGTCTTCGTGAACATTGGGCACCTGGACGCGTACTCCTGCACACAACCCGTTAGTAATCCTGAGGATACCATTCAGGATATTACCAATATCCTGAATCAGCATCCCGGATATAAACAGATATCACATAATCAAGATATAATCCAAGATATTTCTCAGGATATGGGCTCAGAATTTCACCCATAACAGTATCTATGTTAACAGAGTTCCCATCTGCCGTTTCTACTGTAAAACTTGCCTAAGTTTGGTTAAGGGTAGCTTAAGAGCTTGGCAGAATGAAGTATTTATGAAACTTTGGTTTGTACCAGAGTCAAATAATACTTTCGCATAAACATTGTGAACTAGGAACGTACTCGCTATCACATCCGGAATCAGATCTGCTTCCCGTGTAGTCAACTGGAAGGTTCTTGCATTCTGCTTAGGTACTTTAGTCATTTTAGCTAACCTTAATTTACAGGTTTCACAAAAGAAAATCTTTATACTTTTACTGAAATCCCAACTTTAAAGAGTTAATGCCGTTCATTTCGTCGTATGAATTACGAGAGTGAAAATAAAATAATGTTTATCATCAAAATTTATAGATACACACACGCTGATAAACCTAAATTTATCATTTGTCATACCTGTTCTTGAGTTATCCTTAAGGGTCAGTTATTTAAGTCTTTCGAATTTCGTTATAGATATACATATCTATATAATTATTTATTTCATGTATACCTTATTTATAAGGTCAATATATATAATAGGTTTATGTTCCCAAAAATAGGGTAGACATCGCTGGAGTGATTTTATTAACATATACCCCATCTCACCCGGTTTCACCGGAGAGGTATCCTCATCTTACCCGGATAAGCTGGAGTGTTACCACATCATACCTAGCTTTGCCAGAAAGGTAATTATTATTGTATTTCTCATACTTAGAATCACAAATGTTCATTATTCAATATAGCTTGTACATGGAAATTAGTATTCTCATGATAAATCATATTCTAGAATCGAGTAATACAAATAAACAAGATATAACAGTGGCCAATTGTTATTGCTTATTTATCATATTTGCACTTTTCTAGTTATCATCCTCATGATATACCAATATCCATCCCAATTTATCTATACAATTATTTAGCTTATACTAAAGCATTAAAATTTCTTGTACTACTAAGTGTTGGTTTCTTCTAGGTTTCCATTATTCTCATTATTCCGGTTGTCCTAGTTTACTTCGTTGTTCATCTGCATCTATCAATTATTAATTATCACAGGCTCATATTTAGTACAAACATTTAGGTACAACTGTACAAACAGATTTAATTAAAAATGGCGAACAATGCGACTTATATATATATATATATATATATATATATATATATATATATATATACATGTCTATTACAAATTACAATTGAAATTCAAAATATACTAGGGGTTGTGCATTCATAATTTATTTTAGTCTATCTAGTATATAGAGTAGGGATCCTACGGAAAGTGTGTTTTTCCTAGAAAGTGTAGGAAGCGATCTGGGCCATTAGATGGGTGTGTTTAATGGCTTAGATCAAATGGATGGCATTTTCGTAATATCTGAGTTATATAATTAGAGACTTTTAATATAGTGAGGGTATTTTGGTAATTGGAAGTGTTTTAAATCAATTAAGAAACTGCTATATCAATAACCAATCCCTAAAATCGTGCGATTTCCCCTCTTTCTCTCTCTCTCTCTCCCTCTCTAAACCCACCTCCAAAAATATTGGTTGTTTGGAGCATGGATGCCAGAGATTTACATCTTTTTTTTAATCAATTCCGGCAACTACCGGTTGCGTCTGCTCCGTTCAAACAGGACCTTTCCGATTGGAAGGTGGTTTTCCGGTCATCGGTGAATATGGAGGTCGATCGGATGATGGCCAGATTATGTTTTTCCGGTCGATCAGTCAAGGTTTCCGGCGAGCCCTTTTCGAATCCTGGTCAGTCTCTTTAAGGTTGATGATGACAGTGTGTTTTAAAATGACATCTGAATATGTTGATGATGACAGTGTGTTTTAAGGTTTATGTGTTTTACCATTTTAATGTTGATGATGACAGTGTGTTGAAGACGAAGACACTGGGTTGTGTTGAAGACGAAGACACTGACAGTGTGTCCAGCAATCTTCTTGCTGTTAAAACACAATGTCAAGAAATCTGCTTGCTGTTAAAACACAGCGTCAAGAAATCTGCTTGCTGTTAAAACACAATGTCCAGCAATCTGCTTGTTGTTAAAACACAGCGTCATGGAAATCTGCTTGCTGTTAAAACACAATGTCAAGAATCCTCCAACAATCTGCTTACTGTTAAAACACAGCGTCAAGAAATATGCTTGCTTTTAAAACACAATGGCAGCAATCTGCTTGCTGTTAAAACACAGCGTCAAGAAATCTGCTTGCTGTTAAAACACAATGTCAAGAAATCTGCTTGCTGTTAAAACACAATATCAAGAATCCTCCAGCAAATCTGCTTGCTGTTAAAACACAGCGTCAAGAAATATGCTTGTTAAAACACAATGTCAAGAATCCTCCAGCAATGTTGTACAATCATTTTTTACGAATTCCTGTGAATATGTTGTATGGATTGTATGATTTAAATTGAAACTGTCAATTTGAGTTAAATGGGATATTTAGTTTCCATAATTTTCTGGTTAGTTAGTTATCCTAATAAAATAATCCATAATTAAAATAATATTCAAATTACATAATTGCCCTTTTAGTTAAAATCCTTCAATGCCACATGTCGCGTTCTTATTGCTTCCTAGACTTTCTAGGAAAAACACACTTTCCACCCAACTCCTACTCTATATATACATGTCTATTACAAATTACAATTGAAATTCAAAATATACTAGGGGTTGTGCATTCATAATTTATTTTAGTCTATCTAGGAATATTATGCTCAGCATGCTTTTATATAAGGTTTATTCTCTCTCATCTTACTAAGTTGTTCATCTAATGGGCAAAGTTCCTTTAAAGTTTCTGGCTCATAGGTGATACGGGTGCTAGTATTGGGTCAGGGTGTTGAGAGATAAGATAATTTATAAACTTTTCTGGTTGAGATCTAATTTCATTGGTTGGTCCGGGTTTGGCAGTTTAACTTAATTAAAAGTTAACATTTACTGCTGTAGTGGCTAACATATAGAGATTTGCCCATTATTCATCTAATTCATCTTCCCATGGTGGGTTAGTGCCTATTTCCTGAGTTTCCTTATTAATCATCACTCCTTTTAGTTGTGACTTCTTTATTTTCTCTTGACTTTTTCTAATAATCCAACTTCTTTTTTTAGTGGTAAGTGGTTTCTCAAACTGTGCCTTCGAATAAATATTCCTTCCTCAGTATCTGCTGAGTATCTTGAGGAATTTGATTGAAATGAGGTTCCCTTATCTTTTGGTGAACTATCTAATTGACGATAGATGTCCGATATTCTTTGCTTACCCATACTGTAACTAACAAATAGTCAAATAACACAAAAAACACATAATCACAGAATAGCAATCAGAAAAATTAAGTATTTCTAAATACTCAATAGGCTTAAATCAGTGGCTCTGATACCACCTTTTTTCTGTCACGGCCCCCGTCCCGGTTTTACCCGGTCCAGGAGCCGTGGGCAGAAACCCGTGGTATTTATTAATTGAGTTGACAGCGGAAGTTTTACAGGATCTTTTAAAAATTGAAAATGCCCCATTTATTTCATTTCATAATTTGGGACAAACCCCGTAATTTATAATAGAGGAATTTTACTCGGAAATTCCCTGTTTTACAAAACATGTTTATTTATTTATCTGAGCCACTACTTCAAGCTTGTTAGTGCTCCGTAGCACTTTTCCATGATTCACAGTCGGTCACCTGAAACATGTTTTAAAAATAATTTATCAGCGGGGAAATACTGGCGAGTCACTCAAGTTTAATAAAACGACACATAGTTATAAATTACAGCATAAGAGCGATTACAATGGCTACTATCTTATTTTTATCTGGCGCCATGTCACCTCCTGGTGACGATGGTCATACCACTATTGGGTCCTTTCACACAAGTAGTGATGATTATCACTGTTAGGTTGATGAACCTAACCGTGAGAAATTAGTAATGTGCACAATACCCCACTAGCCAGTGATTCAAGATAACCACGACTTAATCCCTGTAATTATAACCTTTGAAAATAATTGGAGTATTGTAAAACACTTTTGATAAAAGAGAATGACTCACATTGCAAGTTTAGTCGGGTAGACTTTAGCCTACTGATAAGCCTTGTAACCTAAATTAAATGACAATGCATACGAACTAGGTCAGTAACTTAATACAACATTTAAGATAAGCTCACGAGATCGAAACCCTCACGACGAATGACAAAGTATAGCCCTAATTTGGGCAGCACTTAAACATCCATCAGATTGGTTTCATTCGATCGGACATTGTATCGTAGCAGTGATCGAGTTAATACCCTGTATCGTAGCAGCGTCTCTCTAATGGAAATTATGATTTTGAGCAGTATACTTTCGTTTTTGATTGAATTCTCGAACACAGATGAACTGCTCATGTCCAACTCATTTGATACAACAAATATAAGACCAACGGTAGTAGCTGGGCTGGTTAGGCAAAAGGGTTGAAGGGTTCAACTTTGCCTAACGCAGGTCGTGGGGTCCCCCCACGTTTGCAAGACGTGGAAGGAGGTTCACTAGTTTATTGTTGTTATTTGCTGAAGATCCTTCTCTGAAATGTACTCAGATTCGGAAGTGGTAGCAAATGGAATGTGTGTGGTGGATGTGAAAAGGAGTGACTTGTATGTAAGCAAGTACTCAACATGAATGACCAGAGATTAGAGAATCAGAGCTGGCCATGAGATGTTTTCTGAAGTAAATGAAGTGTCAATTTATAAGAGAAGACATCTCCCGAAGTAGAATGTATTAGACTAGTAACCTTGCTTGCAGTGGAGGGCTTGCCCTTTCGGGGGTTAAAGCCTTTTGACCCCTGGATAATAGCGTGCATTGTGCAAACCTGCTTTGCTTTTGCGGCTGTGGGTTGGTGAAGCGATCTGCGGATGTGACTGGCCACTGTTTCCGCATTGCTTTTCCCATCTCACAGCTTTTCAACCATTGAACCGTTTAACCATTTGAGCGTTTACATATTTAGTCTTGGGCTACCCCCGTCATCAGCCCCCCAAGTCAGAGGTTTTTGGGTGATGAGCTCAAAGACTTCTGACTTTTATGTGCGTATTTTATTGCCTGAAGGTTTCAAGGGTTCGTTTCTTGAAGGCTTGAAAGGTTATAGGCGGTTAAGATTTGAATTTTAAATTACTGACCATTGATTTGATTGATGTGTGGCAGTTGATAGGGTGGCGGTTTTGCAGAAGTTACTGTTTGCCATTATTACCCCTATTGTAGGTTTATATTTATTTTATATTTGCAAATCTTATCCATTTTCTTCATAATTCTTCCAAGTTTCTGCCATTTCCTTCCTTCTCTAAGGTTAGTTTCGGTTTCCTTTACACCTTGCATTCTTCATTTTCTGTTTTCAAAAATGGGTGCTCGTAAGGACTTAGCAAAATCTTTTTCCTGGTTAACACAAGAGGAGGTAGATGTATTTTGTATGGAATATGGTATTGATAGAAAGTTTAACCCAGCTGCTCCTGCTTGTGATGTTCCTATTGATAAACCGACCCTTGGTTCGATTGCCCTTTACTGCCGTCATTTTGAGTTTTCGAATCTTCGTTATCCCTTTTCATTTTTTGTTTTGAACTTGTTGGAGTATTATCGGGTTTCTTTTGGGCAAGTTCATCTGAAGGGTATGGCTAGGGTTTTGCATTTTGAGGTTTTGTGCCGAGCCCTTGGATATGATCCTTCCCTGTTACTCTTTCGCCGGTTTTTTCGTTTGGCTAAGAATGGCGATTGGTTTACTTTTGAAACGTCCAAAGTTGATTCCTGCCTTATTTCATCCATGGTTACCACGCTTGGGGCTTGGAAGGATCGCTTTTTCTGGGTTTCCGATGCTATTCTTCCATTCAAGATGGTGTGGAGGCGGCCGGATGCCGTTCTTAATGATCCGGAGCCCTCCGAATCTGAATTGAATGATGTTTTTCTCAAAGCCATCTGGGAGTGCCCTTCGAGGGTTCGTCCCTTTCCTGAACATTTACTAGTTCTTTTAGGGGTTAGTAAAATCTGGGGGAATGTTGATCGGGATCCGGTTCTTATGAGGAGTGGCATGGGTATGCTTTTTCTTTTTTTGCCCTTTTTGACTTTTTCTTAACTTATTACTTATGTGCTTTTGTTTTGCTCTTTGCAGTCATGTCTGCTTTGGATTTTATTAAGAGCGACGATACTTCTGATGTTGTATTTGGGGATGCTCCATCTGTTCCTGGTGAGAATGTCGTGGTTAGAACTGCTGAGCAAAGGTTTGAGGGCTCGGGTTATGTTAGTGCTGCCACTGTCAAGGGTTTTTCTAAGTCCAATGCTCCCAAGTCTTCAACCCGTCAATCTTCTCGTCGGTTATTGAAGGCTGGTCCTCCATCCACGTCTACTGAACCAGTGGACTTGAGTGATGATATTGAGGTTTCGGAAGATCAAGGTGTTGAAGCAGGTGCTGAGAAGGATAAAGAATTGGTTGTTCATGGTAAAAAGGTTTCGGGCAAAAAGGTTGTTGCTACCCCCGTTCAGGAATCTTCAAGCAGGGATGTTAAAGGGTTAGATCCTAAAGGGATTTATGTGCCTACTTGGTCAGTGAAGAATGATGACAGCTTCAAAGATGCTGCTGTCTGTGAGGATGCTCTGAGTCACATTTCTCCTCCTTCAGTGCACAAGACTATTGCTGGGATGGATGATGACTTGATGTTGTCCCGCATGATTTTGAGTACTTGCAACCTTGCTGCTATGCTTCCTCAAGGCATTGTTCATTTTCGTCAAAGAATGCAGGAGTATGAAGAATTCTCTAAGAAGAAGGATAAGATGAAATCCTCCATAGCTGCGATGAAAAAGGAGATAGCTGGTTTTACCGAGAAAGAAGCAGCATGGGAAGAGAAGGTTAGTGATTTGAAGAAGATGCATGAGATTGAGATGAGTGATTTGAAAAAGAGCTTCGAGGCTGATAGGTTGAAGCTTAGGGCTGACCGGGAAACTTTATTTGTTCAGCAACAGGCTTTTGGTAAGGAGAAAGAGGGGTTGAAGGCTTCAGTTGCTCGTTCTACCGCTGACAATCAGTGGTTAATTGAGCAAGGTTTCCAGCAGGTTATTACTTACCTTCTACATTCCAAGGAGTTCAATTCTGCCCTTGGTGACGTTTACACTAAGCTTCTCAACCTGGGGAAACACCAAGGCCTCATTGCTGGGTATAAGCTTCATGAATCCGGCCACCCTTTGGAGAAGTCGCCTCTGTTTCGTCCCGAGGCTTCTGATGTTTTTAAAGGCTCCATTGAGCAAATGGAGAAGTTGACCTATCCTTACATCCATCAAGTTTCTGCTTGTTTTGGTAAGCCTCTTGCTGTGTTGCAGGACTTGAAACCGGAGGGTCTAAATGAAAAGGTTTGCGCTGAAATCTTGGGTTCTCTCTCAAGGAAGAGATCCTACTCAGGGGATAGTGATGATACCCTTTCCGGTCAGCTGGATGTTCCCAACGATGCAAGTTTGGAGGCTTCAGCGGTTGGTGGTGATGGAGGTTTGAAGACTAAAAAGCTGAAGAAAACAAAGAAGGCCAAGGGCGAAGGTTCTGGAGTTTCCAAGTCTGTTGATGCTTGATTCGTAGCTTTCTTAGCACTGAAAACAATTTATGTTTTGTAATGTTAACTTGAACAATATTAGGTTATTAGGAACTCTTATGGTTCCTGTTGGTTGTGTTTAAGGCCTGTATGGCCGTTGGAACAGTAGTTAAGCTTGCAAGTTATTAGGACTTGCCCTAACTTGTGTTTGAAAGTCTTTTAGGGCTTTCTTTTATATGGATGGTATGATGTTTAACTATTTTCCTTGTATTGTGTTTTCATACTCGTGCCCTTTTTGGTTAAGGCAGTTTGTTTGCCTTTAACCTTCCAAGCCTTTTGGCTGTCTGTTGGTAGGTTGAAGCCTTTGAGGTGTCGAGTTGCTACCTGGGTGGCTTGAAACCTTGAAGGCTTCTTAGTCTTGTGACCCTTTTGGTTTGTATCTTTATAACTTTTTGTCTAAGTTTTATTGTTCTTTTAGGTTTTCTTTGTTTTTTTTTTTTTTTTGTAACTTTGTCTTTGTTGAGTTTGTGCTACCCTTATGTTTTTTATGCCTTAAAGGGTTCAGTGCTGCAGACACTTAGCCTTGGGATTTTTAACAAGAAGACATAGCACCTATCCTTTTTGTCATTTCTTTGTTTTTCACTTGAATTTTTCAAGCCTCTTTGTGGATTATATTTTTAAGGCTTAGGGAACATTTGGTGTAGGCTGTTCACACCCGTCTATGAGACAATTTTATGTTTTCTTGACAAGTCTCATGGAGTTGTATTGATTTAGGAACTCACCCCTTATATAGGCTCATTCAACCCTTGAACCTATTGAGCGATGTGGCCTGGGAGCTCATCCCCTTACATGGCCCTTGCCATGGAGTTTTTTGCTAGGTTCTCAACCTGGTCTTAGGATAGAAAGACAAGTTTGATAAAACAACTTCATTCATTTAAGCAATACCTGCTTTTTACAAAAGGTATTCATAGTGTTGTTCGAGATACATTTTGATACAAACCAAACTTTCCTGTCTAAACATGGAACCTTTTTAGGGTTTTGCCATTCCAATGCCTTGGAAGCCTTTTGCCTTCTGAATCTGCTAGCTTGTAGGACCCCCCCTTGTGTGCTTTGAGGATGGTGTACGGGCCCTCCCATTTCGGGCCAAGCTTTCCTTGATTTTCCTTTTTGCTAGTTTCATTGTTTCTGAGGACCAGGTCCCCTGGCTTGAAACGTTCGTTCTTGACTTTCTTGTTGTAGTAAGTTTCCATTTGTTGCTTGTATTTGGCTTCTTGAATTGCGGCTTGATCTCTTGCTTCCTCTAGGAGTTGTAAATTCAACATGGTCTCTTTTTGGTTTGTTTCGGGATCCATGTTGACAATTCTTTGGGTTACAACTCCTATCTCGGCAGGGATCACAGCTTCGGATCCAAATACCAAGCTGTAAGGTGTTTTCTTATGGCTTGTTTTTTCGGTTGTTCTAATTGCCCATAGGACACTAGGCAATTCTTCAAGCCAGTTGCTTTCGTATCTTCCCAGTCTTGTCTTGATGCCTTCTACTATGCTTCTATTCGTTCTTTCAACCTGGCCGTTTGATTGCGGGTAAGCCACTGAGCTAAAAATCTGATCGATTTTGTATTCCTTGCACCAAACGCTGAAAGGTTTTTTAGCAAATTGCCTTCCGTTATCAGTGACAAGTACTCCCGACAATCCATAACGGCAAATGATGTTCTCCCAAACAAAGTCAATGACCTGTTTTCCCGTGATTTTGGCGAGTGGTTTGACCTCGGGCCACTTGGTGAAATAATCTACTGCCACCAACAAGAATTTTACTCCTCCTTTGCTTGGGGGAAATGGACCAACAATGTCCATTCCCCATTTATGGAATGGCCATGCCGAGGTTATCGGGACTAAGTCATGCTTGGGACTTTTTGGGATCGGTGCATGAATCTGGCAAGTATCACATTTCTTTAATTCCTCGGCTGTATCGCGATGCATTGAAGGCCAGAAATATCCAAGGTTCCTGAGCTTTGCAACCACCGACCTAGCTCCAAAGTGAGCTCCGCACACACCTTCATGAATTTCTTTGATCAGGTACTTACTTTGCTCAGGACCGACACATCTTAACAAGGGAGCAAGGTAACCCTTTTTGTAAAGGGTTTCTCCTTGTAGTACGTATTGCCTTGCCTTGATCTCAACCCTTTTAGCTTCTACTTGATCATTGGGCAATTCACCATTTTTAAGGAACTTTTTGATGGGAGTCATCCAGTTTGGATCTTCTTCGGTAACTACATCTTGAATTTCCAATTCATCGATTGATGGGGCCTTCAACACTTCTACCAGCACCTTCTTGGTAAGGTGGGCGAAAGTGAGAGATGCAAGCTTACTTAGGGCATCAGCCTTTTTGTTTTGAGATCTGGGGATCTGTTTGATGTTGCATGCTTGGAAGGTACTCATCAATTCCTTGGATTTTTCTCTGTATTTTTTCATGTTGGGTTCCTTAGCTATGTAGCTGTCATTTACTTGGCTTGAGACCAGCAACGAATCCGTGAACACTTCCAGCTTTTCAACCTTCATTTCTTTAGCCAACCTTAGGCCGGCTATTAGTGCTTCGTATTCAGCTTCGTTATTGGTGGTCTGAAAATCAAACCGGAGAGCATATGTGAATTCTAATCCTTCTGGATTGATCAAAATTAGCCCAGCCCCTGACCCTTCAATGCTTGAAGCCCCGTCGGTAAAAAGCTTCCAGGCTTCAGGGTTGGCAGGTTCAGTGGTGGTAGCGTTTACTTATGTGGTCATTTGGCTTGGGACTTCCACAGTGAAGTCAGCCAAGACTTGGGCCTTGATGGCTTTTCTTGGGACATAGGTGATGTTATGTTCACCCAGTTCTATGGCCCATTCGGCTAATCGCCCCGAGTTTTCAGGTTTTTCAAGCACACTCTTGATAGGTTGGTCGGTGACCACTTGTATGGGGTGTGCTTGGAAATACCTTCGAAGCCTTCTAGCTGTCTGAACTAGGGCTAGGGCAAGTTTTTCAAGGGGAGGATATTTTGTTTCAGCTAATTTTAAAGTCTTGCTGAAGAAATAAACGGGTACCTGGGCCTTGTCTCGCTCAATGGTGAGGACTGCACTGATGGCCTCGTCAGCAATTGAGAGGTACACCGATATTAACTCCCCGGTTTTTGGTGCCGCAATATCTGGTAGGGAAGCTAGATGTTGCTTCATCTGGTTGAAAGCTTCTTCAGCTTCTTCAGTCCATTTGAAATCCTTCTTGTCTGAGCAGTTCTTGAGCGTTTTGTAGAAGGGCATAGATCTTTCGGCCAACTTTGAGGTAAAACGCTTTAAGGCTGCAAGCTTCCCGTTTAAGCTTTCAACCTCCTTCTTGGTTTTTGGTGGTTTGGTTTCAAGGACGGCTTTCACTTTGTTAGGGTTGGCTTTGATGCTTTGTTTTCCAACAATGTGACCCAAGAATTTTCCCTCCTCGAATCCAAATGAGCATTTTTCCGGATTAAGCTTCATGTTAACCTTTCTGAGGTTCTTGAAAGTTTCTTGAATATCGTCGAGCATATGATATTCCGTCTTGCTTTTAATCACCAAGTCGTCGACATATGCCTACATGTTTTTGCCAATTTGGCTTTCGAAGGCTTTGTCAACGAGCCGTTGATAGGTTGCTCCGGCATTTTTGAGGCCGAAAGGCATCTTTTGATAACAAAAGATCCCTTTGTCCGTGTGAAAGGCAGTTTTTTCCTCATCTTCTTTCTTCATGAGGATTTGGTGATAACATTTGTATGCATCAAGAAAGCATTTGAACGAGTAACCTGTGAGGGAGTCAACCTTGAGATCAATTTCCGGTAGTGGATAACAATCCTTAGGACAAGCCTTGTTAAGATCCTTGAAATCTATGCACATCCTCCAAGAGTTGTCAGGTTTCTTGACCATAACCGGGTTTGCAACCCATGATTGGTACTTGACTTCTCGGAGAATACCGGCCGACACAAGCTTTTCAACCTCTTGGCAGCCTGCCAGACTTCTCTCGGGTGCCAGGCTTCTTTTCTTTTGGACCACCGGCTTGACATCCGGTGGTATTCTTAACTCATGCTCGGCAATGTTCCGAGGGATCCAGGTCATATCTTCTGGACACCAAGCGAATACATCGCTGTAATGTGTTAGCAACTTTTCAAGGTACGAAAGGGTCTCTTGAGAAAGGTTTGGATTGACCCTTATTCGTTGTTCAGGGTACTTAGGGTTTATGACCAACCTTTGCCTGTCTTCTTCACTGTTTGAGTTTTCACCTTCAACCATGTAAGCTTCCTGAGAGGGTTGAAGGGTTGCTATGCCCCTCTCGGTAGGAAATTTGACTGTGCCATGGCCAACAGACACAGCCATGTAAAATGCACACTGTCCTGGTCTTCCGATGATCACGTCATAGCTTGAGGGGATGTTGATAACCACAAAGGTGAGTGGTTGGGTTCTTTCTTTTAAACCTTCGCTGAAACGAACATTAAGTGTCAGTTGCCCTAAAGGCTTGAGGGGTATGTCAGCGATACCTTTTATAGAGGTTCCAGAGGGTTGAAGCCTTGAACGTTCTTCATTACTCAAACGGTTGAAGAATTTCTCGAACATGATCTCAGTGGCTGCCCCAGTATCTATGTATGCCCTACATGTTTGCAGCGTTCCCACGGTAGCTTCTACCACAAGAGGGCTAGAGAGAGGGTCTTTCTCCGTTGGGGGGAAGCAGACACACTGAAGCTCCCAAGCTTCCAACCGCTGTCTTTTATGAGGAATTCTTCCATCGAAATCCACCATATTGACTTCCTTACCCTTTCCTTCAGCCATTTTGTCCCGGACTCCCTTTACCAAGTGAGTGAGTTCTCCGGATTTAACGGCTTCTTCAATTCTTTTCTTGAGTTGGAAAAAATCGTTGGTGTGGTGACCTTTTTCTTCATGAAACTCACAGTATTGTGTGGAGTTCTCATTTTTCCTGCTTTTGGGGAGAGGCCTAGGAGGCCGAAAGTTTTGTTTAACTTCTTCTGTTGCAAGGATTTCTTGAGGAGTCTTTGTGAGGGGTATGAAACTTATGCCTTTTTCCCTGCTTGAAGGGTTCAGGCCTTCAGATCTTCGAGGGTCTGAACCCTTTGACCGTCTGTCATAGGAGTTGAAATTCCCCCTTTTTCTAGCTGGGCTATTGCTTCGCCAGCCGGATCTTCTTTTTCTTTGTTCTTTAATGTCTACTGCCTCCTCTCCCCGGATGTGAGCTTCAGCCCTTTCGAGAGCCTCTTCCAGGGTCTTGGGCAGGGATTTGTTAAAATCTCTTGTGAGATATTTAGAGGTGATGGCATTCATGAAACCAGCCACTCTCATTTTCTCGTCTGCCCCTACATAAGTCAGACCTTCCTTCTTGTATCGCTCAATGAACGCACGAAGACTTTCATCATCACGTTGTTTTATCTGGAAGATCACTGTTGCGTCTTTGACATATCGCCTTTGTTGGGAGAAATTGGCCAGAAAACACTTGCTAAGGTCGTCAAAGCTTCGAACGCTTTGAGCAGGTAGGTCGTTGAACCAGATTCTGGCGGATCCAACAAGAGGTTGCATGAACATTAGGCAACATTCAGCGTTTGACCATTTCTCTATCCGGGCTGCACCGGTGAAGATCTGAATATGGTCCTCAGGATCTTCAGTCCCATCATACGTCCTGATGTGGGACGGCATCTTAATCTTTGATTGGAAATCATAATCGGCTATCTGCCTTGAAAAGCATGAAAGGTTACTTGGCTTGTATGGTTTAGCCAAGTCTTCTTCAGCCCTTGCATCCACATTATTGCCATTGCCGTTATTTCCCTGAGTGGCTAGCACTTGATTAATGAAGTGTTGCCACGGGAAGTTGGCCATCATCTGGGTCATCATGTTGGGCATGAGGTTGAAGACTTGAAGGCTTCCTGGGCCAGCTGAGCAGTTTATTCCGAGGGGAGCGCTCATAACAGCACTTCGTGCTAAAGGGAGCACGGACAGAGCTTGCTCCCACGTGGTTGTTATAGATGCTGGATAGCTTGTTACTGGGGACTGTAGGAGCTGGTCAAGGGTTAGCTCATGTCCCAAAGGAGCACCACTAGTAATTGGTTGGGAAGAGAAGATAGGATGCACTGTAGGATTTGCCATAGTGGACAGATAAGGGTGAGGGTTTGAAGGATTACTGGGACCAGCCTCACCTCTTGTTGTAAAAGGAGGGGGAGGTGGTCCGGGAGACAGCGTTGGTTCAGGTTCGTCATAGTCTAAACGAATCCTTACTCCTTTTTCTCTTTCTTTACTTACATGTTGGTTAAGATTTGAATTTTAAATTACTGACCATTGATTTGATTGATGTGTGGCAGTTGATAAGGTGGCGGTTTTGCAGAAGTTACTGTTTGCCATTATTACCCCTATTGTAGGTTTATATTTATTTTATATTTGCAAATCTTATCCATTTTCTTCATAATTCTTCCAAGTTTCTGCCATTTCCTTCCTTCTCTAAGGTTAGTTTCGGTTTCCTTTACACCTTGCATTCTTCATTTTCTGTTTTCAAAAATGGGTGCTCGTAAGGACTTAGCAAAATCTTTTTCCCGGTTAACACAAGAGGAGGTAGATGTATTTTGTATGGAATATGGTATTGATAGAAAGTTTAACCCAGCTGCTCCTGCTTGTGATGTTCCTATTGATAAACCGACCCTTGGTTCGATTGCCCTTTACTGCCGTCATTTTGAGTTTTCGAATCTTCGTTATCCCTTTTCATTTTTTGTTTTGAACTTGTTGGAGTATTATCGGGTTTCTTTTGGGCAAGTTCATCCGAAGGGTATGGCTAGGGTTTTGCATTTTGAGATTTTGTGCCGAGCCCTTGGATATGATCCTTCCCTGTTACTCTTTCGCCGGTTTTTTCGTTTGGCTAAGAATGGCGATTGGTTTACTTTTGAAACGTCCAAAGTTGATTCCTGCCTTATTTCATCCATGGTTACCACGCTTGGGGCTTGGAAGGATCGCTTTTTCTGGGTTTCCGATGCTATTCTTCCATTCAAGATGGTGTGGAGGCGGCCGGATGCCGTTCTTAATGATCCGGAGCCCTCCGAATCTGAATTGAATGATGTTTTTCTCAAAGCCATCCGGGAGTGCCCTTCGAGGGTTCGTCCCTTTCCTGAACATTTACTAGTTCTTTTAGGGGTTAGTAAAATCTGGGGGAATGTTGATCAGGATCCGGTTCTTATGAGGAGTGGCATGGGTATGCTTTTTCTTTTTTTGCCCTTTTTGACTTTTTCTTAACTTATTACTTATGTGCTTTTGTTTTGCTCTTTGCAGTCATGTCTGCTTTGGATTTTATTAATGAGATCCATGAATGCTGCTGGCGCATTTGTGAGTCCAAATGGCATCACTAAAAACTCGAAATGTCCATACCTCGTCCTGAATGCCGTCTTAGGCACATCTTCTGTCCTAACCTTAAGTTGATGATACCTAGATCTCAAATCAATCTTCGAGAAGAAGCTCGCTCCTTGAAGCTGATCAAATAAGTCATCGATCCTGGGTAAAGGATAACGATTCTTAATCGTTACTTTGTTTAGCTCATGATAATCAATGCATAAACGCATTGATCCGTCCTTCTTCTTCACAAATAATATTGGAGCTCCCCAAGGCGAAGAGCTAGGTTGTATAAAACCTTTTTCCAATAAATCATCTAATTGAGTTCTGAGTTCCTTCATTTCCGTGGGTGCTAGGCGATAAGGAGCTCATGCTATAGGTGCTGATCCTGGGAGAATGTCTATCCTGAACTCTACTTGCCTCTCAGGAGGTAATCCAGGTAATTCATCAGGAAAGACATCGGGATATTCAGAGATAATCAGAATATCTTCAATTTTAGGCTTTGGATCATTCAGTCACTTGTGCCATGTAAATGACACATCCACTTTTCATACACTGAGATAACTTGAGAATAGACACATTGTTGGGCAATCCGTATTGTGTATCTCCCTAAATGGTGACTGATTCGCCAGAAGGGGTTTTGATAATAACTAGCTTTTTATTACAGGCAATTTGGGCTTGGTTATGCGACAATCAATCCATGCCTAAAACTATATCAAACTCAGCCAATTTCATTGGCAAAAGAGATAGCGGGATAGAATGATTCTTAATGGATATAGAACATCCATCAAGAAGAGTGGAAGATGTTTCTAAGGTACCATCAGCAAGCTCTACCTCGTATTTTATGTCTAGAGTCTTAATAGGCAGATTCAATAACTTACAGAACTTATGGTCTACAAAAGACTTATCAGCACCGGAATCAAATAAGACTCTAGCATAATTATTATTGACGAGGAAGGTACCTGTTATGACATTTTCGTCATTCACTGCTTCCCTCGCTTGCATCTGGAAAACTCTCGCGTTGTTCTTCTTTGCCTCCTCAGGCTTCTTTGCATTCTTGGGGCAATTGGTTTTGATGTGCCCCTTTTCATTGCAACCATAGCAAGTTGCATCCTTTATATTTCGGCACTCAACAGACTTGTGCCCTTTCTTTTTACAGATCCCACATGGTTTGGCCTGTGGGTCTTGGTTGCATTTCCCAAAATTCCTTTTGTTACAAGTCTTACACCTGGGCTTGTCATTTGACTGCCCCTTTTTGGAACCAGAGTTCCCTTTTCCTTTCTTGTTCGACTGAGGAGACTTATCTTCCTCTTTCTTCCTCTTCCCATCATCAGTGGTTTTCTTTAACCTATTCCTCACAATATCCAAAGTGAGGGACATGGATAGATCCACAGCAGACCTATAAGTGGCTGGCTTAGAGGCCTTAACATTCCCTTTTACTTCAGGGGCTAAGCCACCGATGAAACGCGCAATGCGTTTGGGTTCAGGAGTGACTAAATATGGCACAAGCCTTGACATTGAATTGAAACTAGTCACATAGGGTCTACAATCCAGATCTTTCATTACCAAGGTGAGGAAATCAGTCTCTATCCTTTCTACCTCGTGTTGGGGACAGTAAGTGTCCTTCACCAAGTCAACAAACTTCTCCCAAGAAAGATTATACAGGTGAACCTTTCCGGTAGACTGTACTAGAGCTTTCCACTATGTAAGGGCATCACCCTTGAAGGATTGTGATACAAACATAACCACATCCTCCTTAGCACATCCGCTGATGTCTATCACAGTCTCCATCTCGTCTAACCATTTCATACAGTCAATTGCTCCCTTTTCTCCAGTAAAATCCCTAGGCTTACAGGAGACAAAATACTTATAGGTACAACCTTTGGTGTACCTAGGAGTCGGCTTGAGGACTATCTGCCTCTTGGGTTCACTACCCTGGTTAGATGAGTGCTGAGACTCACTTTTCTTATTAGTATGGGGTTGAGAATGGGATTTTGACTGAGTTTGAGACCTAACAATACTAGGCTCTTTAAACTTAGCATCTACCGCTTGAGAAACTGCTGCGGTGATCATTGCTTGCAGTTCGGCACCAGTGATATTAATCCTGGTGTTGTTGCCTTCTGTAGGATGACTGTTTGCTTCATCCGAGCCAGCCATTTCTGAATACTATATCAAACATAGATGATAAATTTAATTTTTACATTATATCATCGCATTGATGACTAGATGGTCATGGTATTATTTAAACCATATAGACCATAAAAATAATAATATTCAAAGAAATATAATTCTTTACATTTTTATTGGACAGAGGAATGTAATTCACACTGTCAATGTCATGAAGACATATTCATATTACACAAAGCTCGTCTCGAGGGACATTTAGATGGCACAAAGCCTTGTCATAAGGACGATTATAATCATTGCTTTCTTTAAGGGTCGAACAAATTTCATCGCCTTTTTGACAAGAAGTTTATTAAAACTTTCATTGTCATTAGTACACCTTTGCTTGTAAGCATACATTTCTAATGAATGTTATGGTGTATACATCATATTGATGTTTATTAGCCATGATTCATGATGATCATATAGGCTAAAAATAGTGGTTTGGAAAAATCCAAGTACATTAGGAAGATTATGTGTTTTATCGTACCGCACAATTTAGGATTGTTAACATGTTTTCAGATGTTAACAGAGAGTCATTATCTTAAAACGGTTATACCATCATAGCCATTTAATATTTTGGCTAGGTTATACCTCTAAGAGTTTCTTAGGCGGATTAAATAAAATTTGAAATGAAGTAGCATGATATAATAAATTACATGTTTAAAAACAAATTAACTTCATTAAACTTACGAAACGATTACAACATTGCCCAAAAAGGGACTTGAAAAAACAACACAAACTGCCCACGCAGGGGCTACTGAAAACACTGCCCACGCAGGGGCTACTGAAACAGAAATAAGTCCACGCAGGGACTTGGTACATGAAAACAAAATAAATGTCCTCGCAGGGACTTTATTACAAATAAAACAACCGAACATCATCCTATTTCTTCTTGCCCTTGAGAAGGTTCATAAGACCCTTGACAAAACCATTGTGCTTCTTCTTGGTTTCATGAGCCTCATGTTCAACCCTGTCTAACCTCTCTAGGATCTCTTGAGTTTGCTGCTGCTGAATAGGAGGAGGTTGTTGGTATGACGGGTATTGATAATCCTGCGCCGGGTATCTAGTGGGATAAACTGGAGGGTAAGACGAAAGGTAAAGATGATGGTATTGTGCAGCTGTAAGGTACGGATCATGAGTCCCATAGTTAGATGGGTATCCAGACGGATTATACCCAGATGATCTTGGGTATGTCAGGATCGAGTTGTCAAAACCCAACGGTGGCTGTAGTGGTGCGTGTGAAACCGGCGGAAGGTTGACTTCCGGCACCGTGTGTGAGGGTCCACCCAACTGAGGGTCTTCTGGGATAGGAGGATACGAACTTGAGCCACGTAGAGATGCAAACCGTGGTCCCCCACGTATGGACATTCTAGCATTTCTCCTCCGCCTTGGCGGCTCGGGAGGCTGTTGAGGTGGTTCCTCAACTGGCAAGGGTGGTGGGGTAACAGCTCGAAGCTGTGGTTCATCCAAGGGAGGTTGAACTGGGGAGTTATGGTATGATGGTGTAAAGAACCATTCATACTGAGCCATCCTTTCTTGAAATGAGTCATGCCCATGGTACGGTGATCCCTGAAATGGGGAACCGCTTGAGATACTTATTGGGTGGCCTGGTGTTCCTGTTTGCAAATCCGGGTCCGGGTCGTCATCCATCTCCATTTCCTGATAAAAGTGATCCTCAGGTCCCAAAGGGTTGTAGCCCAAAAAGTCATTAACATAAGCGTTTGGATTAAATTGTGCAGGTGAGTAAGTGGAATTTGAATGATGAAAAGGATGAGATTGGAAAGAGTGATGTGATTGGTTTGAATGATGAGTTCCTTGCGAAAGAGGGGAATGATGGGGTTCGATAGGAACGGGCAACTCAAAGTAATGAGGATCGATTGGTGAGAGGATCCCAGCGAGACAGAATGTCTTGCTGTGTCACACCCCAACCGATGGCGGAATCATCGGGGCGCGGCACTAGGCGAATCAGATTGCTCAAGAGAATCCATAACAACTATATTGCGATATTATTTAATACATTCGTTATCCCATACTAACAAATAATACAATCACATAAGTTATCACAGATTTCTTGTCCTCTCGAACAATACAAATCCGACAACCTAGATTTTTGTTGAGTTTCTAGACTCCCTAGCTTGATTTGATATAGTCTGCGATCTAACCTGCAACATACGTTAAAATAGTTTGTCAATACAAATGTATTGGCGAGTATACGGGTTTGATAAGTAGCATAATATATTAAAAGTGCTGCGAATTTCCACATGCATAAACGTAATACACGACATATATACTCACAAAACTGATACTACCAACTAAGTCCTCGATGCTTGAATGTACGATGGCATAACTAGACCCCGTCGGGCGCAATAGTACTATACTAGTCGTGGTGGGACGTCGCGAGTATAAGCCTAGCACATATGCAACTAGCATCACGTATATCTATGCAAGACAGTTATTCGCAAGTGATAATTCGATTGATTGAATATTTCGTTTGATAAGTTCGATTTGTTAGAAACGTATGTTACACCCAAAATTCGATTAAAAAGGGGTTCAAGTATACTCACAGTGCGTATTTAGCGGAATTACAACTTGTTTGAGTCGGTTGCGAGTATGTCTGTATTGATCCTTGAAGAATAGAGTAAACGATATACGGTTAAGCAAGATTGCCTTGAAAAGTTACTCATTAGGTTGAATTGTTCTCATCCGTGCGGATTGACATGTTATCCGTCCGGATGACAAGTCATCCGTCCGGATGGCATGTTATCCGTGCGGATAATGTGTCGTTCGTGCGTATAAGTGGTCATCCGTGCGTATAAGTGGTCATCCGTGCGGATAATGTGTCGTTCGTGCGTATAAGTGGTCATCCGTGCGTATAAGTGGTCATCCGTGCGGATAATGGTGGTACGTGCGGATGAGTGGTGCGTGCGGATTGACATGTCATCCGTGCGGACTGACATGTCATCCGTGCGGACATGTGTAATGCGTGCGGATTGACATGTCATCTGTGCGGACTGACATGTCATCCGTGCGGACATGTGTCATCCGTGCGGACTGACATGTCATCCGTGCGGACTGACATGTCATCCGTGCGGACTGACATGTCATCCGTGCGGACTGACATGTCTGTTTCGCACTCTGAACATTGTCTCCGAGTGTTTAACGGAAGGAATACGTTCGTTTTTTACTAGGGTAGTGTAATTTCGCACTAACACTTGAAGTTCCGTCAATCCCGATTCGTTCTAACGGCCGGGGATCACCCCGTTCCATCAGATCTGGCCGTTCGTGATGGTTCTTCCTGGTTAACTCGAAATCGCACAGATTTAGGTGAGATTTGTCATTAAAACATGTGGAAATCACCCGGATCTGAGTCATTTATAGTGAAATGAGACCCCAACTTGAAGTTCATAAGAACTCTTGGTGACATCACCTCAAAACGCCTCAAATCCGCAGATTTCACGGTTAGAATTTGAGTTTTGAAAGATAAAATGATGTAGAATCGAGTGTAGATTGCAGAAGTACAAGTTTTAGGTTGAAATCTTACCGGAATTGCGAGGAAATCGAGAGAAAAGGGTCTTGGAGCGTGTTTGGTTGAATAGGAGCTGTCACATCACTGTTCAAGTGATGTGACATGGTATTTATAGGCAACAGAGGAGAGGAAAAGAGTTCTGGCCCGGATAGCCCATCCGTGCGGATGGCTCATGCGTGCGGATGGCCCATCTGTGCGCATGCCCATCCGTCCGGATAGCTATCCTGACGCGTTGGACTTCTCCGTTTTTAATCGTTTTGATAGTTTTCAAAGTGCGTACTTCCATAATTAATTTATATTATCATTATATTGTTATTATATATATATATATCACTAGGGGTTGTACTTACGTATCCATAATCCAAAGATTCGATAATTAACAATCGGTTTCGATTCGAGTATGCGATTATTAGCGACGTTTCACGGCCATCAATGAGGGTAGTATAGGTCCTTTCTTGATGTCATCGTGAACGTTATTTCGTGTAGTGCCACAAAGACTGATGGGGTACCGTTTACTCGTATTGTCGTCATCGTCATGACGACTGGAGCTACAGCACTCACCCGAGGGTCCTTGTTAGCGTTAATTGTTTACGTTCGACACATCACGACCACCGAGGAGGGTAGAATAGGTCCTCACTCGGTGCCTCTGTGAGTGTTAATGTGATAATAGTGTAGTATAGTGATATTGTATTTCAAAAATATGCGATTATCCTTCGAACAGCGATATATACGATATAGTTACATTATGATCCGAATCTCTGGTGCTAGGCGTAACGAGTATAACGAGTAGTAACAACGCACAAAAGTGCGGGTTGTTACATGCTGGTTCAATGCTATGGCTCCAATTATCTCTTGAGTCGGAGTCTGAAAGGGAATCAGATGGTGTACATCTATGGGAGGGTCCCGCGCTGCCGGACGGTCCTCCACGCATCGGTCCTTTCCCTCTGCCTCTAACTCTAGGTGGCATTTTTCCAAGTAGTCTGTCAAGACAAGTAATTATAATAAAACAATAAAAGGAAGGTTAACAGTAAAATCCTAGGTCATTTGCCTATACTCAAGAGTCTAAGGAATGTGCTTATTGTGTCATTGAGATTAAACACAAAAGGTTAGTGTTTAATTCACTCAATGTTGGCTCTGATACCAACCTGTCACACCCCGATATTTCCACATATTACCGGTGGGCCCGGCGGGGAGTATCGTGACGTGGTTGATATCATCATAGTCAATACACACAATATAATAGCACAGCGGAAGTCTTGGTGAATAAACTATTACAAACCATACTGTCTGAGTGTTCGAGTTTATGAATATACAGACTGGAATGTAATAAGATCCACAGGCGGATCATAAATGTAACAAGAAACAAAAATAACAGACTTCAGGTAACTCATTGATTTGCAAGATCCTCTAATGACACCCTATAGCTCCAGCCTATTACGAGAGGTACCTGTCAAATCAGTCTTTAAGAAAATACGTCAGTTTACACTGGTAAATACAATTAACTGACTCTTTTGAAAACATTTATGAAAATTGATTTAAGTGCACATGGCACAAATCTTTTATAACTTGGGACAATTATTTAAATATAATCTTGTATACAGATTTACATGTTTGTCTTACAATTGGGGCCGGTTGGAAGCCGGTCATGATTAACCGACTCACCACTTATAGAACCCACAAAGGAGTTATCCCCAACATGTGGGTTTATATATATTATTTTAGCATTTGCATCTGTCAGGTGTATGCCTACACCCCGTGCATAGGTCGGCGGGGAGTATCGTGACGTAGTTGATATCATCATAGTCAATACACACAATATAATAGCACAGCGGAAGTCTTGGTGAATAAACTATTACAAACCATACTGTCTGAGTGTTCGAGTTTATGAATATACAGACTGGAATGTAATAAGATCCACATGCGGATCATAAATGTAACAAGAAACAAAAATAACAGACTTCAGGTATCTCATTGATTTGCAAGATCCTCTAATGACACCCTATAGCTCCAGCCTATTACGAGAGGTACCTGTCAAATCAGTCTTTAAGAAAATACGTCAGTTTACACTGGTAAATACAATTAACTGACTCTTTTGAAAACATTTATGAAAATTGATTTAAGTGCACATGGCACAAATCTTTTATAACTTGGGACAATTATTTAAATATAATCTTGTATACAGATTTACATGTTTGTCTTACAATTGGGGCCGGTTGGAAGCCGGTCATGATTAACCGACTCACCACTTATAGAACCCACAAAGGAGTTATCCCCAACATGTGGGTTTATATATATTATTTTAGCATTTGCATCTGTCAGGTGTATGCCTACACCCCGTGCATAGGTCGTGGCCATTTTAAATGAAATGAGCCGAGGATATCCAGGACACGGTCAGATTAACCCCCAATGTTTATGTTATCAAACAAGACATATTAAAATGGGTTATGCAATTTATTAATCACAATCCGATTAAATGATTTCATACCCGACCAAGTGGTATTATTATAATACCATATCCCAAGCCCGTATAAGGGAAAATAAGTTAAAAGTATTTACCTGATGGTAGCAGTAAAAATCCTAAAGCTTTTTGAAGGCACCTTCTACCGGAAGCTATTTAATCTGTATAGAAGGTTTATTAACCTATTAGGATGCTAACGGGTCTTTCATTTAGTCAAGGACATAGACCGGCTAGCTAGAAAGAAACCTTACGGTTCTAAACGCTAGATTAAGCGGAGACCGGAATAGAATGTGGTTTAGGCCCAACAAGCTTGGATACTTGTATAATATGGGCAAACTAAATACATTCTGGAATTTGAGGATTTAATGATAAGGTTTGACCCGTTTCGGCTATTTTATGTAAACTAGTCACATAAGCCGATCCGAACGCGTAAATGCGTAACATGTAACCAAATAAATTATATACAGGTCTTAATCATTATTATGCATAAAATATGTTAATACATCAGTAAGATGCTAACATATATGCCCAAGAAGTAATTTAAACCAAAATAAGTCCCATAAGGGCATTTTGGTAATTTTAATGCCCATAAAAGAGTTTAATTGTGTAACTGAGTTTCAGGTCTGATTAAATCAGTAAAAATGTGTATTTTTATAAGTTAAATCAGTAGGGTATTTTATATATGGGAAATTTATCTTATATTACCAAACTATGCACCGTAAGGGCATTTTGGTAATTTTACATAGGCTTTAAAGGTCAAAATAGACTTCTGAGTTTAAAACTTTGACTTATTGTTTAATTATATAAATTAACTTAAAACATCACTGGGTAATAAGTTTTATATGCCAAATATAGTTTTAACCCATACTATGTGCTTAAAACGCTTAAAAGTCGGTTTAAAGGGGTATTCGGGTTAAATTAGGAAATCTGAGTTTTTGATCAGTTTATAAAGTTCAAAATACTTTATTTATTATATAAAATCAGTAGCAAAAGGTTTGGTATTAAAAAGTTATCTAAAACTCATTTTATGCATGAAAAGGGTAAAACCGATATTTACCGAAATCAAGCTATAAACCTATGTTATGCTCAGCCTAAAAATAATTAAAAATCTTCAAAAATCCCAAAATATTATTTTACATTAGTAGGTATAAAGTTTGGTGTCAAAAATCGGGTTTAGATAGGCTTCATACTAATTACGCCATTTAAATAATAAAAAGCTCTTTAATTACGCTATTGAGCATAACTTCAATTCTAGACCACAAACTGAAGTCAAATTTTTAAGACATGTCTAAATATCAGTAGCAAAGGTGTTAGTCCGTTCACATTGCTAAAAATCTCAGTTGTATGTAGAAAGGGCGTTTATGGCATTATTAAGCATAATTACGATCAAGTGCATATAATTCAAACCACTAGGCACCATGCAATATAACTCCAGGGGGTTATACTACTAAGTAATGTGGTCCTATTGGAAGCTTAAAACATGGGAGAATTAAGCTTGAACGGGTCATAACTGAAAGTCAAAGAAAAAGTCAAGCTTTTGCGACTTTCGGTTATAAACTGACCTTAGACTATTAATTGTCGGGTTAGGACTGATAAGACATGATTTAATATTAATTACCAAGTCATTAGAATGTTAAAATATAATTTAGAACCTCTGGTTTATTAATTTTAATCATTTTCAAACATTCTGTCCAGTTTGACTTTTTGTCAAACTACTTTGACCCGACAATTGACCAATCAAACGAGATAATTAGGAGGTGCCCTTTTAAGGGTTAATCACCTACACTAATGTGGTTCTATAACCACTTTCAATTTGATCAGTGGTTAAGCCACATGTAATTAAAACGAAAGTCAAACTAATTTTATGATAAGTTTGACTTTAGAGTAATTAAGCTAATTAAAAGGATTAAACAAGTAATTAGAGGCTTACTAAAGGTCCTAGCAAACTTTTCTACACTTGATAATCCTCTTCTCTCTGATGGAAGCTCTAGAACAAGTCCCTCAAGTGAATTGTTTCAAATGTGTTTATGAACACAAGGATAGGCTCCTTTATATAGCAAAATCCATTTATCTAGATCATCTCCAGGTGTTATTGGAGGCCCTGGGATCACCCCAGGTGTCCTAGCTAGTGTAATAAACCGACTTACAGCTCCCTAGGTCGATACAACCTAGACTAAGGCGGTGGAATAGGCAAACCCGCACCTGTCAACATTTTTCTGATATTGGGGACCTCACGTGGCCCGCGTAAGGTTCTGCTTGGCCTTACACGGCACGCCTGGAACGGGGAAACTGGCAAAACAAGTTTTGAAGCTGGCAGTTTTAGTCCCTGGTCGTTTTTAACCCTTTTTAACCTCGTTGTTGTCATGTAGGGCCCTTGTAGTCAGCATGTTGAGGCTCTAGGATGAATAAACTAACTTTGATAGGCTCTGGTTCGTTAAATACCTCTATGAAAGCAAGTTTCATCGAGTTAACATTTTTGGCCCAAAGTCTTGAAAACATGCTTAACGATATCGAAACCATGTGAAATTTATACTACTTATTCTTAAGAGTATATTTGAATGTTTCGAAGCCTCGGTTTCGTTAAAAGGTCACTCAGAGGTCAGAAACGACATGTTGACACGTTTAACCCTTGTAATTTAATAATCTTCCGATTATTTTCATAAACGGCTTCTTATATCCAATCAATCACTCGTTTAAGAATATATTCATCATGTAAGGTCATTCAGAGGTACAAGTTTGGCATGTTGACACTTTTAGTCCCTGTGGTTTCATAGTTTCACTGTTCGACAACTTTGGTCCTTCAAACTAAATATTTCACATGTTTAGAGTTTAGGACACGTGTCTATACATAATTGGACACGTTTTTACGTGGTGTTACACCTAGTGTACGACTAGGGCATCCGTGTCACAGGTAGGTCTGCCACGTGTGCGACACGTGGCCTGTTCGCTTATCCAGAGATTTGATGAGTTGTCGCGGCCCGCGTAAGCCTAAGCTTACTCTTACGCGACCCGCGTGAAACCCAGAAATATTGTTTTCTTGGTTTTTCATGTACATTAGGGTTTCAGGGGTCCGGGTTTTCACTTACGGGTCGTTTTGGGGCATTTTTGCAGGTCCTTACAACTCCCGCCTGTAGCGCACGAAAACAAGGGTTTATCCCCAGGATACTAAGGGTTTATCCCCAGAATAGTAAGGGTTTATCCCTAGAATATTAAGGGTTTATCCCCAGTGAAACTAAAATTTTTGACAAAGTTCCAAAGATATGACAAACTACGATTGTGTTTACACACGTTCTTCTGTTGGTGAAAAGTTACGAAGTTTAATCACTAAGTGAAGAGATACTCAAGTGTGTCATATATTGATGCAATATCCTACACAAACAGGGGACATCCATGCCGGGGACATTGCAAAGGATTCAAAGGTTGAGGTTGGAAATTATTGCCTAAGTGTTTCTGGTATGATTTATTATTTTTTCAAGTCTTGAAAACCTTATCTAAATGATCTAAGTTTTCTAAAAAGTCATATTCAACCAAGTTTTGTCTAACATTTTGATAACAAAAGTATTGAACATTTCATCAGTATCCTGACAAGGATATTTGGTCAGGATATTCAAAACATACCTTTCAAAATAAAAACATAACAACAACAAATAAGGCTAAAAGGTTAGTTTATTATTAGTGGTCCAATAGATTGTATTCTTGGTTTCATCTCAAAAAGAGACCCATCCACCAAGAATACAATTTAGTTTTAAAGCATATTTACATAAACAGTTGAAGGCTTTGTCCTGAAAACACAGGATCCCTCCACCTTCAACTGTCAAACTATTCTACTTGCAGGAAATTATAATTGTTCTAAGTGAAGGAAGACCAGATGATTTAGTCCCTACAAAATACAGGTATCATTAAAGAGAAACTAACCAGGATATAGGTTCAGTATATGTGTACGGGATACAGGATCTGGATATTTACCTTATTAGGGAAGGAGGTCATGGGCTCGATGGATTCCATGAAGCCAAGGTCATCATAAGAGAAACCTTCGGCAGCAGCAGCAGCAGTAAAGGGCGGCTTAGAGCTGGTGGTAACAAATGGCTCCTTTTTTTAGGACAGGCTTGGGGTAGCTGTCAAGCTCCTCAAGGAATGTTCGAAACAGATATCCTTACCAGACATGTTGGAATGACTAAAAAATATATCCGTTGGAATTAGGATATCCAACAGTTATATTTTTGGGGACAATTGTTATGGGTTAAATCCTAAGCCCATATCCTGACACTATATCTTGATTTTATGATAGCTGATTACGATCAGGATACCGGACCAGGATATTGGTAACATCCTGAGGCAGTATCCTGACTATTACTAATAATTTGCTTGTAAATGTTGGTTACAAGGGACTAACGTTCATGAGGACCAAGTCATCCTGAAGACCCGCTCAAATTGGTTAGGATAAGGACGTTGATGGAGGAAGAATAGCTCTTGTAACGGTCAGCATTGAAGAAAGGCGTATTTTATGGGAGTTAAGGATGCTGGTCAATGCTATTAATGTTGTAACAGTTATAGGAGCTTAAATCCCGGATTTATAGTTAATATGCGCGTGGAGAACGAGTTGAAACAGCCCCCCAACGTTCAGAAGGGAGTATTCTCAGTATCCTGGAATAATAGGGGAATATTCCAAGTATCCCAGATTTTTATCATAGTTAGTTATTTCCTTTGCTATATATAGGAATGGTCGGATCAGTAGGAACATACAATCTTTTCACACACTCTTGCTTTCTACTACATGCAATCACTCTCAAACACTAACACTTGTACTCGAATCTCATTGTAACACTTAGTTGATCCGCATCATATCTTGCACTGTATCCTGATATTTGAAGTAATAAGAAGAACAAGGAAGCCGACGATTATCAGCTCCCGAGGTTTTATGCCGGAGATCTAGATTGATCAAGGGCTTTCCTCGTACATCCCGTGTCACCCTTTACATTTTTGCTCATTGTTTGATTGTAGATACAGCTCGATATCCTAAGCCGTATCCTGATAACTGTTTTTGCAAACAACTAAATTAGCATATTTTCAACACACGTTCTTAGCACACTACCTCACTTAACTAATTTGATCACTTAATTGCTTCGGTAATTTTTGACCGAAACAGTACTCATTGGTGGTGCTGGTATCGGGTCAGGGTACTGGGGCATCGGTTCTTCGTATGGGTATGGGTTCTCTAGGATCTCCCAAATATACTGGTCGTTATCCCAGTATGGATCTAGGGGGTCAAGGTTAGGGTATGGTGCTACAGGGTTTTGTATGGGTTCTTCCTGTGGGTAAAGTTCTCGATAATCCCTATGGTCGTCATTCCATGGATTGTAATCTGGAGGATGGGTGCTGGGACTCTAGGGATTTCGTTTGGGTCGAAGGCAGGTATGGGAATCTGGTCTCCTGGGTTAGGTTCTATTTCCATGGGTTGAGTTGGGAACAAGGGTAGTGGTTGTGGTGCAATGATTTGTTCTAAGTTTGGGTCTGCGGCTGTGGTAGCTAGTATGTGGAAATTGGCCAATCGTCTATTAATTATATCCTGAGTCTGGGCATTCATCTCCCTATTTGCAGCTGCTAAAGCTCGTTGCTGCTATAACTTCCTCATTCTTTTCCTACGCTCGTGTGCTCCCCGATTGAACCATCCTCTCTTTTTGGTAGGGAATGACTCTTCGGATTGCGCCTTAAATATGAAAATCCCCTCTTCTGTGTCAGCTGAATACCCCGAGGGGGTAGGACGGGAAGAAGTTTCTTCATCTCTAGGAGAACTAGATAGTTGACGATAAGCGTCCGATGGTCCTTGATCACTCATACTGTAAACTAACAAATTGTCAAATAACACAAAACAATAATATACAGATATGCACGTAATCACGTAGATTATTTCCTAACGTAATGGATAAAATTTTGGTGTCAGCAGAACATTTCTGTGGCTGAAATTAGTGGTTGGGGCTCTGATACCACTCTCTGTCGCAACCCCCGACCCCTATCTTTGGGAACGGGCGGTCGCGAACCAGTATCAGTGGTATCGGTGTTTATCAATTTGGCAGCGGAATTTACATTAGGACCGTAGTTAGGAAATAGGTTATCAGAGTAAAATACCACATTTTTATAATATTAAATACATGGGAAATTCCCAAGTTTCCATTACAAACATGTTTATAGGGATAAACCCAATTTTATTGAAATAAAACATCTTCTTTATTTAGGTAACTTTTATAGCCACTTTTCCAAGCCTTCAGTGCTGTCCAGCTAGTTTCTAATTGGCTTTCACATTTTGTTACCTGAAACGCGTTTAAAAATATTTTATCAGCAAGAAAAACTGGTGAGTGAATCCCAGTTTAATCAAGAAAAGTTTTATCATTTTACAACATTGAGGGCAATCCAGCAATTACATTTGTTTACATCTACTTTAATTACCACCCACGGTACTGTCAATCCTGACTGGTGGTAATGTTACTACTCACAGTGTAGTAACAAATTTTGTATACAAAACCCCAACATACCGACGATAATTGTAGAATTACAAATACTCAATCACTGTGAAATATAATTTAAAACATTTGAGGTTTTGTAAAAACAGTTTACAAAAAGTGGAATTACTCACATTGCTAATTTAGGTATTTCCCTTGTGACTTCTTGGTTATAATCTAATAATTTAAACAATGCATACGCGTTAGTATAATAACCCAATTTACATTAGTTATACTCTCCCCGAGACAGAACTCCAACGACTGAGTCAGGCAGAGCTTCGACATGCGTTACGGAGCACTAGATCAATCGGGCAGCGTATCTAATACGTAACCGGGGGTTATGATACTTACATCGAGGTAGAGCTTCGCTATTTTAGTGGGTATTGTTTTGGTCAAAAATTACCGAAGCAATTAAGTGATCAAATTAGTTAAGTGAGGTAGTGTGCTAAAAAGTGTCTTGAAAATATGCTGGTTAAGTTGTTTAGAAAAACAGTATTCAGGATACGGCTCAGGATATTGAGCTGTATCTACGATCAAACTATGAGCAAAAAGTAAAGGGTGACACGAGATATACGAGGAAAGCCCTTGATCAATTTAGATCTCCGGCATAAAACCTCGGGAGCTGACAATCGTCGGCTGCCTTGTTCTTCTTATTGCTTGAATAACCAGGATACAGTGCAGGATATGATGCGGATCAACTAGGTGTTACAATGTGATTGAAGTACAAGTTTGTGTGTAGTGATTGCTAGTAGCTAGAGAGCAAAGTGTGGGAAAGAAAGTGTGTGACTTAGCCTGATCCGATCATTCTATTTATAGTTACAAATAACAAACTAACTCTCCTATTATTCCGGGATGCTGGGAATATTCCATTCTGAACGTTGGGAGACTCTTTTAACTTGTTTTCCACGTGCAAATTAACCATAAAACCGGGTCTTCAGCTCATATAACCGTTACAAAGTCAATAGCATTGACCAGCATCCGATATTCTCGCGGAATATGCCTTTCTTCTATTCTGACCGTTACAAGACCCATTCTTCCACCATCAACGTCCATTTTTCAACCACCTTGAGCGAATCTTCAGGTAGATCAAGTCCTTTAACGTTGGTGCCTTGCAACCAAAGAAAATCGTTAGTAGCAAGCAGGATACCCCCGAGGATGTTACCAATATCCTGGTTCAGTATCCTGGCCGCAGCATCAAGTATATAATATCAGGATATGCTTCAGGATATAAGCTCGAAATTTCACCCATAACAATTGTCCCCAAAAATATATCTGTTAGGATTCTGAAATCCAAACGGGTATATTTTTCGTTGCGTTGTTTGATACACTTAATGGGATGTAGACGTTGATGTGACTTCGTGCAACTTCCAAAGTTATACTTTATCTTAACTAGACAGTCTTCTGGCACGTCTGGTAAGGATATCTATTTTAAATTTCCCTTGGTGAAAAAGGAGCCCTCCACTGCCACCAGGTTTAAACCTTTTTCTGCTGCTCCCAAGCTTTCCCCTCTGACTAGGTCCCGGGCATCAGGATCTAAGGAGAGGAAGGGTACTGATTTTCCTGCTACTGTTGTCACAATCTTCTTCTACGAGAATCCTGGCTTCATCAAGTCCACTTTCTTAAATCCCGGGCATCAGGATCTAAGGAGAGGAAGGGCCGGAGGTGAAGGAATCCTGAGTTTAAGGATGAAGCCTTCGGTCATCAGTGTTAATATGCTTTTGAATCTATCACACTCTGGGCGGATGAGTCTTGATTTAAGACGAAGCCAAGAGTGTGACATTTTGGTTTGTTAATAATAGACTAATCTTTTGACCTTATCTGTTGTTGTTATTGTTAGGGGAGGATTTTCTAACAATTAGTGATCCTTATTCGTTATCCTAATTAATGATCCTTACTTCTGTGACAGATAGTGATCCTCAGAAGAGCTTCAGGACCAGGATCATGGATCACTTTAAGGGTCCTCGTACTGACGATTGTTTACTTGTGTTTTCTATTATTTTGCAGGAAGTTCAACTTGGACCTAGTCTTAGCGACATTCCTGGAGAATATTCCTTGACTATCTCGCACGTGCTTGGCCAAAAATAGACGTTGTGGAGAACGTGGAGGCATGGCACGAAATTCGGAAAGTTTGTTAGCTAGTTGTTTTCTTATTTTAAAGGGGTAACGAGCTAGTTAGTAACACTTAGTCATTTCTGAGTTACACACACACTCGTACAAACGTCCATACCAGCTCTCGTTCAAACACTTAGCAATTTCATACACCTTTTACACGTTACATTCTAGTGATCCTTGTACCTAGCTCGTTACTATCCGAAGTTGTAAACATTTATTGATTTATTTGAGCTTGGTGATCGGTAGTTTCCATCACCCGAGGTTTTTTGTGCCGGAGATCAACTCTTGATCAAGGGCTTTTTCCCCGTATAAATCCTTGTGTTGTTTGTGCAATTTACATTGAAGTGGTCCTCATCGCTGTTACACATTTTAAGCATCATTCCCCGAAACAAAGAGTTTGGTTGCAATATTCTCATCGGATTTTTTGACCAAAACAGTTTGGCGCCCACCGTGGGGCAATTGGTGCTTCGTCATTAGAAAAATTCGCATTTCTGTGCTCATTTCGGTTCACTACAACCAAGCAAATGGCTTCCTCAGCGAAGAATGCTTCAAATTTGATGCCCTCATTCACTTCTTCTCAAGGCGTTCCCCCTTTGCCTCCACCACCTTCTGGATCCCAGAAGAATGCTGAGAATGCTGCGAAGAAACCAACTCCCATTTTCTCAAAACCTCCAACTTCTTCTGCTTCTTACACTCCCACTACTAGTGACATGTTTACTTTGATTTTGCAGATGAAGGATCAGATAAGGCAACAGGATAAAACCAATGAGAGGATTCTCAAAGAAATCGGAGATCTCAAGAAACAAAAGACAACGGCAGAGGATCATTCCCCACTGGTGCCGAAATCCTTGAATTTTGATACTCCGGTGATTACTTCTCAGACATCAGTGGCTCCAGACGTTCAATATGTGGGTGGACCAAAAGGAGTGCACTACGGAACAACAACAATGACCCAGGCATCAGGTTCATATTTCCAGCCAGCGGGATCCTACCCTCAGCATATGGGATCCCTCACGAACTCAGGAGGATATTCAGGAGTGCAGCAGGTTCAAGGATCCTCCTTCGTTCTAGGATCATCCCAGGTTCAAGGATCCTCCTTTGTTCCAGGATCATCCCAGGTTCAAGGATCCTCCTTTGTTCCAGGATCATCCCAGGTTCAAGGATCCTCCCAGGTTCAAGGATCCTCCTTCATTCCAGGATCATCCCAGGTTCAAGGATCCTCCTTTGTTCCAGGATCATCCCAGGTTCAAGGATCCTCCTTTGTTCCAGGATCGTCTCAGTTTCAGGGATCCTTCCAGATGCCAGGATCCTTGAGGAGTTTGCAAACAGGAAGTTCAGATGTCCATCAGGGAGATTTCATTCCAATGCAGACCAATGCTTCTACTGGTCCCTCGAATATTCCAGAGCCTCAACAATATGGATTAACATCCAATCTTCCTAATCTGAATCCAATGGGAGGTAACACTTTTAATAATTCTTATACTACTAACCATGGTCTTATGCAGGATCCAGGTATCAATCATGCCATGGCCAGAGAATTGCAAAAGTTAAAGGATATGATATCAAGTGTTCCAGGAGTGGTCAAACCTATCCCAGAGATTGCAGATGGGAGCCACAAGATATCTCGTTTTGCACCACCAATCTGTGATGCTGAGATACCTAAGAGGTTCCATGTGCCAACAATGAAGCTGTATGATGGTTCGACAGATCCTGAGGAACACATAGCACAATATAGGGAGAGGATGGAGATCAATCCAATTCCAGAAAGGTTAAAGGAAGCATGCCTGTGCAAGGGATTCGGATCCACTCTTACTGGATCAGCTCTCAAATGGCTGCTAAGTCTTCCTCCCTATTCTATTACCTCATTTGCTAATCTAGTTAACTTATTTAATAATCAATTTTCTTGTAGTAGAAAATTTGAACGATTAACTAGTGATTTATATAGGATAACACAGGGTCATAATGAATCATTAAGGGATTACATTACCAAATTCAGTAAAGAATCCTTAGACATTCCCAACTTAGATATAGCCACGGCTGTTGAGGCCTTTAAAATGGGATTGCTTAGGGATTCATCGTTCTATGATGATCTTGTTATGACACCATGCAGGAACTTAGATGAGGTAAGAACACGAGCACTTAGGTTCATTCGGCTAGAGGACGATAAGAGGATCCAGGAGAGGTTAGCAGGATCCTCAAAGCAGGATAAGCAAGGATCCTCATTCAGGAACAACAAGTTCAAATCCTATAACAGATCTGATAACCAGAACGTGCATTCTGTTGATCAAGAAGAGGATGATGAGGATTATCCTCCAATTTCTGAATATTGTTTTTGTGTTGATAACAACGAACTAATCCTTGCTATGCAGAACCTAGGTGATAAAGCTAGATGGCCGAGAAAAAATGATAGGCCAGCTGCAACTAAGGATAAATCAAAGTGGTGTGCATACCATGAAGATTTTGGGCATCTCACTGAAGAATGCATTGCGCTAAGAAAGGAAATTGGATACTTGTTGAGCAAGGGGCATCTCAAAGAGTTGTTGGGAAGGAAAAAGTCAAGGACTCAGGATCCCGAAAGGATCCCTGAGAAGGCTCCAGCCCCTCCAGCAGATGCACAAGTGATAAACTTTATTTCTGGAGGATCAGACATTTGCGGCACATCCTTCTCAGTAGCTAAAAGGCATGCAAAGGAAACTAAAATGGATAATGGAGAAAGACCTGTTCGAACATCAAGTGTCTCCGAAGGAAAAGTCATAACCTTTGATGAGGATGATCGTGTTGATATCCAGGATCCTCATCACGATGGTTTAGTTATTACTCTTTTCATTTCTAACCATTTTGTTCGCAGGATCCTTATAGACGGAGGGAGTTCAGTGAACATTATCCAGCTTGATGTTCTAAAGAAGATGGGTATCCCTGAATCAGATATCATACCAAGATCCTCCGTGCTCGTAGGATTTAGTGGCGAAACTAAGAATACCCTGGGGGACATTAAACTCCCAATATACATTGAAGGCTTACACTCTTATCAAAAATTTTGTGTTATTGACTGTTTATCTTGTTGTAATGTTATCCTTGGCAGGCCTTGGATACACGATATGAAAGCAGTCCCATCTACCTACCATCAATGTGTGAAGCTCCCTAGTCCTTGGGGAATAGTGAAGATTGATAGTGATCAGCAGGAGGCTAAGAATTGCTACACTTCATCAATGAAACCAGCCTCGAAGCCAAGGGAGCAATAGCAATCAAAGTATCCTCCAAGGGATGTCTTGGAGGCAAGAGAGCAGGATGTGGTAGAAATCCTCATGAACCCCGATGATCCTGAATCCAAAATCTATATCGGATCAGGGATCCTTGGCGAAATGAAAGAAGACCTCGTATCCTTCCTCGAAAGGAGAAAGACTACCTTTGCATGGAAACACGAAGACATGACTGGTATATCCAAAGATGTAATCACTCACAAACTCGGGATTGACAGATCCTTCAAACCAATCCATCAAAGGAGAAGGAAGTTTGCACCGGAAAGGAATGCCATTTTCCAGGAAGAGGTAGAGAAATTGCTCCGGGCAGGTATGATTAGAGAGGTCAAGTATCCAAGATGGTTGGCTAATGTGGTTGTTGTTCAAAAGAAAAACGGAAAGTGGAGGGTATGTGTCGATTTTACCGATTTAAATAAGGCATGTCCCAAGGATCCTTTCCCATTACCCCACATTGACTCCATGGTGGATGCAACTGCGGGTCATGAACTGTTAACTTTTATGGATACTTCATCCGGATTCCAACAAATCCAAATGGAACCATCCGACCAAGAGGATACAGCCTTCATGACTCCAACTGGTATATACTGCTATATTGCTATGCCGTTCGGACTAAGAAATGCAGGTGCAACATATCAAAGGCTGGTGAATATGATGTTCAAGGATCAGATTGGACAAACTATGGAGGTTTACATAGATGATATGGTGGTAAAATCCTTAAAAGCTGAGGATCACCTAAGAGACTTGGAGGAAGCATTCAATATCCTTGACAAATATAACATGAAACTTAATCCTTCAAAATGTCACTTTGGTGTTAAAGCGGGTAAATTTTTAGGATATATGGTGACAAAGAGAGGCATTGAAGCTAGCCCGGAACAGATCAAAGCAATAGTGAACATCAAATCCCCGGCCAATGCTAAGGATGTTCAAAGGCTAACAGGAAGGATAGCAGCTTTGAACAGATTTATATCTAAATCCTCAGAGAAGTGCAAAGAATTCTATGAAAATGCTTTAAGAGCCCTCACAGATTACCTATCCTCAGCCCCAGCCTTGATGAAGCCAGAAAAAGGCGATGTGCTATCCTTGTATCTTGCAGTATCCTCAAAAGCAGTAAGTGCGGTCCTTGTTAAGGATCATGAAGGTACACAACATCCTGTCTATTATGTAAGTAAAAGTTTACTTGATGCTGAATCCAGGTATTCACACCTTGAAAAGCTTATTCTTGCATTAATTATGGCATCTACTAAGTTAAGACATTATTTTGAAACTCATGTTATAATTGTTAAAACTAATTTTCCAATTAAGAATGTCCTCAGGAAACCAGAGATGTCAGGAAGGATGGCTAAGTGGGCAGTGAAGCTAAGCGCATATGATATAAGATATGAGCCTAGGACAGCCATCAAATCCCAAGCATTAGCTGACTTTGTGGCTGATTTCAGTAGTGATTTACAAGAAGAAGCTGAGTTAGAAGTCCAGCAGCTAGAGGAGACCAATGATCCTTGGATACTCTATACTGATGGATCCTCGAATGTCAAAGGCACAGGGCTTGGAATACTACTAAAATCGCCACAGGGGGACATAATACCCCACTCTATAGCCTGTGAGTTCCAAACCACTAACAATGAGGCTGAATATGAAGCCTTAATTGCTAGTTTGCAAATTGCGAAGCATATGGGGATCAGGTATCTTGAGGTACATGTAGATTCATTGTTAATTACAAATCACTTTAATGGATCCTATGCTGTTAAAGGTGAAAAGCTAACCAAATATTTAGAGATAGTCAAAAGTTTGGCACTCTCTTTTGTTTCCTTGAGTTTGACGCAGGTACCAAGGGAAGAAAATACAGAAGCTGACGCATTGGCTAATTTAGGATCATCCTTGAAGATCCCGGAGGATATCAAGATCCCTATTATCCATATCCTGACCCCGGCTATTGAGGATCATGTGGCTATGGAGATAGGAAATGATTCTGCAATGATCCCTAGTAAGGATACTCAATCCCATTCAAGATCAGGATCATGGATCTCACCAATTATGAGATACTTACAACATGGAGAGATTCCTACAGGAGAAAACCCTAGGGCTTTCAAATCTAAGGTATCTCAATTCACAATTTTAAATAATATGTTGTATAGACGATCTCTTGCAGGATCATACTTGAGATGCATTGAGGATCCTGAAATCCAAGAAGTTTTAAAAGACTTCCATGAAGGAGATTGTGGAAACCACACTGGGGGCAGGGCATTATTCTCAAGGATCCTGAGGACAGGATACTACTGGCCAACCATGAAGAGAGATGCTGTGGAATATGCTAAAAGATGTGATCCTTGTCAGAGACACAGCAATATCCTTCATCAACCAGCTGAATTATTGCATCCTATATCCTCCTCTTGGCCATTTATGAGATGGGGGATGGATATAGTTGGTAAGCTCCCTAAGGCACCTGGTGAAAAAGTATTCATGCTTGCTATGACTGATTACTTCTCCAAGTGGATAGAGGCTGAAGCTTTTGCCCAAGTCAGAGAAAAGGAAGTTATATCCTTCATTAAAAGAAATATTATAACTAGATTTGGAATTCCTTCTGAGATTATATGTGATAACGGTTCCCAATTTATTGGGGGCAGAACCACTAACTTTTGTGACAGCTGGGGGATTAAGATGATAACATCAACACCAGTCCACCCACAAGCTAATGGTCAGGCAGAATCATCCAACAAGATCATTATCAACAATTTGAAGAAGAAGCTTGGATCCAAGAAAGGGAAATGGGCAGAAGAACTACCCTATGTGCTTTGGGCTGATAGGACAACCCCTAAGAATGCTACTGGTCAAACACCATTCTCTTTGGTATTTGGGGCAGAATCAGTGATCCCAACAGAAACGGTGGTTCCAACTGCAAGAACAAGTACCCGTGATCCTGAGAAGAATGATGAGAACTTGGCTCAAGACCTGGATACTATTGAAGAAATCAGGGATACGGCTAGGATAAGGATGGCCAGTTATCAGCAAAGAATGGCTGGTGCTTACAACAAAAATGTCAGGATCAGGAGGTTTCAAGTTGGAGATATGGTATTAAGGAAAGCATTTCAGAATACCACCAATCCTGCTGACGGAAAATTGGCTCCAAAATGGGAAGGCCCTTATTTGATTGAAGCTGAAGCAGGAAAGGGGGCATATAGATTGCTAACCATGGAAGGTGATTTGCTACCAAGAGCTTGGAATGCTGTCCACTTAAAGAAATATTTCATGTGAGCAGGATCCTCATGGCATAGATGATCTTCACGATAGGGATATCCTTAAAGGATCCTCAAAGTATCGGTGATCCTTACTTAGGTAATATCCTAAACTTGAACTATTTCATTTCTTTATTTTATCATATAAGGATAAGGATCATGTATCCTTTATCCATCTCTCACGTGAGTTGAAGTTTTGAAAGTTCAGGTATCCTTAGCATAACATTGGTTATCCGCTGAAGCAATCCGTTCCTTGGGTTTAACCCCAGTTATTTGGGCTTGACCCCAGTTCCGCCTGTAGCGCACGATGATCCTGGTATAGTTCAAGGCAGTGGGACCAGTACTCGTTTTAGGGGCTGATAATTCCATTGTACTGGCTATGCTTAGGATCCTACGTATAATGGTAGACGTACCATACATCCGTTCATAAGGTTCTAACGTTTTCACGTTAGCTAAGGTTTCTAACGTTTTCACGTTAGCTAAGGTTTTGGCATATTCATGTCACTAAGTTTGGATAGTCGCCAGTCAGGGCCATACTCCAGTTTACATACGATCCTTGGGCTTGTCCCCAGTTATCCTTGGGCTTGTCCCCAGTTATCCTTGGGCTTGTCCCCAGTTGCTAACTCTTTTCTTATATTGGCTTAGTCCCAAGTTATGCTCTATTTCAGGTTCTTGAAGATAGGCAACTAGGGATCCTTGATCCTTACTTTATTCTAAGGTTTGTCTTATAGTTATCCTTATTATGGTTAGGATCCTAACTTGGACCCTCAGGTATGATCCTTAACTATTAAGAATTTTATTCATTATTTATTTGAATAACCCTTATACTTGACAACTGAACTTGTGATTCTTAAACCATATCACTTTTTAGAACTTATCGTTTATGGGATATGTGATCCTTGATCATATCCTAAACTTTCTGGATATCTTTTCTAAATTTTCAAGGCTTGATAAGTATAAACAGAATGAACATTACAACGGTTGGAAAGTAAGATATTAAAGAAGGATAACAACACAAGATAAGCGACAAAAGGTTAAGATTTTATTTATTGACAAAAGACTAACCCTTAAAAGGTTGTCAAAATTACCTACCCGAGCATCTACCAGCAAAACGTGGCCCGTCCGCTGGGGTAGGTAAAGGGTGTCCATGATAATAAGTTCAAGAGTAGTGCAGGAATATAAAGGCGGCAGGATCACAATGGCTTCATCCCCCAAACAGAGGATCCCTCCACCAATTGCAATCCTGCCTATTGTCCTAAGGATCATACATGATCCTTAATCCTAAAACCTATTGTTCAAAGTACAAACCATTAAATTGTTCGACATCACAACCACAAAAAGTTACTACCACCAGATTTAAAAAATTGGGCTCCGGCTACGTCTAGAAATGTCCATCATTGCCCAATCAAGCAGCCTAAACTTTTGCTGCATCACCACCCCCGGCTCCACTTGCTTCACCAGCTTCATCCTTGCTTCCAGCCTCAATTGTCAGGATCTCTTCAGCCTCCTCTTCATCACCCAATTCAGCCAGCCTTGCTTTCCATTCTTCAATTTCCCAGCTGCTTTTGTCGAAGGCAGGATCCTGAGCTTCCAAGGCCATTTGCAGCTTGGTTTTGTACATTGCTATGGCGGCAGAGACTTTGGCATCATCTGTGATCTCCTGCCTTTCATAGTCAAAATTAACCAGCACCTTAGCCATCTCCTGTTTGGTATCCTGGAGTTCCTTCCAAAGATCAGCAAGTGCAAGATCCTTGAGCACGGCAACCTGCTGGAGATCGGCAATCTTCTTATCCTGATCCTCAACGTGGCCAACATAATCCTCGATCTCAGAGAATTTCTGCAAAGAGGATAAAGGATAAGGTCAGGATTAAGTGATCCTCAAATCAGCAGGATATATCAGCAGGATATGTTGACAGAATCTATGAGCAGAGACAATGATCCTTACCTCATTGAAGTACTCGAGGAATTGATGGCGGATTAGAGGCAGACCCTGCAAATCCTCAGCCTCGGAGGCCTTTCTCCTCTTGATTCCCTTTCCTTTGAGGGGTGCCTTGGGGATTGAGGCTATCGGGCTGGCAGGAACCTTTCTTTTGGAGGATTTGACAGTGGTGAGATCGGTGACACTGAACCTTGAAGCAGCTTTGGCAGATTTTCCAGCACCTACACAACCAAAACAAGATAAGTATCTTTTCTTAATTTACATTTTACTATTTATTTAAACAAGGATACTTACTTGACATTGTGACAGAGCCTGAGGATACCTCCTGAGAGTCTTGGGTTGTTGTCTTAAAAGTTCTAGTTTCAGGATCGAGGTTCCAGAAAGCAGCAAGCCTTTCCCTGGTTGCGGATGTTGTGATGAGATGCGAAACAGAGACAGCTGCATGACACAAGACAAAAGGGGTTAGTGATCCTATCACATAAACAAGACTACCTGGTGATCCTTCTCATGATCCTCCGGCCTACCATGGGTGGACCATGTCTTAGGGAGATCTTTTCCGTTTAGAATGGAATCCCTCCTGACAAAAAAGAAGCGACGTTTCCAATCTTTGTCGTTCTTGGTGACTTTGAGAAGAGGATGATCTGCACCGGGTTTTCGCTTGAACAAATAACGGTGGGAACCAAAGGTAGTAAGATCATACAGTTCCGCCAATTCCGACATTCCTAAATCAACGCCTTCCTACTCGATGATCCTCTCTAGGGTATATAAAACCCTCCAAATCATCGGCATGGCTTGGATGTAAGATATGCCGGTCATGGAAAAGAAGGATTGTGTGAATTCTGGGAAAGGATAGGTGTACCCTATAGTGAATGGAGTAGCTGGAAAGGCAACCCATGTTTCAGAAATATAGTCGCTAAGAACAGTGGGATCAAAGGGTTTGAAAAAGGCACTCGCCGGAAAACAGCGACGGATTTTATCTACTTGTGCATCGTTAAAACAACACCTCTCATTCGCTGAGTCTTTGATGATCTTTTGACTCATCAAAGGGCTATCCTTCTTGTGATCCTTGCCCGGTGAGCTTCGGAGCATCATTCTTAGAACGATGGTGATAAAGAAAGAAAAACAGAGTAAGAAAGGTAGAAAGAGAAGAAAGAGATACCTGATTGATCTTCGACTGAGAATATAAAGGGAGTTTCTTTCGAATTTGAATGCATATTGATCCTATCTATATCTCTATTTATAATTATGATTCTGCAGGATTGTCACTTCTGTGACGTCATGATCGCAACGGCTAGTTCTATTTTAACGGCTATATATCCGTTAGTTAGTTGCGGATAAGATTAAGAAAACATAACTCGCTAATTTTACAAATTACTCCTTATATTTTGGGGGCAATTGTTAGGGGAGGATTTTCTAACAATTAGTGATCCTTATTCGTTATCCTAATTAATGATCCTTACTTCTGTGACAGATAGTGATCCTCAGAAGAGCTTCAGGACCAGGATCATGGATCACTTTAAGGGTCCTCGTACTGACGATTGTTTACTTGTGTTTTCTATTATTTTGCAGGAAGTTCAACTTGGACCTAGTCTTAGCGACATTCCTGGAGAATATTCCTTGACTATCTCGCACGTGCTTGGCCAAAAATAGACGTTGTGGAGAACGTGGAGGCATGGCACGAAATTCGGAAAGTTTGTTAGCTAGTTGTTTTCTTATTTTAAAGGGGTAACGAGCTAGTTAGTAACACTTAGTCATTTCTGAGTTACACACACACTCGTACAAACGTCCATACCAGCTCTCGTTCAAACACTTAGCAATTTCATACACCTTTTACACGTTACATTCTAGTGATCCTTGTACCTAGCTCGTTACTATCCGAAGTTGTAAACATTTATTGATTTATTTGAGCTTGGTGATCGGTAGTTTCCATCACCCGGGGTTTTTTGTGCCGGAGATCAACTCTTGATCAAGGGCTTTTTCCCCGTATAAATCCTTGTGTTGTTTGTGCAATTTACATTGAAGTGATCCTCATCGCTGTTACACATTTTAAGCATCATTCCCCGAAACAAAGAGTTTGGTTGCAATATTCTCATCAGATTTTTTGACCAAAACAGTTATGTTTTCGTTTTGAAAGATATGTTCTAAATATTCTGATCAAATATCCTGGTCAGGATACTGTTCAATACTTTTGTCATCAAAATGTTAAACAAAAGCTTTGTTGACTATAATTTTATAGAAAACTTAGATTATTTAGATAAGGTTTTCAAAACTTGAAAAATAATAAATCATACCAGAAACACCTAGGCAATAATTTCCAACCTCAACCTTTGAATTCTTTACAATGTCCCCGGCATGGATGTCCCCTGTCTGTGTAGGATAGTGCATCAGCGCATGACTTGAGTATTTCTTCACTTAGTGATTGAACTTCGTAGCTTTTTATCCACAAAAGAATGTGCGTAATCTGCAATCTTGTCAAAACTTTAGTTTTACTGGGGATAAACCCATAGTGTACTAGGGATAAACCCTTAACATCCTGGGGATAAACCCTTAGCATCCTGGGGATAAACCCTTAGCATCCTGGGAATAAACCCTTAGCATCCTGGGGATAAACCCTTGTTTTCGTGCGCTACAGGCGAGGATGTGGAAACCCCAAAACTTAGAAAGGTGAAAACCTTTAAACCTTAGAAGAGTGTGAAAACACTCTTGTTTTCGCGCGCTACAGGCGAGAGTGTATAAACTCCAAAACTTAGAAAGGTGAAAACCTTTAAACCTTAGAGAGTATGAAAATGCCCTTTCGCGAGAGAGGGTGATCAATCCTCATATACCTTAAGGATCCAGGGTATAGCAAACAGTAACGAAATTGTCAGCCACTTTTACATGAACTGGTCCCGCCACCTTGAACTATCCCTGGATAACTTGCGCTCCAGGCGGGGTGTTTAAACCCAATTCGTGAGAAAGGTGAATACCTTTAAACCTGTGAAGGGATCAGGATCCCTTAAACTTGAGAGAGGGGGCCAATCCTCTAATCTTTCGAAGTATCCTGAGTGTGTATCCTGGAGCGATATCCCGAAGCATATTCTGCAAAACAACTGTAAACTAAGGTGGGTGTTAGCCTGGCTAACACTCCTCCGATGCTTAAGTCAGCATTGGGTTCAAAAGAATAAATAATATCAAATATATCAAAAGAGATAGAATTCATACCATCCTGAGTTAGAAATTAAATTCTAAACTCACTTGAAATAGGCTTTGAGATGTATAGCATTCCAGGATCTTGGTAGTATATCCCCCTCCATATTCTTGAGTCGGTATGCTCCTTTCCCTGATTCTGATTCAATCTCATAAGGTCCTTCCCACTTTGGAGCTAACTTTCCATCAGCAGGGTTAGTAGTATTCTGAAAAGCCTTTCTTAATACCCAATCTCCAACTTGAAACCTCCTAGTCCTTATATTCTTGTTATATGCTCTGGATATCCTTTGCTGATATGCTGCCATCCTTAGCCTTGCTGCGTCTCTTTTTTCATCTATAGTATCCAAATCTTGAAACAAGGCTTCAGGATTCTGTTCAGGATTCTGTAGGATAGATCTTGCAGTAGGTATCGTCATTTCTGTTGGAATCACTGCTTCTGCTCCAAATACCAAGGAAAATGGTGTTTGGCCGGTTGCATTCTTTACCGTTGTCCTATCAGCCCACAGAATGAAGGGTAATTCTTCTGCCCATCTTCCTTTTTTGGCTCCAAGTCTCTTCTTTAAGTTACTGACAATTATCTTGTTCGAAGATTCAGCTTGTCCATTCCCTTGAGGATGTACCGGCGTAGACGTGATCATTTTGATTCCCCAACTCTTGCAAAAGTCAGTAGTCCGCTTGCTTATAAACTGGGACCCGTTATCGCAAATGATTTCAGCCGGTACCCCAAACCTAGTCAGGATATTCCTCTTTATGAAGGATACTACTTCTTGGTCTCTAACTTGAACAAATGCTTCAGCTTCAACCCACTTTGAGAAATAATCTGTCATTGCTAGCATAAAGACTTTTCCTCCCGGAGCTTTTGGTAACTTCCCTACTATATCCATCCCCCATTTCATGAATGGCCAAGGGGAAACTACAGGATATAGTGGTTCAGCTGGTTGATGTAGTATGTTGCTATGCCTTTGACATGCATCACATCTTCGAGCATATTCTGCAGCATCTTTCCTCATCGTTGGCCAATAATATCCTGTCCTTAATACTTTCGAGAACAATGACCTGCCCCCAGTGTGGTTACGACAATCCCCTTCATGTATATCCTGAAGTACTTCTTTGGCTTCAGGATCCTCCAAGCACCTCAAATAGGGTCCTGCAAGAGATTTCTTGTATAAAACATTATTTATATTAGTGAATCGTGATACCTTCATCCTAAATGCCTTAGGATTTTCATCTCCGGGGATGTGTCCTTCCTTGAGATATCTCACAATCGGAGCCGTCCAGGATTTAGGATCCCGTTCAGGATATTCTGCTCCAGGATCCCGAATACCCGCTACTTCTTTATCCTGAGGATTCATTGCAGGATATAAGACACGTAATATTGGTATTTGGGTCCCTTCAGGTATCCTGATCGATAATCCCAAATTTGCTAAGGCATCTGCTTCAGCATTATCCTCCCTTGGTACCTGTTCAAGTGTAAAAACATCGAAATATCCTGCTAATTTTTTGAGAATATCGAGATATTCGATTAATTTCTCGCCCTTAACTGCATAGGATCCATTAAAATGGTTAATAATTAACAAAGAGTCAACATATACTTTCAAATTCTTAATACTCATGTTCTTAGCCAGTTCTAATCCTGCAATTAAAGCCTCATATTCCGCTTCGTTATTAGTAGCAGGAAATTCACATCTAATAGCCTGGGGTAACATGTCCCCCTGTGGCGATTTTAGTAGTATTCCCAATCCTACTCCTCTTACATTAGATGCACCATCAGTATCTAATGTCCAGGATCCTGAGGATTCTCCTAACTGTTGTACTTCTAGGTCTACCTCATCCTGGATGTCACTACTGAAATCAGCCACAAAGTCAGCTAAAGCCTGAGACTTTATGGCATTACTAGGTTCATATACTAAATCATAAGCACTTAACATTACTGACCACTTGGCCATCCTGCCTGACATCTCTGGTTTCCTAAGCACATTTTTTACAGGATAATTTGTTTTAACATGAATTCTATGTGTCTCAAAGTAATGTCTAAGCTTCGTTGATGCCATAACTAATGCTAGTATCAATTTTTCTAAATGAGAATATCTAGTTTCAGTATCCAACAAACTTTTACTAACATAATAAACAGGATACTGTTGACCTTCATGATCCTTAATAAGAACAGCACTTACAGCATTCCCTGATACAGCGAGGTATAGGGATAGTGGTTCACCATTCTCTGGCTTCATCAATAGAGGTGCAGTTGAGAGATATCGCTTCAAATCCTGCAAGGCTGCTTCATGCTTTGCTCCCCATTCGAACTTCTTATTCTTCTTGAGGATATCAAAGAATTCCTTGCATTTTTCCGAGGATCTCGAAATAAATCTATTCAATGCTGCTACTCGTCCTGTTAACCGTTGAACATCCTTCATATTTGAAGGTGATTTGATATCCAAGATGGCTTTAATCTGCTCCGGGCTCGCCTCTATTCCTCTTTTGGTAACCATATATCCTAGAAACCTTCCTGCCCCCACTCCGAAATGTCACTTAGCAGGATTTAGTTTCATGTTGTACTGATCCAGGATATCAAATACTCCCTTGATATCCTGAAGGTGATCCTCAGCCTTTTTTGATTTCACCACCATATCGTCGATATATACCTCCATGGTGTCCCCCAGCTTGTCTTTGAACATCATGTTTACCAATCTCTGGTATGTTGTACCTGCATTTTTCAAACCGAAAGGCATAACAGTATAACAATAAATACCTGTTGGTGTCATGAAGGCAGTATCCTCCTGGTCAGAAGGCTCCATTTGAATCTGCTGAAATCCTGAGGATGCATTCATGAAGGTTAACATTTCATGCCCGGCAGTAGCATCCACCATTGCGTCAATGTGAGGAAGAGGAAATGGGTCTTCGGGGCAAGCCTTGTTCAAGTCTGTGTAGTCTACACAGACTCTCCATTTCCCATTTTTCTTCCGTACCACGACTACGTTTGCTAGCCATCTTGGAAACTTGACTTCTCTGATCATCTTGGATTTCAGCAATCTTTCAACTTCCTCTTGGATAATTGTATTCCGCTCAGGAGCAAATTTCCTTCTTTTTTGCTGAACAGGCTTGAACGACCTGTCAATTCCAAGCTTATGAGTGATAATGTCTTTGGATATACCTGTCATATCCTCATGTTTCCATGCAAACGTTGACATCCTACACTTCAAAAAGTTAGTTAATTCTTCTTCAATATCCTGAGGGATATTGGTTCCCACGAGCACCGAGATATCAGGATTATCCTGATCTAGGATAACTTTCTTCACATCCTGTTCCGAATCTTCCACGATATCCTGGGCCCGTGTCTTTAATTGTTATGCTGTACTAGGCTTGGTTGAGGATTTCATCTAGGATGAGTAGCATTCTTTCTGTCATCCTCTAACCGAATATATCTTAGGGCCCTGTTCCGAGCTTCATCCAAGTTCCTGCATGGGTTCATTACAAGGTCTTGGTAGAATTGAGAATCTTTTTGTAGCCCCATCTTGAAAGCTTGCACAGCTGTTGCGACATCAAGATGCGGAATATCTAAGGATTCCCGGCTGAACTTGTTCACATAATCCTTTAGGGATTCTTGAGGCCCCTGTGTTATCGTTTAAGAGCCATTTCAAGGCTGATCCTGTTAAGGTAGAGCCAAAACCCTTGCACAAGCATGCTTCCTTGAGCTCCGGAGGGATAGGGTTAATCTCCATCCTTTCCCTATACTGGGCAATATGCTCCTCAGGATCCGTAGTTCCGTCATAAAGCTTCATGTTGGGGGTTTGAAATCTCTTTGGAATCTCAGCATCACAGATAGGATATGCGAAGCGGGATATCCTGTGGCTGTCTTAGGACACCTCCGGGATCGGCTGGACCATTCCAGGTACACTGGATATCATGTCCTTCAACTTCTGAAGCTCCCTAGTAAATGCTGATGTTACACCTGTATCCTGCAAAGATCCACTATTGTTAGTAGCATGAATATTATTATTATTCGATACGTTACCCGTCGGAGGATTTTGCACATATCCTGAAGCATATCCTGAACTCCTCATGGTTGACATCCTGATAGAGGAGAGTATTTCAGGAGTATGATTCTGAGGAAGGCTGGGCACAATATTCCCCCTATTATCCTTGGTATACACGGCTGAACTAAAGTTTAGAGTTCTGGGTTGTAGTGGAGTGACGATATCCTCAGTAGATCTGCTCAAACCAGACTTCAAGAGTTGTATTTCCCTCAACAGCATTTGGTTTGTTTCCTGTTGCTGCCTCATTTGTTCCTGCACACTTCCAAATAAGGTTAAAATTTCATCATTAGAAGCTAAAATGGGAGCAGATCCCTGAACACTCCGAGTAGGGATGACATCCTGAGGTTGTGAAGAAGTTGGCATCCTTGGAGGAGGTGGTGGAAGCACCGAACCGGTAGTAACAGAAGTCGTAGAAGACATGGTGGAAGAGCTCATGTTTGATCTCGAGGCCATTGAAAACAATTTAGAAAAAAGTTTTGACAATAGAAAACCGAGTAATGATTTTACTAAAGTTTTTGCAAAAATAGCACCACTTGCCCCACGGTGGGCGCCAAATTGTTTTGGTCAAAAATTACCGAAGCAATTAAGTGATCAAATTAGTTAAGTGATGTAGTGTGCTAAAAAGTGTCTTGAAAATATGCTGGTTAAGTTGTTTAGAAAAACAGTATTCAGGATACGGCTCAGGATATTGAGCTGTATCTACGATCAAACTATGAGCAAAAAGTAAAGGGTGACACGAGATATACGAGGAAAGCCCTTGATCAATTTAGATCTCCGGCATAAAACCTCGGGAGCTGACAATCGTCGGCTGCCTTGTTCTTCTTATTGCTTGAATAACCAGGATACAGTGCAGGATATGATGCGGATCAACTAGGTGTTACAATGTGATTGAAGTACAAGTGTTTGTGTGTAGTGATTGCTAGTAGCTAGAGAGCAAAGTGTGGGAAAGAAAGTGTGTGACTTAGCCTGATCCGATCATTCTATTTATAGTTACAAATAACAAACTAACTCTCCTATTATTCCGGGATGCTGGGAATATTCCATTCTGAACGTTGGGAGACTCTTTTAACTTGTTTTCCACGTGCAAATTAACCATAAAACCGGGTCTTCAGCTCATATAACCGTTACAAAGTCAATAGCATTGACCAGCATCCGATATTCTCGCGGAATATGCCTTTCTTCTATTCTGACCGTTACAAGACCCATTCTTCCACCATCAACGTCCATTTTTCAACCACCTTGAGCGAATCTTCAGGTAGATCAAGTCCTTTAACGTTGGTGCCTTGCAACCAAAGAAAATCGTTAGTAGCAAGCAGGATACCCCCGAGGATGTTACCAATATCCTGGTTCAGTATCCTGGCCACAGCATCAAGTATATAATATCAGGATATGCTTCAGGATATAAGCTCGAAATTTCTCCCATAACAGGTATAATACCCGATATTATTATTGCTATTCAGAAATTTAGAGAGAGAATCGAATTTTGAACGATTTCAACTAAATGCCGATCGATCCTATTTATAGTGCTGATCAGTGGGTCTCTGTAAGTGCAGTTCCTGCCAGGTAACTGTCGCTTATCAGTTCTGGTCAACCAAAACAGAAGTCCAAGATTAAAGTCAACGATAATGAAGAATTCAAGACCACATGAAGACCAAGGGGAGTTTGTTAGTGCACTTTGGGTAATAAGTGCATATCTTCGAATTTGTAGGGTCTTTATTGTACATGTCTTGAAAGTTAGTCCAAGGTTTATCCTTGGGACATTTTGTCCAAGTTTTGTGTCGAGGACAAAGGTCAGAGGTTTATGTTAGGGACAAAAGTCAGGGTTTTGGTGTAGATTGTTTGTCCGAGTATAGTCCTAGTCTATATATTTGTGTTGTATAGGATTAGGGCATCATCCATGGATGAGGGATCGATCAAGAAGCTTTGTGCACCTCTCACAAGATCATCATCCATTCTCCATCACTGTGTGTATTCTAGAGAGAGGGGGAGACTATGTGTTAGTGAGAGAAAGCTAGGTTTAGATCTTTGTGATCTAACCGCCTTCCGAATCACCATTGCTCTGATACCACTTGTAAGGCCTCCTAATCCAAGATCTCACTCAGCTAACGCCACCAACAGGTGTGCGAAATCCACCCGATGAAGAACCACTGTAGATGAAACACTAGAATGCAAGATTTGTGAGAGAAATCAAGAATACACTGGGTATTCTTGATGAGGAAGATGAATGACGTCACACACACAGTAGCCGCCAGACACACACACAATGATTAGGGTTAGGTGCACAGAATTTCACACAGAATCTCTACCTTGTCTATTCCACATAAAGGTATAAATACAAGGCAAAACCTGGACTTTCAAGACAAACTAGAAAGCCCGGACAATACAAACTACACAAACAAAACTCTGACTTTTGTCCCTAACATAAACCTCAGACAAAAGCCTTTCCTAAAACTTGGACAAAATGTCCCTAGGATAAAGTTGGGACTAACTTTCACTATATGTACAATAAAGACCCTAATAAATGGGAGACATGCACTTATCACCTAAAGTGCATTAACACTTTCTAACCGTTGTCGTGTTTATATGAGTATATTATAAATGGATTATCAGCAATTCAAGGGATATTCTATATGGGATCAAACTGTTTTCATAGACGAAAGGTTATATATGGTTTATCTCCTAATGATATAAAAGAAACTATTTTAAGTTTCCTCTTTTATTTTGTGAAATTGTATATTCATGTTTAACATTTTATATTTTCTCTTTTAAATAGAAAACATAAGAAATGAAGATCTACACAAAGTCTTCGGAAAATCATTTGAATTGAAAGACTCAGCTGCTCAGATATTATCATGATCAAACCCAAATATAGAAAATCAGAAGAGTCCCTCTAGTTTTATTGAGGCAGCAATCGATGTTGCAGGCTGTAGCTACGAGTATGGTACACAATGGGGCAAAAAGGTAAAAGGATATTAGTATAACTTAAGAGTAAAATGTCATGTTCGTCCATAAGGTTTGACCAATTTTACGACTTTCGTTCAAAGATTTATTTTTCCGTATCTAGATCCAAAAGATTTGAAATCTTGTCATTTTCATCCGGCTCGATAATATGCTACTTGGTTACACTTTTGGTGACTCTTAGCCTTTGGCCCATTCAACTTTAGATAAAGAAACCCAAGCCAACCCATTGACCTATATATGGGTCGAATTTACCACATCTGACAAGTTATAAATAGATAATAAGCAACAAACTACTTTTAGTTTACGCAAGTATTTAACTTTTTTCATTAAAGCCCACCTAAGAGTTTGTGTGTATATGTTTACACCATTTCCGACTTACAACTTTTTTCGTATGCAATATATTATGAAATGAATAAAATACCTCTAACTTATAGAAAATGGAACAATATAAATAACAATTAGATGTGAAATACCCAAATATACCTTTCCAAATCTCTTTTGGTAGCAGAAAGAAGCAACTATATGAAGTATATGACTGATTTATATTTGTATTAATATTATGTTTTTTTAAGTTACCAAATCTCTTTAGCTACATATTTCAAGTTACCCGGTACAACTCCTTTCTCAACTGTAGCCACGAGCCGGGGGCAATAATAGAGGAAAAGTGTACGGTTTTGGCAATGTTAGTGACCCTCGTGTACATAGCAGAGAGAAGACCCTGAGGTATGTTTAATCATTTATAGACTAATTTTTTTTAAATATAAATAAAACTATTTACTCTTTGGCATTTTGGCATAAGTGGAATCAAATACAATAGTAATTTGTGTCCATTTGTATCGTTTCTCACTCCTATTGTGTTTGTTTAGTTTGTGAAGTTTGTTTTCTTTTATTGTTAGGTTTGATGCTTTTAATTTAGTGAGAATTTTAGGAATTTCTTATTGAGTTGATTACACTTTTTCTACAGGTTTTTAATACAAACTAGTAGGCGATCCAGCGCGTTGCGGCTGATTAAGCCTAGTTAACAACACATATCACATATTAAATTATATCGTAACTACTAAACGCTACATTTATTACATGAATAATTACAAAAGATTTGTAGTTGAATTTCAGGATAAGTGGCACCATAATTACAAAACATTAATTATTGTAGCTAGTGGTTCATGCTTACAAAAAAAATAACATCTTAGTTACAAAAGAAGGTGTTTCTTGACCCTAGTCTTCTAAATTTCACCTCATTTGTCTATGGATTTGGCTTTTTGTGCAGGCTTTGATGTCTGTAAACAAAAGCAATGAGTGACCACTTTTATTCAATTTAGAAGACACTTGAATTATGGCCTGCTTATTGAATATAAAACTATAATTAAAATATGTTTCATATATTCAATTTAGAAGACATATATGAATTATGGTCTGCATATTGAATAGGATTAGTGTGTACCTTGTCAAACTCTTGCTCTTGACCATCAATCTTTTGCTCAGCAAAAAAGAACACCATTGGGTCAATGTATAATAGAAAGGATGCAACGTATATGAGCTGCAGTGAACATATGCTACCCTGCTTGGCGTAGCTTCTGTTCAAGTCTTGACCCGTTTGCAAAATTTATATATTTTTTCAGTGTACTTCATTTCTACAAATGTTTAGCGATCCATTAGTCCATACTCCATAGTTGCATATACTCCAGTTATATTAATAATTATGTTACACCAAATCAACAATAATGTAAGGGTGAACTAATTTTACCTTTACTCCTTACCTGCACACAACTTGATTAATCACCAATAATATGGGTAGTCAACATCAGTTTATCTAATAAACAAACTAAGATGTTTATTTCTCATCTATATACTTGAGTTCACCACTTCTAATCTATCGTTTGTTATCTATATTATGTCACCATTAAGCAAGTATATCATTCTATACAAGAATGAATTTGTTAAACATACAATCTACTGGAAATCAAACTCAAAATTTATCATTTATTATAGCAGCTTTAAGAACAACAATTCAGCAAACTTGTAGTCTTAGCAAAAGAAATCAACATCTTGTAGCTGTAATTTAGTATAATCAATCAAAAACTATATACGAAAGATTTGGGTATGAAGTAAAAAAACAACAGGACACAGCAAAAATCACATACTGCAAAAATAAAATAAAATACAATACAATACATTATCTTACACAATAACATAAAGATAGCCGATTCTGTATTTGCTACACGCTTAACATTCGATTTGCTAATCCTACTTTATATTCAAATGCTTATTACATATTAGGTATTTTGAACATAAAAAAAGCAAAAAGTAAAAAAGATTTGAAGGTGTACCATGTTGAAGGAGCCACCGGAGCCAATGACGTAAGCACGTATGGATTTCTTAAGCGCTTGAAAGACATAATGGATCATGAAGACGACTTCTCCTTTGTTGAAACGACCTTTGGTGAATGTCTGACATGCTGGAGAACAGTGGTGGTGGCAATGTCAACAATTGATACTTCGGAGATGTCTTCGTTGATAAGGTCCTTAATTAGGGTTCGGGAATGGAGAATTTGAGCAAGAACGAAGCAGCCATCCTCGCTACAAGCACCATTACCATCCTCTGTTTTTGTGACCGCCGTCGCCGTTGTCTCAACGGAGCAGTTGACGGGAGGTCGCTAAACCCACGACACCACTACCATCATCATCACCTGTGCTCCTCTTCCATTACTCTCTCTCTATAGAGATTTCCCCTCTGGGACAAAAAGAGAGAAAAGTAACCTGAGACAGTGTGATAACTAAAGTGTGTGGCGAATTAAAAAGCTCCATAATGTTATTATTAGTTGAGAAGCTATCTCTACCGATCACCATCACACCTACGATTAATTATAACACAATTCTTTTCAATTTCCAAGTAATAAATTCTTAGAAATCTAGAAGCAAGACAAAGTTACCTAACAACAATCTGGACAAATTCGAGTAGATTCTTGGTTACTCACTTTCTTTTTCAAAAAAGAGAATGGAATAATCTCAGTATTATTAGGCATCAAGCAAAAATAGATGATAACATTACCTTTGGAAGAAACCCTATGTTCAGTCTCCTGACTACACTTCCATCTGCAAATCACCAAAAGAAAACATTTTCTCAGTTTGAAATGTGTATCCTCTCTAGTAAAGTACTTATGTTTGTTGACTTTGCATCTTCCCGAAGCCTCATCTTCCCGAAGCTTACCTGATGTCGGAGACCGGCGACGAAGGTGAGGGCGAACGGTGGTGCGTAGTAGTTCCGGTATGGCTGGAGAAGACGGGTGAGGCTGTGGTAGTCGGAACCAACGACGGGGAAGCGGTGATGGAGATGGAGGCGGATGTGGGCGACGGAGGTGGTGGCGTTGGCGTTCAAGACGATGATGGAGGGCGGTGGTGGGAAGGTGTCGATGTGGTGAAGAAGAAGTGAAGAATGTGATTTAGGTATTAGGGTTTAGAAGATGATAAAGCTGACGTCGTTACCGTTTAGTCACTGTTTCTCGGTTATGTTATGTTTTAATACATATATATGAATTTTTTTTTGAAATAAAGTATAATTTCATTCTTAACTGTAAACATAATGAATCATGCTTTTTAGCTTCTAGCACTTGAATTGTAGCTCACAATTGGATATTGTTATCTTTGCAATCAACTTGACCCGTTATTAGTTTTCGTTAATTCTGACTTCTTGATTCAATTCATTGGTTGTTTTGTAGATTGAAAAGTTGAACTTAGTTATAAGGAGCTCATTAAGGAAAAAAAAAGTTAAATGGGATTATTGCGGGGTTGTTGACTGGAAAAGAAAAAGATAAAGTGGATAAAAATACTATGCTCGATAGGATGTCACAAATTGAATCTATGTTAACAAGTACAATTCGAAGATAGGCTACAAACACTTGGTGTTAAATGTTTCGATGTTTATCATATTAGGATAATTTTAGTTATCTGATGTTTTAGCTGGTATTTCTATTAGAATGTTTTATATGCTTTTGATACAAAGATGTTTTATATAATTTTGGGTTTTCGTGATCTTGTTAGACTTTAATATAATTTTGTGATTTTATTGATATGTAATTTTTATGAAAAAAGCAAGGAAAAATGGAAAATCAATCTGAATCAAAAATCAATATTCAAGCAATCACAAAATGGTAGCAAATAATTCAACAAGTTCATTAAATGCTATCGATTTTCAATGAAAATGGTGGTTAAATTGTGGCAAATGGTTGGTGGCTAAATGGTGGCACTATCAAACGGTGGCAATAAAGTGGCAAAAAATCCGTCACAACTCTGTAGCAAACAAGAAGGTGGCAAATAATTTTGACCAATTTTGTGGTGGCAAAATATAAAAATGGTCGCTATTTGGTGGCATTAGGGTAATTGACATGGTGTTTTTGTTATCACATTTTTTGTGGCAAAATGATGACAACATGAAAATTGCTACTGTTTTGTGACCAAAAGTTTCATGACAAAAACCCTCTTTTTTAATAGTGTTTCGTTGACCGTTCAAAAAAAATGTTATACTCCAAATTAAATATATATTTATGTTTCACGGCCATTAAAGCAAAGGTTTTAAATGATATTGTTATTTATCACGACATATCTGTAGATGACTCATAACTTTTGGTGGTTTTTTTCATGTATGAATTTCTGTATTTCTAGCTCTATTTTATTTGTATTTAACAACCATGATTGTCAAGATATACAAATTTTGTATCTTTTAAGTGGCTTTACTATAACAAAAGGTCTAACTAGTTCTTTTTATATTCATTTTTATTGATCAATTGTATGCAAGTACTTTGCTTAAGAATTCATAACTTAAGCAAATTTATATAAACTTTCTCTAAAGTTATACCCACATTTAAAATTCTACAAAGTACTAACTATTTGATTATTAGCTTTTTATTAACTTGAAATGTTAATTTGAAGTTCGAAATATTAAACAAAAAACAAAAAAAAAAAAATGTTTTCAAGTTTGCTAGTTGATCATTATAATAATTAAAGTATAGATAGTTGCCAATCATGAAGTATTCTTTGAGGAATGGGCAAATTTGAGCAAAAACAAAATAAAATGTTATCGGTTTATGTATTTGGATAGTCTCAAGTTAGTTAAGCGCGAGCAATTTGAATTCAGTTAGTTAACGGTCCAAATGGCCATACCACATGCATGCATGCTTGTTGTCAATAGCACCACCATCGCCACTCGACCAATACCGCACCCACCTCCGCAATTGCGGTGGACACGCCATTGCTGCCATCGCCTCCCACCACCCATGTCACCATGACAACTACTACCACCACCCTGTCACCGCCACCATTGTTGTGGTCGACGCCGCCCTAGACACGTTTGAATATAGCGGATGGACCTATGTTGATAAATTTTTGTTAACCGACTCATTTCATTCTAATTCCATTTTGGCTTATTTCGTTTCTCCATAACCAAATTGATATCTTTTTTGAGATGGTGTGTTTTTACCTGAACTGATCACTTTGCTCATAACGTGTATTAACCGAAACCCATTTTAACCCGTCGCCCGAACCTACCCGATTTGTCAGGCTTAAAAGTAACTTACACTGACATGATGGTTACGTGATAAACCTATATTGTTGCTTTGGTCCTTTTATCTCTAAAAATTACGAGATTTACTCAAGTGTTTGCTAGTTGTAATATGATTGCTAGCTACTTGAAATGGATGAACATCTATTTTTTAGAATTTTTTGCATAAATAGGTGTCTTGAGCAAGAAAAGAGTGCCATTAGGTGGTCAAACTTTTAGTTTTCAGATTTAGGTAAGTTGCTGTTTCATACAGCGACTTTGAATTAGTTTTCTGCATAAAGTACCTGCCAAACTGCAAAAGCTGCCAAACAATTTGAAGGTTGCTGTTTGATACAGCGACCTTCTGAAAGTCGCGGAATGATATCACAACCTTGTTTAAGGTCGCTGAATGATAATACAAGCTTGAAGAAAGTTGTTGTTTCGTCATACAAAGTTGCTGAAAGTTGCTGAATGGTGTTACAATGTTGAAGAAAGTCGCAGAATAATATAGCTTTATTGCAGAAAGTCGCTGTGTTGCTGAAAATCGCTGAATGATATTGTTTTGTTATAAAAGGTCGTTGTTTGACAAATTCATATAACTTTAATGTTAAATAGTGCATGTCAGGGATCACATGTGAGTTATAATATTAAATTGGGGCAACGGGATTACATGCAACTTTTGTTTGCACTAGGTGACTGTTTGACCTTGTCTTTTTGCAGCAGGAAATGTGAGTGGCGAAATTGAATTTATGGCCATACAGTAACCTTGCATGTATAGATGCTATGACTAAACCATAGGGTCTCTCACATGATATGGAATCAAGCCTGCAAACTGTAATAGGTTTGTGTAAGAAATCAACTGTGTAGTGTAAGAAAAACACTGTGCTTCAATATGAATTCGAAAACTGATGCACAGAATGAAGTCTTTAAATTTGAACATAAAGCAAAGCACTCGAGATACATTTTCAATATCAAACGAAGCTTCAATCCTTTCATTACCGATAAATATTTAGTCAACTTTGATCTGCCGAAGATGAGTTTTGAATGTCATCCTGGTCCTCTTGATGCATCGGTGTTGTTCTTGAACAAGAATCACCGGGCGTTTGAGGTATTCAAAAAGCCAGCAGAGTATAATGAGCCAATAAATATTAGACGATTAGATCGAGCGTTCTGGCAGCATATGAAAGAAAATCCGGTTGGTTCAAGGGTAGAAGGTTTAATACGTGCAGCAGGATTCAGCGGGATACTGCAAATTGGGTACCGGTAGTTTGCATAGTGTAATACATTTTTGATTAAATATAGTGTGTTTTTTGTTGTTGTTATTTGTGCAATATATTTTACGTTTATTTTATTGTTCAAAGCAAACTGATACTTTAACCAAAAAAATACATCATTTACTTCAAAAGAAGAGAAGTAAAAATTGGTTGGATCGTATTTGGGAATGAGGTATTTATATATGTTTATCATTAAGGGTATAAAGGACATTTCACAATTTTTAACCATTATGCATTTTTCTCAAAAATAAAAATGATGTTTAATTGAATTCCCACCCACTATAAATACCCCCACCATAGGGAATTAGAACTCCACAAAAACCACAACCACCTTTATGGCAAACCAAGGTGATGAGCAAAACAATTCGCATGTGGTCCAGATAACCTCATTTTCGATTCTAAACAAACTAAGACGTCCAAGCGGTCATTCTAACACTTCGTGTTTTCCAAAGCCGACCCGAAATGTTATCCTAAATAACCCCGGGTCGTCCGCTCAGTCGAGTAAACCTGGTTGCAGCCCTCCAGAAAGGACAAATTTTGCATTTCCAACCGAAAAGTCCGAAAATTGGTCAAGGGATGCTGTAGATTTTTACCTAAAGGGGGATTCCCCTTTTTGTTATTCTCTCTTTTTAGGGGAAATACAACTACCTAGAAGCTTTTGGGGTAGCCTACTAGGCTACGAATCTAATGCATGCCTAAATGACATTGTAATTTCAATCCTACCACTATTAGTTTTTATTATACAAATCACTAATTAGATAAATTAATTTTATGGCAGCATGTTCAAGCGTGGACGTTAAGGCTGATGCGGCTACGACAGTCTAAACTTTTAAAAGACCCGTCAAGGAAATTGCGTTGGACGGTTTTACCTCCGCAATTTTTTGAAGACGTGTGTTATACGAAGGATTGTTTAAGAGCGGTAGACATGGCGGGAAGGAAGGAACCGTACCCTCCATTTTGAGAGGTTGATTATTTGTATATTCCGATATGGATTAAGCAGGAGGACTGGTTACTATTCCGTGTTGATATGTTTAACATGGAAATAACAAAATATTGGACTGATAAAAGATGGGGAAATGAAAAACGACGGGTGGTTGAAAACATCATGGACATTTTTCCAATTTTCTTCAAGAATTTTCTTGACCAAATCCAGTATTGGCGAAACTCAAGATTCTGCACAAAGAAAAAAGTTTCATTTGGTTATGTTCAAGATGGTGTACCTCAGGACAATGGTAACATTGCTAATTCAGGGGTGCTTGTCTGTATGATGATGGAGAACCTTGTAAGAGGCAAGTCGCTCAATGATGAAAGTGACGTAGAAGAGGCTTGTATCAACTACCGTCGCCACATGGCTAACGAGCTTTATAGATGGCGTTGTATGTAGGATGAATGTTGTTTGGGTTTATGAATTGTGGTTTCATACTATCTTTATAATAAAAGTTTAATGTTTCCTCATATTATTGCAATTATGTTTTTTGTCAACAAAGGGCCATCATTCCCTTTTCTAGGGTGAATAAGGACTTGGGCTATTGGTGTCGTCTCGCCGGAAGTCCTTTCCTCCCGTTTGGGGGGGGGGGCAAAACGGCCTAAACCCCATTTTTTAGTTTTTGTCAAAAAGGGCCATCCTTCACATGTCACACCCCAACCGATGGGGAAATCATCGGGGCATGGCACTGAGCGAAACAGATTGTCCAGAACTTTCCATAACAATTATCAATACCATTCAATTTAAAATAATACGTCCCATACCGTATCTCAAACAGTACAACAATTATTACAGACAAAAACTAGGCAAATACTCTGTTCCGACAACTCAGATTTCAAAATAGAGCAATTGTTTATCTGCTTCTAGAGACCCTTAATTTGACCACTACAAACAACTATTTGTTGGGCACTAAAGCTTTATTCTAGCTCCAAATTCCTACCAAGTGTGCGTCCTAAGCACCTGTCACATACGTTAAAATAAAGTCAATACATAAAATGTAAAGGTGAGCATAAAAGTTTGATAATAGCATATAGAGTTCGAATTCGTTTACGCATAACCAGCATGTACACATAGTGAAATGAAGCACGTTAGTTATCGACATAGATCCATCGATACCAATGACTGCGGGTTGACTGCCCGAGGCAGTTCGCAATACATGATTACCACCGTAATCCATGCAAGTAAAAGATCCTTAACAACCCCCGTGTGAACGGGTGCTGAGTCCAAACTATAGTACTATCATTGCTAAGGCAGGTAGACAGCATTCCATGTGTAAACACAACAAACAAGCATTCATAAGCCACATATAACATGCATTAACGATTAGCGTTCAAATAGTATTGAGTAGTGTGATTGTTGTAGTTTGAATAATCGTAACGTATGTAACACCCAAAAGTGCGTAAAGCAAAAAGGGATCGAGTATACTCACAGCGATTGATGGATTGAAGGGAGCGCTTAGCGAGTAAGATTAGCCTGAATAGATTAGGTTGCATAACGATAAGTGATGCGTAAAACGAGGCAAGGTATGAGTGGGTCGGATGGTAGTTCGATCGGATGGTGATCCGAGCGAACAACAATCCGTGCGGATAACAATCCTTTCGGATGGTCATCCGGTCGGATAGGTTATCCGGTCGGATGACTATTCGAGTGGATTGTTTCTTCCTAAAAGGTGAATGTGTTTATGTATGATGGTTTGACTTTTGAAGTTTTCGTTGTAGTATTTTGAAAACATCGAAGTATCTCTATCTTTCAAGTCGGTCGATCGGATGACAAGTCATGCGGATGACAATCCGGTCGGATAGTGATCCGGTCAGACGGCGGCTTTGTGATGAGGTTACTTACTAGAGGCAAGTACATAACTGAAATGTCATTCGATCGGATGGCAATCCGATCGGATGGCAACTTTGTCATTGAACACGTTGAAAATTGTTTAAGTCTTTAAAGTCTTAGTATCTCATGATCCGAAGAGTAATCCAGTCGGATGGCAACTTTGTCATTGAACACGTTGAAAATTGCAATTCGTTCGATACTCAAACTTTAGTTAAAATTGCTTTGAAGGTGGGACCCAAGTGTAATCCGTTCGGATGACAATCCGTTCGGATGACCTATCCGATCGGACAGCAATCCGTTCGGACAGTAATCCGTCCTGATTGCCCTGTTCGTCCTACACTTGGTCGTTTTGAAGGTTTGTCGCTATGTCGAAACACTTTGACAACGTGTTAGCCAACAGAATCCCTAGTTCGACCCAGATGACCAACCCGACCAGGAATCACCCTAGTTCGGCCGGTTACCGGCTCGAGGCGGTAGGTCTTGGCTAACCCGAAATCGGTAGTCTCGTGAGTATAATCCATATCTGAGCCAGTACAACACTAAGAGTGAGCAGGAGACAAGATCAGATCCTGATTCTACCGGTTTTGAGTATTTTGAGTGTAAAAGAGTTGAAAGAAAGTTAAAACCATCTTTCAATCCTTTTCACCCTTCTTGTGTCGTGATCTTTACAAGATCTTTGTATGTTTTGCGTGGAAATCGGTTAGATCTCGGTTGTTCTTGGTGGATTGAAGTCAAAACATGAAGTTCTTGAAGAACACATGATGACGTCACCCTAGAACACCCGAAATCTAGTGATTTCACGGTTAAAAGTTAAGATTTAAAAGATAGAAAGGTGTAGGAGTGCGTGTAGATCATGAAAGTACAAGGTTTTGGGCGAGATCTTACCTGGATTGAGAGAAATCGAAGAAAATGTGAGGAGCACGAGTGGTTCGGACAGAGGGTTTCCAGAAATGGAAAGTGTGACAATGACAGGAGTATTTATAGGATTCCAAAAGAGGAAAGGCTTATCCGATCGGATGACATACCGCTCGGATGGCTTATCCGATCGGATGACATCTGGGTCGGATGGCACCTGTTTGGCTGGTGAGGCTGCTACCCGATCAGATGGCTATCCGATCGGATGGCACCTGGGTTGAGTGGTTGAGGCGACGATTTTTTGCGTTTCGATTTCGATTGCAAGCGGTTCACCACGACAGGGTTTCCTAGTCAAATTACTTTCAGTCCCAATCACTCATATCTCGCATAATCTATTTTCCACCATTTATCATAGTTCGATTGCGATTCGAGTTCGAGTTTGATTGCGTTTCGAATTTCGATTGAGTTCGATTGATTTCCACAACATACACATATAAGCACGCACAAGTAACACATAAGGCACACACACACGTATAATTACCCAAATTTAGTCGAGTTGCGATTCGTATCATGATTCGATGTCGAGTAGCATAGCTTGATTATTGGTTAGTTAACTTTATCGCATTGTTACTTCCTATTATTCCCAGTCGTAAGTCGATTGGACGGCGGTTAACAAATATCAATTTTTGCAAGGTACAACACTTACTCCACATAATGCAATTAAAATAAAAAGACTACTATAAGTCAAATCCATTTAGCCGATCGTTGACGTTGACCTTGACTTTGACTTTGACTTGTGAAAACACGGGGTGTTACAGCCTCCCCTTGTTTAGGGAATTTCGTCCCGAAATTAAGCTGTAAGTCGTACCACACCGTGGATCACGTTTGAAAACTTTCCCGTTCAGACCGGTTTTGACTTCGAAACGATTGCGTGTGACACGTTCGACGTGTGGAATCCGTGAACGTGCGTGACCAAACACACAAGAACGTACTATAATCGGTGATTCTATAGATTAATATGAAATCGTACAAAGCACTAGAATCACATTGCCACTTTCTCTCTCTAGCTTCCCTATCTAAACAACTGCGGGTACTTCGCCTTCATGTCACTTTCGAGCTCCCAAGTGAACTCTGCGCCTCGTTTGCCTTCCCATCGGACTTTCACAATAGGAATGCGAGAGGGTCTGAGTTGCTTGGTTTGGCGGTCCATGATTTCGACAGCCTTCTCCACGAAGTGTAATGTTTCGTTCACTTGTAAGTCATCGAGAGAGACATGTAAGTCGTGGTCAACTAGGCATTTTCGGAGGTTGGACACATGGAAAGTCGGGTGGACGTTACTAAGTTCCTCCGGTAGCTCGAGTCTGTAGGCGACTTTTCCGATCCTTTCCAGAATCTTAAAAGGTCCAACATATCGAGGCGCGAGTTTCCCTTTCTTGCCGAATCGGACCACACCCTTCCAAGGTGATACCTTTAGGAGTACGTGGTCACCAACGTCAAATTCACGGGACTTGCGTTTCTTATCGGCGTAACTTTTCTGTCGATCCCGAGCTTTCACCAGGTTGTCTCGGATTTGGAAAATTTTGTCTGTCGTCTCTTGTTGTAGTTTAGGACCGGTTTATTGCGAGTGACTGATCTCGTGCCACACAATAGGCAATCGACATCTTCTTCCGTATAATGCCTCGAATGGTGCCATTTGGATGCTAGAATGGTAGCTGTTGTTGTACGAGAATTCGACTAACGGCAGATATTTATCCCAATTACCTCCGAAGTCTAAAACACACGAACGGAGCATGTCTTCAAGAGTATGAATCGTTCTTTCAGTCTGACTGTCGGTTTGAGGGTGGAATGCGGTACTTAGATTAAGCGATGTACCGAGTGCCGTTTGAAACGTTTCCCACAGTCGCGAGGTAAACCGAGCATCACGATCAGAGATGATGTCACGAGGCGTCCCATGATTACAAATGATCTCGTCGGTGTAGATTCGGGCTAATCGTTCTACCTTGTAGTCTTCTCGTATCGGCAGAAAGTGAGCTGATTTAGTCAAACGGTCGACCACAACCCAAATGCTGTCGTGACCTGATGACGTGTGTGGTAGCTTGGTTACGAAATCGTTCTACCTGGTAGCTTGTCAAAAAGGGTCATCCTTCACATTTCTAGGCCTGTTATCTCACTGGTGCGTCGCAGCTCGTCATCGCCGGGTTTCTCCGTGTCCTATGCTAGGGTGACTAAGGACTTGGGCGACTGGCGTCGTCTCGCCGGAGGTCGTTTCCTCCCGTTTGGGGGGGGGGGGGGGGGGGCAAAACGGCCTAAACTCCATTTTTTAGTTTTTTTGTCAAAAAGGCCATCCTTCACATTTCTGGGCCTGTTATCTCACTGGTGCGTCGCAGCTCGTCGTCACCGGGTTTCTCCGTGTCCTATGCTAGGGTGACTAAGGACTTGGGCGACTGGTGTTGTCTCGCCGGAGGTCGTTTCCTCTCGTTTGGGGGGGGGGGGGCAAAACGGCCTAAAACCCATTTTTTAGTGTGTTTATATAAAAAAAGTGTCGGAAGACGATATTTAATAATTTAAAACTAATACTTGTACGATAAACCATTGCATGTTTTATTACATGTTTGGGGGTCGGGGTGGGGGTGAAAAACGAGCAGCATAAAACTCACCCGCCATCTCTCGTCTGTATTTCGCGCAAGCCTCGACAAGATCTCCCCCAATCCCGACCTCCTCGTCATTAACCAGTTTAGTTAACAACATACAAAGTAACACCCCTGAATCAGGTCCTGGGTTTTCCTTCTGATGTTGGCAAACTTCAGTATGTGTCACCATTGTGTTTTCCACATATGGGCGTCCAGAATGTTCCCAGTAGGCGATTTGTTCCAAAAATGTTTTGAATAACGATTCAAATTTTATTAGGGTTGGGTATACCCTAACTTGAATCAAGCTTGACCCATAAGCACCGCCTGAACCACACGTCCCAGTAAAATACAAGGTAAGGTGAAGTGTCCGCATATCAACACGAACCATGAACCAGTCTTGAAGGTCAACACATATTGGAATATAAACCTGAGACATAAATAAAAAAGTTAAACATATTCGGTTTAACATAAACAGTGGAGTATGTACGTGTTACCGTATCAATGTCCCAAAATGAAGGGTAATGTTCCTTTAATCCAATGGCAAAAGGTAACGCACGATGGTTAGGATTCTCATCCAAAAGGTCCAGAAATTGCGGTGGGAGAATCGTCCATGGAAACAGCTGTTCTGGTCTTCTGGATTTTTTTATTAAAATCCATCTGAACCTCATCATTCTCGTCACCCACCCACACACATGCTACAACGGTGAAAGTTTTATAACATAAGAATAAAACATAATTTTTGGTGAACCTATATTTATACTCCTTACCAGTGGCGTCAAGTAGCCGTAGTTCTCGTACCCAAGTAGGGCACCCCAGAACTCGGACCCGAGTTGTCTCCTTCCAAGGAATCCGCTATAACAGAAAGAAGAATCTCCGTTATGATAGAACGCCATTACATTTTTTTACCACGATCTATACTCTTCTGTTGGGTAATAATACCAGCGTGTCTTTCTGGGGATCTTTTCAGGGGGGATATCGGGAACTTCCTCCAGCTCCAAGAACGAGTCTTCCGGGTCCCCCATTTATTGTGTGTGGTTGGTGCAATTCGAGATGGGGGTATGACTGACTATTTATGTTTGAACAATCAAAGTAGTAAAGTCGCTGTTTGATCCAGAGATCTTGTACTAGGTCGCTGTTTCATCCAGATATATTGTCGCTGTTTCATCCAGAGATCTTATACTAGGTCGCTGTTTCATCCAGAGATCTTATACTAGGTCGATGTTTCATCCAGAGATCTTATTCTAGGTCGCTGTTTCATCCAGAGATGTTATAATAGGTCGCTGTTTCATCCAAAGATCTTGTACTAGGTCGCTGTTTCATCTATAAAAAGTCCTTTGGCACCATGAACCCCTCCATTGGTCCTCATCACTCTTCTTTGCAATACCATTTCTTAGTAATGGATAAGTGCAACGGTAAGAAACGGTTACCTCCTTTCTCCCACTTTCAAAACAATTGCATGAGTGAAGAAGACATCAAAGCTTGTTTGGAATGGGTACTACCCCCAAAGCTTCCTGATATGGAGGATGGAAAGAAATCAAAAAAATCGAAACCTGTCGAGGAAGGAGGATCGTCTTCCGGTGCTGTTATAAATCATCAACTGGAGAAACAGAAGGACGTTCATGGAAAAATTAAACAGGTTCAAGAAATCCCCGTTGTTAAAAAAGTTTGGACCTATGTCAATCAACAGTTTGATTTCAACCCTAACCCGGAGGAGGATTACGACCCTGAAGTCCTGAAGGATGCTTGGAACTATGAGGAAGAAGAAGAAGAAGATTGGTCATGCGTTTGGCACAACCCATATTCTGGAGAAGAGTCAGACTCGGAACTATCATCTAGAGGTGACTGCCATTGGAAATAGGGTTGCTCGTTTTCATGCAGGATGTTTGTTGTAGTGGTGTCTAGTTGAATGTTTTTTGTCGTTTGTTGTATCAGCACTTTATGTCCTCATTTGGTTTTTGTCGTTTATTGTATTAGTGGGTTATGTTTACTAGTATTATAATAACTACTGATGGGTGTCAAGTGTTATATATATTAGGTGTATATTTTAAGCACCTTTAACACTTTTTAGTCAAGTTTTAAATTTATAAAACACGATATTCACTAACACTAGACACTCATATGGGCAAGTGCACCCATCGTGAGCGTAGTATAGTGTTGGTAAGATACCGAGGTCGTCCAAGGACACAAGAGCTTTTAGTACCGGTTTATCCTCAACGTCTAATCAAATCAAAAAGTTTAGAAAAATGTTTTAAGCTAAGAAAAATAAAAACTAACTAAAAATGATGAAAATAAAAATAAAAGTAAAAACAGATAGACAAGATGAATCACTTGGTTCCGACTCGTATCTAGTGTAACCTTTGATTATTTCCGCACTTTTGCACTTTTTAAGAGATTATCTTAGTTATTGTAGTAGGCCCCTCTTTTGAAGGTGACGTTACCCTCACCCCAGTAGTTTGAGTCAGCAAGGATACAATCCTAAAGGGGTGGATTATTGAAAGATAATTAATTAAGTTATTAATGCAAATTATGGTAGGCCCCTCTTTTGGAGGTGACGTTACCCTCGACTAAGTAGTCTGAGTCAGCAGGGATACAGTCCTAAATAGCCGGGTTATAGTATTAATAGTAGTCAACTTATGAGGGGATCAAAGAGTTTGGACCCCCGCCATCCAATACCGTTAAGTATTGAAGGAGGTGACGGGTGGTCCGTAGGACAACCCTTAAATGAGCTAAGTACGTGCATATCCCATATTTTACTTGGTTATTTGCTTGAACTTAGTAACTGCGAGTGTTTGTGTTCTTTGCAGGTAAAACATGTAATTCGATGAAATTAAGGGGTCTTGGAGTTGGTGAGAAAATACAAGACATCATGTGGGCTTGACTTTCATGAAAGATATATTAACATCATCAGCAACATCACATCAATATCATCAATTACATGGGAGTAGATTTGGTGAGTAATACTAGCATTACTTTTAGAAAGTCACGTGGACTTTGAAGGCTGCACATGGGACTTTTGGATCCTTTTCTTTGGATTGGGCCGCACACAAAGAGACCTCACATGGACTTGGTGGATTATTTGGATTGGGCCGCCACACAATTAATCATCATCATCAAAAGTGGGCGGCTGGGCTTCTCTTTCATTGGGCCGCATATCATCATAATACACATGTTGACTTGAAGCAGTCTATGACCTCATTATCATCATTCTTGATTAAGACGGCGGCATATATCATCATGTGCACTTATGGTTCAATTTAGTCAACATCACATTCTCACTTGGGCTGCACGTGTAGACTTTGGAATAATCATCATCATCATCACATTGGTGGACATCATCAAGGAAGTCACGTGGGGGGTGGTTTCGGCAGACAAACAACATCATCGATCAACACATTAGTTGGACTTAGTGGCCGCATATGATTGGTCATTATTGGGCGGCACATATTGGGGTTTGGTGACACACTTGACGGCAGTGGACTGGAAATAAGATAAGTCAAAAAAAAAGTGATCCATCATTCATGATGATCACAACCTCATAAAACAAGTCACGTGGACTTATGGTTTGAAAATCAATATCATCAAGTGGGCCGCACATGGGCTTTGACGGCAAAGAAGGTGGACATGGCCATTTTTCTCACCGTAAATCAGGAAGTTGCCACCGTAACATTATTATGTCCACCGTAAATTACGGCGACACCGTAATTTACGGTGGGGGCGACGCGAAATTTTGTAACTGCTCATTAAAAACAGATTTATGGTGTCTTTTTGAGGTAATCATTATTGGACGGTTTTGTAAAGGAGGGGGGCGATTTTTGGCTCTCCTTTTGTGTTCTTGAGTGATCAAAACATGAGGACTTGGTTTTTGATTCCAATAAACAAAGGTTTGATTGTGATGATGATTCACCACACTATGAGCGGCTAGGTTTGCTTGGTGATCATCCCGAATGTAAGGTTTACTTGTGACAATTATGTTTTGTTCTTGAATTTCTGGAATATTAAACTGTGCATGTGTTGTTAGTTTATTATGGTGCTTGATTGGGTGTTTGTAAATTGTTGATGTATGTTTGATCATAATTCTAAACCATACGTTCTTGGTGCCGTTGGCAATCGAGATATCATGGGAGGGATTAGGGTTGGATATATGTTAATTGGTTATCGGGTAACAACCTCGCGTTCTAGGAATCCGAGTACTTAGTTCCCTTTCATCACAAATAATTGATCTTGCATGAGCTATGTCTATGTAGTTCTTTCCAGTTGAACATAAACCTTGATTGTCACTTAAAACCTGAAACTCGGAATGATTACTACCCTCTTATCTTGTTACAAAACTTAACTTTGATTTGTATTCTAATTTAGTAACTCTAGATAATTAAAACCAAACAACCAAATCCGTGAATTTACATTTCTTGCAATTTAGATTAATCTAGTTAGTTAGACATACATTGAGATAACACATATTCCACAAACTCCCTGTGTTCGATACCCTCTTGCCACTATCTATATAGTTGTGTTATTGGGATTAAATTTGCGTGACCACGACAATCACGTCAAATTTTGGCGCCGTTGCCGGGGAGTAGTGCGCAACGTGTGTTATCTTGTGTATTAGTTTGAAAAAAAAAATTAAAAGAAAAAAAAAATTTAAAAAAAAAAAAAACCAAAAAGATTTCTTTTATGTTCATGATTTACACTTGGTAGTTGAGTTGTGTTGTGCAGGATGACAGGGCATTACACAAATTTCAGCTTATCTACGTGTAGATTGTGCGGGGGTCCACGACATCCATGTATTGGTTGCCACGAGGCTCACTACAGGAGGGCACATGGAAAACCGGTGTCTTATGTTTCACAGCTTCCACCTCCATCATACGTTGATGATTATGAATCAGAAATGGAGGATGACTATTATTCATATGGATACGATCGGGACGAGGAAGTTTATTATGAGGCAAGGATGGATAGTTTATGTTTTTGTTGCGGTCGCGATCACACTTATGATTATGATGTGTGCCCGGTGTATTCAGAAAACCCGAAATATTGGAATAAAAAGATGATGGAAGCGCGCATCTATAGACCGTATCAGGGATATCGACAATATCATCCCGAAGAATATTCTGAGCCCGAGGGTGTTTATGTTTATGAGACCGAGGAGGAAAAAGAGCTTGCTGTATTGGAAGTAACTTTGTCCAAACTCGAGCAATATTTAGCAACACCCAACCTGTCCAATGAAGACCGAATCAGCTGCTTAGTCTCTAAGTGTCATACTTTAAAATTGAAGATAGAGATAGAAGAACGCCTCTCACCATTACCTGACGATATTAGAGATTATTCTCACATGAAGGAGGAGGTTGTGGAGGATAATACCACACCAATGAGTCCTTTATCTGATGAAGAGTCACTTGTAGATCAGATGATGTGTGCAGATTATGAGGTAGAGCAGGCTGATGGGATGGATATGTGTACCGAACCTGTTCCCATATCAATGATTCAAATTAACAAGTGTGGGAAAGAGGGTTCGAGAAACAAGATGAGAAGGGTGAAACTACCAGACATTAAGGTACATGTCATGAAGTGGACTAGCAAAGCCCGCAGGAGCAACTTTAACATGCCAAATATACTAACAAATCTATGGAGATGGCATGTAAATTTTCGGGCATTTGTTGGAAATGATGCGGGTAAGTGTGCGTTAAGACCACCATAACGCATATCAGGTATGGTCTGGCTGAAGACCTTTAAACTTAGCGCTCTCGGGAGGCAGCCCGAGGATGTAGAGTATTGTATTTGTGTTTTGTTTTGTTTTGTTTTGCTTTGTTTGGTTTTGTTTTGTTTTGGTGTTGTGTTTGTGTGTTGGCAGGTTATTACGTTTCAACCCTCGCGGATGCAATGATTCAAGTGTGGGGATGTTTGGCAACATCCCTGTTGAGATATCGGCGAATCTAAGAGATGTTTTTGAACCGGTTCGATCACCGCAGCTGCATCACTACCAACACTGCTGATTTACTAATCAGGTCGTGTCTTGTTCTCATCTTGTGCCCCTTTGTATATATTCATGTTTAAGTTTTTGGTTGGGCGGTTGGGTGGTGTTTTGATGTGTTTAGTTTATGGGTTGTGAAGGAATTGGTGGTGTTTTTAATAATTAAAATAAAAAAAAAAGAAATTTGGGTTTGAGAGTATAAGCAATTGTTGATGTTCTTGGTTAAAGCGATCTTTTCCTCAAAACCATACATTGGGACAATGTATCCCAAGTGTGGGGATGGGGGAATTTTTGAGAATTTTAAAATTTTTGTAAATTCAAGCGAAAAGTGTAGAAATTTGAAAGCTTGATATTGTTCCATTTGACACACCGACACCCATTCCTAGTCTTTTCTTGGTGAGGATTTGAGCCACACATGATTGTTATTGATATTTCATTGTTTGAGTGGCGGTGTGTGTTGTTGTGTTAATAGAACTTGTATATGAATTCTTGTTAAATCCTAGAGTTAGCATGCTTTTGGAAATGATATGGGACTTTTAGGAAGCCTCGTCTAGATGTGTGAGAGTGCGGGATTGGTGGGTTGGACCTCATACGTTACATATATGAGCTTGGTATTGTGAGGGGTGGGGGTTTGGTCTTTAGAAAGCCATGTTTGAGCCTTATACCATTCGGTTGTGACCCAAACCTACTTCCTACAAAATTTTACCTATTGAGATGACCCGGTTTAGGAGATTTAGTTGTAGTATTGATGTTCTTGTATATATTGTTGAGTTTGATGTGTTATGAAAAAAAAAATAATGAAAAAAAAAATGAATGAAAAAAAAAAAAAAAAAAAGAGAAGAGAAAAATAAAAAAAAAATAAAAAAAATATTTAGTTGTAATCGTAGTTGAGATTGTTGAAGAAGTTGTGTATATATTTGATGGTTGCTTTGTTTAGTGGTAGAAATAAAAACCGGGTCAAATCAATTAGCTCTCGCATATATATTCCTCCATTTTCTTACCTTTGCACCTAGCCCCGTTGCAACCCATAAGTCCCTTTGATTCTAAAGCATGTTAGATATTTGTTAGGAGGAAACTTGATTTGTATACAAGCTTATTGTCGCACACACACACACGCATTGAGTGGTTTAGCATTATGCTAATAATTCTTGTAACCGAGAGAGTTTTGTGAGGGGTGTGTCTTGTGGTATGATTGGAAGTTAGTAAAAGGTCGGCACATTTAGCTTGGTTTGCATGTTGATCGCTTGTGGTTTTGAAATAGTTTTTGAATCGGTTGCTTGGGACAAGCAACGGGTAAGTGTGGGGATGTGACGGGTGGTCCGTAGGACAACCCTTAAATGAGCTAAGTACGTGCATATCCCATATTTTACTTGGTTATTTGCTTGAACTTAGTAACTGCGAGTGTTCGTGTTCTTTGCAGGTAAAACATGTAATTCGATGAAATTAAGGGGTCTTGGAGTTGGTGAGAAAATACAAGACATCATGTGGGCTTGACTTTCATGAAAGATATATTAACATCATCAGCAACATCACATCAATATCATCAATTACATGGGAGTAGATTTGGTGAGTAATACTAGCATTACTTTTAGAAAGTCACGTGGACTTTGAAGGCTGCACATGGGACTTTTGGATCCTTTTCTTTGGATTGGGCCGCACACAAAGAGACCTCACATGGACTTGGTGGATTATTTGGATTGGGCCGCCACACAATTAATCATCATCATCAAAAGTGGGCGGCTGGGCTTCTCTTTCATTGGGCCGCATATCATCATAATACACATGTTGACTTGAAGCAGTCTATGACCTCATTATCATCATTCTTGATTAAGACGGCGGCATATATCATCATGTGCACTTATGGTTCAATTTAGTCAACATCACATTCTCACTTGGGCTGCACGTGTAGACTTTGGAATAATCATCATCATCATCACATTGGTGGACATCATCAAGGAAGTCACGTGGGGGGTGGTTTCGGCAGACAAACAACATCATCGATCAACACATTAGTTGGACTTAGTGGCCGCATATGATTGGTCATTATTGGGCGGCACATATTGGGGTTTGGTGACACACTTGACGGCAGTGGACTGGAAATAAGATAAGTCAAAAAAAAAGTGATCCATCATTCATGATGATCACAACCTCATAAAACAAGTCACGTGGACTTATGGTTTGAAAATCAATATCATCAAGTGGGCCGCACATGGGCTTTGACGGCAAAGAAGGTGGACATGGCCATTTTTCTCACCGTAAATCAGGAAGTTGCCACCGTAACATTATTATGTCCACCGTAAATTACGGCGACACCGTAATTTACGGTGGGGGCGACGCGAAATTTTGTAACTGCTCATTAAAAACAGATTTATGGTGTCTTTTTGAGGTAATCATTATTGGACGGTTTTGTAAAGGAGGGGGGCGATTTTTGGCTCTCCTTTTGTGTTCTTGAGTGATCAAAACATGAGGACTTGGTTTTTGATTCCAATAAACAAAGGTTTGATTGTGATGATGATTCACCACACTATGAGCGGCTAGGTTTGCTTGGTGATCATCCCGAATGTAAGGTTTACTTGTGACAATTATGTTTTGTTCTTGAATTTCTGGAATATTAAACTGTGCATGTGTTGTTAGTTTATTATGGTGCTTGATTGGGTGTTTGTAAATTGTTGATGTATGTTTGATCATAATTCTAAACCATACGTTCTTGGTGCCGTTGGCAATCGAGATATCATGGGAGGGATTAGGGTTGGATATATGTTAATTGGTTATCGGGTAACAACCTCGCGTTCTAGGAATCCGAGTACTTAGTTCCCTTTCATCACAAATAATTGATCTTGCATGAGCTATGTCTATGTAGTTCTTTCCAGTTGAACATAAACCTTGATTGTCACTTAAAACCTGAAACTCGGAATGATTACTACCCTCTTATCTTGTTACAAAACTTAACTTTGATTTGTATTCTAATTTAGTAACTCTAGATAATTAAAACCAAACAACCAAATCCGTGAATTTACATTTCTTGCAATTTAGATTAATCTAGTTAGTTAGACATACATTGAGATAACACATATTCCACAAACTCCCTGTGTTCGATACCCTCTTGCCACTATCTATATAGTTGTGTTATTGGGATTAAATTTGCGTGACCACGACAATCACGTCAAATTTTGGCGCCGTTGCCGGGGAGTAGTGCGCAACGTGTGTTATCTTGTGTATTAGTTTGAAAAAAAAAATTAAAAGAAAAAAAAAATTTAAAAAAAAAAAAAACCAAAAAGATTTCTTTTATGTTCATGATTTACACTTGGTAGTTGAGTTGTGTTGTGCAGGATGACAGGGCATTACACAAATTTCAGCTTATCTACGTGTAGATTGTGCGGGGGTCCACGACATCCATGTATTGGTTGCCACGAGGCTCACTACAGGAGGGCACATGGAAAACCGGTGTCTTATGTTTCACAGCTTCCACCTCCATCATACGTTGATGATTATGAATCAGAAATGGAGGATGACTATTATTCATATGGATACGATCGGGACGAGGAAGTTTATTATGAGGCAAGGATGGATAGTTTATGTTTTTGTTGCGGTCGCGATCACACTTATGATTATGATGTGTGCCCGGTGTATTCAGAAAACCCGAAATATTGGAATAAAAAGATGATGGAAGCGCGCATCTATAGACCGTATCAGGGATATCGACAATATCATCCCGAAGAATATTCTGAGCCCGAGGGTGTTTATGTTTATGAGACCGAGGAGGAAAAAGAGCTTGCTGTATTGGAAGTAACTTTGTCCAAACTCGAGCAATATTTAGCAACACCCAACCTGTCCAATGAAGACCGAATCAGCTGCTTAGTCTCTAAGTGTCATACTTTAAAATTGAAGATAGAGATAGAAGAACGCCTCTCACCATTACCTGACGATATTAGAGATTATTCTCACATGAAGGAGGAGGTTGTGGAGGATAATACCACACCAATGAGTCCTTTATCTGATGAAGAGTCACTTGTAGATCAGATTATGTGTGCAGATTATGAGGTAGAGCAGGCTGATGGGATGGATATGTGTACCGAACCTGTTCCCATATCAATGATTCAAATTAACAAGTGTGGGAAAGAGGGTTCGAGAAACAAGATGAGAAGGGTGAAACTACCAGACATTAAGGTACATGTCATGAAGTGGACTAGCAAAGCCCGCAGGAGCAACTTTAACATGCCAAATATACTAACAAATCTATGGAGATGGCATGTAAATTTTCGGGCATTTGTTGGAAATGATGCGGGTAAGTGTGCGTTAAGACCACCATAACGCATATCAGGTATGGTCTGGCTGAAGACCTTTAAACTTAGCGCTCTCGGGAGGCAGCCCGAGGATGTAGAGTATTGTATTTGTGTTTTGTTTTGTTTTGTTTTGCTTTGTTTGGTTTTGTTTTGTTTTGGTGTTGTGTTTGTGTGTTGGCAGGTTATTACGTTTCAACCCTCGCGGATGCAATGATTCAAGTGTGGGGATGTTTGGCAACATCCCTGTTGAGATATCGGCGAATCTAAGAGATGTTTTTGAACCGGTTCGATCACCGCAGCTGCATCACTACCAACACTGCTGATTTACTAATCAGGTCGTGTCTTGTTCTCATCTTGTGCCCCTTTGTATATATTCATGTTTAAGTTTTTGGTTGGGCGGTTGGGTGGTGTTTTGATGTGTTTAGTTTATGGGTTGTGAAGGAATTGGTGGTGTTTTTAATAATTAAAATAAAAAAAAAAAGAAATTTGGGGTTTGAGAGTATAAGCAATTGTTGATGTTCTTGGTTAAAGCGATCTTTTCCTCAAAACCATACATTGGGACAATGTATCCCAAGTGTGGGGATGGGGGAATTTTTGAGAATTTTAAAATTTTTGTAAATTCAAGCGAAAAGTGTAGAAATTTGAAAGCTTGATATTGTTCCATTTGACACACCGACACCCATTCCTAGTCTTTTCTTGGTGAGGATTTGAGCCACACATGATTGTTATTGATATTTCATTGTTTGAGTGGCGGTGTGTGTTGTTGTGTTAATAGAACTTGTATATGAATTCTTGTTAAATCCTAGAGTTAGCATGCTTTTGGAAATGATATGGGACTTTTAGGAAGCCTCGTCTAGATGTGTGAGAGTGCGGGATTGGTGGGTTGGACCTCATACGTTACATATATGAGCTTGGTATTGTGAGGGGTGGGGGTTTGGTCTTTAGAAAGCCATGTTTGAGCCTTATACCATTCGGTTGTGACCCAAACCTACTTCCTACAAAATTTTACCTATTGAGATGACCCGGTTTAGGAGATTTAGTTGTAGTATTGATGTTCTTGTATATATTGTTGAGTTTGATGTGTTATGAAAAAAAAAATAATGAAAAAAAAAAAAAAAAAAAAAGAGAAGAGAAAAATAAAAAAAAAATAAAAAAAATATTTAGTTGTAATCGTAGTTGAGATTGTTGAAGAAGTTGTGTATATATTTGATGGTTGCTTTGTTTAGTGGTAGAAATAAAAACCGGGTCAAATCAATTAGCTCTCGCATATATATTCCTCCATTTTCTTACCTTTGCACCTAGCCCCGTTGCAACCCATAAGTCCCTTTGATTCTAAAGCATGTTAGATATTTGTTAGGAGGAAACTTGATTTGTATACAAGCTTATTGTCGCACACACACACACGCATTGAGTGGTTTAGCATTATGCTAATAATTCTTGTAACCGAGAGAGTTTTGTGAGGGGTGTGTCTTGTGGTATGATTGGAAGTTAGTAAAAGGTCGGCACATTTAGCTTGGTTTGCATGTTGATCGCTTGTGGTTTTGAAATAGTTTTTGAATCGGTTGCTTGGGACAAGCAACGGGTAAGTGTGGGGATGTGACGGGTGGTCCGTAGGACAACCCTTAAATGAGCTAAGTACGTGCATATCCCATATTTTACTTGGTTATTTGCTTGAACTTAGTAACTGCGAGTGTTCGTGTTCTTTGCAGGTAAAACATGTAATTCGATGAAATTAAGGGGTCTTGGAGTTGGTGAGAAAATACAAGACATCATGTGGGCTTGACTTTCATGAAAGATATATTAACATCATCAGCAACATCACATCAATATCATCAATTACATGGGAGTAGATTTGGTGAGTAATACTAGCATTACTTTTAGAAAGTCACGTGGACTTTGAAGGCTGCACATGGGACTTTTGGATCCTTTTCTTTGGATTGGGCCGCACACAAAGAGACCTCACATGGACTTGGTGGATTATTTGGATTGGGCCGCCACACAATTAATCATCATCATCAAAAGTGGGCGGCTGGGCTTCTCTTTCATTGGGCCGCATATCATCATAATACACATGTTGACTTGAAGCAGTCTATGACCTCATTATCATCATTCTTGATTAAGACGGCGGCATATATCATCATGTGCACTTATGGTTCAATTTAGTCAACATCACATTCTCACTTGGGCTGCACGTGTAGACTTTGGAATAATCATCATCATCATCACATTGGTGGACATCATCAAGGAAGTCACGTGGGGGGTGGTTTCGGCAGACAAACAACATCATCGATCAACACATTAGTTGGACTTAGTGGCCGCATATGATTGGTCATTATTGGGCGGCACATATTGGGGTTTGGTGACACACTTGACGGCAGTGGACTGGAAATAAGATAAGTCAAAAAAAAAGTGATCCATCATTCATGATGATCACAACCTCATAAAACAAGTCACGTGGACTTATGGTTTGAAAATCAATATCATCAAGTGGGCCGCACATGGGCTTTGACGGCAAAGAAGGTGGACATGGCCATTTTTCTCACCGTAAATCAGGAAGTTGCCACCGTAACATTATTATGTCCACCGTAAATTACGGCGACACCGTAATTTACGGTGGGGGCGACGCGAAATTTTGTAACTGCTCATTAAAAACAGATTTATGGTGTCTTTTTGAGGTAATCATTATTGGACGGTTTTGTAAAGGAGGGGGGCGATTTTTGGCTCTCCTTTTGTGTTCTTGAGTGATCAAAACATGAGGACTTGGTTTTTGATTCCAATAAACAAAGGTTTGATTGTGATGATGATTCACCACACTATGAGCGGCTAGGTTTGCTTGGTGATCATCCCGAATGTAAGGTTTACTTGTGACAATTATGTTTTGTTCTTGAATTTCTGGAATATTAAACTGTGCATGTGTTGTTAGTTTATTATGGTGCTTGATTGGGTGTTTGTAAATTGTTGATGTATGTTTGATCATAATTCTAAACCATACGTTCTTGGTGCCGTTGGCAATCGAGATATCATGGGAGGGATTAGGGTTGGATATATGTTAATTGGTTATCGGGTAACAACCTCGCGTTCTAGGAATCCGAGTACTTAGTTCCCTTTCATCACAAATAATTGATCTTGCATGAGCTATGTCTATGTAGTTCTTTCCAGTTGAACATAAACCTTGATTGTCACTTAAAACCTGAAACTCGGAATGATTACTACCCTCTTATCTTGTTACAAAACTTAACTTTGATTTGTATTCTAATTTAGTAACTCTAGATAATTAAAACCAAACAACCAAATCCGTGAATTTACATTTCTTGCAATTTAGATTAATCTAGTTAGTTAGACATACATTGAGATAACACATATTCCACAAACTCCCTGTGTTCGATACCCTCTTGCCACTATCTATATAGTTGTGTTATTGGGATTAAATTTGCGTGACCACGACAATCACGTCAGGAGGTCCTACTAAATTTGACCCAGGTCCATTGCAGGACCTCTAAACGCTGAACAATGGCAAGACCTTTACCAAACCATTCCCTTAACCCCCGACCAGGTAGCCAACATACCTCCATATAGACCGTGGAGATATAAATGGTGAAAATCTTTTATTTTATATAGACAGTAAAATAATGTCAAGACACCACGGACAAACGATAAGGAAATATCACCTTCAACATAAGAAACTAGTTATTAAAGTCATTAATACAAAACCAAGTAAAAAGTGCGTAAAGATTAAAAATAAAAAGTATTACACTAGAGACTTTGTCTTCACCAAGTGATGTAAGAGACTTAGGCAAACATGGCCTTGATTGTCAAGAACTCTTACGATCAATCTTGGATCCCGAGACGACTCACACACTCCATGATGGACAATGGATGATGGTGGTGGATGATGGTGTTATGGTGGTGGTGGGTGGTGGGTGAAATGTGAGAGAGGTGGTGTGCCAAGGGATGGTTTGAGCTTGAGCCAAGCGCTCCTATTTATAGGCTGAACAGAAGCTCGGGCACGGCCCCGTGTCCACATCCTTCTCTTTCTTCATTTAATGCAGCTTTGTCTTATTAGTTGACCACGCCCTCATGTACGCTGAGCACGACCCCGTGTGCAGAAGAATCTTTGTACTATGAAGATTTGCCTAGATTGTGCGAATCGTATAGTTGACCACGGCCCCGTGTCCGCTGAGCACGGCCCCGTGGTGGGCAATAGAAGCTTCTACCACTTTGTCTTTTCTGCTGACACTTTGGCACGCCCCCGTGCTGGCTGAGCACGGGGCGTGTTCAATCTTCTGTTATCTTATTTTGCTTGGGAAGATGCTGTCGTGGGGTCGGGCATGTCACGTCTTGTTCCTTTTCTTGTATTTATGTTAGATTTTGATGTCTTTTTGCTTCCTTTGTTAATTTGAACTCATTTAATCCTGAAATACAAAAGGAAGACAAAAGCACACTTTTTCCAACATTAGTACTAAAAAAGGGTTAGTTTTATGCCACAATTGATGAAATTTATATGTTGCATTTTGCACACATCAAATACCCCCACACTTGAATCTTTGCTTGTCCTCAAGCAAAACTCTTTAATATGTGGCTATTACACACCCAAATGGAATGGGTAGAGAAGAAGGTTTTTGGGCTTGTCATAGAGTGTCGGGATTTCCAAGATTCTTTATTTAGTTTTATTTTTATTTATTTACAATCCTATTCGTCATGATTTATTTAAAACTTTTCATAAGATAAATTACTTATTAGGGCATAACATGCCTCTTTAAAATTCTATTTATATACAAGTTCACATACCTCACGGGGATCACTCAACACTCGGCCGAAAATGTATTTTTGTGGATCACTCGAGAGCGGCATGGAACTTACTCCTACCATAGGCTTGCCAAGCAATCAATCCTCCTCCTTTTTAACTTATATACCTTTGTAAATATCAAGAGGACTTTGTGGGTGAAGGTGGTTGGGTTAGTGGTTAGTAGAAAAGGGCGAAAAGCGTAACAAGCGTCGGTTTTCGTAAGACTTTTTATTTTTGTGACTTTTATTTTGATGAAGCTATTATTCAAACAAAGTTATTTTTGATGAACTTGTTTGTTTATTTTCTTTTGCTTCATCATCAACACAAATTTTTTTTTTTTGAAAAGTCATATGAAAAACCGAACTTGTTACTAAAACAAAGGGTTAAAAATGAAAAAGGTTTTGGTGGGTAAAAGGGTGTTTGGTTTGGGTTATGAAATGAAAAGGTTTAGGCTCAAAGGGGCTAACTAGGGGGATTTTGGGTAGGTGGTAAAAAAAAGAAAAATAATGGTGTAGAAATAAAAAAAAAGTTAGTCCTAATGCCTCCATCATTTACTTACTCAGGTTTAAGTTGGTAAGGACCGGGAATGTATTGTCATGGCAAGTTCTAGAGTCGTAAGAACCAAGCGGCTATTCACACAAGAAACGAAAAATGAGCATTTAATTTAATGATATGTAATTGTATGCTCGATAAAGGCTCAAAACTCACTTTTGTGGGAATGAGTTTTTATGTGATCAAGTATATATAATCAAATTTTAACTAAGTTTGTTATGCCTTTTCATAATTTTCTTATGTTGGTTCTTTTTATCACGACGCTATCGGTTGTAAATTCGTAAAAATATAACCTTTTTAGAACTTGAAATTCCCGAGTTAAACCTAGACAAGTAAAAAAATGAATATTTTTGAAGAAAAAAATTTTTTTGGGGTGATTAGCGGTTCCAATAGAGTTTTGTGTAAGGCTTGCATTTAGGACCTGCAAGATTCAAGGTTTTAGCATTCCCCCCACACTTAAATTACACATTGTCCTCAATGTGTCCCAAAAATAAGCTTTTAGGTTGATTGAATGTGTAAAAGGTGTGAAAAAGCAAAAATTTTGTGTTACTGGAAGCTGAACACGGCCCCGGGTTGTCCGGGCACGGCCCCGTATTCAAGTGCCAGTAACAAAATTAAATCAAGAGAAACAGAAGCTTGGACACGGGGGCGTGTTGGGTGAACACGGCCCGTGTCCAGTTACCTGAACTAGGTCTTTTTCTGCAGACTGTGCAGCACGGGGCCGTGGTGGGCGGACACGTCCCGTGCCGAGCTTACTGTAAACGAAGAATTTTGTCGGATGGTCTTGTTTTTCCTGCATGGGGTGCTGGTTCAAGTTCCCCTTGTTTCCTTTGCCATCTCAAGTGTGTTTTATTCATTTCAACACCACCCAAGCACCAAATTAACTAAAACCCATCATTCATTAGTCATAGAGAGAATTACATATTAGTCCTAAAAAAATGAAAAATAAAGCAGAAAATAAAAGTTAATAGTCCTACTATTAGATAGGTCAAGTGATCCGTAAAAATCTTCCTAAGGAGCTCTACTTCTACAATAAGTACCAAAATTCCGGAAATAGATTTCCGGTCTAAAAGCCTTGTAGAACTCCAAGCCGAACGGTGTTCCCTAGATGTTGCTAGAGCCATTCTTCTATCTCCCTTGGGAGAAGGGATGCTGCTTCATGTTCCTCAACATCTTGTGGAGGAGGAGAAACACCGATCGGAACCTGTAGTATGTCTCGAGGGGGCTCCGGATGCAAGGCGTACCATTCAGCTGGAATGATGACTTCCGGTACCACATTCCATGCCCTTTGGGTGATAATTGGCACCAAAGGAGGAGAGGCGAGAAAGTTCAACCTTTGGTGCAAAAGGTTGACTGACGGGTGGTCCGTAGGACAACCCTTAAAAGGTCTAAATATATGCGCATTCCATGCTTTATTCGGTTAATTGCTTGAACTTGGTAACCACGCTATGTTTGATGATGCAGGTGTTAAAGTACTTAAGATGAGGGATTTAAAAAGATTAGAAGGATGGCGGAAGTTGGCGAAATCGAGAAGTGAGGAAATGGCAAATTGATGAAGAAACAAGGAGAAGAAAGTCACTCAGCACCGTAACCTACGGCTCCCAGCCGTAGGTTACGACTCCCACCAAATGCCAAAAGTTTCCGCCGTAAAACAGGAGCTCCTAGCCGTAAAGAATGCTGACTGCCGTAACCTACGGCTGAGGGCCGTAGGTTACGGCCCTATGTTGACTTTGGGACTTGCTGACAGCCGTAACCTACGGCTGGGAGCCGTAGGTTACGCCTCCGACTGATCTCAACTTGTAACATCTGCATTTAAAGGCCTTTTATGGGAAATTAAGGTGTCTAATCATGTCTTCTTCGGTTACAACCTGTTAGGAACGAGTGGGGACTATAATTTGGGGACTTGGAGTGAAGAAAACTTTATCTTATCATCTACTATCCATCTAGTATTGTTGCTTTTGATTGTATTAAACAATTTCATCTTATTTTGCTACAATGTTGCTTCAAGCCATGAGTGGCTAGGTTCTTTATGGTCATCCTAGGTTGAAGGTTTGTATGAAACAATTGTGTTTTGATTCCATATTTCTAGAATGGTAAACTCTATCTATGTCTTGTTTATCATGGTGTGTGATTGGTTATTTGTAAATTGTTGATTCTTATGATATTCTAGTTTGAAACCATACGTTCTTGGTGCCGTTGGCAATCGAGATATCATGGGTAGAATTAGGATTGGGTAAGGGTTGATTGGTCATCGGGTAATAACCTCACGTTCTAGGAATCTGAGTACTTCGTTCCCTTTTATCACAATAAGTAATTACACACGAGCTATGTCTATGTAGTTCTTTCTAGTGGATGATAGTACAATTGTTGAAACAAACCGGAAACTTAGGATGGTCATTTGTCTCCAAATTGTTTACAAACTCAACTTTCATTTTGCAAATTAATTAGTATTCTTAGTTTATAAAACCAATCCAATCAAACCAACTCTTGAATTTTACTTTTCTTGCAATTAGTTTAATTTTAGGTAACTTAGATAAATCCTCAAATAACACACATTCCACAAACTCCCTGTGTTCGATACCCACTTACCGCTATCTATTTAGTTGTAATTGGATTAAATTTGATCGTGACCGCGACATCACGTCAAATTTTGGCGCCGTTGCCGGGGAGTAGTGCGCAACGTGTGTTATTTTCTTTCTTTTTAAGTTTGTTATTTTTCTGGTTTACGCTGGGTGTGTTAGTGTGCAGGTATTGACAGGTGCATGCGTACTAGGAGCTCTCACAAGCTATCACCTTTGGCATTTGATCCGGAAATGAGTTACCAAGAGGAGTACGATTACGGTGATTATTATGATGAATATTCTCAACTTTCATATGAAGGCCCTCAGATGTACGATCAAGACTATTATCATGCTCAGTATACATTTGATCAGTATGGTTATGAATGTGTAACTCAACAACCTACTTTGCACTATCAGTCACATAAATCTGAAAGTCTTGACGAGATGATGAGAAAGAGACACATGGTTCATGTTGAAAAAGAATTAACAAAACCTCATTTGTCAATGGAAGAACGAGTAGAACTTTTGGAATGGAAATATGATTTGTTACCAAAAGAGGTGAAAAAGATGAGGCCAGGGACGTCGATATTGGAAAAACGTCAAGCAAAACAACACTGGATATATGTGCAGATTGAACAAATGACACCTATGGGTGATGTAGAAGAAAAGGTTGTCAGTCCTCCCGAACTTGAAACTGAATTATTAGGGCCAAATGAGGAATATACAATTGAAATTATTGTGGAGGAACCACCTATGGAGAGCAAAGTTGAGGGTCTTTTACTTGATGAACCAATCAAAGTTGATTACAACTCTCCGGCTATGGTGGTTATGGAAACCAAGAGTGTTAAGGATGCATGTTTAGAAACTAGGAAGGTGGCACTTCATGATGTGGGAGATTTCATTCATAAGTTATGTTTATGGGAGAGTTTGGATTTGTTGGGCACAGAAAACGAAGTAGTGAAGTGGAGAGTAAACTACCGAGCATTTGTTGGAAATTCGGTAGGAAAATGTGGATTTAAAGAATTTTGCAAAGAAAGATGGGACGTGACAAAGCACACACACAATAGAAGAATCAAACACCGTGCTTACATCAACAACGAAAAAGGTAAATGTGCATTGAGACCACCTTGAGGCATATCAGGTATGGTCTGGCTGAAGACCTTTAAACTTAGCGCTCTCGGGAGGCAGCCCGACGATGTATAGTATTGTATTTGTATTTTGTTTTGTTTTGCTTTGTTTGGTTTTGTTTTGGTGTTGGTGTTGTGTTTGTGTGTTGGCAGGTTATTACGTTTCAACCCTCGCGGATGCAATGATTCAAGTGTGGGGATGTTTGGCAACATCCCTGTTGAGATATCGGCGAATCTGAGAGATGTTTTTGAACCGGTTCGATTACCGCAGCTGCATCACTACCAACACTGCTGATTTACTAATCAGGTCGTGTCTTGTTCTCGTCTTGTGCACCTTTGTATATATTCTTGTTTAAGTTTTTGGTTGGGCGGTTGGGTGGTGTTTTGATGTGTTTAGTTTATGGGTTGTGATGGAATTGGTGGTGTTTTTAATAATTAGATTTAAAAAAAAAAAAATTTGGGATTTGAGAGTATTAGCGAAAGCTAATGTTTTTGGTTAGAAGCGATCTTTCCCTCAAAACCATACATTGGGACAATGTATCCCAAGTGTGGGGATGAGGGGAATTTTTTTTGAGAATTTTAAAAAAAATTTGTGAAGCCAAGCGAAAATTGTCAAAATTTGAAAACTTGATATTGTTACACTTGACACACCGACACCCATTTCTAGTCCTTTATTGGTGAGAGTTTGAGCCACATATGATTATTAATGATGCTTTCTTTGTTTTGAGTGGCGGTGTGTTTATTGTGTTAATAGAACTTGTGTACGAATTCTTGTTAAATCCTAGAGTTAGCATGCTTTTGAAAATGATAGGGGACTTTTAGGTAGCCTCGTCTAGATGTGTGAGAGTGTGGGAATTATGGGTTGGACCTCATACGTTACATATATGAGCTTGGTATTGTGAGGGGTGGGGGTTTGGTCTTTAGAAAGCCATGTTTGAGCCTTATACCATTTGGTTGTGACCCAAACCTACTTCCTACAAAATTTTACCTATTGAGATGACCCGGTTTAGGAGATTTAGTATGTAGTATTGATGTTCTTGTATATATTGTTGAGTTTGATGTGTTATGAAAAAAAAAATGAAAAAAAAATGATGAAAAAAAAAAGAAAAGAAAAAAAAAAGAGAAAGAGAAAAAAAAAAGTATTTAGTTGCAATAGTAGTTGAGAATGTTGAAGAAGTTGTGTATATATTTGATGGTTGCTTTGTTTAGTGGTAGAAATAAAGACCGGGTCAAATCAATTAGCTCTCGCATATATATTCCACCATTTTCCTACCTTTGCACCTAGCCCCGTTACAACCCGTAAGTTCCTTTGATTCAAAAGCATGCTAGATATTTGTTAGGAGGAAACTTGATTCTTATACAAGCTTATTGTCGCGCACACACACATATGCATTGAGTGGTTTAGCATTATGCTAATAATTCTTGTTACCGAGAGTTTTTGTGAGGGGTGTGTCTTGTGGTATGATTGAAGGTTAGTAAAATGACGATACATTTTAGCTTGGTTTGCATAATTGATCGCTGTGGTTGTGAATAGTTTTGAATGGGTTGCTTGGGACAAGCAACGGGTAAGTGTGGGGATGTGACGGGTGGTCCGTAGGACAACCCTTAAAAGGTCTAAATATATGCACATTCCATGCTTTATTCGGTTAATTGCTTGAACTTGGTAACCACGCTATGTTTGATGATGCAGGTGTTAAAGTACTTAAGATGAGGGATTTAGAAAGATTAGAAGGATGGCGGAAGTTGGCGAAATCGAGAAATGAGGAAATGGCAAATTGATGAAGAAACAAGGAGAAGAAAGTCACTCAGCACCGTAACCTACGGCTCCCAGCCGTAGGTTACGGCTCCCACCAAATGCCAAAAGTTTCCGCCGTAAAACAGGAGCTCATAGCCGTAAAGAATGCTGACTGCCGTAACCTACGGCTGAGGGCCGTAGGTTACGGCCCTATGTTGACTTTGGGACTTGCTGACAGCCGTAACCTACGGCTGGGAGCCGTAGGTTACGCCTCCGACTGATCTCAACTTGTAACATCTGCATTTAAAGGCCTTTTTATGGGAAATTAAGGTGTCTAATCATGTCTTCTTTGGTTACAACCTGTTAGGAACGAGTGGGGACTATAATTTGGGGACTTGGAGTGAAGAAAACTTTATCTTATCATCTACTATCCATCTAGTATTGTTGCTTTTGATTGTATTAAACAATTTCATCTTATTTTGCTACAATGTTGCTTCAAGCCATGAGTGGCTAGGTTCTTTATAGTCATCCTAGGTTGAAGGTTTGTATGAAACAATTGTGTTTTGATTCCATATTTCTAGAATGGTAAACTCTATCTATGTCTTGTTTATCATGGTGTGTGATTGCTTATTTGTAAATTGTTGATTCTTATGATATTCTAGTTTGAAACCATACGTTCTTGGTGCCGTTGGCAATCGAGATATCATGGGTAGAATTAGGATTGGGTAAGGGTTGATTGGTCATCGGGTAATAACCTCACGTTCTAGGAATCTAAGTACTTCATTCCCTTTTATCACAATAAGTAATTACACACGAGCTATGTCTATGTAGTTCTTTCTAGTGGATGATAGTACAATTGTTGAAACAAACCGGAAACTTAGGATGGTCATTCGTCTCCAAATTGTTTACAAACTCAACTTTCATTTTGCAAATTAATTAGTATTCTTAGTTTATAAAACCAATCCAATCAAACCAACTCTTGAATTTTACTTTTCTTGCAATTAGTTTAATTTTAGGTAACTTAGATAAATCCTCAAATAACACACATTCCACAAACTTCCTGTGTTCGATACCCACTTACCGCTATCTATTTAGTTGTAATTGGATTAAATTTGATCGTGACCGCGACATCACGTCATTGACTTCCCGGAGACAACCTTCTAGTCCCACCGTCAAATGATTAATACGGTCTACCAATGCCTCTTCCACACTTGTCACTTCATCAAGGGCTTCTCTTAAGGCGTAAACATAGTTTACAAGAGAATCTTCAACCGTTGATGATCTTCTCCCTTGCCGGTTGTTTCTGGAATGTGATGAAGAGTTTCCGCTTGTTCTGCTTGCCATTCTGAGAAAACATACCGAAAAGAGTTCAATTTTATGGAACAGTACTTTGGACACGGCCCCGTGTTCAGCGAACACGACCCCGTGTTCAAATATCTGTAAGATTTAGGAACGAGGAATCTTGGGGTTTCAAATTGTTTTCATGATTTTTAAAGCATTTTTTAACATAAACAACTTAAAACATTGTTATAGAACTTATTTTTAACTAGATTCCATGAACAAAAATCTAACAAACATCTCAATAAGGCTTGAAATCATGGGATGTTCAAGCTTTAATGGAAGTATGAGAAAAATTGAAGAAGATGAAAGTGGATAAAAGAGGAAAGGACAAGAATATAGTTGAGAAACTTCTTTTAGAAAATACCTAGGATGGTATGTGAGAATATTCCCCAAATCTCTGTCCCTGGAATGGTTCAAATGTGCAGGATTCTTGGCTGCATTTATAGAAAACGACAGTACGTTGCGCACGGCCCCGTGTCGGCTGGACACGGCCCCGTGTGCAGATGGAATCCTGACACATTTTTGTCCGCATTCTGACAAAATCAGAAGGGAATCTTTGGGTGGACACGGGGGCGTGCTGACCTGGACACGGCCTCGTGTCTAGAAGCTGTCTTAAGGAATTCGTCTATTTTCAAGGAACTTTTCCGGATCGGGTGGTTCCTTACTGGATGGAACAACCCCAAAGTGCCTAAGATACCTTAATTGTTCTAGATTAAGACGAGAACGCAAGAGGTTGTCGGTGAGGGTGATTCCTATGCTATATGTAGGTGGACAAGTCCAACCCTTTTCCGGGCTCTCGTTAAAGAAGGTGTATGTCGAATCACTCAGGTCTATGTATGCATCAAACGAAGTTGATGGGGAGTCCTTCACGGCACAATCGACACAGGGACGACTATCGCTCAAGTCCTCGCTAAAGTTAGAAGTATCGTCGGAAACAATGAAGTTGTTTGAATGCGTTTCCAACCCTTCTTCTTGGTTATCGTCTTGGAAAAGATCATTGAAATCTTTCCTAAGTTCTTTTAACCAATCAATAATTAGATCTTCTAGTTGAAATAATTCATCGAGAAGCATTTCTCCTAGAAAATCCGGTTGGGAGCATTCGAGGGAGAGATAAGGATTATTTTTACTTTCTCCCCTCTTAAGGATACTAGGAAACGATGGGTCTATATAGTGGGGTTTATAGTTTAGAAAATAACATTCTAATTCCTTATGGTTACCACCACATAATTGACACCACATTGTACCATAAGAGTGCCGAAAGTAAAAAGTATCAGTATCTCTCATGTTTGTGTCAGAAATTATCAACCGTCGGGATCTTACGGTTCTGTTTTCAGTAACTGAAGCTTAACCCATCAGCACCGGCTGAACCACACGTCCCAGTAAAATACAAGGTAAGGTGAAGTGTCCGCATATCAACACGAACCATGAACCAGTCTTGAAGGTCAACACAGATTGGAATATAAACCTGAGACATAAATAAAAAAAGTTAAACATATTTGGTTTAACATAAACAGTGGAGTATGTACGTGTTACCGTATCAATGTCCCAAAATGAAGGGTAATGTTCCTTTAATCCAATGGCAAAAGGTAACGCACGATGGTTAGGATTCTCATCCAAAAGGTCCAGAAATTTCGATGGGAGAATCGTCCATGGAAACAGTTGTTCTGGTCTTCTGGATTTTTTTATTAAAATCCATCTGAACCTCATCATTCTCGTCACCCACCCACACACATGCTACAACGGTGAAAGTTTTATAACATAAGAATAAAACATAATTTTTGGTGAACCTATATTTATACTCCTTACCAGTGGCGTCAAGTAGCCGTAGTTCTCGTACCCAAGTAGGGCACCCCAGAACTCGGACCCGAGTTCTCCTTCCAAGGAATCCGCTATAACAGAAAGAAGAATCTCCGTTATGATAGAACGCCATTACATTTTTTGACCACGATCTATACTCTTCTGTTGGGTAATAATACCAGCGTGTCTTTCTGGGGATCTTTTCAGGGGGGGTATCGGGAACTTCCTCCAGCTCCAAGAACGAGTCTTCCGGGTCCCCCATTTATTGTGTGTGGTTGGTGCAATTCGAGATGGGGGTATGACTGACTATTTATGTTTGAACAATCAAAGTAGTAAAGTCGTTGTTTGATCCAGAGATCTTGTACTAGGTCGCTGTTTCATCCAGATATATTATACTAGGTCGCTGTTTCATCCAGAGATCTTATACTAGGTCGCTGTTTCATCCAGAGATCTTATACTAGGTCGATGTTTCATCCAGAGATCTTATTCTAGGTCGTTTATTCATCCAGAGATGTTATAATAGGTCGCCGTTTCATCTATAAAAAGTCCCTTGGCACCATGAACCCCTCCATTGGTCCTCATCACTCTTCTTTGCAATACCATTTCTTAGTAATGGATAAGCGCAACGGTAAGAAACGGTTACCTCCTTTCTCCCACTTTCAAAACAATTGCATGAGTGAAGAAGACATCAAAGCTTGTTTGGAATGGGTACTACCCCCAAAGCTTCCTGATATGGAGGATGGAAAGAAATCAAAAAAATCGGAACCTGTCAAGGAAGGAGGATCGTCTTCCGGTGCTGTTATAAATCATCAACTGGCGAAACAGAAGGACGTTCATGGAAAAATTAAACAGGTTCAAGAAATCCCCGTTGTTAAAAAAGTTTGGACCTATGACAATTAACAGTTTGATTTCAACCCTAACCCGGAGGAGGATTACGACCCTGAAGTCCTGAAGGATGCTTGGAACTATGAGGAAGAAGAAGAAGATTGGTCATGCGTTTGGCACAACCCATATTCTGGAGAAGAGTCAGACTCGGAACTATCATCTAGAGGTGACTGCCATTGGAAATAGGGTTGCTCGTTTTCATGCAGGATGTTTATTGTAGTGGTGTCTAGTTGAATGTTTTTTTTCGTTTGTTGTATCAGCACTTTATGTCCTCATTTGGTTTTTGTCGTTTATTGTATTAGTGGGTTATGTTTACTAGTATTATAATAACTACTGATGGGTGTCAAGTGTTATATATATCAGGTGTATATTTTAAGCCCCTTTAACACTTTTTAGTCAAGTTTTAAATTTATAAAACACGATATTCACTAACACTAGACACTCATATGGGCAAGTGCACCCATCGTGAGCGTAGTATAGTGTTGGTAAGATACCGAGGTCGTCCAAGGACACAAGAGCTTATAGTACCGGTTTATCCTCAACGTCTAATCAAATCAAAAAGTTTAGAAAAATGTTTTAAGCTAAGAAAAATAAAAACTAACTAAAAATGCTGAAAATAAAAATAAAAGTAAAAACAGATAGACAAGATGAATCACTTGGTTCCGACTCGTATCTAGTGTAACCTTTGATTATTTCCGCACTTTTGCACTTTTTAAGAGATTATCTTAGTTATTGTAGTAGGCCCCTCTTTTGAAGGTGACGTTACCCTCACCCCAATAGTTTGAGTCAGCAAGGATACAATCCTAAAAGGGTGGATTATTGAAAGATAATTAATTAAGTTATTAATGCAAATTAAGGTAGGCCCCTCTTTTGGAGGTGACGTTACCCTCGACTAAGTAGTCTGAGTCAGCAGGGATACAGTCCTAAATAGCCGGGTTATAGTATTAATAGTAGTCAACTTATGAGGGGATCAAAGAGTTTGGACCCCCCGCCATCCAATACCGTTAAGTATTGAAGGAGGTCCTACTAAATTTGACCCAGGTCCATTGCAGGACCTCTAAACGCTGAACAATGGCAAGACCTTTACCAAACTGTTCCCTTAACCCCCGACCAGGTAGCCAACATACCTCCATATAGACCGTGGAGATATGAATGGTGAAAATCTTTTATTTTATATAGACAGTAAAATAATGTCAAGACACCACGGACAAACGATAAGGAAAGATCACCTTCAACATAAGAAACTAGTTATTAAAGTCATTAATACAAAACCAAGTAAAAAGTGCAAAAAGATTAAAAATAAAAAGTATTACACTAGACACTTTGTCTTCACCAAGTGATGTAAGAGACTTAGGCAAACATGGCCTTGATTGTCAAGAACTCTTACGATCAATCTTGGATCCCGAGACGACTCACACACTCTATGATGGACAATGGATGATGGTGGTGGATGATGGTGTTATGGTGGTGGTGGGTGAAGTGTGAGAGAGGTGGTGTGCCAAGGGATGGTTTGAGCTTGAGCCAAGCGCTCCTATTTATAGGCTGAACAGAAGCTCGGGCACGGCCCCGTGTCCATTGGGCACGGCCCCGTGTCCACATCCTTCTCTTTCTTCATTTAATGCAGCTTTGTCTTATTAGTTGACCACGCCCCCGTGTCCGCTGAGCACGACCCCATGTGCAGAAGAATCTTTGTACTATGAAGATTTGCCTAGATTGTGCGAATCTTATAGTTGACCACGGCCCCGTGTCCGCTGAGCACGGCCCCGTGGTGGGCAATAGAAGCTTCTACCACTTTGTCTTTTCTGCTGACACTTGGGCACGCCCCCGTGCTGGCTGAGCACGGGGCGTGTTCAGTCTTCTGTTATCTTGTTTTGCTTGGGAAGATACTGTCGTGGGGTCGGGCATGTCACGTCTTGTTCCTTTTCTTGTATTTATGTTAGATTTTGATGTATTTTTGCTTCTTTTGTTAATTTGAGTTCATTTAATCCTGAAAATACAAAAGGAAGACAAAAGCACACTTTTTCCAACATTAATACTAAAAAAGGGTTAGTTTTATGCCACAATTGATGAAATTTATATGTTGCATTTTGCACACATCACTACCCACCCCTACACTTCTCCTGTCTATAAATACCACCTATTATCACACCAATATGTCTTCACATCTTCACCTCACCTCAAAAGACATTCGAATGGCAGATGGTGATAACGAATTACACTTTCATTTTCATTTGCATATACATGAAGGGGAGCCAAACCCTGCTAATGTTGAACTACAACCCAACCGTAACTCTGTTCAACCACAACCCAACCGTAACTTTGTTCAACCACAACCCAACCGTAACTCTGTTCAACCACAACCCAACCGTAACTTTCTTCAACCCCAAACCAATCGTTACCATATTGCTCGACAACCAAACCCTAACAGTGTGCTCCCCTTATCTCAACAGTTGCATGCTCCTCCCAGACCTTCAACGCTAGAACAACATCGTTACCGTCCAGATCATCATAGTCAGCGAAATCAAAATCGAACTTCCTTCATGGCAGCACCACAAAACCCTAGTAGCCCGTACATCTCAGTTGTGGAAAGGGGCAGCCTTATGGAGACCACAATGCAGCTATGGACACCACTACTACTGTAGGCATACTGAGCCATCTGACAGCGATCGAGATTCAAACGCGTTATCAGATGACGCAGTGGTTAGTGATGATCCATTGGAACAGTATCAGAATTATGATAGCGAATCTGATTCATCTTTTTGAACCCCACCATATTCTACTTTAGCTGCTGTCTTATGTATTTTCAATTCAATAATATGTGTGTTGTTGTGTTTAATGTTTCTTAGTGAATTTTGGAACAAATGTCGTAATTGTTAAATTACACTAATTGAGAATTCAAACAGAAATACCAAACACAAAACATAGAAGGATACACCTAACAGTTAACAGTAAAAACCACAACAAGATACTAACTTAACGTCGGCCACAGGTCTTCCTGTTGTGCCCGGTTTCTCCGCATCTGCTGCATCTACGTGCCTGGGGTTCATCGTGGTAGTTAACATCCATCTCATTTTGAATTCTTCTTGAACGAACCCTGCCTCGATGTGTTGTGACCCTCGAAGGGTCCCCTTGAATTGTCCAGTCCGCTTCTTCCCACTCATCTTTGTGTCCCAGGGTGAAAAAATGATCGTTGTACTGTTCCTGATAGGTGGTGATGTGGAAAATGGAGTTGGTAACGTCATGTGGTTGCTCACCCCTCCAAGCGCAAACGGCGATAGCATGGGAACAAGGGAATCTAAGAATTTGCCATTTCCCGCATGAGCACCGCCTGCGTCTGTATTCAACGGTGTACTCGTTTCCACCGTCATCATTGGTTTCTTCCTTTGAGACTACCGCGTAGCGACCTTCTCCGACATCGTAGATGGACACTTCATGTTGCATGGCTACGGAATGCAACTTGTTATACCTGGACCAAATTCGAGGGGGTAGAGGGGTATTGTAGCTTTGGGCCATCTGCGCGTACCGAGCATACTCTGATACGTCCTTGGTGAACATATAATGAATCAAGGCTTTTACTGGCAGCAGTCTTGCTTAACGTAAGACATTATTCATAGACTCGGATATGTTCGTCGTAAGGTTACCCCAAAGACGGTTTCCGCGGTCATGAACAATAGTCCACTTGCTTTTGTCGATGTCGTTAAAGTAGTTCCAAGCACCCTGATTTAACATCTGCATTTCCCTCACAGCCCAAAGATACTTTCTGCGTTGACTTGTGCTCCCGAGCATCCAACACAGCTTCCTAAGAGATCTGGTCTTGAACCTACCACTAAAATTGCTTCTTACATGCCGAAGACAATAACGGTGGTAGGCGTTTGGTTCCCTCTAATCCACAAGGTTTTCCATCGCATTAATTATCCCGGCATGACGGTCTGATAGAACACAAATACTAGTGTTACAGTCTCTGGTGACGTATTCCTTCAAATTTTGGAAAAACCAACACCAGCTATGAACCGTCTCTTCGTCAACTACAGCGTAGGCCACTGGCATTATGTAGTTGTTGGCATTTTTGGTTACCGCAACCAACAACTTACCACGGTACCCTCCTTTTAAGTGTGTGCCGTCCACAGAGATGACAGGCTGGAAAAGATGAAACGCGCGAATAGAAGGACCAAATGCCCAAAAAACATATTTGAATGTTGGATGTCCTAGAGCCGAGTGGGGGTGATGAAACCATGAAACCACTGTACCAGGGTTTCGAGACTGAAGCCGTAACACGTACTTTGGCAGCTCATTAAAGTTGCTTTCCCAGATTCCATATATCCTCTCAATTGCCTTTCTTCGTCCACGCCACGCCTTCGTATACGTAACATCGACAGACATCGCTTGCTTTATATGCGTCCTGATGTGTTTCACCTTCAACGCAATGTCTGTACGAATTTGTGGCAGGATGTGTGCAGCGATATCCTTAGATCTAAGGCACCTGTTGTTGTTGCGTACCACCGTGGAATAACAACTGTGGGCAGGCGCCCAGTTGGTAATTTGCCACAGGTGTTGGTGTTTCTGTTTTGATGCCGTTGCACGCCATTCACACAAAGGAGCATGAGGGAAAGGGTTTCTAAAATTTTTGTTTCTGGTGTAGCATTTAACTTTGTATAAAGTTGGTTTGCTGTCCATCACAAAAATTTCCCTTCCACGGCGAATGTTCCATTCTCGGATAGCAAGGTCCACCTCCTGTTTAGATTTGAAATACATGCCGAGACGTATCTATTTTACTTTTGGATTCCATACGTCCATTGGATTATCTTCATAATCCGGACACATGTAATCCCTAAGTTCCTCGTCCTCGTCTTGGTCGGCATGTGTCCCTGGAATGATAGGCCTCGGCTGAGCCAGGGTCAACTCAGTGTGTTGGTTGACTGCAGCCTCGTCGTCAGAAGTGCCATCGTCGGATGCTGGTGCCTCTTCACTTTTAGAACTTTCTTCGGTGCTGCAACTTTAGGAATCATCAAAACCATCATTATTGTTGTCATCGACCCAAACTGGGAGGACGGACCTACTATGTTATCAACAGGAGGCATTAAGTGGTGTTCTTGTGTTGTTTGCCCGTATCCCTCGTCATCTTCACCGGAATCTTGGGTGTCAACAACCTTACGTTGTGTAATGTCATGCAGAAGGTTTGTGAAACTCATGTGTTGGACAGGATTGACTACCTCCCACTGAACATAGATCTCGGCAATGAAGTTCCCATCCGATACTTCTGCTAAATAGTTCATCGTTTCAACACCATCATCGTTGAAAATTTTTGTTGTCTGAGATATGCCCTGAAACGTGTACCCTAGTAACAATGAAAGGCGCACCGATTCTTTCTGCAGTTGAACATGATTACATATTGAATCCACCAATTGGTCATACGACGATTTATGTCGCATAAGGAAAGAGGTTGTTAGCATGGATTGGTCAAACTGAACAGCCCCGTTAACAAAGGAAAACACACCGCCCCAATATAGTCTTACGAGGTATGGCCGAAAAGAATCCATGATCTAAGAAACTGAATTCTTAAGAAATGTTAAGGATGAGTGGGTTGTGTAAGCTGGATTTCGTTTAGTATCTATATGTTTTAAAGAAACTTAGTGTGGGTTGACAACCTAATCCAATTGGTATTTATAGTGTTGGAGGTACAAGATTGTTGGTTGAGCCCACCATCTTGTGGGTTAATATACATATAATATTTAATTTTTAATATTCTAAAAAGTAAAAAACTAAGTTCTCTTAAAACAACTTTAAATACATATACGGCACCGTTTGTTTCAACTAGTCAGTTATTCGGATTTTATTATTCGTTTTAAGTAGTTCTAATTTTTTTGTTTGAACCATATACGGCAACAACAAGGCATGGTACATTTTGCAAATTTTCGTATCTCCAGAAATATCAACCAACGAATATCTTTTATAAAGAACATCATACAGATACAATTAAAAATTCAACATTATATTTTTTTAACAAACACAATATGTAAGTTACGTACGAATTGTTGTGCATCTGTTATGTAATATAGCTGGGTTATAAAACTGAACATTTCAAATTTCAGAACAATTATTTAAATTCTCCTGCAAAACGGTCAAACACCAACTTTCATTAACATTGTAGGATGAATCAGCAACCTTCGTTAACATTGTAGAATGAATCAGCAACCTTCATTAAATTTGTTATATCATTCTGCAACTTTCAGCAGCATTGTGACACCATTCAGCGACTTTCTTCAACTTTGTTATATCATTCTGCGACTTTCAGCAACTTTGTAACACCATTCTGCGACTTTCTTCAACATTGTGATATCATTCAGCAACTTTGTATGACGAAACAGCAACTTTCTTCAAGCTTGTATTATCATTCAGCGACCTTAAACAAGGTTGTGATATCATTCCGCGACTTTCAGAAGGTCGCTGTATCAAACAGCAACCTTCAAATTGATTGGCAGCTTTTGCAGTTTGGCAGGTACTTTATGCAGAAAACTAATTCAAAGTCGCTGTATGAAACAGCAACTTACCTAAATCTGAAAACAATAAGTTTGACCACCTAAAGGCACTCTTTTCTTCCTCAATCCACGTACTTTTGCAAAAAATTCTATTTTTTACGTTAAATATTTCAACATTACCAATTTATCCATTTAGGTAAAAAAAGTAATAAACTATAAATTTCCCAAAACACATAAACCACCCGTGTCGAACCATCATGCATGGGGAGAATCTTAGTTAGGGTCAAGGTATATCTGGCCCCTCTGTTTTCTCGTTTCAAAGTGTATATATTTTACCACGAATTTTATACGTATTGAATCCAGCCCTCCATATTTAAAAGTGGGATCGATGAACAACGAGAAGAGGAAGAGTTGGGGTGGTTAGGGTTTTTTAATTTTTTTTTGCTTTGGTATATTAGTTATTTTTATATTGAATCTTAAACGTTCTTAAATATGACTTAGTATTAAGTACCAAACGTGTTATCAAATATCAACAGTGAAGATGATGGATGCTATAAATTAAGAAAAGATCCGTGTAGTTGAATGTATAATAATTACAGAAAATGAACAATTTTAAATTATGATCTTACACTTGTATTATTTAAATCCCGTAACCACCCAAGCTCGTCACTATATATATGGTTAGATCTTAATGCAAAAAAATCCAAAAATTAAATCTTATGGCATCAACTATCCTACTACTCGGTATACTCATAAGCTTTTTCGTTTCCACAGGTCTCCCTCTATTCTATCCATATACACCTCCCCTTCTATATACCTATAAACGTAGGCGTATGCATATGCGTACGCGCATGCGTTAGTATATGATTGTCTGAATTTTTTGTTTATGTTTGATTAGTAATGATTATGTTGTTGTTGAAAACAGATGCACAATCAGTTGGTGTGTGCTATGGGGAATTCGGCAATAACTTGCCCTCCCAACAAGATGTGGTAAACCTTTACACAACCAACGGCATAACTAGGATGCGAATCTACGCTCCGAATCCAGCCACCCTTCGCGCCCTAGGGGAAACCGATATAGAACTCATTCTCGACGTCCCAAATGGTTCTCTCGAGTCCCTCACCGATCCCAATGCAGCGACCACTTGGGTTAGAGACAACGTCTTAAGTTACCCTGATGTCAAATTTCGATACATCGCTGTGGGGAATGAAGTCGATCCAAATAACGATAACACTCGTGGGTTCGCCAGTTTCGTGCTTCCGGCAATGAACAATGTTCACAACGCCCTTCGAGCCGTGGGCCTCGACGAAGATATCAAGGTCTCGACCGCAACCTACACCGGCCTATTAAAAAAATCATATCCACCTAGTGAAGGTGTATTTGATGACAATGTGTTGAGTTTTATCCAACCAATAATCACATTTCTAGCCCAAAATGGTTCACCAATGCTTGCTAATATCTACCCTTACTTTGCTCATGTTGGTCCCCCTATGTTGCCTGATCTCTCATTTGCATTATTTACCAAATCAACACCCGCTTATAGCGATCAAGGTCGACCGTACTTTAACCTTTTTGACGCCATGTATGATGCTCATTATGCAGCTCAATCACGTCTTGGTGGGGGCAATGTTGAGATCGTTGTGTCGGAGAGTGGATGGCCATCAGCCGAAGGAGATGTAGCGACAACTGAAAACGCGGGAACTTACTATAGAAACTTGATTTCACATGTGAAAAGTTCGTCAGGGACGCCTGCGAGACCTGGAAGATCTATAGAGACGTATTTGTTTGCAATGTTTGATGAAAACCTGAAACCAGGAAAAGAGACTGAGAAGCATTTTGGAGTTTTCTTTCCTGATCAAAGACCTAAATATCAACTAAGCTTTTGATTAAAAAAAATATGTAACCTTTTGCCTTCATTAATGATTGAATAGATTTAGAAATAAAACTCTTGATTGTATTGTATATGTTTCCTAGTATGACATGTGATATCGAAACTTGTCATTAACTTTTTAACTGGGATGAGTTTTTACAACCTCTATGATTAATTTCTCATTCTCCCACGACAAGTTATTAAAAGTCCTTTGAGAAAATCAAAAGATGTGTCTAACTATTTAATAAGGCCGCACGGTATGGGGTCGTCCCCCTCACGTCCGGCGCCGCCGTCCCCCCTTCCCCCCCCCAGCCGGCGTCCTGGACGTCGAGTTTCGGACGATGGAGCCGGTCCTCCCCTCTCTCACACACCTATACATACAACGTATATATATACATATTAGGTTCATCCCCCATTTTCTCACCTCCATCCTCTTTGCCCCATCCTCACACCCGTTCTACGTGGCGCCTACGTGGCGGATCATCCTCCAAGGGAGGATCATCACCATACCACATAGCCTAATGAAAATTGTAATAGATAGACATCAAAATATTAACTTAGTGATCTTACACGTTTGTATAAGTTGATCCTATGTTCGTCAAATAGGTGGATTTCACTAAGAAAAAGTTTTGAACATTCACACTAACCACAAGTGATCAAGAATATTTCTTAGTGTATGTCACACTGGCCACCGTGTTCCCGAGTCTCATTTAACAGGGGAGGGGAAGGAAAATGAATTAAGAGTGAAAATGAAAGAAAATATGTGATTTTTTTCGTGTTCCCGAGTTTAATGAAAAGTAAAGGAAAAGATAAGAAATCAAACATTTTATGTGTTCCCGAGTTAGAAGCAAAAGAAAAGAAAGGAACATTTTTACCATTATTCCCTTTAATGGTGTTTATAACAAGGATTAGATATGAGGGTAATTTAGTAATTGGTAAAATTTTCTATCCTAATCTCTCCGATTTTGGAGGATAAATATACGTACAAATTTTCTTCCCTTTTTCCTCCTTTCCCCTCCGCTTCTATCCTTAAAAATTTTCGGGAACATGGTTTTTTCATATTTTCATATCTTTTATTTCCCCTCCCCCTGTTAAATGAGACTCGGGAAGAGAAGGGTCGGCCCAAAATCGTTTCTATTGTTTGTTACACTCGATGAGTTTGAGCTTCTCAAAGTGTAAGTCATATTAACCCTTTTGATCGTCATGATGAATCTTCCTAGTGTATGTTACACTCACCACGTTTGATTATACCAAGTGATATCTTTTAAGTTGATTGCTACATACTTCAAGCAAGCACTTCAGTATTGATAGAATCTAAGCCTTGAAGTGGGTCAAGAATCCGGTTACTTGTTAACGAAGAAGGTCATGCATTTGGAAGATCTAACATATATTTTGCAAACCTTACAAGATTATATGAAGCCAACACACAAAGTGATCTTGTGGATCTCGAATATCGGTCAGAAAAAAAAAAATCTCTAAAGATTTAAAAGGTTTCTACACACACTGTCTAGATTTTATCGCCAATAGTTTAGAAGACTTATCAAAACTTAGTATAAATCAGGAAAACATACAATAAGATAACCAAAAAATTTTGTGTATAATTTATGATGTAATGATGTTCACTCGATCTTTCAGGTTTGTGTTCTTTAGGCTAATTTGTAGCAATTTTTTGTTTTATTAGTACTCGTGTATCTGTGTGCGTGCGCATAGTTCTAAATGCATTTATGCCTAAGAAAAAATTGATAAAACAAAAAACAGTTTCAAAAAAATTTATATACATGGTAGTATTAACTAAATATGCGATGGAATTCAGTAGCAATTTTATTTCTTTTTTTAAAATAGAATTTTATAGCAACCGCTGCTAACAATTTAGTCACAAAAAGCATTCCAATATTGTGGGAACAAAGAACAAAGTCGAAATTCAAAGTGTAATTAAGTACTCATATTGTATGAATCTCTCCCTTCACACTATACATAGTTACACAATACTATGGGAAACATTGTTTTATTTACAAGATTGTATCTTACTTAGTTACATATTTTCAGCTAAACTATCTTTTTGTTCCATAGCCTATGGGAAACCCTAGTACTAAATATCTTTATCAGGAATTATAATAAGGCTATATTCTCTACTGGCTATAATTAAAGCGGCTAAATCATGTATTTTTCTAAAAGAAAATCTCATATTTATATTTATAAATCTAATAAATTCTTAGGGTCATGGGGCCGGGTCAGCGAGTACATCTTGTCTCTTATTTTTTTTTTTTTTTTTGGTTTCGGGCTGGATCGTCATGCGTAACAAAGGCCTTGTGACCTCTTCCGAGGTGATTAACATTCATTATTTGTTTACTTGCATGTTAGCGTCCTCTTATTATTTATCAAATTAAATAGAAAACCAGCAAAACCAAATCGTTAAACATAAATAATGCAAGAATAGTTCTAACTGCATCTACAAGTTGCTATATTCAATTTCTGTTTCATAAATTCATTTGAAATACATTAAAATAAAATAATTATGTTTGGATTATTGTAAGATGACTTCTAATATAAGACTAATTATTTCGGACCAGGTAATCCTGTGAAATTAGAGTCGTTTGGTGTTGGCTTGAAAACTTCTTATTTGGTGGCCAGTTTGAACACTTTTTAAAACTCAAATGCTTAGTTATGTTATTTGTTTGGTCAATTTGAACACTTTTAAAACTCAAATGTGTAGTTATGTTATTTGTTTGGTCAATTTGAACAATTTTTAAAACTCAAAAGTTTAGTTATGTTATTTGTTTGTATTTAAAGACTGAAACTGGACTAAACCGTATATGTTTAGGGTTATAAGTATAAGAAATGGAGTACGTGTTGTTCATAGTTTTTTGATGGTTGATTGGTGATTTCAGTACAATGATTTAGATATAATAAATAAAATGGAGTTAGGTCAACCACTACAAGGATATGAGTATATGACTCTATAGCGACAACAAAAATCAGAGTTAGTCGTTGTTGTAGGGTTTTTTTGCATGGGCGGAACCAATATATAATGAGCCGTAGCACGGGCTACGGCTGAATTTTCTTGATAAAGGATATTTTTTCCTTTAATGTCTGTTTTATTTGTTTAGTATACCCCTAAACAAATGTTAGGATACCTCTAAGTGTTTGTGAAAATGAAATGAAATTTGACATTTGATGGAAACGAAAATTTCCGAGAAGAAACTTGCAGGTGACACACATTGTTAAAGAAGGAAAAAAGATGAAGTTAATTATATTTAAAGTTAATATAATAATATGGCATTTGGACAATAAATGAAAAGGCGGTACTATTCTACAAATGTCAGAAGTCAAATTTAATTAGTATTCTACCTTTTTTACCGGCTAATAGTGTTGTACCGGACAGTAAATGTTACTTATTTGTGTTTTTTCTTCACTTTGTTTATTTATTACTTTACCTGCCCTTAAACATTACTAGCCGCATAAGGCCCCTAAGGGTTTTCAAATTCTCAAAGATGATCCTAAATAAAAGAAAATTTAAAGAGCCCATTTTTATTAGTCGCACAGGGCCCTTTGAGGGCCATCGAATTCTCATAGGTAAAAGTTTTTTTAGGATACCCGTAAATTTTTCTTTTTGTTTCGCCACTGATTTTTTGAGTCGCTATAAATTTTATGTTCATAGGTTCGGTTCTCCTTATAGTGGCTATAAGTCTATAAGTATTGTGGTGAAAAATCACTACAAAATAAATAAAAAAAGTTGACTTATTATATTAATATACACTAATTTAAAAAACATTCATTATATAATTAGTTTTGACCTATAGCTAGGGTTGTAATCGAGTCAGGTTGGTCTTGAGCTCAAACTCGAACTTAAACTAGCCAGCTCGGCTCGTTTATTTTATCGAGCTGAAAAGCCGAGCTCAAGCTTGGCTCGTAAGATGTTCGAGCCAACTCGAGTCCAATAAGTTGGTTCGTTAATTTTTATAGTTTAATTTATCTTTTTATAAGTATTGATAACTTAAAAAACAATACGATAAATAAAAAATTAACATAAACTTATATATATATTTTTTTTTTTGTTTTTTTCTAATATTTCAAAGACAAAAGACGTGTTAAAAATATTATGTGCATATAATTTTTTATGATATTTTTTCATATGTTATTTAATTATTTTTAATTTAAATACATTTGGAAAAAAATTAATATAGTATAATTCGAGCCAGATCACGAGCTCATGAGCCAGGCCTGGCTCGAGCTCGGCGCATTTACAAATCGAGCAAGCTGAACCGGCTCATTTATAAACGAGCTTTTCTTTAGCCAAGTTTTTTTTATAATCTCCAAGCAAGCCATAAATCGCGAGCTTTTTGAGCATCCCTATCTTATAGCGACTAGAGTTGTCAAAAAACATTCAAATAATAAAAACAATTAATTAAACCTCGAACCCTGTAGCGACGACTTTCGTTGCGACTTATAGCGACGACATCGGGCTTAAAAAATAGAAGTTGCATAATTAAATAAAAGTTCCAGGTTTTTAAACCACAAAATCACAATAATCAAACAAAACTAAACCTGAAAAACATATTAAACCAAAATGTCAAAAATGAAATCATCCAAAACCAAAGCATCCCGAATTACAAAGTAGCTAATCATCTTCATTCTCACCACTACCATCACCAGTTCACTACCTAAATATTTTCTAAAAAAAAAAAAAAAAAAAAAAAAAAAAAAAAAACCTAAATATTTTCTTTCAAAATCTTTTTGTATTTGTTTCACTCGTCAGTCAGACTCTCGTTGCATGTCTTCTTGGATATTTTTTCAGCACTTGTTCTTCTATTTGTTTTGCAAGATGTTCTTCCAATTCTAGACCAACATGTTCTTGCGAATTTTGTTGTGGGATGCATCTATACTCGAGGACGCATCTGGGGTTACCTTTCTCACAACACGGCCAACCCCCAGTATATGCTCATGCCTTTCTCGTAAGGCATGTTTCATACACTCAATATCATCAAGTGATGATGAATCACTGGACTCGCTTTCCATCCTCCGTCGTTGAATCCTTACCTACATTAAACAATACAATAAACATATGTTAAATTTTTACTAAATTTCCGCAACATAGCCACTGTAAAATGGATAACCAACCTGTTGAACTATAAATAATCAACGGTAAATAATTCCCAAATTTTAACAAATCGGCTCTAATAACAACAATACTATAACAAAAGTACCAACGTTTAATCTATTAATGTGGGTTCGGGACATTTTGTCTCATTTAAACTAGAAGTTGCATATTTGAAGTCATTTAAAATGGGTTCGGATCATTACCCATTTAAACTAAAAGTTGGAATATTTTAAGTTGAACAACACCCTTATCAAAGTGTGTTCACTTTAATGCACTTAATAGTATCAATCTTTTACTTTAAATAGGTCAAATGGCCTAAACCCACTATAGGAGCTATAGGTTGTTTTTCTTGTAGTGCAGGATGTTTTTCTTTCATTTTTCAAAAATAAAAATTAAAAAACTAATGGGATATGTCGTGCGTTGCAGCTACTCATTTTGAACATCAAACTATAGATAAAAAATCACATTGCTACGGTATATTAGAAAATCACGAAAAAATTACATCGTAAGTGAACTTTGAAAAATTGTTTGTGAATCACAAGCCAACCCAAGCCTAGCATTTAAAAAAATAGTTTGTTAAATTCTATAATTAACTTTAATGATTTTGAAAATGTTAATGTCGTTGTAAAAATGAATGTGAACAAACACAAAAGAGAACTTTATAAAAATCGTTCGTAAAACCATCGCTAACCCAAGCATAATATTAGAAATTTAGTTTCGAAACTATTTATGTATTTTCTAAAATTTAAATGAACGTTCATGAACATAAATGAACGAACACAAGGTGTGTTCATGTTCGTTCACTTAATTAAATGAACATATTGTTTTGTTCATGTTCGTTCGTTTATTAAATAAATGAACATAAACGAACTTCCCGCCGAACAAGTTCATGAACAGTTCATGAACGTTCGGTTCGTTTATAGGCCTAAGTAACAATACTAAATTACGATACATCAACAATTTACGTAGGTTGTTGGAGATAGGCTACTTTGTTGATTTCTATGTTTGACCACCAAACTTTGTTTTTTTTAACGGTAAATTTTTTTTATTCTCTGCTGTCTATGGAACTTGAACCTATTAACGGAAAAGATTTGTAAATATTGTAATAGTTGTAATTATTTTATTTCCTTGTTTTATTTTTATGGTTCTCCTCAATTGTAGGAAACCCTTGTAACCTTTTATTATAAATACAAGGCATCATCCCTCAATTATACTTGAGGTTGATTTTATTTACTTCTACATGGTATCAGCCTAACTACCTTCAAAACCCTAATCGCCCCCCACTGCCCTCTTCTTTCTTCGGTTTCTTTCCTGGTTCTCATGGCTTCCCCTTCTGATTCTTCTACCACCAATGTTCCTCATCTCTACCCCATTAAACTTTCTCCTACAAACTATCTAGTTTGGCGTAATCACATGCGTCTACTAGTCGCACATCACAACCTCACGGCTTACATCGATGGCTCCTCATCTTCACCATCGGAGACCGTCTCGGCCGATAACAAAACTATCGCCAATCCGGAGTTCGCTTCATGGACTGCTAATGATCAGAAAGCCGCCCTTCTCCTTCTTTCTTCTCTAACAGAGGAGGCTGCGGCTGAGGTTCTTGGTTTAAATAGTGCGCGACAAATCTGGACAGCACTCGAAGCCGCCTACAGCAATGCTTCTGTTGAGCGAGTTCAGTCTTTACGCGATTCGCTTCGTTCATTAACTAAAGGTACCACTTCTGTTACTGTTTTTGCTCGCAAATTTAAGAATATTTGTGAACAGCTTGCTGCCATCGGTCACCCGGTTGCCGATATCGATAAATTGCATTGGTTTTTGTGCGGCCTTGGACCCTCATATGAGGTTTTCTCTACTGCCCTACGTGCGACAAAGCCTGCCCCAGCCTTTCGTGATCTGATTGCTCAGGCCAAGAGCCATGAATTATTTTTGCAGTCTCTTCATGGCACCTCTACCCCTCCCGTTGCGTTTCATGCTCAAAACAACCGACGCGATTCTGGTACTGGTCGGGGCCGCGGCTCCTCTGCTCGCGGTTCCTATTCTCGTGGCTCGTATACTGGAAATAACCGAGGCCGTGGTAATAACCGTCGGCCGCCCCACTGTCAGCTTTGTCGCACCAATGGTCACTATGCATCATCTTGCCCAAGTCTTCATACGTATGCATCTCAAGCTTCTCCTTTGGATGATTCATTAGCCAAGGCGTTTCACGCACAGTGTCATGTTAATCATGACAACCCAGATTGGACAAGTGATTCCGGTTCCACTGATCACATGACTTCCAAACAAGAATGTCTGCATCATTCTACCCCTTATACAGGTAATGATACGGTTACTTTTGGCAATGGTAAGCGACTTCCAATTACTCATACGGGGTCATATAAACTTTGTAATAATATTACACTACGTGATGTTCTCGTTGTTCCCAATCTTACCAAGAATTTGTTATCTATTAGCAAGTTGACTGCTGATCATCCTGTTGATGTGCTCTTCTCTCAAAATTATTTTCATATCCAAGATCGGACAACAAAACAGGTACTCGCTAAAGGAACATGCTCGGATGGACTTTATGTGCTTCAAGATCGACCACAAGCTTATGTTGTTGCTGTTTCCAATAAAGCTTCTTATGAGTTATGGCATTCTCGTTTAGGACACGTTTCCTTTGATGTTATTTCTGTTTTGAACAAGATTGGTGTTTTGTCAGTTACTTCTTTATTGCCTAAACCCACTATATGTAATTCATGTCAACTTGCAAAGGGACAACGTTTATCCTTTATTAATAATGAAAAACGTGCATCTTTTCCGTTAGACTTGGTTCATTGTGATTTATGGGGACCTGCTCCCGTTACATCTACAGACGGTTATCGTTATTATGTGATCTTTATTGATGATTATTCCAGGTTTACGTGGTTTTATCCACTCAAAACTAAGACAGGATTTTATTCGGTTTTACCCGTGTTTATTAATCTAGTTCAAACACAATGCTCGAGAAAAATCAAAGTATTTCAGAGTGATGGTGGTACCGAGTTTGTTAATCACACGGTTCGGAAAATATTTGAAGATAATGGCACTTTTCATAGATATTCTTGTCCATACACGCCTCAACAAAACGGCCGTGTTGAACGTAAACATCGTCATATAGTTGAAACGGGTCTTGCTATGTTATTTAATGCTCACGTTCCGGCTAATTTTTGGGTGGACGCATTTTCTTCGGCCACCTACATTATTAACCGTGTCCCATCTTCTGTCTTAGAGAACAAGTCCCCATTCCAAGTCCTCTTTCATATGTTGCCACAATACTCAAATTTTCGCGTTTACGGGTGTCAAGTTTTTCCTTATTTACGGGACTACGCCAAGCATAAACTTGAGCCACGGAGTATTTCATGTGTTTTCCTCGGCTATAGCTCCTCTCATAAAGGGTTCCGTTGCTTAGATCCGGTCTCTAACCGGATATTCATCACCCGTCATGCTCGGTTCAATGAGATGATTTTTCCTTTCAAAGACACTCATGGCACTATGGATCTACAAGGCTTGGTGCTTTCAGCCTTTACTGATGATATACCAACATCCTCTGAACCCATGCCCAGCCCAAGCCCAATAGCAACTACATCCTCCACTTCATCAGTTTCATGTCCATTATGTGTCTCCTCTTCAGGCCCAACTTCAACCGACCACTCAACTGGCCCACCTCCAAATGAACACGCACCTGGCCCAGCTCCATCTGCTTCCTCACTTCAGCCGCAAACTGGCCCAACACCAGTTGTGTCTGTCTCCGAGCCCATTATTCATACTGAGCATGTGCCCATTTCCGAGTCCATACCAGAATCCGCTCTGGTTTCTGAACCGGCTTCATCTAATACCTCAGCTAACAGTCATCCTATGACGACGCGTTCCAAGGCAGGAATTTTTAAACCCAAATACCAAGCGGATTTTGCATGCCTTAACTCCTATGCTTTGCATGCTGCCCTGTCTTCTGTTACCGAACCCCGTGGTTTTAAGTCTGCGGCCAAGGATCCTTTATGGATGGCCGCCATGGTTGAAGAAATTGATGCTCTACAACACAACCGTACTTGGACGTTGGTTCCCCGGCCGCCATCCACCAATGTTGTAGGTTCAAAATGGGTGTTTAGAATTAAATATCACTCTGATGGTTCTATCGAACGCTATAAGGCGCGTCTAGTGGCTCAGGGCTTTACTCAAATACCAGGATTGGATTATTCGCACACTTTTAGTCCGGTTGTCAAAGCATCAACAGTTCGTATTGTTCTTTCTCTTGCTGTTCTTAACAATTGGAAACTACACTAACTTGACGTTAAAAATGCTTTTCTTAATGGCACCTTGAGTGAAACTGTTTTTATGGAGCAACCTCCTGGCTTTGTGAGTTCTCAGTATCCGAATCACGTTTGCAAACTCTCCAAGGCTCTTTATGGTTTAAAGCAGGCTCCGCGTGCTTGGTTTCAGCGTTTGAGCACGTTTCTTCTAGCTTACGGATTTACGTGTAGTCGTGCGGATACATCTCTCTTTGTTCTTCGAAAGGACTCTCATATTATGTATCTTCTTGTGTATGTGGACGATCTTATCCTGACCGGTAATGATGAATCTGTTATCACTCTCTTTATTTCACATCTTCATCGAGAGTTTGCAATTAAAGATCTTGGGGATCTAAACTATTTTCTGGGCTTAGAAGTTGTTTACACTTCCTCAGGTTTGTTTCTCACTTAGGCTAAGTATGCTAAGGATATTCTTCTTCGGGCCAATATGTACGATTCCAAACCGGTCGCTACGCCTCTTTCACCGCATGAGTCTTTCTCGGCTGATGGTGTGGCTCATTCTGATCCTACTTTGTATCCTTCATTGGTGGGTGCTTTGCAATATTTAACGATTACAAGACCTGATTTGTCTTATACGGTCAACCAACTTTCACAATTTTTGCATCGTCCGACACTTGATCACTTTCAAGCTGTCAAGCGTCTTCTTCGCTATGTGAAAGGAACGATATCTTTTGGTCTCACCTACACTCGTCCACACACACCTTCAGTAGTTGGTTACTCAGATGCTAATTGGGCTCGCTGTCTTGATACACGACGTTCTACCTATGGTTATTCTATTTTTCTGGGAGGAAATTTAGTGTCTTGGAGTGCTAAAAAGCAGCCTACTGTCTCTCGGTCCAGTTGTGAGTCTGAATATCGTGCTATGGCGAACACCGCTGCTGAACTCGTTTGGGTTACTCATCTATTGCAAGAATTGCATGCTCTTCCTCCTGATCGTCCAACATTGCTTTGTGACAATAAGAGTGCTTTGTTCATGACTCAAAATCCGGTCTCTCATAAACGTGCCAAACATATTGATCTGGATTATCACTTCATTCGGGAGTTGGTCAGCTCTGGTAAGCTTTATACAAAATTTGTTCCAACCAATCTTCAGGTGGCTGATATATTTACCAAGAGTCTTCCGCGTGCGCAGTTTGAAGTCTTTCGTAAAATGCTTCGTCTTGGACCGCCACCGTTTCGATTGAAGGGGGTATTAACGGAAAAGATTTGTAAATATTGTAATAGTTGTAATTATTTTATTTCCTTGTTTTATTTTTATGGTTCTCCTCTATTGTAGGAAACCCTTGTAACCCTTGTAACCTTTTATTATAAATACAAGGCATCATCCCTCAATTATACTTGAGGTTGATTTTATTTACTTCTACAGAACCCAAGACCTCCTCTTCCAAAGTGTTTTAAAGGCTTTGCCTTTACAAATGGACTACCACCCCATTAATACCACCAAACTTCTTAACTTATTTTTTAATTTTTTTTTTGTGCATGTGTGTTTAGTAATAAGGTTTTATTATCTTTGCCTCAAACTTCAGAGTTATCACTTTTGACCTCGCTTTCTAAAAATTTGTAGAGTATCAGTTTAATATCGTCGACTTTTTAAAAATTTTGTGGACTAGCAGTTTGATATCGTCGACTTTAAGTCACTTGGTGTTATAACTTTTGACCCCACGCCCTCGTAACGATGTTTTACGCCTTGCGGTATAAGTTCACTCGTCTTTGCACACGTTTTACCTCATGTGGCGGTATATATTCATGTTTTTGTGTTACAATGTTCCTCCATTTTGTTCGTAGTTTGCTTACTACTTAACACGGTTTTACAACTCACGCCTCGCAACGCAGAGGTTAAAAAGTAACTATAATATATATATATATAGGCTAATTATAATGAAGAAACCCACTCCAGATAAGAAAACTCAAGAAACCCACATGTGTGGCTAGGATGTAACCACATCACATATGCACAAGATAAAAAAAGGGTATATCCGTCATTTTACAACGGACAGAAGATGTAACAGTCAGCATGGTCAGTCAGTATCTTCCTTTTATATTGACTAAAGTTTGACGACTGCTTTTGAAGGTCATCATCTTCTTTTATGACCCAAACATCAATATCTCATTTAATGTTAATGTACTAGCTTTTCTTTATTGTCTTTATATACAATACACATATTTTTTACTCACATTTCCCTCTTACCCCTTTCTTCACAAACCTGTTCATTTTGAATTAAATGAGAGTGAAGCACCACTCAAAATCCCTTGCATTAAACATGCTTGACTTGAACATCCAACCACCCGATAGTGATGTAAGCAGCCAAACTTCTTTAGTGGGTTCACCCACAAGTGACACCTTCTTTAATCAGTTCTCACATCAATTTCAGATCTTTTTCACACACATATCTAAACATATGGGTTTCAGTTCTGAACCAAATCTGAACAAAAAGAATCGGAGGTGCTTTTACCGATGTGGTTAGGGCTTTAAGGATTTGAAGTTGTGGGGTTTTTTTGAGGCGTGTTTGAGAGCTTCCATGGTGTGATTTTTGGCTCAAGAAGGTCTGAAAAAGTCACCAAGATCTGAAACAAAAAAATCAAAGGTGGTTTCGTCGGTGTGGTTAGGGCTTTAAGGAGATGAAGCTGTGTGGTTTTTCCGGTGTGGTTAGGGCTTTAAGGAGATGAAGTTGTGTGGTTTCTGCAGGCTTCGATGGTGCAATTTTTGGTTCATGAAGATGTGAATCAGTCACTAAGATCTGAAACAAAACAAATGGAACCCAGAAAAAAAAAGTTTTGGTGTGGTGGTTTAGCGACAAAGATCTGAAATCAGACAACCACCATCAGGATCAAGTATGTTTTTAGGTTTAAGAAAATATTGTTTAAGAGATCTAGTTTTCTTATATGTATTTGTTTAAAATTTTAATTTTGTATCATTTTTCTTGGTTGATTTATTTTTTGGTGTTCTATGATGGATTGAAATGGCAAAAGAAGAAAAAGTACATTAACTTGCTTTTAATTAGCTGGGTGTTAATGGATAAAAACATACTTTGATTTGACTATTTTGAAGTTATGCATGGTGTGATTTTTGGTTCAAGAAGGTCTGAAAAAGTCACCAAGATCTGAAACAAAAAAATCGAAGGTGGTTTCATCGGTGTGGTTAGGGCTTTAAGGAGATGAAGCTGTGTGGTTTTTCCGGTGTGGTTAGGGCTTTAAGGAGATGAAGTTGTGTGGTTTTTGCAGGCTTCGATGGTGCGATTTTTGGTTCATGAAGATGTGAATCAGTCACTAAGATCTGAAACAAAACAAATGGAACCCAGAAAAAAAAAAGTTTTGGTGTGGTGGTTTAGCGACAAAGATCTGAAATCAGACAACCACCATCAGGATCAAGTATGTTTTTAGGTTTAAGAAAATATTGTTTAAGAGATCTAGTTTTCTTATATGTATTTGTTTAAAATTTTAATTTTGTATCATTTTTCTTGGTTGATTTATTTTTTGGTGTTCTATGATGGATTGAAATGGCAAAAGAAGAAAAGTACATTAACTTGCTTTTAATTAGCTGGGTGTTAATGGATAAAAACATACTTTGATTTGACTATTTTGAAGTTATGAACCTGCAATTTTTGTGTGTTACAGAAATAATGTTTGTTACAGAAATAAAGTGTGTTGTTACATTTTTCAGATTATTGTAAAAATAGAGTGCATTGTTACATTTTTGTGTTGTTATGGAAATAAAGTGCATTGTTACATGTTATCAGATTTTTTGCAAAATTTAAGTGTTTGTTACAGAAATAAAGTACTTTATTACAATTTTTGTGATACAAAAATAAATTGTATCTAATCATGTATGTTACATTTTATGTAACATAAATGATATAGTTAACATTTTTTTTTTGTCAGTTATATGTAAATATAAAAAATAAAATTATCGGATTTACATAAAAAACGAAAAAGCAAAGTACATCAAAAGTAAAAAGTGGGTTTTGTTATTGTTGTTACACAACTACCTATTATGTTCCAGAAATAAATTGTATTAATAAACAACTAATTTATTTCCTTTTTTACATATTCCTTTATATTCATTTTATTTTCTTTCTAATTTTAATCTATGTTGTTCTTATTAATTTTGTTTGAGTATACTGTCATTTTGGTCCCTGAGGTTTTGTCACTTTTGTCACTTTAGTTCAAATTTGAAACCTTTTGCATCTGGGTCCCTGTGGTATCACTTTTATTGACATTTTGGTCCAAAAATGAAATCAGATCATATTTCTCAAATTAAATCCTGGTACTTTGTCCTTTTCCTCAGTGGCAAAATGGTCATTTCTTTTTTATTTTATTTAAAGCTTTTATTAAAACAATAATCTTTTGTGGGTCCCACCATACCCCACTTCTTCTTCTACCTCCTTTCTCTCTGTATCTCTCCTGCATAACAACCAGCATCCATCACCACCTCTACCACCATCAATCTCCACCGCTACCACCATCTATCTCCACCTCCACCACTGCTAAACGTCATCCCCTTTCTCCATCTTTACAAATTCCTCAAAAATGGAAAAACGCTTCAAATCACAAATCTCTAAACTCTTGCAATCCACCTTCAATACCTGCCGGCCAAACACCATATCCGACCACCGTAACCACCTTCGTCTCATCGACTTTTTCTCCCCTATACGTCAACCACAACCATCATCTACTTCAGATCGACTGAAAGACAACATACAATCATTTCATCAAACACTTAATCTACATATAAGCAATAACAACAGGCCAAACATAATAATTGTATTACCACTTCTACTTCTATATACAAACTAATTCATCATTACTAATTACAACTCTAATTACAGTGCTTCTCATAATCGTCAACTTTGTTATAAAATTAGGTCTAAAATAGGCAAATCGGAACTGACAGATGGTGACACTTACGGAGGAGAGTGAATGATTGCGATGTGGCGTCTTGATTAGTGGATGAATCTGGTTTTTTTCGGGTGAAGACGTCTTTGATCTTATTCACCCATGACTGATTAAGGTGGGTTGTTGTGGAGATCCACTTGTTATTCAACACTTAAATTGAGTGATTCGATGGAGTATTGGATAAAGCTTTAAATAAAATAAAAAAGAAATGACCATTTTGCCCCTGAGGAAAAAGACAAAATACCAGGATTTAATTTGAGAAACATGACCTGGTTTATTTTTGGACCAAAATGGCAATAAAGTGAAACCACAGGGACCCAGATGCAAAAGGTTTCAAATTTGGACTAAAGTGGCAAAAGTGATTAAACCTCAAGGACCAAAATGGCAGTTTACTCATTTTGTTTTTTCAACATCATTTAATTTCACCATTTTTGTAGTTTTGTATTGGTTTCGATTCTTGCAACCTTCTCATCTCATTTCCAGAACCGGTGTCAAGGTTTGAATTATTGGATGAAGGATTTTATTATTGTTTCATATGTTAGCTCACTTGTTACATAAAATAAAGTTTGTTGTTACATTTGAAATTTAGCTTGTTACAAAAGCAATTAGACAAGGGATTTTTTTTATTGTTACGGACAAAAATGAAAATTGTTGTAGATGAATGTCACATTTTTATCATGTAAAAAGTGGGTTTTGTTGTTGTTATTACACAATTACCTAACATGTTACAGAAATAAAATGTTCTTTGTTGTTGTTACATATATGATGGTCTGTTACAAAAAATTAAAGTATGTTTGTTACATATGTGGACGTTACTTTGATCATGTAAAAAGTGAGTTTTGTTGTTGTTGTTATACAAGTGATATATGTAACTTTTTTGTGTAAACTATTTATACAACTTTTTGTGTAAACTATTTATGTAACTTTTTTTTGCGTAAATTTACATGTAATATTTTTCTGCATTTACATCTTAATTTTGAAATAAATGATAAAAAGAATTAGAAGTATAAAGAAAAACAGGGAAAAAGTTAGAGAGAGGAGAGAGAATAAAAAGTATAAAAAATTAGAGAGATGAGAGAGAATAGACAATGGGCTTTTTTAGATGGCTATGTGATTTGATGTGGATGTCAAAAAACATGTCAAAAAGTTTTTCTATCTGACCATGCACATTTGTCAAAAAGCATTAAATGGGGTAGATGTCACTTTACGCATACAAGTTACATTTTTCAAAGTGATCAAAATTACATTCACCCCCATAATACCCCTCTCTGTACTTTTTGTTGGTAATATATTAAAAGTATTATCAACTTTACAACCAAATTGATCACACCCATTGATCATAATTTATCAATGGTTGATATAGAGTTTTCTGGGTTTCTTTAACTCAAGAGGGTTTCCAATTTTATATATATATATATATATATATAGACACACACTCACTTAGGGTTAGGATCCTGTGAGAAGGATTAGGCCAATTTAGAAACTTGAAAAGCATTCTGGACCACACATTTTCCCTAAGCTTTTTGTAATATACACATATGTATAGTTTAAAACTGACTATATACATATGTGTATAATTCAAGATTTGACAATATACATATATGTATATAGTCAATTCTAAACTATACATATGTGTATATTACGAAAAGCTTAGGAAAATGTGGTGCAGAATGTTTCTCAAGTTTCTCAAATAGGGTGGACTTCTCTTAGGGCCCCTACCATATATATATATATATATATATATAGTGTGTGAGGTTCATTGGGGAACACTAAAAAAGTGGGGAACAGTGGGGAACCGACTCAAACGAACTCCGATTGGACTCATTCCAACGGCGTTGGAACCGTCTCGTCGAACCCTAACTAGGATCTCTTAACCCTAAACCCTAAATCATAACCCCTAAACCCTAAATATATTAGGGTTTGGCTTTTAGGGTTTAGCTTTAGGGTTTAGCCTTAGGGTTTAGCTTTAGGGTTTAGAGTTTAGCTTTAGGGTTTAGGGTTTAGCTTTAGGGTTTAGCTATAGAGTTCAGCTTTAGGTTTAGCCTTTAGGGTTTAGCTTTTAGGGTTTATAGTTTAGATTTTACGGTTTAGCTTAGGTTTTAGCCTTATTTTTTGGCTTTAGGGTTTAGAGTTTAGGAGTTAGGATTTAGGGTTTAGGGTTAAGAGATCTTAGTTAGGGTTCGACGAGCCGGTTCTAATGCCGCTGGAATGAGTCCAATCGAAGTTCATTTGAGCCGGTTCCCCACTGTTCCCCACTTTTTTAGTGTTCCCCAATGAACCTTCCCATATATATATATATATATAGGGTTAGGATTTAGAGAGAACGGGTGAAAGTGTGAGAACGGTGAGAACGATTATGGATCGTCAGATCAAAACAATCTATAGACTAGATGGCACGGTGGCGTTTTCGTAAATAACCTAAACTTTTTAAAGTGGGCGCACTTACATAAGGGCAAAAAAAGTAAATATTCATCTACAAAACACATCAAAACGTGACCGAAACATATGTACTTCCCAGATAAACCTCCCCAAAAACCAACGTAAAACGCGAAAACCCTAGAAAACGCAAAACAACAAAAACTATGGCGTCGAAAGATAAAACCAGATCCAGAGGCAAAAAACATAGTGAGTTAACTTCGATTTACATTGTGCTAGTTTATGCTGCTTTTGGCGTTCTAATTTTAACAATAAATTTGCAGTTTCTACAAGTGTGGAAGGGGAAGGGTCATCTGCTCCAAAACGCCAAAAACCCAACGAGTAACGAAAGAAGACAACAAGAGGACATGGTACAGAATGTTACTTTTCGTGATGTAAATACACTGTTATACTTTGTTGCCAAAACGCCAAAATTTGTACCGTTTGTTTAACAATGTATGAGAACGAAATTTTGCATATATGTCATTGTCTTATTGAAAAAACATATATCATTCGTGTGTTACTAAACGCAAAACATGTATCGTTTGATAGCTTTGTTACTAAACGCCAAAACATGTATGGTTTGTGTTATAAACGCCATGTATCATCTGTTATTGTCTTATTCAACATCTATCATCTGTGATTGATTATGAAACGCCATACATGTATCATTTGTGCTATTAAACGCCATAAAATAAAACGCCATGAAATCATTTTTTATAGGCGAAGAAAGGTTAAGATTGAGAATAAATGTCCACACTGGCAAGGCCCAAAACGCTAATAAGAGGAAGGCATTAAGTCAGAATGTTGAGGTTGAGGAAGAACCATATCATGAGTTCAGTGGGGCTAGTGTTTTGTCAAGAGTAAAACCTACAAACTTGACTTGTTGGTTTATGAATCTAAACCAAAATCAAAGAGAGGCAGTACACCAAATAGGGTTTGGTGCTACACTAAAGTTGAAAATAGACACCGTACCGACAATGCTTGGGTACTGGTTGGTTGAAAATTATAATGAAAATACAAACACCCTAAACATTGCAACCATATTGTACAAATGAATGAAGAATTGATAAACTCTTTAACTGGTATACCGAATGGAAGGGTGCCCGTGAACATGAAAAAAAGACAAACAACTAAAGACCAGGTGGTGGCTGAGTGGAAAGCACAGTTCCAAGGGTTTGACTGGGTTGACAAACCAAGTGTGAAGCTATACTTTGATAACGTTTTTCCTGTGATGCATGGCTTTGGGAGAGACTTCTGCTTAAATTTCCTTGTAGCATTCTTCACTATAATGGGGCATGCAAGTGACAATGCAGTCGTCAACAAACAGTTCTTGCACAACGTTACACCAGACGTTCAAATAAACCAAATGAACAGGTGTGGTTATATCATCCAATGCTTTCAACACGCCAAAACCGCATGGTCTTCAACAAAGCATTACACAGGGCTACTGATCATACTTTCGGTAAGAATAAAATATCCCTATATAACATATATCATTTGTGTGTCATTAAAACGCCAAAAATATCTGTCATTTGAAAAATCTATTTTGTTACAGCTTGCATTGGTGAACGATGCTTGCAATAGAAAAAATGGGACCGAAAAGAAGGATACCCAATTAAGTGGGTTACAACAGATACTCTTGACTTGTTTGAGAGTGCAATGGCAAAACGCCTTGTTGGAAATGAAGTAAAAAGGAAAACAGTTAAAAAGGCTAAGGAAGGCAAACCCAAAAAAACAAGAAAAATGCAGGTTGTTGTTGATGATGAAGCTGATGGTGATGATGTTGAGAATGAAAATGAAGATGATGTTCACAACGTTGATGACCATGCTGATAATGATGATGATGAGTTTGATGATGATGATGGTTTTGATCATGATGATCATTATGATTATGTTGGGCTCCACCCTGTTGTGCAAAATGCCATACACATCAATGATGAGAATGAGAATGAAGATAATGAGGATGAAGAGGCTTCACTTCAAAGGATGGTGAATGAGGATAGAGAAAGCCAGGAAATGATGTTTGAAGTTTCTGCATCAAGGAACCATGCTCTTGTCAGAGGAGTAACACAGTATGACAACATTTTTGCTGATGAAGAAGAACAAAACAATGAAACTGAAGAGGTATTTTGTTCAAATAATAAAATAAAATAAAAACCACAAAACACCATGATCAACAAAATCCTTTTTTTAATTTAACAAGAAATGGCTGATAAATTGGATGGGGCATACAAAGAATTAGAAGATTGTTACAATAAAATGAGCACATTGTTAAAACAGTCAAAGACTGAATACCTAAACAGCCTCCTGGTACACATTAAATACTCACAATGTTTGACATTGTTAGAGAACATCTCAAAATCTGTTGATGAAAACGCCAAAGAAGTGCCAGCTGAAAGAGAACAAGGTAAATATGAAACTGAGGTTGAAAATGAGGTGGTACTAGGAGGTGAAAATGAAGAAGAAGGGGAGAAGGAGATGACTGGAATAGAAAACGCCATTGAAGTGTAAACAATTGATGAAAAAGCCAAAGAAGTTAAAAATGAAGAAGAAGGAGAAGGAGGAAGTGAAAATGAAGAAGAAGGGGAGAAGGAGATGGCTGGAATAGAAAACGCCATTGAAGTGGAAACAGTTGATAAAAACGCCATTGAAGTAGAAAGAGTTCATGAAAACGCCATTGAAGTTGAAAATGAAGGAAAAGGAGAAGGAAAAGGAAAAGGAGAAGGAAAAGGAGAAGAGGAAGGGGAGTCGGAAGGGGATGGAGAAGGAGAAGGAGAAGGGGATACGAGAGTAGAAAAAGAAAGGGATATGGTCGGAGAACAAAACGCCGAACCCTTAACTGCTACAACAACCCCAATATATGATGATGATGAGGATACTATATTATCAGATGAAGATATAAATGAAAATGATATTGAGAAATGGAGTTGTGATTTCAAGACACTTGAATATCACATTTCCAGATACAAAGGGGAAAAATAATTAAAAAGAATATTGCTGAGGTTTTGGAGCTGCCTGGACAAGATCTAAAACAAATGATTGATATAAAAGAAGGTCTAGATAATTCAAAGATGGTGGATGAAGCAATTAAAGCAATAAAAAAACGTCTGCAACCTGCTGAAGAGACCCCAAAAATGCCTGTATTTGATAAGACACCAAACATCCCCCCAACAGAAACACAATACAGTCAGGCGTTCATCACTGAACTAGAAAAAACTGAAGGGGAGATGGTAAACAAAAGTGTTGACCAACAAGGTGCAGTGTTTGATAAAACGCCATTTGAGCAGCCACCATCTACAGCTGGGAAAAACCTCTTTCAAACTTTTGAAGAGGAAGAGACACCCAATAAACCCCAAAATAAAAACGCCATCAACACATCACCACCAAATACGCCAAACAAGTCAGATGTGAAAGAGAAGGGTGATGAGGACAAAACTCCATACATCACAAAGTTGATGCAAGAAAATACAATTTTAAACCCTGAAGAGCTGCCTGGTGATGAAAAAGCTGATAAAGGTGATGAAGAAGATGAAAATATAAACAACTGTGGGTGAAAAGGAGAAGAGAGATAAGAAATTGAGCAAGGCATGTGTGTCACCTTATGTAAGGAGGCAAGTGGTTATACATGAACCAAGGACGAACCATGAAAATAACCTTACCACATACATCTTCACTGGATGCGGCGAATACGAGTATGTACACTTCTCTCCAAATAAAACGCCAAACTTTCCATTTATAACATTTACTTGAATATGCATGTAAAAACGATCAAAACGCCATGTATTATAATAGAATGAGTTTGTATTACTAAAACGCCAAATGATGTTTTTTAGGACTAAGGTGTTCAAGATGGGAGAAAAGTTTCTCATGAGGGTGATTTATGAGAGCATGAAACCATGATTTCAAGCACACGTCTCAATTATTCTACGTTGAGCACATATCCTGAACTATGAAGAAAGATACAAGGCTCCAGAATCACCCTCAAGGTTATTTTGCACAGAATTACTGCTGGTAACTCTTATGATATATTTAATTGATAAAATTATAATAGGACATTGTTTTGTTGTTTAAAATGTGGTACTCAATATTACAGAATACTCCGGCATACGACAAAACGACAAAAGAAAATTTACGAAACAAAGAATTCAACAGAAACATGGAAACTGTTCTAAAAAATGTCCGTTTCAAAGGAGACAAGAAAAATAAAACCATCAAAGATTATGAACTGGTCTTTGATGTGTGCTAAACTGACAATAAAAACTAACTAAATTAGACTCTCTAAGATAGACACTAAAAAGCTTTAATTCTAGACTCGACCTAAACCACACAATCGGCAAGTGTACCGATCACTGTAGTATGACCTGAGGAAATCCGGATATCGAACCACGAGACTCTATTTATCACGTAAACTAGACTCTAATAGACACTGACAGACACGACTAAAACTTGTTTAATTGCTTTGGGGGGGGGGGGTTACGGAAAATCTAAGGAAATCTATTTGAACTAATTATTAAACAAAAACTAGACTAATACGAAGTAAGGCAAAGGCTTGTCTTATATGATGAACGAGACCACCTAGACTCGAATCCTGGATTGATTTTAGAGAATTACCGATTATGTTAACTGCATGATTTATGGAACCGGGATCTTATGATACTAAACCTATTAAGACACCAACTAAGCCCCTCAACCCTTCTCGAGGTGAAACTTATGGCGCTACCTAGGCCGTTAATCCTACCGGTTATTAGACGTCTTTCCAATTGTCTAATTATTGTGTAAGTACCCTAATGTTGACCTACTCTTTTCCAGTTATAGATCTAGGGTAGTTTGGATTAATTAACTTGACTTGATAGACTAATAAACCGACGGGGCAACTAAGGCACGACTTTTTCAAAGACTGTTTAAAGCAATTTGCCTGGTAAGACCTATCAATAGCGCCGCGCTGGAAATCACTAACAATCACTTCTAGGGGTTTTTGGCCAATTCTCCCTAAAGGTCAAGAACACACAGTCGAAGACCTAGCATGAACCTATTCCGTAGCAGACAACCACCAAGATTCACACGAATTAATTGATAGTAATAAACCAAATTAAAGTACGCGTGTGCATCAAATCAATAAACCAAACTCTTTACTAAACACAATCAATCCATGAAATTCATGCAATTAACGAAAAGGTTAAAACTTCATATCAATCCAATCATCAAAGTCTAGGTGGCTTAAATGTTTAGCCAAGCATGTCAAATAACGAAAACAAATCAAAGATGTCTAAACAAGAATTCATGACAACGAGTTTCGAAAGAAAATCTATAAACAAGGAATTGGAAAACTCAAGAAAGTCTTCAATTCTTCGTCCCGAACTCGTACCACTGATTTGTATGCTTCGAAACCTTCAAATCAGCTCTTTGAATGCTCCAAGATCGCCTAAGATGCTCCTTAATTCGTAGTTAGGGTTTAATGTTGAGTTTCTTGAGTTTAAATACCTAACCCATTGGTCAAACGAATAATCGCCGTCATTTAACCCCGTCTCGTCGCGCGACGGGTAAGGTTCTTCGTCGTGACGTAGCGCGACAGCGTGTAATTCCAGAAATCTTTATTTTAATGGTGGCGTAGCGCCACCATGATGTTGTTCCCTTGTGGTGTAGCGCCATAGCTCAAATTGGAAAGAAGCCTTCGAATTTTACCCAGCTTCAACTTCTCAAAACTTCAAAAATAATTCTAACTCTTTTCCACTTGTTTCCCAGCATCCAACATTCGGTTTTTCAGCGTTTTTTAGGACAACGACCTGGAAACACAAGATTTCATCAAAGTATGCAAATTCTAACGAAAACAAAACTAAATATAACGGAAAATATACAAACTATACACGAATAAGAGATGTATTTTGCAATACATCAAATATCCCCACACTTACTCTTTTTTTCGTCCTCGAAAAAGAATATGCAACGGAATCAGAGATAAATAGTCACTCGGGTCAAAAGCATATTTATATTTTATTAAAACCAAAACTTGCGTTAGCCGCGATTGCGAATATACTTGTCCCTTTAAACCCAAATCCAGTCTTAATCCCTTATCATGTGAATTTAATTTAAATGCGGTCAATCTACCTAGGGTCTCACCCTAGAATCTACAGTCCACCTACTCCCGCCTCAAGCTTATAGAACTAAAGGAACGTTCACTGGACCAATTCCCAACCGTCTTATATCAAAACCAAGAGAATTTACAATCAACTTTTTTCTTTTCCATTTTTTTTTTTCATCACTTTTTTTTTCAATGAGCGTAGACGTTGCTTTCCCTAACCAAGAGGCATTCCGGTTGTAAAGTCGCTATCCCCAACTCGGATTACTTAGGCTTCGGTACTTTTTTTCTTTTTTTGCAAGGTTGATTTCATACACCCTAGCGGTAATCCGGTTGTAAAGTCACTATCCCCAACCCAGACTACATAGACTGCGCTACTTTCATTCAGTTTCTAGCTCATTTTTCTTCTATTTTTTTTTTCTTTTCACTATTTTTTTTTCTTGATAAAAAATTCTAACGGTTTCAACTTATAACGGTGTCCCTTATACTCTTATTGGCGGTTTCAATTTCCCATATCTCCCAGGCAAAAACCCACTAGTAGATCGACAATTAAGGTATATTAACTCAAAGAGACTTAAAACCAAACCCGGGCCTATCCACATATCCCTAACTAGACACAAGCTCGATTTATTTAATCTCATATTATTATTATTCGAACCCAAGCAAAAATTCATCTTTTCTATCATTTTCTGTTTTTTATTTGCAAACTTCTCATTTCACAGGACATTTTTCTGATTTTTCAATTTTTTTGGATTTTTTCAATTTTTTTTTTATTTTTCATATTTAAGACTCAATTATTTACATGTATCCCATCCCCACACTTAAAGATTGCATTGTCCCTAATGCAAGAATGGAAATACGACTCAAAACTATCTAACCACTAAAAACGAATAACGAAATAAATAAATAAAATACAAAAGAATACAAGGGAAACGACTTAGCTGTATATGTGAGACTGTCAAAGTGCCAGACGTTTCCACATAAGCCCTCCAATTCGAAACGCGCTCAGCAAACAACTCAACCTATCAATCACCATCAACAAACTAGCAAAACATAATAATATATATCATTCAAAATCATCAGTTTCAACCACATACCAACCCAACCTTCCCAACCAACCTGTTCAAAGTATATCAGTATACGTACACACCAACGAATGAGGATCAAAAACAGCATAAAAGAAAAATCAAACAAAAGATATAGTCAGCTGCTGCTTCTGCATCCTCATGTCATCCCCACACTAGTCCTCCTCGCGCTCACTGGCAGTCTCCTCACTGCCCTCATGTCGTCCACCTGCACCAGAACTGCCCTCTCCAAATACACGGAATGGAGGATCCGGATTAAACCTTGCACCAGCACCAGCCGAGCCACCCTGCTGTCTCGGCTGAAAGAAGTCTGGGATCCCCATGTTGTGCGTACTCATCATGTAACGGAGAGCATCATCCTGCCTCTCCTGACCCAACTGCATCAACTCAATAAGATTCTCTAACATGTCAAATCTCTGCTCCATATAGCCAGAGAGCGACTGCAAAGTGAGAGGCTCAGGTGGTGGCTGCCTCCTCGGATACTGATGTGCTAGTAGCTCGTGTCGCTGTGGTGGCCGCTGTTGGTGTGTAGGATCAACCTGAAGCATCACATCCTCAGCTGGATGTCCCTCTGGCGGCTGCACCTACGGGCCCTGCCTAATCGGCTCCCAGCCGTAAGGCTCAGTCCATGACACTATGCCTGCCTGCTGCAATTCCCTAATCCCAAATGTCATCGTCTTGGGCCCCTCGTGTAGAAATTGGGGAACATACTTGGTAAACACCCCCAAATTTTGTACAATCCGAGTAATATAGGGGCCCATAGCCAAACCAGCACGATGACCACCTCGACGACCCCTGCTAAACGAGTCTGCTAACACTGTAGCCAAGTTCATCTCACGGTTCTCCACACGGCACATGAGAATGAACAGCTCTATCCAATTTGCCTTATTTTCACCAGATTTCCGCCCCACCAGCGTAGTAGATAAAATCTTCAAAACATACCAATAAACCGGGTTATGAACCAAAGTAATCAGGTTCGTAACCGTGAATGGGTGATCGGAAATCGTCTTCCAGAATTCTCGCAGCTCAGTACCCCCAACACTGTGATCCCTAGCAGTAGAATAAGCACCCCGGAGACTAGTCACAAACCGCGGTTGTTTCACTTCCTCCTCAGTATAAAACCCCGACACTATGGCAAACCTCGTCATATTCATCTCAAAAACCTGCCTACCTAAACTGAAAGACACAGCTGTGTCCTGATCAAACTTCCCTTCTTTGTGCATCCATGTGTTGTGAAACTCCAGCACCAACTCCTCATACTGAGTCTGCGTACACTCCAATGCATCAGTCAACTTTGGACCCAAAAGGTCCAACACTTCCTGCCTCGACCCTATTTCTTCCAACCAGCGCCAATCTATCACCCTGTGCTGAAGCAAATCAGTATTCTTCAATTTATCATACTTATTCCATTCCGGTGTACTCGGCTCGAACTGCAGTATCGGATGGTTAGCTTTACTAACTTTCCTATCTGGAATAAATTCATCATCCCTTTGATACTGGATCTTTCTCAACTTTGGGTCATTAGCAGCTATCTGAATAATCGGGGTCTCCTGTGGAACCGGGTCTTGCTGGGGTGGATCCTGTTGTGGTGTTGTCTGACCCGCACCTGTTTTTTGAGACCTACCTCTGCGCGAGCTACTAGCCATGTCTGCAAAACAGATATTAACAAGACAAAACAAGCAGACAATTAGTAATAACAAACTATTTTTGTATTTTTCATTTTTTAATTTTTTTTTTTTTGAATTTTTTGAAATTTTTTATATTTTTTTTTTTTTGGATTTTTGTAAAATTTTTCGAAAAAAATTAGAATAGCCGTATAGCATTTTATTCGCGGCTAATTCTGAAAAAATAAAGCTGAAATAAAGACCGGGTTACCTTTTTACAAATGCTAAGTGATAGTTAAACTCGCCCGAATGGAGATTGAGTATAGGCGAGCTTAAATCACTTGTACGCGCAAGTAAACCCAAGAACAAATAAATACGACTAATTCTATACTAAAACTTAACTAAAAAGACACAAAGACACTAAACTGGACTCAATGTACACTACCCCCCTCGGCACTTTAATTGTCCGCAATTAAAACGAGTGCCTAACCAAGACATTGAAGTCCAACCTTTCTTAAAAATCAGCCATTTAGTAGTTTAAAACCAAAATTTTTAGCGATTGAAAATGTCCGCCTAATTAAAGGAGGGTTTTCGTTTGCAAAAATTTCATTTTAAGTTGCAAGGTTAAACTTCAAGCGCCAATATCCCCATACCATTCAATCATCATGCAAAGCACATTCAATATTACCAAACCAACGCCACCCGAACCCAATAAGAGCTTTGAAACAAAAACCGAATTTTATGTCAAAGTAGCAATGTCAAGTTAAGCAATGAAGTAACGTGATGTGCATAAACCCAAACCAAGCCAGCCGCACCCCTGAACTATTCTAACTAGCATACATATACTAGAAGAAAATAAATCGGCTCAACACTAGACTAACTAAAGCCCAACACACGGCTAGCTATCGACCCGACTAACCATACTCGAAGCATAAGACTTGAAGACGCATGACTTCAACATGAACCGACTGACTCACTATGGACTCGACTAAACAAGACTCGACACTCATGACTCAACTAACCTACGGACTCACACAATGACTCTAATCAACACAAATAAGAGAATAATGCACAGAAACTTACCTGAATCGTGAAGGATTGCAAGAAAAGTTCAAAATTTTCGAGATGTGGTGAGTCCCGAGTTGGAGAGAATCAGCGGCCGAAGGTTAAAAATTTTCGGTGGGTTTTGGAAAGGGTTGAATTCATATCACAGGGGTGTAAAGAGGGTGGAAAATGGCTGATTATTAATGGAGATATGGTGGTTGAGGGTGTTTTTGGCGATGGGGGCGGTGGTGAAGGGTTTGTGAGTTTTTTGGGGAAGGCTGCTGAAAAGATAGGTTTTAACTGATCTGGTATATCGTCGCGTCGCGCCACTGATGAAAGGGGGGTTGTGGCGTAGCGCCACAACACGGTTCAAATAAGAGGGTTCAAGTGGAGGAGTCGCGTTGCGCGACGAGGGGTCCATTTGTGGTGGCGTGCCGCCATGGGCGGGTTCAAACTGAGTTTCTGGCCTTAGGGGTCGCGTGACGCGACCAGGGGACCAGTTTCAGTGTTGCGCGACGCGAAGGCCTATTTTGGGAAGAAGGTTGCGAAATTTTTCAAGTTTTATGACTTAGAAAAAAATTTTCTAAGTGTTGGGACTTACCTTCCCCAAACCATCCCAAATTTTTCTAAGTGTTGGGACTTACCTGGAATGCCGTTTTCATTGCAATTTCAGCTCCTCAATGGTACGAATCCTGCAAAATTACTCAAACACACGAAACAAAGACACGAAAAACTACGCAAATTACGAAAATTAAGGAAATTTACAAACGGTACATACTCTACACTTAGGATTTCATCCCAAAACACTAAATGGCGGCTTTTGATGGAATTTCAAGAGGAGTTTCCTCCATCTCATTCTTGTTTATCGCTCCTCCAATGTAGTGCTTCAACCGACGGCCATTCACCTTCCAACTTCGACCATCCGTCTCATCCATGATCTCCACCGCTCCGTACGGAAACACGTAATGAACCATATACGGTCCCGACCACTTTGACTTCAACTTCCCCGCAAACAACTTCAATCTTGAGTTGTAGAGTAGTACTCTATCACCCTTGCTAAACTCCTTAACCTTTCTCAACTTCTTATCATGTGCAGCCTTCGTTTTCTCCTTGATTCCTAACGATCGAGCATAAGCCGCATCCCTAAGCTCCTCAAGCTCATGGATTTGAAAAAAAAAACGCTTCCTAGCGGCTTCGGTCATGTCAAGATTAATGGTCTTTAAAGCCCAAAGTGCTCGATGCTCTAGCTCTACGAGAAGGTGACAAGCTTTTCCATAGACGATCATAAATGGTGTGGTTCCTAAAGGCGTCTTGTAGGCGGTTCGAAACGCCCACAATGCATCGTCTAGCTTGTCGGACCAATCCTTCCTATTCTTACCGACGGTTTTCTCTAAGATCTGTTTGATACCGCGATTCGAATTCTCCACTTGACCACTTGTCTGTGGGTGATATGCGGTAGACAAACGATGAGTGACTCCGTAGCGTGCAAGCAATTTTTCCATCAATGCATTGCAAAAGTGAGTACCACGGTCACTAATTAAAGCTTTGGTGTACCGAAACGGGAAAAGAGCTTCTTAAGGAATTTCAAGACTACCCGGGCTTCATTTGTAGGAAGAGCTTGAGCCTCAACCCATTTAGACACGTAGTCAAACGCCACAAGTATGTAACGGTTTCCTTTGGAGACGGGAAAGGGTCCCATGAAATCAATGCCCCAAACATCAAAAACCTCCAACACTTGGATCGGGTTTTGAGGCATCTCATCTTTGGAGGAAATATTGCCGGTTCGTTGACAAGCGTCACATGTCTTCACGAACTCAACGGCATCACGAAGTACGCTAGGACAATAAAAGCCACAATCAAACACCTTTTGAGCAGTGGCATATGCTCCATGGTGGCTGATGTATTGCAAAATACATCTTTATTCGCGTCCGTTTTAGTCGTTAAATAATCGTTTTAGTTCCGTTTTAGTTTAGAATGTACATACTATTGATTTATTTGTGTTTTCCAGGTCGTTGCAGCCAAAATGTGCAGAAACGAGTAAAATATGACAAAGCGAAGTGTCGGATCAGAAAACGGAAGCTCAGGAGCTGAAACGAGATGAAAAATTCATTCTGGAGCTTTTACACGGGCCGCGTAGATATCACTTTAAGTTTACGCGTCGCGCCAAGGATTAAACAATTATTTTCTGAAATTGGGAGCTAAACGGGTCGCGTAAGCTAAACCTTTACCTTACGCCGGCCGCAAAGACGTGAAAATCGTGCACCGACTTCGTAATACAACGGCTAGTAGGGTTTTGAGTATTATATATTCATATAGTAGTCAACAGCCAAGACATCTACGAATTTTGGAGTTCTGGAACATCATTAGCGGCTGTTTGAAGTCTCGGGAAGCTTACGGTTGCAAAGGAATCATCGGGTAACACTTTGGAGCGCTCGGGAGTGAAGATTACGGGTTTAATCTTCCTATTTCTTTGTTTTTCTCTTGTTTCTAGTTGTTACGTGATGAATTCATATCTGATATTGATTGTTATTATGTTCTTGATCATGTTTAGTGGCTAAATACTTCAAACTACCTAGGCTAAAGACAATGGTTTAAAAAAGTTTGGATTTTTATTCGGTTTTAATGTGGTTCTTGGGGTTTCTTGAAAAGTAAACGATTATGATATTGTGATTTGGTGTATATGCATACTTGATATTGTTTTATCATTGATTATTGCTGCGTATGATTCTTGGTGACGGTCTTTATCACATAATAGGGTCATGCTAGAGTTCTAGATTTTGGTGAGTGTCTATATCACGTAATAAATCTTTAATTCTTTAGGGTAAAATCACCAGAAATAACCTTAGAAGTAATATTCGGTAATCTTATAAAATCAAGTGTTCTACCAATCTTGTCGCTGTAAGGCTCGGGGTTGTTAATAGGTCTCGGTTTGGTATATAGCTAGGATTAGGTTTTGTAAGAAATCGGTCTTAGTTCCCTAATCAATCTCGTGTCTATTAAACCAAGTTAGAATCCATAGTTGCCTTAGACTTTCGCGCTGTAAGGTAGATTGTCATATTAAGGCACTTTTCAAGAAGTTAGAGGACTGTAAGGAAATCTAACAACCGGTAGTCGTAACAGCCTAGGTAGTGCCATAAGTTTCACCTCGAGAAAGGTTGAGGGGCTTAGTTGGTGTCTTAATAGGTTTAGTATCAAAAGATCTCGGTTCCATACCACACTAGCTTCGAATAGAAATCCACTCCAAGTTAAACTTGCGTCTAGCCTAGGTAGTCTTCATCGCCACTGGTTTAAGTCTTCATCCAAGTTCGTATTTAGTTATTTTAATTAATTTAGTTTAATCTTTATTTGCATTCTTTTTATTTTTTTAGTAAATCCCCCCCCCCCAATCAAATAAACAGTTAGTAAGTCGTGTCAGTCTTAGTCTAAATAGAGTCTTAGCGTAATTTAATTGAGTCTCGTGGGTTCGATATCCGGACTTACTTAACTTTACTAGAGTCGATCGGTTCGCTTGCCGGTTAGTAGTTTAGTCGATTTTAGAGAGTCTAGAGTATTACTTTGAGTCTAGATTTAGGTTAATTTTAATTGTTTTTATTAAACTACTTTTAGCACATCAGTGGCCTCCCGAGAGGCCTTCATGTACAAGTTTAATGATGTTCCAACCCTCCTCTCTCGACACGCAACGTCTTAGAATCCCATCTCCTCCTATTCTAAAGAGAAAAGGATCATCCCACACATACTTTCTCGATTCGCTAAGGAACTTCCTCCTTTGTTGTGTGGTCATTCCTCTCACAATATTGCCACTAGAAAGATAGTTAGCTAAATGACAAAACCAAGGCAATCCTTCCTTCTCAGCCTCTATAAACTCAATAGACTCGTGAGGAAACGTATCTCCTATCTCCTCCTCACGAATCTCCTCTCGCCTAGGATCCTCTAACCGCGAAAGATGATCGGCCGCCACGTTTTCGGCCCATCTCTTATCTCTAATCTCGATATCAAACTCACTAAGCAATAGAATCCACCAAATGAGTCGGGGTTTAGCGTCTTTCTTTTGAAAAAGAAAACGCAATGCGGAATGGTCGGTGAAGACTATGGTCTTGGATAACACGAGGTATGAGCGGAATTTGTCAAAAGCAAAGACTAAGGCTAAGAGTTCTTTCTCCGTGGTGGTGTAGTTCTTTTGAGCATCATTTAACGTTTTTCTCGCGTAGTATATAGGGTGGAAGTGCTTGTCCTTTCTTTGTCCTAATACCGCTCCAACGGCATAGTCACTCGCATCACACATGAGCTCAAACGGCAAGCTCCAGTCGGGCGAGATAAGAATAGGTGCTCTCACAAGCTATTCCTTCAAAAAGTTGAAGGCCTTAAGACACTCCTCGTCAAAGACGAATGGAACATCTTTCTCTAGCAAACGGGTTATGGGGCGGGTGATTTTAGAGAAATCCCTAGTGAAGCGTCTATAGAAGCCCGCATGCCCTAGAAAACTCCGAATGGACTTCACACTCGTGGGTGGAGGTAACCTACTAATGGTATCTATTTTCGCATGATCTACCTCTATACCATCCCTAGAGATCTTGTGTCCTAACACGATACCTTCCGTCACCATGAAGTGACACTTCTCCCAATTTAGCATAAGCTTCGTCTCGACACATCGCTTCAACATCCTCTCAAGATTTTTCAAACACTCATCAAAAGAGTTACCATATACCGAAAAATCATCCATGAAAACCTCCATGGAACTCTCAATCATATCCTGAAATATGGCAACCATGCATCGCTGAAAGGTAGCTGGAGCGTTACATAGCCCAAATGGCATGCGTCGGTACGCATAAGTGCCGTAGGGGCATGTGAATGTGGTCTTATCCTGATCCTCCGGTGCGATGGGGATCTGGAAGTACCCGGAAAAACCGTCGAGAAAACAATAAAATTGTTGACCCGCGAGACGCTCCAACATTTGATCGATGAAGGGCAGTGGGAAGTGGTCTTTTCGGGTGGCATCATTCAACTTTCGGTAGTCGATGTACACGCGCCAACCCGTGACCGTACGAGAAGGGATAAACTCATTCTTCGAATTCACGACAACGGTCATCCCTCCCTTCTTAGGGACAACCTGAGTAGGACTCACCCAAGGTAAATCTGAGATGGGATATATCATCCCGGCATCTAGGAGTTTAAGAACCTCCTTCTTCACAACGTCTTGCATGTTGGGGTTGAGCCGCCTTTGGGGTTACACCATCGGTTTGTAATCATCCTCCATGAGTATCCGGTGGGTGCAATAAGAAGGCTTATGCCCTTAATGTCAGACAACCTCCAAGCAATGGCCTCATTGTTGGCCTTCAACACCTCCAACAATCTCAACTTCTCTCCTTCTTCCAACTTTAATGAAATAATCACGGGTAGCTCGGAACCCTCCCCTAGGAAAGCATACTCTAAATGAGATGGAAGTACCTTGAGCTCTAAGGGTGGGGGTTGGGTGGTGTCATCACTAACGGCTAACACTTCGGGAATTAAAGGAAACCCCTCCTCTTCAACTTCATCTACCAACTTCGACTCCTCCTCTACTCTCTCTCCTACCACTAAATCCGCACCACTAATATACTCTAAACAATGATCGACACATGAGTTAAAGAGTTTAAGAAGTAGACGGAATGGCAAGGACCACTATAGTCATCGGAACCACTTGGGTGGTTCATGAAACGATCTATCTCAAAGGTGACTCTCTCCTCACCGACCCAAAGGGTTATCTTACCATCGTAAACATCTATGAGGGCTTTAGCGGTACGCAAGAATGGACAACCAAGTATGATGGGAACTCTCTCATCCGCTTCCATATCGAGAATGACGAAATCGGCGAGAAAAACAAATTTGTCGACCTTAACAAGCAAATTCTCTACTATACCCCTCGGGTATTTATGTAGGTCCACCCGGAGGATCGAGTAACCTCTATTCCCTGTTTTCCGACAAACCCGAAAGTGCGGAATCCAAACGGGTAAGTTAAACCAAGTTACGAACACGAACACAAAGATTCAACGATTAACACTCAATGTATTAATGCTATGAAACGGTTACAAATCAATGTTTACAAGATAAACCTATAAACTCTCAGTTGTGTGTGTTCTCTCGGAAATCTATTCAGACTTCTCTCTGTGCTCTGTTCTGTGTTTGTGTATTTATACCAACAAGTGGACGAAAACAAAAGTGGACGAAAACAAAAGTGGACGAAAACAAGAACTGGACGAAATCATGTGATTTCGTCTTATTTGGATTTCATCCAATTTGGTTTTCATCCCATTTGGTTTTCACCAAAAGGGATTTCGCCCAGTATAAGTGTTTTCGTCATATGTGTATGGGCTTGGATATTGCTTATGTCTTCATGTTGGGCTTGGGCATTATGGGCCAAAACAACAAACACACAAACAATACAAACTTAATCTAAATTGCATACTGCACACACGCAGTCGCAATTACATCAAATGTTACAAAGTAAAACGCATACCGAGTCAAGACAGGAGGTTGTCTTGACTACGGCCTTCACTTCGTAGCCGAGTCGAACCGAGCCGAGCCGTATCCACATAAAATGTATCAACAAACTCCCCCTTGGATGCTGCTCGCGAGGTTCATAATCTCGTTCTCCATCTCTTGATGGTGCATTCATTCTCAGAAAGGATCTTCAAAGTCTTCACGTGAAACAATCAGGGAGTGTATCAACAAACTCCCCCTTGAACGATACTCGTGAATCTTTTGAACTTCAAAACTTTAGATCCTTGTGGTGTTGATGATTGATGAGTGGCAACTCGATCATCTTTATCATTTGAGTGCCTCCACGTCGTGTCTTCACTTTACGGCTTGTCATCTGACACGTTCTCTTTGCCTTTAGCTGATTCTGATGTCGCATCTGCACATACAAGAAAGCTAAACACGTAATGAGAACAACCGCTTGGAATTTAGACAAATTAAACAAACGACACATATGAGATCAAATCTCAATCAAACACCGACCGACAATAGTTTGAAAGTTTAGAAAATGATCAATTTTAATCCCTTACTTTCAAAACTTGTTAACTTCGACAGTTTATGAAGGTGCAATTGTTTTCCGGCTTACAATCAGGATTTTGGGTAGGATAGACTCGAGTTCCAACATCGGTCAATCAAAAATAAACTAGAAACAAAATCTTTTTGGCTTTTATAAAGTTTATATTAAAACACACCTAAAATGTTTTTGAAATTTTTCATTTTTCAAATGTAAAGACGGATAACAATAAATAAATATATACAGAGATACAGAAACTGAAAGCAGTAAATACATATTTACAGACATTCTTTTTGCGAGTTCCGAGGGTAAGAGAATCATATCAGTGTACGGTCATGCCAAAACGCTCTTTTTGTTCAATTAGTTAACATTTAGATAAGCATCCTATAACAATTATCGGTATTGTTGTCCACATAAGCTCAACTTATCAGATGTAATCATGATTAGGGGATACGTTAAGGTATGATTTATACTTACCGACCGGTGTTCATCCACACACGACACATTCCCGTATCAAGGTATGCACGAGAGTTCATCTTACCGGTGAGTATACCGTTTATCATCTGTTTGACCGTATAAAAGAATGTGAGAAACTCACTTATTTGATTTGAAAACAAGCCCTATGTGATAGAATCACTTATTGATGAGGAACTTGATTTTCGATGCATGAGGGCACAGGAGCAAGTCCGTGAACAGGTCGGTACTTTCGTACAGCAGAGAGACGAACTTGACTCCCGCAAGAATCTGTGATATATTATCACTTATTTTGTTTGGACATGTGATTGTTGATCACTTATTGAGGTCGAATGCAATATGTACACGTATGTATGGTATCATGGAAGATCTTAGACTTCGTCTCCGTTATTTTCGGTTTGATACAACCATGATACCCAGATGATAAAAAAGCATAAAGACCGAATATCTCAGAACCTCGGCAATCTCTCAAACGAAATTTCGGTACTAAGACCATATGCCAATGTGCGGTTCCCACCTAGTCTTCAGTCGATTTAAAATTTATATCACCCTGCACACTTTAAAATGATTGTGAGCCTACCGATACATCTTATATAGAGTTGCTTAACATTTTTCATTTTGCATTTCAGTTCAAAGAGGTTTCAACAGACCACTGATGTACTATCATTTTCTCTTTTTCTCGCCATGAAACTCATTTTTGTTTTTCCAATGTTTTTGCGTTTTGAAATTTTTCGATGTTTTTGAATTTTCAAATTTGGATTTACTCCCCCTAAAATCAACAAACTATGATAAATTTTAAAAACCCAAAGGTATTTACAAAAACGATTTTCCGATGTCGGTTAACTCATGTTTTACCTCAATGCCGTTTACCAAAATTAATTTAATCAGAAATGATTTATCGAATTTTGGAAAAATGAGTTGGCACGTCGGTAAGCGGTGCAGACCATGACAACATTGACGAGTTTCATAGTGAAACAATCACGTGTGAGGTGATATTCGAGATCAACGTGTCTGACCAAAGAGTGCTACGAGAGGATAACAATTTATAAAGTAGCTTAAATATCGACAAGTATAGGAGAGATTAGAAATTTAAAACCGTATCCTGCAACTGCTTCGTGCATTGCAAGGAATCTGAGTGCTCTCCCAAACTGAATATCCACCCGATGCGGATTTCAAAGTCGATTTTGTAGCTACTGAGAAATCTCCTCACAGCAACAAGATCCTAAACCTTTGAGTCCAGCTGGTCTTCCACATTGCACCAGCGAAGGTCTTTGTCTTTCTCTTGAGAAGTAGTGTGCGGTTGTTTAATCCACGCCAAGGCATCCGCACACCCGGTTGGTTTGTTCAACAAACACATTTTCTTCAATCACACCGCGAAGAAATGTACACTGCACGTTCATCTTGTTGATTTTGAATCTTCAGACGTGCTGCAGGTGCGTACATTTTGATTGAATCTATCCTGGGGACCCGATTAAAGCCTTGGACAATCAAACTTTGGAATGATTTTCAATTTTTCGAAGCTTTTCAATTTCTTTCGACAGACAATTTTCTCTTCTTTTCTTTTTCTCTCCATCAAAGGCAACAAATTCTTTTGTCGCCGTTCTTATGCATGAACATTCCACTATCAATAATCCTATGACTATCGAAAGTTCCTCCTGGAACATCCTGCACACTCACTCAGAGATTAGATGGAGAGGGGGACCCAAGCCTTCATAGACTTGGGTTGTCCCTGAGCATCAAGAAATGTAATTTCAATTTCTTGAAGGTCCTTAAATTGCAAGCCTCCCCCTGAATCCTCACCTGTTTTCGGTTTCCAAACTTGTTTCTGTTTACCGGATTGGGTATTATTTATAGATTTAGAAATCTCCGGTTTTAACGGTTGTGACAAAATTGGTTTCCTTTTAACAGTTTCTGGTTTTAAAGCCTTTTCGATCACCTTCATATTTTTACGTCGTTGTTTTGTTTCCTGTTCTTTAACAGTGCGTTTGTCAGTTTTTGGTGACACAGGAAGACGTTGTTGGTGACCTTGTTCAGAAGGGGCTCTTTCTACGAAATTTGGTTTCGGAGAGTTTGTGCAATTTCTGATAATGTGGCCAAACTCCCCGCATTTAAAGCATGATCTCCTTTCAACATAATTAGGAGATTCTGTTCGAGGACCTGATGTTGAATTTGTAGACCCCGAGGTACTAGCTTCACACCCGTTTGTGTGTTGGGTGTAATTGTTATCACTATTACGTTTCAAAATATTGAACTTTTGAACAAACTCAGTATTGGATTTATTTTCAAAAGTCTCAACTTTATCAGTACCCTTGGAGGCCACAAACTTAACGTCTTTGTTTTTCTTCTTGAAACGAGCTCCTTTGGTCTCAACCTTCGGTTATGAACCTTTAGAATTTTGAGCTCGCTGCTGTTGCTGTTTACCCTTAAAAGCGACAGGTTGTTGCTTTGTCGGTGATTTTTGATTTCCAAATTTTCTTCTAACTTCAGCTTTTGGAATAGGATCACACTGAGTTACTGAAACTCTCGGGATCGCTTTTCCCAAAAACTTAGTTGTATTATCTTCAAACACTTTATCAATCAAGGATTGATTGACGTTTTTGATTGGAAAATCTTTGTCTGAATAAATTTTACTATCACCGACCAAAGTATACAACACGTTATCACTTTTAACGGTAGACACTGTCTCAGTGATAGGATCTATCTCTTGTTTAGCACCAGTTGATTGCACAGCAGGAGTAGGAGGATAACACATAATGTGATTCTCAAAAGGCACTTCTACTCCTTTGTTCTTCTCAAGAGATTTATCCTCATCACTCACATCTGGTTCATCATCGGACGAATCATAGTCCTCAACTGTGGGAGGACTTTGATTTGAAGCACATGATGACTTTTCTTTGTTATCAGATGAGCCCTCCGATGAATTGTCCGGTTTGAACCCTAGGCCAGTAGTAACATCCTCATAATCAAGAGGCACACTGGGTTCATACCGAGGCATATCCTCTTCATCGGGCGACTTGGTATAGTCGTGTCTCAAAGGGGGTGGACACTTCCTATAACCAACGCCTTTAACGTTTCCCTTTAGTTTCTGAACGTCAATGATGTGATCGAGCACATATCGGGAGTTAGAATAACTCTCCAATTTGAGCTTGATCGCTTCATATTCACACTTGGCCACGACTAGCTCTTTCTTGGTTTCCTCAATGATATTAATGTAGTTATTAATACCAATTTGTTTGTTGAAAACAGTTTTTGTTAATTCGGAAAAACTTTTCTTTTGGGTTTCAATAACTGTTTTAAACTCCTTTTCATTGCGAGCTAAGGCCATGTTTGCCTCTCTGCACTTTGACAGTTCAACAACTAAACTCTGATTGTGACTATGAATCGTATCACATTCAAGTTTCACTCTATCACATTCAAGTTTCAAATCAGCACAATCACTACATATGCTAGGAGTTTCAGATTTTACCTGACTTGTAGAAGCTGTAACATTAGCCATAAAGGCAGTCTGAGAAGAGAAAGATCCATCTTCAGTGAGAATCTTCTCCATTTCTTCTGATGTAGCATCAGCTTTCTTGATCAAGTCAGATTTCTCGTTAGCATCATTCGACAAACTGTAATCACTCACACCTGAACCATCTTCATCGGTACTGCCACTATATCCTGAACTGTCATCATTTCCCGAAGATTCACCATCATTGACATTCTTGACAATTTCAGCATAAAACACAGTTCCTCCTTGATCTCCACCTCCACATTGTACAGACCAGTCACACCTTTCATCAGTTTGATTTGAGTTGGCCGTGGTTGTATTTGTTTGATTTTCCAAAGGATTTTGGTTGCCTTTTTGAGGTTGGGCTTGAGGTGGTTTAGAAAAATAGGCAGTTGGATCAAATTGGGGTTGAGGTGTGGCAACTTGAGGTTTAGAAAAATAGGAAGCTGGATCAAATTGGGGTTGAGGTGTGGCAACTTGAGGTTTCGGAAGATAGGCATTTATATCAAATTGGGGTTGGGGTGGTGCAACTTGAGGTTTCGAAAAATAGGAAGCTGGATCAAATTGGGGTTGAGGTGTGGCAACTAGAGGTTTCGGAAGATAGGCATTTATATCAAATTGGGGTTGGGGTGGTGCAACTTGAGGTTTCGAAAAATAGGCATTTATATCGAAAACCGGAGGTGGAGCTGATTGTGGAAACGGAAAGAAGCTTGAACTCGACATTTGATTGAAAACAAGCAACGAAAAATTAAGCTCACTAATATCTTGCCACCCACGAAACCGTGATATTTAGAAGCGCGATTCAAATCAACTCCGCGAATACCCGACCCCACTTTGCTTTATTAAATCTAGCTATGTGCACCAAAAAGAATTTTCCACAAATGTTGTAATTTGAATTCTTGTGTTGTCCACTAGCCACCATTTATAGAAAATATGATTGGACCAATCCTTTGTCCAATAATCTTCTAATGCACATGGGCCACCAACTAATCTTTTCACATGTAAATGATGTCAAACTTCACGTGACACTTGCCACTAAAATCAATTTTATTGGACCTCAAAACTCAAACACTTGATAACTCAGCAAGTTCAGTAATCACATGGGAGATTTCGTGGAGTGGTGCAAGGATAAAAGTGATTTCGGCTGGATGTGAGGGACTTGAAGTGATTTCGTGGGAATAGGTAATTAAAACGGTTTCACAAGTGTTTTCGGACAGGTCTTTAGAAGTGTTTTCGGATTTCGTTGAAATGGATAAGGTGATTTCGTGGGGCTGATATTGTTGACTGAAGTATTTTCGTTGACTGAACAATAAGATATAAGGTGATTTGGTGTTTTCGTCAGCTTGATACCAGGAGACAATTTAGATATTTAACTTGCAAGATCAAATCTTATCTTCTTATATTTCTGACACAATACACAATTGTCAAACCAAACTTTCGGCCACACAATTTTCAAGTAAACATCATCATTTTATGTATGCAATAGTCAACAATTGTTTTAATAATCAATTAAAAACACAATAATTCATACACAAATACAAATCAAACATGAATATTATCAAGAACAGTATGAAGATCCGATGAACACTTAAAGAACTCCGATGAGTTTTTGAAGATTCCGACAATAATTTCACCGGAATAATTTTCCGAACACGAGTTTTGCAAAGAACTTCAATAAAAACCTTAAACTAACATGTATGCATAAGATAATAACAAGGTTTTGTATGAATTAATAAGCAAAACAACAAGGTTTTTCACGATTCTCAAACAGTTTTTCCAGAAATATATGAACTTCAAACTTTAAAATTCAGAAAAACACTTAAAAATCTTTCAAAAACACAAGAAAAACAACTTGGTTTTAACAAGGAATTGATCCAATGCTCTGATACCAATTGTAGGTCCACCCGGAGGATCGAGTAACCTCTATTCACTGTTTTCTGACAAACCCGAAAGTGCGGAATCCAAACGGGTAAGTTAAACCAAGTTACGAACACGAACACAAAGATTCAACGATTAACACTCAATGTATTAATGCTATGAAACGGTTACAAATCAATGTTTACAAGATAAACCTATAAACTCTCAGTTGTGTGTGTTCTCTCGGAAATCTATTCAGACTTCTCTCTGTGCTCTGTTCTGTGTTTGTGTATTTATACCAACAAGTGGACGAAAACAAAAGTGGACGAAAACAAGAACTGGACGAAATCATGTGATTTCGTCTTATTTGGATTTCATCCAATTTGGTTTTCATCCCATTTGGTTTTCACCAAAAGGGATTTCGCCCAGTATAAGTGTTTTCGTCATATGTGTATGGGCTTGGATATTGCTTCTGTCTTCATGTTGGGCTTGGGCATTATGGGCCAAAACAACAAACACACAAACAATACAAACTTAATCTAAATTGCATACTGCACACACGCAGTCGCAATTACATCAAATGTTACAAAGTAAAACACATACCGAGTCAAGACAGGAGGTTGTCTTGACTACGGCCTTCACTTCGTAGCCGAGTCGAACCGAGCCGAGCCGTATCCACATAAAATGTATCAACAATTTAACGGTCCGATCGGCTAAGGATAATGTCATTCAGGTAGGTGAAAGCTCTCCTAAGTCTAGCTTCTCGTAAAGAGAAAAGGGCATCAAATTGATGCTGGCACCTAGGTCGGCTAAGGCTCTAGTGTTGGTATTACTACCGAATAGACAAGGAATAGTAAAAATACCGGGATCGGTAAGCTTTTCCAGAAGCTTATTTAGAACAACGGCTAAACACCCTCCATTCAACGGGACATTAGACAACTCCCTTAACTTCTCTTTGTTCCTAAGAAGGTCCTTTAAAAATTTAGCATACTTGTGCATCGATTGAAGTGCCTCAATGAAAGGTTGATTAATCTTCAATTGCTTGAAGATATCTAAGAATTGTCCGTATTCCCTTGAGTACTTTTGGTTCCTAAGACGTGAAGGAAACGGGACACGCGAATGGTCTACTAATGGAGAAGGTCTAACATCTACGGGTGGTTTCTCTACTTTCTTCTCACCTTGAGACTCACCGGGCTGTGCGGTACTTGCTGGGCTTAGCCTCGATTGCACTTTGCCAGGAGCCTCCATCTCAATCTCTTCGTCTACAATATCCTCATCTTCCTCTTCTACTCTTTCCTCAACTCTCGGGTTCCCTACGGTTTTGCCACTACGAGTGGTAATGGCTTTGGCATGGGCATTAGGATTCGGTTGAGTGTTACCTGTAAACTAACCGGGTAATCTCTCCTCTAGTTTCCTAGACATATCACCTACGACCCTTTAAAGGTCTTGGAATGAGGCTTGGTGGTTCTTAAGAATAAGGTCATGTGTGTTAAGTGTCTTTTGGGTGGTTTGGTCCTTAACAATTAATTGGCTCATCATTGCCTCCATTCTCTCAAGACTGCCCCCTAGATCATAACTTGGACCCTGAACTGGTTGAACCTGATTATTTGACCCCCCATCTTTGACTTGCCCATTGAACCCCTTGTTGAACTGCCCATTTGAACCCCCACCAAAGAATAAACCTTGACCCCTATTTGGATTTTGAGCTATTTGAAAACCAGGAGGTCCATGTGAGCGAAAATTAGTATTATTATTAAAATTATTATTATTATTATTACTATTTCGCCAACCCGAATTAAAATTACCAAACCCACTAGGTTGACCTCTACCTTGACCCCCTCCCACAAAATCAACTTGCTTTTCACCAACTAGCAATGGACACGCATTCGTATCGTGACCCCCTCAGCAAAACTCATACTTATCTACCTTGGCCTTAATCTCCTTAAGCTCCCTAGTCACGTTTTCCAACACAGCGGCTAAACTAGGGTCCATGGTGACATGGTTCACCCCTCCGGCGGGTGCACTAGTAGTGGTATTCGAATTACCACTTTGATACCGCTGATCGGCTCGCGATTGAGATTGAGATTGGGCAAATGCCTCGAAACGCTCTAAACACTCGGCAACAGTAAGAATGCCCATCATATGACCCCCCGCATTAGTGTCAAAATGATCACGAGTCTCTTGGGTGAGACCGTTGTAGAATTTTTCACAAAGGGCCCAATTGGAAAGACCATGGTGGGAGCAACGAGCACAAAGGTTTTGGAAACGCTCCCAAGCAAGGTAATAGGGCTCGTCGGGATCCATGCAGAAGGAGTGAATTTGGTCACGAAGACGTGAGGCTTTAGCGGGCAGGAAATACTTGTTCAAAAAAGCTTGACGAAGGTCCGCCCAAGTGGTAAAAGTACCAGTTGGCTGAGAGTCCAACCAAGTAGCCGCACGGCCGGCTAGTGAAAATGGGAAAAGCTGTAAGTAGGTAGCATCATTCGGGGCTCCATGAAGGCTAAAAGTAGCAAGGATACGGGAGAAACGGTTTATGTGGGCCGGGGCGTCCTCGTCCTCGTGGTCATGGAACTGGATGCTATTGGTGATGGCTTGCATGGCATAAGATGGAATCTTCCATGAGTTTTCGCTAACTATGGGTGGAACGGTGATGGGTGAAGCAAGACCGGTGAAATTTTGGGTGGCTTGTTGATGGACGGTTTGTCTAGTGTTGGCCATTTGTTCTAGGTCTATGTTTTCTGTGGCGCTAGAGGTGCTAGAAGTGGGACTATCGGGTGGTGAAACCTTAGGTGATGTTTTAGGTGAATGGGGTGGTAAAGGAAATAGGGTGGGTGATGGAGTGGAATCGAAAAGAGGAAATTGAGAAGAGGATGAAATACAGACCTGTGGGCCTTGACCCAATCGAGATGATGACTCTGTGACTGGCGGCTTCGGCGGTCCGTGCGAGCACAGATGTGGCATCCACTACAAGCAAAAACCTAGATATGAGAAAAGAAACACTAGTCACTACGACTCAAAAATAAAAATAAAAATAAAAATAAAAGACTCAAAACAAACAAAACACGTAGCACGTATATGTCAATAAAGTCTATCAAAGCTAATGAACGCGATTGCCAAGAGTCCCCGGCAACGGCGCCAAAAACTTGATGTGTGCTAAACAGACTATAAAAACTAACTAAATTAGACTCTCTAAGCTGGACACTAAAAAGCTTTAATTCTAGACTCGACCTAAACCACACAATCGGCAAGTGTACCGATCACTGTAGTATGACCTAAGGAAGTCCAGATATCGAACCATGAGACTCTATTTATCACGTAAACTAGACTCTAATAGACACTGACAGACACGACTAAAACTTGTTTAATTGCTTTGGGGGGGGTTACGGAAAATCTAAGGAAATCTATTTAAACTAATTATTAAACTAAAACTAGACTAATACGAAGTAAGGCAAAGGCTTGTCTTATATGATGAACGAGACCACCTAGACTCGAATCCTGGATTGATTTTAAAGAATTACCGATTACGTTAACTGCATGATTTATGGAACCGAGATCTTATGATACTAAACCTATTAAGACACCAACTAAGCCCCTCAACCCTTCTCGAGGTGAAACTTATGGCGCTACCTAGGCCGTTAATCCTACCGGTTATTAGACGTCCTTCCAGTTGTCTAATTATTGTGTAAGTACCCTAATGTTGACCTACTCTTTTCCAATTATAGATCTAGGGTAGTTTGGATTAATTAACTTGACTTGATAGACTAATAAACCGGCGGGGCAACTAAGGCACGACTTTTTCCAAAGACTGTCTAAAGCAATTCGCCGGGTAAGACCTATCAATAGCCCCGCATCTTCCAGCTATAAGGACTAGCAGAACACTAAAATCTAGCAAATCACTAACAATCACATCTAGGGGTTATTGGCCAATTCTCCCTAAAGGTCAAGAACACACAGTCGAAGACCTAGCATGAACCTATTCCGTAGCAGACAACCACCTAGATTCACACGAATTAATAGATAGTAATAAACCAAATTAAAGTACGCATGCGCATCAAATCAATAAACCAAACTCTTTACTAAACACAATCAATCCATGAAATTCATGCAATTAATGAAAAGGTTAAAACTTCATATCAATCCAATCATCAAAGTCTAGGTGGCTTAAATGTTTAGCCAAGCATGTCAAATAACGAAAACAAATCAAAGATGTCTAAACAAGAATTCATGACAACGAGTTTCGAAAGAAAATCTATAAACAAGGAATTGGAAACCCCAAGAAAGTCTTCAATTCTTTGTCCCGAACTCGTACCACTGATTCGTATGCTTTGAAACCTTCAAATCAGCTCTATGAATGCTCCAAGATCGCCTAAGATGCTCCTTAATTTGAAGTTGGGGTTTAATGTTGAGTTTCTTGAGTTTAAATACCTAACCCCTTGGTCAAACGAATAATCGCCATCATTTAACCTCGTGGCGTCGCGCGACGGGTAAGGTTCTTCGTCGTGGCGTAGCGTGACAGCGTGTAATTCCATAAATCTTTATTTTAATGGTGGCGTAGCGCCACCATGATGTTGTTCCCTTGTGGTGTAGCGCCACAGCTCAAATTGGACAGAAGCCTTCGGATTTTGCCCAGCTTCAACTTCTTAAAACTTCAAAAATAATTCTAACTCTTTTCCACTTGTTTCCCAGCATCTAACATTCAGTTTTTCAGTGTTTTTTAGGACAACCGACCTGGAAACACAAGATTTCATCAAAGTATTCAAATTCTAACAAAAACCGAACTAAATATAACGGAAAATAAACAAACTATACACGAATAAGAGATGTATTTTGCAATACATCAGTCTTCGTGCCAATAATATGGGAAAGACATTTCTATGTTGTCTGTTTCAACTTAAAACACGAAAGAGTTGATGTATTGGATAACAGCGGTGCAGGGGATGACGTCAGCATTAAAGACAAGTATGATGGATGGGTGGGAAAGTTGGTAAGTATTTTAAAAACTTTGTATATAGGAACTATGTTGACAAAATGCCAAACTAATATATGCAAAAAAATGTAAAACTACAACACAGTGCTTTTGCAAACTACTTGCGTCTTAAAAAACACCCAAAACATAAGATCATGAGCAAGGCAGAGATTATCAGACAAAAGATGGATTGGAGGACTATGTCTAACGTGCTCGACTGTGGGGTTTTCGCAATGAGGCATATGGAAACATACACGGGGGATATAGCTGGTTGGAGAAGTTGTTTGGTAAAAGAAGATGCCCCAAATCAACTACAGCAAAGACAGCTAAATGAACTAAGGGCGAAATACATTGGAAAAATCCTGCTTCATAGCGAAAATGAAAACAGAACACGATTGACAAAATGTGTAACAAAATTCTTGGCATTAGGGGGAAAAATACGTGAAATGTATGACACAGCGGACAAGAGAATAACACAAAAGATGACAGATTATGTAGATTAGCTTAAACGCCATGGATTGTAAAAATTTAATGTTGACTAATGTGTTTTGCTCTTTAGATTATTGCATCTACATGTTTGGTTGTGTGATTTTCTATAATATTTGGGAAAATCAATGAAAACGCCATGATTGGAATAATTAACAAATAGTAACCATTTAAAACATAAACAACATTAAAAAGGGTTAAAAAAACTAAATTAAAACAAGTAAAAAACATAAAAACGCCATATCTATTGGATATCAATAGAAAGCCATTCAAACATAAACGCCATTCGTAAAAAAATTACTTTTTAAAAAAACGCCATGTAAAACTAGCATAAAGATGAAAACGCCATTTCTATTTAATTTTTTTTTGGCAACGGAATCATAACGCCATTATTTAGCGGGAAGTGGACAATGACAATCGTACCCCCCCCCCCCACATAATTTAGGGCGCTATACCACGTGGCCGGCTAGGATCCGTTCTCACACTTTTCACCGTTCTTTCCTGATCCCGTACCTATATATATATATATATATCTGTGTGTGTGTGTGTATGTGTGTGTGTGTGTGCGTGTGTGTGTGTGTATGGTGAAAATAATTTAGGAACCACTATTTATTGGGAGAACAAGTGTGAACACAACCAAAACTACTTAAAAACACACAAATTTTTTTTAAATATTTCATTAAAAATCGCAACATTTTATTTATAAAACAAATTTAGAAATTTTTTAATCGAAATAACAATAACTGATGCACATGTGTATTCTTGACAACGCCTATACAATTTCCCTTCCATCTACACTACCATCCGTAATACATTACCAATATTATACAATTTCCCTTCCATCTACACTACCATCCACAATACACCACTTTTGTAACACCTTGGAAATTTGTATCGAATAATATGGCAACACGTGTCCAATCAACCCTCAAATATGCCAAGTTATTTGGATGAGAGGGACTAAATGTGTAAAATTATGGAAGATTGGTTGTGGAGGGATTAAATGTGTCAACATGGCAATTTTTTTTTTTTTTTGGCCTTTGAGTGACCCTTACGGACCGCAAGGCATATACCTAACGGACCGTAAGAGAGTATTAATAATTGTATCTGGTAGTCCCTTACGGACCGTAAGGTTGTTTGAATCTGTGGGCGCGAAGGGTCCTTACGGACCGTAAGCTGCCACCCCTTACTGTCCGTAAGGGGTGCAGCTGGCAGAATGGCAGACTGCCATGGCAGCATGTATTGTTTGCCACCTATGTTGCGAATTGCCACCATTATTCTGCTTCAAACATGTCAAAGGACACTAATCAACTCCAGGAGAAGCTTGAGAGCACTTGGCATGATCTAGAGGAACTTGTTCAATTATAAACAGCCTCCATGGTTGAACCATTTTCTTTGCTCATTCACTTCTTTCTCTCTTATTCACCCTATCTGGAGTTTGCTTCTGCTTAGAGGCCTCCTACTGAGTTCAAACTTCTCCTAGAACACTTGTAAGTGTTCTTTCATAGCTCTTTTCTTTTCTAGGCTAAGTAATTAGCCAAAAATCAAGCAAATTGACTTTTGGTTTGACTTTCGGTTATGACCATTATAGTCAAGCCTATGTTTGAATCGAACATGGCTACGTGATCGTAATAAGGTAGGTGATAACCCCCTATGAGGACACCTCCCGAAGATCATGTTAAGTTGGTCAAATGACGGGTCAAAGTTATGTTAAAATAAAGTCAAAACGCAGATTTTCAGAAAATGTATAAAATGAACTTATAAACGCTAAACACATATTTTTTACATTATATAAGTTGGTAAAACATATTAGGACATGTTAGATCATGTCCAACCCATCATTTCCTACTTATAGCCCGGTTTGCAACCGAAAGTCAAGCAGTTTGACTTCTGCTTTGACTTTCGATTCTGACCCATTTTAGCTAAGTTAGCTACTAATTCGAACATGGCTACGTGGTCGTAATAAGGTAGGTGATAATCCCCTATGAGGACACCTTCTGAAGATCACATTAAGTTGGTCAAATGACGGGTCAAAGTTATGTTAAAATAAAGTCAAAACGCAGATTTTCGAAAAATGTATAAAATGAACTTATAAACGTTTAAACACATATTTTTGACATTATATCAATTGGTAAAACATATTAGGACATGTTAGATCATGTCCAACCCGTCATTTCCTACTTATAGCTCGGTTTACAACCGAAAGTCAAGCAGTTTGACTTCTGGTTTGACTTTCGATTCTGACCCATTTTAGCTAAGTTAGCTACTGATTTGAAGTTGCACTATAATCATATTAATGTATGGAATAACCCTCTGAGGTTATACCATTTGATCATAATCAGTTGTCGGGTTTTATGCAAGTTTATGTATTATGCCTTAAAAATACCGAAAATGCCCTTTTGTGCATAAAATGGTTTTAAATCATATTGAACATATAAATTGTAATACCTACTGATGTAGTAACAGATTAAACATGTTTTGGCATAATAAACTTGACATTGACTCATCCAATCACCCGATACCGCCTATGCGCGTACGGTTGACTTATATACCTTAGTTTATATAAGTTAACCGAATTGTGTCAAATTCCATCAAATTCAATTATAATCAAAATGTATTATTGTTTGACCCATATTATACAAGTCATAGTACTTGTGAGGGCTCAAACCACATTCTATCCGGTCACCGCTTAATCTAGCGAACCGTGCCTTTTATAATAGTTAACCGGTCCAAGTCATATGACTTGAATAAGACCCGTTAACATTCTAATGGATAATAATTCCATACATTCCAGACTAAGGGCATCCAGTAAATTGCAACCTTGCTAGTTGTTTTGTTTAATCGACTAAATCTTTGGATTGTAAAGATTTAAGCCAGGTAAATACTCTTAACATATTTTCCCTATACGAGGTTGGGATACGGTAAATTATTACCGCTTGATCGGATATGGGATCAATGACCTATATGTGTCCAAAATTCGAATAACCCGTTTTAATTCGTATTGCTTGATAACTTAAACATTGGGGGTTAATGCGACCGTGTCCTCCATATCCTCGGCTCATTTAATTGCAAATGGCCATGACTTAAGCATGGGGTGTAGGCATACAACTGACAGATGCTAATGCTATGATAAAATATTTTTATACCCTTTTATGGGTTTACCCTTTTTAGGGGTTAAAGCGGTGTGTCGGTTAATCATGTCTCGGAGTTTAGTTCCGGGCCCCATATGTATTGACAAGCATGAAATACTGATAACAAGAGATATAGTTTGTCCCGAGTTATTTATGAAAATTAATATACCAAATGGTATATAAAATGATTTTGTAATATTTTCAAAATGTGTCGGTTATTTATATTTATCAGTGAAAACTGACGTATCTTCAAAAGACTAAGAGCATGTTGCAAAAAAACGTAAATAGGCTGGAAGCTGCCCGGTAATTGCTTAGTGGAATTGGCAACTCCATGCAAGAAGCCTAGTGATCTTACATAATCATTTGTTATCCGATTCGCCTGTGGATCTTTTATACACTTTGGTCTGTATATTATTTCAAACTTTCGGACAATTGTATTTTGTAATAATTATTTTATACTCCCAAGACATCCACTGTGTTATATGTGAATATCTATACCAATTTGTCACGCATAAACCCTAAGTCCGGGCCCACCGGGAAATCAGGGTGTGACAACTTTTTATTAATAATATTTTTTTTATTTTTTCAATCCGAATAACAATTACTAATGCACACGTGCATATGTCATATTTCTTGATAACACCTATACAATTTCTCTTCCATATACATTACCATCTGTAATACATTACCATCTACACTATCATTCGTAATACATTACCAATATATATTATATTTCAAACTATGCATATGTGCATCACCAACCTTCATACCAAACCAAACAACTTATTACATCATAAACTGATAACTATAACCAACCCATCAACAACCAGAAAAAACTAACCAAAATATGCATATGTACGTACATAATCATTCAAATCACAAACTTCTTGTACCAAACACGTTATATCATGTTTATACATAATGCTGCACATGTGCAGTTTTAACTTTGTACTAACACTTCTTTGTAACACAAACCATCAATGTTGTTGTCCACCATCTCGTCATCATTATCAACCCTCACCATTAACGTTGATTTTCCCACCTTCTTGTTCTTTTCCACACACATTTCATTAGCATCCTTGTTCGATGTTTCATTATGTGTCCCCTTACTTGTCCTCCTCTGTACGTTTTTTCTACATCCACAGCTGCATATGGTATAGTATATATGTTTAAACAAATGACAAGATCATTTAACATGAAAATCAAAAAGTAATGCACACGTGCATCTCTACACAATTGTATCATTATATAGTAAACAACCTTTTTTAACTCTTTGTTTAACCATTACGTCCTCATCCTCCATAGCATCTGGCATTCTTTTTTACCCTTTTTCCCTTGATTTCAGAACAAAAGTTGCCTTCTTCACTTTTTTCCATTATTGATCTACAACAATAAACAAACCATAAAATTACCAAACATACAAACTAAATGCATATGTGCATTAACATTAATTTTATCATTACCGTATTAGTTCTCTCATTACCGATAACAGTAGTGACAAACATCGAGCAAATTCGAATCCAACTACCATGTTATCTTACAAATCAACAAACACTGATAACAGTAGTAACAAACGTCGAGCAAATTCGAATCCAACTGTAATGTTATCTTACAAATCAACAAACACCGAACAATTTTTCCTAACAGCAAAGTTCGAGATATGACTTAGCATTATCTACTTAACAAGTAATCATGTAGTTCACAAGTACCTAATGAAAATCTGAATTATCTATCAATGGCATAATGTTTTCACAGTCATCAATCACTACAGAAGCTTCACACCACCATAACTTACAATTCAAACTATGCACATCACCAAAAAGTATAATTCAATAAAAAGCCCTAAACCATTGCCCTAAAAACCAAATCAAATTGATATATCACATCAATCAATTAACAATAAAATATTACACACAACTCAGATCTAAACTTCGTCAAACCTTGTAACGAAGATTTGCATCTCAAATTCGGATAAGGAATTAGTACCGATATGGTAGTCGGATGAACAGATTATGAATGGGGAGATTCGAGATGATGAACAGGGAGAGTCGCAAATCTGTGGTGATTTTTGATCATTCATGATCAGATGATGTCGTGATTTTTGATTTGGTGATGAACAGATGATGAATATTTTATTTGATGATGAACATATGATGAAGTCGTTGTGATTTTCATAGGCGAAGCTTTTAAGGGGCGGGAGGGGGCGGCCGACCCCCTGAACTTTTCGCTCAATAGTGGAGAGTATGTAGTTTTCGTATAGAATTTTTTGGGTATATACATCCCCCCCCCCCGGTCAGAAATCTCAAGTTTCGCCACTGGTGTTTTTTGATATGAGATGTTCTGGTTTTTTGGTTTCATTATGTATTTAAACCAACGCCCCCTGTTCACATTGGTTCTTATGGTTCCTGCAATAAAGGTGGTTTTCGCATGAACCCTACCCTATATACCACTTTTCAAGGGGTGTCCTTTTTAACGAATGTTGACAGGCGGTGTTCTTTACTAGGTATTTTGTTGCAAGTTTAGTCCTTTACACCCAACCCAGTTAAAAAACCCTGTTAATTTTTGGCACGTGATAAGCACATGAGGATAATTATGTCTTTTCCCCCACACCACTTCATTTCCCCCCTTTTATAACCCCCAAAAACCCTAATTTCCAATGTGCAGCATAAAGTCTTCAAATTTTAGGGTTTCTCAATGTGATTTTGGGCGATTAATCATGGTGATCTGCCAGTGTGGAAAAGAGGCTGTGATCGTAACATCATGGACTAGCAAGAACCCTGGTCGTCGATTTTATGCATGCCCTGAACCCGTAAGTACTCTGTATTTGAACTCATTGTGATGTAGATCGTTAATACATGTTATGGTGTGTAATATAGGGCAGCAATTGTCGATTTATTGGCTGGTACGATCAGGAAAGGTGTCAAAGATGCATCAATATCATACCTGGTTTGCTAAGGAGGAAGAACACATTGGAAGAATCTAACAGGTTGCTTCATCAGGCCAACATAGTTGTTGAAGGCAAACTTAAAGAAAGTGAAGCAAAAGCTATCAAATTGAAGAAGTTTTTGGTTCTCAATTGGGTCTTGTTCATATTCTATTTGTTGTTTGTTTAAGTGCACTAGTATTTAATCCTGATGTAAGGACATGATGTAATGTATGTTGTTTTTTTGTGTTAATGAAGTAGAAAGGTATTATGTACTTTTGAAATCTTATGGTGGTAGATCGTTAATACATTTTTTTGACGAATGTCGAAAACATTACGACCAATGTCAAAAACATAACGACCAATGACCAAAACATAATGAGGACCAAAACAAAATGACAACTTCATTACCTAATAACTAATGACCAAAACTAAAGGACCAATGACCAAAACATAACGAAGACCAAAACAAAATGACAACTTCATTACCTAATAACCAATGACCAAAACTAAATGACCAATGACCAAAACATAACGACCACTTGAAAATACCATAAACCACATCAAAAACCATTACCATTACAGTTATAATCCTAAACATAATGTTGCATCAGTTTGCATTCATAACCATAACCATTACATGTTCAAAACACACAAACCGTGTAACCCTGCAAACATAAAGCCTAGCCTATCAAGCCTTTCCACCCTTTACAGCCTTCACACCCTTGGCAGCCTTCAAACTTATTCCAGTTCCAGCCTTCACACTTGTTCCAGCTGTTGTACTTTTCCCCTTGCAGGTCCTCGAGTTATGGCATGTCTGCTTACACTTGCTACATGCTCCTTGAGTGTGATTTTTTGTCAAATTTCTGGACTGTGTCATGTCTTCAATTTCAGCGGCAGACCTCTTCATTAACTTCTTTGGTCTTCCCACCTGATTATGGTGCTTTGGTGGTGTGATAATTGTCGGAAGTTCAATTTTTGTCCATAAAGCCCTACCATTCAATGGGTTTATCTTGTGAGAATACACCAGCTTCCATCTTTCCATTGTGTGCACTGGATGAGCCCAACTCTCTATAGTCCCAACCTTTCCTCCATTTTCAGCCATACACCAAAGTGCAGCCACAGCATGTCTGCAAGGCAACCCTGTGAAAAAGGCATATACATTATACCATACACCATACAGTTTGACCCATGAAACTATAGCAAACAGTTTCTTACTTGTTATTTCCCAACCCCAGCAACTGCATGTTCTTATAGCCAAATTCACCACACGAGCATGATTAGGTTTCCCACTAACCTCATAATACTCCCCTCCGTTCCACTGAACATGATAGTGACTTTCATCTTTCTTGATCCCCTCTAACAGTTCTGTGGCTCTTGGTGTTAGCAATCCATCACACTTTTCTATTACTTTCAAAACCGTCATAATCCTTCTCATAAGATATTCCCTGATGTACTCAAGTGCAGATATTATGGGTTTGTCCCTGCCTTCAATCACCTTTCCATTGTAACACTCACACATATTGTTTAACAAAACATCAGACACTGCCCTACCTATTATAATGGAAAAAAATACTTCAATATAGTTGAATATAACATACCAGAATATCTATGAATAAGTAACATACCAGAAAAGTGTGATCTTGTCTAGTGTAAAGGTGGGATCTTAGACAACCACAAGTTTGCTTTCTTGTTAAAGGCCTTCAACTCATCCATGGTTGTTTGAAATTCAGGAATAGTAGTAACACAAGCACGCTTCCAGAGCATGTTTTTATACAGATCTCCTTTAAAGGTCCCCCTCATATTCTCATAGATGTGTCTAAGGCAATATCTGTGCTCAGCACAGGGAAACAACCTTGTAACTACTTGCAGTATCCCCTGTTTCATAACATACAACCAACATAATCATAAACTTGAAAGTAATAGTAACAGTTTAAGTAAAATACTTGAAAGTAATAAAGGGCATACCTTTTGTCTATCACTTATGAATGTGAAGTTTGAGTTACTTCCCAAATCAAGATCACTTGCCAAGAGCTCCAAAAACCATGTCCATGAGCTGAGATTTTCAGATTCGACTATTGCATAAGCAACTGGGTATATTCCATTGTTGCTGTCCACACCGACTACAGTTAGCATCTGGCCTGGGAATGGCCCTTTCATAAAAGCCCCATCCAGTCCCAATAAATCCCTGCCAAGTGCCTTAAAACCCTCTTTTAAACCTGCCAAACATATATAGATTCTTCTAAACTGTCTTTCTTGGTCCCCAGGATTTTTACCCAACTCAAGCTCTATCTTCACAGTGGTACCTGGGTTTTTGTTAATTAATTCATTGGCATAGTCCCTCAGTAAAGAATATTGAGTTGCATGGTCTCCTTCAACATTTTTCTTGGCTATTACCTTAGCTCTATAAGCTTTCATCCTATAAATCCCCACAGAATACTTTCTTTGAAACTGTTCTTGAACTGCCCTCACAGGGATGTCTGGGTTTTCTTCAAGCTGGTCTACCATTTCTTGTGATAGAAACTTTGAGGTACAAGCATAATGTTTTCTGGTTGGTACACAAGTGTGGTTGGTATTAAGTGTTTTCACCAACAAGTTTCAGATTCTCTTGCTTTTGAAATAAACAGGACAAAAGGGCATTGATATTAATGTGGGTTTGTCTTTTTCCCTCTACCACCCACATTTACAAAACTGCTTTTTTCTTGGGCCCCTGATTTTTTTTATTTTTCCAAAACAACCCCTTTAACTTTTTTTTTTCCTTTGATTTTTCCCTAGTTTCTCTATTTGTTCCTAAATCAGCATCATTTCCTTTATCTTTGCATGTAGATGTCTGTGCTTGGCTGGAAACATGCACACCACTATCATCAACCTCAAAGTCTGGCTTTGAACCATGACAATAAGCCCTTACCCTCCTTTTATCATCCTTGGTTATTCTAATTAGTCTTATGGTCTCTACAGCAAGTTTTTTTATTAGTTTCTTTGCTTCTTCTTTGGTTCCAAATGCTTGTCCAATATAGAAGTTTGCCAAGTTTTCGTTTGATCTCCTAAGTTGGTACAAAAGGTGTTTCCTTTTGCCAGCCTTATCACCATCAGAATCAGACCCACTGTCAAACCTATCATTATCTACCACATCCCCAACTTCAGTTGGTTGGTGTGGCTCATCTAAGACATCCTCTACTTCAGTGTCAATACACTACTACACAAATGGGCAAAAGCGACCGAAATTTATGACCAACAAAAATGGTCGGAAATTTAGCGACTGAATTTGCGACCAAATCAAAATTTGTCGCAAACTTAGTGACCAAAACAAAATTGGTCGCAAAAATAGCGACCAAGCTCAAACTGGTCGCAAATTTAGCGACCAAAACAAAAGTAGTCGCAAAATCAGCGACCGAAACAAAATCTGTGGCAAATCTAGCAACCGAGTTTTTTTCGGTCGCAAAACAGTCGCAATTGTAGCGACTAATTTATTTCCGGTCGTTAGTGTAGCGACCAAAAAAATCGGTCGTATAATGGTCACAAATGTAGTGACCAATTCAAAACGGTCGCAAATTCAGCGACTAAAATAAAAACTGGTCACAAATCTAGCGAGTCGTAAAATGATCGCAAATTTAGCGACCGAAACAACATTAGTCGCAAATTTAGCGACCGTAACTTTTTGGTTGTAAATCAGTTGCAAATGTAGCGACCAAAATTGTTTCGGTCGCAAATGCAGCGATCGAAATTGTTTCGGTGGCAAATGCGGTCGCTATTTGTACAAAATAATAAAAGCGAATAAAATGAAATTTAATTTGGTTGCAAAAACAGACGCAGATAGAGTGACCAAACTCGTTTTGGTCGCAAGAACACTGCTTTTTAAAAATAAGATATATAAAAGAATTAACTTGGTTGAAAAACAGTCGGAAATAGCAACCGAAATTATTTCCGTCTCAAATATACTTGCCAATTTAGGAAAATATTAATAAAAACAATATACATTAAAGTTGTCCACAAAAACGGTCGCAAATATAGTTACTTTCGGTCATTCAGAGTCAATATCGGTTAATAAGGAGTAATTCATGTTATATTAGTCAATTACGTCTAACTAGTTTATTTTGATCAATTAGGGACAAATATAGAAAATATTAAGAGAAATTCGTCTTAGTTATGATCAATTAGAGACAACTAGGATCTATTAGATACAATTAGGTACTAATTAGTGTTGATGAAGGACAATATTGCTCAATGATGGTCGATAATAGTTAACAAAGGTGAACTAGGTGCAATCAGGGTTAGTTAGGACCAATTAGAGGAAGGGGGAGGGATAGCAGATCACGGGAAATTAGTATTATCAGTCAGGGATCATTAGCTTCAACTAGGGTTAATAAGTCCAATTTTAGTTACTGATGATCGATAATTAGGCTTGTAAATGAATCGAACGTTCATGAACTGTTCGTGAACATGTTCGACCGGAAGTTCGTTTATGTTCGTTTTTTAATAAACAAACGAACATGAACAAACACTTTTGTTTGTTTATTAAATGAACGAGCATGAACACACCTTGTGTTCATTCATTTATGTTCATGAACACTCGTTTATGTTTGTTCATTTATGTTCGTTTAAATTTAGTAAATACATAAATAGTTATATTTATATACTAAATAATAAAACAATAATATCATTAAAAACCTACACGAGTTGAATAAACAAAATTTTATATATTAGATATGTCACTTAAAGAACCCTAACCGATCCCTAAACTCATTCCTCACAAAATTCGTCAAAATTAAGGGGGAGGGGTTCTATACTGCAATTTGCTGAATTTGGAGTCATCAGCACAAGAGATTACCTCAACCTTCACCTTTTCGAACTCAAATTTCCATGTAAGCAATTAGATATCAGTATATTGTTACTACTATTCTGATTAGGGATGCAAACGAACTGAATAAACACGAATAATGCCTTGTTCGTGTTCGTTTGTTAAGAAATATATGTGTTCACGAACTGTTCATGAACGCTTACCGAGCATTAGGGGTGTGCATGGGTCGGTTTGGACCTAAAACCATAACCATAACCGCGATGTCGGTTAATGGATAACCATAACCATAACCGGTCGGTTATGGTGGTTATGGTTATTCGGTTTTGATGGTTATATCCGGTCGGTTATGGGTGGTTAACCGTGTATTTAGCTTAGCTAAAAATAGCTTAATTTCTTTAGCATGGAATAATATTAATACCAATTATTATCGAATATTGAAATAAAGTGATATGATACATTCCATAAATTCGAATAAACATCCAACCAAAATCACAAAACGATATGAAAAACCCATAAATACTAAAAATCTTCAATAAACATCATCATATATTAAAAATATGGTGAAAAGTCCTAAATCCTACAAAAAATTATTACATGTCAGTTCGGTTCGGTTATGGTGGGTATGGAAAAAATGATAACCATAACCGACCCGCTACTTTTGGTTTTCAAAAAAACCATTAACCGATCCACCGGTTTTTTATTTGGTTCGGTTTTTTCGGTTCGATTTTGTCGGTTAATTCGGTTATGGTTTGGTTAAAATTTTTGAAAACGTAAAAGGGCCCGTAAAATATTTTAAATTTTTTATTATGAAAACTCCATCTTAACCATGTTCCTAAATATGATTTTTGTATATGTGATTTTTTTTATCGACCAACAAATCAATCCCGAGCACTCTCGGGGCACACACTTAGGGCTGTAAACGAACCGAACAAACACGAACAAGACCTTGTTCGTGTTCGTTTGTTAAAAAATATATGTGTTCGCGAACCGTTCACGAACGCTTATCGAACGGGATTTTATGTTTGTGTTCGTTTGTTAAGAAAATGAACATGTTCGTGTTCGTTTGTGTTTGTTTGTTAATTTTAAGCAACGAACGTTGACGAACATAAATGAGCACAAGCTAATGTTCATGAACACAAATGGAAATAAACGAACACAGACAATCGTCTATGAACATAATATATAATAGACTAACACTTATTAAATATTTAATTTGTCAGACTTATAATATATTCAAATAAATATAAAAACTAAAAACACTAATGAACTATCAAACACATGCGAACACGTTACCGAACGTTCACGAACATAAACGAACGAACACGATCTCTGTTCATGTTTGTTCATTTAACTAAACAAACGAAATTTCTTGTTTGTGTTCGTTTGTTTAATAAACGAACGAACACAAACGAACTTCCCGCCGAACGGTTCACGAACTGTTCGTCGAACGTTTGGTTCGTTTACAGCCCTACACACACTGGACAAACAGAGTACTCCAAAAGTAACCCGAGTCGTCCACCACCAATTTCGGGGATTATTGGTGTTGATTAAACAAGGGAATAAAATGAGAATAATGTTGACTGTTATTAATTATTCTCTAATTTTTTAAACGTTCATAAATGTTTTGTACGTTATCATCTTTTTTTAAAGTGTGCGATATAATTTAGTATTTTTTTTCTCTGCCAATATAGTCTTGCTATCCTAAAAATATAAAAGTAATTATTCATAAGTTGATATTACATATATATAACTAGATTAGAATCCCGTGTATTACACGGGTTGAATAAATGTAATTTTATATATACTAAATAAAAAAATATTATATTTTTAAAAACCTCATTTATTACATGTATTGAGTAAATATAACTTTATATATTAAATAATAAAAAAATTATATCTTTAAGAACCTCGTTTATTGTGCGGGTTGAATAAATGAAATTTTATATACGAAACAATAAAAAAGTTATATTTAAAAAAAAAACCTTGTGTATTCACGGGTGGAAGAAATATAATTTTATATACTAAATAATAAAAAAAAATATTTTAAAAAACTCCGTGTATTGTACAGGTTGAATAAAGCTAATTTTATATAGCAAATAATAAAAAAATGTTATATATTTAAAAACCATGTGTATTACACGGGTCTATCTATTGTTAAAAAAATCTTTAAAATTATATCTTTAAGAACCTCGTTTGTTGTGCGGGTTGAATAAAAATTGATTTTTTATTATTTTTTAAATTAGGTTAATACTATTTTAAATTTTTGGTTTGATTAATAAGTTGTTTAATATAATTTCTCATAGTTAACAATAATAACATTAACAATAAATAATATGCATACAATGTTTTTTTTGTTTAGATAAGACTTTACGATTTGAAGTTAAGTTTATGCCAATAATTTAGGGTTGAAAGATTTATATTAATTTGATTTAAATTAAATTAAATAATACTTATCTACAATTAAGAATGGTCTATAATAATAACAAGTGTCCCAAAGTTGGTTTATTTTTATTATATAAAGTATAGATCTAGACATAGATGTTAAATATTTAGCTAAAACTCAATTTAACGTGTCTTATATAAAAATGTTAAATATTTTAATGAAAAGATGAAAAAAAAATGAAATTATTATGTTAAATTTAAACATGATGTTAAGATCGTGATCCTTGATCGGATTGTTTTTATCTTCGCAAGATAATGATTATAACCTCAAATTAGAATATATTTAATATTTTTTTAATATTATAAAAAAATCTTGTTTTAGTGTTCATCCATATGAAAAGATTTATATTAATTTGATTTAAATTAAATAATAATTATCTACAATTAAGGATGGTCTAGAATAATGACAAGTGTCCCAAAGTTGGTTTCTTTTATTATATAGTATAGATACCACATATAACACATGTGTAATTTTAGATATTACTTATGGTAATACATTTTCGACACATGTTCAACCAAACCCAAGTTGCAAAATTCCATTTGAAACTTATAATATCTCATGATGCAGCCCTAGTTCTTATCCAAATAAAAATTCTAAAATAAAGTTTTATCATAAAAAAATTGAGATACAATTTTAAAATTACCTCCTTATCTCCATTCTTTCCCCGCGCAAGTTCCCATCCTCAATAACCAACTACATGAAGATCGGGACCTCAAAGCCACGTTCACAGCTGACCTTTCTTCGTCCCCTCACAAAACCTCCGCATGATTCACATCCCTCCACTCTCTCGATATCTCTTATTTTTGTTGTGAACAATTGTGAAGAAGCTTCGGTGCAAGTAATTCGAAAGTTTACAGAATCTATAGGGCCAACCTCCTGCTCATTAGTAAGGTAAGATCTCACTTCGCTGATTATTTCTTGTGAATTTAGTTTGTTTGCTACGTTTCGATTGAAGCTACGAACTGGACTCCTGTGAATTTTGGTTTGGATTTGCTTTGCTTTGATGTTCAGGTGATTGGTTACAATTGATTTACATTCATTTCATTTATTTTCGGTTTATACTCTTACCGTTTGCGCCTGTTATTAAGGTTTAGGTTATGCATTTGTTGTTTTGTTGTTGTTTGAAGACCTTATTTTAAGTCATACTTCTTGCGGTTTACGCTTGTTATTGAGCTTTAGGTTATACATTTATTGTTTTGTTACCGTTTGGAAACCTGATTTTAGATTGAACATACATCTTAGAGCTTGTGTGGATATTGTGTTATGCTAGAATTCTGTTTAGGGGCAATCGTAAATAGGGGTGTGAATTTCTGACACGACCCGAAAACCTAACACGGAACCTAACACGAAATTCGCGGGTTTTTTTTTTTTTTGGATAAAGGGCATCGCCCGGTAAACATATCATAGAAACAATGGAATAATTACAACCTCAAAGGGGCATACCCCCGTATAATCCCAGAGACATACCTCGGGGACCAAAAATAAGAAATCATACGACCACATTTAGGAGTACAAAAAAACTTAGCGTTACTAGGGAACACGCTAACATAGTAACCTAACCAACATTGGTCGTAACCTTTACAAAAATGCCTATTAACATACGGCAATCACACCGGGATTTATGACTCCCATTGGTCCAAAAAACTGCACATTTCTGCCCATCTAACTTGTTAATCCAAATAATAACGAAACCCACCTGGACAGCAAACTCGAGACCCAAACTCAGCAGCCATAAAAATGCATACCAGAATACCTTGAATAATATGAACACGGTGCCAACAGACATAGGTAGAACGCAGGCGAGAGAGCCAGAAGCACGTAATCCAAAACATAGCTGCCAGGACTAGGAGATCCGATTGATGAAAACTGCATTTTGCCACCCTATACATGTAGTTTAAAAGATCAGCAGGAGACATCAAAAACTTTCTATAACCCAGGCCTTGAATCCAGTAAACACAAAAAGCTACAAGCAGCATGCCCAACTCAAACACCAAACTCATAGACCAGCTGGTGTCCACCAAATCCACAGCCCACGAGTCTGGAAAGGAAACATGGATACCAGCAACCCAAACAGCAGACTCAGCACCCACAGACCCAAATATAAATCTCGGAACCCGAAAAAACCAAACAACAGACTTTGAGCATAAAAAACCGGGCACTAAGCTTGGATTACTAACACCTGGTATGCAAGTACTGCCATCAAGCTTATTGAGGATCCATTGATACACTGACCAGTTCATAACTTGCAGCCTCCTCAACCAGTCTCTAGCCTTAAACAGAATGAGATTAACCAGCTGGTTGAACGGATCCAGTCTAAGAGACCACCTCCAACGGGTCGTTTGATGCAGCCAGCTCTTAGCAGCCAAATATATGCAGGCTAAAGCTGATCCAAGACCCAGCTGCATCACAGTACCAGCCCTGCACTTTGTAACAAACATTTGCAGCAAAACGGATAATAAAGCTCTCGACCCGTGCACCAGTAACTTGTAACAAACATTCGCGGTTAAAAGTTAGAAGTTGCCACAAACTTTTTGAATTGGAAATCAATGTTCAATGTATCTACTGCCTCTTACAACCATATTCTTTCCATGGTTAAAGCAATGATGCCTGAAGATAATAAGCTCCCAGAAAGCTTTTATGACACGAAAAAAATTCTAGAAAAGCTTAGCCTTCCTAAAGAAAAAATCGATGTTTGCAAAAACCACTGCATGCTATTCTATAAGCAAGATAAAACACTCACGCAATGCAAACATTGTGGGGAATCTCGTTACAAGAGTGATCGAAATAAGGTATCTAATATGGTGATGACGTATATGCCAATTGGTCCTAGACTTAAAAGGTTATATATGTCTATAAAGACAGCTAAAGATATGACTTGGCACCATGACCACAAAACAAAAGATGGAAGTATGGCACATCCAAGTGATGGTAAGGCTTGGAATCATTTTGACTCGGTAAATCCTAACTTTGCTAATGAGATCCGAAATGTTCGTCTTGGGCTATGCACCGATGGCTTTAACCCAAATAATTCAAACTCGAATCCTTCCTCACTGTGGCCTGTCTTTCTTACAATTTATAACTTGCCACCTTGGATGAGCTTGAAAGATTCATTCATTTATCTAAGTTTAGTTATTCCTAGAAAAAGGAGCCCCGGACAAAATGTGGATGTGTTTCTAAGACCCTTGATAGATGAATTGAAGCACTTGTATGATGAAGGCATTGAAGTTTATGATGCTTATTGTAAAGAAAACTTTATGATGAGGGCCATCCTTTTGTGGACCGTTAGTGATTTCCCCGCATACGCAATGTTGTCTGGTTGGAGCACACATGGAAACTTAGCTTGCCCATATTGTATGGGACACACAAAAGCCTTTCGATTAAATGCCGGAGGAAAACCAAGTTGGTTTGACTGCCATCGGAGATTTCTACCTCCGTCACACCTTTTTCGTAGTGATAAAAGTGGATTTCGAGATAATAAATCTGTACCATCATCAGTAGGACCTCCCCCTGAGTTAACTGGTTGGGATTTGTACAAACAAGTGTTTAACATTTCAACCGTCTATGAAGGTAAGCTGTATAACCCAAAGACTAAAAATCCAGCTTTCGGTAAAACCCATAACTGGGTAAAGGAAAGCATTTTTTGGGAGCTTAATTATTGGCCAATGTTATTAATCCGACACAACCTCGATGTAATGCACATTGAGAAAAATGTTTTTGAGAATCTATTTCACACAGTAATGGATACTCCCAAAACAAAAGATAATATAAAAGCAAGGATAGATGTTAAAGAGTATTGCAATCGACCATCACTTCATATATGGACGAAGAACAATAATAAATATATGAAACCTAAAGCATCATACACCTTAACCAAAATGGAGGTTCTTGAAGTATGTAAATGGTTGAAAAAGGTAAAATTTCCTGATGGGTATGCTTCAAATATAGGGGGATTTGTAAACGTTAAAGACGGTACCTTTTACAGCTTTAAAAGTCATGATTGCCATGTCTTCATGCAACGATTGTTGCCTATTGTTTTAAGAGGGATGCTTCCTAAACAAATATATGAACCCGTAGTAGAGCTCTGCACATTCTTGTTGGGAAAATTAGTGAATGGATATTTAGTTAATTTATAATTTAGTGAAATTATAATTACATATTAAACTCCTTCATATGGTGAAACTCTTGAGTAGAGTTTTATATCACTTGATTAGCTTTTATTAGAGTTTTTATGGCTCTAATTAAATCACTAATTAAGTGAAACTTTTATTAGAGTTTTATGTCTCTAATAAAATCACCACTTAAGAGAAACTCTTCATAACACACAACTCTTGTAAAGGAAAAAGATGGTAGGCTATGTGACTCATTGGAATGATGAGAAAACTACAAGAGAAAGATAATATGTATGAAGAATTCTTGGAGAAGTGGTGAAGACTTGAACATCCATATGTTGGGAATTATAGAGATATGAGTTTTCTCTACTCGATTCCATCACCTTCGTATCATCAGTTTTCCACAAGTTCAAACACTATAATTCTATTCGGTGTAACCTCGGGCACGTGGTCATTTCCGGCAGTACAGACTGCTTCGGCTGTTGTACCCTGGGAGACAGACGCGTCGTCTTTAGTAGAGGCGCGAAATCTGTTTTAAGGGTAGCGTGTTGAACACGTGCCTCAGCCATAATCATCAACATTTGTTTGTTCTTTTTATAGGAAATTATTGTACAAGAAGACGTGGTTCAAGACCTCGTTGAAGTCTACACAACGGACTGAAAACACAATGAACCATACAAGTAGACGCAGTTAAAGATCAAGTTGAAGACTTTATCTTTTGAAGATATTGGTTTGAATCGATTGTTTTATTAAATATGTTGTAGTTCATATTTATTTTCGTTTGAATTTGTACATGGTTCATGTACTACAATTTCCCAAATGTTTAAAGAGAGTATCTTTATTTTTTTTTATTATTTCTTTTAACAAAATTGTGGCCCATTTCCTACAAACTTAAAACAGATTTCATGAGATTGTTGGTACAATCTTAAAAACCTTATTTATAAGGATTTTGGGTTTACAAAAGGATTTATAATAGAATAAAAAAAAGATATTTTTAGAGGTTATGATCTTATAAATATTTATTTTGGGAAATATGTATGTAGTACAACTTGTTGCGTTTGGATTTTTTTAGATTGAGATACAATCTTATATCCTATACCGTGGTACAAAACGAATAGTTTTGTTTCCAACGTTTGGTTTTGAAACGATTTTGGGAATCGTTAATTTTTCTAACTTTTGTGTTAGATCGGGTTTATTAGTGTAAACCATACGTTTTTTTGTAAACGTTAAATTCTCTAACATATGTGTTAGACCGGAATTATTGGTGTAAACTATACGTTTTTTTTTGTAAACGTTAAAGTCTCTTTAGTAGAGTTTTCTATGTCTTTAAATAAGAGTTTTATGTTACTTGATTAGAGTTTTATGTCTCTAATTAAGTCTCTATTTAAAGTAGACTCTTCATCCACCCATTGATTGATATGAACAAATAAGTATTATAATGATTTTTGTAATCATTTGTCTTCTAACATGTGTGTTAGAAACGTTCATGAAAAGGGTTAGTTTGGAAGCAATTTTTTAATTGTTTAGTTTCTAACGTGTGTATTAGAAATGACTTATTATTTGAACCATATATGTGTTTTTAGCAAGTCGAATTAACATTTTGTGGAAATGTTAATATTTCTAACGTGCGCGTTAGAATTTCTTTCATTTTAACATGATTGTTAAAAATGGTTAAAATACAAATGCTTTGAAATGTTTTATGTAGACATTTTATATAAGCAATTTGTTGTAGCATTGTTTTAATGCTTTGTATGATTTAGAAATAAAATGTCATACATTGAAGTTGATGTTTGATTGGCTTCAAGGAATTAAATCACCATAAGTGATGGTGTGGTATTTATATGAATTTAATGAAATTAAAATCATTTACTAGACTCTTCATATGGAAGATAAACTCTTAAGGAGAGTTTCATGTCAATTTATTAGTTTTTATTAGAGTTTATGTCTCTAATAAAATCCTTAATTAAGTGACTTTTAAGGAGAGTTTCAAGTCAATTTATTAGTTTTTATTAGAGTTTATGTCTCTAATAAAATCTTTAATTAAGTGAGACTTATCTCCACCCCATGTCTCTTGTATTAAAAGTAGGCTATGTGCCTAACTTGATGAGAGTGAAAAAACAAATACAAGAGTAAGAATACAAGAATTAAATCACCATAAAGTGATGGTGTAGTTGTGTGTGATTTTATCACCAACTTTAATTTGTGATTTGTCATGTTTTATATAAAATGACTTAAATTTTCTAACACGTATGTTAGAAAATGTGTATCACGAATACGAGGTTAGAGATTGTTCATAATGAACATAAATGTTTTATGTAAACATTTAATTGCCTATAAGTGCATTAAAAATGATGAGAAATGGTTTATTTTATAAACTATATCTTTGGAAAACGTTTTAAGTAAACGTTCGATTCTATAATGTGCTTGTTATAACATTTTTTTTCTAACATGCGTGTTAGAAAATGTTTAGTACATGTGTAGTAAGACTAAACAATATAAAACCATTTGATATTTTGGGTTTGATCTATGTTTTCATAACCCTAATTGATATTATTAGTATTGTATATTGCAAAACTAAGAAACTGTTTTGAATTATTTTTAAAACAAAGTTTTGCATAACATTAATAATTCAAATGGTTCGCTACTCTTACTAGAAGTAGCATATGGTGAACAAAGTAACAGCCTGGTGGTTGTTATTTGGTGAAAAACAACTTGGTGTTGTTGTGAACAAATTTAATTGTTCAAGTTTACTAATTAAATGTAGTATTTGTAACAACTTGGTGTTGTTTTGAGCAAAATTGTCCAAGTTTAAAGTTTCAAGATGAAATGGGGAACTTGTACTTACAAGTGCATGGAGTCTTATTGAGGGAGTACCTCAAGACATGCCATGGGACAATATTGTTGAGAAGATTTCGATCAGATTATAAAGTGTTGAAGCTAAAAGCACTTTGCTATTTGATGTCTACATATTGTCTATGCTTCCGTTTAAATTTCAAAAGTGATTGACACTTATGATTTAGTTTCCAATGTATTTTATTGTTTGGTGTTCAATATCTTCGGATAACACATTCAATTTTTTACAAAGAAATAAATCACTAATGGTTGTGACGTATAAATTATTTTGTGGAAAATAATTATAACGTCGGTTATACATTGCTTAAAAGAATATGGTTTTAAACGGATGATACATGAAAATACTTGGATATAAACAACTTGAGAGTTGTTACATTGACTAAAAGTCAAAGACGAAACATCAAATGTATAACCACATCATGAGTGAGTAATGAAAGAACGTAGTGAGTGTATTGAGATGAAATACACTAACGACATTCATGTCGACATACTTCATTAGAAGTCATTGAAAATTCACAAGTGTGAATTCTAACATATGAAAGTAAAAGTACTATATGTTATTGTATACCTTTAATAAATCTTGCGAGATTTATAAGTAGATGCGTCTACCACTTTATTATTGTTAGATCTATATGGAGATTTTACCTTCATTTGGGAGAGCATCCTAAATATACATATCTCCTAATGAATAACAATAGATGTGTGCAAATCACTTATGGCAAAATTATGAATGCCATGTTGTTGAGTGTCGATCTAGTTGACTCTATCTCACACATAATAGTGATTGTAGACGAGAAACATTCATCTTGTTGGTGATGAATGTGTTCACCAAGTGACTTGGATTAAGACTTATGTTTAAGTACTTATGAGTCAATGGTAGATCGTTGGAAATCAAAAGTAAACAAGTTATGTTCCTTAAATGAATGATGAAATTTAGCTTTGTGCTATATACAATAATTTGTGAGACCTTCCTAAATATTGATGTTTTAGGATTATGAATAAGTCTCATTATTTTGTCTTAACAAGGGATGAATGTTGCAAAGTGATATTATGATATCCTTAGGGCTGTGAAGAATCAGAATGATGCATCTTCTGTTCACATGCTAAAGTATTGTAGTCTAAAGCATGCTAGACTAGTACTTGGTTAATTATGGGTCTTGATGGAGACTAATTAACTCTAAACATTCAAATGTGTATGAACACAAAAAGAATTTGTGTATGGACAAAGTTGAGAGAGAATTTTCATTCATTATAAGGAAATGACATGTAACTTTTAAAAGTTTGTTCGAAAAGCTAATGAGGAGAACTCATTGTCTAAGCTTATTCTAGATGTTAAATTAGAATTATTCTAAGTTGGTGACAAACTTATGACAATGGCATGTGTTGCTTTGGTCAGCTCGGAAGCTTGTGTAAGCTAATGCAATATGAGTTGAATTCACTGATACAATAAGGTTGGTCTTGTTCAATCATATGTGTATAAATGTCGCCATAAGTGGTGTTACGGAAATGTTGATCAAATGGCAAGAAATGTGGGGGAGGAACCATTTAAGAAACAACCCTATAAGGGTATGTAGAAATGGTTCTCATTAACACATCTAAATGTTATCCAATAACACTTAAATGTGGGGGGTGTCTTGCATTTGTTTTTAGCAATAAGGATTTTGTAATCCAATCTAACATTGCAAATAGACGACTAAGTGGAGGACACAAAGGTCGTAGTGCATAATGGAGATGTGTTTGCCTTAAATGATACACGTATCTTACGAAGACATATGTTATAACCAGATTCAGATGGCCACTGAGGTTATAGTCTTAGAAGTTGACAATAGGCAAAATTAACTTACGAGTTAAGAACACGTCATGACAACTGATCTCAAATACGCAAAGTTATTTGCTAATGTTATGGATCCAACAACCTGAGGGTTTATTAGAGATCAAGTTGTGGAATGGGACTGAAGCCCTTGAAAAATGATGTTCATATGATGGAAACCTAACTCAGTAGACTGGAGATCCCAAGAATTGAGTTCAATAGGAAAACCTAATTGTATGAATAAGCGAGGTCACTGTGGGGAATAACCCTACGCATTTAATAAAGTAGTTTATTATAAAGATTAATAAACTTCCTAGTCCATTCCTAAAAGTGACAAGTGTGAGGCTAAGCATAATATGTGGTAAATGATTTGGATAGATCACAATAACCACAATGCTTTTAATGATCTAAGGAGAATCACCTATGTTAGAGAGAAGTGGGGTCGCTTCGAATGGAATTGAGGGCACAATTCCTAGAGCTCTCGCAGAACCAGGAAAGTGTTCCACGACCATTATTGGACACGACTATGAGGAGATGACCCGGCTAGGGAGAGTCTTGTGTGAAGTGTAATGTCGTCTACACAAACGGCAGACGAGTTCAAAGACATCGAGATCTACTCAGAGCTAGTGGGCTAAGTGCATTTCATGAGCGAAGGTTCAAAGGGTAACACCTACCTATCGTATGCAAAACTCAACTGTCGAGGTTCCATTGGAAATTTTATGTGTTTTGAACAATCTCCATTCATGTGGGGGATTGTTGGGAAAATTAGTGAATGGATATTTAGTTAATTTATAATTTAGTGAAATTATAATTACATATTAAACTCCTTCATATGGTGAAACTCTTGAGTAGAGTTTTATATCACTTGATTAGCTTTTATTAGAGTTTTTATGGCTCTAATTAAATCACTAATTAAGTGAAACTTTTATTAGAGTTTTATGTCTCTAATAAAATCACCACTTAAGAGAAACTCTTCATAACACACAACTCTTGTAAAGGAAAAAGATGGTAGGCTATGTGACTCATTGGAATGATGAGAAAACTACAAGAGAAAGATAATATGTATGAAGAATTCTTGGAGAAGTGGTGAAGACTTGAACATCCATATGTTGGGAATTATAGAGAGATGAGTTTTCTCTACTCGATTCCATCACCTTCGTATCATCAGTTTTCCACAAGTTCAAACACTATAATTCTATTCGGTGTAACCTCGGGCACGTGGTCATTCCCGGCAGTACAGACTGCTTCGGCTGTTGTACCCTGGGAGACAGACGCGTCGTCTTTAGTAGAGGCGCGAAATCTGTTTTAAGGGTAGCGTGTTGAACACGTGCCTCAGCCATAATCATCAACATTTGTTTGTTCTTTTTGTAGGAAATTATTGTACAAGAAGACGTGGTTCAAGACCTCGTTGAAGTCTACACAACGGACTGAAAACACAACGAACCATACAAGTAGACACAGTTAAAGATCAAGTTGAAGACTTTATCTTTTGAAGATATTGGTTTGAATCGATTGTTTTATTAAATATGTTGTAGTTCATATTTATTTTCGTTTGAATTTGTACATGGTTCATGTACTACAATTTCCCAAATGTTTAAAGAGAGTATCTTTATTTTATTTTATTATTTCTTTTAACAAAATTGTGACCAATTTCCTACAATTCTTTCGTGTCATATGCTCAAAGGTTTTACACATTGAAGATTTACATAAATTGCAAAAAAATATCATCGTAACGATGTGCAAGTTAGAAAAAATCTTCCCACCTGCATTTTTTGACTCAATGGAACACCTTGTCGTATATTTGACCAATGAAGCTATTTTTGGTGGTCCGGTGCAGTTTAGTGGATGTATCCGTATGAGAGGTAGTGGTTTTTTACTAACCTAATTATTCTTTTAGTATATAAAGTTTTATGAATTTACTAACACGATTTCGTAATTTTAGGAAGTTGGGTCGATTGAAAAGAACAATTAAAAACAAAGCAAGGGTTGAAGGATCCATAGTAGAGTCATATCTCATAGATGAACTTTCTCAATATTGCTCCTTGTATTTGGACTCGACAATAAAGACATGCGTGAACCGCAAGCCTTGTAATTTTGCCCCTAACATTCCTTGTTCTTCGAGTACGGATTCTCGGTTAGGTATATTCAAACATCCATCTCGAAGATTATATGACAAGGGTGGAAAGACTATGGTTCTGACGGATAAAGACATGCACAAGGCTCATACTTATATACTGCTTAACTGTCAAGAGCTTCATGATTCTGTTCGATTATTTGATGAAGAAATGAGAGCTTCATTTCCTAATTGTGACCAAGTAACACTTGATAAAAAGAAAGATGAGGAATTTGCTAAGTGGTTGCGGGTTTATGTAAGAATAATTCTTAGATGAACATATTTAATGTGGTTTCGTTTTAAACTTGCTAACACACTTTTGTGAATGTAGGTTTTAAATGGACCAGAGAATGCACACTTGAGAGATATAGCACATGGGCCTCTCACTTATGTTAGATCACACAAAGGCTATCTGATAAATGGTTACAAGTTCCACACACGAACAGCCTACCATGGGCGGGTCACAGAAAATAGTGGTGTGTGCGTGAAAGGGGCTATTTATAATGAACATGAAAGTGACTACTATGGATTACTAGATGAGATCCTAGAGTTGGAATATCATAGCAGCTTAGGAAGTTGTGTAGTCGTTTTGTTTAGATGTACATGGTTTGATCCCATGAAAGGTGTAAGGGTGAACCCAAAGACTAATATGGTTGATGTTAATTCCAAGGCAATAGGATGTGTTGATGACCCATTTATTCTGGCATCCCAAGCACACCAGGTGTACTATACACCATATTCTTCAAAAGAAAAAGATTAAAAGACTCGTGGGCTGTTGTCAAGACGACACCAAAGGGAGTTTATGAACTAGCTGAAGATGACATTGTAGTTGGTGATAATGATAATGAAAACGTGGAACATTTCCTACAAGAGAATGAAAGGATAATATGTTCAGCTAATGAGGATTTTCTCCCCATTATTCATGAAGAAACAAATGTAATAGATGAAGTTGATGATGTAAATGATGATGATAACGAAGAAGATGAGTTTGAAGACATTCATTTAGATGATGGCGATGAGGAATTTGAAGATGAAGATTCTGATTAGTTAATTTGTTTATATATATATATACACACACATATAAATGGTTAGTTTGTTGTACTTTTAGTGATTGTTTTGTGTATATAACTCTTCGTTGTTATTAGTTTCTATTTATTATGATTCTTTTAAATCATTATACTTTTTTTTGTTGTAGATATCATGGCATGTAGTTCCGCACGAGGTGGTAGGGGTACAGGTCAAGGTAGTGGTCAAGATAGTGGTACCGTTGGACGAATACATTCGGATGCATATGAGACATTGTCTCAACACGAGAGTAGTGATGATGAGGAGCCAAATGTTGGCCGACGGGGACCGGTTGCCCCTACGCCTTTACCTGAACCAAGAAATCGTGAGCAAATTTATGTTATCTATGGAGAGTAAGTATATAGATGCATATTAATGGCATTAGCTCAATTATGTAATACACGGAATGTTGATTGGGTTATATTGTTTTTGTTTTATAGGTTCAGTAATCAAGGTAAAGCTACCCAGACTATGGGAGAAATTTTGGAGGCTATGTGGTCCCATCCTTGGAAAAGTTGGAAAGATGTCTCTAAAGAAGATGAAAATAGGATGTTTGAGCGTTTCAAGGTATGTATTTACAAAAAAAGTGTATATAACATTGTCCATAACTCAATAAACTTAGAGAAGACAATCCAACCCGAAATATTTGGGATGGGTTTGGGGTCGAGTAATCGGGTATGGGACCGAATTTGGGATTAGTTTTTTTTTCTACGGGTTTGGTACGGATTTGGTATTTGATGGTTTACCCGACCCAATTACCTGAAAAAGTGTATAAATAATTGACTCTAGAAAAACTTGAAGCATTTGTATATACCCATTTAAAAAACTTGAAACATTTGTACAAATAATTGACTCTAGAACTTTAATACAATTTATAAAATACCAGTTACTTTATATTAATTCTTAAAAATAAATATTTTATTAAATTGGAATAAGATCTGTTACTTTATAGCTTAATTCTTAAAAATAAATATTCAATTGAAAATGTGATTTTTTAGTTATACGATCAATGGGAAAATGAGTTGGATGAACAAGTCCGATCTTGCTGGTTGAAGTTTATGAAGAGAAAAATCAAGGATGTATTAAGTAGGGCTCGCGAGAGTGCCAAGGCCGCTGCAAGCAATGCAGGTGTAGTAGTTGGAGACGATTTATCTGTTATTATTCCATACAAGCCATGATGGATGGGGGCTCAAATTTGGGAAACCCTAATTCAATATTGGAATACAAAATAGTGGAAAGATAAGTCTACTCAGAACAAAAGTAATAGAGGGAAATCAACCGGGGGCAAACATACTCTCGGCTCACAAACCTATGCCACGCTTAAACAAAAAATGGTAAGATATGGTAGTTTTTTTCTTTTTGTTAAACATAGCATGCAAATATTAACTTCCAAATCCGACCTTATAGGATAAGCAACTTGGGCGGGCAGCTACTGTAGATGAAGTTTTGATGCAATCACATGGGAAGAAAGGGACAAGACCTTTGGATATATTGTTGAGTTGTAGAGGAGGTGAGGATTCACAAACGGCCGACGGTTTGGATGAGATCGATTTATCAAGCACTGTTAAATTGGTTGACACTAGGGCAGAGAATTCTCTTGTAAGTTTCTTTACTTTTAAAACCTATGTTATAAATAGAAAAATATGAACAGTTTTATGTATTAAAAAGTTATTTTGTTTTTGTATATTATAGAAATCATATAAGAAATATGTTAAGGATAAATATGGAGATGATGCTAGCAAACGACCGTTATTCGATGAAGATTCATGGATACAAGCTGGTGGGGGAAAGAAAAAAGGCAGAATATATGGTTTTAACGATATCAATGATCCGCATCTTTTAATGACGGGTACACCATCAACACCGGGTACTACTTCAAGAAATGAAGAGGTATGTGTATTCTATTTTAGTCGAGCTTTTCATTTATTCATAAGTTATATAATGGGTTATAACAGCTATTAGTAAGTCATATCTAAAAGGCCATGCTCACATTGGATAGATTTTGCTTGAAACGGGTCATAATGAGTATATGTCACAACCCCCGATCCCTGATCCCCGGGAACGGGCGGCCGCGAGCCAGTTTCGGTGGTATCATTGTTTATTAATTTGGCAGCGGAATTTTCATCAGGACCGTAGTTAGGAAATATTTTATCAGAGTAAACCACCATATTTTATAAATACAAATACATGGGAAAAACCCAAGTTTGCAGTACACATATTTTCATAGGAATAAATCCTATTTTATTTAATAAAAACATCTATTTTATTTTAGGTAACTTTATTGCCACTTTTCCAAGCCTTCAGTGCTCCCCAGCTGGCTTTTATTGGCTTCATACTAAGTTACCTGAAACACGTGTTTAAAACATTTTATCAGCAGGAAATACTGGTGAGTGAATCCCAGTTTAATCAAGTTTAAAGTCACAGTGAACAGTATTGAGAGCGATCACATTGTTTATGTCTACACAATTACTCCATTTGGTACTATCACTCCTGACTTGTGGGTCATATTACCCATTGGCTAACTCATTGTCCAATGGTAACGTATTGTCATCCCGACTTACTACTCGCAAGTAGTACAAAATTTTGTATACAAAACCCCAACATACCGGCAGTAATTGAAGAACTACAAAGACTCAATCACTGCTAATTTTCATAGTAAAACATTTAAGGTTTGGTAAAACATTACCAAAAACATTAACAAAAAGAGGATAAACTCACATTGCTATTTTAGACTTCGCGTAAGGGTTTCCTGGGAATAATCTATAATTTATATAAATGTACATTGATTAGTACCATAACCCTTTGAAATTATTAATGATACCCTCCCCGAGACGGCATTCCAACAACTACGTCGGGCAGAACCACGACAGTTGTTACGGAACCCTAAATCAATCGGGCAGCGTAACTGTTACGAAACTAGGGTTATAATACTTACAATGGAGCAGAACCTCGCTAATTAGGGGTATAATACCCGAGTATAATAACTCTACTATCAGAATTTGAGATTGAGAATCGAAGAATGAACGAATTCTAGTTGAACCCGATGGCTCCTTTATATAGTGCTGATACTGGACTCTCTCGCGGCCCGCGTCAAATGAGAGCATGTCTTACGCGGCCCGCGTTGACCCAAAGTCAACGTATAGCTATGCTGAGTTGATGTGTAGGCTTGACGGGTGTTGTGCCACGTGGCGGCCCAGGGCTGCGCCACCTTTCTAACCTCTCGCGGCCCGCGTAAGGGTCATGGGGTACCTTACGCGGCCCGCCTCAACTTAACTTTTCTTGTTTTTTATTTATTTTCAATGCTATATTGTATTTCGGGCTCGGTTTTCACATACGGGGTGTATTTAAAAACATATAGGGGTATTTCTAAATATATTAAGGGTGTCAGAAATATTTTTGGAGGGTTGATATATCTTGGTACAACTCCTGGATTTATTTAATAGAATATATAGTGTACTCACACTTAAATATAGTAACCCAATTCCACTTTTATCCCTACGTCACGAGACAGAACCCCAACGAATTTAGGCAGAGACTTGACATACGTTACGGGGCCCTACGTCATTTGGACAGGGTATTAGTGATCAGGGGCTACAATACTCAAAACAGGGCAGGGCTTTGAAGTTTATATGGGTGAATTACTAAAAGAAAGAATGGCTTATAGAAGTGTAGTGTGAGATAAAAGGGTCTGAGCACACAAATCGTTGACATGCAGTCTATATTTATACATCCTCTATAACTTAGAGTGTAAGATTCCTCACTCCACTTATCCATATAGCATTATGTTCAAATATACACGTTGCTATCTATCATTTAATGTAGATTGATTTCTTATTTTTTTATTCTTTTGATTTTATATACACAAAAGAAAACAAACGTATATTTATATTTAATTACTTTGATTTATATTTATTATTATGCACATACACGTGCATATTATATGTAATTTCAAAATATTTTGCTTTTCACATTTAATGTTATAATATTATTTTATTATTATATATATTATAATTAATTTATCTGGTTCACTTATTTGGCACGTATAACTTTGAAAATATGATGTTTTATAAAACAAATAAATATGCCCTTAGAACGAGAATAATTTTATCTACATTTTGAACCAAGTTTCATTAAAAACATAGTAGGTTCAAATATAAAGTATTTTTATAATTATTAAATGGTTCATACGCTTGCCCAAAAGATCTCATATTTTCATTTGGTCAACTTACCCATTATGTATTCTTTTAATAACATAAGTTTTTTATATATTTTATATAAAAATTTTGGGATTGTTACATTCTCCCCACCTTATTTTAAATCTCGTCCTCGAGATTACCTGAAATATGGATAAATATTTTTAGGTAGTCTAGTTTCTAGGTATATTCTGGTCCTTATTTTTGAACTTTACTTTGACCAGAACTATTCTCTATGTTTTGAGATTCTTATCTTCTTAAGAATTCTGAATGAAAGTATAATTATTAGCGTAAGTTTTAGACGTTTTGTGTCTTAGCACAACTTTTAGTTATAGGTTTCCTAATGCGTTAATAATCGCAAGGGAATTCTTATACTTCCGATGGCATCCCAACTTATAGAGTTTATGTTGTTCATTTTGTCGCACGAATTTCGAGACGGATAATTAAACGAAATAGTGTTTGATATCGGAATTTAGAGACGTATACGAGAGATTCCTAATAAATAAATCTAAAATTATCACTGACACACTTGTTCATGATTTACTCCGAATCGTCAATCAATATAGTCTTTGGATTTTCTCATAGACATACACGTCTTTTTAATATTTCATATACTGTAGTATGCACATTATTCATAATGTAAACAGACTCACAAGTCAGACATTAGGTCGTGGTACTATTTAGGGAATTCTATTATCATAACATATACCCCATCTCACCTGGTCTTGCCGGAGAGGTAACCCCATCTCACCCGGTCTCGCCGGAGAGGTAACCCCATCTCACCCGGACAAGCTGGAGAGTCTACCGCACCATGCCCAGTTTTACCGGAGAGGTAATTATCATTATATTTCCCATAAATAGACTTCTCTTAAATCAGGATTTTGAAAGCACATCGTTTATCATAGTTTGCATCAAGAAACAAGGAATTCAGTATTCTCATGATGGATCATATTCTAGAACCGAGTAGTATCAATAAACAAGAAATAACAGTGGCCAGTTGTTATTGCTTATTTATCATACAGACACTGTTCTAGTCATCATCATCACAGGATCTCATCTCAATAACCATCACACTTTATCTATGCAAGTAATTGGCTTATCTCAAAGCTTTATACTAAGGCATTCTTCTTAGGTTCAAGTCTAAATACTGTCCTGGTGGTTACCAGTGAATATCAATATCTCAACTCTTTCATTTAAGCATAGATATTATTATGGTTGTGGTTTTCTTTTGGTTGGAGAATAGAGTTTCAAATATATCATTGTTTCCATTGACACTATAGTTTGGTTAAATGTGAAGAGTATGCTTACAGCTAACTCTATTTAGACATATAAAATCTTATATCCCGTTTACAAGGAATATTTCATTGAGACAAATGACATTTTTAAAACATAGTAGGTTCCATAGTTTATTCTTATAATAATTTCATATTTTCATATGAATTTACAATGACATTTTCTCTTGTGTGTATCTTACAAAAGATATTATATTGGGTATACCATCAAAAATTCTATTGGGTATATACATATATGTGTATAAAATTTCAAATCTTTAGTTAATATTAAACTTACGGAATATATACACACATATATAAAATAATAACTATACATTCGATGGTACCAATCATCAAGCTTATTTCCACGACTTTACTTTATCCTTTTATAAAAGTAGCATATTGAAATAAATTTATGTCCAATATAATATTTTGGAATATAAATTTAGGGAAATAAACTATTCAAAATATAAGTTTTCTGGACTTATAAGAACAGTTTCATTTTTAACTAATGAGTTAAACAATACCAGACTCACTATTTATGTTACCTTAATAATTTCTCCTCAAGTAACCATCTATATATATATCTATTCCAATTATTACATTCCTACCTTTTTCTTTATAAGAATTAATTCCAGATTCCAAACCCAGTCCTGCACCCCCAATGAGTGCAGAAAACGTACAAGATCTTAGAACTTTTGGGAAGGAAATTTTAGAAAGCGGTAGGTTTAAAATATCAAAACTTAATTCTCAATTTATTGTATATCATATTCCAGTAAAAAGATCTAATAGCCTTGTTACATTTTAATAAACCCGCAACGGATTTACAACATAAGTGCATATACTATTCTATATACTATTTGACACTTATTAGAATTTATTACACCATGATATTTTATTAAAATTTTAGATATAAAATATATCTTTACTTACTCTACTAGTCGAATATTAGATTTTAGATATCAAATTATTTTTCAACCGAAAACCGTGTAGGAGAGATACCCACATGTACCAGTGGATTTCTATCTTTGGTCAAACTTTAAAAAAATGAATATTTTTCTCAAGTATTTCGTTAAAGATACTCCAAAGATGTACTACAAAATAATTTAAGTTTAAACTAATAAATTATTTTAAGAAAGAATATCTTAATAAAAATAATTAATTTATGGTTTTAGGCAAGCCAACAAACCATATGCTAATATAAAAACCAAAATCAAAAACTTTGCAACTACTTAGGGTAAGTTTAACATCCAATTTATCAACTCCACTCATTTACTAATATTGTATTATTTAACTATTATACATCAGCCAGCTGACTCGAATATTTTTCTTTATAATTTAGGATACACAATCCTATAACTAATATGGCTGGTTAATCTTATAATCTTATATTAATTATTTTCAGGCATAAGATCTATCTTGGACATACCTTAAAGATTTGGAGAAATGCTTTCAACGTTTAGTTAGGCCTTTTTTTACATAGTCCAACCAACCCAAATCTCTTAAAAACTTTAAATGATTTTATTAAATCATGAATACCCATCATATTCATTTAACCATCTATTTTATTACTAATTATTTTAATAAAAACTTTTACAAGTAATCCCAACATCAATTATTTTATAAAACTATGAAAGTATGAAGTCTTATGGTCAACTAGTTATAAACCAAAAATGAAAAATTGATACACCTGGGTTTCAAATACTTGCTTTGGTTAGATCCACTAAAGCAATCTTTTAAAGATTTTATTATTTCTTAAAATCTTTTCGGTTAATTTAATAGCTTCGGTTTTATTTATTGGAATATAAATTATTTTGAAACAATAATATTAAAACTACAAAGTTTTAAGGCTTTATACCATATATTTCAATATGTATTTTAAATCAAGGTAAATAATTGGTTCTAAAAAGAGAGTCATAAATATGATTGCTTTGTTAATAATCAACTTAGTTTGATGTATATTATGATATTATTTGAGTGGGTGATATTAATTATCACAGACAAATTTCTAGTACAAATATTTGGGTAAAATTAAAAACGGCAAACATTGTGACTCATATATATATATATGTATTTATTACAAACTACAACTGGAATTCCAAATAAACTAGGGATTATGCATCCGTAACTTATTTTAATCTATCTATGTTATAGGAGTATTATGCTCAACATGCCTCTATGTAAAGTTTATTCTATCTCCTATCTCTACTAAGTTGTTATCTAATAGGCAAAGTTCCTTTCAAAGTTTCTAGCTCATAGGTGGCATGGGTACTGGTACTGGTTTGGTCGTTCGAATATTTAATATAAGTTAGCATTTACTGCTGTAGTGGCTAACATATGGAGATTTACCCATTGTCCATCTAATTCATCTTCCACTAGTAAGTTATTGCATGTTTCCTGAGTTTGTGCATTTATTCCCTGATTGATTATCGCTCCCTTTGGTTGTAACTTCTTTATTTTCTTTCGACTTTTGCTAATAATCCTATTCCTCTTTTTAGTGGTAAATGGTTTCTCAGACTGTGCCTTACGAATAAATATCCCTTCCTCAATATCTGCTGAGTATCCTGAGGGATTTGGTTGAAATGAGGTTCCCTTATCTTTTGGTGAACTATCTAGTTGACGATAGATGTCTGAAATTCTTTGCTTACCCATACTGTAGACTAACAAATAGTCAAATGATATAAAACACATAATCACATAAGTTATTTCCTAACACAGAATTAAAATTTAAGTGTCAGCAGAACACTTCTTTGGCTTGAACCAGTGGCTAGGCTCTGATACCACCTTCTGTCACAACCCCCGATCCCTGATCCCCGGGAACGGGCGGCCGCGAGCCAGTTTCGGTGGTATCATTGTTTATTAATTTGGCAGCGGAATTTTCATCAGGACCGTAGTTAGGAAATATTTTATCAGAGTAAACCACCATATTTTATAAATACAAATACATGGGAAAAACCCAAGTTTGCAGTACACATATTTTCATAGGAATAAATCCTATTTTATTTAATAAAAACATCTATTTTATTTTAGGTAACTTTATTGCCACTTTTCCAAGCCTTCAGTGCTCCCCAGCTGGCTTTTATTGGCTTCATACTAAGTTACCTGAAACACGTGTTTAAAACATTTTATCAGCAGGAAATACTGGTGAGTGAATCCCAGTTTAATCAAGTTTAAAGTCACAGTGAACAGTATTGAGAGCGATCACATTGTTTATGTCTACACAATTACTCCATTTGGTACTATCACTCCTGACTTGTGGGTCATATTACCCATTGGCTAACTCATTGTCCAATGGTAACGTATTGTCATCCCGACTTACTACTCGCAAGTAGTACAAAATTTTGTATACAAAACCCCAACATACCGGCAGTAATTGAAGAACTACAAAGACTCAATCACTGCTAATTTTCATGGTAAAACATTTAAGGTTTGGTAAAACATTACCAAAAACATTAACAAAAAGAGGATAAACTCACATTGCTATTTTAGACTTCGCGTAAGGGTTTCCTGGGAATAATCTATAATTTATATAAATGTACATTGATTAGTACCATAACCCTTTGAAATTATTAATGATACTCTCCCCGAGACGGCATTCCAACAACTACGTCGGGCAGAACCACGACAGTTGTTACGGAACCCTAAATCAATCGGGCAGCGTAACTGTTACGAAACTGGGGTTATAATACTTACAATGGAGCAGAACCTCGCTAATTAGGGGTATAATACCCGAGTATAATAACTCTACTATCAGAATTTGAGATTGAGAATCGAAGAATGAACGAATTCTAGTTGAACCCGATGGCTCCTTTATATAGTGCTGATACTGGACTCTCTCGCGGCCCGCGTCAAATGAGAGCATGTCTTACGCGGCCCGCGTTGACCCAAAGTCAACGTATAGCTATGCTGAGTTGATGTGTAGGCTTGACGGGTGTTGTGCCACGTGGCGGCCCAGGGCTGCGCCACCTTTCTAACCTCTCGCGGCCCGCGTAAGGGTCATGGGGTACCTTACGCGGCCCGCCTCAACTTAACTTTTCTTGTTTTTTATTTATTTTCAATGCTATATTGTATTTCGGGCTCGGTTTTCACATACGGGGTGTATTTAAAAACATATAGGGGTATTTCTAAATATATTAAGGGTGTCAGAAATATTTTTGGAGGGTTGATATATCTTGGTACAACTCCTGGATTTATTTAATAGAATATATAGTGTACTCACACTTAAATATAGTAACCCAATTCCACTTTTATCCCTACGTCACGAGACAGAACCCCAACGAATTTAGGCAGAGCCTTGACATACGTTACGGGGCCCTACGTCATTTGGACAGGGTATTAGTGATCAGGGGCTACAATACTCAAAACAGGGCAAGGCTTTGAAGTTTATATGGGTGAATTACTAAAAGAAAGAATGGCTTATAGAAGTGTAGTGTGAGATAAAAGGGTCTGAGCACACAAATCGTTGACATGCAGTCTATATTTATACATCCTCCATAACTTAGAGTGTAAGATTCCTCACTCCACTTATCCATATAGCATTATGTTCAAATATACACGTTGCTATCTATCATTTAATGTAGATTGATTTCTTATTTTTGTATTCTTTTGATTTTATATACACAAAAGAAAACAAACGTATATTTATATTTAATTACTTTGATTTATATTTATTATTATGCACATACACGTGCATATTATATGTAATTTCAAAATATTTTGCTTTTCACATTTAATGTTATAATATTATTTTATTATTATATATATTATAATTAATTTATCTGGTTCACTTATTTGGCACGTATAACTTTGAAAATATGATGTTTTATAAAACAAATAAATATGCCCTTAGAACGAGAATAATTTTATCTACATTTTGAACCAAGTTTCATTAAAAACATAGTAGGTTCAAATATAAAGTATTTTTATAATTATTAAATGGTTCATACGCTTGCCCAAAAGATCTCATATTTTCATTTGGTCAACTTACCCATTATGTATTCTTTTAATAACATAAGTTTTTTATATATTTTATATAAAAATTTTGGGATTGTTACAGTATAAATTGAATATATTTGTTTGCGTTGGTTCATAACCGGCCGTATAAAACCGGACCATTTTACGATATATTTTCATTAATTTAACCCACATATATAGATGATTTTAGTGCTACTTGTTTAAATGTATTATATAATACGTTGAAACAACACATTAGCATTTTTATAAGATGTGATAATTCAAATGAATGAGATATTTTCTATTTAGAGCGTCGTAATGCATTGTTTGGTTTTAACGTGGTATATTATTATAGGTGCAACGATTGAATGAAGAAATAAGGCAACTACGACAAGAGAAAGAAACAGAAAGACTAGAGAAAGAAAGAGCGTAAAAACTCAAAATTATGGAAGAAATTGAAGAAAATAGGATTGCAAAACGCCCAAATGAAAGAACAAGTTCAATTCCTTTTGAAGAACATAACAAAAAAGTAGCTCTAACTAGCTAAGCATGTGATCTTTTGGTAAAGTTGGTTAATTCGGACTTTTGTTATGGTACCTATGTTTGGTATTTCTTTTCGTACTTATATTTAGATATTTTGTCGTATTTACTTTTGAATGTTTGTTTAGTTAGTGAATTGGTACAATTTTATGATATTTAGTTGGATTTACTTTTGAATGTTTGTTTAGTTAATTAATCGGTACTGAAGAAACACTGGTTAAATGACCAGAATCAGATAAACCAGGGGGTTAGGTTCTGCATAAAAAGGGTTGGTTTCTTCTCATTTGGTTCAAAGGGACAGATCTTCTCCTCTTCTCGATATCTGCAAAACAGAAACCGTCAGACTCGCCACGGGGAGAATGGGGGTTCTCTCCGTGACCACCCTCCGGCGTGAGAATAAGTATCGGTTTATGAAGAAGAAGAAGAAGAAGAAGAAGTATAAGTGAAGTGAATGTAACTTGAAGTTTGTACCTAACTTACTCTTCTATTTATAGCCGGGAGTTTGGGCGGGAAAACCTGTTATTGAAATATTGACGTAATGTGCTAACTCCATAAGCGGTTATTTTTCCCTCTGTTAATTCTCTTAATCCGACGTGAGAGCACACGGATCGCTATTTAGATCAACGGCTGGGGTATTGCCACGTGGAAAGTGGGCAAGTGGAGATTTCTCTCCAATTCCATGCCATCATCGTGACTTCAAGGAAGCCCAGGATGATGACACGTGGCCTAGATGGTTATAACCGTCTGGTGGTGCACGATTGAGTCTTCTAGAAGATTACAGTCGTAATCCGGTGTGACTCCTTATCGTGTGGTATCAGTGAAGTAAATAATATCCAAGTCTGGGTATTATTTTAGCGGGAGTGCTTACTGGGATTTTTATCCCTGTCTGTTATGAGAGAGGCGCAAGGATTTATTAATTTCCTTTTGGCGCGCAGGTGTTGCTTGTTGTCTTTCTTCTATGTCCTCTTTGTTGGACCAGAGGTCTAAAGAGGGTTAAAGATGAAGTTGTTGTATGGTCTCAAGTACTTAACGCGATGTTTTTGGGACCTTACCCCTTCAAGTCCCCCCAGTCTAGTGTTGCTCTTATGCAAATAAGTGGAGCACTGGACTATGAGAGAGAGGTGCTTTTCGCTGTAGAGGTTTTTTGGCGCGAATATGGAGAATCTTCCGGAGGAAGAGACTTCTGCTGATTATTTTGATTTTTGAGATTCTTGACCTTGGGTCTGCAAAAACGTGCAGTAATGACTGTTGACGTGTGACAGCTGTCATTGTCAGCTTGTACGTTACTGGCCGTGTTTCACACGCGCGCGTGAACTTGCGTTTGTGCTATTCCCCACTCGCCCCTGACGCTTGGATAACTGTGCCATCCCGAAAAAGGTGTTGTTGCAGTTACCTAGGCTATTTATGGCGGTGAGTATATAAGTGTTTTGAGTTTACAGTAATCATTACTTCGTTGAAAACCCCTTTTCTCTTTGTCTTCTTTACCTATTATTTGGAAAGAATTTGCAATTTCTTTCTCTAATATCAACCGGAGATCACCACGAAGATTCTACTGAAGAGATGGATGCCGAACTTCCACCGTTGAAGTGGTCTAGCGCAACTTTTGACGGTTTGATTCGGAATCTCAGGTTTCCGGAAAACTGGGGTGCCCAATACCCTGACGAGGGTCAGACGGCGGCGGATGCTCCGGCTGGGTATGTGACCCTATTTTGGGATTTCTTCTTTGCAGGCAACTTTCGTCTGCCTGCAACGAAATTCTTCCTTGAAATTCTTGAGTATTACAAGTTCCATATCTCCCAGATGCATTCTATTGGTATGGTTAGGGTTCGCCATTTTGAATTTGTGTGCCGGACAATGCATATCGAACCAACGGTTCCTCGATTCTGTGTTTTTCACCAAATGCATTGTTCTCAGGGGTTTTATTCTTTTGTGCAAAGAGCGTCTGCAAAGAAGATCTTGCTGCAACCCCCGAAATCCTTCCATGATTGGAAACATAAATTCCTTTTTATCAAGGCCGGAGTTATCCCGATGAGGATGATTTTTAGGGGAAAGGAGGATGTTCCTACTGAGACCATTCAAACCCCTGTTGACGAAAATTGGTACCAGGACCTGAAAGACGTTCCGTCTATTGCCTTGCAAGAGAAAGCCCTTGTTGGTGCCAGTATGAGCCTGAACTGGAAGATGAATCGAGAAGAGAAGCCGGTGTACATGGAGGATGGCAAAGGTAAGATTTGGGTTTTTCTCTTTCTTCTCTTTCTTTCTTTTTTTTTTTTTTTTTTTTTTTTTTGAATTTGCCTTTGTGTTTCCTTTGCGCAGTTGTTTCTCTATATGTTGTTGCTTTCGAAAGGGAAGGCGGGAAAATGACTACCCTTCCCAAGAAACTTGATGAGGAACTGTGGTATCACCACATTGTGAAGAACTTTGTTCTTCCGCGGGATAATGATCTGTCCGCGCAACCTGCTGCTGGTGCTGGTAAGTTTTTATTGTAGTATTTTTTGTTTGCTATTTTTGCGCGTTTGAATAAGTTAATTCTGCGCTTTATAGTAGGTGAACTGTCTAATTTGGGCATAGGCCCTGAGAAGAAAAGACGCGCACCCGCAACTACTACTGCCCCGAAGAAGAGTGACGCTGAGAAAGCTCAACCTTCGAAGGTTAAAAATGTTGGGGGATAGAAGAAAGGTATGCGCCGTTCCTCTGATTCCTGGTGTGATTATGTGGTGGTATCTGATTCATTGGAGGGTCTTGCGCCTGCAGTTATAAGAAGATCGAAACCGGAGCCAAAAGATACTGCTGATATCCCTCCATCAAACCCTGATGATCCCATTGATTTGGAATCAAGTCCTGAGCGCTTAGTGAGGAAGAAAGCAGGAAAAAGATAACAGACTGACGCTGAAACTGAAGGTCAGCCTGCGAAGAAGATTCAGAGGAAGAAGATTACTAGGAGAGGCAACCTGGATGCCTTTATTTCAAAATTTGTTCCTGGTAAGTGTCATCTTGTGCTCTCTTCTTCTCACTTCCTTGAATAATTGTGATTTATATGTTTGTTTTTACAGAAAAACCGAACTCTCCTGTTCCCACAGAAGCATTATCTGTGGTTAATGAAGATCTTCCACCCTCTCCCCCACACGCCTCTGTTGCTGACCAGTTAAAGAATACTGAGATTCCCGAGCGTGAGGCGGGGAAGACTGCCGGGGCTGAGAATCTTGAGGCTGACAAGCCTGTTGATGTTGCTGTGGATGCGGAAAAAATTACTAGCCCGGAGATTGTGGATGGTGCTGGTAATCCACAAACTCCTAAACTTGCTGCTCATGATTCGGAGAAAAGGAAGACTGCTGAAGAGATCCCTGTTTCAACTTCTCCTTCCAAGGCTTCTGGTTCTATGCCTGAGAACATTGAGAAGGTCACTGTTGAAGACCAAGGCTCATTCTCTGATGCTGACAAAAATTCTCCAATCCGCCCAGATGAAACTCTGGGGGATTATTATTATAGAAGCTATTCAGAGAAGAATGCTTCCGAGATTCATGTCCCTGTCTGGAATCTGAAGAAATATGACACTTTCTCAGATTGGCGCGTGTGCCGAGATTGGTTGCAGGGAGCCTTTCCACCTGGGGAGATCAAGTTTCAGGAGGGACGCCTTCATGATCAAACTTATCATGCCTACCTTGAAGAGGTTGCTTCCTATACATCCACTACGCACCGCATAGTGCGTGAGTGGCATAGTATGCATAAGGTGTGGGTTGCGTTTAAGGCGTCCAAGAAGAAAGTTGTTGATGATGAAAACTGCGTTGCCCAGTTGAGGGCTAAACTAGAAGCTGACCAGGCCAAGTTTGAGACTGAACGGAAAACTGAAGAGTGGTCCGTTGCGGGCTGGAAAAGAAAAGCGGAAGCCGAAGCTGCCCATCTTTCCGAGGAGCGCAAGAACTGGAAAAATATCTGCGAGAAAGATAATGTCGAGAAGATGGGTCTCCTCAATGTTATCAATAATCTCAAGGCTGAGGTTGAGAAATTGAAGAAACAAGATGCGGAGATCGAGAAGTTGAAGAAAGAAAAAGCTGACGCTGAAGCTGCGCGAGACGAAGCACGTTCCCACTGGGAACGATGTGAACAACGAGAGGTACATACCTGCGCCACTCTTGCTCTTAGAGATAAAGAGATAGAAGAACTTACTGCTTTGCTGTCTGATCAGGAACAACTCAAGAAAGATTTGGAGCTTGCGCGTTCTGAGAAGGCTGAAACTTCCCGCTGTCTAGCTGAAACTGAAGAAGAGCTAGAAAATTCTGAAACGGCGCGAGCGACGGCGAAGAGTGAACTTGAGCCTTTGAAAGGTGACATGTTATGGCTGAAAGAACGCGGGATCGCCAGTGTAAGTTGTTTTCTGCTTGTAATTCTTGTGTAATTTTTTTGCGTTTTTTCCTTATTTTGCCTTTCAAGTTTTTATAGGTTGCTGAATCAGTGTTGAATTCTGAAGAACTAGATAAAATGGATGCGCAATTGGTGGTTGCTGCGCGAAATGACGGATATGCTCAAGGGTATGCAGAATGCTCGCACCATGTCATTAATGCTTTGAAAGTTGATTGGGATACTAGTAGATCCGCTACTCATGGTGTTAATACTGGCGCTGCCCTTGTAGCTATGAAAACAGAATTCAACAACTTACAGCTTCCAGTCATGGATCTTATAAACGTTGCATTGCAGTCCGAAGATCATGTAGCGCAACTGAAGGAAATTTTCCCGGATGGAGATGAAGATGAAGATTTAGCGTAGGTTTCCTTTTGTGGTTGTATGAATAATTATTTTGTAGTCTTTTGGGATGCGTATCCCTTTTTTGTTAAGGCGCTGCCGTACAAGTAACATGTATTGAAACACTGCCGTGTTTTATAATTTTTTAAGGCGTATTGGTGTGCCAGGAGTGGTATGATGTGTGTTTTTGGTTTACAGTATTGTGAATGGGTACAATTACTTTGATTAGGTAAGGCGAATGAAGGTGGTACAAAGCTCATGTGTGAACGTATGGTCTTGCGTGATGTAATCACTGACCGTTCATGAGACTTGTATTATATTTACCATAATGTTTTTGCGCTTACCAAAAGAAATTGCATGCACTTTGTAAGAAAAACACAAGAATAATAGAAACTTTGTTGTTTATTCATGGATAAGGCACAAAGGCCGTACAAAGTCTATTAAAATAATTACACGGGACTTAACTTACACTCTATTTCTTGCTTAGAATTGATAAACTGTAGTTTGTTCCGATCTGCAAGGAGACCATAGAGTTGTTGCTTAATTTTTCTCCATTTTGCTCGGGCCTTCCTCGCCATGAGTAATTTGTTTTATCTCCTTGCGCACATTTTGTAATAGGTGAGTAAGCTCACCGCTTTTAAGCGCCTTCTCGATCTCAGTACGCAAGGAGATGCAGTTATTGGTAGTATGACCGTTGTCTTTGTGATAATCACAGTACTGACTCGGTTCCTGTCCGCGTTTGTTCTTCATAGGTGGTGGAGGCTTAAACTGGTAATCCTCCGTACTCAGTACTTCGGCGGGAGTTTTGGTTAGGGAAGTCCATTGTCTCTCCCTGTTTTCTTGTTTAGCTTCTCTCTGTGCAGCGAGCTTATTGATGGTAGCTCGTGCATCTTCTGATGAATAATTCCCTGAACTTGAATCGCGCCAGCCTTTCTTAAATTTTTTTCCCGCTGCTCGGGCCTAAATCTGTGGGAAGGCTGTGTGGTGGTGGCAGCCTGTTGGTACTGAGATTTTTCTCAGTCTGGGCATAGACCTTAGCCGCCGCCATTAATTTTTCCCAGCTTTTTGGGAGTCCCTCCGTTCCAGACAAAACTTTTATCATGTCGTCACACCTGACGGCATATTTAAATTGGGCTCGGATCAGATGCTCGTGAACGTCCCCTATCTCGAGCACTTCTTTATTATAACGAGTAATGAAGTCTTCTAAACTTTCATCATCACGGCGCCAGATATTCATTACGTTCGCCGTGTCGCGGATGGATCGCCTTTGCTGGCTGAAGTGTACCAGAAACTTCTCGCGCAAGTCTACCCATGACGTCATTTTCCCCACATGCAGGTTGTCAAACCAGAGCCTTGCGGCGCCTTTAAGGGTTTGAACAAAGAGGTGAAGCCACATCGGTAGAGTCCAGCCTCCCACTAATCATGCGCTTGTGAAGACTCGCAGATGGTCATCTGGATCCGTCATACCGTTAAACTTGCCTACGTTGGATGGGAGCTTCATTTTTTCTAATGGAGCCAGAGCAATTTCGCTAACAAATTTAGAATTCTCTGACGCTTCTGCAGGGCGATAGATCAGATCATAATTGTGCTCAGCTTCAGGATTGTAAACCGTGCGGGGTCTACATTTGTTGTAGTTCGGTTGTAACTGACTAAACACACTAGCATTGTCTCCTTCATGGTAAGTTCGATCATATTCACTGGTGTGGGTGTTCCGTTGTGAACCCAACCTGGTGTGAACTGATGGCCTTCTATGAGAGTGGGACTCATCTCGATAGTCTCTCCTGCGATTTTCGGACTGAGTATACTCATATCTCGTTGGAGATCTAGAGTAGACTTCAGTGTCTTCGATCTGGACCCGTGATGGTCCATCATGTTGAGAAACATGTGGGACCGATGGTGCTCGATTTCGGGACACAGGCCTTCGTGATTGGGTTTGGGGAGCAGTTTGTGCACAGAGTTGTGCATACACAGCATTCAATGCCCCCTGAGATCTGACGTACCAGGAGATTGGGGTCTCTCCTGGGGGTAGAATTGAACTTACAGGGATCTCAGGCTGTACCCCTAGGGTGACAGGTTAGTTTGGATGATTATTGGTGAACTGCACTTCATTGTCATCCGAAGCTTCTTCTACAATACCCTCAACCTGGGTATTGTTAACGAAATTTGGCCGAGGGCCATTTTGACGGTGAGTTGACGTTTCTTTCATTTACAAATGGAAACAACAGAGTGAATCGAAAACGAGAAAAAATGGATGAAACAGAGAAATCGGTGGGCGCCAATGAAGAAACACTGGTTAAATAACCGGAATCAGATAAACCAGGGGGTTAGGTTCTGCATAAAAAGGGTTGGTTTCTTCTCGTTTGGTTCAAAGGGACAGATCTTCTCATCTTCTCGATATCTGCAAAACAGAAACCGTCAGACTCGCCAAGGGGAGAATGGGGGTTCTCTCAATGACCACCCTCCGGCGTGAGAATAAGTATCGGTTTATGAAGAAGAAGAAGAAGTATAAGTGAAGTGAATGTAACTTGAAGTTTGTACCTGACTTACTCTTCTATTTATAGCCGGGAGTTTGGGCGGGAAAACCTGTTATTGAAATATTGACGGAATGTGCTAACTCCGTAAGCGGTTATTTTTCCCTCCGTTAATTCTCTTAATCCGATGTGAGAGCACACGGATCGCTATTTAGATCAACGGCTGGGGTATTGCCACGTGGAAAGTGGGCAAGTAGAGATTTCTCTCTAATTCCATGTCATCATCGTGACTTCAAGGAAGCTCGGGATGATGACACGTGGCCTAGACGGTTATAACCGTCTGGTGATGCACGATTGAGTCTTCTAGAAGATTACGGCTGCCGTAATCCGGTGTGACTCCTTATCGTGTGGTATCAGTGAAGTAAATAATATCCAAGTCTGGGTATTATTTAAGCTGGAGTGCTTACTGGGATTTTTATCCCTGTCTTTTATGAGAGAGGAGCAAGGATTTATTGATTTCCTTTTGGCGCGCGGGTGTTGCTTGTTGTCTTTCTTCTGTGTCCTCTTTGTTGTACCAGTGCGTGGCCGCGCAAGGTCTAAAGAGGGTTAAAGATGAAGCTGTGGTATGGTCTCAAGTACTTAACGCGAGGTTTTTGGGACCTTACCCCTTCAGGTACAATTTTATGAATTTAAAGAACTATTTGATTACCGTATTGAAATATATAAATAGTGGAAAATTGAAAAAATATTTTTTAATTCTACATATATTTTGCGACCGAAACAATGGTCAAAAATCCAGTCACAATTTAAACTAAAGCTCGGTTGCTAAATCGGTCGGTAGAACCCGGTCACAAAGTTGGTCGTAAATAGTTTCGGTAGCAATTTTTGTTGCTAATTGTTTGGATGCAAAATTTGTCGCAAATAGGTTCGGTCAAAAAACCGGTCGCTAAAAATTCGGTCACAGTCGTAGTCGCTAAATGTTCGGTCGCAAAAAAAAATCAGTCACAATATCGGTCGCTAAATGTTCGGTCACAAAAATCGGACGCAAAAAAAACAGTCACAATCCCAGTCGCTAAATTTTCGGTCACAAAATCAGTTGCAAAAATAATTCTGTCGCAAATTTCGTAGCTAAATTTGCTACCAAATGTTTAGTCGCAAAATCGGTCGCAAAAATATTTCGGTCGCAAACAATTGTCGCAAAAATGATTACCGACCAAAGTATAACCGACCACCGAAACCGGTCGAAAAGCGGTCGCAAATGGGTATTTGCGACTGTTTCGCGACCATATTGTCGGTCGCAAATGCCCTTTTCTGTAGTAGTGATATGCATCCTATAATCACTCATGTCTACTTCATGATCAGACATGGTATTCTCCTCATCTAAAATATAATCACTGTCACTGTGATCATTTGCATCCATGTCCTCTCTTTCACCCTCAGTTTCATCTAAACCATCACTCTCTGTTTCATCTAAACCATCACCCCCCCCCCCTCAGTTTCATCTAAACCATCACCCTGGTCCCACCATCAACTAGTGTTTCAACCCACTTTGCATTTTCTACAACACCACTAGATGACCCAACATCTATATTCTGATTAACTTGAATACTTATGTTCTGCCCAACATCAAAATTCAGTTTACTAGGGACAATAGCATATGGCCCAGCTTCATCTATTTCTTCAATAGTAATAGTAGCTTTAGCTTTACTTGGTGAGGAAAAAAGTTCTTTCATATTTTTTAATCCATGTGTAGTATAAACATTGATGATCTTATGTTCTCCCACATATTTAGCCAAGTTAAGACAATCCTGATCACTGCTTAGGTGTTCAAGACCATTGTCTAAGTCTTTTTCAGGGTTTAAAAACATATAATACATGGGATTAGTGCTGTTATATCCTAACCGGTCCAACATAAGAGCAAGCTCAATCACAGAAAACTTATCTATGTCGATCAAGTCCACGTAATCTACCCTACCTCCTACATACTCACGTCCTGGAGGTACTATCAGCCTACCACCATGTTGAATCCGGAAATTGAAGATATGGGGAAAACCATTTGCAAATAATCAAAATTCAAAGCATTTATCAACTAATACACTACTACATTGCAAAATGCACAATTTTTAGCTCAAAAAATAAATCTAGGGTTTCAAATTTAAGTTGCAGCACTCACCATATAGATCAACAACCTGATCGTTGTCAAGATGGTCTCGAATGTACCATCCTTCATCGTCCTGTGACATCGTCTTCTTTGATCAGAACTTTTGTGTGCTAGAAACCCTAAGAGTGAAACCTGAGAGACGATTGGGGGTGAAAGATGTTATGACAAGGGTTTATGGGGGTTATTAAATGGGGTTAGTGTAAAGGGATGGGGGGGGGGAAGACATAATTACCCTTATGTGCTTATCACGTGCCAAAAATTAAAAGGTTTTTTTTTAATTGGGTTGGGTGTAAAGGACTAAACTTGTAACAAAATACCTAGTAAAGGACACCGCCTGTCAACATTCGTAAAAAGGACACCGCCTGAAGAGTGGTATAAAGATAAAGGACAAAACTTGTAATTTTTCCATATATATATATATAGGGATTGGGTAAAATAAAAACCAAACCCAGTTGAGAGAACCAAAGAAAATATTATCATCCTTTGATTAAGATGAGTTGCATGGTTGAGATTTGTTTTAGGTTATGACATGGGGGGACCATTATTTTTTTAATAAAAACACATTAAAAGTACATAAAAGGGTAATATTGACATTTTCACATTCTATGACATTATGTTAGCTTCATATTATCCCATTAAATTAAAATTCAATAAAAACTCATAAGTTGTTCTTGGTTTAAACCCTAAGTTGCATCAATCAGATCTAGAAATTTACATAACCCATTGAAGAAACACTAGATAAATGGTCAGAACCGAAATATCTAGGGGGTTTGAATCCGCATAAAAGGGTTAGCTCTCTCTCGGTTGATTCAGTTGCAGCCGATCTTCTTCTCCGGTGATTCTGCAAAAAAGAGCACCGTTAGCCTCGCCAAGGGGAGAAGAGGGTTCTCTCCTTGACCCGACTCCGGTGTGAGAATAAGTATTGGTAATGGAGAACAGAAAGTATTTGAGAAGTGGGTGTAATCTGAGTTTATACCTGAACAGTTCTCTTATTTATAACCGGGAGTTTTGGGAGGGAAAACCAGTTATTGAAAAGATGACGGAAGATGCTAACGCCGTAGCGGTTATATTTTCTTCCGTTAAGTTCTTTGATCCAACGTCAAGTTGTCTCGATCCGATGTGAATGCACACGGATCGTGGTTTGATCTATGGCTGGGGGATTGCCACGTGGAAAGTGATTAAGTGGAGATTATTCTCCAATTGCATGCCTTCGTTGTGATTCCAGGGTTGCTTGTGGTAATGACACGTGTCCAGACGGTTATAACCGTCTGGGTGGTGCACGATTGTATTTCTTTCTAGAAGATTACTGCTGTAATCAGGTGTGACACCTTGCTGTGTGGACACAGACGAATAAATCCCAAGTCTGGGTAAAATGATATCCAAGTCTGGATATTTTGGGCGGAAGTATTGATCTCAGGATTTTTATCCTTTGCAAATGGGGGAAGGCGCAAGGATTTATGTTTTCCTTTGGGCGCGCGATTATAGATCGCTGATTTTGTCTTCCTCTTGTAAGACCAATGCGCGGCCGCGCGAGGTCAAAAGGTTAAAAGGTTGGTTTGTGGTATGGTCTCAAATCCTTTTTATGAGGTTTTTGGGACCTTACCCCTTCAAGTCCCCCCAGTCTAGTGTTGTACTTATGCAAATAAGTGGAGCACTGGACTTATGAGAGGGAAATGTTTTTGGGCGCGAAAAAATAAGAATCTTCTATGAGAAGATTTAAAGAGGGAGAAAGATGTGAAATTTGGTAACTGTGCCTTGACGTGTGATGACGTCTATTAGCAGTAAAGCTGGGTTTTTTTTTTTCGGGGTGTGGGATGGCGCTTTGTCAGACTTCATTAATGAGGAAATGACCCTGGTTCCTGTAGTGATGTAATTCTGACAGTTAATGATGGGTAGGTTTCTCCTTTCCCAAGGTTGAGTTCTCTTTATATACATGTATTTTCGAGATATCTTGTCTCCTGGTTGATTCTTATCAAAGAAGATGAAACGTTCTTACCATACCCGTCTCTTGCTGGATGTTTTTAGGGTGTATGAAGCTGCTGAAGGTCTCATACTTCTTTCTTGTTCACCGCCACTCACTACTACTCCGGTAAAGAATCTGGTCAAACCTGTTTCTCCGGCGGTTGTTGATTCTGGCTGTGAGGTTCTTCAGCATATGGATGTTACTGATGGTGCTAGCATTGTGTTGGATGCCGATGGGTTGATAGCTCGGTTCCCGATGCTTCAAAAAGGAGAATGCCGGTTAGTGTATCAACGCCGGAAAACTCGTCGGAGTGAGCAGGTGTCTGTCGTTGATGATGATTCCGACGCTGGTTAGGTGTTGAACCTTAGGACCAGTTTTCGTCTTTTGTTAATGCTTTTTGTAAATTTGGTACTGGACAATTTTTTGAAGATCATTGCTATGATCTTGTTAAGTGTTTATGTTACACTTTTTTTATGATGTATATTGTGATATACTTCTACTCCCGTAGGGTTTAGTTCTTGTATGTGTGGATTACAATATGTTGCATGTGTATAATTGCTTTTGGATAGGTACGGCGAATGAGAGATGGTATTGTACTCATGTGTGAACGTTTGTCCAAAAGGCGCGATAGCTTGCCTGTTTTAGACTGTTCGTGAGGTGTACAATGTTTGACCATATTGTTTTCGCGCGAACCAAAGAAATTACATGCAATTTGTAATAAACAGTGCTATAAGTAAAAATGATGTTTGTATTGATAAGAACGCAAGGCTTGTAATACAAGACATAATAAAGAAATACATTGCCTGTATGTTCTTTCCGTTTTTGTAGACTTGGTTCATATGTAACACCTGCGCAACTGTTGTGCGTTCCAGGTGCGGGGGACTAGGGTCCCATCGATCCTTTTTAGGGTATATGCCCCCTTGCCAAGGACCTCGTTAATGACGTATGGTCCTTCCCATCTTGGCGCTAATTTGCCCGGCTTTTCAGCGTTTGAAGCTTCATTGTCGCGCAAGACGAAATCGCCGGGGACAAAGGTGCAAACGCGGACGCGCGCATTGTAATATTTTTCGAGCTTGGATTTGTACCTTGCTTCCGTTATGGCGGCGTTCTCGCGCCTTTCTTCCAGAAGATCCAAATCCATTCTTCGCTCTTGTTCATTGTTCTGGTTTTCCATGGCTATCATGCGCGGTGATGGTAAACCGATCTCAGCTGGAATGACGGCCTCAGACCCATAGACTAGACTGAACGGAGTTTCGCCGGTGCTAGTCTTTGGCATTGTTCGATGCGCCCAGAGGATGCTGGGAAGTTCGTCAACCCACCCTCTACGTGCTGTCCCGAGTCGCGCTTTTATGCCGTCAACGATTTGTTTGTTTACGCTTTCTACCTGACCGTTCGCTTGAGGATGCGCGACGGAGGCAAAGTTGTGCTCGATCTTCATTTCTTTGAACCATTTTTGAAGATCTTCTGCGGCGAAGTTTGTACCATTGTCGGAAATAATGCGCAATGGTAATCCAAATCTGCAAATGATATGTTCTCATATGAATTTGCGGATTACCATTGCTGTTGTTGAGGCCAAAGCTTTAGCTTCCACCCATTTTGTGAAGTAATCCACCGCGACGATGATGAATTTTACTGCACCTGGCGCGTCAGGAAATGGGCCGACAAGATCGATGCCCCACTGTTGGAATGGCCAGGCGGAAGTAACGGGAATTAGCGGATTTTTGGGTCGGAGTGTCTTTGGTGCGTGGCGTTGACATGCCTCGCATCTTCTTAATAGATCAACTGCGTCCATGTGCATTCCTGGCCAGTAGTATCCGGCGCTCATTATCTTTGCCACGACCATGCGCGGTCCCGCGTGTATCCCGCATAATCCCTCGTGGATTTCTCTGACTAGATATTGGGCGTCTGTTTTATCAACACAGCGTAGTAATGGGCCCATGAATGATTTTCGGTAAAGGACGCCATCCGCCATTTCGTAATTTATTGCTTTGTGTTGTATTTTTCGAGCTTCTGCCTTTCCTTCCGGAAGTTTTCCGTGTTGAAGGTACAAGATAATTGGAGACATCCAGGATGGATCTCCCATTTCTATGACGCTTACTTGCTTGAGATGAATGGAAGGGTTGGATAATACCTCTATGCGTACCTCCTTTGCTAAGTGCTTAAAGCTGGTAGCAGCTAACTTGCTTAGCGCGTCAGCGTGCTTGTTCTCGCTTCTGTTTATGTGGTTAACTTTGAACGTTTGAAACTGGCTGATTAACATCCGCGCTTGTTCAAGGTATAACGCCATAGCTTCCCCTTTTGCATCATAACGACCGTTAACTTGTTCGGCTACTAGCTTTGAGTCAACGTTGGCTTCAAGGTTTCTTGCCCCCATTTTGAGTGCTAGACGGAGGCCTGCTAAAAATTCTTCGTATTCTGCTTCATTGTTGGTACTTTGGAAATCTAAGCGTATGGCATATGTAAGTTCGTGATCATCCGGACTGATCAATCGGAGGCCTGCTCCTGCTCCGTCATCATTGGAAGCACCATCTGTGTGTAAGGTCCAGACTCTGTCGTCGAAAACAGGTGTTGGGTTCTGTATTGCCTCACATTCTTGTATTTTATCGATGGGAACTTCAGTGGCGAAGTCTGCTAGAACTTGCCCTTTGATTGTTGGTCTTGGTTTGTAAAAAATGTTGTATCCTCCCAGCTCAATGGCCCATTTAGCCAATCTTCCCGCCACATCAGGTTTTGACAAGATTTGGCCTAAATGATAATTCGTGAGAACTGTGATGACATGGCCTGAGAAGTACCTGCGCAAGCGTCGGGATGCGTGTACTAGTGCTAGAACCAATTTTTCTATCATTGAGTAACGAGTTTCGGGGCCGGTGAGCATTTTGCTGATATAGTAGATTGGAGTCTGGATGTTTTCCCGTTCTACCATTAATACTGCGCCTACCGCTACTTCCGCGGCTGACAGATATAAGATTAACGGTTCTTTTTCTTTTGGCGCGGTCAGTGTTGGCAACTGAATTAAACATTCTTTCATTTGCTTGAATGCTGCTTCTGCTTCAGGCGTCCATTGAAAGGGAGTTTTCTTTCCACAGTTTCGTAGCGTACTGATAAATGGATAAGATTTTGCCGCATGATTAGCCAAGAATCTGTTCAAGGCTGCTAATCGTCCGGCGAGCCTTTGCATTTCTTTAACTGTTGTAGGTGATGGCATTAGCTGGATGGCCTGCACCTTTTCTCGATTAACCTTAAAGCCGTCTCTTGTAACTATGAAACCCAAAAATTTTCCTTCTTCCATGCCGAAGGAGCATTTTGTCAGATTAAGTTTTAAGTTCACGCTGCGTAAGGAGTCGAACGTGCGCTGGATATTGTTGAGCATCATCTCTTCTTCATGGCTCATGATGACGAGGTCATCCATGTATACTTCGACAGTCTTGCCAATATCCCCGCTGAAGACTGTGTCCGTTAAGCGTTGATAAGTTGCGCCTGCGTTGCGCAAGCCAAACGGCATTTTGGTGTAGCAGTAGATGCCTTTATCTGTGCGGAACGCGGTTTTGTCTTCGTCTTCTTTTTTCATCTGGACCTGGTGATAACCCTTATAACAGTCGAGAAAGCATTTCCATCTGAATGATGCTAGAGAGTCGACTTTTTTGTCTATCTCTGGAAGCGCGTAGCAATCTTTGGGGCATGCTTTGTTCAGGTCCTTGAAGTCGACGCACATTCTCCATCCGCCGCTATGTTTTTGTACCATCACTGGATTGGCAACCCATGTATGGTATTTCACTTCGCGCAAGATTCCCGCATTGAGTAACTCTGTCACTTGCTCGTCCATTGCTTTTGCTTTTTCTTCACTGAAGCTGCGCCTCCCCTGAGCAACAGGTTCTACTGATGGTTTGATGTGTAGACAATGTTGCGCGATGTCGCGTGGAACTCCAGTCATGTCTGCTGGGCACCAAACGAATATATCTTTGTTGTTAGACAACAATTCTTTTAGTTGTATGCGTGTTGCTGGTGAAACGGCTTGTCCTAGCAGAATGGTCTGCTCTGGGTATTCGTTGTTCAGGACCCATTTCTCTGGTTCGTTTGGTGCCGAAGGTTTGACTACCTTTGCTGGTGGTTCGTCGTCCACGTACATGACTTCTTTGCTTGAATAGAGAATTGCAACTCCGGTCTCTGTCGGAAATCCGCAAGCAGCATGTGGGATGGAAGTGATCATGCTGAATTCCCTTTGTGACCTTCTCCCGAGTAGGACATCATGACGTGATGTTGCTGGCATGACCATGAAATTGACTGTAACTATTCGTGAATGTTCGCCATCTGATAAAGTCACCGGGAAAGCGATTTGCCCTAATGGGAATACAGCTTCATTAAAGAATCCGGTGAGGGGAAAATCGACCGGTTCTAGACGTGCTTTATCTTCTGAATCGAGCTGTTTAAAGCATTGTTCGTATATGATGTCCATCGAGCTTCCTGGATCTATGAACATATAGTCCGTTCGGTAATGACCGAAAATACCAGTGATAATCACTGGTCGTTCTTCCTGAGGGCCCCCAGGAACAACAGGGAACACGACTTGCTGTTCTTTCCAATGTTGATCATAGTTTCGTTTATTTGGTCTTCGTGACGGACCTCCTTGAACCATGTGTATTTGCTTCTGATAACTGCTATCTCTGGATTGGCTGGATTGAATGTCCCCCCGACGTGGTGTTGGTGGGTCCAATACTGTAGTATTGATTTCTTCTCTAGATCTGATGTTTGGGAAATCAGATCTGGCGATTTGTATAACGATTGTATCTAAAGCAGCTTGGCATCTGCTAAACCAATGTTCTGGAGATTCTTCTATTTGTAAATTGTTTCCGACGTTTGGTCGAGGACCAGGTTGCCGGTGAGATGACGAATTTTCTGCCATGTGCAAAAACAGAAAAATGGAATGAACTGAATCGAAACGAGGTAGAAACTAGAAAAACTGAGAAAACGGTGGGCGACAATGAAGAAACACTAGATAAATGGTCAGAACCGAAATATCTAGGGGGTTTGAATCCGCATAAAAGGGTTAGCTCTCTCTCGGTTGATTCAGTTGCAGCCGATCTTCTTCTCCGGTGATTCTGCAAAAAAGAGCACCGTTAGCCTCGCCAAGGGGAGAAGATGGTTCTCTCCTTGACCCGACTCCGGTGTGAGAATAAGTATTGGTAATGGAGAAGAGAAAGTATTTGAGAAGTGGGTGTAATCTGAGTTTATACCTGAACAGTTCTCTTATTTATAACCGGGAGTTTTGGGAGGGAAAACCAGTTATTGAAAAGATGACGGAAAATGCTAACGCCGTAGCGGTTATATTTTCTTCCGTTAAGTTCTTTGATCCAACGTCAAGTTGTCTCGATCCGATGTGAATGCACACGGATCGTGGTTTGATCTATGGCTGGGGGATTGCCACGTGGAAAGTGATTAAGTGGAGATTGTTCTCCAATTGCATGCCTTCGTTGTGATTCCAGGGTTGCTTGTGGTAATGACACGTGTCCAGACGGTTATAACTGTCTGGGTGGTGCACGATTGTATTTCTTTCTAGAAGATTACTGCTGTAATCAGGTGTGACACCTTGCTGTGTGGACACAGACGAATAAATCCCAAGTCTGGGTAAAATGATATCCAAGTCTGGATATTTTGGGCGGAAGTATTGATCTCAGGATTTTTATCCTTTGCAAATGGGGGAAGGCGCAAGGATTTATGTTTTCCTTTGGGCGCGCGATTATAGATCGCTGATTTTGTCTTCCTCTTGTAAGACCAATGTGCGGCCGCGCGAGGTTAAAAGGTTGGTTTGTAGTATGGTCTCAAATCCTTTTTATGAGGTTTTTGGGACCTTACCCCTTCACCCATAAATTTTTGTTTTCATACATGTAATACATAATTTTTAGTATATTTACAAAAAACAAAAAGTCCTAACATGTCTTTCACCAAACATAGAACAAGCATGATAAACTCAAACACATATTTATATTAATAAAAAAAATAAAGAAACGTAACTCGTTCTTCTTCTCTTGTTCGTTATCCTCGTTTCTTGTTCGTTATACTCGTCTCTGAACATAAAGCACCAAAACCTGCGAAAGCAAAAAAAAAACAACTTTTATAAAGCACCAACATTTTACGAAAACATAACGAAAAATTTAAAGCAAATTTTGCATATATTTATACACTTCTATTGGTGTAAAAGGTGATGTAGAAGCGCCGAATTTTTTTCAAAGAAAAATGTAATAAAAAATTAAAAGAAGATTGACAATATATTTACACCCTTGTATTCGTGTAAAAGTTGACGTAAAAATTTTACGTCTAAATTTACACGGTTGTATACGTGTAAAAAATTGACGTAAAACATTTTAAGTCCAACTTTTACACGCTTGCATATATTTTTACATGTTTGTATTCGTGTAAAAGTTGACGTAAAAGTTTTTACGTTTAGTTTTTTATTTAACACGCTTGTATTCGTGTAAAAGTTGACGGGGTTTTGAAATGATATAAACGTTTTCGAACAGTTTCCATTGGTAGAGGATTTCATTTATGGTAGAGCTACAAAAACATCTTTGTATGAAAACGGAAACTACTATCCGCACAGATACAATTTGTGTGATGGAATATATCCTAAGTATTTGATTGTCGTGGAGACGTTTAGGGACCCGTACGATGAAAAAATAGCTCATTTTAAAAAATTCGAGAGTCTTCGCGTAAGGACATTGAGAGATGCTTTGTAGTTCTTCAACAATGGTGGTATTATTTGAGAAATCCTTGTTATGCATGGACCAAAGAAAAAATGAGATATGCTATGTACGCTTGTATAATCATGCATAATATGATATTGGAAGAGAAGGAAAAGTAATATGCCAAAACTATGTACCGGAAGCTGTTCAGGAATATCCGCAAGCAACAGTGGAAGAAAGAGTGAACAATGCACATGAAATGCGGTCTGAAGCCGCACATTCCGCACTAGCGGTTGATTTGGTCCAACACGCATGGTCAGTTCGGTATATTCCAAACGAGGGTGAAGAAGAAGAAGATGACGAGGAAGATGAAGATGACGCGTATCGCGAAAGCGAAGATGAAAATTAAGACGAGTAGCATTATTTGTGTGTGTTTTATTATTTATGTAATTTTTATTTATTTAATGAAATATTATTAGTTTTAATTTTAAAAGAAAAACAAAAAAATAATAATTGGGTAATCACTGGATGAGACATTATTGGGCATTATACCACTATACCCATTTTAAACTAATGCTCCATTGTCTACTGGACTGTCACGTAGTGGTGCACAAAAAACCCTAACCCAGACCCGGAAAAAAAAAAAACCGAAACCGGGTATTATAAAAACCGGGTTTTCTATACCCGAACCCGACCCGACCCTACCCATAGGGTAGGGACGGGGTATTCACATTTGATCTAAAACCCGAACCCGGAACCGGGTTTTTTATACCCGGTTTAAACCCGAAACCCGGTTTTTATAAATACCCGGAACTGGGTTTTTTTATACCCGGTTATATAGCTACCTCTAGTTTTAAGTAGATACATCTTTGAAAATATGATTACACACACCTAATTATGGTTGGATATTATTTAATGTTGTGATTGGAGATTATTTACAGCAGAATTGTTCTAATGGGTCCAAGTTTGTTCTTATGCTACCCTTGAAAAGCGTTGGTTCTTGAGGGATGATACTTAGTTTCATTCTGAGGTCCTTTAGTCTTATAGAGCAAATGTCCAAACCGTGGTCTATATGAATTGTTCCACTATCAGGTTCTACCAGACGGAAAAGTGCAGTTATTAATGTTGTTTTTCAGCTCCATGTCCGTCCAACAATGCCGATGCGGGTCCCTTCTTTGAATGTGCAAGAAGCATTAATACCCGGTCGGGTTTTTTTAATACCCGGTGCGGGTTTTTTCCCAACCCGATGCATACCCGAACCCTACCCGATGAATACCCGAACCGGACCCGAACCCGGAAATAGGGAATTATAATACCCGGGTTTTATAAAACCCGACCCGAACCCTAGTATACATTTTTGGTAGAAAACCCGGACCCGGATCCGACCCGGTTTTTAAAAAAACCCGATTTTATAAAACCCGATCCTACCCGAACCCGGTTTCATACCCGAAACCGGTTTTTAAAAAAACCCGATTTGTGCACCACTAATGTCACGTGTCATTTCATGCCCAATGAAGACACATTAGTTTTAAGCCCACTAGGTATGATGTTAGTATAGAAGATTACAAAGTTGATGTTGATGAATTGCCTCACTCTATTGGCCCAAAAAGGTGAATGCCAACATATCACCAAAGGGAGAAGTCATAAAAGATGTTCCTATAATATTTTTTTTTTAATTTGAGGAATATTTCTAAAGTGTCAATTTAATACTTATAACTTATTCCAACGCGATAATATTTATATATAATTTATTACATTATTTAACAATACAATATTAAAAATTAAAAAATTATAATAAATATTAAAACGTTTATTATAATAAACAATTTGGTTATGAAAGGAGAGAGAGCAAATATGTGGGGGCCACCAATCAACAAGCAGCCAATCAACAAGCCCCGTCTCCAACATCTTGCAGAGGACGTGAGAGCTGCGATGGAGCCCGGGGGCGGTGTGCGACGCCGGAGATGGACCGGAATGGGGAGGGGACGACCCCCATACCCCATAGTCTAATGGAGTGGTGAAGGTGTGGGAATGGATTGTTGTTTATAAAGTATGACGTAATGGAGATGAGGTGGATGTTGTCTTAGGACAAATGCATTGTTGGGTGTTTGCAGGAGTCGGGGTTGGAGATACTCTAATTTAATAAATGTCTAAGAATGTTCACATTAAATTTTTTATCTTTATCCTTATAATTTAACTAAACTTCAAATTTATTCATCTTCTAAAAACCCTCTACATCTAATTCGTCATTTCTATCTCACGATTGTTACTTTTTCTTTTTCTTTTTTTTCTTTTTCTTTTTTTTCTTTTTCTTGCACTCAATATGGGAGTTCATATGTATGAAAGATGAGTCTAAATTTTATCTTCATTTGCCTTTAGGGAATTAGATGGAGTGTTAACTCTTATTATTCACGTCCCTCAAAGCCTACATCACTTATAGCAATCCATTCACGTCCATCACCATAGAAAATCTCAATAATATTTTAGAGATATTTTAAAAATCTTTAACGTCAGTGGAAAATTCAACGTTATTAATTATGTGTTTTTACCGTTAGAATTTGTTACATGTAAACTTTTGAGACCCCATTGATATTTTGCTAACTATGTCACACCCTCAAAATCCACCATGCGGAGTATCACCGCTTGGAGGCGTGACATGACCAGGATCAAGCCACCAATCATATTGAACAACATAATTAAGTAAGTAAAACCAAACACAATACGATTGGTGACCAAAAGGAAGTAAACCGATTTTGGGTTAACAGCGGAAGCATAAAACATAAGTTCAAAACATAAGTCCATAGTTCATAAGTTTAAAGTCCAAAACATAGGTTTAATAAGTTCATAAAGTTTATTCATTAAGTACGGGACATATCAGTTCGCATCCCACAACGACCACCTCCATATGCAAGCTCCATAGCATCTAATGACCTGCAAAACAGGTAATAACGAGTCAACAACAAAGTTGAGTGAGTTCACGGTTGGTTGTCCATTTTAGAGTTGTTTCCAAAAACATAGTTTAATCTCATTCGGCTATCCTGCCGTGGGGGTTACCCCATAGTTCGAAAACGTTTATTAGTTAACCATCCCATGTCCACCTTCCCTGGCTATCCAGCCCGGCACTTTGGCCGTGGGGAGCTGCCCCAGTATTTTAAACTACCAGACTCGTTTATCATATCGACTACTAACAAAAATCAATTGTGCCCTAGCGTCGGTGTTCTATCACCACCGACGTGCCATAGTCCATTAGTACACGCCCGTCCGACTGGCACGGTGTGAGGTTTGTTAAACCTAATAGCGCTATTAACTAATGACCCGCTCGCCATAGCCTCGGCGATTAAGTCGATACAAAAAGGGAGGGACTTCGCTGATAGAGTTCTAGTCCAGTAAGTCTAACACGTCCCAACAGGACGAGGAATTTACATTCCTGAACACGTCTCAAGGACGAGGAATTCGCATTCCTGAACGCGTCTCAAAGGACGAGGAATCCCTATTCCTGTACCCCTTCCCATTCCCACCGGGAATTTACCATGCTTTGTAGAAAAGTGTGAACTCACCTCGGTTAGATTCTCAAATATAGCTAACAGTCAAGGTCAGTCAATCACGTCCTAGTATGATTTACCAGTTAGTCATTTAGTGGCTTACAAATAGAGCACAAAGTTCCTACACGTATCTATCACATAACATGCATCACTTTAACGGTTTATGCCCATATAAGTTCCTCATCCATTCCCCACTCATAAGCAAGCATACAATAATGCATATAACTCATATAACATGTTAGATCATTCACAGATAGCATACTCGACATTTAGACACACAAATTACAACTTATGTCGTTTCAGCTTAAATATTCAAAACCGGGTTGTTTTCGGACATTTTAATAAAATAGCTCACTTATTCCAAAAATTCCCAATTTTTTACCGAATGTCTTAAACGTTCCAAATTTTATTGTGTAAAAATATCGGGGTCCGGTTCATTACCAATATTTTATAAAAATTCATTTTCTGGACTGAACTCAGATTTATATTTTTCTGACCACAGTCCACGGGATAATTTATTAAAAATTCATCGAGCGTCCGATTTACGAAATTCCAGTGGGGTAATTACAAATACATCAGTGGTCATCTACCGTACAAGTTTCAGGATCCAACTCTACACAGAACCCATGTTATGACAGAAAACAAAACTCATATTTTCAGCAGAAAAATGCAGCTCTAGCTGCTGTTACGAAATGACGCTTTAAAAATAGTAAACGAAGTCCAAAAATTACGATTCCGGTGCCATTAGAACCGTATTTCATAATAACATGTTTTAGACTCAAAATATCAGTTTTTCATAGAGTTTATCACCTGTTTACAGCCAACTGAAGTTGGCTGTAAAACCGGGACAGATTCTGTTTTCACTCTCTAACTTACTAACTTGTGTTCGATTGATTCCGTTAATCATGTTTAGTGACCACAACAACATCACATATTAATATTAATCAGCAAAACATCAGATAATCAACCAATAATCATAATCACACAAGATCTACATGATTTACACACCTAACTTTTCTTTATCCATCTTATGTTCAAGAGTTTATGTTATGTTCTTTAGTATTCTTAACTTTCAACCATTATATCACCTATTAACCACCATAAACAAGATCAAGATGATGATTAGAGACATTTACTACTAGCTCAAGGCTAGGGAAGAAATAAGATGCAAATGTGGTGGATAAAAGGATTCTAGAGCGGTTCTTGAACTTCCAAAAGCACCGAGCTTAGTTGTATGACTCCTTACACCTTCGTATGTATGCAAAATAGCTAGAACCAAACTTGAAGGTGGTGGTGGTGTGGTAGAAGGGGGCGGCCGAGATGGGGGTAGAAGGGAGAAGAGAAGCTTGTTTGTTGAATGGGTTTGATGAAAGAGATTGATGAACTTGGAGATATATTTATAAACCATGTTTAACTAAGAACCTCCATGTAATATGTCCCTATTGTTCCAACATTGTACCAATAAAATAATCAAAGTATTGTGGGGGTGTCCCCTCTAGTTCCAACCGGTTATGGGGGGGGGGGTAATTCGTTTGGTTTGAACTAGATAGTTAGGTGTTGGTTTGTTTAGTTAGGTGATTTACTAGTGTGTTATGTGTGTTGTGAATTATAACGGGTGTTAGGGTATTCGGGGATCTTAACTAGCTCAGAAAAGGAAAAACAATATCTTTGACAATATTTTTATGTTCCGGGTTAAGTCCGGTTGTTCGGTTTGACACTGTTCCGTTAAAGTGCTTAATTAATCCGAAAAGTGTCTTATGTATATATTTTTGTAACGTTTTTAATTTCTAACACTTAGGAAATCATAACGGACTATTTAATGACTTTTCTGTACTTTATTAGTGTGTTAACAAGTACATGTAAGCATAACACATAAATCAGAGAGCAGTTAAATAATTCCACACAGTCGTCAAGCACTTTAATTGTCATTAATAAATTGTACGGAATACATGGAATTTGAGGGTTGTCACATTCTCCCCCTGTTAAGAGAATTTCGTCCCGAAATTTAGCGCGTGGTTACTGAGGAAGCTAGTTAAGTTGCGTTGTTTTCCTGATTTTCCTGGGGTGTCACATCATCCCCCCGTTGATTTGGAATTTCGTCCCGAAATTCTGCAGTAGCTTCAGCCTTAGTAGTGGTTGCGTTTTTCTCAAACAGCTGGGGATACTTGAGTTTCATTTGGTCTTCTCGTTCCCAGGTATACTCTGGGCCACGATGAGCATTCCAACGAACTTGAACGAGAGGTATTCTTGTGCGTTTGAGAATCTTAACATCTCGATCAGTAATCTCTACTGGTTCCTTGACGATTCGCAACTGGTCGTCGATTGTGAGTTCCTTGAGAGGAACTACAGGGTCTTATCTGACAGACACTTCTTCAGATTCGACACATGGAAAACATTGTGAACTCCGCTGAGTTCTTCAGGTAGATTCAACCTGTAGGCGACTTTGCTAATTTTCTCGGTGACTTCGAATGGTCTGACATATCGTGGGTTGAGTTTGCCTCGTTTGCCAAAGCGGACTACACATTTCTAAGGTGAGACTTTGAGTAGCACTCGATCCCCAACCTGGAGCTCGAGTGGTTTTCTTCCCTTATCAGCATAGCTTTTCTGATGGTCACGAGCTGCCGCCATTCGCTGTCGTATCTGAGCAATCCTTTCTGTTGTATCTACTACGAGTTCTGGGCCAGTGATTTGACTGTCACCAACTTCTGCCCAGCAGAGAGGTGATCGGCATTTGCGTCCGTACAATGCCTCGAACAGAGCGGCCTGAATGCTGGTGTGGTAGCTGTTGTTATATGAGAACTCCACTAGCGGGAGGTGCTTTTCCCAGCCATTACCAAAATCGATTACACATGCCCTAAGCATGTCTTCAAGGGTTTGGATGGTGCGTTCAGATTGCCCATCCGTCTGCGGGTGATAAGCGGTGCTCATATCTAAACGTGAGCCAAAAGACTTGTGCATTGCCTGCCACAGTTCAGAAGTAAAACGCGCGTCACGATCAGAAATGATGGAGGTTGGCACTCCGTGCCTTGATACTACTTCCTTTAGATAGATGTCTGCTAAAGTAGAAAACTTATCCGTTTCTTTGATGTCCAAGAAGTGTGCAGACTTAGTCAATCGATCCACGATCACCCAAATGGTATCATTTCCGCGTTGAGATCTAGGCAGACCAGTAACGAAATCCATGGAAATTTGCTCCCATTTCCATTTCGGGATCTCCGGTTGTTGAAGTAGGCCTGATGGTTTCTGATATTCAGTCTTGACTCTCGCACAAGTCAAGCACTTACTGACGTAGGTTGCTATGTGGGCTTTCATGCCAGGCCACCAATACGTAGTCTTTAAGTCTTGGTACATCTTATCTGAACCAGGGTGCACTGAATAACGAGACTTATGTGCTTCATCCATCACAAGCTCGCGTAAGTTGCCATAAAATGGAACCCAGATGCGTCCGTTTACATAGTAGGCACCGTCTTCCTTTTGTTTTAGCCGCTGCCTCGATCCTCGTAGGGACTCAGCCCTGATGTTCTCTGCTTTCAATGCTTCGACCTGAGCATCGCGAATCAGAGCGGGAAGGTTAGACTGGATGGTAAGCTGTAGAGCACGTACACGCCTAGGTATGCTATCCTTTCGACTGAGGGCGTCGGCCACAACATTGGCTTTGCCCGGATGATACTTGATTGCGCATTCATAATCGTTCAAGAGCTCAACCCATCGGCGTTGACGCATATTTAATTCCTTTTGCTTGAAGATGTGCTTGAGACTCCTGTGATCGGTGTAAATGGTGCACTTGGTACCGTACAGGTAATGTCTCCATATCTTAAGCGCGAAAACAACTGCTCCCAGCTCTAGATCGTGAGTAGTGTAATTTCTTTCGTGAACCTTGAGTTGGCGTGATGCGTAGGCAATGACCTTGTCACGTTGCATCAACACGCAACCAAGTCCTTGGATGGAAGCGTCACAATAAATCACGAAATCATCTGTGCCTTCAGGCAATGAGAGGATAGGTGCGCTACAAAGTCTATCCTTTAGATGTTGAAATGCGGACTCCTGTGCATCACCCCAACGATAGATGACACCCTTCTGAGTCAGTGAAGTGAGAGGTTGCGCAATCTTTGAGAAATCCTTGATAAACCTTCTGTAATATCCGGCCAAACCCAAGAATTGGCGGATTTCTGTTGGTGTACGGGGTGCAGGCCAGTTCTTGATCGATTCAACCTTAGATGGATCCACATGAATTCCATCCTTGTTTACCACGTGGCCTAGAAAGTGGACTTCGCGGAGCCAGAAGTCACATTTCGAAAACTTGGCATACAACTGCTCTTTTCGAAGAAGTTCCAGCATAAGTCGCAGATGCTGCTCGTGTTCCTCCTGACTCTTAGAATAGATCAGGATATCGTCGATGAACACAATAACGAACTTATCCAGGTAAGGCTTGCACACTCGGTTCATGAGATCCATGAAGACCGCTGGTGCATTCGTCAGCCCGAATGGCATAACCAGAAACTAGTAATGGCCGTAACGAGTTCTGAATGCTGTTTTGGAGACGTCTTCATCTCGGACTCTCAGCTGATGGTATCCCGATCTCAAATCAATCTTAGAGTAATAGCTCGACCCTTGCAGCTGGTCGAATAAGTCGTTAATACGTGGAAGAGGATAACGATTCTTCACAGTCACCTTGTTAAGTTCGCGATAGTCAATACACATCCTGAAGGTACCGTCTTTCTTCTTTACGAACAAGACTGGAGCTCCCCAGGGCGAAGAGCTAGGACGTATGAAACCCTTTTCCAAGAGTTCTTGTAGTTGTGTGGACAGTTCTTCAAGTTCTGATGGAGCTAGACGATATGGTGCTCGAGCTACTGGCGCTGCTCCAGGAGCTAGCTCGATTTGAAACTCAACTTGGCGATGAGGCGGAAGACCAGGCAATTCCTCAGGAAATACATCAGGAAAATTGCGCACAATAGGGATGTCTTCAATTCTCTTCTCTTCTATTGATGTGTCAGTAACGAGCGCTAGAATGGCAGTGTGGCCCTTTCGCAAACACTTCTGGGCCTTAAGGAAGGAGATGATGCCTTCGACAGCGCCACTCTTATCGCCATGAATCACAAGAGGTTCTTCACCAGAACGAGGAATGCGGACGATTTTCTCCTTGCAAACAATCTCCGCTTGATGATGAGATAGCCAATCCATCCCAATAACGACGTCGAAACTACCAAGCGTGATAGGAACAAGATCGATAGGGAAAGTCTGACCAGCTAAGACGAGGTTACAACCTTTAACTACGTGTGTGGCTTCAAGACTTTTACCATTTGCTAGCTCTACCGCGTGTTTGGTGTTCAAAAGTGTTGGAGTGCGCTTAAGCATTTGGCTAACTTTCAAGGACACATAACTAGTATCGGCACCCGAATCAAATAAAACAGTAACAAAGAAGTCGTCCAGAAGAAACTTACCCATCACAACGTTGGGATCGTTCCTTGCGTCACCCTGACCAATCACGAAAGCACGACCTCTTGCCCCATTACCATTGTTGTTTCCCCCATTGTCGTTTCCATTCCCCTGATTGTTGTTATTCTGGTTCTGATTTAGCTGGGGGCAGTTCCTCTTAAAGTGGCCTTCAGCGCCACACTGAAAGCATCCTTTATTTCCCTGCTGATGCTGCTGGTGGTGGTTCTGTGGGGCTTGTTGTTGTTGTTGGCGATTCTGATTTGCTGGTCGGGCGCTCCTGCAATCCTTTGCTTCATGACCAAACTTGTTACACCTCAGGCAATGACCTTTGTTGCACTGCCCACTGTGATGTTTGTTGCACCGGTTGCACTTGGGGTGGTTCCCTCGGTATCCACCCTGTCCTTGGTTACCTGAAGATTGCTGACCAGGACTCTGGTAGTCATCAGTCTTTCGCTGCTGAGACTGAACTGAAGTAGAACCCTTTCCGGAGTTCCCATCCCATTTTCGCTTGTTATCGGTAGGTGCATCAGAAGTAGCTGTGGCAGTGATACGTTTGGGTAGCCTGTTTTGCTCCACCGCCTGGTCGGTGAGACGATGAGCCAACTTGATAATTTGCTGAATGGTACCCAGGTTGGCTGAAGTTACGTGACTCTGAATCTCGGGTACAAGGCCCTTGAGGTAAAGCTCAATACGTTTGATGGGAGGGTCCACCATAGTAGGGCACAGGATGGCCAGTTCATTCGACCTCTTGGTATACGCCTCAATCTCAGACCCTGTCATCTTCAGATTGAAAAATTCCACCTCCAGTTTGTGGATGTCATCCCGACTACAGTATTCCTCTTTAATCAGTTCCTTGAAACCGTTTCATGGGGTGGCATTAGCAGCAACCAACCCCAGCAGCTGAACCTGAGCGTTCCACCATGTGAGCGCTACCCCTTCAAGTGTTCCGGTAGCATATTTCACCCTACGGTCTTCGGGGCATTCGCACATCTCGAAAACTGACTCAAGCTTTTCAAACCAGTGAAGAAGGCCCACTGCTCCTTCGGTGCCACTGAAAGTGGTAGGTCGGCAGTCCATGAACGTCTTGAACGTGCACACAGGAGGTTGAGCGTGTTGACCTCCTGCAGGGTTGGCTGCGAGTGCCTCAACGACTTGTTCGTTGATCAAAGCCGTCAACTGGGCTTGAGTGAGGTTGATACGTCCTTCGCGTCCGCTCATGATCTTCATAATGAAGCAACGTAAGTGAGAAAAGTGTCGCGAAAGTGCGTAGGTGTGGGACGACAATAGAGAGTAAGCACACAAGGTTCAAATAGCAATTACCACATTATCTAATGCACAGTGAGAACTATCTAACCGACAATATAACATAAATCATACCACTTATGGTGTCGAGTCTTGCACGTGGAGCGTAGCGTCGTTGTGGATCGTTGAGCACTGTACTGGTTATAGTCTGGTTTTATCAAAAAGTTTTTCCCCTTTTTAAAACCAAGTTCACTATAGCCAATGGCTCTGATACCAATCTGTCACACCCCCAAAATCCACCATGCGGAGTATCACCGCTTGGAGGCGTGACATGACCAGGATCAAGCCACCAATCATATTGAACAACATAATTAAGTAAGTAAAACCAAACACAATACGATTGGTGACCAAAAGGAAGTAAACCGATTTTGGGTTAACAACGGAAGCATAAAACATAAGTTCAAAACATAAGTCCATAGTTCATAAGTTTAAAGTCCAAAACGTAGGTTTAATAAGTTCATAAAGTTTATTCATTAAGTACGGGACATATCAGTTCGCATCCCACAACGACCACCTCCATATGCAAGCTCCATAGCATCTAATGACCTGCAAAGCATGTAATAACGAGTCAACAACAAAGTTGAGTGAGTTCACGGTTGGTTGTCCATTTTAGAGTTGTTTCCAAAAACATAGTTTAATCTCATTCGGCTATCCTGCCGTGGGAGTTACCCCATAGTTTGAAAACGTTTATTAGTTAACCATCCCATGTCCACCTTCCCTGGCTATCCAGCCCGACACTTTGGCCGTGGGGAGCTGCCCCAGTATTTTAAACTACCAGACTCGTTTATCATATCGACTACTAACAAAAATCAATTGTGCCCTAGCGTCGGTGTTCTATCACCACCGACGTGCCATAGTCCATTAGTACACGCCCGTCTGACTGGCACGGTGTGAGGTTTGTTAAACCTAATAGCGCTATTAACTAATGACCCGCTCGCCATAGCCTCGGCGATTAAGTCGATACAAAAAGGGAGGGACTTCGCTGATAGAGTTCTAGTCCAGTAAGTCTAACACGTCCCAACAGGACGAGGAATTTACATTCCTGAACACGTCTCAAGGACGAGGAATTCGCATTCCTGAACGCGTCTCAAAGGACGAGGAATCCCTATTCCTGTACCCCTTCCCATTCCCACCGGGAATTTACCATGCTTTGTAGAAAAGTGTGAACTCACCTCGGTTAGATTCTCAAATATAGCTAACAGTCAAGGTCAGTCAATCACATCCTAGTATGATTTACCAGTTAGTCATTTAGTGGCTTACAAATAGAGCACAAAGTTCCTACACGTATATATCACATAACATGCATCACTTTAACGGTTTATGCCCATATAAGTTCCTCATCCATTCCCCACTCATAAGCAAGCATACAATAATGCATATAACTCATATAACATGTTAGATCATTCACAGATAGCATACTCGACATTTAGACACACAAATTACAACTTATGTCGTTTCAGCTTAAATATTCAAAACCGGGTTGTTTTCAGACATTTTAATAAAATAGCTCACTTATTCCAAAAATTCCCAATTTTTTACCGAATGTCTTAAACGTTCCAAATTTTATTGTGTAAAAATATCGGGGTCCGGTTCATTACCAATATTTTAAAAAAAATCATTTTCCGGACTGAACTCAGATTTATATTTTTCTGACCACAGTCCACGGGATAATTTATTAAAAATTCATCAAGCGTCCAATTTACGAAATTCTAGTGGGGTAATTACAAATACATCGGTGGTCATCTACCGTACAAGTTTCAGGATCCAACTCTACACAGAACCCATGTTATGACAGAAAACAAAACTTATATTTTCAGCAGAAAAATGCAGCTCTAGGTGCTGTTACGAAATGACGCTTTAAAAATAGTAAACGAAGTCCAAAAATTACGATTCCGGTGCCATTAGAACCGTATTTCATAATAACATGTTTTAGACTCAAAATATCAGTTTTTCATAGAGTTTATCACCTGTTTACAGCCAACTGAAGTTGGCTGTAAAACCGGGACAGATTCTGTTTTCACTCTCTAACTTACTAACTGGTGTTCGATTGATTCCGTTAATCATGTTTAGTGACCACAACAACATCACATATTAATATTAATCAGCAAAACATCAGATAATCAACCAATAATCATAATCACACAAGATCTACATGATTTACACACTTAACTTTTCTCTATCCATCTTATGTTCAAGAGTTTATGTTATGTTCTTTAGTATTCTTAACTTTCAACCATTATATCACCTATTAACCACCATAAACAAGATCAAGATGATGATTAGAGACACTTACTACTAGCTCAAGGCTAGGGAAGAAATAAGATGCAAATGTGGTGGATAAAAGGATTCTAGAGCGGTTCTTGAACTTCCGAAAGCACCGAGCTTAGTTGTATGACTCCTTACACCTTCGTATGTATGCAAAATAGCTAGAACCAAACTTGAAGGTGGTGGTGGTGTGGTAGAAGGGGGCGGCCGAGATGGGGGTAGAAGGGAGAAGAGAAGCTTGTTTGTTGAATGGGTTTGATGAAAGAGATTGATGAACTTGGAGATATATTTATAAACCATGTTTAACTAAGAACCTCCATGTAACATGTCCCTATTGTTCCAACATTGTACCAATAAAATAATCAAAGTATTGTGGGGTGTCCCCTCTAGTTCCAACCGGTTATGGGGGGGGGGGGGTAATTCGTTTGGTTTGAACTAGATAGTTAGGTGTTTGTTTGTTTAGTTAGGTGATTTACTAGTGTGTTATGTGTGTTGTGAATTATAACGGGTGTTAGGGTATTCGGGGATCCTAACTAGCTCAGAAAAGGAAAAACAATATCTTTGACAATATTTTTATGTTCCGGGTTAAGTCCGGTTGTTCGGTTTGACACTGTTCCGTTAAAGTGCTTAATTAATCCGAAAAGTGTCTTATGTATATATTTTTGTAACGTTTTTAATTTCTAACACTTAGGAAATCATAACGGACTATTTAATGACTTTTCTGTACTTTATTAGTGTGTTAACAAGTACATGTAAGCATAACACGTAAATCAGAGAGCAGTTAAATAATTCCACACAGTCGTCAAGCACTTTAATTGTCATTAATAAATTGTACGGAATACATGGAATTTGAGGGTTGTCACAAACTAATGGGATAAGGTAAAAACACATTATGCGCCGGCAACAAGGGGATTAAAGACATAAATTACTAAAAATTGGATTTGAACATGAGACCGCTATTAGAAAGACTCAGACGCTTATCGATCCATCTCGATGCATCTCCCTTTAATATGAACTTCCATCATACACTTTCATATTTATATGGGAAATTAGGAAGAAACTAAACACAAATATAATAGTTTCATAGACATTTTTAAGGTCCATAAACTAAAAATGTCACATCACTTCAATAATCCACGACCTTATTCTTTTAGAAATTTATCTCCACCATCTATAAATCTTATAAATGTTTATAAATAGGCTCTACAAAACTTATTGTTTTAACTTTAGATACTGAAAAGATAATATAAAAATTAATAAAAACTAGTATTAAGCACCCACCGTGTTGCGGCGGCGCGTAAAACGATGCCAAATAGCATCAATGTCACACCACCGCGAGTGACCACCAACACTGAATTTACGACAAAGAAATTAAAATGAAACGTAAAACATAGGAAATAATAACTAAGTCGGTCTAGGACCGGCACGTTATGACAAACTTGTCAAACGGGAAAAAGAGAGACGACGTAAAAATGTTAAACAACACACGCACGTTGTACCATATTAACTCGCAAAACTTAGAACGAAGCGTAAAACATAACGTAAAAACATTGAACCACACACGCACGTTGCGCCGTGTTAACTCGCAAAATTTAGAACCAACCTTAAAACGGAAAATTTGGGAAATATGAAAAGTATAGGGGTCCAAATCTGAAAGTAAAAGTGCCATGAGGTTAAATTGAAAAGATGAAAATTTTTGGGTTAAAAGTAAAAATTCAAATAGTTTTGCGTTAAAAATAATTCATCAAATACTTTGGACTAAAAAAAAAAAAAAAAAAAAAAAAAAAAAAAAAAAACCCTCTCCAAACATGATCTATAACATCTTATGTACAAATAAGTTGATAATTTATATTATTTAATCTAAATTAAATTTAAATAATATGAATTGCTCACATTGTTCCAGTATTAGAACATAACACAAAGTCACTACTCACTATGCAGGAAATGTTGGAAAAGACTTAACCAGGCCCAAAAACTTGAGCTGTTAAAAGGGATGGGCTAGTTAGTTGGTGAGAATGATTTATATTCAAAACAAGCCGGGCTGGGCTTTAAACTTACATTGGAATCGCCTAGTGGAGTTAATAGGACTTTAGAACTCTTGGGCTGGGCTCACATTCATTGTCTAATAGATTAATAGATAGTGAGACCAAGAAAGACTGTAAGAAACTAAGAATGCAAAGTTGGCTCCAAGATTCCAAGTGGAAAAGTAACGTTCGTTGAAGGATCAGTTCGGCTTAAAACCGTTCACTAGCCTGTTCAATTTGGTTTTAACTATGGGTATTCAAAATATCCAAATCCAAAAATCCAATCGAAGTATCCAATATCTGAATCCGAAATATCCAAAATTCGGATATCTGAATTTTCAGATTCAGGTTTGGATAGTGATTTTAAAAAATTCCGGATATTTTGGATATCCGAATATTTGAAAATTTATTTTATAGGTTTTATTGGATATTAGAAATACCAGAAAACTTTAGATATCTGGTTTTGAACACCCCTTAGATCTGGTTATAATGGAGAAGTTCTCAAACCTATATTTAAACGGTGGTTCGACTTGAAATCGGGACCGGTTTCACCAAACTGATTTTATAATCAATTTCGGTATAAGTTAAAAGCCGTGTTAGTTCACAAATGGTGGTTTAGGTTAAAAACCGTGTTAGTTCACAAAAAATCAGTGGAGGCCGGGGCACCCCTGCGCCACCAATAACCTCTGCCAATGACTATGTGATTAATGTTTACATAACAAGGTATTTTTGTGTGTTTGCTACTCGAAACCACACATCACTCACCTTAAGTACAAGGGCGAACCCAAGTGGAGCTTGGGTGGGCGGGCGCCACCCTTAAAAAAAATTAGTGTATTTTACAGGCAAAATCTCAATCATACTCTTTGAAAATTTGGTTAAACCTCTTTTTCGCACCCCGAGAAAATAATTCTCGGGTTTGCCACTGTTTATTTAACATGTATCTATATGTGTAGGCTTTTGTTAACTATCTATATAAAATATGTATCGGTTAAGTTATGAATGAATTATTGTTAAATGATTATTTGTAAACTTGAACAATATACTTTGCTAAATGATTATTTGTAAGCTTAAACAATATATTGCATGTGGTTAGCCAAACTTTTCATTTCATGATTAAAAGTTGTGCTTAAGGTGAACGAATTGGAAACAGAAGGGACTGGTATAAAGAATCTATTTAAACGAAAGGTTGGATTCGAAAACAACACAAAGTTTCGGCTAGAAAAATGGTAAAACGGAAATTTGCGAAAGATAAAAGTATAAGAAACAAAAGTTGAATGTAAAAAGTTGTGAGGTTAAATTGCAAATAATTAAAAGTTTTTGGTTAAAATTTAAAAAAAAAATATATGGGGTTAAAATTGCAAAAGGTTAAAACCTTTGGATTAAATGTAAAAAAATCAAGGTTTTTTTTTTTTTTTTTTTAACTCACAAAACATAAGTATAACCTTATATGCCTAAAAATGTTGTTTATTAAGAGTATTTAAATTTAAATTAGATTGATATAATCATATTTTTGTTATAAAGATACCTTATGTATTTAACTAGGTAATGCCCCGCCCGCGTTGCGGGGCGATGACCGAATAATTCTCAACCAATTAAAAAAACAGTACTATAATATTGCTAGAAAGGAAAAGTAAAAAGAGTGTTAGGCAGCTTCTTGACACGATTTTTGCTAGGGGCAAAGTTATATTTTTATTTTTACTTGGGGGAAAAACCGAATTTTTTCCCAAGGGTAAAATCCTAATTTTTAGCTAGGGGAAAACCATATTTTTATTTTACACTGGGGGCAAAAACGTAATTTTGAATCGAGGGGAAAATCGTAAATTTTTGGGGGGAACAAATTTTTATTTTGAATTGGGGCGAAAACGTAATTTTGGTTGAGGGTAAAAGCGTTATTTTTTTACCGAGGGCGAATTCGTATTTTTTAGATTGGGGCAAAAGGGTAAATGTATTTTGAAGTTGGGGCATAACCGTGTTTTTTAACTAAGGGCAAAAACGTAATTTTAAAGCGGGTAAATAATATTAAACTGGTTGGTCCAATGGGTATTGCCGGTCGCCCATTTCGACCAATGGCAGAGAAAAACTATTCGGGGGCAAAGACGTAATTTTAAAGCGGGTAAAAAATAATAAACTGCTTTGTCCAATGGTGTATTGCCGGTCGCCCATTTCGACCAATGACAGGGACACACTATTCCCTGTCATAGTAAATGTAAATATCCCTTTTTTAGTTATAAATAACTATCATATGCTAAATAAAAAAAAATCATGTTACTGCCGCCATTTTTGGCCAATAACCAAAGGAAACTATTCCCCTCCACGTAAATGTATACGTAGGAAATTAATATTTTTTTGTTGTTATTATTACTATTATTATAATTATAATAGTCTAAATGACATAAATTTTTGTTATATCATTATTAAATTATTATTATTTTAACTTATTTAATATCCTAACATAATTAATAACTCAAACTTATTAAATTTCAATCTTACTTCATTAAATAATAACCAAACATAATTAATAACCTAACTATAAAGTTACATTATTGCCCATCTAATATGTATATGTATTATATAATATAAGTATATAGAACTAGGGGATGGTTCAAATGAAAACCACTTTTATTGTGAAAACTCGAAAACTAACTAAAAAAAGCCTAAAAAACACACAATTTTTTTTTATCAATTTTTTTTATAAAAATCGCTAGTTTTTATGTATGAAAAAAAACTTTTTTTCAAAACAAAAAAAAAAATTTGTAGTACACATACACATGTGCACTACACAAAATTTTTTTTTTTTTTTTTTGTTTTTTGAAAAAAAAATTTTATATAAAAAAACCTGCGAAAATTAATATGCAAAAAAAAAAAAAATTTTGGTATTTTTTTTTGGCTTTTTTAATTAGTTTTCGAGTTTTCACAATAACTAGTGGTTTTCATTTGAACCTTCCCCTATAGAACTATACAGATAATAATATAAAAACTCCTTAAGAATACCAAATCAAGTATTCTCTCTATAAATCCTCATCACTAAAAGGCGTCACAAAAGGAATCATGGCTTCATCATCATTATCTACGAAGATAACTGTTCCCATATGTAAGGATCTCTGATATTATGTTTATGTTTAGGTTTTGACTTGATAAACATGACTAGTGTTTTTTGATTTTGACCCATGTATAATGATATAATCAACATATTAATGTAAGCTCAATAGTTTGTTATTGGTGTGTCTTGCAAGATGAAGTGGCAAACCATCTGTTTGTTTCATGTTAGTTCGTTGCAAGTGTTTGGTCTGGGTTATCGACATGGTGCAACATAGGTCTAAACGAGAAAAACTCGACTAAAGAAATATTGGATTCGGTCTCGGGAACCGGTGGAAACAAGGATAAAAATTGTTGATGTCAATCATTAATTCTACCTGTCGGGTGTTGTGGAAAACACCAAACGACTTGGTATTAAACACGATGTAGAAATGTACTGAGAAGATCATTCAAGAGGTCAAAGCTCATTCGTTCAGTTGGACAAACAACAATTTGAAACGAAAGACCATTGATGGAGGCAAGTGGTGTAAATTGCCATCACAATATTACTAGATGCAGTTAACCAAGTTAACCAAAGAGGGTAGTCATGGTGGTTGTTTTAATTTATTTTCTTGTTATGTAATTTTTTGTGCTCTGTTGTAAAAAAACACCACAAACACAGTCTTGTTATGTAATTCTTTTGGGCTCTGTTGTAAAACTTATACACCAACTAATATCTTAAGAAATCCTCGAAAAATTATTTTCTTTTTATAGATTTTAAACAAGTATTAATTAAAAAATATGCCAAAGTTATCATCAATTAATTTAGTATAGTGCCAATGATCTCTAGATCAAGTGGTGGAATGCAAGTTCAACTCCCATTTGGTTTAGAGTATGGCATTGGTGATAGGAGACCCAGCGAAACCTGGGTTCTATCCTGGAGCCAAACGGGTTTTACCGGTAATTTCACCGTCGTGTCTACAGGCGGGTGGGTTATCGGGTTTTCCCCGGATATGGTGATGGACTCGAGTTACACTCAAAGTACCCCGTCTGGTCTAACGGGTGCCACAAAAGTGGTCGAGATTAATTTGTTGGCCGTTAAAAAAGTATAGTAACAGTTCTTAAACGTCACAACTCCTTGTATATAACCATCATCAATTCACCCCTTTCTTCATCTTCAACCCCAAACCCTAATATTCCAAAATCAACCGTCTGCAACAAAATTCTCAACCTAATTCTCACAACAATCATATCATTCATCTTCATCAACTTATCATAGCGTCAAATCAAAGCAATCAATCACATATTCCACACAGCAAAACTCACAATTAACAACAAACCCTAACGAATCGTCAATCGACCACGATGTCGACCAATCTATGGGTCGGTAATCTGGCCGCCGGTGTTACGGATTCAGATTTGAAGAATATGTTTGAGAAATTTGGTGGTGTGAGCGTCGAAACGTGTTCTTTGTTGCGGAATTATGCGTTCGTGTACTTGAAGAATGTGGAGGATGCTAGGAGGGTGAAGGAGAGTTTGAACGGCGTCGTTTTGCGTGGTTATCCGTTGAAGATTGATTTTGCTAAACCGGTTGGTGTTATTTTGTTAGGTTTACTTTGTTATGAATTTATGATTGCTCGTTTGGATATGGTGATTTGTATCATTGCTTCTAGTATATGTTTAATTCGTAAACATTATTGTTTTTCTGAACCAAAAAAACTTTGAAATTGAGTTATTTTATATGGTAATTTTGATCTAATTATGAGAGATTTCGCCTAGGGTTTTCGTTGCAAAGATTTAATGGTTGATTTCTATATTTTAAAAATGAGATGAAAAAATAAGCGACAGAAAGTGCATTGAAAACTTGCAATTAATCTTTATGAAAAAAACTCAAAAAGCATATCTCTAGCAAAATCGAACGATGAAAGTAAACGTAAAGTGATGCAACGTTCGAACTAAGCTTTATCGTTAATGACCTGATTAAATTGATGCAAGTGGTATTTACAAAATTTTGGATGGGTGGACTTCTTGAGGAACGAATTTGTTGCCGGTTTTTCAATGTGTGGAAACCAGTGTTTTTTTGTAATAACTTGATATACCAATAGAAGAATATTCACCTCATTAGGTCTTGAGTGTATTTGGAGAAGAGCTAATCTAGGTCTCTTCTTCTTTTAGTTCTTTTAGCAATGTAATTCTTGTACTATAAAGAGCTTTTACCATTTAACAATGGGGAATGGTTCTTATTTCAAGTTGGACCACATATACAACATTCTTTTGTCGTATTAATTGCTTAAGTTAGTCTAGGACGCCCCTCTTGCTTAGGTGCATGATCGGTAATTGGTAATCCTTTTTCACATGCTGGACTGGTGTAAGATACGATTTTTAATGCACATCATGCAAGCCATTGTGCTATGAGTGATCTAGAATTTTCTATTTCAAGGTTGGTAAATGATGTACTACCAATATAAACGTTTCTTTACAAGTCATGTGGAGCATGGACACATAAACCTAAAACGTGATCCAAATAGAACTTATACAAACATAATTAGATAACTCATAAGAGCATTCACATCCTAACCATCAAATTATGTGAGGGGTTTTTATATTATAAAGGGTATAAAAAGTGGTTGTGAGTAGAGGAGAGAGAAAATGTTACTGTTCATCTGTATATTTGGGGGGACACTGTTCACCCGTTATAATTTTTTAATATATTTTGAAAGTGGTTGTTAGTGGAAGTGAGAGAAAAATGTAATGATAATATTATTTAATTGAAAGGAGAGAGAAAAAATATTTGTTTTTAGTGGAAATATATTGATATAGGAGTTGTTTTTTATTGGAATGTATGTATAATTTGATGGTTAGGATACAGTTGATCTTTCAGACGCGTCGAGTGAATAAATGAAGCATTCAGTTACTAGATAAGAATTAACCTTTGATGTTTTTGTTGGCACCAGTTTAGTTGTATGTCGCCATTCAATAAACTATTTTGTATGGTTTTATTTTCTCTTTTAATGGGACTATTAAATTTGAGAGTGACAGTTACTGAATCACAATGCACATAATAAGACCAAGCAAAATTTACATGGTAGAATATTAAGGTGCTGTTTGTTTTTTCTGAAAACCTCTGCGCAAGCTCTTCTGTCTGCGCCGCGCAGACCACGCACAGACTTTTTGTTTTTCCGAAGACGTTTCATTAAAAAACGTATGCGTGAGCTCTTCTTGGTGCAGACTTGGCCATGCCACTTCTAAGATCTTCTAAGGTCTGCAGAGGGTTAAACACCACCACTCATCACCACCGCGGCACCGCCCCTCACCACCACCACCGCCCGTCACCACCACCACCACCACCACCGTCCACCACCCACCACCGTCCACCACCACTGTCTACCGTCCACCACCACCGTCCACCACCCACCACCGTCCATCACCACCACCGTCCACCGCCCACTACCGTCCATCACCACCACCACCACCCACCACCTCCGTCTACCACCATCACTGTCCAACACCACCACCACCCACCACCACCGCCCGTACACCACCACCAGTTTATTTTGGAAGACTGCATACGTTAAAAAACAAACAGCCCTGCAGAGGTTTGGTACACCTCTTCTTCTACAGATGTCTGCAGATGTGGTCCGCAGACTGCAGACATTTTACCTCTTAAAAAACAAACAACACCGATTTATGCTCTTTTGCAATGCACATAATAAGAAGTATCATGAGAAACAATTATATTTCTATCTATTATGAGATTGTTAGGGTTTAACATACACATTTAGATTTGCACACTTGTCGCCTTTATCTGCAACGCTCTAATTTCCCTTATGCACGTTTCCAAAAATGTTGGAAACCCTTTCTTGTTTTGTCCTATGTTTATTGTTAAATGCTCCGTTGCGTATTTCATTTAGCAACACATTAGGTGCTCATAGATCTGTGCAGAGCAATTAATGAGATTTTATTTCTTTTATTGTTTTATTTGCTTAACGAACGTCTAGTATCTATCTAAAATTCTTCTTAATTGTGTGGTAGGCTAAACCCTGCAAGTGTCTGTGGGTTAGCTGTATCGGTACTTCGATTTCAAAAGAAGATTTAGAAGAAAAATTTTCTAAATTTGGCAAAATTGAGGAATTTAAATTTCAACCGCGCAAAAATTCTGCTATCATTGATTATTTCAAACTAGATGATGCAATTAAGGCTTTTAAAGCTATGCGTGGATCTGCGATTCGTGTGGATTATTCCAGATCTCAATCTGCAAGAGTAAGTTATTTATTTCCTTTTTTTTTAATTAGAGTAAAGTACAAGGATGGTCCCTGTGGTTTACCAAAATTTTGGATTTGGTCCCTAGCTTTTCAAAAGTACACAAATGATCCCTGTGTTTTGCACTTTGTAACGTATTAGTCCCCGACCAAGAAATCTAAAGGTTTTAGCATGTCCAAGTTAGGGACTAAATGCGTTACAAAGTGCAAAGTGCAAACCACAGGGACCGTCCATGTTCTTTTGATCCTGCTGAATGATGGTTTGCACTTTGTAGCGCATTTAGCCTCTAACTTGGACCTGCTGAAACCTTTAGATGTGCTGGCTGCCTGGCTGGGGACTAAATGCGTTACAAAGTGCAAACCACAAGGACCATCCGTGTACTTTTGGAAAGTTAGGGACCCAATACAAAGTTTTGGTAAACCACAGGGACCGTCCGTGTACTTTACTTTTTTAATTATGTAGCCAATAAAAGACAAACGATCAATATTTTTATAATCTTATCACCCTTCATGTTTATTTAACAGCATATTCTGCCATCAGAAGGTTCGAAACAGAATGAAGAACTTCCAAGTAATGTTTTGTGCATATCTTATCCTCCCACTGTTCACGTTAGCGAACAAATGTTGCACAATGCCTTAATATTGTTTGGTGAGATCGAAACAATCAAAAGTTTTCCTTCAAGATTCTGCTCGTTTGTCGAGTTTAGAAGCATGGAAGAGGCTCTACGTGCCAAGAACGGGCTGCAGGGAAAACTTTTCAATGATCCTAGAATATCAATTACGTTCTCGAGAAACGAGCCTGCACCAAGCCCATATTTTACCGAATCCATAAGCCTAAGGCCCGTTGCATTAGCTAATGGAATGCCATTTCATGTACCACATTTGGATTTGATTGCTCAACGTGGGCGTGTGATTCCTCATGATGTTGTAGGACCCGTTAGCTCTACGCGACCTTTTGCTTTTCTGGATTCAACTATCGGTGGGCCCGACCCTAGTTTTGTCACTGCAACCGGGGATCTAAATTGGAGGTCGTCTCCTTCGAATCAGATGCTTTCATCTCCTTCAGTAGGTATGAATCCGTTCACCAAGTCAACTCATGGGACATGGGATGGTTTTGATGCAAACCAAATTCAAAGGGCGCCCAAGAGGTTGAGAACCGATGGTTATACGCCCATAAAAGAAACGAATAATCATGCTCTGTTAAACGATCAAGTATTCAGAAGTGTTTCCCCAAACACTAGATTCACGAGGAGTTCGAACGTTGATCGTGCTCATGTGAACTATGTGTGGCGAGGAATCCTTGCAAAGGGTGGAACGCCTGTTTGTCGTGCACGTTGTGTTCCTATCGGAGATTGGATTGGATATGAGATGTAAGTAATTCGTTTCTCTCATTGATGCACCAGTCTTTTTACAAACTAGCATTCTGACACGCCGCGCGTTGCGGCAGCGTCGAAACTTTAAGTAACTCAAATTTGTATCGTAAAATATTTGACCTGACATGTTTTCTGAACAAATTTACGACAAACGTGTATACCAACTGAAAACACACATAAAAATAAGCACGTTAACGTAGGTTATTTGACCCGACTCATTACCAAGAAAAAATTACGTCGAAACGTAAACCAACTTGGATTTGTACCAAAACGTACTTAAAATAAGCATGTAAGAAAACAGTGTTTTTTATGTGAAAGAATGGTTTCGCGTGTTGCGGTGGCTGGAAACATAAAGTAACTTGAATTTATACCGCCTAATGATAACGTATTATATTTGACTCGACTTGTTTATGTCAAAACGTTGACCAACCGAGAACGTACCTAAAAATAAGCATGAAAACGTATTATATCTGACCCGCGCACATAAAAATAAGCACGTAAAACTCGGGGGGGGGGGGGTGGGGTCAAAATGACATTTTGCATAGTTTTTAGAAAGCTGAGGGGTTGAGGTACACAAAAACAAAAAAATTGAAAAGAAACCACTGTAGCTGATTTTGAATTTGTCACCCTTAAGCGTTACATTATTAATATCTCAACGTCTTAACATTTAAGATTATGAATGTGACAACATGCAGGCCTGAAATTGTTAATTGTTCAGCTAGAACAGGACTGGACATGCTGGCAAAACATTATGCAGATGCTATAGGATTCGATATCGTTTACTTTTTACCCGATAGTGAAGAGGATTTTGCTTCGTATACCGAGTTTCTACAGTACATGGGTGATCGGAACCGAGCAGGAGTTGTTAAGTTTGGTGATGGGACCACTTTATTCTTGGTCCCACCATCTGACTTTTTAGAAACGGTTTTGAAAGTTTCTGGTCCTGCCCGTCTTTACGGGATTGTTCTGAAGTTCCCACCACATGCAGATCGTGTACCACCGGTTACCGCTACATCAACTACTTCAGTTGGACTTTCCTTAACACCTGAACTTGTTGCATCTCTGGCTTCGTTAGCTAATGTCAACTCTAATGGTCAACAACTATCGGGTAATACAGTGCCGGAACCATTGTTAAATGAAAGACAACTTCGGGGAAAGATGTATGAACACGAAACTTCCAATTTGACTGGTGATTTCGTGCAGTCAAATAAAGTCAACGGCCCTATGCAGGTTACTCAGCAATACCAAGCTGATTACCCACGTGATTTGCAAAGTGTGTGTAATGTTGTTACATCTTCAAGCCAGGTATACAATACTAATGCTTATGAAACACAAAGTATGGTGCCAGGTCAGCAAAAGCTGGAGTTTGATGCTGATAAGAATCAACGGTACCAATCAACACTAGAGTTTGCAGCTAACCTCCTCCTTCAGATACAGCTGAAGCGGTCAGGAACAGAAACAGACGGCAAACAGTAAGGTGGCTTCTTTCGTCAAGGTATTACCGTTACTGACCCTAATTTTCTATACACACACATACGTATATATGATTCTTTAGGTAATAGTTTAGATATGTATCCATCTAGAGTTCATTTCTGCTCTGTCATGCTCTGTGCTTCATGTTTTCAGTATTCTGCTGAAGTAGTTGGTTTTTCAAATTTAGAAAACGGGTAAGATACATCATAGGTTAGTTACTGGTAACCACTTTAAGCAACAACCACTTTAAGCAACAACTAGCAGTTAGATACCATGGTTCAATCATATTAACTAGGGTATTAGGGAGTTTTAAAAGGTCAAAACATGCCGGTTTCTAAACAAGGGTTAATACCATAAAAATCTAACATGTTTACTCGTTTTGCACGAAAAAGATTGTTAACCCATTTTGGGATACTGAAGTCAATCATACTTGTGAATCTTTTAAAGTGGTCAAAATTGATGAGGTGGTGTTTCACGTCTGTAAAAAGAGTCTACTTGACATCCACGTGAACGTCAACAAAAAGTTGCTTGTATAGCCTCCGCATCAATTTATTGCTGTTTCGAGTTTTTTTTTTTTTTTTTTATATACTTATGTTTTAAACATCTTCAGAGACTTTAAGGCACCAAAAGTTTGTTTTAAGGCTTTTTCGTGCAAAATGAAAAAAAATATATATATTGGTTTTCTATGGTAAACCCTTTAAACATTGTCGGTTTTTTAACAAGTTTGGACATAGTCAAAGACATGTTATTAGACTTGATAGATTTGTTGTCTGAAATGCATGATTCTGCTCCTGATTTGATTGTTTTCTACGTGTTTGGTATTATGATTTCATTTATAATCATATCTCTTTTATTGTATTTCCCTAATACATGTTATATACAAACACTTTCTTTGTTTGTTTTACTCAACATGTATTTATAAGTCAGATATAGTATAGCAGTACATACAAGTTTGTAATATCTAGACATTTGCGTCTTAATCTTGACCTCTTTTTCATTCCTATAAATTCTAGTATCTACTTTAAAAACAAGTTGAACCTTTATACGTGTTCCGACCAAAAACTTGAACCTTAACATAACCTCGATTACCTTTTAACTACATTCTCGTTTAGCGCTTAACCTTTTTTTAAACATGAAGAATCTGCAAATTTTCTAATAATGAATGGTACATGTATATAGATACGAAAAAGTCAAAATCGTAAACTAAGATCGGGGAACTATACAAATTGGGTGATTAGCTTTTTTAATACTGGATTAGTTTAACTAAGCAATTAATTATTTGTTAATTTATTACAAAATAAATGTCATGTCCAAGCAATGTTGGTGTGCCTTACTTCACAATAGAGGTGATAAACTTTTTTGGGTTTGGTCCGTTCGAAACACTCATCTTAATACGGGTGATAAAATAAACTGAGTTGCTATGCAGTTAATATCTGTGGTATATCGGTTATCGGTTCCCATGTAAAGTATTAGTGTCAAATGTTGGTACCGTTCTTATCGGCAATATTGACCGATATTTGACCGATTACAACCGATGTATCACCACCGATATTATCGACAAGACTGACCAATATAACCGATGTATCACCAATATATTACTGAATTGTTAGTGTTAAATTACTATATGTATAATTTTTGCATGATATTAAAGTTACTGATATCCCATTGAGATAACCTATATTTCAAATATTGGTCACTGCATAAACTGCATGGGTGGGTTGACACGTTTTTGGATAATTTTTGTACATAATCAATTACTAAATTTTATTTTATTATTTTTTTATATAATCCATTATTAAATGATTATATAATATTTTATTGTTTAGGACAAAGATTTAGCATTTTGAGTAAAAGTCATGGGGGGTTGCAACCTGCAAGGATCTAAAAAGTTATATGTTTGACCCATTAAAGGTTTATTAAATTATTATATATCATAACACGTGCATTTGTGATGTCTTTTACGGAACATGTAAAATTTATATTGTGGTACGTTTATATTAATATGCAACTCAAATGAACCAGATTTCAATTTAGTGGTATGAATTTGCTACATAAAAAACGAACATAAAACATATATGTTGTCATCTGTCATATACCTACAATGAGCCCACGAGTCGTAAATCCTCGATAGAAATACAACAACCGTATTTAAGGCTATCATAACAGGCCAGACATGACACGATAAGACACAACATGATAAAACAGGATGACTTGAGACGATAGCCACGAAGCGACACGATAACTTACCATGTCATTTTTTCCAAATGCGAACATGACTGGTTTAGAAACAGGTTAACATGAAACGACCCGTTAACAAACTTGTTTAGAGACACAATATATATCACATGTTTAGAAACTTGTTTAGTGAAACAAAAATTACTAAAAGATCGTAAAAGTCTTAACTAATACATAATTAACATATTAATCTATTGCGAATTTAAATCAAAAGTTCATAAAGTCAAATTATAACTTTCATGACAATTATAAATAGGTCGCTAAGGCTATAAAGTGTGATCATGACTCTTATGATCACCTGATCCTCCATATCAGCTCTCATGATTATCATGACATTCCACGTCAGGGCCCTGTGACCCCACTCTCATCCACCACCCAAATCCACCACCATATATGGTGTGATCATGACCCAAACTACTATCCTCATTTTTTTTTAAATTATTATGTATAAAATACATTAAACTAATTAAGGAAAGAGAGGTGCATGGTTGTCAGGAGTTAATTCATGCGAATCATGATGGTTTCCTAAGGAGGGCAGTGTAGCACACCATCCACCATCCTAGGTGACAATCCCCATCTCATGCCCCAATACTTCTTAGCCTAATAGGTTAATAGTTTCCTAAACGTGTTAAGACCTATTTAAGACACGAACTTATTAAACCCAAACACAAAACCTGTTTCATGTCATGTTAAGAGGTCCGTGTTAGAAATACCTAATAAATTCCACCCATAGCAAAGTTATTGGTAAGGTTTGGGGAGGTGTGATGTACTCAAACTTTACCTTTTCGATAGAAAATGAACTTTGTTTCGCAGAGGGATATGATGATCAATTTGTGCAGCATGTTAACGGTTAATTTACAAATAAACCTTTCTTTCGATCCTCTAAAACTGTGAGTAATTAATGCGTTTTGACATGATCACATATTAGTATACATATACTATAAAGAATCAACAAATCAATCAATTCTTTTTTGTTTTTTTTAGGTTCAATCATCTCTTAAACTTTAAATAAACTTAAACTTTAAATAAACTTAAACTAATATACGTCTTTAATAATTTTAGTTTTTATTTGATTTGATTTTTTATTTATGAGTTGCATCTGTTAACCTATGAAAAAAACAGAATACCTATAGGTGTATTCCAATAAACTTTTATTAAAAAGCGAGTTGTATTTAATTATGGTATGGCAAACTAGACCAAGTATTGTAACCATGTCAGTGTCGTCACAAATTGAGCGATACCGACCAAAACCGAATATCCACGAGTAAATTACAAAAATCGTCCTTTATGTATGTCACTTATTACAAACTGTGTCATTTGTCTTCAATAATTACAGAAAACGTACTCGATGTTTTCAAACCCTTGCAAGTTATGTCCTTTAGCCCTAACTTAGTTAATTTTTTGTGGTTAAATCTAACTAAATAGACCCCACATGAGTGTATTTTGGTCATTTTACTCTCATTTGGGGTCCATTTGGGGGGTGTTTGGGATTCCTTGTCCTTTTGAGAAGGAGAAGCTTAGCCAAACATTATTGAGAAGTCAGGAAGATGAGAAAAGCTTAGTCAAACACAAGCAGGAAAAAGACTTTTCAATGTTTTTTTTGTCTTCAAAAAGGAGAAAAGGAGAAGTCACAAATTGTGACTTCTTGAGAAGGAGAAGTCAAAAAGCTTAGCCAAACATGCCATTGGTCAGATTTAACCACAAAAATACATTCATATGGGGTCTATTTGGTCAGATTTAACCACAAGAATTAACTGAGTTAGGACTAAAGGACATAACTTGCATGGGTTTGCAAACATTGAGTACGGTTTTTGTACTTATTGAAGACAAAGGACACGGTTTGCAATAAATGACATACATAAAGCACGATTTTTGTAATTTACTCAATATCCACTACATCATGTAGGGAATCCCACTTGTGTATTTTTCAAAAACAACTTATTTTTTTAATAGATTTATTATATAGATGTTTGTAACCATTCATTTCATGTCAAGAAAGAAGTATTATTCGTTATGTAACAAGCAAAAACAATAAAAGTGGTTACTAAAATTGTGATATGATACCAAATACACAGGTTGTATACATGTGTAAGTTCTAAATGTATCAACCGTCTAAAATATTTTACCAAATACACAGGTTGTATATATGTGTATAAGTTTTAAATGTATCAACCGTTTAAAACATTTTAGTTTTAACTCGTGACATGTTATTAAAATATTACAGTATATATATTTTCTAAGCCGCTTTTGGAACGGGTAATTCACATCCTCTCAAATTCTACTTCTAAATCAAAACCTTTCTAGTACACCTTATGTTGCTATACTACGAACTCTTTGGTAAATACCTTTTAAATTAGCCGACGTATTCACCCCTTAGGTTTCTCCATGTGAGCTATACAACCAAAATTAGCAATATATTTACCGGCTCATAATTATCATTCTCGAACCCCATTTACAACGTGTGGCACCGTGCATCTTCTAAAGTAGAAATCCAGTTTACGAGTTGGGTGTTTTGTGTCGATCTCTTTTTGTTGTTAATATATTTAAAACATACAAAGATTTGCCCTCTTGACTTGTATTTCAGTTCAAAACGACTCAAAAATGTTGTCTTATTGTCAATTCTAATTTATAGGTATAGGTATTATAACAATGTATGTTGAGTTAAACGACTAACAAGGTTTATGTATTTATTTGAAAATGTAGGGCAAACGAAGTTTGGGAAGAAACTTGAAATGGATTATTATTTGTCTGGGACAACATGGCCAAAGGTTTTAGTTTATTTTATTTTTATTTTTTTTTAATGGCAATTACTTTACTTTATGTATTGGGTTTGTTTTAGTGTATACTTTTTGAATGGTTATATCTTTTGCGCAATGATGAAGTTAAAACTTCGAATAAGTTCAAATCTTTCATGGCATTATTAAATTGTATGAATTATCTCTATCTTTTTTTTTGAACGACTGACTTCATTAAACAACAACAGCAAGCAAGAAGCTATACAAAACAATACAAGAAACGAAATTTACAAGACATTAAAACTGCACCAATCCGACCATTCTAATGAATGCATTTTCGCTCTGTTTCTCACCCAAAGGAAACTTGTGGATTTTATTTCAGCTAGGGCCTTGGAGTCTAGAGATTTCCACCCGATTACCGGAGAAAATGACGTCGTTACGTAGTTTCCAAATATTCCAGCATGAGATTAATACTATAGCCTGGACCATTTTTTTTCATTTTCGATGGACCCGTTATGTTTTTATGCACCCGAAGCAGGTCTTCAATCGTAAAGGCGTAGATGGGAGGTATACCGAGCCAGCTGGATACCATCTGCCATGTTACGGAGCTAACCAAGCATTCCGCGAATAGATGCTGAAGTGTTTCTTCACCTTCGCCGCATAATGGACAGCATGTAGATGTTATGCTAATATTTCTTCTAGCTAGGGCCGCCCATGTGGGTAATCGGTCGATAGCCGTCCGCCACCCAAAAATATTTACTTTGCGTGGCAGCCAACTATTCCACTCGAAGTTGTTAACAATAGGCAGATTTGACGAATTGGTGAGTAATTTTTTGACAGACTTTACCGAAAATGCCCCTGTCGGATCTGATGCCCATTTCCATTCATCTTTGGACCCTGATAATGGAGACTGCACAACAATGTTGGTAAGTTCTACGAGCTCTGCATGTTCCTGCGATGAAGACGGGTGTCGAAGCCAGCCCCATGTGATGTTGTTTGCATTTTCTCCTGGCAGTCTTTGCAACCGGTCCCGAACGCTGCATCCTTTATGTTTTTTCCAGCAAGTAAAGCAATGGGAAACGGTCCTTTAATGGTGTATTCACGGCCCATACATCAGTCCAGAACTGTGCATCAGACCCATTACCTACCTTGCATCTGAAAAGAAGATTGAGGTGAATGTCCTTGTTTTTGAGAACTGCCTCTCTCTTGATGATGTTGCTCCAAACCCCTTAAAGACCTTTTTTTGAGGGCAAGAAGTTACCATGCTTCTGATTGAAGTGAAGGCACATAATAATCGACCTCCAAAGCCTGTTAGTTTCCGTTTTGTACCTCCAAGCCCATTTCGACAATAGGCTACAGTTCATATTATATAAATATTATATAAGGAATCCAAACCAAGCCCCCCACTTTTTATTGGTTGTGTTACTCGATCCCAACGTACCCAATGCATCCTTTTTCTTGCAAAAGGAAGATGGGGCTAAACCGTTGGTCCTTTTAAATTACGATCTTATCCTTAGTTTGAAAATATGATTTTACCCCCAGTTAAAAAATTAAATTTTGATTTTGCCTCTAGTTCGAAATTACGATTTTGTCATGAGTTAAAAATTATGATTTGCCCTCAGTTCAAAATAAAATTATGGTTTTGCCCCCAGCTAAAAATTACGATTTTGCCTCCCGTTCAAAATTGCAATATTGTCATCGTTTTTTACAAACCTATGGTAGTGTTTTATTTTACTTGGTTGACTCATTGTAGTTTTTATTCGTGCCAAACAGCTGCCTAAAATTCGCTCATTGGTCCTGACAAATTATTGTTTTGCCCCCAGCTCTAAATTACATGTTTGCTATCGTTTTAGTTTTTTCTAAGTAAAATTTATTGGTTTAATTGGTTGACTCAATTTTTTTTAAGATCGTGTTATAAGTAGCATATACAAGTAACCGAAATACAGGTGTACATATTATCAAACTAAGAAATATTCGATTTAACGCCCCGCAACACGGAAAACGCATAATACTAGTTATTGTACATTTGAGGACACGGTGTTTGGACTCTCCTAAATTGATCTACTCTTTGAAAAAAAATCTTAATCTAATAAAACAATATCTTTTTCATACTACAAAATTAAACATTAGTTACACTTATCGTGCTCTTTGTTTAATGTTTGTTTTGTATTTTGTTTCTATCATTAATTTTTTTTTAATCACAACACTTGTTTTTACTCTATTAGATCAATAATCATAAATTAATCTAAATTAATCATCTATGCTCACTTTGAAGCTGGAACTTTTTCTTTAAGAGATATTGTATCAACCAATTAAGCTAGCCCCACATTGGCTTCTATCAAAATTTATATAAAGTGACTATTTTGAGTTTACTATTAAAAACGAAAAAAACTTACTCCCGCACGAAAAAAATACTTACGAGTACTACAATCCATGACTCTTGCGTATCTGCTTAGTCAACGTTGTTGACCGATAAATGTAACATTTAGCGTAGGTTGTTGTTGTGAATAGTACAATAACTAGACATAATTATGATCTTATTTACCATGCTGCCACATGTCTTTATTTATCCTCACCATGGCATCAACTAGGGGTGTTCAAGATCGGATTATCCGGATATCCGAAAATTTCGGATAGTGAATATTGATATCCGAATCCGTATATCCGGTTTTCGGATATCCGAAATTTCAGATACGGATCCGAATTTATAAAAAAATAAAAAAAATGTTTTGTGTATAGATTAAAACTAAACTTATATTCGATTTTTCAAATTTCTAACATTGAAAACTAAAATATTCATAAATCCACATCTGAATCCTATTATTTACTATTTTTTACTATATTTCAAATTAAATATAATGCTCAGATACTATATATATTTATAAAAAATAGTTTTCGGATATCGGATAATCAGATTATCCGAAATTTTTGAAATTAATATCCGAATCCGAAAATTCGGATTATCCGGTTTTCGAATATCCGAATTTTCGGATATCCAAAATTTCGGACATTTCGGATACGGATTTTCAGATATTTCGGATTCGGTTTCGAATACGGATTTTTTTGAACACCCCTAGCATCAACTGCCTATCTCCATGTTCATAACAAATCATGAATATTAACCTTTCTTTTTTGTTTTTATAGGGTTTTGTCTTTTATATTTTCTATTTTTGTTTGATTTTTAAATTTATATATATATATATATATATATATATATATATATATATATATATAGGGTAAGGTTTATGCGAGAACCACCTTTATTGCGAGAACCGCGAGAACCAATGTAAACACAACCTAAAATAGCTAAAAAACCTAACCCCCCCAAGCTAAATGCTAAAAACTAAAACCCCCAAAAAACCTAAAAAAAACCTAACCCCCCCCCCCCCCCCCAAACCAAAAAAAAAAAAAAAAACCTAAACCCCCTCCCTCACCCCCCCAAAAACCTAAACCCCCCCACCCCCCTCCCAAGCTAAAATGCTAAAAACTAAACCCCAAAAAAACCTAAAAAAATCTAAATTTTTTTTAATATTTTTTAAGTTAAAATCGCTACTTTTAGTAGCAATTTTTTTTTTCTACTAAAAGTAGCGATTTTTTTATAAAAAATATTAAAAAAAATTGTGTGTTTTTTAGCTATTTTTAGGTATTTTTTGTTGTGTTCACATTGGTTCTCGCGGTTCTCGCAATAAGGGGTGGTTGCTAACGGATCTTTGTCCTATATATATATACATATATATATATATATTAATACTTTTTATTGTAAAAAAAATTAGTTTTGTTATAATTTTGCGACAAAAGTTAAATAAGTTTAACTTTTTATATTAGTTTTTGTTTTACGTTTTTTCTCGGGTTTGGTCGTCGTTTGCTTGCTACTTAGTACGTTGTTTGGTTGTTATTTAGTACGTTGTTTGGTTGTCACATTTGGTCCCTCGGGTTCTTTTTACCTCCTCAGATTTTTAATACGTGTCGGTATACATTCCATTCCGTCTATGTTTTACGTCACGTAAGTCATTTGGTGTTAAAAATTCGTGATTTTGTGTCACGTTTTTTTTTTCTGGTTTTGGTCGTCGTTTGATTGCTACTTATCATGATTTTACACCTCCCACCCCGCAACATTGATAGCACGGTTTTACGCCCCCTCGCCTCGTAATGCATGGGGTTAAGACTAGTTCTTTACAACTCATGGATTTCGAAAATTTAACTCTCTAGGATCGTTTAACAAAACTTTGTGGTAATTGTTTGATATCGAAAATTTAACTCTCCTCATCGATGTTACAATATTACACGAAAAAGACAACAAGCGTAATCGAGTATACATCTTGGTTCAGTTTCTAGCTCACATGATAATCAACCTTTTTGACTTTTGAGAATAGTTTACTCAAACGTTTTTTTTCTCTATTTATTTATTTTGTTATGTTACATAACTTTTTTTCATAGTACGTATACAATTTTACCTTAAACTTTGGGTTACCTGTAAATGAAAACCCTTTAACTAGTTCTAACATGTACTATAAAAGTCTATGTAAAGTTTGTAAACATTACATGTGTAATTTTTATGATTTAACAATGACTTGACATTTGATTTTACATTTTGCAATAATATTACAAATTACTCCAACACTCCCATGTGCAATCGACTCATGTCCTCATCTTCGTCACTCGTTTCTTATCCTTCCATGATAATCAAACCCATCTCCCCCCACTACATGAATGCACCATGGACCAGCCAATTCCGACGACCCGCCTTGTCCGGCTATGAAAGCATGCACACTCCTCGTCCACGATACGTGCATAGAGATCATTACTTCTTTGAAATCTATTTCGAAACTAAAGCTATTTAACATATCCAAATATGTATTCAACCCCCTACTTAGTTTGGGTGTTTGTGGAGTGTTCATGAGTAAGGAAGGATACCGGGGCGATAGAGGATCAAGTCCAAGAATTGATAAACAAGAATAAAAAACGTTTTGAAATAACTCTCCAACCTTATAACCGAGAAAATAAACTCAAAACTCAATTACAATCTCTCAAACTATAACTTGGTTTTTTCTCTACTATAATGTCAAACCCTAACTTGCTAGCCAAGAGATTACCATAAGTAATTATAGTATGCTATTCTAGTTTTGGCTAGGTGGTAGAGGCTTTTGCCTCTTAGAGGAAAGATCAAGGTTGTCACACCCCAACCGATGATGGAAACATCGGAGTGAGATGGAAACATCGGAGTGAGATGAAAACGAGATTGCAATAGACTTCATAACGATTATTTGCGACAAGTATTTAATAACAAGATTACATTTCATTACTAAGGCAAAATACATTGTTTTGAAACAAATACATTAAGTTGAACAAAGAAGCAAAATACAATAACAAGTACTAAATTAAAATGAGTTTCTAGTCATCCTACTAGATTCCATTCTTCATCATCATCATCATCATCATCAATTTCCTGCAATACGTATTAAAGTACATGTCAACACAAAAAAATATTGGCGAGCATACAAGTTTAAGTATTATCATAAGTATAAATGTTTTAAACAAATCCATGTCACAATCGTAAACTAAGACTTTAACATAACAATACTAGTTTGGACACTAAGATTTTATGTGTTTTCATGGGTCCTAACTTGCCCATTAGAATAAAAAACGAGGAATAAATGACAAAGATAATATAGCCTGAGTTCATAACATCTAGCCATAATCCGGTTAGCATCATGAATTCAGCTAAATATATATTTTATAATATATAGTATAAGTCCATCATGTATAATCATGTATTGTCATGTAAATCAAGCATGGAGGTAGATTGATTAGCATCCAATAAACCCCATTGTATGAATTCACCAAAGCACAAGATCATCAACTTAGTTGATGACACGATTGGTCATACTATCTAGTTCGTCAAGTAGCCAACTAAGATCAACTCGGGTGTTCCATACCCATCATGGCACATGTTGGAGGTACGGCGGGGTTGTGTTACATTGATTCTTGGAAGCTACTTGGATAAATGTAAATAAAACAAAACAAGCAAGTGAGGTAGTGGAACAAGTTTGGAAAGCCCAAGCTTCCATGGTTCACACATTTAGACAAATACAAGACTCGCCATATGAACAATGGTGAGCTCGGATTGTAACGCCTCGCTTTTTGAAACTTTCCTTATTTAAAAAGACTATTTATATTCATATTTTTGGAAAATTATATCTGTATCATATTCGTATTTCACTTCCAGCTTCGTAATTCGAAACATTGATCGTAATAAAATTTGATCATTTTATGAGAATTATACATTGATTATTCGTAGATACTTGATACTTGTTCACCATTTTCGTAAACACATACTTACTTTACCTACAAACTATCGAAAATACATGTTTTTATACTCTTTTTCCATGCAAATACATGTTTATACGTTCACAATAACTCAATCCATGCTTTTATATATGTTCTACACTTAATAACATACAAATAAACAAGTTATACCTTAAAATATACTACAACCCAAACTACAGGGACAAAATTGTAAAAACAAACGAAAGTAGGCCGGATGGTTAGCCCCGAGGCACGCGGAGCCCCACCTCACTCACCTCCGCGACGCGCGAAGGTCGATCCGCAGCAAATGTGTTTTGGTCACGGGATTGGTCCTTTTATCATCCTAACCCTCACCTAACCTCTTTTAAAACATCATTAACTTTTGACCTAACTTCCTCACTATAAATACCACCTCCCTAACCCTTATTTTCACTTTACAAACAACATAACCACTCTCAAATCCTCTCAAAATACTCAAGAATTCTGATTTTTGGCAGAAAGATTGTAGACTTTTAAGTGAGTTCTAGCTCACTTCACTACTTATTTCTTCTTGTTCCTTCTTTAGGGCTTTCTCCTCGGATCTTTTGCAAGATTGTTGATGTTGAATTGCTTGTAAGTAGTTCTAAAGTTCCCAACTTTTCTCTATAGGGTACTGTTTTCTTGTAACAATCCTCAATAAACCGACATCCTTATAAATATTTCCGACACCCTAATATATTTTAAAATGTCTCAATATGTCTTTAAATACACCCTATACGCGAAAACGGGCCTCAAATACATTAAATAATATTAAAAATAATTAAAAGCTGAAAATTTAAGTTGAGGCGGGCCGCGTAGAACCACCCCAACCCTTACGCGGGCGGTTTAAAGGTTAAACCTGATTTCTTTGAGTTTTAAGTCTAGGCGGGCCGCGTAAGCCACCCGATAAGTTCACGCGGGCCGTGTGAGATCAAGATAGTGGCGCAACCCGGTGATGACACGTGTCATCATCGTGGCGAGCCTAGTAGATGACCCGGACAAGCTACCCTGTTGACCAGGGTTGACGCGGGCCGCGTAGGCCCTGTGCTTGTGTTACGCGGGCCGCGAGAGGACCAGTTTCAGCAACTATATAAGAAGGGCATCGGCTTTCAGTTCCGATCGCTCACAAACATTTCTCAATCTCAATTTCTGAAATATTAGGCAATATAAGCGGGTATTATACCCCCCTAAATAGCGAAGTTCTGCTCCGTTGTAAGTATTATAACCCCTGGATACGTATTAGACACGCTGCCCGATTGATCTAGGGTTCCGTAACGGCTGTCGTGGTTCTGCCCGACGTAGTCGTTGGAATGCCGTCTCGGGGAGGGTATTACTAATGTTAAAATGGGTTATTATACTAACGCGTGTACATTTGTGTAAATTATAGATAATTCTCAGGAAACCCTTACGGGAAATCTAAGACAACAATGTGAGTTGATCCGCCTTTTGTTTTTACAAAACCTCATTTAATTAATTATATATTAAACAGTGATTGAGTATTTGTAAGAATACAATTATGATGAGTATGTTGGGGTTTTGTATACAAAATTTGTTACCACCTGGTCAAGGAGTAACATTTCCACAAGTCGGGTTCGACAGTACCATGTATGTTAATTGTGATGTCTTGGAAACAAATATAATTGCGGGATCGCCCTCAATACTGTACAATGGGATTTTATTTAAACTTGATTAAACTGGGATTCACTCACCAGTATTTCCCACTGACAAATGTTTTTAAAACACATTTCAGGTAACAAACTGTGAAAGCCAAATAGAAGCCAGCTGGACAGCACTGAAGGCTTGGAAAAGTGGCAATAAAGTTACCTAAAATAAAATAGATGTTTTTATTAATAAAATAGGATTTATTCCTATGAAAACATGTGTACTATGAACTTGGGTTTATCCCATTTGTTTAATGTTATGAAAATGTGGTATTTTACTCTGATCAATGTTTCCTAACTACGGTCCTGATGAAAAATTTAGCTGCCAAATTAGACAATACAAGATACCACCGAAACTGGCTCGCGGCCGCCCGTTCCCGGGGGATCAGGGATCGGGGGTTGCGACAGAAGGTGGTATCAGAGCTAAGCCACTGATTCAGCCACAGAGGTGTTCTGCTGACATCAAAATGTAAAGTGTTAGGAAATAAATTACAGAAATACGTGCATAACTGTATTTTATTGTTATGTGTTATTTGACTATCTGTTAGTTTACAGTATGAGCGACCAAGGACCATCTGACGCGTACCGTCAATTTTCTGGTTCGCCTAGAAGCGAAGGCACCTCCTCTTCTCAGCCTGCCCTCTCAGGGTACTCTGCTGATACAGAAGAAGGAATCTTTGTGTTTAAGGCCCAGTCAGAAGAGCCATTTCCTCAAAAAAAGAGGGGATGGTTCAGTCGAGGGGCACATGAGCGTAGAAAACGTATGAAAAGTTACAAGACCAGAGGGTACTAGCAGCAGCCAAGAGAGAGACAAATGCCTATGCCCAGGATATGATAAATAGGGGTATAACAAATATTCACATCCTAGCCACCACTGCAGCTGACCCTAATTTGGAGCTAATAGTAGCACCCCAACCACAGCCACCAATCCCTGATCAGCCCATGGAGATAGAAAACCCTGAAAACCAAGTAGAGATGCATGACTTCAATCCAGAAGAAATCCCTAGGGTACCAGCACCAAACCCCTAGACCCAAATTACGACCCCTGGTGGGACGACGTTAGGGACTATGTGCAACGTTACCCGATACATGAAGACACACCCATGCAGAACGTAGGAGCCTATCTAGGTTTGGACCCTTTAGATCCCTATTTCCGCGATGAATACATTAGGGAGATCCTAGAAGATCCTTACCGATTCCAGGCACCTACACCCCCACATCAAGAACCCGCACCCTAGATTCCGAACCCAGTCCTAGAACTTGCACCCCCAATGAGTGCAGAAAACGTACAAGAACTTAGGACATTTGGTGAGAAAAATTTAAAAAGCAGTGAGAGAATGCGACAGGTGGGAGAGCGACTCGTCTGGAAGTATGACGAGCGCAATATGGATTTTTGGATGAATCCATATCCGTGAATGTGAGGATGGTAAAACGGTAATAGTAATAATAATAATAATAAAATAAAATATGTGTGTATGGATGCCTACTATTATTTATTTTTGTTGGTATTGTAATTTTTATTTCAGTACTGATGTGTAATAGATACCTAGTAGATGAATAGAGTAAAGTCGCAATGATCGACGCTTTTGGCTAAATTGCATGTCATTTGATGGACTATATTAGCTACTATTTTGTGATATTAATACGGGGTAAATGTTTAAAATTCAGATGGCCAACGAAGGAAATCAAGGAAATCTGAATAACGATAACCAGAGTAACATTAACGTGGTTAATGAGAATCTGAGCATCAATAACAATGGAAACCAAATGGATAATAGTGTCGTTCAACACATAGTGGCACAAGGAATCATAGATGCAATGCCATTTATTATTCAAATGATTCAAGAAGCGAATAATAAAAGTAAGCATAGCAGTAAGCGACCAATCGAACCAGAAAACAGCGTGAACAATGGACCTGTACTTCAAGTGCCCATTCCCAAAAGAAGAAGAACCGTGTCTTACGGTTGTTCTTATAAGGAATTCTGGTCCTTCAAACCAATAGAATTCTCGGGCAATGAAGGACCTATTGCAGCCCTACGCTGGATAGAGAAAACTGAGGCTGTTTTAAAAATAAGCAAGTGTGCTGAAGAAGACAACATAATGTTTTCTTCTAATCTGTTTAAGAACTCAGCCTTAGAATGGTGGAACACTATCCTCCAATCAAGAGGAAGTGATAGGGTTTACAACATGGAATGTGAAGAATTTAAGAATATAGTAGAAAGGAAATTATGCCCTCCCAATGAAAAGGATCAGATAGCAAATAAGTTCCTAAACTTAAGAATGATCGGGGTAGATAGTAAGGGTTATACTACCACATTCTTTGAATATGCTAGAATAGTACCAACCCTTGCATCACCTGAACCGGTATTAATCTCCCGTTATATCTGGGGATTAATTGGAGAGATTAGACATGTAGTCAAGGCAGCTAGACCTCAAACTATAGAAGAAGCTGTAGAACTAGCCAATACCTTGATAGATGAATTAATCCGTACTAGAGAAGAAGACCAGAGGAGAAACCTAACCCAAAGGCTTACTCAAGAATTCCGTTCTGGGAATTACAACCGTAGGAATATGGGTTCTACCTCTGCACCTTTCTGCAAGGTCTGCAAGAAAAAGCATTCAGGAAAATGCTCCACTCTTTGCAATTTCTGCAAGATGCCAGGACACAAGGAAGAAGATTGTAGGAGAAAATCCAGTAATGGACTGTGTTACAACTGTGGAGAAAAATGTCACATCAAGCCGAATTGCCCAAAATTGGCTCCAGCTGTGAACAACAGGAACACTAAAAATGCTAGAGCATTTGTTCTGACTGCAGATGAAGCCAAGATGATTTCAGATGTGATAGCTGGTACGTTTTTAGTTAATGATGTTTTTGCTAAGGTATTATTTGACTCTGGTGCAAAGCAAAGTTTCATTAATACTACGTTTTGCAAACTTTTAAATCAGTCATTAACTAAACTACCACAAGAATGTCTAGTTGAGACAGCTAATGGAGAAACTGTTAGGATTTCTGAAATCTTGCAGGGAGCATGAATAGATATTCTAAATCAAAAGTTTATAGCAAATCTTTATCCCATGAATCTGGCAGGATTTGATATTGTATTAGGAATGGATTGGTTAATAGCCAATAAAGCCAGTATTTTATGTGATCAAAAGTCAATCCAAGTAAATTCACCAAAAGGTAAAACGATCACAATTAAAGGAGATAAACCATCTAGATCCACAAAATTCATCTCTGTGATGAAAACTGCAAGTTATATAAGAAAAGGTTCTATAGTGTATTTGATTTCCATAATCACTAACACTAAAGGAAAAGAACTAAAAGACATTCCAGTAGTGTCTCAGTTTTCAGATGTATTTCCAGTAGAATTGCCAGGGCTACCGCCAGACAGAGAAGTTGAATTCAGAATCCATCTGCTACCAGGGACAGCACCAATTGCCAAAGCACCCTACCGATTGGCACCCACCGAAAATGCGGGAACTGAAGAAACAATTAGACGAATTGTTAGAGAAATGATTTATACAACCAAGTTCGTCGCCATGGGGAGCGCCGATACTGTTTGTTAAAAAGAAGGACGGATCAATGCGTATGTGCATTGACTACCGTGAATTAAACAAGGTCACGATTAAGAACCGATACCCATTACCGAGAATCGATGATCTGTTCGACCAACTGCAAGGAGCTCGATTTTTCTCTAAAATTGATTTAAGGTCAGGATATCATCAATTAAAGGTACAGGAAGAGGACATTGTCACACCCCAACCGATGGCGGAATCATCGGGGCATGGCACTGAGCGAAACAGATTGTCCAGAAGTTTCCATAACAATTATCATTACCATTCAATTTAAATAACATGTCCCATAACATGTCTCAAACAGTAAACAAATTATTACAGATAGAAATCTAGGCAAATAATTCTGTTCTGACAACTCAGATTTAAATAGAGCAATTGTTTATCTGCTTCTAGAGACCCTTGATCCGATTACTTCAGACAACTATTTGTTGGGCTCTAAAGCTTTATTCTAGCTTCACTTTCCTACTAGATGTGCATCCTAAGCACCTGTCACATATGTTAAAATAAAGTCAATACATATAATGTAAAGGTGAGCATACAAGTTTGATAATAGCATATTAAGTTCGAATTCGTTTACGCATAACCAGCACGTACACATAGTGAAATGAAGCACGTTAGTTATCAACATAGATCCATCGATACCAATGACTGCGGACTGACTGCCAAATGCAGTTCGCAATACATGATTACCACCGTAATCCATGCAAGTAATTGTCCTTAACAACCCCCACGAACGGGTGCTGAGTCCAAACTATAGTACTATCGTTGCTAAGGCAGGTAGACAGCATTCCTTGTGTAAACATAACAAACAAGCATTCATAAGCCACGTATAACATGCATTAACGGTTAGCGTTCAATTAGTATTGAGTAGTGTGTCTGATGTGATTTGAATAGTTGTAACGTATGTAACACCCAAAAGTGTATAAAGCAAAAAGGGATCGAGTATACTCACAGCGGTTGATGGATTGAAGGGAGCGCTTAGCGAGTAGGGTTAGCCTGAATAATTTGATAACATAATAATAAGCGACGCGTAAAACGGAAAAACAAGTGTTGGAGAGTCGGACAGCTGGTCGATCGGACGGTAGTTCGATCGGACGGCTGACCGTTCGGTTGACAGTCCATTCGGACTGTTGTCCGATCGGTCGGTAGGCCGATCGGATGGCTGTTCGAGTGGATTGTTTCTTCCTTTGAGAAGGATGTGTTTGTGTATGATGGCTTGACTTTTGAAGTTTTCGTTGTAGCATTTGAAAACATTGAAGTATCTTTACCCTTCAGGTCGGTCGATCGGACGGCTGTTCGATCGGCCGACAACCCGATCGGTTAGGTATTTTTTTAGCAAGACAAGTTCTCAGCAGGGTGTCACCTGATCGGATGGCTGTTCGATCGGGTGGCACTCCTAGTGCATCGAACATGTTGAAAAATCGATTAAGTGTTGAAGTATAGTATCTCAGGATCTGAAGAGTAATCCGATCGGACTACTGTCCGATCGAACAGCAGTTCGTTCAATACTAGTCTACAAAATAAATTGATTAAGTGTGGGACCATGTGTTAACCGATCGGCTGGCCAGTCGATCGGCTGACTGTCCGATCGGCTGGCTGTCCGTTCGGACAACAGTCCGATCGGTCAGCATCCTGACCTGATCAGCCTATTTGTCTAACACTTGGTTGTTCTGATTGTTTGTCATTTTATTGAGGTATTTTGACAACGAGTCGAACCATAGATCCCCCGTCCTTACTTGGTTCCCCTGGTCGGACAGGAATCACCCAAATCCGGCCGGTGAGCTGTTCGGAACGGAGTTTAACGTTTAACCTGAAATCGGTTAACCTCATGGATAGAATCCGGATCTCGAGCCATGCAACCACCGGAGTGATTCGTAAGCCGGCACAGGCTCCGTTTCTATTGGTTTGAAGGCATTGAGTGAAAAAGAGTTGAAAGAAAGTTGGAAAATCCATCTTTCAATCCTTTTCACCGTGTATATGTTTAGATCTATGAAAGTTCTTTGTTTGTTTATGTGGAAATCGGCTAGATCCAAGTTATTCTTGGTGGATTGAGGCCAGAACATGAAGTTCTTCAAGAACTCATGATGACATCATCCTAGAACACTTGAATCTTGATGATTTCACGATTAAAAGTTAAGATTTGAAAGATAGAAAGGTGTAGGAGTGCGTGTAGATCAAGAAAGTACAAGATTTAGGACGAAATCTTACCGGAATCGAGAGGAATCTGAGAAAAGGATGAGTTAAGCGTGCTGGTCAGACAGAGGTTTCCAAAAGTGGAAAGGATGACAATGACAGGGGTATTTATAGGATGCCAAATGAGGAAAGTGCTGGCCGATCGGCCAGGCAGCTCGATCGGACAGCCTGTCTGATCGGACATCAGTCCGATCGGCTGGCTGTTCGATCGGCTGGTAGCCTGATCGATCAGCTGCACGTTTCGAGTGTTCGGTGCGACGATTTTTTATATTTCGATTTCGGTTGCGAGCGGTTCGATACGATAGGGTTTCCTAGTTAAATTACTTTTAATCCCAACCACTCATATCTCGCACTATCCCTTCTTCACTAATTATCATATTTCGATTGTGATTCGAGTTCGATGTCGATTGAGTTCGATTACATTTCGAGTTTCGATTGGTTTCCACAACATACAAAATTTAACATGCGCAGGTAACACGTAAGGCACACACACACGTATAACAATATTCCAAATGCGTAATTCGAGTTGCGTTTCGATGTCGATTAGCATAGTTTGATTATCGTTTAGTTAACTTTATCGCATTGTTACTTCCTATAGTTCACAGTCGTAGGTCGATTGAATAGCGATAATCATACGTCGATTATTGTAATTATAAACACTTACTCCACATAATAGCTAGAAGAAAAGAAATCTATTATTAGTCGGTTGCGCGAAATCGGTCGTTGACTTTGACCTTGACTTTGACTTCTTGAAAACACGGGGTGTTACAGCCTCCCCTAGTTTAGGGAATTTCGTCCCGAAATTAGGCTGAAAGTTGTACAACACCGTGAATTACTTTCTCTCTCTAGACTTTCTCCTTAAATAATTGTGGGTACTTCGCCTTCATGTCGCTTTCGAGTTCCCAAGTGAACTCTGCACCTCGTTTGCCTTCCCATCGGACTTTCACAATGGGAATGCGCGAGCGCCTGAGTTGCTTGGTTTGGCGGTCCATGATTTCGACAGGCTTCTCCACGAAGTGTAGTGTTTCGTTCACTTGAAGGTCATTGAGAGGAACATGTAAGTCGTGGTCGACTAGGCACTTTCGGAGGTTTGACACGTGGAAAGTAAGGTGGACGTTACTAAGTTCCTCCGGTAGTTCAAGTTTGTAGGCGACTTTTCCAATCCTTTCTAGAATCTTAAAAGGTCCAACATATCGAGGCGCGAGCTTCCCTTTCTTGTCGAATCGGACCACACCCTTCCAAGGTGATACCTTTAGGAGTACGTAGTCACCAACGTCAAATTCAAGGGGCTTGCGTCGTCTATCGGCATAACTTTTCTGTCGATTCTGAGCTTTTACCAGGTTGTCTCGAATTTGGAAAATTCTGTCTGTCGTTTCTTGTAATAGCTCAGGACCGGTTAATTGCGAATGCCCGATCTCGTGCCACACAATAGGCGATCGACATCTTCTTCCGTATAAAGCCTCGAATGGTGCCATTTGAATGCTTGCATGATAGTTGTTGTTGTACAAGAATTCGACTAACGGCAGGTATTTATCCCAATTACCACCGAAGTCTATGACACACGAACGGAGCATGTCTTCAAGAGTACGAATCGTTCTTTCAGTATGACCGTCGGTTTGAGGGTGGAAAGTGGCACTTAGGTTGAGCGATGTACCGAGTGCCGTTTGAAACGTTTCCCACAGTCGCGAGGTAAACCGAGCATCACGATCAGAGATGATGTCACGAGGCGTCCCATGATTACAAATGATCTCGTCAGTGTAGATTCGGGCTAATCGTTCTACCTTGTAGTCTTCCCGTATTGGCAAAAAGTGAGCTGATTTAGTTAAACGGTCAACCACAACCCAAATGCTGTCGTGCCCTGATGACGTGTGTGGTAGCTTTGTTATAAAGTCCATAGCTATACTTTCCCACTTCCACATGGGGATCGATGGTTGTTCGAGTAAGCCAGAGGGTCTTTGATGTTCAGCCTTGACTCTCGCACAAGTTAGGCATTTTCCAACATAGAGAGCAATATCCCTCTTCATGCCCGGCCACCAGTACTTATAGCGAAGGTCCTGGTACATTTTGTCGGCTCCGGGATGAATAGAATACCGGGATTTGTGGGCTTCGTCCATCAAGATCTATCGCAAATTGGTCCGTTTGGGGATCCAAATTCGGTCCAGAAAGTGGAATATCTCATTCGACTTGCTCACAAGCTAGGCTCCATCGTGGTAGATTCTTTCTTTCTTCAGAGTGCGTTCGTTAAAACACGCGTGCTGAGCTTCGCGGATGAGGGATTCGAGATCGTATTGGGCTTGAACATTACGGGTGCTAAGAAGATAGCTCCGTCTGCTGAGTGCGTCGGCAACAACATTTGCCTTGCCTGGGTGATAACGAATCTCATAGTCGTAATCGTTGAGAAGTTCTACCCATCGGCGTTGACGCATATTAAGTTACTTCTGATTAAAGATATGCTGTAGGCTCCTATGATCGGTGAAGATCGTACACTTGGTACCATACAGGTAGTGTCGCCAAATCTTTAACGCAAAAACAACTGCGCCTAGCTCGAGGTCATGGGTTGTATAGTTCTTCTCGTGGATTTTAAGCTGACGAGATGCGTAAGCTATAACCTTGTCCCGCTGCATAAGGACACAACCAAGACCAAGGTTGGAAGCATCACAATAGACAATGAAATCGTTGTTTCCGTCGGGCAATGTGAGAACGGGAGCATTGCAAAGCATGTGCTTAAGGGTTTTGAAAGCAGACTCTTGTTTGGTTCCCTAAACAAAAGGTTTGTCTTTATGCGTAAGAGTGGTAAGTGGTACAACGATCTTTGACAATCCTTCGATAAATCGTCGATAATAGCCAGCCAGTCCGAGAAAAGAACGGACTTCAGATGGGTTCTTAGGTGTAATCCAGCTCTTAACGGCTTCAATCTTTGCGGGATCGACATGAATACCTTGACTATTAACAATGTGACCCAGAAATTGAACCTCCCCAAACCAGAATTCACACATGGAGAACTTGGCGTAGAGTTGATTCCCTTGGAGTAGCTCGAGAACCAAACGTAGATGTTGCGCGTGTTCGGTTTTCGATTTGGAATAGATCAAGACATCATCGATGAATACGATGACGAAATGGTCAAGATATGGTTTACACACGTGATTCATCAGATCCATGAAAACCGCAGGTGCGTTGGTTAAACCAAAGGGCATAACAACGAATTTGTAGTGGCCGTATCGAGTGCAAAATGCGGTTTTGGGTATATCCTCCTCTTGAATACGTAATTGGTGATATCCTGAGCGTAGATGGATCTTCGAGAAGCATGTAGCACCTTGTAGCTGATCAAACAAATCATCGATGCAAGGTAGAGGATAGCGGTTCTTGATAGTTAGCTTATTCAATTCCCGATAGTCGATGCACATCCTGAACGACCCATCCTTCTTTTTGACGAAAAGGACCGGCGCGCCCCATGGAGAGGTGCTCGGGCGAATGAAGCCTTTCTCAAGTAATTCCTGGAGTTGGTTTGAAAGTTCACGCATTTCAGACGGCGCGAGTCGATAAGGAGCCTTGGCAATAGGGTTGGCTCAAGGAATAAGGTCGATACGAAAGTCGATATCACGACTTGGCGATAATCCGGGAAGATCCTCTGGAAAAACATTAGGAAATTCTCGAACCACAGGAACGTCTTTCACTTCCTTCTTCTCTTTCTTTTCCTTCTCCGCTACCACAATGTTAGCCAAGAAAGCCCTGTATTCCTTGCGGAGATACTTGCTAGCTTGGACACATGACATGAGCTTGAGACCTTTCGAAGTAGTATCACCGTAAACACACAATAAATCACCATTCGCAAGCGAGAATCGGATCATCTTGTCGAAGCACACAACTTCAGCATGGTTTTCGCGAAGAAAGTCCATGCCTACTATGACGTCAAAACTTCCGAGTTGCATCGGAATAAGGTCGATTGGGAAGATGTGATTGTTGAGCTCAAGAGTACAATCACGAAGAACAGAATTAACGGCGACAGTTCTTCCGGTAGCGACTTCAACATCGAACGTCGAGGAGAGTTGGGAGCGTTTACGACTAAGGAACTTCTCGAATTCGAACGACACAAAGCAATTATCGGCTCCAGTATCAAACAAACATGAAGCATAAATACCATTCACAAGGAACGTACCATTGACCACGTTGTTGTCGGTTTGGGCTTGACGCACTTTGATGTTGAAAGTTCTGGCGCGTGCGGCCTGTTGTTGCTGCTGCTGCTGTTGTTGCTGGTGTTGCTTCTGCTGCTGCTGTTGGGGCTCTTGTTTCACAACCCTGTTTGGGCACATGTTGGCGAAATGGTTAGGATCGCCACATGCGAATCAGGCTTTGGCGTTGACCGCGGGTGCCGGAGGAGCTTGTTGACCCTGAGGGGCGGTGAGTAGAGCTTGATGAGCAGGAGCTTGTCGAACACGACATTTGGTAGTAAAATGGCCTTACATATTGCAATGAGCACAAAAACAGCAAGCAATGGCAGTCGGGTAGTGGTAGGTACAAGTAGGGAAGAACGGGTGTGGCCCAGTGTATGCACGCTTTGCAGGCGGTGCATTTGCCACAGGCGCTGCTACTTGACGTTGTTGGGCTGGTACAGCTTGAATCGGTGCAGCAGTGATCGCACAGTTCTTGTTGTTTGAGCTGTTCTTTCTCTTGTTCTTCCTCTTGTTGCTCGATGAGGTGGTGGTTTCAGTAGTTGGTGCGGCGGTGGTAGCTTGATGCAGGTGCTTTGAAGTTTTATCCCAGACACCGGCCTTGACCCGCTTGTTGTTGATTTCAGCAGCCAGTAGGTAAGTTTCTTCGATCGTCGTAGTCTTAGCCGCTTGAACGAAATCAGCAACACAGTCAGGCAGGGCTTGAATATACTTCTTAATTGTGATCTCCGGAGTCTTGACTTGATCAGGGCAGATGATACTGAGCTGCTTGAAGCGAGCAGTGAGAGCAGCGTTGTCACCATCCCTTTGATGTATGTGCCAAAATTCATCCTCTAGCTTCTGACGTTCATGAGGAGGGCATAATTCTTCCAGCATGACTTCCTTGAGCTCGTCCCACGACAGACCGTAGGCTGCATCGTTCCCTCGCTTGTTCCTCTCGGCCGTCCACCAGTCTAGTGCACGGGACTGGAAAACGCCGGTAGCATTCAGAGTTCGGAGGTCATCGGGGCAACCACTCTGTCGTAGAGTGACCTCAATGGAATCAAACCATTGGAATAGTGCAGTAGGACCTCCCTCGCCTAGGGGTGAGCAAAAGATGATACCCAACCCGACCCTATAAATACCCGACCCGACCCGAGAACCGGAAAAGCATAATAAATGGAACCGAAACACTACCCTATAAGACCAGGTCAGTTCTGGGTATTAGAGATATCGGTTCCGTCGGTCCATGAAGTAAGCACCGACCCGAGCACATATTCTAGTATTCTACAGGTTTGTATACTTAAGAAAAACATGCGACTACTTTAACAATTTAACCTGAATCATCACATAATTCTAGTATTCTGCAGTTACAATCAATGAATCAGAAGAAACAGAGCATTCATATTCACAGCTTCACTTCATTCTTGTGTTATATTTTGCAGCAGGTTTGGCCGTTTGGGATGATACACACCTCCAAATTCCAGGTTTGTTTTTTAATCCTTGAATGGCCTTGAATTATTTGTTTAACTAGGTATGTAATAATTGATACGAAACTGAAATTATTTCATGATTGATGTAGTGTTTATGCTTCAATATCCATGTTTAACTTCATTGCATGCCAAGTGTTCGATAAAATGTCTGATCGAAAAAATTGACGAAAGGTGTTACCAAAACATAGATAAAACATTGTAATAAAAAACTGATAATTCAAACATCAAAAATTTCAAAAAGTATTAACAAACTTCAAACATAATCCCAAACAAATGTAAGAAATCCAAACAAAATCTTCAAAATCCAAAGCAAACGAACTTAAACCGACACTACCTTTACTCTTTTCTCCATTTTCCGTATCCATCTCCAACCATCCGTTAATCGACATCGATATTCATGTGATCCGGTTCCACTTTATCATAAATTTCTACATGAAAAAATATAATGATAAATACAACGTAAACAACAAACAAGGATGTATTTCGGTGTATCGTAAAATTACCTTTTCCAATGTCATCGAACTCTGCCGAATCTTCGATGTAGATTTTCTTTCTTATTGATGCACGAATCCAATCCTCTGTACATATTAATGCCTCGACAATCGGAGTTGATAAAGAAGTTCGATAAGTATCGACAACTCTTCCGCCTGTACTAAACGCCTCCTCAGAAGCAACACTGGATACCGGGATAGCCAATATGTCTATAGTGATAGGAAGAAAATCTAATTAACACTATCGTGTTATTATAAGTAATAAAAATAAACTACTAATTAGTAAACATACATTTCGCCATTTTCGCTAGTACCGGGTATTTTGAAGATGCAGCCTTCCACCAATCCAGAATATCAAATCCCTTGTAATGGGCCTCCTCTCCGTCGTCTAGGTACCTCTCAAGTTCGGACTTGGTGTTATAAGATGTAGAACCGCCATCAGCTTTAAATTCTGTAAAAAAATCACTCTCTCCTTGTGATGTTGGTTCAAAGTTCTCCTGACTTGGTGAAACTTTATCTGAAGCTTGTTTTTCACTGCTTGATGCATAATGCTCATACAAAAGCTTCAATTCATCCTTTATACTATTAACTACAATTTTTACTCGTTTCTTCAAGTCATCTTCTGTCTCATTGTCTTTTTTTTTCAGCCCTGAATATTCTCTCAAATCCAAACTGAATAACACGAACCTTTAACCTCGGATCTAAAATTGCAGCAAAATACAGAATGTAATTAAATGATCTGCCAGTCGGTAGATTTCTCCAGTACTTGTCGAACTTCAGGTGCAACTTAGCACCCATAAGTCTACCTTCCAAGTCAGATCCGTCTTTCATATTCCTTAATTGCTTGTCTATATCCATAACCTCGTTAAAAAATAAATTAACGGTAACTGTTTTTGTAGTAGAAGCGTTGGCAGTTTTACGCTGAAACAATTCTAACACACTTGCCAATTGTCTCGCGTAGTTCCAGTCACTAACTCTAGGAGCATCATCACCCATATCATTTTTATAATTTGGGTCATCCAGATCATATCTGTTAAACGCCTTCTCAAATTTTTCTGCCTTGTCTAACATCTCCCAAGTCGAGTTCCATCTTGTAGTCACATCTATACCTATGAATGCTTTGCTTTCGATCTTTTATGCCTTAACACATTTTTTAAAAGTGTCTATTCGCTGAGGAGACAATCTAATATAGCGAATTGCATCTCTGATACGATCTATGCATGTTGACCCATCATGTAAGTCGTCTTTCACAATCAGATTGATTATGTGTGCCATACATCGGATGTGCAAGTATCTCCCTTCGAACAAGAGGTTGTTTAACCTACTTTTTAGAAACTGTATGGCAACATCATTAGCTAACGCATTATCTAATGTAATGGTCAACACATTTTCAATATCCCATTCTTTTAAACATTGAATAAGGGACCTACCTATCTCGTCTTCCTTGTGGCTGAATATTTGCTTGAAGTTGATGATCCTTTTGTGTAACACCCAGTTGTCGTCTATAAAATGAGCTGTAACACTGACGTGTGCGTATATATACATAATTTTGCAATGAATTTACACACGATTTGGTTTTAAATTTATAAAAGTGATTATTACTTTTACATCAAAACACACACGAAAGGGGCAAGTGTACCCCGTCACATATGTAATAAAGTATCGGTAAGAACCAAGTATCGATCCAAGGAAATGGGCGGAGAAATAATACTAGACCTTTATCACTAAACTACCGGTAAAAACATAGGTTTTGTTTGATTTTAACTAAACTAAAGTAAACGTAACCAAATACATAATAAAAAACATAATAGAAAGTAGATAAATAGCCTTGCTAAATACACAACCACAGCATGTCAACTAAGTCAGTTTTGGCACTAGAAGCATTCGGTCAATTTTCCAATTTAAGACAATTAGTATCCCTTTCGGGAGTCCTAACATGACAATCATTCGGAAAGCTAAAACGATAAACACACTTTAACCACCTAAAATTGTTCTTTAACGTGCAATTGATAAATGTCTATGAAAATCTCTTAAAAATAAGTTAGTCAGCCGTTAGGATTATTCTAACCTCACTTAAACAAGGAAAGTGACACCGATAAACACAATGCAACCACCGAGACAAGCATAAACTAGATTAAATCACAACCGAGTTCATTTTACAAATCTTGCACAATAATTCACTAAGATAGCAATTTTGGCCTAAACTACTAACTAAGCTAACAAATCATGGCAAGAATTTATAACGACACCATCTAACCCGTTAAGGTCCTTACGTGACGGCAAGCTCTCTTGATTAACCATAATTACATTTTATTAAATCACTAACCATTTCTAGTATCATGATGCATACATTTAAACCAAGTTAAACTAGTTAACCAAATTCAAAGTTTACTAATACAAGATTAATTAAGCTTCATTTTTCAACTATCTTAACTAACCAAGCATCAATCATCCAACATAATTACTCATAATTAAGAAATCAATATCAATAACAAGGTTGCAAACTAATCATCAAAGATAATCATAGAAAATACTTCAAAGTGTCATTACAAACAAAGTTTAACAAACTAATGGTTATAATCTAGCAAGGGATTGTTGTGTTTTTGCCCAAAGGCTACAATAATACATAAACAATAATCTAAGTACTTGAAAGATTAACAAAAACATGGAAAGATTAGAAAATCAAACCATAAACAAGTACTAGACTAAGGATCCGGGTAGTAATCGAGCTAAACGAGACAATGTGGCGTGAATCCAGGTGAAAGCTAATGCCTCCGGAGCCTGAAAATCGCCTGTGAAACTCTCCAAAATTCCAGAATCCCGAACAGAAGGTTTCTGTTCTGTTTTTATATTTTTTGCTGTCGCACGGTCGTTCTCCACCGAGAGGCTGTTGGTTCATCGGATATGCACGGTCGTTCCTCAGATGGAACGTCCGTTCTTCACCGAGCTGCCTTGTTTCCTAGAACGATCAGTCGCACCTCTCGTTCATTTCCGGGTTGATCACCTTTGTCGGAAATGCACGACCGTGCATCAGGTGGAACGGTCGTTCCACAGGCCAAGATCAGAATCCTTAACAGAATGTCCGCAGCTTCGTCGTTTTGTCCGGAAAGTCCTCGTTTTCGCTATCATCTTGTCTGGTATGCTGTTTTAGGCCTGTAAACATAAATGTAGATAAATAAGTATCCGAATGACGGTTTTACGGCCAAAAACGCATAAAATAGGGGTAAAACGGGGAACTAAAATATGTGTAAATTAACGAATATCAAACACACATATAGTTAACCCGCTGATTTGAAGTCCACGTGTCTGTGGTTAGACACACCCGTGTGCTATTCTTTGCAAAAAATGACTTCAACTTCCCCTTTTCCTCTAAAAATATCTCCCCAATATCCCTCGCAATCGTAAACCTGCTTGGCATCTTAAAAGTCGGATTAAAACTTTCTATAACCCTTCTAAATCCATGATGCTCAACGGTTGAAAACGGGACCTCGTTTATTAACACCATCTCTGCAATGGCTCTTTTACTCGCTTTCGTACAATACTTCCATGCCTTTACCTCACCACTACCGCCCTTGCCATCATCGCCTTTTTTCAAGAAAATATTGCTTTGGTTTTTTAATCGGTCCGGATGCTTTTCACATCTCCTACTGTGTTTACTCAACGCCGATGTGCCATTTTTATACGGGTCCGCAGCCAAATCTTTCGAGCAATGCTTGCATCTTGCCCGTTGGTTTCCGTCCTCATCTTTATACTTCTCAAAATCAATCCAAACAGTAGATTTTCCCGATGTTTTAGAACCTGTCGTTTTCTTCGTTGTTGTGGTTTTAATTTTCTTTTTTGCGGTTTGTTTTTCGACATTTTGTGACTTCCTCTTTCCGGTTCTATCTCCGTGAGAGTCGTCGCTTGATACATTCTCGATGTCGACATTTGATGAATCCATCTACACTTTATCAAACAGAAAACAGGTCATTTGTATGTTATAAAAGGTATTAGTGTCAGTTATTAATATTGTTGTATGTGCAGTCGTATGCGGACATAAATGCAATATCACTAACAATCAGATTGTAGGGTCATGAGTCAAATATAACAGTCCATAAATGCAATATCACAAAATTTCTGCAATTCTTGATCAAATATAGTCCAACACCCCCCCCCCCCACACACACATTTATATGCAGGGTCATGAGTCAAATATTAGTCATGAGTCAAATATTAGTCAACTGCAGGGTCATGAGTCACATTTATATGCAGGGTCATGAGTCAAATATTAATCAGATTGTAGGGTCATGAGTCAAATATTAGTCAACTGACAGTGGCCGATCATATGCATTCAGTAAAAAAATGATTAATAAACGGCTGGTATCTGCAGTTTATACTTATTATTGATTAATTAATAAGTTTACACAATGGTAATGGGTCAAATAGTGATTCATGAGTATCCGACCCTATGACCTATCTATATATTACCACTCATGTCTCTGATCAGATTGCATGGTCATGAGTCAACTAACAGTTCTTGATCAAATATAACAGTCCATAAATGCAATATCAGATTTTGGGGGATCATTAGTCAACTGACAGTGATCGATCATATGCATTTATTAAAAAATTGATTAATAAACGTCTGGTATCTGCAGTTTATACAATTATTGATTAATTAGTAAGTTTACACAATGGTAATGGGTCAAACAGTGATTCATGAGTATCCGACCCTATGACCTATCTATATATTTCTTCTGTTTACAAACTAATGTATGTGTTTCACACATAGAAACTGTTTTACGTACCTTGACGGATCGTCTGGACGACTTCTGTTGCTGTCAATCTGCAGGTTCTGTTAACAAGTTTCTCAGAAACTGTTTGTTTCTGTACGCACAATGATGCTGCAGCCTGCCGGTAATGTTCTGATTATAGATATAACGAAAATAGAACCAGAATATTTAAAAATATATTATTTTGTTAACCACTGGTACGCAGGGATTTGTTTTTAAAAAAGTTATTATTTTGTTAAAAATAAAATCTTACTCCAGAATAAGATTAATACGAAATATTAGATAAGTATATAAACTAATCTCAGTGTTTGTTTTTTATAGATATTTGATAAGTATAAAATACAAACACAAGATTATTGTATAACTAACTAATCTTGTGTTTTTAATAGATAACTATAAAATACAAATTCAGTTGTTGTTCCTGTATCTGTAGGTCACTAGGTTGATCTTTTATTTATAATATCAAACTGAAACAATGAGTTTGTATCTATAAGGTCACTAGGTTGATCTTTTACTTATAATATCAAACTGAAAACAATGAGTTTGTATCTATAATGTCACTAGGTTGATCTTTTATTTATAATATCAAACTGAAACAATGAGTTTGTATCTATAATAATGTTATAACTAACTAAACAATTCAGTCAATAGCAGTTCGGTTGATCGGTTCTTTATGTCATGGTCTACTACTTATAGTTCGTAAACAAGGAAAGTGACACCGATAAACACAATGCAACCACCGAGACAAGCATAAACTAGATTAAATCACAACCGAGTTCATTTTACAAATCTTGCACAATAATTCACTAAGATAGCAATTTTGGCCTAAACTACTAACTAAGCTAACAAATCATGGCAAGAATTTATAACGACACCATCTAACCCGTTAAGGTCCTTACGTGACGGCAAGCTCTCTTGATTAACCATAATTACATTTTATTAAATCACTAACCATTTCTAGTATCATGATGCATACATTTAAACCAAGTTAAACTAGTTAACCAAATTCAAAGTTTACTAATACAAGATTAATTAAGCTTCATTTTTCAACTATCTTAACTAACCAAGCATCAATCATCCAACATAATTACTCATAATTAAGAAATCAATATCAATAACAAGGTTGCAAACTAATCATCAAAGATAATCATAGAAAATACTTCAAAGTGTCATTACAAACAAAGTTTAACAAACTAATGGTTATAATCTAGCAAGGGATTGTTGTGTTTTTGCCCAAAGGCTACAATAATACATAAACAATAATCTAAGTACTTGAAAGATTAACAAAAACATGGAAAGATTAGAAAATCAAACCATAAACAAGTACTAGACTAAGGATCCGGGTAGTAATCGAGCTAAACGAGACAATGTGGCGTGAATCCAGGTGAAAGCTAATGCCTCCGGAGCCTGAAAATCGCCTGTGAAACTCTCCAAAATTCCAGAATCCCGAACAGAAGGTTTCTGTTCTGTTTTTATATTTTTTGCTGTCGCACGGTCGTTCTCCACCGAGAGGCTGTTGGTTCATCGGACATGCACGGTCGTTCCTCAGATGGAACGTCCGTTCTTCACCGAGCTGCCTTGTTTCCTAGAACGATCAGTCGCACCTCTCGTTCATTTCCGGGTTGATCACCTTTGTCGGAAATGCACGACCGTGCATCAGGTGGAACGGTCGTTCCACAGGCCAAGATCAGAATCCTTAACAGAATGTCCGCAGCTTCGTCGTTTTGTCCGGAAAGTCCTCGTTTTCGCTATCATCTTGTCTGGTATGCTGTTTTAGGCCTGTAAACATAAATGTAGATAAATAAGTATCCGAATGACGGTTTTACGGCCAAAAACGCATAAAATAGGGGTAAAACGGGGAACTAAAATATGTGTAAATTAACGAATATCAAACACACATATAGTTAACCCGCTGATTTGAAGTCCACGTGTCTGTGGTTAGACACACCCGTGTGCTATTCTTTGCAAAAAATGACTTCAACTTCCCCTTTTCCTCTAAAAATATCTCCCCAATATCCCTCGCAATCGTAAACCTGCTTGGCATCTTAAAAGTCGGATTAAAACTTTCTATAACCCTTCTAAATCCATGATGCTCAACGGTTGAAAACGGGACCTCGTTTATTAACACCATCTCTGCAATGGCTCTTTTACTCGCTTTCGTACAATACTTCCATGCCTTTACCTCACCACTACCGCCCTTGCCATCATCGCCTTTTTTCAAGAAAATATTGCTTTGGTTTTTTAATCGGTCCGGATGCTTTTCACATCTCCTACTGTGTTTACTCAACGCCGATGTGCCATTTTTATACGGGTCCGCAGCCAAATCTTTCGAGCAATGCTTGCATCTTGCCCGTTGGTTTCCGTCCTCATCTTTATACTTCTCAAAATCAATCCAAACAGTAGATTTTCCCGATGTTTTAGAACCTGTCGTTTTCTTCGTTGTTGTGGTTTTAATTTTCTTTTTTGCGGTTTGTTTTTCGACATTTTGTGACTTCCTCTTTCCGGTTCTATCTCCGTGAGAGTCGTCGCTTGATACATTCTCGATGTCGACATTTGATGAATCCATCTACACTTTATCAAACAGAAAACAGGTCATTTGTATGTTATAAAAGGTATTAGTGTCAGTTATTAATATTGTTGTATGTGCAGTCGTATGCGGACATAAATGCAATATCACTAACAATCAGATTGTAGGGTCATGAGTCAAATATAACAGTCCATAAATGCAATATCACAAAATTTCTGCAATTCTTGATCAAATATAGTCCAACACCCCCCCCCCCCCACACACACATTTATATGCAGGGTCATGAGTCAAATATTAGTCATGAGTCAAATATTAGTCAACTGCAGGGTCATGAGTCACATTTATATGCAGGGTCATGAGTCAAATATTAATCAGATTGTAGGGTCATGAGTCAAATATTAGTCAACTGACAGTGGCCGATCATATGCATTCAGTAAAAAAATGATTAATAAACGGCTGGTATCTGCAGTTTATACTTATTATTGATTAATTAATAAGTTTACACAATGGTAATGGGTCAAATAGTGATTCATGAGTATCCGACCCTATGACCTATCTATATATTACCACTCATGTCTCTGATCAGATTGCATGGTCATGAGTCAACTAACAGTTCTTGATCAAATATAACAGTCCATAAATGCAATATCAGATTTTGGGGGATCATTAGTCAACTGACAGTGATCGATCATATGCATTTATTAAAAAAATTGATTAATAAACGTCTGGTATCTGCAGTTTATACAATTATTGATTAATTAGTAAGTTTACACAATGGTAATGGGTCAAACAGTGATTCATGAGTATCCGACCCTATGACCTATCTATATATTTCTTCTGTTTACAAACTAATGTATGTGTTTCACACATAGAAACTGTTTTACGTACCTTGACGGATCGTCTGGACGACTTCTGTTGCTGTCAATCTGCAGGTTCTGTTAACAAGTTTCTCAGAAACTGTTTGTTTCTGTACGCACAATGATGCTGCAGCCTGCCGGTAATGTTCTGATTATAGATATAACGAAAATAGAACCAGAATATTTAAAAATATATTATTTTGTTAACCACTGGTACGCAGGGATTTGTTTTTAAAAAAGTTATTATTTTGTTAAAAATAAAATCTTACTCCAGAATAAGATTAATACGAAATATTAGATAAGTATATAAACTAATCTCAGTGTTTGTTTTTTATAGATATTTGATAAGTATAAAATACAAACACAAGATTATTGTATAACTAACTAATCTTGTGTTTTTAATAGATAACTATAAAATACAAATTCAGTTGTTGTTCCTGTATCTGTAGGTCACTAGGTTGATCTTTTATTTATAATATCAAACTGAAACAATGAGTTTGTATCTATAAGGTCACTAGGTTGATCTTTTACTTATAATATCAAACTGAAAACAATGAGTTTGTATCTATAATGTCACTAGGTTGATCTTTTATTTATAATATCAAACTGAAACAATGAGTTTGTATCTATAATAATGTTATAACTAACTAAACAATTCAGTCAATAGCAGTTCGATTGATCGGTTCTTTATGTCATGGTCTACTACTTATAGTTCGTAAAACAACCGTAAGAGAAAACAAAATTCAATGCAATATTATTATATTATAGATTCAATACCAAGTTCAAATTGAAACAATGGCATGAAGAAGTCAAAAAAAACAAAAAACCATAATCAAACAGAACATAAATCCTACATATTCTTTTCCATGTTCATCCCACACTTTTGAAGATGCCTTATCAATGTGACTTTTCCGTTTTTAACCGTCTCTGCATTGACAACCTTCGAGCAGTGCTTGCATCTTGCTTTAGCATTCCCGTTATCATCAGAAAACTTCTCAAAATCATCCCAAACATTGGTATTCGCATTATTTCCGTTTCGAAGCATCTAAGATAAACAAAAATAAAACGACACAAAATTAAGTTCGTGAAAAATCGCAAATTTATAATACTACAGTATTTTTTTCTTTGTATATCCGGATCAAAGATAATCGTACTGTTTAGTACAACTGTGGATCACTGATCACATGTTTTTTGTCTATTGTTTTAGTATAACATCATGTACCTTGCCAACAAGCGTGGAGCAACCGTCAATTGAAGAACGAAGAACAAAACAAAAATTGAATGCAGATTGCAAGAGAGTGAAGAATTCGTATGATGACTGATGATGATCTGTGTGTACGTACGTAAATTAGGTATTGTATTGAATTTAGTATAAAAGTGAAAAGTTAGTCCAATAGAATAACAGGCCAAAGCCCATTCGATTTGGTTTAAATCGGTCCGGTTTGCATGTACTCGGTTTTTACCTTTTTTGGCCCGGAACCGACCCGATACCCGACTTCTATGAATAATGGGAACCGACTAACTACCCTTTATGACATATCCTGGGTCGGTTTCGGTTTTTTATAGGGTCGGTTATCGGTTATTTTCGGTCCGACCCTATTTATGCTCACCCCTACCCTCACCAGTGAATTTTTTTGGCCCACACGACTTGAATTGCTTGAAATTGAAAGCCTTGGTGGTAGCTTTAGGAGCTTCGATCCTTGATTCCTCAGATGATTTGCTGGCATTCTCGTAAACATCACTCACGGCCTTTGCTACACTTTTATCGATGATGGCAGCAAGGCGTTTGTCTCTCTTTTCTTGACGGGAAAGTAAGGGATGGCGGGATCCAGACGACATTGTCAGCAACAGACATCGTCACAGGACTCAACACATTGTATTCGAATCTCACCTCACACATCTAACGTTTACTAAAGCTTAGGAACACATACATCACGCAAACACGTAGTCACATAATCACCGATTCACAAAACATAGAAGCACATAAGCACGTAGAACACATAAGCACAGAAGCACATATGCATTTAGTTACAAGATGTAGTCAGAATACAGAAACCTATTCTTCACAGTTCGCGAGCGTTCGAATACAGCGTTCGCGTTTAATATATCGAGTCGTGTAGTATAAGCGTCTAACGTAGCATAGAGTCGTCCACACTTTAGCGATTTGTCAGCGTATTGAGATAGAAATGCAGTGCGAGTCGTGTGTGTCGGTCGAAGTGAAAGCAAAATCGAGTAAATCTTCAAAATTTAAACACATAAACAGGTAATCACACAAAATTAACGAATCATCAGAGTCAGCAATTGCGGGCTCAGAATCGAAACACATAATATTCGAGATATAGATTGTCTGTGGCTAGTAGACTTCGACTACCCAAAGTGGTTCGACTATTCACAAAGATCTGGTGTGCACATTTGACCTTCTGGATTATGCTTTTGCCTCGATTCTTGTCGTTTGGCACACATCCCGTTAGTCGTATTGTGACTTCAGGTCGTTGGAGTCCGTCGAAACTTTGGTGAGAGCTTTGTAAAATGAGCGGAACAAGTAGTCAAGGTTAGGGTTTCACCCCTAGCTTAACAACTTTGTCCCTGTTTTAATAAAATAGAGGAGATTATTCATCAAAATATGGAGTTCACTCCTGATTTGGCATAATTCTCCCCGCTTGTAGGTAAAATGCGGGTCGTTTAAGCAACTTTAGTCGAGAGTTTGCGGTTTTCACACCTAATCTCGACTTTATCGCTCATTCATAGTTGAAAATTCGAGTGCAGTGATAGTGTAGCATAAGCGAAAATATCAAGAGATAAGATCGTACATAATCCCTACCGGATATGCACGAGTCAGTCTGTTGGTTCCTAACTATAGACTAGGTCTCTGAGACATCGACCCGGACTAGGTCGTGTATTGCCTAATTCCCTATAGTTATGGCTCTGATACCAATCTGTCACACCCCAACCGATGGCGGAATCATCGGGGCATGGCACTGAGCGAAACAGATTGTCCAGAAGTTTCCATAACAATTATCATTACCATTCAATTTAAATAACATGTCCCATACCATGTCTCAAGCAGTAAACAAATTATTACAAATAGAAATCTAGGCAAATAATTTTGTTCCGACAACTCAGATTTAAATAGAGCAATTGTTTATCTGCTTCTAGAGACCCTTGATCCGATTACTACAGACAGCTATTTGTTGGGCTCTAAAGCTTTATTCTAGCTTCACTTTCCTACTAGATGTGCATCCTAAGCACCTGTCACATACGTTAAAATAAAGTCAATACATATAATGCAAAGGTGAGCATACAAGTTTGATAATAGCATATTAAGTTTGAATTCGTTTACGCATAACAAGCACGTACACATAGTGAAATAAAGCACATTAGTTATCGACATAGATCCATCGATACCAATGACTGCGGGTTGACTGCCAAATGCAGTTCGCAATACATAATTACTGTCACACCCCGACCACATAGAACATACAACACGTGGCGGAAACGTTGGGGAGTGTTGTAACAGAATTAATTGTTTCAAATCCATGGCAATTGAAGTATTGTTTTATTGATTTAAAAGTGTTACAATGTCTTAACAAACAAAGAAGTACAACATAATTAACTAGTCTTGCATCTTTTAATGTCACTAAAGCCCAAGGTTGCCTATGTGTATCTTGATCATCTTATGCAACAGCTCCTGAAACATGTGTAAAAATAGGTACGTCAGCATAAAAATGCCTGTGAGATACATAGGTTTTGTGAAAATAAGATTCATGACTTATGTTTAAGAAAATGTTTAGTCATGAACCTTGTAGTTTGTTTTGTTTTGTAAATCGTTTGAAAAACAATAAGTTAAGATGATATGTATAATTAAGAGAATAATGTATGGTTAATGAATAACCATATAAAATGAGTTTGTATAAGTTAGGTTGTTTGAAAAACAATGTTTTGATAAAAGGTTTATGGTATATATAAAAATATACTTTGGTTTTTAAGAAAGATGAATAAGTAATATATTAAAATATATTTCAGTTCCAATATTGTTAACCCAAGTGTACTAAATAATGCCACGGTATGTAATGCAATGAAAACACTTATATATAAGAAGTACCAGCGGCGTATCTACCATGTTTTCATCACATTGCACCCGTCCCGTTATCTAAACACTAACCAAAAACCCAATCGTTTGATAGATAGTATATTAAATATACTTTAGTTGTTCAAAATAATAGTTTTCAGTAGTATATTACAAGTATACTTTGGATTTATAAATAACATATTAAACTATGTTTTTGGTTTTGTAAGTAACATATCAAAATATGCTTTGGATGTGATAAATAACATATTAAACTATGTTTTTGGTTTTGTAAGTAACATATCAAAATATGCTTTGGATGTGATAAATAACATATTAAACTATGTTTTTGGTTTGTAAATAACATATCAAAATATGTTTTTTGGATGTGATAAATATATGTTGGTTTTGTACAATACCACACATGAGAGTATATCAAACTATACTTTAATAGTGTGATTTGAGAATTCATTCAGACCTGGTGCATCAAAATACACCTTTGAGACTATAGAAATACCACAAAGGCAATCCCTATTTGGATGGAGCAACAAATTGGTTTCAGACATTCCATGACAACAGGAATGGGGTGTCAAATCCTATAGCGCTATATCATACTAACAATCGGTCTGGTGAACATAAAATAAGTACAGTTCAACATTTTATTTTATGTTCTTTGAGAAATCAGTGTTTAAACCATAATTAGTCATTCAGTTTGTCAAATGATAAGTAATAACATGTATAATCAATTATACTTTTGGAAAACATGAAAGTAACAGATAGGTACACATGCTTCACCCCAAAACAGTTTGGAAAACAGTAAAATAGGCGAACTATGTACTCACCTGAGATTGCTTAATAGTCCTAAGATAACCACCAAGCAATGCTAGAGATCACGGAAATCAAACGGCACCTAATATAGGTAACTATGTTAATAAACCGGACCTAAATCGGAAGATTGGGTAGCATGAGGGTTTGTAAACCAAATGAGTGTAGAAACTCATGTGATATGGTTTAACAAAGCCTACATACTAAATGAAACTTAACCTAAGTGTCTACGACCCATCGCGACCCATTAAGGTAGCTTATGCTACTTTAACGCATCGTGCGCGTGAAACGCGTTCGGACCGTCTAACTAGTCCTATGACAAGTGTTATATGCCTAAACATGTTACATAATCAGTTATGTGACAAAAGTTTAGGTTACATATGCTTAATTACCAATTATACATGAAAAGGGTATTCTGGTAATTTACCTAAGGCATATAAACTACCTATCATACAACTACTCAAACGATGTGACCATAGGGTATAACCTCGGAAGGTTATTCCCTACCTACCATGGTCACCTAATGTGTTTGGTCGGATCCTAATGATCGACCAAATGGGTCGGGTTCGAGGTATAAGCGATTTATTAGATCGCTTACCCTACGACCCTAGACAACGTGGTAATCAGTGGGCATAGTCCCAAGGGACTATGACCAACGTGATTACACTCACGTTGCGAAGTTCAAACGAACTTCGCATTGACCATTACTGGTCAACGCTGAAAGTCAAACAAAGTTTGACTTTCGGACTCGAAAAGCAATAAAATAAGGAAAAGAACGAAAGAATACTTACCCAGGGTCCCCGAATGCTAATCCCGATCCAAGAATCTCAGGTATGAAACAATGGTTTCAACTTAGAGTTTCTCAAATCAGAATTCTTGTAAGTTATGCAATGGGGGGCATGGGGTATTTATAGTAAAAGGTCCACCGTTAAGATCATTTCATCGAAAACGTGCCTTAATCCCACCCGTACAAGTGTCGGGACCTTATGGTGACTAAAATTCCATCCTTATCAGCTGACTAGACTATTAGGAATGTGTGGTGGTGGATCAAACAGCTGCAACTTGTGGTTAAATGCACTTAATCTGGTCAGAAGGACTGACGCGGGCCGCCTAAGGATGTTAAGATCCTGAGGCGGGCCGCCTAGGAGTCACAGATCAGAACAAAGTTTCAGAAATATCAGTTTCAGTCCCTGCACGTGTTTAAGGCCATTTCCGACACTTCTAAGGCCCGTAAAGCCAACTTTAAGGCCCTAAAATGTTGCCTAAACATTGAGGACATGAAACATGCTCAAAAATATGCCGGGTGTTGGTTCGTTTGGTCGTACGAACGCGATGTTCGCTTAATTACGACGGAATGCGCATAAGCGCGAAAAACGATCCAAATGACGCGACGAATGATTTTTGGCAAGCCAAACACTAAAGTATAATATATTCATGCTTACATAAAATTTTGGATGTCCGGATGTATTCAGAACGTAAGTTATGCGCGAAAATGCAAACTTGTGCACTTTTTGACACTTTTAGTCCCTGAATGACCCAAAAGTTTATTTTAGCATACCGAACCCCTCAAAGCCTATTTCTAAGCTATGTGAAGGATATTTATGGTATGTTTAACTTATGGTCATGTTCCGGAATGTCTGTTACAGTTCAAATTGGCATACTTTCGCAGTTTGTCAAGTTTAGTCCCTGTAAGCGAATTAACTTGTTTTTGCCATACCAAAGCCTTTAAAACTTATTTCTAAGTTATGTAAAGGTTATTTAAGGTATGTTAAGCCTATTTCACTATTCCGGAGTGTTCGTTGGATTAAACTGGTTATATTTACGCATTTGAGCGCGTATAACCCTCCAGAAAGCGATTTAAAGCTTAAAATCAAACAAGAGTTGATATGTGTAAAAGATACACATAATTTTACAAATCCCAAGTATGAAATACAATATTTCATTGGTTTGGAATTTGTTTGACGGTTGAAGTGACACAGGTGTTACAATTACCACCGTAATCCATGCAAGTAATTGTCCTTAACAACCCTCGCGAACGGGTGCTGAGTCCAAACTATAGTACTATCATTGCTAAGGCAGGTAGACAACATTCCATGTGTAAACATAACAAACAAGCATTCATAAGCCACGTATAACATGCATTAACGATTAGCGTTCAATTAGTATTGAGTAGTGTATTTGATGTGATTTGAATAGTTGTAACGTATGTAACACCCAAAAGTGCATAAAGCAAAAAGGGATCGAGTATACTCACAGCGGTTGATGGATTGAAGGGAGCGCTTAGCGAGTAGGGTTAGCCTGAATAATTTGATAACATAATAATAAGCGACGCGTAAAACGGAAAAACAAGTGTTGGAGAGTCGGACAGCTGGTCGATCGGAAGGTAGTTCGATCGGACGGCTGACCGTTCGGTTGACAGTCCGTTCGGACCGCTGTCCGGTCGGTCGGTAGGCCGATCGAATGGTTGTTCGAGTGGATTGTTTCTTCCTTTGAGAAGGATGTGTTTGTGTATGATGGCTTGACTTTTGAAGTTTTCGTTGTAGCATTTGAAAACATTGAAGTATCTTTACCCTTCAGGTCGGTCGATCGGACGGCTGTTCGATCGACCGGCAACCCGATCGGTTAGGTATTTTTTAGCAAGACAAGTTCTCAGCAGGGTGTCACCTGATCGGACGGCTATTCGATCGGGTGGCACTCCTAGTGCATCGAACATGTTGAAAAATCGATTAAGTGTTGAAGTATAGTATCTCATGATCCGAAGAGTAATCCGATCGGACAGTAGTCCGATCAAACAGCAGTTCGTTCAATACTTGTCTTCAAAATAAATTTATTAAGTGTGGGACCATGTATTAACCGATCGGCTGGCCAGTCGATCAGCTGACTGTCCGATCGGCTAGCTGTCCGTTCGGACAGCATCCTGACCTGATCAGCCTATTCGTCTAACACTTGGTTGTTCTGATTGTTTGTCGTTTTATTGAGGTATTTTGACAACGAGTCGAACCATAGATCCCCCGTCCTTACTTGGTTCCCCTGGTCGGACAGGAATCACCCAAATCCGGCCGGTGAGTTGTTCGGAACGGAGTTTAACGTTTAACCCGAAATCGGTTAACCTCATGGATAGAATCCGGATCTCGAGCCATACAACCACCGGAGTGATTCGTAATTCGGCACAGGCTCCGTTTCTATCGGTTTGAAGGCATTGAGTGATTAAGAGTTGAAAGAAAGTTGGAAAATCCATCTTTCAATCCTTTTCACCGTGTATATGTTTAGATCTATGAAAGATCTCTATTTGTTTATGTGGAAATCGGCTAGATCCAAGTTATTCTTGGTGGATTGAGGCTAGAACATGAAGTTCTTCAACAACTCATGATGACATCATCCTAGAACACTTGAATCTTGATGATTTCACGGTTAAAAGTTAAGATTTGAAAGATAGAAAGGTGTAGAAGTGCGCGTAGATCAAGAAAGTATAAGATTTAGGATGAAATCTTACCGGAATCAAGAGGAATCTGAGAAAAGGATGAGTTAAGCGTGCTGGTCGGATAGAGGTTTCCAAAAGTGGAAATGATGACAATGACAGGGGTATTTATAGGATGCCAAATGAGGAAAGTGCTGGCCGATCGGCCAGGCAGCTTGATCGGACAGCCTGTCCGATCGGACAGCAGTCCGATCAGCTGGCTGTTCGATCGGCTGGTAGCCTGATCGATCAGCTGCACGTTTCGAGTGTTCGGTACGACGATTTTTGATATTTCGATTTCGGTTGCGAGCGGTTCGATACGATAGGGTTTCCTAGTCAAATTACTTTTAATCCCAACCACTCATATCTCGCACTATCCCTTCTTCACTAATTATCATAGTTCGATTGTGATTCGAGTTCGATGTCGATTGAGTTCGATTGCATTTCAAGTTTCGATTGGTTTCCACAACATACAAAATTTAACATGCGCAGGTAACACGTAAGGCGCACACACACGTATAACAATATTCCAAATGCGTAGTTCGAGTTGCGTTTCGATGTCGATTAGCATAGTTTGATTATCGTTTAGTTAACTTTATCGCATTGTTACTTCCTATAGTTCACAGTCGTAGGTTGATTGAATAGCGATAATCATATGTCGATTATTGTAATTATAAACACTTACTCCACATAATAGCTAGAATAAAAGAAATCTATTATTAGTCGGTTGCGCGAAATCGGTCGTTGACTTTGACGTTGACTTTGACTTCTTGAAAACACGGGGTGTTACAGACATTCCTAAGACCGCATTCAGAACAAGTATGACCATTATGAATTTATTGTCATACCATTTGGTTTAACCAATGCCCCAGCTGCATTTATGGACATGATGAACCGAATATGTAAGCCATATTTGGATAAATTCATAATCGTTTTCATAGATGATATTTTAATTTATTCTAAGAATAAAGAGGATCATGCAAAGCATTTACACGCACTTTAAGTCTATTAAGAAAGAAAAAGTTTTATGCTAAATTTTCAAAGTGTGAGTTTTGGTTAGAACAAGTACAATTTCTTGGACACTTAGTGAAGCATGAAGGAATTCATGTGGATCCAACCAAGATTGAGGCGATTATCAAATGGAAAACCCCTGAGTCACCAAATGAGGTTAGAAGTTTCTTAGGATTGGCCGGTTATTATAGGAGATTTATTCGAGATTTTTCTAGAATAGCCATTCCTTTAACTAAATTAACCTGTAAATCCATTAAGTTTGAATGGAGACCAAAACAAGAAGAAGCTTTTAGAATTCTTAAGCAAAGATTAACTAATGCACCCATACTAGCGTTACCAGAAGAAACTGAAGACTTTGTAGTCTATTGTGACGCTTCTAAATTAGGTTATGGATGTGTATTGATGCAAGGCCAAAAGGTTATAGCTTATGCATCTAGACAACTTAAGAATCATGAAGAAAATTATTCAACCCATGACTTGGAATTAGGAGCTATAATTTTTGCCCTTAAGATTTGGAGACATTACCTTTATGGTAGTAAGTTTACCATATTCACCGATCATATGAGTTTAAGATATGTTTTCGTGTAAAAGGAGTTAAATACGAGACAAAGACGCTGGATGGAAATGCTCAGTGATTATGATTGTGATATCCAGTATCATGAAGGAAAGGCAAATGTAGTGGCAGATGCTTTAAGTCGAAAGTATCATGAAAAGCCAAAAAGGGTACGTTCTCTTAAATTAAATCTACAAGTAGATTTAAATGATCAAATCAGAAAAGCACAAGAATCAGTAATCAAGGATGATGCTGAAAAGTTAAAAGGAATGCTAAAAGAATTAGAACAAGGAACAGATGGAATATGGAAATTCCATAGAAAGAGAATGTGGATACCTAAATTAGGAAATCTACGCCATCGTATATTAGAAGAAGCCCATAAGTCTAAGTATACGATGCATCCAGGAAGTGATAAAATGTACCAGGATTTAAGGAAAAATTTCTGGTGGATAGGAATGAAAAAGGACATAGCAGCCTATGTTTCTAAATGTTTAACTTGTTCACAAGTTAAAGCTGAACACCAGAAACCCTCAGGATTGCTACAACAATTAGAAATGCCAGTGTGGAAGTGGGAATTAATAACAATGGATTTTGTTACTAAATTACCTAAAACAAAGAAAGGTAATGATACAATCTGGGTGATTGTAGATAGGCTAACCAAGTCAGCTCATTTCCTACCAATGAAGGAAACTTTCAGTATGGAACAGCTAGCTAAATTGTATGTAAATGAAATTGTTTCATTACATGGAATTCCTTTATCAATCGTTTCTGATAGAGATAGTCGTTTTACTTCTCATTTTTGGTCAAGTTTCCAAAAGGCAATGGGAACTAAGATAAATCTAAGCACAACTTATCATCCTCAAATGGATGGACAAAGCGAAAGAACAATTCAGACAATGGAGGACATGCTTAGAGCTTGTGTAATTGATTTCGAAGGTAATTGGGACGATCACTTACCTTTAATAGAATTTTCTTATAATAATAGTTATCACACAAGTATCAATGCTGCACCATTCGAAGCACTTTATGGATGAAAGTGCCGAACCCCAGTCTGTTGGGCAGAAATTGGGGAGAAGCAACTGTCTGGACCTGAGATAGTGCAAGAAACAACTGACAAGATTATTCAACTCAAGGAACGACTAAAAGCAGCACGTGATCGACAGAAGAGTTATGTTGATAACCGACGCAAGCCATTGGAATTTCAAGTAGGAGATAAAGTATTGTTGAAGGTCTCTCCTTGGAAAGGAGTAGTAAGATTCATCAAAAGAGGAAAGCTAAGTCCCAGGTATATTGGACCTTTTGATATTATTAGAAGAATAGGACCTAAAGCCTATCAGCTACAACTGCCAGAGGAAATGGCAGGAATACATGATGTGTTTCATGTATCTAATCTCAAGAAATGCTTAGCTGATGAATCGCTAATGGTACCTCTTAAGGATATAGAGGTAAATGAACAACTCAAGTTTGTAGAAAAGCCTCTACAAATTGAAGACATGAAAGTCAAGAACCTCAAGCATAAGAGATTAGTTCTGGTCAAAGTGAAGTGGGACTCCAAAAGAGGACCTGAGTATACATGGGAGCTTGAATCTGAAATGCAAAGGAAATATCCACACTTGTTCCAGTAGATCTCGAGGACGAGCTCTAAAACAAGGTGGGGAGGATGTAACAATCCTCAATAAACCGACACCCTTATAAATATTTCCGACACCCTAATATATTTTAAAATGTCCCAATATGTCTTTAAATAAACCCCATACGCGAAAACGGGCCTCAAATACATTAAATAGTATTAAAAATAATTAAAAACTGAAAATTTAAGTTGAGGCGGGCCGCGTAGACCCACCTCAACCCTTACGCGGGCGGTTTAAAGGTTAAACCTGATTTCTTTGAGTTTTAAGTCTAGGCGGGCCGCGTAAGCCGCCCGTTAAGTTCATGCGGACCGAGTGAGATCAAGATAGTGGCGCAGCCGGGTGATGACACGTGTCATCATCGTGGCGAGCCTAGTAGATGACCCGGACAAGCTACCCTGTTGACCAGGGTTGACGCGGGCCGCGTAGGCCCTGTGCTTGTGTTACGCGGTCTGCGAGAGGACCAGTTTCAGCAACTATATAAGAAGGGCATCGGCTTTCAGTTCCGATCGCTCACAAACATTTCTCAATCTCAATTTCTGAAATATTAGGAAATATAAGCGGGTATTATACCCCCTTAAATAGCGAAGTTCTGCTTCGTTGTAAGTATTATAACCCCTGGATACGTATTAGATACGCTGCCCGATTGATCTAGGGTTCCGTAACGGCTGTCGTGGTTCTGCCCGACGTAGTCGTTGGAATGCCGTCTCGGGGAGGGTATTACTAATGTTAAAATGGGTTATTATACTAACGCAAGTACATTTGTGTAAATTATAGATAATTCTCAGGAAACCCTTACGGAAAATCTAAGACAGCAATGTGAGTTGATCCGCTTTTTGTTTTTACAAAACCTCATTTAATTAATTATATATTAAACAGTGATTGAGTATTTGTAAGAATACAATTATGATGAGTATGTTGGGGTTTTGTATACAAAATTTGTTACCACCTGGTCAAGGAGTAACATTTCCACAAGGCGGGTTCGACAGTACCATGGATGTTAATTGTGATGTCTTGGAAACAAATATAATTGCGAGATCGCCCTCAATACTGTACAATGGGATTTTATTTATACTTGATTAAACTGGGATTCACTCACCAGTATTTCCCACTGACAAATGTTTTTAAAACACGTTTCAGGTAACAAACTGTGAAAGCCAAATAGAAGCCAGCTGGACAGCACTGAAGGCTTGGAAAAGTGGCAATAAAGTTACCTAAAATAAAATAGATGTTTTTATTAATAAAATAGGATTTATTCCTATGAAAACATGTGTACTATGAACTTGGGTTTATCCCATTTGTTTAATGTTATGAAAATGTGGTATTTTACTCTGATCAATGTTTCCTAACTACGGTCCTGATGAAAAATTCCGCTGCCAAATTAAACAATACAAGATACCACCGAAACTGGCTCGCGGCCGCCCGTTCCCGGGGGATCAGGGATCGGGGGTTGCGACATTTCTTCACTCAAGTTTACTTTTTGCTAAATCCTTTTATGTTTTCCCTAATTTTTGGAAACATGCTAACAAGGAGAATGACGAGGTCTACACAAAGCTCACTGTTTTACCTCAACCAGAGGTAAATTGAGAACAACTTTTTTTCTAATTTTGAGTTGACTTCAAGACTTCCCCTTTTATATTTTTGCTAATTGGGGTGTGTTTTTATCATCATAAAATATTGTGGGTGTTTGTCTTCCTGTGTGGTAAAAACGAAAGAATCCCTTTTGGTTCTTTGTTAATTAATCTTAAAATTTAAATTTGCAACTTTGGATCTTTTATAATTTGCAGGAAAAGTTGCCAGAAAAGAAGAAGATGGGGGTGGGGTTACACCCACAAAATCAACACCGCAAATGTTCTACAAAACACTAACTGCTTCCGATACATCCATGGCAAAACACTAACTGCTTGAGATACATACATGGGGTAGTGGGTTTGTGGTTGATGATGATGATGAATTGGGGGAATAGGGATGGTGATGAATCTGGTTGTGTGTTGTAGAGAAGATGAAGTTTCAAACTTGTACTTTTGGTCCGTGGAGGGTATTATAGTCATTTAACCAATTCAGTAACATTGAAGAAACATACGTTTGCATCAGGGACTTAATTGATTGCAATTGACAACCACATGGATTGGACTTTTTTGTTTTTTTCAAATGAGAGGTGAAAGTTTCATTGGGTGTAAACCCCAGGGACTGAAATTGTACTTTACTCTACATTATAACATGGAATATAGTATAAAATCAATAGCCTATAGTATAAAATTAATACCAAATAAATAGGTAAGATAAACATACAAGCCACCTTAATAATTCAAAAATACTTATAGTATCATGAAACAAAACTAAATAAGAAATAACTACTAAAACTTGAATAACTAACTAAACCAATAAAATAATATAAGCTCTATTGCTCTATTTTTCCAAACAAATAAAATAATAATGTTGTCTTAATTAGGTTTTGTTAGTACATATGTCTGTAGCTTCTGTCTGCATCGAGTCTTGTATATTTTGTGCTGTGTATGTAATTTTGTACATGTATGTTTATGTTTGTTTGTGTCTAAGACAATGCAGGGAATGGCACGTAAATGTAAAAGTGAAACCCGACGGACGATGTTTGCCATCCGATCGGGTGGCCATCCGATCGGATGACCATCCGATCGGGCCACCATCCGTCCGGGTGACACTTCTCCACTCCCTGGTTGCCTATAAATAGCATGCTAGTGTTAGAACATTAAGAACTTTTGCTGAACTTGTAGCGAAGCTCTGCCAGTCTGAACTTCTACCGGATCCTCTGTATTTTCACCATTTTCTAATAGAATTCAGACGGTTAAACGTTGAACTTATCGTTATTGATTCTATGACACTATCAAGGGATTCCACACCTTGATTCTGATCGATCCAGCCACGTTCTACTTGAACAGATCCTGATCAAACGGCCTAACAAGTGGTATCAGAACCACAGGAGGTTGAATCGGAGACGACAACTGTAATTTCAACGGATTTTCAGCGATCTTCAGCCGATTTCTGTCAGATTTCACCAGAAATTTTGACAAATCTCTCATCTTCTACCTCATTTCTTGCTGTTCTTACATTTTCACACCTTAAAACAAGAAAAAATCAAAATTAAGCAAGATTTCAAGGATAAAATTGAGTAAAATTCATATCATTCGAATCAGAATTTGATATAGATCAATCCTACAAAATTTCATTGAAAAATTCAGACTAAAACTGAATCAAATCAATCAAAAACCATGTCGAGTTCTTCGTTCGTGCTGACGTCATCCACCTGATCGAATCACCATCCGATCGGATTGGCTTAGATTGTTTTTAATTTGCATAGCTGACGTCATCATTTCACTCGGTCGGATCACCATCCGATTGGTGAAGTGTTGTAGGTTAAAACTTGTGTCACTCGATCGAACGACCACCCGATCAGATCACCACCCGATCGGATAGCCGTCCGACACCTGTGCTCATCCGACGCTTGTTATCCAATGATTGTACTTGGTTGTGACCCGATCGGATCACCACTCGACCGGATCGCCATCCGACCCAAGTGCATCAGTTTGAAAATTTTGAAAATTGTGAAAATTTTTCTAAGTATTTGAATATCTTTCAGGTGTTTTCAAAAATGGGAGACGAATTCATGAATCCGTTCAGCGACACGTTTGCATACCATACCGGAGAAACGTCAACAGATACTTCCAACAATACCAATCAAAATCCAAAGAAGGTGATCGCTGATTCACTCAGTGTCGACAACGCCTATGGTACTTACAACAAGCCGCCGAAGCTTATGGCTATAGAAGACTACAACAGATGGTTAAGCAGGTTTGAGGATTGGTTGAAAGCGTTTGCTTATCAGAGCTGGAAGTGTATGAAGAATGGCTACGGCATAGGAAGGAAAGATTATGAAAACCTGAATGATACTGAACAAGAGACATTTGTTGCAGAACAAAAATGTATAGCTTTGTTGCATCAATCCGTCAGAGATGACATCATTTCATTGATTAGTTATGAAAATTCAAAAGATTTGTGGGCCAAGTTAGAGAAAAAGTGTATCGGAGGGGCAGAGATAGTGAAGAACAAGAAACGTCTACTGAAGAAAGAGTTTGACTTGTTCGCGTGCATGAAGAATGAGAATGTGCTAAAGATGGTTGAGCGGTTCTGTCACTTGAAAATAGAACTTGATAGACACGGTATCACAGTGAGTGAAGAAGAGATGGTCGAGAAACTATTTGAATATTTGCCTGAAGAAAAGGATTGGCAATATTATGGGTTGGTTCTGAAGAACACCATGAAAATGTCGGATATGACTGTTGACTGGTTGATAGAAAGGTTTGAAAGTCATGAGTTAGAAATCAAGAAGATGAATAAAGTCAACAACACCCCGTACCAACAAAATGTCGATCTTTACTACAGGGGTAGTATGATTCCTAAGACCTCTTCACCAAAAACCGCATTTTCAGCTGAAAGCTCGAATACAGGTACTCAAGAAAGACAAAGCAGCAGTTCAGCACCCAGCAGTGGTTATCATGGAGGTTCTTCTTCATCATCTACTCCAAGCCAGCAACAACAAACTGTTCCGAAAAATGTCTTTCAGTGCAATATAGCTGTGAACCTGAACAATGCTCAAAACTTTAATGAAGAAACAGCTAAACAACAAATGGTGTTTCTTGCCTCAATTCTAGAATCATATGAAAGCTTGGTAGCTGGGAATATCGGGAATACGAATCTGACAAAGGAATATTATGATCAGATTGATCCCGAAGAGATGGAATTAATTGACATGCGCTGGTGCATGGCTAGCGTAGTTCGAAGAGTGCAAAGGTTTATGGTGCATGGCTAGCGGATTAGCTGATTCATCAGCTGCTGAGTTCCTGCATTCTCTCTTGAAGTGCCCTTTTTGTTTACATTTGAAGCAGGTAACTTTGGATTTATCGAATCCCAACTTTGTCGAAGGCCCACCGATGTATGTTTATGTTTGTTTGTGTCTAAGGCAATGCAGGGAATGGAACATAAATGTAAAAGTGAAACCGGACGGACGATGTTTGTCATCCGATCGGGTGTCCATCCGATCGGATGACCATCCGATCGGGCCACCATCCGTCCGGGTGACACGTCTCCACTCCCTGGTTGCCTATAAATAGCATGCTAGTGTTAGATCATTAAGAACTTTTGCTGAACTTGTAGCGAAGCTCTGCCAGTCTGAACTTCTACCGGATCCTCTGTGATTCAAGATGACGAAGGCTTCGACTGGAGCGAATTTTTACCAGAAGATGATGTTGTGGGTTTTGCATTCATGGCAAAAACTGAACCATACAAAGATACACGAACTGAAGAGCAGAAATACACTTATCGAAAGTTGATAGCTCAAAGTATTAAAGATAGAAACTATCGAGCCTGGAAAGAAGCCAAAAGGGCAAACAGATGGGATCCAGATCGTGAGTGCTATTTGGACCCGAAAGGCAACATAATTGCTGAGCCATCAACACTCATAGTTGAAACTCTCATTGAATCTTTGAAGCAAGAGGATGAACAGAGAGATGCAGCAAAGAAAGCTGAAGAGGAAGAGCTAAAGTCAAGAAAGGTCGACGATGGGATAATCGACACAACAAAAGAAATGACAGCTGAAAACTTGACAAAGATGACAGACAAAGTGCTTATGGCAAAGGAACTAGAGGTAGATTCCAAATCTGCGTCTGAGTCAACAAACAAGGTCAGTAAAAATGGTTCAAACAATGAATCAGGTAAGACTAATGGGGTTAAAATAGAAAGTGATTGCAAAAATTGCACGAAACAATGCAAAGTTTGCAGCACAAATGCATATCTCACAATGAAAAAAACCGAAGAACTGGTTGACAAAGTCAAAACAACTGAAGAAGGTTTTTTAAATCGAGACAAACTTCTTAGAATTTCAAATGAGAGAATAAAAGAGTTAACAGAAAAGATTGAAAACGATAAAAATGATGTTGAACGTGTTAAGAAAGAAAATGAGAAATTAATTCATGAAAACAGAAACATTTCTGAAAATTTTGAAAAATTAAAAAGAACTGTTAAAGATTCTGATGAGCGAAATGCGAAAACTTCTAAAGAGAATTTTCATATGTCTGGAGTGCTTCAGGCAAAATAAAGACAAATCAACCAGCACTTGGACGAGATCGCAAATCTTAAGCTTCAATTCCAGGAAGCTAAGATTGAAAATGAAAGGATCACTTTGAAATTGAATTGTTACAGCTCCGCAAGCTTTGTTCTCCAACACATAGTTCCCAAACCCATTGGAAAGAACAAAGCTGGTGAAGATGTATACTCGGATTGAACGGGGGTGGGTTATCATCAAGTTCCACCACCTGTGTTAAACAATTTTTCAAAGAAACAATCTGGGTTGGATAAAATTTCTGAAACAAATGAAAAATCAGATGTTGAGAAACTTCCAGAAACAATCGATGTCATATTCACTTCATCATCTGATGAATATAGTATTCAGTCTGAAGTCATAAAAATGTGGTTGAAAACGTTTTAAAATCAGACAGCGATTCGACTAAAGATGAAGAATGTTTTCTCAACAATTATATTCCGAAATCAAAATCCCAAAACAACTCAAATGACGATCCTACTCTTGTGATGTACAATGTCACACCCCAACCGATGGCGGAAACATCGGGGCGTGGCACTAAGCGAAACAGATTGTCCAGAAGTTTCCATAACAACTATGATTACCATTTATTTAAAACATCACGTCCCATATCATGACATAAAAAGTAACATAATTGTTACAGACAAAATCTAGTCAAATTGTTATGTTCCGACAACTCAGATTTCAAGTACAGACAATTCGTTTATTTATTTATTTCTAGGACTCTTTCCTAGCCTCAATTTCATTACACAGCAAAAAGCGTCCTAGCATACTATGCACCTGCCACATACGTTAAAGTAAAAGTCAATACACATAGTGTAAAGGTGAGCTTACAAGTTTAATAAATAGCATAGTAAAGTTTGAAATCGATTACGCCTAACCAGCACGTACATAATGTGAAATGAGGCACGTTAGTTATCGACATGAACCTATCGATACCAGTGACAGTTCGTACTACACACTCACCACTGTGAGCCATGTAATTAATTGTCCTTAACAACACCTGAGTGAACAGGTGCTGAGTCCAAACTATAGTACTATCATTGCTAAGGCAGATAGACAACATTCCATGTGTAAACATAACAAACAAGCATTCATTTAGTCACGTATAACATGCGGTAACGGTTAGCGTTAAAGTATTGCATAGTGTGTTTGATGTGATTTAGAATAAGTAACGTATGTAACACCCAAAAGTGCATAAAGCAAAAAGGGTTCAAGTATACTCACAGCGATAATGGATTGAAGGGAGCGCTTAGAGCGAGATTAGCCTGAACAGTACGACAGCATAAAAGATAAGCGACGCGTAACACGGTGCGAAGAACCAAGAGTCGAACAGCAAACCGATCGGATGGCACTCCGATCGGGTGGCCAGTCGATCGGATGACAATCCGTTCGGATGGTCACCCGATCGGGTGGCCTTTCGATTGGATCGTCATCTCGTTTGGTGAGGATGTGTTTGTGTATGATGGTTTGACTTTTGAAGTTTTCGTTGTAGCATTTTGGAAACAGAGAAGTATCTCTACCCTTCAGGTCGGTCGATCGGACGTCGGTCGATCGGACGGCGGCCCTGTGACACCTGTGTCACTTCAACCATCAAACAAATGCCAAACCAATGAAATATTGTATTTCATACTTGGGATTTGTAAAAATATGTGTATCGATTGCACATATCAACTCTTGTTCGATTTCAAGCTCTAAATCGCTTTCTGGAAGGTTATACACGCACCGATACGTAAATATAACCAGTTTAATGCAACGAACACTCCGGAATAGTGAAATAGGCTTAACATACCTTAAATAACCTTTACTTAACTTAGAAATAAGTTTTAAAGGCTTTGGTATGGCAAAATCAAGTTAAATCGCTTACAGGGACTAAAGTTGACAAACTGCGAAAGTATGCCAATTTGAACTGTAACAGACATTCCGGAACATGAACATAAGTTAAACACACCTTAAATATCCTTTACATAGCTTATAAATAAGCTTTAAGGGGTTCGGTGTGCTAAAATAAACTTCTGGGTCATTCAGGGACTAAAAGCGTCAAAAAGTGCACAAGTTTGCATTTTCGCGCATAACTTATGTTCTGAATACATCCGGACATCCAAAAATTTATGTAAGCACTAAAATATTTTATTTTAGTGTTTGGCATAAGAAAAATCCATTCGTTTCGTCATTTGGATCGTTTTTCGCGCTTATGCGCATTCCGTCGTAATTAAGCGAACATCGCGTTCGTACGACCAAACGAACTGACATCCGACATATTTTTGAGCATGTTTCATGTCCACGATGTTTAGGCATCATTTTAGGGCCTTAAAGTTGGCTTTACGGGCCTTAGAAGTGTCGGGAATGGCCTTAAACACGTGCAGGGGCTGAAACTGTCATTTTTGAAAGTTATATGCTGATCAGAAGGGCCATGCAGCCCGCATTAGATTTGTCTGATCCTGAAGCGGGCCGCCTCAGCCTCCCAGAACAGATTAGATCGAACAGTCAGCAGTTTCCAGCTGTTTGATCCTCACCCACACATTCTCAACTGCACATTCAGCTCATTTAGACCCATTTTTAGCCACCACAACTTTGCAACACTTGTACGGATGCGATTAAGGCACGATATTCGACAAACGATCTTAACGGTTCGGGTATTCCTATAAATACCCAACCCATTTAACTTCAAAAATCACAAGAATCTGATCTAAGTGACTCTAAGTTGGAACCATTGTTTCATACCTGAGTTATTTTGATCTAGATTAGCATTCGGGGACCCTTCGTAAGTATTCTTTCGTTCTTTTATTGCTTTTCGAGTCTTTTCGAGTCTGAAAGTCAAACTTTGTTTGACTTTCTGCGTTGACCAGTTTATGGTCAATGCGAAGTTCGTTTGAACTTCGCAACGTGAGTGTAATCACGTTGGTTATAGTCCCTTGGGACTATGCATACTGATTACCACGTTGTCTAGGGTCGTAGGGTAAGCGATCTAATAAATCGCTTATACCTTCGAACTCGACCCATTTGGTCGATCATTAGGATCCGACCAAACACATTAGGTGACCATAGTAGGTAGGGAATAACCTTCCGAGGTTATACCCTATGGTCACATCGTTTGATTAGTTGTATGATAGGTAGTTTATATGCCTTAGGTAAATTACCAGAATACCCTTTTCATGTATAATTGGTAATTAAGCATATGTAACCTAAACTTTTGTCACATAACTGATTATGTAACATGTTTAGGCATATAACACTTGTCATAGGACTAGTTAGACGTTCCGAACGCGTTTCATGCGAACGACGCGTTAAAGTAGCATAAGCTACCTTAATGGGTCGCGATGGGTCGAAAGCACTTAGGTTAGGTTTCATTTAGTATGTAGGCTTTGTTAAACCATATGACACGAGTCTCCACACTCGTTTGGTTTACGAACCCTCATTCTATCCAATCATCCGATTTAGGTCCGGTTTATTAACATAGTTACCTATATTAGGTGCCGTTTGATATCCGCGATCTCTAGCATTGTTTGGTTGTTACTCAAGGACTACTAAGCAATCCCAAGTGAGTACATAGACCCCTCTTTTACTGTTTTCCAAACGTTTTGGGGTGGAACACATGTGCCTACTTGTTACTTTCAAGCTTTCCTTTTTTCACATCATATACCTGCTATGTTCGTTAGTACATTATAGTACATGATTTCATTACATTTCATGCTAGGTGTGCCCATTGTGTGCATTACTTAGTACATCGTTTTTACATTACATTTCATGCTACGTATGTATATTGTTGCATACTTAGTACAGGTCACATCCTATGTATGTCTATTGTTGCATACTTAGTACAGGTCACATGCTACGTATGTCTATTGTTGCATACTTAGTACAGGTCACATGCTACGTATGTCTATTGTTGCATACTTAGTACATTTGTTATTCATCACATGCTTACATTTTGGATACATATTACATGATTTACATTAGACATCAACATTTTACTTTGGTAGTTTGGTTTGAGTAAGTGATTAAGTAACGAAGCGTGTGTAATATGATACAAGCATGGTGGATACGCCGCTGGTACTTCCTATATATAAGTGTTTGTATGGTATTACATATCGTAGCGTTATTTGAATCATTTCAGTTTGAGACATAGAACATTTTATACAAATAACATACTTTTCACAAAACATTGATTTACAAACAACTTATCTTATACAAACTCATCTTACATGGTTATTCATTTAACCATACATTATTCACTTATTTATACATATCATCTGAACTCATTGTTTTTCAAATGATTTACAAGACAAAGCAAATTACAAGGTTCATGACTAAACATTTTTCTCAAACATAAGTCATGAATCCTATTTTCACAAAACTATGTATCTCACAGGAATTTTTATGCTGACGTACCTATTTTCACATGTGTTTTCAGGTGATGATGTATAGGACTTATCAAGACATACTTAGGCGGACCTGTGCCTTAGTGACTTAAAACGAGACAAGAACTAGTTAAACTTTGTTATGTACTCTTTATTTCTTGTTTAAAGACAATGTAACTCTCATGTTTGATTAATAAAACGAAACTTTAATTGCCATGGATTTGAAACGATTAATTCTGTTACAACACTCCCCGACGTTTCCGCCATGTTTTGTATGTTCTACGTGGTCGGGGTGTGACAGGCCCGTTCGGTGAGACCTTTCCCAGAGAACAAGTTCACAGCAGTCTTATCAACCCATCAGATGGTCTACCGATCGGGTGACAATCCGCTAGAACTGGTAGTGCATTGAACATGTTGAAAATTGTTAAGTGTTGTTGGTGCATGCGTCTGTCGACTTCGTCTTGTATCGAGTCTTGTATTGAACTAAATAGACCAGGGCACGAAAAACGAGAATATGTGATTTCAGGTAATTTCGCTTGAAATGACGCAGTGTCATTTCAAACGAAATCAAGTAGTTAATTCCGCTTGAAATTACTTGTTAATTTCGTTTCAGGCAATTCCGTGCGGAAATAGATTCCGTTTGAGCCAGTTTCAAGCGGAATTAGCATGCCTATATATACCTGAAGTGCCTAGTCATTTGTAACGATTCTGATTCCGGTAGCGAAGCTCTGCCGAAGTGTCTACAGCTTTGTAATTGATCTTATATCAATCAAAAGACAGTTTAAAGTGATATTCTTGCTGAATTGAACTCGATACATCTGTTTCCGCCTTTTGTATTGAGAAAAACTCTTCTGAACGATTCGTTCGGGTCTGAAAACGATCCTACAAGTGGTATCAGAGCTCAGGAAGAAGAGTTCTTACCAATTCAGCTGCAAATTCTGTTTTTTACACCTTCTTTTTCAAAATTAACAATTTTTCACGGTTAAAATCAGCTAATTTTCTCACATTATACGTGAAATTATGTTTTAACAAATCCTTGAAAGAATTGGACCTTAATTCGATCTAAAACTGGTAAAATTGGTAATTTCGCTTAAAAACAGCTCGAGAATGATGACATCAGCATAATTTCGTTTGAAATTGTTCTTAATTCCGCACGGGATTAGTTATTTCGCTTGAGTGATTCCGTTCAAAATTGGTATTCCGGTCCAAATTGTAATTTCGTTTGAGTGGTTCACATGAAATTAGTGATTCCGTTTGAAAGGGGTGTTAGTTCACACAAAATTAGGTAATTCCGTGTGAAGCTAGTATTTCGTTTGAAAAGGTAATTCCGTGTGAGATTGGGATTTCGTTTGAAAGTGTTGATTCCGTTTGAAAAGAGTAATTTCGCACCAAAAGGATATTCCGTTTGAAAGATAATTTCGTTTAAACTTGACTGTTTTGTGAAAGTTGTTACCGAAACATGGAAGAAGAATTTTATAACGCATTTGCTACTACCCCGACTACTCTGGCTAGTGTTACTCAGAACTTGACCATGGAAAATGAAAGGGGCACTATGCAAAAACCGCCTAAGCTCATGAATATCGAGGAGTATAAAGGATGGGAGGAACGATTTGAGGATTGGGTACAAGCAAATTATTTGGATGCTTGGGAATGTGTTGAAACGAAATATGTTAGACCGACGAATGATGAAGAAGAGGAGATTGCTATTAAAGATTTAAGTGTTGATGATAGAAAGAAATACAAAAATGAAAAGATGATGATTAGTCTATTGCATCAAGCTATAAAGGAAGATATCTTGGTTTTACTACAACACACTGGAAGTGCATATTCAATTTGGAGAGCTTTAAAATCAAAGTTTGTTGGAAGTAAAGAAATGATCAAGAACAAAAAATCACTTTTGAAGAAAGAGTTCGATTTATTTCGTGGTTTGAGAACTGAAAGCACAAAGCAAATCATCGAAAGATATTGCAATCTGTTAGTCCAAATGAAGAGAGTAAGTATCAATAAAGATAATGAAGAGTTAGTAGAAAAGTTGGCTGATGCGTTGCCACATGAAACTTGGGGCACATATTTGATGATGTTGAGAAATAAGAAAGATTTTGGGAATTTGACATTGAACAAGTTCATCGAAAAGCTTGAAGCTCAAGAGATGGAACAGAGGAAGATTTCAAGAATGAAAGATTTTGATGGTGAACAAGATATCGGTCTTTATTACAAAGGAGGTATCAGTGACAAGATCAACATGTCACCGAAAGTTGAAACTGCATTCAATGCAAAGAGTTCATCTGGAGGATCTTCTAAAGGATCAAACAGCAAAACAAGTTTTTCTTCATATCCATCATTTGATCCAAATCTGTCAACAACAAAGAGTGGCAAGAGGTTACAATGCAACATTATTTTAAACCTTGAGAATGATGAAAATTTCTCGGAAGAAGTGGCAAAAAGTCATATGTCTTTGTTGGGAACTGTGCTGGAATCTTATGGAAGTCTTGTAGCAGGAAAGATCGGGAATCCAATGTTGACTAAAGAGGATTACGATCAGATTGATGCTGAGGAGATGGAATTGATGGATATAAAATGGTGTTTGGCTAGTGTTTTAAGAAGAGCCGAAAAGTTTAAACAAATTACGGGAAGAGATGATTTCCGTGATGCAAATGTTTCTACGTTAGGTTTTGATAAATCTAAAGTTACTTGTTTTCGCTGCAGGGAAAAAGGACACTTCAAGAGGGAGTGCACAAATCGCGAAGCAAGTGGAGTTCAAAATCCATTCAACAACAATGATTACTATCGGAAAGCAATTTATCATCAAGTTGCTCAACAATCACATCAACAAGAGCCACAAACTGCACATGCCAGGAAGGTAATTGAGGAATCATCAAAGAGAGCTTGCATGGTGAATCAAGATGGTAAAAAGTCTACAAGTGGTTTCAGTTGGGACAAATATGTTTCAGCTGACAGTAAAGCATGTCTGATAAATCAAGATGATGAAAAATTACCAGAAGGGTTTAGCTGGGCAAATTTCAGTTGGGATGATTATGATCCTAACAAAGCTCCAAATCATAAAGCTTTTATTGCGAGAGTTGCTGAAGACAGTGATAATGATGATGATTATTATGCAAGAAGATTGGAAAAGGACTTGAGAATGATAGAGGAGAGTGACAGTGATGATGAAAAAGCTAAAACGAAAAAGAAAAAGAAAAAGGTTAAAAAACCCGTTAGCAGTGATGATGAAGAAGTTCCAGTAATAAGGAAAACAGTCAAAGATATTCTAGTTTTAAAGTTAAAGCAGAAGCCGATGCACAAAAGATTCCAGTGATATGTGAAAATTGTGAAGCAGTAAAGAAGCAAAATAGTACTTTGATTCACAACATGAACAGATTGAAAGAATCATATGATGTTCTCAACAAAGCAATGAATCAGTACAATCTGTCAAGCAGTGAACAAGCAACAGCAATGAAGACACTTCAAGGAGCTTTCATGACAAAGCAGAAAAGTGTTAACAGTTACATTGAAAAATGTGTTGTGCTTGAACAGAAACTGGAAACACAAAGAATTGAAACTGAAAGAGTTAATAGATTGTTAAAAAGTTACTCATGTACTTCTTATGTTATTGACAGGATTTATCCAACTGTTGAAGGCATGAAGGCATTTGATGAAGATGAAAGTTCTGAAGAAAAGAAGAAGGATACTGAAGTGATTGATTCTGGTAAGAAAAAAGGTTTCAGTTATACAAAGTGTCCGCCCCCGCTTGAAAATGGATATTCTCCACGAAATCCAAATTCAGAAAGAGTCAAAAAGGTAACCAATTTACAGCGGGAGTCTGAGTCTTCAGATAATTTGCCCGACAACATTGATGTCATTTTTACGTCGTCTGATACTGATCATGAGTCAGAGTTAATAAAGAAAATGGTCGATCAGGTGTTGGATAACGATGAAACAGAGGAGTCAAAGTCGGAGTCAAACTCAAAGTCAAAGTCAGACAAGTCAAAGTCAACAGTCAAAAAGGACAAACGGAATAAAGAGTTTTTGTTATCGAAATCTAATTTGAATGACGAACCAATCAAAGTGGCATATACTTTGAATGATTCTGACAAATTATATTCTGATGAAGAATTTCCAATAAGAGGTGTTAAAACTTAAATGATCAAAAAGGTTTTCAAATTAACAGAAATTAAAATTTCTGAAATAAAAGATGTAAATCTTTCTGAAAAACCTAAAAAGTACACCTCAAGAGTTCAACAAAGAGAAAACAAGAAAAAGGGTTACAGTTCTGGTTCTGGTTTTCAAAAGAAACCAAACCATAACGGTAATTTCAAAAGAAAAGGTCTTGGATTTATTCCACCGAAAAATCATAAAAATGAGAAAACTTATAAATCAAAAACTGTTTTTGTTACAGGAAAATCATCTGAAGAAGAAAAGGAGCAGTTGTTCAGGAATCAATCAAACAAAGAATTCCTTGCTAAGAAGCAAGAAGAAATGAAGAAGGAAATTGCTCAAAGGAAAGAAACGAGAACATGTTTTAAATGCAAAACAGTTGGTCATATTGCCAGGAATTGTTCTAAGGCAATTCAAACAAAACAGGGAGTCTCATTTAAACTGAAAGAAAAGATGATTGAGAATGAACTACCAACCAAACATTTTACAGTTTTCAAAAATTCAAAGTTTGAGGTTGGTGAGTGTTCAAAGAGGTTTTACAAGAAAAAAACAAATTTTGACAATCACAAGTGGGTTGTTAAGAAATCTGATGATAGTTCTAGCAATGATTCTGATTTGTCAAAATCAGAGGAGCTATTTTCAGGCGATGAATCTGATTCCACAAAATCAGAGGAGCCACAAGTTGAGATAAAATTGGAAACATCAGTACCTCCAATGGATGATGTCAATTTTCCACCATTGAGGGCTAAAAATTTTAAACAAAAGATTGGTAAAGTTGAGATTTCAAATCAAATTTTTTCTGAAAAGAAAGAATTTGATATTGAAAAAGCTTTTAACCCCAAAGAGCAACATATTTTTGGTAAAATGGTTGACGGAAAGGTCAAAGGGGTGAAGGAGTTTTATGAGAAAAAATTGAAGAAACCAGGTAAAACTGTGACATCCCAGGTTTGTGACTGGGATGGAACATATTATGATGAGTGAAAAAGTATGACTTGCCGGAGCTCCCAGGTTGGTAAGAGTGGAGCAGGTATCGGCATATTTCTTGAGAAATTCACATTGGTGATATTTCGACTTACAAATGGTCATTGGTTTGTTACTTACAAGTGGTAAATCAGGGACATTAAGTTGTATCTGATTTTCTACAAGTGGTGATCTTTAAACTGTTATATTTTTCAAAAGGTTGAAAATGAAAGAACAATGATTTGAACCCCTAACCTACAAGATGTTTTTTTTTTTTAAATCAGCAAAACTTATTTTCCGGAAAAACCATTTGATTAAAACAAACTTAAGTGTTTTGAAATCACAATGGGAAAATAGTTTGTTGTCAGGGGGAGTTCTGATTGTTTATGCTAAGTGGATGGCGAATTGAAGTGATTTGATATCAGTTGTTATTTTACTTGTATAGTTTGTTTTCAAATTTCTGTTTAAATGAGTTTGAATCTTAGGGGGAGTAAGAATTTCAGGAAAATCCAAAAACATTTGAAAATTTGATAAAGTCAAAAACATGATAAAATAAAAAATGAGTTTTGTTGAGAAAAGAGGAAATGATAGTACATCAGTGAACAATCACAGCATGCTAAAGAATTGGAAAGTTAAAATGTGATAAACGGTCTCACTGATGATGTGCCAGTAGGTTTTTACACATTTAGTAGATTGTGACGAGATATAAACCTAAATTTCAAACTTACTTATATCGTGGGGAACATCTCTCGGATATATGGGTAACCCCCGAAATCTTGTTTGAAAGGTCCCTCTTTCTGAGATACTAGGTCTTTATACTCAGTGATATCTGGGGTATTATTCCGGGACTTCTGATTTTGCGGAAGCAATGGCCTAGTCCTCGTATAATACTTTCTGCTTGCTTGAAATATAGCACCACCCTCAGTACAAAAAATGATGAAACATTGAAAAATGCTAATCATGTGCTGTTGAAGAAAAGATTCTCTAAAGGGAACACACCAAAAGTCGAAGCCGTCATCTCTCTGATTTTGCGGAAGCAATAGCCTGAGCTCTCACTGCCCTCGCATTTTAACCCTTTACAGATATCATCTGTGGTATACTCACATGTAAGACTGAATATTGGGATCTGGATAGGGGAGTATATTCTAAGGTGGGACATGCGAATAAGTTTAAGTCTACAAAACACTAATCTCGTATCTTGAAACAGTTGAACTTTGTGTGAAAATTTAAGCGGATCAGTATACTGACAATCTAAGTGAATCGTTTAGAACTGAAAATGTATAAAGCTTAACGGTGTTGGTGATTTGTCTCATAATCTGATACGATCCTCTTACACAAGCTCACAAAAATATTGTTTGTAAATATTTTTTTTTTGCATTTCATTCTAAATTCAAAAATCCAAAAAGATTTTAGTGTGTTTTAGCATAAAATTTTGAAAAATCCAAAAAGATTTTTGACAACTGATGTTGGAGAGCTGATTTTCAAAATTCCAAGTGCTAAACATGATGACAACTTGTGAGGGGAAGTTTGTTTGAAATAAGAAAAGGTTTTTAAAAAGAAAATTGGTATTTTTACAAGTGGTTCATCAGTGATTAACATTGTAAAATCATTTTGTGTGATACTTGCAAATGTTGTTGTTTTTGGGTTTACAAGTGGTAAGCAGAGAATAAATTTGTCAAATTTTAAATTTGTGAAATTTATTGTGTGGTAGAGATTGTGCAGGATAGCCAGGATCCTGATTCTGGTATCATAGAGAGCCAGGTTACGATCCTGGAACTGCTGATGCTGATGAACTTAATGAATCAAGAGATCTGATCAAGAGAATTAGAAGACTCAAGAGCCAGATTGTGATTCTGGAATTGAAGATTAGATCAACATCCGAGGGGGGAGATAAGTTGATAAAGAGAAGACATAGATTGAGGATGCTTTACATTGTTAGATACTTCAGAAAGAGCAGACTGATAAAGACTAAAGATGTTGAAGACTCGACACTAAAGACTCGTCAACATTCGAGGGGGAGTCTGTTGGTGCATGCGTCTGTCGACTTCGTCTTGTATCGAGTCTTGTATTGAACTAAATAGATCAGGGCACGAAAAACGAGAATATGTGATTTCAGGTAATTTCGCTTGAAATGACACAGTGTCATTTTGTAACACCCGTTCTTGTAAATCAAGGTTTAACGTATGTTTAGGGAAAATAATCATGTAATTAATTATTACATATACATCGAAAATACGGGTTTATTAAAACTTTTACAAATCATAGGTTATTCTACAAAACGTGATCGAATTCGTTGATTAAAATCTACAACGATGCAATGTGCGGAAGCGTGTATCATTATCGTGTTCGGTTCGTCGTTGAGCTTGATCGTCTTCCGGCATCCCAGAAAGTACCTACATTTCATAAACATGAAATGCTTTAGTCATACGGTAATTAAAACGCATCTAAACGAGTCCGGAAAACAAAACTGATCAAAAATACATTTTTTATACAAGGTCCACCGTAAATTACGGTGGACACCGTAATTTACGGTGGTCCTTGTTTTGATTTGTTTCCACCGTAGATCAGGGGTGTTTCACCGTAAACCATTTCAGGTCCACCGTAAATTACGGTGGCACCGTAATTTACGGTGGCATCTGCATCCCACCTTTCCATTTTTGCCGTAATTTGACACGAAATCTTTCGTATCTTTCAAACCGTTTATCCGTTTGACCTACCGTTTCTTCCTACATGTTTGTAATTTGATTCTCCATCATATGGAGTTAAAACCCGACATTCGGCTTAACAAAATTTAAGACCTTTAAGTCTTCGGCTTATTACTCTTTTACCAAAATTTGACCCGTTTACGCATTTTATCAAACAAACGTATTTGTTTGATTCCTATATCACATACAACTCTTTAATTTAATATTACCTACCATTATAGGTTCTAATTATAGGTTTATTACACAATTTAAACCCATTTTCACTCGTATGCTTATTTTGACCCGTTAAGGATATTTTAAGCACTTTTAAACTCAATTTTCGCTTTTATTCCAATCTAGCGTTGTAACCTATATTTCTTATCTAGTACTCTTCCATCACAACTAAATGTGTGTTGGATTTTAAGTAGATATCTAGGTGTTCCGGATTTATTTCCCTTGAAATATCATTTTACGACAAAGACTCATATGGAGTCTTTTAGCCCAAGAATTACATCTTTCACTACCTATACTCGTTCTAAACTTTTGTTTAATCATAAGACTCCTTTCCAAACAACCTCTAAGGGTTGTTTGTTCAATTTAGCCTACAAGGGCGTTTTGGTCGATTTCGGTCCTTCTATTACAATGAAGGGCTATCACCAATTATTCGACCAAATTAGCACTTTTTCATACATCATAAATATGCGTACCTGGCTCGGATCAACAATTAGACCCAATTTTAATACCTTGCTTTATATTCGCTAATTAAGAACGATGCGAATATCCATTGGATGTCTATTCCTGTAAGCATATGACTTGACAAAAGAATCATTAGTCTATATAGTCAAAAGGTGTTGTCTACACCTTTTGACCCGTTTGGCCGAATTGACCATTTATCTTTGCGAGATGATATTTATTATCATCTCCTCTACATGACTCTTCCCGTTTAACACCATACGGTTATTTTAATTATAAACCATGTATTGCTTTAGACATAATATGACCAAATTATCGATTTACTTCTTTTTAACCATTATTATGGTTTCTATCATCTTTGATTTTTCTTGTTCCGTTCGACTACACGACGGAACATCATATTTCAATTGTTTAGATATCTCATTCATAATTTATATGATAAGAAAACATTTCCACAATTTAAGACTAGTGTAAGCTATACTTACCTTGCATCCGAATTATGCTTTTCCGCCATTCTTGCTTCGTTTGACCCGCTTCCTTTCCAAGCCTCCACCTAGCTTGTCAAGCGTCAAACTATCATCATAATTCGTAAGATGGTTATATTAGTCATCCTTAATTATGACTATTCCATCTTACATATTTTCTATCACAATTACCATTCGATCTTATTAATGGTCGGTTTGACTACTAAAAGTCAAACGCCCCTTAGCATATAAATGCACATTCAAGTTCTATCTATCAATTAGTAGCTAACATGATCTTATACACTTAGTTACATGAACATGGCTATCAAACTTCATCATAACATTCAAAACCCATTTCAATCATGAATGAACAAGTTCCCAAATCACTTAATTTGTTTGAGTGCCGTGTTTCTATTATCCAATATGATGATTTTAAACATAAACTTATCATCATCTTTACTATTACATAAAAACCCACTTCCTAGTTTACTTGTTAATCACATACAAGTGATATTACTTCAAGTTCTTCATGATTTCATCCTATCTAACAAAACCCACTTCTAGTTACTTATGAACTCTTAACAAAATCCCTAATTTGTTCAAGTAGTTCATTCATATGAGTTAATATGATGTTTATAAACACCATTAGAACATCAATTTCATCAATTCAACCAAAACCCACTTAGCTCATAATAGGGTAATTATCAAATCCCTAGTTTGGCAACAATTCATCAAGATTTCTACTAGGATTTGTTTCTAAACCAATATATAATCACAATAACACTCATAGATTCAACATTCATTGAAAAATCTCGATTATGATTGTTCATCATAATCTCAAAGTATCACCAAATCTGAAAATTCGACATACCTTGTGATCCCCACGATTAGGTGATCATTTATATGCGTTCATGCATCGATTTGGGTCTTGAATTGAGCTTCAATTTGTTGATTTGTTGGAGTTAGGGTTCTTGGCTCCTGGGAGCCTTTTCTTGGTCGACCAGAACACGCACCACACACACTTGTGTGTGTGTGTTGTGTTATTTTATTTAGTTTAATTAAAACCATTTCCAGGTTATCCCATTTTGGTCCCTCAACTTTACACAAGTTATTTAAAGGATATCTTAACCATATTTGTTCTATAAATGTCAAGACATTATCTAACTAGGTTAATACTCCTAGTTACTTGGTGGGTTTCGGGAGTTATAATCCGTAATATTTTAAGTCCCGTTAACTCGGGCTCTTATAAACTTAATTCATCTAAACTTTGTTTCGCTTGTATCTAATATTAGGATTTCTTATTAAATCCCAAATATTTACCGGGTTATTTTTACTACTAGCGGCACTTTACCCGTCTTTTAGTATTAACGTGGGTTAATTACCAAACCCGTTTTCGGGGTGTTACAAGTCTACCCCCCTTAAAGAGGTTTCGTCCTCGAAACCTTGCTTATCTAGTTCATTGAGTTTCTAAACCCAATGCGTTTGACTTGAGTAATCTCTTAAGCATTACTCCTACTTTAACCAATTGTTATCATTACCAGAAAAATTATGGTAATGTCTTTTTGGTTACAGAACCTCTACGTATGTCATATGACATAATGCAACTTCGAAATAACGTAGTCTCGTTATTTCCACTAGTTCAGTTAACTTAGCGATATCCATCGCTTTCATATACCATCGAATTCCTTATGAATCCGTTAATTTGACCCGTTTAAGATCTTTAGTGAAATCTTTCACTTTTAGCAACAAATTCTTTTATTTTCAAATTTATCTATTCGGTTCAGCTATACCGAATCTACCGCTTACAAACAAACCAAATTTCTTGATTTGAATTGGTGACCTTAATCAGTCTCATTAACTAGTCTTATTAGTTCAATTACTCTTATCACTTGCTTGGTTATAATGTGATTTTACTTCACATTACATTTACTAACCGTGATCATGTCACATCATGTTTAATTTGTATCAACCTTTCATTTTTGAGAATATCACTTTTCGAATATATCATCTTACGCCTATCAGTGTCAAGACTTGTATCTTTCATGCTTACTATTTAAATTCCTATCAGAATTTATGTTTGTAAAAAGAAACATTATTTCTTACTAAAACCGAAGTTTTAGTTTTAGGATCTTTTCTTTAACTTGTGTCAATCATCCATACCGGGATATTGACAGTCCGTAATTTAATCCTTTACAGTCCTAGTTTTTATGCGGGGATTCTTAACTGACTTCCTCGCTTTATTCCATTTAACCCGTAGGTTTTATCACTTAGCCTTATGGGCTATTTTTTTTTTATTAGACATTCACCTCTTTGGGGCGAAGTCCTTATAACTTCTTTCTAATCATGACCCGTGGGTCGTTTTAGTCCGTAGATCTCTCATCTGTTTATAACCTAAAGGTTATGTTGATCCCGTAGATCACTCTTTTTACTCGTGTCTTATTAAAATATATATTTGGTGTCAAAGCAATCTTTTTACGTTTGAAATTCATTTGTCTCAAGCTTATCGTTATCCGGCTTGCGCTTACTTACGCCTTCAAGCATTATACTTTATTCAACTCGTTCAATCTCAAAATAGTTGAATATGATTATCAGAATTTCTGTTTACGAAATTTTATGGTCTTTTAGTCATAACTCATAATCCGAGTCTTTTGACTTTAATTTCGTGTTCTCGTTTCTCGGCTTACGCATGTGTTTAATTCTTACCCATCAACCGGGTGTTTTACCAAAGTCGTTATTATTGCAATCCTCCCGGTATGCATTAAAATCTCGTTTCATTTTTATATTCCGACTTTGTCTTTAAGTTGGACGTTTTACAAAAACGACCCGTTAAGGGACTCATTTGCAAATTTCGGGTTCGAGCGTAAGTACACTCCCTCCCAATACTTGTCTAATCATGATTGCGTTTTCTGGGTTCGAGTGTAAGTACACTCCCTCCCAATACTTGTCTAACATGCTTGCGTTTTCTGGGTTCGAGTGTAAGTACACTCCCTCCCAATACTTGTTTAATCATGATTGCGTTTTCTGGGTTCGAGTGTAAGTACACTCCCTCCCAATACTTGTCTAACATGCTTGCGTTTTCTGGGTTCGAGTGTAAGTACACTCCCTCCCAATACTTGTTTAATCATGATTGCGTTTTCTGGGTTCGAGTGTAAGTACACTCCCTCCCAATACTTGTCTAACATGCTTGCGTTTTCTGGGTTCGAGTGTAAGTACACTCCCTCCCAATACTTGTTTAATCATGCTTCTTTGTCCCTTCACTCGGGCTCATTATCCTAATGTAATACGCTTCCGTCACTCGGTTGTGCGTTTACATTATTATCAGATATTTTGCTTGTCTGATTCATTTGGGTACTTTTTAATTAGTCCCATTCACCCCGCCATTACCACATCGGACATAACTGCGTTCATTATAAGAAGCTCATGCTATCATGTGTTCACTACTTACTTGGCCAGAGTAAGCGATCAACACGTGGTACGCGTGACCTTATTATAATTACCACATCACGTCCCATGTAAGCAACTCCTCAAATTATCTTCATGTTTATGGTTTCATTTGGTAAAACTTTATTTAATTGTTAGTTAACAATTATTAGTTTTAATCGTTTATCCTTGAACATGTACAATGTCCCTTTTTATAAACATTTATTCGCATTCATTGATGTGATCATTAATTTTCTCAATAGGATTTGTATTGAGAATACTTACTTGGATGATCACTCTCGTCCAAGTTTCTATATAAACAAGTCTTGTTATTCATTTGTTATTCATCATTGTGAATAACACATTTCCTATTAAATTTCTCTTGGAAATCAGGTTTTCCAAGTTCTGTCATATGTGTATGCAACCGTTATTACTTACGTGTTTGTTGCATATAACGACTCGTGCGATTAAATTTAAAAGTGTGCACCTGGTGATGCTTGCCCTAACGGGCTTCTCTTGTCATTAGTCTTGTTCGCGACTGTTACGCGATTTTGGTCCTTAATGATTATGCTCTTCCTGTCGTACCCCGGACCGTTCCATCATCATATCCATAATTCGTTTGACTCTCGTCGTCTTCAAACGCGAGTGTCCTTCATTTAAAACATTCATAAAAGTTAGTAAAGTCAACTTCAATAATCGCCCGTATTATAATACAAGGCATTTTCTACTATACACGTCAACGCGCGTATTTTCGTCAACCCTAACAATCATTTAAAATTTGGGTAGCGTATACCACCCGATAGCTCTATGTGTTGTTTACAACACTTTAGCATACTAACTAATAACGTACTTGTACTTACCGGATTTGCGATCAAGCTTCGAACCGAACACTATTCTTTGTCAAGAGCATAAGGTTTAAGTCCAAGCATGGTTCCTCCCAACCATACTCGAATCTCTTAAACCAAGGCTCTGATACCAACTTGTAACACCCGTTCTTGTAAATCAAGGTTTAACGTATGTTTAGGGAAAATAATCATGTAATTAATTATTACATATACATCGAAAATACGGGTTTATTAAAACTTTTACAAATCATAGGTTATTCTACAAAACGTGATCGAATTCGTTGATTAAAATCTACAACGATGCAATGTGCGGAAGCGTGTATCATTATCGTGTTCGGTTCGTCGTTGAGCTTGATCGTCTTCCGGCATCCCAGAAAGTACCTACATTTCATAAACATGAAATGCTTTAGTCATACGGTAATTAAAACGCATCTAAACGAGTCCGGAAAACAAAACTGATCAAAAATACATTTTTTATACAAGGTCCACCGTAAATTACGGTGGACACCGTAATTTACGGTGGTCCTTGTTTTGATTTGTTTCCACCGTAGATCAGGGGTGTTTCACCGTAAACCATTTCAGGTCCACCGTAAATTACGGTGGCACCGTAATTTACGGTGGCATCTGCATCCCACCTTTCCATTTTTGCCGTAATTTGACACGAAATCTTTCGTATCTTTCAAACCGTTTATCCGTTTGACCTACCGTTTCTTCCTACATGTTTGTAATTTGATTCTCCATCATATGGAGTTAAAACCCGACATTCGGCTTAACAAAATTTAAGACCTTTAAGTCTTCGGCTTATTACTCTTTTACCAAAATTTGACCCGTTTACGCATTTTATCAAACAAACGTATTTGTTTGATTCCTATATCACATACAACTCTTTAATTTAATATTACCTACCATTATAGGTTCTAATTATAGGTTTATTACACAATTTAAACCCATTTTCACTCGTATGCTTATTTTGACCCGTTAAGGATATTTTAAGCACTTTTAAACTCAATTTTCGCTTTTATTCCAATCTAGCGTTGTAACCTATATTTCTTATCTAGTACTCTTCCATCACAACTAAATGTGTGTTGGATTTTAAGTAGATATCTAGGTGTTCCGGATTTATTTCCCTTGAAATATCATTTTACGACAAAGACTCATATGGAGTCTTTTAGCCCAAGAATTACATCTTTCACTACCTATACTCGTTCTAAACTTTTGTTTAATCATAAGACTCCTTTCCAAACAACCTCTAAGGGTTGTTTGTTCAATTTAGCCTACAAGGGCGTTTTGGTCGATTTCGGTCCTTCTATTACAATGAAGGGCTATCACCAATTATTCGACCAAATTAGCACTTTTTCATACATCATAAATATGCGTACCTGGCTCGGATCAACAATTAGACCCAATTTTAATACCTTGCTTTATATTCGCTAATTAAGAACGATGCGAATATCCATTGGATGTCTATTCCTGTAAGCATATGACTTGACAAAAGAATCATTAGTCTATATAGTCAAAAGGTGTTGTCTACACCTTTTGACCCGTTTGGCCGAATTGACCATTTATCTTTGCGAGATGATATTTATTATCATCTCCTCTACATGACTCTTCCCGTTTAACACCATACGGTTATTTTAATTATAAACCATGTATTGCTTTAGACATAATATGACCAAATTATCGATTTACTTCTTTTTAACCATTATTATGGTTTCTATCATCTTTGATTTTTCTTGTTCCGTTCGACTACACGACGGAACATCATATTTCAATTGTTTAGATATCTCATTCATAATTTATATGATAAGAAAACATTTCCACAATTTAAGACTAGTGTAAGCTATACTTACCTTGCATCCGAATTATGCTTTTCCGCCATTCTTGCTTCGTTTGACCCGCTTCCTTTCCAAGCCTCCACCTAGCTTGTCAAGCGTCAAACTATCATCATAATTCGTAAGATGGTTATATTAGTCATCCTTAATTATGACTATTCCATCTTACATATTTTCTATCACAATTACCATTCGATCTTATTAATGGTCGGTTTGACTACTAAAAGTCAAACGCCCCTTAGCATATAAATGCACATTCAAGTTCTATCTATCAATTAGTAGCTAACATGATCTTATACACTTAGTTACATGAACATGGCTATCAAACTTCATCATAACATTCAAAACCCATTTCAATCATGAATGAACAAGTTCCCAAATCACTTAATTTGTTTGAGTGCCGTGTTTCTATTATCCAATATGATGATTTTAAACATAAACTTATCATCATCTTTACTATTACATAAAAACCCACTTCCTAGTTTACTTGTTAATCACATACAAGTGATATTACTTCAAGTTCTTCATGATTTCATCCTATCTAACAAAACCCACTTCTAGTTACTTATGAACTCTTAACAAAATCCCTAATTTGTTCAAGTAGTTCATTCATATGAGTTAATATGATGTTTATAAACACCATTAGAACATCAATTTCATCAATTCAACCAAAACCCACTTAGCTCATAATAGGGTAATTATCAAATCCCTAGTTTGGCAACAATTCATCAAGATTTCTACTAGGATTTGTTTCTAAACCAATATATAATCACAATAACACTCATAGATTCAACATTCATTGAAAAATCTCGATTATGATTGTTCATCATAATCTCAAAGTATCACCAAATCTGAAAATTCGACATACCTTGTGATCCCCACGATTAGGTGATCATTTATATGCGTTCATGCATCGATTTGGGTCTTGAATTGAGCTTCAATTTGTTGATTTGTTGGAGTTAGGGTTCTTGGCTCCTGGGAGCCTTTTCTTGGTCGACCAGAACACGCACCACACACACTTGTGTGTGTGTGTTGTGTTATTTTATTTAGTTTAATTAAAACCATTTCCAGGTTATCCCATTTTGGTCCCTCAACTTTACACAAGTTATTTAAAGGATATCTTAACCATATTTGTTCTATAAATGTCAAGACATTATCTAACTAGGTTAATACTCCTAGTTACTTGGTGGGTTTCGGGAGTTATAATCCGTAATATTTTAAGTCCCGTTAACTCGGGCTCTTATAAACTTAATTCATCTAAACTTTGTTTCGCTTGTATCTAATATTAGGATTTCTTATTAAATCCCAAATATTTACCGGGTTATTTTTACTACTAGCGGCACTTTACCCGTCTTTTAGTATTAACGTGGGTTAATTACCAAACCCGTTTTCGGGGTGTTACAAGTCTACCCCCCTTAAAGAGGTTTCGTCCTCGAAACCTTGCTTATCTAGTTCATTGAGTTTCTAAACCCAATGCGTTTGACTTGAGTAATCTCTTAAGCATTACTCCTACTTTAACCAATTGTTATCATTACCAGAAAAATTATGGTAATGTCTTTTTGGTTACAGAACCTCTACGTATGTCATATGACATAATGCAACTTCGAAATAACGTAGTCTCGTTATTTCCACTAGTTCAGTTAACTTAGCGATATCCATCGCTTTCATATACCATCGAATTCCTTATGAATCCGTTAATTTGACCCGTTTAAGATCTTTAGTGAAATCTTTCACTTTTAGCAACAAATTCTTTTATTTTCAAATTTATCTATTCGGTTCAGCTATACCGAATCTACCGCTTACAAACAAACCAAATTTCTTGATTTGAATTGGTGACCTTAATCAGTCTCATTAACTAGTCTTATTAGTTCAATTACTCTTATCACTTGCTTGGTTATAATGTGATTTTACTTCACATTACATTTACTAACCGTGATCATGTCACATCATGTTTAATTTGTATCAACCTTTCATTTTTGAGAATATCACTTTTCGAATATATCATCTTACGCCTATCAGTGTCAAGACTTGTATCTTTCATGCTTACTATTTAAATTCCTATCAGAATTTATGTTTGTAAAAAGAAACATTATTTCTTACTAAAACCGAAGTTTTAGTTTTAGGATCTTTTCTTTAACTTGTGTCAATCATCCATACCGGGATATTGACAGTCCGTAATTTAATCCTTTACAGTCCTAGTTTTTATGCGGGGATTCTTAACTGACTTCCTCGCTTTATTCCATTTAACCCGTAGGTTTTATCACTTAGCCTTATGGGCTATTTTTTTTTTATTAGACATTCACCTCTTTGGGGCGAAGTCCTTATAACTTCTTTCTAATCATGACCCGTGGGTCGTTTTAGTCCGTAGATCTCTCATCTGTTTATAACCTAAAGGTTATGTTGATCCCGTAGATCACTCTTTTTACTCGTGTCTTATTAAAATATATATTTGGTGTCAAAGCAATCTTTTTACGTTTGAAATTCATTTGTCTCAAGCTTATCGTTATCCGGCTTGCGCTTACTTACGCCTTCAAGCATTATACTTTATTCAACTCGTTCAATCTCAAAATAGTTGAATATGATTATCAGAATTTCTGTTTACGAAATTTTATGGTCTTTTAGTCATAACTCATAATCCGAGTCTTTTGACTTTAATTTCGTGTTCTCGTTTCTCGGCTTACGCATGTGTTTAATTCTTACCCATCAACCGGGTGTTTTACCAAAGTCGTTATTATTGCAATCCTCCCGGTATGCATTAAAATCTCGTTTCATTTTTATATTCCGACTTTGTCTTTAAGTTGGACGTTTTACAAAAACGACCCGTTAAGGGACTCATTTGCAAATTTCGGGTTCGAGCGTAAGTACACTCCCTCCCAATACTTGTCTAATCATGATTGCGTTTTCTGGGTTCGAGTGTAAGTACACTCCCTCCCAATACTTGTCTAACATGCTTGCGTTTTCTGGGTTCGAGTGTAAGTACACTCCCTCCCAATACTTGTTTAATCATGATTGCGTTTTCTGGGTTCGAGTGTAAGTACCACACACACTTAGGTGATCATTTATATGCGTTCATGCATCGATTTGGGTCTTGAATTGAGCTTCAATTTGTTGATTTGTTGGAGTTAGGGTTCTTGGCTCCTGGGAGCCTTTTCTTGGTCGACCAGAACACGCACCACACACACTTGTGTGTGTGTGTTGTGTTATTTTATTTAGTTTAATTAAAACCATTTCCAGGTTATCCCATTTTGGTCCCTCAACTTTACACAAGTTATTTAAAGGATATCTTAACCATATTTGTTCTATAAATGTCAAGACATTATCTAACTAGGTTAATACTCCTAGTTACTTGGTGGGTTTCGGGAGTTATAATCCGTAATATTTTAAGTCCCGTTAACTCGGGCTCTTATAAACTTAATTCATCTAAACTTTGTTTCGCTTGTATCTAATATTAGGATTTCTTATTAAATCCCAAATATTTACCGGGTTATTTTTACTACTAGCGGCACTTTACCCGTCTTTTAGTATTAACGTGGGTTAATTACCAAACCCGTTTTCGGGGTGTTACACATTTCAAACGAAATCAAGTAGTTAATTCCGCTTGAAATTACTTGTTAATTTCGTTTGAGGCAATTCCGTGCGGAATTAGATTCCGTTTGAGCCAGTTTCAAGCGGAATTAGCATGCCTATATATACCTGAAGTGCCTAGTCATTTGTAACGATTCTGATTCCGGTAGCGAAGCTCTGCCGAAGTGTCTACAACTTTGTAATTGATCTAATATCAATCAAAAGACAGTTTAAAGTGATATTCTTGCTGAATTGAACTCGATACATCTGTTTCCACCTTTTGTATTGAGAAAAACTCTTCTGAACGACTCGTTCGGGTCTGAAAACGATCCTACAAGTGTTGAATCAGGATGCAACCCGATCGGATCGGACTGCTGTCCGATCGGAGATCGGATGGCAATCCGATCGGACAGCAGTCCGATCGGACGGTAACCCGTCCCAACGGTCTGATCGTTTTGTTACTTGAAATAAAATAAATAAATAGATTATCTACAAGTCAAAGAAGTCAAAACAGTCAATCTTGACTTTGACTTTCAAAACACGGGGTGTTACATACAAGATGTCGGGTTCTGATAAGTTGTATTCGGATATTGAATTTCCACTCGAGAACGTGAATGTTGACAAGCTGAAACAAGTGCTCAAATTGGTTGAAATTGATGTTTCTGAAATTGAGGGTTTGAAGAGTTCCAAATGATTTTTGAACTTTGAAAAGGATAAATCTTACTATAAGAAAACTGTTGTACCACCATGTTTTAACAATAACAACCAAAACAGATGGTCGGGTGGTATCAGGGTGGTAAGAATAATCAAAGAAGGAACTTTCAAAACAAAAGGTTTGTCGAAAAGAAAGTATTTGTAAAAAGCTCAAGTTCACTATCCGAGCAAGAATCAGAAATCTTTTCGAAAACAAATGAAGAATTTTTTGAGAAAAAGGCCTCACAGCCTCAGACTGAAGGCAAAAGTCGGGAAGTTGACACCCGTACATGCTTCAAATGCAATGAAGTTGGACACATTGCACGAAAGTGCACCAACTCGAAACCTAAGTCTGTGGTCGTCGAGAATCCAAGAAAGAAGAAGGATGTCAAAGGAAAAGCTCCAATGTTTGTTGAGAAGAAGAATTTGAAAAATGAAAACATCAAAGTCAAAACTGAAACCGTAAAACAGCCAGTAAAGAAAACTAATAAATTTTACAAACGGGTTGCTTCTTCACAGCAAACTTGGAAGCCAGAATATGAGGCTAAGACATCGAATGTTCCAAAACCAAAGGTTTCTGTTACTGAAAAATAATCATCTTCAACCAAACCGGTTAAGATGAATGTACCTTTGGATTATTACCAGAAGTTGGAAAAACAAACTTCGACCCCACCAGGGAAGAAGTATGTTCCGAAGAAAGACCAACCATCTGGTCAACCTTCGAAAAATGATTTCTTTTTATATAAAGAGGTTGGGGTTGGGTCTGAAGAGAGTTTGAAAATGAATGACAAAAATTTTCCACATTTGTACACCACAACCACTCACCTTAACGTCAAGCTACCCGAGGCGAAGGAGGCTTGGGTTGCTTCAAAATCTAACTAAATGTTTGTAAAATGTGCAGGAGCTCCCGAGGTCTATTTCAAGGTGGATCATGGAAAGTGGAGCATCCCGACACATGACGGGGAGAAAGACCCTGTTATACGATGTTAGAGGGTTCAACGATGGATATGTCGGTTTTCCTGGTAATCAAGGAGGACGTATTATTAGTGAAGGAAAATTATCAAATGGTGTTATCACATTTGAAAGAGTCAATTACATAGCAGAGCTGGAGAATAATCTTCTTAGCATTTCTCAAATTTGGGACCGAATGTACTCGACACATTTCACTGATAAGGAATGTCTGATCTTGAAGCCGGGGTTTGTCATCCCCGAGGAGTGGATCATCATGAGAGCACCACGAGTTAATAATCTATACGTGTTGGATATGAGCGTTGCTATGACTACCACTGGTCAAACTCACTGCTTCATGTCAAGAGCCACTGAAAAGGAGTCTGTTTTGTGGCACCGGAAGATGGGCCACATTCACCTACACAAGATGAACTACCTGGTGCATAATGATTTAGTAAAAGGAGTTCACTTGAAGAGTTTTCATCTTGAGGGGGAGTGTATCAGTTGCATAAAGGGAAAACAACGGAAGAAATCTCATCTTGGCAAAAAGATGAACTCTGTCTCGAAGCCACTGGAGAGACTTCACATGGATCTTTTTGGTCCTGTGAATGTCAAAAGTATTACGGGTGATCTTTATTGCCTCGTAGTCACTGATGACTATTCGAGATTCTTGTGGGTGACGTTCCTGAAGTCAAAAGACGAGACATTTGAAAGTTTGCTGAGGTTATTCAGGAAGATTGAGAATTTGTACCGAACTCGAATTCGAAGACTAAGAAGCGACAACGGTACGGAATTCAAGAACAACAGAATGGAGGAGTTCTGTGACCGACGAGGTATATTGCAAGAGTTCAGCGCACCATATACTCCGCAACAAAATGGAGTCACAGAAAGAAAGAACAGAACGCTGATTGAAACGGCAAGAACGATGCTAGCTGATTCCAAGTTACCGATTAATTTCTGGGCAGAAGCAGTATCAGCCGCTTGCTATACACTCAACAGGGTACTTACTGTGAAGAAGCACAACAAAACATGTTGCGAGTTGATCAACAATCGCAAGCCTAATCTCGAGTATTTATAGCCGTTCGGGTCTCCCTGCACAGTTCTAGATCCCGATGGCAAATTTGGTTCAAAGATTATTGAATGTATTTTTGTGGGATATGCAAGTCCACTCAAACGCGTCTTTGTTCCAAGTCTAAAGAAGATCATCGAAGCACAACATGTTGAATGTCAAGGCTACACAATGCCCCCATAGAAGCCCGCAGACTCATGGCGATTCAACTACGATACCCTATGGGATTGATTCGAGTTAGAAGAAGAGCCAGAGTTCTTTGATGATTTGGATTTTTTACGAGAATATGAAGCATCTCAGGGAAGATTTCCAGCAAGTTCTTCTAACCGTCAACAAAAAACTTCCAATAATGATAAAGCTGGTCCCAGTCATGCTGGAGAGAATGATGAAGCTCAGCAAACTCCGACTACTTCGGAACGCGAGTCTGCTCCTGAAAATCAGACGGCTGTCAACAATGATAACTCAGAATCTGATGATATTCCTACTTTTGACCGTGGTGATTCAGAGTCTGAGGGGGAGCAAATCCAATCTTCAGATCATTCAATTCTTGACAATGAACAAGTTGCGGAGCAGAACGTTACTAATTTGGAAGGCGAGGTGGATGTTCCAGGCGAAGTTATGCCAAGGACTCTTTCATACCATCCAGAGGAGTTGATAATAGGAGAGCTACAGTCAGGCGTTCGCACCAGAAGCCAAATTGACCATGGCCTTACTTGCTTTTATTCTAAAATTGCTCCTTTACAAACTGGATTTTCACCCAGTTGTTTCATTTCGCAGATAGAGCCGAGAACCTACAAGGAAGAGCTAACTGAAGATTCATGGGTCAACGCAATGCAGGAGGAGCTGAGTCAGTTTGAAAAGCTTGGTGTATGGAAGCTTGTGGATCTGCCTGACGAACACCAAAAGATAAATACAAAATGGGTGTTCAAGTGCAAAAGGGACGACCGAGGAGTTATTGTCCGAAACAAAGCTCAACTCGTGGTCCAGTTAGATGTCAAATCAGCATTTTTATATGGAAAGGTGAAAGAGGAAGTATATGTCGGTCAGCCACCGGGCTTTTCTGACCCAATCCACTAAGATAAGGTCTACCTGCTAGACAAAGCGTTGTATGTTTTGCATCAGGCCCCGAGAGCCTGGTACGAGACGCTCTCTCAACACTTGCTTGCCAACAACTTTATTCGAGGAAAAGTGGACGCTACCCTCTTCACAAAAGAAGTCGATGGACACTTACTGATCGTACAGATTTATGTTGATGATATAATCTTTGGGTCAATAAATGAAGAACTCTGCAAAGATTTTGAAAAAGTGATGAAGCATAAGTTCGAGATGTCGTCAATGGGTGAGATAAACTTCTTCTTAGGGCTGCAAGTCGACCAAATGCCTGAAGGAACCTTCATTCATCAAACGAAGTATCTTTACGATGTTCTAGAGAAATTCGGGATGTCTGAGACATCTCCAATATCCACCCCATTAGCAACCAATCATGGTATCAACCCTGATCTCACCGGAGAGAAGGTGGACGAGACTCTATACTGCTCAATGATCGGTTCGCTGATGTACTTAACAGCATCCAGACCCGATATCATGTACCCAACATGCCTCGCGGCCCGATTTCAGTCAAGTCCTAGAGCTTCACATATGGCTATAGTCAAGAGGATACGACGCTACCTGAAAGGAACTCCAACACTGGGGTTGTGGTATCCAAAAGATGGTGACTTCACGCTCGAAGGATACTCTGATTCTGACTTCGGTTGCTGCAAAGTCAATGCAAAATCAACAACTGCAGGTTGCCAATTTTTCGGACCCCGATTGGTCACGTGGCAATGTAAGAAGCAAACCTCTGTTGCTTTATCAACATGTGAAGCAGAGTACGTATATGCCAGCAGCTGCTGCTCTCAGATCCTGTGGATTCAGCAACAGATGGGCGACTACGGTTTGCAATTTCTTACTTCACCTATTTTTGTTGATAATGAGGCAGCAATAAACAAAACGAAAAATCCGGTACATCACGCTAAAACCAAACATATAGAAATTCGTCATCACTTCATACGCGATTGTTATGAAAAGAAGTTGATACGAATTAACAAAATCCACACCGACGAACAAAAGGCAGACTTACATACCAAAGCTTTTGATAAAGCCCGTTTTCAATATCTTTTAAAACTAAATGGTATGAAATTGTTGTCGGATGCGGAGGAGTTACTTGGCGTTGATGAGAGTACCACTGCAGATGATGTTGAGAAGCCAAATGCACTGGTTTGTCGTATTTTTAGTTGTTTTGGTATTTAGGGGGAGATAGATATATTTTCAGAAAATATAAAAACAATAAAAAATGTAAAAATCCAAAAACATGAGATATTTTCAAAATACAAAAACAATAGAAAAACCAAAAAGAGTTTGTGTAAAAAGAGGAAATGATAGTACTTCAGCTAGATAGTTACGGTATACTAAAGATATGTAATGTTTAAAGTTGTTAAGCAGTCTCGCTGAGGATATGCCGGTAGGTTTTTACACATTTAGTAGACTAATTCGGGATATAAACCTAAAATCATTTCTTGCTTATTATGTGGGGAACATCTCTTGGATATATAGGTAACCCCTGAAATCTTGTTTGAAAGATTTTCTATTTCTGACATACTAGGTCTATGTGCGTGATGATATCTGGGGTATTATACCTGGACTTCTGATTTTGCAGAAGCAATAGCCTAGTCCTCGTATAATACTCTGCACTGCTTTAATCTTAAAGCCTACCCTCAACATAAAAAATGATGAAACATTGCAAAATGCTAATCATGTGCTGTTGAAGAAAAGATCCCCAAGAGGGACACACCGAAAGTCGAGCCATCATTTCTTTGTCCGAACGGAAGTTCTAACCTGAGCTCTCATGGCCTCGCACTACCCGTTACAGATATCATTATTGTACATTCACCTGTAAGATTGAATATAGAGATCTGGATATGAGAGTATATTCTGAGGTAGGACACACGTATAAGTTAAGTTCTTAAAACACTAATTCGTATCCTGAATAAGTTGAAATTTGTGTGAAAATTTAAAATGATCAGTATATCGGCAATCTAAGTAAATTGTTTAAAACTTAGTGTGTAATAAAGCTCAACGGTACTTGTAACTTGTCAAGCAGCTGATATGATCCTCTGACACACTCTCCAAAAATTTGTTTGTAAATAGTTATGTTTACTGCATTTCTTTTCATAGTTAGTCTAAAACTATAACAGCCGTTCTTAATAATTGAGGTTTTACTTATCATTTACGAAAAACAATCATGTAATTAAGATTACATATGCATTGGAAAATTTCGGGTTTATTAAAACTTTTTACAATTTAAAAGTATACAACATATCATGTGTACGTTCGTCATTTAACATAACAACGATACATAGTGCAGAAGCTTATTTCGGGATCGTGTTCGGTTCTTGCTCGTCGCTTGATCTTCATCCGTGCACTCATGGCATTCACCTATGATCAAAACCAACTTAAAAGTTAGTTTTGATAGTCAAATATTAAGTTCAAACAAGTACAGGGGCTAAAAATGACAAAAAAAATAACAATTTTCGGAGTTTGGGGGCTAGGGGTGACGCCAAGGGCCTAGGCGTCACGCCTAGCCCCTGTTTTCACAGCCTCTTGCTTCAGTTGATGTTGTACATACTCAGCACGATCTGATTTCACGGAAACGGCCATAACTTCTTCGTTATTGATCCGTTTTACCCGATTCTTTTTCCTACGCGTTCGTAATTTAATCCTCCATCTTATGGAGTTAAAATCCTACATCCAACATAAGAAATTTTGAGACTTCTAAGCCTTTGACTCGTTACCTTTTTACCGAATTTTAACCCGTTTATGCATTTTATCAAACAAACGTATTTGTTTGATTCCTATATTACATACACTTCTACAAATTAATGTTACCTACCATATTAGGTTCTAATCATAGGTTTATTACACAATTTAAACCCGTTTTCGCTTGTATGCTTATTTTGACCCGTTAAGGGTATTTAAGCAATTTAAAGCTTGAAATCACCTTCATTCCAATCTAGCATTGTAACCCTATATTTCTTATCTAGTAATCTTCCACCACAACTAAATGTGTGTTGGATTTAATGCGGATATCTATGTGTTCCGAGTTTTACCCCTCGGATTATCATTTTACGGCAAAGACTCAAATAAAGTCTTTCGACCCAAGAATTTCATCTTTCACTACCTACACTCGCTCTAAGCATTTGTTTAATCATAAGACTCGTTTCCGAACCACCTTTAAGGGTCGTTCGTTCAAATTAGCTTACAAGGGCAATTTGGTCAATTTTCATCCTTCTTTTACTACAAGGACCTTCAAATACTTGTTTGACTCAAAATCTGACCTTTTAACTATAATTCTTATTTGTAAACCATTATGTTTCTAAAACACTATGTTTATGACTCAAATTATTCGGTTTACCTAAAAGATAACCGAATATTCATTTTGACCTTGTCTAACACTTATAGAATCTCAAGTTCTAAACAATGAGCTGAATCATTATACGTACCTGAATAGGATCATTATATTGACCATTTTTTTATACCTTGCTTTAATACTCGCTACTTAATAGCGATACAAGATATCCTTCCGTATTTACTCCTGTGAACACACAACTCGACAATATTCATTAGTCGATATTTTCAAATGGTGATATTTTCACCATTCGACCCGTTTGGTCTAAGTGACCGTTTATTTTTGCGAGATGTTATTTAGTACCATCTCGTCTACAAGACTCGCTTCGGTTTATACCGAATGGTCTTTTTACTTATAAATCATTTCTTAACACTTCTTGGCCTACTATGGCTTACGTCATAATTGTCTTTTTCGTAATTAACACGACGAAAAGGATATTCTAAAATATACGTCTAGTGTAAGATATACTTACTTTGCATCCGAATTACGCTTTTCCTTCATACTTGCTCCGTTTGACACGCTTCCTTTCTAAGCCTCCACCTAGCTTGCCAAGCGTCAAACTATCATCATAATTCGTAAGACGGTTAGATTAGTCATCATAAATTATGACTATTCCATCTTACGGGTTTTGCATCAAAATTCACCATTTGGTTTCATTTTGGTCAGTTTGACTTTTAAAGGTCAAACTGCCTATTAACATAAGTGATTGTATTATAAACCTCGACAATTCATTTAAGCACTTTGTCAAGTATCCGATAGGCATTATTCTTACGCCACCGTTTTAACTACTTTCCAAGTCTAAATTCATGCTATTATTAACACCAATTTGACTTAGCTTTCTATTATCGAAGCTAATTATTCATTTGTTATGCAAGAACTAAAGGTTTCCATCTACATGTAAAACCCATTTCATCATAGCATTAGACATTCATCCGAACATCAATATAATCAAGTTCTACATATTAATTAGTAGGCATCATGATTCCAAACACCTATTTATATGAACCAAAATCACTAGTTTCATCATAATTTATTAAACCCCTTTTCATGAAAGTATGATCATGTACCCAATTTCATGGTTTAATCAAACACCTTCCATTCATTATCATGCATGATGATTCTAAACATAGTCTTATCATCAATTTCATCATAACAATAAAACCCACTTAGCTAGGTGTGGTGATTCAACCAAACACCTAAATCATAGCAATTTATTCTAAATCTTCACTTAGGGTTTGTTCCTAAGCAATCCTACATCCCAAATTCAGCCATAACTTCTATGATTCATACATAGATCGTATCATGCAAGATTAACTAATTTTCACAACTTCATGAATGTTAGAAATTCGACATACCTTACGATCCCCTTGACTTGGTAATCGTTTATTCATGTTTGGTTGTGAATTTGAGCTTCAATTTGACCTTCAATTTGTTGATTTTGTTAAACTAGGGTTTTGGAACCCCTGCTCTTGCTTCTGGTCGATCGAACTCACACACACATGTGTGTGTGTGTTTTGATTTTTATTATTGTTTTAATTAAAACATTTCCTTGTTTGCCCACTTTTAGTCCCTCATATTTAGAAGTTTTATAAAGAGGGTTAAAATCTTGATTTCTATTCATTCACTTGATCACACATAATTAACTAGGTTAATTATTCCTAGTTAACTTAGTAGGTTCCGGGGTTATAACCCGTTTCATTCTAAGTCCCATAAACTCGGGCCTCTCATAACTTTATTTCCCCATAAACATTCCTTCACCCCTTTTTATTTAACATTAGATCTAATTGTTTAGAAATCTTAATATTCACCGGGTAAATTTTACCACTAACGGTACTTTACCCGTCTTTTAGTATTAACGTGGTTTGATTACCAAACCCGTTTTCGGGGTGTTACAAGTCTACCCCCCTTAAAGAGGTTTCGTCCTCGAAACCTTTTCTTACTTAATTCATGGAGTTTAAACTCAATGTATTTGAACCGAGAAATATTTTAAACATTACTTATACTTTTATCCAATTGTTAGTTTTACCAGAAAAGTATGGTAACATTTTTTTTTTTTGGTTGTTATTTGTCTATGTATCTCATACGACATAGTGCAACTCGAAATAACGTTATCTCGTTATTTCCACTAGTTTAGTTACTTAGTGATATTCATCACTTTCATATACTATCGAATTCTTTATGGATCCGTTACTTTGACCCGTTTAAAGGTCTTTAGTGAAATCTTTCACTTTTAGCAACAAATTCTTTTGTTTTCAAATTTATTTATTCGGTTCAGTTATACCGAATCCACCGTTTTCGAGCAAACCAACTTACTTAAATGACCTTAACCGGTCTCACTAACTAGACTTATTAGTCCAGTTGCTTTTTACCGCTCGCCTGGTGATAATGTGATTCCACTTCACATTGCATTTCTTGACCGTGATCGTGTCACGTCATGTTTAATTTATATCAACCTTTCATTTTCGAAAATACCACTTTTTCGAATATATCGTCTTGCACCTATCGATGTTAAGACCCATACTCTTTGATATTTGTTATTTCCAAATTCGTCTTATAGTGTTCATATTTGTTAAAACGTTGTTTCTTACTAAAACTGAATTTTAGTTTAACGTTTTTCCTTTTAACTATGTCAATTACTCATATTAAGGAAATTGACAACCCACAATTTATTCTTTTCCGTTCTCATTTTACCCGGGGAATTACAACTAGTTCCCTTGCTTTACACTATTGACCCGTAGATTCTTTCACTTAGCCCCATAGGCTATTTCTTTAAATTTTTCACCTTTTTAAGGTGAGATATTAACCACTCGTTTCCTTCTCTTTATGACCCGAGGTTCTTTTTGTCCCGTAGACCTTAACATTGTGTTTAATCCCGTAGGTTATGATGATCCCGTAGATCATCTTTTATTCTTGTCTATATTCAAATGTATATATACATATATAGCTTCAAGGCATCTCTTATTATGTTTGGGATCGTTTATTTTCGCTCTTGAACTTCAATTGACCTTGACCGTAGTCTAAGGCTTCATTTGTTTACTTCCGGACTAACCCTCCGACTTTATGACTTCTGACGTTATTTACGCGTCAGTTTGTTCTTATGCTTACTGTTATTTGATTTGCATATATTCTTATTTGGTTATATCCCATTACCGGGCTCATTATTCTCTTGCATTTAATGCTACCTTTATCTGGCTAGCGCTCATTTGTGCCATTCGGCGTTATATTGTATTCAACCTGTTTGACCTATTAATGTGAAATCCATCACTTATAAACAATCAACTTTATTCTTTATTCAACCCATTCGACTTCGAATAGTTGAACATATTTACTCACAATTTCTATATACGAGATTTTATAGTCATAACTCGTAATCCAAGTCCTTTGATTTTTTTTTCAACCCGCGTCCACGTCTCTTGGTTTACGCATGTGTTTAATTCTTACCCATCAACCGGGTGTTTTACCGAAGTCGTTATTATTGCAACCCTCCCGGTATGCATTAAGACCTTGCTTCATTTTTATATTCCGACTTTGTCCTTAAGTTTGACGTTTTACAAAAACGACCCGTTAAGGGACATATTTGCATTTTCCGGGTTCGAGTGTAAGTACACCCCCTCCCAATGCATATCTAAATCATTTTACATGTTTACATTCTACGGGTTCGAGTGTAAGTACACTCCCTCCCAATACTTGTCTAAATCATTTTACATGTTTGCGTTTTCTGGGTTCGAGTGTAAGTACACTCCCTCCCAATACTTGTCTAAATCATTTTACATGCTTGCGTTTTCTGGGTTCGAGTGTAAGTACACTCCTTCCCAATACTTGTCTAAATCATTTTACATGCTTCTTTGTCCCTTCACTCGGGCTCATTATCCTAATGTAATACGCTTCCGTCACTTGGTTGTGCGTTTACATTATTATCAAATATTTTGCTTATCTGATTCATTTGGGTACTTTTTTAATTAGTCCCATTCACCCCGCCCTTACTACATCGGATGTAAACGTGTCCGCCATAAGAAGTTCATGGTATCATATGCCACTACTTACTTGGCCAGAGTAAGCGATTAACATATGACACACATGACCTTTTTATAGTTTTCACATCACGCCCTATGTAAGTAACGCCTCTATTTGTTTCTCTTGGAAACAATATCCCGAATACATTTTCTATTCGGGTTTTTCCAAGTTTTTAATCTACATATGCAACTTTCAATTTCTACTTATTTGTTGCATATTGCTATTTGTGCGATTATTTAAAATGTGCACCTGGTAATGTTTGCCCCGACGGGCGTTCCTTGCCATTAACCTTGTTCGCGGTCGTTACGCGATTTAGTCCTCGGTGAGCATGCTCCTCTTGTCATACTTCGAACCGTTCCATCATCATATCCATAATTCGTTTGACTCTCGTCGTCTCCAAACACGAGTGTCCTTCAGTTAAAACATTCACAAAAGTTAGTAACGTCAACTTCAATAATCGCTCGTATTATAATACAAGGCTTTTTCTACTATACGCGTCAACGCGCGTATTTTCGTCAACTATTTCAATCACTTTAATTGGGGTAACGTGTATCACACGATAGCCCTATGTGTTGTTTACAACACTTTAGCATGCTAAACTATTAACATACATGTACTTACCGGATTTGCGATCAAGCCTCGAACCGAACACCAATCTTTGTTAAGAGCATAAGGTTTAAGTCCAAGCATAGTTTTCCCACCATACTTGAATCTCTTAAACCAAGGCTCTGATACCAACTTGTAACACCCGTTCTTAATAATTGAGGTTTTACTTATCATTTACGAAAAACAATCATGTAATTAAGATTACATATGCATTGGAAAATTTCGGGTTTATTAAAACTTTTTACAATTTAAAAGTATACAACATATCATGTGTACGTTCGTCATTTAACATAATAACGATACATAGTGCGGAAGCTTATTTCGTGATCGTGTTCGATTCTTGCTCGTCGCTTGATCTTCATCCGTGCACTCATGGCATTCACCTATGATCAAAACCAACTTAAAAGTTAGTTTTGATAGTCAAATATTAAGTTCAAACAAGTACAGGGGCTAAAAATGACAAAAAATAACAATTTTCGGAGTTTGGGGGCTAGGTGTGACGCAAAGGGCCTAGGCGTCACGCCTAGCCCCTGTTTTCACAGCCTCTTGCTTCAGTTGATGCTGTACATACTCAGCACGATCTGATTTCACAGAAACGGCCATAACTTCTTCGTTATTGATCCGTTTTACCCGATTCTTTTTCCTACGCGTCCGTAATTTAATCCTCTATCTTATGGAGTTAAAATCCTACATCCAACATAAGAAATTTTGAGACTTCTAAGCCTTTGACTCGTTACCTTTTTACCGAATTTTAACCCGTTTATGCATTTTATCAAACAAACGTATTTGTTTGATTCCTATATTACATACACTTCTACAAATTAATGTTACCTACCATATTAGGTTCTAATCATAGGTTTATTACACAATTTAAACCCGTTTTCGCTTGTATGCTTATTTTGACCCGTTAAGGGTATTTAAGCAATTTAAAGCTTGAAATCACCTTCATTCCAATCTAGCATTGTAACCCTATATTTCTTATCTAGTAATCTTCCACCACAACTAAATGTGTGTTGGATTTAATGCGGATATCTATGTGTTCCGAGTTTTACCCCTCGGATTATCATTTTACGGCAAAGACTCAAATAAAGTCTTTCGACCCAAGAATTTCATCTTTCACTACCTACACTCGCTCTAAGCATTTGTTTAATCATAAGACTCGTTTCCGAACCACCTTTAAGGGTCGTTCGTTCAAATTAGCTTACAAGGGCAATTTGGTCAATTTTCATCCTTCTTTTACTACAAGGACCTTCAAATACTTGTTTGACTCAAAATCTGACCTTTTAACTATAATTCTTGTTTGTAAACCATTATGTTTCTAAAACACTATGTTTATGACTCAAATTATTCGGTTTACCTAAAAGATAACCGAATATTCATTTTGACCTTGTCTAACACTTATAGAATCTCAAGTTCTAAACAATGAGCTGAATCATTATACGTACCTGACTCGGATCATTATATTGACCATTTTTTTTATACCTTGCTTTCATACTCGCTACTTAATAGCGATACAAGATATCCTTCCGTATTTACTCCTGTGAACACACAACTCGACAATATTCATTAGTCGATATTTTCAAATGGTGATATTTTCACCATTCGACCTGTTTGGTCTAAGTGACCGTTTATTTTTGCGAGATGTTATTTAGTACCATCTCGTCTACAAGACTCGCTTCGGTTTATACCGAATGGTCTTTTTACTTATAAATCATTTCTAAACACTTCTTGGCCTACTATGGCTTACGTCATAATTGTCTTTTTCGTAATTAACACGACGAAAAGGATATTCTAAAATATATGTCTAGTGTAAGATATACTTACTTTGCATCCGAATTACGCTTTTCCTTCATACTTGCTCCGTTTGACACGCTTCCTTTCCAAGCCTCCACCTAGCTTGTCAAGCGTCAAACTATCATCATAATTCGTAAGACAGTTAGATTAGTCATCATAAATTATGACTATTCCATCTTACGGGTTTTGCATCAAAATTCACCATTTGGTTTCATTTTGGTCAGTTTGACTTTTAAAGGTCAAACTGCCTATTAACATAAGTGATTATATTATAAACCTCGACAATTCATTTAAGCACTTTGTCAAGTATCCGATAGGCATTATTCTTACGCCACCGTTTTAACTACTTTCCAAGTCTAAATTCATGCTATTATTAACACCAATTTGACTTAGCTTTCTATTATCGAAGCTAATTATTCATTTGTTATGCAAGAACTAAAGGTTTCCATCTACATGTAAAACCCATTTCATCATAGCATTAGACATTCATCCGAACATCAATATAATCAAGTTCTACATATTAATTAGTAGGCATCATGATTCCAAACACCTATTTATATGAACCAAAATCACTAGTTTCATCATAATTTATTAAACCCCTTTTCATGAAAGTATGATCATGTACCCAATTCCATGGTTTAATCAAACACCTTCCATTCATTATCATGCATGATGATTCTAAACATAGTCTTATCATCAATTTCATCATAACAATAAAACCCACTTAGCTAGGTGTGGTGATTCAACCAAACACCTAAATCATAGCAATTTATTCTAAATCTTCACTTAGGGTTTGTTCCTAAGCAATCCTACATCCCAAATTCAGCCATAACTTCTATGATTCATACATAGATCGTATCATGCAAGATTAACTAATTTTCACAACTTCATGAATGTTAGAAATTCGACATACCTTACGATCCCCTTGACTTGGTAATCGTTTATTCATGTTTGGTTGTGAATTTGAGCTTCAATTTGACCTTCAATTTGTTGATTTTGTTAAACTAGGGTTTTGGAACCCCTGCTCTTGCTTCTGGTCGATCGAACTCACACACACATGTGTGTGTGTGTTTTGATTTTTATTATTGTTTTAATTAAAACATTTCCTTGTTTGCCCACTTTTAGTCCCTCATATTTAGAAGTTTTATAAAGAGGGTTAAAATCTTGATTTCTATTCATTCACTTGATCACACATAATTAACTAGGTTAATTATTCCTAGTTAACTTAGTAGGTTCCGGGGTTATAACCCGTTTCATTCTAAGTCCCATAAACTCGGGCCTCTCATAACTTTATTTCCCCATAAACATTCCTTCACCCTTTTTATTTAACATTAGATCTAATTGTTTAGAAATCTTAATATTCACCGGGTAAATTTTACCACTAACGGTACTTTACCCGTCTTTTAGTATTAACGTGGTTTGATTACCAAACCCGTTTTCGAGGTGTTACAAAAACCCAAAAAGATTTCATAGTGTTTCAGTATTAAACTTTCTTAAAATCCCAAAAAGATTTTACATTTCTGCTTTAGTTTCTCGACAAACCAAGGTAGAAAGCTGATCTTCAGACTCGCAGTCATGAAGCAAAGCAGGAAGTTTCTGGACTGGAAGATAGGGTTGGGAGCTAATCTTGAAAGGTTTGATATTTCAAAGTCAAAAGCAAGGTCATTAAGTTGACTCTTGTACAATTTTCATGAAAAATGTGTTTGAAAAGTTGAACAAAAATGTCAGTTTGTTTCGTTTCGGGTCAACCAAGGTCATTAACTTGGACTTGGTAGGCAAAGTAAGTGCCTAGGGTCATTAACTTGGACCTAGATACTTAAGTGGATTTCTAAAACTGGCCAAATCTGATAAAACGAGAAAAGTCAAAAGGTCAAAACGTCAAAGTCAAGAGAGGTGTTTGGTTCGGATGACAATCCGATCGGATGGCGATCCGATCGGATGGCCATCCGACACCTGTACATTGTCTATAAATAGTGGTCAAATTCTTCAGTCAAACCTTTACTCGAACAAGCGACCACTCGACACTCTCTCAAACACTCTCACTTTCTTGTTCTTGTTTCTTCATTCTTGCCTTCCACACTACATTGGATTGTTGGCACGCTCAACCTTCACAATGGGAAAGGTAAGTTTGCTAATCTTAACTGTTAAAATTGATGTTTTGTTGAAGTTTTTGAGGTATCGGCGACTGTTTGGACCAAGATTCTTAGATCTAGGCTCATTTGATGATGATTGATAGATTTTGAACATAGGGTTTTGTTCACGGGCCTTAGATCTATAGGTTTACCGTCTCAATTTGTGCTAAAACTTGTTAAAATTTGATAATTTGAAGATTAAGGGTGTCGGCTATCGGTATAGTTTTTGTCAAATTAAACTCTAATGGCTGAGAATTAGAAAGAGATGAACATAGGGTTTTGATCACCGCAAAAATCTTTACGTAGATCTGTGTTCAATTTTGTGATTAGCTTAGAAAATTTTTGAAGTTCATAGTTATCTTCATGTCAGTTGAATCGAGTGGCAACTCGATCGGATGGAAATCTGATCGGATGGCCATCCGATCCAATGCATTATGTGTTTAAAATTTTTCCTAAGTGTTGCCTTGAAATCTGTGCTTTAACTGTTAAGTTGATTGGTATGGCATCTTGGAATCTGTGCCTTACATGTTTATCAGTTGTTTTTGACAAAGATGGCATCTCGATCGGATGGCAATCCGATCGGATGGCAATCCGATCGGATGGCCATCCGATTCAAAACACATAATCATATGAACTGTTCATCACATGTTAATGATCGAGTGGCAATCCGATCGGGTGACAATCCGATCGGATGGCCATCCATCTGATTCATATCACTTACCAAGAAGAGTTGACTTGTCAATGGAACTTATCTGTTATTCACATGGATCGAGTGACAATCCGATCGGATGGCCATCCGATCCATATGCACATGTCTTGATAGATTGTTCTTTATTGTTGATGGTTCACCCGATCAGATGACCATCCGATCCTCAGTACTATACATAGTGAGAGCTCCAGTTTTAGAATTTTTTTTTTAAATTTTCAATTTTTTTCATACTTGTCAATTTTTGTCTCGAACTACGTGCTAATGCTAAACGTCAATTATTATTGCAGGCAAGAGGATCTGATTGGGATAAGTCACATAACATCTATTGTCTGCTAGATGCACATTACACAGATACAACTCCGTTTAAAGACATAGCGAAATTTTTAAGAGATAGCAAGATTCATAAGGTGTTAACTGATAGAACCATAGTATATGAATCACATGTTAGAAGGTTTTGGAGTTCGGTAAGATATGAGGAGAAAGAAAAAATGATTTATTCTGCAGTTAGAAAGAAGGACGAGAATAACCAGGACGTGGATTTAGAAATTAAGTTTAATGTTGGTGATTTAAGGAGAGTATTGGATTTAGGAGACTCCGATAATGATCCTATCATTATTCCAGAACGATTGTGCAAAGGTATGTGGTGCAGAATGGGGTTTACAGGTCATCTGAATGGAAAGTATCTTAAGACAATGTTCAGTCCACCATATAAGTTCCTAATTCATTGTGTAGTGCATGCGTTGTCACATCGAAAGGGAGCCTATGACGAAACATCAGATTACATCATGAACATTATCACTTGCTTGGTGCTGAACAGGCCATACAATATATCGCAAGTGTTATTTGATCATTTGGTGGATAACATTAAGGGTGATAAGTACATCATGTACCCCAGGTTTATCCAGATGATGATAGATGATCAATTTAAGGATATTCCAAAGGATTCTGCTGATATATTAGGTGTACGAAATATGACACCGGATACTATAAGCAAATTATCTAATGGTACTGAAGCAAGGGCAAAGAGAATGATATGCAAAATTGATAATCCAGCATACGTTGCTCCTGAAAACGATGCATGGAGACATGAAAACAGCAATTCTGATGATGAAACTGATAGGATGAGGGAGATGACTGAGAAAAAGCTTAGATATTGGTTTGTGAAAGACGGAAAGAGAAAGAGAACACCGAAGACATCCCCAGCTGTATCTATTCCAAAAAGTGTCAACACCTAAGATTGTTGTTAAGGGTATAGTTGAAAGGGGGAGTCCTTAGAAAAGTTAGATCTTTAAATGTTATATTATTCTAATGATTGTTAAATGCTTGTTTTGCAGGGCCTTCAATAGAACCACAACAAAAGTTGGTGGATGATCCAGTGTTAGATCCATCGAGCATTCCTCAAGAAGGTATTGATTTGATGAAGGTGACGTTTGAGCAATACATAAAACATACTGAAGCTTCAATTGCAAAAGATCAAAGTGCAAGTGTTCAAGCTGAAAGTGTTAAACAAAAGGAGCCTGAAGGTGTTGCACATGATGAATCAAGTGATGCTGATGATGAATCTTCTGATACAGAACCAGAGATTGATGTGTCAAAGATTGGTCATGGAAAGGTTCCGTTGAAGAAGAAGCCACAGAAAAAGAAGAAAGGATCAGATGAAGATGATTCTACTTACACTCCAACTGCTGAAGAGAAGAAGAAACTTCGTATAAAGCGTAAAGCAGTTCAGACAGGCATCATTCCAATGAACGTGAGAGCAAAGAAATGAGGTGCTTTGTTTCCTGAAGTTCAAAGTGGGAAAAGTGAACAACATGTTACAACTTCAAAGGATCCTGAAACTGTCAAAGTTACTGAACTTCCAGAAATTCAAAGTGTTGAAAAGCCGGAAGTTCAAAAGAAAGCAGGAGCTAGTGATGATGAAATTGAGATTACTGAAGTGAGGGTTGCTACACCACCACCACCACCGGAAAATCCTGAAGTTCCTGAATCTTCACAACCAAAGAAAACTATACTTCCATATATGTTTGAAGGTTTTCCTACTATTCACGGTGAACTCAAAGACGACATACTTCCTGACGAAGAGTATGATATGTTTCATGATGAATCGGTCAAAGATCTTAAAAAGAAAATGAGCCTTCTGGAGAAAGAGAAAGAGAAAGTTGAAGCAGAACGTGATGAATTGAAGAAACAACTTGAAGAGTTGACGAAAGTGAATGAAGAGATAAAGAGTTTCTTGATTAAACATGCAAAGAAGATAAAGAAAATGGAAGGAGACGTTGATGATAATGCAAAGCTCTTTGAAGCTCTATCAACGGAGATTTCTGATCTACATGTGAAGAATGTGAAGCTGAATGATATAAATAAGACGCTGAATCAACTAATAAGTGAACTTCATGAAGCGTCGGCCAATGAATTCAAAACGATGAAGCTTGAGATGGAAGCAATGAAGGCTAATAAAGCAGTAAAGGATGAACAACTTAGTATGTTATATACGGTAATGGAACATCATTTGGGCATCGACGTTCATTCTATCTACAACAACATCGAGATCAAAAAGGTTGAGGAACGAAGGATTGAGAGAGAAAGGAGGTTAGCTGAGGAAGCAACACAAAGAAAGAAAGATGTTATCATTGAGACTCAAGAAGCTGGAGGTTCTTCGAGTCAAGCTGATGTTGAGATGATGGATGCTGAAGTAGATCCTAAGGGGTTTGTGCTTATTGGTGAGTCTACTCCTCTATCTTACAATTATGATGACATTATTCGCCTTGTTCAAGTAGAGCAAAGGAAGAGGAAGGCGAAAGAACCGGAAATATTATTGTTAAGATGGAAAGAAGAGGAAGAAGAAGAAGAAGATGAAGAGATGAAAGACGATTGTCATTATCCTATGGAACGTATTATTGTTAAATGATTGGGGGTTAGTTACAACTAACAGTATGAGTATGTACTACATATGTTATGTTATGTATGGTATGAAATGGGTCCTATGGGACATGTGAAATGGAGTAATGATGATTACTCGTTTTACGAAACTCATGGAGTGAAAAGACGATTGTCATTATCCTATGGGACGTATGGAATGAGTCCTACGAGACAAGTGGAATGTAAAGAGGAGTCCTACAAAACAAGTGGAATGTGAAGGGTCTTATGGGACTTGTGGAATGAAATACCGATGTGTTATGATATGTTACACTACGTGATGTTATGGTAAGTAGCATGTGTTACGTTATGTTATGTTACGCTAAGTTATGTTATATGTATTGGTTTATTGTTGATTATGAAAACCAAAACCCACTTAGTGTAGCTGACTTTTAGTATGCACATCATATTAAGTTTACGTATGATGGAGGTATGGGATGGCATGAGCTGAAGACTCTTGTTGAGGACTGGCATCTTTTATAAATAAGCTTTGTTATCAAGAAACTTGTTATGTTTTGCTAAGACTATTTATTGTAATGTTTGAACGATTATTGTGAAGCTTTGTTATCAACACACTTGTTATGTTTGCTAAGATTATTTATTGTAATGTTTGAAACATGTATGGAATGTTTCCATTGCGCGACTACATAATTTATTCGGTTTAAGAACTATGTTGCAATGTGTAAACCCAATAAACAAAACCCTCGGTTTAGGGGCGTTTCATATTAGGTGTTAGAAATTAACCAGCAAAATGCCTAGGATAATATACAAAATGAGTTTAAGTTAAAGACCTATGATAAGTTGGAAGATGAAAGGAGCAAATTGACTTGAAGTTGTTTTTTTTACAAAAATTACCCAGATGATTATTTTTTTTTTTTTTTTTTTTTTGTGATCATATCCTTTGAGGTTTAATGTAAACCAAAGCCCTAGGGTTGGCCATACTCCTAGTCATTGTCTTATTTTTAAAATATCCCTATATACCAATATTTGTAGTATAATCCAAAGACTTCACATTGGGCTACAATTTTAAGCTTTATATGAAAAGAGAAAAATCTAAGATATTTTCAAAGTAAAGATACATCAATGGATGACATTTGTAAATAGATATAAAGGTTGTGTGGTTGAGGTTGATTTTACTAAATCTTTAAACAAGTCATGAAGTTTCTTAAATGTGAGATTTTTTTCACAACCTTTTGTAACAATGTAACATTTTTTGTTTGTCATAATAATATATGTCAAAAAGATGTGTTCAAGCAATCATTTTACTTTTTTTTTTATTAATCGAGTTGATTGTCGTTCTCCTTCACTCACTGGCCTTCCTCTTTGGTGTCGCGCAACGCTGATTCAGTAGGTTATTCTTTCTTCAAAAATCAGAAAAAAATTGCAGCAATTGCTCACCAATCTATGTGTTCAAAATTTAGGTTTATAGTCTCACCGTGTTCAAGATTTAGGTTTATAGTCTCACTTGAAATTGTATTATTGTCAAGAAGGCTACGTAGTGAAACTAAGGTTTCTCCAAGTAAACCCGACCCTTTAACTTTATGTCTAAATTTTTAGTGACGATAACATCATAGTACAACTTGTTTCACATTGGTAAATTTCAAATAAAGTCCCATGTCCGATACTTTAAAGTTGGACTATTTTAAATGGTAATAACAAATATTGGGCGTTAGAAAATTAACGGGTAAAATGGCTAGGATAATATTCAAAATGATTTTTTTTTCAAAATAAATTGGTTGTGTATGTCGTATTGATAGCCTGTTGTTTTTACTTTTTCTTTTGCTTATTTAATATTTAATACATAACAAATACCAAATTGTATTATTTCAAAATATTAATATTATCTTATTGATTATTATATATATTAAAATTTATAACATCCCATCCCAATGAATAATGTCTATTTTGTTTTTTATTATTTTTTTTTTAATTTTTTGGTTTCTTTATTTTTACTTTAACTTTTAACATTGACACTTATTATAGCTTCTTAACATTTTAAAAACTTTGTAAAATTTCATATTTACTCTCTGGAGTTTTACATGCTTTCTTTTATGTACGCGTCAATATAAATACAAATTGGTTTACGTTTCGAAGTAGATTTTTATTGAGTTCCGTCAGGTCAAATATAATATGTTTTCGTCCTTATTTTTATATATGTCTTCAGTTGATCACTTGGTGTTATAAATTCGTTTATTTGTTTTATGCTTTCCCTAGTTTTCGTCGTCGTTCGGTTAGCACAGTTTTACGTCCTCCTCGACCCACACTTGTAGCACGATTTTACGCCCCATCCCGCAACGCGGGGGCTTAAGACTAGTTTAATTAAAACATTAGACCATCTCCATCACTCTCATCTTTATTACGCTCTATCTATCACCAGATCGGCTAATAGCATCTCTCCTCTTCCAGTCCCACAAGCGACGATACTCCTTCTCACTCTCCTCACGGACACGCCCTTGTACAAGAATTCCTAAACGCATCTCTCTTACGTTCTCGCCAACCGTTTCTCTTTTTCCCACATAAGGCCTCTACGGGTTGTAACGGAAACGGTCTTAGTAGCTACAAAAGCTAGACTAAAATCTAGAGTAAAATTTACTTTTTAAAGCATTTGTACTTTCAACTACTTTTTAAAACTACTCCTTTAATTTATTATAAAAAAATATACAATGTAAACTACTTAATTAAAACAATTCATTGTAGCATTCATGAAATCAACTATTTTAGCAAATAGCAACTAATATCATCCTTCTAAACAATTAAAAATCTGTCAAATGCATGTACGGAAATTGTTTTTAAGTTATATCCACAAATAAAAAAACACAAGTAACCAAAATAATTGATAACCACCTACAATCAAACTCATTCCTAACCATGCAAATTCACACCACCAATGGCCCCGCTGTCTTCATTTCTATCTTGCATTTGATCTCCTTATCTTCATCTCTCATCCACTCAATCTCTCTCCTAGACTCTAGGGTTTGACACCTAACAACAACAACAACTAGATTTCTTTGCATTAGATCCAACTTGTTGATCTGAGGTTACTAGTCCAAGGATTTGATCTGTTTGTTGTTGCCAACGATGAAGATTCAGTGCGACGTGTGTGAGAAAGCTCCGGCTACGTTGATCTGTTGCGCGGATGAAGCGGCTTTGTGTGCAAGATGTGATGTTGAAGTTCATGCAGCTAATAAGCTTGCTAGCAAGCATCAGAGGTTGATGTTGCAAACGCTCTCAAATAAGCTTCCTCCATGTGATATTTGTCAAGTAATTTCTCTACTTTTTTTATATTTATTTTATATTAGTTACCGATGGATCAGCAGTGACGGATCCAAAAACTTTTGGTGTGGTGAAAATTTAATTCGTTAAAATTAGGGCTGTCCCATCGTAACAACATATAAATTATACAATTAATAAGTAGGTTCTGATAATTTAATTACCTAATATATTCATAAGAAAACACAAACAATAAATATATTTTTTTTATTATTTTATAACTTAATTAATCTTTGATTCAGAATCGTTATCTAATAATTGTTATTGTTTTTAGAGTTTAGACACAAGAGAAAAAAATATAAAATATAATATAAATAAAGTCTGTAGTTTTCTAAAGTTTATTATGTTTTACTAGAGTAGCTTAAACTTTTTAATTTAACTAGGTATAAAGTTGGAAATAAAAAAAGTAGAAACAACTTTAATAACATAAACAAATAATCTACCAAGAATATAACATGGCTTGTACATAGCAAAGTTATTTTTTCTTGGTTTATAGAGGGCCTAGCACCCGTCCTAAAGTGTTGGATCCGTCTCATCGATCTTTATGATTAATCAGTTGATGATGATTTGTAGGAAAAAGCGGCGTTTATTTTCTGTGTAGAGGACCGGGCATTGTTTTGTCGGGACTGTGACGAACCAGTTCATTCGGCTGGAAGCCTTGCTGCCAACCACCAACGTTTCTTAGCCACCGGAATCCGGGTGGCTCTTAGTTCCAGTGCTGCTAAAGGGACTGAGAAGAGCCTCCAAGAACCACCGCCACCGTCCACGATGACTGCAGTTGTACCCGAGGTTGTCCCCATGAAAGCACTGGCACACCAAATTCCTGGATACACTTCGCCATCTTGGGCTGTCGATGACCTCCTGCAGCTTTCCGATTTTGATTCGTCTGACAAGGTAATGATGCCATCCATATAGGAGTGCTAAATGGGTCGTATTTGTGGGTTGGCGCGCCCTACCCAATATGAACCCAAGAAATTGACACAACCCCGAAATTTCAAACAACTATTACCAAAATCTTAAATATGAAGCCAAACATGAAATATTGGTCGGTTAACACAAACACGACACATTTAACTAATTTTTTTCTTTTTATATTTATTATTTTCTCATAGCTATGCTTTAAATTTACAATTTCCATATACTAAATTACTTCAAAAGTGTTTCTTATTTTATCAATATTAATGTATAAATATTATCATATAAACTATTCTCTTTCTCTCTCTCTCTCTCTCTATATATATATATGTACTTTTCGGTACACTTTTGACCTTGATTTTTTTTCTTATTTTATTCTATAGAAGTTAATTTAAATCGACTCGTTTATAAACAAATGAGTTGAAGTTGTCGTGTCTAACATATTCCATTGGTGTGTAGAAAGAACAACTCGAATTTGGGGAACTTGAGTGGTTGACGGACTATGGTGTGTTTTGCGACGAAGCTGCCGAAGTTCCTCAACTTCCGACATCACAACCAATCAACACTGCCTCATATCGGCAAACCAAGCAATATGCCCCCCATAACAAGAAACCAAAGTATGAAATGCCATATATCGAAGAAGACGATGATGAGCACTTCACCGTCCCTGATCTTGGTTAGACGATAAAGATGCGCCTATATATTATCCAAATTCTAGGGTTTGGTACTCATACTATACGAGGACCAAATTCATACGAGTGTGATAATATAGTTAGAATACATTTTAAATCATGTGTGTAATAAAATACCAAAATGTTGCTTAATGCGATAGCCCAAAGTGTGTAACGTTTTATATTTTGAGTTGAAGTGATCTCCTTAAAAGTTAGTATATTACAACCACGACCTAGAATCATAAATTTGATAAAATCTTACCAATTGGGTGAGCAAATTTCCTACAATTAACAAGATTATGATTATTTGTGTTCTATAGAAAATATGGATAAAAAACGTTTACTACTTCAGTCATCGCTAGCGATTTTAATTTCACGTGTCATGGATTAGAAGATAGATCATAGATTATTAACATTCGTCCCATAGTAAGTCATTAAATCAGAGACCATCGTATATGACTATGAGTCTTAAGGAGTAAAGAGGAACCTTATGGACATTGTCAAAGATCTTTCATTGTTTGAATAGTTTAAAGCAACCATTTTAAGACTTGTTTAGCTTCTAGGATTCCAACTTACTAACATATACTGTATGTTTGTTTTGTTGTGTTTTAACATATAGTGTATTTAAGTATAGTGGGATTTTTGGGAGTTTGATTTGAAAGATATGATTATATAGTGGGAATGCCCACGCGTTGCCGCGGATACATGTTCTTTTGACGCATGTTGCGTGTCAGGTTTCATGAAATACAATTAAGCCCATAAGCTACAATGTCAATTCCGATACGGTCAACGCAACACACTTTCTTTTACAAAGGACCGTCCACCGGAGCTGCAAGAAACAAGATCAACACAAATAATGGTTATACATATGTCAAAACAGTTGCAAGTATAATCATATCCTGTTTTTGTACATGTTTGAATGGGCTGGGTTGTCCAGCAAACATCTTTTTGCCCAGCAATTTTTTTATAATAGAAAACAAACATTTAAGTGTTTCAAGTCAACCCGACCCATCCTGTACTAAAAGTTGTCCACTTTGTCCCGTTACCCAACCCGGCTAGTTGTCTACCTATAATTATTCATTTAAAAAATAAAACAAAATTGAAGTGTTTAAGATTAGCCCCGACCCATAATAGATGTGACCCATCACCCAACATATTCTAACCACAACAGAGTACCTGTTGCGAATGTGTAGGGGGTCCTCGGGTGAAGTGGAAAGAACAAGTGCTTCATCAGGATTGGCACGTGTCCTCCTATGACCACCAGAAGGGTTTGTTTTCGTTGCTTCGTCGGCCGACGTTCCAGTAGGGGGGCACTAAACTCAACATTAAACCAAAAGGCAAAACCGTTCAAAGGAGCTGAGATAATTATGTTGTATCAGTTCTGTTTTAGGCATAATGGAAAACATGAATACATACCTTTGATTGCATCAGTACAGGCCAGCAAAAGTGTTTGACATGATTGTCAGCTTGATCTGGTTCCTCCTTAGGGTGCAATCTAATGATGGTGATGAAGGAAACCGAATAGGGTGTTCGGTTGGGAGAGAGAGGCGATTGATGTTATGTGTTATTAGGGTTTGTGTGTTGTCTAACCCTTTAACCTCCACATTATTCTCCTTATATATGCACCCATGAGGAAACCCTAATTAGTTAATAAGGGTAATTAGGCCCATCAACAATTACCAACTAATTATTTAATAGGTTGTTATATATTTTGATTCATATAATGTAAATGATTATAATGGCTACTAGATTAAATATTATACCATAATATATTTAATCTTACATTCTCTCACTTAGCCAAGTAATCATTTACTATGAGTATTAGATAAGCCTGATCAGGAGTTAACACTCATTTTAGCCTTAAACAAGTACTATAGCAGAGAAATACAGCCGTTGAATCATTATGCGACTCAGGACCCCCATTAGTCATACTATAGCCTTAATTTAAAACCTAATCGTTATGATCAAAATACGCATAAGCCCTTTGTTTGATTTGTAACTATATTTGTCTATATGCCTTTATGCTAGCTTGACATATTCTTAGAGACATACAAAATCAAACTGATGAGGAAAATTAACTAATACTTAGTCATTCATAGTACGATATGCGGTCGCGCACGGCCATCAATTAATACCCGTCTCTGAGCTCTCTTAATAAGACTTATGGTTAATAGCCATTCAGTCATAGGATCCTTAAGCATATCATGAATGTATTCGATACAAAACTTAGTTTCCTCAATTCGTTCACAAACGAATAATTAATTGCGTATCGAAATTTAATGCAGCACCTCTCGAACTGTTACTGTTCAAGGAGTCATGGTAACTGACTTTATCACACTAAGTCTTCAAAATATTAATTATATGGAGTTAATAAACTTATGAGTCCACTTGTTGGTACACACATCTGTCGTCTTCGTCTTATATCGAGTCTCGGGATCGTTGTGGATTTGTTCAAGCATGATGTCATATTATACAATGATGACATTATCAAAGTGACATCATCAATGGCATCATCACAAGAAGACAAAACTGAATTCTAGACTTTCGCTTGAAATCAGAATGTTATTTTAGTTGGTTTCGCTTGAAAGTCAACTAGACTTCATGTGGTTCGCTTGAAAGACAAATGGTAGTTTCGCTTGAAAGTCACTAGGAGGTTTCGCTTGAATTGACATGATATGTTTCAAGCGAACCAGGAATAGTATAAATAGGCTAGTTGTCATTTCATTTGTAACGATTTTCAGATTTGATACCGAGGTGCTGCCGGTATTCCTTGTGATTGTAATAGCTGTTATTTCAATATACAAGAGGATTAAAGTGATAACCAAGCTGTTTCGAAGTCAGTTTCTTATTTTCCGCATCTGAAACTGATAAAATCTCTTCTGAACGACTCGTTTGGGTCACAAACCGATCCTACAAGTGGTATCAGAGCTCAGGAGGAAGAGATCTTGCCAAAACAGCCTGTTTTCGTCACTTTTTCTGATTTCTACACCATTCTTTTTCAAATTTAAAAAATTTTCACGGTTAAAAACGGCTCAAACTTTCACATATTGTGCGTAATCATGTTTAAACAAATCCTGTAAAGTTTCAGAACGTAAATCGACTTAAAACTGGTTAAATTCATAGTTTCGCTTGAAATTTGTTCGAAGTTGCTGATGTCATCGACCTTTCGCTTGAATTTACATGGTGTTCCGCTTGAAAACAACGTTTCGCTTGAGTGTGTACATCGAGTTGTGTGAATCATTAAAACGAGGTTTCAGTTAGTTGGAAAAGGAAATCACATGTTTATGCTAGTTTGAATGTGATTCTCATTAACGGTTTTTTGTCGGAGTGTTACATTCATCGAGCCCACTATATTTGAGGTCCAATCAAATTAAGTTGAGTAATAGAGATTGGCATGTGATCTGATTAAAAGTTGTCGGTTCATTTTAATCAAAGAAAAGTCTTGCATGTGATTCCAAGATAAAGGTGTCGGCCACATTGGTTTGAAAGATAATCAAATTTGATCAGTATATGTGTTGAATTATTAATGTTGTTGGTCATCATTCAATTGTATATGTGAGTTGTGTCAGCAACATTTAATCCGATCCATGTGATCAGTCTTATAAAAGCAGTCCATGTGATTGGTCCATGTCATCGGCCCAATATTTTGAGTCCATAGTTGCAGCTCCCATCAAAGGTGATTCAGGTGTTTCATTAGGTTGACAATTCATTTGAAACTTGACTCTAGTTCGTTTGAAAGCTGAGTTTGTGAAATTGTTTACCGAAAACATGGATTTTGAAGAATTATTGGCGTATATGAATTATGAATCTCAGCAGTATATTCCGATAAGGCAAGAAGGAGAAACAGTCTCAGCAAAAGAAGTTGTTGAAAAAGTTCCAGTTTTTGATCATTCGTCTGATGAAGAGGGTGACAAGTATGAAGAAGAAATCCAAAGACTTGAAAATCTTAAACAACAACTTCCATCTGATCAACGTAGTGGAAAGTTATTTTATGCCGATAAAATTGAAAAATTGAAAGAAAAACAAGTTGAAAAAAGGAAGAATCAAAAGGCAGAAATTGTTAATGAAGAGATCAAATCTGAGAAAGATGTAAAAACAACAACAGCTGAAGAACAAATCAAATCTAGTGAGAAAAAGCAGGTTGAACAAATTCCAGCTGTCAAGATTGAGAAAGTAGAATCTGAAAAACCTGTATCTGTGAATCCTGAACCAGTATTAAAGAAAAAGGTTGAAGAAGATACACCTATCTTTGATCATTCATCAGAAAAAGAGAGTAAGGATGAAAGTGTTCATGAGGAAAAGAAACAGGTTGAAAATATTTCAGCTTTAAAGGTTGAGACAAAAGCTGATGATAAACAGATTCTTGTTTTGCTGAAAAATTGTGAGAAGTTGACATCTGAAAATGACAAACTCTTGAAGGAGGTTGAGAGTTTGTCATTAGAAAACAAAAATCTTAAAAAATCAGAAAATGTTTTGAAAAATCAAATACACAATTTGGAAAATGAAAAAGTAAAGATTGAAAAAGATTTGCAAAGTCAAATTAAGATTCTTGAAGATGGGAGATCTATTTTTAGCAAGAATAACATTGAAAAGAAAAAAATGATAAATTCTTATCTTCAGACGATTATTCGACTTGAAAAAGAAGCTGAATGTGCTCAAAAGAAAATCAAAGAGTTAGAAGGTAAAATCAGGGAATGGGAAGAAAAGTTGAAGGTTTTTGTGAATACTTCAGCTATTCCCTGCCCAAAACCAGTTAATTCAGTTCCAATAAGTGACAATGTCACAAACTATGACAAAGTCGTAGTTGAAGATTGCGATGAGAAATCTGATGATGAAAATGAAAAAATGAAGAAAAAGAATTTATTTTTGAAGTTAAAAGAAAAGTTTCAAGAAACTGTTCCACAATCAACTGAAAAGGGAGAATGCTCTAAGCAAAAACCTTTGAAGAAGAAAGTGGAACAAAAACAAAAAGAGAAAATTTTGAAAAATGTTCAAAAAGAAAATAAAAGTTCATCAGATCAATCATCCAATCGCAATCAAAAATTACAAAAAGTAAAAAATGAAAATTCAAAATTTGTTGGTAATGAGTGGTGCAGGTCGGACCACAGTGCTCAAAAGCCAAATCTAGCAAACAAGAAGAGGAAAGATTATCACCAAGCCAAACAGTGCTTTGATCTAAATGTTTGGACTAAAAATGGTGATTGGTACGATAACAGAGTGTGTTACAGATGCGGTTATCAAGGACACGTTGCTGTTAACTGCCAGAGTTGGAGGTTTGAGTCAAGGAGATGCTTTAACTGCAACATGATTGGCCATATTGCTAGAGATTGCTCAATGAGATCAATGAGAAGATCGAGGGCTGAATCTCAGAGGCAGGTGAAGAAACCAGTCAATGTCAAGCCCAAAGAACAGAAGGTTCAAGAACCTAAAGTTCAAGAAAAGAAAGTGAAACTTTCTCAGGGACAAAAAGACAGACTGAGGAAGAAGAGGAAGAAGGCCAGAGAGTATCTGGAGAAGATTTTGTCCTCGGATACTACTAGTAAATCAGATAAAAGTTCTGATAAATCGTCTTGCTCTCCAAAGAATGATAAATCAAGCAAAACGGATTCATCAGATACAAATCTGAGGACGAAAGAGAGAAAGATGAAAAAGAAAGTTGCTGGTGATGAATTTGTTTCTCCGGAAACAAAGGAGTCAATTGTTGGCAATGAATCTGACTCGTTAAAGTCAGACAAGCCACGATCAGGCGATGAATCTGGTGTGGTAAAGCCAGAAGAGCCATGTGTTGAGGTAAAAAATGAGAATTCTGGTTTAACAATGGATGTTGCAAATTTTCCACCATTGTTGAACAAGAATTCAAAATCACCCAAGGACCGTCAGGCTTGGGTGAATCTGTTTAAATAGAAAAACCTGACTTGCCGGAGTTCCCAGGTTGGTAAGAGTGGAACATGAATCGGCATCATTCTTTGTATTTGATTGTGTTTTTCGTACAAGTGGTAAATCAAGGACATTAATTTGTACTTGATTTTCTACAAGTGATTGAAGACAATATAATGAACCACATCCCGGTACCTAAAATTGGTAAAATCAACTAAACTTATTTTCCGGAAAAACCATTTGATTAAAACAAACTTAAGTGTTTTGAAATCACAATGGGAAAATAGTTTGTTGTGAGGGGGAGTTCTGATTGTTTATGCCAAGTGGATGGCGAATTGAAGCAATTCGATATCGGTTGTCACTTTATTGTATAGTTTGTTTTCAAATTTCCTAAAATGTGTTTGCATTTTAGGGGGAGTAAATTTTTCAGAAAATCCAAAAACATTTGAAAATTTGAAAAAGCCAAAAACATGATAAAATTTGGAAAATGAGTTTTTGTGTCAAAGAAGAGGAAATGATAGTACATCAGTGGACTATCACAACATGCTAAAGAATTGGAAAGTAAAATGTGATAAACGGTCTCACTGATGATGTGCCAGTAGGTTTTTGCACATTTAGTAGACTGTGACGAGATATAAACATAAATTCAAAACTTGCTTATATCGTGGGGAAACATCTCTCGGATATATGGGTAACCCCCGAAATCTTGTTTGAAAGGTCCCTCTTTCTGAGATATTAGGTCTTTATGCTCAGTGATATCTTGGGTATTATTCCGGGACTTCTGCTGAATGGAAGTTCTGACCTAGTCCTCGAATAATACTTTCTGTATGCTTGAAATATAGCACCGCCCTCAGCAAATTGATGAAACAATAAAATTGATAGTCATTGCTGTTGTAAAAAAGATCCTCTAAAGGGGACACACCAAAAGTCGAAGCCGTCATCTCTCTGCTGAACGGAAGTTCTGACCTGAGCTCTCACGGTTTCGTACCATAATTTATTCCCTTACATATATCATCTGTGGTATACTCACCTGTAAGACTGAATATTGGGATCTGGATACGGGAGTATATTCTGAGGTGGGACACGCGATTAAGTTTAAGTGCTTAAGACATTAATCCGTATCTCGAAACAGTTGAACTTTGTGTGAAAATTTAAGTGGACCAGTATACTGACAATCTACGTGAATTGTTTAGAACTAAAAATGTATAAAGCTTAACGGTGTTGGTGATTTGTCTCATAAACTGATATGATCCTCTTATGCAAACTCACAAAAATAGTGTCTGTAAATATTTCTTCTCTGCATTTCATTCTATTCAAAAATCCAAAAAGATTTTCAGTGTGTTTTAGCATAAATTTTGAAAAATTCAAAAAGATTTTCGACAACTGGTGTTGAAGAGCTGATTTTCAAAATTCCGAGTGCTGAACATGATGAACTGGTTTGGGAGTGTGTGTATTGAATTGAAAATTTTTGAATTAAGAAAGAAGTTGAGATTAGTTAATCAGGGTCAATAATTTGAACTTGGTGTAACTATTTCTAGTAAGTTTTTCTTTTTGATTTAAGTAAAAACTTATGTTTTGGTGAGAAGTGTGCAGGAGATGTGCAGGTTTCTAAGAGATAGAGAGCCAGGTTCCGATACCTGAGGACTTTGTGATTTCAACATGCCAGACTGCGATCCCAGCATATCGAAAGGGGGAGTCTGAAGACATCCGAGTAGAGATTGTTCGTGGGAGTCTGTTGATGCTGAAGAGGAGAAGGAGATAAAGTTTGAGGATGCTTACACTGTGAGATATTTCAGAGAGCGTTAAGACTGAAGATTGTGAAGACTCGATACTTAAGACTCGTCAACATCTGAGGGGGAGTCTGTTGGTACACACATCTGTCGACTTCGTTTTATATCGAGTCTCGGGATCGTTGTGGATTTGTTCAAGCATGATGTCGTATTATACAATGATGACATTATCAAAGTGACATCATCAATGGCATCATCACAAGAAGACAAAACTGAATTCTAGACTTTCGCTTGAAATCAGAATGTTATTTTAGTTGGTTTCGCTTGAAAGTCAACTAGACTTTATGTGGTTCGCTTGAAAGACAAATGGTAGTTTCGCTTGAAAGTCACTAGGAGGTTTTGCTTGAATTGACATGATATGTTTCAAGCGAACCAGGAATAGTATAAATAGGCTAGTTGTCATTTCATTTGTAACGATTTTCAGATTTGATACCGAGGTGCTGCCGGTATTCCTTGTGATTGTAATAGCTGTTATTTCAATATACAAGAGGATTAAAGTGATAACCAAGCTGTTTCGAAGTTAGTTTCTTATTTTCTGCATCTGAAACTGATAAAATCTCTTCTGAACGACTCGTTTGGGTCACAAACCGATCCTACACCACTGATATATTTCCAACAACATTTAGTGACTATATTATGTCGTTATAACTTAGGTTGTTATTATCATTTTATTATGACTCCTCCATAAGATAGGTTTTGTCTGCTGACATAAGGATATACCCGAAATTACATTTTGTCATCTTTGAATATTTCAAAGTTAAAGTAATAAACCGGTTTTAATTCTCACTTCTTCTTTAAATTGTAGCCTCTCGTTTCTTTTAAAGATATTGTAATACTCCATTAGATGCTTTAATCTAGACATATCTAGTATGTTGCAATGTGAGTAATATCTAAACAAGTATAGACTTGAACTTTCATAAGGCTTCTGATTAATGAAGCGTAAATAAATAATCTCATTTATCCTATTATCCTCTAAAGGAAGAGTGGTATTGTTTGTTACATACGTAAGGACCCATTTAATGTTAAACTTATGGAACAGAACTAATGTCCCACTGGATCTATCTCGGTATGTTATGATATCTTTCACGTAAGAGATATCTCTGAGATATATTATATCAAAGTTTGTGTTAACAATGCTTTGACTTATGTAACATATACTTGTTAAAAGAATGTCATCTATATAGACAAGTTTATCTTAGTTGCTCCCACTCATCTTGAGGTAAGTACATTAATCCACTTGATTCTTGATGAAAATAATTACATTAGCTTTTCATCACATTATGATGTTTGCATTAACCCATACATGGATATTATTGGCTTACAAATAAAGTGTTCTTTAACCTTCAGTTTGGAACTTTTAGGTTGTTTTATGAACATGTAAATATGTCAGCCATTTGTTAGGAAAAATTGTTTTAATGTTCATCTAATGTAGCTTTAAACTATTATAAGCTACTAGAACAGTGATGATCCTCAAAGAAATCTTCTGTAAGATATGTAATAAAGATTCTTTAATAATTTATCTCTTCCTGAGTACAACCTTTGACAATCAATCATGCTTTTGAGTGTCTTAACGCTTATATTAGGATTTGGTTTAGTTATGAACACTCTTAGGTAATTCAATCAAATCCCAAACGTTATACGAATACATAAAATCAATTTTACTAGAAAACAGTTTTATTCCATTTAGAAGATTAATTGACACTAATGGCTTAATTTGAAGAGATAGGATCAGTAAACATTTCCAAAATCCATTTCAACTTCAGTTAGGGAGGTTATGTAATCATCAAAGTTGGTAGGTTTTTAAACCTAGATGACCTCCTGAGTTGATTATTGGGTTTTAAAAGTTTCAGTTTTATGGATTAGCTCTTGGTTAGGTTGCTATCATTTTCAGGATTCTAAGTTTGTAAGAGTTGGTGTAGTATGGTGTACAAGAGGTGTAATCGGAGTTAAATTCGGAGTGAAATTTAATGACACTCTTCCCCCCGCATCTTGTATTCCTTGCAAATCATGATAAGGACTTTGACTGCTCCCACTAACCTTAGAAATCTTTAGGAACTCAGCATGCTTAGGGTCAATATTTAACGACCAACAAATTCTAATAGAGAAACAAGTTAATGACGTTAGTCGTTGTGATTTCTCTTATTGAGGATTATGTTAGTTAAGGTAAGAAATCTAAGTGTGCCCACAATTAAGCAACAATGAAACTTTTGTAACTGTAGCATTATATTTTAAGGAGACACGTTTTGATAGAACAATGTCGAAATGGAGCCGTGTCTTGTACAAGAGGTGCAAATTGAGGTAATGTAAAATTTTCACTCCCCCACCTCTTGCAACTATTGCAAGTTATTATTAAGACACTTAATGCTCCCACTAATCTTTAATATCTCTAGAATGCTACAAGAGAAGTTTCAGTGAGCTACGTGACGTGGGAACCTATCATATATATACGTTAGACTTTATTGGATTTCCATAATGTCCAAATATCATAAGAAACTTAAGGACATATTTAATAGAAATCTTATTAAGTATATATATATATATATATATATATATATATATGAATAGATTTCTTCTAAGACCGTCAGCCATATGCGACAAAATTTAGATACAAGTTTATAGTCTTTTGAATGATAAATGAATTATGTCTGAATATTCCATTTTGAATAAGTTCCACGAATGTCAATGAATGACTTATGATGGACCCATACTTATTCCTAAGCAAAATCATATTTAGGGCTTTAACAACATGATTTAAAATCACTTAGAATGAGATTAGATGAAAAATCATCCTCATTAACCATGTCATGATTTCTCATGAATTTTGGTTATAATGGATGAAATTTATAAGTCTCATTTTCCTTTTGTCAAATTCTCATTTGCATGATGACAAAAGTTGTGAAAGTGTAAGGTATCATCTAGTTTTATCTTAGTAATGTTTCAATCCAGATATTTAGAACAAATAAGATGAGAGTTTAAGGTAAGTGTGACACTATGTTGACCATGCAAACCTCACAACCTTCATAACATAACTTAATTATGATACTATGTTCTGATTAATCTTCAGAATATATAAGGTATCGAAAAGCTTTGTTGGAAGACTTCTTATTATGGTTCTTATAGCCTTAACATTTAATTTTGTCACTAACTCTCATGTTAGTTATTTGTCGAGTTCTGGTAAGGAAACGTATGGAACTAGAGTCAACTAATCACGTGTTAATTGGAATATTAAAATTACCAGACTTAAATATCATTAGTAAGTGACTACCTAATTAACTTATCCAACTGTTCTTCTGAATAATGGATAGTCTCGTTGCTTATGCCTAGTCTAATGGCATAATTATGCAGTGAGATTTTCCCTTGAAGAACCTTAGAGTTGGGATTTTGTTCTTGTATTTTGACTATGGACCTTAGAACAATCCTCTTTTAAAGTTTAAGTGGCTGTAAGGTGAGTAACAACTTATTTTCCAGCTTCAAACATTTATTTCTTTGTACATATGTTGCTTATCAACACACTCATTATACTTTGTTACTTTTGAGTGTTATAGTTGATATATAAGGCATCAAATTGTACAAGTGAAAATCTTAGTATGTAATGTACTGGAAAAATGGACTTATTTCCATGCGTAAGCCCTTAACTTTATGGGTCATGGTATTGTACATTATGATGTATTCACATATACCCCTTAACTATATAATTTATAATTTTAAATGAAGGCATGCATCTTAGGAGTTCTAGTGATTATTCCGCAAATAATAGGTTTGTCTTAGGAAAGACTTAATCTGGAATAACTTTAGTGATAGCATTATGTTAGAGAGTTCTTGATTATCATGAGAGACATCATGTTCGATTTATCCCAATCATCATGCTCTACTTTTCTTCTGTAGTGCTTTTTCAGAAGAGAGTAATAGGATTATCGTGTCTTAAGAGATAATCAAGGATTTCATTTAAGAGCTAATCTTATAGAAACTTTAAATAAAGCAAAACATTTTAGGTTTAAAAATTAGAGTGGATGAGATATATATAGAAGAAAATTATAGTGAGTAAAGTTATGGGTACTAAAAATAAGGCAGACGAAATGATCAAAAAATTAATGAAGGATCATTGATGTAAGGATCATTATGTGAAGAGGTTGTGATATGTCTATTACTAACATCAAAATAATAGACTTATTTAGAGTTCTACTTAAACGAAGACAAATCAGCTTTGGCCAGAAATGTAATCATTTAAGCATGTGTGCAAAGTGGTTGTAACAAATCAGCTTTGGCCAGAAATTGAGACAATCACTTTAGTTATGCACTTGTTAAGTATGCCATCTATGAAGGAATTAAATCAGCTTTGGCCAGATATTAAGACATTCATGTTTATGATGCACACTTAACATAGCTTTCGTAATACTTGGATGATTAGTAGATGTATCAAATCAGCTTTGGCCAGAAATGATACATCAGAAGCTCATTCAAGTAAAGCCATTTTGGTTTTGTGAAACATTATTTGATCCTTATTAATTAACTAAGTATTTACAAAACCAATCATTTAATAGCAAACTACCTGTTAGCACGGGGTTCGGGGCGGAGCCCTGAGCTAAGTCTTAGTTCACATTAAACAGCCTAAAATAATGAGGTTTCGAGTGAGATCTCAACTCAGTTATGAGGTCTCGAGTGAGATCTCGAGTCAAGTCTCGACTCATCTTGCAACATTATGAGGTCTCGACTCATTAATGGTCTCGAGTCGCAACCTCAGTGTCTCGAGTCATAATCATAGTCTCGACTACTATGTTTTATGAGATCTCGAGTGCTTGATGAGATCTCGAGTCGCAACCATGGTCTCGATTTGTGAAGTTTGAAGCCCTTAGTCGAAACCTCAGTGGTCTCGAGTCTAAACCTTATGGTCTCGAGTCGAAATCGTTGTCTCGAGTCGAAATCGTTGTCTCGAGTTGTAAAGGTTTGAGAACAGTCATGATTTCGAGTAGAGACCTTATGGTCTCGAGTAGAGACGATTTGAGAACCCTTATGATTTCAAGTCGAGACCTTGTGGTCTCGAGTCGAGATCTTGGTCTCGAGTCGAGATCTTGGTCTCGAGTCGAGATCTTGGTCTCGAGTCGAGATCTTGGTCTCGAGTCGAGATCTTGGTCTCGAGTCGAGATCTTGGTCTCGAGTCGAAACCTAATGGTCTCGAGTAGAAACCTGATGGTCTCGAGTAGAAACCTGATGGTCTCGAGTCCACTGTTAACAGCTGTTGTTGTGAAAATAACTGAAAATTCGAATTTTTTTTTGGGATTTCGAGATATGGTTTCCTGTTATAGTGATGATCTAATTTTATCAAAATATTTTGAAAATTTTATCTGATTATCTATTAACAAATTTCGAAAATCTTTAGAATGCAAAACCGATCAAAACAGGAAATAACACTCATAAATCCTAATTACATTCCAAAACATAAGGGAATTTTCGAATTTTCCTAAGAACACATGATGAACCCTAAACATAAGAACAAAATTATGGAACCCGAAACCTGAATTTTTAAGGTTTTTTATAAACAGATTTCGGACTTGATTTTAACCATTATGATTTCGAGTCATTTATATAACATTCTTTTTCCGAAAAAATTGACTTCTGCACATCAGAATCGAAACCAGCCGTGAAGTTCATTAAATTTTCAAAACTTATGTTTTCCAGATTTCAGTCCCAGAATTAAGGATAGGAAAACAGAAGCGACTAATCAACATATGCTCTGATACCACACGTTGTATCAGTTCTGTTTTAGGCATAATGGAAAACATGAATACATACCTTTGATTGCATCAGTACAGGCCAGCAGAAGTGTTTGACATGATTGTCAGCTTGATCTGGTTCCTCCTTAGGGTGCAATCTAATGATGGTGATGAAGAAACCGAATAGGGTGTTCGGTTGGGAGAGAGAGGCGATTGATGTTATGTGTTATTAGGGTTTGTGTGTTGTCTAACCCTTTAACCTCCACATTATTCTCCTTATATATGCACCCAGGAGGAAACCCTAATTAGTTAATAAGGGTAATTAGGTCCATCAACAATTACCAACTAATTATTTAATCGGTTGTTATATATTTTGATCCATATAATGTAAATGCTTATAATGGCTACTAGATTAAATATTATACCATAATATATTTAATCTTACAAATTATAAATATATATACATTTGTTAAAATACTTTCAAATATAAGCTAAAAAAATAAATTTACCTTAAAGTTCATAAAGGGACTTTACCAACTTAAAGCAATTCACATGTTCTACCTGTTTCAGTTAAGAGCAAAATTTCAAATTTATGACACAAAAAGCATTATTATCGTTTAAAAATCTACATTGGAAATAGGTTGTAATTGTGAACACATGACCAAAAGCTAATCACATCCACTGATTGTCTCCACAAATGGCTCTTCAAAAGCACACTGTTTTGCCAATGGAAATATTGAAAACACTGTAACAAAATACAAAATATACATAAAATTATTACTTACACGTATATCAATATATTAATGCATATGTATAGGTGAGATATGAGAAAGAAATTAACTTATAGCAATCCAACAAGACAAAGAAATTAAAGTTTATGTACAAGGTATCAATCAAATAAGGTTAACATACGCATTCGATGGCATCCAGCTTTCTTTTAATCTTTAAGATTTATAAGGTTTTACACGTATAGTGAATCTTTAATGCATATATACTCCTAGATCATTTTAGATTATTTTTAAAACAACATAAATTCTATAATCATATTCAGCACCCCAATTTTATACAAGACATTCAAATTTTTGGACAAAAAGAGTTGGTATTCAAACAACTTAATATATAAATAACATTTGTGTACAGCTTAATAATCTCGATACATTCTACTGACCTTGGTTAGTATTCATACATACTAAAGCACTGATGAAGATCATCCACTGTTGAAGACCAAAGCACTGATGAATACCAAATGCCTGTTGAAGACAAGCACTGATGAACCAAAGGTCTGATCAACCAAAGGTGAACCACTGCCCAACAACAATAGTAGTTCAGCATCAACATCAGATATTGCATCAGTGTTTATGTTAATAGTGTTTATATGTAACAGTATTTATGCAGTAAAATACACTTTGAGCGGGTTTGACCCGTTTAATATATTATCCTTTTAGTTAATTTTCTTTTCGAGTTGTCCCATCTAAGATAAAACACATGATTAAATCATATGGTCAAATTGTTAAAGGTCTTGATGATTTAAGATGCTAAATGCGTGCCGTCTATTAGCTAATCATTTGTAATTTATAACGTGTTGGACCAGGTGATCAGACCCTGAAGAACAGATGATATGGAAAGCCAAAACTGGATCCTAACAGTTGATCCACAATAAGCACTGCCCATCTAAGTTTACTCCAATGACAGTGGTTATAACAAGTTAATAAGGCAAAGCACTGATATGCCTAACAACTGATGGATATAAATACTGTTGTACACAAAGACTGATGAATACATAATTAAAAGCATACAAAAAATATGACATATTAATGGCTCTGCTATAAGAAAAATTATTTTTCTTTGTTAATGTAAATACAAAAATGAATTCAACTAATCATCCACTTTACTCTTGTATCTCAATGTAAATGTAAATAACAAATTCAATAAGCGGTGTATGTGTAAATATTTTTCATCACTTGAAAATATGGGGAAACGAAAACACAACCGTCATTATACCTTTACCATCATTACACATCAAACATCTATAATCTCTTCTTTCAAAAATCTCTTCCTCACCGTCATTTTCTAGGGTTTCAACTTTCATAATCTCAGACTTCTACACTTCAATCACCGGAGGTTTTACTGTTTTTTTCTTGAGCAACTGGTATGTACACTCATATTGTAATGAACTTTGTAGTGTTTAACCGATCTTAATTCAAATCCTATCTTGCTACAAATACGATTTTAAACGTTTATTGCTATACATTAAAGAAGGGTTTAGTTAGGTGTTTGAATCATTCGTTGAGAACATGTTAAAATACTCATTATTTGCGGAAAAATTTTAACACGTACTCTGTTTCTATGATTAATTTCAGTAGATACTGTGTTAAACAATCATTATTGAAAGCAGTTATGGAAGTTGTAATTAAATGTTAATCAACGATTTGTTTGTATTTTTCAACACTTTGGTGTTTTGTTGTTTGGAATTTGTTTGTACATGTTTTTATAATCATCAAGAATTATATTTTTGTTTTCTACCTTTGTAATAGCTGATTACTGATTTAGATATTAAAACAAGTTAATGACATTGTGTGATACTGAGTTTTTAGTTTAGTTAATATACTTTTTTTCTAACAGTTAGCGTGTAATACAAAAAGTTCATGTTCATCTTCGAAGCCAACTTTTTAATGTCAATCTTTTAACATCTTTACTGATTCAGGTTTTATCATGTATTCTACATTTGTGAAGTTTCTTGATAACCCATAATCATTGAAAGTGGTATGACGTGTTTTTATATACATGATTTATTTTTTATTGAAATATATATTTAACAGTTGTTATGGTTTATATTTTCTTACACTACATAAAAATTTTATACAGGATGTACCTTTAGCCTTTGATAATCAAAAGTGGAGAGACCGTTGGGAAAAAAATAAGTTGCGAATCTATCATGAGTGTGGTAAAAAATGGGTTGTGAGGGTCAGAACACAAAATTCAACGCCACTAATAACTGATGGTTGGGACAGTGTTGTTAAAGATCTTAATCTGCCGAGGGATACTTTGTTGGTTTTCAGACCATTAGGAGATTTTGGGCTTGAACTTTCATGTTTTGTGGATGGCATTTGTGGTGAATCTTATTTCACGTTTAATCGTTATGCAAAATTTGGTTTTACGGTATGACTATTGATCTTAACTTCAATTCTTTTGCACCTTAAACGTGTCAACACTTATTCTCATAAGTTACATACTTCACGTATAGTATTCATTATTTTTAATTTTATGCAGGTAATCGAAGATTGTTTCATTAAACAATTTTACGTAAACAACCCACCAAGTGGCATATATCAAATCTGTCATAAGGGTTCTTATTGGAATGTTGAGGCGTCTAAGTTTAATACCAACTTTGTATTTGCTAAAGGATGGCCGAAAATGTGCAACGATGTTGGGATACTGGAGGATGATTTGCTTATCTTCAGGAGAATTGATAATGTTGTTTTTGAGTTATTAGTTTATCGAAACGAGACTGGGATTCGGTTGTCGAAGAAACCTGAATCTGACGATGATAGTGTACTTGAGATATCCAAGGCTGATTATTTTGAGAATGTATTCAAGGTACGTATGTACTTAGCATTAGCAGTAAAAGATTTATTAATTTTAGCATTTTATTAATTATTCCATTAATGTTGACCAGGACATCTATGAGGATGATAAAGTTGCGTCTTTAGGTGAAGGAAAAACCGTTACTCAGGTACTTACTTAATTATTAAAATTATTTATTTTTAATTTAACACATATAAGAATTTAATGTTTTTACAACTATTAGTAATATTGTTTACTGGTGTTATATTTATCCAATAATGTAATATTTAGAAGAAGTTACCAACCAATGCACTACCAAAGGCTGTTAACTCACGTAAAGCAGTCAAGTTTGATGTTGAATGCACGCCGAAGAAACGCATGTCTTCACGATTGAAAAAAACACAAGATGTAAGTTTACCATCTTAAAGATTGTTATATTACTATGGTTATTAAAGTTACTCTATGACAACAGGTTAAGAAGAAAGGTAAAGTTACTTCTGACAGAAAGGAGACGGTCAAGAATACGACTAAGGGAAATGCCGCCTTACCTATCGACACAATTGATCATATTGGATGTTCTTCATCTGCTCATAAGGTTAAGGTATCTATACTCGCAACTTAATAAGTATATGTTATATAAACTGTTTTTTTTTTTTTGCGCATATATTCAACATTTCTTTAATTCACATGTATATGTTTACTTTTTCATCAAGGGGAAGAGAGCCGGCAATGTTCACAAAAAGCGTAACCGTACAAATAAGAGTACAAAGACTGCAAAAAAACATTATGGACATCTTCTCGACCCTGAGTTCTTTCACTTTGTTCGCAAAGGAGACTATAGGCTGGTATACCATTTTTTATAACAAACTAATGATTTATGTTTATTTGTCTGACTATTATTTTTTTCCACACAATACATGTAGCGTCTTCCTGCTGAAGTTGCCAAACGAGCAGGTCTTTCTATTGATCTTCATCCCTTGAAAGTTCAAAATATGGTTGGAGTTGTGGATGTTTATGATGTGAAGACGGAGTTAAATGAATGTTGTAACACCCCGTGTTCCCAGAAGTCAAAGTCAAGGTCAAAGTCAACGACCGATCGCGCGACTTGACTTGTAATCTACTCTTATTATGTATTCGACTTAGCTGTATTATGTGGAGTAAACGTTAATAATCACACTTAATCGCAGAAATCGATGTATGTTTATCGCCAATAATCACTTTACGACTGTGAACTATAGGAAGTAACAATGCGATAAAGTTAACTAAACGCTAAGCTACTTAACGCTAATCGAATCGACATCGAATCGCAATATGAATCGCAGTGAATTACAGGTTCTGGATATTGTTTTACGTGCGTGTGCTATTTTTGTGTTATTTGTGCATGTTAATTATGTTTCGTGGTAATCAATCGCAATCGATATCGCAACTTAATCGAATCGCAATCCAATCGCAAACACTAAACGCAAGTTAATTATAGTGATTGTATGTTGGATATAGTGGTTAGGATTAATGGGTAATACTATCGCAACACTCGAATCACATCGCAATGCTCAACGCACGAAACGAGACACCAAAATCCAACTCGTCGAAGCCACTCGATCAAGTGACCACTCGATCGGATGGCCAACCGATCGGGTCGCCACCCGATCGGACTGTCACCCGATCGGTGACCCACTCGACCCACGTGCTTTTTGCCATTTTGGGAAACCCTATAAATACCCCCCCACCACCTGTCACATCATTTGATGCTACAACGAAAACTTCAAAGGACAAGCCATCATACACAAACACATCCATTCCCAAACGAGCGTCAATCCGACCGAATGGCCATCCGAACGGATTGTCATCCGGTCGAATGGCCATGGGGTCGGATGACCACTCGTCATCTTGTATCTCTTGCACCGTTTTACGCACCGTTATTCACTTACGATATCGTTCTGATCAGGCTAATCTCGCTCTAAGTGCTCCCTTCAATCCATCATCGCTGTGAGTATACTCGGTCCCTTTTTGCTTTATGCACTTTTGGGTGTTACATACGTTACCTATATTCAAATCACATCAAACACACAACGCAAACACGTTAACGCTAACCATTACAGTATACTATACGTGACTCGATGAATGCCTGTTTGTTATGTTTACACATAGATTGATGTCTACCTGCCTTAGCAACGATAGTACTATAGTTTGGACTCTGCACCTGTTACTCAGGGGTTGTTAAGAACCATTACTCACATGATCGCAGTGGCGAATATGTGTTGCGAACTGCCTCACGCAGTCAACCCGCAGTCATTGGTATTGATGGAATCTTTGTCGATAACTTACGTACTTCACATCACACGTTGTACGTGCTGGTTATGCGTAAACGATTTCGAACTCTATTATGCTATATTAAACTTGTATGCTCACCTTTACACTATGTGTATTGACTTTTACTTGAACGTATGTTACAGGTGCTTAAGATGCTAGGATGCCTGGTCTGCTGGGTGATGAAATTGAGGCTAGGAAAGAGTCCTAGAAACAAACGAATAAACTGTCTATTATGAAATCTGAGTTGTCGGATCAGTACTTGTTTGTGAGACAATTATCTGTAATAACTGTTTTATTTGGATATGTTATGGTATGGGACATGACGTTTAAGTTTTTGGTAATTAATAGTTGTTGTGGATACTCATGGACAATCTGTTTCGCTCAGTGTCCCACCCCGATGATTCCGCCATCGGTTGGGGTGTGACAAATTGGTATCAGAGCCATAACTATAGGGAACTAGCAAAGACGCAACCTAGTTCGGGTTGTTGTCTTAGAATCGACCTAGACTATAGACTAAGTACCCCACGCGACCTCTAAATGTGTAAACTCTATCACTTATGCAATACCAGGGATACCAGTATGAAATGGGACAACTCGCACAAAGTGATTTATTTTGCTCGAGTGAAACACCTCGTATGAAGTAGGTCGCATTGCCCGAGTTGTGCACTTCGTACAAAGTATTCCAGCTCGATCTCCAAACGCTCGACAATCTTTCTTAAGATTGTCAAGCTGTTTTAGCCCATCCTAAGGCTATCGCATGCACAACTTTCAACACAATCGAGTAATTCGATCGGGAATAGGTGTAAAAACCGCAAACTCTCGATTGGATCGCTCGCTCGACATGCATTTTTACTTAAAACACGAGAATTTGCGTTGAATCAGGAGTGAAATCTGTACTTCGACGCGAATTTTCCCCTTTACTTCATCAAAAACAGGGAACATCGTCGTTAAGTTAGGGGTGAAACCCGAACCTTGATGACTTATTCCGCTCTATATTCTGGTTTTTCGATATCCTTCCCAAAGTCTCGACGGACTCCAACGACTTTAGTCACGCCATGTCTGGAAAGATGCGTGCCATTTGCCCAGAATCGAGGCAAGAGCACAGTCTAAAAGGCGAAGTGCGTACTTGAAGCCCTTGTGAATAGTCGAATCACCTTGGGTAGTCGATGTCTACAATCTATCCTCGATTTCATGTGCTTTGATTTGAGGTTATTTGACTTTATGTGGTTTTAAATGTTATTTGTTAGCGTTTTGAGGTAAACAGTACAGTGGTACTGATGGCTTTGATTACTCACTTTTCGCTCCACCTAAAACACACACAACTCGCACCACGTTAACAAATCGCTTGACATGCTACTCGCAACCACCAAATCGCTAATCATCACCCGCACTCGCAACTCTCGATCGCGTACGTCGCTGTGAAAGATAGGTGAATATGTGCAATATATGTAGGTGAATACGTGCAAAATATAGGTTATGTGGATTATATGCTTTCCTGTGGTTTATGTGCTGCCGTGCTCTGCGTGCTTATGTGTTCTGTGATTATGTGCCTATGTGAATATGTGCTTAAGTAACTGAATTTGTTCCTAAGCTTTATACGTATATAAGTAACATTGAGGGAGATAATAGACTATGCTAGACGTAATCGAAATTGTGTTTGAGTCCTGTGACGATGTCTGCTGCAGACAATGTCATCATCTGGATCACACCTCTCTCTCGCTGCTAGACGCAAACAAGCTGACAAGCGACTCGCTTCACTCGTCGCAAGTCAAGTTGTCAAAGTGATCCCGCAGATTTTCAGCGAGATAAACGAAAATGCTAGCAAATCGTCCGAAGAATCCAGGACTGAGTCTCCTAAAGCTGCTTTCAGCTTCAAGCAGTTCAAAGCGTGCGAACCAAAGGAATTTACTAGGACAGAAGGGTATACTGCTATGTTCCAATGGTTCGATTCTATCGAAGTCACCTTGCGTCAAAGTGGATGTCCATAAGAACTTCGCACAATCAATGCTACCGGCGTCTTCCAATCCCACGCTCTTGAATGGTGGACGGCTGAGAGAAACAAGCGAGGGAACGATGCAGCTTTCGGATTATCTTGGGATGAGTTGAAGAACCTTATGATGAAAGAGTTCTGCCCACCCCATGAACTCCAAAAGCTCTAGGATGAATTCTGGCATATCAAGCAGGATGGCACAGATAACGCTGGTTTAACTGCCCGTTTCAAGCAGCTCAGTCTTATCTGTCCAGGCCAAGTGACAACCCCAGACATTACGATCAAGAAGTATATCCGTGCTCTTCCGGATTGTGTCGCAGACTTTGTGCAAGCTGCAAAGACAACAACTATTGAGGAAACCTACCTACTCGCCACTGAGATCAATGATAAGCGAGTAAGTTCTGGTTATTTCGATAAGGCTGTCAAAAGTCTTCATCAAGTCACCGCAACCACCGCCACTGAAGCAACCGCCACACCGCAATCGTCAAAGCTGTCACGTCACAAGAGAAAGAACAGCAACTCCAGCAACAAGAACTGTGCAATCCCGGCCGCACCTCCCCAAGCAGTACCTGCTCAACCGCAAGCTCATCAGCGTCAAGTAGCGGCACCTTTGGCCAATGCACCACTTGCCAAGCGTGCATACACCGGCCCACACCCGCTCTGCCCTACTTGCACATATCATCATCCAGCTGGTATCGCATGCCGATTTTGTGCTCTTTGCAACATGTATGGGCATTTCACCACCAACTGCCATAACGGCCAGCGCCAGACTCAAGCTCCAGCTAAAGCTCAAGCTCCTGCTCTACCCGCTCCACAAGGACAGCAAGCGGCTCATGCACCCGCTGCTCACACACGAGCTTGCTTTGCGTGTGGTGATCCCAACCACTTCGCAAATGTCTGCCCCAACAGAGTGGTTAAGCAAGAGCCACAGCAGCAGCAGCAGCCAGCACCACAGCAGCAACAGCAACAGCAGCAGTAGCCAGCTCAACAAGCAGCCCGCGGGCGAGTCTTCAACAACAACGCCCGTCAGGCTCAGGCAGACAACAACGTGGTCAATGGTATGTTTCTCGTAAATGGTATTTATGCTTCGTGTTTATTTAATACTGGAGCCGATAACTGTTTTGTGTCGTTTGAATTCGAAAAGCTCCTAAATTGTAAGCGCGCTAACCTCCCAACGACCTTCGACGTAGAAGTTGCCACTGGAAGGACCGTCACCGTCAGTTCTGTTTTACGTGACTGTACCCTTGATCTCAACGGTCACATTTTCCCGATTAACCTTATACCGATGCAACTCGGTAGCTTTGATGTCATAGTAGGTATGGATTTCCTTCGGGAAAACCATGCTGAAATCGTTTGTTTTGACAAGATGATTCGATTCTCACTCGCTAATGGTGATCAATTATGTGTTTATGGTGAAGTCGCTTCGAAGAAATTGCAACTCATGTCGTGTGTCCAGGCTAGCAAGTATCTCCGCAAGGAATACCAAGCTTTCTTGGCACACATTGTAGTAGCGGAGAAAGAAAAGAAAGGTAATCCTGGAATAAAAGACGTCCCCATAGTTTGTGAATTCCCCAGCGTATTTTCTGAGGATCTACCTGGTTTACCTCCCACTCGTGATATCGATTTCCGAATTGACCTCGTTCCTGGAGCAAATCCCGTTGCTAGAGCTCCTTATCGACTAGCTCCTTCTGAAATGCGCGAACTCTCGAGTCAGCTTCAGGAACTACTTGATAAAGGCTTCATTCGCCCAAGCACCTCTCCTTGGGGCGCACCTGTCCTTTTCGTCAAAAAGAAGGACGGATCGTTCCGGATGTGCATCGACTACAGGGAGTTGAATAAGCTGACTATCAAGAATCGATACCCCTTTCCCCGAATCGATGACTTATTTGATCAACTACAAGGTGCTACATGCTTTTCAAATATCAATCTACGTTCAGGATACCACCAGCTACGAATTCAAGTGGAGGATATACCTAAAACCGCATTCCGAACCCGTTATGGTCATTTCGAATTTGTTGTTTGCCTTTTGGTTTGACTAACGCCCCTGCAGTCTTCATGGATCTAATGAATCGCGTGTGTAAACCCTATCTTGACCACTTCGTCATCGTGTTTATTGATGATATCCTGATCTATTCCAAATCAGAAGCCGAACATGCACAACATCTCAGTTTGGTTCTTGAGTTACTCCAGGGAAACCGTCTTTATGCCAAGTTCTCCAAGTGTGAATTTTGGCTTGAGGAGGTCCCATTCTTGGGTCACATCGTCAATAGTCAAGGAATTCATGTCGATCCTGCGAAGATCGAAGCTGTTAAGAGTTGGGTCACACCTAAGAACCTGTCCGAAGTTCGTTCATTCCTCGGATTGGCGGGTTACTACCGCTGATTCATCGCCGACTTTTCAAAAATCGCCATACCACTTACTTCCCTTACGCACAAAGACAAACCTTTTGTTTGGGGAACCAAACAAGAGGAAGCCTTTCAAACTCTCAAGCTTAAGCTTTGCAACGCTCCTATTCTCTCCTTGCCCGACGGAGACGACGACTTCATGGTCTATTGTGATGCCTCTAACATAGGTCTTGGTTGTGTTCTTATGCAACGAGACAAGGTTATCGCGTACGCGTCTCTTCAGCTCAAGATCCACGAGAAGAACTACGCCACACACGACCTCGAGCTTGGCGCAGTTGTTTTTGCCCTAAAGATTTGGCGACACTACCTTTATGGTACTAAGTGTATGGTCTTCACCGACCATAGGAGCCTACAACACATCTTTAACCAGAAAGAACTGAATATGCGCCAACGCCGGTGGGTAGAACTACTCAACGATTACGACTGTGAGATTCGTTACCACCCAGGCAAAGCGAACGTTGTTGCCGACGCTCTCAGTCGACGAAGCTATTTACGCATCGCTCGCAATACTCAATCCCAGTACCATCTCGAGACTCTTATTCGCGACGCCCAACATGCTTGTTTCACCGAGAGTACCTTGAAAAAGGAACGGATTACGCATGATGGCGCTCAACTCGTGAATAAATCGAATGGTATATTCCATTATTTGGACCGAATTTGGATTCCCAAGCATACCAACTTGCGACAAATCGTGTTAGACGAAGCCCACAAACCTCGCTATTCTATTCATCCAGGGGCCGACAAGATGTACCATGACCTTCGTCAACAGTACTGGTGGCCTAGAATGAAAAGGGATATCGCCATCTACGTTTCGAAGTGCCTAACTTGTTCTAACGTCAAGGCTGAACAGCAAAGACCCTCTGGCTTACTTGTCCAACCCGATATCCCTATGTAGAAGTGGGAAAGTATAGCTATGGACTTCATAACGAAACTACCGCGCATGCCATCAGGTCACGACAGCATCTGGGTTGTCGTTGACCATTTGACTAAATCCGCTCACTTTCTGCCGATACGAGAGGACTACAAGGTAGCACAATTAGCCCGAATCTACACCGACGAGATTATCTGTCGACATGGGACGCCTCGTGACATCATCTCTGACCGCGATGGTCGGTTTACCTCGCGTCTTTGGGAAACGTTTCAATCTGCACTCGGTACTACTCTTAATCTAAGTACCGCTTTCCATCCCCAAACCGACGGTCAGACTGAAAGAACGATTCGTACCCTCGAAGACATGCTTCGCTCGTGTGTCATAGATTTTGTTGGTAATTGGGATGCGCACTTACCTTTAGTCGAATTCTCGCACAATAATAGTTATCATTCGAGTATTCAAATGACACCTTTTGAGGCATTATATGGAAGAAAATTTCGATCGCCTATTGTATGGCACGAGATCGGAGACGGGCAAATTACCGGTCCTGAGCTATTGCAAGAAATGACTGAAAAGATCCTCCAAATTCGAGACAATCTACTGAAAGCTCAGAGCCGTCAGAAAAGTTACGCCGATAGACGCCGCAAGCCCCTTGAATTTGACGTTGGCGATCACGTACTCCTAAAGGTTGCACCTTGGAAGGGGGTGATCAGATTCGGCAAGAAAGGAAAACTCGCGCCTCGATATGTGGGACCCTTTAAGATTCTGGAAAGGATTGGCAAAGTGGCCTATAAACTCGAACTACCGGAGGAACTGAGTAATGTCCATCCGACTTTCCATATTTCGAACCTCAGAAAGTGTTTGGCCGACCAGGAGTTACATGTCCCTCTAGATGATCTACAAGTGGACGAAACATTACACTTCATGGAAAAGCCTGTCGAGATCACGGGCCGAGAAACCAAGGTACTCCGACGCTCACGCATTCCCACTGTGAAGGTTCGTTGGGAAGGCAAACGAGGCGCCGAGTTCACCTGGGAACTCGAGAGTGACATGAAGGCGAAGTACCCGCAGCTGTTTGATACGCCTACTTCCTAAATTTCGGGACGAAATTTCCTCAACTAAAGGAGGCTGTAACACCCCGTGTTCCCAGAAGTCAAAGTCAAGGTCAAAGTCAATGACCGATCGCGCGACTTGACTTGTAATCTACTCTTATTATGTATTCGACTTAGTTGTATTATGTGGAGTAAACATTAATAATCGCACTTAATCGCAGAAATCGATGTATGTTTATCGCCAATAATCACTTTACGACAGTGAACTGTAGGAAGTAACAATGCGATAAAGTTAACTAAACGCTAAGCTACTTAACGCTAATCGAATCGACATCGAATCGCAATACGAATCGCAGTGAATTACATGTTCTGGATATTGTTTTACGTGCGTTTGCTATTTATGTGTTATTTGTGCATGTTAATTATGTTTCGTGGTAATCAATCGCAATTGATATCACAACTCAATCGAATCGCAATCCAATCGCAAACACTAAACGCAAGTTAATTATAGTGATTGTATGTTGGATATAGTGGTTAGGATTAATGGGTAATACTATCGCAACACTCGAATCACATCGCAATGCTCAACGCACGAAACGAGACACCAAAATCCAACTCGTCGAAGCCACTCGATCGAGTGACCACTCGATCGAATGGCCAATCGATCGGGTCGCCATCCAATCGGACTGCCACCCAATCGGTGACCCACTCGACCCACGTGCTTTTTGCCATTTTGGGAAACCCTATAAATACCCCCCACCTGTCACATCATTTGATGTCACAACTCCTCACTCTAACCAGGTGCACAAGCTAACTTTTCTCTCGATTTCTCTCAATTCTTGTAAGTTTCTTCCTAAATCTTTGTACTTCTATGATCTACACTTGATTCTTCATTTTTTTCACCGAGCAATCTTCACTTTTAACCGTGAAATCACTAGATTTGAGGTGTTCAAGGGTGATGTTATCATGGAGTTCTTATGAACTTCATGTGTTGGCATCATTTCACCAAGAACAACTTAGATCTGAACGATTTCCATATGATTAAACTATGTTTTCGTCTAAATCTAAACATTTTCTAAGTTAAAAGGAGTGAAAGATGATTTATTCTATTTCTTTCAACTCTTTTACATTCAACCCGATAGAACCGGACCTCGTTCTGATCTTCTACTCATTCTTAGTGAAGTATCGGTTCAAGATCTGATATCTATCAAAGAGACAACCGATTTTGGGTTGAACACGAACAACCGTCAGGAACAGGATACGGATCTGATTGGGGTGATTCCCGTCCGATCGGACGACCCGGGCTTGATGGGGTTCCTGTTGTTTACCCTGAGGTCATACCGTCTCAATCAAACCGTAAACTTTCAAACTTAACAAATTTTCAAACGAACAAGTTACCATGCGAACTGCCATCCGATCGGATAGCCATCCGATCGAACGGCAATCCGCACGGGTGACTTGGATGGTAGAAACCTTTCTTGTTTTTGAAAATGCTACAACGAAAACTTCAAAGGGCAAGCCATTATACACAAACACATCCATTCCCAAACGAGCGTTAATCCGACCGAATGGCCATCCGTTCGGATTGCCATCCGGTCGAATGACCACTCGTCATCTTGTATCTCTTGCACCGTTTTACGCACCGTTCTTCGCTTACGATACCGTTCTGATCAGGCTAATCTCTCTCTAAGCACTCCCTTCAATCCATCATCGCTGTGAGTGCTTTATGCACTTTTGGGTGTTACATACGTTACCTATATTCAAATCACATCAAACACTTTAACGCTAACCATTACAGTATGTTATACGTGACTCGATGAATGCCAGTTTGTTATATTTACACATGGATTGTTGTCTACCTGCCTTAGCAACGATAGTACTATAGTTTGAACTCAGCACCTGTTACTCAGGGGTTGTTAAGGACCATTACTCACATGATCGCAGTGGCAAATATGTGTTGCGAACTGCCTCACGCAGTCAACCCACAGTCATTGGTATTGATAGGATCTTTGTCGATAACTTACGTGCTTCACATCACACGTTGTACGTGCTGGTTATGCGTAAACGATTTCGGCTCCACTATGCTATATCAAACTTGTATGCTCACCTTATGTGTATTGACTTTTACTTTAACGTATGTTACAGGTGCTTAAGATGCTAGGATGCCTGGTCTGTTGTGTGATGAAATTGAGGCTAGGAAAGAGTCCTAGAAACAAACGAATAAACTGTCTGTTATGAAATCTGAATTGTCGGATCAGTACTTGTTTGTGAGACAATTATCTATAATAACTGTTTTATTTGGATATGTTATGGTATGGGACATGACGTTTAAGTATCTGGTAATTAATAGTTGTTGTGGATACTCATGGACAATCCGTTTCGCTCAGTGTCGCGCCTCGATGATTCCGTCATCGGTTGGGGTGTGACAAATGCAAGCCACGTTACGCGTTGGATGGTTGGCGGAAGTTCATGACTGAGAATAACTTGAGGTTTGGTGATATGTTTCACTTCACATACGTGTCTTCGCAGCAGAAGATCGTACTAAATGACGTTACTTCAATTTAACAACGACCTTTAAGTATGTTCTGATATCAAATATTATAACTAAGAATTTTTTGATGGTCATGTTGCATGGTTTTTTTTTTTTTTTTTTTTTGAACTTATTAACTTGATGTTTTGTTGATGTGTATGGCTAACATGATAAAACAATGTTATTAGCAGTTTGTGTTTTATATATTGATGATATCATGCTTCTTTTTGCTAATAGTAACTGCAATTAGTGGAAACTTGGTTTATTAATCGCAAATGTGACATTCTTCTGCATTTATGGGTTTATGAATTCAGAATAATGGATGGATATATATGACTGTATTTGGCATGATGATGTTGTGTTTCATGTTGTAAAAAGCAGGGAATTGTCAGATAATAGATTGCTTTGCCCGATTAGATTGGGTGTTAAAATATAGTTCTTTAAGTCATTGTTTCGATTTCTTGAAATCTATGTAATTTTGTAAAGAAGTACAAGAACAAACATTTTTACAAAATCCCAAATCACCCGATCACGTAAGTGCATTGAAGTAAAAGTGGAAATGATGTTATTCATGTGGTCCTATTGCTCTTTTGTCTGACCTCTAATATGGGTTCATGATCTAATCCGGTGATGTGAAGACATTGTTGTTGAATCCAATGAGATGCTTGATGTAATGAGGTCGTATTAATAACAAATAATAATTAATATAACTAAGTTTTCTGAGCCCGGGAAGCAATCCCGGGTAATAACCTAGCTATATACAAAACATTCAATTTTTTGGACAAAAAGAGTTGGTATTCAAACAACTTAATATATAAATAACATTTGTGTACAGCTTAATAATCTCGATGCATTCTACTGACCTTGGTTAGTATTCATACATACTTTATTTATAAATGATATAGCATAAATGTCTAGCCGGGGAATATTTAGGAGAGTTTGATTTGAAAACATGACTTGACTCCATCCCTCAAGTAATATAATTTAAGATTGAGTTAATTACTGTTTTGTTCATGTGGTTTGTCAAAAACAATGTTTTGAAAATCGGACCGGTCCGGCCGGGATCCGGGGCTTCATCCGGGCCGGTTCAGGCCATCAAACCGTTCCAACATCAGGCCGGAGGTCGGGCCGGCGGGCCGGCGGTCTCGCATAGGGTCGGGCCGGTCAGTTTTTTTTAATTAAATAATGGAATAAATCAATTCAAAACCTAATCTAAAAAACTCAAAACAAGATTTGACAGTATGTTGGATAGTTAGTTGAAGGATTTGGTACTTTTGAATGTTTTTGGATGACTAAGAGCATTCTCATCCAATCCATCATCTTTAACCTTATAATTTAACTAAAAATCATCACTTTTTAAAATTTATCTCACATTTTAAAAATCTTCTACATCCAACTCCTCATACCTATCTCTGTATTCTTTTTTTATTATTATTTCTTCTCTTTCTTCTACTTACAATTTTAACTACTATCTATTTTGTCTTATTATATTTTTTCTTTTAATATTGATTCTAATAACTTTGTTTATAGAAATTATACTACTAATTATTATTTTTGAGTTTTTCGGGTCGGGTTACTTTAAATACTAATTATATCATCATAAACCAACAAAAAAATTGCTTGGAAAACAATAATCACCATAAATACTAATTATTTTTGGGTTTTCGGGTCGGTTGTCTCTTTTTCACTCCCGTTTATGATGAAATTTCCACCTTGATCAAACGGGTCAAGTGAAGAGACAAACCACTTACTGCATATTATATTATACATTCACTTGGAAAACAATAATGACCAAATCAAATATCATACCATCCATATTCACTACCATCAGACTACAAACAACAGTTTAAGATACCGAATTATGCCAAGTTTGACCTATTTAATAGCCTACACAGTGGATTTACATGTAACACCAAAAACACATAAGTATGAGGTTAGACAAAGCTACAAAATATGTGTAGTAATACTTCCTTGTAACACCAAAATATAGATGGTAATATTTCCGTGTAGCACCCAAAAAGCACGCTAGTGTTCGGTTCAAAGCTGATTATCTCAGGCATGGTCCCGCCGCCTAATTACGATTTCGCTTTGAAGTTCTTCAAAATACAGTCGTTGGATTTCTGTCATACCGCTCACATCCATCATCATAATCCGCTGGTTCGATTCCTTCTTTACAAGTTCTGTTTTCTCAGCTTCAATTCTTAACTTTTCTGACAGTAACGTCAACCTTTCATCTTCCGCTTTCTTATCATACTCCATCTTCTCGGTCTTAAGGCGAAAATACGCTTTCTCTTGAGCCTGCGCCTCCTCTAAAAGTGTAAACTTCATCTTTCTGAGTTGAATAATTTCCTCAGTTTGCTTACCTTCAGCCTTACGCTTTTTTTCAGCAGCTTTCTTACCTATTGGTCGATCCAATTCGATTACTTCATCCTCAATGACATTTCGCGTTGGGGTCGGGGTTATGGTTGGGGTCGGGGTGGGGGTGGGACCATCGTCTTCCTTTGCTTTGCGGCATCCCGCAAAATCCACTTAGGTTGGTCCTTTAATAGGTTCCAACAATGCTCGAACAGAAAGTTGCACTTTTCTTCTGATTGGTACATAATTTTTGCCTTATCAAACTTGCATTTAAACAAATAAAATACATGTTAGAAGAACAAAATAAAGTATTATAAAATACTATTAAAACAAGTTGAGTGTGGATTATTTTACCTTATCCTGCTCAGTCATGCCGTTTTGATTTAATCGTTCAACTTGAGCTAGGCATGAACAAAAGCTATTAGTGGCCTTTTGAATACAAGACCATCGATTTGATAAGGACTTGATCGTTCACTCGGTTGTGGTTTCTTTATGTTGCTGAAAGTACTCAAAGATTTTTTCCCATAACTGAGAGTATTTCTGATCTGTTCCTTGAATGGCATCAAGGCTATGATTAAGCCAGTCGGAGACAACTAGCTTGTCTTCTTCCGGGATAAAATTCACACCCCTTGTTGATTTCTTAACGCTGATTGGATTAGTGGGTAAGGGTGGAGAATCGTCAAGGATTACAATAGAGTTTCCATGAAGAAGGTTGGTGTAGTACGTACCTTGGTCTTGTGAATCCATACTCAAAGCTACAATAGGATACAAATATCATTTATTTAACCGTCCTTCGCTTTTTAACGTTATTGAAAAAAAAGAGCACATTCACTTGTAAATGAATACTAGTAAATTACTCTTTAAAAAAACTGATACGACTTTTGTACAACAGTAGCATGGTTATAAATTTACAAGTTAAATCTTTTGATAAATATATGATCTTTGAAACCATGCATTCAACACTACAATTAGCTGGATTTTCTAAACTTATATATCAATTGTTGAGTCTAGTGCCAGGCCTTGGCAGTTGGCTGTTGTGCTGCCTTCGGCTCAGTCACTCGGTTATATGTTATAACCAACAATGACCTTAAAAAAGAAAACTAAAATAACAAGTAACCACAACATACACAAACATAGTTGAGGTGTAAAAAAACCAATTTGGCGGGACAGACCTTAAACACAAAAAAAACGGTTTGTGCCCAACCGAACCTGGGGGTTTGGGAAGAGTCTAGTATTTCAACCTAAAATCGATTCATAAACCGAACTGGTTTGGGCTAGGACCTATTTAGAATATGTGTGAGGCCAAACCGATTCAGATAGGTTCAGACTTTCAAACCTAAAATTGATTCATAAACCATACCAGTTTGGGCCAAACGTGTTTAGAATAATAGGATTGGGAATATGTATGAGCCCAAAAGAGTTTTGAACTCGACCAAAATTGATTCGGATCGATTCAGATAACCAAGAATTCATAAAACGAACAGATTTGAGCCCATGATGAAAAAAAACCGAGTTGGTTTACGAACCTAACTGGTTTGGACCTAAACCCGGTTCTTGTACAACTCTATACATAGTAACCACGACATACGCAAACATAACGAGTTGGATATAAAGTACAACTTGACTTATTTTGCTTATCACCACTTATTTGCTTATAAAAAAATCAAAGACTTAAGCAGCAGACACTAGTGATAAAACACACATTATTCGATAATCTACATATCGATCATTTGTTTCGGCAATGTTAAACAAATCAATAATATGAATCAGATGCCAACAAAGCATAAAGATAAAGGGAAAGGGCATCCGAGTGTGTAGTACTCTTGCCTGACCAATCAAATCCCGTCATCTCAAAATTCTTATAAAACTACTCTTAAGTCTTAACCCACAAACAATGGCGGCACCCTAACTTTGCCTTAAACATATACCCTTAAACCATTGAATCCACTCTTTTACCCTACCCACCAACCAAAAACACACCTTTCAAGAGATGGACCCCACCTCAAAACCATTCTCCCCTACCCTGACACGGATTCTCCTACCGGCACAATTGACCCATAACCTACCCTTGTAGCTGGCGCCGGTATTGTGGCACCAAAAACTACCCAGAGAGAATACCTAAAGAAACACTAGATAAATGACCGGAATCAAATTATCTAGGGGGTTTGGATCTGCATAAAAGGGGTTGTTTCCTCTCGTTTGATTCGATGTGACTGACCTTCTTCTCCGGAAAACTCTGCAAAACAAAACACCGTTAGCCTCGTCAAGGGGAGAAGGGGGGTTCTCTCCTTGACCCGACTCCGGCGTGAGAATAAGTATGTGTTTATGAAGAAGAAGAAGAAGAAGAAGTGTTGACGAAGTGTGTGTAACTTGGTTTTCATACCTGAATTGTTCTCATATTTATAGCCGTGAGTTTGGGCGGGAAAACTTGTTGATGAAATATTAACGGAAGATGCTAACCCCGTAAGCGGTTACATTTCCTTCCCTTAATCTTCTTAATCTGACGTGAGTGAACACGGGTCGCTCCTTTGATCCACGGCTGGGGTATTGCCACGTGGAAAGTGGGTAAGTGGAGGTTTTCCTCCAATCTCATGCCATCGTCGTGATTCCAGGAAGGCCTGGGATGATGACACGTGTTCCAGACGGTTATAACCGTCTGGTGGTGCACGATTGAATTTTCTAGAAGGTTATTGCCATAATCCAGTGTGACTCCTTATCGTGAGGCATCAGTTGAGTAAATAATACCCAAGTTTGGGTATTATTAAGCGGGAGTGTTTAACTTAGGATTTTTATCCTTTGTTTATGGAGAAAGGCGCAAGGATTTATGATTTCCTTTTTAGCGCGCGAGTATTGTCTATTATCTTTCTCTTGAGCTCTCTTGTGGGACCAGTTGCGCAGCCGCGCAAGGTCGGAAAAAGGGCTGAAAGATAAGGTTGTGGTATGGTCCCACGTGCTTGTCACGAGGTTTTTGGGACCTTACCCCTTCAAGTCCCCCCAGTCTAGTGTTGCTCTTATGCAAATAAGTGGAGCACTGGACTATGAGAGAGGTGCTTTTTGGCGCAAAGGTAAGGGATCTTTTATGAGAAGATTTTACCTTGCTTATTATGGAGATTCTGAAAATCTTTGACTTTGGGTGGGGACGGTACAGTAAGGACTGTGTGACAGGCTGTCACTGTCAGGTGTACCTTACTGTCCGTGCTTTACACGCGCGCGTGAGCTCGCGTTTGTGTTGATTCTCACTCGCCCCTGTCGCTTGGGTTACTGTGATATCCCGAAAAAGGTGTTGTGGCAGTTACCAATGCTATTTATGGCGGTGAGTATATAAGTTTGTTTGAGTCGCCCTTTTTGTTAATCATTGCTTTGTTGAAAACTTTTCCCCTTCCTGTCATCTTTATCCGTTAAGAAAGAATTTGTCATCTCTTCCTCTTATGTCAACCGGAGAACATCACGAAGACTTATCTGAAGAAATGTCTGCGGAACTCCCACCGTTAAAGTGGCCCAGGGCAACTTTTGATGGTTTAATTCAAAACCTTAGATTCCCGGAGAACTGGGGTGCCCTGTACCCTGAGGAGGGTCAGACGGCGGCAGATGCTCCGGCTGGGTATATCACTTTTTTTTGGGATTTCTTTTGTGAAGGCAACTTTCGTCTGCCTGTCACAAAATTTTTTTCTTGAAATTCTTGGGCATTACAAGTTTCATCTCTCTCAGATGCACCCGATTGGTATGGTTAGGGTTCGACATTTTGAGTTTGTGTGTCGTACGATGCATATTGAGCTGACGGTTTCTCGGTTCCGGGTTTTCCACCAAATGCACTGTACCCAAGGGTTTTATTCTTTTGTTCAAAGGGCGTCGGCGAAGAAGATTTTGTTGCATCCCCCAAAATCTTTCCATGATTGGAAGCAGAAATTTTTCTTTATCAAGGTCGGTGTTATTCCGATGAGGATGATATTTAGGGGGAAAGAAGATGTTCCCACTGAAACCATTCAGACCCCTGTTGACAAGAATTGGTATCAGGATCTGAAAGACGTTCCTAACATTGCTTTGCCGGAGAAAGCCCTTGTTGGGGCTAGTATGAGTTTGAATTGGAGGATAGACCGGGAAGACAACCGGTATACACGGAGGATGGTAAAGGTAAGATTTGGGTTTTGCCCTCTTTTTTTTTTTGAACTTGCTCTTCTTCTCTTTCAGTTGTTTCGTTGTATGTTGTTGCGTTTAAGAGAGAAGGCGGAAAGATGGGTACCATTCAAAAGAAGCCTGCCGAAGAGCTTTGGTATCATCGAATTGTGAAGAATTTTGTTCTTCCGCGGGATGCGGATCTGTCTTTTCAGCCTGCTGTTGGTGCTGGTAAGCTAATATCTTTTTAATTTTTGTCCGTTATTTTTGTGCATTCAAATAAATTGTATTCTGCGCTTTGTCAGTAGGCGAACTGTCGAGCTTGGGCATAGGCCCTGAGAAGAAAAAGCGCGCAACAACTACTACCGCTGTGCCAAAGAAGAATGATGCTGAGAAAGCTCAATCTTCTAAGGTCAAGAATGCTGGGGGAGAGAAGAAAGGTATGCATCGTTCCTCTGACTCCTGGTGTGATTATGTGGTGGTTTCAGATTCTTTGGAGGGTCTTGCGCCTGCAGTTGTTATTAGAAGGCCAAAACCAGAACCGAAAGACACTGTTGATATTCCTCCGTCCAACCCAGACGATCCCATTGATTTGGAATCGAGCCCTGAGCGCTTGGTGCGGACTAAAGTGGGGAAAAGAAAACAGACTGGCGCTGAGGCTGAAGGTCAGCCTGCGAAGAAGATTCAGAGGAAGAAAATTACTAGGAAGGGCAATCTGGATGTTTTTATTGCAGAGTCTGCTCCTAGTAAGTGTTATCTTAGCTTCTTTCCCTTATGCGCCTTGAATATTTATAGACTTTGTTTTTTCAGTCATCCCAACTTCTCCTGTTCCCACAGAGCCACTGCCTATGGTTAACGAAGAACCCCCATCTTCTCCTCCGCGCGCTTCTGTTGTTGCTGATCAGTTAGAGACTGCTGAGGTTCTTAAGGGTGGTGTGGAGAAGGTTGTTGAGGCTGACAAGCCTGTTGACGTTGCTGTGGAGACTGAAAAGATCGTGAGCCCAGAGGTTGTTGATGACGCTGGCAACCCCAGGTCCCTGAACCTGCTGCCCATGAGAAAGAGAAAAACTGTGGAAGAAATTCCTGTTACAGCGTCTCCTTCTAAAGTTTCCGGTTCTATGCCCGAGAGTATCGAGAAGGGTTCTGCTGAAAATCAAGGTTCGTTCTTGGATGTTGGAAAAAATTCACCGATCCGCCCAGATGAGACTCTGGGGGATTATTATTATAGAACTTATTCAGAGAAAGATGCTTCTGATCTCCATGCCCCTGTTTGGAATCTGAAGAAAGGTGATACTTTCTCAGATTGGCGCGTGTGCCGGGACTGGTTGCAGGGGATATTTCCGCCAGGGGAAATCAAATTTCAAGAAAGCCGGTCTCATGAGCAAACTTACCATGCTTACCTTGAGGAGACTGCTTCTCATGCATCGACCACTCATCGTATAGTGCGTGAATGGCATAGTATGCACAAGGAGTGGGATGCTTTCAAGGTGTCTAAGAAGAAAGTTGCTGAGGATGAAAACCGAATTGCCCAGTTGAAGGCTAAGTTGGAAGCTGATCAGGCCAAGTTTGAAGCTGATCGGAAAACTGAAGAATGGTCTGTCACGGGCTGGAAGAGAAAAGCGGAAGCCGAATCTGCTCTTCTTTCCGAGGAGCATAAGAATTGGAAGAAAATATGTGAAAAAGATAACTCCGAGAAGATGAATCTCCACAATGTTATCAACAATCTCAAAGCTGAGGTTGAAAAATTGAAAAAACAAGATGCGGAGATTGAAAAACTAAGGAAGGAGAAACCTGACGCTGAAGCTGCGCGTGATGAGGCACGTTTACACAGGGAGCGGAGTGAACAACGAGAGGTACAAGCTTACGCTACCCTTGCTCTTAGAGATAAAGAGTTAGAAGAACTCACTGCTTTGCTTTCTGATCAGGAACAACTCAAGAAGGACTTGGAACTTGCGCGTTCTGAGAAAACTGAGACCTCACGCCGTCTAACTGAGACTGAAGAAAAACTGGAGGCTTCTGAAACAGCACGGGCCACAATAGAGAGCGAGTTGGAACCTTTGAAAAGTGACATGTTGTGGTTGAAAGAGCGTGGGATTGCCTGTGTAAGTTATTTTTTCCTTTTGTGTGGAACGTTTTGCGCCGTTCTTTTATTTATCTTTTGCTTCTTGTAGGTTGCTGAATCACTGTTAAACTCTGAAGAGCTGGATAAGACTGTAGCGCATTTGGTAGTTGCTGCGCTAAAGGATGGATATTCCCAAGGCTACGCTGAATGTTCTCACGATGTGAATAGCGCTCTGAAGGTTGATTGGGATCTTACCAAATCTGCTACTTATGGTGTTAACACGGGTGACGCGCTTGCAGCTTTAAAAACAGAATTCAATAATTTGCAGCTTCCTGTTATGGACCTTATAAATGTTGCGTTGCAATCCGAAGATCACGTGGCACAATTGAAGGAAATCTTTCCTGATGAAGGCGAAGATTTATCGTAGAATTTCTTTGTAATTGTTTAAACATTTTTTTGTAATATTTGAGATTTGTATCTTGTTAATGCGCGGCCGCGCAAGTAACACATTTTAAAACACTGCCGTGTTTGATAGTTTTTAAGGCGTGTTTGTGCGCCAGGGATAGTATGACGTGTTTTTGACTTGCAATATTTTGCATGTGTACAATTACTTTGATTGGGTAAGGCGAATGAAGGTGGTATGAAGCTCATGTATGAACGTATGGTCTTGTTGTGATGCAATCACCGACCGTTCATGAGACTTGTATTTGTATTTACCATAATGTTTTTGCGCTTAACAAAAGAAATTGCATGCACTTTGTAAAGAAAACACAAGAATAATAGAAACATTGTTGTTTATTTCGGGATAAGGCGCAGAGGCCGTTACAAAGTCTATTAATATAAATATACAAGACTTAACTTACACTCTATTTTCCGCTTTAACTTGATAAACCGTGTCATTCCGCGGGGAGATCATAGAGTATTCAATTCTTTGCTTTCTTGCTTGGACCTTCTTCGCCTCGAGTTATCTGTTTTATTTCCTTGCGCACGTTTTATAGTAGGTGAGTGAGCTCACCACTTTTAAGGGCTTTTTCTATTTCGGTGCGCAAGGAAATGCAATTGTTGGTGGTATGACCACTGTCCTTGTGGTAATCACAATACTGAGCTGGGTCCTGTCCACGTTTGTTTTTCATGGGTATTGGAGGTTTAAACTGATAATCCTCAGTGCTCAAAACTTCCGCAGGAGTTTTGGTTAAGGGAGTCCATTGTCTCTCCCTGTTCTCTTGTTTGACTTCTCTTTGCGCGGAAAGTTTATTGATTGTAGCTCGAGCATCCTCGGATGAATAGTTCCCTGAGTTAGAATCACGCCAACCTTTCTTAAATCTCTTTCCGCTGCCTGAACCTAAATCTGAGGGTCGGTTGTGCGGTGGTGGAGGCCTGTTGGTAGTGAGATTCTTTTCTGTTTGAGTGTAAACTTTTGCCGTTGCCATCACTTTTTCCCAGCTCTTCGGGAGTCCTTCTGTCCCAGACAGGACTTTTATCATATCGTCACATCTGACTGCATATTTGAATTGGGCGCGAATCAGCTGCTCATGAACACCTCCAATTTCCAATACCTCTTTGTTGTATCGGGTGATAAAGTCTTCCAGACTTTCATCATCATGACGCCAAATGTTCATTACATCTGATGTGTTGCGTATAGAACGTCTTTGTTGGCTGAAATGGGTTAGAAATTTTTCACGCAGATCTCTCCATGACGTGATTTCTCCAATGGGCAAGTTATCAAACCAGATTCTTGCAGCGCCAGTAAGGGTTTGTACAAAAAGGTGACACCATAATGGTAAGGTCCAGCCTCCGACTAGCCCTGCGCTTGTGAAAACTCTCAGATGATCATCAGGGTCTGTCAACCCGTTGAACTTGCCTACGTTGGACGGTAGTTTTGCTTTTTCTAGCGGAGCCAGAGCTATTTCAGTAATGAATTTGGAATTTTATGCCGCTTCTGCAGGACGGTAAATCAGATCATAATTATGTTCAGCCTCGGGGTTGTAAACCGCACGGGGTCTACACTTGTTGTAATTTAGCTGTAATCGACTAAACACGCTGGTACCTTCACCTATACGGTAAGTTGAATCATATTCACTGGTGTGGGTGCTCCGTTGAGGACCCAACCTGGTGTGAACTGATTGTCTCTGGTGAGGGTGTGACTCATCTCGATGCTCCCTTTGATGAATTTCTGACTGGGTATACTCGTGTCTTGATGTAGATCTAGAGTACACCTCTATGTTTTCGTGAGATGGGCCTTCGCGTTGAGAAGCATGAGCACGGGATCCTGGTCTCCGTAATTGGGTTAGGGGAGCAGTTTGTGCACATAATTGTGTGTATACTGCATTTAGAGCCCCCTGAGATCTGACGTACCAGGAGATTGGGGTTTCTCCTGGAGGTAGAATTGAGTGCACAGGGATCTCTGGCTGTACCCCTGGAGTGATAGGTTCATTCACACGATTGGATTGTACCTCGTTGTCATCCGAGGCATCCTCTGGAATACCTTCAACCTGGAAGTTGTTACCGACATTTGGCCGAGGGCCGGTTTGCCGATGAGACGAAGTTTCTTCAATGTGCAAATGGAATCAACAGGGTAGATCAAAAAAACGAGAGAAAATTGGATGAAACAGAGAAAATCGGTGGGCGCCAATGAAGAAACACTAGATAAATGACCGGAATCAAATTATCTAGGGGGTTTGGATCTGCATAAAAGGGGTTGTTTCCTCTCGTTTAATTCGATGTGACTGACCTTCTTCTCCGAAAAACTCTGCAAAACAAAACACCGTTAGCCTCGTCAAGGGGAGAAGGGGGGTTCTCTCCTTGACCCGACTCCGGCGTGAGAATAAGTATGTGTTTATGAAGAAGAAGAAGAAGAAGAAGAAGAAGTGTTGACGAAGTGTGTGTAACTTGGTTTTCATACCTGAATTGTTCTCATATTTATAGCCGTGAGTTTGGGCGGGAAAACTTGTTGATGAAATATTAACGAAAGATGCCATCCCCGTAAGCGGTTACATTTCCTTCCGTTAATCTTCTTAATCCGACGTGAGTGCACACGGATCGCTCCTTTGATCCACGGCTGGGGTATTGCCACGTGGAAAGTGGGTAAGTGGAGGTTTTCCTCCAATCTCATGCCATCGTCGTGATTCCAGGAAGGCCTGGGATGATGACACGTGTTCCAGACGGTTCTGGTGGTGCACGATTGAATTTTCTAGAAGGTTATTGCCATAATCCAGTGTGACTCCTTATCGTGAGGCATCAGTTGAGTAAATAATACTCAAGTTTGGGTATTATTAAGCGGGAGTGTTTAACTTAGGATTTTTATCCTTTGTTTATGGAGAAAGGCGCAAGGATTTATGATTTCCCTTTTAGCGCGCGAGTATTGTCTATTATCTTTCTCTTAAGCTCTCTTGTGGGACCAGTTGCGCAGCCGCGCAAGGTCGGAAAGAGGGCTGAAAGATAAGGTTGTGGTATGGTCCCACGTGCTTGTCACGTGGTTTTTGGGACCTTACCCCTTCAATACCCATAAGGGTGCCCCATCCGCCCTATGGGTGGCTTACACATTTCACCCATACACTCTTGTTGCACAAACTAAAACTAAATGCTTTATTGGGTGTTATGTGTACTCTTTGTGTGTGATGACAGTTGTGACATATTTTCTGTTGTAAACAAAGGGTATTTTTTTATTAGTGTTCTAAAAAATGTAAATACTCCTTGTGCTCGTATAAACTGATTATATGTACACATCTACTTGAACCAACAACCATGCTTAAATTTGAATTTACACCATCCGTTTGCATAATTATTTTGCATTTCAATCCACATTATAAATAAATCTTCCATAAAAAAATTATTTAAAAACAAATCAGCATTGTTCAATATTACCATTCAACAGATCAACATCCAAAACCTAAAACCTCATCATAACTAAAGACACCATATCATAAACAAATTTACCACACAAAACTTGTAATTAAGCAACAGCTTACCCTACAAATTTAACCAATTTCACATAGATTCAACAATAATTAAAACCCACAAAAAAAGTAAATTAAAATTGTAAATTATAGGATCATAATTCATAATATCCGAAAACAAAATGAAGTTGTTTCTGATCAAGCACTCGAACATAACGCATCCGCAATCAATAATCAATAATCATATAAACAAATACACTATTAATTAAGACTCAAAACTTAAAATCCAAAAAAGATTGAGCAAAAAAAGCTTACATATAGCAGAGGGATGGAGATGTGAAGGATGAATCGGTTGATGATAGCAAAATCCTTTTCAAATCGGAACCCTAGTTTCCAATAGAAGCCTATGTTTACAAATCGGAACCATCCACGTTTACAATCCGAACCTGCGAAGTGGGAATTTGTTGATTTTGTTGCTAGTTATGTGTTGAAGGAGAGGGGCCGGCGGGAGAAGACAGGAAGAAGCGGGAGAAGGTGTTTGTTGGAAATGGAGAGGTACAGTAGCTTTTTATGTATAAAAAGTTACTGTAGTTTTTTTTTAATATATAAGATTAGAGAATAGATATAGTGGATTGGTTGGAGTGGGTTTTTAGAAGGTTTTTTTTTTTTTTTAAAGATAAAGGTTAATTTGATGGAGTGGATAAGAATGCTCTAATGGTTGTGTTTTTAGTTCCTTAACCATTTGGAATTTTATCTATTTTTTCTATATTTTATATATATTTTTATATAATTTATGACGTAATCCGGTCGGACCGGTCCGACCTTTGACCCCGTAAGGCGACCGGGTCGACCTCCGGTCCGGTTCTGAAAACATTGGTCAAAAATCACTATTTTGGTCCATTAGTTTAAATTTTGCGATTTCAGTCACTGTGGTTTCACTTTTGTAACCATTTCAGTCCACCTCGTAACCATTTCAGTCTCTGTACTTAACAGAATAATGGATTGAAATTGTTATGAAAGTGAAACCACAAGGACTGAAATGGTTACGAAAGTGAAACCACAGGGACTGAAATCATAAAATTTTAACTAATGGACTGAAATAGTGATTTTTGACAAACCATAAGGACGAAAACAGTAATTAACTCTTTATAAGATTAAATTGGACATTGTTTCTCTAACAAGAAAGAAATTATGATGTTAAATATAATGCAGTTTTTAAGAAACAACCATGTTAAATTTGATATTTTGATTACTTTAAAAGATTTTCATTGGATTACTTTAAAAGATTTTCGTTTTCTGAGATAACATGTTTCTATATTAACAAACTATAACTATAATTAACAAACTATAAGTTAGCAACATTTGTGTTAGAGGTATGTACATCGTGCTTTGGGAGGTTTTTTAAAAATATTAATGTTTCACTTTTAACCTAAAACTATATTTTTTTCTACTTATAACACCAAAAGTTTTCATCTCTAGAAATTTAACCTCACAAATTCTGCACTTTCAACTTTGGTGCCCACACTTTTCATATTTCGCAAATTTTTCATTTTAAATTTTGCGAGTTAACACGACGTAACGTGTGTGTGGTTCAACGTTTTAACATTTCGTTTTACGATTAGTACTAGATTTTGCAAGTTAACACGGCTCAACGTGCGTGTGTGCTTCAAAGTTTTTACGTCGTCTATCTTTTTCCCGCTTGACAAGTTCGTTACAACACGTGGGTTCCTAAATCGACGTATTATTATTTTGTATGTTTTACGTTGCAGTCTAAATTCTTCGCATTAACACACCGTAACTCTAGTATTGGTTGTCGTTGACGGTGATGTAGCATTGATGCTATTCGGCACGGTTTTATGCCCTGCCGCATTGCGACGGCGATAAATCTAGTTATTTGATAATAAAGAATTCAAAATGATCTCAAATAACAAATTTCTATGTTATTTTAGAAAATAAAAAATGTTTTTTTTTAATTGCCATGTTTTTTTAATTGATTGCTCTTATTTGATAATCTCAAAATGAGGGTGCTATCTACAACTACAAAAAGTGTTTTTCGAAGACGAGAGAAGAAGATCATGAACCAAGCAAATGTTATAACCTAGCTTATCACATGGTGAGATTATCGGTTATGGCTCCCTCTGAAGTCAACCTATCTTTTAGTGATAAACATTACCGCCTTTCGATATTAAATAAGCTTTTAAGAGGCCGGAAGGGGCGGCCGACCTCCCGAAATTTTCGCTCAGTGGTGGAGAGTATGTAGTTTTCGTATATAAATTTTTTAGTATATACGCTTTCGACCCCCCGGATTTATAAAAATTTTTATGTCCAGTGACTTCCGCCAACTATATGTTGAAGCGTTAAACAATAGGTAATTTTTGAGTTTATACGCTTAAAAAAGGGTCTATGAAAAAAGGATAAGAATAGACCAAACCAACTATATGTTGAAGCGTTAAACAATAGGTAATGTTGTTTTTAGAGGCATTGGGGTATACTTTAAATTCACTGGTTTTGAAGATAACATGACAAATTAACATGTCTTTCAAATCACTATCTTCTCATGTTTAGGGGTGTTAAAACCTCTAACATGTTAGCTTAAACAAAACAAAAAAGAATAAGAAATTAATGCTATTTATTATCAGTGTTTATTTTAGCTAAGAAGTTAATAAAATGGTATTATTATTATTTATTTTGTATTTAATTTTAACTAGAAGATTGATCCGCGCGCGTTGCGTCGCGGCCAACGAAATTGATATGTTGTTGATCAGATTCACATTTGCAATGTGTTAAAGATGTTTTTGTCGGTTAAATCTGTATTACTATCTTATACAAATAAGTAATTCACCAAATAATGTGAATACAATTAATGGTATCATAATTACTACGTTACATGACTTGTATCTATATAAATAACTTATCTTATCATAATTACACGACCACCAACATTGAAGTTGCGGCGTCTTAACGTGAAAAAATTAGACCGACATATAAAAATAGAAAACAATAACTAACTCGATTTAGGACTTGCACGTTGTGACGAACTTATTAAACGGGAAAAAATAGACGACGTAAACACACTGAACCACACACGTACGTTGCCCCATGTTAACTCGCAAAATTTAGAACGAAGCGTATAACAAAACGTAAAATCGTTGAACCACACACACACATTGTGCCGTGTTAAGACGCAAAATTTATATCTACACGTAAAACGAAAAATTTTACAAAATATGAAAAACATAGGGGATCAAAGTTGAAAGTAAAAAGGTTGTGAGGTTAAATTGGTAAAACTAAAAACTTTTGGGTTAAAACTACAAAATCAAGTAGTTTTTGGTTTAAAGTGAAACATCAATTTTTTTTTTTTTTTTTTGAAAAAACCCCCAAAACATGGGGTACAACACCACCAAGCATTATGTACAACACAACTATGCACAAAAAACTTATTAAGCATCATGTACAAACCCACTATGAACAAACATCTATCAAATTAATAGTATATAAATATTGAATTTAAAAATGGTGGGTGAGATAGAGTTAACAAGTTTAAACCATTTCCTTATGACGAGGTGAAGTAAAAAGGAAAAAAAACGAGTGATGTGCCGCTTATAAGGAGTTAAGAAGGGTTAAGAAATACCTTATGGCCTAAGTACATTAAGCATCACTAAGGCTCCCCCCCCCCCCCCCATATAAGGTTCGAATATTTTCCTCCATAACCACATGAACCGGTTTCTACTCAAAAGTCAAACCGGTTTTTTACCAAAGTTTACCAAACCCATTCGGTTTACAACCTGAACCGGTTTTGCCAAAAAAAAAACGAAACGTACACCTTTATTATTAAGCAGTTAATAAAACAGATGGTTAATCTTTTCACTTTTAAGGATCTGATTTTAGAGTTGAAGGAGTAAATGTGAAAAAATTTGATGACTACTATGATTAACAACTTTTAACTTTTTATTCAATAAACAGAGGAAATTACGTACCGTTAGGATCTGTGAGCATTGAAATATCCGCCAGTCAAACGAAAAAGGAGATAGTGTTTGCAGCACAAACCGACTCAGCCCAGCCCATTTTTAACCAGCACTAAAAGGAGCGCCTGTTGACTTCCCGCTGCATGGTTGACCACAAATGACAACCAAAGCCATTCAAAGTACTGTACCTGCAGACACGAACGTCGTTTATATCTATCGACAATTAAATTAGCTTTCGTGAAAAATTCTTATCAAAATCGTCTTTAATTTTTTCAATGGAATAAAGAATGTGCATATACTCTGCATGCATAATATCGCATTACGGAAACAAGTGGTCAAAAGCTTACAGATTTATCATAGAACCCAAATAAGCCAAACCCGACCAACCCGAACTTTTAATGGGTCGGGTCACTTTTGCTAGCCAAAAACCCAAAACTCGAAAAAAAAATAAAGGCCGAAGAACACCCTTCCTGCAGTGCATCAAATGCACTGATGTCAAAACCACCAGAAAATTTGCCTTTTGCACAAATCGTATAGTAGCTACCCAAAGTGTACAAATCTCCGATAACCGCCTCCTTGTTGGCGCGTTGTTGCTGGTGATCGGAAGATTCCGATTCTAGAACAGCTGAAATCGTATGAAATTAAAGTAATATATGATAAATTAAAGTCCTAAAAGCTGATTAATACCACCGAAAATGCAAAAAAAAAGAGCAAAATTACCTGGTGAATCCCTAAAAACGCAAGATGTTTCAGTTTCTGCATTCAAATGGGCCCAATTTTAATATGTTCTTTTGTAATTAGGGTTTCAAACATTGGGTACTGTAATAACAAAATCCTAAATAAGAAGCACAATAATGTAATAAGAAACTTTAAGAAAGGAAGAAACAAAATTCATCAAACTTGCTACATTGGATCAACAAATTTGCTACATGTGTATATGCATGTGAATAAAGATAAAGATTATCATACCCAGCTTATTTCGCTTTTTATTCTGACATAAAGTACCTAATTGGTTTAAATTACGACATAAAACACGGACTATTATAAAAATGTCAAAGTAATGGGGTCAACCCAAACCTACGGATTTCGTGTTAGTTTCGTGACGCGTCAAAAAAATAAAAAAAAAGATATAAGATTAACCTAGGAATAAATATGTATGACAGATGCTGCAGTAATATTACCTATTCACGACATCCTGTAGTTGAAGGACTGTTCTTTCCGTTTCTTCTAACTTTTGACGCTTAACTTCGCTTGATTTTAGGGCTTGAGCAGCTGTTTGTCTCTCTGATTCTACTAAAGCCTGCGGGTGGATGGTTAAAAATGAATTAATGTTGGAGATTGTTATAGAGGTCTCAAAAATAGCCACACCTTGCAGTATACTATAAAGTCATCATCTCAGCCTGACCAGACCCGTTTTGACATGTATGAAAACAGGTTACAGGACCCATTTTGACCCGGCCCGTTTATCCGGCTCTGCAGTTATACGAGAGTGAAAATACGAGACTAACATTACCTTTGAATTTTCCAGTTCTGCAGTTAAACTTTCAATCTTTGTAGTATCCTCCATAGAAGTTGTGGTCTTTTTCCCAATATTCAATGCTTCATCAGATGCTTCTATTGACCACTCACGTTCCTTGAAAGTGAAAATATCATCCTTTATTCGCTTAAAAACAAAACCCTTTACAGAAACAGTAGGTGGTGATACAACCTACATAAAACCACCAACAATCACAAGCATCACACAAATTGCAACAATATTCCAACTTAACAGCAAAACTTTTGACCCAATGAGTCATACTTCAAATTCGTAACCACAATCCGAATTGAACAGAAACATAACAACAACAAAATCACAAAATAAGTAAACAAAAAAACTTACACAAATGAGCCCTAAAAATGTACGATCTTGAAACGAAAGTGATGAAATCTACAAAAATTTAATCAATAAAAAGCAATCCTCATAGAGGGCTAGGAAATAGGAAACCTTTGTTTCATATGATGAGATGAATCGGCTGCAGCCTTCAATTAAGACTCGTAGTTTGCGGCAGAAGAGGAGTCCGATGGCGATAGGGGTTCAGGGTGGAGAAGGAGTACGGTGGTGGGTGGCCGGCGACGGAGATGGACCGTGTGAGTGGTGGCGACGGTCGGTGCTTGTTGAGGTTGGGTGACCGGCGAAGTGGAGGTGGTGTTTGGAGATGGAGGATGTCACCACCCCCGATCCCAGGTCCCCTGGGAATGGGCGGTCGCGAGCCAGTGCTGGTGGTATCTCGTATTGTCTAATTTGGCAGCGGAAATTTTCATCAGGACCGTAGTTAGAAAATATTTGATCAGAGTAAAATACCACATTTTCATAGTATTAAACAAATGGGATAAAACCCAAGTTCATAGTACACATGTTTTCATAGGAATACATCCTATTTTATTTAATAAAAAACATCTATTTTATTTTAGGTAACTTTATTGCCACTTTTCCAAGCCTTCAGTGCTGTCCAGTTGGCTTCTATTTGGCTTTCACATTTTGTTACATGAAACGCGTTTTAAAAACGTTTGTCAGTGGGAAATACTGGTGAGTGAATCTCAGTTTAATCAAGTTGAAATAAAAATTAGTTCACAGTGTACAGTATTGAGGGCGATCCCGCAATTACATTTGTTTCCAAGTTATAACAATTAACATCCATGGTACTGTCAACCCGACTTGTGGTCATGTTACTACTCACAGTGTAGTAACAAATTTTGTATACAAAACCCCAACATACTCATGATAATTGTATTCTTACAAATACTCAATAACTGTCATTCGCATGGTTATTCGCATGGTCATTCGCATGGAACAATATTTAAGGTTTTGTATAAACAGTTTACAAAATAGGTTTACAAAAAGTGGATCAACTCACATTGCTGTCTTAGATTTTCCGTAAGGGTTTCCTGGTGACAATCTAAAATTTACACAAATGCACACGCGTTAGTATAATAACCCATTTTAACATTAGTAATACCCTCCCCGAGACGGCATTCCAATGACTACGTCGGGCAGAACCACGACAGCCATTACAGAACCCTAGATCAATCGGGCAGCGTATCTAATACGTATCTAGGGGTTATAATACTTACAACGGAGCAGAACTTCGCTAGTTAGGGGGGTATAATACCCGCGTATTATGCCTACTATTCAGAAATTTGCTTAAGAAAGAAAGAAATGAACGAATTCAACTGAGATCCGATGCGTTCTATTTATAGTTGCTGATCTTGACTCTCTCGCGGCCCGCGTAAGAGTAGCCTAAGGGCTACGCGGCCCGCGTTGACTCCAGGTCAACGTGTAGCTCGTCCGGATCAGCGTATAGACTTGACACGATGATGACACGTGTCATCACCGGGCTGCGCCACTATCTTGATCTCACGCGGCCCGCGTGAACTTAACGAGGGTCTTACACGGCCCGCTTGAACTTAATAATCAACGAATTCAGTTTTAAACCTTCATACCGCCGCGTAAGGTTGGGGTGGGTCCTACGCGGCCCGCCTCAACATAATATTTCTTGTTTTTTATTTATTTTTAATACTATATTATATTTCAGGCTCGGTTTTTACATACGGGTTGTATTTAAAGACATATAGAGTTATTAAAATATATTAGGGGTCTCGGAAAAATATTCGGGGTGTCGGTTTCTTTGAGGGTTGTTACAGAGGATGTCGTATAGATGAGAGGAAACTGGATTTTGGTTCAGAACTGTGAAGCCAGAGATTTGGAAGAGGAAGAGAGAATGAGCTGTTGTAGAAGAAAAATCGATTGGTCTCTATGCAAGTTGGAAAGTCACCATGGTTGAAATACCAAGAATACCCCTTTAGTGTCTTAAAATTTTTGGTGAAACCCCTCTAAAATGGCTTAAACATTCTTGTACATGATGCTTCATAACTTGTAAACATGATAAAATTACGATTTTGTACGTCACTTTTCCTTTTTAATATATTATAGATTTATATCTATTTCTATTATACTATGTTATTATGTCACCACATCTTATGTTACTATGCCATTGCTATATTTCTAGCCCGTTTTTATTTTCATATTGTGTGTTTTCGAGCCGAGGTCTTTCTGGAAATAACATCTCTATCCACACGGTTAGAGGTAAGGTATGCGTACATCCTACCCATTCCAGACCCTACGAATCGCTTTGCCAGTTGTGAGATCTACAACTGGGTACGGTTGTTGTTTTATTAAAAGGCAAGAAGAGCTAAGACTCACGTAAAAAATAAACACGTATTATACCCTTATACAATTAGCAATTTGGGTTATGTCTCATTTGTTTAAAAGTCACACCCTTTAGTTTATTTTACTCATACCCTTTCATTTTACCAATGGTTTATTATATTATATATTATTATATAACAATTCAAAAACAAAATTAAGACACAATGGTTTGAATCACACTCCTTCAAAAAGTCACAACCCTTCAAATTACTTTTAAATGTATCACTCCCCATACAAAAAGCAAATACTTTAAAATATAGGGGAATTGGCCTGTAATAATCCCACCTAGACCTTATTGGCCATTAATAATCCCACCTCAGAATATTCCCCTCACCAGTCCCACCTTTCACATATTTTTCCTACAATGGTCCCCCGTTAAAAAAACTTAACGGAGTTAAGCTTTTTTCCAAATTACAAACAGATTTTTTATGGCTTTTGATCAGAACGATGATACGAGTCCATTGATGTAAAACTTACTTCGAAATGGCGCTCCAAGTGACTTGATTTTGGTTAATTGGAAATTTAAACATCCGACTTGAAGCGCTGTTTTCATCGTTTGGAGCACTGTTTCGAGGCAAGTTTTATATCAATGGACTCGTATCGTCGTTCTAATCAAAAGCCCTAAAAAATTTATTTTTAATTTGGAAAAAAAGTTTAACTCCGTTAAGTTTTTTTAACGGGGGGCCATTGTAGGAAAAATAGATGAAAGGTGGGACTGGTGGGGGGAATATTCTGAGGTGGGATTATTATTGGGCAATAAGGTCTAGGTGGGATTATTACAGGCCAATTTCCCTAAAATATATCACATACAAAAAAAAGTCACAATTTTAGATATATAACACCCGGATTAGGATCAAATATAAAGGACAACATAACTAAGAAGAGTAAGAAGGATTCTAGTCCATTGATCTTAGATTTGGAGGGTTGAGATTAATTTCAAGGGGTGTGGTTGAAAATTTCGAAGGGGTGCGATCCAGATTTTTTTGCGGATTTTAACACTCATCTTTTTTTGAAGGAGTGCACCTACCCACCCACGGCAAAGGGTGAGTACGCCCCAGCTCATGACAAACTCCTTGATTCTTCACAGATTCAAAGTTTTCATTTTTCACTCAATTAACCTTTTTTTTTTCCAAAAAAACCATAAACATCAATATATAAGTAACATGAACAATATTTCATTACGAAACTGTAAAAATAAAAACATGAACAGGTATTGCGGGTATTTTGAAAACCCAGTTCCGGGTATAACCGAACAATTAAAAAAACGGTTAATAACCGGTTAATTAACCGAACCGGTTAAAGCAATTAACCAGAATATGTTAAAAAGATAACAAGTTAAAGCATTAACCAATTAAAGTTAAAAAGTCAAATTAACCGGTACAACTAATTAACCGAACAGTTTATTAAAATTAACTGGTTTGTACACCTCTATTATGCATTATGCAGTGTGTGATAATTCCACTACACCTTGGGCCGATAGATATGGCCCAGCAATATAAACACTAAAGTACTAAAGAGTAAAGACATGTATAGTGGTGCACAAATCGGGTTTTTTTAAAAACCGGGTTTAGGGTAGGATCGGGTTTTACAAAACCGGGTTTTACAAAATTGGGTTTTTTTAAAAACCGGGTCGGGTCCGGGTCCGGGTTCTCTACCAAAAATGTATACCCTATATACCCGGGTTCGGGTAGGGTTCGGGTCCGGTTCGGGTATTCATCGGGTAGGGTTCGGGTATGCATCGGGTTGGGAAAAAACCCGCACCGGGCATTAAAAAAACCCGACCGGAACTATGCTTATAAAATGTATCAAACATAACTCTCACACATAGACATCAAATCTATTGATAAACAGAGGCACAATTTATAGTTCTTCATGTGGTTATTCTTGAACTTTATAAATAGAGGCACTATTTATTAAATACAAAAACTAATAATGATATTAAACAAACAAAGAAAATAGAAGGGCCAACATATATTGGCATATTTGTTTCCACTTGTAATGAAATATACTAAATAATTAAGTAGTGGTGGCAAATATCATTAGAAACCTAATAATTAAACAAGATTACATCAAAATGCATACATAATTTTGTTAAATCATAAGAACTAGAAGTCTTAATGCATACATAATTAAACAAGATTACATCAAAATCGGGTTTTTTTAAAAACCGGTTCCGGGTATTTATAAAACCCGGTTCCGGGTTCGGGTTCGGGTATTTATAAAACCGGGTTTCGGGTATAAACCGGGTATAAAAAAACCGGTTCCGGGTTCGGGTTTTAGATCAAATATGCATACCCGGTCCCTACCCTACGGGTAGGGTCGGGTTCGGGTATAAAAAACCCGGGTTTTATAATACCCGGTTCCGGGTTTTTTTTTCGGGTCCGGGTTTGGGTTTTTTGTGCACCACTAGACATGTATAGAACTTTCAAATATGTTTACATGTGTAATAACTATATTCACTAAACATTAAAGAGAATAGTTACAAATTTACGCTGTAGTATTAACTGCTTCGGTACTAGTAGTAAAAAAAATACTAAAACATAATGAAACTGACTTGTATTGAAAAATCCATAAAAATTGATATCGGTACATGTACCTATAACCTAAAACTATAAAAAATGAATGTCGCTACCATTAACAATATTGTACAAGCAATATCGGTTCGGTTTAGTTTTAACTATATAAATGTTGTCTCGTGTGTCCAAAAAAATAATATAATGATGTGCTTAAAATGATATCAACACGTGTTTTACATCTATTAATAATCATAGATACGAACATCGATACTGGTTTCAATAATACCGATACCGATGTTATTCATTTGATTTCGGTTTGTTTTGTTACCGGTACCCGATATAGTTTATGACACAAAATTACTTTATTTTGAATACAACTTCGCATGATAGAAATTATATCGGAATGCTGACGCATATTTAGTTTCTTTTAAGTATAAACATGAATAGCGGTACTGGTACCGGCGTTATCTTAGTGGCATGTATTACAAAATACTTACTTACACAAAATGTTATCTAATGTTACCCAAAATGTATAATATAAGGATATTAACACATGTTTTACATCAATCGGAAACTATAAAACGAATAATGATATCAGTCTCGATAATACCAATACCGATATTATTCGGTCCATATTAGTTCGACTCATTTAAGTAAATTACACATATGATTAATGTGACGAGTGGTCTATGTGGTAAGCTATTTTTTTAATTGTTGAGAAATTACACATATGATTCAAATTGCTTTTTGCGTTACGGTTTTTAAAATTACTATTTCACCCATTATAATTCTATACTTTCTTAAAACACAAAGACCGACAACTTCTCTGTTTTTGTCTTATATGCATGTTGTCTGATTTGCCACAATCTCTCTCTTCATCTTCTTTCAAAAAAACCTTGGCAAACTTTAAACTTAGTGTTTCATAATTGCAACCTCCAAGAACATAAATTGATAGTTTTCATCTGATGTTTGTTATGCTATGTTCTGCTTTCGTTGTTGTTCATGGGTTTTCAAGAAATGATCTACCGATTCTATCTTTTGATGAAGGGTATTCGAAGTTGTTTGGAGATGATAATTTAATGGTATTCAAGGATGGAGAATACGTTCAGTTATCTCTTGATGAACGAACAGGTTACCTGATCTGGTGGTCGGAGATTTAATAAATATAAAAACCGAACGGATCTGGTGGCCAGAGATTGGATAAGAAACGGAAAACTAACGGATCTGTAGTCGGAGATTTGATAACAGATGGTAACCTAACGGATTTGTGGCCGGAGATTTGATAAGTGGCGAAACTTAACGGCTGTGGACGGAGATTTGATGACCCGGACTGTGTGTTTGTTGAACATCAATTTCTTTGTTTCATCTTCTAACTGTAACCGACTCTATCTCCTTTTATCTCTATCTTTCGTGTTTTGACTGGATACTTTTTATAGGTGTTGGTCTTCCAGATAATGTTACAAGTTTTTGTTCATCATGTACAATATGTCATAAAGTAATGTTTTGGGTTATGGAATGCTTATCATTTCTTTTTTTCTTTTTTGTTTTAATCTTATGTTTATGTATCGACTTTCCTAATATATTTCTATTTTACTAAATACCTTTTTATCAAATATGTGAATTATAAGTTACTTGACTATTATTATATCATGAAGAATTGGTGGTGTCCCTATGCTACGGGACCGGTTTTCTGGTGGTATCGGTTTGTTTCCTTACATTATTTGTATAATATTAGCATTGGTATAGTGATAGGCACGTGTTTTATATCAATTGAAAAATATAAAAACGAATATAAGCACTGATGTTGTTTGGACGGTATCGATTCTTTTATTCACGGTAATGATATGGTACCGATACTTGATATAACTTATGTTATCCAAAAATACTCTATTGCAAATACAGGTCCGTTTTTAACGAAATTTATACTGAAACGTCCAGAAAACTATAGAAACGGATATTGATACCGGTATCATTATTGTTAGTTCGTCGCAATAAAGAAAAATATCAATTATACTTGACCCGTTTAATTTTGATCCAAACTTTTAATGAAACATAAATAAGATTAAACACATCCAAACGGTATATTCAGAACTTTAAAACGCTTAATATTGTAATGATGAAAATGTTCACTTTTTCCAATATAATAATAATAAAAAAAAAAAACTACTCCATTTTACAAATATTTTGCTTTTGACATCCCAACTTTGTGGTAGTTTCCTTTTCAGTCCCAACTTTGTTATAGTTTACTTCTTATCCCAAAAGTTTATCAAATTTTATCTTTACCATTTCTTAGCCCTTAAGCTTACGAAATGCAATTTTGAACCATTTAACTTTTTATGAACTTTGTAAATACCACTTTGACTCCCTCGAGAGTTTTTGCCTTGACAATATAAATTCGAGTTAGTTGGGTCGCGTATAATACGTTATAATTGTACGATATAAATTCGATTTACATTACGTTTTGATCCAATCGCAATGCAACTGTATGATACATTGAGTTCAATCGGATACGTTACAACGTGCGTTTTCATATGGTTAACACATCACATAACGTTTGGACTAATCCGTTTGATATTTACGAAGTACCCGCGCCGCAACGCGCGATCGGGGGTCTTATTACTAGTTATAAGTAAAAAGTAAAAGGAAACATTGTTTTTAAGTTACCCAAACCTCCCTCATCCCTTGTTCCAGAGTTTTATTTTTAAGAGAAGAGAAGGGATTTGGAAAGAAAGAAAAGAGGTATGTTGTTCCAGAGTTTTTTTTATGGGGAGAAAGAAAGAGGGAAGGAGAGAAAAAGAAGGTATTTTGGAGTTCAATTGTTTCTCTCCAAATCGGAAAGATTGGGAGAGAACAGAATATTGTAAGTTCACTTTTTCCAATTTTACCCTCATCAAAAAAATGGCGGGTATTTCTCCCACAACCCGCCATATCTTCAACCCACCTTCATCATCTCTCCCAGAATCTCGTATCTTCAGTTTTCATCATCATATTTCCCATATCTTGATTCAACTGTTCATAATCGTTGCTACTACTATCCAACAACGCTTAGCAATTCATCTTCCAGGTAACACACCTACATTCAATTTATCATATACATGAGTTTTGTATAAGATGAGTGTGTCGCAATTTTAGGGTAAGTTTGATGTTGTTTTGTGGTTGAATGGATGGTAATTTAGGTAGTTCAGCTTCTTTTAGTTTTAATTCTGTTTGATTTGTGAATAATTAGGTTTAGTTTGTTTAGATTTTTAGGTAATTTTAGATTATATGAGTTTTATTTGTGTTTAATTGGTGGATAATTAGTTATTTGGTTTAATTTGCTTAGTTTTTGGTTGGTTGTTTGATTTACTCTGTATTCTTAGTAAACTCAGGAACACACGAACACAGAACACAGTGTTAATGCTTAATGTACAAGTGATTAAAGACATATAAAACTACATTTAATGCAAAAACTACCATTTTGACAATGTAAAATTTAAAAAGATCGAACCTTTATTTTAAAATTCAGTTCATATATTAATTAACCAACATTATAGCAATAAAAATCAGATCCTTATACATCTTTTAATACTATGACAACAGTAAACTAAAAAAGACAAGATCCAATTAAGATGGGTAGTGATCATACCTAGAATAACATTTGAATTTGCACCTGTAAACAATCAAGAAACACACAAAAAAATAAGAATAATGAAATCTTGATTCTTGAGGGGGGTAAGATGGTAAATTAACATAAAACTTACCTGAAGGAGGTGTTTGGGAAACAGTAGCAGAGCCTGAGAAATCACAACTCCGTTGAACTTGACCCTTTTTTTATAATAACTATTGACAACATAATTGTTCAAAACTCGGTACAAGCTAAACCTGCATTAAGCATTCAAAACTAACACTTAAACGCGCGTAACCCGCACCGGTTACGCTTCGAGTGCTAGGTTAAGTGTGTATCAAAGCTGGGTTACGCGCGTTACGCGGCGCATGATGGGTGTTTGTCGGCCCCGGTACGCGTGACCGGCCTTTAAACACCCATAACCAACGTCACGCGCATAAGAGATGCCTACATAACCAACGCCTAAACGCGCATAACGCCTAAACGTGTTTTCGACGGATGTTACAGTTACCAAGGTTGGTTTGTTGTGGTAGAGTTTATCATTTATTGCGTGCCAAATTGACCCGAGTTATTGCTTGTGACAGCCTTTTGATGGTACTAAAACGGCGGGTCGAAAACCAGCACACGTAACTGGCATATAAACATGCAAAAACTGAGTTTCACATACCGAAAACCAGAAAGTCAGAACTTAGAAGCTGTATAGTAATTTCAAAATAACCATTTTTAAACCAACCCATTCTGACCCATAACCCGTTCTGACGTGAACGCAATAACAACCCTAAGCAAACCTGCCCGACCCGACCCGTTTACCAGCCTAGTTCTGTAGAGTAAAACTGAGGTTATTCAACTGGATGAAAGCTGTTGACTTTAAATGGATTTAAGTTGTAAAAGAGGTCAATATACTTATTACTAAAATTCAAAACTGAATAACAACATAGAGAATAAAATTCAATCTAAGGTTCACTATGGTACCCAGTGAAGAGATATTTTTAAGATGTAACTGTAAAAAAAAATATTTACATTAAGTAGTTAATTTAAGATGAAGATTTAGCCTCTATGATTATGAATAGTGTTGGCAGTGTAGCTAATGCTATTTTAGAAGGCAATAAAATTATTCAGGAGAGCAATAAAACACTAGAACGAGCTTATCATCACGAGTACACCGGTGAGGAAATTTATAATGAACTGAAGCCGATGGATTTAGATTCACATGAAATACCGAGGGTGTTTAATTACTTGGTGGCCAACCAAGCAAAAGCAAGGTCACTATTTAGCGCTCCTCCTGAGATATCACGGTTAGTGTTAAGGATATTATTGGTGAGATGAAATCCTTGGGCTTTTTGTGGCTGAAACATAGAGCTAACGGCGAGACTTTAACGTGGGAGAAGTGGAAAAAATTCGATGTATAATGTCTTGTTTTGTTCTCGGTTTCTCTGTTGTATGGCCCGGGCCCCGCTAGCGCCTTGCTAATGAGGTTTTCGGTTTTGTTGTTAATGAAAGTCGCCGTTCCAGGTTTTATCACAAACTTTGCTATTTCAATTCGGGTTCCAGGTTTGTTAATTTCTTTGAAATCACTTGTTCTAGACCAATTATACAACAGAAATAGAGTTTAATTTGTTATTGAAGAAGAGCGAATGTTTTAAAGAAGATAAGAAACTCGGTGACGGTACCAAGGATTGTCGGGGTTATTTTTTTTATTTTAATTTTGCTTAGAAGGGTATAATAGTAAAATTGTTACTTTTCTTTCTTTTCCTCTCCACTCGGGAACATACAAAATGTATATTTTCCTCTCCTTTTCTTTCCATTCCTTTTAAACTTGGGAACACAAATAAATTTTTAATTTTTCCTTTATATTGCTTTCTTTTATATTTTTAGATTATAAAGGTAAATAGATACTTTTACATGATTGAACATAATTGCTAAAACTTTTATTATACTAATTTAAATGATATATTTCTTATTTTATACCTTCTTTAGATATCGAATTATTCACGTAATTATTAAATATTCAACACCTTCTTTACATATCGAATAATTCACGTAATTGTTAAATATTCAACACAAAAAATAAAAACAAATCTACATAAAATATACTACTAACACTGCAAAAGTGTAGAAAATTGAATATACAAAATTTATTTTTAATTATATACTTTATTTGAAAAACTAATATTTACTTATACATATTTAATAAAACATTAACTGACATAACATTCTAATTTTTTTTATGGTGAACTTCATGTATAAGGTTATCAGACTCTTCAAATCGGAGAGCCCCGTATTACCACACTTTGATCACGCTATGTTGTCTTAATTGGGCCTATACTGGCTTCAAAGTTTGGCTTTTCTGGGCGTTCCCCCGGGACACCATATCGCCGGCTGTCACTTGACAGTCGTTGTGCCACCACAAGAGCAGAACTCTCTGGCGTAAGTGCGTAACACACGGTGGACCGAAAACCCGGTTGGGCTCGGGAATCAAACTGACAACCTTACACAAGGTATAGTCCAAATCCTTCATTGTCTATATTCACCCCAATATAACACAAGTAAGAATTGAACTTCAGTCTCAATTGAAAAAGCTAAGTCTTTCACCACTAGGCTACAAGCAAAAACTATTAAATGAATATACTATATTACTAGAATAGACTAGATTCAAAAACCCAAAAATCATAAGATTCCAAAAATTATAAGATTTAAAAAATAATAATCACGTGAAATTCATACGGGCCATATAAGATTATATAACCTGTATAATTTAAATAAAATAAACTGACAAAAAGGCCAGGCCAACAATCTTCCCTGGTTAACCCTAGTCCACCAACAATCGTTCCCTCCCTATTTAACCATTTGTTTAATCGATTCCACAGCCGTGGATCCCACAGCCGATCTTTTAATAGCATACAAGAATGAATACGAATGAGTGTGCATCTTCTTCAAATCCTCATAATAATTTGGGGACTATTACACTTGGATTGCAAAGTGTTCTTGAGTTGGTTAAGTGCCCTGTTTGTAGCAATTCTATGTACCCTCCTATTCATCAGGTACCCTTTTTTGTATTCTTCAATCTTTGATTTGGATTTGGATTTGATTTCATGTTTGATTGATAATTAGGGTTATTTTCTTGTTCCTAATAATCATTTACCCTGTTTTGTAATCGTGAATCTTTTATTGGTTGATAATTAGGGTTTTTTTTTTCTTGTTTCTAATTATAATGGGATTTTTTTTTTGGATTGATGTTTGATTGGTTGACAGTTAGGGTAGTTTTATTTAATATGAAGTCATCGTTTAGTTTGTAGTTTCTTTTTAATTTGGAAGTTTATGTGTAAATTGAGTTTTTTAGGATTCTTTATTTTCATATGTATATTTTAATTTTCTTTTATCATAGTATTGGATAATGTATAATTTCATGGAATATAGTTTTAGAGAGAGTATAATGTACGATTAACATAGATAACTTGCGTGATTATCTTTTGTTCAAGGTTCCATGCGTGATTATCTTCCTATGCGTGATAATTCAGGTCCCATGCGTGATTATCCAGGTCCATGCGTGATTATGTGTTCTATGCGTGATAATCCACGGCCAGGATTGTCGCGTACGTGAAGTAGGATAAGCCGTGAAGTATGTTAACCGCTCTCGTTTTATATTTATATTTTTTTTTTCTCTGCAGTGTCGCAATGGACACACATTATGCTTTGAATGTGAATCACATGTGCAAAACGAGTGCCCTACATGCAGACAAGAATTAGGGAATATCCGATGCTTTGCTTTGGAAAAAATTGTGCAATTGCTTCAACTGCCGTGCAGATATTCCTCATCGGGATGCCTCGAGATTATCCCGTATTCCGCCAAACTCCAACACGAAGCTTTGTGCAATTTCCGACACTATAATTGCCCGTATGCTGGGGTAGAGTGCCCGGTTACAGGAGACATCCCTCTTCTCGTTACTCATCTTAGAGAAGGCCATAACGTAGAAATGCGCCCCAGCTGTACAATTAATTATCGTTTTATCAAGCCTAACCCCTATGCAGCTGAAAACGCCACCTGGATGCTTGAGGTAAACTTAATGTCATATGTTTCTTTGCTATTTCGGATGTTAGATGCTATGTAGTTAATTCGGATATCCGTCAAGGACCTCTATGCGCTCCAGAGGACCGATAACCAATATATTAACTACATAGGTCAGATGTAATGGAAATTTTATGTTCGTTTGGGCAGGTATTGCATTGTTTCGACCGGTACTTCTGTCTTCACTTTGAAGCGTTTCAGCTAGGAGGTACACCTGTTTACATGGCGTTTGTTCGATTCATGGGAGACGAAGCAGATGCTCGCAACTACAGTTACATCCTCGAAGTGGGACCGAACGGGAACAAACGTAGTTGGCAAGGAACACCGAGAAGCATCAGAGATAGCCCTAGGGTGGTGTGTGATAGTCAGGAAGGGCTGATGATAGAGAGGGATATGGCCCTTTCCTTCTCGGATGGAGACGGGAAAGAGCTCAGACTGAGAGTTACCGGCAAGATATGGAGTATAGAACAGAATCCGGAGGGTGAGGTTTTTGGATGATTCATGTGCATGTGGTGGTTTTTGTTTTGTTGATTCTCACTCTCATGTTGCTTTTCACTCACTACTGTTGAGATGTTGCTTTTTGAATGATTCATGTGCATATGGAACTATGCAAATCTGATCAGTGACCTTTATTTCATGATGAGTATGAAGATGTCTATTCCAAGTCTCCACCTATCATCTTCATACTTATTTAACTTTTAAATAATAAATATTATTTGTTGCCGATATTTATATTGTTTCTAAAGAATAACTATTTTTAACATATGTAGTTGTGCAATATATCTTTACCTCAACCATGTTTGGATGTAAATAAAGATTATAATGTGACCGAAAAGTTTTGATTTCACCGCTGAACGTAAAAAATTTACTTTTGAAATTGCAAATCAATTAGCAAGAAAACTGGTGGTTAATATATTCACACCGAAGAGTTGATGGCCAAATATTTTATAAAAATAAATATGTGTACAGTCGGTTTCAAACGATCATACGGAGATATAATACCGTGTGTCGGTACTGACACGTATAAATATCGTTTTGGTCATATTATAACTTTATTCTTAAGGTTTTCTCTTTTGGTAGCTATCTCTTTCAGTAACTATCGCGTGTGTCGGTACTATAACGGACCGAGCCGATCCTGCACAAACTCCAGTCACATCCCGGCCCCAAAGCGCGGGTAGAATCCCACTAGTATATATATATATATATAATGTAAGTATCTATAGAAAACTCACTTTTATTTAGAAAACTTGGGAAACTCTAACCTCCGGATTTTTTTTTTTTTTTAAATTTACACATGTTATATACTTGTTTTTAAGGGTTTTGGGAAAAAAAATCAAAAAAGCGCCGAGTAGATATTTAAAAAAAAAATAAACAAGTTTTGGTGTAACACATGTTACAAATATGTCAAATGAATGTAACATATGTTACACCAAAACTTATTTATTTATTTTTTTTTAATATCTACTCGGCGCTTTTTTGATTTTTTTTTTTTTTGCCCAAAACCCTTAAAAACATGTATATAACATGTATATTAGTTTTTACATTTTGATGCCGGTTCACCCATAATTCAGATTTTTTTACTTTCAGTGTAAAAAATAGTTATTTGTTGTTTATTATCCATATTTTTTTAATATAAACAGATGTTTGTGTGTCGGGGTTGAGTTTTTGGGGGTTCACTTTATACTGCTTCCCCACTGTTGTTAATTGTGTATATAAGTTTTTACATTTTGATGCAGGTTCACCCATAACTCAGATTTTTACTTTTGGTGTAAAAAATAGTTATTTGTTGTTTAGTATACCTATTTTTTTGAAAATAAACAGATGTTTGTGTGTTTTACATTTTGGGGCTGGATCACCCACCTAAAATACCATTGTTTCACGCAAACTAAATCCTCTGTTCAGTTTTTTAAATTATAAAAAAAAACCAGATGTTTCTATGTAGTCACCTATTATGTCTGATGTATATAAATTTTTTTGGTGTGATTTGTTTCGCAGACCACGCCACAGAGTCAGAGGAGGAGTGCTTTTCCTGGTTCACTCCGAATGGGACACGCTACTGGTGCCCGGCTGCCCCGGATAACCTCAAACCAAGACTTGAAACCGTGTTTCAGCAATGGGAAGACGTTGCTGAGATGTATGAACAGTACGCAGAGCACTGTGGGTTTTCGACTAGGCTTGGAACAATTAAGCGAAAGAAAGGAGCCATCACGCACCGATTTACAATGATACTTGTTTAAAACCGCACGTTGCGGTGGAGTCAACAACGCAATGTGGAAATTTGACTACGGTGTTCCCTTGTTCTTTATCGCAATGGGAAAATTCCACTACTATGCAAAGTTAACATACAATGAAATGATACATTGGTACACATTCTAATTGGATCCAAATATGGACGCGTTTTCTATCTTATGCTAGTAGTCTACTAATCAAGTATTAACAAACACCTAAATCAGTACTTGTGTATTGTATCTTATGCTAGCATTCTGCTACTAATAAAGTATTAACTATTAACTCATGTAGTGTTCATCAAGTGCCGGTTTTAAAATATATGGCCAGTTTTGTTTAGTTTAAAGTTTATAGGATTCGGTTCATATATAGTTTACGATAAAGAAACCTCTCGTTCAAATTTGTAACTTGGACATGACTGTGTATGCGGAGTTGGTCGCTTAACTTTGTTTTTTACCTTTTACTTTAAGAAGAATCCACAGCTAGTTGTCCCTACCACACAGATGATTAAGCTCTCTTATATACGGTTTGGTGGGGCATAATTTCTCCAAATTAGCAAGTGCATGCGGCTGCGTTCGCTGCGCCGATATATTGCCTTTTCTTGTTCTCAATGTGGCTGCACTCGCTGTGGTGTTGCGCCGGGTTCGCGGGTATTGCCTTTTCTAAATTCCATGCACCAACAACTTCCTCTGCGTTGACAACCCTATGGAATCCAACCAAGAAATAAGATCAATCGGCTTAACGTACTGAAGACAAAGGAGGAATCTGAAGCCAACTAAATACCAATGCCCACACTTGCGCCACAACGACACAAGAGCCAAATAAATGATCTACAATTTGCTCCGTCGAATCACAAATCGGGCAGAGCCTACGAATATTCTTAACCGAAAACAATTCCTCTGCATCAAAGTCCTAGATCCACCCATCTCCTTCTGATTCGAATCGGAATTCATCTACAAGTTGTATCATGCTATTCAGTTGATCCAACTCATGATCTCCCATAACAGGATGATGCCAAGACCACCTCCACCCGTCTTCCCCACGCCTATAATTGATATTTAAATTTCTTTAAAAGATTTTCATTTTTTCAAATAACAAGTTTCTATGTTTTTTTAGAAAATGAAAATTAGTTTTTTTTTTTTTTAAATATGACATGATTTTAGTATAACTAAAAGGAATTTGATTAAATTATAACATTTCACAAGCTAAAGTAACAAAATATACCTATCAAGATTTTAAAGTTCCTTTACCAAATTGTAATAGCTAAATAATAAAGTGTTTTTTCATAGAAGGGTGACATATACAACTACAAAAGTGTTTTACGAAGAAGGGAGATGAAGATCACAAACCATTATTACATGGTAAACTTATCAGTTATGACTCCCTCCTAAAAAGACTTATTTTTTAGTTAAAAACATTACCACCTTTTGGTATTAGAAAATAGGAACACTAAAAATCTCAAAGTCGGTAAAAAAGATGAAGGGAATGAGGTCCTTTAATCATTAGCGATCACAACGTTAGTTATTGTCTAATCTTGATTCGAAGGCTAGATTCAATATTTAAACGTTAGCAATAACAATAATCCGTATTAGTTGCCTTGATTGGCCTATGACCCTGTGGTCCAGTGGTGGGAAGAGTGGGGTTTCTCCATGGAGAGCCCGGTTCGATCCCCACTGTCTGCAGGTGAGGTGAGGGTGGGTTTACACCCCAGCGTGGTTCCCATCCTCAGGTCACGGGTTCGATTCCTGGCAGCCCCGAGTCACCTTTGGCCGGGCCTCGGTTTGGTATGCTTGTTGCAGACACCTACGGTGCCGTCTCGAACCCGGGCCGCGCGCAATACCCGTGTTGAGACAAACCGGTGAGCAGCCGTTCAAAAAAAAAAAAAAAGTTGCCTTGATTGCTTCAACCTATGTCAACCAAGCCAAGTAAAGATGCAAAAACCAGTTTGGGCCCAAACCAAACCTGTTTCTTTTTTTTTTAAATTGGGCCAAACCGGTTCGGGTTATAAACCGATTTTAGGGTTGAAAAGCCCAACCCACTCAAATCAATTTTGGAGCATTTTTTTCAGGCCCAAATCTATTCACGTTGAAACTGGTTCTCAACTCAAAAGTCGTGAACCTACACCAAACTATCGGGTTGGGTCGGGTGTCCAGCCGGTTTGACCCAAACCGGTTTTCTTTAGAATCGGACCAAGTTATTCATTATTGAACCGATTTCGAGCACTGATAAGTTGCTGCTGATTGAACACTCCAATGGAAGCTATGGATATGTCAGAGACTGTGAGGGTACTCGATTCTTCACTTTCTCGAACCAATTGGCGTCTCAAAGCTTCCTCAAAGCGCCGTCTCGAGACAGGTATGCTTTCATTTCAAATCAATCTTACATGTGTAATCATCTGTATGTATTGTTTCAACCCTAATTTTGCTGCTTTTGGTTTTAGGAACCCTAATTCATATCATTACATTACTACAACTATAATTTATTATATTGTTTATTGTTATATTGGTTAAGTTCAATAATAAGTACAGTTGAAGAACATGTATAGAGTTTGATATTACATTACATGTAGATATTTACAGTTAAATACATAGTTAATCTAATACGTACAGTTTGATATCACATATAGATGCCTTCTAGACTACGATAATTACAGTTAAATACATAAAAAGTCTAGAAGTTGCTAGAAATGAAAATTGTGGTGATCGATAAAACAGAACTCTTATTGCTATATTTATGTTTGTATTTCGGACTACTAGGTTTGACATCAGAAAATTTCGCATGTTTATCTCCGTTCTTGCAAATGCGTGTAGTAAATTTTGAATATTCATGAATACAATGTGTTATTTCTATGTAATTCTGCTGGTAAACGTCGGGATATTTGAGCATGATTTTTAATGTATGTTTGGACAGATATTTTGGCATTATGCACGGGGATGAGACCGGTAATAATGATAGATTACGGTGGAAAGATGCCCGAACTTAGAGACCGACTATGTGCATTTCTCAAGTTTAGCCAAGAGGTACCATTACAAGTTACAACATATACTCAGCTAGAACTCTCCTGCATGTTTTGTATAGAGTAAAGTACACGGGTGGTCCCTGTGGTTAACCAAAATTTTGGATTTGGTTCCTAGCTTTTCAAAAGTTCATGGATGGTCCCTGTGGTTTGCACTTTGTAACACATTTAGTACATAACTTGGACCTGCTAAAATCTTCAGATTTGTTAGTTGGGGACTAAGTGCATTACAAAGTGCAAACCATAGGGACCATCCGTGTACTTTCGAAAAGCTAGGGACCAAATCCAAAATTTTAGTTAACCACAGGGACCATCCGTGTACTTTACTCTTTTGTATATTGGTGGATAACGGTTTCTTGTGCTCTTGTGATTCAGGAGTCTTCTATCTTTGAGAATTTACGGGTCATGGTTATTGAAGATATGATATATTTGATATGTGTCAGAGAGCTTGCAGAACTTATTAAATTAACGATTAACAAAGAACTGGAACTGTATTTTGTTGATCTTGAACAGGATCCACCGAAGGTTAAAACTTAAATACCATCCGATCTATTTAATTATTTATATATCTTTCAAGTCATTTTGTTTGTTTATTCTTTTTATAAACGCTTTTTTATATTAATTGTTCAGATGGTAACTGAGGTCGTAAAGATTTCCGTAGGTGCACAATTTATATCACTCCAGAAGCTATTCTTTTCAGTATTCTGTGATGATGCAACAACGGATGATGTTTCTGATTGTCGCCTTCGTGTTAATAATCAGCCTTCGGACTTCATCGATCTGAGTCATTTTATGCAAGATACGCCTGTCACTGTGCCAACTTTGAACGGGTAAGTCTTTTACCTTGAAAAGACAATTATCGTCTTTACCTTGAAAAGACAATTATCATAATTCATAACATGTGACTATGTAACGGGCACTTGTGTGTGTATATATATACATATACTTATATTTAACTTTGGAAGTTTATAATCTCATATGCAGCGACTAAATATGGTAACATCGTTGCAGGTGGCTTCTTGGTTACCCTGTGGTGTATATATTTGGCAAGGACCATATACAAGATGCTGTATATAATCTTTCCACCAAATCGCTAAATCTTTTCAACATTTTTGTATGCAGGTTTGCGCTTACTGTTCTTATCGTACCTCTTATTTTTTATCGCATATCTGTAATATTATAGTTCTAACCTGGTATACATAATACCGCAGGAACAGTAGCTCCAGTAAAAAACCTCCACAAGAAGATTTAATGAGGTCAGCCTCCCCTGCTTAAAAATTACAGTATTGCCATCACTTTAGCTTTTGACAAGTTACGATTTTACCCCAGCCCAAAATTACATTTTTGCCCCCACTAAAAAATTACAGTATTGCCATGCCTGGCACTCCCCATTGGTCCAGGTATGTTACGATTTTAACCCCAGTTAAAAATTACGAATTTGCCCCCTGCTCAAAGTTACGATTTTACACCGGGGGCAAAATCGTAATTTGACAGGAAAAAAATGGCAAAACTGCAAATTTAAACTAAGGGTAGAATCGTAATTTAGCTGGGAGGGGGGAAAAACAAAACCAATAGTAAAACAGTAAATTTAAACGGGGTAAAATCGTAATTTAGCTGGACCAATGGGGAAGCGCCAGGCAGCTGCCTGGCACTGTTGGACGCCGCCCATATTAGCCTAAAGTCCTTTGGTCTTTATCTTAGTCAACTTTTTTCATTTTTTTGCTTCGTTTTGTTTTATTCTTGCTCATATTCTATTCTTCTAGCTTTCTAACAATTCTAAGTAGCTCGGGTCAGATTAACCCACAAACAGCTTCTTGGTTTTATTTTTGGATTACATATATACGTAAATTGTTAAAAGTATAACTATAAATATCATTATTGAAAGTATAATATAATTATCTAATAAGAGGCTGTAAGCATTTGAATACATTTGACTTATCAAACCAGTTTGACCCGTTCTAGTTTTAGCTAAGTTTTCAGATTAAAAAGGCTCAAAACTATATTATCCACATGCCACGCCTCTCGTTAACGTATATATGAGCTTGAATGTACAACTTTGTAGTTTGTGTTTCTAAGCTTATGTGTGTTTTTTTTCTTCTGGCTGCTGGTGATAATAATATTTGGAACATAAAAATGGCGGTTTTTACATACGAAACTGTGGAAACAGTTTCTCGGTACCTTATGAACTGAGCATAGACGGTGATAATGAAGCGTGGGCCGAGGCATTTCTGGCTCGCATGAAGGTCAGGTGGGAAAATTGCAAACATGTTTGGGGGACGTTGCGAATGGAGGTTAATGCTACTTACCCACAAGCAATTGCATTGTAACCACTGTAAATTCTCGTGTTATTTTGAACTTGATTTTAGAATGTTGTTCGAGTACTCACAGAGTCACAGGTTAGTGATCTCCATGTTAGTTTTTATAGTTGTATCCCTTTATGTCTAAAAGGTATAATAGTCATTTCATATAATGAGCAAATTTATAATTTGTATTAATATAGGGGTTCAACTTACAAACTTGGCGAAAGTCAAAAATTGGATTTCAGTAAACGTTAAAATTCTCGGGTTGCTCCTCATTCGGGTCGGGTCATAGCGAGGTTTGAACTAGATTTAAAAAAAAAGGATAAACAAGCTATACAAGGATTGAACTCATGACCTCTTGTTGGTAAAGAGAGGGATTTACCACTACACCAGGTTTCATTTTCTTTCTATGGTGTCCACCTAATTATATTTATGGAGTCCTTATACAATTTAATATACCGAATCTACTAATTTTTCTAAAAACATTGGGTCCGGGGACCCTGACGGCCTGACCCACTCTATGTGGGTTTGCCCCTGACTACATTGTATGTGAACATTTTAATTTTAGCTTTTATTTATTTATTTATTTTTATTTTATAACTTCTCGTATAAAATATTCTATATAAATTCAAATAACAGTGTGACTAAGTTATGTGCATAATATTCTATATAAATTCAAATAACAGTGTGACTAGGTTATGTGCATGTGATTGGTGGAGGATAGTGAACCCCACCTCTCAGTTGGGTTAACAAACGTTAAGGGGGTAACGCCTCCCCTCTTAGCGTTACTGATGGTATGCCGTTGTTTTATGCTGCTTTTGGGTAGAGGTTGCATGGGCGCCATCCCATAACAAGTAGTCTAAGGTCATGTGTAGTGGGGCGCCATGTGGCCTCATAACGCCCCCATAACGCCCCGAACACCATTACGGGGGGCGTTATGAGAAAAAAATTTTGAGGAGCGCGATATGCATAGCGCGGTTATGTTGGAATCTTTCAAACTTTCCACCAATCAATTTTAAGCATTGTTTTTTATAATTAATTAATAAAATTGAAAATTAATATTTAGGTAATGATGAGTAGGGGCTTTATGACTACGGGCTTAAATGCATAACGCCCCATAACGCCCACCCGCACACGTGGCGCGCCACGTGTCGCATACTACGCATGGCCTAATAGATTGTCCTCTTTAATTAATAGATTGTCCTCTTTAATTTAATCAATAGGGCTATTTTCTTTTCATATATTTTTATTATAAAGTAAAAAAATAAAGCTAAAGCAGGGTATCATAAATGCAATTGGGAATTTATTTGTATTTCTCTTTTTAATTAAAACTAGCTTATGACCCATGTGTTACACGGGTTTGTTTTAGACCAGAAGATCAATCTTTCCATCAAATCAATCATAAGTATATAATGCTTTAAGTTTAATTCGTTAATCGATATAGATACAAAATGCCATATGCTGAACATTATAAATTTGCTAACAAAATTATAACGATAATCATTAATTGATAAAAAATATAAAATAATTACGGAGCATTTGCTCACAAGTTATTCATATGCTCATTACATTAAAAAGTTATTATTTATACAAAATGTGAAACCAGATCATTATTTTTTATAATAGATTCCAAACCAAAAACTATGACACATTAACACCTAAATAGAATACTTTCTTGGCAAACGTTGTGGCGTGTTTTTTTCCATTTAACAAATTATCAAACAATATGTGGCAGTAATGCCCAAATGATCCAAGATGTCACTTTTCAAATTGTTTCTTTGTTTATCAACCTCATAATAATGCTTTTTTATATGTTTTCTTTGCTTTGTAGGGGGAAGATGGGTGATTCTCTCCATATAGGGCATACAAAACACCAGCTATTGGCGGCAACCCGTCATATTTAACATATAAAGTTTTTTATATGTTAAATATCGCGAGTTGCCGCCAATAGCTTGTGTTTTATATGATCTATGGAGAGAAGCACCAATCTTACCCCTACAAAGCAAAGAAAACATATCAAAAAGCATAATCGTGCGAGTAAGAAACAAAGAAATTATTTGATGTGTAGGCAATCAACATGCGTCATTCAATGCTCCATGATCTCCGCTCACAGTTGATAACAGACTCGACAACAAGTACACTCGACAGGCCAAGTGGCACCAATCACCGTGCGCCAACGTCCCTCTACCTCTACAAACATTATATGTCATGTAAGAGAGGACTAACCAGATATTCCTTGTTCGCGACGTCCAGCCCAAGGCCCATCAGCCCCATTTCCTTCTCAACACTTTTCGTCTATAAATATCAACCTTCAACCAAAGGTTCAAGGATGGGTTCTCTCACTCACAACAAACACACACTCATATACTCTCTCTAAATAATTACGTATTCTCACGCTGAATGGCGGTTACGAGGATAACCCCCCACCTCTCCTCCTCGTAACGAGATTCACAATATTCTTATTTTGCATATTTACTCTCAGAACAACATCAGTCATTTTGTGGAGAGACTAAGGATTTACCCCCTGTTGAGGCTACCTCTTTGATTCTAACCTAAGCGAATTAGAACTGGTGTTTCTTCATTGGCGTCATTTGATTTCTTCTACTACAACTCATCTTTTTTCACTTTAATCAGATTTAATGGTTGATCCAACCCGCCAGTTCCACCTTATGAGTCAATAACCAAGTCTGCATCTATAGGGACCACCTCGCACAATCCCAAAACCTATGACAACGGGTATGACGAATGGAATATAATTTTGAGGCATTCCACCATGTGGAAAGTAGTGTTGTGTGGGCACACCAAAATCCAAACGTCCAATCTCTAAATCCTACGCAAGACGTGAGCAAGCCATGCGCGCAAGGGACCATACCCAAACTTAATCACAACACTCATCTGCTTACAATAATACTGCGCAGATATCCTTCGTACCTATGCAGCATGACAACTTAAAATAGTACAACCAGTATGAGTAGCAGGACCCTGCAGCCAATCAGCGTGCGCCAGACTTTGCCCATACAATTCCCATGATCATCAACTGTGCAAGAGACAAACAGTACAAAAGGACAGTGATGCGTAACCAATCAGTGTGCGTCATTCACTGTTCCATTATCTCCACTCACAGCTGATGACAGACTCGACAATAAGTACACTTGGCAGGCCACGTGGCACCAATCACCGTGCTCCCACATCCCTCTACCTCTGCAAACATTATTTGTTGTGTTAGAGGGGACCAACCGGATGTTTCTTGTTGGCGACGTCTGGCCCAGGGCCCATAAGCCCGTTTCCTTCTCAGCACTCTTCGGCTATAAATACCAACCTTCAACCACATGTTCAAGAAGAATGGGTTCTCTCACTCTCTCACAATTAACACACACTCATTTACAATCTCTAAACAATTACTTATTCTCATGCCGAAGGTTGATTAACAGGAGAACCCCCCACCTCTCCTCCTCGTAATAAGCTTCACGGTGTTCTTATTTTGCAAATTTACTCTTGGAACAACATCAGAGATTAAGGATTAATCCCATGTCAAGACTACCTCTTTAATTCTAACCCAAACGGATTAGAACTGGTGTTTCTTCAAGCTTTATTTTTAAATCTCAAATAGGAAGGGTGATATGGTTTTCAAACTTAAACTCGATTTTAGGCACAACTCATTTATTATTTATTAATTATTTTATTATTTTATTTTTACAAATTTGTAGATATTGTAACATCATCATCATCATCATCATACTCAGTATATCCCACCAATAGCAAAAGCTAAGGTAGGGTCTGAGGAGGGTGAGATGTAGACAGTCTTACCTCTACCCCGTAGGAATAGAGAGGCTGCTTCCAATGAGACCCCCGGCTCGATTGTGGTTTTGCATCAAGCCTTGGACATAAGGCACATAACACTCAGCAATTGAGACAAACGCCAATTGGTGCATGTACCCCCTTGTCTTTCGGCTATCAACGCCACCACATGATGCATGATTAACCATCCCCTCTTTTAACGTTATTTTCACGAAATTAGTAAAATAACGTTAAAATTAGTGCACTTTTGCTTTTGCCCCCCTCTTTTAACGTTATATTGTAACATATATTTTGGATTGTAATTTACATTTTTGACACAATATGTGTTAAAGTAATTATTTTTATTATGATTTTATACACAATAAACAATACATAAATATATAGTTAATATGTTAAATAAATAACTATATAAACATTAGACTTATTTAGACTTGCAAATCTAGTAAATAAGCTGAGTCTCTTAATTATTAAATAAGTTTTAATATAAACTTGAACTCAGACTCGAGAATGTTTTAGCTCAGTTTAGTTACATTTAGAGTTTAAAAAGCTACACTTGTCACTTAATTACCAAAAAGATACCAAATAAACAAGAAAAAGCTAGTATGATCCAGTAGTAAAACATCTTACAAAACACTTCAAATATTAAATAAAAATCTATGAACCAAATATAAGAAATTTAATTTCTAGAAAATTTCCCATTTGGTGGATGGATGGATTGGATGCATTTTACAAAAGTAGTTATTATAAACTGAAATAAAAATAAAGTGAAATTCTCTAGAAGAAGCACAGTGTTATTTATTTTATTTACTTTATATTTTAGTTTTATTATTATTGTTAAGTTAAGGGATTAGTATGCTATTTTGGTTTAGTTTAAGGGTGTCTCGTGTAAGTTTTTTGTTTATTTATTTGGTTTACTTAGGAAATGAAGATCATCTAGAGTATGAGTCAAATATCTTTCTATCTCTTAGTTTTTCTTCTTCTTCTAGGTTCTAACCCTAGGGTGAGGTTTTAGAGTGAACATTAGTGTATTTGTGAACTGAGTGAACAAATCCTGGCCATTGATTTACACACGTGTATGGCTGGGATTTCATCATCAAATCATGTCCATTGATTTACACACGTGTGTAGTCAGGATTAGTTGGCTCAGTTCACAAATACACTAGTGTTCACTCTTGAACCTAATCATGTAACCCTATCACAAAGGAACATATCTAAATTCCTCTTGAAACAATATTAGGTTTGAAAGTAAAAGGCGAAGTGAATTTCTCTAGAACAAGCACATGCACATATCTAAATTCCTCTTGAAACAATATTAGGTTTGAAACTAGTTTTTACTAGTTTTCTATTGTTAACCCTTTAGCCGGCTAAACTATGTTTTAATTACTTGATACTATTATATTCTTAGTGGAGGGTTCAAATGAGAAGAATTTTTTTGTAAGAAGAAAAAAGAAGAAATTTCAACCAATAAGAATCATTTATTTTACTTCATTTAATATTTGTATTTAATTTTAATATAAGGGTATATTGGTAAACTTACAAAAATCATTAATTTGTATTCTTCCCCTTTAATAACTATCTAAATTAAATTTGTAACTCCTTTTCAAAATATATACTTTTTCCAAATTAAAAATCAACTTAATTTAAAGTGTAGAATAAATTACTAGTTGTGTATGATAAATTACGAGTTGTGAAGGATATATTTCGAGGTGTGTAGGATAAATTTCGACTGTGTATGATAAAATTCTATAATGTGTAGGGTATATGTAGGAAAATTTTGATATGTGTAGGTTTTATAGATTATATGTAGGATAATTAATGATTAGTTGACTAATTAATTAAAGAGAGAAAAATTAATGATATGAGTTATAAATGAAATAGTAGTTTACTAATATGCCCTTTCTTCTTTTTGTTCTCACATTAAATTTCTTCTCAAATGAACCTTCCCCTATATTCTTAACGGTTAAAATTAAAACTAAAAATAGTCCTTTGAACTTTATAATAACCACTTTAATAATTGCTCATAAGTTGGTTGCATAGAACCAAACAATACATTGAAAACATAGCATTAGTAACATAAAAGGATCACACAGACAAACCAATTACTGAGAATCACCGATAGAATAACCGAAAAATCGGCAATCAACATGACTCACATTATTTGCCATATAAACATTGATTGATTAATGACAATAAAAAACCATTTCAAAGGAAAGAACACGATGCTAGGGTCTTTCGATTGGTGTGGAGAAAGGTGTCCACCTGCAACGAGGTAGGAAGGGCCGGAATGGCACCCTTTATGGTGGTGGTGATGGCTCCACAAGCACAACAGTATCTCAATAGTTCTTTCAACTTTTCTTCATCCTACAATTCAATGTTATTATGTTGCAATATATGAGTTTGTAGGGTGATAATTCCTAAAGCGATACAAAAATAGTCAGGTTTTAAGTTGGTGTTGTTAAACAAGTCCGGTTTTGAGTTGGTGGTGTTAAGGTTAACCTAAGAAACACGTTTGATAAATAGGTTGTATTCCTGTTGAACTAATATAAAACGGGAAACCATTCAAACTTAAATAATTATTTATAAATATATATATATATATATAATTTGTATAACCATGCTTCCAAGTCTTTTACAACCCTTTTAAAGTATTATATAAGTTGTTTACAACCCATCTATAATTTTATCACAAGTCATATACAACTCCTTAACATGTTTACCACTTGTCCATCTCATTACAACTTGACATGCCAACGCGTTCAAATATACATATTAAACATGTTATGTTTAGATTCATGGTTTTAAGTGTATCCGAGTTCATGATGTCTTTAACACGGTTTCTTTTAAATGGTTTAACCTGTTTGATTCGTTAGAGATATAATTATAAACCTAATGGACCCGTCCATAAGTAAAGGCGTCAAAATGATGACGTGCAACTTTTTTCATGTACAATCGACTTTAATTAAGACATTGGAATGTTGATATTACCTCTATGATGGATTGGTCGTCAACAATCTTTGTCAGAAGAGCACCAACAAAAGAGTCACCTGCACCGGTTGTGTCGACTGCTTTGACACGGAATGCACCCACCGTCCCCTGAAAATGCTTCAATCATCAAGAATAAAGGTTAGATAGTATTTAAGTGTAAAAGTAATTGTCGAAAAAGAAAAACCAAGATTCAAAATATTACAACTATCTACAAAACTTTCACTAATAAAATATATTATAATTTAGAGACAATTTCATATATGCCCCTACTAACTTGCAGAGGGTTAAACACCACCACCCACCACCACCACCGTCCATCACCACCGTCCACCACCCACCACCGTCCATCACAACCACCACCGTCCACCACCCACCACCATCGCCCACTACCACCGTCTGTACACGAGTACCATTTTATTTTAGAAGTCTACATACGTTAAAAAACAAACAGCCTTCTTCTTGCAGACTACAGATGTTTGGTCCACCTCTTTTTCTACAGATTTCTGCAGATGTGATCCACATACTGTAGACATTTTACCTCTTAAGAAATAAACAGCACCTAAGAGTCAAATATATGCACCACTAATGATGTAAGACTTTTATTCACATTTTGTTAATGTGAAACAGGGAATCATAAAGCTGGAGATTGACCCTTCTCTTGTACAATCAAGCACCTTAATAAATAACCTTATAACATTAACTTTATATTTTTTAAATGCTATGTTAATTAAGGTAGCCATTTTTGTAATAAATAAAGAAAACAAAACAAAAAGAGTTAACTTTCGTTTTGCTCCCTATGGTTTGGTCATTTAACGGTTTTGCCCAAATCCTTTAAAAATAGCCATTTTCTTCCCTGATGTTTCCAGTTTATTGCCGGTTTGCTCACTGACTATAACCCAGTTAATCATTTCAGTTAAAAGTAAGGGTATTTCGGTAATTTTATATATAAATACTTAATATTTATTATTAATTTGTTAAATCTGTTTTATCTTTTTATTTATTGATATTAAATATAAAAAGATTGTTTAAACGACCATTTTCCTCCAATAGTTTACTATGTTTTTCCCATTTTGCTCTCCGCCTCTAACTCCATTCAAATTGTTTGTTAACTGAAAGGATATTTTGGTAGCTTCAAGTATAAAACTAAGGGTATTTTAGTAATTTTATATATAATGATTTAATAACTTATTAATATTTCAAAAGTCAAAATTCACACACATGACTGTAATATACACACTCTCCTCTCTTTTCTCTTTTTACATGATCTATCTCTCTCTTCCCCATCACCACCCACCACCGGTCACCACCTAACCACCCCACCAGAACCCACATCACTAGAACCCAACCACTACCACCATAACCATCACTTCCGGCACCACCTCACCGCCACTTGCCAACCACCACCACCAAAAGCCTACTTCACCCACGTATCTTGCAATAAAAACCTCCGCAACCCCAAATCTGAACCCCATATCTACACAAAGAAAAATCGTAACAACGTGCACCCACAACAACCGCCACCACTAGCTCACCCCTTTCACCAAACACCCATCCATCGGAACCAGGTTCTGAAACCTTCCTCGGAACCCCAGCGCCACCATCCATCGGATTAGGACTGTGTGATTTTGGGGTTTTGGACTTGTGGTGATGATTAGTATGTTTAGATCTGCCGTGCAACCGTTGCGGCGGCTAGTGGTGGTGGTGTTGGTGTTGACGAGTTCCGGACTTCTGGTGATGATTTTTGTCGATTCGTTGTGATATCAGCCACATTGGGGGGCATGTGAGAAGTAAACGGGAGCAATTCCATCAGATCTGGTTCTCTGGCATGTCAGATCCAAGCAAGGTGATGGTGGTGCCAGGTTGGTCGTGATGGCGGGATGGTGGTGGTGGCCAGTTGCTTGTGGCTGATTAGTGGTGGAGGTGGTTGGTTAGTAGAGAGAGAGAAAGGGCGGTCGTGCTGGGATGTATATCAGATCCAAGCAAGGTGATGGTGGTGCCAGGTTGGTCGTGATGGCGGGATGGTGGTGGTGGCCAGTTGCTTGTGGCTGATTAGTGGTGGAGGTGGTTGGTTAGTAGAGAGAGAAAGGGGAGAAAGGGCAGTAGTGCTGGGATGTATATATGTATGTTATATACATCCCAGCACGACCGCCCTTTCTCCCCTTTCTCTCTCTCTACTAACCAACCACCTCCACCACTAATCAGCCACAAGCAACTGGCCACCATCACCATCCCGCCATCACGACCAACCTGGCACCACCATCACCTTGCTTGGATCTGACATGCCAGAGAACCAGATCTGATGGAATCGCTCCCGTTTACTTCTCACATGCCCCCCAATGTGGCTGATATCACAACGAATCGACAAAAATCATCACCAGAATTCCGGAACCCGTCAACACCAACACCACTATCCGCCGCAACGGTTGCACGGCAGATCTGAACATACTAATCATCACCACAAGTCCAAAATCACACAGTCCTAATCCGATGGATGGTGGCGCTGGGGTTCCGACGAAGGTTTCAGAACCTGGTTCCGATGGATGGGTGTTTGGTGAAGGGGGTGAGCTAGTGGTGGCGGTTGTTGTGGGTGCACATTGTTACGATTTTTCTTTGTGTAGATATGGGGTTCAGATTTGGGGTTGCGAAGGTTTTTATTGCAAGATACGTGGGTGAAGTAGGCTTTTGGTGGTGGTGGTTGGCAAGTGGCGGTGAGGTGGTGCCGGAAGTGATGGTTATGGTGGTAGTGGTTGGGTTCTAGTGATGTGGGTTCTGGTGGGGTGGTTAGGTGGTGACCGGTGGTGGGTGGTGATGGGGAAGAGAGAGATAGATCATGTAGAGAAAAGAGAAAAGAGAGGAGAGTGTGTATATTACAGTCATGTGTGTGAATTTTGACTTTTGAAATATTAACTAGGATAAAGACCCGTGCACGTTGCGTCGCGGGGCTTTTTGAGTTGAACACATAATATGATGCTAAAGAACCATAGCAAAAAGCAAACACATATTTATAAATTTCAGTTCGTGCAAACTGTAATCAAGTGCAGGTCAATGAAATGGGCTAGATAAAAAAATATTAATGTAACAAAATCATAACAAAACCCAAGCATAAATTTATAAACTATAGGGTTCTTGCAAATAGGGATGAGCTCGGTACCGACCGGTACCGAAAATCCTCAAAAGTGGGTACCGGTACCGAATATACCCGGTACGGTACGGTTCGGTACCGGTATTTGAGGGTAAAAACCGGTACCGAACCGGTACCGTACCGTATCGGTACCGAAAATCTCAAAAGTCGGTACCGAAAGTGTACCCGGTTCGGTAAATTCGGTACCGGTACCGGTTCGGTACATAGTGAAAAATCATCTTACAAAGCATAATGCACACAATACAACTCCTATTACACAACATTGTTGCAAAATCATCTTACAAAGTACAATGCACACAATACAACTCTTGTTGCACAACATTGTTGCAAAATAATAGTATATAAATAAGTTATTAAATCGTTATATATAAAATTACTAAAATACCCTTAGTTTTATACTTGAAGTTACCAAAATATCTTTTCAGTTAACAAACAATTTGAATGGAGTTAGAGGCGTAGAGCAAAATGGGAAAACCATAGTAAACTATTGGAGGAAAATGGTCGTTTTTAAATGATTGGGGCAAAACCATTAAAATGATTAAACCATAAGGAGCAAAACGAAAACGAAAATTTAGTCAAACAAAAATTTATTATACTCTCTGATTTTAATATGCATGGGTTTATGAATATGAATAATGATCTAGAAGTGATGAGGTACAAGTCAATAAAGTTTTTTTTTTTTTTTTTTTTTTTTTTTTTTTTTTTTAACTTTTAATAGGAAACACTTTTAAATAGGTACAATGTTTTTTTCTAATTCATTTTAACTTCTTATACTATACTATAGATAGGAAACACTTTTAACCCATTCGATATTCGATATTTTAATGATATTTCATTTATCAATAAATTTTGGTTTTCTCTAATAATTTACCTTTGTTAATTAAAATAGAAAAACTAACTACGTACTTGTTTTAATTTTTCTAACATTCCGATATAAATATATAAATATAATTGAAAACGGAGTTATATTCACAACCTTTTTGATATCGTAAAGTCTACGGAGCATTGGTATCGTCAGTGGCGGAGCTTGACCAAAAGTTCCGAATGGGCGGAAAGTCATGGGACCTAATTTATATATTGTATAAATATTTAGGCAAAATAATTGGGGGGGGGGGGGGGCAATCCTATATAATTTTCAAATTTTCGGACGAAAAATAGGAAATTTTACACTTCTAACCGAAACATTCGGGGGGGGGGGGGGGGTGCACCCCCCACTTTACACTATCCTCCGCCACTGGGTATCGTAATGATTGAACTGAACCAATACCAACGAACAACATCAACACAGGTATATCGGTATTATCGAAACCGGTATAGATATTTGTTAAACAAGTATCAATATCCTTTTGGCCATATCACGATATTTTTTTTTATTTTTATTATTAATTTCTGCTTTTTTAAATCCCAACATACTCTTACGACGTAAAAGAAACCGTTACAGAGCGTGGGCCTTGCTTACTAGTTACAAACATACAATGTTACATGATAAATAGTGTGGATGGGTTAACGGGTACATTACCTTGGTGTAGTAATTGCAACCCTTGGCACCAAGAGTGACCAACAAAAGCTTCAAATTAGGGTGCCACAAAGACATTACAGCCTCGTCGTCAATTTTATCGCTTCCTATGATAAATTCCAGCTCGTTATCACTCACTTTGATTACCTCAGCCTTGTCCCATATGCTCATGATCTTTTCATGAGCCTCCTCTGGAGATGGCCACAATGGCAGTCGAATATTCGGGTCATACGACAAAAGTGCCCCTGCATCCTTTGCAACCTCCATTGCTTTAAGATGTGTTGATCTGTAGGGCTCATCGATTAAGCTTATTGACCCGTAATGGAAAACTTTGGCCTGCAAATCAACATGCCCAAAGTTTACTTGTCATTTTTTTCCATTTTATATTATTGTGTATGTTTCAAACTGAGTTTTCATAAAATTAACAAGTCTAAAAGCCACCCGTTTTTTATATTACCACATGTATACTATTGTGTATAGATGTCAGAGTCAAGCCTTACAAATTATAACACCTTCATTGCAGTGTGGCGAATTTCACCCACTTATATCTTATATTATCATAAAAGTATTATAACTTTTTGCTAATGCAACAATAATATTCATCTCCTTTTTCCAATCGACAAATTTGGGAATTATTTGAGTAGAAATATAATACAAGTAAATATTAAGAAATAGTAGAATTGTCGCAGTTCAACCCTCGAGTTGTAAATAAAACAACAGAATATAATTCAAAGTTAAAAATGTCATTTTAGTCCCTGTGGTTTGGGCCATTTTACCAGTTTAGTCAAAATGTTTCATTTTTAACCTGTGGGTCCAAAAAGGTTTCACAGTTGCCATTTTAGTCCACTTGGTTAACTTCATCCATTTTTTCTGTTAACGAGAGGGCCAATTTGGTCATTTTGTATGTAATTCTGTTAACTAAAAGGGCAATTCAGCCATATACATTGACCGAATTGGCTTTCTCGTTAACAGAAAAAATGGATGAAGTTAACCCAGTGGACTAAAATAGCAACTGTGAAACCTTTTTGGACCCACAGGTTAAAAATGAAACATTTGGACTAAACTGGCAAAATAACCCAAACCACAGGGACTAAAATGACATTTAACTCTAATTCAAAAAAAGAATTACTTTAATGTGATCAACTGTTGAAGTTAACATATACCCCACAAAGAATCTATATTAACGCAAGTACGATGTAAGAATAATCACCAAAAACATTTTTAACTTATGATAAGGGTGAGAGAGGTGGTCATCTCTTGAGGGTAACTTTCCGTCAATGATTTCTTACCATGTCAACTTTTCTCTCCAACTCTCCTCTTGCCCTTAATCATAAGGTTTGGTTCACCCAAACCTAGGGCTGTAAACGAACCGAACGTTCAGCGAACAGTTCGTGAACCGTTCGGCGGGAAGTTCGTTTATGTTCGTTCGTTTAATAAACGAACGAACATGAACAAGAAATTTCGTTCGATTAGTTAAATGAACGAACATGAACAAAGGTCTCGTTCGTTCAATTGTGTTCGTGAACGTTCGGTAAGGTGTTCGTGAACATTCGTTCATTTGCGTTCGTTTATGTTCGTATGTTCGTGTTTTAATTAAAGATTTTTATACTTTCGTATATTTTATCTATACTTTTTATACCATTAAACTTTTATTTATATCATTACCCTAACAATTAAACTAGGAAACTCTCTTTCACCTTATTTATGCACCATTTCCTTTTCTTTTCTCATTATTTACCTCCGTTCCACAATAAGGGATTTAAGTTCTAGTGCTACTCTCTGGGCCATCCACCTTTATCTTCATCGCGTTCGCCAAATTTATTTGTGTTCGCTTGTGTTCGTGAACCGTTCGTGAACACGCTCCTTTCCTTAATGAATGAACACGAACATAAAATCTCGTTCGGTAAGTGTTCATGAACCGTTCGTGAACACATTTATTTCCTTAACGAACGAACACGAACAAGGCCTCGTTCGTGTTCGTTCGGTTCGTTTACAGCCCTACCCAAACCATTTAAAAAAAATGCATGATTGGTTGAAAAAAGAGTAGGGCCCACTATACACCTCTCTCTCTCTTCTTCCCTCCTCTCCCCTTGTGCGGCGAATTATCACCGAATTCACAGTCACCACGCGGTGACTTGGTTGATGGCGACGGTGTTCTCGCGAGACAAACTAATTTGCCGCATCACTCCCCGCACTAACCCCTATCACCCTAACTTTTGACCAATTCATATACAATCATGAGTAACCCAAATTAACGAAAATCATTAAGAAACCTTTACAACCTCAAAGTGAGAATATTTAAAGTACATATTACATAGAACAGAAAGAGAAGAACGTCACCCGATTAGCCTAGGCTCCTAAGATCAAATGATTTCAATTCTTTCCACTAGGGCTGTAAACGAACCGAAAGAATACGAACAAGGCCTTGTTCGTGTTCGTTCGTTAAGAAAATAAATGTGTTCACGAACGGTTCATGAACACTTACCGAACGAGATTTTATGTTTGTGTTCGTTTATTAAGGAAATGAGCGTGTTCACGAACGGTTCATGAACACAAACGAACACAAATAAATTTGGCAAACGTGACGAAGGATAAAGGTGGATGGCATAGAGAGTAGCACTGGAACTTGAATCCCTTATTTTGAAACGGAGGTCGGTCGTATTCATCGATGTAGATAATGGGAAAGGAAAGGGAAATGGTGCATAAACAACGTGAAATAGGGTTTCCTAGTTTAATTGTTAGGGTAATAAAATAAATAAAAGTTTCATAACATAAAAAGTATAGATAACATATATGAATGTATAAAAATCTTTAATTAAAACATAAACATACGAACGTAGATGAACGAATGTTCACGAACACCTTACCGAACGTTCACGAACACAATTAAATGAACGAGACCACTGTTCATGTTCGTTCACTTAACTAATCGAACGAAATTTCTTGTTCATGTTCGTTTGTTTACGAAATATGAACATTTACTACATATTAATTTGCATGTATTATAAATTCTATTATAAAATACTATACTATTCTTTTTTAAGTTTCAATTTCACTTCTGCTGCTTTATATACAATTTTAAAACAAAGAAATACACAGGTTTAATTTTTTTCTCGACATTCGGGTATAAATACGACTTTATTGTTTGGTTTTCTCTTACAATTAGATTTGTATTCAAATTTGGTATTATAAATACTGAAAACTGATATGCTAGTGACGGATCCAAGAATTTTTTCAAATTATACAGGGTTCTCACTAATTTTATCAATTTATTCTAAACCGAGTGAGTTCCTGATAACCCACAAAACAGGGCTGGATCCACCACTAGATAGTAATGAACCAAACCAATAATTACATAAACCCGTACTTGTATCATTTAAAAAGATTATTATTCACAAACAATGTTGAATAAAAATAGCAATAAAACTGTGAGAAGAAAATATACATACAGAAGCTACTGTATGTATAGGTGTAACATAAGGAAGAAATACGTACAGATCGAATGAGGTCAAGGTTCAGTTCACCGGGCGTCAATAACATATCAGCACTCGGGTTCCGGTAGAACATAAAGTCGCGATCGCCATCCGCTGTCAGCGTAACAAACGCCAAAGTGGTTCGTGCCTTTGTATCGAAACAGATACTGTCACTGGAGACGCCGTTTTCCTTCAATATTCCGGCTAGCATGTGGCCGAACTCATCGTCTCCGAACTTTCCAATGAAAGCCGACTTTCCACCAAGCCTTGATACCGCGATCGCAACGTTCGCTGGAGCACCACCTGCTGCTTTTACAAAACCCGGTGCTTCTGCGAGTGATACGCCTGAGACGGTAGGGACGAAATCGATCAGCATCTCGCCGAAGCTGATGACCAAACCTCCGTCGTTGGCGGCCATTTTCTGAAAGAAAAGTGAGGAAGAAAGAGATGAAGATGATGGTTAGGAGGTGGTTTGCAGTGGCCATATATAAAGCTAAGGTTATGTATGGAGAAACTATAGGTTGCGGGGCCAACTAGAGGTGAACAAAATAACTACTTAATTAACCGTAACTGGTTATTAACCGAAAGTGTAACCAGTTAATAACGAAATTCGAAATAACCGGTTAGTGGTTATTTTTAACTGTAAGTTAATAACCGATTATAAATATTTTATATAGGAACCATTATTTTTAACCGATAGACCGATTAACCAAAATATTAAAAAAAGAAAAAACAGCTGCTACGTCCTCCAAACTGGTTCCTATAACATGATGATTCGCATTTAAAGTCCCGGGCCCACCATTATTTTGTAATCCTACGTAAATTGCATGGGCCTTTTAATTGTGATGTAAGTTTTATTGGATAAACCTTTGGGCTAGTGACCACCACATGATTGAAAGGCTCATCCACATCCTCTTTAATCGGTGGAATATTAGCCACAACTTGTAAAAAAAACTTGGAACCGGGTATTATAAAAATCGGGTTTTCTATACCCGAACTCGAACCCGACCTTACCCATAGGCAGTGGCGGAGCTAGCCCACTAATTTAGGGGTATCCCGAATTTTTTTACCGTGTAATCATACAATAAAAAAACGATAATCAATAAAGTAGAACAAATACCTAATATATTTGTCCTCTTTTTTTTTTCATAGCTTGAAATCGTTCCATCAAATCGTCGTCTTTTGCTTTATCAAAAGTTTCTTTTTCAACCACACAAACCATAACATTGTTCAATTATTCTTGGCTCATTCGATTGCGTAAATTCGTCTTAACAAGCTTTAATTTAGGAAAAAAAAACATCTTACAATGGTTACGGTTGCAACCGGTAAAACCAAAGCTAGCTTCACTACCCGATAAACCAAATGACAAGAACTATGTGTTCCGGTTTCCACCATAAAACGAGCAAGATCACTTATTCAATTATAATATTGTTTTGGGTCTTGGACTAACTTTATCAATTATATTTAAGGTCTTCTTTCAATTCTATTTTTGTTAATTCAAGCTTACTTTATCATTCGGGTTGAATTATTATACAGATTTTCGGGTTGTAAAATGTTTGGGCTTATAAAAAAATGAGATTTTAGTAATCAAGTATCCTATTTTTTGGTTAGGAGTATCCTCGTATTTTTTAGGGGTATCTTTTGTATAAAATCGGGAAAAATACTACAAATACGGGGTTGAGCCGTAGCCCGTGCTACGGCTCCTAACATTGTGGTTCCGCCCCTACCCATAGGGTAGGGACCGGGTATTCATATTTGATCTAAAACCCGAACCCGGAACCGGGTTTTTTTATACCCGGTTTATACCCGAAACCCGGTTTTTATAAATACCCGGAACCGGTTTTATAAATACCCGGAACCGGGTTTTTTAAATATCCGGAACCGGGTTTTTTATACCCGATTATATAGCTACCTCTAGTTCTTATGATTTAACAAAATTATGTATGCACTTTGATGTAATCTTGTTTAATTATTAGGTTTCTAATGATATTTGAAGTACCCATTTGCCACCGCTACTTAGAAGTTAGAACTCATGATCGCTTTAGGAACCGATTTGAAGTACCCTTAAGGACGTTCCAGAAGTACTACCAGATTGGGAGATCGAATTCCAAGTTGAGGTGTTGTTTGGAGCCCAGCCCATCCCCAAAAAACTATAAAGAAAAAAAAAGTGCAGACATATTTCGAAAATAGGACAAAAATGTATGACATGTAGTTGATAAAAATATAACTACAGAAAAAAGTAAATATAAATTAGGAGTCCACTAAACCCCATATAATACATACAAATCTATAAACACTTTCAAGTACTAATCTAGAGACAACTAAACTCCTTAAAATTATACAAATATATAAATGCTTCCAAGTTTTTTTAATACTCGGTGCGGGTTTTTTCCTAACCCGATGCATACCCGAACCCTACCCGATGAATACCCGAACCGGACCCGAACCCGAACCCGGAAATAGGGTATTATAATACCCGGGTTTTATAAAACCCGACACGAACCCTACCCGAACCCGGATATATTGGGTATACATTTTTGGTAGAAAACCCGGACCCGGACCCGACCCGGTTTTAAAAAAAAAACCCGATTTTGTAAAACCTGATCCTACCCGAACCCGGTTCCATACCCGGAACCGGTTTTTAAAAAAACCCGATTTGTGTACCACTAGCCACAAGTAGAGGTGCACAAAATAACTGCTTAATTAACCGTAACTGGTTATTAACTAAAACCGGTTAATAACCAATTTAGAAATAACCAGTTAGTTGTTATTTTTAACTGTGGGTTAGTAACCGGTTATATATATCTTGTATAGGTACTGTTATTTTTAACTGATAGACCGGTTAACTGAAATATTAAAAAAAAGACAAAATAGCTGCCCGCTAAACTAATTCAGCACCTACTTGGACTTCATGTTTATTTTCGTTCATTGGAAAGGAACCATATTGGATTTGTGAATCAGAGTTAACTAGTGGATCAACCATGTCCAAATGGACTTTTCTTGGGCTGGATAAAGGCCCACAAAATTTATCCATTTGAGTTGAAGCTGCTACGTCTTCCAAACTGGTACCTATAACATGATGATTCGCATTTTAGGGGGACGGTGATAATAATAATTCAGAATCAGATTGATCAAGGCAAAACTCGATGACGAGTTTTTTCGAAGACGGAAAGTATGATGTAGGAAATCCAATAGCTATCTATACATTTATATTTCAATATTACTAATGGATTGAGATCCTTTTTTATTTTGAAGCAACAAGGTAATGTTTTGAATTTTCGAACACATTATGCAAAATTAACCCGCTTCGTCACAGTTTCCCCCACCTTAGCGGGCAGGTTAGCTCCCACTAGTTTATAACCAGTAGCCATTAATTGAAGAGCTGTTCACCAAATTTTAAATGTGGAGTCAATCACCCATTACATTACAATATTTGATTTAAATAACCCCAACTTTCACTAATTGGTACCACACCATTCCCAACCTTCAACTTATTTTCTTACATTTCTCCCAAACTGACATTAGCAAAGTGGGTTAATGTTGAGTTAGTTTGGAAGTGATAGGAAAATAAGTTGAAAGTTTGAGTTAGTTTGGGTTAGCAAACTGGCATTAGCAGTTATTTTGTATCCTAAATCTAATTAAAAATATATGAAAGTAGCACTATATTAAAACCTCTAAATGCATATAACAATTGCTGATCAATATAATTCTTCAACACAAATAAATTAAAGGTTTGAGGGGAGAGATACAAATATTAAAGGTTAATCTAATATTTAGTAACACATATCTATGCTAATAAATAAAAATCTTTTTCGGACACGTCACTCCCTGCTACTTTCTCACTTTATTTTCCTATTTATCTCTCACATTAAATAATAATAATAATTTTAAACAAAAATATTAGATAAGAATAAGTATTTAGATAAGGATAAACATTTGTTTTTATTATGAACATATTAAATAATAATAATTATTATAAACAAAAAAAATAGATAAGAATATAAACGTTTATTTTTATTATGATCATATTAAATAATAATAATAATTTTAAACAAAAAATTAGTTAAGAATACATATTTAATAAAGTAAAATGTTATAATAAGTAAATGGTACATTAAAGTTCATTTCTAAAAGATAAATCTTGACGACTGTATGTGTTAACATATGACATTATATTTTATTAAACACGTGCAATATACGAGTTTTTTTTAAGGATATATCTTTTTTGTTATTTATTATATAAAATTAGATTTATGCACAATAAAAAAATAAAGTAAAATGTTATAATAAGTAAATAGTATATCAATGTTCATTTTTAAAAGATAAATCTTGATAACTGTTTGTATTGACATATGACATTATATTTTATTCAACATGTACAATATATGAAATCTTTTAAAAATATATCTTTTTATTATTTATTATATAAAATTATACTTATGTAACCCGTATAATACACGGGGTTTTAACCTAGTTATTTATTGTACATAGACTAGCAAATCCATGATAGGTTGTGTATGTCATTCTCATTCTCAACAACTACAATCCTTAAAGTCGGCCGGAATAGTGCCGCCTTTTTATTGGGTCACATGGGTTGCCACTTCAATAGTGCCAGGCAGCTCGTCTGACACTCCCCTATTGTCCCAACAAATTTATGATTTTATCCCGCTTTAAAATTACGATTTTGTCATCAGTTCAAAAATATGTTTTTACCCCCTCTTAAAAATAAATTTGCGTTTTTGCTCCCAGCTAAATATTTCGATTTTGTCCCCCGGTTCAAAATTACGATTTTGCCCTGTTTCAATTTACAGTTTTGCCATTAGTTTAGGGGTGTTCATCGAATCGAATAACGAATTTTCGAATTATTCGAATCGAATTTTTCAAATTTTTATTTTTTTACCTGAATTCGTATTCGATTCGATTCGATTAATGTTTGAAACTCGAATTCGAATCGAATTCGAACCGAATTCGAATAAATTCGATTTAATTCAAATTCACCTTAAGCAATAAATTATTTTACTTTCATTTTTAAAAGTACTACAAACTAATTATATTCAACATAAAATATAAAAATTTACAAAATTAATTAACTATCAATATGTCAAAACACCGAAAATTAGAAAATAGGTTGGTCACTTGTAGTGATTTAAGTTAGGTAAAAATTTAGAAATAAGTAGTATGTGATATTTGTCGGTAGGTTTGGTAATGTTATGAATAATAAACTTATTACTTATGAATATAGTTCATACTTTGGCCAAGTTTAGAAATTATATGTGTGTGCATATATGTATGTGTGTGTATACACATATATTAAAAAATATATATAAATTGAATTCGAATTTCGAATCGAATCGAATTTAAAATCATAAATTCGTATTCTATTCTAATTCGATTACTGGACTCGAATACGAATCAACTCGAATTCGAACTTTTTTAATCGAATTTGAATCGAGTCGAATTTCGAATTTTTCGAATGCGAATCGAATTCTGAACACCCCTACATTAGTTTTTTTCCCTAAAAAATACGATTTTGCCATCAGCTCAAAATTATGTTTTTACCCTCACTTAAAAAATAAATTATCACTTTTGCTGCCAGCTAAAAATTTCGATTTTGCCCTCGGTTCAAAATTACGAAGTTGCCCCGTATAAATTTATAGTTTTGCCATTAGTTTTTTTTTCTCACAGCCAAGTTACAATTTTGCCCTCAACTTAAATTTACATTTTGTCCATCGTTTTTGTTTTTTTTCTGTTGAAATTACAATTTTGCCCCCAGTGTAAAATTACAGTCATGCCGACACCTTCCTGGCACTCCTCCATAGGTCTATTTAATTTACGATTTTATCCCTAAATTAAAATTATGATTTCGCTCTCAGTTAAAAATTACCTTTTTCCCATCGTTTTAGTTTTTTAGCAAAACCGTAAAGCTTTTTTGTTTTAATTGGTTTACTCGATTTAATTTTTTTTCGTGTCAAGGAGCCCTGAGCCCAAATATTACGGTATTATCATCGTTTTATTTTTATAGCAAAATTATAGTAGTCTTTTTTTAATTGATTGAGAATTATTCGGTTATAGCCCCGCAACGCGGGCAGGGTATCTACTAGTTTGTTAACAAAAATAAAACATATCTCCATGAAAAATAATAGTGTTGGATAACAAAATATAAATAACCGCAAGCAACCACTAGCATGCTAAATAAACTTGTATTCAACACGTCCGCATTACATCATCCATACGAGAGGCATTTTATGCTTCATTACCAATACCCATTTCCTATTAGACAAAGGGGAACGATGTGAATATATGCATAGGCATTCTTCTAGAACCCCCAAGTCTATAACGGAGATAATCACAAAACATATCAACAACATCTGGTAAGGGGATTTCTTTAAATTCGTAATAAAATTTAAAGAAATAATTACTTTCTTACGATCTTTATGAGCCATGACGCCACGCTTGCGGTATATGCGCATATAACGTATATATGTGTGGGCGCTTGCGGGCAAAAGTGAAAGTGCTCTAATTTTAACGTTATTTTACTAATTTCGTGAAAATAACGTTAAAAGAGGGGATGGTTAATCATGCATCATGTGGTGGGGCTGATAGCTGAAAGACAAGAGGGTACATGCACTAATCGGCAGTTGTCTCAATTGCTGAGTGTTATGTGCCTTATGTCCAAGACTTGATTCAAAACTACTATCGAGCCGAGAGTCTCACTGGAAGCAACCTCTCTATTCCTACGTGATAGAGGTAAGGCTGTCTACATCTTACCCTCCTCAGACCCTACCTTAGCTTTGCTATTGGTGAGATTTACTGAGTATGATGATGATGATGATGATGATTTACCCTCATGAGTTCTATACTTTACGTCTCCAATAAATTTCTAAGTATTTGATTTCAAGCTTATCACATGAAAACTTGTACTACGCTGTGAAGCATATTTTTTCATGAACCCTACTATAACCTTGTAATCATCTACACATGAATCATAGCCAAATCCCATACATACTATTTGCCTGATCCGTTCAATTTCTTCTTCTGGCACATAAGACCGAAAGGGCGGTGTTGGCAGTTTCCTATGTTCCCTAGTGGAAGGATTGGTTACCAGAAACTCAACACGTCGAGGGGAAACGCGTACCAGGCCATTACAAGAACCAACAACATGAAGGGTGTCAAAGTAAAAAAAAAAGTGTCTTCAGGGAGTAAAAAAGGCGCAAGATTCACAATGGTGTAAAACTAAAATGAGATATACCGGGCTAGGATTCGAGTTACAGGAACAAGGGCCAAACCAACCACCCAAGAATGGAATCGTCGAACGAAAAAACTTGACAACCTCCTGAAGGCAGCTTTTCTTTCCACCAGACATTTCTCTATCAATTAGGAATCTGATGCCGGCACTAAACACATTCCTTAAATTGAAGCCATTTTTTGAGTGTTTATTTTTTGGTATCTAATCCGCATATATATCACCATTGCTCTTGATTTTCTTACCTGTATCTCTCTTAAATGTCAACATATCCACGTGTGATTTAGTTTACGAAAAATTTTCAATGCCGAAAACCTCGATCAGAGAGTAAAAAAGGCGTAAGGTTCACAATGGTATAAAACTAAAATGGGATATACCGGGTTAGGATTCGAGTTACAGGAACAAGGGCCAAACCAACCACCCAGGATTGGAATATTCGAGCGAAAACAGTTGACAATCTCGTGGAAGCAGCTTTTCTTGCCACCAGACCTTTCTCCATCAATTAGAAATCCGATGCCATCACTAAACACATTTCTTAAATTGTAGCCATTTTTTTAGTGTTAATTTTTGGTGTCTAATCCGCATATATATCACCATTGCTCTTGATTTTATTGACTGTATATCTCTTAAATGTCAACATATACACGTGTGATTTAGTTTACGAAGATTTTTCAATGCCGAGAACCTCGACCAGAGAGTAAAAAAGGCGTAAGGTTCACAATGGTGTAAAACTAAAATGGGATATACCGGGCTAGGATTCGAGTTACAGGAACAAGGGCCAAACCAACCACCCAAGAATGAAATCGTCGAGCGAAAACACTTGACAACCTCCTGGAAGCAGCTTTTCTTGCCACCAGACATTTCTCCATCAATTAGGAATCTGATGTCGTCACTAAACACATTCCTTAAATTGTAGCCATTTTTTGAGTGTTTATTTTTTGGTGTCTAATCCGCATATATATCACCATTGCTCTTGATTTTCTTGACTGTATATCTCTCAAACGTCAACATATCCACGTGTGATTTAGTTTACGAAGATTTTTCAATGCCGAGAACCTCGATCAGATCAGAGAGTAGAAAAGGCGTAAGGTTCACAATGGTGTAAAACTAAAATGGGATATACCGTGCTAGGATTCGAGTTACAGGAACAAGGGCCAAACCAACCACCCAAGAATGGAATCGTCGAGCGAAAACACTTGACAACATCCTGGAAGCAGCTTTTCTTGCCACCAGACCTTTCTCCATCAATTAGGAATCTAATCCCGTCACTAAACACATTCCTTAAATCGTAGCCATTTTTTGAGTGTTTATTTTTTGGTGTCTAATCCGCATATAGATCACCATTGCTCTTGAATTTCTTGACTGTATATCTCTTAAATGTCAACACATACACGTGTGATTTAGTTTACGAAGATTTTTCAATGCCGAGAACCTCGATCAGAGAGTAAAAAAGGCGTAAGGTTCACAATGGTGTAAAATTAAAATGGGATATACCGGGCTAGGATTCGAGTTACAGGAACAAGGGCCAAACCAACCACCCAAGAATGGAATCGTCGAGCGAAAACACTTGACAATGTCCTGAAAGCAGCTTTTCTTGCCACCAGACCTTTCTCCATCAATTAGGAATCTAATGCCGTCACTAAACACATTCCTTAAATTGTAGCCATTTTTTGAATGTTTATTTTTTGGTGTCTAATGAGCATATGGATCACCATTGTTCTTGAATTTCTTGACTGTATATCTCTTAAATGTCAACATATACACGTGTGATTTAGTTTACGAAGATTTTTCAATTCCGAGAGTAAAAAAGGCGTAAGGTTCACAATGGTGTAAAACTAAAATGGGATATACCGGGATAGGATTCGAGTTACAGGAACAACGGCCAAACCAACCACCCAAGAATGGAATCGTCGAGCGAAAACACTTGACAACGTCCTGGAAGCAGCTTTTCTTGCCACCAGACCTTTCTCCATCAATTAGGAATCTAATGCCGTGACAAAACACATTCCTTAAATTGTAGCCATTTTTTGAGTGTTTATTTTTTGGTGTCTAATGCGCATATAGATCACCATTGTTCTTGAATTTCTTGACTGTATATCTCTTAAATGTCAACATATACACGTGTGATTTAGTTTACGAAGATTTTTCAATTCCGAGAGTAAAAAAGGCGTAAGGTTCACAAAGGTGTAAAACTAAAATGGGATATACCGGGCTAGGATTCGAGTTACAGGAACAAGGGCCAAACCAACCACCCAAGAATGGAATCGTTGAGCGAAAACACTTGACAACCTCCTGGAAGCAGCTTTTTCTTGCCACCAGACCTTTATCCATCAATTAGGAATCTGACTCCTTCACTAAACACATACCTTAAATTGTAGCTATTTTTTCAGTGTTTATTTTTTGGTGTCTAATCCGCATATATATCGCCATTGCTCTTGATTTTCTTGACTGTATATCTCTTAAATGTCAACATATACACGTGTGATTTAGTTTACGAAGATTTTTCAATGCCGAGAACCTCGAACAGAGTGCAAAAAAGGCGCAAGCTTCACAATGGTGTAAAACTAAAATGGGATATACGGGGCTAGGATTTGAGTTACAGGAACAAGGGCCAAACCAACCACCCAAGAATGGAACCGTCGAGCGAAAACACTTGACAACCTCCTGGAAGCAGCTTTTTCTTACCACCAGACATTTCTCCATCAATTAGGAATCTGATCCAGTCACTAAACAAATTCCTTAAATTGTAGCCATTTTTTGAGTGTTTATTTTTTGGGGGTCTAATCCGCATATATATCACCATTGCTCTTGATTTTCTTGACTGTATATCTCTTAAATGTCAACATATACACGTGTGATTTAGTTTACGAAGATTTTTCAATGCCAAGAACCTTGATCAGAGAGTAAAAAAGGTGTAAGGTTCACAATGGTGTAAAACTTAAATGGGATATACCGGGCTAGGATTCGAGTTACAGGAACAAGAGCCAAACCAACCACCCAAGAATGGAATCGTCGAGTGAAAACACTTGACAACCTCCTGGAAGCAGCTTTTCTTGCCACCAGACCTTTCTCCATCAATTAGGAATCTGATGCCGTCACTAAACACATTCCTTAAATTGTAGTCATTTTTGAGTGTTTATTTTTTGGTGTCTATTCCGCATATATATCACCATTCCTCTTGATTTTCTTGACCGTATATCTCTTAAATGTCAACATATACACGTGTGATTTAGTTTACGAAGATTTTTCAATGCCGAGAACCTCGATCAGATTGTAAAAAAGGCGTAAGGTTCACAATGGTGTGAAACTAAAATCGGATATACCGAGCTAGGATTCGAGTTACAGGAACAAGGGTCAAACCAACCACCCAAGAATGAAATCGTCGAGCGAAAACACTTGACAACGTCCTGGAAGCAGCTTTTCTTGCCACCAGACCTTTTTCCATCAATTAGGAATCTGATGCCATCACTAAACACATTCCTTAAATTGTAGCCATTTTTTGAGTGTTTATTTTTTGGTGTCTAATGCGCATATAGATCAACATTGTTCTTTAATTTCTTGACTGTATAACTCTTAAATGTCAACATATACACGTGTGATTTAGTTTACGAAGATTTTTCAATTCCGAGAACCTCGTTCAGAGAGTAAAAAAGGCGTAAGGTTCACAATGGTGTAAAACTAAAATGGGATATACCGGTCTAGGATTCGAGTTACAGGAACAAGGGCCAAACCAACCACCCAAGAATGGAATCGTCGAGCGAAAACACTTGACATCCTCCTGGAAGCAGCTTTTCTTGCCACCAGACATTTCTCTATCAATTAGGAATCTGATCCAGTCACTAAACAAATTCCTTAAATTGTAGCCATTTTTTGAGTGTTTATCCGCATATATATCACCATTGCTCTTGATTTTCTTGAGTGTATATCTCTTAAATGTCAACATATACAAGTGTGATTTAGTTTATGAAGATTTTTCAATGCCGAGAACCTCGATCAGAGAGTAAAAAAGGCGTAAGGTGCACAATGGTGTAAAACATAAATTGGATATACCGGGCTAGGATTCGAGTTACAGGAACAAGGGCCAAACTAACCACCCAAGAATGGAATCGCGAGCAAAAACACTTGACATCCTCCTGGAAGCAGCTTTTCTTGCCACCAGACATTTCTCCATCAATTAGGAATCTGATCCAGTCACTAAACAAATTCCTTAAATTGTAGCCATTTTTTGAGTGTTTATTTTTTGGGGTCTAATCCGCATATATATCTGTTGATGCATATTTTGTGGACACGACTCGGCTCGGTTCAACTCGGCTCAGTTCGACTTGGTCTCGACTCGAAGACACGAAGATCAAGACAAAGCTGCTTGTGTCTGTACTTTGTCTGTAATGTGTCATGATACAAAACGATGTCTTGTGTTAGATTTGTTTATATGTGCGTTCGATGTAAGTTTGACCAGTCAACCATCCTCCGGTTTGACTTGGCCAAACAGTTAGCACATTTGGTTGAAACATGCTGATGTCGAAGGATGTCATCGAAGGATGGTTTGTATCCTTCGATGACCTCGAAAGATGATGTCTTTCGATAGATGAAGATGGACCTCGAAGGATATCATCCTTCGAGGTATGTTTGGATCTTTCGGTAGAACTCTGGTCGATAGATGATCCTTCGACCAGACTTCCTGATCCTTCGACCATAGCTGCTGTGTCGGGTATAAATACCCAAGTGTTGTGTTTATTTCAGTAGAACACACAAGGGAGATTGGAGAGAACACTTAGCAACACTCTGCCGAAATCACACACACACGAGAGAGAGAGTTTATAGAGTACTTCTGTAAACATTGAGCTTGTAACCGGACCCTTCATTCGTATTAATACATGTGGTGTTAATCGGTGAACTTTGTGTGTCGTGCTTTTGCGTGTTCTAACTCGGTTTGCATGCTAGCTTGGATTCCGCACTCGCTAGTGTGTCGATATAACAAGGATAAGGTTTCACACTCATCCGAGAATAGGGACCTACAAGTGGTATCAGAGCCTTGGCTCTTTTCCTTGTTAAAACCGAGTGTTTTTAGAGTGTTTTGGGTTTTTGGAGTTTATATTTTCTAAATTTTTTTCTGTTTTAAAACTTCAAAAATCATTGCTTGTTGCTGAAAGTTGTTATAAAAACCTTGTTGTTATCATTTTCACATTGTTAAAAGTTGGTTTTTATTGAAATTTCAGCCAAAACCCGTGTTCGGAAGTGTCGGTTTTCTGGAAAATTCAAATTTTCTGGACTTGTTCTTGGTATCTTCATCAAACATTCAAGTGTTCTTCAAAATTTTATATATTTTGATCTTGTTTGACTATTTTCGGAAGTTGTTGTGCATTGGGAAGGTACCCAAATCTGATTTTGGCAGAAAAGAAGGGTCTGAACATACCTTCTGCCGAAAGTTGCGCACCAACCCGTCACCTTTCTCACCAACCTGTCAACTTTGTGTCAGTTGTGTCAGTTGCAATCGAAGGATATCTTTCGACATCGAAAGATCATCTTACGATCAAGGAAGGCTCGATAGATAGTCATCTTTCGACCCATCATTCGAATTCAGAGACATATCCTTCGATCAAGGATTCGAAAGATAAGGATATACATTCGAAAGATAAGGATCTTTCAAACTGTGAATCTTTCGAGTTAGTGAATCTTTCGAAACCATTGTTCGAGACTCAACAGTGATCTTTCGAACACTGTTGATCTTTCGAACAGGTGTCTGTCTTTCGAACCTGTGTCTGTCTTTCGAACAAGTGTGCATCTTTCGATCCTAATCTGTTTAAGCTTAACAGTTTGTGTTTTTCAGATCTTTCGAACAGGAATCCTTCGGCTGGTGTTATCATTCGAAATTTTAATATAGTTTGTGAAAATTAATTTTATCTTAAATCAATTTTCACTTAATATATTAATTTTTTTTTTATAAAATGGGAACAAACGGTGAATGGTGGACTCAATTAACTTCGACTCCACAATCATCAGCTAAACAACCTGAGCCAGAGTTCGACAAAACTGCATGGATGCGAGCTTGTGCCCTACCTCAAGCTGCAATGATAACTGCAAATCAATGGGCTTTGGTCACAAATCAAAGCAACAGCATTCAATCTATGATGCAGAACGACAGTGAAACTGGTACAAGCACAAAACCGCCAAAGCTAAATCACATCAATGATTGGGGATGGTGGAAAGAAAGGCTGAAAACTTATGTTCAAGGGCAAGGTCAAGATCTATGGATGTGCTTCTTCACCGCTTTTGACAATGAGTTGGAAATTGCAGGATCTAATCCACAAACTTACAGCACTCTGTCTGATGAAGAGAAGAAGAAAATTGAGCTAGAAAAGAAAGCATTCATGATTCTCACACAAGCTCTTCACAAAGACATTTACCATCAGTTTGTTTACTGCACGACCACTAAAAGCTTGTGGGATATGCTCACGTTACGATGTGAAGGAAATGCTCAATCAAGAAAGATCAAGCAAGATCTTCTGAAGAAAGAGTTTGAAGGATTCACATGTATGGAGAATGAGACTTTGGGAGAGTTATCTACAAGGTTCCATCACTTGATGAGCGAGATGTTTGCTTTTAAAGTCAATGCCACTCCACAAGAAATAGTGAAGAGATTTGCTGATAGCTTACCAGCAAAGTGGAGCAGTTACCTTGAAATTCTCAAAGAAACTGGTGTTTTAGACACAATCACCATTTATGATTTAATTCAAAAATTGGAGAACAAGGATGTGGAAGAAAAGCTTAAGGCAAAAAGAACTCTAACTCCTCAAAGTCCAGAAATGTATTTTGGGATTGCAGGAGGCATCAGTGGAGAAAAACCAGCTTCTCAACACGCGAAGCTTCAAACAGCTTTTGTCTCAAACACTGAACCATCAACAACAGAACAGTTTGATCCTTCAGCATACTTGATGTATCCAAGACCAGATGTGAAACCGACAGCTCCTCAGCAGCAACAACCGCAACAGCAAGGGTTTTATGGAAACACTTCAAACTTTAAAGCCACTTCCAATCCAAACACTGTCAGATTAGACACTTCCAACTTTTCCAAAGTCAGTGTCGAAATAGCCAAGGAGCATATGGAGATGTTGAATACCTTGGTTAGTGCTTACTGTGGATTGATCGCAGGTCAGATTGGGAATATCAATCTAACTAATGAAGATTATCAGCAAGTGGATAGAGATGAGTTTGAAATGATGGATATTAAATGGGCTCTTGCTAGTGCAATTCGAAGAGCAAAGGAGTTTATGGAAAGGACCGGGAGAACCAACTTGGAAAGCAAGAAAGACACCAAGTATGGGTTCGACAAGCAAGCTGTGACCTGCTTTAACTGTGGTGAACGCGGTCATTTCAAAAGGGAATGCACAAGACCAGCTCAGCATGGAAACCAAAATCCCTTCAGAAATCAAGGCAACCAGCAGAACCAGAACAGGAACAATGTTCGTACGTTGGTACCTGTCAACAACCAAAGCCAACCAGGGTCATCAAATGCCAACCGGGGACTCGTGGTTCAAATAGATGAAGGTTGTGATTGGTCGCTTCAGCTTGGAGAAGGAGGAAATGGTGGAACAGCATGTTATGCTAAGGTGACAGAGAAGGTAGTAGAACCCGTGTCTGCAGGTGAATCTTCAGAAGACGAAGATAGTTCGGGTTATAGTGGGAGCATGGATGGAGAATCACTTGATGCTGGTGATTTATCAAGTGACGCTTTAGATTTGAAGGTTGATGAACTTTTGGCTGAAGCTGAAGTATTATGCAAGAGAAGATCTATTCTATGCCAGAAATCTGTTGGAACTTCCGAGAAACTTGCTAAGTTATTCTCTGAAGATGGATTTTTTTCTTTCCATTCAGCCTATACGGCTAATGTCGACAGTTCATCAGGTCAGGTAAGTGTCGATGAACCCACTGTAGTTAGCTGTGAAAATTGTGATAGTTTAAAGGTTAAATTTGCTGAACAGGAAAGTAAATTTGAAGTCACACACAAACACAATCAAGAATTGATTGTTGATCTTTCCAAAGCAACTGAAGCTAACTTGTTTTTAACCAGAAATGAAAAGGAGTTTAAAGCTACAATTGCGTCATTAAAACATGATGTTTCTGAATTACAAAGGGCTGTTTTGAGAAAACAACATGTTAACAATGATTTAATTGACACAATTGAAAAGCAAATGGTAGAGTTAGCAACAGCTAGGTGTGAATGTGATACAATTAAGCAGAAATTGGAAAGCTATTCCAATTCCCGCTATGTTTTGGATCACATTATTGATGTTCAGAAGAAAAAGGGGGATAGGAAGTGTAATGGATTCAAATCATGTCCTCCCCCAATGAATCACAATTACTCCAAATCGCCTGATGACGAGGATATGCCCCGTTTTGAACCTACAGTGCCACTCAACCTAGATGATTTTGCAGCAGGCCTCGGGTTCACAACTAGTACATCATCCTCTGGTCAATCAGAATCTGAGTCTGAGAATGTGACAGATTCATCATGTGTTAAGGAACAGAGTCCTCCCACTGTTGAGGATACTGATTCTTCGGATGATGAATCTGATAATGAGTCTGTAGTGATTGTGAAACAACAGTCTAACTCGGTTACAACAGATATTCCAATCGAGAATCACATCTTGTGTGATCCACCAGTGGAACCGAGTAAGACTGAAATGCCAAAAGGAATGGAGTCCCTTGTTTCTAGTTGTGAAGGGAATAACTTGTTGTATACGCTCAAAGGAGATGACAAAATCTACTCTAACAAAGATTTTCCAATTAAAAATGTAAATCAAGATTTAATTGAGCAAATTTTTGAAGGATGTATTGAAAAGTTTTTGGGGAACAAAAGTGGCAAAGTTACAGTCACTCAATGTGATCCAATTCCGTGTGAACAAGTTAGAAAACAACACGGAAACCAAAAACTACCAATTGAGCGAAAACAACAAGTTAATTCCGGAAAAGGTAAGGGACAGGGAAAGAAAGCTCAGAACAAGAATGTTCAAGCACCTAAAGTTCAGCAGCAAAAGGTGCAAAACAAAAGAGCTCCTGTTAAGAAACGAGAACCGAAAGTGAACTTTGTTGAATCAAAGGGTACAGATAAACTTGAAACATTTCAGGATAAATCTAACATTGATTTTATAAAACAAGTTAGAATTTTGAAACGAAATGATCAGAATAATTACACCCAACACACAAAAGGATGTGATTTAGGTCCAAGTACATCTAGATCACAAAGTTCATTGTCTGGTTCTTCGACTGGTCATCAACATGTTTCTCCGAGGTTTGTAGAGCGGAGAATGTGTTTTGAGTGTGGAACAATTGGGCACATTGTAAGATACTGCCCATACCTGCAAAAGTTGAAGGCTCCCCAAGAAACCAATTACCAAAAACGATCAGTTTCCCCGAAACAAGACCCGCGTGTCTTGAAAGAAAGGGAAAAGAAGTTGAAACAGAAGAATCAAAAGGTAATTGAAAAGGCCTTAAAGGCAGAGGTGAAAGAAGAAAAACCTGTTCAAGCAAAACCTAAAACTGTAAAACCAGTAAATGCTAAAACAATAAATTCAAATACTGGTAAAGAACAAACAGTTTGGAAGCCAAAACAGGTAATTCAGTCAGGGGGAGCACCGCATGTTCTTTTTCCTAATCATCAGGAGATTGAGATTACCTTCCTTGATGATCAAGGACGACCCAAGTCCACAAAGGCTTGGGTCCCCCTCTCTGTCTAATCTTTGAATGAGTGTGTAGGATATTCCAGGAGGAACTTTCGATAGTCGTAAGATTGTTGATGGTGGAGTGTCCATGCACAAAATAGGTGACAGAAGAAGTTGTTGCCTTTGATGGAGAGAAAATGAAAAGGGAAAAAGAAATGTCTGTTGGAAAAAGGAATTGAAAAGCTTCGACAAAAATGCAATCAAGCTGTGATCGGGTTCCCCAGGGTAGATTCAAACAAAATGTATGCACCTGCAGCACGTCTGAAGATTCAAAATCGACAAGATGAACGTGCAGTGTACATTTCTTCGCGGTGTGTTTGAAGAAAATGTGTTTGTTGAACAAACCAACCGGGTGTGCGGATGCCTTGGCATGGGTTGAACAACCGCACACTACTTCTGAAAGAGAAAGACAAAGACCTTCGCTGGTGCAATGTGAAGACCAGCCGGACCCAAAGGTTTATGATCTTGTTGCTGTCAAGAGATTTCTCAGTAGCTACAAAGAATCGACTTTGAAATCCACACCGGGTGGATATCCAGTTTGGGAGAGCACTCAGATTCCTTGCAATGCATGAAGCAGTTGCAGGATACGGTTTTAAATTTCTAATCTCTCCTATACTTGTCGATATTTAAGCTGCTTTGTGAATTATTATCTCGTACAGCACTCTTTGGCCAGACAATGTTGTCATGGTCCATACCGCTTACCGACGTGCCAACTCATTTTTCCAAAATTTGAGAAATCTTTTCTGATTAAAACTTAATTTTGGTAAACGGCATTGAGGTAAAACATGAGTTAACCAGCATCGGAAAATCGTTTTTGTAAATACCTTTGTGTTTTAAATTTATCTTAGTTTGTTGATTTTAGGGGGAGTAAATCCAAAATTTGAAAATTCAAAAACATCGAAAAAAATTTCAAAAAGCACAAAAACATTGGAAAAACAAAAATGAGTTTCCTGGCGAGAAAAAGAGAAAATGATAGTAGATCAGTGGTCTGTTGAAACCTCTTTAAACCTTAAATGAAAAAGCGATAAGCAGCTCTATATAAGATGTATCGGTAGGCTCACAATCATTTTAAAGTGTGCAGGGTGATATAAATCTTAAATCGACTGAAGACCAGGTGGGAACCATTCATTGGCATATGGTCTTAGTACCGAAATTTCGTTTGAGAGATTGCCGAGGTTCTGAGATATTCGGTCTTTATGCTGCTTATCATCTGGGTATCATGGTTGTATCTTTTACCGAAAAATAACGGGGACGCAAGTCTAGATCTTCCATGATACTATACATACGTGTACATATTGCATTCGACCTCAATAAGTGATCAACAATCACATGTCCTCAAATAAGTGATAAAATATCACATTTTTCCGGGAGTCAAGTTCGTCTCTCTGCTGTACGAAAGTACTGACCTGTTCACGGACTTGCTCCTGTGCCCTCATGCATCGAAAATCAAGTTCCTCATCAATAAGTGATTCTATCACATAGGGCTTGTTTTCAAATCAAAATAAGTGAGAATCTCACATCATATACGGTCAAACAGATGATAATCGGTATACTCACCGGTAAGATGATCCCTAGTGCATACCTTGATACGGGAATGTGTCGTGATGTGGATGAACACCGGTCGGTAAGTATAAATTATACCTTAACGTATCCCCTCGCCATGATTACAAATGATAAGTTGAGCTTAAGTGGACAACAATACCGATAATCGTTATAGGATGCTTATCTTAATGTTAATTAATTGAACAACAAGAGCGTTTTGACATGACCGTACACTGATATGTTTCTCTTACCCTCGAAACTCGCAAAAAGAATGTCTGTAGATATTTATTTACTGTTTTCAGTTTATGCATCTTTGTATATATTTATTTATTGTTTTCCGTCTTTACTTTTGAAAAATGAAAAATTCCAAAAAGATTTTAGGTGTGTTTTAATATAAACTTTATAAAATCCAAAAAGATTTTGCTTCTAGTTATTTTTGATTGACTGATGTTGGAACTCGAGTCTATCCTACCCAAAATCCTGATCGTAAGCCGAAAATCAATTGCATCTTCATAAATGGTCGAAGTTAACACATTTTGAAAGTTAAAGGATTAAAATTGTACATTTTCTAAACTTTCAAACTGTTGTCGGTTGGTGTTTGATTGAGATTTGATCTCATATGTGTCATTTGTTTAAATGTAAACTATATTCCAAGCGGTTGTTCTCATTATGCGTTTAGCTTTCTTGCATGTGTAGATGCTAAAGGCGAGGAGAACATGGTCGATGACAAGCTTCGGAATGAAGACACGAAGTGGAGGCACTCAAAGGATAAAGTGATCGAGTTGCCGCTGACACTTCATCAACACCACAAGGATCTGAATAATTGACAAGTCAAAAGATTCACGAGCATGACTCAATGGAGAGTTCAATCTAAGGGGGAGTTTATTGGCACACTTCCTAATCAAAAAGGGGAGTTTGTTGATACACTTTCTACTTACGACACGTGAAGACTTTGAAGATCCTCCGACGTGGAAGACATCGAAGTTGAATCTCGCGAATAGCGTTGAACCTCACGAGTAGCGTCCAAGGGGGAGTTTGTTGATGCATATTTTGTGGACACGACTCGGCTCGGTTCAACTCGGCTCAGTTCGACTTGGTCTCGACTCGAAGACACGAAGATCAAGACAAAGCTGCTTGTGTCTGTACTTTGTCTGTAATGTGTCATGATACAAAACGATGTCTTGTGTTAGATTTGTTTATATGTGCGTTCGATGTAAGTTTGACCAGTCAACCATCCTCCGGTTTGACTTGGCCAAACAGTTAGCACATTTGGTTGAAACATGCTGATGTCGAAGGATGTCATCGAAGGATGGTTTGTATCCTTCGATGACCTCGAAAGATGATGTCTTTCGATAGATGAAGATGGACCTCGAAGGATATCATCCTTCGAGGTATGTTTGGATCTTTCGGTAGAACTCTGGTCGATAGATGATCCTTCGACCAGACTTCCTGATCCTTCGACCATAGCTGCTGTGTCGGGTATAAATACCCAAGTGTTGTGTTTATTTCAGTAGAACACACAAGGGAGATTGGAGAGAACACTTAGCAACACTCTGCCGAAATCACACACACACGAGAGAGAGAGTTTATAGAGTACTTCTGTAAACATTGAGCTTGTAACCGGACCCTTCATTCGTATTAATACATGTGGTGTTAATCGGTGAACTTTGTGTGTCGTGCTTTTGCGTGTTCTAACTCGGTTTGCATGCTAGCTTGGATTCCGCACTCGCTAGTGTGTCGATATAACAAGGATAAGGTTTCACACTCATCCGAGAATAGGGACCTACAATATCACCATTGCTCTTGATTTTCTTGACTGTATATCTATTAAATGTCAACATATACACGTGTGATTTAGTTTACGTAGATTTTTCAATGCCAAGAACCTCGATCAGAGAGTAAAAAAGGCGTAAGGTTCACAATGGTGTAAAACTTAAATGAGATATACCGGGCTAGGATTCGAGTTACAGGAACAAGAGCCAAACCAACCACCCAAGAATGGAATCGTCGAGTGAAAACACTTGACAACCTCCTGGAAGCAGCTTTTCTTGCCACCAGACCTATCTCCATCAATTAGGTATCTGATGCCGTCACTAAACACATTCCTTAAATTGTAGTCATTTTTGAGTGTTTATTTTTTGGTGTCTATTCCTCATATATATCACCATTCCTCTTGATTTTCTTGAAGGTATATCTCTTAAATGTCAACATATACACGTGTGATTTAGTTTACGAAGAGTTTTCAATGCCGAGAACCCGATCAGAGAGTAAAAAAGGCGTAAGGTTCACAATGGTGTAAAACTAAAATGGGATATACCGGGCTAGGATTCGAGTTACAGGAACAAGGGCCAAACCAACCAACCAAGAATGAAATCGTCGAGCGAAAACATTTGACAACGTCCTGGAAGCAGCTTTTCATGCCACCAGACCTTTCTCCATCAATTAGGAATCTGATGCCGTCACTAAACACATTCCTTAAATTGTAGCTATTTTTTGAATGTTTATTTTTTGGTGTCTAATGCGCATATAGATCACCATTGTTCTTGAATTTCTTGACTGTATATCTCTTAAATGTCAACATATACACGTGTGATTTAGTTTACGAAGATTTTTCAATTCCGAGAACCTCGTTCAGAGAGTAAAAAAGGCGTAAAGTTCACAATGGTGTAAAACTAAAATGGGATATACCGGGCTAGTATTCGAGTTATAGGAACCAGGGCCAAACCAACCACCCAAGAATGGAATCATTGAGCGAAAACACTTGACAACCTCCTGGAAGCAGCTTTTTCTTGCCACCAGACCTTTATCCATCAATTTGGAATCTGATTCCTTCACTAAACACATACCTTAAATTGTAGCTATTTTTTCAGTGTTTATTTTTTGGTGTCTAATCCGCATATATATATCGCCACTGCTTTTGATTTTCTTGACTGTATATCTCTTAAATGTCAACATATACACGTGTGATTTAGTTTACGAGGAATTTTCAATTCCGAGAACCTCGTTCAGAGAGTAAAAAAGGCGTAAGGTTCACAATGGTGTAAAATTAAAATGGGATATACTGGGCTAGGATTCGAGTTACAGGAACAAGGGCCAAACCAACCACCCAAGAATGGAATCGTCGAGCGAAAACACTTGACAACGTCCTGGAAGCAGCTTTTCTTGCCACCAGACCTTTCTCCATCAATTAGGAATCTGATGTAGTCATTAAACACATTCCTTAAATTGTAGCTATTTTTTGAGTGTTTATTTTTGGGTGTCTAATTCGCATATATCACCATTGCTCTTGATTTTCTTGATTGTATATCTCTTAAATGCCAAGATGTACACGTGTGATTTAATTTACGAAGATTTTTTTATGCCGAGAACCTCAATCAGAGAGTAAAAAAGGCGTAAGGTTCACAATGGTGTAAAACTAGAATGGGATATACCGAGCTAGGATTCGAGTTACAGGAACAAGGGCCAAATCAACCACCCAAGAATGGAATCGTCGAGCGAAAACACTTGACAACCTCCTAGAAGCAGCATTTCTTGCCACCAGACCGTTCTCCAACAATTAGGAATCTGATGACGTCATTAAACACATTCCTTAAATTGTAGCTATTTTTTGAGTGTTTATTTTTGGGTGTCTAATCCGCATATATCACCATTGCTCTTGATTTTCTTGACTGTATATCTCTTAAATGTCAACATATACACGTGTGATTTAGTTTACGAAGATTTTTCAATGCTGAGAACCTCGAACAGAGTGTAAAAAAGGAGTAAGCTTCACAATGGGGTAAAACAAAAATGGGATATACGGGGCTAGGATTTGAGTTACAGGATCAAGGGCCAAACCAACCACCCAAGAATGGAACCGTCGAGCGAAAACACTTGACAACCTCTTGGAAGCAGCTTTTCTTGCCACCAGACCTTTCTCCATCAATTAGGAATTTGATGACGTCATTAAACACATTCCTTAAATTGTAGCTATTTTTTGAGTGTTTATTTTTGGGTGTCTAATCCGCATATATCACCATTGCTCTTGATTTTCTTGATTGTATATCTCTTAAATGCCAATATATACACGTGTGATTTAATTTACGAAGATTTTTTTATTCCGAGAACCTCAATCAGAGAGTAAAAAAGGCGTAAGGTTCACAATGGCATAAAACTAAAATGGGATATACCGAGCTAGGATTCGAGTTACAGGAACAAGGGCCAAACCAACCACCCAAGAATGAAATCGTCGAGCGAAAACACTTGACAACGTCCTGGAAGCAGCTTTTCTTGCCACCAGACCTTTCTCCATCAATTAGGAATCTGATGCCGTCACTAAACACATTCCTTAAATTGTAGCCATTTTTTGAGTGTTTATTTTTTGGTGTCTAATGCGCATATAGATCACCATTGTTCTTGAATTTCTTGACTGTATATCTCTTAAATGTCAACATATACACGTTTGATTTAGTTTACGAAGATTTTTCAATTCCGAGAGTAAAAAAGGCGTAAGGTTCACAATGGTGTAAAACTAAAATGGGATATACCGGGCTAGGATTCGAGTTACAGGAACAAGGACCAAACCAACCACCCAAGAATGGAATCGTCGAGCAAAAACACTTGACAACGTCCTGGAAGCAGCTTTTCTTGCCACCAGACCTTTCTCCATCAATTAGGAATCTAATGCCGTCACTAAACACATTCCTTAAATTGTAGCCATTTTTTGAGTGTCTATTTTTTGGTGTCTAATGCGCATATAGATCACCATTGTTCTTGAATTTCTTGACTGTATATCTCTTAAATGTCAACATATACACGTGTGATTTAGTTAACGAAGATTTTTCAATTCCGAGAGTAAAAAAGGCGTAAGGTTCACAATGGTGTAAAACTAAAATGGGATATACCAGGCTAGGATTCGTGTTACAGGAACAAGGGCCAAACCAACCACCCAAGAATGGAATCGTTGAGCGAAAACACTTGACAACCTCCTGGAAGCAGCTTTTTCTTGCCACCAGACCTTTATCCATCAATTAGGAATCAGATTCCTTCACTAAACACATACCTTAAATTGTAGCTATTTTTTCAGTGTTTGTTTTTTGGTGTCTAATCCGCATATATATCGCCATTGCTCTTGATTTTCTTGACTGTATATCTCTTAAATGTCAACATATACACGTGTGATTTAGTTTACGAAGATTTTTCAATGCCGAGAACCTTGAACGGAGTGTAAAAAAAGCGTAAGCTTCACAATGGTGTAAAACTGAAATGGGATATACGAGGCTAGGATTTGAGTTACAGGAACAAGGGCCAAACCAACCACCCAAGAATGGAACCGTCGAGCGAAAACACTTGACAACCTCCTGGAAGCAGCTTTTTCTTGCCACCAGACATTTCTCCATCAATTAGGAATCTGATCCAGTCACTAAACAAATTCCTTAAATTGTAGCCATTTTTTGAGTGTTTATTTTTTGGGGTCTAATCCGCATATATATCACCATTGCTCTTGATTTTCTTGACTGTATATCTCTTAAATGTCAACATATACACGTGTGATTTAGTTTACGAAGATTTTCAATGCCGAGAACCTCGAACAGAGTGTAAAAAAGGCGTAAGCTTCACAATGTTGTAAAACTAAAATGGGATATACGGGGCTAGGATTTGAGTTACAGGAACAAGGGCCAAACCAACCACCCAAGAATGGAACCGTCGAGCGAAAACACTTGACAACCTCCTGGAAGCAGTTTTTTCTTGCCACCAGACATTTCTCCATCAATTAGGAATCTGATCCAGTCACTAAACAAATTCCTTAAATTGTAGCCATTTTTTGAGTGTTTATTTTTTGGGGTCTAATCCGCATATATATGACCATTGCTCTTGATTTTCTTGACTGTATATCACTTAAATGTCAACATATACACTTGTGATTTAGTTTACGAAGAGTTTTCAATGCCAAGAACCTCGATCAGAGAGTAAAAAAGGTGTAAGGTTCACAATGGTGTAAAACTTAAATGTGATATATCGGGCTAGGATTCGAGTTACAGGAACAAGAGCCAAACCAACCACCCAAGAATGGAATCGTCGAGTGAAAACACTTGACAACCTCCTGGAAACAGCTTTTCTTGCCACCAGACCTTTCTCCATCAATTAGGAATCTGATGCCGTCACTAAACACATTCCTTAAATTGTAGTCATTTTTGAGTTTTTATTTTTTGGTGTCTATTCCGCATATATATCACCATTCCTCTTGATTTTCTTGACTGTATATCTCTTAAATGTCAACATATACACGTGTGATTTAGTTTACAAAGATTTTTCAATGCCGAGAACTTCGATCAGAGAGTAAAAAAGGCGTAAGGTTCACAATGGTGTAAAACTAAAATCGGATATACCGAGCTAGGATTCGAGTTACAGGAACAAGGGTCAAACCAACCACCCAAGAATGAAATCGTCGAGCGAAAACATTTGACAACGTCCTTGAAGCAGCTTTTCTTGCCACCAGACCTTTCTCCATCAATTAGGAATCTGATGCCGTCACTAAACACATTCCTTAAATTGTAGCCATTTTTTGAGTGTTTATTTTTTGGTGTCTAATGCGCATATAGATCAACATTGTTCTTGAATTTCTTGACTGTATATCTCTTAAATGTCAACATATACACGTGTGATTTAGTTTACAAAGATTTTTCAATTCCGAGAACCTCGTTCAGAGAGTAAAAAAGGCGTAAGGTTCACAATGGTGTAAAACTAAAATGGGATATACCGGGCTAGGATTCGAGTTATAGGAACCAGGGCCAAACCAACCACCCAAGAATGGAATCGTTGAGCGAAAACACTTGACAACCTCCTGGAAGCAGCTTTTTCTTGCCACCAGACCTTTATCCATCAATTTGGAATCTGATTCCTTCACTAAACACATACCTTAAATTGTAGCTATTTTTTCAGTGTTTATTTTTTGGTGTCTAATTCGCATATATATATCGCCATTGCTCTTGATTTTCTTGACTGTATATCTCTTAAATGTCAACATATACACGTGTGATTTAGTTTACGAAGATTTTTCAATGCTGAGAACCTCGAACAGAGTGTAAAAAAGGCGTAAGCTTCACAATGGTGTAAAACTAAAATGGGATATACGGGGCTAGGATTTGAGTTACAGGATCAAGGGCCAAACCAACCATCCAATAATGGAACCGTCGAGCGAAAACACTTGACAACCTCTTGGAAGCAGCTTTTCTTGCCACCAGACCTTTCTCCATCAATTAGGAATCTGATGCCGTCACTAAACACATTCCTTAAATTGTAGCCATTTTTTGAGTGTTTATTTTTTGGTGTCTAATGCGCATATAGATCAATATTGTTCTTGAATTTCTTGACTGTATATCTCTTAAATGTCAACATATACACGTGTGATTTAGTTTACGAAGATTTTTCAATTCCGAGAACCTCGTTCAGAGAGTAAAAAAGGCGTAAGGTTCACAATGGTGTAAAACTAAAATGGGATATACCGGGCTAGGATTCGAGTTATAGGAACCAGGGCCAAACCAACCACCCAAGAATGGAATCGTTGAGCGAAAACACTTGACAACCTCCTGGAAGCAGCTTTTTCTTGCCACCAGACCTTTATCCATCAATTTGGAATCTGATTCCTTCACTAAACACATACCTTAAATTGTAGCTATTTTTTCAGTGTTTATTTTTTGGTGTCTAATCCGCATATATATATCGCCACAGCTTTTGATTTTCTTGACTGTATATCTCTTAAATGTCAACATATACACGTGTGATTTAGTTTACGAGGAATTTTCAATTCCGAGAACCTCGTTCAGAGAGTAAAAAAGGCGTAAGGTTCACAATGGTGTAAAACTAAAATGGGATATACGGGGCTAGGATTTGAGTTACAGGATCAAGGGCCAAACCAACCACCCAAGAATGGAACCGTCGAGCGAAAACACTTGACAACCTCTTGGAAGCAGCTTTTCTTGCCACCAGACCTTTCTCCATCAATTATTTCTCCATCAATTAGGAATCTGATGTCGTCATTAAACACATTCCTTAAATTGTAGCTATTTTTTGAGTGTTTATTTTTGGGTGTCTAATCCGCATATATCACCATTGCTCTTGATTTTCTTGATTGTATATCTCTTAAATGCCAATATATACACGTGTGATTTAATTTACGAAGATTTTTTTATTCCGAGAACCTAAATCAGAGAGTAAAAAAGGCGTAAGGTTCACAATGGCGTAAAACTAAAATGGGATATACCGAGTTAGGATTCGAGTTACAGGAACAAGGGCCAAACCAACCACCCAAGAATGAAATCGTCGAGCGAAAACACTTGACAACGTCCTGGAAGCAGCTTTTCTTGCCACCAGACCTTTCTCCATCAATTAGGAATCTGATGCCGTCACTAAACACATTCCTTAAATTGTAGCCATTTTTTGAGAGTTTATTTTTTGGTGTCTAATGCGCATATAGATCACCATTGTTCTTGAATTTCTTGACTATATATCTCTTAAATGTCAACATATACACGTGTGATTTAGTTTACGAAGATTTTTCAATTCCGAGAGTAAAAAAGGCGTAAGGTTCACAATGGTGTAAAACTAAAATGGGATATACTGGGCTAGGATTCGAGTTACAGGAACAAGGGCCAAACCAACCACCCAAGAATGGAATCGTCGAGCGAAAACACTTGACAACGTCCTGGAAGCAGCTTTTCTTGCCACCAGACCTTTCTCCATCAATTAGGAATCTAATGCCGTCACTAAACACATTCCTTAAATTGTAGCCATTTTTTGAGTGTTTATTTTTTGGTGTCTAATGCGCATATAGATCACCATTGTTCTTGAATTTCTTGAATGTATATCTCTTAAATGTCAACATATACACGTGTGATTTAGTTAACGAAGATTTTTCAATTCCGAGAGTAAAAAAGGCGTAAGGTTCACAATGGTGTAAAACTAAAATGGGATATACCGGGCTAGGATTCGAGTTACAGGAACAAGGGCCAAACCAACCACCCAAGAATGGAATCGTTGAGCGAAAACACTTGACAACCTCCTGGAAGCAGCTTTTTATTGCCACCAGACCTTTATCCATCAATTAGGAATCTGATTCCTTCACTAAACACATACCTTAAATTGTAGCTATTTTTTCAGTGTTTATTTTTTGGTGTTTATCTGCATATATATCGCCATTGCTCTTGATTTTCTTGACTGTATATCTCTTAAATGTCAACATATACAAGTGTGATTTAGTTTATGAAGATTTTTCAATGCTGTGAACCTCGATCAGAGAGTAAAAAAGGCGTAAGGTTCACAATGGTGTAAAACATAAATGGGATATACCGGGCTAGGATTACAGTTAAAGGAACAAGGGCCAAACTAACCACCCAAGAATGGAATCGTCGAGCGAAAACACTTGACATCCTCCTGGAAGCAGCTTTTTTCTTGCCACCAGACATTTCTCCATCAATTAGGAATCTGATCCAGTCACTAAACAAATTCCTTAAATTGTAGCCATTTTTTGAATGTTTATTTTTTGGTGTCTAATCCACATATATATCACCATTGCTCTTGATTTTCTTGACTGTATATCTCTTAAATATCAACATATACACGTGTGATTTAGTTTACGAAGATTTTTCAATGCCAAGAACCTCGATCAGAGAGTAAAAAAGGTGTAAGGTTCACAATGGTGTAAAACTTAAATGGGATATACCGGGCTAGGAATCGAGTTACAGGAACAAGAGCCAAACCAACCACCCAAGAATGGAATCGTCGAGTGAAAACACTTGACAACCTCCTGGAAGCAGCTTTTCTTGCCACCAGACCTTTCTTCATCAATTAGGAATCTGATGCCATCACTAAACACATTCCTTAAATTGTAGTCATTTTTGAGTGTTTATTTTTTGGTGTCTATTCCGCATATATATCACCATTCCTCTTGATTTTCTTGACTGTATATCTCTTAAATGTCAACATATACACGTGTGATTTAGTTTACGAAGATTTTTCAATGCCGAGAACCTCGATCAGAGAGTAAAAAAGGCGTAAGGTTCACAATGGTGTAAAACTAAAATCGGATATACCGAGCTAGGATTCGAGTTACAGGAACAAGGGTCAAACCAACCACCCAAGATTGAAATCGTCGAGCGAAAACACTTGACAACGTCCTGGAAGCAGCTTTTCTTGCCACCAGACCTTTCTCCATCAATTAGGAATCTGATGCCGTCACTAAACACATTCCTTAAATTGTAGCCATTTTTTGAGTGTTTATTTTTTGGTGTCTAATGCGCATATAGATCAACATTGTTCTTGAATTTCTTGACTGTATATCTCTTAAATGTCAACATATACACGTGTGATTTAGTTTACGAAGATTTTTCAATTCCGAGAACCTCGTTCAGAGAGTAAAAAAAGGCGTAAAGTTCACAATGGTGTAAAACTAAAATGGGATATACCGGGCTAGGATTCGAGTTACAGGAACATGGGCCAAACCAACCACCCAAGAATGGAATCGTCGAGTGAAAACACTTGACATCCTCCAGGAAGCAGCTTTTCTTGCCACCAGACATTTCTCTATCAATTAGGAATCTGATCCAGTCACTAAACAAATTCCTTAAATTGTAGCCATTTTTTGAGTGTTTATCCGCATATATATCACCATTGCTCTTGATTTTCTTGACTGTATATCTCTTAAATGTCAACATATACAGGTGTGCTTTAGTTTATGAAGATTTTTAAATGCTGAGAACCTCGATCAGAGAGTAAAAAAGGCGTAAGGTTCACAATGGTGTAAAACATAAATGGGATATACCGGGCTAGGATTCGAGTTACAGGAACAAGGGCCAAACTAACCACCCAAGAATGGAATCATCGAGCGAAACCACTTGACATCCTCCTGGAAGCAGTTTTTCTTGCCACCAGACATTTCTCCATCAATTAGGAATCTGATCTAGTCACTAAACAAATTCCTTAAATTGTAGCCATTTTTTGAGTGTTTATTTTTTGGGGTCTAATCCGCATATATATCACCATTGCTCTTGATTTTCTTGACTTTATATCTCTTAAATGTCAACATATACACGTGTGATTTAGTTTACGAAGATTTTTCAATGCCAAGAACCTCGATCAGAGAGTAAAAAAGGCGTAAGGTTCACAATGGTGTAAAACTTAAATGGGATATACCGGGCTAGGATTCGAGTTACAGGAACAAGAGCCAAACCAACCACCCAAGAATGGAATCGTCGAGTGAAAACACTTGACAACCTCCTGGAAGCAGCTTTTCTTGCCACCAGACCTTTCTCCATCAATTAGGAATCTGATGCCGTCACTAAACACATTCCTTAAATTGTAGTCATTTTTGAGCGTTTATTTTTTGGTGTCTATTCCGCATATATATCACCATTCCTCTTGATTTTCTTGACTGTATATCTCTTAAATGTCAACATATACACGTGTGATTTAGTTTACGAAGATTTTTCAATGCTGAGAACCTCGAACAGAGTGTAAAAAAGGAGTAAGCTTCACAATGGGGTAAAACAAAAATGGGATATACGGGGCTAGGATTTGAGTTACAGGATCAAGGGCCAAACCAACCACCCAAGAATGGAACCGTCGAGCGAAAACACTTGACAACCTCTTGGAAGCAGCTTTTCTTGCCACCAGACCTTTCTCCATCAATTAGGAATCTGATGTCGTCATTAAACACATTCCTTAAATTGTAGCTATTTTTTGAGTGTTTATTTTTGGGTGTCTAATCCACATATATCACCATTGCTCTTGATTTTCTTGATTGTATATCTCTTAAATGCCAATATATACACGTGTGATTTAATTTACGAAGATTTTTTTATTCCAAGAACCTCAATCAGAGAGTAAAAAAGGCGTAAGGTTCACAATGGCGTAAAACTAAAATGGGATATACCGAGCTAGGATTCGAGTTACAGGAACAAGGGCCAAACCAACCACCCAAGAATGAATTCGTCGAGCGAAAACACTTGACAACGTCCTGGAAGCAGCTTTTCTTGCCACCAGACCTTTCTCCATCAATTAGGAATCTGATGTCGTCATTAAACACATTCCTTAAATTGTAGCTATTTTTTGAGTGTTTATTTTTGGGTGTCTAATTCGCATATATCACAATTGCTCTTGATTTTCTTGATTGTATATCTCTTAAATGCCAATATATACACGTGTGATTTAATTTACGAAGATTTTTTTATGCCGAGAACCTCAATCAGAGAGTAAAAAAGGCGTAAGGTTCACAATGGTGTAAAATAAAAATGGGATATACCGAGCTAGGATTCGAGTTACAGGAACAAGGGCCAAATCAACCACCCAAGAATGGAATCGTCGAGCGAAAACACTTGACAACCTCTTAGAAGCAGCTTTTCTTGCCACCAGACCGTTCTCCAACAATTAGGAATCTGATGCCGTCACTAAACACATTCCTTAAATTGTAGCCATTTTTTGAGTGTTTATTTTTTGGTGTCTTATTCGCATATATATCACCATTGCTCTTGATTTTCTTGACTGTATATCTCTTAAATGTCAACATATACACGTGTGATTTAGTTTATGAAGATTTTTCAATGCCGAGAACCTCGATCAGAGAGTAAAAAAGGCGTAAGGTTCACAATGGTGTAAAACTTAAATGGGATATACCGGGCTAGGATTCGAGTTACAGGAATAAGGGCCAAACCAACCACCCAAGAATGGAATCGTCGAGCGAAAACACTTGACATCCTCCTGGAAGCAGCTTTTCTTGCCACCAGACATTTCTCCATCAATTAGGAATCTGATCCAGTCACTAAACAAATTCCTTAAATTGTAGCCATTTTTTGAGTGTTTATCCGCATATATATCACCATTGCTCTTGATTTTCTTGACTGTATATCTCTTAAATGTCAACATATACACGTGTGATTTAGTTTATGAAGATTTTTCAATGCCGAGAACCTCGATCAGAGAGTAAAAAAGGCGTAAGGTTCACAATGGTGTAAAACTTAAATGGGATATACCGGGCTAGGATTCGAGTTACAGGAATAAGGGCCAAACCAACCACCCAAGAATGGAATCGTCGAGCGAAAACACTTGACATCCTCCTGGAAGCAGCTTTTCTTGCCACCTGACATTTCTCCATCAATTAGGAATCTGATCCAGTCACTAAACAAATTCCTTAAATTGTAGCCATTTTTTGAGTGTTTATTTTTTGGTGTCTAATCCGCATATATATCACCATTGATCTTGATTTTCTTGACTGTATATCTCTTAAATGTCAACATATACACGTGTGATTTAGTTTATGAAGATTTTTCAATGCCAAGAACCTCGATCAGAGAGTAAAAAAGGCGTAAGTTCACAATGGTGCAAAACTTAAATGGGATATACCGGGCTAGGATTCGAGTTACAGGAAGCCAAACCAACCACCCACGAATGGAATCGTCGGGTGAAAACACTTGACAACCTCCTGGAAGCAGCTTTTCTTGCCACCAGATCTTTCTCCATCAATTAGGAATCTGATGCCGTCACTAAATACATTCCTTAAATTGTAGTCATTTTTGAGTGTTTATTATTTGGTGTCTATTCCGCATATATATCACCATTTCTCTTGATTTTCTTGACTGTATATCTCTTAAATATCAACATATACACGTGTGGTTAAGTTTACAAAGATTTTTTCAATGTCGAGAACCTCGATCAGAGAGTAAAAAATGCGTAAGGTTCACAATGGTGTAAAACTAAAATGGGATATATCGGGCTAGGATTCGAGTTACAGGAACAAGGGCCAAACCTAGGGGTGTTCATCGAATCGAATATAAAAATTAATAATTTTTATTTTCCCTTAAATTCGTATTCGATTCGAATTCGATTAAAACTTACCGAATACGATTCGAATTCGTATCGAATAAAAAGCCCAATTTGTATTCGATTAAAAATTCGAATTCGAATAAATTCGATTTAATTCGGATTCTTTAAAAACATGTAAAAAAACTATCAAAATGAAACATAAATTTTTAAGCAGCTATAAAGCACGATATCATATTAAAAAGGTTCCAAATAAAGTACCATAAGTCTAAAATTCAAAACGAGAAGTCGGGAATAACCACTCCACATTACAAGTTAATATTTTTAGGGTTATGAATCTATTGATAGATTTGTTACTTAGGTTTTAGTTATGGGCCATGTAGTGGGTTTGGTAATGGGTCATTTTAATACTTGGAAAAAAATTGAAAATAATTTATAGTATAGCTTAATAAAAGTTATATATGTATTATATATAAAAATAATAAATAATAATGTATAATATTTATTCGAATTTCGAATCGAATTGAATTTGAAATTATAAATTCGTATTCGATTTACTTGACTCGAATTAAATCTAATTCGAATTCTTTTAATCGAAACGAATTCTTGATAATTGAATCAAATTTAAACGAATTTCAAATTTTTCGAATTTGAAACAAATTCTGAACACCCCTAGCCAAACCAACCACCCAAGAATGGAATCATCAAGCGAAAACACTTGACAACCTCCTGGAAGCAGCTTTTCTTGCCACCAGACCTTTCTCCATCAATTAGGAATCTGATGCCGTCACTAAACACATTCCTTAAATTGTAGCCATTTTTTGAGTGTTTAATTTTTGGTGTCCAATCCGCATATATATCACCATTGCTCTTGATTTTCTTGACTGTATATCTCTTAAATGTCAACATATACACGTGTGATTTAGTTTACGAAGATTTTTCAATGCCGAGAACCTCGATCAGAGAGTAAAAAAGGCGTAAGATTCACAACGGTGTAAAACTAAAATGGGATATACCGGGCTAGGATTCGAGTTACAGGAACAAGGGCCAAACCAACCACCCATGTCACACCCCCAAAATCCACACGCAGAGTATCACCGCCTGGAGGCGTGACTGACCAGGATCAAGCCACCAATCATATTGAACATTGTAAGTAATAAATAAAATTCAATCCAACAATACGAAAGGTGTTCAAAATAAATCATAGTTTAGTGTTTAGTGGAAGCATAAATGTGAAAACCCAACATAAGTATTAAGTTTGAAATGTTATAATGTTTTTCTTAACATGGCACCCACTGTCTATCTCCCACAACGACCGCGCCTCCCAGTGCAAGCTCCATGAGTACCTATCGACCTGCAAGGCATGTAACAACGAGTCAACAACAAAGTTGAGCGAGTTCACAGTTGATTGTTCAGTTATTGAGTTCGTTTTCAGAAATCGTAAGTTTGTTTCAGAATCATATGTTACCCAGTATCCTTGTTTCCCAAACCGTTACGATCTATAGTGGGGGCTTCCCATGTTGTATATTACTAGACTAGTTGTATCTATAGGTGTCCTTCCCAATCCGAGGACAGTAGTAAGTATGAGATTACGTAGGTTTACGTAAGTGCCCTTCGCAATCTGAGAACAGTAGTAAGTATGAGTTTACTTAGGTTTTACGTAAGTGCCCTTCCCAATCCGAGGACAGTAGTAAGTATGAGTTTACGTAGGTTTTACGTAAGTGCCCTTCCCAATCCGAGGACAGTAGTAAGTATGAGTTTACGTAGGTTTTACGTAAGTGCCCTTCCCAATCCGAGGACAGTAGTAAGTATGAGTTTACGTAGGTTTTACGTAAGTGCCCTTCCCAATCCGAGGACAGTAGTAAGTAGTCTAGTATTGGTAAATGTACAAGTTCTGTCGTAGCTATTCAATCCCATTCCCAACCCACCGGGAATTCCATGCCTTAGAAGTGTGAACTCACCTTGGTTTGCTCGGTATGCTAAACTATGTGCTCACAAGCAATCAATCAAGTCCTATGGTATGCACGTATACTCAATCAGTTCAAGTTTGTAAAGATTCACATGCAATCTATGCAACAAAGTGTGTTCGGCAGTCAACATCATGTAACACACAACCAGTTAGTCAATCCATACAAGGTTCCAAGTCACATGCAGTTTCCTTAACTCAGTTATCATGCTTGACAGAGTTAACATATTTTAACGGAGTTAATAGACTTAACATAATTATCATGCTTAACACAGTTACCTGATCTAACAGAATTAATAAGCTAACCAAGCTAATAAACTAAACAGAATTAACAACCAATAGATTTAATCTTGACAGAGTTACTAAACCTAACTGGGTTAATAAACTTAACAAGGTTCACATGCTTAGCACACATAACAGAATTAACATGCTTAACCTCACTGAGTTTACTGTGTCAAAACATGCCACGAAATCACATTTACATCTGGGGACGAAATCACTTTGGACGAAAACCCCAGGCGACGAAATCCAAGGGTTTTCGTCGGGCTTAGAGTGTGACGAAAACACTTAATATTTTCGTCTGAATCATGTGTTTTCGTGGGTTCTTGTGTTTTCGTGGGAAGACGTAACAGTTAAGCATAATCATCCTAAACATATCATCATCAACAGCAGTTACGTATTTTAAAATGGTAATGATCGACCAACATTTACATCGGCCACAGGAATCATTTGATCAATCATTCATTCAATCTTCACAATCCTTAATGCCTAGCATGCACCTAAATCACAAATTACCACATACGATCTGGATGGTAACAGGAATGTATTTGGTGATTCAACCAATCAATTCAAACAGAGACAAGATTTACCCAATCCAGTCTTCAAAACAATGACACTCTAAATCAACATCACGATTTGCATATAATCATCAATTCATCATACGTATCTCAGTCAAGAACATGCTTACAATATAGCCATACGTTTAGACATGAAATCAAGCTTTAAACAAGTAAATCACTAACCGACTAAGAATGGTTAAACGATGGAAATCTGGCTTGGAGTGAAAGGAGAGCTGCCGTCGCACATAGGGAATTCTAGGGTTTTCTATTCCGTCAGTTATTTCCCGATTGCACAGTTCGCGTAGCATATAAAATCTTAAGTGGATTGGGCCCGAACTGGGCTTTGGCGAAATCAATGGCCGACGAAATCAGTTGATTTCGTCTAGAGGGTGGTGGCGAAAACCCTTGGTTTTCATGGGAGTGTTTTCATGGGAAATGGATTTCGTGGGGTAGGGTGTTTGGCAAGGGTTCAATTTTTATTAATTAAACAAAGCATAACCTCAATACAGAATATATATATGTTAACATACACACTTATGCTACACACCAAAATAAATATAAACACACTATGCAAATATATATTAAGTTAAGTCGAGTAGAGACCTTAAAAACTCGAGTTGTCACATTATCCACAACTTGAAAGAAATTTCGTCCCGAAATTTAGTACGCAGTTACTGAGGAAGCTAGTTTTGTTGTGTTGTTTCCTAGGGTGTCACATCATCCCCCCGTTGGTTTGGAATTTCGTCCCGAAATTCCGCCGTAGCTTCAGCCTCAGTGGTGGTTGCGCTGTTTCCGAACAACTGGGGATACTTGCGTTTCATTTGATCTTCTCGTTCCCAGGTAAACTCTGGGCCACGAGGGGAGTTCCAACGAACTTGAACAAGAGGTATTCTGGTGTGCTTAAGGACCTTAACATCTCGGTCCGTGATTTCAACTGGTTCCTCGACGAATCGCAACTGATCGTCGATAGTGAGCTCCTTCAAAGGAACTATGAGGGTCTCATCTGACAGACACTTCTTCAGATTTGACACGTGAAAAACGTTGTGAACTCCACTGAGTTCTGCTGGTAGTTTCAGTTTGTAGGCCACTTTGCCTATTTTCTCTATGATTTCGAAAGGTCCAACATATCGCGGGTTAAGTTTGCCTCGTTTGCCAAAACGGACTACACCTTTCCAAGGTGAGACTTTGAGTAGCACTCGATCCCCAACCTGGAAATCGAGTGGTTTCCTACGCTTATCAGTGTAGCTTTTCTGACGGTCACAAGCTGCCGCCATTCGTTGCCGTATCTGAGCAATTCTTACCGTTGTGTCTACTACAAGTTCTGGACCCCTGATCTGGCTGTCACCAACTTCGGCCCAGCAAAGAGGTGATCGGCATTTATGTCCGTACAATGCCTCAAACGAAGCGGCTTGAATGCTGGTGTGGTAACTATTGTTATACGAAAACTCCACCAAAGGGAGGTGTTTTTCCCAGCCGTTGCCGAAATCGATTACACATGCACGAAGCATGTCTTCTAGAGTTTGGATGGTGCGTTCAGACTGCCCATCCGTTTGTGGGTGATAAGCTGTGCTCATGTCTAAACATGAGCCAAAAGATTTGTGCATCGCTTGCCACAGTTCTGAAGTAAAACGTGCATCACGATCGGAAATAATAGAGGTTGGCACCCCGTGCCTCGAGACAACTTCCTTAAGGTAAACATCTGCTAAGGTGGAGAATTTATCCGTTTCCTTGATAGCCAAGAAGTGTGCAGACTTTGTGAGTCGATCCACGATCACCCAAATAGTATCATTCCCACGTTGAGATCTAGGAAGGCCAGTAACGAAATCCATGGAAATTTGCTCCCATTTCCATTGTGGCATTTCTGGTTGTTGGAGTAGGCCCGATGGTTTCTGATATTCAGTCTTGACTCTCGCACAAGTCAAACATTTGCTAACGTAAGTTTCTATGTGAGCTTTCATGCTAGGCCACCAATACGTAGTTCTGAGATCGTGGTACATCTTATCCGAACCAATATGTACCGAGTAACGAGACTTATGTGCTTCCTCCATTACAAGTTCTCGTAAGTTGCCATAGAGTGGGACCCAGATGTTGTGTTGTTTCCTGGGGTGTCACATCATCCCCCCGTTGGTTTGGAATTTCGTCCCGAAATTCCAACGTAGCTTCAGCCTCAGTGGTGGTTGCGCGGTTTCCGAACAACTGGGGATACTTGAGTTTCATTTGATCTTCTCGTTCCCAGGTAAACTCTGGGCCACGATGGGAGTTCCAACGAACTCGAACGAGAGGTATTCTGGTGTGCTTGAGGACCTTAACGTCTCGGTCCGTGATTTCAACTGGTTCCTCGACGAATCGCAACTGATCGTCGATAGTGAGCTCCTTCAAAGGAACTATGAGGGTCTCATCTGACAGACACTTCTTCAGATTTGACACGTGAAAAACGTTGTGAACTCCACTGAGTTCTGCTGGTAGTTTCAGTTTGTAGGCCACTTTGCCTATTTTCTCTATGATTTCGAAAGGTCCAACATATCGCGGGTTAAGTTTGCCTCGTTTGCCAAAACGGACTACACCTTTCCAAGGTGAGACTTTGAGTAACACTCGATCCCCTACCTGGAACTCGAGTGGTTTCCTACGCTTATCAGCGTAGCTTTTCTGACGGTCACGAGCTACCGCCATTCGTTGCCGTATCTGAGCAATTCTTTCCGTTGTGTCTACTACAAGTTCTGGACCCGTGATCTGGCTGTCACCAACTTCTGCCCAGCAAAGAGGTGATCGGCATTTACGTCCGTACAATGCCTCAAACGGAGCGGCTTGATTGCTGGTGTGGTAACTGTTGTTATACGAAAACTCCACCAAAGGGAGGTGTTTTTCCCAGCCGTTGCCGAAATCGATTACATATGCACGAAGCATGTCTTCTAGAGTTTGGATGGTGCGTTCAGACTGCCCATCCATTTGCGGGTGATAAGCTGTGCTCATGTCTAAACGTGAGCCAAAAGATTTGTGCATCGCTTGCCACAGTTCTGAAGTAAAACGTGCATCACGATCGGAAATAATAGAGGTTGGCACTCCGTGCCTCGAGACAACTTCCTTAAGGTAAACATCTGCTAAGGTGGAGAATTTATCCATTTCCTTGATAGCCAAGAAGTGTGCAGACTTTGTGAGTAGATCCACGATCACCCAAATAGTATCATTCCCACGTTGAGATCTAGGAAGGCCAGTAACGAAATCCATGGAAATTTGCTCCCATTTCCATTATGGTATTTCTGGTTGTTGGAGTAGGCTCGATGGTTTCTGATATTCAGTCTTGACTCTCGCACAAGTCAAACATTTGCTAACGTAAGTTGCTATGTGAGCTTTCATGCTAGGCCACCAATACGTAGTTCTGAGATCGTGGTACATCTTATCCGAACCAGGATGTACCAAGTAACGAGACTTATGTGCTTCCTCCATTACAAGTTCTCGTAAGTTGCCATAGAGTGGGACCCAGATGCGTCCTGTTACGTAGTAGGTGCCGTATTCCTTTTGTTCTAACCGTTTCCTTGAGCCGCGTAGGGCTTCAGCCCTGACATTTTCTGGTTTAAATGCTTCTGCCTGAGCATCTCGTATCTGGGAAGGAAGACTAGATTGGATGGTAAGTTGTAATGCTCGCAGGCGCTTAGGCGTAGTATCTTTCCGACTGAGGGCGTCGGCCACAACATTGGCTTTGCCCGAATGGTACTTGATGGCAGATTCGTAATCATTCAAAAGCTCGACCCATCGACGTTGTCGCATGTTCAATTCCTTCTGTTTGAAGATATGCTCGAGACTCCTGTGATCGGTGTAAATGGTGCACTTGGTACCGTACAGGTAATGTCTCCATATCTTGAGTGCGAAAACAATAGATCCCAGCTCTAGATCGTGTGTAGTGTAATTTCTTTCGTGAATCTTAAGTTGGCGCGAGGCGTAAGTAATGACTTTATCCCGTTGCATCAATACACAGCCAAGACCCTGGATTGACGCGTCACAATAAACCACAAAATCGTCGGTGCCTTCAGGAAATGAAAGAATAGGTGCGCTACAAAGTCTACTCTTCAAACGTTGGAACGCTGATTCTTGAGCATCACCCCAACGATAGGTGACACCCTTCTGAGTTAGCAAAGTAAGCGGCTGTGCAATCTTGGAAAAGTCTTTGATGAACCTTCTGTAGTAGCCCGCCAAACCCAAGAATTGGCGGATTTCTGTTGGTGTACGGGGTGCAGGCCAGTTCTTGATCGAGTCTACCTTGGATGGATCAACATGAATCCCATCCTTGTTTACCACGTGGCCTAGAAAGTGGACTTCACGAAGCCAAAAGTCGCATTTCAAAAACTTAGCGTACAACTGTTCTGTTCGAAGGAGTTCTAAAATAAGCCGCATATGCTGCTCGTGTTCCTCCTGACTCTTAGAATAGATCAGGATGTTGTCGATGAAAACAATAACAAACTTATCCAGGTAAGGTTTGCACACTCTGTTCATAAGATCCATGAAGACCGCATGTGCGTTTGTTAACCCGAATGGCAAGACCAGAAACTCGTAGTGGCCGTAGCGAGTTCTGAATGCTGTTTTGGAGACGTCCTCGTCCCAGAATCTCAGTTGATGGTAGCCTGACCTCAGATCAATCTTTGAATAGTAGCTCGACCCTTGCAACTGATCAAACAAGTCATCAATGCGTGGAAGAGGACAGCGATTCTTCACGGTCACCTTGTTGAGTTCACGGTAATCAATACACATCCTGAAGGTACCATCTTTCTTCCTCACAAATAATACTGGAGCTCCCCAGGGCGAAGAGCTAGGGCGAATGAAACCCTTATCCAAAAGTTCTTGCAATTGTTTGGACAGTTCTTCCAGTTCGGTTGGAGCTAAGCGATAAGGTGCTCGAGCTATGGGCGCTGCTCCAGGAGCTAGCTCGATTTGGAATTCGACCTGGCGATGAGGCGGTAGCCCAGGTAAATCTTCAGGGAACACTTGAGGAAAATCACATACTACTGGAATATCCTCGATTTTCTTCTCTTTCGCTGATGCGTCAGTACCAAGTGCTGAAATAGCGGTGTGGCCCTTTCGCAAACACTTCTGGGCCTTAAGAAATGAGATGATGCCCACCACAACACCTCTCTTGTCGCCTTGAATTTCGAGAGGTTCTTTACCAGAACCGGGAATACGAACAATCTTCTCTTTGCATAGGATCTCTGCTTGCTGTTGGGATAACCAATCCATCCCAACGACAATATCGAAACTACCCAGAACTATAGGAATAAGATTAATGGAGAAGGTCTGACCCGCTAGAACTAGATTACAGCCCTTAATTATATGCATGGCCTCTAGGCTTTTACCATTTGCTAACTCTACGACATGCTTGGTGTTCAAAAGAGTTGGTGTGCGTTTAAGCATTTGACTAACTTTTAGAGACACATAACTGGTATCGGCACCCGAATCAAATAAAACAGTAACATAAAAGTCGTCGAGAAGGAACTTACCCATCACTACGTTAGGATCATTCCTTGCGTCACCCTGACCAATCACGAACACACGGCCCCGGGCACCATTGTCTCCATTGTTTCCCCCGTTGTTACCCCCATTGTTGTTTCCATTCCCTTGGTTATTGTTATGATTCTGATTCTGATTTAACTGCGGGAAGTGTCTCTTGAAGTGACCTTCAGCGCCACACTGATAGCATCCCCTGTTGCTGTTGCTGATTCTGCGGTGTTTGCGGTTGCTGCTGACGGTTCTGATTTGCAGGCCATGAGCTCCTGCAATCCTTGGCTTCATGACCCATCTTGAGACACCTCTGACAACGTCCCTTGTTGCACTGACCACTGTGGTGCCTGTTGCATTTGTTGCACTTTGGGTGGTTTCCTCGATATCCACCCTGCCCTTGACTACCAGAAGATTGCTGACCAGGACTCTGGTAGTCATCAATCTTTCACTGCTGCGCCTGGGACTGAACTGTAGTCGAACCCTTACTGGAGGCTCCATCCCATTTTCGTTTGTTATCAATGGGAATAGCAGAAGTAGTAGTAGCAGTAGCACCTATCCGCTTAGGCAGCTTGTTCTATACCACTGCCTTGTCTGTGAGACAATGAGCAAGACGAGTAACATCCTGGATGGTAGCAAGGTTAGCAGCAGTCACATGGCTTTGAATTTCTGGTACTAAGCCTTTGACGTACAGCTCGATACGTTTGATGGGATGATCCACCATAGTTGGACATAACACTGCCAGTTCGTTGGATCGCTTCGTATACGCCTCTATCTCTGACCCCGTCATCTTCAGGTTAAAGAACTCCACTTCCAGCTTGTGGTGTCATCACGATTACAGTATTCTCGCTTGATCAGTTCCTTGAAGTCATTTCATGGGGTGGCGTTTGCAGCTGCTAGCCCTAACATTTGGACTTGCGCGTTCCACCAAGTCAACGCAACGCCTTCGAGAGTACCAGTGGCATACTTCACCATACGAGCCTCAGGCATTCACACATTTCGAAGACCGATTCGAGCTTCTCGAACCAGTGGAGGAGTCCTACGGCTCCTTCAGTGCCACTGAAAGTACTAGGACGACAGTCCGTGAACGTCTTGAACGTGCACACAGGCGGGTGGGCATGATGGCCTCCTGCTTGAGCGGCTGCAAGTGCCGCAGCAACTTGTTCGTTGATTAAAGCCGTCAGCTGGGCTTGAGTCATGTTGACGCGTCCGCTCATGATCTTCATACCAAAGGAAACATGAGTGAGAGAGGTTCGCGAATATGCGATGACAGAAGAGAGTAAGCACGCATGTGTTTTCAAACAATAGTTGTTACGTTCATCTAAGCATACCATACGCAAAGTTCTATGTAACTAGCCAGTAGGTAATATAAACATAAACCATATCACCTATAGTGTCGAGTCTTGCACGTGGAGCGAAGCGTCGTTGTGGATCATTGAGCACTGTTCAGGTTATAGTCTGGTTTTAACAAAAACTTTCCCCTTATTAAAACCAAGTTCACTATAACCAATGGCTCTGATACCAATCTGTCACACCCCCAAAATCCACACGCGGAGTATCACCGCCTGGAGGCGTGACTGACCAGGATCAAGCCACCAATCATATTGAACATTGTAAGTAATAAATAAAATTCAATCCAACAATATGAAAGGTGTTCAAAACAAATCATAGTTTAGTGTTTAGCGGAAGCATAAATGTGAAAACCCAACATAAGTATTAAGTTCAAATGTTATAATGTTTTTTTTAACATGGCACCCACTGTCCATGTCCCACAACGACCGCGCCTCCCTGTGCAAGCTCCAGGAGTACCTATCGACCTGCAAGGCATGTAACAACGAGTCAACAACAAAGTTGAGCGAGTTCACAGTTGATTGTTCAGTTATTGAGTTCGTTTTCAGAAATCGTAAGTTTGTTTCAGAATCATATGTTACCCAGTATCCTTGTTTCCCAAACCGTTACGATCTATAGTGGGGGCTTCCCATGTTGTATATTACTAGACTAGTTGTATCTATAGGTGTGCTTCCCAATCCGAGGACAGTAGTAAGTATGAGATTACATAGGTTTTACGTAAGTGCCCTTCCCAATCCGAGGACAGTAGTAAGTATGAGTTTACGTAGGTTTTACGTAAGTGCCCTTTCCAATCCGAGGACAGTAGAAAGTATGAGTTTACGTAGGTTTTACGTAAGTGCCCTTCCCAATCCGAGGACAGTAGTAAGTATGAGTTTACGTAGGTTTTACGTAAGTGCCCTTCCCAATCCGAGGACAGTAGTAAGTATGAGTTTACGTAGGTTTTACGTAAGTGCCCTTCCCAATCCGAGGACAGTAGTAAGTAGTCTAGTAGTGGTAAATGTACAAGTTCTGTCATAGCTATTCAATCCCATTCCCAACCCACCGGGAATCCCATGCCTTTGAAGTGTGAACTCACCTTGGTTTGCTCGGTATGCTAAACTATGTGCTCACAAGCAATCAATCAAGTCCTATGGTATGCACGTATACTCAATCAGTTCAAGTTCGTAAAGATTCACATGCAATCTATGCCACAAAGTGTGTTCGGCAGTCAACATCATGTAACACACAACCAGTTAGTCAATCCATACAAGGTTCCAAGTCACATGCAGTTTCCTGAACTCAGTTATCATGCTTGACAGAGTTAACATATTTTAATGGAGTTAATAGACTTAACATAATTATCATGCTTAACATAGTTACCTGATCTAACAAAATTAATAAGCTAACCAAGCTAATAAACTAAACAAAATTAACAACCAATAGATTTAATCTTGACAGAGTTACTAAACCTAACTGGGTTAATAAACTTAACAAGGTTCACATGCTTAGCACACATAACAGAATTAACATGCTTAACCTCACTGAGTTTACTGTGTCAAAACATGCCACGAAATCACATTTACATCTGGGGACGAAATCACTTTGGACGAAAACCTCAGGCGACGAAATCCAAGGGTTTTCGTCGGGCTTAGAGTGTGACGAAACACTTAATGTTTTCGTCTGAATCATGTGTTTTCGTGGGTTCTTGTGTTTTCGTGGGAAGACGTAACAGTTAAGCACAATCATCCTAAACATATCATCATCAACAGCAGTTACGTATTTTAAAACGGTAATGATCGACCAACATTTACATCGGCCACAAGAATCATTTGATCAATCATTCATTCAATCTTCACAATCCTTAATGCCTAGCATGCACCTAAATCACAAATTACCACATACGATCTGGATGGTAACAGGAATGTATTTGGTGATTCAACCAATCAATTCAAACAGAGACAAGATTTACCCAGTCCAGTCTTCAAAACAATGACACTCTAAATCAACATCACGATTTGCATATAATCATCAATTCATCATACGTATCTCAGTCAAGAACATGCTTACAATATAGCCATACGTTTAGACATGAAATCAAACTTTAAACAAGTAAATCACTAACTGACTAAGAATGGTTAAACGAGGGAAATCTGGCTTGGAGTAAAAGGAGAGCTGCCGTCGCACACAGGGAATTCTAGGGTTTTCTATTCCGTCAGTTATTTCCCGATTGCACAGTTCGCGTAGCGTATAAACTCTTAAGTGGATTGGTCCCTAACTGGGCTTTGGCGAAATCAATGGCCAACGAAATCAGTTGATTTCGTCTAGAGGGTGGTGGCGAAAACCCTTGGTTTTCATGGGGAGTATTTTCATGGGAAATGGATTTCGTGGGGTAGGGTGTTTGGCAAGGGTTCAATTTTTATTAATTAAACAAAGTATAACCTCAATACAGAATATATATATGTTAACATACCACTTATGCTACACACCAAAATAAATATAAACACACTATGCAAATATATATTAAGTTAAGTCGAGTAGAGACCTTAAAAACTCAAGTTGTCACAACCCAAGAATGAAATCGTCGAGCGAAAACACTTGACAACCTCCTGGAAGAAGCTTTTCTTGCCACCAGACCTTTCTCCATCAATTAGGAATCTGATGTCGTCACTAAACACATTCCTTAAATTGTAGCCATTTTTTGAGTGTTTACTTTTTGGTGTCTAATCCGCATATATATCCCCATTGCTCTTGATTTTCTTGACTGTATATATCTTAAATGTCAACATATACATGTGTGATTAAGTTTACGAATATTTTTCAATGCCGAGAACCTCGATCAGAGAGTAAAAAAGGTGTAAGGTTCACAATGGTGTAAAACTAAAATGTGATATACCGGGGTAGGATTCGAGTTACAGGAACAAGGGCCAAACCAATCACCCAAGAATGGAATCGTTTAGCGAAAACACTTGACAACCTTTTGAAAGCAGCTTTTCTTGCCACCAGACCTTTCTCCATCAATTAGGAATCTGATGCCGTCACTAAACACATTCCTTAAATTGTAGCCATTATTTGAGTGTTTATTTTTTGGTGTCTAATCCGCATATATATCACCATTCCTCTTGATTTTCTTGACTGTATATCTCTTAAATGTCAACATATACACGTGTGATTAAGTGTACGAATATTTTTCAATGCCGAGAACCTCGATCAGAGAGTAAAAAAGGCGTAAGGTTCACAATGGTGTAAAACTAAAAGGGGATATACCGGGTTAGGATTCGAGTTACAGGAACAAGGGCCAAACCAACCACCCAAGAATGGAATCGTTGAGAGAAAACACTTGACAACCTCCAGGAAGCAGCCTTTCTTGCCAGTAGACCTTTCTCCATTAATTAGGAATCTGATGCCGTCACAAAACACAATCCATAAATTGTAGCCATTTTTTGAGTGTTTATTTTTTGTGTCCAATCCGCATATATATCACCATTGCTCTTGATTTTCTTGACTGTATATCTCTTAAATCTCAACATATACACATGTGATTTAGTTTATGAAGATTTTTCAATGCCAAGAACCTCGATCAGAGAGTAAAAAAGGCGTAATCCGCATATATATCACCATTTTTCTTGATTTTCTTGACTGTATATCTCTTAAATGTCAACATATACACGTGTGATTTAGTTTACGGAGATTTTTCAATGCCGAGAACCTCGTCAGAGAGTAAAAACGGCGTAAGGTTCACAATGGTGTAAAACTAAAATGGGAAATACCAGGCTAGGATTCGAGTTATAGGAACAAGGGCCGAACCAACCACCCAAGAATGGAATCGTCGAGCGAAAACATTTGACAATCTCCTGAAAGCAGCTTTTCTTGCCACCAGACCTTTCTTCATCAATTAGGAATCTGATGCCATCACTAAACACAATCCTTAAATTGTAGCCATTTTTGAGTGTTTATTTTTTGGTGTCTAATATGCATATAGATCACCATTGTTCTTGATTTTCTTGACTGTATATCTCTTAAATGTCAACATATACACGTGTGATTTAGTTTACGAATATTTTTTAATGCCGAGAACCTCGTCAGAGAGTAAAAACGGCGTAGGGTTCACAATTGTGTAAAACTAAAATGGGATATACCAGGCTAGGATTCGAGTTACAGGAACAAGGGCCGAACCAACCACCCAAGAATGGAATCGTTGAGCGAAAACACTTGACAACCTCCTGGAAGCAGCTTTTTCTTGCCACCAGACCTTTCTCCATCAATTAGGAATCTGATTGCTTCACTAAACACATACCATAAATTGTAGCTATTTTTTCAGTGTTTATTTTTTGGTGTCTAATCCGCATATATATCACCATTGCTCTTGATTTTCTTGACTGTATATCTCCTAAATGTCAACATATACACGTGTGATTTAGTTTATGAAGATTTTTCAATGCCCAGAACCTCGAATAGAGTGTAAAAATGGCGTAAGCTTCACTATGGTGTAAAACTAAAATGGGATATACCGGGTTAGGATTCGAGTTACAGGAACAAGGGCCAACCAACCACCCAAGAATGGAATCGTTGAGCGAAAACACTTGACAACCTCCTGGAAGCAGCTTTTCTTGCCAGTAGACCTTTCTCCATTAATTAGGAATCTGATGCCGTCACAAAACACAATCCTTAAATTGTAGCCATTTTTTGAGTGTTTATTTTTTGTGTCCAATCCGCATATATATCACCATTGCTCTTGATTTTCTTGACTGTATATCTCTTAAATCTCAACATATACACATGTGATTTAGTTTACGAAGATTTTTCAATGCCGAGAACATTGATCAGAGAGCAAAAAAGGCGTAATCCGCATATATATCACCATTGTTCTTGATTTTCTTGACTGTATATCTCTTAAATGTCAACATATACACGTGTGATTTAGTTTACGAAGATTTTTCAATGCCGAGAACCTCGTCAGAGAGTAAAAACGGCGTAAGGTTCACAATGGTGTAAAACTAAAATGGGAAATACCAGGCTAGGATTCGAGTTACAGGAACAAGGGCCGAACCAACCACCCAAGAATGGAATCGTCGAGCGAAAACATTTGACAATCTCCTGAAAGCAGCTTTTCTTGCCACCGGACCTTTCTCCATCAATTAGGAATCTGATGCCATCACTAAACACAATCCTTAAATTGTAGCCATTTTTTGAGTGTTTATTTTTTGGTGTCTAATACGTATATAGATCACCATTGTTCTTGATTTTCTTAACTGTATATCTCTTAAATGTCAATATATACACGTGTGATTTAGTTTACGAAGATTTTTCAATGCCGAGAACCTCGTCAGAGAGTAAAAACGGCGTAAGGTTCACAATGGTGTAAAACTAAAATGGGATATACCAGGCTAGGATTCTAGTTACAGGAACAAGGGCCGAACCAACCACCCAAGAATGGAATCGTTGAGCGAAAAAAATTGACAACCCCCTGGAAGCAGTTTTTCCTTGCCACCAGACCTTTCTCCATCAATTAGGAATCTGATTGCTTCACTAAACACATACCTTAAATTGTCGCTATTTTTTCAGTGTTTATTTTTTGGGGTCTAATCCGCATTTATATCACCATTGCTCTTGATTTTCTTGACTGTATATCTCTTAAATGTCAACATATACACGTGTGATTTAGTTTAAGAAGATTTTTCAATGCCGAGAACCTCGAACAGAGTGTAAAAAAGGCGTAAGCTTCACAATGGTGTAAAACTTAAATGTGATATACCGGGATAGGATTTGAGTTACAGGAACAAGGGCCAAACCAACCAAGAATGGAATCGTCGAGCGAAAACACTTGACAACCTCTTGGAAACAGCTTTTCTTGCCACCAGACCTTTCTCCATCAATTAGGAATCTGATGCCGTCATTAAACACATTCCTTAAATTGTAGCTATTTTTTGAGTATTTATTTTTGGGTGTCTAATCCGCATATATATCACCATTGCTCTTGATTTTCTTGACTGTATATCTCTTAAATGGCAACATATACACGTGTGATTTAATTTACAAAGATTTTTTAATGCCGAGAACCTCAATCAGAGAGTAAAAAAGGCATAAGGTTCATAATGGTGTAAAACTAAAATGGGATATACCGAGCTAGGATTCGAGTTACAGGAACAAGGGCCAAACCAACCACCCAAGAATGGAATCGTTGAGCGAAAACACTTGACAACCTCCTTGAAGCAGCTTTTCTTGGCACCAGACCGTTCTCCAACAATTAGGAATCTGATGCCGGTACTAAACACATTCCTTAAATTGTAGCTATTTTTTGAGTGTTTATTTTTTGGTGTCTTATCCGCATATATATCACCATTGCTCTTGATTTTCTTGACTGTATATCTCTTAAATGTCAACATATACACGTGTGATTTAGTTTATGAAGATTTTTCAATGCCGAGAACCTCGATCAGTGAGTAAAAAAGGCATAAGGTTCACAATGGCGTAAAACTTAAATGGGATATAACGGGCTAGAATTCGAGTTACAGGAACAAGGGCCAAACCAACCACCCAAGAATGGAATCGTCGAGCGAAAACACTTGAAAACCTCCTGGAAGCAGCTTTTCTTGCCACCAGACCTTTCTCCATCAATTAGGAATCTGATGCAGTCACTAAACACATTCCTTAAATTGTTGCCATTTTTTGAGAGTTTATTTTTTGGTGTCTAATCCGCATATATATCACCATTGCTCTTGATTTTCTTGACTGTATATCTCTTAAATGTTAACATATACACGTGTGATTTAGTTTACGAAGGTTTTTCAATGCCAAGAACCTCGATCAGAGAGTAAAAAAGGCGTAAGGTTCACAATGGTGTAAAAATAAAATCTGATATACCGGGCTAGGATTCGAGTTACAGGAACAAGAGCCAAACCAACTACCCAAGAATGGAATCGTCGTTCGAAAACACTTGACAACCTCCTGGAAGCAGCTTTTCTTGCCACCAAACCTTTCTCCATCAATTAGGAATCTGATGCCGTCACTAAACACATTCCTTAAATTGTAGCCATTTTTGAGTGTTTATATTTTGGTGTCTATTCCGCATATATATCACATTCCTCTTGATTTTCTTGACTGTATATCTCTTAAATATCAACATATACACGTGTGATTAAGTTTACAATGATTTTTTCAATGTCGAGAACCTCGATCAGAGAGTAAAAAATGCGTAAGGTTCACAATGGTGTAAAACAAAAATGGGATATACCGGGCTAGGATTCGAGTTACAGGAACAAGTGCCAAACCTAGGGGTGTTCATCGAATCGAATATCGAATTATTCGAATAATTTTTATTTTCCCTTGAATTCGTATTCGATTCGAATTCGATTAAAACTTACCGAATTCGATTCGAATTCATATTCGAATAAAAAACCCAATTCGTATTCGATTAAAAATTCGAATTCGAATAAATTCGATTCAATTCAGATTCTTTAAAAACATGTAAAAGAACTATCAAAATGAAACATAAAATTTTAAGGAGCCATAAGGCACGATATCACATTAAAAAGTTCCAAATAAAGTACCATAAGTCTAAAATTCAAAACGAGAAGTCGGGAATAACCACTCCACATTACAAGTTAATATTTTTAGGGTTATAAATCTATTGATAGATTTGTTACTTAGGTTTTAATTATGGGCCATGTAGCGGGTTTGGTAATGGGTCATTTTAATACTTGGAAAAAAATTGAAAATAATTTATAGTATAGCTTAATAAAAGTTATATATGTATTATACATAAAAATAATAAATAATAATGTATAATATTTATTCGAATTTCGAATTGAATCGAATCGAATTAGAAATTATAAATTCGTATTCGATTTACTTGACTCGAATTGAATCGAATTCGAATTCGAATTCTTTTAATCGAAACGAATTCTTGATAATCGAATCGAATTTAAACGAATTTTGAATTTTTCGAATTCGAAACAAATTCTGAACACCCCTAGCCAAACCAACCACCCAAGAATGGAATCATCGAGCGAAAACACTTGACAACCTCCTGGAAGCAGCTTTTCTTGCCACCAGACCTTTCTCCATCAATTAGGAATCTGATGCCGTCACTAAACACATTCCTAAATTGTAGCCATTTTTTGAGTGTTTATTTTTTGGTGTCCAATCCGCATATATATCACCATTGCTCTTGATTTTCTTGACTGTATATCTCTTAAATGGCAACATATACACGTGTGATTTAATTTACAAAGATTTTTTAATGCCGAGAACCTCAATCAGAGAGTAAAAAAGGCGTAAGGTTCATAATGGTGTAAAACTAAAATGGGATATACCGAGCTAGGATTCGAGTTACAGGAACAAGGGCCAAACCAACCATCCAAGAATGGAATCGTCGAGCGAAAACACTTGACAACCTCCTAGAAGCAGCTTTTCTGGCCACCAGACCGTTCTCCAACAATTAGGAATCTGATGCCGTCACTAAACACATTCCTTAAATTATAGCCATTTTTTGAGTCTTTATTTTTTGGTGTCTTATCCGCATATATATCACCATTGCTCTTGATTTTCTTGACTGTATATCTCTTAAATGTCAACATATACACGTGTGATTTAGTTTATGAAGATTTTTCAATGCCGAGAACCTCGATCAGAGAGGAAAAACGGCGTAAGGTTCACAATGGTGTAAAACTTAAATGGGATATACCGGGCTAGGATTCGAGTTACAGAAACAAGGGCCAAACCAACCACCCAAGAATGGAATCGTCGAGCGAAAACACTTGAAAACCTCCTGGAAGCAGCTTTACTTGCCACCAGACCTTTCTCCATCAATTAGGAATCTGATGCAGTCACTAAACACATTCCTTAAATTGTAGCCATTTTTTGAGTGTTTATTTTTTGGTGTCTAATCCGCATATATATCACCATTGCTCTTGATTTTCTTGACTATATATCTCTTAAATGTCAACATATACACGTGTGATTTAGTTTACGAAGATTTTTCAATGCCAAGAAACTCGATCAGAGAGTAAAAAAGGCGTAAGGTTCACAGTGCTGTAAAAATAAAATGTGATATACCGGGCTAGGATTCGAGTTACAGGAACAAGAGCCAAACCAACCACCCAAGAATGGAATCGTCGAGCGAAAACACTTGACAACCTCCTGGAAGCAGCTTTTCTTGCCACCAGACCTTTCTCCATCAATTAGGAATCTGATGCCGCCACTAAACACATTCCTTAAATTGTAGCCATTTTTTAGTGTTTATATTTTGGTGTCTATTCCGCATATATATCACATTCCTCTTGATTTTCTTGACTGTATATCTCTTAAATATCAACATATACACGTGTAATTAAGTTTACAAAGATTTTTTCAATGTCGAGAACCTCGATCAGAGAGTAAAAAATGCGTAAGGTTCACAATGGTGTAAAACTAAAATGGGATATACCGGGCTAGGATTCGAGTTACAGGAACAAGGGGCAAACGTAGGGGTGTTCCTCGAATCGAATATCGAATTTTCGAATTATTCGAATAATTTTTATTTTCCCTTGAATTCGTATTCGATTCGAATTCGATTAAAACTTACCGAATTCGATTTTTATTCGTATTCGAATAAAAAACCCAATTCATATTCGATTAAAAATTCGAATCGAATTCGGATTCTTTAAAAACATGTAAAAAAACTATCAAAATGAAACATAAATTTTTAAGCAGCCATAAAGCACGATATCACATTAAAAAGTTCCAAATAAAGTACCATAAGTCTAAAATTCAAAACGAGAAGTCGGGAATAACCACTCCACATTACAAGTTAATATTTTTAGGGTTATAAATCTATTGATAGATTTGTTACTTAGGTTTTAGTTATGGGCCATGTAGCGGGTTTGGTAATGGGTGATTTTAATACATGGAAAAAAATTGAAAATAATTTATAGTATAGCTTAATAAAAGTTATATATGTATTATATATAAAAATAATAAATAATAATGTATAATATTTATTCGAATTTCGAATCGAATCGAATTTGAAATTATAAATTCGTATTCGATTTACTTGACTCGAATTGAATCGAATTCAAATTCGAATTCTTTTAATCGAAACGAATTCTTGATAATCGAATCGAATTTAAACGAATTTCGAATTTTTCGAATTCGAAACAAATTCTGAACACCCCTAGCCAAACCAACCACCCAAGAATGGAATCATCGAGCGAAAACACTTGACAACCTCCTGGAAGCAGCTTTTCTGGCCACCAGACCTTTCTCCATCAATTAGGAATCTGATGCCGTCACTAAACACATTCCTTAAATTGTAGCCATTTTTTTAGTGTTTATTTTTTGGTGTCCAATCCGCATATATATCACCATTGCTATTGATTTTCTTGACTGTATATCTCTTAAATGGCAACATATTCACGTGTGATTTAATTTACAAAGATTTTTTAATGCCGAGAACCTCAATCAGAGAGTAAAAAAGGCGTAAGGTTCATAATGGTGTAAAAATAAATGGGATATACCGAGCTAGGATTCGAGTTACAGGAACAAGGGCCAAACCAACCATCCAAGAATGAAATCATCGAGCGAAAACACTTGACAACCTCCTAGAAGCAGCTTTTCTTGCCAACAGACCGTTCTCCAACAATTAGGAATCTGATGCCGTCACTAAACACATTCCTTAAATTGTAGCCATTTTTTGAGTGTTTATTTTTTGGTGTCTTATCCGCATATATATCACCATTGCTCTTGATTTTCTTGACTGTATATCTCTTAAATGTCAACATATACACGTGTGATTTAGTTTATGAAGATTTTTCAATGCCGAGAACCTCGATCAGAGAGTAAAAAAGGCGTAAGGTTCACAATGGTGTAAAACTTAAATGGGATATACCGGGCTAGGATTCGAGTTACAGGAACAAGGGCCAAACCAACCACCCAAGAATGGAATCGTAGAGCGAAAACACTTGAAAACCTCCTGGAAGCAGCTTTTCTTGCCACCAGACCTTTCCCCATCAATTAGGAATCTGATGCCGTCACTAAACACATTCCTTAAATTGTAGCCATTTTTGAGTGTTTGTATTTTGGTGTGTATTCCGCATATATATCACATTCCTCTTGATTTTCTTGACTGTATATCTCTTAAATATCAACATATACACATGTGATCAAGTCTTCAAAGATTTTTTCAATGTCGAGAACCTCGATCAGAGAGTAAAAAATGCGTAAGGTTCACAATGGTGTAAAACTAAAATGGGATATACCGGGCTAGGATTCGAGTTACCGGAACAAGGGCCAAACCTAGGGGTGTTCATCGAATCGAATATCGAATTTTCGAATTATTCGAATAATTTTTATTTTCCCTTGAATTCGTATTCGATTCGAATTCAATTAAAACTTACTGAATTCGATTCGAATTCGTATTCGAATAAAAAACCCAATTCGTATTCGATTAAAAATTCGAATTCGAATCGAATTTGAATAAATTCGATTTAATTCGGATTCTTTAAAAACATGTAAAAAAACTATCAAAATGAAACATAAATTTTTAAGCAGCCATAAAGCACGATATCACATTAAAAAGTTCCAAACAAAGTACCATATGTCTAAAATTCAAAACGATAAGTCGGGAGTAACCACTCCACATTACAAGTTTATATTTTTAGGGTTATAAATCTATTGATAGATTTGTTACTTAGGTTTCAGTTATGGGCCATGTAGCGGGTTTGGTAATGGGTCATTTTAATACTTCGAAAAATATTGAAAATAATTTATAGTATAGCTTAATAAAAGTTATATATGTATTATATATAAAAATAATAAATAATAATGTATAATATTTATTCGAATTTCGAATCGAATCGAATCGAATTTGAAATTATAAATTCGTATTCGATTGACTTGACTCGAATTGAATCGAATTCGAATTCTTTTAATCGAAACGAATTCTTGATAATCGAATGGAATTTAAACGAATTTCGAATTTTTCGAATTCGAAACAAATTCTGAACGCCCCTAGCCAAACCAACCACCCAAGAATGGAATCATCGAGCGAAAACACTTGACAACCTCCTGGAAGCAGCTTTTCTTGCCACCAGACCTTTCTCCATCAATTAGGAATCTGATGCCGTCACTAAACACATTCCTTAAATTGTAGCCATTTTTTGAGTGTTTATTTTTTGGTGTCCAATCCGCATATATATCACCATTGATCTTGATTTTCTTGACTGTATATCTCTTAAATGTCAACATATACACGTGTGATTTAGTTTACGAAGATTTTTCAATGCCGAGAACCTCGATCAGAGAGTAAAAAAAGGCGTAAGGTTCACAATGGTGTAAAACTAAAATGGGATATACCGGGATAGGATTCGAGTTACAGGAACAAGGCCTAAACCAACCACCCAAGAATGGAATCGTCGAGCAAAAACACTTGACAACCTCCTGGAAGCAGCTTTTCTTGCCACCAGACCTTTCTCGATCAATTAGAAATCTGATGTCGTCACTAAACACATGCCTTAAATTGTAGCCACTTTTTGAGGTATTATTTTTGGTGCCTAATCCGCATATATATCACCACTGCACTTGATTTTCTTGACTGTATATCTCTTAAATGTCAACATATACACGTGTAATTTAGTTTACGAAGATTTTTCACTGCCGAGAAACTCGATCAGAGAGTAAAAAAGGCGTAACATTAACAATGGTGTAAAACTAAAATGGGATATAGCCGACTAGGATTCGAGTTACAGGAACATGGGCCAAACCAATCACCCAAGCATGGAAACGTCGAGCGAAAACACTTGACAACCTCCTGTAAGCAGCTTTTCTTGCCACCAGACCTTTCTCCATCAATTAGGAATCTGATGCCATCACTAAACACATTCCTTAAATTGTAGGCATTTTTTGTGTGTTTATTTTCTGGTGTCTAATCCGCATATATATCACCATTGCTCATGATTTTCTTGACTGTATATCTCTTAAATGTCAATATATACACGTGTGATTTAGTTTACGAAGATTTTTCAATGCCGAGAACCTTGATCAGAGAGTAAAAAAGGCGTAAGATTCACAATGGTGTAAAACAAAAATGGGAAATACCGGGCTAGGATTCGAGTTACAGGAACAAGGGCCAAACCAACCACCCAAGAATGGAATCGTCGAGCGAAAACACTTGACAACCTCCTGGAAGCAGCTTTTCTTGCCACCAGACCTTTCTCTATCTATTAGGAATCTGATGCCGTCACTAAACACATTCCTTAAATTGTCGCCATATTTTGAGTGTTTATTTTTTGGTTTCTAATCCGCATGTATATCACCATTGTTCTTGATTTTCTTGACTGTATATCTCTAAAATGTTAAAATATACATGTGTGATTTAGTTTACGAATATTTTTCAATGCCGAGTACCTCGATCAGAGAGTAAAAAAGGAGTAAGGTTCACAATGGTGTAAAACTAAAATGGGATATACCGGGGTAGGATTCGAGTTACAGGAACAAGGGCCAAACCAACCACCCAAGAATGGAATCGTCGAGGAAAAACACTTGACAACCTTTTGAAAGCAGCTTTTCTTGCCACCTGACCTTTCTACATCAATTAGGAATCTGATGCCGTCACTAAACACATTCCTTAAATTGTAGCCATTATTTGAGTGTTTATTTTTTGGTGTCTAATCCGCATATATATCACCATTCTTCTTGATTTTCTTGACTGTATATCTCTTAAATGTCAACATATACACGTGTGATTTAGTTTACGAAGATTTTTTAATGCCGAGAACCTCGATCAGAGAGTAAAAAAAGGCATAAGGTTCACAATGGTGTAAAACTAAAATGGGATATACCGGGCTAGGATTCGAGTTACAGGAACAAGGGCCAAACCAAGCACCCAATAATGGAATCGTCGAGCAAAAACACCTGACAACCTCCTGAAAGTAGCTTTTCTCTTCCACTAGACATTTCTCCATCAATTAGGAATCTGATGCCGTCACTAAACACATTTCTTAAATTGTAGCCATTTTTTGAGTGTTTATTTTTTGGTGTCTAATCCGAATATATATCACCATTGCTCTTGATTTTCTTAATTGTATATCTCTTAAGTGTCAACATATACACGTGTGATTTAGTTTACGAAGATTTTCAATGCTGAGAACCTCGATCAGAGAGTAAAAAGGCGAAAGTTTCACAATGGTGTAAAGCTAAAATGGGATATACTGGGTTAGGATTCGAGTTACAGGAACAAGGGCCAAACCAACCACCCAAGAATGGAATCGTCGAGCGCAAACACTTGACAACCTCCTGGAAGCAGCTTTTCTTGCCACCAGACCTTTCTTCATCAATTAGGAATCTGATGCCGTCACTAAACACATTCCTTAAATTGTAGCCATTTTTTGAGAGTTTAGTTTTTGGTGTCTAATCCGCATTTATATCACCATTGCTCTTGATTTTCTTGACTGTATATCTCTTAAATGTCAACATATACACGTGTGATTTAGTTTACGAAGATTTTTCATTGCCGAGAACCTCGATTAAAGAGTGAAAATGGCGTAAGGTTCACAATAGTGTAAAACTAAAATGGGATATACCGGGCTAGTATTCGAGGTACAGGAACAAGGGCTAAACCAACCATCCAAGAATAGAATCGTCGAGCGAAAACACTTGACAATCTCCTGGAAGCAGCTTTTCTTGCCACCAGACCATTCTCCATCAATTAGAAATCTGATGCCATCACTAAACGCATTCCTTAAATTGTAGCCATTTTTTGAGTGTTTATTTTTTGGTGTCTTATCCGCATATATATCACCATTGCTCTTGATTTTCTTGACTGTATATCTCATAAATGTCAACATATACATGTGTGATTTGGTTTATGAAGATTTTTCAATGCCGAGAACCTCGATCAGAGAGTAAAAAAGGCGTAAGGTTCACAATGGTGTAAAACTAAAATGGGATATACAGGGCTAGGATTCGAGTTACAGGAACAAGAGTCAAACCAACCACCCAAGAATGGAATCGTCGAGTGAAAACACATGACAACCTCCTGGAAGCAGTTTTTCTTGCCACCAGACCTTTCTCCATCAATTAGGAATCTGATTCCGTCACTAAACACATACCTTAAATTGTAGCTACTTTTTGAGTGTTTATTTTTTGGTGTCTAATTTGCATATATATCACCACTGCTCTTGATTTTCTTGACTATATATCTCTTAAATGTCAACATATACACGTGTGGTTTAGTTTATGAAGATTTTTCAATGCCGAGAACCTCGATCAGAGAGTAAAAAAAGGCGTAACGTTCACAATGGTGTAAAACTAAAATGGGATATACCGGGCTAGGATTCAAGTTACAGGAACAAGGGCCAAACCAACCTTCCAAGAATGGAATCGTCGAGCGAAAACACTTGACAACCTCCTGTAAGCAGCTTTTCTTGCCACTAGACCTTTCTCCATCAATTAGGTATCTGATGCCGTCACTAAACACATTCCTTAAATTGTAGCCATTTTTTGAGTGTTTATGTTTTGGTGTCTAATCCGCATATATATCATCATTGCTCTTGATTTTCTTGACTGTATATCTCTTAAATTTCAACATATACACGTGTGATTTAGTTTTTGAAGATTTTTCAATGCCGAGAACCTCGATCAGAGAGTAAAAAAGGCGTAAGGTTCACAATGGTGTAAAACTTAAATGGGATATACCGGGCTAGGATTCGAGTTACAGGAAAAAGGGCCAAACCAACCACCCAAGAATGGAATCGTCGAGCGAAAACACATGAAAACCTCCTGGAAGCAGCTTTTCTTGCCACCAGACCTTTCCCCATCAATTAGGAATCTGATGCCGTCACTAAACACATTCCTTAAATTGTAGCCATTTTTGAGTGTTTGTATTTTGGTGTTTATTCCGCATATATATCACATTCCTCTTGATTTTCTTGACTGTATATCTCTTAAATATCAACATATACACATGTGATCAAGTTTTCAAAGATTTTTTCAATGTCGAGAACCTCGATCAGAGAGTAAAAAATGCGTAAGGTTCACAATGGTGTAAAACTAAAATGGGATATACCGGGCTAGGATTCGAGTTACAGGAATAAGGGCCAAACCTAGGGGTGTTCATCGAATCGAATATCGAATTTTCGAATTATTCGAATAATTTTTATTTTCCCTTGAATTCGTATTCGATTCGAATTCGATTAAAACTTACTGAATTCGATTCGAATTCGTATTCGAATAAAAAACCCAATTCGTATTCGATTAAAAATTCGAATTCGAATCGAATTTGAATAAATTTGATTTAATTCGGATTCTTTAAAAACATGTAAAAAAACTATCAAAATGAAACATAAATTTTTAAGCAGCCATAAATCACGATATCACATTAAAAAGTTCCAAACAAAGTACCATATGTCTAAAATTCAAAACGAGAAGTCGGGAGTAACCACTCCACATTACAAGTTTATATTTTTAGGGTTATAAATCTATTGATAGATTTGTTACTTAGGTTTTAGTTATGGGCCATGTAGCGGGTTTGGTAATGGGTCATTTTAATACTTGGAAAAATATTGAAAATAATTTATAGTATAGCTTAATAAAAGTTATATATGTATTATATATAAAAATAATAAATAATACTGTATAATATTTATTCGAATTTCGAATCGAATCGAATCGAATTTGAAATTATAAATTCGTATTCGATTGACTTGACTCGAATTGAATCGAATTCGAATTCTTTTAATCGAAACGAATTCTTGATAATCGAATGGAATTTAAACGAATTTCGAATTTTTCGAATTCGAAACAAATTCTGAACACCCCTAGCCAAACCAACCACCCAAGAATGGAATCATCGAGCGAAAACACTTGACAACCTCCTGGAAGCAGCTTTTCTTGCCACCAGACCTTTCTCCATCAATTAGGAATCTGATGCCGTCACTAAACACATTCCTTAAATTGTAGCCATTTTTTGAGTGTTTATTTTTTGGTGTCCAATCCGCATATATATCACCATTGATCTTGATTTTCTTGACTGTATATCTCTTAAATGTCAACATATACACGTGTGATTTAGTTTATGAAGATTTTTCAATGCCGAGAACCTCGATCAGAGAGTAAAAAAGGCGTAAGGTTCACAATGGTGTAAAACTTAAATGGGATATACCGGGCTAGGATTCGAGTTACAGGAACAAGGGCCAAACCAACCACCCAAGAATGGAATCGTAGAGCGAAAACACTTGAAAACCTCCTGGAAGCAGCTTTTCTTGCCACCAGACCTTTCCCCATCAATTAGGAATCTGATGCCGTCACTAAACACATTCCTTAAATTGTAGCCATTTTTGAGTGTTTGTATTTTGGTGTGTATTCCGCATATATATCACATTCCTCTTGATTTTCTTGACTGTATATCTCTTAAATATCAACATATACACATGTGATCAAGTCTTCAAAGATTTTTTCAATGTCGAGAACCTCGATCAGAGAGTAAAAAATGCGTAAGGTTCACAATGGTGTAAAACTAAAATGGGATATACCGGGCTAGGATTCGAGTTACCGGAACAAGGGCCAAACCTAGGGGTGTTCATCGAATCGAATATCGAATTTTCGAATTATTCGAATAATTTTTATTTTCCCTTGAATTCGTATTCGATTCGAATTCAATTAAAACTTACTGAATTCGATTCGAATTCGTATTCGAATAAAAAACCCAATTCGTATTTGATTAAAAATTCGAATTCGAATCGAATTTGAATAAATTCGATTTAATTCGGATTCTTTAAAAACATGTAAAAAAACTATCAAAATGAAACATAAATTTTTAAGCAGCCATAATGCACGATATCACATTAAAAAGTTCCAAACAAAGTACCATATGTCTAAAATTCAAAACGATAAGTCGGGAGTAACCACTCCACATTACAAGTTTATATTTTTAGGGTTATAAATCTATTGATAGATTTGTTACTTAGGTTTCAGTTATGGGCCATGTAGCGGGTTTGGTAATGGGTCATTTTAATACTTCGAAAAATATTGAAAATAATTTATAGTATAGCTTAATAAAAGTTATATATGTATTATATATAAAAATAATAAATAATAATGTATAATATTTATTCGAATTTCGAATCGAATCGAATCGAATTTGAAATTATAAATTCGTGTTCGATTGACTAGACTCGAATTGAATCGAATTCGAATTCTTTTAATCGAAACGAATTCTTGATAATCGAATGGAATTTAAACGAATTTCGAATTTTTCGAATTCGAAACAAATTCTGAACACCCCTAGCCAAACCAACCACCCAAGAATGGAATCATCGAGCGAAAACACTTGACAACCTCCTGGAAGCAGCTTTTCTTGCCACCAGACCTTTCTCCATCAATTAGGAATCTGATGCCGTCACTAAACACATTCCTTAAATTGTAGCCATTTTTTGAGTGTTTATTTTTTGGTGTCCAATCCGCATATATATCACCATTGATCTTGATTTTCTTGACTGTATATCTCTTAAATGTCAACATATACACGTGTGATTTAGTTTACGAAGATTTTTCAATGCCGAGAACCTCGATCATAGAGTAAAAAAAGGCGTAAGGTTCACAATGGTGTAAAACTAAAATGGGATATACCGGGATAGGATTCGAGTTACAGGAACAAGGCCCAAACCAACCACCCAAGAATGGAATCGTCGAGCAAAAACACTTGACAACCTCCTGGAAGCAGATTTTCTTGCCACCAGACCTTTCTCGATCAATTAGAAATCTGATGTCGTCACTAAACACATGCCTTAAATTGTAGCCACTTTTTGAGGTATTATTTTTGGTGCCTAATCCGCATATATATCACCACTGCACTTGATTTTCTTGACTGTATATCTCTTAAATGTCAACATATACACGTGTAATTTAGTTTACGAAGATTTTTCACTGCCGAGAAACTCGATCAGAGAGTAAAAAAGGCGTAACATTAACAATGGTGTAAAACTAAAATGGGATATAGCCGACTAGGATTCGAGTTACAGGAACAAGGGCCAAACCAATCACCCAAGCATGGAAACGTCGAGCGAAAACACTTGACAACCTCCTGTAAGCAGCTTTTCTTGCCACCAGACCTTTCTCTATCAATTAGGAATCTGATGCCGTCACTAAACACATTCCTTAAATTGTAGGCATTTTTTGTGTGTTTATTTTCTGGTGTCTAATCCGCATATATATCACCATTGCTCATGATTTTCTTGACTGTATATCTCTTAAATGTCAACATATACACGTGTGATTTAGTTTACGAAGATTTTTCAATGCCGAGAACCTTGATCAGAGAGTAAAAAAGGCGTAAGATTCACAATGGTGTAAAACAAAAATGGGAAATACCGGGCTAGGATTCGAGTTACAGGAACAAGGGCCAAACCAACCACCCAAGAATGGAATCGTCGAGCGAAAACACTTGACAACCTCCTGGAAGCAGCTTTTCTTGCCACCAGACCTTTCTCTATCAATTAGGAATCTGATGCCATCACTAAACACATTCCTTAAATTGTAGCCATATTTTGAGTGTTTATTTTTTGGTTTCTAATCCGCATGTATATCACCATTGTTCTTGATTTTCTTGACTGTATATCTCTAAAATGTTAAAATATAAATGTGTGATTTAGTTTACGAATATTTTTCAATGCCGAGTATCTCGATCAGAGAGTAAAAAAGGAGTAAGGTTCACAATGGTGTAAAACTAAAATGGGATATACCGGGGTAGGATTCGAGTTACAGGAACAAGGGCCAAACCAACCACCCAAGAATGGAATCGTCGAGGAAAAACACTTGACAACCTTTTGGAAGCAGCTTTTCTTGCCACCTGACCTTTCTACATCAATTAGGAATCTGATGCCGTCACTAAACACATTCCTTAAATTGTAGCCATTATTTGAGTGTTTATTTTTTGGTGTCTTATCCGCATATATATCACCATTCCTCTTAATTTTCTTGACTGTATATTTCTTAAATGTCAACATATACACGTGTGATTTAGTTTACGAAGATTTTTTAATGCCGAGAACCTCGATCAGAGAGTAAAAAAAGGCGTAAGGTTCACAATGGTGTAAAACTAAAATGGGATATACCGGGCTAGGATTCGAGTTACAGGAACAAGGGCCAAACCAAGCACCCAATAATGGAATCGTCGAGCAAAAACACTTGACAACCTCCTGAAAGTAGCTTTTCTCTTCCACCAGACCTTTCTCCATCAATTAGGAATCTGATGCCGTCACTAAACACATTTCTTAAATTGTAGCCATTTTTTGAGTGTTTATTTTTTGGTGTCTAATCCGCATATATATATCACCATTGCTCTTGATTTTCTTAATTGTATATCTCTTAAGTGTCAACATATACACGTGTGATTTAGTTTACGAAGATTTTCAATGCTGAGAACCTCGATCAGAGAGTAAAAAGGCGAAAGTTTCACAATGGTGTAAAGCTAAAATGGGATATACTGGGCTAGGATTCGAGTTACAGGAACAAGGGCCAAACCAACCACCCAAGAATGGAATCGTCGAGCGCAAACACTTGACAACCTCCTGGAAGCAGCTTTTCTTGCCACCAGACCTTTCTTCATCAATTAGGAATCTGATGCCGTCACTAAACACATTCCTTAAATTGTAGCCATTTTTTGAGAGTTTAGTTTTTGGTGTCTAATCCGCATTTATATCACCATTACTCTTGATTTTCTTGACTGTATATCTCTTAAATGTCAACATATACACGTGTGATTTAGTTTACGAAGATTTTTCATTGCCGAGAACCTCGATCAAAGAGTGAAAATGGCGTAAGGTTCACAATGGTGTAAAACTAAAATGGGATATACCGGGCTAGTATTCGAGTTACAGGAACAAGGGCCAAACCAACCATCCAAGAATGGAATCGTCGAGCGAAAACACTTGACAATCTCCTGGAAGCAGCTTTTCTTTCCACCAGACCATTCTCCATCAATTAGGAATCTGATGCCATCACTAAACGCATTCCTTAAATTGTAGCCATTTTTTGAGTGTTTATTTTTTGGTGTCTTATCCGCATATATATCACCATTGCTCTTGATTTTCTTGACTGTATATCTCATAAATGTCAACATATACATGTGTGATTTGGTTTACGAAGATTTTTCAATGCCGAGAACCTCGATCAGAGAGTAAAAAAGGCGTAAGGTTCACAATGGTGTAAAACTAAAATGGGATATACAGGGCTAGGATTCGAGTTACAGGAACAAGGGTCAAACCAACCACCCAAGAATGGAATCGTCGAGTGAAAACACATGACAACCTCCTGGAAGCAGTTTTTCTTGCCACCAGACCTTTCTCCATCAATTAGGAATCTGATTCCGTCACTAAACACATACCTTAAATTGTAGCTACTTTTTGAGTGTTTATTTTTTGGTGTCTAATCTGCATATATATCACCACTGCTCTTGATTTTCTTGACTATATATCTCTTAAATGTCAACATATACACGTGTGGTTTAGTTTATGAAGATTTTTCAATGCCGAGAACCTCGATCAGAGAGTAAAAAAAGGCGTAACGTTCACAATGGTGTAAAACTAAAATGGGATATACCGGGCTAGGATTCAAGTTACAGGAACAAGGGCCAAACCAACCTTCCAAGAATGAAATCGTCGAGCGAAAACACTTGACAACCTCCTGTAAGCAGCTTTTCTTGCCACTAGACCTTTCTCCATCAATTAGGTATCTGATGCCGTCACTAAACACATTCCTTAAATTGTAGCCATGTTTTGAGTGTTTATGTTTTGGTGTCTAATCCACATATATATCATCATTGCTCTTGATTTTCTTGACTGTATATCTCTTAAATTTCAACATATACACGTGTGATTTAGTTTACGAAGATTTTTCAATTCCGAGAACCTCGATTAGAGTGTAAAAAAGGCGTAAGGTTCACAATGGTGTAAAACTAAAATGGGATATACCGGGCTAGGATTCGAGTTACAGGAACAAGGGCCTAACCATCCACCCAAGAATTGAATCGTCGAGCGAAAACACTTTACAACCCCCTGGAAGCAGCTTTTCTTGCCACCAAACGTTTCTCCATGAATTAGGAATCTGATGCCGTCACTAAACACATTCCTTAAATTGTAGCCATTTTTTGAGTGTTTATTTTTTGGTGTCTAATCCGCATATATATCACCAGTACTCTTGATTTTCTTGACTGTATATCTCTTAAATCTCAACATATGCACGTGTGATTTAGTTTACGAAGATTTTTCAATGCCGAGAACCTCGATCATAGAGTAAAAAAGGCGTAAGGTTCACAATGGTGTAAAACTAAAATGGGATATACCGGGCTAGGATTCGAGTTACAGGAACAAGGGCCAAACCAAGCACTCAAGGATGGAATCGTCGAGCGAAAACACTTGACAAACTCCTAAAAGCAGCTTTTCTCTTCCACCAGACCTTTCTCCATGAATTAGGAATCTGATGCCGTCACTAAACACATTTCTTAAATTGTAGCTATTTTTTATGTGTTTATTTTTTGGTGTCTAATCCGCATCTATATCACCATTGCTCTTGATTTTCTTGACTGTATATCTCTTAAGTGTCAACATATACATGTGTGATTTAGTTTTCGAAGATTTTTCAATGCCGAGAACCTCGATCAGAGAGTAAAAAGGCGTAAGGTTCACAATGGTGTAAAACTAAAATGGGATATAATGGGCTACGATTCGAGTTACAGGTACAAGGGCCAAACCAACCACCCAAGAATGGAATAGTCGTTCGAAAACACTTGATAACCTCCTGGAAGCAGCTTTTCTTGTCACCAGACCTTTCTCCATCAATTAGGAATCTGATGCCGTCACTAAAAAAATTCCTTAAATTGTAGTCATTTTTTGAGTGTTTATTTTTTGGTGTCTAATCCGCATTTATATCACCATTGTTCTTGATTTTCATGACTGTATATCTCTTAAATGTCAACATATACACGTATGATTTAGTTTACGAAGATTTTTCATTGCCGAAAACCTCGATCAAAGAGTAAAAAAGGCGTAAGGTTCATAATGGTGTAAAACTAAAATGGGATATACCAGACTTGGATTCGAGTTACAGGAACAAGGGCCAAACCAACCATCCAAGAATGGAATCGTCGAGCGAAAACACTTGACAACCTCCTGAAGGCAGCTTTTCTTGCCACCAGACCTTTCTCCATCAATTAGGAATCTGATGACGTCACTAAACGCATTCCTTTAAGTGTAGCCATATTTTGAGTGTTTATTTTTTGGTGTCTAATCCGCATATATATCACCATTGCTCTTGATTTTATTAACTGTATATCTCTTAAATGTCAACATATACAGGTGTGATTTAATTTACGAAGATTTTTCAATTCCAAGAACCTCGATTAGAGTGTAAAAAGGCGTAAGGTTCACAATGGTGTAAAACTACAATGGGATATACCGGGCTGGGATTTGAGTTACAGGAACAAGGGCCAAACCATCCACCCAAGAATGGAATCGTCGAGCGAAAACACTTTACAACCCCCTGGAAGCAGCTTTTCTTGCCACCAAACCTTTCTCCATCAATTAGGAATCTGATGCCGTCACTAAACACATTCCTTAAATTGTAGCCATTTTTTGAGTGTTTATTTTTTGGTGTCTAATCCGCATATATATCACCAGTACTCTTGATTTTCTTGACTGTATATCTCTTAAATCTCAACATATGCACGTGTGATTTAGTTTACGAAGATTTTTCAATGCCGAGAACCTCGATCATAGAGTAAAAAAGGCGTAAGGTTCACAATGGTGTAAAACTAAAATGGGATATACCGGGCTAGGATTCGAGTTACAGGAACAAGGGCCAAACCAAGCACTCAAGGATGGAATCGTCGAGCGAAAACACTTGACAAACTCCTAAAAGCAGCTTTTCTCTTCCACCAGACCTTTCTCCATGAATTAGGAATCTGATGCCGTCACTAAACACATTTCTTAAATTGTAGCTATTTTTTAAGTGTTTATTTTTTGGTGTCTAATCCACATCTATATCACCATTGCTCTTGATTTTCTTGACTGTATATCTCTTAAGTGTCAACATATACATGTGTGATTTAGTTTTCGAAGATTTTTCATTGCCGAGAACCTCGATCAGAGAGTAAAAAGGCGTAAGGTTCACAATGGTGTAAAACTAAAATGGGATATAATGGGCTACGATTCGAGTTACAGGTACAAGGGCCAAACCAACCACCCAAGAATGGAATAGTCGTGCGAAAACACTTGACAACCTCCTGGAAGTAGCTTTTCTTGTCACCAGACCTTTCTCCATCAATTAGGAATCTGATGCCGTCACTAAAAAAATTCCTTAAATTGTAGTCATTTTTTGAGTGTTTATTTTTTGGTGTCTAATCCGCATTTATATCACCATTGTTCTTGATTTTCATGACTGTATATCTCTTAAATGTCAACATATACACGTATGATTTAGTTTACGAAGATTTTTCATTGCCGAAAACCTCGATCAAAGAGTAAAAAAGGCGTAAGGTTCATAACGGTGTAAAACTAAAATGGGATATACCAGACTTGGATTCGAGTTACAGGAACAAGGGCCAAACCAACCATCCAAGAATGGAATCGTCGAGCGAAAACACTTGACAACCTCCTGAAGGCAGCTTTTCTTGCCACCAGACCTTTCTCCATCAATTAGGAATCTTATGCCGTCACTAAACACATTCCTTAAATTGTAGCCATTTTTTGAGTGTTTATTTTTTGGTGTCTAATCCGCATATATTCACCATTACTCTTTATTTTCTTGACTGTATATCTCTTAAATGTCAACATAAACACGTGTGATTTAGTTTACGAAGATATTTCAATGCCGAGATTCTCGATCAGAGAGTAAAAAGGCGTAAGGTTCACAATGGTGTAAAACTAAAATGGGATATACCAGACTATGATTCGTGTTACAGGAACAAGGGCCAAACCAACCAACCAAGAAGGGAATCGTCGAGCGAAAACACTTGACAACCTCCTTAAAGCAGCTTTTCTTGCCACCAGACCTTTCTCCATCAATTAGGAATCTTTTGCTGTCACTAAACACATCCCTTAAATTGTAGCCATTTTTTGAGTGTTTATTTTTTGGTGTCTAATCCGCATATATATATCACCATTGCTCTTGATTTTCTTGACTGTATATCTCTTAAATGTCAACATATACACGTGTGATTTAGTTTACGAAGATTTTTCAATGCCGAGAACCTCGATCAGAGTGTAAAAAAGGCATAACGTTCACAATGGTGTAAAATTAAAATGGGATATACCGGGCTAGGATTCGAGTTACAGGAACAAGGGCCAAACCAACCACCCAAGAATGAAATCGTCGAGCGAAAACACTTGACAACCTCCGGGAAGCAGATTTTCTTACCACCAGACCTTTTTCCATCAATTAGGAATCTGATGCCATCACTAAACACATTCCTTAAATTGTAGCCATTTTTTGAGTGTTTATTTTTTTGGTGTCTAATCCGCATTTATATCACCATTGCTCTTGATTTTCTTGACTGTATATCTCTTAAATGTCAACATATACACGTGTGATTTAGTTTACGAAGATTTTTCATTGCCGAGAACCTCGATCAAAGAGTAAAAAGGCGTAAGGTTCACAATGGTGTAAAACTAAAATGGGATATACCGGGCTAGGATTCGAGTTACAGGAACAAGGGCCAAGCCAACCATCCAAGAATGGAATAGTCGAGCGAAAACACTTGACAACCTCCTGGAAGCAGCTTTTCTTACCACCAGACCTTTCTCCATCAATTAGGAATCTGATGCCGTCACTAAACGCATTCCTTAAATTGTAGCCATTTTTTGAGTGTTTATTTTTTGGTGTCTTATCCGCATATATATCACCATTGCTCTTGATTTTCTTGACTGTATATCTCTTAAATGTCAACATATACACGTGTGATTTACTTTACGAAGATTTTTCAATGACGAGAACCTCGATCAGAGAGTAAAAAAGGCGTAAGGTTCACAATGGTGTAAAACTAAAATGGGATATACCTGGGTAGGATTCTAGTTACAGGAACAAGGGGCAAACCAACCACCCAAGAATGGAATCGTCGAGCGAAAACACTTGACAACCTCTTGGAAGCAGCTTTTCTTGCCACCAGACCTTTCCCCATCAAATAGGAATCTGATGCCGTCACTAAACACATTCCTTAAATTGTAGCCATTTTTGAGCGTTTATTTTTTGGTGTCTAATCCGCATATATATCACCATTACTCATTATTTTCTTGACAGTATATCTCTTAAATGTCAACATATACACGTCTGATTTAGTTTACGAAGATTTTTCAATGCCGAGATTCTCGATCAGAGAGTAAAAAGGCGTAAGGTTCACAATGGTGTAACCCTTAAATGGGATATACCAGGCTATGATTCGAGTTACAGGAACAAGGGCCAAACCAACCACCCAAGAATGGAATCGTGGAGCGAAAACACTTGACAACCTCCTTAAAGCAGCTTTTATTGCCACCAGACCTTTCTCCATCAATTAGGAAACTTATGCCGTCACTAAACACATTCCTTAAATTGTAGTCATTTTTTGAGTGTTTATTTTTTGGTGTCTAATCCGCATATATATCACCCTTGCTCTTGATCTTCTTGACTGTATATCTCTTAAATGTTAACATATACACGTGTGATGAAGTTTATGACGATTTTTCAATGCCGAGATCCTCGATTAGAGAGTAAAAAAGGCGTAAGATTCATAATGGTGTAAAACTAAAATGGGATATACCGGGCTAGGATTCGAGTTACAGGAACAAGGGCCAAACCAACCACCCAAGAATGGAATCATCGAGCGAAAACACTTGACAACCTCCTGGAAGCAGCTTTTCTTGCCACCGGACCTTTCTCCATCAATTAGAAATCTGATGCCGTCACAAAACACATTCCTTAAATCGTAGCCATTTTTGAGTGTTTATTTTTTGGTGTCTAATCCGCATATATATCACCATTGCTCTTGATCTTCTTGACTGTATATCTCTTAAATGTCAACATATACACGTGTGATTAAGTTTAGGACGATTTTTCAATGCCGAGATCCTCGGTCAGAGAGTAAAAAAGGCGTAAGGTTCACAATGCTGTAAAATTAAAATGGGATATACCAGGCTAGGATTCGAGTTACAGGAACAAGGGCCAAACCAACCACCCAAGAATGGAATCATCGAGCAAAAACACTTCACAAGCTCCTGGAAGCAGCTTTTCTTGCCACCAGAGCTTTCTCCATCAATTAGGAATCTTATGCCGTCACCAAACACATTCCTTAAATTGTAACCATTTTTTGAGTGTTTATTTTTTGGTGTCTAATCCGCATATATATCACCATTGCTCTTGATTTTCTTGACTGTATATCTCTTAAATGTCAACATATACACGTGTGATTAAGTTTTTGACGATTTTTCATTGCCGATATCCTCGATCAGAGATTAAAAAAGACGTAATATTCACAATGGTGTAAAACTAAAATGGGATATACCGGGCTTGGATTCGAGTTACAGGAACAAGGGCCAAACCAACCACCCAAGAATGGAATCGTAGAGCGAAAACACTTGACAACCTCCTGAAAGCAGCTTTTCTTACCACCAGACCTTTCTCCATCAATTAGGAATCTGATGCCGTCACAAAACACAATCCTTAAATTGTAGACATTTTTTGAGTGTTTATTTTTTGGTGTCTAATCCGCATATATATCACCATTACTCTTGATTTTCTTGACTGTATATCTCTTAAATCTTAACATATACACTTGTGATGAAGTTTATGACGATTTTTCAATGCCGAGATCCTCGATTAGAGAGTAAAAAAGGCGTAAGATTCACAATGGTGTAAAACTAAAATGGGATATTCCAGGCTAGGATTCGAGTTACAGGAACAAGGGCCAAACCAACCACCCAAGAATGGAATCATCGAGCGAAAACACTTGACAACCTCTTGGAAGCAGCTTTTCTTGCCACCAGACATTTCTCCATCAATTAGAAATCTGATGCCGTCACAAAACACAATCCTTAAATTGTAGCCATTTTTTGAGTGTTTATTTTTTGGTGTCTAATCCGCATATATATCACCATTGCTCTTGATCTTCTTGATTGTATATCTCTTAAATGTCAACATATACACGTGTGATTAAGTTTAGGACGATTTTTCAATGCCGAGATCCTCGATAAGAGAGTAAAATAGGCGTAAGGTTCACAATGCTGTAAAACTAATATGGGATATACCAGGCTAGGATTCGAATTACAGGAACAAGGGCCAAACCAACCACCCAAGAATGGAATCGTCGAGCGAAAACACTTGAAAACCTCCTGGAAGCAGCTTTTCTTGCCACCAGACCTTTCTCCATCAATTAGGAATCTGATGCCATCACTAAACACATTTCTTAAATTGTAGCCATTTTTTGACTGTTCATTTTTTGGTGTCCAATCCGCATATAAATCATCATTGCTCTTGATTTTCTTGAATGTATATCTCTTAAATGTCAACATATACATGTGTGATTTAGTTTACGAAGATTTTTCAATGTCGAGAACCTCGATCAGAGAGTAAAAAGGCGTAAGGTTGACAATGGTGTAAAACTAAAATGGGATATATCGGGCTAGGATTCGAGTTACAGGAAAAAGGGCCAAACTAACCACCCAAGAATGGAATCGTCGAGCGAAAACACTTGACAACCTCCTGGAAGCAGCTTTTCTTGCCACCAGACCTTTCTCCTTCAATTAGGAATCTGATGCAGTCACCAAACACATTCCTTAAATTGTAGCTATTTTTTGAGTGTTTATTTATTGGTGTCTAATCCACATATATATCACCATTGCTCTTGATTTTCTTGACTGTATATCTCTTAAATGTCAACATATACACGTGTGATGAACTTGATGACAATTTTTTAATGCCGAGATCCTCGATCAGAGAGTAAAAATGGCGTAAGATTCACAATGGTGCAAAACTAAAACGGGATATACCGGGCTAGGATTCGAGTTACAGGAACAAGGGCCAAACCAACCACCCAAGAATGGAATCGTCGAGCGAAAACACCTGACAACCTCCTGGAAGCAACTTTTCTTCCCACCAGACCTTTCTCCATCAATTAGGAATCTGATGCCGTCACCAAATACATTCCTTAAATTGTAGCCATTTTTTGAGTGTTTATTTATTGGTGTCTAATCCACATATATATCACCATTGCTCTTGATTTTCTTGACTGTATATCTCTTAAATGTCAACATATACACGTGTGATTAAGTCTATGAAAATTTTTTAATGCCGAGATCCTCGATCAGAGAGTAAAAAAGGCGTAAGATTCACAATGGTGCAAAACTAAAACGGGATATACCGGGCTAGTATTCGAGTTACAGGAACAAGGGCCAAACCAACCACCCAAGAATGGAATCGTCGAGCGAAAACACCTGACAACCTCCTGGAAGCAGCTTTTCTTGCCACCAGACCTTTCTACATCAATTAGGAATCTGATGCCGTCACAAAACACATCCCTTAAATTGTAGCCATTTTTTGAGTGTTTATTTTTTGGTGTCTAATCCGCATATATATCACCATTGCTCTTGATCTTCTTGACTGTATATCTCTTAAATGTCAACATATACACGTGTGATTAAGTTTAGGACGAGTTTTCAATGCCTAGATCCTCGATCAGAGAGTAAAAAAGGCGTAAGGTTCACAATGCTGTAAAACTAAAATGGGATATACCGGGCTTGGATTCGAGTTACAGGAACAAGGGCCAAACCAACCACCCAAGAATGGAATCGTCGAGCGAAAACACTTGACAACCTCCTGGAAGCAGCTTTTCTTGCCACCAGACCATTCTCCATCAATTAGGAATCTGATGCCGTTACAAAACATATTCCTTAAATTCTAGCCATTTTTTGAGTGTTTATTTTTTGGTGTCTAATCCGCATATATATCACAATTGCTCTTGATTTTCTTGACTGTATATCTCTTAAATGTCAACATATACACGTGTGATTTAGTTTACGAAGATTTTTCAATGCCGAGAACCTCGATCAGAGAGTAAAAAGGCTTAAGGTTCACAATGGTGTAAAACTAAAATGGGATATACCGGGCTAGGATTCGAGTTACAGGAACAAGGGCCAGACCAACCACCCAAGAATGGAATCGTCGAGCGAAAACTCTTGACAACCTCCTGGAAGCAACTTTTCTTGCCACTAGACCTTTCTCCATCAATTAGGAATCTGATGCCGTCACCAAACACAATCCTAAAATTGTAGCCATTTTTTGAGTGTTTATTTATTGGTGTCTAATCCGCATATATATCACCATTGCTCTTGATTTTCTTGACTGTATATCTCTTAAATGTCAACATATACACGTGTGATTAAGTTTATGACGATTTTTCAATGCCGAGATCCTCGATCAGATAGTAAAAAAGACGTAAGATTCACAATGGTGTAAAACTAAAATGGGATATACCGGTATAGGATTCGAGTTACAGGAACAAGGGCCAAACCAACCACCCAAGAATGGAATCGTCGAGCGAAATCACTTGACAACCTCCTGGAAGCAGCTTTTCTTGCCACCAGAACTTTCTCCATCAATTAGGAATCTCATGCCGTCACTAAACACATTCCTTAAATTGTAGCCATTTTTTGAGTGATTATTTTTTGGTGTCTAATCCACATATATATCACCATTGCTCTTGATCTTCTTGACTGTATATCTCTTAAATGTCAACATATACACGTGTGATTAAGTTTAGGACGATTTTTCAATGCCGAGATCCTCGATCAGAGAATAAAAAAGGCGTAAGGTTCACAATGCTGTAAAACTAAAATGGGATATACTGGGCTAGGATTCGAGTTACAGGAACAAGGGCCAAACCAACCACCCAAGAATGGAATCGTCGAGCGAAAACACTTGACAACCTCCTAGAAGCAGCGTTTCTTGCCACCAGACCTTTCTCCATCAATTAGGAATCTGATGCCATCACTAAACACATTTCTTAAATTGTAGCCATTTTTTGACTGTTCATATTTTGGTGTCCACTCCGCATATAAATCACCATTGCTCTTGATTTTCTTGACTGTATATCTCTTAAATGTCAACATATACATGTGTGATTTAGTTTACGAAGATTTTTCAATGCCGAGAACCTCGATCAGAGAGTAAAAAGGCGTAAGGTTCACAATGGTGTAAAACTAAAATGGGATATACCGGGATAGGATTCGAGTTACTGGAACAAAGGCCAAACCAACCACCTCAGAATGGAATCGTCGAGCGAAAACACTTGACAACCTCCTGGAAGCAGCTTTTCTTACCACCAGAGCTTTCTCCATCAATTAGGAATCTGATGCCGTCACCAAACACATTCCTTAAACTGTAGCCATTTTTTGAGTGTTTATTTATTGGTGTCTAATCCGCATATATATCACCATTGCTCTTGATTTTCTTGACTGTATATCTCTTTAATGTCAGCATATACACGTGTGATTAAGTTTATGACCATTTTTTAATGCCGAGATCCTCGATCAGAGAGTAAAAAAGGCGTAAGATTCACAATGGTGTAAAACTAAAATGGGATATACCGGCCAAGGATTCGAGTTATAGGAACAAGGGCCAAACCAACCACCTAAGAATTGAATCGTCGAGCGAAACACTTGACAACCTCCTGGAAGCAGCTTTTCTTGCCACCAGACCTGTTGTAACACCTGAAAATTCGTGTTCAATGAAATAACGACATGTGTCATATAAGACAAAAAGCGTTATAAACCCGGATTTAATAAAAATGTTTTGGCAGGATTTAAAAGTGTCGTCATGTTAATTTTTACCTCTGAACGACCTCATTTATAAATCCCAAGACCCAATTATATATTATGAACATCTAGTATACCTTCAATCCATCATATTTTTGACAATAATCGAATTCGAAGTGCATGATAGGATCCTATGGAAATTTCTACGGTAAACCTTCATTTTCGGCACTTTAAAAAGGATTCAATGGAACATATCAAAGTGGTAGGGTATAGAACTATTCAAGGCACATTTTAGAGGCCCCAAACTGATAAAATAATGTCCCAAATTCGAAATAAGTGGTTGCCCTTTCGAAATATGGTCAGTTGTAGTCTTAGATATCAACACTTTGTGGAGTCTTTGCCACTATATAAAGCTCCTAAGTGCAAACACTTTGATCATTCATTCCTCAAACAACTTCTGATCAATTGTGGAGCACAAGAGCACCTTCCAGACCTTCCTAATCGATCATTAGACACTTGTAAGTTTGCTTAACCTTCTTTAATTGAGTTTAGCTTAATTATTTAGCTAAAAGTCAAACCGTCGTAATTACGGTTTGATTTCGAGATTAATTAATAATGGCTCAGTCAAATCTCGAATTAAAAGTACCTTTAAGTAGGTAATTATGTGGGTAATAAACCCTTAAAAGGGTTCCCCCTGATTCCCACTCTAACTAGGTCAAATGTCGGGTCAAACTTGTAAATAAAAAGTCAACAGGATACTTAAATTCTAATTTATGCATGATTAGCAATGTAGAACACATACAACCTATTTGATCATTAATATAACTTGGTAATTAGTGTAAGAACATGTCTAAACACGTTCAACCCGACAATTTCCTGTTTAGACCCGGTTCAGAACCGAAAGTCGCAAAGCTTTGACTTTTGCGTTGACTTCAGTTCTGACCCGTTATGGTATGTTTTAGAAACACCTTAGAGCTTCAGTTGGACCAGGTTACATGCTAGTATAACCCTCTGTGATTATACACCATGGTTCATTAGTTAACCAATTAATACGCATGATTCCGTTAATTGCTCATATGTTGACCATTATGCCCTTTTCACTTTAAAACGTGATTTGTGAAAATGTAAAAGTGTAGAAACCTTAGTTACTGATATATAAACTTGTATGCAAAGTTTGACATCAGTTTGAGGTGTAGATTGAGAGTTATGCTCATTAGCGTAATTAAGAAGCTTTATGTTAATAAAACGGCGTAATTAGCGTATAGCCTAGTTAAGCCTACTTTTTGATATCAAACTTATTACCCACTTATGTAATATATTATTTTGGGATTTTTAAAGATTTTTAATTAATTTTAGGCTGAGCATAACTTATAGTCGTAGGCTTAATCCGGTAATTGTCGGTTTTGCCCTTACGGGCCATAAAATGAGTTTTACATATCTAATCGACTCCAGACCTTTTGCTACTGATTAGATATGATAAATAAATTATTTTAAGCCTTCTGGAATAATAAAAATATCAGCTTTATGTATCAAACCCGGAAATGGCTTTTAATCGCCTCATTAAGCGTTTTAACGCATAGTATGTACTAAAACTATTTTAAACATACAAGGGTTGATACCTACTGATATTTTGGGCAAATTATAATATTTTAACAGTAAGCAAAAGTTGTTTAACTCAGACTTCAGTTTTGAGCTTTACAGCTTATGTGAAATTACCAAAATGCCCCTACGGTGCATAGTTTGGTTATAATTAATAAATTTCACATATATACAATATCCCACTGATATAACTTAGCAAATTGATTATCTTTGCTGATTACATCAGATCTGTAACTCAGGATACTACTTAAACTCTTTTATCACCTTATAAATGACCAAACTACCCCTACGGGGCATAGTTTGTGTTTAAATTCATTTCGGGCATAATAAATGATATTCTACTGATGTCACAACATATTTGAAGCATATTAACTTAGGAAACCTGTATATGGCTCTCATGAACACCCGTTACGCTTATTACGCGTTCGGTTCGGTTTATGTAACTAGTTTACATAAATTAGCCGAAACGGGTCAAACCTTATCGGTTTTATCTCAAAATCCAGAATGTGTATAATATACCCATATTAAACAATTCTTCAAACTTGTTGGGTCCAAAACACATTCTATCCGGTCATCGCTTAATCATGCGTACGAACCGTATCTTTGAAACTAACCGGTCTAAGCTTAAGTTTAATTAAAGACCCGTTAGGATTCTAATAGGTTATAATAAACCTTCGTTCCAGATTAGGAGTACCAGTAAATGCTACTTGCGTTTGGTTATTGTGATTTATACTTTGCTCAGGTAAATACTTTTAACTTATTTTCCCTATACGGGCTTGGGTTACGGTATATAAAATACCGCTTGGTCGGGCATCAAATCTTCCATCGTTTGGTGGTTAATTGAATAATTTGATCGGCACGTTTAAATCGTCTTGTTTACTTAAAGCCTTTGGGGGGTTAATGACCATGTCCCGGATATCCCTGGCATCATTTTACGAAATGGCCACGACTTAAGCGCGGGGTGTAGGCGTACACCCGTCAGTGCACAAAAGAATAATGTGGTGTGTCTATTGATCTTTAACCCGGACACGATCCGGGCTACTAGACGCATAAGGAACGTGTAATTCATTCACAAGATTATATATTTAAATAATTCTCCCAAGTTATAAAATGTTTATGCCACGTGCATCCAAATCAATTTTAATGATTTTCTAAAATGAGTCAGTTGATTGTATTTACCAGTGTAAACTGACGTATTTTCCCAAAAAGATTAAATGCAGGTACTAAGCGTAATTGGCTGGGATTTCTCCTTAGCATCAATAGAAGTCTCGCAAGTTTAAGATGCCTAAAGTCTGTTGAACTACTGTTTCCATTTTATTTTCGATCCATCTGTGGATAAACTTTCAACTATTTGTGATACACGATATTACAATATTTTATTCGGTTGAAATGTATCTTTAAATTGCTTCCGATGTGCATATTAAATATTGTGTTGTTTGACTATTACGTTGCCAACCACGTCACGATACTCCCCACCGGGCCCACCGGTGACACGTGGAAAATCGGGGTGTGACAGGTTGGTATCAGAGCCAACACTGAGTGAATTAAGCACTAGCCTTTTGTGTTTAATCTCAGTTACACAATTGCACATATCTAAACTTTCGAGTCTAGACAAATAACATAGGACAAATTCTACCTTGTTTGGTTTTTGTTTTGTCCTTTATTTTATATATATTCTTGTCGTTATCTTATGTTGTATTGACAGGATTAAAAATGCCGCCAAGATTCTTCCGAAGAAGAGGACGAGGAAAGGGGCCAATCACCGCCCCTAATAACAACAAGGCAGGACCTTCGCATGTGCGAGCTCCTTCCACCACCGAGAGTGACGATCCCCGACAAAACCGGAGGAACCTCTTCGAGCCGGCTAGACGGTCGGTTTCGAACAGTTCAACACCTCCTGTTCATAACCCTTACGGGCCACAACCGGAGTATGAGCCCAACAACCCTCAACCTTCCTACATACCCCTACAGCGATCCTTATCGCACAATTCTTTTGGTGACCATACACCTGTTTTTAGGGGCCGGTTTAACCTGGCAAATTTTATACAAGAACCAGTGGGTTTTAACCCATTGGGACCGGAGGACCACTTCTCGGGAGACAATGCTATGGACATGGACGAGGACACGGATCCCGTCGAACCTGCCAGTGGTACACCGAACCATCCCATCGAGATCTCAGATGGATCTTCTTTCCACGGATCACCCTATGGTGGTCCAGACAGCTTTCAAGCTATGTTTACCAGGCACGAATGGTATTATACACCTCCTCGCCATTCACCGCCTCAGCAGCAGCAGCAGCAGCAATAGGATCCCTCTGTGGATTCACGGTTTGTGGCAGTCACACCACCACCTCCACCGCCACCAGTTAATCAGGCACCTCCACAATCGCCGAGGCGTAGGAGGACAGGCGCACGTATGTCTGCGCGAGCGGGGGATTTCCATTTTAGCTCCCCACACCAATCAAGTGGCAGCCATTACCCGCCACTTCAGGAAGACCCACAGATGGGTGGACCTTCGCACCCAGTTGCACCGCAACCACCACCGATGGGTTTTGATAACCCAATTCCGGCATACACGGGTTCCATGGTGTATAACCCGTTTGAGCAGCCGGTGCACACCAACTACAACTACGCCGAAGCCGACCCATACTTGGTAGCGGCTAATTATAACACCCAAGGACCGTATGGAGACCCATGGGGAGTAGGGTACCCAACTCATGGGTACCAGATACCTGCCAGACCAATAATACGGACGCAATCGCAGCCGCCACGGTTTTCTGCCCCAGAACGGGAGGAAATTCTTCAGAGACTGGATCAGGTTGAGCGAGACTTTCACCGCGACCGCAGGGAGAGACAAAGCTTCTTCCAAGGATTGACAAGTCTGATCAAAGGGAAGAGCAAGAAGGACCACTGAATCCTTCCAATTGTTGTTGAGCCCCTGCGTGGGCCAATCTTGCTGTATAAACCCCTGCGTGGGTATGCTTGTTTGTTTTGACCCCTGCGTGGGTCTATCTTTTTGTTAACCCCTATGAGGGTATGTTATTGTGTAAGTCCCTGCGTGGACTATTATGATGTTTGTTGTTAAGCCCCTGCGTGGGTAAATCCTTGTTTAAACCCCCGCGTGGGTAAGTTTGTTTATGTAAAAAGTCCCGTTTAGGGCGACGTGTAACCTTTTAATAAATTAATGGAATGTAAGTTTATAAATTTCATTTTTGCTATTATCTGCATAAATATATTATATGAAATAAATAAATCAAAATCATTCCTTTTTAATAAATATCTGCCTATTTAAATATTGAAGTAAGAATCTTAAGTGTGAAACCTAGCCTGAGTGTCATTATGAAGACCTGGCCATGATGGTAAGACCTGTTTAAAAGATTCGTATCCCTGTTAACATTTGAAAATATGTTAACATTCCTGGCAGACGTGATTCATTAAAATCACACACGTCATTCTTATTATTGGATTCTTCAAAAGATTCCTAACCCAATTTAATGATCTCTGAATCATGGGTTTAGATCATCAATTGAGATGATCATATTTTGACCATACGTGGTAATATAGCGCCTACGGGCCCTGCTCATTTCCATATGAGCCAAAAGACAGTGGTAGCAATGACTCCCTGTCAAATAAAGGTAATGAACTAGGTTCAAACCTTCATGCTTTGATTCTCTGAAATCATAGCTTATAATTTATAAATGTCCTTGTGACTAGGCCTATTGTGCCAGTATACCTTCATGTTTGATTCTCTGAAATCATAGCTTATAAATTAAAATGTCCTTGTGACTAGGCCTTTTGTGCCACAAATAAATCTGTTATTGTTTTATAATTAGGATAAATTGTAATAGAAATCCTAAATAGATATGATTAATAAATTAACCAAATATGGTCTCTGTTTACCATGGTTAATGAATTACCCTAAGGGGCAATTCCATAATAAACTCCCAAATAAACTATTGTCCTTGTTTTCTGTAACAGTTCAATTAAAATGGCTAACTCAGATGAAATTAATAGCCATCCAGTGGAGAACATTGATAACGCCCGGATTAATTTAACGGGTGCTGAATTGAAAGCGTTGGTAGACGACGCTGTTACAAAGGCCTTGGAACGGCAGTACGAAGAGTATAGTGGGACTCGGAGTAGGACCCTATCTACGCCGCATTCGAAGCCACCTTCCAAAAAGGAAGAACCCAAGAAAGATGATGATAGACTTTCCTCAAACCACCACAGTGCTTCATCTCAGCAGGTTGTACTAAATCAAGAACCCCGTAGTAAGGGTTGCTCCTATAAGTACTTCGTTTCGTGCAAGCCCAGAGATTTTACTGGGGAAAAGGGAGCCATTGACTGTATGACGTGGTTAGACGAGATGGACACAGTTGTGGATATCAGCGGATGCGCTGAGAGGGATATAGTCAAGTTTGTGTCGCAATCATTTAAGGGTGAAGCATTAGCCTGGTGGAGATCTCTGATTCAAGCCACCGGGAAAATCCCATTGTACAACATGTCGTGGGATCAATTTGTTGCCCTCATCAGGGAAAATTACTTCCCCCAGCAGGAGTTTGAGAAGATAGAGTCTGATTTTCTATCATTGGTTATGACAAACCTTGACTGTCAAGCTTACCTCACGAGCTTCAACACAATGTCCCGGTTGGTTCCGTATCTGGTAACCCCGGAACCAAAAAGAATAGCTCGTTTTATCGGTGGTTTAGCCCCGGAAATCAAGGCAAGCGTGAAGGCTTCTCGGCCAGCTACTTTTAGATCTGTAGCTGACATATCTTTGTCACTCACTCTGGATGCGGTCAGATAAAGATCGCTGAGGAACAAAGATGCTGAGAAGAGAAAACGTGAAGATGATAATTCACGGAGGTCGAACAAGAAGCACCGTGGAAATGGTGACAACAAGAGGGGGTCTGAGTCAAGGAAAGATGGGCACCAGTCTGGTGAGAAGCCCAAATGCAAGATTTGCAAGAAACAGCACTTTGGAAAGTGCAGACAAGAATCGAACTCGCAAAGAACTTTTGCTTGCGGGATATGCAAGTCCAGGGATCACAAGACCTTGGATTGCAAAAAGCTGAAAGATGCAACTTGCTACAGCTGTAATGAGAAAGGGCACATTAAAACCAACTGCCCTAAATACACCAAGAAGCCAGAAGAGGCCAAGAAGACAAATGCTAGAGTCTTCAGAATGGATGCCAAAGAAGCGGTTCTAGACGACAATGTGATTGCAGGTACTTTCCTTGTAAATGATGTCTATGAAAGAGTACTCTTTGATTCAGGCGCTGATAAGTCTTTCGTAGATCATAAATTTTGCAAATTGCTAAATTTACCTGTCAAAACCTTGAGTATAAATTATGAGGTAAAGTTAGTAGATGGCACCTTAGAAACCGTCTCAATTGTGTTAGATGGATGTGTTATATCCATTAAGAACCTCTCTTTTCCTCTGTCTCTACTTCCCTTTAAGTTGGCCGGTTTTGACATAGTATTGGGTATGGACTGGTTATCTCATAACCAGGCCCAAATTGTTTGCAACAAAAAGCAAGTGGTGATAAAGACTCCGTCTGGTGAATCACTTACCATTCGGGGAGATACCCAGTATGGGCTACCTGAGCAAGTGACTATGCTCAAGGCTTCAAAGTGTTTAAAGAAGGGTTGTGTCATCTACATGGCACAAGCGATTATTGATGAGCCTAAACCGAAGATAGAAGAGATCCCCGTTATTTCTGAATACCCCGAAGTGTTTCCTGAAGATCTACCTGGCTTACCACCAGATAGGCAAGTGGAATTCAGAATTGATATCATCCCTGGAGCAGCACCTGTTGCTAGAGCACCTTATAGGTTAGCACCAACCGAAATGAGGGAATTGAGAACACAACTGGATGAATTGCTAGCTAAAGGTTACATTAAACCTAGTTTGTCTCCTTGGGGAGCACCAGTCTTGTTTGTCAAGAAGAAGGATGGATCGATGCGTCTGTGCATCGATTATCGTGAACTTAATAAGGTCACGATAAAGAATAGGTATCCTTTGCCAAGGATCGACGATCTGTTCGATCAATTGCAAGGGGCAAGTTATTTCTCGAAGATTGATTTGAGGTCAGGCTACCACCAACTGAAGGTTAGAGATGAAGACGTGCATAAAACTGCATTTAGGACTCGTTATGGTCATTACGAGTTCCTAGTGATGCCTTTTGGGCTCACTAATGCACCGGCCGCGTTCATGAATCTCATGAATCGCGTTTGCAAGCCGTACTTAGATAAATTCGTCATCGTTTTCATCGACGACATTCTTATCTACTCAAAGAACCAAGCTGACCATGAGAAACACCTTCGATGTATTCTCAAACTCCTGCATCATGAGAAACTCTACGCCAAATTTTCCAAGTGTGAATTTTGGCTTCGAGAAATCCAATTCCTTAGACACGTGGTTAGTGAGAGTGGTATCCAAGTGGATCCCGCTAAGGTTGAAGCAGTTATGAACTGGCAAGAGCCAAAGACGCCTACAGAGATTCGTAGCTTCCTGGGATTGGCAGGATATTACAGGCGTTTCATCGAAAATTTTTCAAGGATTGCTGCACCCCTAACCTCCTAAACTAAGAAGAAAGTAAAGTTCGTTTGGGTCCCCAAGCAGCAAGAGTCCTTTGATATCCTAAAGCAAAAGTTGAGAAACGCCCCAGTTCTGACATTGCCAGATGGAATAGAAGATTTTGTGGTTTACTGCGATGCATCGCACACTGGCATAGGGTGTGTGCTTATGCAGAAAGGCAAGGTTATTGCCTATGCATCACGACAATTAAAGGTGCATGAAAAGAATTACACCACCCACGACTTGGAGTTGGGTGCCGTTGTATTCGCACTAAAACTGTGGAGGCATTATCTTTATGGAATCAAGTGTGTGATCTATTCTGATCACAAGAGCCTCCAGCACCTTTTTAATCAGAAGGATTTAAACATGAGGCAACACCGTTGGATGGATACTTTAAATGATTATGATTGTGAAATCAGATATCATCCCGGCAAGGCGAATGTAGTCGCTGATGCCTTGAGTCGAAAGGAAAGGGTGAAACCCATCCGAATCAATGCCAAGCGCATGGAGATAAAGAACAGTTTGATTGAAAGGTTGTTAGCTGCACAGAAGGAAGCTGTGTTGGAAGCTAACTGTCCTAACGAAAAGCTAGGAGTAACTGAGGAGCAGTTATCTCTTGGCAAAGACGGAATTTTGAGACTGAATGGACGAATATGGGTTCCAATTTATGGAGGACTTCGAGATGTTATTCTCCAGGAAGCCCATAGTTCCAAATATTCCTTTCATCCTGGAGCCGATAAGATGTACCAGGATCTAAGGGAAAATTATTGGTGGATAGGCTTGAAAAAGTCTGTAGCCACCTATGTAGCTAAATGTTTGACATGTGCGCAAGTCAAAGCCGAGCATCAGAAACCGTCAGGTTTGCTACAACAGCCTGAACTTCCTACGTGAAAGTGGGAAATGGTAACTATGGATTTTATCACCAAGTTACCTAAAACAAGGAAAGGAAATGATACAATATGGGTTATAGTTGATCGACTGACTGAGTCAGCACATTTCTTACCCATTAAGGAGACTTATAGCTCCGACATGTTAGCCCAGTTGTACGTGGATAAGATTGTAGCCTTACATGGCATACATGTGTCTATTATCTCTGACAGAGATACTAGATACACGTCACACTTTTGGAAAAGCTTCCAACAATCTTTGGGCACGAGTTTGAATTTTAGTACGGCTTACCATCCTCAGACAGACGGCCAGAGTGAGCGTACTATTCAAACTTTGGAAGACATGCTACGTGCATGTGTGATCGATTTGGGTGGTAGTTGGGAAGACATGCTACAGACGGTCAGAGTGAGTGTACTATTCAAACTTTTTTGACTGTTCATTTTTTGGTGTCCAATCCGCATATAAATTACCGTTGCTCTTGATTTTCTTGACTGTATATCTCTTAAATGTCAACATATACATGTGTGATTTAGTTTACGAATATTTTTCAATGCCGAGAACCTCGATCAGAGAGTAAAAAAGGCGTAAGGTTCACAATGGTGTAAAATTAAAATGGGATATACCGGGCTAGGATTCGAGTTACAGGAACAAGGGCCAAACCAACCACCCAAGAATGGAATCGTCGAGCGAAAACACTTGACAACCTCCTGGAAGCAGCTTTTCTTGCCACCAGACCTTTCTCCATCAATTAGGAATCTGATGCCGTTACAAAACATATTCCTTAAATTGTAGCCATTTTTTGAGTGTTTATTTTTTGGCGTCTAATCCGCATATATATCACAATTGCTCTTGATTTTCTTGACTGTATATCTCTTAAATGTCAACATATACACGTGTGATTTAGTTTACGAAGATTTTTCAATGCCGAGAACCTCGATCAAAGAGTAAAAAAGCTTAAGGTTCACAATGGTGTAAAACTAAAATGGGATATACCGGGCTAGGATTCAAGTTACAGGAACAAGGGCCAAACCAACCACCCAAGAATGGAATCGTCGAGCGAAAACTCTTGACAATCTCCTGGAAGAAACTTTTCTTGCCACTAGACCTTTCTCCATCAATTAGGAATATGATGCCGTCACCAAACACAATCATAAAATTGTAGCCATTTTTTGAGTGTTTATTTATTGGTGTTTAATCCGCATATATATCACCATTGCTCTTGATTTTCTTGACTGTATTTCTCTTAAATGTCAACATATACACGTGTGATTAAGTTTATGACGATTTTTCAATGCCGAGATCCTCGATCAGAGAGTAAAAAAGACGTAAGATTCACAATGGTGTAAAACTAAAATGGGATATACCGGGATAGGATTCGAGTTACAGGAGCAAGGGCCAAACCAACCACCCAAGAATGGAATCGTCGAGCGAAATCACTTGACAACCTCCTGGAAGCAGCTTTTCTTGCCACCAGACCTTTCTCTATCAATTAGGAATCTGATGCCGTAACAAAACACATTCCTTAAATTGTAGCCATTTTTTGAGTGATTATTTTTTGGTGTCTAATCCGCATATATATCACCATTGCTCTTGATCTTCTTGACTCTATATCTCTTAAATGTCAACATATACACGTGTGATTAAGTTTAGGACGATTTTTCAATGCCGAGATCCTCGATCAGAGAGTAAAAAAGGCGTAAGGTTCACAATGCTGTAAAACTAAAATGGGATATACTGGGCTAGGATTCGAGTTACAGGAACAGGGGCCAAACCAACCACCCAAGAATGGAATCATCGAGCGAAAACACTTGACAACCTCCTGGAAGCAGCGTTTCTTGCCACCAGACCTTTCTCCATCAATTAGGAATCTGATGCCATCACTAAACACATTTCTTAAATTGTAGCCATTTTTTGACTGTTCATATGTTGGTGTCCAATCCGCATATAAATCACCATTGCTCTTGATTTTCTTGACTGTATATCTCTTAAATGTCAACATATACATGTGTGATTTAGTTTACGAAGATTTTTCAATGCCGAGAACCTCGATCAGAGAGTAAAAAGGCGTAAGGTTCACAATGGTGTAAAACTAAAATGGGATATACCGGGCTAGGATTCGAGTTACAGGAACAAAGGCCAACCCAACCACCCAAGATTGGAATCGTCGAGCGAAAACACTTGACAACCTCCTGGAAGCAGCTTTTCTTACCACCCGAGCTTTCTCCATCAATTAGGAATCTGATGCCATCACCAAACACATTCCTTAAATTATAGCCATTTTTTGAGTGTTTATTTATTGGTGTCTAATCCGCATATATATCACCGTTGCTCTTGATTTTCTTGACTGTATATCTCTTTAATGTCAGCATATACACGTGTGATTAAGTTTATGACCATTTTTTAATGCCGAGATCCTCGATCAGAGAGTAAAAAAGGCGTAAGATTCACAATGGTGTAAAACTAAAATGGGATATACCGGCCTAGGATTCGAGTTACAGGAACAAGGGCCAAACCAACCACCTAAGAATGGAATCGTCGAGCGAAAACACTTGACAACCTCTTGGAAGCAGCTTTTCTTGCCACCAGACCATTCTACATCAATTAGGAATCTGCTGCCGTCATAAAACACATTCCTGAAATTGTAGCCATTTTTTGAGTGTTTATTTTTTGGTGTCTAATCCGCATATATATCACCATTTCTCTTGATCTTCTTGACTGTATATCTCTTAAATGTCAACATATACACGTGTGATTAAGTTTAGGATGATTTTTCAATGCCGAGATCTTCGATCAGAGAGTAAAAAAGGCGTAAGGTTCACAATGCTGTAAAACTAAAATGGGATATATAGGGCTAGGATTCGAGTTACAGGAACAATGGCCAAACCAACCACCCAAGAATGGAATCGTCGAGCGAAAACACTTGACAACCTCCTGGAAGCAGCTTTTCTTGCCACCAGACCTGTTGTAACACCTCGAAAATTCGTGTTCAATGAAATAACGACACATGTCATATAAGACAAAAAGCGTTATAAACCCGGATTTAATAAAGATGTTTTGAAGGATTTAAAAGTGTCATCATTTTAATTTTTACCTCTGAACGACCTCATTTATAAATCCCAAGACCCAATTATATATTATGAACATCTAGTATACCTTCAATCCATCATATTGTTGACAATAATCGAATTCGAAGTGCATGATAGGATCCTATTGAAATTTCTACGGTAAACCTTCATTTTTGGCACTTTAAAAAGGATTCAATGGAACATATCAAAGTGGTAGGGTATAGAACTATTCAAGGCACATTTTAGAGGCCCCAAACTGATAAAATAATGTCCCAAATTCGAAATAAGTGGTTGCCCTTTTGAAATCCCGAAAGAACAAGCAGTTTTGGTTCTTGATAAAGGCTTGCACACCGTAAGCATACTCCTTACGGTGCGCAAGCAGTTGCCAACGACTGAAAATCGTCCTGTTTGCTGTTTAAACGCAATTCTCGACTTTTATCCGATTTTTCACATCTTTCTTGACCCCTAAACAACCCCTAAACATCTAGGGACACTTGTGGGTATGTTATGGTTAGTTGTAGTCTTAGATGTCAACACTTTGTGGAGTCTTGGTCACTATATAAAGCTCCTAAGTGCAAACACTTTGATCATTCATTCCTCAAACAACTTCTGATCAATTGTGGAGCACAAGAGCACCTTCCAGACCTTCCTAATCGATCATTAGACACTTGTAAGTTTGCTTAACCTTCTTTAATTGAGTTTAGCTTAATTATTTAGCTAAAAGTCAAACCGTCGTAATTACGGTTTGATTTTGAGATTAATTAATAATGGCTCAGTCAAATCTCGAATTAAAAGTACCTTTAAGTAGGTAATTATGTGGGTAATAAACCCTTAAAAGGGTTCCCCCTGATTCCCACTCTAACTAGGTCAAATGTCGGGTCAAACTTGTAAATAAAAAGTCAACAGGATACTTAAATTCTAATTTATGTATGATTAGCAATGTAGAACACATACAACCTGTTTGATCATTAATATAACTTGGTAATTAGTGTAAGAACATGTCTAAACACGTTCAACCCGACAATTTCCTGTTTAGACCCGGTTCGGAACCGAAAGTCGCAAAGCTTTGACTTTTGCGTTGACTTCAGTTCTGACCCGTTATGGTATGTTTTAGAAACACCTTAGAGCTTCAGTTGGACCAGGTTACATGCTAGTATAACCCTTTGTGATTATACACCATGGTTCATTAGTTAACCAATTAATACGCATGATTCCGTTAATTGCTCATATGTTGACCATTATGCCCTTTTCACTTTAAAACGTGATTTGTGACAATGTAAAAGTGTAGAAACCTTAGTTACTGATATATAAACTTGTATGTAAAGTTTGACATCAGTTTGACGTGTAGATTGAGAGTTATGCTCATTAGCGTAATTAAGAAGCTTTATGTTAATAAAACAGCGTAATTAGCGTATAGCCTAGTTAAGCCTACTTTTTGATATCAAACTTATTACCCACTTATGTAATATATTATTTTTGGATTTTTAAAGATTTTTAATTAATTTTAGGCTGAGCATAACTTATAGTCGTAGGCTTAATCCGGTAATTGTCGGTTTTGCCCTTACGGGCCATAAAATGAGTTTTACATATCTAATCGACTCCAAACCTTTTGATACTGATTAGATATGATAAATAAATTATTTTAAGCCTTCTGGAATAATAAAAATATCAGCTTTATGTATCAAACCCGGAAATGGCTTTTAATCGCCTTATTAAGCGTTTTAACGCATAGTATGTACTAAAACTATTTTAAACATACAAGGGTTGATACCTACTGATATTTTGGGCAAATTATAATATTTTAACAGTAAGCAAAATTTGTTTAACTCAGACTTTAGTTTTGAGCTTTACGGCTTATGTGAAATTACCAAAATGCCCCTACGGTGCATAGTTTGGTTATAATTGATAAATTTCACATATATACAATACCCCGCTGATATAACTTAGCAAATTGATTATCTTTGCTGATTACATCAGATCTGTAACTCAGGATACTACTTAAACTCTTTTATCACCTTATAAATGACCAAACTACCCCTACGGGGCATAGTTTGTGTTTAAATTCATTTCGGGCATAATAAATGATATCCTACTGATGTCACAACATATTTGAAGTATATTAACTTAGGAAACCTGTATATGGCTCTCATGAACACCCGTTACGCTTATTACGTGTTCGGTTCGGTTTATGTAACTAGTTTACATAAATTAGCCGAAACGGGTCAAACCTTATCGGTTTTATCTCAAAATCCAGAATGTGTATAATATACCCATATTAAACAAGTCTTCAAACTTGTTGGGTCCAAAACACATTCTATCCAGTCATCGCTTAATCATGCGTACGAACCGTATCTTTGAAACTAACCGGTTTAAGCTTAAGCTTAATTAAAGACCCGTTAGGATTCTAATAGGTTATTATAAACCTTCGTTCCAGATTAGGAGTACCAGTAAAAGCTACTTGCGTTTGCTTATTGTGATTTATACTTTGCTCAGGTAAATGCTTTTAACTTATTTTCCCTATACGGGCTTGGGTTACGGTATATAAAATACCGCTTGGTCGGGCATCAAATCTTCCATCGTTTGGTGGTTAATTGAATAATTTGATCGGCCCGTTTAAATCGTCTTGTTTACTTAAAGCCTTTGGGGGGTTAATGACCATGTCCTGGATATCCCTGGCATCATTTTACGAAATGGCCACGACATAAGCGCGGGGTGTAGGCGTACACCTGTCAGTGCACAAAAGAATAATGTGGTGTGTCTATTGATCTTTAACCCGGACACGATCCGGGCTACTAAACGCATAAGGAACGTGTAATTCATTCACAAGATTATATATTTAAATAATTCTCCCAAGTTATAAAATGTTTATGCCACGTGCATCCAAATCAATTTTAATCATTTTCTAAAATGAGTCAGTTGATTGTATTTACCAGTGTAAACTGACGTATTTTCCCAAAAAGATTAAATGCAGGTACTAAGCGTAATTGGCTGGGATTTCTCCTTAGCATCAATAGAAGTCTCGCAAACTTAAGATGCCTAAAGTCTGTTGAACTACTGTTTCCATTTTATTTTCGATCCATCTGTGGATAAACTTTCAACTATTTGTGATACACGATATTACAATATTTTATTCGGTTGAAATGTATCTTTAAATTGCTTCCGCTGTGCATATTAAATATTATGTTGTTTGACTATTACGTTGCCAACCACGCCACGATACTTCCCACCGGGCCCACCGGTGACACGTGGAAAATCGGGGTGTGACACCTTTCTCCATCAATTAGGAATCTGATGCCATCACTAAACACATTTCTTAAATTGTAGCCATTTTTTGACTGTTCATTTTTTGGTGTCTAATCCGCATATAAATTACCATTGCTCTTGATTTTCTTGACTGTATATCTTTTAAATGTCAACATATACATGTGTGATTTAGTTTACGAAGATTTTTCATTGCCGAGAACCTTGATCAGAGAGTAAAAAAGGCGTAAGGTTCACAATGGTGTAAAAGTAAAATGGGATATACCGGGCTAGGATTCGAGTTATAGGAACAAGGGCCAAACCAACCACCCAAGAATGGAATCGTCAAGCGAAAACACTTGACAACCTCATGGAAGAAGCTTTTCTTGCCACCAGACATTTCTCCATCAATTAGGAATCTGATGCCGTCACAAAACATATTCCATAAACTTTAGCCATTTTTTGAGTGTTTATTTTTTGGTGTCTAATCCGCATATATATCACAATTGCTCTTGATTTTCTTGACTGTATATCTCTTAAATATCAACATATACACATGTGATTTAGTTTACGAAAATTTTTCAATGCCGAGAACCTCGATCAGATAGTAAAAAGGCTTAAGGTTCACAATGGTGTAAAACTAAAATGGGATATACCGGGCTAGAACTCGAGTTACAGGAATAAGGGCCAAACCAACCACCCAAGAATGGAATCGTCGAGCGAAAACACTTGGTAACCTCCTGGAAGCAGCTTTTCTTGCCACCAGACCTTTCTCCATCAATTAGGAATCTGACGCCGTCACAAAACATATTCCTTCAATTGTAGCCATTTTTTGAGTGTTTATTTTTTGGTGTCTAATCCGCATATATATCACAATTGCTCTTGATTTTCTTGACTGTATATCTCTTAAATGTCAACATATACACGTGTGATTTAGTTTACAAAGATTTTTCAATGCCGAGAACCTTGATCAGAGAGTAAAAAGGCGTAAGGTTCACAATGGTCTAAAACTAAAATGGGATATACCGGGCTAAGATTCGAGTTACAGGAACAAGGGCCAAACCAACCACCCAAGAATGGAATCGTCGAGCGAAAACACTTGACCACCTCCTGGAAGTAGCTTTTCTTGCCACCAGACCTTTCTCCATCAATTAGGAATCTGATGCCGTCACCAAACACAATCCTTAAATTGTAGCCATTTTTTGAGTGTTTATTTATTGGTGACAAATCCGCATATATATCACCATTGCTCTTGATTTTCTTGACTGTATATCTCTTAAATGTCAACATATACACGTATGATTAAGTTTATGACGATTTTTCAATGCCGAGATCCTTGATCAGAGAGTAAAAAAGACGTAAGATTCACAATGGTGTAAAACTAAAATGGGATATACCGGGATAGGATTCGACGTACAGGAACAAGGGCCAAACCAACCACCCAAGAATGGAATCGTCGAGCGAAAACACTTGACAACCTCCTGGAAGCAGCTTTTCTTGCCACCAGACCATTTTCCATCAATTTGGAATCTGATGCTGTCACAAAACACATTCCTTAAATTGTAGCCATTTTTTGAGTGATTATTTTTTGGTGTCTAATCCGCATATATATCACCATTGCTCTTGATCTTCTTGACTGTATATCTCTTAAATGTCAACCTATACATGTGTGATTAAGTTTAGGACGATTTTTCCATGCCGAGATCCTCGATCAGAGAGTAAAAAAGGCGTAAGGTTCACAATGCTATAAAACTAAAATGGGATATACCGGGCTAGGATTCGAGTTACAGAAACAAGGGCCAAACCAACCACCCAAGAATGGAATCGTCGAGCGAAAACACTTGACAACCTCCTGGAAGCAGCGTTTCTTACCACCAGACCTTTCTACATCAATTAGGAATCTGATGCCGTCACAAAACACATTCCTTAAATTGTAGCCACTTTTTGAGTGTTTTTTTTTGTGTCTAATCCGCATATATATCACCATTGCTCTTGATCTTCTTGGCTAAATATCTCTAAAATGTCAACATATACACGTGTGATTAAGTTTAGGACGATTTTTCAACGCCGAGATCCTCGATCAGAGAGTAAAAAAGGCGTAAGGTTCACAATGCTGTAAAACTAATATGGGATATACCGGGCTAGGATTCGAGTTACAGGAACAAGGGCCAAACCAACCACCCAAGAATGGAATCGTCGAGCGAAAACACTTGACAACCTCCTGGAAGCAGCTTTTCTTGCCACCAGACATTTCTCCATCAATTAGGAATCTGATGCCATCACTAAACACATGTAACATATGTGCTTGTAATCATTGTGAACAGTTATATTATCAATAAAGCAATGTTATTTGATCCCAATGTTTGTTTAGTTGTGTTTTACATTTTTCATGTTTTGACTTTTATTCAATTTCAAACTCTATATCGCTTTCTGGAGAGTTATACGCAAACTGGTGCTTAAACGTAATCAGTTTAATGCGACAAATACTCCGGAACATCAACATATACTTAACATACCTTAAATAACCCTTCCATAACTTAGAAATAAGTTTTGAAGGCTTTGGTATGTCAAAAACAAGTTAATTCGCTTACAGGGACTAAATTTGACAAACTGCGAAAGTATGCCAATTTGAACTGTAACAGACATTCCGGAACATGACCATAAGTTAAACATACCATAAATATCCTTTACATAGCTTAGAAATAGGCTTTGAAGGGTTCGGTGTGCTAAAATAAACTTTTGGGTCATTCAGGGACTAAAAGTGTCAAAAAGTGCACAAGTTTGCACTTTTGCGCATAACTTACGTTCTGAATACATCCGGACATCCAAAAATTTATGTAAGCACTAAAATATTTTATTTTAGTGTTTTCCTTGAGAAAAATCCATTCGTCGCGTCTTTTGGATCGTTTTTCGCGCTTGTGCGCATCCCGTCGTAATTAAGCGAACATCGCGTTCATACGACCAAACGAACCAACATCCGGCATATTTTTGAGCATGTTGCATGTCCACAATGAATAGGCATCATTTTAGGGCCTTAAAGTTGGCTTTACGGGCCTTAGAAGTGTCGGAAATGGCCTTAAACACGTGCAGGGACCAAAACTGTAAATTCTGAAACATGTTTCTGATCTGTGCAGGCCAGGCGGCCCGCGTAAGATCTATGTGTAACTTTACGCGGCTCGCGTCAAGGTCCCATATCAGATAAGATCGATTAGTCAGCTGATTACAGTTGTTTAACCCACAACCACAAACCCACACTTGCCCTTTCAGCTCATTAGGGGCCATTTTTAGTTACCATAACTTTCCAACAAGTGTACGCACGAGATTCGATCACGTTATTCAACAAACGATCTTAACAGTTCGGGAAAAACTATAAATACCCCACCCCCATTTGCTTCAAACTCACTAGAATCTGATCTATTGTGCTCTAAGTTGAAACCTTTGTTTCATACCTGAGCTATTTTGATCTAGATTAGCATTCGGGGACCCTTCGTAAGTGTTCCTTCGTTCTTTTATTGCTTTTCGAGTCCGAAAGTCAAACTTTGTTTGACTTTCTGCATTGACCAGTTTATGGTCAATGCGAAGTTCGTTTGAACTTCGCAACGTGATTGTAATCACGATGGTTATAGTCCCTTGTGACTATGCCTACTGATTACCACGTTGTCTAGGGTCGTAAGGGTAAGCGATCTAATAAATCGCTTATACCTTCGAACCCGACCCATTTGGTCGATCATTAGGATCCGACCAAATACATTAGGTGACCATAGCATATAGGGAATAACCTTCCGAGGTTATACCTTATGGTCGCTTCGTTTAAGTAGTTGTATGATAGGTAGTTTATATGCCTTAGGTAAATTACCAAAATACCCCTTTGATGCCAAAATTCATTTTAAACATATGTAACATAACTTTTGACATCTAAACTGATTTGACAACAATATTAGACATGTTAAGGCATATGTTACTTGTCATAGGAGTAGTTAGGCGGTCCGAACGCGTTTCACGCGAACGACGCTTTAAAGTAGCATAAGCTACCTAAACGGGTCGTAATGGGTCGTAAGCACTTAGACTAGGTTTCATTTAGTATGTAGGCCTTGTTAAACCATACTACATGAGTTCACATACTCATTTGGTTTACGAGCCCTCATTCTATCCGATCTTCCGATATAGGTCCGGTTTATTAACATAGTTACCTATATTAGGTGCCGTTTGATTCCGTGATCTCTAGCATTGCTTGGTGGTTATCTTAGGTCTTCTGAGCAATATCAAGTGAGTACATAGACCCCTCTTTTGCTGTTTTCCAAACTGTTTTGGGGTGAAACACATGTGCCTACTTGTTACTTTCATGCTTTCCATGTTTTCACATCATATACCTACTATGTTCGTTAGTACATTATAGTACATGATTTCATTACATTTCATGCTATGTATGCCCATTGTGTGCGTACCTAGTACATCATTTTACATTACATTTTATGCTATGTATGTCCATTGTGTGCATACTTAGTACATTGCTTTACTTTACATTTCTGCTATGTATGTTGACTGATAGCATGCTAGCACATTGATTTACATGACTTTTCTGCTTTGTATGTTAACTTAGCATACTTAGTACATTGTTTTCATATAACATGTTCACTTTTGCTATGACATTTGGTTTGCACAAACGAGACTATTAAACGTTCATTAACATTAGCTACGCCGATCGGTAGTAAGTACTGGTACCATAGGACTTGACAAATCCCATTACTGACATCCCGGGTTTGTTTGGATGTAAGGAATGACTGAATCCGAAAACATTTCTTTTGATAACCTTGACTGAAAGGGTTATCTGACTGTCTCAAGGCTTGAATGTATGCGTTAACTTACCACATAAATGTTTGTATCAATGTAACATGCGTTACTTTGCAAAACATAACTTTTTGATATATTCAAAATACTTTGTTTTGTACGTTTCTACATTTGGACTATGTGACAATACTTTACTTACAATACATAACATTGGTTACACATTACTTGACTACATTTGGACTTTTAAACATTTGACATGGCTTATACAAGTACTTTTTGACTATTGGTTTAAACATAGACTTTATACATTGGTGGTTTGTTTAAGTGATTTAAGTAACGAGGCGTGTGTAATATGATACAAGCATGGTGGATACGCCGCTAGTACTTCCTATATATAAGTGTTTGTATGGTATTACATATCGTAGCGTTATTTGAATCATTTCAATTTGAGACATATAACATTTTATATAAATAACATATTTTTCACGAGACTTTGGTTTACAAACAATTTACTTTATACAACTCATTTTACTTGGTTATACATTTAACCACGCATTATTCTTTTATTTATACATATCATTTGATCTTATCGCTTTTTAAACGATTTACAAAACAAAACAATTTACAAGGTTCATGACTGACTTTTGATAAACAACTTTTTCTTAAACTTAAGTCATGAATCATATTTTCACAAAACCTATGTATCTCACAGGCATTTTTATGCTGACGTACCTATTTTCACATGTGTTTTCAGGAGCTTTTGCGTAGGACGATGATCGTGACACTAGGGCGGACATGTGCCTTAGAGACATAAAACGAAGATAGACTTAGTTTAATTATGTTCCGAACTCTTTATTCCTGTTTAAAAAAATGTAACTCTTATGTTGATAAATAAAATACAACTTTGTATGCCATGGTTATGAAACAATTAATTCTGTTACAACACTCCCCGACGTTTTCCGCCACGTTTTGTATGTTATACGTGGTCGGGGTGTGACAGAAGAGTTGGTATCAGAGCCAATGGTTATAGGGAATTAGGTTATTAGTAATTCTTTGACCTAGACTATAACCTTTCTAGGACCCTAACACAAGTTATCTTGTGTTTAGATCTTAAAACATGCACATCACCTATCCTTAGGTGATTATCAAAACAAAAACCAAAACTTTCCGAAACGATTTTTGAAAAAACAATCTTCTGTTTTTGAATGAATTATTACAAGGTTTTGAACCCTCTTTTATAAGGTTTTGAACCCTTCCAGTTTAACTAAAATTTTTGGCTTATTGCCTTCTGAATTTTCAAAATCTTGTCAAAGTTTTGGGTTTTAAATAATGGAACACGTGCAAACTGGAAGGGTGAATGCATGTATTCTGGGTTTTCTGTCTAGGCAAGCACTTCGTATACATCTCATCAGACACGAGACCAGTTGTGCTTACCTGGGAATTCTTGGGATGAGTGTTCACTTATAGGCGAGCATGTCTTCGCGATACATTATTTTGATCCATTTACTTTGATTAGTCACTGTGTGTCGTTTGTTTGCTTGGTAATGCAGACAAATGACCACCATCTTTTCTTTTGTTAATTTTGTTTCATCTCATTCTCTTCATCCAATCATCTCACTCGTTTCCTTTCATGTTTTCGTCTTTTAGAATGCCTCCTCGACGCGAAAACCAGATAGCGACTGCGGAACTGGCAGAAATCATTGCGCAGCAGATGGCTGCTCAATTCCCAAATCTCTTTGCTCAATGGCACCAAGCCAACAACAATAACAATGCTCCATGAAAATACAAGGATTTTAACTCGGCTAAACCACTCAAGTTTAGTGGTTCTGAAGGAGCGACTGGGCTTCTTCAATGGTTCGAGAGCATTGAGAATACTTTTCGCCACGTGCAGTGTCCTGACAATCGCAAGGTCGAGTTTTCTTCGAGTGTGTTTCAGAAGAGGGCTCTCACATGGTGGAATGGGTTTATGAGAGACCGTGGTGCTGAAGTTGCTCTAGCACAAACTTGGGCTAAACTTAGGGCCCTTATGATGAGGGAATTCTGTCCTTGTCATGAACAGCGAGCATTGGAGAAAGAGTTTGAGGACTTGAAACAAGACAGTGGCGAGCACAGGGCTTATACTGATAGGTTTGAGGAGTTGAGTCTGCTTTGCCCAACTATGGTTACCCCACTCGACAAGGCTATCGAAAGATACATCGACAGCCTACCTGACTCAGTGCAAGACATCATTACTGGTAGTAACCCTGCCACACTCCGTCAGGCGATCGAGTTAGCAGCGACATTGACTGAGTCGCAGGTTCGAAAGGGGAAGCTGCACAAAAAGGGTGACAAGGGTAAGAAGCAGGCGTCTGATAAGGAAGATAGCAAGAAAGGTCAAAACAAGAAGGGGAAGAATTCTGGAGGGTCTAGGAAGCGGAAGGCTACTGCACAGGCCCAAGCTGCACCAAATCAGCCTGCGCAGCCACTAGCCAAGAAGCCTTATCTTGGCAATGCACCTTTGTGCAACAGGTGTAACGGCCATCATCCACCACACCTCCAGTGTCGTCAGTGCACCAACTGCGGAAGACCTGGTCATCTTGCCGCTACTTGTCGCATCCCTGTTAACCAGAACCAGGTAGTTCAGAACCAAGCCCAACAAGTTGCTCAACCTCTTGCTCAGCAACAAGGTCAAGCTGCACGACCTCATTTTCCTCCTGGTTCGTGCTACAATTGTGGGGATCTGACCCACTACAGGAACCGGTGCCCAAGGCTAGCAAACCAGAATCAGAATCCAAATCAGAATCAGAATCAAAATCAGGCTCCAGCTCGAGGTCGAGTCTTCAACATGAACACTAAAGAGGCACAAGCAGACAATGAAGTGGTGAGCGGTACGTTCTTTATTAATAATCAGCCTGCATCTGTTCTCTTTGATTCGGGTGCCGATAAGAGTTTTGTGTCATTGTCTTTTGAGCCAATGCTTCGCGTGTCTAGAACGAAACTAGGTAAACCTTTGACAGTAGAAGTTGCTAGTGGTGAACCCATTGTTCTTGATTCTGTTCTTCACAACTGCCAGTTGAATCTTAACGACCATCTTTTTCCTATTAACCTCACGCCTATGCAACTTGGAAGCTTCGACGTTATAGTGGGTATGGATTGGTTATCTAAGCATCACACAGAGATAGTTTGTTCTGAGAAGGTTATTCGTGTGCCGTTTTCAACAGGTGAGATCCTACAGGTTCGTGGTGAGAAGCCTGCCGGTGGTCTCAAACTCATGTCTTGTTTTAAAGCTCGGAAGTATCTCCGAAAGAACTATGTGGCCTTCTTAGCTCATATTACAGCAGATAAAGGCCAGGGTAAGTCTATTTCAGATATTCCTGTCGTTCGGGATTATTCTGAAGTTTTCCCTGAAGAGTTACCTGGTCTACCCCCAGCACGCCAAGTCGAGTTCCGTATTGATCTCGTACCTGGTGCAAATCCCATTGCCAGAGCTCCATATCGTCTTGCACCATCTGAGATGCAAGAGTTATCTAAGCAGCTTCAGGAGCTCTCTGACAAAGGTTTTATCCGTCCTAGCTTTTCACCTTGGGGTGCTCCCGTTCTTTTTGTCAAGAAGAAGGATGGATCCTTTAGGATGTGTATCGATTATCGTGAGCTTAACAAGCTTACCATCAAGAATCGATATCCCCTACCGCGCATAGATGATCTCTTCGATCAGTTACAGGGCGCTTCTTATTTTTTGAAGATTGATCTACGTTCCGGATATCATCAACTTCGGGTGCATGAAGAAGATATTCCCAAGACAGCGTTCCGCACTCGTTATGGGCATTATGAATTCACAGTCATGCCATTCGGTTTGACTAATGCTCCTGCTGTTTTCATGGACTTAATGAATAGGGTCTGCAAACCTTATTTGGATCAGCTCGTCATTGTTTTTATTGACGACATCTTGATATACTCTAAGACGCGAGCTGATCACGAGCAACATCTTCGTCTTACTTTGGAACTCCTAAAGCAACTTTTTGCCAAATTCTCCAAGTGCGAATTTTGGCTTAAAGAAGTTCAATTTTTAGGACATATTATCAACAAACAAGGTATTCATGTAGACCCCTCCAAGATCAGTGCGATCAAGGATTGGGATACGCCTACTACCCCTACTGAGGTTCGTTCATTTCTTGGTCTAGCGGGTTATTACCGTCGCTTCATTGAGAACTTTTCAAAGATTGCAGTTCCTCTAACTACTCTAACTTAGAAGAACAAGCCCTTTGATTGGGGATTCAAGCAAGAAGAAGCTTTTCAACACTTGACGCAGAAACTTTGCGACGCGCCTGTTCTGACTTTGCCTGAGGGCAATGATGATTTCGTCGTTTATTGCGATGCATCTAAACTGGGTCTTGGCTGTGTTCTGATGCAAAGGAACAAAATCATAGCATATGCATCGAGGCAGTTGAAGATACATGAGAAGAACTACACCACTCATGATCTTGAGTTGGGTGCAGTTGTCTTCGCTCTAAAGATCTGGAGACACTATTTGTACGGTACAAAATGTGTGGTCTTCACGGACCACAAAAGTCTTCAGCATATCTTCAACCAGAAAGAACTCAACATGAGGCAACGACGTTGGGTTGAGCTTCTAAACGACTATGACTGCGAAATTCGCTAGCATCCTGGTAAGGCGAATGTCGTAGCCGATGCGAAATTCTCCATCAATTAGGAATCTGATGCCGTTACTAAACACATTCCTTAAATTGTAGCCTTTTTTTGAGTGTTTATTTTTTGGTGTCTAATCCGCATATATATCACCATTGCTCTTGATTTTCTTGACTGTATATCTCTTAAATGTCAACATATACACGTGTGATTTAGTTGACGAAGATTTTTCAATGCCGAGAACCTTGATCAGAGAGTAAAAAAGGCGTAAGGTTCAAAATGGTGTAAAACTAAAATGGGATATACCGGGCTAGGATTCGAGTTACAGGAACAAGAGCCAAGCCAACCACCCAAGAATGGAATCGTCGAGCGAAAACACTTGACAACCTCCTGGAAGCAGCTTTTCTTGCCACCAGACCTTTCTCTATCAATTAAGAATCTGATGCCGTCACTAAACACATACCTTAAATTGTAGCTATTTTTTGAGTGTTTATTTTCTGGTTTATAATCCGCATATATATCACAATTGCTTTTGATTTTCTTGACTGTATATCTCTTAAATGTCAACATATAGACATGTGATTAAGTTTATGACGATTTTTCAATGCCGAGATCCTCGATCAGAGAGTAAAAAAGATGTAAGATTCACAATGATGTAAAACTAAAATGGGATATACCGGGCTAGGATTCGAGTTACAGGAACAAGGGCCAAACCAACCACCCAAGAGTGGAATCGTCGAGCGAAAACACTTCACAACCTCCCGGAAGCAGCTTTTCTTGCCACCAGACCTCTCTCCATCAATTAGGAATCTGATGCCATCACAAAACACATTCCTTAAATTGTAGCTATTTTTTGAGTGTTTATTTTTTGGTGTCTAATCCGCATGTATATCATCATTGCTCTTGATTTTCTTGACTGTATATCTCTTAAATGTCAACATATACACGTGTGATTAAGTTTAGGACGATTTTTCAATGCCGAGATCCTCGATCAGAGAGTAAAAAAGGTGTAAGATTCACAATGGTGTAAAACTAAAATGGGATATTCCGGGCTAGGATTCGAGGTATAGGAACAAGGGCCAAACCAACCACCCAAGAATAGAATCGTCGAGCGAAAACACTTGACAACCTTCTGGAAGCAGCTTTTCTTGCCACCAGACCTTTCTCCATCAATTAGGAATCTGATGCCGTCACCAAACACATTCCTTAAATTGTAGCCATTTTTTGAGTGTTTGTTTTTTGTTGTCTAATCCGCATATATGTCACAATTGCTCTTAATTTTCTTGACTGTATATCTCTTAAATGTCAACATATACACATTTGATTATGTTTATGATGATTTTTCAATGCCGAGATCCTCGATCGGAGAGTAGAAAAGGCGTAAGATTCACAATGGTGTAAAACTAAAATGGGATATACCGGGCTAGGATTCGAGTTACATGAACAAGGGCCAAACCAACCACCCCACAATGGAATCGTCGAGCGAAAACACTTGACAATCTCTTGGAAGCAACTTTTCTTGCCACCAGACCTTTCTTCATCAATTAGGAATCTGATGCCGTCACAAAACACATTCCTTAAATTGTAGCTATTTTTTGAGTGTTTATTTTTTGGTGTCTAATCCGCATATATATATCATCATTGCTCTTGATTTTCTTGACTGTATATCTCTTAAATGTCAACATATACACGTGTGATTTAGTTTATGAAGATTTTTCAATGCCGAGAACCTCGATCAGAGAGTAAAAAAGGTGTAAGATTCAAAATGGTGTAAATCTAAAATGAGATATACCGGGCTAGGATTCGAGTTACAGGAACAGGGACCAAACCAACCACCCAACAATGGAATCGCCGAGCGTAAACACTTGACAAACTCCTGGAAGTAGCTTTTCTTGCCACCAGACCTTTCTCCATCAAATAGGAATCTGATGCCGTCACTAAACACATACCTTGAATTGTAGCTATATTTTGAGTGTTTATTTTTTAGGTGTCTAATCCGCATATATATAACCATTGCTCTTGATTTTCATGATTGTATATCTCTTAAATGTCAACAAATACACGTGTGATTTAGTTTACGAAGATTTTTCAATGCCTAGAACCTCGATTAGAGAGTAAAAAAGGCGTAAGGTTCACAATGGTGTACAACTAAAATGGGATATACCGGGCTAGGATTCGAGTCACAGGAACAAGGGCCAAACCGACCACCCAAGAATGGAATCGTCGAGCCAAAACACTTGACAACCTCCTGGAAGCAGCTTTTCTTGCCACCAGACCTTTCTCCCTCAATTAGGAATCTGATGCCGTTACTAAACACATTCCTTAAATTGTAGCCATTTTTTGAGTGTTTATTTTTTGGTGGCTAATCCGCATATATTTCACCATTGCTCTTGATTTTCTTGAATGTATATCTCTTAAATGTCAACATATACATGTCTGATTTAGTTTACGAAGCTTTTTCAATGCCGAGAACCTTGATCAGAGAGTAAAAAAGGTGTAAGGTTCACAATGGTGTAAAAAAATTGGATATACCGGGCTAGGATTTGAGTTACAGGAACAAAGGCTAAACCAACCACCCAAGAATGGAATCGTCGAGCGAAAACACTTGATAACCTCCTGGAAGCAGCTTTTCTCGCCTCCAGTCCTTTCTCCATCAATTTGGAATCTAATGTCGTCACTAAACACATACCTTAAATTGTAGCTATTTTTTTAGTGTTTATTTTTTGGTGTCTAATTCGCATATATATCACCATTGCTCTTGTTTTCTTGACTGTATATCTCTTAAATGCCGACAACCTCGATCAGAGAGTAAAAAAGTCGTAAGGTTCACAATAGTGTAAAACTAAAACGGGATAAAACGGGCTAGGATTCGAGTTACAGGAACAAGGGCCAAACTAACCACCCAAGAGTGGAATCGTCGAGCGAAAACACTTGACAACCTCCACGAAGCAGCTTTTCTTGCCAACAGACCTTTCTCCATCAATTTGGAATCTGGTTCCTTCTCTAAACACATACCTTAAATTGTAGCTATTTTTTGTGTGTTTATTTTTTGGTGTCTAATCCGCATATATATCACAATTACTCTTAATTTTCTTGACTGTATATCCCTTAAATATCAACATATACACGTGTGATTTCGTTTACGAAGATTTTTCAATGCCGAGAACCTCGATCAGAGAGTAAAAAAGGCCTAAGGTTCACAACGGTGTAAAACTAAAATGGGATATACCGGGCTATGATTCGAGTTACAGGAACAAGGGCCAAACCAACCACCCAGGAATGGAATCGTCGAGCGAAAACAATTGACAACCTCCTGGAAGCAGCTTTTCTTGCCACCAGACTTTTATGCATCAATTAGTAACCTAATGCCGTCACTAAACACATACCTTAAATTGTAGCTATTTTTTGAGTGTTTATTTTTTGGTGTCTAATCCGTATATATATACATATATATATATATATATATATATATATATATATATATATATATATATATATATATATATATATATATATATATATATATATCACCATTGCTCTTGATTTTCTTGACTGTATATCTCTTAAATGCCGACAACCTCGATAAGAGAGTAAAAAAGGCGTAAGGTTCACAATGGTGTAAAATTAAAATGGGATATACCGGGCTAGGATTCGAGTTACAGGAACAAGGGCCAAACCAACCACCCAAGAAGGGAATCATCGAGCGAAAACACTTGACAACCTCCTGGAAGCAGCTTTTCTTGCCACCAGACCTTTCTCCATCAATTAGGAATTTGATTCCTTCACTAAACACATACCTTAAATTGTAGCTATTTTTTTGTGTTTATTTCTTGGTGTCTAATCCGCATATATATCACTATTGCTCTTGATTTTGTTGACTGTATATCTCTTAAATGTCAACATATACACGTGTGATTTAGTTTACGAAGATTTTTCAATGCCGAGAACATCGATTAGAGTGTAAAAAAGGCGTAAGTTTCACAATGGTGTACAACTAAAATGGGATATACCGGGCTAGGATTCGAGTCACAGCAACAAGGGCCAAACCGACCACCCAAGAATGGAATCGTCGAGCCAAAACATTTGACAACCTCCTGGAAGCAGCTTTTCTTGCCACCGGACCTTTCTCCATCAATTAGGAATCTGAGGCCGTCACTAAACACATATCTTAAATTGTATCTATATTTTGAGTGTTTATTTTTTGGTGTTTAAGCCACAAGCATATCACCGTTGCTCTTTATTTTTTAACTGTATATCTCTTAAATGTCAGCATATACACGTGTGATTTAGTTTACGAAGATTTTTCAATGCCGAGAACCTCGATCAGAGAGTAAAAAAGGTGTAAGGTTCACAATGGCGTAAAACTAAAATGGGTTATACCAGGCTCGGATTCGAGTTACAGGAACAAGTGCCAACCAACCACCCAAGAATGGAATCGTCGAGCAAAAACACTTGACAACCTCCAGGAAGCTGCTTTTTTTGCCACCAAACCTTTCTCCATCAATTTGGAATCTGATGCCGTCACTAAACACATACCTTAAATTGTAGCTATTTTTTGAGTGTTTATTTTTTGGTGTCTAATCCGCATATATATCACCATTGCTCTTGATTTTGTTTACTGTATATCTCTTAAATGTCAACATATACACGTGTGATTTAGTTTACGAAGATTTTTCAATGATGAAAACCTCGATCAGAGAGTAAAAAAGGCATAAGGTTCAAAATGGTGTAAAACTAAAACAGGATATACCGGGCTAGGATTCGAGTTATAGGAACAAGGGCCTAACCAACCACCTAAGAATGGAATCGTCGAGCGAAAACACTTGACAACCTCATGGAAGCAGCTTTTCTTGCCACCAGATCTTTCTCCATCAATTAGGAATCTGATGCCGTCACTAAACACATTCCTTAAATTGTAGCCATTTTTTGAGTGTTTATTTTTTGGTGTCTAGTCCGTATATATATCACCATTGAACTTGATTTTCTTGACTGTATATCTCTTAAATGTCAGCATATACACGTGTGATTTAGTTTACGAAGATTTTTCTATACTGAGAACCTCGATCAGAGAATAAAAAAGGCGTAAGGTTCACAATGATTTAAAACTAAAATGCGATATATCGGGCTAGGATTCGAGTTACAAGAACAAGGGCCAAACCAACCACCCAAGAATGGAATCGTCGAGCGAAAACACTTGACAACCTCCTGGAAGCAGCTTTTCTTGCCACAAGACCTTTCTCCATCAATTAGGAATCTGATGCCGTCACTAAACACATTCCTTAAATTGTAGCCATTTTTTGAGTGTTTATTTTTTGGTGTCTATTCCGCATATATATCACCATTGCCCTTCATTTTCTTTACTGTATATCTCTTAAATGTCAACATATACACGTGTGATTTAGTTTACGAAGATTTTTCAATGCCGAGAACCTCGATCAGAGAGTAAAAAAGGCGTAAGGTTCACAATGGTGTAAAACTAAAATGGGATATACCGGGCTAGGATTCGAGTTACGGGAACAAGGGCCAAACCAACCACCCAAGAATGGAATCGTCGAGCGAAAACACTTGACAACCTCCTGGAAGCAGCTTTTCTTGCCACCAGACCTTTCTCCATCAAATAGGAATCTGATGCCCTCACTAAACACATTCCTTAAATTGTAGCCATTTTTTGAGTGTTTATTTTTTGATGTCTAATCCGCATATACATCACCGTTGCTCTTGATTCTCTTGACTGTATATCTCTTAGATGTCAACATATACACGTGTGATTTAGTTTACGAAGATTTTTCAATGCCGAGAACCATGATCAGAGAGTAAAAAAGGCGTAAGGTTCATAATGGTGTAAAACTAAAATGGGATATCCCAGGCTAGGATTCGAGTTACAGGAACAAGGGCCAAACCAACCACCCAATAATGGAATCATCGAGCGAAAACACTTGACAACCTCCTGGAAGCAACTTTTCTTGTCTCCAGACCTTTCTCCATCAATTTGGAATCTGATGCCGTCACTAAACACATACCTTAAATTGTAGCTATTTCTTGAGTGTTTATTTTCTGGTGTCTAATCCGCATATATATCACCATTGCTCTTGATTTTCTTAACCGTATATCTCTTAAATGTCTACATATACATGTGTGCTTTAGTTTACGAATATTTTTCAATGCCGAGAACCTCGATCAGAGAGTAAAAAATGCGTAAGGTTCACAATGGTGTAAAACTAAAATGTGACATACCGGGTTAGGATTCGAGTTACAGGAACAAGTGCCAAACCAACCACCCAATAATGGAATCGTCGAGCGAAAACACTTGACAACCTCCTGGAAGCAGATTTTCTTGCCACCAGACGTTTCTCCATCAATTAGGAATCTGATGCCGTCACTAAACACATTTCTTAAATTGTAGCCATTTTTTGAGTGTTTTTTTTTTGGTGTCTAATCCGCATATATATCACCATTGCTCTTGATTTTCTTGACTGTATATCTCTTAAATGTCAACATACACACGTGTGATTTAGTTTACGAAGATTTTTCAATGCCGAGAACCTCGATCAGAGAGAAAAAAAGGCGTAAGGTTCACAATGGTGTAAAACTAAAATGGGATATACCGGGCTAGGATTCGAGTTACAGGAACAAGGGCCAAACCAACCACCCAAGAATGAAATCGTCGAGTGAAAACACTAGACAACCTCCTGGAAGCAGCTTTTCTTGCCACCAGACCTTTTTCCATCAAATAGAAATCTGATGTCGTCACTATACACATTCCTTAAATTGTAACTATTTTTTGAGTGTTTATTTTTTGGTGTCTAATCCGCAAATATATCACTATTGCTCTTGATTTTCTTGACTGTATATCTCTTAAATGTCAACATATACACGTGTGATTTAGTTTACGAAGATTTTTTAATGCCGAGTGTAGGTTCAGGATTCGGACCGAAACCGTGATTAGTGAGTGATTAAGTTCAAGACGGGAGAGATTAGAGACAAACAAACAACTTCTTTGTATTAATCCGGTTGTATAACATTACAAAGCGGCCTGATTAAAAGATAACCGAACAATACCATAGGAGTATACATCCGGGGAGAGACCAAGTGGTGATCTCTCCCCAAGGTATAAATCCTTTCACAAAACTCTCTGCGCACTCTCTCTGGTTTATAAATGACTAAGGGTTGCTATTTATAGCCACACCCCCCTTGTCTAGCAAACACACATGGTCAAACAAATAACCCTCTTATTTGACAACTTCAAACGAGCGGGTCAATACACGTTCGTTTGACCGTTTCACTAACTATTACATTATCAGCATAAAATAATAACTAATTAACAAATTCCCCCTTGACCGATGATCTAGGTAAGTAGTATCTTCACTTGAATCTTCATACCAAACCCTTGAAGCTTTTCGTATAGTATTTCCCCCTCAAAGTAGGCGTATCCGGTTGAGTGTGTTGCAATTTCCTCGCAAGGCTAAATTGACTGATCTTCCGCTGATCTTCCAATACTCCAACCGTCATTTGATAAGGGTTCCATTCTTTAAGAACTGCATCAAGTCTTGATCTGTCATAAGAACTCTATTTCATTCAAGCATACGACATTGGTAGGGTTTTCTGGTGAATTGCCTTCTGTAAACCGTCTTTGTGGAATCGACCAAGTAATGCATTTAATCCTCAGCATCAATACTCAGGAAAGTCAGCTAGACCGAGTATATCCCTTGCAAGCTCAACCAAACAGCACGCTTAGTTGAACTACATCCAGATCTCATTGTCACGCCTTTGTGAAGTTGACCAAGTAAAGCACTACGGATCTTCAGCATCAGTACTCAGGATGTCAGCTTGACCAAGCACATCGTTTGCAAACTCAAAGAATTGAGTTACCCCCAGATCCTTGTAAAATCCCAAAGAAACATCAAACCCAAAACCGAATCCTGCAGGTCTTCAGCCTTTGTCACACCCCCAAAATACCACATGCGGAAACACCGCGGGGTATGTGACGTACCAGGATCTAGCCACCAATCACATTGAACTCATAGTTATATTTAAATAAAGCTTTCATTTATTAACATTAAATGTTACATCGTTACTAATAATTCACAGTGTACAGCGGAAGCATAGTTCATTCGTTAAGTGTTTTTAAACAACATGTAAAACCCATTAGTCTTGTATTGTGTTTCCATGTATCTCGACCCATGACCACTCCAGCTTCCCAGACAGCAAGTTCCAACAATATGCACCTAAAGGCCTGCAAGGCATGTAACAAAGAGTCAACAACAAAGTTGAGCGAGTTCACAGTTGGGTGTTCGTTTTAGTTGTTTCCAAAAACATAGTTTATCATTAACCGACAATCCTTCAGTGGGGGTTACCCCATAGTTCAAAAACGTTTATTAGTTAATCCATTTTTTACCTCAGCCATTCCAGTCGTGGGGGCTACCCCATGTTGTCAATCTTCAGCTATCCAGCCCGGCACTCCGGCCGTGGGGGCTACCCCATGTTTAAACTACCAGACTCGTTACCATATCGACTACTAACGTTCGTCATGTTTATGTGCCCTCGTCAATGTCTATCATCATTGATGTGCCTAGTCCATTAGTCCATGCCTGTCCTCTGCGGCACGGTGTGAGGTTTGTTAAACCTAATAGCGCTATTTAACTAATGACCCGTTCGCCATTGGCCTCGGCGATTAAGTCGATCTAAAAGGAGGGACTTCGTCGATAGAGTTCTAGTCTAGTAAATCTAAATCCATCCCACAGGACGAGGAATTCACATTCCTGACCACGTCCCAACAGGACGAGGAATCCCTATTCCTTAACCCATTCCCAATCCCACCGGGAATTACCATGCCTTTTAGAAAAGTGTGAACTCACCTCGGTTTGCTCGACAGATACTCAAAGAGGTCAATCAAGCTGCTAGTGGTCAACCACGTCCTAACATGGTTACCATACAAGTCAGGTCTAGGTTCAAGTAGTGCACGTAGGTTTACACATAAGCTAACAAGTTACAACACATAACGAGCATGGCAAACACATCGATCATATAACAGTAGCATACGGTTCACATAGACATAACCCAAACTTGTGCGACTCAGATGATTGGGCCGTTGAGCTTGTGCGAGCAAATAAAGCCCAAAGACTAACTGGCCCAACCTGTTGTGCGTTCAGCACAACCTTGTGTGACTCACAACTGGTTGTACGATCCATTGTCAACCCAACCCAAACATACAACCCAAGATTCATTCGGCCCAAACAATAACAGATATTCACTTGTGCGGTCCAATTTCTCTTGTGCGATCCAATATGACTTGTGCGACTGGGCTGGACCGATTGGCCCAAAAACATATATGAGGTTCAAACATTTGTGTGTGGCCCAAGACTTGTGCGATCGACACTACCTTGTGCGATTCACAAGTCTTGTGCGATCATGCAGCTTTAAACAGTACGCTATGCTTTACAAGTAGTACCTAGCTTGTGCGACTAATCCTTGTGCGATCAGAAAGCTTGTGTGATAAGATCTGATCTTGTGCGATGCAACTTGTACGATCAGACCAAGTTTTGTGCGATTTGCTACCAAATTCCCTAAACTTATGTAATTCAATTACACCATTTAACAGTTTCCAAATATGTGGTCAAATCAACAAACAACAGTTACTATTTCTTCGATTAAATCAGGAATTTTTCCAATCACTCTCATGAACCCTAATTTATTATCTAGCTATGAATAACAATTTATCATCGCCTTCAATCACCATAACTGATCAATGATTGCTATTACTAACATACACTCTAACAAGCCAACTTAACAAATCATCCGAATATAATTCATAACAACCGATTAATCAAGCATTGGATTTCGTGATTCAAACAAACAACCCTAATTCATTGATTCGATTATATTTCATCATATATGCATATCACCGAAATCACGCACATAGATTCAAATCATGATTATAATTGTTATTAACATGTTTACTAGCATGAACCCTATTAAATCACATGATAGAACAATATCAAAACATGGCAGTAAACACTAACCGGAAGTGATGTTAGCTTGGCCGAGATAGGAGCTTCGAATGGAAGGATAGCCGTCGACCAAGAGGAAGAGAGGAGAAGGAGAGAGTTAGGGTTTTGTACGTCTTAAGTGTTTGCAAATAATGAGAAACAAAACCCCACTAATGGGCATGTATGAGCGTATAAGAGGATAGGAGGAGTGGGCCGAACCCATCCTTGGGTTTCCCTTTGATCTCATATACACGAAGTGTGGCCCAAAAGGGCTTGTGCGATCGTGAATAAGGAAGCAGTTAAGTTTTATATACACGCGCTTACTATGTAATCACATAACACATAACATAACATTCAAACTCATGACATTTCATTGTTAACAAACACATCGGTTAATCATAGAATGTTTATACAGGTTACATCAAAGTACAACAAAAGGGGTCTATAATACGAGTTGTCACATCATCCCCAAGTTGAAAGAAATTTCGTCCCGAAATTTAGCACGTACTCACTGAGGAAGCTGGTTAGGTTGCATGGTTTCCTGGTTTTCCTGGGGTGTCACAGCCTTGAACTATCAGCTTTCATAAAGATTCCCCCAGGTCTTCAGTGAACAGCGCTTTGAAACTACTGTCGACTTTAGATACCTGTATGTTTCCGTGCAAAACTCTTCACGCTGGCTGGAGAATTAATTAAAATCCTCAAATATGTGTATGTGCAAAACATTCCACGCAGAACCTTTAGTATCACCAGAAAATCACAAACTCTACCACCTGTGACTGCGTTTAGAAATTTACCGAAGAAATTCAACATATGAAAATTTTTATCCCCCCATTTCTTTTATAAGATCTCTAAACCTTAATAGATTCCCTCCACTTCAAAGGAACTGTCATCAATTTCACAGAACAAATTCTCTCCACTGAGTAGAATTTATCTTCAAATGTTCACCAATTCCCTCCACTAAGCGAAACTATTGTCAATCTTCACTGAATGTTCTCGGTTTTTCGAAAAATCACGAAAACGACTTTCTTCTTTGCATAGTCTAGTTGAAAAAGAAAGTCCCCTAGCACCCCATAGGATCCGACTTGTATCCCTCCAAAGACTTTGTGAACTCGTTAGGACTGGTATTGGCATTCCAGGTTCATTCAATCATTACCAAATGCAAGAATATGACAACAAACAAAATGCTTTCTTCTTTGCATATTCTAGTTGATAAAGAAAGTCCCCTAGCACCCCGTAGGATCCGACTTGTATCCCTCCAAAGACTTTGTGAACTCGTTAGGACCGGTATTGGCATTCCAGGTTCATTTAATCGTTTCCAAATGCGAGAATATGACAATAAACAAAATGCTTTCGAACATTTACGAATAACCGATAACAATCATAAACATTGACGTGCGGAAGTAAACATACCGTTTTTGGTTTTTGGCCCATAGTAGTCAAGTCACCAAATTTGACGTTTGCATCGGTAACCGTGACTACCCCACATTTTTTTTAATATCATCATCTTTTGTTTTCATCATTCCGCATCATCCCGCGCGCTCCCAAAACCCGTACGAATTTTGACCTTGATATTTAGAAGCGCGATTCAAATCAACTCCGCGAATACCCGACCCCATGTGCATGTAACTACCTTTGAATCTTGGCCCAAATAAAAGCTTCCATCACACATTCACAGCCCAATCAAACTTAAATCCATACATGTCACAATAATGGATCCAATTTGTAAAAGAAGCCCAACTGCGACTTAATTATATCCAACATAAGTGGGCCTCTTTGTCTTACACAAGTGAGCCCAACTAGAAAAGAAGTAGCTGCCATCATCTTTATCTCTGCGATACACACATATCCAAAACCTCCAAAAATTGTGCAGACATCTTCTTATCTTTACCCAACATCCAACATCCAACATCCAAAACCCTAATTTCATTCCCCCAAATTCTCCTCTATGTTTGCGATACACAAATCGGCACCCGTAATCCTTGTCATCATCCACATTCAATCATTGCTAACAACTGTAACCCCTACAACAATCTGCCACTTACTTCCAACTTCTCTCTCTTCGATTTAAACAGAGATCTAAGCCCCTGTCCCTACGAACCATCTAGAGTTCGACGAAGAGTGAAGTGGTTTGACGAAGAGTGGGGCTGACGAAGAATCATGTGGTCCGACGAAGAGTTAAAGTTTGGGCGACGAACCATGAGTCTTCGCTGATGTAGTCTTCATCACAAGAGTGTTCGTCGACATCAAGTCTTCGTCTACAATGAAGGTTCGTCCAGGAGGAGTCTTCGTCAGGTGAGCATGAGTCTTCGTGAGGTATATATTGTTCGTCACAAGGAGTGGACGAACCTTGAGGGTTCGTCGTTTGGAGGAGTGTTCGTCAGTATGATGCTTCGTCGACCCATTTCAAATATTTAATTGTTCAATTGTCCGTCGACATGAAGTGTTCGCCAGTAGATTCTTCGTCTCTTTGAATCTTCGTTGGATGGGGATTCTTCGCAGGGGGTATTGTTCGTCACTGAGATTCTTCGTCGATGCAGATATGAAGAAACCCTAGTGTTTCTTCAACAGCCGCCATACTCATCTCAAGAACACAGCCACTGTTCACTTGCAGATCTTACGAAAATCACTTCAAAAGTGATATTTGATGATGAAAACTTGAAATACTTGGTGTAAAACATAAAACCCAACTCTTGTGTATGGTCTGTTTCATCTAGACCTGCATATTACGGTCCAGATCTAGGTTTTTCTTATTTTCACCATTTTTACATCTTGAACAAAAATCAGGAGAATCACAGATCTAGAGCACATGTGATTTAGCAAACGGTTAGATTTACTAAATCAGGTACCATGGCTCTGATACCAATTGTAGGTTCAGGATTCGGACCGAAACCGAGATTAGTGAGTGATTAAGTTTAAGACGGGAGAGATTAGAGACAAACAAACAACTTCTTTGTATTAATCCGGTTGTATAACATTACAAAGCGGCTCGATTACAAGATAACCGAACAACACCAAAGGAGTATACATCCAGGCAAAGACCAAGTGGTGATCTCTCCCCAAGGTCTAAAACCTTTCACAAAACTCTCTGCTCACTCTCTCTCTGGTTTGCAAATGACTAAGGGTTGCTATTTATAGCCACACCCCCTTGTCTAGCAAAGACACATGGTCAAACAAATAACCCTCTCGTTTGACCACTTCAAACGAGCGGGTCAATACACGTTCGTTTGACCGTTTCACTAACTATTACATTATCAGCATCAAATAATAACTAATCTTATTCGAACAGCATCGGACACAAAAAAAAACTACACCAACACCGAGAACCTCGATTAGAGAGTAAAAAAGGCGTAAGATTCACAATGGTGTAAAACTAAAATGGGATATAACAGGCTAGGATTCAAGTAAAAGGAATAAGGGCCAAACCAAACCACCCAAGAATGGAATCGTCAAGCGAAAACACTTGACAACTTCCTGGAAGCAACATTTTTTGCCACCAGACCTTTCTCCATCAATTAGGAATCTGATGCCGTCACTAAACACATTCCTTAAATTGTAGCCATTTTTTTTAGTGTTTATGTTTTGGTGTCTAATCCGCATATATATCATCATTGCTCTTGATTTTCTTGACTGTATATCTCTTAAATGTCAACACATACACGTGTGATTTAGTTTACGAAGATTTTTCAATGCCAAGAACCTCGATCAGAGAATAAAAAAGGCGTAAGGTTCACAATGGTGTAAAACTAAAATGGGATATACCGGGCTAGGATTCGAGTTACAGGAACAAGGGCCAAACCAACCATCCAAGAATGGAATCGTCGAGCGAAAACACTTGACAACCTCCTGGAAGCAGCTTTTCTTCCAACAATTAGGAATTTGATTCCTTCACTAAACACATACCTTAAATTGTAGCTATTTTTTTAAGTGTTTATTTTTTGGTGTCTAATCCACATATATATCACCATTGCTTTTGATTTTCTTGACTGTAAGTCTCTTAAATGTCAACATATACACGTGTGATTTAGTTTACGAAGATTTTTCGATGCCAAGAACCTCTATCAGAGAGTAAAAAAGGCGTAAGGTTCACAATGGTGTAAAACTAAAATGGGATAAACCGGGCTAGGATTCGAGTTACAGAAACAAAGGCCAAACCAACCACCCAAGAATGGAATCGTCGAGCGAAAACACTTGACAACCTCCTTGAAGTAGCTTTTCTTGCCACCAGACCTTTCTCCATCAATTACGAATCTGATGTCGTCGCTAAACACATACCTTAAATTGTGGATATTTTTTGAGTGTTTATTTTTTTTTGTCTAATACGCTTATATATCACCATTGCTCTTGATTTTCTTGACTGTATATCTCTTAAATGTCAACATATACACGTGTGATTTAGTTTACGAAGATTTTTTAATGCCGAGAACCTCGATCAGAGAGTAAAAAAGCCGTAAGGTTCACATTGATGTAAAACTAAAATGGGATATACCGGGCTAGGATTCGAGTTACTGGATCATGGGCCAAACCAACCACCCAAGAATTGAATCGTCGAGCGAAAACACTTAACAACCTCCTGGAAGCAGCTTTTCTTGCCACCAGACCTTTCTCCATCAAGTAGGAATCTGATGCTGTCACTAAACACATACCTTTAAAATTGTGCTTATTTTTTGAGTGTTTATTTTTTGTTGTCTAATCCGCATATATATCATCATTGCTCTTAATTTTCTTGACTGTATATCTCTTAAATGTCAACATATACACGTGTGATTTAGTTTACGAAGATTTTTCAATGCCGAGAACCTCGATCAGAGAGTAAAAAAGGCGTAAGGTTCACAATGGTGTAAAACTAAAATGGGATATATCGGGCTAGGATTCGAGTTACAGGAACAAGGCCTAAACCAACCACCCAAGAATGGAATCGTTGAGCCAAAAGACTTGACAACCTCCTGGAAGCAGTTTTTCTTACCACCAGACCATTTTCCATCAATTAGGGATCTGATGCCGTCACTAAACACATACCTTAAATTATAGCTATTTTTGAGTGTTTATTTTTTTAGCGTCTAATCCACAAGCATATCACCACTGCTCTTGATTTTCTTGTCAGTATATCTCTTAAATGTCAACATATACACGTGTGATTTAGTTTTCGAATATTTTTCAATGCCGAGAAACTCGATCAGAGAGTAAAAACGGCGTAAGGTTCACGATGGTGTAAAACTAAAATGTGATATACCGGCCTAGGATTTGCGTTATAGAAACAAGGGACAAACCAACCACCTAAGAATGGAATCGTTGAGCGAAAACACTTGACAACCTCCTGGAAGCAGCTTTTCTTGCCACCAGGCCTTTCTCCGTCAATTAGGAATCTGATGCCGTCACTACCTTAAATAGTTGCTATTTTTTGAGTGTTTATTTTTTGGTGTCTAATCCGCATATATATCACCATTGCTCTGGATTTTCTTGACCGTATATCTCTTAAATGTCAACATATATACGTGTGATTTAGTTTACGAAGATTTTTCAATGCTAACAACCTCGATCAGAGAATAAAAAAGGCGTAATGTTCACAATGGTGTAAAACTAAAATGCGATATACCAGGCTCGGATTCGAGTTACAGGAACAAGGACAAAACCAACCACCCAAAAATGGAATCATCGAGCGAAAACACTTGACAACCTCCTGGAAGCAGCTCTTCTTGCCACCAGACCTTTCTCTATCAATTAGGCATCTGATTCCTTCACTAGACACATACCTTAAATTGTAGCTATTTTTTGAATGTTTATTTATTGGTGTCTAATCCGCTTATATATCAACATTGCTCTTGATTTTCTTAACTGTATATCTCTTAAATGTCAACATACAAACATGTGATTTAGTTTACGAAGATTTTTCAATGCCGAGAACCTCAATTAGAGAGTAAAAAAGGCGTAAGGTTTACAATGACGTAAAACTAAAATGCGATATATCGGGCTAGGATTCGAGTTACAGGAACAAGGGCCAAACCAAACCACCTAAGAATGGAATCGTCGAGCCAAACACTTGACAACCTCCTGGAAGCAGCCTTTCTTGCCACCAGACCTTTCTCCATCAATTAGGAATCTGATGCCGTCACTAAACACATACCTTAAACTGTAGCTATTTTTTGAGTGTTTATATTTTTGGTGTCTAATCCACAAGCATATCACCATTACTCTTGATTTTCTTGACTGTATATCTCTTAAATGTCAAGATATACATGTGTGATTTAGTTTACAAAGAATTTCAATGCCGAGAACCTCGATCACATTGTAAAAAAGGCGTAAGGTTCACAATGGTGTAAAACTAAAATGGGATATACCGGGCTAGGATTCGAGTTACAGGAACAAGGGCCAAACCAACCACACAAGAATGGAATCGTCGAGCGAAAACACTTGACAACCTCCTGGAAGCAGCTTTTCTTGCCACCAGACCTTTCTCCATCAATTAGGAATCTCATTCCTTCACTAAACACATACCTTAAATTGTAGTTATTTTTTGAATGTTTATTTTTTGGTGTCTAATCCGCGTATATATCACCATTGCTCTTGATTTTCTTGACTGTATATCTCTTAAATGTCAACATATACACGTGTGATTTAGTTTACGAAGATTATTCAATGCCGAGAACCTCGATCAGAGAGTAAACAAGGCGTAAGGTTCACAATGATGTAAAACTAAAATGCAATATATCGGGCTAGGATTCGAGTTACAGGAACAAGGGCCAAACCAACCACCCAAGAGGGGAATCGTCGAGCGAAAACACTTGACAACCTCTTGGAAGCAGCTTTTCTTGCCATCAGACCTTTCTCCATCAATTAGTAATCTGATGCCGTCACTAAACACATACCTTAAATAGTAGCTATTTTTTGAGTGTTTATTTTTTGGTGTCTAATCCACAAGCATATCACTATTTCTCTTGATTTTCTTGACTGTATATCTCTTAAATGTCAGCATATACACGTGTGATTTAGTTTATGAAGATTTTTCAATGCCAAACCTCGATCATAGAGTAAAAAAGGCGTAAGGTTCACAACGGTGTAAGACTAAATTGGGATATACTAGGATAGGAGTCAAGTTACAGGAACAAGAGCCAAACCAACCACCCAAGAATGGAATCGTCGACCGAAAATGCTTGACAACCTCTTGGAAGCAGGTTTTCTTGCCACCCGACCTTTCTCCATCTATTAGTAATATGATGCCGTCACTAAACACATACCTTAAACTGTAGCTATTTTTTGAGTGTTTATATTTTTGGTGTCTAATCCACAAGCATATCACTATTTCTCTTGATTTTCTTAACTGTATATCTCTTAAATGTCAGCATATACACGTGTGATTTCGTTTACGAAGATTTTTCAATGCCGAACCTCGATCATAGAGTAAAAAAGGCGTAAGGTTCACAATGGTGTAAGACTAAAATGGGATATACCGGGATAGGATTCGAGTTACAGGAAAAGGAGCCAAACCAACCACCCAAGAATGGAATCGTCGAGCGAAAACACTTGACAACCTCCAGGAAGCAGCTTTTCTTGCCACCAGACCTTTCTCCATCAATTAGGAATCTGATGCCGTCACTAAACGCATACCTTAAATAGTAGCTATTTTTTGAGTGTTTATTTTTTGGTGTCTAATCCACAAGCATATCATTATTTCTCTTGATTTTCTTGACTGTATATCTCTTAAATGTCAGCATATACACGTGTGATTTAGTTTACGAAGATTTTTCAATCCCAAACCTCGATCATAGAGTAAAAAGGCGTAAGGTTCACAATGGTGTAAGACTAAAATGGGATATACCGGGATAGGATTCGAGTTACAGGAACAAGAGCCAAACCAACCACCCAAGAATGGAATCGTCGAGCGAAAACACTTGACAACCTCCTGGAAGCAGCTTTTCTTGCCATCAGACCTTTCTCCATCAATTAGGAATCTGATGCCGTCACTAAACACATAGCTTAAACTATAGCTATTTTTTGAGTGTTTATATTTTTGGTGTCTAATACACAAACATATCACCATTGCTCTTGATTTTCTTGACTGTATATCTCTTAAATGTCAACATATACAAGTGTGATTTAGTTTACGAAGATTTTTCAATGCCGAGAACCTCGATCAGAGAATAAATAAGGCGTAATGTTCACAATGGTGTAAAACAAAAATGGGATATACCGGGCTAGGATTCAAGTTACAGGAACAAGGGCCAAACCAACCACCCAAGAATGGAATCATCGAGCGAAAACACTTGACAACCTCCTGGAAGCAGCTTTTCTTGCCACCAGACCTTTCTCCATTAATTAGGAATCTAATGCCGTCACTAAACACATACCTTAAATTGTAGCTATTTTTTGAGTATTTATTTTTGGTGTCTAATCCGCATATATATCACCATTGCTCTTGATTTTCTTGACTGTATATCTCTTAAATGTCAACATATACACGTGTGATTTAGTTTATGAAGATTTTTCAATGCCGAGAACCTCGATCAGAGAGTAAAAAAGGCGTAAGGTTCACAATGGTGTAAAACTAAAATTGGATATACTGGGTTAGTATTCGAGTTACAGGAACAAGGGCCAAACCAACCACCCAAGAATGGAATTGTCGAGCGAAAACACTTGACAACCTCCTGCAAGCAGCTTTTCTTGCCACCAGACCTTTCTCCATCAATTAGGAATCTGATGCCGTCGCTAAACACATTCCTTAAAGTGTAGCCCTTTTTTGAGTGTTCATTTTTTGGTGTCTAATCCGCATATATATCACCATTGCTCTTGATTTTCTTGACTGTATATCTCTTAAATGTCAACATATACACGTATGATTTAGTTTAGGAAGATTTTTCAATGCTAAGAACCTCGATCAAAGAATAAAAAAGGCGTAAGGTTCTTAATGGTGTAAAACTAAAATGGGATATACCGGGCTCGGATTCGAGTTACAGGAACAAGGGCCAAACCAACCACCCGAGAATGGAATCGTCTAGCGAAAACACTTGACAACCTCCAGGAAGCAGTTCTTCTTGCCACCATGTGACACCTGTGTCACTTCATAATGTGAGCTTAATCACGATGGTTATAGTCCCTAGTGACTATACCTACTAATTACCACGTTATCTAGGTGTAGTGACGAGTCGTAGTTTCGGCCAAAATGCGCATTCTTGCGTATTTTGTAACCAAACTACTTATAGGTATCAAAACCGTTTGTTTTGATGCCAAATCTATTTTCTAAATTCGTTAAACATGTTTTAACATGTTTAACTCGTCACTTTTTAGATTAGTGCTTATGTAGAGTCGTAAGTCAAGCGGTCTAAACAACCGCTTAGACTTTCGAACTAGACCCGTTTGGTCGATTATTAGGATCCGACCAAACATGTTTAGTGACCATAGTTGTATAGGGAATAACCTTCCAAGGTTATACCTTATGGTCACGTCGTTTAGCTAGTTATATGATTGGTAGTTTATATGCCTTAGGAAAATTACCAAAATACCCTTTTATGCATAATTGATATTTAAGCATATGTAACCCAAACTTTTGTCACTTAACTGATTATGCAACATAATTAAACATGTTTAGGCATATAATACGTGTCATAGGACTAGTTAGGCGGTCCGAACGCGTTTTGCACGAACTACGCGTTAAAGTAGCATAAGCTACCTAAACGGGTCATAACGGGTTGTAAGCACTTAGGTTAGGTTTCCTTTTAGTATGTAGGCCTTGTTGAACCATATCATATGAGTTCCCACACTCATTTGGTTTACGAGACCTCATCCTATCCGATCTTCTGTTTTAGGTCCGGTTTATTTATGTAGTTATCAATATTAGGTGCCGTTTGATTCCGTGCTCCCTCTAACTTGCTTGGTAGTTGTTCAAGACTCCTAAGCACTCTCAAGTGAGTACATAGTCCCTTCTTTTACTGTTTTCAAATGTTTTGGGGTGAAGCATGTGTACCTATTTCTTATGTTCTTGTTTTCAAAAGTATAATTGATTATACATATTAGTACTTATCTTTTTACAAACTAAATGATTATATATGGTTTAAACTCTAATTTTTTTCCAAATATTTTAAAATTGAATTGTTGGATAGTACCTATTTTATGTTCAGCAGACCGGTTGGTAGTATGATATAGCGCTATAGGATTTGACACCCCATTCCTGTTGTCATGGAATGTCTGAAACCAATTTACTTTTCTCCATCCAAATAGGGATTGCCTTTGTGGTATTCCTATAGTCTCAAAGGTGTATTTTGATGCACTAGGTCTGAATGAATTCTTAAATCACATTATTTTTGTATATTTAGTTATACTCCCAAAAGTATAGTTTGATATGCTCTCATATGTGATAATGTACAAAACCAACATATATTTTGTTAAATCATTAAAGTATAGTTTAATATGTTATTTATAAAACCAAAACATAGTTTAATATGTTATTTATAAAACCAAAACATATTTTAATATGTTATTTTTCAAACCAAAACATAGTTTAATGTGTTATTTATTAAATCCTAAGTATACTTTTAATATACTAATAAAAATTATTATTTTTAACAACTAAAGTATATTTAATATACTATTTGTTTAACGATTGGGTTTTGGTTAGTGTTTAGATAACGGGACAGATGTAATGTGATGAAAACATGGTAGATACGACGCTGGTACTTCTTATATATAAGTGTTTTCATCACATTACATACCGTGGCGTTATTTAGTACACTTGGGTTAACGATTTTGGAACTAAAATATATTTTAATATATTACTTATTCGACTTTATTAAAACCAAAGTATGTTTTCATATATACTATAAACCTTTTTATCAAAATATTGCTTTTCAAACAATATATTTTATACAAACTCATTTTACTTAGTTATTTAATTACCTATGGATTATTATTTTATATCATCTGATTTCTTATAAATTTTAGTATGATTTATAAAAGAAAACCTTTTTCAAGGATCATGACTACTTTTCTTAAACATTCTTTTAAACTCATAAGTCATGAATCCTATCATAATAAAACCTATGTATCTCACATGCATTTTTATGCTGACGTACCTATTTTTACACATGTTTCAGGTGCTGTTATGTGATGATTGTTGATGCGTGCTATACATAGGATGGACTCTTGCCTTAGCGACTTTAAAACTTGAAAGATAATATTTGTATTTATCTAATTTGTAATAAAACAATGAGTTCAATGATTCAATAAAACAAAATTATTTAATCCATGGTTGTGAAACAATGATTATGTTACGACACTCCCCGACGTTTCCGCCACGATTTGTTGTTTTACGTGGTCGGGGTGTGACACATCAGACCTTTCTCCTTCAATTAAGAATCTGATTCCTTCACTAGACACATACCTTAAATTGTAGCTATTTTTTGAATGTTTATTTTTTGGTGTCTAATCCGCGTATATATCACCACTGCTCTTGATTTTCATGACTATTTATCTCTTAAATGTCAACATATACACGTGTGATTTAGTTTACGAAGATTTTTCAATGCCGAGAACCTCGATCAGAGAGTAAAAAAGGCGTAAGGTTCACATGATGTAAAACTAAAATGCGATATATCGGGCTAGGATTAGAGTTACAGGAACAAGGGCCAAACCAACCACCCAAGAATGGAATCGTCGAGCCAAAACACTTGACAACCTCCTGGAAGCAGCATTTCTTGCCACCAGACCTTTCTCCATCAATTAGGAATCTGATGCCGTCACTAAACACATACATTAAATTGTAGCTATTTTTTGAGTGTTTATTTTTTGGTGTCTAATCCACAAGCATATCACTATTTCTCTTGATTTTGTTGACTGTATATCTCTTAAATGTCAACATGTACACGTGTGATTTAGTTTACGAAGATTTTTCAATGCCGAGAACCTCAATCATAGAGTAAAAAAGGCGTAAGGTTCACAATGGTGTAAAACTAAAATGGGATATACCGGGATAGGATTCGAGTTACAGGAACAAGGGCCAAACCAACCACCCAAGAATGGAATCGTCGAGCAAAAACACTTGACAACCTCTTGAAAGCAGCTTTTCTTGCCACAAGACCTTTCTCCATCAATTAGGAATCTGATGCCGTCAGTAAACACATACCTTAAATTGTAGCTATTTTTTGAGTGTTTATTTTTTTGGTGTCTAATCCACAAGCATATCACCATTGCTCTTGATTTTCTTGACTGTGTATCTCTTAAATGTCAACATATACACGTGTGATTTAGTTTACGAAACCACTTGACAACATCCTGGAAGCAACTTTTCTTGCCACCGGACCTTCCTCCATCAATTAGGAATCTGATACCGTCACTAAACACATTCCTTAAATTGTATCCATTGTTTGAATGTTTATTTTTTGGTGTCTAATCCGCATATATATTACGATTGCTCTTAATTTTCTTGACTATATATCTCTTAAATGTCAACATATACACGTGTGATTTAGTTTACGAAGATTTTTCAATGCCGAGAACCTCGATCAGAGAGTAAAAAAGGCGTTGGTTCACAATGGTGTAAAACTAAAATGGGATATACCGGGCTAGGATTCGAGTTACAGGAACAAGGGTCAAACCAACCACCCAAGAATGGAATCATCGAGCGAAAACACTTGACAACCTCCTGGAAGCAGCTTTTCTTGCCACCGGACCTTTCTCCATCAATTAGGAATCTGATGTCATCACTAAACACATACCTTAAATTGTAGCTATTTTTTGAGTGTTTATTTTTTGGGGTCTAATCCTGATATATATCACCATTGCTCTTGATTTTCTTGACTGTATATCTCTTAAATGTCAACATATACACGTGTGATTTAGTTTAGGAAAATTTTTCAATGCCGTGAACCTCGATCAGAGAGTAAAAAAGGCGTAAGGTTAACAATGTTGTAAAACTATAATGGGATATAGAGGGCTAGGATTCGAGTTACAGGAACAAGGGCCAAACCAACCACCCAAGATTGGAATCGTCGACCGAAAACACTTACCAACCTCCTGCAAGCAGCTTTTCTTGCCACCAGACCTTTCTCCATCAATTAGGAATTTGATTCCTTCACTAAACACATACCTTAAATTGTAGCTATTTTTTGAGTGTTTATTTTTTGGTGTCTAATCCGCATATATATCACCATTGCTCTTGATTGTCTTAAATGTATATCTCTTAAATGTCAACATATATACGTGTGATTTAGTTTACGAAGATTTTTCAATGCCGAGAACCTCGATCAGAGAGTAAAAAAGGCTGAAGGTTCACAATGGTGTAAAACTAAAATGGGATATACCGGGCTAAGATTCGAGTTACAGGAACAAGGGCCAAACCAACCACCCAAGAATAGAATTGTCGAGCGAAAACACTTGATAACCTCCTGAAAGTAGCTTTTCTTGCCACCAGACCTTTCTCCATCAATTAGGAATCTGATTTCTTCACTAATCACATACCTTAAATTGTAGCTATTTTTTTAGTGTTTATTTTTTGGTGTCTAATCCACGTATATATCACCATTGCTCTTGATTTTCTTGACTGTATATCTCTTAAATGTCAACATATACACGTGTGATTTAGTTTACGAAGATTTTTCAATGCCGAGAACGTCGATCAGATAGTAAAAAAAGAGTAAGGTTCACAATGGTGTAAAACTAAAATGGTATATATCGGGCTAGAATTCGAGTGACAGGAACAAGGGCCAAACCAACAACGCAAGAATGGAATCGTCGAGCCAAAACACTTGACAACCTCTTCGAAGCAGCTTTTCTTGCCACCATACATTTCTCCATTAATTAGGAATCTGATGCTGTCACTAAACACATACATTAAATTGTAGCTATTTTTTGAGTGTTTATTTTTTGGTGTCTAATCCATAAGCGTATCACCATTGCTCTTGATTTTCTTGACTGTATATCTCTTAAATGTCAACATATACACGTGTGATTTAGTTTACGAAGATTTTTCAATGCCGAGAACCTCGATCAGAGACTAAAAAAGGCGTAAGGTTCACAATGGTGTAAAACTAAATGGGATATACCGGGATAGGATTCGAGTTACAGGAACAAGGGCCAAACCAACCACCCAAGAATGGTATCGTCGAGCGAAAACACTTTACAACCTCTTGGAATCATCTTTTCTTGCCACCAGACCTTTCTCCATCAATTAGGAAACTGACGTCGTCACTAAACACATACCTTAAATTGTAGCTATTTTTTGAGTGTTTATTTTTTTGGTGTCTAATCCACAAGCATATCACCATTGCTCTTGATTTTCTTGACTGTATATCTCTTAAATGTCAACATATACATGTGTGATTTAGTTTACGAAGATTTTTCAATGCCGAGAACCTCGATCAAAGAGTAAAAAAGGCGTAAGGTTCACAATGGTTTAAAACTAAAATGGGATTTACCGGGCTAGGATTCGAGTTACAGGAACAAGGGCCAAAAAAACCACCCAAGAATGGAATCGTCGAGCGAAAACACTTAACAACCTCCTGGAAGCAGCTTCTCTTGCTACCAGACCTTTCTCCATCAATTAGGAATCTGATGCCCTCACTAAACACATTCCTTAAATTGTAGCCATTTTTGAGTGTTTATTTTTTGGTGTCTAATCCGCATATATATCACCATTGCTCTTGATTTTCTTCATTGTATATCTCTTAAATCTCAACATATGATGGGTTGGATCGGTTATGCTTCCATTCGGTCTTGAAGCTTCATAGTGGTCTGATCAGGACTGCTTCGGAACCTAGAAATCGCCTAGAAACATGGAGAAAAACCCAACATTTAAACCAGTAGCGAATGGCTCTATTTATAGGACATTTTTGGTTTGGCACGACCGTGCCAATGGGTCGCACGGTCGTGCGGCAGGTCTTGTCGGGTGACGTCATTTCTCCGATTCGGGGTCAGACAAGTGGACTAGTGGACAAGTTGTCTGGGTCACCAGATCGGCGCGGTCATGCCATTGGTCGCACGGTAGTGCGAACTCATCAGAATGATGATCAGAAATCTTGGTCTGGCTGGTGCACGGTCATGCGGCGGGTCACACGGTAGTGCGGCCCGAGAAAACATCGGCACCATCAGTCGCACTGGCAGTGCTTCCGAGGTCGGACGACTCGCATGGTAGTGTGGACAGGCGACACCTGGCAGTCATCAGCTTTTTGTCCGTTTTATTAGAAATGCATCAGAATTTCCCCATTTTCATCAGATTTGTCTTTTGTACTTCGTTTAAGACCGGAAAATATAAAAGTACTGGATTTGGTACCTAAATGTTGTCACACCCTGACTTTTGCGGAAGCGTATACGTGTGACTTGATCAGTTTTCATTGCATTCGATTATAATAAACAACTACATGACTAAAATAACGATGTTCATCCATTCATAAATTTAAAACGTTACAAAACATAAGTTGTTTAAGTTACAAACTATCATCAGATTCAAGCTCCATAAATAGGACTTGTTTAACAAAAGACTAATTTCACGAGGCTTTGCATTCTACATCTCATCAAAGATGGGATATACGAATCAAACCCTCAATAGTGGAAGACATCTAAACTTGAAATTTGCAGCTTGCAAACGACACCAGTGCCAAAGATCTATCTTGTTTCCTGAAATACATGTAATTTTTAAAACATTAACAAAAGTTGAGCAAGTTCATGTGTTTTTGTATGAGTTCCAAATAAACTGGTAAACATTTGAGAGTATTCGTTTGATAACCGGTATGTAAAGCGTCTATGAACAGATCAATTAATGTTTTGCAAGGACATTAATATGTGTGCAATGGCGTAGGAAGGCTCAAACCTAGCAGATTTTGTATCGGTCCACTCGGCTGGAACGACATAGTCACTACATGTGGCCACTTCTGGACCCATGAGTGGGGCTCGCTACACCCGATAGATCTACCACTCTTGCCCCTATGTCTTTAAATAGAGATTAATGGTCTTAAGTGTGCGGCTACCCATCCACATGATCTAACGGATCATTCCTTAGCTAAACCATACCATTTGAAATCTTTGAAACAGGTATTCCACCCCCGAAAGTTATAAATCCGAAAACAGTTAAAAGAAAAGGGGGACATGAACTCACAAGTTTGTGTCCGTAATCCTGTGTACCCAAAGTAAGTATCCTTAAGCCGTACTACCACCTACACACGTGCTAAGTTTTATTAGACACTTAGGTCGTGTAACGACTCTTAGCCTTAATTATTCATTAAGATTTATTTTGGAATTTTGGTATACTTTGAGTTACACGCTTGGTGTATGTTGTTTATATAATTATATAATTCCAAATTATATAAATATTAGTTAAAATAAGGATATTTTAACTTAAATTATTTCCATCCAATTATTTGGAATATTGTTAAGAATAATATATTTGTAACTTGCTTCGTCTTATGATTCTCACATATATTTATTTTTCAAGTATAGGTATACTAGTATTTGCATATTTTGCCAAGTATTGGTAGTGTATTCCGGTATGTACTTATACATATAGGGATACGTATTTTCTTTTATTTATTAAGTATTCTTCACTTCACTTAATTTAAGTAGAATTTTCCGGAATATTATTTTTGTACAATTAAAAATCATCAACTTTATACTCTCAATATATATACATATATATATATATATATATATATATATATATATATATATATATATATAGTGTGAGGTTCATTGGGGAACACTAAAAAAGTGGGGAACAGTGGGGAACCGACTCAAACGAACTCCGATTGGACTCATTCCAGCGGTGTTGGAACCGGCTCGTCGAACCCTAACTAAGATCTCTTAACCCTAAACCCTAAATCATAACCCTAAACCCTAAATATATTAGGGTTTGGCTTTTCGGGTTTAGCTTTAGGGTTTAGCTTTAGTGTTTAGATTTAAGGTTTAGGGTTTAGCTTTAGGGTTTTGGGTTTAGCTTTAGGGTTTAGCTTTAGGTTTAGCCTTTAGGGTTTAGGTTTTATGGTTTATAGTTTAGATTTTATGTTTTAGCTTAGATTTTAGCCTTATTTTTTAGCTTTAGGGTTTAGAGTTTAGGAGTTAGGATTTAGGGTTTAGGGTTAAGAGATCTTAGTTAGGGTTCGACGAGCCGGTTCCAACGCCGCTGGAATGACTCCAATCGGAGTTCGTTTGAGTCGGTTCCCTGCTGTTCCCCACTTTTTTAGTGTTCCCCAATGAACCTTCCCCTATATATATATATTTTAAGAGGAGTTTTATAGAAAAATATCTATAAATCTTATTTGGCAAAAATATGTATACTTCCATATATATCTTAAAAATAATATATTTTTAAGATTAAAGTTAGAAAAATATATATTTTTAGTTTTCACCAAAATAATATATTTTTGTGTTGTTTCTGAAAATATATATTTTTCTCCACTTCAAAAATAATATATTTTCTACTTTGACAAAATATGATATATTTTATAATAGATGTAAAAATTCATATTTTGCCGTTTCTTCGGTTTCAAAATACCGTTTATCACATTTTTCAAGTTGCGAATTTATTTCTGGAATATATATATATATATATATATATATATATATATATATATATATATATATAGTCCAAATGTCCATTGTCTGATATGTCCAATATTTTGGGTGTAACTTATATATTTATTTTCTTGGGATTTTGGTAATATTCCAAATTACAATTTTTAGTATTTTTGGTGTGATATATTATTTTCAAGGTTCCTAATTTTTATATTTCATTTATCGACTCGTTTTTCTGTCGGAGGCGCAAGAAATCCTCCTGGATCTTATCAATAGCCGACTGAGGGCAATGGTATCTCATAAAGGGTTCCTTGAATTCTTGCCAAGTCATCACTTGTAGTCTATCCTCCCCTATTTCTTTACTGTGTGCATCCCACCAATCCTTCGCCTGAAACGTGAGTTGGCCAGTAGCGAACATCACCTTATCTTCAACATCACAACGACTTCGAACAAATACTGCTTCTATATTTGAAATCCATCTTTGGCATGCTATCGGGTCGATTTTACCATCATACGTTGCGGGATTGCACGCCATAAAGTCTTTATACGTGCACCTTCGTTCCTTGCTTTTATTTATTGAAAATCAACCTCCAATACTTGTAATTTTTATAACAAAAATTATGGAAAATTTTTATATTAAAACCAAGATCAAAAATTACTTGTAAACTCTTGTTTAAAAATATTTTTCTAAGCATTGGATTTTTACAAAAATTTTGCCATAGTTTCCCTTGAAAATTGAGGTTTCTATGCTTATTAGCATATCATTTTCTTTTCAAAAATTCATCATCAATCATCAAAGATCAACCTACAACTTACCATGAGCCATAATCATGCATTTTCACAATATGGTATGAACTTGAAGTTTGTAAAATCTTGTAGTATTTTAACTTGTTTAACATCGTTTAATAACACTAAATCCATAGTTTTTATTTCATAAAACTCTTTCTTACAAAATTTCCATCTTTACAACTTATAACTCATTTTTACAAAAATTCATCTTCATGGATTTTTCATGTTTTCTACACTTTAATAGTTCCATTTTAACACCTAAAACATGGTTATTTTCTCAAAACCAAATCATGTTAAATCTTGATGTATACTTTAGCTTCTTGAAATTTTTATCTTTGAAGTCTTACATTTTTTAAGACATACAACTTGTAGGAATCATCATCCTACACAAAATCAAGCTCATCTTCAAGTTCATACTTAACATAAAGGATGATCAACATAGATTTTTCAAGATCCATCCTCATACTTGCTAGATCATGTTTTAAATCATCATCTAGCAAGCTTTATGTGGTGATCTACACCATACATTCAAGAAATCAACAAACATGTTCATCACATACACTTAAACAACTTAGATCTTCATGATTTTAAGCTTTGTTCTTATGTTCATGTTCTTGTTTTGTTGTGATCTTTAGATTATCTTGTTACTACATACTTTAACTACTAAAATCAAGTGTAAAAACAAGATTAAGAGAGCTTACTACTAGCACAATGGCTAGGGAAGACCAAAATGCAAGATGAAGAAGAAACTAGGTGGGTAAAAGCTCCTTGAGAAGGTCCTTCAAGTTTCCTTGCTTGCTACCTCCTTATCTATGCTTGATACACCTTAGAAACACCTTAGATTGTATGGAAATGAGTTGAAAAATGGATGATGAAGATGGGGGGTTTGGGTTATGAGCTTTGAAGGAGAAGAAGAGGAGTTTGTGAGCTTTGAAAGTGTTGAGAAATGTAAGGAAGTCTTATGGTTCTTATGTCTTTAATCTCCAACAAGTGTTTAAACAATGGATAATGTGCTCAATATCTTCATGACATATCAAATAAAATAATCAAGAAAATCACGGGTGTGGGACCCCTTTTGTAACCGTTCATGAAGGGGGGTCATGTGTAAGGACCGCTTATTCATATCAATAAAATAACAATTTTATCGAATTAAAGACCTTGTACTTAACAACATTTATAAACTTTTTAACAAAATTTGGGCATGACCCGTTCATAGGACGAGCATGCCCCTGTTAAGTTTTATAATCATACTAAATACAACGCTACGGTTTGTTCGACAACATACTACGAAAACCAAATTAACAAGTTTTGAAAAGTGTAACGCCTAACAAGGTTATGCAAAATAGACAAGTATTTGACACAAAACATTAAAACAACTAGCGGAAGCGATTGGCATGACATATCAAGAACACGTGCTCGCTTCAATTCTCCAGATCGCCTAAAGTGAGGATTTACCTACATTCACAACAAACTTTAAAAAGTTAGTCATAATACTTGTTTCACTTCAATAACATCAATTTAAGTCCCATTCATTTATGTTCCTTCGTTTCTCTTACGCATTCGGTCACCCAACTAAGTGGGTTGGCATAAACTCTCTTAATGAGATTCAAGCATTTCACTTACGACCCGGTATCATCGGGTTAATAATTCACAACATAATCTTTTATTCCATCCGTAATACGGAATGAACTTTTAGATTTCTTTAATGCATTCATAACCATCCATTCTAAACGGATGGTACCATCTTCTTACCCGACCCGGTTCGACTTGAACCGGTCGTCTTGCATAGCTTAATATAACCTTCGCTAGCATAACCAAATCCGCAAGGGATTTGTTATCCATTTACTATTCACTATAATCTATGTAACAAGGGTTGTTTATCACAATATAAACACGATATTAAATAAGGTTTTGTATGCAACGAAACATACCTCGATCTTGCGTGCCTTCCGTCTTCCTAGTGCTTGTACCTTCTTCCTTCACGCCTACATTACAACATTCGTTCATTTAGTCTACCAAATTCGTCCTACCATTTCAACATTATCAATACATTCTTCTCCTAAACATTTCATCAAACACTTGGTAGGCATCATAATTAAGGCTTAAGGTACAAGTCTTTAAAGCACATCTTTACTAGTTCATCATCACCCAATATTCATATCTACTCTAATTTACATATTTATTTTCTAATACACCAATTTATCTAATATTCAAGCATTATAAGCAAGATCATATATCAAGATAACAAATCATCACAATCATTATGATCTTCCTAATCATAACACAATTTCACAAAGTGGGTTTTCACTATAATCTTTCATGCAAGTCTAAAATCAACATGATTCTTACTCTAGAGAGCAATTCCAGCTAGGATTTCTCCTTTTTGTTGCAAGAAATCGAGGTTGGGTTGGACCCATTTCTTATATATCACATTTCATAATTTTAAACTCACCTCTTTACTAACTAGGGTTAGATGCTTGATTTTTAAGGGCTCATGCATATGAATTTCCTAGAATTCGTGGCTCAATTTGTTGATTCAATCAGTTAGGGTTCTTGGTTCCCCCTTCTTCCTCCTCTGGCTCGCACGACACACCCACTGTGGTTGTGTTTTTGTTTTGAGTTTTCTCTTAATTAGCCCCCTTTATTCACTAGTTACACTTTTAGTCCTCCCACTTGAGGGAGTATTTAACTTAAGCCTTTTACTTAACTAGTTATCATTAAATCAAAATTTTCCATCAACCAAGTTAATTTCTTTATTTATTATTTACCATTTTTGGGGTGTTACAAGTCTACCCCCCTTAAAAGAGGTTTCGTCCCCGAAACCTGAACATATAACAAATCTAAATATTGACATACCGAAAAGGAAAGGATAGTGTTTCCTCATTTCATCTTCTGCTTCCCATGTAAGATCTGAACCTTTTAGGTGTTGCCATTGTACCAACACTTGTCTAACAGTTTTGTTGCGGAGATTCTTTACTTTGAAGTCTTTAATGGCTACGGGTCTTTCGACATAGTTTAATCCCTCGTCCAACTCAATATCATCGAGTGGTACTAATGCCATTTCGTCTGCAAGACACTTCCTCAATTGAGACACGTGGAAAGTATTATGAATCCCGCCTAGAGTAGGTGGTAATTCTAATCGATATGCAACCCTTCCAACTCGAGCCAAGACTTTGAACGGTCCAATATATCGAGGACCTAATTTGCCCCTTTTTCGAAAACGGATTATACCCTTCCATGGGGACACTTTCAGCAGAACGAAATCTCCGACTTGAAATTCAATAGGACGCCTTTTCTTGTTTGCGTATGCTTTTTGCCGATCCTGGGCTGCTTTCAGTCGAGCTCTTACCAATTTTATCTTTTCATTTGTTACTGCTATTAGATCACTTGGCGCAAGCTCTCTTTGTCCCACTTCACCCCAACATACGGGAGTTCTACATTTTCTCCCGTACAGTAGTTCATAAGGAGCCATTTTAATGCCACTATGGTAACTATTATTATAAGAGAATTCCACCAGGGGTAAATGGTCAGCCCAGCTTCCCCCAAAGTCTAATGCACACGCTCTCAGCATGTCAATAAGTGTTTGAATGGTTCTTTCTGACTGGCCGTCAGTCTGAGGGTGGTAGGCAGTGCTTATGTGTAACCTCGTGCCCACACTCTCGTGAAACTTTTGCCAGTAACGGGAGGTAAATCTGGTGTCCCGGTCTGAGACGATTGACACAGGCACCCCGTGTCGAGATATGATCTCATTCATATATATTTCTGCCATTATCTCGGAGGAGTAAGCCTCTTTGATAGGTAGAAAGTGAGCGCTTTTCGTAAGCCGATCTACGATTACCCATATTGTATCGTGCCCCTTTTTCGTTCTAGGGAGCTTGGTTACCAAATCCATTGTTAGTTCCTCCCATTTCCATACCGGGATTTCCAAAGGTTGCAACTCCCCGTATGGTTTTTGATGCTCTGCTTTCACTTGGGAACATGTTAAGCATTTCGCGACATACTTCACGATATCACGTTTCATGCCCGGCCACCAATAATTGGTTTTCAAGTCTTGATACATCTTTGTAGCCCCGGGGTGAACCGAATACCGTGACTTATGAGCTTCTTCAAGTAACGCAGTCTTGACTTCACAGAAACGAGGTATCCAAATTCGGCCGAATCTCGTCTTGAGTCCGATCGAATTTTCTTCTAGTTTATCGGTTACTCCTTTCAATCTTTCTTTCTTTACATCTTCCGCTCCAAGCGACTTTATTTGGGAATCACGTATCATCTCGAGTAATCGTGGCGTAACTATCATCTTCATGGATTTTACTCTAATGGGAGACGGATACTCTTTTCGGCTTAACGCGTCGGCTACCACATTTGCTTTTCCCGGGTGATAAAGGATATCACAGTCGTAATCTTTGATAAGTTCTAACCACCTCCGTTGCCTCATATTTAAGTCTTTCTGCTCAAAGAAATATTTAAGGCTTTTGTGATCTGAGTAAATTGTGCATTTCACGCCATATAGATAATGCCTCCAAATTTTTAAGGCAAATACTACCGCTGCCAGTTCCAAATCGTGTGTTGGGTAGTTTACTTCATGCAGCTTCAGTTGTCATGAAGCATATGCGATAACCCTTCCCCTTTGCATCAAAACGCAACCTAAACCCTGGTGTGAAGCGTCTGAATAGACCACCAGGTCTTCAGTCCCATCCGGTAATGTCAAGACCGGTGGACATGATAACTTCTCTTTTAATACCCGGAAGGCTTCCTCCTGTTCTTTACCCCACACAAACTTCTCTTTCTTCCTCGTCAGCTTTGTTAAGGGTAAAGCTATCTTTGAAAAATCTTGTATGAACCTTCTGTAATATCCCGCAAGGCCTAGAAAACTTCTTATTTCCGTCGGGTTCTTCGGAGGAACCCATTTCATTACGGCATCGATCTTTGACGGATCTACTAAGACACCCTCCGAATTGATCACATGACCCAGAAACTGCACCTCTCTGAGCCAAAAGGCGCTTTTGAAAATTTCGCGTAAAGTTTCTCCTTACGGAGAATTTCAAGTACTTCACGCAAGTGTCTTGCATGTTCGGCCTTGCTTCGTGAGTATACTAGAATGTCATCTATGAACACGATTACAGATTTATCTAACATGGGTCGGCATACCCGGTTCATAAGATCCATAAATGCAGCCGGCGCATTCGTCAATCCGAAAGACATGACTAAAAATTCATAATGCCCATAACGGGTTCTGAAAGCGGTTTTCGGAATATCTTCTTCCCGTACTCTAACTTGATGGTACCCCGAACGCAGATCTATCTTGGAGAACCAACTCGCCCCTTGCAACTGATCAAAAAGATCATCAATTCTAGGTAACGGGTAGCGGTTTTTGATGGTTAGCTTGTTTAATTCTCTGTAGTCAATGCACATGCGCATCGACCCGTCTTTCTTTTTAACAAATAAGACAGGCGCTCCCCAAGGTGACACACTCGGACGTATAAAGCCCTTATCTAACAAGTCTTGTAATTGTGTCATTAGCTCCCGCATCTCGGTGGGAGCCAATCTATAAGGAGCCTTCGCAACCGGATTCAGTTCGATGTGAAACTCTATTTCTCTTTCGGGAGGAAGTCCCGACAATTCATCCAGAAATACATCCGGAAATTCATTCACGATTTCTACGTCTTCAAGCTTCGGGGAATCTCGTTGAGCATCTACCACATAAGCTAGGTATGCCCTACCCCCGTTAAGGGTATATTTAGCGGCTTGCACGAGGGTACAAAGTTTCGCTTCCATTCTTCTCTCGCCTTGTATAGTTATTTGCTTTCCACTTGGGGACCGGACATGTACTGTTTTAGTTTCACAATTAATTCCCGCTTGGTGTCGGGTCATCCAATCCATACCTACTATCATTTTGAATTCCCCCAAGACCATAGGTATGAGGTCGATATCGAATTCTTCATCTTCTATGGTAAATTTGCAATTTTTACAAATTTCGTGTAACATATAAATCTTACTATCAGCTATTTCTACTTCTAAAGGCATCGGCATTCGTTCGATCTTAAATGAAGGATGTTGTATGATTTCATTTGAAATAAACGACATAGTGGCCCCGGTATCAAACAAGACATAAACCGGTATGGAGTTTAATAGAAAGATACCTGAAACCACATTTGGGTGAGACTTAGCTTCTTCGGAGGTGATTTGGAACATCCTCCCCTTCGCTTTAGAGCTTTCTTCGTTCTTTCCTTCCTTCTTTGATCCTTGTTGGAGTTTTGGACACTCCGATTTAACATGCCCCTTTTCGAAACAGTTGAAACAAGTCTTCGGGTTATTTGGACATTGAAAAGACGAATGCCCCTCCTTACCACATTTGTAGCACCCCTTCTTGCCTAACAGACACTCCCCAGTGTGAAGCTTTCCACAAGTCTTACAAGGAGTCATACCACCCTTCGACTTATCTTTCCTTCCTTGCTCTTGATACTTTCCCTTTTTGGACGGACTCGAACTTGCACCTTTCTCGCTTGATCTCTTTTCCCCACGTTCTTCTTGTCACTTAATTTCGATTTCTCTATCTCGTGCCAGATTGATGAGCTCATCAAGGGTCTCACATTTCGAAGGAGTAATGAACTCCCTAAATTCCGCCTTTAACACCCCGTAAAAGCGATTGATCTTCATCCTTTCAGTCTTCACAAAATCCCCACAGAATTTCATCTTATCCATGAAAGTATTTGATATTTCATTTATCGACTCGTTTTTCTGTCGGAGGCGCAAGAAATCCTCCTGGATCTTATCAATAGCCGACTGAGGGCAATGGTATCTCATAAAGGGTTCCTTGAATTCTTGCCAAGTCATCACTTGTAGTCTATCCTCCCCTATTTCTTTACTGTGTGCATCCCACCAATCCTTCGCCTGAAACGTGAGTTGGCCAGTAGCGAACATCACCTTATCTTCAACATCACAACGACTTCGAACAAATACTGCTTCTATATTTGAAATCCATCTTTGGCATGCTATCGGGTCGATTTTACCATCATACGTTGCGGGATTGCACGCCATAAAGTCTTTATACGTGCACCTTCGTTCCTTGCTTTTATTTATTGAAAATCAACCTCCAATACTTGTAATTTTTATAACAAAAATTATGGAAAATTTTTATATTAAAACCAAGATCAAAAATTACTTGTAAACTCTTGTTTAAAAATATTTTTCTAAGCATTGGATTTTTACAAAAATTTTGCCATAGTTTCCCTTGAAAATTGAGGTTTCTATGCTTATTAGCATATCATTTTCTTTTCAAAAATTCATCATCAATCATCAAAGATCAACCTACAACTTACCATGAGCCATAATCATGCATTTTCACAATATGGTATGAACTTGAAGTTTGTAAAATCTTGTAGTATTTTAACTTGTTTAACATCGTTTAATAACACTAAATCCATAGTTTTTATTTCATAAAACTCTTTCTTACAAAATTTCCATCTTTACAACTTATAACTCATTTTTACAAAAATTCATCTTCATGGATTTTTCATGTTTTCTACACTTTAATAGTTCCATTTTAACACCTAAAACATGGTTATTTTCTCAAAACCAAATCATGTTAAATCTTGATGTATACTTTAGCTTCTTGAAATTTTTATCTTTGAAGTCTTACATTTTTTAAGACATACAACTTGTAGGAATCATCATCCTACACAAAATCAAGCTCATCTTCAAGTTCATACTTAACATAAAGGATGATCAACATAGATTTTTCAAGATCCATCCTCATACTTGCTAGATCATGTTTTAAATCATCATCTAGCAAGCTTTATGTGGTGATCTACACCATACATTCAAGAAATCAACAAACATGTTCATCACATACACTTAAACAACTTAGATCTTCATGATTTTAAGCTTTGTTCTTATGTTCATGTTCTTGTTTTGTTGTGATCTTTAGATTATCTTGTTACTACATACTTTAACTACTAAAATCAAGTGTAAAAACAAGATTAAGAGAGCTTACTACTAGCACAATGGCTAGGGAAGACCAAAATGCAAGATGAAGAAGAAACTAGGTGGGTAAAAGCTCCTTGAGAAGGTCCTTCAAGTTTCCTTGCTTGCTACCTCCTTATCTATGCTTGATACACCTTAGAAACACCTTAGATTGTATGGAAATGAGTTGAAAAATGGATGATGAAGATGGGGGGTTTGGGTTATGAGCTTTGAAGGAGAAGAAGAGGAGTTTGTGAGCTTTGAAAGTGTTGAGAAATGTAAGGAAGTCTTATGGTTCTTATGTCTTTAATCTCCAACAAGTGTTTAAACAATGGATAATGTGCTCAATATCTTCATGACATATCAAATAAAATAATCAAGAAAATCACGGGTGTGGGACCCCTTTTGTAACCGTTCATGAAGGGGGGTCATGTGTAAGGACCGCTTATTCATATCAATAAAATAACAATTTTATCGAATTAAAGACCTTGTACTTAACAACATTTATAAACTTTTTAACAAAATTTGGGCATGACCCGTTCATAGGACGAGCATGCCCCTGTTAAGTTTTATAATCATACTAAATACAACGCTACGGTTTGTTCGACAACATACTACGAAAACCAAATTAACAAGTTTTGAAAAGTGTAACGCCTAACAAGGTTATGCAAAATAGACAAGTATTTGACACAAAACATTAAAACAACTAGCGGAAGCGATTGGCATGACATATCAAGAACACGTGCTCGCTTCAATTCTCCAGATCGCCTAAAGTGAGGATTTACCTACATTCACAACAAACTTTAAAAAGTTAGTCATAATACTTGTTTCACTTCAATAACATCAATTTAAGTCCCATTCATTTATGTTCCTTCGTTTCTCTTACGCATTCGGTCACCCAACTAAGTGGGTTGGCATAAACTCTCTTAATGAGATTCAAGCATTTCACTTACGACCCGGTATCATCGGGTTAATAATTCACAACATAATCTTTTATTCCATCCGTAATACGGAATGAACTTTTAGATTTCTTTAATGCATTCATAACCATCCATTCTAAACGGATGGTACCATCTTCTTACCCGACCCGGTTCGACTTGAACCGGTCGTCTTGCATAGCTTAATATAACCTTCGCTAGCATAACCAAATCCGCAAGGGATTTGTTATCCATTTACTATTCACTATAATCTATGTAACAAGGGTTGTTTATCACAATATAAACACGATATTAAATAAGGTTTTGTATGCAACGAAACATACCTCGATCTTGCGTGCCTTCCGTCTTCCTAGTGCTTGTACCTTCTTCCTTCACGCCTACATTACAACATTCGTTCATTTAGTCTACCAAATTCGTCCTACCATTTCAACATTATCAATACATTCTTCTCCTAAACATTTCATCAAACACTTGGTAGGCATCATAATTAAGGCTTAAGGTACAAGTCTTTAAAGCACATCTTTACTAGTTCATCATCACCCAATATTCATATCTACTCTAATTTACATATTTATTTTCTAATACACCAATTTATCTAACATTCAAGCATTACAAGCAAGATCATATATCAAGATAACAAATCATCACAATCATTATGATCTTCATAATCATAACACAATTTCACAAAGTGGGTTTTCACTATAATCTTTCATGCAAGTCTAAAATCAACATGATTCTTACTCTAGAGAGTAATTCCAACTAGGATTTCTCCTTTTTGATGCAAGAAAACGAGGTTGGGTTGGACCCATTTCTTATATATCACATTTCATAATTTTAAACTCACCTCTTTACTAACTAGGGTTAGATGCTTGATTTTTAAGGGCTCATGCATATGAATTTCCTAGAATTCGTGGCTCAATTTGTTGATTCAATCAGTTAGGGTTCTTGGTTCCCCCTTCTTCCTCCTCTGGCTCGCACGACACACCCACTGTGGTTGTGTTTTTGTTTTGAGTTTTCTCTTAATTAGCCCCCTTTATTCACTAGTTACACTTTTAGTCCTCCCACTTGAGGGAGTATTTAACTTAAGCCTTTTACTTAACTAGTTATCATTAAATCAAAATTTTCCATCAACCAAGTTAATTTCTTTATTTATTATTTACCATTTTTGGGGTGTTACATCATGGTTGCATTTCAACTTCAAGTTACAAGTTCTAGTTAGAATTTAAGTGTTAGTTTAGGGGTTTAATGTGTTTAAGTGTTTAGAGATGTAATATGATGTTTATTGTTGATAACTAGCTTCATGATGTTAAAACAATGTTTCTTGTTAAATTTTGGTGTTTCGAGTAGTGTCTGGTTGTTCGTTTGGTTACCGGTTCGTTAAGGTGCTGAATTGCGCAGTTTAGTGTGATATGAGATTACTTTTATGACAGTTTTCATTCCCGACACTTAACAAGTTATTCTGGACACTTATACCATATTTCTGCATTATATTTTGGTGTTTATATGCTGATTTTTTGCTGATTTCTGCAGAATTCTGTATTTAGGGTGTGTTTCGGGGACTTTTTGGTGCTTAAATCGTCACTCGGAAGGCAGTTTTATAATCCCTACTTTCCTAGATAAAATTCTAGTGTAAACTTTGGTTTCGGGACTCATTTTGTGTCCTATCATGATGTCTGTCTGAGTACTGAACTCCCGTCAGTACTTCTAGTTTATCGGATAAGTGTGCTAGCTTTGTTCTGTGCATTAATTTAACTGTCTCAAGTTATATTTAACGGTCATAATTAACATGCAACATGTAATGTATTTGTATGTTCTTGAAAATAAACCACGAAATCATTCACATCATAATTTCAGCATACACAACCATATGTTACAAGTTACTGTTCGCATTGTATGGAAATACATGGAAAAGTGCCAGTTGTCACGTTCTTCCCCCGTTAAAAGAATTTCGTCCCAAAATTCAAGTTGCGTTATCGGTTGCAGGGGAGTTGTGAAACACATGCGGATACTTAGACTTGATTTGGCCTTCACGTTCCCATGTAAACTCTGGGCCATGACGTGAATTCCAACAGACCTTGACAAGTTTAATACGACTTCTCCGTGTCTTGTGGACCTTCCAGTCCATAATCTCAACGGGTTCTTCAGTAAATTGGAGCTTGTTGTTGACGTGAATCTCGTCCACGGGAATGACGACTGTTTCTTGAGTAGGGCTCTTCTTGAGATTAGACACATGAAATGTGTCATGAACACTGCTAAGTTCCTCTGGAAGCTTTAGCTTATATGCAACGGTTCTGATTCTCTCCAGGATCTCGAAATGACCAATGTAACGCGGGTTCAACTTTCCACGTTTAACAAATCGTACCACACCTTTCCAAGGCGAGACCTTCAACAAGACCATATCTCCAACTTCAAATTCCAACGGTTTCCGCCGCTTGTCGGCGTAACTCTTCTATCTATCACGTGCTGACTTGATACGATCACGTATCTAGGCAATCTTGTCTGTAGTTTCCTAAACCAACTTTGGACCAATAAGCTGTTTGTCTCTGGTCTCCGCCCAACACAACGAGGACCGACACTTACGTCCATATAAAGCTTCAAACGGGGCGGCCTGAATGCTGGTGTGATAACTATTATTGTAGTAAAACTCCACTAAAGGCAAGTGAGTATCCCAACTTCCACCAAAGTCCATCACACAAGCACGTAACATGTCTTCCAAGGTCTGTATCGTCCGCTCACTTTGGTCATCCGTTTGAGGGTGAAAGGCAGTACTAAGGTTCAACTGTGATCCAAAAGCCTTCTGAAATGTCTGCCAAATCCTTGACACAAAATGACCATCTCGGTCGGATATTATAGAAACAGGCACTCCATGACGTGCCACAATCTCCTTGAGATATATCTCTGCTAACTTCTTCGTGCTATCTTTCTCACTGATCGGTAAGAAATGTGCAGACTTTGTGAGTCGATCAATAATTACCCAAATCATATCATGACCTCTTTGGGTTTTTGGTAGCTTGGTAATGAAATCCATCCATATATGTTCCCACTTCCATACGGGAATCTCAGGTTGTTGCAGCAACCCTGATGGTTTCTGGTATTCCGCCTTAACTTTGGCACAAGTAAGGCAATTACTCACATATGTAGCGATGTTGGCTTTCATTTTGGGCCACCAATAAAAGTCCTTCAAGTCTTGGTACATCTTGCCAGATCCAGGATAGATAGAGTACCTTGACTTGTGAGCTTCATCCAAAATAAGTGCGCGTAGATCGCCGAAAAATGGTACCCAAATTCGTTCCATGAAGTACAATGTTCCATCTTCCTTTGGCAATAATTATGCTTGCATTCCACGTAATGCTTCAGCTCGTAGGTTATCCAGTTTAGGCACTTCTTGCTGAGCTTCACGAATCCGAGTAGTGAGATCAGTTTGTATGGTTGTCTCTAAGGCTTGCACCCTTAGAGGTTTTGCGCGCTCCTTGCGGCTCAAGGGGTCTGCGACAATGTTCGCCTTGCTCGGGTGATACCTTGTCTCACAATCGTAATCATTTAATAGCTCGGCCCATCTTTGTTGCCTCATGTTTAGGTCTTTCTGATTGAAAATGTGTTGCAAACTCTTATGGTCTATAAAGACTGTGCAACGAGTCCCATACAAGTAATGACGCCACATCTTCTACGCGAATATCACCTCACCTAGCTCAAGGTCATGCGTGGTGTAGTTCTTCTCATGTACCTTCAATTGATGAGACGCGTACACGGTGACTTTGTCCCGTTGCATCAACATGCAACCAAGACCTTGTCGAGACGCATCACAATAAACCACAAAACCATCAGTACCGTCAGGTAAAGACAAGATAGGTGCATCGCAGAGCTTATCCTTCAACGTCTGAAAAGCCATTTCTTGTGCTTCACCCAATCGAATCTCTTATCCTTCTGGGTTAAGGTTGTGAATGGTTGAGCAATCTTCGAAAAGTTTTCTATGAATCGTCTGTAATAACCTGCTAACCCCAGAAATTGTCGTATCTCAGTGGGGTTTTTGGTGCTTCCCAATTTTTAATCGCCTCAATCTTGGCAGGATAAACATGAATTCCATTCTTGTTCACCACGTGACCTAGGAATTGCACCTCGCGAATCCAAAATTCGCACTTCCACAGCTTCGCATACAGTTGCTCCTTCTTCAAGAGTTCCAAGATAACTCGCAGATGTTGCTCATGCTCTTCCTTGGTTTGCAAGTATATAAGGATGTCATCAATAAATACAATAAAAAATTTATCCAGATACGGCTTACACACGCGGTTCAGGAGATCCATGAATAATGCCGAAGCGTTTGTTAAGCCAAACGGCATGACAAGGAACTCATAATGTCCATAGCGAGTCCTAAAGGCCGTTTTAGGGATACTTTCTTCTTGTATCCTCAACTGATGATATCCTGACCTCAAGTCAATCTTGGAATAGTAGCTAGAACCTTGTAGTTTGTCAAACAAGTCATCAATTTTCGGCAAGGGGTACCGATTCTTGATGGTTAGTTTGTTTAACTCCCTGTAGCCTATGCACAATACTTTTTCCTCATCAGTTCTTTTGACTTCCTCTCAGGTCAGGCTGTATGCACATACGGAAACTACTGTCCTTCTTCCTAACAAATAACACTGGAGCTCCCCAGGGTGAGAAGCTCGGCCTGATAAATTCCCTTGTCTAGCAGCTCTTGCAGTTGCGTCGAAAGCTCCTGTATTTCGGATGAAGCTAACCGGTACTGCGCCTTCGCCACTGGTGCCGCTCCTGGCACTAGGTCTATCCGAAACTCCACTCGTCGCTGTGGAGGTAGCCCAGGCAAGTCTTCGGGAAAGACTTCTGGAAATTCCTTCGCAACAGGGATGTCTTCTAGCTTCAGGTCCTTGGTCTCCTTGTCGACAACATGAGCGAGGAAGGCTATGCAGCCTTTTCGGAGACACTTCTTTACCTTCATAACCAATGTGGGATTTCACAATCCATCGCCTTATGGGACCTAGCGCCCTTGCATCAACTGCATGAAGGTAGTGTACTATAAGTGTTTCATCATTCGCAAGAGGGATGCGAGTGATTTTCTCATGACTAACAACTTCAGCTCTATTCTTGGATAGCCAATCCATGCCGACTACAACATCAAAAACTACCTAAACCAACTGGTAGAAGGTCGATAGAAAATTTTTCGTTCCCCAACTCCAAGTGTACAACCCTTAATAACTTTATCTATTTCGACTAATTTCCCATTTGCCAACTCCATAGAATATGGGGTGTCTAGTATACTCGTTTCTAAGCCAAGTATATCCTTAAGTTCTATAGATTCAAAACTAAAGTCGGCGCCAGTATGAAATAGAACGGATGCAAAGTGCCGGTTTATAGGGAACGTACCCGTAAGTACGTTCGGGTCCTGGCGTGCCTTGGGTGCTCCTTTCGTGAAAATGCTTCCACTAGCTTGATTTGTCTTCGGGCAGTTCTTCCGGTAATGTCCTTTATCGCCACATCCGTAGCAACCTTTTCCCTTGCCGTTTCTGTTATCGCCCAGAATTCCATTCCCATGCCCCATACCAGACCAGCATGCCTCCTTGCTATGCCCGGCCTTGCCACAATTTCCCAACTATGAGTCCTGCACGGACCTGTGTGACAATAACCACACCTATCACACTTTGGTAGTTCTCCTTGGTAGTTTTTATCATTTGTTTTAGTCGTGGCAATGAATTCCTTGACTTACTTGGTTGCAGCGATTTCCTTATGTTTGTTGCTTGATTTAAAGCCTTGCTTGAAATGCGTATACTTTCTCTTATTTCTATATGAAGAAGACTCCACCTGCGTCTTCTTTTCACTGGACTTTTTATTTGATTTCTCCATCATTAATCTGCCCTTGGCAGAACCTAGGGCAAGAGTTATCGCTTGAGCGATTCCCAATATGGTTCTTCTTATCCCGCCGTTGTTTGCAGTATGCTTGCTTCGTATTGGACGATTGCTTTAGCGACTTGCTGGTTCGCTAGAGCTTCAAGCTCAGCTCTTGTTGCAGGTAAAGATTCTGATTGGACATGGCCAGCGTTTCCTTCGCTGTGGTTCCATGAGCTTCGCATGTATAAAACTTTATCGACGAAATTAGACATTTATTTTGGAATAAATTTTGTCGTCTTCGAGTGAAAGCAAAGCTCATTCGTCACGCACTACGAGTATAAGGGTAAGGTAATTCATAATGATGCTTATGCAAATCCTACTACCATAATAATCTCATCATTGTAGCGAGGTAAAATGAGTTACAACAAAATCTTGTTAAGGGTATATCGACTTTTATATACACCATATCAACTTGTTGCAATTAGTTTTGTGAAGAAAACCTCCTCGGAGTCACCTTACTTCGGTTGATGCAAGTCATCCAGTGCTATTCAAAATTCGGTGAGGCCTTCCCTTCACCTTGTTCCTTGTTTATTCCTCAAGTCTCCGACTCTTCCATAGTCTTTAGTTTTACAAAAACGGGTATACTTCCCAAAGGATGGGGGTTGTGCATTACTACCACGTATAGGGGGGTGATGGTGAAAATGCAGAATTAAGGTCGTGAGGGTACATGACTTCTTCCTCGGGACCGAATTATGCCTTGTAGCAAACGTAGAGCGGTTTCTAGGATGTGAATGCACTTCCCAAACGATGGGGTGCACTAAGGGATAGAGAGTGTGGAGGTACTGATAGGGGTGTCGGTGGTGGTGATATGGGTAGTGGGTGATAGGGTGCATATGAGGTGAAGGACGAGAAGAATATTTTTGCATGTGTCGTCCATGTGCCTAAATGGTATAGCTATCTGTTGAGAAGGGGAGAATCGAGTGGTCGTTTCCGTCCTTATAACATGTGTTCTATACTCCATGGGCCTCGACTAACTGACATAGGGAGGACCCCTTTTGCCACACTGGACTGTGCGACACATACATTGATTTTTTTGCTTGGGTTCCATGAGTCCCAATATGGTTGGTATGGTCCCCATGAATGCCGAGTAGAGTGTGGTAAATGGGTTACACTACAGCTCGCGCCATGCTACCTCCTTGGGGTGAAATGGATGTCAAATGTTGGGGTCTATCGTGGCAACTACTATGGATAAGTTGAGGTGTTGTAGGCTCCATACAAATTTAAACATAAGAATCCTAAAATGTTAAGGAAAATCTTTCCTGAGTGTTAACCATCTTCACTTGCTTAGATACCGGGTCCCAAACACTAGTACTACAGGTAGAAGTGTTAGGTGCGAAGTAGGCAAAGACAGACTTCCTACTTTGTAGAGTGTTATAGTAACTATGGAATCAAGCTCAGGGTCTCGTTTAGTAATCACATAAGCCATAAGCTCCGCAATATACGTGAGGTCGACAATCTCATTGTGCGAGTCAAGAATAATAATAGAATTCAAAGTCGAAGGTATCTCGTTCCCAGCAATAATTATTACGTACACATATATGCATATATATTAATTAATAATAATGTTACTTAGTATATACAGGAAAATAAATGCAACACGTCACATATAACTCTTGTTTGTTCTTTCGTGGGTCATTTCGTCTTCGGCAAGTCTATCTCATATAGACTATACTTCCATTGGCACATTAGTTGGGGTATTCTCCTCCCTACTAATGTCATTGCTTTGTCTTTCCTTTGAAAAAAATGTTTTATTCTTGGATCTTGGCGTTTTTGTAAATGCAATGGAAAACCATTTTTGTTGTTGTAAAAATGTTTTCGTAAGAGAATCCTTGTGATTGTAGTATAGACTCGAGAAGGAATCCTAGTTCACTACAATCGAAGCTCTGATAGCAACCTTTCACACCCTGACTTTTGCGGAAGCGTATACATGTGACTTGATCAGTTTTCATTGCATTCGATTATAATAAACAACTACATGACTAAAATAACGATGTTCATCCATTCATAAGTTTAAAACGTTACAAAACATAAGTTGTTTAAGTTACAAACCATCATCAGATTCAAGCTCCACAAATAGGTCTTGTTTAACAAAAGACTAATTTCACGAGGCTTTGCATTCTACATCTCATCAAAGATGGGATATACGAATCAAACCCTCAATAGTGGATGACATCTAAACTTGAAATTTACAGCTTGAAAACAACACCAGCGCCAAAGATCCATCTTGTTTCCTGAAATACATGTAATTTTTAAAACATCAACAAAAGTTGAGCGAGTTCATGTGTTTTTGTATGAGTTCCAAATAAACTTGTAAACATTTGAGAGTATTCGTTTGATAACCAGTATGTAAAGTGTCTATGAACAGATCAATTAATGTTTTGCAAGGACATTAATATGTGTGCAATGGCGTAGGAAGGCTCAAACCTAGCAGATTTTGTACCGGTCCACCCGGCTGGAATGACATAGTCACTACATGTGGCCACTTCTGGACCCATGAGTGGGGCTCTCTACACCCGATAGATCTACCACTCCTGCCCCTCGGTCTTTAAACAAAGATTAATGGTCTTAAGTGTGCGGCTACCCATCCACATGATCTAACGGTTCATTCCTTAGCTAAACCATACCATTTGAAATCTTTGAAACATGTATTCCACCCCCGAAAGTTATAAATCCGAAAACAGTTAAAAGAAAAGGAGGACATGAACTCACAAGTTTACGTCCGTAATCCTGTGTACCCAAAGTAAGTATCCTTAAGTCGTACTACCACCTACACACGTGCTAAGTTTTATTAGACGCTTAGGTCGTGTAACGACTCTTAGCCTTAGTTATTCATTAAGACTTATTTTGGAATTTTGGTATACTTTGAGTTACACGCTTGGTGTATGTTGTTTACATAATTATATAATTCCAAATTATATAAATATTTGTTAAAATAAGGATATTTTAACTTAAATTGTTTCCATCCAATTATTTGGAATATTGTTAAGAATAATATATTTTTAACTTGCTTCGTCTTTTGATTTTCACATATATCTATTTTCCAAGTATACGCATACTTGTATTTGCATATTTTGCCAAGTATTGGTAGCGTATTCCGGTATGTACTTATATGTATAGGGATTCGTATTTTCTTGTATTTATTAAGTATTCTTCACTTAATTTATGTAGAATTTTCCGGAATATTATTTTTATACAATTAAAAATCATCAACTTTATACTCTTAAAATATATATATATTTTAGGAGGATTTTTATAGTAAAATATCTATAAATCTTATTTGGCAAAAATATGTGTACTTCCATATATATCTTTAAAATAATATATTTTTAAGATTAAAGTTAGAAAAATATATATTTTTAGTTTTCACCAAAATAATATATTTTTGTGTTGTTTATGAAAATATATATTTTTCTCCACTTCAAAAATAATATATTTTCTACTTTTGACAAAATATGATATATTTTATAATAGTTGTAAAAATTCATGTTTTGCTGTTTCTTCGGTTTCAAAATACCGTTTATCACATTTGTCAAGTTGTGAATTTATTTTCGGAATATATATAGTCCAAATGTCCATTGTCTGATACGTCCAATATTTTGGGTATAAGTTATATATTTATTTTCTTGGGATTTTGGTAATATTCCAAATTACAATTTTTAGTATTTTTGGTGTGATATATTATTTTCAAGGTTCCTAATTTTTAGTATAACTAATACAAACAATATACATGTAGAACACAATTTTGTGACTTCTAAATATATCTTTCCTAAATATATATTTATTCATTTTTATTTATTGAAAATCAACCTCCAATACTTGTAATTTTTATAACAAAAATTATGGCAAATTTTTATATTAAAACCAAGATCAAAAATTACTTGTAAACACTTGTTTAAAACTATTTTTCTAAGTGTTGGATTTTTACAAAAATTTTGCCATAGTTTCCCTTGAAAATGGAGGTTTCCATGCTTATTAGCATATCATTTTCTTTTCAAAAATTCATCATCAATCATCAACAATCAACCTACAACTTACCATGAGCCATAATCATGCATTTTCACAATATGGTATAAACTTGAAGTTTGTAAAATCTTGTAGTATTTTAACATGTTGTTTAACATGGTTTAATAACACTAAATCCATAGTTTTTATTTCATAAAACTCTTTCTTACAAAATTTCTATCTTTACAACTTATAACTCACTTTTACAAAAATTCATCTTCATAGATTTTTCATGTTTTCTACACTTTACTAGTTCCATTTTAACACCTAAAACACGGTTGTTTTATGTCAAAACCAAATCATGTTAAATCTTGATGTAAACTTTAGTTTCTTGAAATTTTTATCTTTGAAGTCTTACATTTTTAAGACATACAACTTGTAGGAGTCATCATCCTACACAAAATCAAGCTCATCTTCAAGTTCATACTTAACATAAAGGATGATCAACATAGATTTTTCAAGATCCATCCTCATACTTGCTAGATCATGTTTTAAATCATCATCTAGCAAGCTTTATGTGGTGATCTACACCATACATTCAAGAAATCAACAAACATGTTCATCACATACACTTAAACAACTTAGATCTTCATGATTTTAAGCTTTGTTCTTGTGTTCATGTTCATGTTCTTGTTTTGGTGTGATCTTTAGATTATCTTGTTATTACATACTTTAACTACTAAAATCAAGTGTAAAAACAAGATCAAGAGAGCTTACTACTAGCACAATGGCTAGGGAAGATCAAAATGCAAGATGAAGAAGAAACTAGGTGGGTAAAAGCTCCTTTAGAAGGTCCTTCAAGATTCCTTGCTTGCTACCTCCTTATCTATGTTTGATACACCTTAGAAACACCTTAGATTGTATGGAAATGAGTTGAAAATGGATGATGAAGATGGGGGGTTTGGGACGTGAGCTTTGAAGGAGAAGAAGAGGAGTTTGTGAGCTTTGAAAGTGTTGAGAAATGTAATGAAGTCTTATGGTTCTTATGTCTTTTAATCTCCAACAAGTGTTTAAAGAATAGATAATGTGCTCAATATCTTCATGACATATCAAATAAAATAATCAAGAAAATCAAGGGTGTGGGACCCCATTTGTAACCGTCCATGAAGGGGGGGGGGTCATGGTTGCATTTCAACTTCAAGTTACAAGTTCTAGTTAGAATTTAAGTGTTAGTTTAGGGGTTTAATGTGTTTAAGTGTTTAGAGATGTAATATGATGTTTATTGTTGATAACTGGCTTCATGATGTTAAAACAATGGTTGTAGTTAAATTTTGGTGTTTCGGGTAGTGTCCAGTTGTTCGTTTGGTTACCGGTTCATTAAGGTGCTAAATTGCGTAGTTTAGTGTATTATGAGATAACTTTTATGACAGCTTTCATTCCCGACACTTAACAAATTATTCTGGACACTTATACCATATTTCTGCATTATATTTTGGTGTTTAAATGCTGATATCTACATAATTCTGCATTTAGGGTGTGTTTCGGACACTTTTTGGTGCTTAAATCGTCACTCGAAAGGCAGTTTTATAATCCCTACTTTCCTACATAAAATTCTAGTGTAAACTTTGGTTCCGGGACTCATTATGTATCCTATCATGGTGTCTGTCTGAGTACTGAACTCCCGTTAGTACTTCTAGTTTATCGGATAAGTGTGCTAGATTTGTTCTGTGTACTAATTTAACTGTCTCAAGTTGCATTTAAAAGTCATAAATAACATGCAACATGTAATGTGTTTGTATGTTCTTGAAAATAAACCATGAAATCATTCACATCATAATATCAGCATACACAACCATATGTTATAAGTTATTGTTCACATTGTACGGAAATACATGGAAAAGTGCCAGTTATCACAAACGTCACGGTTTTGGTCAAAAACGCTTAAAACGGAAGTGTTTTGGGGGCTAAAAACATGTATAATTTAACGTATATCAAACATCCCCACACTTTGAACTTTGCTTGTCCTCAAGCAAATTTAAAATAAAACAAGGAATTAAATCTGAATATTTACAAAGTTACTAATTTGTTTGGTGGTCAAATTGGTTTCCAAAAAGTCATCATCAAAGATTTAAAACAAACAAGCATATGTTAATTATGTGAAAAGATAAACTAATACGCAATGACTTAACATCTGATTGACTTAGCATGCAAATCTTTACATTTCTCACAATGTTCACACACTCTCGGTTATTTTTCTGAATCATACATATAATGTGTATGTAAAACACTCGACGCCTAGTCAATGAACCATGCAATATCATAAGCTTGTCAAAAGATCTAATCTCCACCAATTAATATGTGAAAAAAAAACATAAATCAAGAGGTCTTTGATGGCTTGTAATGTTAGGCTATGGTTAAGGGTATGGAATGGATATTTGAAATTGGTTAAAAGGTCAAAATTTGGCGATTTATTTTCAAGGATTCTGAACACACGTTGCTAAGCTATTGTGTATATGTTCAGAGTTTATTCTTTTTACACTTTTATTCTCTATTTTCTTCTTAATGATTTTCCATAATTCTCTTAGAGAGTTTTGACAAACGGTTTTTATTTTTTTTTCAATGAAAAATTTACAAAGATTTGCATCAATCTAGAAAGTTACAGCCGAATTTTAACGAAAAGGGTAAATATAAAAAGGTTATATTTGGTTAAGTAGGCTTAATATTTGGGTAAAATTAAGAAAAATGCGGAAAATAGGCTCAACATGGCGAACTAATGGATAATGTAAGGTGCGGGATATAAACAAAGAAAAAGGCTAACAAATGGAAATCCTTAGTGCCTCTATCATTTCTATGTAATTTCTCATATTCATGATCTTGAAAAGTATACAAATGACAAGTTTTAAATTGCATAAAACAGCCGGCTCGCTCATTTTTCGCAAAAACAAAGAAGCATTTGACAAGAAAGCGGTAAAGGCTCAAAATATGCTCACGTAAATGGAAGAAATGGGTATAAATATAAAGATAAACATGCAAGTCTTTCTTCTTGTTTTATCACGCTTTTAGTTATCTTTTTCAAAAATCAATTTGGCTTGTCGGTTTTTATCAAATTTGATGTTTTCTAAAGAACACAAGTGACCATATTTTTTTTTCGAAAATATGTACAGAAATGAGAACAATTAAGGACAAACAAAGTTTAAAACCTTTTAAACCCCTCCCCACACTTGAACTTCACATTGTCCCCTATGTGAAATACATATTAGTTAAGCAATTATGAAGAGCTAAACTAATAATGTGAAAAGGGAAAGAGGTACTCCCTCGGAGTTGAAGTTGACTCGTTTGAGTAGACTTTAATTGAAGTCTTCTCAACTCTGTGTGCATTCTTTACAAATCTGCCAAGCATGTCACTTGCTAAAACAGCCAACGTTACCATTGATTAAAATGTTAGATAACCAAATCAAATCCAATATTCAAACAAAACAAACACACTACTTAAACATTTAAAAACAGACATAAAGTTTTAAAAATCCCAAATAAAATAAAGTACTAAATAAAAATAAGATAAAGTACGATAAAACACCAGTTTCTCTCTCTGATTGGTCTGCTCCACCTCTTCCTACTCCTCATCATCATCATCATCATGGTGGCGTGTTCCAGATGAACCCGCCCCTTAGTTACTTGGGTTTCCAAATGGAAACTGTGGAGGCTCTCCGAAGTAGCTAGGATAGACGCTTTGTAGCCCTCCGAAGATGTAGGAAAAACCTGCATACGTCTCCTCCCTCATGGTGTCTTGAGTCGCTCGCATAGTCTCCTGAGTGGCTCTCATAGTGTCCTGAGTAACCCGCATGTGTTCAAATTGCTGGTATAACTAGGGATAGGAAGGGATACCTGGAGGCCAGTTCTGCTGTGGTGGATATTCATACTGGTGCTCGGGGTGTTCGTGCTGTGGCTGATCGTGTGGCAGCTGGTTGTGTTGTGGTGGTGGTTCTAGTACCTGATGTTCGTGCATCTCAATGTCTTCGTCCTGTGGTGGTAGTGGATCCCATATCTCTCCATTTAGACCCCTCAGTCTCGGGCCATTGTCTGTATCCACTACTAGACCCATTTCTTTCAAAGACTTCATGTCTACATCCCTTCCTGCATGAACCATTATAAGACCACTGACTATATCATATGTCATAATACCCATGTTGTATGCCAACTGAGTCACATATTCATCACCGTGGATCTCACTGCTTGTACGTTCTCCCCACTCTATTCAAGAAAAATTTAGCCATTCTAGCCACGAGGTTGACATGCACTCCATTCACTATTGAATATAAGAAAAGAAGATCCGGAGTGGGACAGTTTCCCGCACTGTCCATGCGTCCACAGATGGTGTGACTCATGACCTGATGAATGACCCTAAGAAGCAGGTCTCGTAGTCTTGATGCTTTAGCTTTTCTAGCATCATAAGGTGGCCCATCTGCCACTTGTGCCCAAAAATTAGCACGTTGCTGGTCATTGTCAAACTTGTAGATGTTGGTGAAAAGTTCTGAATCGAGATCTTCAGCTGAGTATATTCCAAGCCTCCTCCCCAATTTAGCAACTGACCATTTATTCCATTTTCTACCCAACCTGAATTTTATCGTCTCTTTATTCTTAAAGTCTGGATTTTCGCTTCTTGGTTTGTCATAGGAGTATGAAGCGAAAAATTCCAATGTAAGCTCGAGATACACGGGCCGTTCAATGTTGAACAACCGTGACATCGGATATGAAATCATGTTAGATAGTCTCTCATCTTGCTATGCAGCCTTTTCGGAGACACTTCTTTGCCTTCATAACCAATGTGGGATTTCACAATCCATCGCCTTATGGGGCCTAGCGTCCTTGCATCAACTGCATGAAGGTCGTGTACTATAAGTGTTTCATCATTCGCCAGAGGGATGCGAGTGATTTTCTCATGACTAACAACTTCAGCTCTATTCTTGGATAGCCAATCCATGCCGACTACAACATCAAAACTACCTAAACCAACTGGTAAAAGGTCGATAGAAAATTTTTCGTTCCCCAACTCCAAGTGTACAACCCTTAATAACTTTATCTATTTCGACTAATTTCCCATTTGCCAACTCCATAGAATATGGGGTGTCTAGTTTACTCGTTTCTAAGCCAAGTATATCCTTAAGTTCTATAGATTCAAAACTAAAGTCGGCGCCAGTATGAAATAGAACGGATGCAAAGTGCCGGTTTATAGAGAACGTACCCGTAAGTACGTTCGGGTCCTGGCGTGCCTTGGGTGCTCCTTTCGTGAAAATGCTCCCACTAGCTTGATTTGTCTTCGGGCAGTTCTTCCGGTGATGTCCTTTATCGCCACATCCGTAGCAACCTTTGCCCTTGTCGTTTCTGTTATCGCCCAGAATTCCATTCCCATGCCCCATACCAGACCAGCATGACTCCTTTCTATGCCCAGCCTTGCCACAATTTCCCAACTATGAGTCCTGCACGGACCTGTGTGACAATAACCACACCTATCACACTTTGGTAGTTCTCCTTGGTAGTTTTTATCATTTGTTTTAGTCGTGGTAATGAATGCCTTGACTTACTTGGTTGCAGCGATTTCCTTATGTTTGTTGCTTGATTTAAAGCCTTGCTTGAAATGCGTATACTTTCTCTTATTTCTATATGAAGAAGACTCCACCTGCGTCTTCTTTTCACTGGACTTTTTATTTGATTTCTCCATCATTAATCTGCCCTTGGCAGAACCTAGGGCAAGAGTTATCGCTTGAGCGATTCCCAATATGGTTCTTCTTATCCCGCCGTTGTTTGCAGTATGCTTGCTTCGTATTGGACGATTGCTTTAGCGACTTGCTGGTTCGCTAGAGCTTCAAGCTCAGCTCTTGTTGCAGGTAAAGATTCTGATTGGACATGGCCAGCGTTTCCTTCGCTGTGGTTCCATGAGCTTCGCATGTATAAAACTTTATCGACGAAATTAGACATTTATTTTGGAATAAATTTTGTCGTCTTCGAGTGAAAGCAAAGCTCATTCGTCACGCACTACGAGTATAAGGGTAAGGTAATTCATAATGATGCTTATGCAAATCCTACTACCATAATAATCTCATCATTGTAGCGAGGTAAAATGAGTTACAACAAAATCTTGTTAAGGGTATATCGACTTTTATATACACCATATCAACTTGTTGCAATTAGTTTTGTGAAGAAAACCTCCTCGGAGTCACCTTACTTCGGTTGATGCAAGTCATCCAGTGCTATTCAAAATTCGGTGAGGCCTTCCCTTCACCTTGTTCCTTGTTTATTCCTCAAGTCTCCGACTCTTCCATAGTCTTTAGTTTTACAAAAACGGGTATACTTCCCAAAGGATGGGGGTTGTGCATTACTACCACGTATAGGGGGGTGATGGTGAAAATGCAGAATTAAGGTCGTGAGGGTACATGACTTCTTCCTCGGGACCGAATTATGCCTTGTAGCAAACGTAGAGCGGTTTCTAGGATGTGAATGCACTTCCCAAACGATGGGGTGCACTAAGGGATAGAGAGTGTGGAGGTACTGATAGGGGTGTCGGTGGTGGTGATATGGGTAGTGGGTGATAGGGTGCATATGAGGTGAAGGACGAGAAGAATATTTTTGCATGTGTCGTCCATGTGCCTAAATGGTATAGCTATCTGTTGAGAAGGGGAGAATCAAGTGGTCGTTTCCGTCCTTATAACATATGTTCTATACTCCATGGGCCTCGACTAACTGACATAGGGAGGACCCCTTTTGCCACACTGGACTGTGCGACACATACATTGATTTTTTTGCTTGGGTTCCATGAGTCCCAATATGGTTGGTATGGTCCCCATGAATGCCGAGTAGAGTGTGGTAAATGGGTTACACTACATCTCGCGCCATGCTACCTCCTTGGGGTGAAATGGATGTCAAATGTTGGGGTCTATCGTGGCAACTACTATGGATAAGTTGAGGTGTTGTAGGCTCCATACAAATTTAAACATAAGAATCCTAAAATGTTGAGGAAAATCTTTCCTGAGTGTTAACCATCTTCACTTGCTTAGATACCGGGTCCCAAACACTAGTACTACAGGTAGAAGTGTTAGGTGCGAAGTAGGCAAAGACAGACTTCCTACTTTGTAGAGTTTTATAGTAACTATCTCGGATAGGGTTCTACTAGATAGAGATTTGAACAACTTAGGAATTTTCAAATAGATAGTGATCATTAGCTTGACCCGCAGAGCCCACCAGGATTTCCATGCACTACAAGTTGTTATTACGTGGGCCCCCGTAATAATAGATTGTCTTGCATGGTCACCCTAATTTTCTCTCGTTCAAAGCAGCCGATCAGTCAGAGAAGGGACACTACTGTCTTCATACCTTCGACATAGATGGGACCTTTATGATGGTCCACGCGCCAACGTTCGTTGTCGTTATGTGCGAAATGGTACAATGCAAGTCAAAGTAGGAATAAAAAGTATTTCCTAGCAATGGTAGTTGTAGGGGCACCTTCAAGATGAGTACCTCATCTTCCTTGTCTGGACAAGAGTGTCGTCAATCATGTTTCGTAAAAGCCACAGGGACCTCGTCTCACTGATAAGGTTGTTGTCCAAGGTTACCTCCTCCGCCTCGTCGTCACTGCCGTAGTCAGGCACCTTCGCATTCGAGAGGGAAGAACAGCCATCTTCTATGGAATCAAGCTCAGGGTCTCGTTTGGTAATCACATAAGCCATAAGCTCCGCAGTATACGTGAGGTCGACAATCTCATTGTGCGAGTCAAGAATAATAATAGAATTCAAAGTCGAAGGTATCTCGTTCCCGGCAATAATTATTACGTACACATATATGCATATATATTAATTAATAATAATGTTACTTAGTATATACAGGCAAATAAATGCAACACGTCACATATAACTCTTGTTTGTTCTTTCGTGGGTCATTTTGTCTTCTGCAAGTCTATCTCATATAGACTATACTTCCATTGGCACATTAGTTGGGGTATTCTCCTCCCTACTAATGTCATTGCTTTGTCTTTCCTTTGAAAAAAATGTTTTATTCATGGATCTTGGCGTTTTTGTAAATGCAATGGAAAACCATTTTTGTTGTTGTAAAAATGTTTTCGTAAGAGAATCCTTGTGATTGTAGTATAGACTCGAGAAGGAATCCTAGTTCACTACAATCGAAGCTCTGATAGCAACCTTTCACACCCTGACTTTTGCGGAAGCGTATACATGTGACTTGATCAGTTTTCATTGCATTCGATTATAATAAACAACTACATGACTAAAATAACGATGTTCATCCATTCATAAGTTTAAAACGTTACAAAACATAAGTTGTTTAAGTTACAAACCATCATCAGATTCAAGCTCCACAAATAGGTCTTGTTTAACAAAAGACTAATTTCACGAGGCTTTGCATTCTACATCTCATCAAAGATGGGATATACGAATCAAACCCTCAATAGTGGATGACATCTAAACTTGAAATTTACAGCTTGAAAACGACACCAGCGCCAAAGATCCATCTAGTTTCCTGAAATACATGTAATTTTTAAAACATCAACAAAAGTTGAGCGAGTTCATGTGTTTTTGTATGAGTTCCAAATAAACTTGTAAACATTTGAGAGTATTCGTTTGATAACCAGTATGTAAAGTGTCTATGAACAGATCAATTAATGTTTTGCAAGGACATTAATATGTGTGCAATGGCGTAGGAAGGCTCAAACCTAGCAGATTTTGTACCGGTCCACCCGGCTGGAATGACATAGTCACTACATGTGGCCACTTCTGGACCCATGAGTGGGGCTCGCTACACCCGATAGATCTACCACTCCTGCCCCTCGGTCTTTAAACAAATATTAATGGTCTTAAGTGTACGGCTACCCATCCACATGATCTAACGGTTCATTCCTTAGCTAAACCATACCATTTGAAATCTTTGAAACATGTATTCCACCCCCGAAAGTTATAAATCCGAAAACAGTTAAAAGAAAAGGAGGACATGAACTCACAAGTTTACGTCCGTAATCCTGTGTACCCAAAGTAAGTATCCTTAAGTCGTACTACCACCTACACACGTGCTAAGTTTTATTAGACGCTTAGGTCGTGTAACGACTCTTAGCCTTAGTTATTCATTAAGACTTATTTTGGAATTTTGGTATACTTTGAGTTACACGCTTGGTGTATGTTGTTTACATAATTATATAATTCCAAATTATATAAATATTTGTTAAAATAAGGATATATTAACATAAATTGTTTCCATCCAATTATTTGGATTATTGTTAAGAATAATATATTTTTAACTTGCTTCGGCTTTTGATTTTCACATATATTTATTTTCCAAGTATTGGTAGCGTATTCCGGTATGTACTTATACGTATAGGGATTCGTATTTTCTTGTATTTATTAAGTATTCTTCACTTAATTTATGTAGAATTTTCTGGAATATTATTTTTATACAATTAAAAATCATCAACTTTATACTCTTAAAATATATATATATTTTAGGAGGATTTTTATAGTAAAATATCTATAAATCTTATTTGGCAAAAATATGTATACTTCCATATACATCTTTAAAATAATATATTTTTAAGATTAAAGTTAGAAAAATATATATTTTTAGTTTTCACCAAAATAATATATTTTTGTGTTGTTTATGAAAATATATATTTTTCACCACTTCAAAAATAATATATTTTCTACTTTTGACAAAATATGATATATTTTATAATAGTTGTAAAAATTCATGTTTTGCTGTTTCTTCAGTTTCAAAATACCGTTTATCACATTTGTCAAGTTGGGAATTTATTTCCGGAATATATATATATATATATAGTCCAAATGTCCATTGTCTGATACGTCCAATATTTTGGGTATAAGTTATATATTTATTTTCTTGGGATTTTGGTAATATTCCAAATTACAATTTTTAGTATTTTTGGTGTGATATATTATTTTCAAGGTTCCTAATTTTTAGTATAACTAATACAAACAATATACATGTAGAACACAATTTTGTGACTTCTAAATATATACTTATTCATTTTTATTTATTGAAAATCAACCTCCAATACTTGTAATTTTTATAACAAAAATTATGGCAAATTTTTATATTAAAACCAAGATCAAAAATTACTTGTAAACACTTGTTTAAAAATATTTTTCTAAGTGTTGGATTTTTACAAAAATTTTGCCATAGTTTCCCTTGAAAATGGAGGTTTCCATGCTTATTAGCGTATCATTTTCTTTTCAAAAATTCATCATCAATCATCAACAATCAACCTACAACTTACCATGAGCCATAATCATGCATTTTCACAATATGGTATAAACTTGAAGTTTGTAAAATCTTGTAGTATTTTAACATGTTGTTTAACATGGTTTAATAACACTAAATCCATAGTTTTTATTTCATAAAACTCTTTCTTACAAAATTTCTATCTTTACAACTTATAACTCACTTTTACAAAAATTCATCTTCATAGATTTTTCATGTTTTCTACACTTTACTAGTTCCATTTTAACACCTAAAACACGGTTATTTTATGTCAAACCCAAATCATGTTAAATCTTGATGTAAACTTTAGTTTCTTGAAATTTTTATCTTTGAAGTCTTACATTTTTAAGACATACAACTTGTAGGAGTCATCATCCTACACAAAATCAAGCTCATCTTCAAGTTCATACTTAACATAAAGGATGATCAACATAGATTTTTCAAGATCCATCCTCATACTTGCTAGATCATGTTTTAAATCATCATCTAGCAAGCTTTATGTGGTGATCTACACCATACATTCAAGAAATCAACAAACATGTTCATCACATACACTTAAACAACTTAGATCTTCATGATTTTAAGCTTTGTTCTTGTGTTCATGTTCATGTTCTTGTTTTGGTGTGATCTTTAGATTATCTTGTTATTACATACTTTAACTACTAAAATCAAGTGTAAAAACAAGATCAAAATGCAAGATGAAGAAGAAACTAGGTGGGTAAAAGCTCCTTTAGAAGGTCCTTCAAGATTCCTTGCTTGCTACCTCCTTATCTATGTTTGATACACCTTAGAAACACCTTAGATTGTATGGAAATGAGTTGAAAATGGATGATGAAGATGGGGGGTTTGGGACGTGAGCTTTGAAGGAGAAGAAGAGGAGTTTGTGAGCTTTGAAAGTGTTGAGAAATGTAATGAAGTCTTATGGTTCTTATGTCTTTTAATCTCCAACAAGTGTTTAAAGAATAGATAATGTGCTCAATATCTTCATGACATATCAAATAAAATAATCAAGAAAATCAAGAGTGTGGGACCCCTTTTGTAACCGTCCATGAAGGGGGGGGGGGGTCATGGTTGCATTTCAACTTCAAGTTACAAGTTCTAGTTAGAATTTAAGTGTTAGTTTAGGGGTTTAATGTGTTTAAGTGTTTAGAGATGTAATATGATGTTTATTGTTGATAACTGGCTTCATGATGTTAAAACAATGGTTCTAGTTAAATTTTGGTGTTTCGGGTAGTGTCCAGTTGTTCGTTTGGTTACCGGTTCATTAAGGTGCTAAATTGCGTAGTTTAGTGTATTATGAGATAACTTTTATGACAGCTTTCATTCCCGACACTTAACAAGTTATTCTGGACACTTATACCATATTTCTGCATTATATTTTGGTGTTTAAATGCTGATTTCTACATAATTCTGCATTTAGGGTGTGTTTCGGACACTTTTTGGTGCTTAAATCGTCACTCGAAAGGCAGTTTTATAATCCCTACTTTCCTACATAAAATTCTAGTGTAAACTTTGGTTCCGGGACTCATTATGTGTCCTATCATGGTGTCTGTCTGAGTACTGAACTCCCGTTAGTACTTCTAGTTTATCGGATAAGTGTGCTAGATTTGTTCTGTGTACTAATTTAACTGTCTCAAGTTGCATTTAAAAGTCATAAATAACATGCAACATGTAATGTATTTGTATGTTCTTGAAAATAAACCATGAAATCATTCACATCATAATATCAGCATACACAACCATATGTTATAAGTTATTGTTCACATTGTACGGAAATACATGGAAAAGTGCCAGTTATCACAAACGTCACGGTTTTGGTCAAAAACGCTTAAAACGGAAGTGTTTTAAAAACATGTATAATTTAACGTATATCAAACATCCCCACACTTTGAACTTTGCTTGTCCTCAAGCAAATTTAAAATAAAACAAGGAATTAAATCTGAATATTTACAAAGTTACTAATTTGTTTGGTGGTCAAATTGGTTTCCAAAAAGTCATCATCAAAGATTTAAAACAAACAAGCATATGTTAATTATGTGAAAAGATAAACTAATACGCAATGACTTAAAATTTGATTGACTTAGCATACAAATCTTTACATTTCTCACAATGTTCACACACTCTCGGTTATTTTTCTGAATCATACATATAATGTGTATGTAAAACACTCGACGCCTAGTCAATGAACCACGCAATATCATAAGCTTGTCAAAAGATCTAATCTCCACCAATTAATATGTGAAAAAAAAACATAAATCAAGAGGTCTTTGATGGCTTGTAATGTTAGGCTATGGTTAAGGGTATGGAATGGATATTTGAAAGTGGTTAAAAGGTCAAAATTTGGCGATTTATTTTCAAGGATTCTGAACACACGTTGCTAAGCTATTGTGTATATGTTCAGAGTTTATTCTTTTTACACTTTTATTCTCCATTTTCTTCTTAATGATTTTCCATTATTCTCTTAGAGAGTTTTGACAAACGGTTTTTATTTTTTTTTTCAATGAAAAATTTACAAAGATTTGCATCAATCTAGAAAGTTACAGCCGAATTTTAACGAAAAGGGTAAATATAAAAAGGTTATATTTGGTTAAGTAGGCTTAATATTTGGGTAAAATTAAGAAAAATACGGAAAATAGGCTCAACATGGCGAACTAATGGATAATGTAAGGTGCGGGATATAAACAAAGAAAAAGGCTAACAAATGGAAATCCTTAGTGCCTCTATCATTTCTATGTAATTTCTCATATTCATGATCTTGAAAAGTATACAAATGACAAGTTCTAAATTGCATAAAACATCCGGCTCACTCATTTTCCGCAAAAACAAAGAAGCATTTGAAAAGAAAGCGGTAAAGGCTCAAAAATATGCTCACGTAAATGGAAGAAATGGGTATAAATATAAAGATAAACATGCAAGTCTTTCTTCTTGTTTTATCACGCTTTTAGTTATCTTTTTCAAAAATCAATTTGGCTTGTCGGTTTTTATCAAATTTGATGTTTTCTAAAGAACACAAGTGACCATATTTTTTTTTCAAAAATATGTACAGAAATGAGAACAATTAAGGACAAACAAAGTTTAAAACCTTTTAAACCCCTCCCCACACTTGAACTTCACATTGTCCCCTATGTGAAATACATATTAGTTAAGCAATTATGAAGAGCTAAACTAATAATGTGAAAAGGGAAAGAGGTACTCCCTCGGAGTTGAAGTTGACTCGTTTGAGTAGACTTTAATTGAAGTCTTCTCAACTCTGTGTGTATTCTTTACAAATCTGCCAAGCATGTCACTTGCTAAAACAGCCAACGTTACCATTGATTAAAATGTTAGATAACCAAATCAAATCCAATATTCAAACAAAACAAACACACTACTTAAACAATTAAAAACAGACATAAAGTTTTAAAAATCCCAAATAAAATAAAGTACTAAATAAAAATAAGATAAAGTACGATAAAACACCAGTTTCTCTCTCTGGTTGGTCTACTCCACCTCTTCCTACTCCTCATCATCATCATCATCATGGTGGCGTGTTCCAGATGAACCCGCCCCTTAGTTACTTGGGTTTCCAAATGGAAACTGTGGAGGCTCTCCGAAGTAGCTAGGATAGACGCTTTGTAGCCCTCCGAAGATGTAGGAAAAACCTGCATACATCTCCTCCCTCATGGTGTCTTGAGTCGCTCGCATAGTCTCCTGAGTGGCTCTCATAGTGTCCTGAGTAACCCGCATGTGTTGAAACTGCTGGTATAACTCGGGATAGGAAGGGATACCTGGAGGCCAGTTCTGCTGTGGTGGATATTCATACTGGTGCTCGGGGTGTTCGTGCTGTGGCTGATCGTGTGGCGGCTGGTTGTGTTGCGGTGGTGGTTCTAGTACCTGATGTTCGTGCATCTCAATGTCTTCGTCCTGTGGTGGTAGTGGATCCCATATCTCTCTATTTAGACCCCTCAGTCTCGGGCCATTGTCTGTATCCACTACTAGACCCATTTCTTTCAAAGACTTCATGTCTACATCCCTTCCTGCATGAACCATTATAAGACCACTGACTATATCATATGTCATAATACCCATGTTGTATGCCAACTGAGTCACATATTCATCACCGTGGATCTCACTGCTTGTACGTTCTCCCCACGCTATTCAAGAAAAATTCAGCCATTCTAGCCACGAGGTTGACATGCACTCCATTCACTATTGAATATAAGAAAAGAAGATCCGGAGTGGGACAGTTTCCCGCACTGTCCATGCGTCCACAGATGGTGTGACTCATGACCTGATGAATGACCCTAAGAAGCAGGTCTCGTAGTCTTGATGCTTTAGCTTTTCTAGCATCATAAGGTGGCCCATCTGCCACTTGTGCCCAAAAATTAGCACGTTGCTGGTCATTGTCAAACTTGTAGATGTTGGTGAAAAGGTCTGAATCGAGATCTTCAGCTAAGTATATTCCAAGCCTCATCCCCAATTTAGCAACTGACCATTTATTCCATTTTCTACCCAACCTGAATTTTATCGTCTCTTTATTCTTAAAGTCTGGATTTTCGCTTCTTGGTTTGTCATAGAAGTATGAAGCGAAAAATTCCAATGTAATCTCGAGATACACGAGTCGTTCAATGTTGAACAACCTTGACATCGGATATGAAATCATGTTGGATAGTCTCTCATCTTGGTTTAGGGCTGTCAGGGTTGCCCAATTCATCCTTCTCGGCTCGCCAATTTTCCCCCGTCGATTCCATATGGCCTCCAATCTGGCAATACATGGACGGTCCTTCGTTTTGTTTTCGTTGAACTTGAGGAATCAGTGGTTCATCTGCATACAGGAATACAGCAAAATAATAGCAAAATCAAAAATTTCAAGTGCTGCCACTGCAACAGGTTGTTTACGACGTTTTGTTGTCGTTTCAGCAGTCGCATGGTCGTGCGTCTCGGTCGCACTACCGTGCCGTTCCGAGATCGCTGACTGAATGTTGATGGCAATCGATGTTGCACTGTCGTGCCGATTTTAGCACTACCGTGCGTCTCGGCATCGCAGTTCTGATTCAATCGTTCGTTTCTGATTTCTGATCGGCACTGCCATGCCGTTCAATCGCATGACCATGCGGTTCGAAAAATCATCAGAAATCAGTTTTATTCACTTATTTTAACCTTTATATTTCAAAATCTAACTTTTAAACAGTGAATGCTCATCAAATCAGTGATCAGAACTATCGATTTAGCATCAAACATTCAAGAACAAGGGTTTATTTGACTTTATGAAGAAAACCCCCAAATTTCTTGATTCAAAACCCAAGATCTACATCAGAAACTAAGCTAAATCTGAAAAAACAAGTAGGAAACATACCTTGGAAGAAGATTGGAATGAAATCTAAGCAAATATTGGTTGATTTTAGGGTGTGGGCGACCTAGCACTCCCGTGCGGGGCTGTCAGGGTTTCGAGTAAATGAGAAGTTTTGACTGAAAATTCGCTTAAATACCCTATTTTTACTGTTTCGATTTTTACTCGCACGGTCGTGCCAATCCAAGCCGCACTCCTGGTTTGCCTGACAGTGCTGTGTTACACGGTAGTGCAGTCGATCGCATGGTAGTGTGAGTCGATGACTGTCGGTGCATATGTTTCTGGGCTGGTCTGACTACGAAGCGCATGACCGTGCCGATGACCGCATGGTCGTGCATTACCTGGGCATTTTCTGGTCAGTTTTAACAGCAAGTTGTTAACTCCGTATTTTCGCCTAATTTATCCATTTTTGCAAGATTTTGTATATTTTAACTCTTAGTCAACTTCAAAACTTCAAAAGTTATGAATCAAACTTGTATGTACCAATGTTTAAACCAAAAAATTAACAAAATAGAAAATAAATATGACAAACTAATATGTACAAAATTACCCTTAGCATGTGGAAACACGCCCGCTAAATTTGTCAGCGAGTCGATAGCTAGACTCATTCTCCCCACACTTGTTTTAAGCGTGCGAGATGTGGAGTTCGAGTATTTCCTCCACTGAGTCAAACGGTCCTTTGATGTAAATTTTTAAATGATGACCGTTGTCTTTGAAACTTGCCCCGTTCGGATCCCCGATAGTTATGGCCCCGTACAAAAATATTTCTTTAACTATGTACAGACCCATTCATCGGGATTTTAGCTTCCCGGGGAATAACCGCAGTCTTGAGTTATATAACAAGACAAGATCTCCTACACGGAAATCCTTATGGTCTCTCAACCTCTTGTCATGAAATCTCTTGACTCGTTCATTATATCTGCTAGAACTCTCATAGACATGACTTCTTAGCTCCTCAATGTGACACCCCAGGAAAATCACGCAACTTAACTAGCTTCCTCAGTAACCACGTGCTAAATTTCGGGACGAAATTTTCTTAACAGGGGGAGAATGTGACAACCCTCAAAATTACATGTATCCGTACGATTAATTAATGTTAATTAAAGTGCTTGATGACTGTGCTGAATTATTTAACTGATTTCTAATTTACTGTGTCATGCTTACATGTGCTTGTTAACATACTAGTCTTGTGCAGAAAATTGAATAAATGGTCCTGTATGCTTCCTAAGTGTTGGGAATTAAAAGTGTTGCAAAAAGAAACATAAAAAACACTAAAAGGAAAAACTTAGCACTTTAACGGAACGGTACCTAACCGAACAACCGGACATTACCCGGAACACTAAAATATTGCAAGAAGCATTGTTTTTATTTTTCTGAGCTAGTTATGATTCCCGAACACCTTAACACACTATATAATGCATCATACACTTAAACACTAAACCTTACACTTGAAATCCAACTTAACAACTTAACTATCCATTCAACACCAACTAGATACCCCCCCCCCCTTATGGGACGGTTACATGTGGTCCCCACTTGGGATCTCCATAAATCTCACAAGATTTACCTAGATCTCCATAGTCTTACAAGATCTTCCTAAAATATTGAGTAGTGATATGTAGTGTACTTCTTGTACATAAGACCCATTGGACAAAGATGTTAGAGGGGATTATATGAACAAGAGAGCACCAACATTTCACAACACCACAAACCTCTTCCCCCTTGCCCTCCTCTCGGCCGTAAGTGGTCACCACCACCACCATTACTTTCAATTCAATCCACTCCATTTCAAGGTCATTTAAGGGTGTAAGAAGGTGAATAACGAAGCTCGGTGTTCTCGGAAATTGAAGGACCTCTCTCGTTTGCTATTATCCTCAACATTTTCATCTTGTTCTTCCCTAGATTTAAGCTAGTAGTAAGCTCCTTGTTAATCCTTAGATACTTCATGTTTTTAGTGGTTAATAGTTATATCTTAATGTAAACAAATGAACACTAAAAGAACATAAACCTAAAGCTTGAACATAATGGTGAAATAGGATGAAATCTTGATGAAATGAAGTTGTTTTGATTATGTTGTTGATTACTTGATGATTACTTGTTAATATTGATGTTGGTCATAACATAGAACTTGTTAAATCATGATTAAAATCATGAGTTAACAAGTTAGGAGGTGATTAGGGGTTTACATAAAAGAATCACCTCCATATTTAGACATGAACTTGGTGACAAAATGATTTCTTGTAAAATAATAAACCAAGTGAACTAGTGATCTTGTAAATCTAAAACTTGTGAACGATTTTCAAAGAGAACCAAGTTTAAAAGGATGATTTTTAGAAGAACACGGTTTTTATTAATCCAACACTATTTTAAATAACAACATAAGTGTAGAAATACTTTTAACACAAGAAGATGTTATAAGTAAACATTTTTGTAAATTATATTTACAAGTTGTGAACATCTAAAAATCCCGAGAATGAGATTTTAACAAAAGTAAACACACTTTGGATGGTAACTAAACCCACTAAACGCCATACCAAGTTACTACGCATTTTTATGAAACATCAAGTTCATGTTGGTTTGTAAATAGAATAGTTTGCTCTTGGTAAATTGTCGTTGATTGTTGAATGATTTTTGGAAAAGAAAATGATATGCTTATTAGCATGGACACCTCCGTTTACAAAGGAAACTCTGGCGAAATTTTCTAGAAATTCCAACACTTAGAAAATATTTTTCTAAACAAGTGTTACAAGTATATTTTATAACTTGTGTTTCGAATATAAACTTCGCCATAATTTTTGTAACAAAATACAAAGTGTCGGAGGTTGGTTTTTGTAAATAAAAATGGGTAAATATATATTTAGAATATATATCTTATACTAGAACACTTGTGTGGATACTTGTTTATTTTGTGAGATAGTTATATTATTTTAGGGTAAAATAATGTAACTTAACAATATAACTTGACATTTGAATTGTGTGGTATGTGATAGAAGTAATGAGTAAATAAACCGTACGTAGGATACGTGTTATGCATGAGAAACTGATTGTTATCCGTACCTTATTAGGACGTGCTTGATTTCTGATTATTAGAGTAACTAATCTAACCGAGCAAACCAAGGTGAGTTCACACACTTTCTAAGGCATGGGATTCCCGGTGGTTGGGAATGGGTTAAAGAATTAAAACGGAACCTACATATCCTCCTTGGGTAGGATATGTACCGCCATCCTCCATATGTAGGATGCCAATATTAATCCTGTGTATTCTCCTTGAGTAGAATACGTACGTTCGTCCTCCTTGGGTAGGACAACAACCTTAAAACTCACTAGACAAAAATCTATCATTAAGTCCCTCATTTTATATCGACTTAATCGCCGAGGCCAATGGCGAGCGGGTCATTAGTTAATAGCGCTATTAGGTTTAACAAACCTCACACCGTGCCAGTCGGACGGGCGTGTACTAATGGACTATGCAAACTGTCAATGATGATAGACATTGACGTAGGGCACAACTTACTTTCGTTAGTAGTCGATATGGTAACGGTCTAGTGGTTCACATGGGGAAGCCCCCACTGATCATGGATATGGTTTGGGTAATAAAGAAGGAACTGGTTAATCATATTATCAACTATGGGGTAACCCCCACGGCAAGTAAGCCAGCAAAAGACAAACCATGTTTTCGGAAACAACTTAAAACTAAACAACCAACCGTGAACTCACTCAACTTTGTTGTTGACTCGTTGTTACATGCCTTACAGGTCGTTAGATGCATATGGAGCTTGCACGAGGAGGAGGTCGTTGTGGGATATGGACTGTTATGTCCCGTGCTAAACATTTAATCCTTATGAACTTATTAAACTTACGTTTTGGACTTTAAACTTATGAACTATGGAACTTATGTTTTGGACTTACGTTTTATGCTTCCGCTGTTAACAAAAAGTTGGTTACTCTCTTTTGGTCACCAATTGTATTGTGGTTGGTTTTATTTACTTAATTACGTTGTTCAATATAATTGGTGGCTCGATCCTGGTCATGTCACGCCACCAAGCGGTGATACTCCGCATGGTGGATTTTGGGGGTGTGACAGATTGGTATCAGAGCCATTGGTTATAGTGAACTTGATTTTAAAAAGGGAAAAGCTTTTTGACAAAACCATACTATAACCTGTACAGTACTCAACGATCCACAACGACGCTTCGCTCCACGTGCAAGACTCGACACAATAGGTGGTATGATTTATGTTTATATTGTCGGTTAGATAGTTCCCATTGTGCATTAGTTAACGTGATAACTGCTATTTGAACCGTGTGTGCTTACTCTCTTTTGTCGTCCCACGCATAGGCACTTTCGCGACACTTTTCTCACTGACATTGCTTCGTTGTGAAGATCATGAACGAACGCGGAGGACATAGTGGTATCAACCTAACTCAAGCCCAGTTGACGGCTTTGATCAATGAACGAGTGGCTGAGGCACTCGCAGCTGTCCCTGCAGGAGGTATAACATGCCATATCAACCCATCTTAGGACGTTTAGATCCTACCCTCGCGAACCGACTCGTGTGCTTAACCTTGTCTTTTATTCTCGCGCCACAGGTCAACATGCTCCGCCTCCCGTATGTACGTTCAAAACATTCATGGACTGTCGACCTAGTACTTTCAGCAGCACAGAAGGAGCTGTAGGTCTTCTTCACTGGTTCGAGAAGATTGAGTCTGTTTTTGAGATGTGTGAATGCCCTGAAGATCGTAGGGTGAAATTTGCTACTGGAACACTCGAAGGTGCGGCGTTAACCTGGTGGAAAGCACAGGTTCAACTGCTAGGGCTGGCGGTTGCTAATGCCACCCCATGGAATGACTTCAAGGATTTGATCAAAGAGGAGTATTGTAGTCGTGACGACATCCACAAGCTAGAAGTGGAATTTTTCAATTTGAAGATGACGGGGTCTGAAATCGAAGCATACACAAAGAGATCGAACGAATTAGCTATCTTGTGTCCCACTATGGTGGATCCTCCTATCAAGCGTATCGAGTTGTACCTTAAGGGTTTGGTGCCAGAAATTCAGAGCCACGTGACCTCAGCTAATCTTGGCACCATTCAGCAAATCATCCGGTTAGCTCATCGTCTCACCGATCAGGCAGTTGAGCCGAACAAGCTGCCCAAGCGTATTAGTGCTACTGCTACTGATGCTCCCAGTGATAACAAGCGCAAGTGGGATGGGAATTCGGGCAAGGGTTCTACTTCAGTTCAGTCTCTATCCCAGCAGCGAAAGACTGATGACTACTAGAGTCCTGGTCAGCAATCTTCTCGTAGTCAAGGACAGGGTGGATACCGAGGGAACCTCCCCAAGTGCAACCGGTGCAACAAGCATCATAGCGGGCAGTGCCACAAGGGCCGTTGTCTGAGGTGTAACAAGTTTGGTCATGAAGCAAAGGATTGCAGGGGCTCACGACCAGCAAATCAGAATCGCCAACAACAACAACAAGCTCCACAGAACCACCACCAGCAGCAACAGCAGGGCAATAAAGGATGCTTTCAGTGTGGCATTGAAGGCCACTTTAAGAGGAACTGTCCTCAGCTGAACCAGAATCAGAACAACAACAACCAAGGAAACGGGAACAACAATGGAGGCAACAATGGAGGCAACAACGGGGGTAACAATAATGGCAATGGGGCCAGGGGACGTGTTTTCGTGCTGGGTCAGGGTGATGCAAGGAACGATCCCAACGTTGTGATGGGTAAGTTCCTTCTGGACGACTTCTTTGTTACTGTTTTATTTTATTCGGGTGCCGATACTAGTTATGTGTCCTTAAAAGTTAGCCAAATGCTTAAGCGCATTCCAACACTTCTGAATACCAAACACACGGTAGAACTAGCAAACGGTAAAAGTCTTGAAGCCACACACATAGTTAAGGGCTGTAACCTCGTCCTAGCTTGTCAGACCTTCTCTATCGATCTTATTCTTATCGTTCTGGGTAGTTTCGACGTTGTTATTGGGATGGATTGGTTATCTCATCAGCAAGCGGAAATTCTTTGCAAGGAAAAGATTGTCCGCATCCCTCGTTCTGGTGAAGAACCACTCGTGATTCGTGGTGACAAGAGCGGTGCTGTTGTGGGCATCATCTCTTTCCTTAAGGCCCAGAAGTAGTTGCGAAAGGGCCACACTGCTATTCTAGCCCTCGTTTCTGATATATCCTCAGAAGAAAGGAAGATAGAAGACATACCTATTGTACGTGATTTTCCTGAGGTATTTCCTGAGGAATTACCTGGTCTTCCGCCTCATCGTCAAGTTGAATTTCAAATCGAGCTAGCTCCTGGAGCAGCACCCATAGCTTGAGCACCTTATCATCTAGCTCCATCAGAACTTGAAGAACTGTCCACGCAACTACAAGAACTCTTGGAAAAGGGTTTCATACGTCCTAGATCTTCGCCTTGAGGAGCTCTAGTGTTATTCGTGAAGAAGAAAGACGGTACCTTTAGAATGTGTATTTACCGCGAACTCAACAAGGTGACCGTGAAGAATCGTTATCCTCTTCCACGCATTGATAACTTATTCGACCAGTTGCAAGGGTCGAGTTTCTATTCCAAGATTGACCTAAGGACCGGTTACCATCAACTAAGAGTCCGAGATGAGGATATCTCCAAAACGGCCTTCAGGACTCGTTATGGGCACTACGAGTTTCTGGTTATGCCTTTCGGATTGACAAATGCACCTGCGGTCTTCATGGATCTCATGAACCGAGTGTGCAAACCTTACCTGGATAAGTTTGTCATTGTATTCATCGACGACATCCTGATCTATTCTAAGAGTCAGGAGGAACACGAGCAACCCCTGAGGCTTATTTTGGAACTTCTTCGAACAGAGCAGTTGATGCCAAGTTTTCGAAATGTGACTTTTGGCTTCGCGAAGTCCACTTTCTAGGCCATGTGGTGAACAAGGATGGGATTCATGTGGACCCATCCAAGGTTGACTCGATCAAGAACTGGCCTGCACCCCATACACCAACAGAAATCCGCCAATTCTTGGGATTGGCAGGATATTACAGAAGGTTTATCAAGGATTTCTCAAAGATTGCGCAACCTCTCACTTCACTGACTCAGAAGGATGTCACCTATCGTTGGGGTGATGCACAGGAGTCCGCATTTCAGTACTTAAAAGATAGACTTTGTAGCACGCCTATCCTCTCATTGCCTGAAGGCACAGATGATTTTGTGGTTTATTGCGACGCTTCCATCCAAGGACTTGGTTGCGTGTTGATGCAACGTGACAAGGTCATTGCCTACGCATCACGCCAACTTAAGGTTCATGAAAGGAACTACACTACACACGACTTGGAATTGGGAGCAGTTGTTTCCGCACTTAAGATATGGAGACATTACCTGTATGGTACCAAGTGCACCATTTACACCGATCACAGGAGTCTCGAGCATATCTTCAAGCAAAAGGAGTTAAACATGTGACAACGTCGATGGGTCGAGCTCTTGAACGATTATGAATGTGCGATCAAGTATCATCCGGGCAAAGCCAATGTTGTGGCCGACGCCCTCAGTCGAAAGGATACTATACCTAAGCGTATACGTGCATTACAGCTTACCATTCACTCTAACCTTCCTGCTCAAATTCGTGATGCTCAGGTTGAAGCATTGAAAGCAGAAAACATCAGGGCTAAGTCCCTGTGAGGATCAAGGAAACGGTTAGAACAAAAAGAAGACGGCGCCTACTATGTTAACGGGCGCATCTGGGTTCCACTTTATGGAAACTTACTCGAGCTTGTGATGGATGAAGCACATAAGTCTCGTTATTCAGTACATCCTGGTTCGGATAAGATGTACCATGACCTAAAGACTACATACTGGTGGCCTAGCATGAAAGCCAACATAGCAACCTACGTCAATAAATGTTTGACTTGTGTGAGAGTCAAGGTCGAATATCAGAAACCATCAGGCCTAGTCCAACAACCAGAGATACCGAAATGGAAATGGGAGCAAATTTCAATGGATTTCGTTACTGGCCTGCCTAGATCTCAATGCGGAAATGATACCATTTGGGTGATCGTGGATCGACTGACCAAGTCTGCACATTTTCTGGCTATCAAGGAAACGGATAAGTTTTCTACTCTAGCAGACATCTACTTAAAGGAAGTAGTATCAAGGCATGGAGTGCCAACCTCCATCATCTCTGATCATGACTCATGTTTTACATCTGAGTTGTGGCAAGCTATGCACAAATCCTTTGGTTCTCGATTAGACATGAGCACGGCATACCATCCACAGACGGATGGGCAATCTGAACGTACCATCCAAACCCTTGAAGACATGCTTAGGGCATGTGTAATCGACTTTGGTAATGGCTGGGAAAAACACCTCCCGCTAGTGGAGTTTTCGTATAACAACAGTTACCACACCAGTGTCCAGGCCGCTCCGTTCGAGGCATTGTACGGACAGAAGTGCCGATCACCTCTTTGTTGGGCCGAGGTTTGTTGGTGCATGCGTCTGTCGACTTCGTCTTGTATCGAGTCTTGCATTACACATGGCACGAAGATCGAGGAATCAAGCAAAGAGTTAATTTCGCATGAAAGGGCCTAATTTCGCTTGAAGAGTTCAAGTTAATTCCGCATGGAATTAACATATAATTCCGTTTGAATGTAATATCGCATGAACTGATTTCATGTGAAGCATGTTTCATGCGGAATTAGGTGTGTCTATAAATAGGGTTGTTTCCGTATCTTTTGGTACGGAATTAGGAAGGTTGTTTCCGACGGCGAAGCTCTGTCAAAGTGTCTTCAGAATTGTAATTGTTACCAGATTGATATACAAGACAGTTTAAAGAGATATCTTGCTGAATTCAACTCATTATGTCTGTTTCCGCCTTTCATTTTGAGTAGAATGCCTCTGATTGACTCGTTTCAGGTCCGAAAACGATCCTACATGTGGTATCAGAGCTCAGGATGAGGAGTTCTGCGGATTTCAGCCTGATTTCATCTCTTTTTCTTACTTCTACACCTTCTTTTCTGAATTGAACATCTTTTAACGGTCAAAATGATCTGAATTTCACATATAACAAGCGAAATGATGTTTTAACAAACCCTTGAGAGTTTCAGACCAAAACTTTGCTTAAAATCGGATCATTTTGTAATTCCACTTGAAAAGTTTATTCGAATTGCTGACATCATCCTAATCTCGTTTGGAATTACACCTTATTTCCACACGGAATTAAAGTTTGTAGTTAATTTCGTTTGAATCAACAGCTAATTCCGCTCAGAATTAGTATTCCGTTTGAAACTGAGTGTAATTCCACGCGAAATTAAATTTCGTTTTGGTAATTTTGTTTGAAACTTTTAATTCCGTTTGAAGTTGTTTGTGCAGGTAATCTCGTTTGAAGGGAAGTAATTTCGTTTCAAAGATCTAATCTCACTTGAAAGCACCTGTTTTGTGAAAAAGTGTACCGAATCATGAGTGAAGAATTTTACAACGCATTTGCAACATCCCCGACTACTCCGGCTACCATTGCTCAAAATATGAACTTGGAAAATGAAACTGGAACTACGCAAAAACCCCCAAAGCTAATGAGCATTGAGGAGTATTACGGTTGGAAAGATCGGTTTGAAAACTGGGTTCAAGCTAATCACTTGAGATCTTGGGAATGTATTTTGAAAAAATATGTACTACCACGTACTGATCTGCAAGTTGAAAAAGAAATCTCTAAATTCACTGACAAAGAACAAGACATGTACAGAGCTGAAAAGATGATGATTAGTCTACTTCAGCAAGCTATTAAAGAAGACATCTTTATATTGCTTCAACATGACAAAACTTCAAAATCAATTTGGGATGCTCTTAAAATCAAGTTTGAGGGAAGTGATAAGATGATAAAAAGTAAAAAGGCATTGCTCAAGAAAGAATTTGATCTATTCACAAGTTTGCCAGGGGAAGATACAAAGAAACTGATTGAAAGATATTGCCACTTAGTGTGTTCTATGTCGTTGTTAAGCATAACCAAAGAACGAGAGGAATGGGTCGACAAATTAGCTGATTCTTTACCTCAAAAAGAATGGGGTACATTTTTGTTGATCTTAAAGAACACCAGAGAATATGATGGTTTGACGATTTCTCAGTTCATCAAGAAGATTGAAGGTCAAGATCTTAAACAGCAAAAGATTGCGAGGATGAATAATCCGAGTGGTAAACAAGATGTGAAAATGTATTATAAAGGTAGTGTTCAAGAGGTTGAAATGAGTCCAAAGATTCAAACTGCTTTCAGTGCTGGAAACTCATCTGGAAATGTTGATCAAAATCCAAACAGTAGCAGTGGATTTTCTTCATATCCGAATGTTAATCCAAAGAGTTCAACTTCAAGTTTTCATTCTCAAAGTTCAAAAAGTGGAAATGGTTGTGTGATACATTTCAACATTGCATTGAATTTTCTAGATGGTCAAAGTTTTTCTGAAGAAATTGCGAAAGATCACATGGCGTTACTTGCAACTGTGCTACAATCCTATGAAGGTTTGGTTGCAGGGAGGATCGGAAATCCTATGCTGACGAAAGAGGATTACGATCAGATAGATGCTGAAGAGATGGAGCTCATGGACATCAAATGGTGTCTAGCTAGTGTTTTGAGAAGAGCAGAAAAATTTAAAATGATCACAGGAAGAAATGATTTTTTGGATGCACATGTGTCTACTTTAGGTTTTGATAAATCTAAAGTTACTTGTTTTCGATGCAGGGAGAAAGGTCATTTCAAAAGAGAATGCAAAAATCAGGAAGCTAATGGAGCAAAGAATCCTTTTGGAAAAGATTATTACTATCGAAAAGCCATATATCAACAGGTTGCTCATCAACCGCATCAACAAAAAGATTCACAAACTGCTCATGGGAAAATGATCGAAGATGCAAACAAGAAAGCCTATTTTGGTATCATTGATCAAGATGATGATAAAATGGCTCCAGGATTCAGTTGGGACAAATATATTTCAGCTGATAGTAAAGCATGTCTAATAAATCAAGATGATGAAAAATTACCTGAAGGGTTCAGCTGGGATCAGTTTGTAGATGAGAATGGGAAGTTTAAAGCTTTCATTGCAAAGATAGTTCAAGAGCCTGATTTGTTTACAGAATGGATGAAAGTGATTGGTGTTCATGTGAAGAATCAAGAAGAAGAATCTGTTTCTTCCGATGAAAGTTCAGAAGAAGCAACTGTTCTTGATCAAACATCATCTGATTCTGTTACTTCAGATGATAGTGCTGAAAAGACATTAGATTTTGATCAAACACCATCTGATTCTAGTTCTTCAGATGATAGTTCTGAGAAGATAATAGATTTTGATCAATCACCAACTGATGATAGTGGTGATGATGAGGAAGAAAGACATATTAATGTTGCAAAAACTCATCTATCTCCTGAAAGTTTTCAATTTTATTTTGCAGATCGCTTGGAGAAGCTGAAGGAGAGACGAGCAGCAAAAGAACAAAAGAAAATGAAGTCTGATAGTGTTGATCAAATGGAAGAGACTGTTCAAAATGAAGAAGTTAAAGCTGAGAAAGTGATTGAAGCTGAAACAGTGATTGAGGTTGAGAAAGTCATCGAAGTTGAAAAGATTGTGGAAGTCATCAAGCCTTGCTTAAAGTGTTTAGAATCTTGCAAGCAATGTGCAGAAAAAGATGAGAAACTGAGCGAGCAAGAAAAGATGAAAGAACAATTATTGTTCAATCTCAACTACGTGAAAGAATCTTACAATGTATTGAATAGAACGGTAACTGGTCTTCAAAAGACTAATTCAGAAAGAGAAGACGCATTGACTATGATGAATTCTGTGATGATGACAAAGCAAAAAGCCATTAATTATTACATTGAGGAATGTGCAAAGTTGCAGCGGGAGTTGGAAAATGAAAAGATTGAAAATGAGAGAATCAGACGGTTATTACAGAGTTATTCTAGTTCTGATTATCTTATTGATCGAATTTATCCAACTGTTGCAGGTTTTGAAGTATTCCAAAATGATGAGAAGCCAAAGAAGAAGGATACTGGTAAGAAACAGAATGTTAGTTATAACAAGTGTCCACCTCCGATTTGGGAAGGGTATTCTCCTAGAAAACCGAATGAGGAGCAAGTCAAAAAAGCAGTCAATATAAAGTTAAAGTCCGATATAACCGATGAATTACCAGAAAACATTGATGTTGTTTTTACATCGTCTGACACTGATCATGAGTCCGAGTTAATTAAAAAGGTGGTCGATCAGGTGTTGGATACAGATGAGGAGTCGGAGTTAAAGTCTGAGTCAAAGTCCGAGTCTGGGTGTTCAAGTTCGTCCGTCAAAAGTTCGAGTTCATCGGACAACAGTTCAAAGTCGTCGGATAAACGGGTGTACAATAACAAATTCATGTTATCAAAATCTAATTTGAATGACGAAGCAATCAAAGTGGCATATACATTGATTGATTCAGACAAATTATATTCTGATGAGGAATTTCCAATAAGAAGTGTTCAAATTGAAAAGATCAAAAAGGTTTTCAAAATGACAGAAATTAATATTTCTAAAATAAAAGATTTAAATCTTACTGAAAAACCTAAAAAATACACTTCAAGAGTTCAACAACGTTTAAACAAGAAAAAAGGTTACAGTTCTGGTTCTGGTTTTCAAAAGAAACCAAACCATAACGGTAATTTCAAAAAGAAAGGTCTTGGATTTATTCCACCAGAAAATTATAAAAATGAAAAATATGTTCGAGATTTTAATTCAAAAATGAAATTTGTTTCAGGAACAAGCTGTGAAGAGGAATCAAAAAGCTCATTCTGGAAGCAATCAAATAAAGAATTTCTTGCCAAGAAGCAAGAAAATGTGAAGAATGAAGCTAATCAAAGAAAGGAGACAAGAACCTGTTACAAATGCAATGAAGTTGGTCACATTGCATGGAATTGTTCTCAAGCAACAAAAATAAAACAGGAAGTCTCTAAAAAACTCAAAGAAAAGGTTGTTGAGAAAAATGAACCACCAACTGAAAAATTCAAAGTTTTTGAAAATTCAACATATGAAGTTGGTGAGCGTTCAAAGACAATTTTTTACAAAAAGAGAGCTAAGGACAACCAAATGTGGGTTGTTAAAAGGTTTGATTTGAAAATTGGCGATGAATCTGATTCCACAAAGTTAGACGAGCCAAAGTTGAGTTAAAAGATGAAAACTCAGTACCTCCAATGGATGATGTTCATTTTCCCCCATTGAGGGCTGAAAATTTTAAATCAAAAGTTGGTAAGGTTGATATCTCGAATCAATTCTATTCTAAGAAAAAAGAATTTGATGTTGAGAAAGCATTTAATGGAAATGTGAAAAATATTTTTGGAAAAATGGTCGAGGGTAAGGTCAAAGGGTTAAAAGAATTCTATGAAACAAAGAAGGCAACATACAACCTGACTGAAAGTGAACTTGATAAGCTTACATCCAAGCTTGCTGAGGCTTGGATGTCTGTGTTTAATATGTAAAAATCTGGACTTGCCGGAGCTCCCAAGTTTGTAATCGTGGAGCAGGAATCGGCATCATTCTTGATAAAGTTTGTTTTAGTGAATGAATCTTAAAAATTGTGAAATTTTTACAGGTTGTGGAAGTGCCGGAACTCCCAGGTTGGTAAGTGAGGAGTAGGTATCGGCATATTTCTTGGTATTTGATTGTGTGAAAGTACATACATGTGGTAAATCAGGGACATTAAGTTGTATCTGATTTTATACAAGTGATATTAAGAAAAACAATATGATGAACCAAACCCTAATCTTCATGTGGTAAAATCAACAAAACTTATTTTCCGGAAAATCATTTTGGTTAAAACAAACTTAAGTGTTTTTAAATCATAATGAGAAAATAGTTTGTTGTAAGGGGGAGTTCTGATTGTTTATGCCAAGTGGATGGCGATTTGAAGCGATTCGATATCAGTTGTCATTTTATTTGTACAGTTTGTTTTCAAATTTCTTTAAATGTGTTTGAATTTTAGGGGGAGTAAAAATTTCAGAAAATCCAAAAACATTTGAAAATTTGAAAAAGTCAAAAACATGATAAAATGAAAAATTGAGTTTTTGTGTCAAAGAAGAGGAAATGATAGTACATCAGTAGACAGTTACAGTATGCTAAAGAAATGTAATGATTAAATAGCGTTAAACGGTCTCATTGATGATATATCGATAGGTTTTTACACATTTAGTAAGCTTTTTCGGGATATAAACTTAAATTCAAACTTGCTTATTTCGTGGGGAACACTACTTGGATATATAGGTAACCCCTGAAATCTCGTTTGAAAGGTCCCTCTTTCTGAGATACTAGGTCTTTATGCTCAGTGATATCTGGGGTATTATCCCGGGACTTCTGATTTTGCGGAAGCAATGGCCTAGTCCCCGGAGAATACTTTACCGCTTGCTCGAAATATAGCGCCGCCCTCAGCATAAAATGATAAGACAATAAAATTGCTAATCAATGCTGTTGTAAAAAAGATCCTCTAAAGGGGACCCACCAAAAGTCGAGCTGTCATCTCTCTGCTGAACGGAAGTTCTGACCTGAGCTCTCACGGTTTCGCATTTAACCCCTTACAGATATCATCTGTGGTATACTCACCTGTAAGACTGAATATTGGGATCTGGATACGGGAGTATATTCAAGAGGTGGGACACATGAATGAGTTTAAGTTCTTAATACACATAACTCATATCCTGAATCAGTTGAAATTTGTGTGAAAATTTAAGTGGATCAGTATATCGGCAATCTAAGTGAATTGTTTAATTCTTAGGGGGTGTTTGTTTTTTCTTCAATCATCTTCAAGGGAACTGTTGTCTGCAGGCGCGCAGACGTTTCCCTTGAAGACTGTTGGTTTTTTTTTTAATCAGATCTGTAAATGGCTTATTTTATCTTAAAACAAAAGCTATGAAACCTTGCTTTAAACATCTTCACACAACTGCTACCAACATCTCCACCAAGCAGCCTCTTCTTCTCCTCAATTCCACACAAAACCATGAAGGCCTCTTCTTCTCCTCAATTCCACACAAAACCGTCGCCTCCGTCTGCCACTACCACCGCCCCTTCACCCACCGGCCGTCGCCTCCGTCTGCCACCACCACCGCCCCTTCACCCACCACCGCTCCCTCTCCCTGCAACAACTCTTCTTTACACTCGCACACACTACACACACACCACCACCACCGCCGCCGCCCGCCGTAGCAAAAGCACCAGCCTGAAAATGGAGACAGCGAGAACCGTGAAAGATGTTTCACCTCAGGAGTTCGTGAAGGCGTACGCCGCTCATCTCAAGCGCTCCGGCAAGGTTTATTTCTAATCTGTTTTTTTCCCGTTGATGTTTGCGATATCATATCAGCTGATTATTGTTTGTATGTGTTGTTTGATGGATTATAGATCTGAATTGTTGTATTTGGCGAGTGATCTGATTGTTAACCTTTGTTTTTTATTAGTTTTGAATCTTGAAGAAGATGGGGTTGAATTTGAAGAAGATGTTGGAGGGTTGAATCTTGAAGAAGATGTTGAAGGGTTGATCTGATTAATGTGAAGATGGGGTGGTGGTTGTTTTTTTTTTTCAGTTAATAATTTATGTTAATTGTGAAGATACAAAGTGTATGATGATTATTTGTGTAGACACTATAATTTTATAAAAACAAACAGTCTTATATTTTCAGCTTGCAGATCTTCATACCATATCTTCAGTTGCAGACATGAAAACAGATGAAATCAACTTGCAGACAATTTATGTCTGCAAAAACAAACAGCACCTTAATGTGTAACAAAGCTCAACGGTACTTGTGACTTGTCATAAACTGATATGATCCTCTTACACAAACTCACAAAAATATTGTCTGTATATATTTCTTTACTGCATTTCATTTCATTCAAAAATTCCAAAAAGTTTTTTAGTGTGTTTTAGCATAATTTTTGAAAAAGCCAAAAAGATTTTCGACAACTGATGTTGGAGAGCTGTTTTTCAAAATTCCAAGTGCTAAACATGATGAGCATGTGGTGAGGGGAAGTGTGTGTCTAAAATGAAAAGATATTTTTGAATAATTACTTACAAATGGTTCATCAGAAATTATCATTGATAATTCATTCTAGTTGAATTTGAGGGGGAGTATAGATATATAAATTTGTTAAATGTTAAATTTGAGAAATTTACTTTTGGGTAGAGAATGTGCAGGATATCTGAGTGATAGATAGCTAGGTTCCGATACCTGAAGACTCTGTGATTTCAACAAGACAGACTGCGATCCCAGCAAATCGAAATGGGGAGTCTGAAGACATCCGAGTAGATAAGATTGTTCGTGGGGAGTCTGTTGATTCTAAAGAGGAGAAAGAGATAAAGATTGTTGGTGCTTACACTTCAGAGAGCAGTCAGACTGATAAAGACTGAAGACGTTGAAGACTCGACACTTAAGACTCGTCAACATCCGAGGGGGAGTCTGTTGGTGCATGCGTCTGTCGACTTCGTCTTGTATCGAGTCTTGCATTACACATGGCACGAAGATCGAGGAATCAAGCAAAGAGTTAATTTCGCATGAAAGGGCCTAATTTCGCTTGAAGAGTTCAAGTTAATTCCGCATGGAATTAACATATAATTCCGTTTGAATGTAATATCGCATGAACTGGTTTCGTGTGAAGCATGTTTCGTGCGGAATTAGGTGTGTCTATAAATAGGGTTGTTTCCGTATCTTTTGGTACGGAATTAGGAAGGTTGTTTCCGACAGGGAAGCTCTGTCGAAGTGTCTTCAGAATTGTAATTGTTACCAGATTGATATACAAGACAGTTTAAAGAGATATCTTGCTGAATTCAACTCATTATGTCTGTTTCCGCCTTTCATTTTGAGTAGAATGCCTCTGATTGACTCGTTTCAGGTCCGACAACGATCCTACAAGGTTGGCGATAGTCAAATCACTGGCCCAGAACTTGTGGTAGATACAACCGAGAAGATTGCTCAGATACGACAACGAATGGCGGCAGCTCGTGACCGTCAGAAAAGCTATGCTGATAAGCGAAGAAAGCCACTCGAGTTCCAGGTTGGGGATCGGGTGCTACTCAAAGTCTCACCTTGGAAAGGTGTAGTTCGTTTTGGCAAACGAGGCAAACTCAACCCACGATATGTTGGACCCTTCGAAATCATTGAGAAAATTGGAAAAGTCGCTTACAAGTTGAATCTACCTGAAGAACTCAGCGGAGTTCACAACGTATTCCAGGTGTCCAATCTGAAAAAGTGTCTGTCAGACGAGACCCTCATAGTTCCCTTAAAGGAGCTCACAATCGACGACCAGTTGCGATTCATCGAGGAACCAGTTGAAATCACAGATCGAGATGTTAAGATTCTCAAGCGTACCAGAATACCTCTTGTTCGAGTTCGTTGGAACTCCCATCGTGGCCCAGAGTATACCTGGGAACGAGAAGACCAAATGAAACTCAAGTATCCCCAGTTGTTTAGTAAAAGTGCAACCACTACTGAGGCTGAAGCTACTGCATAATTTCGGGACGAAATTCCAAACCAACGGGGGATGATGTGACACCCCAGGAAAACCACGCAACTTAACTAGCTTTCTCAGTAACCACGTGCTAAATTTCGGGACGAAATTTTCTTAACAGGGGGAGAATGTGACAACCCTCAAGATTACATGTATCCGTACAATTACTTAATGTTAATTAAAGTGTTTGATGACTGTGCAGGATTATTTAACTGATTTCTAATTTACTATGTCATGCTTACATGTGCTTGTTAACATACTAGTCTTGTGCAGAAAATTGACTAAATGGTCATGTATGCTTCCTAATTATTGGGAATTAAAAGTGTTGCAAAAAGAAACATAAAAGACACTAAACGGAATAACTTAGCACTTTAACGGAACGGTACCTAACCGAACAACCGGACATTACCCGGAACACTAAAATATTGCAAGAAGCATTGTTTTTATTTTTCTGAGCTAGTTATGATTCCCGAACACCTTAACACACTATATAATGCATCATACACTTAAACACTAAACCTTACACTTGAAATCCAACTTAACAACTTAACTATCCATTCAACACCAACTAGATACCCCCCCCCCCCTTATGGGACGGTTACATGTGGTCCCCACTTGGGATCTCCATAAATCTCACAAGTTTTACCTAGATCTCCATAGTCTTACAAGATCTTCCTAAAATATTGAGTAGTGATATGTAGTGTACTTCTTGTACATAAGACCCATTGGACAAAGATGTTAGAGGGGATTATATGAACAAGAGAGCACCAACATTTCACAACACCACAAACCTCTTCCCCATTGCCCTCCTCTCGGCCGTAAGTGGTCACCACCACCACCATTACTTTCAATTCAATCCACTCCATTTCAAGGTCATTTAAGGGTGTAAGAAGGTGAATAACGAAGCTCGGTGTTCTCGGAAATTGAAGGACCTCTCTCGTTTGCTATTATCCTCAACATTTTCATCTTGTTCTTCCCTAGCTTTAAGCTAGTAGTAAGCTCCTTGTTAATCCTTAGATAGTTCATGTTTTTAGTGGTTAATAGTTATATCTTGATGTAAACAAATGAACACTAAAAGAACATAAACCTAAAGCTTGAACATAATGGTGAAATAGGATGAAATCTTGATGAAATGAAGTTGTTTTGATTATGTTGTTGATTACTTGATGATTACTTGTTAATATTGATGTTAGTCATAACATAGAACTTGTTAAATCATGATTAAAAACATGAGTTAACAAGTTAGGAGGTGATTAGGGGTTTACATAAAAGAATCACCTCCATATTTAGACATGAACTTGGTGACAAAATGATTTCTTCTAAAATAATAAACCAAGTGAACTAGTGATCTTGTAAATCTAAAACTTGTGAACGATTTTCAAAGAGAACCAAGTTTAAAAGGATGATTTTTAGAAGAACACGGTTTTTATTAAACCAACACTATTTTAAATAAAAACATAAGTGTAGAAATACTTTTAACACAAGAAGATGTTATAAGTAAACATTTTTGTAAATTATATTTACAAGTTGTGAACATCTAAAAATCCCGAGAATGAGATTTTAACAAAAGTAAACACACTTTGGAGGGTAACTAAACCCACTAAACGCCACACCAAGTTACTACGCATTTTTATGAAACATCAAGTTCATGTTGGTTTGTAAATAGAATAGTTTGCTCTTGGTAAATTGTCGTTGATTGTTTAATGATTTTTGGAAAAGAAAATGATATGCTTATTAGCATGGACACCTCCGTTTACAAAGGAAACTCTGGCGAAATTTTCTAGAAATTCCAACACTTAGAAAATATTTTTCTAAACAAGTGTTACAAGTATATTTTATAACTTGTGTTTCGAATATAAACTTCGCCATAATTTTTGTAACAAAATACAAAGTGTCGGAGGTTGGTTTTTGTAAATAAAAATGGGTAAATATATATTTAGAATATATATCTTATACTAGAACACTTGTGTGGATACTTGTTTATTTTGTGAGATAGTTATATTATTTTAGGGTAAAATAATGTAACTTAACAATATAACTTGACGTTTGAATTGTGTGGTATGTGATAGAAGTAATGAGTAAATAAACCGTACGTAGGATACGTGTTATGCATGAGAAACTGATTGTTATCCGTACCTTATTAGGACGTATTTCTGATTATTAGAGTAACTAATCTAACCGAGCAAACCAAGGTGAGTTCACACACTTTCTAAGGCATGGGATTCCCGGTGGTTGGGAATGGGTTAAAGAATTAAAACGGAACCTACATATCCTCCTTGGGTAGGATATGTACCGCCATCCTCCATAGGTAGGATGCCAATATTAATCCTGCGTATTCTCCTTGAGTAGATTACGTACGTTCGTCCTCCTTAGGTAGGACAACAACCTTAAAACTCACTAGACAAAAATCTATCATTAAGTCCCTCATTTTATATCGACTTAATCGCCGAGGCCAATGGCGAGCGGGTCATTAGTTAATAGCGCTATTAGGTTTAACAAACCTCACACCGTGCCAGTCGGACGGGCGTGTACTAATGGACTATGGCAAACTGTCAATGATGATAGACATTGACATAGGGCACAACTTACTTTCGTTAGTAGTCGATATGGTAACGGTCTAGTGGTTCACATGGGGAAGCCCCCACTGATCATGGATATGGTTTGGGTAATAAAGAAGGAACTGGTTAATCATATTATCAACTATGGGGTAACCCCCACGGCAAGTAAGCCAGCAAAAGACAAACCATGTTTTCGGAAACAACTTAAAACTAAACAACCAACCGTGAACTCACTCAACTTTGTTGTTGACTCGTTGTTACATGCCTTACAGGTCGTTAGATGCTTATGGAGCTTGCACGAGAAGGAGGTCGTTGTGGGATATGGACTGTTATGTCCCGTGCTAAACATTTAATCCTTATGAACTTATTAAACTTACGTTTTGGACTTTAAACTTATGAACTATGGAACTTATGTTTTAGACTTACGTTTTATGCATCCGCTCTTAACTTAAAATTGGTTACTCTCTTTTGGTCACCAATTGTATTGTGGTTGGTTTTAGTTACTTAATTACGTTGTTCAATATAATTGGTGGCTCGATCCTGGTCATGTCACGCCACCAAGCGGTGATACTCCGCATGGTGGATTTTGGGGGTGTGACACTCAAGCTCGTGGATTTGCAGAAAACAGGCTTCACCTCCGCTTTTCAAATCCATATTTGTTGTTTTCAAGGCCCATAATGCCTTGTGTTCTAGCTCGACTAGTAGATGACAGGCTTTTCCGTAAACCAACCTAAAGGGCGTGGTCCTGGTAGGTGTCTTGAATGTTGTTCTAAAAGCCAACAGAGCGTCATCTAACTTGTCTGACCAATCCTTGCAGTTGTTATTAACGGATCGTTCAAGGATATTTTCAAACCCCGATTCGTGACCTCTACTTGCCTGCTCGTTTGAGGATGGTATGGCGTAGCCAATCTATGATGAACACCATAACGGGACAAGGCTCGTTCTAACTACGCATTACAAAAATGTGTTCCTCGGTCACTAATTAGTGCTTTTGGAGCACCAAATCGGGCAAACAAACTTTTTAAGAACCTCATAACCACCCTAGCATCGTTTGTGCGAAAAGCTTGTGCTTCGGCCCATTTTGAGACATAGTCTACAGCAACTAGGATGTATTTGTTACCTCGTAAGGCTGGAAATGGACCCATGAAGTCGATACCCCATATATCAAAGATTTCACAGACTTGCATTGGATGTTGAGGCATTTCATTACGTGCGGAGATATTTGTTGCCCTCTGGCAAGCATCGCACGCTCTAACCCATTCATGCGCGTCACGAAAGATGGTGGGCCGATAAAACCCGGAGTCTAACACTTTCTTTGCAGTGTAATTTGCTCCATGATGACCTCCGGTGGGCCCTTCGTGACAGTGGCGTAGAATGCTAGTTGCCTCCTCTCCAAATATACATCTTTGGATCACCTGATTGACTCCGACTCTAAAAAAGTATGGTTCCTCCCAGATATAATATTTTAGGTCTGCAAAGAACTTCCTCTTTTGCTGATATGATAACCCTTTGATAAGGATTCCACATGCGAGGTAGTTTGCAAAGTCGGCGAACCAAGGTGACTCGTCATTCATCTCGATACTCAAAAGAAATTCGTGGGGGAAATTGTCATTTATTGGTTCCTCCACCGAATTTTCAGAATTACCATGCTCAAGTCTCGAGAGATGGTCAACTGCAACATTTAAAGCTCCCTTTTTTGTCTTGGATCTCAATGTCAAATTCTTGTAGTAACAAGATCCATCTGATAAGACGCGGTTTTGCATCCTGTTTCCTAAAAAGGTATTTGATAGCTGCATGATCCGTATACATAATTGTTTTGGACAACACAAGGTACGACCTAAATTTATCGAAAGCATAAACTACGGCCAAAAGCTCTTTCTCTGTAGTCGTGTAATTTTCTTGAGCATCATGTAGAGTTTTGCTGGCATAGTAAATAGGATGAAAATGCTTCTCCTTCTCTGTCCTAAGACTGCTCCTATTGTGAAATCACTTGCGTCGCACATTATCTCAAATGGCAACGCCCAATCTGGTGCAACTAGAATAGGGGCTTCAATAAGCTTCTGCTTCAGTTGTTTGAATGCCTTCATGCATTCGTCTGAAAACACAAATGGAGCGTCTTTTTCTAACAAACGGGTCATAGGTCTTGCGATTTTTGAAAAGTCTTTTATGGATCGCCTATAAAACCATTCATGACCCAGGAAACTTCTAATTGCTCTGACCGAGGTAGGGGGAGGAAGTTTAGAAATGATGTCTACTTTTGCTGGATCAACTTCCAACCCAGCTTCAGAGATCTTGTGCCCGAGAACTACCCCTTCCTTCACCATGAAGTAGCATTTCTCCCAGTTAAGCACAAGATTAGTTTCCTCACATCTCATTAACATTCTTTTCAGGTTTCCAAGACATTGATTGAAAGAACTCCCGAAAACAGAGAAATCATCCACGAATATTTCCATGGAGTCTTCAATCATGTCATGAAAAAGGACTACCATGCGGCGCTGAAATGTGGCTGGTGCATTACACAGTCCAAAAGGCATATGTCGGTAGGCGAATGTGCCGAAAGGACATGTGAAAGTAGTATTTTCCTGATCATCGGGAGCGATAGGAATTTGAAAATATCCAGAGAACCCATCCAGAAAACAGAAAAATGACTTCCCCGACAGACGTTCCAACATCTGGTCCATGAATGGAAGCAGGAAGTGGTCCTTTCGGGTGGCATCGTTGAGTTTGCGGTAATCGATGCAAACTCGCCATTCGGTGACGGTACGGGTAGGAATAAGTTCATTCCTATCATTTGGAACTACAGTAATACCACTTTTCTTGGGTACTACTTGCACTGGACTTACCCAAACAGAATCAGATATGGGATAAATCAGCCTTGCATCTAATAACTTAATAACTTCTTTCTTCACCACGTCTTGCATATTTGGATTCAAGCGCCTTTGATGTTGTGCACTAGGCTTGTAACCATCCTCCATTAGAATCTTATGAGTACAAAAAGAAGGATTAATGCCCTTGATATCCACAATCTTCCACGCCATGGCTTTCTTGTGGAGCTTTAGAACCTCGAGAAGCTATCTCTTTTCCTCTTTTGCTAAAGATGCTAAAATGATGACTGGCAAGTGACACTCCTCGTCTAGAAATGCATACTCGAGATGCGGTGGGAGTTCTTTTAACTCCAATGATGTTGGATCTTCAACTGAAGGTTTTGACTTTTCTTCAACTTCACGGTTAATTTCCACAAATTGATCTGGAATTTGGGAACCATCATCACCGATTTGGCAAACCGGCTGCTCAACTATGTGGCCCTCCAGCGAAATGCCATCTAGGTTCACACACGATAGATGTGTGTCCGTATCAATTTCTTCAATCGTGCCTCAGAAATGAGAGCTTACACAAGTATCGACAATGTCGACATAGTAAAGCATGTCATCGTGACTTTGCGGATGTTGCATTGATCTTTTAATATCAAAAGTCACGTGCTCGTCATTTACTCGGAGCGTGATTTGGCCAGGTGCCACATCAACAATCATCCTCGCAGTATTGAGGAACGGGCGTCTAAGTATTAATGGCACTTTTGAGTCTTCGTCCATGTCTAAAATAACAAAATCCACAGGAAACACAAATTTATCGATTTTAACAAGCATATTTTCAACGAATCCATGTGGATACTTGATCGAACGATCTGCAAGTCGAATGCTCATTCTAGTGGGTGAAGGTTCACCCAGATCTAATTTAGCAAAGACCTTATATGGCATAAGGTTTATGCTAGCTCCTAAATCAGCTAATGCGTGACTGACAGACATGCTGCCAATGAGGCAGGGAAGAGCAAAACTGCCCGGATCTCCCATCTTTTCAGGTAAAAAATTTTGGAGAAGGGCTAATCAGTTTTCATTCATCAACACACAAGACAAGCTTTCAAGTTTCTGCTTGTTTGTGAGATGTCTTTTAAGAATTTTGCGTATTTAGGCATTTGAGCCAACGCCTCAATAAATGGTATGTTTATATGTAATTGTTTAAACATCTCTAGAAACTTACCATGTTGTTCATCATTCTTCTGCTTCTTCAGTCTGCTCGGGTATGGAATTGGAGGAGTATAATCTGCTACTGGCTCCTTGGGCTGTGCTGTACTTGATGGGACTCACCTAGCGTGCACCTCATCCAAAGCGTCAGTTTGGACCATCTCAATGATCGGTGGTGAGTCCGATTTGTTAGGTCCCGTGGTTTTACCACTCCTCATCATTACTGCATTAACATGCCCTCTCGGGTTTGGTTCTGTGTTACATGGAAAACTACCTTGGGTTCTTTCAGACAACATCTTGGCCAATTGGCCGACTTGATTCTCAATGGTTTGTATTGAAGCCTTCTGGTTCCGCATTTCCCCTTCCTGCGCCATGAAACGCTCCTCATGCTGCTGGTATCGTTTTTCAGATATCTGATTGGCATTGTTGGAGTTTTTTAATAGTTGCGCCATCATCTCCTCTAGTTTTGAGTTGTTTTGAGAGGCTGGTGGCTGGGAAGTGCTTCCTGAACCTAAATTATTGTAACGTGGTTGGAAAGAATGCCCTTGAGGCTGAAAAGATTGCCCCTGAGACAGTTGTGGCGCGGGAGCGCGTTGAGCATATCCGAGTGGGTTTTGGTTATTGGAATTAGATTTCCACCCAAAGTTTGGGTGATTTTCCCAACCTGGATTTTACGTGTTGCTGTAGGGGTTATTTTGGGGCCTAATTTGATTGCTTAAATAGTCCACCTCTTCGCGGCCTGTAAACATAACACCCTGCTCACAAGTACCTGGCTCGTGTGACACTCCACACTGCTCACATGATGATTGTACCTGTGAAACGTTCTGAGCTTGATCAAACCTTGCTGCCAAAGCTCCAATCTGTGCTGCAAGAGCCGTATACGTATCCACTTGATGAACTCCAGGAATAGATGATGCTTTATTTCGCACTCCACTTTGACGAGAACTCGACTTCAATGTAGCTTTCTCTATAATTGTGTAGGCTTCCGATGGTGTTTTTGTTCCAAGATCGCCTCCTGCATATACGTCTATGCGTTCTTGTGAGTCGTAGTTGAGTCCTTGGTAGAAGTTCAACACAAGTTGTCTTTTGGACAACCCATGATGTGGAATGATGTGTTCAAATATTAACATATAAATTTCATCAAATGAGGCATAAAACTAACCCTTTTTTAGTACTAATGTTGGAAAAAGTGTGCTTTTGTCTTCCTTTTGTATTTTCAGGATTAAATGAGCTCAAATTAACAAAAGAAGCAAAAAGACATCAAAATCTAACATAAATACAAGAAAAGGAACAAAACGTGACATGCCCGACCCCACAACAACATCTTCCCAAGCAAAACAAGAGATCAGAGGCCTGAACACGCCCCGTGCTCAGCCAGCACGGGGGCGTGCCCAAGTGTCAGCAAAAAAGACAAAGTGGTAGAAGCTTCTATTGCCCACCACGGGGCCGTGCTCAGCGGACACGGGGCCGTGGTCAACTATAAGATTCGCACAATCCAGGCAAATCTTCATAGTACAAAGATTCTTCTGCACACGGGGTCGTGCTCAGCGGACACGGGGGCGTGGTCAACTAATAAGACAAAACTGCATTTAATGAAGAAAGAGAAGGATGTGGACACGGGGCCATGCCCACTGGACACGGGGCCGTGCCCGAGCTTCTGTTCAGCCTAAAAATAGAAGTGCTTGGCTCAAGCTCAAACCATCCCTTGGCACACCACCTCTCTCACACTTCACCCACCACCCACCACCACCATAACACCATCATCCACCACCATCATCCATTGTCCATCATAGAGTGTGTGAGTCGTCTCGGGATCCAAGATTGATCGTAAGAGTTCTTGACAATCAAGGCCATGTTTGCCTAAGTCTCTTACATCACTTGGTGAAGACAAAGTGTCTAGTGTAATACTTTTTATTTCTAATCTTTTGCACTTTTTATTTGGTTTCGTATTAATGACTTTAATAACTAGTTGCTTATGTTGAATGTGATCTTTCTTTATCGTTTGTCCGTGGTGTCTTGAAATTATTTTACTGTCTATATAAAATAAAAGATTTTCACCATTCATATCTCCACGGTCTATATGGAGGTATGTTGGCTACCTGGTCGGGGGTTAAGGGAACGGTTTGGTAAAGGTCTTGCCATTGTTCAGCGTTTAGAGGTCCTGCAATGGACCTGGGTAAAATTTAGTAGGACCTCCTTCAATACTTCACGGTATTGGATGGCGGGGGTCCAAACTCTTTGATCCCCTCATAAGTTAACTACTATTAATACTATAACCCGGCTATTTAGGACTGTATCCCTGCTGACTCAGACTACTTAGTCGAGGGTAACGTCACCTCCAAAAGAGGGGCCTACCATAATATTGCATTAATAACTTAATTCATTATCTTCCAATAATCCACCCTTTTAGGATTGTATCCTTGCTGACTCAAACTACTGGGGTGAGGGTAACGTCACCTTCAAAAGAGGGGCCTACTACAATAACTAAGATAATCTCTTAATTATGTGCAAAAGTGCGGAAATAATCAAAGGTTACACTAGATACGAGTCGGAACCAAGTGATTCATCTTGTCTATCTGTTTTTATTTTTATTTTTATTTTCAGCATTTTAGTTAGTTTTTATTTTTCTTAGTTTAAATCATTTTTCTAAACTTTTTATTTTGATTAGACGTTGAGGATAAACCGGTATTAAAAGCTCTTGTGTCCTTGGACGACCTCGGTATCTTACCAACGCTATACTACGCTCACGATGGGTGCACTTGCCCATATGTGTGTTTAGTGTTAGTAAAATATCGTGTTTTATAAATTTAAAACTTGGCTAAAATAAGTGTTAAAGGGGCTTAAAATATACACCTAATATATATAACACTTCACACGCATCAAGTTTTTGGCGCCGCTGCCGGGGACACAAGGATTTTAAGAAAGTTAGGAATCAACGGCCTAATCGTTTTTCTTGTTTTCATTTTTTTTTAGGATTTTTTTTTAGTTTTTCAGCTTTTGCAGAACTCAGCACGGGCCGTGCCCGCTGAACACGCCCCGTGCCCAATCATTGGAACTGGCAATCTTGTTTTAAGTCAGACAGTATGCTGAACACGGGGCCGTGCCCACTCAACACGCCCCCGTGCCCAAGTTTCAGTTACTGAAAACAAAACCGTAAGATCCCGACGGTTGGTAATTTCTGACACAAACATGAGTGATACTGATACTTTTTACTTTCGGCACTCTTATAGTACTATGTGGTGTCAATTTTGTGGTGGTAACCATAAAGAATTAGAATGTTTTTTTCTAAATTATAAACCCCACTATATAGACCCATCATTCCCTAGTATCCTTAAGAGGGGCGAAAGTAAAAATAATCCCTATCGCTCCCTCGAATGAGCCCAACCGGATATTCTAGGAGAAATGGTTCTCGATGAATTATTTCAACTAGAAGATCTAATTTTTAATTGGTTAAAAGAACTTAGGGAAGATTTCAATAATCTTTTCCAAGACAATAACCAAGAAGAGAGGTTGGAACCGCATTCAAACAAGTTCATTGTTTCCAATGATACCTCTAACTCTAGTGAGGACTTGAGCGACAGTCGTCCGTGTGTCGATTGTGCCGTGAAGGACTCCCCATCAACCTCGTTTGATGCATACATAGACCTGAGCGATTCGACATACACCTTCTTTAACGAGAGCCCGGAAAAGGGTTGGACTTGTCCACCTACATATAGCATAGGAATCACCCTCACCGACAACCTCTTGCGTTCTCGTCTTAATCTAGAACAATTAAGGTATCTTAGGCACTTTGGGGTTGTTCCATCCAGTAAGGAACCACCCGATGCGGGAAAATTCCTTGAAATTTGAAGAAATCCTTAAGACAGCTTCTAGACACGGGGTCGTGTCCAGGTCAGCACGCCCCCGTGTCCACCCAAAAGATTCCCTTCTGATTTTGTCAGAATGCGGACAAAAATGTGTCAGGATTCCATCTGCACACGGGGCCGTGTCCAGCCGACACGGGGCCGTGCGCAACGTACTGTCGTTTTCTATAAATGCAGCCAAGAATCCTGCACATTTGAACCATTCCAGGGACAGAGATTTGAGGAATATTCTCACATACCATCCTAGGTATTTTCTAAAAGAAGTTTCTCAACCATCTTCTTGTCCTTTCCTCTTTTATCCACTTTCATCTTCTACAATTTTCCTCATACTTCCATTAAAGCTTGAACTTTCTATAGTTTCAAGCCTTATTGAGATGTTTGTTGGATTTATGTTCATGGAATCTTGATAAAAATAAGTTCTATAACAATGTTTTAAGTTGTTTAAGTTCAAAAATGCTTCAAAAATCATAAAAACAATTTGAAACCCCAAGATTCCTTGTCCATAAATCCTGCAGACATCTGAACACGGGGCCGTGTCCGAAGTACTGAACCCATAAAATTGAACTCTTTTCGGCATGTTTTCTCAGAATGGCAAGCAGAACAAGCCGAAACTCTTCGTCGCATTCCAGGAACAACCGGCAGGGGAGAAGATCATCTACAGTTGAGGATTCTCTTGTAAACTATGTTTACACCTTAAGAAAAGCTCTTGATGAAGTAACAAGTGTGGAAGAGGCATTGGTCGACCGCATTAATCATTTGACGGTGGGACTAGAAGGATGTCTCCGGGAGGTCAACCTTTTGCACCAAAGGTTGAACATTCTCGCCTCTCCTCCTTTGGTACCGATTATCACCCAAAGGGCATGGAATGTGGTGCCGGAAGTCATCATTCCGGCCGAATGGTACGCCCTACATCCGGAACCACCTCAAGACATACTCCGAGGGGTCCCGGTTGGTGTCGCTCATCCTCCACCGGATGTCGAGGAACATGAAGCCGCCTCCCTTCTCCCAAGGGAAATAGAAGAATGGCTCTAGCAACATCTAAGGAACACCATTCGGCTTGGAGTTCTACAAGACTTTCAAACCGGAAATCTATTTCCGGAATTTTTGGTTCTTATTGTAGAAGTAGGACTCCTTAGGAAGATTTTTTTTCGGATCACTTGACCCATTAGGACTTTTAACTTTTATTTTCTGCTTTATTTTTAATTTTTAGGACTATTATGTAATTCTCTCTATGATTAATGAATGATGGTTTTAGTCAATTTGGTGTTTTGGATGGTGTTGAAATGAATAAAACACACTCAAGATGGCAAAGGATGTAAGGGAAACTTGAACCAGCACTCCATACAGGAAAACAGAACCGTCCGACAAATTTCTTCAATTACAGTGAGCTCGGCACGGGCCGTGTCCACCCAACACGGCCCCGTGCTGCACTGTCTGCAGAAACAGAACCAGTTCAGGTAACTGGACACGGGCCGTGTTCACCCAACACGCCCCCGTGTCCAGACTTCTGTTTCTCTTGTTTTAAATTTGTTACTGGCACTTGAACACGGGGCCGTGCCCGGATAACACGGGGCCGTGTTCAGTGCCCAGTAACACAAAATTTTTGTTTTTTACACCTTTTTACACATTCAATCAACCTAAAAACTTATTTTTGGGACACATTGAGGACAATGTGTAATTTAAGTGTGGGGGGATGCTAAAACCTTGAATATTGCAAGTCCTAAATACAAGTCTTACACAAAACTCTATTGGAACCGCTAATCACCCCAATTTTTTTCAAAAATTTTCATTTTTGTTTTTTTTTTTTACTTGTCTAGGTTTAACTCGGGAAATTTAAGTTCTTAAAAAGGTTATATTTTTACGAATTTACAACCGATAGCGTCGTGATAAAAAGAACCAACATAAGAAAATTATGAAAAGGCATGACAAGCTTAGTTAAAATCTAATTATATATACTTGATCACATAAAAACCCATTCCCACAAAAGTGAGTTTTGAGCCTTTATTGAGCAAACACTTACATATCATTTGACTAAATGCTCATTTTCGTTTCTTGTGTGAATAGCCGCTTGGTTCTTACGACTCTAGAACTTGCCATGACGATACATTCCCGGTCCTTACCAACTTAAACCCGAGTAAGTAAATGATGGAGGCATTAGGACTAACCCTTTTTATTTCTACACCATTATTTTTCTTTTTTTTTACCACCTACCCAAAATCCCCCTAGTTAGCCCCTTTGAGCCTAAACCATTTCATTTCATAACCCAAACCAAACACCCTTTTTACCCACCAAAACCTTTTTCATTTTTACCCCTTTGTTTTAGTAACAAGTTCGGTTCTTCATATGACTCTTCAAACAAAAAAAAAACAATTGTGTTGATGATGAAGCAAAAGAAAATAAACAAACAAGTTCATCAAAAATAGCTTTGTTTGAATAAATAGCTTCATCAAAATAAAAGTTACAAAAATAGAAAGTCATACGAAAACCGACACTTGTTACGCTTTTCGCCCTTTTTCTACTAACCACTAACCACCAACCCAACCACCTACCTTTAACCCAAGCCTAACCCTTTACCCACAAAGTCCTCTTGATATTTACAAAGGTATATAAGTTAAAAAGGAGGAGGATTGATTGCTTGGCAAGCCTATGGTAGGAGTAAGTTCCGTGCCGCTCTCGAGTGATCCACAAAAATACATTTTCGGCCGAGTGTTGAGTGATCCCCGTGAGGTATGTGAACTTGTATATAAATAAAATTTTACAAAGGCATGTTATGCCCTAATAAGTAATTTACCTTATGAAAAGTTTTAAATAAATCATGACGAATAGGATTGTAAATAAATAAAAATAAAATTAAATAAAGAATCTTGGAAATCCCGACACTCTACAACTAGCCCAAAAACCTTCTTTTCTACCCATTCCATTTGGGAGTGTAAATAGCCACATATTAAAGAGTTTTGCTTGAGGACAAGCAAAGATTCAAGTGTGGGGGTATTTGATGTGTTCAAATATTAACATATAAATTTCATCAAATGAGGCATAAAACTAACCCTTTTTTAGTACTAATGTTGGAAAAAGTGTGCTTTTGTCTTCCTTTTGTATTTTCAGGATTAAATGAGCTCAAATTAACAAAAGAAGCAAAAAGACATCAAAATCTAACATAAATACAAGAAAAGGAACAAAACGTGACATGCCCGACCCCACAACAACATCTTCCCAAGCAAAACAAGAGATCAGAGGCCTGAACACGCCCCGTGCTCAGCCAGCACGGGGGCGTGCCCAAGTGTCAACAGAAAAGACAAAGTGGTAGAAGCTTCTATTGCCCACCACGGGGCCGTGCTCAGCGGACACGGGGCCGTGGTCAACTATAAGATTCGCACAATCCAGGCAAATCTTCATAGTACAAAGATTCTTCTGCACACGGGGTCGTGCTCGGCGGACACGGGGGCGTGGTCAACTAATAAGACAAAACTGCATTTAATGAAGAAAGAGAAGGATGTGGACACGGGGCCGTGCCCGAGCTTCTGTTCAGTCTATAAATAGAAGTGCTTGGCTCAAGCTCAAACCATCCCTTGGCACACCACCTCTCTCACACTTCACCCACCACCACCATAACACCATCATCCACCACCATCATCCATTGTCCATCATAGAGTGTGTGAGTCGTTTCGGGATCCAAGATTGATCGTAAGAGTTCTTGACAATCAAGGCCATGTTTGCCTAAGTCTCTTACATCACTTGGTGAAGACAAAGTGTCTAGTGTAATACTTTTTATTTCTAATCTTTTGCACTTTTTATTTGGTTTCGTATTAATGACTTTAATAACTAGTTGCTTATGCTGAAGGTGATCTTTCTTTATCGTTTGTCCGTGGTGTCTTGAAATTATTTTACTGTCTATATAAAATAAAAGATTTTCACCATTCATATCTCCACGGTCTATATGGAGGTATGTTGGCTACTTGGTCGGGGGTTAAGGGAACGGTTTGGTAAAGGTCTTGCCATTGTTCAGCGTTTAGAGGTCCTGCAATGGACCTGGGTCAAATTTAGTAGGATCTCCTTCAATACTTCACGGTCTTGGATGGCGGGGGTCCAAACTCTTTGATCCCCTCATAAGTTAACTACTATTAATACTATAACCCGGCTATTTAGGACTGTATCCCTGCTGACTCAGACTACTTAGTCGAGGGTAACGTCACCTCCAAAAGAGGGGCCTACCATAATATTGCATTAATAACTTAATTCATTATCTTCCAATAATCCACCCTTTTAGGATTGTATCCTTGCTGACTCAAACTACTGGGGTGAGTGTAACGTCACCTTCAAAAGAGGGCCTACTACAATAACTAAGATAATCTCTTAATTATGTGCAAAAGTGCGGAAATAATCAAAGTTTACACTTGATACGAGTCGGAACCAAGTGATTCATCTTGTCTATCTGTTTTTATTTTTATTTTTATTTTCAGCATTTTAGTTAGTTTTTATTTTTCTTAGTTTAAATCATTTTTCTAAACTTTTTAAGTTGATTAGACGTTGAGGATAAACCGGTATTAAAAGCTCTTGTGTCCTTGGACGACCTCGGTATCTTACCAACGCTATACAACGCTCACGATGGGTGCACTTGCCCATATGTGTGTTTAGTGTTAGTAAAATATCGTGTTTTATAAATTTAAAACTTGGCTAAAATAAGTGTTAAAGGGGCTTAAAATATACACCTAATATATATAACACTTCACACGCATCATGGAACATCGATCAAAAGATCTTTGAACCTCTCCCAAGCTGCATGTAGAAATTCACCTTCGTCCTGTTTGAATGTCATAATAGGGTTCTTTAGCTTAGCTGTCTTTTTCGGCGGAAAATATTTTTGCATAAAAAGATCTACTATCTCATTCCAAGTCGTGATGGACCCTGCTGGAAGTGACAAAAGCCAAGATCGGGCTTTGTCTCGCAAAGAAAATGGAAAGAGTCGCAAACAAATTGCGTCTTCAGAAACGTCTCGAATTTTGAAAGTCGAGCACACCTCGAGAAATGAAGCGATGTGTCAACCTGGATCTTCGTGATCCTTCCCATCAAACTGCACAGAATTTTGTAACATGTTAATTATACTAGATTTAATTTCAAAACTCGGTGCTGCTATCGTAGGTCGGGCGATGCTTGGTAGCAAGCCCTCTCCTCCTGGACGGCCGGTCTCATTCAAAGGCTAGTCGTCCTCTGCCATGATGCTTCCTCTTTCGTCCTCTGAACTTTCGCTGTCAGAAAGTACCATTGGTTCATCGATTGCGGGCGCAATCCTTTATGCAACGACAAGCGATCTTTCGCGAAGCCGCCTACTTCTTCTTAGGTTATTTTCTGGTTCGTTGGCTAGCTCAGCATTAGCGGGTACAGGGGTTGTGGACATTAACCTACAAATAATAAGGAAAGCATTATACAGAAAAAAGTACATAATAATAAAAATAATAATAATAAATGCAATATAAATATAGGTAATAATACTATCGTGTAATATACATATATGATACATATCTAGTGGAGGGTTCAAATGACAAGAAAATTTTTTTAAGAATAAAAAAGAATAAGGTTTAAACCAATAGAAATTCTACATTTTACTTCATTTAATATGTGTATTTAATGTTATTAATAAGGGCATATAGGTAAATTTCTAATTGTAATTAATTAGCTAACTAATTAAAAAGTTGTAACTCACTTTTTAATATACTATTTCAAGATAAACTAGTTTAGGGTGAAGGATAATTTTTGGCATGTGTAGGATAAATTTTAGTATGTGTAGGATAAATTCTTAAATGTGTATGAAAATTTAGATATGCGTAGGGTAAATTTCGGTAAGTGTAAGATATATGTAGGATAAATTTTGAAATGTGTAGGATAAAATATTTTTTGCTTTATTAATGAGAGATAACATAATTAATGGGAGGAGTTATAAACTATTTAATGTTTTACCATTATGTCATTTCTTCTTTTTTTCTCACATTAAATTTCTTCTCAAATGAACCTTCCCCTACATATTTATTTATCCATTATTTGTTTATTGACTTATTTACATTTGAAAACTCTTTTATATATATATATATATATATCAGAATTTCTGATAAAACCATCAGAATTTACCGGAAAATCTGGTAAATTCATCAGAAGTGAAAATTGTTGTTTTTAGAAAGTCTAATGTGTTTATCAAAATCCATCACAAAATCTGATAAATTCATCAGAATTTACCAGAAAATTCGATGATTTTATCAAAAAGTTGTATTTAATTTTACTTTCGCGGAGTAAATAAATAAATAAATGAGTACAAAATAAATGAATAAATAGCAGTTAACTAAATAATAAATGGGCAGAAATGAATAAATGAGCGTAAATAAATAAATGAAATAAATATAAATATATATGTGGTTCGACGTGCGAACATGGGCATAAATATAAACAGAAATGAAATAACTGAATTAAAATAAATGAAATGAATAAATAAAAGGAAATGGTTCAATTCCGAACACATAACTGAATTAAATAAATAAATGGAATAAAGAAAATGTTAGTTGAACAGTAAAGTAAAAAGTTAGTATCTTAGTAAGGTTAGTGGTTAGTCAGTTAGTAAAGTTAGTTGGTTAGTTAAAACAGAAAAAGAAAAGTTAGTCAAAAGTTAGTCCCCCCGGGCATGCCAGGTTAAATATTCACAAGTTAGTAAATAAAAGAAAACAAATAACTACAAGAATGTACAAGTATTCACAGTATGTACACCGGTAAAATAATGACTCGGATTGTTCCGAAAATTCGCCGTGATCCCTGGCAACGGCGCCAAAAACTTGACGTCGGGCGTGATTATACACATTTATTTACAGTATTTACAATCGCACCTGGCGTAACTTTGTGTTTTATTATTTATAAAAATGGTTTATACATTAACATTAAAACACACACAACAAAGGACAAGTGTATCCCGTCATATATGTAGCATAGTATTGGTAAGAGCCAGATATCGATCCATGGAACACGGGCGCTATTAAGTATTAAATCTTTGTCATTATTTTACCAGATAAAAGGATAGGTGAATGGTTGTTTAACTAAATTTATCTAAAACTATATTTAAAACATATTAGACTTCAAATATGAAAAATAAATATTATCTTGTTTTACAAACAACCTAAACATGTTATCTAGATATGTCACAACAACACTTGATCAATTTTCCAATTTCAAGACAACTAGTTACCGGGTCTGGATTTCTAGCATTATGATTCTTCGGAAAGTTAACGCGATGGTCACACGTTAACCACCTAAAATCATTCATTAGCGAGCTATTGATATTTATTCATGCAAACCTTTAAAGATAGGTTATTTACCGGGTCTGGATTCCTAACCTCACTTATCAAAGAAAGCAATATCATTGGTCACAATACAGCCACGAGGATAAGCAATTAAGTAGATCATATAACAAACTATTTCACCTTTACAAGTCTTGAACACAAATCTACCATGTTAGCAATTTCATACCAAAATTACTAAACAAGGATCATAAACCGCGTTCAAGAACATGTAATCAACAACATATAATTCGTTAGAACCCTTACGTGCAAGAAAGCATTCCTAATCAAAATAAGATATATCTTGTATAAAACCAATCTGGTCCGGTTTCATGGTGTAAACAAAGTCTACAAACAAGTGATTAATCAAGAAATAGTTACCATCCCACTAACCACAGATTCATTATCCAAGATAATCAAACATAATCAGGAACTCAACATCAATGAAACATTCATTATATAATCATGAAGATTCAACATGAAAAAGTACTAAAGATTCATACAAACAAGATTACAACATAAACATTATTCAAGAAACAAGTTCATTACTACTATTACATAAACTAACATAGAACATCATCTCAATACTTGAATAATGATCAGAATACATGTATAAGAACAAGGAATCGAACCATAAACAAGCAAGGAATTGATGGGTTGGATCGGTTATGCTTCCATTCGGTCTTGAAGCTTCAAAGTGGTCTGATTAGGACTGCTTTGGAACCAAGAAATCGCCCAGAAACATGGAGAAAAACCCAACATTTAAACCAGTAGCGAATGGCTCTATTTATAAGACATTTTTGGTTTAGCATGGCCGTGCCGATGGGTCGCACGGTCATGCGGCAGGTCTTGTCGGGTGACATCATTTCTCCGATTCGGGGTCAGACAAGTGGACTAGTGGACAAGTTTTCTGGGTCACCAGATCGGCACGGTCATGCCATTGGTCGCACAGTAGTGCGAAGTCATCATAATGATGATCAGAATACTTGGTCTGGCTGGTGCACGGTCATGCGGCGGGTCGCACAGTAGTGCGGCCTGAGAAAACATCAGCACCATCAGTCGCACTGGCAGTGCTTCCGAGGTCGGACGACTCGCATGGTAGTGCGGTCAGGTCGCACGGTCGTGCGACACCTGGCAGTCATCAGATTTTTGTCCGTTTTATCAAAAATGCATCAGAATTTCCCCGTTTTCATCAGATTTGTCTTTTGTACTTTGTTTAAGACCTGAAAACATAAAAGTACCGGATTTGGTACCTAAACGTCGCGGTTTTGGTCAAAAACGCTTAAAATGGAAGTGTGTTGGGGGCTAAAAACATGTATAATTTAACGTATATCAGTAAACCACTCTAAACAATTTAACCAGCCAAAATCTAGTCTAAAACAACTAAAAAGGCCTGGATTGGATGTACGCTTAGCTTGCCTCGAGCGTACACAGGCTCACACTTTATGTCTTGAGCTTTTAATTTCATAGCTCTTCAAAATTCTCCATAGTGAATGATCGATCATGAGGACACTAATGTAAACCCGTATATACTTTAAAAATCATAAATTAACTCAAACGAATTTAAAATATTAATTATAAAACAAAGTAAGTTATCAAAATTAACAATATACCAGATAGGGATGGTGTAAGGGGCATCTTAGCAAACCTATACTCCAGCTAAAGGAAAATAATAATTTCAGTTAAACTCCTCTTCTGATTCATTTTGAACAAAACCTTAAACTAAATACAAATAAAAGCCACATTTGATTGTGCAATATGGATATTCAAAAAACATGGCTTATATCCTTAGATGGCTAACTGATTGTTAATGATGTAAGACGGATCTCGTCAAAGTTGGTATCTCGCTGCAGGACAAAAACAGATTTCTTGAAAGCCATTGAAGTATGAAACCCTCTACATAACCTAATTGATTTCACAACTCGTAGTAAAATAAACATAACATTTGAACAAATACATACTCCTCACTTTCAAACCCTAATTCCATACCACTGAAACAAAAAAAAAAATAAACCTATCCATAACTGAACCAAAATCAAACATCCAAAATCAAACCTTAAAAACGAAATCTAACATCAAACTATGAGCAAGAACATACCTGCTGCTGTCTTTGCCAATCTTAAGCCCCTTCTTTGACCATGGTAGCACTAATGGCAACAATTTAAAGAAGGATCACACTCACCCCCGGAGGACAAACTAAATAAAAAGAGTAGAAGACATTCATCGATTAAACATGCATACACTAAACATGCATCATCAAAGAAAGTAATGTTTAGAACATACATTATAGATCGATTAAAAAAAACTTACCAGGTCGCTTCCAATCGCGATTGAAGATGAAGTTGAAAAGGCAAAACTGCCACCGAGAGTCGAAAGAAAACACTTGCTCTTTACCAATCTATCTGATATCACCTTCTCCATTAAATAAATTATGCATCTGATTCTATAAACCCTAGTTTTTTCTTTCAATCAATTTCTCCACAAAGACCGGTTCCTTCCAATCGTGATTGAAGATGAAGAAATCTTGGGGTCTGGAGATTGCAAATAACAGATTAGAGATCGATTAAAGCGAAAGAATCAAAAAATTGTCGGATTACAATATCAAAGATAGAGATAAACATACCTGGATGATAATTTTTGTGTTTGAGATTTAGGGTTTCAACTGATGAAGGGAAATCAATTTGCCAAAGTGGAGAATTTCAACTAATGAAGAGATGCTAAATTGAAGAATGATTTCAATTGATTGAGAGAATTGATTAGGTTTCCAAGTTGAAGAAGAAATTTAGGTGGTTTCAAAAAGAGCGAATGAAGGAGGAAATATAATTGCCGCTCAAATGAAAAATTGGGGAAAGAATGAAATGCCACGTGACATCTAGTTGCCTAAGTACATGTCATGTGGCCTAAGATTGTTTTGCTTTATTATTATTTATAGATATAGATTTATAGATGTGTAACGTGTTTTGTGGTTTTCTCACTGACCCTGAAGATTTTTGAATACCTACGTCGGACCTTTTTGAACTTCTTTACAAAAGATTATTGTCTTCATCTCTTTCTTCCTCACTTTTCTTTCAGAAAATTTGACCGCGAATAACGAATAGTTGAATTTGTAGAAGTACTTTCAGCACAAATGAGCCGTAAAATAAATATTAAATAATAGTATATTAATAAGCATAAATGTAACATATAATAAAAAATAACTATATCTATTGTTTATCGCTGTCGAATAGTTGAATTACGTTATTATATACAGGCGAAGTTATTGATTTAAGCATGTGTAAAAGTCATTTACTCCATTTCAATAAAATTATTTTAGAATGTTTTAAAAATAAATATAATTGTATAACTAAAATTTAAAAATTGTTAACGACAAAAGTTACTTAAAAATCATATTAATCCATAAATGAAATTAAAAACATTAAAAAAAAGTTGCCCCGAGACCGAGTAGTCAGGGGCGGAGACAGCATAGAACCAGCCGTAGCACGGGCTACGGCTCAAAGTCGTGTTCGCAGTGTTAATTTTTTGTTTTTTTTTCGATTTTATATAAAGGATACCCCTATAAAGGATTTTATATGAATAAACCGTAATTTTTTTTTTTTTTTTGATACCCCTGGTGTTAAAGTCTAGCTCCGCCACTGCGATTAGTTGTTATGTATATAACGAGAGTGAATATATACGTTGGAAGAATACTTGAACCGCAAGCAACACCAACGTACTTTAAAGTTGGAACCTTAAATCACTTCCCATTATTATTTCCTTAAATATTCTTCCTACCGTATATATCTTTTTGTCATATTAGCATTTGAAAATTCCATGCAAGCTCCCTATCCCTCACCATACATTCAAATGTGAATACGTCTATGCAATCCACTTATCATACATGCATGCATGAATACATGTCGACTTCAAACGAGAACTAAATTTGGTGAAACCATGAAAACCGATCAAAAACTCATCAAAAATAAACTTTTTTTATACTATCAACACTATTTAATATAATACAAGTATACAACATTAAAAAATTACGTGATTAAATTTAGATATGTACAATCTACAGATAAGGAAATTTTCATTTACACAAGTGTAAGTTTTTACCACTTAGCCTAAAAGGTGTGGGGGCCATGGTTGGAACATGATTCGCCACGTAGAACATGAATGGAAGGCTATATCACCCCCTTCCCTAATCAATCAGGGTCGGCTCAACCATTTTGGTGGCCTTAAGCGAAGTACAAAAATGAGGCCTAAAAAACAAAAAAAACTAGTTGTACAGTTAAGAATGAAAAACATATCTTTATAAAAGACTATCTGATAAAAACCCTCCTCCTTTATCCGGGCTTGGGACCGGCAAAATAAACTAAATAGTTTATAGTTGGCGGAGTTAAAAACCTAAATAGTTTAAAAACCATCTGAGCTTCTAATTTTTGTTTCTTTTTTCTCTTAGAATGACCCGATTCATGCTTTCTATATCTATTAGACATTATAGATTCAAAAACCTAACAATTATCAACAATCCACACAAAATCAAATCTAAGAATTCAATTATCAAATAAATCAATAATAATCTCAAAATCAACAGGAAACAAATTAGGGCAAGTATTGTAAGAGTACCTTAGAAGAACAAATGTCGGATTAATTGGCAGTAATCTCAAAATCAACAGGAATCAAATCTCTACCAACTTTGAAATTGGCAGAGTCCAAAGTCCAAACCAACATCCAACAACGGTCCCCTTAGTCGCCCTGTATTTTATATTCCAAATTTGCTTGTCAGAAGAACTCGGAACAAAAACAATTTTGCAAAATCAACTATCACTTGATTCAGTTTAGAAGAACAAATCTCGGATTAATGAATATATATAGAGTAAACTGAACACTGAAGAACCAAGAAACGTGAATATAAAAGACGACTATACTAGTGAGGCAATGAATCAGTGCTACAATCTAGCATCCATCATTCGAAATCGTCGCTACAATCAGCTTCGCTTCGTTTCCCAAACGGCCGATTGATTACATCTTGGCTGTGATTGGGACTTGGGAATCGCGACTGTATTCACGCTTTTCTTCAAACGTTCTAATTTTACCCTAAATGATTACATCGGATGGTTGTATTCACGTGTGTTGTTTACTTGTTTCAATTCCAACAGAATAGTGGCCCAATACACTTCTAAGCATGCTTTGTTTTAAGGCCCAATTCGAACAGATGGCTCTATAATAGAAAAAAATATTGGAGGCCCTATAAATTTTGTGGCCTAAAGCCCTAGCTTGAGTACGCTGGCCCATGGGCCGGCCCTGTAATCAACCATGGTTTGCATGGATTAGTTTTAGCTTTTAGGTTTAGCTTTAGCTTTAGGGTTTGCATTAGGGTTTAGCTTTAGGGTTTAGCAGTATGGTTTAGCTTTAGGGTTTAGCTTTAGGGTTTAGAATTAGGGTTTAGCTTTAGGGTTTAGTTTTTAGGTTTTAGCATAAGGTTTAGCCTTAGGGTTTAGCTTTAGTGTTTAGAGAGTTTTGGTTATTGTTCAATGAGTCGGTCCCAATGCCGCTGTAATGAGCTCAATTAACATTCGTTTGATCTGGTTTCCTACACTTCTTAGGTTAAGGATATATATTTTTCATAATATATAAGGATCCACTAAAAAATAGATTTTGCCTAAATAGCCTAAGAAGGGTTGTGATGATGCCATGTGCCACTTAGTATAATATGAAGGAAAGGCATTTTGATCCTTATAAATATGAGTGTGAAAATGACATGTGGCACACCTTTTGTTTTCTAAAAAATATAACAAAAAAATCTAGTACAAAAAATCTAGCACAAAAATCTAGTACAAAAAAATATAGCACAAAAAATGTAGTACAAAAAAATATAGCACAAAAAAATCTAGTACAAAAAATATAGCACGAAAAAATTCAGCACAAAAAAATATGGTACAAAAATCCAGCACAAAAAATTGCGAAAAAAAATTAAGACAAAAAAATTCAGTACAAAAAATTTAGCACAAAAATATAGTACAAAAATAGAGCACAAAAATGTTATACAACATATTTTTGTGGGTTTTTAGTCGTCATAATTTATATAATAATATGGTACTCAAATTAAAAATAAAAAAACGCTCGATTTTATGGTGAAATGTTTATAAAAAAATAATGAGGTTTAAAAAAATTATGAAGTTTAAAAAATGAGGGTAGAATATGCATGTGCCTTGCATGTGGAGACAGAAAGTCAATACATAGGATTTTCCGAAGATACTCATACACTCCTATTTTTTTCTACATTTTCATCTAAAACATTCATTGTAAAATGAATGGTTAAGATTACTTCTCATCCTACTTAGGTAAAATTAACGTTTTATTTGATCTTACCCCTGTATAGTTATAAGATTGACAATATACACATATGTATAGTTTAAAGATTAACAATATATACATTGTATAAATCCAAAAACAAAAAAAACTAATAGAAAAAGCTCCGATTTTTCCAAAAAAAATTGTGTTTTTTTACTTTTTTTTTTTGCATTTTTTGCTTAGGGAAATGTGTAGTCCAGAATACTTCTCAAGTTTCTTAAATATGGTGTTCTTCTCTTAGTCCAGAATACAACTCTCTAAACACTAAAGCTAAACCCTAAGGCTAAACCTTATGCTAAAACCTAAAAACTAAACCCTAAAGCTAAACCCTAAAGCTAAACCATACTGCTAAACCCTAAAGCTAAAGCTAAACCTAAAAGCTAAAACTAATCCATGCAAACCATGGTTGATTACAGGGCCGGCCCATGGGCCAGCGTACTCAAGCTAGGGCTTTAGGCCACAAAATTTATAGGTCCTCCAATATTTTTTTCTATTATAGAGCCATCTGTTCGAATTGGGCCTTAAAACAAAGCATGCTTAGAAGTGTATTGGGCCACTATTCTGTTGGAATTGAAATAAGTAAACAACAAACATGAATACAACCATCCGATGTAATCATTTAGGGTAAAATTAGAACGTTTGAAGAAAAGCGTTAATACAGTCGCGATTCCCAAGTCCCAATCACAGCCAATATGTAATCAATCGGCCGTTTGGGAAACGAAGCGAAGCTGATTGTAGCGACGATTTCGAATGATGGATGCTAGATTGTAGCGCTGATTCATTGCCTCACTGGTATAGTCGTCTTTTATATTCACGTTTCTTGGTTCTTCAGTGTTCAGTTTACTCTATATATATTCATTAATCCGAGATTTGTTCTTCTAAACTGAATCAAGTGATAGTTGATTTTGCAAAATTGTTTTTGTTTCGAGTTCTTCTGACAAGCAAATTCGGAATATAAAATACAGGGCGACTGAGGGGACCGTTGTTGGATGTTGGTTTGGACTTTGGACTCTGCCAATTTCAAAGTTGGTAGAGATTTGATTCCTGTTGATTTTGAGATTACTGCCAATTAATCCGACATTTGTTCTTCTAAGGTACTCTTACAATACTTGCCCTAATTTGTTTCCTGTTGATTTTGAGATTATTATTGATTTATTTGATAATTGAATTCTTAGATTTGATTTTGTGTGGATTGCTGATAATTGTTAGGTTTTTGAATCTATAATGTCTAATAGATATAGAAAGCATGAATCGGGTCATTCTAAGAGAAAAAAGAAACAAAAATTAGAAGCTCAGATGGTTTTTAAATTATTTAGGTTTTTAACTCCGCCAACTATAAACTATTTAGTTTATTTTGCCGGTCCCAAGCCCGGATAAAGGAGGAGGGTTTTTATCAGATAGTCTTTTATAAAGATATGTTTTTCATTCTTAACTGTACAACTAGTTTTTTTTGTTTTTTAGGCCTCATTTTTGTACTTCGCTTAAGGCCACCAAAATGGTTGAGCCGGCCCTGATTGATTAGGGAAGAGGGTGATATAGCCTTCCATTCATGTTCCTACGTGGCGAATCATGTTCCAACCATGGCCCCCACACCTTTTAGGCTAAGTGGTAAAAACTTACACTTGTGTAAATGAAAATTACCTTTTCTGTAGATTGTACATATCTAAATTTAATCACGTAATTTTTTAATGTTGTATACTTGTATTATATTAAATAGTGTTGATAGTATAAAAAAAAGTTTATTTTTGATGAGTTTTTGATCGGTTTTCATGGTTTCACCAAATTTAGTTCTCGTTTGAAGTCGACATGTATTCATGCATGCATGTATGATAAGTGGATTGCATAGACGTATTCACATATGAATGTATGGTGAGGGATAGGGAGCATCCATGGAATTTTCAAATGCTAATATGACAAAAAGATATATACGGTAGGAAGAATATTTAAGGAAATAATCATGGGAAGTGATTTAAGGTTCCAACTTTAAAGTACGTTGGTGTTGCTTGCGGTTCAAGTATTCTTCCAACGTATATATTCACTCTCGTTATATACATAACAACTACTCGCAGTGGCGGAGCTAGACTTTAACACCAGGGTATCAAAAAAAAAAAATTACGGTGTATTCATATAAAATCCTTTATAGGGGTATCCTTTATATAAAATCGAAAAAAAACAAAAAATTAACACTGCGAACACGACTTTGAGCCGTAGCCCGTGCTACGGCTGGTTCTACGCTGTCTCCGCCCCTGACTACTCGGTCTCGGGGCAACTTTTTTTTAATGTTTTTAATTTCATTTATGGATTAATATGATTTTTAAGTAACTTTTGTCGTTAACAATTTTTAAATTTTAGTTATACAATTATATTTATTTTTAAAACATTCTAAAATAATTTTATTGAAATGGAGTAAATGACTTTTACACATGCTTAAATCAATAACTTCGCCTCTATAAAATAACGTAATTCAACTATTCGACAGCGATAAACAATAGATATAGTTATTTTTTATTATATGTTACATTTATGCTTATTAATATACTATTATTTAATATTTATTTTACGGCTCATTTGTGCTGAAAGTACTTCTACAAATTCAACTATTCGTTATTCGCGGTCATATTTTCTGAAAGAAAAGTGAGGAAGAAAGAGATGAAGACAATAATCTTTTGTAAAGAAGTTCAAAAAGGTCCGACGTAGGTATTCAAAAATCTTCAGGGTCAGTGAGAAAACCACAAAACACGTTACACATCTATAAATAATAATAAAGCAAAACAATCTTAGGCCACATGACATGTACTTAGGCAACTAGATGTCACGTGGCATTTCATTCTTTCCCCAATTTTTCATTTGAGCGGCAATTATATTTCCTCCTTCATTCGCTCTTTTTGAAACCACCTAAATTTCTTCTTCAACTTGGAAACCTAATCAATTCTCTCAATCAATTGAAATCATTCTTCAATTTAGCATCTCTTCATTAGTTGAAATTCTCCACTTTGGCAAATTGATTTCCCTTCATCAGTTGAAACCCTAAATCTCAAACACAAAAATTATCATCCAGGTATGTTTATCTCTATCTTTGATATTGTAATCCGACAATTTTTTGATTCTTTCGCTTTAATCGATCTCTAATCTGTTATTTGCAATCTCCAGACCCCAAGATTTCTTCATCTTCAATCACGATTGGAAGGAACCGGTCTTTGTGGAGAAATTGATTGAAAGAAAAAACTAGGGTTTATAGAATCAGATGCATAATTTATTTAATGGAGAAGGTGATATCAGATAGATTGGTAAAGAGCAAGTGTTTTCTTTCGACTCTCGGTGGCAGTTTTGCCTTTTCAACTTCATCTTCAATCGCGATTGGAAGCGACCTGGTAAGTTTTTTTTAATCGATCTATAATGTATGTTCTAAACATTACTTTCTTTGATGATGCATGTTTAGTGTATGCATGTTTAATCGATGAATGTCTTCTACTCTTTTTATTTAGTTTGTCCTCCGGGGGTGAGTGTGATCCTTCTTTAAATTGTTGCCATTAGTGCTACCATGGTCAAAGAAGGGGCTTAAGATTGGCAAAGACAGCAGCAGGTATGTTCTTGCTCATAGTTTGATGTTAGATTTCGTTTTTAAGGTTTGATTTTGGATGTTTGATTTTGGTTCAGTTATGGATAGGTTTATTTTTTTTTTTTTTTTTCAGTGGTATGGAATTAGGGTTTGAAAGTGAGGAGTATGTATTTGTTCAAATGTTATGTTTATTTTACTACGAGTTGTGATCAAAACAGATTTATAACTTTTACAGTATTGAGGGCATCCGAAATTACATTTGCTTATATCTATCCAGTTACCCTTTTTCCTGGTACTGTCTTTCCTGACTGGTTGGTCATGCTACTATTCCAATAGTAACGAGTTTCAAGTAATGTATACAAAACCCCAACATACCGGTAGTAATTGTAGAATCGCAAATACTCAATTACTGTTAAGTGTTATTTAAAACATTTGATGTTTTGGTATAGTATTTTGACTCATAAAAGTAATTTACAAAAAGGTGTTAAAAATAGATGTACTCACTAACAGTGAGAAAAAAAGAATGTACTCACATTGTTTATTTAGGTAAAACTAAAGCTTCCAGTTGTATATCCTGGTTATTACCTATTAAAATCAAACAATGCACACGTGTTAGTAAAATAACCCAATTCACATTAACCGTACAACTCGAGACAGAATTCCAATAACTGAGTCGGGCAGAGCCGACATGCATTACGGAATCCTAGATCAATCGAGTGTAACACGAGACAGAATTCCAATGACTGAGTCGGGCAGAGCCGACATGCATTACGGAATCCTAAATCAATCGTGTAGGGTAATAGTAGGGTTATAGTACTTACAACGAGGCAGAGCTTCGCTTTATAGTGGGTATTATGCCCGGGTATTACTTTGACTATATAGAAATTTGTGAGAGAAATCAAAAAATGAACGGTTGAACAAATGAGCCGAAGCCCTCCATTTATAGGCTGGTCGACCAGTCCGTCGCGCCCCACGACCAAGTAGGTCTCGGCCTTCGCGGGCCGCGAGAGCCCACGTGTCGCGTATAGGCTTGCTGAGTCAAGGGGGTAGGTTCGGTGAGTCACATGCCACGTGGCATTATGCAGTGTCGACCAAGAAAAGGCTGTCGCGCCCCGCGACAGACCATGGGAGTCTCCGCCGCGGCCCGCGAGCGACACCTGAAATTTGTTTTTCTTGATTTTTCTATGTATAGGGCTATTTCAGGCTCGTTTCTCGCGTACGAGATATATTTTAGGACATTTAGGGTTACGTTAAGGATTCTAGGAGGGTTTTTATATCCTCCCCACCTTGTTTTAGAGCTCGTCCTCGAGGTCTACTGGAACAGGTTTGGGTATTTCCTTTGCATTTTTTATTCGAGTTCCCAAGTGTATTCTGGTTCTCTCTTGGAATCCCATTTCACTTTGACTAGAACTAGTCTCTTGTGTTTGAGATTCTTGATCTTTCTATCTTTGATCTGAATGGGTTTCTCGATAAACTTAAGTTTCTCGTTTACCTCTATGTCCTTAAGAGGTATTACTAACGATTCGTCTGCTAAACACTTTTTGAGATTACATACATGAAACACCTCATATATTCCTGCCATTTCCTCTGGCAGTTGTAGCTGATAGGCTACAAGTCCTATTCTTCTAATAATCTCAAAAGATCCAACATACCTGGGGCTTAGCTTTCCTATAACACCCATCCATTTAATTCATCAATTAATCGTATGAAATATGATTTACTTAAACAAAATATTTGACTAACAAAAACTTAGTTGGTAAACTAAGTTATACTTCATCATAGTGTTTAACATAGTCAAATAACTAGTTTAAAACATAAGTCTTTCAGTAGTGATTACACATCAACATAGTTTAGCTAGATTTAATTAGCGCGGAAGCATCCAAAAGTTTCGTGTTCGGTTCTTGAAGCATCAACTTGATCATCGCCCACATACTTGCAATACCTAGAAACTGGAGATTTTTAACAAAAAATAGTGTTAGAGTTCTTAGAAATATTGCCTAATCGAAACTACGCTTAAAAACGGATTCGATTATCTAAGTTATACAAAAATTCAACATTCATGGCAGGGCTCTACCGTAACTTACGGTAGTTACCGTAAGTTACGGTAGCTCCTGGAAAACTCTGACCTGCGGTAAGGCAGTAAAGAACTCCCATAACAGTTTAGCCTCTACCGTAACTTACGGTAGACACCGTAAGTTACGGTAGTCCCTGGAATGTTATGTTTTGACTGATTTTGTTTATTTCACTAAAAACCCAAATTCTCGGATTTCCTCGTTCTTACAAACCAACACGTTAAATTCTCGTGTTCTAATATGTCATTATCAATAATCACGAAAGACCAATTAACTATGTTACGAAGCATTTGCTACGCATTAATTGATTGTTCGACCCGTTTGGCTCATCTATGGAATCCTCCATTATGATGACTACCAACAAGTTCTAACCAATCCTTGTTTTATTATTCAACATAGCGAACATTATCGCTTTAATTCAACACAACCTTTATTCTACAATTCACTACACATAAGCAAAATATCAAAATTTACCCAATGTAACAAATCAAGTTACTTACCTTCAATGTACGCCTTTCAAACGCAAGTCACCACCGGCTTGTCCGCTCGACGCTCCAATATCCTTTCCTATAGAGTTCAACCATAGCATGTTTAGAACTCTTTTTCAATTACACATTACATAATCCGCCCAAACATCACAATACGCGTTTTTAACTTAATTTGCAGTTTCGAGCCTTCTTTGAGGCATTTCTACAAACACTTATAGGGCAGAATTTTATATCATTTATATTCTAGTTCATGGCTTGTCTCTTGACCTTGATTAACATTAATTTAGCTACCACATATAGAATTAAGCATGAAATTTTTATAAATCAGTTTCTATGAATCAATTTACGCTATGATAGCCTTCTAAACTCTAGTGTTCATCATTTTCTCACAAAACCCATGAATCACCTTCAATGTGTTCATGAAATTTTCAGAATTTAGGCATGATTTCACATATTGTTGTCTAGGTTTTACTCCTAGACACTATATCATTCCTATTCTACTCAAATAACAAACATGCATCATCAAATTTCAGATTTCCCAAATTCATGAGAATTTCAAGTAGAGAATTCTCATCAAATTTTACATACCTTATAACCCTCTTGCGATGAGGATCACAAATCTCAGCTCGGATTTCGTTTTGGATCAGATTTGAACCTTCAATTTGAGAGTTTGGTGAATGTTTGGGTTTTTGAGAATGGGGGTCGCCCTTCTCCTGCTTTTGATCGAACCAGACATCACAAGAGTGTGTTTGGTTTTTGTTTTATGTAATTAAGTTTCATATTTAACAACATAGGCCCCTCAACTTTCATTTTGGTTTATAATTTAGGCTTTTTACTTCATTCATGTGTTACTACAAGACTCCTAACTAACCGGGTTATTTATCCTAGTTAGCTTATTCTCGTTTATTTTACACTTTATAATTCTAATATAAAGTTTTACATTTTCGGGGTGTTACAAGTCCACCCCCCTTAAAAGGGGTTTCGTCCCCGAAACCGAAATACATACCAAATAGTGTAGGGTAGAGCCGTTGCATCTCCTCTTCAGACTCCCAGGTGGTATCCGAACCCTTTCTGTGTTCCCATTTGACCTTTACTTGGTTGATCTCCTTGTTCCTCAAGATCTTCACTTTGCGATCTAAAATCGCAATCGGCTTCACCGCGTAATTAAGACTATTATCCACCTCGATGTCCTCGTAATGGATATGAGCAGTTTCGTCGGCTACACATTTTCGGAGATGAGATACGTGGAATGTGCTATGTATCCCACTCAACTCCTCGGGCAGTTCGAGACGGTATGCTACCTTTCCAACCCGTTCTAAGATTTTGAATGGCCCGATAAATCTTGGGCTCAACTTTCCTCTTTTTCTAAACCGAATTATTCCTTTCCACGGCGATACTTTCAACATTACCCTATCGCCCACCTGAAATTCAATCGGCCTCCTTCGTTTATCCGCATATGACTTTTGTCGATCCTGTGCTACTTTCAAGTGAGTTCGGACCAAATCGATTTTCTCGTTCGTAGTTCGGATTATATCCGTATGTGCTAGTTCACGTGGACCCACTTCTCCCTAACACACCGGGGTTCGGCACTTTCTACCATATAACATTTCATACGGGGCCATTCCTATGCTCGCGTGATAACTATTGTTATATGAAAATTCGACCAATGGTAGATAGACATCCCAACTACGTCCGAAGTCGATAATGCAAGCCCGTAACATGTCCTCCAACGTCTGTATCGTTCTTTATCTTTGCCCATCCATTTGTGGATGGTAAGCAGTGCTGATGAACAGTTTAGTTCCCATTTGTTCTTGGAACTCACGCCAAAAGTTTGAGGTAAATCGAGTATCTCTGTCAGACACAATGGATATCGGTACTCCATGACGTGCCACGATCTCATTGGTGTATACCTCTGACGTTTTCTCGGATGTATAAGTCTCACGAATCAGAATGAAGTGAGCACTTTTCGTCAATCTATCCACGACTACCCATATAGCATCAAACCCGCGGTTGGTCTTGGGCAATTTGGTCAGTAAGTCCATTGTAATTTGTTCCCAGTTCCAAACTGGGATATCCAATGGTTGCAGCTTACCATATGGTTTTTGGTTCTCTGCTTTGACTTGCAAACAGGTCAAACACTTCTCCACATATTTCACAATATCTCTTTTCATTCCGGGCCACCAATAATTTTGTTTTAAATCATTATACATCTTGGTCGCCCCCGGATGTATCGAATAGCGAGATTTATGGGCTTCGTCTAGTAGTAGCGCCTTTACTCCACAAGTATTTGGAACCCATATTTTTCCGGATCGAGTCTTCAACCCGTTCTTTCCATCCGACAAGTCTTTTAACTGGCCGATTATTTTTTCCTTTTTCCAGTTCTCCTCTTTCACTGCTTCTACTTGCGCCTCTCGGATACGTTCAAGTATACCCGAGGTCACCACAAGCTGCATCGACCTCACTCGTATTGGGACATAGTCCGATTTTCTGCTCAGAGCATCCGCCACCACATTTGCCTTTCCGGGGTGGTAGTGTATTTCGCAGTCGAAATCCTTCACCGTTTCCAACCATCGTCTCTGGCGCATGTTTAACTCCTTCTGATCGAAGAAGTATTTTAAGCTTTTGTGATCGGTGAATATGGTGCACTTTACCCCATATAAATAGTTCCTCCATACTTTTAACGCAAATACCACCGCAGCCAATTCGAGATCGTGCGTAGGATATTTCTTTTCATGTATCTTCAATTGTCTCGAGGCATAAGCTATAACTTTGCCTCGTTGCATTAAAATACATCCAAGCCCCAAAAGTGAGGCGTCCGAATAAACTACCAAGTCCTCGACTCCGTCCGGCAACATTAATACCGGGGCTTGAGTTAATTTCTCTTTTAGCGTTTGAAATGCCATTTCTTGTTCAACACCCCAAATGAACTTTTCCTCCTTCCGGGTTAACTTTGTTAGTGGCGACGAAATCTTGGAGAAATCTTGAATGAATCTCCTATAGTATCCTGCAAGCCCTAAGAAGCTTCTAATTTCTGAAGGGTTCTTCGGGGAATTCCATTTCGACACTGCCTCGATATTTGACGGATCTACCAACACTCCATCGGCACTTATGATGTGGCCGAGAAATTGCACCTCTCGTAACCAAAAGGCGCACTTAGAAAATTTCGCATACAACCTTTCTCGTCTAAGTGTCTCTAACACCTCTTGTAAGTAATGTGCATGTTCAGCTTCACTTTTCGAATACACCAAAATATCATCGATGAACACGATGACCGATTTATCTAGCATTGGCTTGCAAACCCGGTTCATGAGGTCCATGAAAGCCACGGGTGCATTTGTCAATCCAAATGACATCACAAGGAACTCGTAATGTCCGTATCGCGTGCGGAAAGCAGTCTTCGGCACATCTTCCTCTTTGACCTTTAGTTGGTGATACCCCGATCTAAGGTCAATTTTTGAAAACCAATTTGCACCTTGTAATTGGTCGAATAGATCATCTATCCTCGGAAGCGGGTATCGATTCTTTACCGTGAGTTTGTTTAACTCCCGATAATCGATACACATGCGCATGCTTCCTTCTTTCTTTTTCACAAACAGTACCAGTGCACCCCAAGGAGACACACTCGGCCTTATGAATCCTTTGTCAAGCAGGTCTTGAATCTGGGACATCAATTCTTGTAATTATAACGGTGTGAGTCGGTACGGTGCTTTAGCTACAGGTTTTGTGCCCGGAATCAATTCGATTCCGAACTCTACTTCTCGTTCGGGCGGTATTCCCGGTAAATCTTCCAGAAACACATCTTCGTAGTCCCGTACTACCCGTACATCTTCAATTTTCAGTGATTCTTTCTCGGGCTCATTGGCGTATATAATAAATGCCTTACATCCTTGCTTCATAAGCTTGTGTGCTTTCAACATCGAACATATTATGGGGTTACCTCCTTTTTCGCCATAGATAGTGACTTATTTTCCGCTCGGAGATGTTAGCTTTATCTCCTTACGAAAACAGACGACCTTTGCATGGTGCTGAGATAGCCAATCCATCCCAACGACTACTTGAAACTCCCCTCATTGACATCGGGATTAGGTCTATCAAGTATTCTTCATCATCGATGCTTAATTTGCAGCCTCGACAGATATCACAAACTATAAAACGTTTGTTGTCCCCTATTTCAACTTCTAAGGGCACAGATAATTTCGTCAATACAAATGAAGGATGTCGAATAAATCCATGTAAAATAAAGGATTTATTCGCACCCGTATCAAATAATACACGTGCGGGATCGAGTTTATTGCGAATATACCTGAGACCACATCGGGTTCTGTCTTTGCTTCAACTGATGTAAGTTGGAAGGACCTAGCTTTCGCCTTGGGAGCTTCCGTTGGAGATTCTTTAGTGTCTCTCTTTCCAACCAATTCTGGGCATTCAGACTTTTTGTGGCCGGGCTGATAACATTTATAACAAACGGAAACCTTTTCGGGATATAATGATGCGGTGTGTCCCGTCTTCCCACATACCTGACACGGCTTGTCTTTGAAGCGGCACTCACCCTTGTGCCCCTTTCCACACACCTTGCAACTTGGCGACCCACCTTTAGCCTCAACCTTCTTTCCCGATTCTCCAGTCCGAGCTTTCTTTGTAGGGCTTGGATTCACATCCTGTGCCCCTCGCTCACCCCTTTCAACTTGCTTCTTCAGCTCGATTTCCCATTCCCGAGCAACGTTTATGATCTCGGTAAGGGTCTCAGATTTTGAAGTAGTCATGAACTCCCTATACTCGGCGCTCAACATGTTATACTAGTAGTATATCTTTTGTTCCTCATTCGTCACCAATTCACTGCAAAACTTCATCTTATCCATAAACGCCGCCGTAATCTTGTCTATGGTCTCGCCCTTGTGCCTAAGTTGCATGAACTCTTCCTTGATTTTATTAATGACCGCCTTGGGACTATGATGTTTAAGAAATGGCGTCTTAAACTCCTCCCATGTCATAGCCCTTGCCGCTTCAGCCCCAATTTCGTTCTTTTTATTGTCCCACCAATCTTTGGCTTGCCCTCTCAACTGACCCGTTCCGTAAGCAACAAAGTCGCTTTCGTCACAATGGGTCCTTTCAAATACCCCTTCAATATCGCCCAACCATCTTTGGTAAATTATTGGGTCAACCTCCCCGTTGTAAATTGGCGGTTTACACGCCATGAATTCTTTGTATGAACACCCTTTACGTTCTCCCGATTTCTCTTTCATAAGGTTGACACTATCCTCCAACCTTTTGACTCGTTCCTCGACAAGTAACAACACCGTGTTTTGAATTTTGTCTATAAACCCGGATAGACTACTTTCAATTGCCTTCCCCACTTCTTCGGCAATTATCTCTTTCATTTGCTCGGTGCTTGTCTGCACCGGATCATCATCGTTTCTTTCCGACATCTTGAAACTGAAATGTTTTAGGGCTGTAAACGAACCGAACGTTCAGCGAACAGTTCGTGAACCGTTCGGCGGGAAGTTCGTTTATGTTCGTTCGTTTAATAAACGAACGAACATGAACAAAAAATTTCGTTCGATTAGTTAAATGAACGAACATGAACAGAGGTCTCGTTCGTTCGATTGTGTTCGTGAACGTTCGGTAAGGTGTTCGTGCACGTGTTCATGAACATTCGTTGATTTGCATTCGTTTATATTCGTATGTTTGTGTTTTAATTGAAGATCGTTGTACTTTCTTATATTTTATTTGTACTTTTTATATTATTAAACTTTTATTTATTTTATTACCCTAACAATTAAACTAGGAAACCCACTTTCACCTTGTTTATGCATTATTTCCCTTTCATTTCTCATTATTTACATCAGCGAATACGATCGACATCCGTTCCACAATAAGGGATTCAAGTTCGAGTGCTACTCTCTGGGCCATCTATCTTTATCCTTCGTCGCGTTTGCCAAGTTTATTTGTGTTCGTGAACCGTTCGCGAACACGCTCATTTCCTTAATGAACGAACACGAACATAAAATCTCGTTCGGTAAGTGTTCATGAACCGTTCGTGAACACATTTATTTCCTTAACGAACAAACACGAACAAGGCCTTGTTCGTGTTCGTTCGGTTCGTTTACAGCCCTAAAATGTTTACATTAAACGTTAAACATTTCATTTATAACATTATTTCATTTGTTTCGGTTTAGCCAAGTTCCCAACTTGCTTTAACCGTTCACATTTGGTGCACTTTCCGGGTTTGAGTGAATTAACACACTCTTCCCATGCACATCAATTCACTTCTCATTTCTTACATAAGATATAATCTATTAAAATAATAAGTTAATTCTTACCGGACGATTGATCAAGCTTGAACCGAACACTTTGTTGACAACCTTAAGCTCTGATTACCAACTTATAACACCCATCCATTTAATTCATCAATTAATCGTATGAAATATGATTTATGTTGGGATTGAACCCTATCAGAGGAACAGATAATTAAAGCCAAAACTGGATCAGAGCAGTGGATCCAGAATAAGCAGACGATTACAGTTGGTTCATGCAAATCTCTCCCCTTGAAAGTGGTTTCATATCTGCTGATCTTACTAAGTGCTGACCTACAACTGCTGCTTTGCATCTACTGACCAATGTCAAAGACTGATGGAAGACCAAAGCTCTGCTGACTCAATCTACTGCCTTGAGTCAAGTACTGCTGATCCGGACAGGCACTGCTGGGTTCACAGCAGTGGAAGGATGCAGTAGCTGTTTAAGTGTCTTTTATGTAAAGAAATGTAATAGCAGTAGTTAGTACATCAGAGTTTGTATAGATCAGAGGTTAGAGTTTGTTAGGAGGTTAGATGTCACTTTCATGGTGACGTCAGCTAAGATGCTCAGTGGTTTGCAAGTGCCTATAAATAGTTCAGTACTTTGTACTGTTCTATTAGCTCTTTCACCACATCGTCTTCTTTGCACGAACAAACTACTGAGCTCTGGCTGAGGGGGAGTTTGCATTCATTCATCAATCATTGTAATCGTTGTTGAAACAAATTCAATCTTTCGATTCATTGTGTAAAGATGTTTGATTAAAGTATTACTCTCGTTTGATTGTATGTAAAGTTTGTTTTCATCTTAATTCCGCTGCACAACTCTTTCATTTCCATCTTAATTTCAAACGAAAATACAATCAGAAACAAACTCAGATCCAACAATTGGTATCAGAGCCTGGACAGTCAAATTTGATCTAACAATCATTTTGACGTAAATAGTTCAGCTCATAACAGTTGATACTGATCGTTTGTTCGTCCGTTGAAAAACAGAGCAAGGATTAATCACCATTAAAGTTGATTTCTCAGTGTCTGTAAAACAACAAGAATGACGTCACAATCTCAAGATGATAAAAACAACATCGGCTCGCTTTTTAAACCACCTATGCTAAAAAGAAATGAGTACAACATCTGGCAGAGGAGGATGGGTCACATCCTCGCTCAACAAAGCACAGGTTGTTGGAGGTCTGTCATTTATGGTCCCCATGTTCCTTCAGTGCCAAGCGCTGAAGATGCTAAAAAGTTCGTTCCAAAACCAGTTGAAAATTATACCGAAACCGACTTTCAAAAGATCGAACTAGATGCTAAAGCTTTTAGCATCATAGCATCAGCGCTGCCCAATGAGATATATGCTGGACTGTTACACTGTAACAGTGCCAAAGAGTTATGGGACGCACTTAAGGAACAGTTTGGGGGAACCGAGGAAGTCATAGAAAACAATAGGGAAATCCTGAACCAACAGTATGAAACATTTTGCTACGTTAAAGGTGAATCACTAACGCAACAATTTAAGCGTTTCAGTTGTCTCATCAGTGAACTGAGGCTTGTTAACACTACTTTTACAAACTCAACTCAAAATAGCAGGTTCCTCAGGTCACTGCCAGAAAAATGGGACACAATAGCTTTTGTCACCAGAAACTCATCTGAGTTCAAGGATCTGACCTTGACCCAACTCCACGGTTGACTCCTGACCAACGAAAGGGAGTTGAACCAGAAAAGGAGGTTACAAGAGTCAGGAAAAGCTACTGAGGATTACACTTTCGGTAATACTGCTCTTCTAGGTCAAGAAGAATCTGGGAGCAGTGGTAAGGATCAGGGTTATGATCACTTCATTGACATAACTGCTGGTGCAAATTTTAACAACCCTGATCCTCACTCTGCAAGTTTTGCATTCACTGCAAACGAAAACCAGATGTCAGATAATCTAAGCTTTGAACTCAATGATTTACAACATTTCGATCCCACTGACTTAGAGGAAATGGACATCCTGCACCAACTGGCTTTGCTAAGTATTAGAACTAGCAAATTTTACAAGAGAACAGGGCAAAAATTCCCAGGTTTGCATGGGAATCTAAGGGTTGGGTTGGATAAATCGAAAATCAAGTGCTACAAGTGTAATAGGTTGGGACATTTCGCTAGGGAACGTAGGAGTCAAACTACTGGTCCCATAATTAATCATCCTAGCTCAAATCCTAGACCTCAAAACCAAAGCACTGTGCACTATGCCCAGTATACCCCAGCAGCTCAAGTGAACACTGCTCACTATGTTGCTGCCCCTGTGCCAGTACACTATGTCCAAACTACTGTTCCATAAATCCAATATGTTCAAACCCCTGCTCCACAGGTACAAGTGCAACCTGTTGCACCTCAAACCACTGCTCCAGCAGCAGCACAACCAGATCAACAAAGCTTCTTCACTCAAGGGTTTGTTGACTGGAGCAGTATGCCTGAAGACCTTAGTGATGAAAATTTTGCACTCTATGCTTCTAATGATTCTTCACATGATGAGTTTTGTTTGATGGCATTAGAGTCAATACAGGAGGGGGTTGAAACTGAGGAGGAACAGCAGAGCTTTGAAACAGTGGAAGAGGTGACTGAAGCAGTGGTTACTGCTGTGGCTGGTGAACTACTGTTGGGAGAAAGTTCAGGTACCCTGATTGAACCAATGACAGGTCCATGGTCCGTAGAGGACAAAGAAGAAGAGAAAGAAGAAAAGGCTGGTGAAAAGAAGGTGAAAGCTGATGATGAAGAAGATCATCAATGTGATTGTGCAATGATGGCAGCTGCCAAGGTATCTCCTCAAGTTCTTGAAAAACTGTGTTCTGACAATTGCATAATTGCTTTTGCTAACATTAAAGAGGTGAATGAAAACCTTCGGGATAAAATCTTGACTGATGAGGTTAACTTTGAAAAGTCTTTAAAAGAACTTAAAAACAAATTGACCGAAAAGGAAAAAGAGATCAGTTGTTTAAAAGAAGAGCAAAGCATAACCAAAACCCAACTTCAAACTATGGTAGAAAAATACCAAGTTTGCAAAAAGGAGTTGGAATCCACCCGGATTACTTGTGAAAGATGGGTGGAATCCTGCAGAGGATATGAGGTTATGCTTGAAAAACAGAGAAAAAGCAATGTGAAATTTGGGGTTGGCTATAGAAAACATGATGATGAAAACATTGCTTTTGAAAAATCTGTTCAAACCACTGATGCAACCACTGAGTTCATCCCCACAAACAAGAATGGCCATGAAGTGAAAATCACTGACAAACTTGGTAACAAAATCACACTTGACAGACCAATGGGATCCTCTACTTTTGAGGAGCTTGAAGAATACCAGTTTAAACCAAAATGGTCTGATGAGTGTGACATTCTTGAAAATTTCAAGCCAATGGACTTTACATCAACTGATGGTGTTAAAGCTCCAAAAGCTAAAGTCATACCACTCAAGGACATCCCAGCAGTGGTTAAAACCTCTGCTGCAAAGGAGTCTGAAAAGAGAAAGAAGAAAGAAAAAATTGATAACTTGTTTTGTGAATTCTGTGAGAAAAGGAATCATCTAACAAAAGATTGTTTCCACTTAAAAGCTTATGATTTAAACAGAACAAGTGTCATTGTTTCAGCTGAAGGTTGCATTGTCTGTGGTAAAACAAACCACAAAACTCAAGCATGTGTGTATCTCAAAAACTTTGATGTGAAAAAGAATGAGTACATTGCTAAAACATCCTTGAGTCCATCATCATCATCAACATCTGTCAAATTCACCAAGAAACAACCACTGTTTGTGCCAGTTCAAACAGCTGTTACAAAACAGCTGAACCAAACATCTGTCAAAAGGGATGTTCAGGTTACTGATGCACCCCCTGCCAATCAGTTCAGAAAAGGCAGAGAAAAACAGTCTTACCAAAGGATTCCACACGTTTATGAGGCCTACAAAAGGCCCTCTAAACCCAAAGTGAACAGGCATCCTTTTGGTTACCAGCAGATGATTGGTCAGGACCCACAACAGTGGTTAGAGAAACACTGTCCTAAAACAGTTCAAACTCCTGACCTAATCACTGTCCACCATTCTGCATCCATCCCAGACACTGTTGAGACCCCATCCAAAGCCTTGTTGGCTTTGGAGACCTTAATGAACTAATCCGTTTACTTCATGTGCAGGGAGCTTCTGCATGCTTTGATAGTCTTTGGTATGTAGATAGTGGAGGCTCCAGGCACATGACAGGATGTAAAGCCCTCCTCAAAGACTTTAAAATCCATGGAGGGGGTGATATATCCTTTGGGAATAATAGTAAAGGGAAAGTTCTGGGGTCTGGAACAGTGCAATCTGGAAATATAAAATTTGAAAATGTCAATCTAATAGACAATCTAAAATTCAACCTTCTGAGTGTGTCCCAAATGAGTGACAAGGGATTTGGGTCATTCTTCACAAAAGACTGTTGTAGGATTGTTGGACCAGAAATGGTCAAAAAGATTGAAGCAATAATCAAAACTGGTCAAACTAAACTTGTTGCTCAAAGAAGTGGCAATGTTTATGTTGTTGACATGTCAAAAGAGTGTCCCAGAGCTGATGCCTGTCTGTTCTCAGCTGCCTCTAACAAAGAGACAGAACTTTGGCACAGAAGGCTGGGACACACAAATCTTAAGACAATCACAGAAATTTCAAAAAATGGTTTGGTGAGAGGCCTACCACAAAAATTGTTTTCATGTCCTGAACATTGCATTTCCTGTTTAAAAGGAAAACAGCATAAAAGTTCTTACAAGTCCATTGAAGAGTCCAAAACAACCCAGTGTTTGCAAATGCTACACATGGATTTGTTTGGCCCAGTTCAAGTCATGAGCCTCAAAAAGAAAAGATATTGTTTGGTTATTGTTGATGACTTTTCTAGGTTTACATGGACTTTCTTTTTACACTCTAAAGATGAGACTGCAGGCATCTTGCAAGACTTTGTGACACAGGTTGAAAAGCAATTTGACCTTCCAGTGAAAAGCTTTAGGAGTGACAATGGCACAGAATTTAAAAATAAGGAGTTGGATGCCTTCTGTGTGAAGAAAGGGATTGTAAGGCAGTACAGCATCCCTAGAACACCAGAGCAGAATGGGATAGTGGAAAGGAAGAACAGAACTCTGATTGAGGCTGCCAGAACCATGCTTGCAGATTCAGGTTTGCCATTAACTTTCTGGGCAGAGGCAGTAAACACTGCTTGCTATGCTCAGAACAGAGTTCTAATAAACCCTAGGCACAAAAAGACTGCTTATGAAATTCTGTATAAAATCAAACCACTGATTTCATACTTCAAGGTGTTTGGCTGCCCATGTTTTATTTTGAACTTAAAAGATTCCATTTCAAAATTTGCAGCCAAAATTGATTGTGGTTATCATCTGGGATACTCAACCACTGCCAAGGCCTACAAAGTGTTCAATACACGGACCAAGGCAGTGGAGGAGACTTTGAATGTTAAGTTCAATGAACTTTCATCAATGAAAATCCCAGCAAACCCTGCAGATCTGTTTGATCTTGAAAAATTTACTTTTGAAAATACTGCTGTCAAGACTAACAGTGCAGGTCCATCAGAGGATACAACACCAGACTATGGGTATGAAATCATCATCCCTCAAAGGTCTGCCACAAAGGGAAAAGCACCAGCTGTTCAAAACAGTTGTCAAAGCTCAACCACTGCTACCTCAACAGTTGTTGACCAAAGTAGCCCATCAACCACTGCTTCCACATCCTCAAACACTGCTGACAAAAGTCCTCAAACAGTGGATAAAAGTCAGCAGTTGTCCACTTCCTTACCTCCTATTCCACCACCTTTTGAAGCCACTGCTGGATCATCAAAGTCCCCAGCAGTGGTTAGCTCAGATGATACACATTTGCAGCCTTCACCAACCAATGCCATCATACCATACCAAGTAGATTTAATCTTCTTGAGATCTCATCCACCTGATCAAATCATTGGCAACATAAATGAAAGGGTGCTCACAAGAAGCCAAACCCAAAACATTTGTCTTTTTGCAGGTTTTCTATCACTCCATCAGCCAGTCAAGTACCAAGAGGCACTGAAAGACAACAGCTGGGTAGAAGCCATGCAAGAGGAGCTCCAACAGTTTAAAAGACAACAAGTATGGGAGCTTGTACCACTGCCAGAAGAGGTTAGTCCCATTGGCACAAAGTGGGTCTTCAAGAACAAAACTGATGAAAGGGGTATTGTTGTCAAGAATAAAGCCAGGCTTGTGGTTCAAGGTTACAGACAGGAAGAGGGGATTGATTATGATGAAACATTTGCCCCTGTTGCAAGATTGGAAGCCATTAGACTGTTCTTGGCCTTTGCTGTCAACCACAATATGAAGGTGTTTCAAATGGATATCAAAAGTGCTTTCCTCTATGGTACAATTCAAGAAGAGGTATATGTTTGTCAACCTCCAGGTTTTGAGGATCCATTTTATCCAGATCATGTCTACAGGCTAAACAAAGCCTTGTATGGCCTGAAACAAGCACCAAGGGCCTGGTATGAAACTCTTTCCAACTTCCTACTCTCAAATGGTTTCAAAAGAGGTACCATTGATAAAACATTGTTTTTAAAATGGAGAGGGAATGATTTAATGATTGTCCAGATTTATGTGGATGACATTATTTTTGGAAGCACATGTAACTCAATGTGTGAAGAGTTTAGAGAACTCATGACAGCAGAGTTTGAAATGAGTGCAATGGGTGAGCTGCAATGCTTTCTTGGTCTCCAAGTCCAGCAATTGCAAAATGGAACTTTCATTCATCAAAGCAAATATGCTAAAGAACTTTTAACCAAATTTGATATGAATGATTGTAAACCATGCAGCACACCCATGGCAACAAATAAGCTGGTCATGTCTGATGAAAAGGATGAGCTGATTGACCAAACACTTTATAGAAGCATGATTGGGTCTTTATTATACCTAACTGCATCTAGACCAGACATCATGTTTGCAACATGTGTCTGTGCAAGAAGTCAATCAGCTCCCAGAAAATCAAATCTCATTGCTGTAAAAAAGATCTTCAGATACATAAAAGGTGCTCCCACACTTGGTATCTGGTATCCAGCTAATGGGAACATCAAGCTTTCAGGTTTCTCAGACAGTAACTTTGCTGGATGTCACACCACAAGGAAGTCCACATCAGGAGGGTGCCAGTTTCTAGGTGATTGCTTAGTTTCATGGCAAAGCAAAAAGCAAGCAGCTGTTTCAACATCCACTGCTGAAGCTGAATACATTGCTGCTGCAAGCTGTACAGCCCAACTCTTGTGGCTTCAAAATCAGTTACTGGATTTTGGTATCACTGCCTTAAAGACACCACTCATGTTGGATAGCCAGGCAGCAGAAAATATCATCAAAAATCCAGTTTCCCATTCAACCACCAAACACATCGACATCAGACATCACTTTGTGAGGGATTGCTATGAAAAAGGTTTGATTTCTCTGCATCATGTCCCAACTAAAGATCAGCTGGCAGATGTGCTCACAAAAGCACTTGATACAGTCACTTTTGAAAGCTTGGTCTCTAGAATTGGGATGCTGAACATGGAATAACAAGCAACATCTTGTTCTTCTATGAATAAAAGCAACAAAATGTTTTCAGAAAATCAAAACTCCATCCTTAAAAATAGCTAAAAATGATATTTTTCATTAAAATCCTTAAAAGTCTGCCATTAACCATTGATTGTTCAAAAGTCTGCTCTACTTCAAAAGTCTGTCCACTGCTGAAAGTCAACCCCTGCTCTTTCATTCCTTTGATAAACTCTGTTGTTCAAAAGCAGTGTCTTATCCACTGATATGCTATCCACTGATAGTGAAAATCATCCACTGCTTTCATACCACTGCCTTCATCAGTCACTTTCACAAAAGTACTGTCCTTCACTTTCACCAGGGGTTGTCACGTGGGCAGTACATATTGGTCAGACTTTTTGTAACGGCTGCCACCTCAGCATTCACTTTCTTCCCTATAAAATCCCCCACTCACCACCAAAACAGGGTTTTACTGTCGAATTGAATTCTTAAAAATTCTCTTCTCAAAGCAGTTTTTCTTCTCATCTCTCACAAATTTCTTTGATCATTCATCTTCAAAATGACAAAATCGAAATCATCTTCAAAACCCTCCTCCAAATCATCTTTGAAAACAGCCTCTCAAAAGGCAATCTCCACTGAAATTCCACATAAACCATCTCACAATCTCCTGGGTCTTCTCACAAAACCAGGAACCACAAATGTTTTCGATTCCATCATTGATATCATGGCAAAATCAAAGTACAAAACTTTGTTCACCGCCGATGCACCAATCTATTTGGCGACCCAAAGGGAGTTCTGGAAGAATGCAACCCTTGAAAAACAAGGAGACACTGCAACCACCATAAACTCTTCTATAAAGGGTAAAGCTGTCCAAATCACGCCACAATCCATTTCAGAGGTCTTTCAACTCGGTGATCAGGAAGGTAAAATTTCTTTCACTAAAAACGAGTTACAAACTGACTTCATTGAGAGAGGGTATGAAGCCACAATGATGAAGAAAATTACCTTAGAAGAAGGTTATTTTCCTTCTGCAACCAGATTTTTATTTCATACCCTCCTACTATGTGTCTCAAACAAAACCACTTCTTTCAATGAAATCCCTTTAAAGATTCAAAATCTGGGATATGCTATTCTTCAAGGAGAAAATTTTAACTATTCTCGGGAAATTTTTAAAGATTTGGTTAATAATGTTGAAACTAAATCATTCTTACTGTTTCCAAGGTTTTTAAGTTACTATTTTTCAAAGAAATTCAGTAAGGATGATTTAGTTACAATAAACCAAGGTGATTCTACTCAAATAAACAGTTTAACAGCTGAAACTTTTTCAAGAAGGTTAGCACCTTGCAAAACACAAGCAGAGGTGCCTGAGCAGATTTTAGCAGTTACAACTGCTCCTCCGGTATCTGCTGCTGAGCCCACTGCTCATGGTGATCAAAGCAGCAGCACAACTGTTTTGAAACCCACACCTAAAATCACCAAAAAGCCAACAAAAAGAAAAACACAAAAACCCCCCCAAAACCATCAAAAAGGCATCTCTGGAGGATGAGATACCAGAGCTCCTGCCAGTGACAACACAAAAGTCACAAGAAACCACTGCTGCTACTTCCTCACAGCAGTTGGTACAAATATCTCAACCCATAACCGAAACTCCTCCTGCTTCTTCACAAAAAGAACATGTTGTACAAATAGGGTCTCCACATCATGATGCTCTGGAAACACTCGTTTCTATCATCCACAGCTCAATACCCGGGGCAAATCCACTTTCTACACCACCCTTCACATCCACAATTCCCCCACCAACTAAACTGTTGTTGGATGCAATTGATTTGAACCAGGCATTAACCAGTCCTTCTCAATCACCTATCAATGAGAATATGCCTCAACCACTGACTGGGTCTGCTGTATCAATCTTTGCTAACCCACCAACACAACCTGAGGAGGTTAGACCCCTTGAGTTACAAGTAACTCTTGGTGGTAATCCAAGTGAAGCAGCCACTACAATTGTTACACCCACTGGGTTACATTTGGACAGTGGTTACATTAATAAGACTTCCTTGGAGGCAATTCCTTTTATAGCACCTCTGCCAACCACCAGTGGATTTATTTATCCTACTGGCAACATCAAAAGGTTGTCAAGTGTCGAAGGAAGAAGACCCCTGTACCAAGAAAAAGGGGCATCAGTGGTTAATGTTTGGAGTATTCTCCCTACATCTACCACTGATAAAACCACTGCTAGTGGGAAATCAGATGATCCCATTAAATTGGGTGATGATTTAAAGTACCAGAAATTGACGGATCGCATTGAAAAACTTGATAACTCTGTTGCAGAACTCAAAGATATGCTACAACAGGTGTTACAAGTACAACAGGTACAATCAACTGCTATTCCACCTCAAGCACCTGCTCCACAAAGGGCACCTGCTACAAATGAGCTCTGGAACTTGTTTCAACCTTTCCTCCATCAACAAGCACAATTAGCAGATCAGCAACATGAGAAACATGTCCAACAGCTGAGAAATGCAATGGAGTCAAGGTTCAAAAACACTCAGGCTGATTTAAAGGCTCTCAAAACTCAGATCCTGCAAACCACTGGCATTGCTCCTCCAACAGTACTTTTCATTGATCAACTCCCAGACGATAATGCCAAAAAGGGGGAGAAAATTCAGGAGTGGAAGAAGAAAGGAATAGATGATGGTCTCTACATTGAACCTGAAAAGGATGCTATGACCAGAAAAATTCCTGTGCCAGATGGTAGTAAGAAGGTTGATGCTACTCAAGAAGCACTTGATGAAGGAGTAGCAAGTGTAAAAAGAGATAGAATGGCAAAGGATATTTCAAGGTGGAATGAGGAGAAAAGAGCTTTCATGGAGCTGTATGAGCAGGGTTGTTCTGGTTCAAAGGATACTAAAAATCCTAAGACAAAAAGGAAGCCTAAGTCCACCTCATCCAGAATTCCAAAGCATATTCCAAAACCACCATCCAAAAGTCATCAGCATCAAACCTCCACCCAAACAGCGGTTGTAACTTCTGCTGTATCAACTACTGCTGGTACCTCAGTAGTTCCAACATCTGTCCTCACTTCAACACACACCACTTCAAAATACACCAAATCCACTGCTTTACCACCATTACCACCAAAAACAAAATCACCTCCTGCCAAAAAGCAGAAGACAGTGGTTGTTACAACATCTGCTGTAATGACAACAGTGGTTGAAACACTAGTTGTTTCAACAACTGTTAGTCAATCACAAACCACTGCCACTACATCCACCACCACTGTTCCATCCAAATCATCATCAGCCTCTCCTCAAACAAAAAGGAGAAGGCTAATTCTCAAAGATGATGACACTTCACCACCACAAACATCTTCAAAATCTTCAGCTCTTGTCACAATACCAAAACCTGTTCCTCTCTCTTCAGTTCCAATGTACAAGCCCTTACCTCCTGCAGGTGTTCAATTTCCTCTTGAACTAGCAGCTGTTAGAGATGAAATAAAATCCTTTTACTATGAGGATGACCCTGCCAAAAGGAGTTTGCCATCAATAAAGGGATATCCCTGGCCTAAAAATGTTGATGAATATTTGGAAATCAAGGCCAATCAAGCAGAGGATATCTCAAAAAGAAACACACAAGGGAAATCTGACAAAGAAATTTCAAGAAATTATCAATATCTGCTCACACAAGTCAGATCCCTAGAACAATTTGCAAAAAATGACAGTCAACAAATTTCAGAAAGAGCAGCTGAAACTTTGAAGAAAGACTACATTGAAAGCATCATGGATCACAAAAAGTATAAAGGAGAGAGATACATGTACAAAGAGTGGACTGTTCCTGAGCTTGAAGATGAAGCTGCAAGAATTCAAGACATGATAAAAAGGAAGGTCACTCACACTCCTCCTGACTGGGCAAAGTTTAGAAAGAATGTACCTGACAAACAGGTAGAACTGCAAAGAATGAAAGAGGAACTGGTTGCTGCTGAATATGGAAACAAAAGACAAATTGCCAGATGGAAAGAAGATATAGTCAGGGCCACCTACAAAAGGTTGGAGGAACTAAGAAAGAAAGACCCAAATGTTCCTCAAAAGCCTGACTATTCTAAAGCAGAGGTTTCTAAAAGACCACCAAAGCTGCAAGTCAAAAGAACCACTGCTCCAGCTGGTGCTGCCATCTACAAAAGAAGGAGCAAAAACCAGTTTAGTATGGAAACAATTCAAGATCTTTTAGCTGGAGATGCCATTGTAAAAGAAGGCACGAAAGTAATGATAAAAGAAGATCTTGAATTGGAACAATCTGCAAGTGCTGCTCAGTCAGTCATGAAAAGGCCAGCCTCACCAAATACTTCTGCAAATAAACATCTCCCAAGAAACCCACCAGGCTCAAAAATACAAAAGTGGGAAACTGACAAACAGACCTGCGTATTGACTTTGCTCAGGTCTGGTGGAGAAGTGGAGAAAATATCAAGGGAACAAGCTATTGGCCTGAGTCTTGAAGATTTGCAGGATCTCCTTGATCTTCCACTTAGCAGGGATGATGAAGATACAAATGCCCTAGACTTTGAATTACAATTTAAAGGTCAGATAAGGGAACTGTTGATGAGGCAATAAAGACTTCCACAAATAATGAAGAGTTTTGGCATTATCTGTTCCAGGGGGAGATTGTTGGGATTGAACCCTATCAGAGGAACAGATAATTAAAGCCAAAACTGGATCAGAGCAGTGGATCCAGAATAAGCAGACGATTACAGTTGGTTCATGCAAATCTCTCCCCTTGAAAGTGGTTTCATATCTGCTGACCTCCTATCTGCTGATCTTACTAAGTGCTGACCTACAACTGCTGCTTTGCATCTACTGACCAATGTCAAAGACTGATGGAAGACCAAAGCTCTGCTGACTCAATCTACTGCCTTGAGTCAAGTACTGCTGATCCGGACAGGCACTGCTGGGTTCACAGCAGTGGAAGGATGCAGCAGCTGTTTAAGTGTCTTTTATATAAAGAAATGTAATAGCAGTAGTTAGTACATCAGAGTTTGTATAGATCAGAGGTTAGAGTTTGTTAGGAGGTTAGATGTCACTTTCATGGTGACGTCAGCTAAGATGCTCAGTGGTTTGCAAGTGCCTATAAATAGTTCAGTACTTTGTACTGTTCTATTAGCTCTTTCACCACATCGTCTTCTTTGCACGAACAAACTACTGAGCTCTGGCTGAGGGGGAGTTTGCATTCATTCATCAATCATTGTAATCGTTGTTGAAACAAATTCAATCTTTCGATTCATTGTGTAAAGATGTTTGATTAAAGTATTACTCTCGTTTGATTGTATGTAAAGTTTGTTTTCATCTTAATTCCGCTGCACAACTCTTTCATTTCCATCTTAATTTCAAATGAAAATACAATCAGAAACAAACTCAGATCCAACAATTTACTTAAACAAAATAATTGACTAACAAAAACTTAGTTGGTAAACTAAGTTATACTTCATCATAGTGTTTAACATAGTCAAATAACTAGTTTAAAACATAAGTCTTTCAGTAGTGATTACACATCAACATAGTTTAGCTAGATTTAATTAGCGCGGAAGTATCCAAAAGTTTCGTGTTCGGTTCTTGAAGCATCAACTTGATCATCGCCCACATACTTGCAATACCTAGAAACTGGAGATTTTTAACAAAAATTAGTGTTAGCGTTCTTAGAAATATTGCCTAATCGAAACTACGCTTAAAAACGGATTCGATTATCTAAGTTATACAAAAATTCAACAGTCATGACAGGGCTCTACCGTAACTTACGGCAGTTACCGTAAGTTACGGTAGCTCCTGGAAAACTCTGACCTGCCGTAAGGAAGTAAAGAACTGCCGTAACAGTTTAGCCTCTATCGTAACTTACGGTAGACACCGTAAGTTACGGTAGTCCCTGGAATGTTATGTTTTGACTAATTTTGTTTATTTCACTAAAAACCCAAATTCTTGGATTTCCTCGTTCTTACAAACCAACACGTTAAATTCTCGTGTTCTAATATGTCATTATCAATAATCACGAAAGACCAATTAACTATGTTACGAAGCATTTGCTACGCATTAATTGATTGTTCGACCCGTTTGGCTCATCTATGGAATCCTCCATTATGATGACTACCAACAAGTTCTAACCAATCCTTGTTTTACTATTCAACATAGCGAACATTATCGCTTTAATTCAACACAACCTTTATTCTACAATTCACTACACATAAGCAAAATATCAAAATTTACCCAATGTAACAAATCAAGTTACATACCTTCAATGTACGCCTTTCAAACGCAAGTCACCACCGGCTTGTCCGCTCGACGCTCCAATATCCTTTCCTATAGAGTTCAACCATAGCATGTTTAGAACTCTTTTTCAATTACACATTACATAATCCGCCCAAACATCACAATACGCGTTTTTAACTTAATTTGCAGTTTCGAGCCTTCTTTGAGGCATTTCTACAAACACTTATAGGGCAGAATTTTATATCATTTATATTCTAGTTCATGGCTTGTCTCTTGGCCTTGATTAACATTAATTTAGCTACCACATATAGAATTAAGCATGAAATTTTCATAAATCAGTTTCTATGAATAAATTTACGCTGTGATAGCCTTCTAAACTCTAGAGTTCATCATTTTCTCACAAAACCCATAAATCACCTTCAATATGTTCATGAAATTTTCAAAATTTAGGCATGATTTCACATATTGTTGTCTAGGTTTTACTCCTAGACACTATATCATTCCTATTCTACTCAAATAACAAACATGCATCATCAAATTTCAGATTTCCCAAATTCATGAGAATTTCAAGTAGAGAATTCTCATCAAATTTTACATACCTTATAACCCTCTTGCGATGAGGATCACAAATCTCGGCTCGGATTTCGTTTTGGATCAGATTTGAACATTCAATTTGAGAGTTTGGTGAATGTTAGGGTTTTTGAGAATGGGGGTCGCCCTTCTCCTGCTTTTGATCGAACCAGACATCACAAGAGTGTGTTTGGTTTTTGTTTTATGAAATTAAGTTTCATATTTAACAACATAGGCCCCTCAACTTTCATTTTGGTTTATAATTTAGGCTTTTTACTTCATTAATGTGTTACTACAAGACTCCTAACTAACCGGGTTATTTATCCTAGTTAGCTTATTCTCGGTTATTTTACACTTTATAATTCTAATATAAAGTTTTACATTTTCGAGGTGTTACAAGTCCACCCCCCTTAAAAGGGGTTTCGTCCCCGAAACCGAAATACATACCAAATAGTGTAGGTATTTCTGGTCCAGATAATTGCTTTTCTCCAATTTCTGTCCAACAGACTGGAGTTCTGCACTTTCGTCCATAAAGTGCTTCAAATGGTGCAGCATTAATGCTAGTATGATAGCTATTATTGTAGGAAGATTTGATCAATGGTAAATGGTCATCCCAATTTCCTCTGGAATCAATTACACAGGCTCTAAGCATGTCTTCCATCGTCTGAATTGTCCTTTCGCTTTGTCCGTCCGTTTGTGGATGATAAGTTGTGCTTAGATTTAACCTGGTTCCCATTGCTTGTTGGAAAGTTGTCCAAAAATGAGATGTAAAACGACTATCTCTATCGGATACGATAGATAAAGGAATTCCATGTAATGAAACTATTTCATTTACATATAGCTTGGCTAACTGTTCCATACTGAAAGTTTCCTTCATGGGTAAGAAATGAGCAGATTTGGTCAATCTGTCTACAATCACCTAGATTGTATCATTTCCTTTCCTTGTCTTGGGTAATTTGGTAACAAAGTCCATTGTTATCAATTCTTATTTCCATATTGGCATCTCTAACTATTGCAATAGTCCTGAGGGTTTCTAGTGTTCAGCTTTAACTTGTGAACAAGTTAGACATTTAGCAACGTAATTAGCTATATCCTTTTTCATTCCTATTCACTAGAAATTCTTTCTTAGATCTTGATACATCTTATCACTTCCAGGATGTATCGTATACATAGACTTATGAGCTTCTTCTAGAATTCTGTGGCGTAGGTTTCCTTGTTCAGGTATCCACATCTTTTTCTTATGGAACTTTCAAATTCCATATGTTCCTTGTTCTAATTCCTTAATCATCCCTTTTAAATTTTCAGCATCGTCCTCGATTGTTGTTTTCTATACTTCTCTGATTTGCTCATTTAAATCTACTGGTAGATTTAATCTGAGAGAACGTACTTGTTTTGGCTTTTCATGATACTTTCGACTTAAAGCATCAGCTACTACATTAGCTTTTCCAGCATGATACTTGATATCACAATCATAATCACTAAGAACTTCCATCCAGCGTCTCTGTCTCATATTTAATTCTTTTTGCCCAAAAATATACCTTAAACTCTTATGATCGGTGAAGACAACAAATTTATTTCCATATAAATAGTGTCTCCAAATCTTAAGGGCAAAAACTATGGCTCCTAATTCTAGATCATAAGTTATGTAATTCTCTTCATGTTTCTTAAGTTGTCTAGAGGCATAAGCAATAACCTTTTGATGTTGCATCAACACACATCCATATCCTAGCTTAGACGCATCACAATAGACTATAAAGTCTTCAGTTCCTTCTTGTAATGCGAGTATGGGTGCGTTGGTTAACCTTTGTTTCCGCCATCGGTTGGGGTGTGACACCCCTACCTGGACAAATAGCGGCGCGCCACGACATCCACTACTCCGAGTGCAGCAGAGGAGACCAAAGGGATATCCCCCTTGGTCGGACAGCTGGCGCCCGGTGGCAGCTCGCAAGGCCTCTCCTCCCCCCTTCATCCTTCGGCTATAAATAGGACCCTTCATCATTCAGGTAGAACATTCTGCTCTCCTTACATTTCACCTATAACACACATTATTTCTCCTCAAAGCAGTACTTATTCTCACGCCGGACGATGGTCACAAGGAGAACCCCCCCCCCCCCATTCTCCTCCTTGTGGCGAGTCACCGGTGTTCTGTTTTGTAGGATTCCAGTCGTTAACGAGTAGAGAAGGAGATTGAACCTCACATACGAGACGACCCAGCTGGTTGGCTTAAGAGTTAACCAGTGTTTCATCAGGGGTCCAACGTACAAACTTGGCGAAAGTAAACATTGGATTTCATATAATGAGCAGATTTTTAATTTGCTATTATCAGCATTTACATTATCAACTACATTGTATGTGAACATTATAATTTTAGTTTTTACGTATTTATATATATTTATTCTATAACTTCTCAAATATATTTTTTTATATAAATTTGAATAAACAGTTACACTCGGTTTATTTTTAGGGAGATGATCAAATAGAAAGTATAGTTTGGGTAGGAAGGGTGGGAATGAATAGTGTTATAACATGTGCCAAAATTGAAAAATAAAGAGGATGGGTATTTTAGTCAGTCTAATCTCATCTTCTCCCTTTTTCTTTTCCTGCAACTTCAAAACTCACCATTTTCAAAACCCATCATCTTCAACATTTTCTTAACTTTCTATCTCAATTATCACTACATTACAGTGCGATTTTCGTCATCAATCAATGATTCAAACACTTAATCAACGTGTTCTTCAACTTTTTTTGAAAAAACCCAGTTTAATTTTATACAACTTCTTATTTTTTTCCCGTGATTTTGAAGCGAATCACTCGATTCGATCGCTGATATGTGTTTCTAGCATTCAAATTTCGTCAATCGTTGAAGAAATCCGAAGAAATCGACTTCGATCTGTGTAAGAAATTTTGAATTGCGTTTTACGATCTGGGTTTTTGGATTAAGTTATTGCGTTTTACAAAAGAATGAAAAAACATTTTTTTGTGCTTTTAGTCCATTGCGTTTTAGAAACAACACATTTTCATTGTGTTTTTAGTCCATTGCGTTTTGAAAAAAAAAAAGACATTTCTTTGTGTTTTTTGTCCATTGCATTTTAGAAAAAATGCATTTGTTTGTGTTTTCTATCCATTGCGTTGTAGAAAAAAAACATTTCTTTTTGTTTTTAATTCACTGCGTTTTAGGAAAAAGACATTTATTTGTGTTTTTAAACCATTGCGTTTTAGAAACAACTTATTTTTTTTTAGTCCATTGCGTTTTAGAAAGGAAAAAAGACATTTCGTTGTGTTTTAGGCTATTGCGTTTTAGAAACAACACATTACTTTTGTGTTTTTTGTCCATTGCGTTTTAGAAACAAGACATTTCTTTGTGTTTTTTGTCAATTGCATTTTAAAAAAACAAAAAATCATTTTTTATGTTTTTTGTCCATTGCGTTTTACGCATCTTGGTTTTCGATTTTTTTTTCAAAGATATAGCAATAATATACTCGTATTAAAGATAAAAAACGCTTGTTTTTTGTACAATTTTTATAAAAAAATGTCGTATGAAAAAGTTATTAACGTTTAAAAAATGGGGGGGGTTAGAGGAGAGAGAAACTATTGGCTTGGATGGACTAGAATACCCCTTAGAAACACACGCGTCTCCTTTTTTTTTTTGTTCAATTCCACTTATTTAATCTTAACCCTTGATTATTAAATAGATGGTCAAGATTACTTCTTAACCATCCTACCCAAATAAACTTCCTAGTATAACCTGACCCTTATTTTTATCAATATTTTGATACAAATTTTATCAAAAACTAAGGTGCATTCATTATTTGTATAGGATACGAGTATATGCAATGCTTTAAAAATCTGTTTCTAAATCATACCGGGTAAGGTTCAGAAATGGTTCAACTGGTTGAACCGGGTTGTATCAGGCGGTTCAACCGGGTTGATTAATTAACCCTATAAATCTATAAAATAAATTTTTAACCCAATTTACCGGCGGTACAACTTCTTTATCGTTCCCTTAGTTTACCGGTATGATTCGTGTCTGCTAAGCTTCCGGCATTCGGTTTAGCCGGTTCAACCGGCTGGTATAAACCGGTTATTAAAACAGTGAGTATATGTATATAAAATAGATACGATGTATGAGTTTATATAACATTATATATTAAAAATTATAAAAAAATAATATTAATTAGTAAAAAGAAAAAAACTAAAATTATAATGGACAGTCAAATAAATGTAGTTGATAATTGAAAGGGTGTAAGATCAAGTATTATGAGTTTACTAAAAAGTGCATTACATCATGCTACGTTATTGTCATATAAGTAATGGTTTTTAACTAACTCGTCATTTGACAATAGCCTTGTTGTTTAGCTAAAATTTTAAATAAAGGAAAAAAATCAAGTATTATGAGTCACATACATCTTTATGTATGTGACTGGTGGAGGGTAGTGGAACTCACCTCTCATTTGGGTTAAGACCATGCGTAATGATATCGTGATATCTCATTTCGCATCCAACCACATGGGGTACACTACTCCCTTGCATGTGAAAGGGGAAAAGTTGGTTCTCTTCTTGGTTTGTATTAGGCAAGAAAGAGAGAGAGAAACTTATTATTGATGAGAGAGATAGAGAGAGCGAGTGCACCTTTAAGATTCCGGATCAGAAAAGACAAATAGAAGCAGACAAGAGACACGGGGCCGTGTCCCATGGACACGGGCCGTGGTCAACTTCCAGATTTGCATATCTTGATAATACAGTAAGTACAATGGCCATGGGGTCGTGTCGTTGACACGCGGGGCCGTGCAAGCATCTGATCTGACAAGCTCATTAAATGAAGACAGAGAAGAAAGAAGACACGGGGTCGTGTGAGACCATTGTTTACAGCTATAAATAGGGGTGCTTGGTTTCATTTCAATTCATCCCTTGGCAAACCATTTCTCTCACACTTGCCACCACTCCACCATCATCATCCATTACAACCATTAGAGTTTAGAGTGTGTAGTAGTCTCGGGATCCAAGATTGATCGTAAGAGCCTTTGTCAAACTATGGCCATGCTTGGCTAATCTCTTACATCACTTGGTGAAGACAAAGTGTTTTATGTATTACTTTTGATTTCTAATCTTTGGTTAATTTTTTAATTGGGTTTGTATTAATAACTTTAATAACTAGTTTTTATATTGAAAGTGAATTTTATCTTATCATTCCTTCATGTTTTGTTGATTCACTCATTTGTGTCTTTACAGTCTATATAAAGCACGTTAACTGCCTGGAAGGGAGTTAGATTCTTGCCTAATTCAGTGTATAGATCCTGCGAGGACTTGTTCCAAGCTTATTAGGACTTCCTTTGAGGCAGATAGCATCAAATCGGGGGAAGTAAGAACGGCTTGAATCCCTTATAAATAAACTACTATTAAAACTTTAAACCAGCCTTGCGGGACTGTATCCCTACTGACTCAGACCAATACGGTCAATGGAAGTGTTGCCTCCAAAAGAGGGACATATCACATTTTGCATTAATAACTCACTTAATTATCTTTCAATATTCCGGCCTTGCGGGACTGTATCCCTGCTGACTCAGACCAATATGGTCGAAGGTTGTGTTGCCTCCAAAAGAGGGACATGCCACTATAACCAATAAAATCTCTTAAAAAACCAAAAGTGCGGAAATCATCAAGGGGTACATGAAAGATGAGTCGGAACCAAGTGATTCCATCTTGTTTATTTGTCTCTTTTATTACTTATTTAGTTTACTTATTAAAACATTTTCTCAAAGTTTGGGTCGATTAGACGTTGATGATAATCTGGTATTAAAAGCTCTTGTGTCCTTGGACGACCTCGGTATCTTACCATCACTATACTACACAAACGGTGGGTGCACTTCCCCTAACGTGTTGTAGAGAGTGATAGTGTTATATCGTGTTTTATAAATATAAAGTTTGAAGAAACGAGTGAAAAAGTACCTAAAATATATCTAAAAATCAACTCACACTCCGCCGCGTTATTAACCCTTTAGCCGGCTAAAGTACGTTTTAACTACCTGATACTATTATATTCTTAACGGGTTAAAATTAAAACTGAAAATAGTCCTTTGAACTTTATAATAATCACTTTAATAATTTCTCATAAGTTGGTTGCATAGAACCAAACAGTACATTGAAAACTTAGCATTAACAGCATAAACGGATCACATAGACAAACCAATTACTGAGAATCGCCGATAGAATCCTCGGAAAATCGGTAATCAACATGACTCACATTATTTGCCCTATAAACATTGATTGATTAATGACAATAAAAACCATTTCAAAGGAAAGAACACGATGCTAGGGTCTTTCGATTGGTGTGGAGAAAGGTGTCCACCTGCAACGAGGTAGGAAGGGCCGGAATGGCACCCTTTATGGTGATGGTGATGGCTCCACAAGCACAACAGTATCTCAGTAGTTCTTTCAACTTTTCTTCATCCTACAATTCAATGTTATTATGTCACAATATATGAGTTTGAAGGGTGATAATTCCTAAAGCGATACAACCCCTTTAAAGTATTATTATAAGTTGTTTACAACCCATCTACATTTTTATCATAAGTCATTTACAACCCGTTAACATGTTTACCACTTGTCCATCTCATTTACAACTTGGCATGCCAACACGTTCAGATAAACATATTACACATGTTGTGTATAGATTCATGGTTTTAAGTGTATCCGAGTTCATGATGTCTTTGACATGGTTTCTTTTAGATGGTTTAACCTGTTTGATCCGTTAGAGATATAATTATAAACCTAATGGACCCGTCCATAAGTAAAGGCGTCAAAATGTTGACATGCAACTTTTTCATGTACAATCGACTTTAATGAAAACATTGGAATGTTCATATTACCTCTATGATGGATTGGTCGTCGACAATCTTTGTTAGAAGAGCACCAACAAAAGAGTCACCGGCACCGGTTGTGTCGACTGCTTTCACACGAAATGCACTCACCGTCCCATGAAAATGCTGCAATCATCAAGATTCAAGGTTAGATAGTATTTAGGTGTAAAAGTAATTGTTGCTCAAAAAAGAAAAATCAAGATTCAAAATATTATAACTAACTACAAAACTTTCACTAATAAAATATATTAAAATTTAGAGGCAATTTCATATATACTTCTACAAACTTGCAAAATATCATATATACACATGCATAATTCTAAATGTCATATATACCCTTACAAAGTAATTGAAATATCATATATACCTAATTCATTAAAAACAATTTAATAAAAGACAATTTTACCCTTATTTTTCTAAAACTTTGAAATCTAATATATCACCTTATACCTCAAATATTATATTTACTCATTTCTAGCTTAATTTATTTAGCTTAAATATAATATATATGGATAATTCTATTTTTATGAGAAGAATAAAAAATAAAAATAAAAATGGGTATAATATATTTAAGCTTAAAATAATAATAAAAAAATATGAAGTTAAAAGATAAGCATTATATGAAAACATAGAAGTTAAAATAATAAAGGTAAAATGATTATTTATTAGATTGTTTTTAATAAATTGGGTATATTTGTTATTTTAACTATTTTGTAAGGACATATATGATATTTTTAGTTTTGGTTTGGTATATATGAAAATTTTAAAGTTTGTAAGGGTATATATGAAATTAATCCTAAAATTTAATTATACCTTTATACTTTAATCCAATAAAAGCTTTCTAGACTCGATTATATATTTTTTGGAATTATTTTTTCAGTTAATTATATCATATATAAAAACCATATATATAGTCAATAAATTAGCCCGGCCTAAGCCCTAGCCAAAATCGAGCTTGAACTGATTGGCATCAGAACATAAACCAATCCACTTCCCAGGGTAAAATTGACACCTCGATTATATGGTTTAGGATCAAATATAAAGATTCCTAAAAATAAGAAGTCGTATAAAGGGTATCAAACGGACTCTATTGACCTCATTCAAGCAACATTGTAACCGTCTTATAGAACTCTATGATGTGAGATTTTATGTTTTCACTTTTGGATTTGTAGGTTGTAGATTTTATAATTTTTGTTTATTAATATTGTGTCTTGTATTTAACATTGTGTTTTTTTATATTTGCGTCATTGTGTCTTTTTTGCGACTCATTGTGTCTTTTTTCATCGACATTCTGTTATATTTTGCTCGACATTCATTGTGTCTTTGAACACTTCTTATTTTTTGGAGCCTTTGAAGAATAACTTAACCGGGATCATATAACTCCAAATTAACTCAGAACTCGGATTTGCCGCTAATGAAACTGAATTCAATGTATCCTCTGGCCGGAGAGGGTACATCACGAACAAACCATAATCCTCTGAAATTGAATTATCCCACACGAACAATTCACTTGTACCAATCAAGCACATAACCTTATAACATTAACTTTATATTTTTAAATGCTATATTAATTAATATGACCTTTTTTGTAATAATAAAGAAAACATTATAGAAAGTTATTATACTCTCATTATTTATGCATGGGCTTATGAATAATGATTTAGAAGTGATGAGGTGCAAGTTAATAAAGTATTTTTCAATGTTTTGTTTTAAATTCAGTTTAATCTTTTATACTAAAATAGGATACATGTTTAATCCAGTCAATATTTTAATGATCTTTCATTTATTAATTAAATTTTTTTTTCACGAATAATATACCTTTGTTAATTAAAATAAAAATAACTAAATACGAAGGGTTTTTTTAATTTTTTTTCCAACATTCCGGTATAACTATAATTGAAAACGGAGTTGTATTCACATTTTTTTTAATATCGTAAAGTTTACGGAGTATTGGTACCGTAATGAACTAAATCAATACCAATGAACAACATCAACACCGGTATATTGGTATTATCGAAACCGGTATCAATATTTGTTAAACACGTATCAATATCCTTTTGACCAAATCATGACTTTTATTTATTTGTTTATTTTTGTTTTAACTATAATTCTATGATTCTTTTTCTAACTTATTTTTTTTTTAATTATAATTCTATGATTCTTTGTTTGCCTTTTATTTGTCTAGGTTTTTTTCATCTTAACTTTTTAAAAGATTAATTTGTTGAATGATTTCTTGATTTTTTTTTCGTTTTTTCAAAATCCCAACATACTCTTGCGACGTAAGAAAAAATCCGTCGCAGAGCGCTGGCCTTGCTTACTAGTTACAAACTTACAAAGTTACATATTAAACAGTGAGGATGGGTTAATGGGTACATTCAGGGCCGGCTTTGGGCCTGTGCAAGAGGTGCCATCGCACAGGGCCCAAAACATTTAGGGGCCCAAAATCGTTTAAAAGTTAATATATATTTTATATATAAATTTGTAGTATGAAGAATTGTACATGTTACTCATTTGGCTCAATGGATGCAGCAATTAATTTCAAAGTGGACTTTCCGTGTTCACTTCTAATTGATTTTTTTTTTCTTTTTTTGTTTTTCATTTCTAAGTCGGTTCTTTCATTTTTTGTTTTTCATTTCTAATTGATTTTTTTTCTTTTCTTGTTTTTCATTTCTAATTGATGTTTTGTTTTATCAATAGTGAGAATCAGTCCCATGTGCTCACACCAATTGCAACAACTTTGCAAGCTTATTTTTAGTTTTAATTTTGATTTATGCTCATACCAATTGCAACTTTCAAAGCTTATTTTTTAGTTTTAATTTTGATTTTTCACATCTAAATTTGGGCCTCCACAAATGTGCAAGTTCATTCATTTTTCTTCTTATTTAATCATTTACGTAACAAACTTTACATGTTTTCTTGTAGGTTTTTTATTTCCCATTTAACCATTTACAATATAAACTTAAAAAAAACTCGGTATCTAGTTCTATTTTTTTTATATGAAAAGGTTCGTGTTGCCAAACTAATTTTGGTATGTTTAGATGTATTTAGTTCTTTTTGCTATGCTTAGGGCTGTAAACGAACCGAACGTTCAGCGAACAGTTCGTGAACCGTTCAGCGGGAAGTTCGTTTATGTTCGTTCGATTAGCTTAACAAACGAACATGAACAAAAAAATTCGTTCGGTTAGCTTAGCGAACGAACACGAACATAGGTCTCGTTCGTTCAACTGCGTTCGTGAACGTTCGGTAATATGTTCAGTTACGTTCGTTTATGTTCGTTTGTTTATATTAAAAAAAAAAACAAAAAACCTTTTATCTAAAAATATTGAAAACTTGAAACCATATTTTTTTCTAAGTTAGCTAACATTTGGACATTCTAAGACATTTTTGGGGATATTTATGTCTAAGTTAGTTAAACTGGATTCATCGTTTGGTGGTGTAGTAGACTTCTTGTGTTTTGATTTTGCATTTGATGGTTGTATTTAACTACTTATGTCAAATGTTTAAGGATAACAATGTTTTTATGTTTTAGTTTCAAGTTAAATGTTCGTTTGCGTTCGTTTTTATTTGCTTTCATTCGTTTGTGTTCAAGACCAGTGTTCACAAACTGTTCGTGAACAACTGAATTTGCTTAACGAACGAACACGAACACAAACTTATGTTCGGTATGCGTTCGTGAACCGTTCGCGAACATGTTAATTTCCTTAACGAACGAACACGAACATGGCCTTGTTCGTGTTCGTTCGGTTCGTTTACAGCCCTAGCTATGCTACTTTTGTTTTGTTTTTTTATAACAAATATAGTCGTATTGTGGTTTTTTGATATATGATTGGTGAGTTTATATTATAGGGATGGGCCCAATTTTTTTTGTTTCGCACAGGGCCCAAAAGTATTTTATCATTCTCGGGGACGGCCCTGGGTACATTACCTTGGTGTAGTAATTGCAACCCTTGTCACCAAGAGTGACCAACAGAAGCTTCAAATTAGGGTGCCATAAAGACATTGCAGCGTCGTCGTCAATTTTATCGCTTCCTGTGAGAAATTCGAGCTCGTTATCACTCACTTTGATCACCTCAGCCTTATCCCATATGCTCATGATCTTTTCACGAGCCTCCTCCGGAGATGGCCACAATGGCAGCCGAAGATTAGGGTCATACGACAAAAGTGCTCCTGCATCCTTTGCAGCCTCCATTGCTTTAAGATGTGCTGATCTACAAGGCTCATCGATTAAGCTTATTGACCCGTAATGGAAAACTTTGGCCTGCAAATCAATAAGCCCAATGTTTACTAGTCATTTTTCTCCATTTTATATCATTGTGTATGTTTCAAACCGAGCTTTCGTAAAATTAACAAGACGAAAAGACACTGAAGCATGAATTTACTGCCCGTTTTTTTATATTACCAGACTAGATCATTGTGTATGGGCGTCGAAATCAAGTCTTATAAATCATAACATCCCGCTTTAGCACGCATGTTTCCCCCTCATATTTCTTATATTATCATCATATGTATTATAACTTTTTGCTAATGCAACAATAATGTTCATCTCCTTTTTTTTTTTAAATTTTTTTTTGGGTAAAGTTCATCTCCTTTTTCAATTGACTATTTTGGGAATTATTTGAACAGAATATAATTTTTTTAAATAATAAATTTAATGTGACCAACAGTTGAAGTTAACATATACCCCATTAAGAATCTATACTAAAGCAAGTACGATGTAAAAATAATCACCAAAAACATTTTTAATACAATCATGAGCAACTCAAATTAACGAAAATCGTTAAGAAACCTTTACAACCTCAAAGTGAGAATATTTAAATTATTTTCTTATAGCAAATGTTACTTCACACAATTTTACACCAATAAATCTCGACGGCTTATTTTCTCCTCTTCTTTAGAAGACATATGTCTCGATTAAGTGAGTTAGTAGTAACACTTGGCATTTAGGGTAATTATTGAATATAAAAAAATTACTATATATAAAAAGGGCTGTTTGTTTAGCTCTTAACGGAGCTCTTAATAATTCAGACATCTTACGAGTTTAGCGCTTAATGGTTCAGACTGTTTGTTTCACGAGCAAATGTCTAAATGGTTCAGAAATTTGCCTCTAAATAGTTAATGGGTCCGAACAGTTAAGACCTTTAATATGAATTGGTTCAGACCTCTTACTAGTTCAGCAATTAACCATTCTATTAAATAATAATTCTATTATACAATATATTTTGTTTTAAGTTTCATTTTCACTTCTTATACTTTTATTTATATTTATATTTCGTTAATTTTTTTCTCTCTCGATGTTTCGGTAAATATGACTTGTTTTTTCGTTTTCTCTTTCAGTTAGAGTCGTATTCAAATTTGATATCGTAAACAATACTGAATACCAGTGTTTTAACGAATTAAACCAAACCAAACCGATACTAACAGAATTCGAAACCCCGCCACACTGAATCCCACTTCACTTGATCCAGTTAAAAAGATTATTCACAAACAAAATGTTGAACAAAAATACCAATAAATCTGTGAGAAAGAAAGAAAGAAAGACATACAGATCGAATGAGGTCAAGGTTCAGTTCACCGGGCGTCAATAACATATCAGCACTCGGGTTCCGGTAGAACATAAACTCGCGATCGCCATCCGTTTTCAGCGTAACAAACGCCAAAGCGGTTCGTGCTCCTGTATCGAAACAGATACCGTCACTGGAGACGCCGTTTTCCTTCAATATTCCGGCTAGCATGTTGCCGAACTCATCGTCTCCTAACTTTCCAATGAAAGCCGAGTTTCCGCCAAGCCTTGATACCGCAATCGCAACGTTCGCTGGAGCACCTCCTGCTGCTTTTAAAAAACCCGGTGCTTCTGTGAGTGATACGCCTGAGACGGTAGGGACAAAATCGATCAGCGTCTCGCCGAAGCTGACGATCAAACCTCCGTTGTTGGCGGCCCATTTTCTAAAAGAAAAGTGACGAAGAAAGAGATGAAGATGATGGTTAGGACTTGGTTTGCAGTGGCCATATATAAAGCTAAGGGTGGGGGGTATGATGTGCAGGGAGTGGGTGTCAACGATCGGTGACCACACCATCATGATTGAGTTAGGGTGTTTGAGTAGGAGAGAGGGTGAGACAGAGCCGTTGCCGAGAACTCTCAAAAAAATTTAGGCCTGGGGCGACAAAAAAAAAATTGGACCCAAAATTGTGGATGGGGAAATGAATTAAAAAAACAAACCCTTGGTGGTGGGGTCAAAACTTGAATTTGAGACCTTTACATCATCTTGAGATGGTTTTTTCACTCCACCACTAACACTTTTTTTGTAATATGTAGATGCATATATTAAATATATAACTAAGTATATACATAAAAGCTCATCGAAACCTTTCGGGCCCTTTAAAAATTTAGGCCTCGAGCGACGGCACGGGTTGGCCGACCCAAGAGCCAGCCCTGGGGTGAGAAATCGGGGTATGGTCACCGATGTGGAGAAGAGTGATGGAGGAGAGAAGAACCAATCAAAAAATATATAACTCAAACACCCTAGAGTAATTAACCATACCCCCTGATTGAGTGCAAAATGGAGAGTGAAATGGGGAGTTGACATGGCATAATATTATTGGGTAGAAAATCACTCAATCACCCTAGAGTGATTAACCATACCCCCACCCTACGGTCGTGTACGGAGAAACTATAGGGTGCGGGGTCAACCGAGCCTGTAGTTCTTTGTTTTATTTTATGTGTAAAGTATTTTATGGTTTTTTTTATAGTGTACAAAGATTTTTGAACGTCGACTCTAGAGCTTTTACTGATCCCGTAGTTTTTTGTTTTATTTTAGAGTGTTGCTAAATGCACCCCTCTTTTACTTGTTATATCTTCTTTGCTTTTTAAAATCACATTAAAAGTTTTCATACTTCCCCCTAGAAATTTCAATTCAAACCTTTTTAGTTTTTTTTTTTTTTTTTTTTTTTGTATTGTTAGCTTTAATTTTTTGTTTGGAAGACGTTTTTTGTCTTTATTTTTTAAAGAACGTTTTGTAATTTTTTTTATTTTTAAATAACTTTTGTTCAATGTTTTTTTAATACTTTTAAATAACGTTTTTATCAAACGTCTTTTTTTCTAAAAATTGTTTTAAGGTTTCTTTAGAAAGTGACAGTGTTTGTTTAGCCACCATATTCTCTTGATAACTTATGAAACAAAATTTACAAAAGAATATAACTGTAAATAGGTTTGAGAACTAATAGAAACCAATTTATTGAATATATATATATATATATATATATATATATATACACGAGTTTCTTAAATCAAAACTAATGATTTTGAATTGCCATGATCATTATCTTAGTTTTATATATTAACAAATGTAATTAAATATTATTAAATGCACTTAAAATAAAAAAAAATGTTCACTTGTAAATACTTATATTACATATAAATAAAGTAAATCACGAATGAAAACAATAATTTAATAGAAAAACCTAAATGTGATGGAAATGTTCTTTTATAATTTGATAGAAACAATCTTAAATTACAAAACTTCACAGCAAATTAACTTAAAACACAAATTGGATAGAGAACAAAATTAGAAAATAAAACACATAAAAGAATTTAACTGATACAAACAACGGCAAAAACTAGTATAGTAGATAATCAGATAATGTCTTCTTAAAACATTTATATTTTTTCTCTAATAAACAATTTTTTTGTCGAAGTGCGATAGTATTGTTTTTTTTTTTTTTTCTAATAAACCATTTTAGTTTTTTAAACTAAAAGTGTTTCGGACTTAAAAAAACCAATTTTAAAAATAATGAAATTTTTAGGGGTAATATGGAAACTTTTAATGTGATTTAAAAAAGGGAAGGGGGTTATGACAAGTAAAAAGAAAGTAAAAGAGAGGGTGGATTTAGCTTAACCCTTATTTTATTTTATGTGTAAAGTGTTTTGCGGTTTTTTCACTAAGTCACTGACCCTGAAGATTTTTGAATACCTACTTCGGACCTTTTTTGAACTTATTTACAAAAGAATATTGTCTTCATCTCTTTCTTCCTCACTTTTCTTTCAGAAAATATGGCCGCGAATAAAGAATAGTTGAATTTTTAGAAGTACTTTCAGCACAAATGAGCCGTAAAATAAATATTAAATAAAAGTATATTAATAAGCATAAATGTAACATACAATAAAAATAACTATATCTATTGTTCTTCGCTGTCGAATAGTTGAATTACGTTATTATAATTGTATAACTAAAATTTAAAAATTGTTACCGACAAAAGTTACTTAAAAATCATATTAATCCATAAATGAAATTACTATATATAACATTTCAAGTAGCTATAGTAACAAAACTAACTTTCATTTATGACTTAATTACTAAAATGTCATCCCTTTGATTTTTACCTCTTTGTCTTTTTGCATCATATAGAGAATCGAATGGTGTAATGGTTGAGAGCTGTTTTTTTTATTCCTAAAATGTTATCCATTTGATTTTTATCTTTTTTAGTCTCTTGCGCCATAAAGAATCAATGGCGGACTGTGGAGGGTTGTTTTTTGGTTGTCTTGCAAAAAAAAATTCTATATATCATTTTGGTTTTGCAAGTTTAACTTTTTTTTTGTCTTTAAGTTAAAGTTTTTCGATATCAATCCCAGTTTGTCTGTGTTTTACGCCAGCTCATGACATAAATTCTTTTTTGTCTTTGTCTATGTTTGACGTCACATGACAATATAAATTCGCATTTTTGTTTACGATTTTCCCAGTTTTGGTCGTTGTTCGCCTACTACCTAGCACAGTTTTATGACCTACACCCCGCAACGCGGGGATAAAATACTAGTTAAAAACATTAAAAAAAAAAAAAAAGCGGCCCCGAGTAATTGTTATGTATAATTGTATATAACGAGAGTGAATATATACGTTGGAAGAATACTTGAACCGCAAGCAACACCAACGTACTTTAAAGTTGGAACCTTAAATCACTTCCCATGATTTTTTCCTTAAATATTCTTCCTACCGTATATATCTTTTTGTAATATTAGCATTTGAAAATTCCATGCATGCTCCCTATCGTAATCCTAGGGCCGGACCTATATGGTGCGGGTCGTGATCCACGGACCCTAATGTTTTAAAAAAATAGTATAATCGGTATGTTAAATTTTTCAAAGACCCAATAAAATAAATTAGTTGGACCCCACAGTACTAAAAGCAAAGATGATATGGTGGTAAATCCCCTTGTGTTCTAACAAATAGGCCTCGAGTTTAAGTCTTACATCTCTTGTTTTTTAGTTTATTGTTTCCATCAAAATTAAACTAAACCAGTGTTTTAAAACAGCAAAACCATCCATTGACCCTCTAATTTGCTTCTTTAAAATGATAAATTTAATGTCTCCGAATTATTTTATTTTAAACTAGTGCTAATACCCGCGAATTTCACGGTGTTGAAAAATGATATATTTCGTACTTTTAAAAGAAATTACGTTACCGATCATAAAGAAACTATACACGTGAACTTATTATGGAAATCTGAGGTTGAATATTAAAATAAAACGAAGTATCGAACTATATATGTAACAAAACCGAAAAGGTAAATAAATAAAAGAAATATGTTTTTCTGGTTTGACATATAAATTGAAAGCCTATTACTCTAATACTTCTACTTGCTGGAGTTTCGTAACCAATAACCTCGAATTCGTTTTAGACCAATTGAAAAACAATCATCCCCTAACGAAATATGTTCGGCTTCAACTATATCATGTAGTAAATATTTAGAAAAAAATAAAGTATAAAGGAGCTAAAGTATGAATTTAAATACCTCAAGTTGTGTTTATCTATTTGGAGTAAATCTAAAACTAGTTTTTTAACTAATGGGTGAGTTCCACCATTACTAATTATTTTGTAGCACCAGAGAAGTTAGAAGTTGCATGTGAACCAAAAACCTGCCATGTCCAATGTGGAGTAGATCCCATACTCTTCTCTATTGTTGTCCCCTGGTTATGACAAACATTAATGTACATGTTTTGGAGTTAATAGACCATTATACATTCATGAATACAAAAAAAAAAATCGTTCAAGTTACCTGGTCAACATGATATAAATCGGAAGCAACAACAGCGCTCATGTTGAGAGGGACATAATCATCTAAAATACACTGAAAGTAAGTCAATTTCGTATCTATTATTTTAATGATTTAAAGCATATATGGTAACAACCAATAAATGTTTTTAATATGATTGCTGAATAATTTGAATCTAATTAGTTATATAGAAACTAATAATTGTTGATTAGAGATTATTAAAAATTAGGATAATTAGCAATTATAAAAAATGAATGTAGTCAACTTCTATTTCAGGTAACTTTATTAAAAAATAAGTCAAATATAATTTAAATTTAAAATTACTATAATATGTTGGAAGAATTTAATCAAAAATCTATATAAAATTTTAAATTTTAAACTACTAACATGTCTAGATACATTGAACCAACCTAAAAAGGAAATCTAATTAATGTTATTAACTCCAAATCGTTACTTTCATATTATCCTCTAAATCAAATTTTTGAATTTAAAATCAAGTTATTATCTATCCTCTAAATAAGGAAATTATCAGCTAAAAATACTAAAAACACATTTTTGTCGTTTTTTAAGAATATTAATATATTGTTAAAACAGACTTCTAATAACTAAAATGATATTAGAAAACATACCAATACTAGCATCTTGAGGGACATAATCATCATAAATACACTGAAAATTCAAAAGTCAATTCTGTATCTATTATTTTAATGATTTAAAGCATATGTGGAAACAACCAATAAATGTTTTTAATATGATAGTTGAATAATTTGAATCTAATCTATCTACTATAATAAAATAAACAAGTTTTGTACATATGTCATTCATTGAAGGTATCCTCAAATCTATACTTATCTTGTATTAATTAAATAAATAATAAATTAATATTAAATCTTATCGTACTTTAATAAAATATTATCTTCAAATCTAAATTGTTAATTAATATATTTTTAAAACAAATACCTCTCTTTCCTACTTATCTTATATTAAATATATAAATAATAAATTAATATTAAATGTTATCCTAATTTATTAAAAAATAATTTTTTTTATTATTTGGTATACAAAATTATATTTATTCAACTCGTGTAAAATGCGGGGTTTTTAAAAATATAAATTTTTTTGTTATTTACTATAAACATAAATTTTTTTATTATTTACTATACTAAGTTACATTTATAAAACCCGTGTAATACACGAAGTTTTTAAAGATATGACTTTTTTTATCATTTGCTATGTAAAATTAAATTTATTCAACACGTGTAATACACAAGGTTTTTTAAGGATATAATTTTTTTTTATTTAGTAGATTTTTCAACCCGACTATACATGGGTTTTTTAAAGATATGACGTTTTTAGTATTTAATATACAAAATTACATTGATATAGTCTGTGTAATACACATGGTTTTCAAAGATATAACTTATTTATTATTTGATATATAAAATTACATTTATTTAACTCGTACAATATACGGGGTTCATAACTTTTTATTATTTAATATATGAAATTACATTTATTTAACCCGTGTAATACACGGGGTTCTAACCTAGTTAGTTATATAGAAACCAATAATTGTTGATTAGATGTTATTAAAAATTAGGATAATTAACAATTATAAAAAATGAATTTAGTCAACTTTTATTTTAGGGTAACGTTATTTAAAAATAAGTCAAATATAATTTAAATTATAAATTACTATAATATGTTGAAAGAATTTAATCAAAATTATATCTATTATTTTAATGATTTAAAGCATATATGGTAACAACCAATAAATGTTTTTAATATGATTGTTGAATAATTTGAATCTAATTAGTTATATAGAAACCAATAATTGTTGATTAGAGGTTATTAAAAATTAGGATAATTATCAATTATAAAAAATGAAAGTAGTCAACTTTTATTTCAGGTAACTTTATTTAAAATAAGTCAAATATAATTTAAATTTAAAATTACTATAATATGTTGGAAGAATTTAATCAAAATTATATATAAGATTTTAAATTTTAAACCACTAACATGTCTAGGTACATTGAACCCACTTACAAAACAAATCAAATTATTGTTATTAACTCCAAATTGTTTACTTCCATATTATCCTCCAAATCAAATTTTTGATTTTAAAATCAAGTTATTATCTATCCTCTGAATAAGGAAATAATAATTAACAATAATAATTTGTAACAAACGGATGGATAGCACCGAACCGTTATCATGATCCGAAATTCAATTGTCAAACATCAAGGATCAAACCATTAAACTCCAAGAACACATATGATATTCAATCAATCTTCAAACAAAACAATAGAAAATCAAAGATCTACACTTGCAATAATATGAAACGATCATATACAAACCTAATGTTTTTAAGTGAACAAAATTAAGGAGATAGAAAATACACCAAGTTAAAGGAAACATACCATGAGCTTCAGCAAAGAGTAGTTGGCAACGTCTGGCTAAAAATCAGAATAATATATCATTCAAATGCCATAAAAATTCTGTAAAAAATTTAAACTATTAAGAATATCAGATCTGGAAAAAAATTCTAAAGACAAAATTATCTCAAACGACATCAATGTTCAAAACCCTAAATGCGATATCAGAATCATACCTTGTTGGAGACAACATTTATGTGTAAGAGAAGTATACAGATCGAATAGCAAGAAACCCTAGGTATAAAAGAATGAAGATCAGTGAACCATGAAATCAAAGACTGACAGATTGGAATGACAAAATCAGTAACAAAATCCGTATGTATAATCGAAACTATTGACGATCAACGAAAAGACTGATAAGACGAAGATGTTGTTTACAATCCAATCGAAGAACTTAATAGGAAATCAGAGAATTATTTGATGAAGATATACATTTGATATTTGATTGTTTGATTGGATTCGAAGGGAGAAAACGCTAATCGTGGCTGCTGATTTGAAACTTTGTAAGAGTTATGAGAGGAAACAAACGGGTTATATGATTATATATGTTCATAATCTTTGACCCATTTTTGTAATATGGATCGTCCATAGCATTGCACCATAGGGAATGGGAAGATTTTTGGCGGGAAAATGAGGTTTAGAGGCCCTAGATAGGGGACATGTGTCCCCTAGGTATGACTTTTATTAGGTTGTATAGATTTGATTACCAAATAAGACTTCCAACATATAGTGGCATTCAAAAAAAAAGTTTAAACAAAATTTTGAAGTTATGTGAAGTAGTTGTGTTGTTTAGGTAGCTATTGGTTTCAAGCAACTTATTAATCACTACAATTTGATAATTTGATTCTTAAAAATGGTTCTTAATAATGTAGTGGTTTCATGTCCACTAAATGATTCTACATTATTTCCTAGCCTTGACCCGACCCGACTACGATGAGCGACCCAAAAATTTTAATATTTGGTTGTGAAAAATTCTAACACAAAAAATGAACCGCAGTGGAAAAAAATCTTGGGTCCGCCACTGCGTAATCCCCACACCATACATTCATATGTGAATACGTCTATCGCAATCCACTTATCATGCATGCATGAATTAAATACATGTCGACTTCAAACGAGAACTAAATTTGGTGAAACCATGAAAACCGATCAAAAATCAATAAAAAATAAACTTTTTTTATACTATCTACACTATTAATATAACTAGTGATATTAAATCCACCCGTTGCTCCGGAAATCCTCGCGTTGCGCCGTGGGTGGGTATTAGTTCATTTAACTTCAGTACTGACACTTGTTATAGCAACCAATAGAGAAAAAACTAAAAAAAATCATGATATGACAAAAAAATATACCAGCGGGAATTTGATTGGAATTGGTTTGTTTTGTTACGCCACCTACACTCTTTACAACAACCCATAAAAAATCTTGATATGACCAAAAAATACCGACACGTAATTTACATGGATAAAAAACAAACGCAAGTTATATAAGATATATAAAAAAACACATAATATATATAAAAAACCACTAAACAACACATATAAAAAAAATCATTTAAAACAAATAGTTACTATTCATTTAGGTTGTCTACTAATAGTATACAATACAATTATACAACATTAAAAATTATGTGATTAAATTTAGATACGTACAATATACAGATAAGGAAATTTTCATTTACATAAGTGCAAGTTTTTACCACTTAGGCTAAAGGGTGTGGGGGTCATGGTTGGGACATGATTTGCCACGTAGGAACATGAATGGAAGGTTATATCACCCCCTTCCTTAACTCACCATGGTTTGCATGGATTAGTTTTAGTTTTTGGGTTTAGCTTTAACTTTAGGGTTTAGCATTAGGGTTTAGCTTTAGGGTTTAGCATTAGGGTTTAGCTGTAGGGTTTAGGTTTTAGCATAGGGTTTAGCCTTAGGGTTTAGCTTTAGTGTTTAGAGAGTTTTAGTAATTGTTCAATGAGTCGGTCCCAATGTCGTCGTAATGAGCTCAATCAACATTCGTTTGATCAGCTGGTTTGCTACACTTTTTAGGTTAAGGATATATATTTTTCATAATATACACATATGTGTAGTTATAAGATTGACAATATACACATATGTATAGTTTAAAGATTAACAATATATACATGTGTATAAATCCCAAAAAAAACTAATAGAAAAGGCTCCAGTTTTTCCAAAAAAAAAGATAGCGTTTTTTTTACTTTTTTTTTTTTTTGCATTTTTGCATTTTTGCTTAGGGAAAATGTGTGGTCCAGATATAACAACCCTAAATTAAACCAACACCCTCGAATTATTTTCGACACCCCAATACATTTTAAAATATTTCAATATGTCCCTAAAAACACCCCATACGTAAAAACGGACCCCGAATACCTTTTATATTATTAAAAATAATTAAAAATTAAATTTTTGGGTTTGACGCGGGGCGCGTAGACCCCTTAGGGATCTTACGCGGGCCGCGAGAGATCGAAAATGTGGCACAGCCCGGTGCTGCCACTTGGCCCAACACCCGTCGACCCTATGTGCATGACCCGGATCAGCTACAGCCCTAGCCACCTACTAGGCGGGCCGCGTAGCCTCTTGGCCCTAGCCAATACCTGGTATACATGACCTTTTTATAATTTTCACATGGGTGTAATGTGAAAATTATAAAAAGGTCATGTATACCAGGTATTGATCGCTTACTCTAGCCAAGTAAGTGGTGAGCACGTGGTACCATGAACTTTTTATGATGGACATGCTTACATCCGATGTAGTAAGGGTAGGGTAAATGGGACAAATTAAAAGTACCCAAATGAATCAAATGAGCAAAATATTTGATAATAATGTAAACGCACAGCCGGGTGACGGAAGCGTATTACATTAGGATAATGAGCCCGAGTGAAGGGACGAAGATTAATGTAAAATGACTAAGATATGCATTGGGAGGGGGTGTACTTACACTCGAACCCGGAGAATGCAAATATGTAAAATGACTAAGATATGCATTGGGAGGGGGTGTACTTACACTCGAACCCGGAGAATGCAAATATGTAAAATGACTAAGATATGCATTGGGAGGGGGTGTACTTACACTCGAACCCGGAAAATGCAAGTATGACTCTTAACGGGCCGTTTTTGTAAAACGCCAGACTTGAGGACAAAGTCGGAATATAAAAGTGAAACGAAGTTTTAGTGCATACCAGAAGGATTGCAATTATAACGACTTCGGTAAAACACCCGGTTGATGGGTAAGAATTAAACACATGCGTAGACCGAGAAACTGGAACTCGGATGGAAAGTTAAGAGACTCGGGTTTTGAGTCATAACTAAAAGAGGACAAGATGATGTAAATAGAAATTTTGATAAATTATGTTCAACTATTTTTTTGTTGAACGGGTCGAATACGATATAATGTCGGATGGCATAAGTAAGCGCAAGCCGGATAACGGTAGCGTTAAATGCAAAAGAATAATGAGCCAGTAATGGTAAAGAATCCAATACGAATATATGTAAACTGGATAATAGTGAGTATAAGATGAACCAACGCATAAATGACGTGAGAAGTCATAAAGTCGGAAAATTTGTTCGAAAGAAAACAAATATAGCCTTAGACTACGGTCAAGGTCAAAGGAAATACAAAAGCGAAAATAAACGACTATGAACACAAAAAGGGTGCCTTAACGCCATATACATATATAAATGTATATACCTTTGAATAAAGACTTGAATAAAAGATGATCTACGGGATTATCATAACCTATGAGATTATAAATGATGCTAAGGTCTACGGGACCAAAAAGACCTTCGGGTCACAAATAGAAAGAAACGAATTGCTGGGGTCTCACCTTAATAAGGTCAAAAAGGTGAAAATCTAAAGTAATAGCCTACGAGGCTAAGTGAAAGAACCTACGGGTCAATTGTATAAAACAAGAAAACTGATTGTAACTTCCCGCGTAAAACAATACCGGGAGATAAAGTTCGTATAAAAGCGATGGGTTCCGCTAAGTTAATTAAATGGGTTAAAAGCGAAAAGATTGTGAAAGGTCTAGTTGACAAAAGTGAAGAATTTCACTAAAACATTCAAACTGGCAAAAATAACAAAAGAATTCACAATTATTTAAATTGTGATACGTCACAAAAGGTGATATAGAATACAATCAAGTCGTAACGTCAGTTACGAGATATGAAAATCAGAAAATACGTAAAAGGCAGGGTTGGCAATAAGATATTGTAACAAACCTCGGTAAAACCGACACTCTCATAATAATTCTGACACCTCTGTATATTTTAAAAAGACCCTCATGTGTCTTTATATACACCCCGTATGTGAAAACCGAGCCTGAATTATGTTATAGTATTAAAAATAAATTAAAAACAATAAATATTGAGTTGAGGCGGGCCGCGTAGGATCCCACCCCAACCTCACGCGGGCGGTATCAAGGCTGAAACTTAATTCCGGTGAAATTATAAGTTAAGGCGGGCCGCGTAAGCTCACCTTAACTCTTACGCGGGTCGTGTGAGATCATCAAACACGGAGACACCAGAAGCCGACACGTGTCGACATCGTGGCGGACCTACATGCTGACCCAGCTAAGCTACATGTTGACCAGGTGTTGACGCGGGCCGCATAAGCCTCGCTTATCCTTTACGCGGGCCGCGTGAGGACCAAATTTCAGCCCTATATAAGAAGGCCTCGGGATTTCATTTCAACTCGTTCATTTCTGTTTCTCAATCTCGAAATCTCTGATAATAGGCATAATTTTCAAGTATAATACCCCCTAATTAGCGAGGTTCTGCTCCGTTGTAAGTATTATAACCCCGGTTTCATAATAGATACGCTGCCCGATTGATTTAGGGTTCCGTGACAACTGTCGTGGTTCTGCTCGACGTAGTTGTTGGAATGCCGTCTCGGGGAGGGTATGATTAATATTTTCAAAGGGTTATGATACTAACCAATGTACATTTGTATAAATTATATATTATATCCAGGAAACCCTTACGCGAAGTCTAAGATAGCAATGTGAGTTTATCCTCTTTTTGTTAACCTTTTTGTAATTGTTTACAAAACCTTAATTGTTTTACAATGCGATTAAGCGGTGATTGAGTCTTTGTAGTTCTTCAATTACTGCCGGTATGTTGGGGTTTTGTATACAAAATTTACTACACTGTGAGTAGTAAGTCGAGGATGACAGTACGTTACCATTGGACAATGAGTTAGCCAATGTGTAATATGACCCACAAGTCAGTGGATTAACAGTACTAAATGGAGTAATTGTGTAGAAATAAACAATGTGATCGCTCTCAATACTGTTTAATTGATAAAATGTTTCTTGGTTAAACTGGGATTCACTCACCAGTACTTCCCGCTGACAAATGTTTTTAAAACATGTTTCAGGTAACAAAATATGACAGCCAATTAGTAAAAAGCCAGCTGGAGAGCACTGAAGGCTTGGGAAAAATGTGGCTATAAAAGTTACCTAAAAGATGATGTTTAAATTCAATAAAATAGGGTTTATCCCTATGAATGTTTTGTAATAAGAAACTTGGGTTTTACCCATGTGATTATTAATATCAAATATGGTGGTTTTACTCTGATAAACATTTCCTAACTACGGTCCTGATGAAATTTCCGCTGCCAAATTAGACAAATACCACGATACCACCGAAACTGGCTCGCGGCCGCCCGTTCCCGGGAATCAGGGATCGGGGTTTGCGACAGATATACCCTAATGACGGGGAGTAAAATGACGACGACTAATCAGTCTGGCCGGTAAGACCCTTCAAAGTCGGAGTAGTGTTGCGACCTATATAAAGCGCCTGTCGAAATAAGACTAACTTGAAGTAAACATAATGAAAATAAATACAACCGAGCGATCAGATGACAACTCGGTCGAATAAATGACCAGAATAAGAAATACAAATTGAAAGTATCGGCCTGCGAGGCCTTACACATGAAAGACGCACGCGCCAATATAAAAATGAAAACTTTTGACCAGAAGAAACGGGTGCCTTGAAAATGAAATTAGGTTCGTTGGATCAAACCAATGAACTACGTAAGTAAGGTTTCGGGGACGAAACCTCTTTAAGGGGGGGTAGACTTGTAACACCCTGAAAACGGGTTTGGTAATCAAACCCCGTTAATACTAATACACGGGTAAAATACCGTTGGCGGAAAAGGTAACCCGGTAAATATTAGGATTTAAAATAAATAAACCTAATATTTAATAAAATGAGAATAAATGCTTTTAAGGAAATAAAGTTTATAAGAAGTCTGAATTAACGGGACTTAAAATAAACTGAGTCATAATTTCCCCGAACCCACTAAGTTAACTAGGAATATTTAACCTAGCTAATAAGTGGGAATAGTGTTAGAAATAGTTAGATTGTGGCCTACTTAATAACTAACTAAACTTGAGGGACCAAAGCTGCCAAAAATGAAACTTGTTTTATTAAAACATAAAAATCAACACATACCACACACTTAGTGTGTGTATATGTCGATCATCAGGAGAAGAAACAAGGGGAAACCCTTGTTCAACCTTAATCCATCAAATTGGAGGGCAAATCAAGACCTAAATCGATGCATGAACATGAATAAACGATCACCAAGTCTAGGGGATCGTAAGGTATGTCGAAATTTTGATATTAATGAAGTTGTGAAAATTTATGAACATCACAAGGTGCGAATTCCGTATGAATCATAGAAGTTATGGCTGAATTTGGGATGTATGATTGCTTAGGAACAAGCCCTAAGTGAAGATTTAGAATAAATTGCTATGATTTAGGTGTTAGGTTGAATTACCACACCTAGCTAAGTGGGTTTTGGTGATTTGACGAAATTGATGTTGTAGTGGTGTTTATAAACATCATACTAACTCATATGAATGAACTACTTGAACAAATTAGGGGTTTTGTTAAGAGTTCATAAGTGATTAGAAGTGGGTCTTGATATAAGAGTTAAAATCATGATTATGATGACCAAAGTGTATACACGCTTATAATAATTGAAATTATATGTTGATTTATTATTACTTGAGGTATGAAATGGATGACATGCTGGCTAATTCGGCGTCTCAAAAGAGGATGCTCACTAAATATTGATAATGTGTGTAATCGAGTCATGTGAACTTGATAGTGCATTCATATGTGTCAATTGGTGATTTGACTTTTAAAAAGTCAAACCGACCTATGATAGGGTTCAATAAGAAAAGTAGTAAAAGGATTCATAAGGTGTGAAGGTTATGATCTTGAATGACTAATCTAACCACCTTGTGGAAATTATAAGATAGTTTGACGCTTAACAAGCTAGGTGGAAGCTTGGAAAGGAAGCGGGTCAAATAAATCAAGAATGGAGGAAAAGCATAATTCGGATGCAAGGTAAGTATAGCTTACACTAGTCATATATTTTAGAATGTTCTTTTGTTGTGTTGATTACGAATAAAACAAATGCCTAATTGAGGTATGGTGTTCCGGCGTGTAGTCATACGGAACAAGATATCCAAATAGGATAAGAAACCGCATTAATGGTTAAAAATGAGTTAAATCGGTAATTCAATCATGTTATGACGAATGAAACACGTACTTTTAAAGGTTACCATAGAAAGTAAATCATGATAACCACTAAGGGTAAAATTGTAATTTGGTCACTCGTTGACAATAAGTGTTGGTTTTGAAAGATACTTATTTCGTAAGCCTTAATAGGCCAAAAAGCGTTAAGAGGTGAATTATAATTAAAACGACCGTGTGGTGTAAACCGGAGCGAGTCGTGTAGACGAGATGGCAATAAGCTTCATCTCGCCAATATAATCGGTCATTTAGACCAAACTGGTCAAAAGGTGAAAATATCACACTTTGACAATATCGACTAATGGTTTGTTGAGTTGTATGATTACAGAAATAATTATCGAGTGGATATTTACATCGCTATTACTTAGCGGCTATTGAGGCAAGGTATTTTAAATGGGTCAATATAATGATCCGAGCCAGGTATGCATAATAAAATAACTCTCATTTAAACGTAAGGTTTAATGAGAGTTAATCAGAGTCTAAAATAGATTTTGGTTACTCTAATAGGTAAACCGAATGTTACAAACGATGGTCATTACGTTGGAAAGGCCTAATGACTTTTCAAACAAAATCATAGTTAAAAAGAGGGCTTATGGGTCAAACATGTTTACAAGAATCTCTCATCGTTAATGAAGGGCCAAAATGGACCAAAACGCCCTTATAAGTTAAACTGAGCAAACAACCCTTAAAGGTTGTTTGGAAACTAGTTTCATGATTAGATAAATACTTAGGACAAGTATAGAAGTTGAAAGATGTAATACAATAGTCAAATGGCTCTATTTGAGTCTTTGCCGTAAAATAATGGGTGGAGGGGTAAAACTCGGTTTGTATAGGTTACCATAGTAAACCCACCATAAATACAGTTGTGGTGGAAATTTTTATGATAAGAAATGTAGTAATGTAATGCTAGAAGCAATCGAAAACAATTCTAAGCTTGAAAGTGTTTAAATACCCTTAACGGGTCAAAATAAGCATTTGAGTGTAAGCGGGTTTTAAATACGTAAGAAACTCGTGACTTGAACCTAATATGATATGAGATATTGAAATTATGAATTTCACGAGTTTAGGGAGCATACAAACCTGTTTTTGTTTGATATATGCATGAATGGGTCAAAACAGCAAAACATGATGAACATACAGCAGCTACCGTAAGTTACGGTAGCTACCGTAACTTACGGTAGCAACTAAAGTTGTTACGCTGGTTTTATACTGCATTACGGCAGTCCCTGAATACCCAGTGGCTACCGTAACTTACGGTGGCTACTGTAAGTTACGGTAGCGCCCAGTTATTTTTGTTGAGTTTTGTTTCGCGAACCCGTTGAACACAGTTTAAACCGCGTATGACTAAAATTATTTCATGTTTATGGAATGTAGGTTGCCTAGTAGTACCTGATGTATGTAAAATGCAACATATAAATTACATCAAATGAGGCATAAAACTAACCCTTTTTAAGTACTAATATTGGAAAAAGAGTGTTTTTGTCTTCCTTTTGTATTTCCAGGATTAAATGAGCTCAAAAACACAAAAGAAGCAAAAAGACAGCTAAATCCAACATAAATACAAGAAAAGGAACATAAGTGGACTGCCCGACCCCTCAACGGCATCTTCCCAAGCAAAATAGAGAAGGCAGAAGACTGAACACGCCCCGTGCTCAGCCAGCACGGGGCCGTGCCCAAGAAGCAGCAGAAAAGACAAACCTATAGAAACTTCTATTGCCCACCACGGGGCCGTGCCCAGTGAACACGGGGGCGTGGCGAAAGTACAGCAGGCGCATTAATTGTAATTGCGAATTACAATTAATGAAGAGAGAGAGTGTCAGACAGGCACGGGGCCGTGTCCAGCGGACACGGGGCCGTGCCCAGCCTTCTGTTCAGCCTATAAATAGGAGTGATTGGTTTCATTTCAACTCATCCCTTGGCACACCACCTCTCTCACACTTCACCCACCACCCACCACCACCATAACACCATTATCCACCACCATCATCCATTGTCCATCATAGAGTGTGTGAGTCGTCTCGGGATCCAAGATTGATCGTAAGAGTTCTTGACAATCAAGGCCATGTTTGCCTAAGTCTCTTACATCACTTGGTGAAGACAAAGTGTCTAGTATAATACTTTTTATTTCTAATCTTTTGCACTTTTTATTTGGTTTTGTATTAATGACTTTAATAACTAGTTACTTATGTTGAAGGTGATCTTTCCTTATCGTTTGTCCGTGGTGTCTTGGCATTATTTTACTGTCTATATAAAATAAAGGATTTTCACCATTCATATCTCCACGGTCTATATGGAGGTATGTTGGCTACCTGGTCGGGGGTTAAGGGAACGGTTTGGTAAAGGTATTGCCATTGTTCAGCGTTTAGAGGTCCTGCAATGGACCTGGGTCAAATTTAGTAGGACCTCCTTCAATGCTTCACGGTATTGGATGGCGGGGGTCCAAACTCTTTGATCCCCTCATAAGTTAACTACTATTAATACTATAACCCGGCTATTTAGGACTGTATCCCTGCTGACTCAGACTACTTAGTCGAGGGTAACGTCACCTCCAAAAGAGGGGCCTACCATAATACTGCATTAATAACTTAATTCATTATCTTCCAATAATCCACCCTTTTAGGATTGTATCCTTGCTGACTAAAACTACTGGGGTGAGGGTAACGTCACCTTCAAAAGAGGGGCCTACTACAATAACTAAGATAATCTCTTAAATATGTGCAAAAGTGCGGAAATAATCAAAGGTTATACTAGATACGAGTCGGAACCAAGTGATTCATCTTGTCTATCTGTTTTTATTTTATTTTTATTTTCAGCATTTTAGTTAGTTTTTATTTTTCTTAGTTTAAAACATTTTTCTAAACTTTTTATTTTGATTAGACGTTGAGGATTAACCGGTACTAAAAGCTCTTGTGTCCTTGGACGACCTCGGTATCTTACCAACGCTATACTACGCTCACGATGGGTGCACTTGCCCATATGTGTGTTTAGTGTTAGTAGAATATCGTGTTTTATAAATTTAAAACTTGGCTAAAAATAAGTGTTAAAATGGCTTAAAATATACACCTAATATATATAACACTTCACACGCATCAGTACCGGATGACGATCGAGCCCGATGAAGAACTGAACACGATCAAGAATCAAGCTTCCGCGAATAGTTTCGTCGTCCCGTTTTAAACGGCGAATTAAACTACAAAATGTTGGAATGTTTTATTTAGTAAAATGTTTTAACAAACTCGCATTTTTAAGTGTAATTTTAATCTTAATACACTATTATAATCAAAATTTATAGGATAATTGATTAAAATGGACTTAGGGTGTTACATTTAAATGATCAAATTAGAAAAGCACAAGAATCAGTAATCCAGGATGATACTAAAAAATTAAAAGGAATGATTAAGGAATTAGAACAAGGAACAGATGGAATTTGGAGATTCCATAAAAAGAGAATGTGGATACCTAAATTAGGGAACCTGTGCCATCGTATATTAGAAGAAGCCTATAAATCCAAATATACGAAGCACCCAATAAGTGATAAGATGTATCAGGATTTAAGAAAGAATTTTTGGTGGATAGGAATGAAAAAGGATATAGCAGCCTATGTTTCTAAATGTTTAACATGTTCACAAGTTAAAGCTGAACACCAGAAACCCTTAGGTTTGTTACAACAGTTAGAAATTCCAATATGGAAATGGGAATTGATAACAATGGATTTTGTTACCAAATTACCCAAAACAAGGAAAGGTAATGATACAATCTGGGTGATTGTAGATAGGCTAACCAAGTCAGCTCATTTCCTACCAATGAAAGAAACTTTCAATATGGAACAATTAGCTAAGATGTATGTAAATGAAATAGTTTCATTACATGGAATTCCTTTATCAATTGTTTCTGACAGAGATAGCCGTTTTACCTCTCATTTTTGGACAAGTTTCCAAAAGGCCATGGGAACCAAGCTAAATCTAAGCACAGCATATCATCCTCAAACAGACGGATAAAGCGAAAGCACAATTCAGACAATGGAAGACTTGCTTAGAGCCTGTGTAATTGATTTCGGGGGTAATTGGGACGATCACTTACCTTTAATAGAATTTTCTTATAATAACAGTTATCACACAAGTATCAATGCTGCACCATTCGAAGCACTTTATGGATGAAAGTGTCGAACCCTAGTCTGTTGGGTAGAAATTGGGGAAAAGCAACTATCTGGACCTGAGATAGTGCAAGAAACAACCGACAAGATTATTCAAGTCAAGGAACGACTGAAAGCAGCACGTGATCGACAGAAGAGCTATGCTGATAACCGACACAAACCATTGGAATTTCAAGTAGGAGATAAAGTGTTGTTGAAAGTCTCTCCTTGGAAAGGAGTGGTAAGATTCATCAAAAGATGAAAGCTAAGTCCCAGGTATGTTGGACCTTTTGAGATTATTAGAAGGAAAGGACCTGTAGCCTATCAGCTACAACTGCCAGAGGAAATGGCAGGAATACATGATGTATTTCATGTATCTAATCTCAAGAAATGCTCAGCCGATGAATCGCTGATTATACCTCTTAAGGATATAGAGGTAAATGAACAACTCAATTTTGTAGAAAGACCTATACAGATTGAAGACAAGAAAATTAAGAATCTTAAGCACAAGAGATTAGTTCTGGTCAAAGTAAAATGGGACTCCAAAAGAGGACCAGAATACATATGGGAGCTTGAATCAGAAATGCAAAGGAAATATCCACACCTGTTCCAATAGACCTCGAGGATGAGCTATAAAACAAGGTGGGGAGGATTTAACAACCCTAAATTAAACCGACACCCTCGAATTATTTTCGACACCCCAATATATTTTAAAATATCTCAATATGTCCCTAAAAACACCTCATACGTAAAAACGGACCCCGAATACCTTTTATATTATTAAAAATAATTAAAAATTAAATTTTTGGGTTTGACGCGGGGCGCGTAGACCCCTTAGGGATCTTACGCGGGCCGCGGGAGATCGAAAATGTGGCACAGCCCGGTGCTGCCACATGGCCCAACACCCGTCGACCCTATGTGCATGACCCGGATCAGCTACAGCCTTAGCCACCTACTAGGCGGGCCACGTAGCCTCTTGCTATGTTTTACGCGGGCCGCGTAAAACCCGAAATGAGGCCCTATAAGTAGAGGGCATTGGCCTTCAGTCGAAAATCGCTCAGAAACGTTTTCTTTCTCTAAATTCTGAAGTATAGGCATAATACTCGGGCATAATACCCCCCTAAATAACAAAGTTCTGCTCCGTTGTAAGTATCATAACCCCTGGATACGTATTAGATACTCTGCCCGATTGAACTAGGGTTCCGTAACGGCTGTCGTGGTTCTGCCCGACGTAGTCGTTGGAATGCCGTCTCGGGGAGGGTATTACTAATGTTAAAATGGGTTATTAAACTAACACGTGTGCATTTGTGTAATTACAGATTATTCCCAGGAAATCCTTACTGAAAACCTAAGACAGCAATGTGAGTAATCTCCTTTTTGTAACCAGTTTTTACAAAACCTTAAATATTTTGCAATGCAATTTAGCAGTGATTGAGTCTTTGTAATTCTACGATTACTGCCGGTATGTTGGGGTTTTATATACAAAATGTGAGACACGTTACCATTGGACAAAGAGTTATCCAATGTGTAATATGACCCACCAGTCAGGATTGACAGTACTGAATGAGTAATTGGGTAGATGTAAACATTGTAATCGCTCTCAATACTATTTAAATTAAATTAACATTTCTTGATTAAACCGGGATTCACTCACCAGTATTTCCCCACTGACAAATGTTTTTAAAACGCGTTTCAGGTAACAAAATGTGAAAGCCAATTAGAAGCCAGCTGTACAGCACTGAAGGCTTGGAAAAGTGACTATAAAAGTTACCTAAATAAAGAAGGCGTTTTATTTTAATAAAATGGGATTTATCCCTATAAATCAGTTTGTAATGAAAACTTGGGTTTCATCCCAATATGTTTATTTATATAAAATGTGGTGTTTCACTCTGATAAAATATTTCCTAACTACGGTCTTGATGTAATTTCCGCTGCCAAATTAATAAACACCGATACCACCGACACTGAGTTCGCGGCCGCCCGTTCCCGGGACAGATAGGGGGCGGGGGTTGCGACACTGTAATACTTCTCAAGTTTCTCAAATATGGTGTTCTTCTTTTAGGATCCCTATATATATATATATATATAGGACCGGCCCGTTAATGTAATTGGGCCTAGCGACTGCTTAGGGCCTCTGAAAAAATAGGGCCTCTAAGGTTAAAATATATATATAATTATAAAACAAGAATATTATATTTACAGTAATAGTTATTATATTTACAAACACGTTGAAGGGCAAAAAGTCAAACCCAACCTAACTCCGAAACGGTCAAAACCAGATCACTTTGTATACTTATTTCCAATTCTTCTTACATGTGTTGATTTCTTCTTGTTGTTGTGTTACTACCTTCTTATTGCTGATTAATTAATGGCTTAAGGTGGTTTATTACTAGATCAGGAAATAATTTTGAAAATGGAGGGAAATTATGAAATTAACCAGCAGGGACTGAAATTGTAAGTAAAGTTTTGGGGGTATTTTAGTCTTTTCACTAAATTAGAAACGGTCAGTTAGTGGGAGGGACTTGATTGCGAGCAATTGATACCCACAGGGACTGGAATGTTATTTTTTTCTCAAATGAGGGTTGAACCTGTGATTGGGTGTAAACACTAGGGACTGAAACTGTATTTTACTATATAATGAAGCATGTTATAATTATGTAACGAAGCATGTTATATAAATTATACATGATTATGTCTTTTCAACATGCGTGATTAGGGTTTTGTGTTTTACAACGTGCGTAATTTCACAGTGTACGCTCATACGTTAAGGAATATTGTACGTTAATGGGCCTATATATATATATATACATATATAGTGTTAGGATCGTAGTGGTAGTGGTAGTCGTAGTAGAAGTAGCAGTAGGAGTAGTAGTTGTAGTTGTAAAACCAAAGGAAAAGTTTGATAGATAGGTTTTAATGTTGTCTTATTATCGAAAGTTATCGCCTTGTTAAGAGATGTGTTGCACTTAACAATGCCATCGCTTGTGCGAGATTAGAGGCTCGGTGTTTTTTTACCGATACAATATACTTTTGATAGATTTTGCATGTTTCGACTTTCGACCATTTCAACTGGTGCAAAATATGTCAACAAATTGACCGAACATGATACGTTGTACATTTCGGACACACAATTCTACAATCATGATTATGAACAACTAAAGGCATGTGTGGGATTTTTCATGTTTAGTTGATTCAAGCACAACTGCAAGGGTTTTATTGTAAGAGTTGATAGTGGAGTTCTTCATGTTTAGTTGATCTAAGCCAAAATCTTCAACCGTTGAAGATTGCCTTGGAGTAAATTTTGCCGATTGTTTCAACAAAAGGTTGATAGTTTTCGCCAGCTTTTGGAATTTTTGATCAGCTGTTTTAGCGAAAAGTTGATAGAGGAGATACATCTTACAACAACAATAACCGAAATAACTGAAATGATTTATTTATACATCTTACATAAATTAATGTGTTTCAAGCTGTTATTTGCTTATATATTATATCCGGACTTTAAAACTTCTTAAAAGTCGATTATCTTATAAATTCAACAATATATATAGTTCAACACGTTGTCTTCAAGTCTGAACCGAAAAGATAATTGGAATAACAATATATTGATGAAAATGTAAATTATCACAAGAGTTAAGTTGTAAATCACATTAGTTGAATTATTTTTATTTTAGTATACATGTATAAAAGGATATTTGTTGATCATTCTTAGGCTGGAGGGTATGGGAGGGTGCCACCTCACCACCGATAGCATCCCCGGGGCGCCACCACCCATACCGACCGAATTAAAGGGGGGCGCCATGGGTCTCTCGCCAACGTGATAGGCTGATAGCAGAGGTTAAAGGTGTGTGCAGGTGGGGGCCACATCTTTTCAACCAATAAATTTTTTTTTTATTTTGTTTAATAGGGGGCTTTATACTATACCATGCAAGTTAAAGTGAGGGGCTTTAAAGCCCCCCATATGACGTGGCGTTGACGTGAATTTGATGTGGCGTGACAAAGCCCCTAGGGGCTTTATCTCACACCCTCCAGTCTTATAATAATTGTTCTTTATGAAAGCGTAAGTGTCTAAATGATGTGATGATTCTACATGATGCTGCCTGTCATTGCGCGAGTAATTAAGTCAATTTGTTCTTTTCTTAGCAATGCTAGTTGCCATCATTCCTTTATTCGTTTCTTAAAGTTATTTATTCCAATTGTTTAAATAGTAACGGGTTAGTGGTTGAATCTTAGAAGCTGATCATGACTCCTACTTTTATTGGAGTTAAATATTTTAACCCTAACATTGATGGCAATAGTTTATGGAAGAAGATCATCATGGGTTGTCATGGGTCGAGTAGGCCTTGGGCTATGCTCCCTTGTAACGTGTCGTTGAACGGGTGTTGGAAATCTATAGTCAAAGTCGGGGAAAAAAGAATTTCTAATGGGTCGTCTCTTAATTCGTTCTTTGTCGGCGTCTTAGGAGACGGGAAATCGATTAGTTTTTGGGGTGATGTATGGTTGAGAGATACCCCGCTTCGAGATCTTTATCCTAATCTTTTTAGACTCGAAAAACATAAATGGGTCTTGGTGTCGCAGCGGTTATTACGGGTCAACAATTCCAAAGTTATGAATTGGGAGTGGAGATCTCAGCCCTCTTCGGCTGAGGAAGTTTCTGAATTGTTTCTTCTTCTCAGCGATATTCATGATATGCCGTGGAGAGATGGTAAGGATTTGTGGAAATGGAAATTCGATAAGGATGGTATATTCTCAGTAGCCTCGGCTAAGAAGCTTCTTTTGCAAAATGATCCGGTCAATTCTAGCTCGTTCATTCATTGGAAGAGTTGGGTTCCCTTGAAGTGTAAAATCATGGTTTGGAGGCTTGCTTTAAATCGTCTTCCCACTGTTGCCGAGCTCATCAAACGGGGCGTGAACATTCATGATCAGGCCTGCAGATTTTGTCAGGAGGAGACGGAATCAGCGCTGCATTTGTACACGGGCTGCATTTTTGCGCAGGAAGTTTGGTTTCGCATCGAGTCTTGGTGCCGCTTGCCTCACAGTTTCGCTTTTGATATTGCGGATATTCTACAGGTTCCGGACAATAATACAAGCTCAAAAAGCACGAGAGTTATTTTGAGATGTATCGTTTACACAACCATGTGGGTGATTTGGAACGAGCGAAATAATCGGGTTTTTAATAACAAAAGCCGAAGACCTGCAGAATTAGTAGAGCATGTAAAATCTACTACGTTTTTCTGGTATCGTCATAGGTCTAGATATAAAGATATCGATTGGAAAGAGTGGTGTATTTGTCCCTTGGATTGATTTTGTTGGTTTTTTTCGCTCTTAGGTCCTTGTTTTGAGGACTCTTTGAGTTGAGTTGCTAATGAAGTTCTCTTTTCAAAAAAAAAAATGTTGATGCACCACTTTTTTTTTTCTTTTTTTTTTAAGTTGTTTTTAAGGAGTGGTAAAATAAGAAAAGTGTGTATATGTGTGTGTGTGTATAGAGTAATGATGATATGAGAAATCATAAATATTGTGAGAGCTTTGTGAACTCATGAAAAACATACAAAATTATTGTTTTATCTAGAATACTAGCATTATTATTATTAAAACACGATATTGTCATATATATTAATACTAGGTTATAACCCCGTGTATTACACGGGTCGAATAAATGAATTTTATATACTAAATAATAAAACAATATATCTTTAAAATCTCATTTTATTGCACGGGTTGAATATTTATTTAATTAATATAAGATACGTTTGGAAGTGAGGCGAGAAAATCATAAAATAAATGCTTACAATGAATGGTAGATGTCACACATTAATGTTTTATTATATAGTATAGATATTTATTTAGATTGATATAAATAGATTATTCTATTGTAGTAAAATTTGTTAACGAAGTCTCAATAAATTTAACCCTTTATTTAAAACTTGTAAATGTAACGAAGTCTCAATAAATTTAACCCTTTATTTAACAGTTGTAAATGTAGAAATGATAAATAATATTAGTTAATTTTATTTTAAATTTCGTAAAATCTATTTGATACCAAACTAAACAAAACGTTCAAATATATAGTTAATATCAAGAGTAAATTCTGATTTTGGCCTCTGTGGTTATATCATTGTTACCCTTTTAGCCCAAAAATGAATCTTTTAACATCTGAGCCCCCAACGTCTTTTTTTTTTTACTTTTTTGGCCCCTAACACCAACCCCATCCATTTACTTTTAGGGGCCAAAAGGGTTAGAAAAAAGACGTTGGGGTCCAAGAGGGTTAGAAAAATAAACGTTGAGTGCTCAGATTTTAAAAAATTCTTTTTTCGGCTAAAAGGGTAAAAATGATATAACCACAGGGGCTAATTTGAAGTAAATAGATAACTATAAAAGTAATAATTAAACTAAATAATATTTAGTAGGAGGGTTATCTATAATTAATTAGAATAAATTAAACTAAAATAATAATTATCTATAAGATATGACCTAATATGATGACAAGTGTCTCAAAAATGGTTTCTTTTATTATATAGTATAGATGTGTAAATTTATATGTATTCGTATATTATAAAAAAATATGAATGTTTAAGCTTACCATTAAGGCATGTATAAGTTTTTACCATTTACGTATGTGTATAAATTTGTTAAGAATAATTTAGAAATAAGAGAAAACAAGAATTAACCAACTGGAGAGATAAAGTATTTAATATCTTACAATTATATACATTGCATACTTATAGAAAAATTAAAAAGGTTTAAACACTTTGATCTGTTACTTGACACACATGTTTTGGCATCTATAAGGTTTTTTTTTCATGTTTTTGGAAGTTATTTATGCCACCATTACTCGACCGGACCTAAGTTGGTTTTGGTTATGGCTCAAAACTGAACGAAATTGTACCATGCACATCCATAAAATCACCATCCTAAATATTATGTTCCCCATCGCATCGCACAGACACCCCACTAGTGTGTGTGTGTGTGTGTGTGTAGAGAGAGCGTGAAAGATATGTGATTTTGTTATAAGGTAACCACCCCCCCCCCCCCCCTTGCGTGCAGGGGCGGACCCACATAGAGTGGGTCGGGGTCCCCGGACCCAATGTTTTTAGAAAAATTAGTAGATTCGGTATATTAAATTGTATAAGGACCCCATAAATACAATTAGGTGGGGTTGAGGGTTGAGGTCATCGATACGGATAAAGTGTGGGTGTGTATGGAGATGACCATTGTATGGAAGACAGTGACCGGGTTCAAAGGTACACCGCCGTAAGTGAGGACGGGTTCTGGTGAGTGCAAATCAAGTAGAGGAGCTGTCAACCGGTGATTTGTTGATTATCACGGTCCCTATACCCTAAGTACTATATGATTAAAGAAAAAACAGAACTTGGTCCGTTAGGTAATTATAACTTTTTTTTTATTTCTTTTGATGATTACATGTCATTTAATAGACTATATTAGTTTTGATGACTTGGCACGTCAACAATTGAGCTCCATTGTTAGCTTGCGCGGTGTGGGATAAAGCCTTTTTAAAGCTCCTTTCAATTATTTAAAAGAAATTAAAATGGAAAGGAATCCAATTGGATAAAGCCCCACCCACCTCTCTTTAGCGCTCGCGAATTGTATGGCGGAGGAAAGGATACCCCCCCCCCCCCCCCGCCCTTACAGCGGTGTAGGGGGTGCCATCATGCATATGTGACAAACCAGCCTTATTTTTCTTTCATCTATTTTGGTTATTGAAGATTTTTTTCTTAAGGTAAATGATACTTCGTTAATATACACTTCACAAGCACCATCTACCACCGTTCACACCACTATTTGTAAATCAAATTTGACTTGAATATAAATAAAACCCAAGAACACACACAAAAAATTTACTTTCAAAACATATGAAAACAACACATTGGGTACTAGGATTAAATACCCAAAAATATATTAAAAAAGGGAATGACGAGCCTCAAAATTGACTGGTTCCAGATCTAAAATATGTCGGATAAGTAAACTCAAATAGTGTAATTTTCAACCCAGTTTTCCAATTCTAATTCGTATATTATTCTAGCTATTGACCTGTTAGAGATAAAAGATAACCTTAACCAACCCTTTCACTTATTGCCACCTCTATCTAGCCAATCAGGTCCAAAGTCCAAACCATGGCAGATATAAAACACAATAACCACAACATACACATTATAAAACTATTCTATACATGTAGTCTAACCGAATAACCATCTCCGAGCTAACCTAACCTCCTTTGTGGGATCCACAGGTCCACTGACTGCACTTGATCAGATCTTACTTCTGAGTGTGTTTCCATAGATGCACTTTGTGGAACATAACGTCACGATCTTTAGATCTTAAAGTACTTGTATCCGTCTTCAGGGTTTTTCATTCCCTCTTCCCAGTCACCCATTGACCGACCTCCAAAGACTACCTGCTGTATACCCAAATACCTGCCCAAGAACAACACCATAAACGAAAAAAACAAAAACGTGTATATTATACACTAGTAATATGAAGAAAGACGCTTACTCGGAACTTAGTACAGTGAGGCAATTAAGCAGCACATCAAGAGCAAAGTAATCCGAAGTACCAATGTCTACCCTGTTCGACATTTATCAAAAGTTGTAACCTTTATTTTTTCTAAAAAAAAAAGATGGCATCAATAAAAACGAAACTGTGTCAAGATTTATACCAAACCCGTCCCCAGTTGTCCTGAAACTCAACATCACCGATATCGTGAAACGATGACGGCATCACACTGAATCCCTTATCTGCATCATAGAGAGGGTTGTATTCCATTGATGCATTTGCCAACTGCAGAATTAAAGGCCCACTTGTTATCCCTAAAACTCAGAATACCAACAATTCAAACGTTGATGAAACAAACATGGTACTACGTTTATGTTGTTAAGGTTGTTACCTGCAAATTAGATGAATTATATGCACCCAAACGGCCCAAGACATACCATGACTGAATAACCTGTCACATATATAAACAAGATTGCTTTAATTATTCTTCATAGTTCAATATGAACCTAAAAACATTTGGAAGATGTGTGGAAACATACACTGCCAATCAGGTCAACGTCCCGATCAGAAGGTGGTCCGTATAACTTGAACCATATATTGGACCCAACGGGACTGAAGCTGTCAATCACATATAAAAGCAAATACCCTTTTTTGGTAAATTAAGCAGGTATTTTAGAAAAGAAAAAAAGGAACAGAACAGAGGAATCGAACAAAGATCATGGTGTTCGTTAATTAATTAACAATCAAAGAAAAGTAAATATAAGAGATGAAGCTAGTGACTTACTCTCTAAAGGTGACTTTGAAAGCAACAACGGAACCCGTTTTAGCCTTGTGAAAATCTCGCCCTTTTTTCCGGATCCTATCTTCGACCTGTAGAATCATGTTTCTAGGCACATTATAGATCTTCAAACAAAATAGAATGCAAGTGAGGAGTAGCATACAAAGTGCCTACTTTTGCCAAAAATCGAATGACGAGCATGCTTGGTTTTAAAAGCCGTGAAGTGCTTCAAGGAGCTTAAGGTCCTAGAAGCTAAGGCGCGAGGTGAAAGCGCTAGCCTCACATACGCGAGGCGCTTGGTATTCATAGATCTTTATAAATTAATTATAGATTTTATTACCTACCTTAATCTTTAAACACTCGTAAAACAAGGTGCGGAGGCCGAGTACTCTCCGAGTAATTGCTACAAGGTAAGCTGCCAAGGCCCGAGTACTCTCCAGTCTCCACCTAGGCCGAGTACTCCCCGAGTACTCTCCACCTAGGCCGAGTACTCCCCGAGTACTTCCACCTAGGCTGAGTACTTCCCGAGTACTCTCAACTCTGACTAGGGAGCGCCTAGAGACTTTTGCAACACTACAGCTAAAGAAGCTTTATGTACATACCCATAACAACAAAAATTACAAAAAAAAACACCAATTGTAATTCTTTTATACTATCTCATTCCATTGTGAGCATGTGCTCATTCAACACATCAGGAAACAGAAGTGTAACGAAAACTATCTGTAAAGAAGGTGGTTTTGAGGACAAGACCGCAGAACAAAACAGTATGAACGGATAGAATAAGGCAAAATAGACCTAACTCAAGGCTTAACTAAATAAAATCATCATACAACCAAGTAACCAACCATACATTTACCCTAGTGTTGTAAAAATCGGGATTAATCGGCAATCGATAGTTGACTGATTAAGTTTCACTTAGTCGGACCAAAAATCGATAATCGGTCAAAGGCACTCAAATTTTGGTCACAATCTTTGAAGTATTTGAAAAGCAACATATAAAATATGAAAAGATTTGCACACATATATAAGTTTAAAAAATTATATATAATATTCAAATCCGATTAATCCCTAATAATCTCGATTAATCTCTCGTTAGTACCCCACAGCCCAACTAGCACCTAGCGATCTTTACAACCATGCATTTACTTTTATAACACTTAACAAAAATATAAAACCAACATCTATAACACACTAATACCTTCTGTCTCATCTGCTCTGGCTTCCCAATGCTATCACCCAACACATTCCTAAGTTCAACATCATTTTTTGCTGCATCTTCCAACACTCTGTAAAAAGAAAAAATAAAAAATAAAACATGAAAATCACACACACATGATCAATTATCAAAAAACTAATAATATTATTCAACAATAACATTACTTCGCCCAAGAAGGATAGTTATGAAGCCGATCATATTCACGTTTCCGTTTTTCCTCTCGAATCCTAAGCAATCTCCGTCCTCTCGCCGTCGTACCTGATCCTCTGACGTCATCAACCACCGAACCACCACCACCTACACCGCCGTCACCGTCACCGGCACGAATATAAAATTTTGCTCGTTCGGTTCGAAGAACGAATTTAGGTAACAATTTTTGATTTGGTGAAATGGAAGAACAGTGATTGAATGCACTACTGCATATGTTCATAATTTAGTTTTAATTTTGAAGTTGAATAATTTGATTTTGGAAACTGATAGATATGAAGAAGATAAGCTGAATTAGGGTTCTGAAGGGGTTTATAGTTTTTTTAACCGGATATATTTGTATTATCAACCCCTATGGTTTGAATATTTACATAAATAGTCCATTAACGAATTAAGGGTGTAAGGAGTGGGCTCGGCAAACCTAATCGGTGACAAGCGATGACCTTTGACAAGCTGACAACCACCATTCCATGGTTTGTGGTATGCTGCTTCGGCAATGGTTGGTGCGGCAAGGTGGTTCTTTGGATTGATTGGAACGCGGGGAGCAAAAGGCTTTGGTGGTGGGACCCCCTTTGAATATTAACCAATATCTTGAGTTAGGTTTTTTTTTGTTAATTTAGTTTAAAATTTAGTTGTGACATGGGAAGTTTACTAAGTGTGTTGTATGATGTGTGATTTGGCAAGTTGTGAGAAGTATAAAGCAAGTAGTAGAGGAAGCTGATGTGACGCTGATGTGGAGGAGAGAGTAGTTAGGGCAAGAATGGCAAGCACTCCTTGCACCACAAACTGAACTAAATGAGTCCTCGGTATGGCAATGTGACGTTGTGACCAAGTACGGAATTAGTTGTAATTATTTTTACAAGTTTTGAACGGATATGATACAAGGTGATACTCGTCAGATTAACTAAAACAAATCCCATTCTAATGGCTATTTTTTTACCACATAGGCTCATAAACAAGTATACGCGAAACCTGTGCAAAATCTTGCAAACGTGATAGGTATAAGACGGACTTATAACCCAGTCGTTCTCATGTCAGTTCGATCCATAACCGACGGGTGTAAGTGAAAAACCGAAGAACCGTTTAAGATTCAAAACTTATTAAAATAACCTAGTTTTAATCGGTTGTTTCAAAGATGCAAGAATAAGAACGTGTGTTTAGTTTTTCTTCTGTTTATTTTGGTTACGAACAGAGAAGTCACGACTTTGTGCGTTCAAAGTCAAGTTTGAGACCAGGCCACTGATCTGACTGGTTTAATTGTGAACCATGAACCATCAAGGCCAAAGTTCGGTTACAAGCCAATCAACCAAACAAGATTGAACCAAGCGAACATTTGCAAACCTGCAGTTAGCCACAATCTCTTAAAACAAAACATTCTATAATCAGTAGTCAGTACTAAGAAAAAAATTACTATGAATAAGCCGGAAAGATTACATAGGTTATACCTCGAGCATAACCAAATATTTTTGCATGTTTGCAATTATAACAAAAAATGAATCCTCGGTTGCTACAAATAAAGCTACAAGAGACCATCATGGTTCAACAAGAGCGTGTCTAATCTCTGAAGTCAGAATGAGCTAGTTATGCAGAAGCTGCATGGTTGTGGCACAGCGTATCATAACATTAAACTACTTTGATTTTGCGTGGTGGAGGACGACGAAAAAGACTGATGAGATCATCGAGACCCTGTTGAAAGATATCATATGCACATATTGTTAAAACCGTCATATTACTTCAAAGATAACCACATTTGTTCATGCATTGAAATCTAAAGAAGTAAAGATACAGAGACTTTCCGCTCACGTGACCTGTTTCTTGTCAAGCTATATTATTTTTTATTAAATCTTACTTGTTGAACCCGTTAAAGATGAAACATTACCCGGGTCAACCCATTTATAAGTAAATGTGTCGCATATACCTAAAGGGCTATGCAGTTAATATCGTTGGCTATCGGTTATATTGACTGGTATTTTCCTTGGTTAAAGTAGACTCGGAGGAAGATTTTATGGCTTATGATTAGATCATCTTTCAAATATTGGCACTTTTGAGTTTGAGTAAAATGCTATTTTCATCCCTGAGGTTTGGCCAGTTTTGCGACTTTCGTCCAAAAGTTTGTTGCATCTAGATGCAAAAGGTTTGAAATCTTGCCATTTTCATCTGGCTCATTAATTCCATCCATTAATTCAGGGGTATTTTAGTCTTTTTTTGTCAACTTAAAAAGGCAAATAGGTCTTTTTCACATTACGTTCAAGCATTTAGCAAAATGTACAAGTATTCAAAACCCTTAAGTTGACAAAAAAGAGAGAAATACCCCTGACTTAACGGAGAAAACGGATGGAGTTAACGAGCTAGACGAAAATGGCAAAGATTTCAAAACTTTTGGATCCAGATGCGAAAAAACAAATCTTTGGACGAAAGTCGCAAAGTAGGTCAAACCTCAGGGACAAAAATGCTCTATAATTATACAAATTCTGCATGATAATGAAATTATCGATATCCCACCGCGATAACTAGTATCTCAAATGTCGACCCTTGACCGATATTTAATTTTGACCGCATTAACTGCATAGCTAAAGGGTTTAGCAAAGGAATACATCATACCCTGGTAGTTATCACAAGGAAACTGAAAAGGGTAATCAGGTATGATCCAAGAACAAGTAGCAAGAGCAAGTCGAATGTTACACTCGCAACCTGCAATAAGTCAATCCCGTTAGCTTCATAAAAACATCATCCACTTGATTCATAGCAATCAGAAAGAACAACTTCACCTGATAAATCTGCAGTGTATTAATTGCAGAATCATAAAAAGTGAACATCCCGTCAATCACGTCATGTTGCAAGTTCACTTCTCCGACATGATCTGCTAATTCCTGCAATTAACATATAGAATATCTTCTGAATGGATATAAAATCGAAAAACCGATTTTTTTTATTTTTTTTTTCAGGCAAAACTAAAGAAGTATGATAATACCTTTTTCAGTGCCGTGATGAATGCATCATCCTTTGAGAGAAAAGGTGCCACACGAGGTGTTCTTGACAAAAGGTCAAGCCATGATCGTATGTAAGAAGGATTGACTGCCAAGCTACTGTTATCTACGAATATATCGACATTTTTCCCCTCCTGACCATATATATGCCTCTGCATACAGCAATAGTTAAAGCAATTTTAACGATCTTACAAAATTTGAATGAAAAGAGTTGGTATCACATGCTGAAAGGTATTTGTAGCAACATAAATAAGTTGTCAACACAAATAGCAACAACATAGTAGAATAACGGGAACTTATGCGATTCTCAGTTCTCGCAGTCTCTGATTTAAATTGGTTATTGTATTAAATGTGCCCCTTATAAAGTTATATGTAGGTGTACACATATATTAAATGTGCCCCTTATAAAGTTATATGTAGGTGTACACATATATATAGGTTGTTAGTACACATATGTATTTATAGGTTGTAGGTGTATGTTGTATGTATGTTATGTGTGTATGTATAAACATATCCATAATTTCATATATATAGTAGCAAAATATAAAATATGTAATAAGAGAATGTAAATAAATAATAGTTAGTATTTGTTCATAAGAGTCTTACCGCCAGACTCTCGGCAACCAATTTTACACTCCGAATAACTGCAGCTTCACTGACAAACTCTCTAAAAACAAAGCAAACAAAACAACAAACAGACAATAAGCAAAACTATTCCCTTTTGTTATATGAATTATCTGAACAGTAAGAAATAGCACAGTTCCCAAATACTGACCTGTTATCAGATATACCTCCTGTATTTTCCAGCAATTCAGGTGCAACAGAAAGTCCAGAGAGTGTAGCTGCAGTAACTCTTAACCTTGAAAACTGTTCATGCTCCCAGGCTACCTGCATGTAGTTAGCATAGTATCAGATAGCTTCCTAAAGTGTACGATTTCTAAATTACGACATCCTTTGAATTATAGTTTTGTTTTGTCTGGATTTACTTACTCGGGAATTGGAGACATTTATTTTTTTGTGCTTTAGCCCAACTTTAAGACTCAATTCGTCTGCCACTTTGGATAAACCCTGCACGGTAGATTTTAAAGCAAGTGTATCACTGCTGTATCTGTTCCAACATATATATAGTGTTTACTAGTCAGTTTTTATCCACTTACCTCAAAAATTTGCTTAACATAAGCATTCTCTGGAGGTTTAGAAACATGAACCCATAACCCGTTGTCCCCTGAGCCAAGACTATTCAAGCAGATAGCATAATCAATACTTTCTCGTAAACGCTGATCAAAACTTCTAAGCCACTGCAAGGAATAAAACCTGATTGACGAACTTCAGAAAAAAGAATAAATAATCATATGAAGTAGATGTGGCAAGACATCATACGGTTTGGGTAACCGAAGAAAACAGGCCAATTATAGTACAGCCAGGTCCAAGATTAATGTGTAAACTATTAAAGTGCACTTAATATTCAACCAAAATAAATAAGGAGGTTTTAATGTTATATGCAATGAAAATAAATTTGGGGCAACTTTCAGCTGTTTGACCTGTCCAACTAATTTTGCTTTTTGCCCGTAAAAAAAGTAAAACCCAACTCGACACATTTGCAAGTAGTTGGGTAATAACTGCCACCTCTATTAGAAGGTTTACAAAGGAACATAAGATAGAAAAGAGTAAAATGCCATTTTCGTCCTTGAGGTTTGGCCAGTTTTGCAACTTTCGTCCAAAGGTTTGTTTTTCTGCATCTAGATCCCGGCTCGTTCACTCCATCCATTTTTTTCCGTTAAGTCAGGGGTATTTCCGACTTTTTTGCTAACTTAAAGGGCAATTCGGTCTTTTTCACTTTATGTAAAATGACCGAATACCCCTGAAAAGGAGCGAATTGCTCTTTAAGTTAACAAAAGAGACGGAAATATCCCTGACTTAACGGAGAAAAATGGATGGAGTTAACAGCCAGAGCCAGATGAAAATGACAAAATTTCTCACCTTTTGGATCCGGATGCCGAAAAACAAACCTTTAGACGAGAGTCGCAAAGCTGGCCAAACCTCGGGGGCAAAAATGACATTTTACTCCAAACAAAATAAATAAGAAGGTTATTTGCAATGAAAACAATTTGGGGCAACTTTCAGCTGTTTGACCTGTCCAACTAATTTTGCTTTTTGCCCATAAAAAGAAATAAAACCCATTTCGACACATTTGCAAGTAGTTAGGTAAGAACTGCCACCTCTATTAGAAGGTTTACAAAGGAACATAATATAGAAAATTACCTTCTGAGTTCCATTGTAGTTATAAGGTCCACCAGATGTCAGCCCAAACAATATATTATACTTTCCTCTCGTGTTAGGATTGGAATACAATATAGAAAATAATCTAGCAATTTCAAGAAGTGCGACTACACCACCTCCATTGCTATCACTTCCAACTGACAATGCCTATAAGAGATAATGAAAGAGACAACCAAGTAAAAGTCATGTAAGTTTAGGAAGTAAATGAAAGGGTGATTTAGTAAATTACCGGAGCTGCACCGAATGTATCATATGATGCCACGATGGCAATAGTTGGGAGTTGGTTTGAACTCCCGTCAGCTTTCGATCCAGGCAACCATCCCTGCATATAATTCACTTGGTATCAGAATATTTCAGCTAAATTCATTTCAAGAGGAATAGCCCAGCAAAACTTACAAATAGTTTCCATTACACAATATTCTTGATCGATGATAAATGTCATGGAAGTAGGAGCATATATCAATCATATGTTATCACAGACATCAAAATTCAACATCCAATTTGAAAATGCCATTAAAAGGAACCTTAAAGGCCTCTAAATGGATAACCCAAATCGATCATTCATAAGCAGACGGGTCAATAATCTAGGTTTGGGGCTTTTGTATGCAAATAAGGCATTGTTTAATGGGCAGATTGAATATATAATATCATTAAATTTGTTTATAGTTTCTGCCTCCATAAATCGGGTATGTACCCATGTTGTATATAGCTTTTCTGTTTTGGGGTTTCTCCTAAACTACATTAGCTATTTTATTTTTAAACATTAATCAATCTTTCTGTCCATTCATGTGACTTTTAAACTATAAAAACCAACTAAAAAATGCTCTTCTTATTAATTAGTAAACCACCCTTTGGTGAAATCAGTTTCACTTTTATCGCATAAGTGTTGCCAAAAACTGTTTACGATAGCGTTTAATGTTTTATAGATTCTACCAAAACCTTATCTGTTTAGTGTCAGATGACCAATTGCATTTTAATTCCTAAGAGAAATATTAAATAGCCTTCTTTCAATATGTTACTTGAAGATTCATAATTACTATATGCATATAGCTTGGCCGATTCGCCATATAGGTTTTATTCAGTTTCATCTTTGTATATTCAGTTTGGTTTTTCAACAATTGGTGGAGTTTATTTCTGGTCTATGCTAACTAGTTGTGAATAGAATATAGTTTTCATTAAGATTCACCTATTATATGCAATTGTGTTATCTTGGTCCCGCATACTAATTGAGGATAAAATGTTTACTGCATCATTCTTTTGCGGGCCCACTTCTACAAATAGAAACTTGGAGGGAAGAATTTACAAAGACAAACCTGAATGTTTGTGATTGTAGGAGATGCAAGTTTTTTTGGAGCTGGTGACAAGACAATAAGCTTGTATCTGTAAGGATAGAAAGAAATTCAACAATTATCACCACCAACATACAAGTAAGCTCAAGCAGTTCTGAGTTCTGACAATGTGTGTAAATGCATGTTGCATATGAAGTCAACACGTAACTTTAAGTTAAAACTTAAAAAAAAATCCTAACATAAGATATTATGTAAATGCAATGTAAAACTTCTATTAATTGCGGTAAATATAAACTAACCCGCCAGTAGTTGCTGTTGCAGGCTGACCAGCGGCATCGTTTTTCTTAATATCGGCTAACACTTTATCTAAATCTTCATCTTCAAAAGCAAAATACACAGGATACTGTAAAATGAAAGCAGAATTAATAAGCAAAATAACAAAAGTGAGGCACAGAAATGCATTAAGCGCCACCTTCTGACATATGAAGAACCAAAACTGTTAATAAAACTTTTAAGCATCATAGACGAACATCATTTTTTTGTTAGATGAAGAATCAAAACTGTTAATAAAACTTTTAAGCATCATAGACGAACATCATTTTTTTGTTAGAGAAACATGGTACGCACAAAGATAAATAACTGTTATGTGTGTATATTGTTCACTCACTTGAATAGTAGAATGTATTAGCTTCTGCTCTAAATCAGCCAATAGTCGTTTCATTTTCTCCTTATCAATGTTATCAGCATGTCCAACAACAGTTTGACTGTCCTCGGAACGAAAAAATTGAGGAAGTAGAAGTAATAAGCCCCCTAAAGGCTTTCCCTGCTCAATATATTCTGCCATATAGTCAACAATAGTTAAAAACTGAATCAGATTACTATATTACATAGAAGTAACAAAAACAATGAGAAGCCTTTAACATCAAATTCCTCCTTCCAGTTGATGTCTTATATCTAAAATGCAATTAACTTAACCTCTAACTTCCATTAGACTTCAAATTCAGCCAACACGTAGAAAGCAAGAAATAACAATTCTAAAATATTATCTTTCCTGATCAAAACTAAAGCAAACTCTTCTCTCATTTTTCAAATGCATCTAAATTTCAGCTTAAAACATAGTAGCAATGGTACAGAATAAACTTTGTAAACAGTTGGTGAACATCCCATTAAACTCTGGTTTAGTCAAACTCTGTATGCAAGTGCAATTAAATTGCATTAAATTTGAACCGTCCTATCTGCTACTGACCCTCAGATAACCAACCCAATCTAGAGGTAAGATAATAGTTGTTAATAGCGCGCTATGTAGCCATGCGACGTAGTGTCGCTATATGGGTCATAGCGATATGTAGCGATGATAGCGATTGTTTTTTTTATGTAAATAGCAATTAGATATAGCTATAAAATAGCTGGATTTATAGGTTTTTGTTAAATATACATGTAAAATAGCATATATACAAGGGTATTTTGATGTAATATACATATAAAAATTTTCAAAATTCTTTTTCTAGTGTAATCGCTATTTATAAAATAGCCATCGCTATTTGTCGCTATTCGCAACGTAGCCTATAGGTGCCTTGTCGCTATTTGTAGCTATTTGCTATCGACAACTATGGGTAAGATCAAAATTGATTCACTACTTTTGTAACTTCAATTCACAACTTTCGCAAATCCGCTCAAAGAAGTATAGTTGTGAATCATCATTGCGATAACAGTACATTAGTTTACTTCTCAAGTATATTTAGCTTCTTACTGATCCTAAGCCGCCTAATCAATGACACATGTATCAATTTCATCTTAATCAAGCTATCAAATTCAACAAAACCTAAAATCTAATGAACAGGAACACATATCATAACATTTCTCTCTCTATATTAAAACTATTTTCAAAACACAACTAACCAAAATACTTGAGCGATGCAAAAGTAATCATTGACTCAATCTAGAGGAAGCCAGGCAGGATCAAAACAGGAAGTGAATATGCATGAGAAGCAAATTGATTCACTACTTCTGTGACTTCAATTGACATCTTTCATACATCTATAAATAAAGTTGTGAATTATTGTTACAAAAACAGGTAATTAGTTTACTTCTCAAGTATATTTAGCTTTCAACTGATCCCAAGCCAATTTAATATCAATCAAACTCAATAAAACCCTAAATTTAACAAACAACAACACAAATCACGATATCTATAATCAAAACACACCTAATCAAAACACTTAAGCGTATTAAAAAAAATCACTGAATCAACCACTACCTCTAATAAAAATTCCGTTCAACTCACGTAGAGGAAGTACCACAATAGTGAATTAGCTTACTTCTCAAGTATACGTAGCTTCTTACTGATCCTAACCCAATTTCATCTTAGTCAAACTCAATAAAACCTAACTCTAATGAACAACAGCACAAATCATGATATCTAAGTTCAAAACACAACTAATTAAATCATGTAAGCGGATGCAATAGAATCACTGAATCAATTGCTGCCTCGAGTCGTTCAATTCACGTAGATTAAGTATGACAAACTGACAATAGTAAATTAGTTTACTTCTCATTCTCAAGTATATTTAGCTTCTTACTGATCCTAAGCCAATTTCATCTTAATCAAACTCAACAAAAGCCTAAATCTAACAAACAACAACACAAATCACGATATCTATAATCAACACACACCTAATCAAAACACTTAATCGGATGCAACTTGCAAGAGTAATTATTAAATCAACAGCTACCACAATAATAAACGTTTCATTCAATTTCATCTTAATCAAACTCAACAAAACCCTAAATCTAACAGCCAACAGCATTCAATTTCATCTTAATCAAACTCAACAAAACCCTAAATCTAACAAACAACAGCACAAATCAAAATACCTATGTTCAAAACTCACCTAATCAAACGCAAAAGTAATTCTCAAATCAACAACTACCTTGAATGAACGTTTCGTTTCGTTTCGTTTCGTTCAATTCACGTATAGGAAGTCCGACAACAGTAAATTAATTTACTTCTTAATAATCAATCCTAAGCCAATTTCATGTTAATCAAACTCAATAAAACCCTAAATCTAACAAACAACAGCAGAAATCACGATATCTGCGTTCAAAACACAACTAATCAATACACTTAACCGAACGCATATAAAATCAGTTAATCAACAGCTACCTCGAATGAAGGTTTCGTTCAATTACATCTTAATCAAACTCAACAAAACCCTAAATATAACAAACAACGTCATAAATCAGGATATCTACGTTCAAAACACAACTAATCAATGCAGTTAACCGAACGCATATAAAATCAGTGAATCAAGAGCTGCTACCTCGAATGAAAGTTTGGTTCAATTCACGCAGAGGAAGAACGAGAACAGTGCGGGAGAGATCGGAACCAGGAGCGAAGAGAGAAGAAGCGGCGTGATGATTAATCGATGCAACACGAGATCCAAAGGGTGCACCGGAGATATCGTACTGAATGAGGCGGTAAACGTCGACGACGGTGGATGCATCGCCGAGCTCAACGCAAGCGAGTAGAATGAATGCGAGTGTAATGATGGAGTAGAATGATGCGAACACGTGTTGTCGTTGATCTGAGAGTGTGTTGTTACCGGGATCCGCCATTGATGAACACGAGGACAGGTGAGGTGATGGTGTGTGTGTGAGAGAGTGTGAAGTAGGGTTTAATTAATGGAAAATAATATTCTCATTTTAAGTATAGTGATGTCACTAAGAAGATGATGACGACGTTTCCACACGACTATTTTTTCAACGGCAAATTTGGATAACTGACGAACCATTGGAGTATCATCGTGGCACAAACGGAATAACCTGATCATATCCATCTCTACGAGGCATAAATAAATATGAGAAAAAACCCCTTGTATGAATCGAACCCAAAAGCTATTGTATCCAAAGTCTTATATCACCTCCAAAATAACACTAGGCTATAAAGCCATGGACTTCCATAGGACTATTGAGTTGAGTAATGATCATATTGTTTTATGTTGGTTTTGTATTTGATAGTGTTGAGCATGAATGGATGATTGGTTATGGGATAACAAGCGGCGGCAATTCTTGAAATAACATGTCTGCTCGATTTGAACCAGACATGAAAAAAACAGGTTTTGGTCGACTAACACCCGTTCAGAGAAACGGATTGGGTTCGGATTGACCCGTTAACCCGTTTAACAGTTTAGAAAAAATAACTTATGTATTATTGTTATTGTTTTTTTCCGTTTCTATTTTACATGGTTAGCTATAATAATGTTAGTTTTAACATATTTTATTATTTACTTCTCACACTCGTGCTGATCATGATATCGATAACCCGCTTGAAACCCAACATCTCGGTTATAAATCATCAACATGTATGACTCATTTAAAAATTTGGATTAAACGGTTCGGGTTGACCCGCGTTTTATATGTGTGCGGGTTAGGATTGAAATCTTTGACTCGTATAATAATATAGGTCGGGTTCGGGTTGAACATTTCAACCCACCAACCCACAACCCGTCAACCCATCAACCCGACACGATTGACACCCCTAGATAACACTATACTTATAAACAATGAGTTTTTGTTATGAGATAATCGTACGTTATAATTTAGGTGGTGAATGAACTCTTTGTCAAACGTACCGATAAATGTATTGTTATATTTGTTTACCAAATAGTTAAACTTGTCTGTCAAATAGTTACATTTTTGTAGTATAAACATCAGCTGGTCCACCATTGAGATGAAAAAACGCACCTCTTGTATACACGTTCATATGTTATCCATTTCTCTACTTCTTACTCTTACAAGTTACAATCTATCTAAGGTTCTTAAGTCATAAAACTAATCTTGTGTTAATTATTGTTATATTATAAGACGTTATCAACATCAGAGCTCTTATATCTTAATCAAGAGGATCAATGAAACACAGAGACATCCATCATAAGAAGGTTAAAATGAATTTTGCTAGAATACAAGATCAAACACACACTATACTTCGATCAAAAAATATTTTTGTGAATTAAAACCAACAAAATGAACCATAAATAATATCATTTTCTTTTGATAAAAGGGGTTAGAAAGCTAATTTGGTATACCAAATGTTACAAATCTTTTAACAGAGTGCTTTATTTTTCCCCCAAATCAACGAAAACTTGTTGAGTTTAAAAAAGATTAGTCAAGGACTATAGAGTTGGTTAAAAACATAGAAAATTCACAATATCAAAAAGATTAATCAAGGACTATGCAATTGGTTAAAAACATAGAAAATTCACAATATCATAACTATAAAATTTCACAATATCAATGTTACGATCCTGATTACCATTTCTGATCGTAACAATCAAAAAGATTAATCAAGGGCAAGTTTACAAGCCAAGCTAGCTCGTGACTCAACGAGTCAACTCGAAATCGAATAAGAAGGAGCAGATCATGGTTTTAACTAATTTTGGTTTTTCCTGACATGCCATAATACCATGAAAAGATGTTAAATGATTATTTGACTTCAAATAATATTGTTTGTATAAATTACTTCAGTCTTGGTCACTAACTGGTTATCCACCTATAATCTACATCATTCACCACATAAAATTACAAGCTAAACTACAACACCACCAATGATCAAACCCACCCGACTCGTTAATCACGAGTCTCGGGGTCCGTCACCAGATTGAGTCTTTCTCAAGTTCCAGTGCAGGCCTTCATGAATGCTGTGCAAGAAGTCATTGGTGGAATCCCCTCTACAAGCTGTGGGCACAGGCCAGATAGACATGCTGCACACAAGTGCATCACCTTGACTCAATTGTTTCCGATCTTTCCCGTCAAATGACACCCATGCAGGACCTCGACTATTGAGGGCGACTTGGATTCTAAGTGTTACGTACTCTGGTAATATTAGAGGTCGGAACGATAAGGAATGTGGACATATTGGGGTGAATAAGATGCCAGGAACCTGCGTGTTTTGTTTAAGTCGTGTAAACAAATAGTATACGCAAATTGAGTGCAATCACCCCATCCCATTTCATCAATGACTGAACCAGAACCTCTCACAGTCGGGGTCCGCTTTTGTACATACGGTACGGAAACTCATGTTTTTTTCCAAAAAGTATTTAGGTTTCCTTTTAAAAACTGTGGGATTTATTTAATCTGTACATATTGTGTAAAAGTTTATGTTTTCATTTTAAGAAATCACGTTTTCTCCATTAAAATCCAAGTTTTCCTAAAAATTCATGTCTTCAAATTAATAATTGTAAAAATATAACAAAAACTAAAAAAGTATATGTAGATTGATGAGTTGCGTACATGTAGTTGGCGAAGGTACATATATGTAGCTCATATGTGGTATATATATGTAGTTCACGCGTCACATATATGTAGCTTGTCAATCTACATATAACTTTTTTTTTTTTAATTTCCATCAAGATTAATGACATAAAAAGGTAAAAAAAATGTGCTTGATTGATGGAGGTTCTCTCAGTTCTCAAATAACTGTGGTTCTCACATGATCCCTTCCATGTATATATGGATATAGATATAGATAACAAATTCTAGCGAATTTCGGGACCAAAAAGACAATTATCTATTATGTTATATATAATTAGAAATATATAAATATAACCATACATATAAATAAATATAGTTAAATAATAAATGAGTCAAGTACGAGCCGAGCTCAAGCTAAGTCGGATCCGTGCTTGGCTCAACTCAATTACATCAGTCCTTTTATTCAATATGACAATGAATTTTACTGATATATAAGGATGAATAAATTGATTATAGACTTTAACTTCCATTTTACAAAAAAGAAAAAAAACACTCCTTATTTTTCACAAAAAATGTCATTTCCAGTTATTTTATCTGTTAAATCCTTATATAATAAGGATTTGTCAAAAACCTTATCATACTATTTTAAAATCCAACCGAGAAGTATATTGGGACACTAGTGTTTTGTTATAGATGATTGTCTAATCCTGATAATTAATAAACGCCCCGATACTCAACACGCAAATGAATAGCAAAAGTTAAATAATATATTGCATGCAGCATACCTGTGGATGGACCATGGAACCTCCGGCCGCAAGGGAGTATGCAGTGCTTCCCGAAGTGGTTGATAAGATCAAGCCATCTCCTTGTACACACGTGACAAATGAGTTATCACAATAACATTCGAGATTTGTAAGGAATGATGAAATCCCACGGTCAATTGTAACCTCGTTTAACACGAGTATTGGCTCTTCGGACTCGGATTCGGTTTTAGCCGATTCACGAATCACGTGACACTGCAAACGATGTCGAAGTGTGATACTAATTGGACCTTGGAGGATTGATTTCAGACATTCTTTGTATTGTTCACTATCTTGTTAAAGTTAAAGATCACTTATGAACCAAATTCAATAATAACACTTTTTTCGCAAACTGCGATCGTAGCATAAGTTAGTTGGGCTATGAGGTCAAACGGGCCAAAAGTCAAACACCTCCAAAATCATTTTTTTAAGTTATATTATCATTACAATTATATAGTATTCATAATCAAACTTAACTCCTTAACTATTTATATCAATGGACAAAGAAAAGATTATGGGTCAACCCAACCTGACCCGTTTTGAATTGTTTCAATCCGAACCCCTTTTGACTTGTTACCCAAACCAGCCCGACCAGCCCATTTAGCCAATTTTACTTATTAATCATAATAGAACATCGAATTTGAGGAAAAATACTATTTTCAAAAAGATCTAGGATACGAAATGGAGTCATAAAGCCCAACGAGCCCAAAGAAAATGGCACAATTGGAGGAACCGGGCCTTTAAACATTGATGCTGCCTGCAGAAGATAAGCAAGAAAAAGTTATTTAAGATCACTCGGATTGGAAACCACAAATATCAACACTAAAGTATGACATTTCACTCCCTTGACGTTTGAATTAATTAAAACATCACATATAAAGATTTCTAAAATCATTTGATTTTCAAAGACGGAAATAGAAGCTCATACCCAAAGCACGGTTCCATCCCCGCCAAGAGTTACAACAAGATCAACTTTCTCATGCAGAAGCAAAATGCCATCATCTGTCAAGTAACAAGACGAGAATGATTGACAAGAGAGCTTTCTAGAACATATGCTCCAACTTTATGACAATAGAGAGTTGCATGTCTCACCATCTTTCCAAGTCTGCACAAAGTCGTAGTATGAGGACTCCGTTACAAGTTCTGTTCTTACCCTTGGTTCCACATAAATATTTAACTTCTTCTCCTTCAACCACCTGAAACAAACATGGTTGTTAGATTTCTATGTGTTTACTTATTATTAATGAGTCGATTTGAATTTTGTAATATCTCTAATGGATCAAATGGCTAAAAATGAAACAGGTCGGAAGTCTCCTAAAGTTTATTCTTAATGCACCTAAATTACTTTATTCAAGCAATATCATATTTATAATATCAGATCTTACCTAACCATTTCTGCACAAATAACTTTAACAGAAGTCGAATTTGGTTTTGTCAGGATGAGAACAGTCTGTGGAGGAGATTCCCACTTCAAACAAATCTGAAATAAAATACGATAAATACACCAATTACAGCAGATTTAAACAGATCAAAATTCAATATGAATATGTTACGGCTTACGATGTTGGCCATTACATTTCAGTTTTCTAATATTCATTTTAATTGGAGCGTGCAATACCTGTTTACTGCTACGTTCTGCTGTTGTTATATTTCCCTTTTCAAAGGAGACAATATCGTGTTTATGTTGATCGTTCTTTTCACCTTTACAATACCATTGTAGCTTGAATGATGCCTGTGATAGGGATATATTCGTTTTTCAGTCACGGTTTCCAACAAAGTGAAACGGGTTCAGGTCAAAACAGGTAGCTTTGGTATGGGTCAATAAGGGTTAGGTTGACCCAAACACTATTTTAACAACAAAAACGACTTTTGTTAAATATAGTTACAAATTTATACTGCTTCAATAATAATCTACTTTTTAGAATAAAATGATCCTTATAAATAAATTTTGGACGACTTTTGACCCATTTGAGCTGCTTTTTTATTTTACCCGTATGACCTATTCATGGATAAACAGGTCGAAAAATTGCCACCTCTAGAAGATAACAGCTTCAAGTGTATATATAAATGTTTATCTATATGCATATATCACAGTACCTTCCGGATAAGCTTGCCATCAACATTGGAATACGCGTTATGCTCCCTGTCTCGAAGAACCTCATGAGAGTAAATTCCATTTTTTTCATTACAAAATTGAGATGGTTCATCGGTTTCAGACATGAGTTTAAGGTGGTCTGCTGAGTTGTCAACTTTCTCCACAGTGTAGTTACTGTTACGCTCTATAGATGTCAGAAAAACATATGTTACTATCGGTTTTAGGATTTTAAAGCATCATCTAACAGCAATGAGTATTCTACATATGAAGTGTTTGGATTTATGCTAACAAATAATGTTGTTTGTATCTTACACCTTTATTTTCCAACTGTCGATTCCGTTCTCTCTCCAGTTCATATTTACGTTTCCATTCTGACGCCTCAGCTTGAGCAGAAGCTTTCCACTCTGCTGCTCGTCTTAAGACCTTACTAACAGCTATACATCAAACCAAGAAAAGTATATAAAGAAGATCGTTATCGTTTGTCGTTAACAAATTTTATAAAATTTGAAACTAAAATCATACTTCTCATGGCCTCTGAAAACTCCACAAGATGATCATCAATCCCTTCAACAAGAGGCTGTTGGATGACTTCCTTTACGGCTTTCTCAGAGTTTACAAGAGACAGTGAATCAAGAAAACCATCTTCCCATGGCAAATTAGATGCATTACCCTATTAAAGAATGACATACATAACATGAACATATAATAAAAGTAATTAAAAATATAATAGATATTTTAATCATAAAAACTATATAAAAAAACCGTTCTCCAATGTTTTTATATGGAACAATTTTGCCTTACATAAATTCTCTTAAGAGTCTCATCAAGAATAGGAGAGAAAAGGAACACACAATCATTAGATTCCATCATCTAAAGGCATAACTGTTGTATGACTGTTTCCAGTTGATTGCTTCATGGTTTCACAAAATTTGTAAAAAAAAAAAAACTCTCCGAACAAGAAATTCTTGTTAGAATACTTGATTCATTTAACTCGCATGATCACTCTTAGTTTACATGGCATGTCAATCTTGATTATTGTGTTTATGATGATGCGATCAACACTGTTGTCAATTCCTAAATCACCTTACATATGTATAGTACAACAAGATGTGCTAAACAGGTCGTGTTCATGGACCGAGCCCAGAAATTTCACACGCACCCAAACACAACTCATGTATTTTGCAGGTTGACACAATGACGACCCATTTAACCTGTTTTGCATATTACTACTCTTAACATTACAAATTTACAACCAAAAGCACAAATATCTATAAAACAATTGTGTTTAAACTACAAAAACCAACACGCACTTCTCTTTTAGCTATTAAGTTTTGACATAAAATACCCAACTAGAATAAATTATAATATAACACACATTTTCTATAATGATTTGTAACGGGTCATAACACGCTCTGAAATTACTAGCGTGTTCATAGGTTTACACGAACATGACCCGTTTAACATGAGATCCTTTTGCATATTACTACTTTAAATTGCAAATTTACAGCCGAAAACACATATATCTATAAAACAATTGCATTATACAATACAACAAAAAGCAACAACGGCCACCACTTGAACTAAATGAAGAGACGCGTCTCCTCATTTGCCACCTTTTCACTCAATTAACTCAATAGGAAAAAGTATGAGGTGTTGTGAATTTAGATATACATTTTCTTGTTAAAACTACAAAAACCGACACTAACTTCTCCTTTAGCTATTAAAATTTGACATAAAATACCTAGCAAGATTAAACTATAACACAACACACATTTCTAAAATCATCATCGTCATCATACTCAGTATATCCCACCAATAGCAAAGCTAAGGTAGGGTCTGAGGAGGGTGAGATGTAGAAAGCCTTACCTCTACCCCGTAAGAATATAGAGGCTGCTTCCAATGAGACCCCCGGCCCGATTGTAGTTTTGCATCAAGCCTTGGACATAAGGCACATAACACTCAGCAATTGAAACAAACACCGATTAGTGCATGTGCCTCCTTGTCTTTGGGCTATCAACGTCACCACATGATGCATGATTAACCATCCCCTCTTTTAACGTTATTTTCACGAAATTAGTAAAATAACGTTAAACTTAGTGCACTTTCACTTTTGCCCCCCCCCCCCCCCCCCCCCCCCGAGCGCCCACACATATATACGTTTCTAAAATATCTATAAAAATAAACTGGCCAATCTGCAAACCCGACCCTTTCCAAAACTAACCCGACATGCTTATATTAAACTCAAACCCGCGAATTTCTTGTTAGATTCATTCATGAAACAAATTCACACCCCCCAAGTTATTACAACCACAACCACATGTTCTGTTTTTTTGCAACTAATAAACACACTCAATGAAGTCCAAAGTTGTCAACTTCAATCTTATCTATGATCTGTGATTCTGTTCCCACAAACCCTAAAAACCAATTATAACTCTTTCCAAAACCCAATCACTAATCAAACTACAATCAACTGCAATCAAAACATATATATAAACAACAAAACATATAAACTAATAAATTAATAAACCCTAATCGCAACTAACAACATAAATCAATCAAAAAACATAAACCAAGGTTAGAATAATGATACATTAGGGTTGAAATTCTCGGGAGCCATTGCTGTACGATGAACTCAGCTTGCACACAATTCAATTCGATTCAATTCAGTTAATGAATTGAGAGTTGATTTTGGGGGTTTTATAGGGGGTGGGTAGGTGGGGCCCATGGGACACGTGGCATATCGTGGAGGATGAGATACGATTGAAGTGATGGAATCTGAGACTTATTCAGTTACTCTCCTCACATGCAGGAAGGATTACGGTGGAGACCACGCCAGCAGTGATGTCAGCGAGCCGAGCCGAGCCGAGCCTCGGCTGATGGGGTTTTGTTGTTTTTTGCTTTAAGTCAAGGGTTGATCGAGTCAAGTCAAAGGGTAGGTTGGTGTCAATGGGAAGAAAGATATTATTAAGTCATGTACAAACGTGAGGTTTTGTACTTTGTATAGTTTAGGGCATATGTAGAAGTAGTGTAGTACACACAATGGAGTTAGTACTAGTAGCACACGTGTTGAGACTGAGTGGTTGGAACCACAACTTCTTCCTCCACGTTCATCGGTACGGTGGACCTTCGACAAATCGTCCTAAAAGTGTTGTCACGTTGCTGGGGGTTTAGCTTCCTTCACGGCTCTGACAATAAGTAATACGCATGGTCTTACAGTTAATTTTATATTTGTTGGTTTTTAAATTTAAGTTTTATTAACATAAGTAATAGTTACTGGGTTTTATTATATAACATAATACCACAATTTTGTTCTTAATTTTAAATACCAACTATTAAAATCAGGATAAAAAACAATTATGGTCTATGAATCTATACTATATAATAAAAGAAATCATCTTGGGGACACTTGTCATCATATTAGGCCATATTTTATAGATAAATATTATTTTAGTTTAATATTTTCTAATTAATTATAGATAATCCTCCTACTAAATATTATTTAGTTTAATTTCTTATGGATAATTATTATTTAGTTTAATCTCCTTCTCATTTATAATATTATTTATTTAACTAATAGAGTAAATTACGATTTTGACCCCTGTGGTTATATCACTTTTACTCTTTTAGACCAAAAAGAATTTTTAACATCTGACCCCCCAACTTCTTTTTTCTAATCTTTTTGGCCCATAATGTTTTTTTTCTAACCCTTTTGGCCCCTAACATATAATGGATGGGGTTAGTGTTAGGGGCCAAAAGGGTTAGAAAAAAAGACGTTGGGGGCTCAGATATTAAAAAAATTCTTTTTTGGGCTAAAAGGGTAAAAGTGATATAACCACAGGGGCCAAAATCGTAATTTACTCTAACTAATATTATTTATCAGTTATACATTTACGGAGTTTTAAATAATGGGTTAAATTTATTGAGACTTCGTTAACAAATTTTGCTACAACCAAATTATCTATTTATATCAATCTAAATTTTTATCTATACTATACTATATAATAAAACATTAATGTGTGACACATGTTGTTCATTGTAAGTATTTATTTTATGATTTTCTCGCCTCAGTTTCAAACTTATCTTATATTAATTAAATAAATAAATGAATAATGAGCTAATATTAAATTTTATTCTACTTTAAATTTCGAATACCATTATTTTATTTTTCTAATAAAATATTATCCGAAATTGTAAATTGTTTTTTTTTTTTTTGAACAGCAACTACCATAGAACAAAAACTAGCAAGAAGCTAGAAAAAACAAAGTACAGACTTACAAATTGAAACCAACCCAATCTTTCCACGAAAGATCGGTAAACGGAGACCTATTTTTAATCCAAAGGTACGAAATTTGTAAATTGTTAATTTAAAACATTTTAAATAAAACAAATTATTTATCACGAAAACCAAACTTTGTATTAATATATTAAATATTTTTATTTTCACTATACAAAATTACATTTACTAACTTTTTTATTATTTGGTATATAAAATTACATTGATTTAACTCGTGTAATAAATGAGGTTTTTTAAAGATGTATTATTTTATTATTTGGTAAATGATATTACATTTATTCAATTCGTGTAATACATGTGGTTTTAAAGATATAATTTTTTTATTTGGTATATAAAATTACATTAATTCAACCCGTACAATATGGTTCTTATATATATAAATTTTTATTATTTAATATATAAAATTATATTTATTCAACCCGTGCAATAAAGGAAGTTTTTAAAGATATAATGTTTTATTATTTAGTATATAAATTTATTTACTCAACCCGTGTAATACACGGGGTTATAACCTAGTATTATATAAACTAATAATATTTTAACCTCATATGTGTTATATGGTCTTTGAATGTTATATAAACTAATAGTATTTTAACCTTTTAACCTAATATATGTCATTGGTCATATATCTATTAAAGTTACCATAAAAAAATATTATGTTCTTTGAATATTATATAAACTAACAATATTTTAACCTAATATGTGTCATAAATATTATGTTCTTTGAATATTATATAAACTAACAGTATTTTAACCTAATATGTGTCATTGGTCATATATCTATTAAAGTTATTAAGAAAAAAAACGTGGTCTACAAATACCATTAAAATGTGGTCTACAAATACCATTTAAACTAACAATATTTTGACCATATATGCCATCAGTGATATGTCTATTCGGATATATAACATCAAATCATATCATGAAATGTTTAGTTTTCTTTACTAATATGGTACATGTGTTATGCAAGTGAATTTTAATTATATATAGAGAATGGTTCATTGGAAAACAGAAAAAAGGGAAACAATCAAACATATCTCAACCATCAATCTACCTTTTTTTTGAACGGCTACCATCAATCTACCTTTAATTTAATGGCTTGAAACTAATTAAAAATTCTTATTTGATTCAAGGTGAACATCACTACACTCAATCAAAACCCGATAGAAAGTCAACATTTTTTCTCTTTTGTTTTTTTGAAGTTCAGATATCTTAAGCTTACAAAGACCCGCCTCCTACAATCAAACATATCTCAACCATCAATCTACCTTTTTTTTTGAACGGCTACCATCAATCTACCTTTAATTTAATGGCTTGAAACTAATTAAAAATTCTTATTTGATTCAAGGTGAACATCACTACACTCAATCAAAACCCGATAGAAAGTCAACATTTTTTCTCTTTTGTTTTTTTTTGAAGTTCAGATATCTTAAGCTTACAAAGACCCGCCTCCTAGCTCAGTTGGTTTTCGGCCGGGGGTTTGCCAATGACCACCCCGGTTCGAATCCCGGCGTCTACGGCTTGTGGGGCGGGTTGTCCCAATGATGGATCGTATCCTACCGAGGCATGGTGCGGTCTTGAGGGCAACCCGGTTTTACCCAGCTGTTACCCCAGCGAGTCTCTCGTGTGAGGGCAGTATGGTTTTCGGGCGGAAGTCAGCTTGCGCGGCAGCCGGGGGCCGATCGAACATCGCGTCCGTAAGTGCGGGGCTGACGGGGGAATGTCTTTGACATGAACCCGGTGACCACTGGTCCAGTACATAGAAAGTCACCTTCCAAAAAAAATCTTAAGCTTACAAAATAAATAAATGAGTAAACTGCCATTTTGGTCCCTGTGGTTTGGCCAGTTTTGCCACTTTAGTCCAAATCTCAAACTTATTACATCCAGGGCCCGTGGTTTGCATTTTGTTGCCATTTTAGTCCAAAACTCAAAATATCTCATTTTTGACTGTTTTAAGGTCTCTTTTTTGTCCTGTAGTGCAGGGGTAGTTTGGTCATTTTAATTTATTCTTTTAATTAATTAAAACAATATTAATTATATATTATATATATTCTTTTTTGTCCAGTCTTCTTCACTCTTTCTCTCCTCTCTCTCTCTCCTCTCTCTCTCTTCAACATCAACCATCGTTCCCCATTTCTTTTCTTCACTCTCTTATCCCTGTTCTCTCTTTCTCTCACTAAAACCCACCTCCACCCACCACTCCGCCACCGCCTCCCACCCTTCTTCCACTGCACTAACCTCACCCTTTTCGCCATTAACCACGATGGCAAACACTATCCAAACCCGGCTGACATTGACCCACCTGAAGCCCCAGAAGACACAGTCCACGGTGATTTGTATTCTGAGATGTTGAAGATGCTCCTGATGAGTCTGTTTCTGCAGCCAATGATGATTCTGAAGGTGATTTGTATTCTGAGATTGATGACTCTGTTGCTTTGAAGAGGAAGGAGTTTGTTAAAAAAGGGTTGTTGAAGCCAAATCCAAAGAAAGATGAGGTAAAATGTTGAATTTTGGTTGACCCACTTAGGATTTGTTGTTAAGAGTGGTTTCGAAGTTGTTGGTTGGTTAAAGATTGAATCTTTTTTGTTGACCCACTTTGAATTCTGTAGTTAAAAGTGATTATGAACTTGTTGGTTGGTTAAAGATTGAATCATTTTGTTAACCCACTTGAAGTTTGAATCATTTTGTTAACCCACTTGAACTTGTTGGTTGGTTAAAGATTGAATCACCAATGTACCGGCGCCGGATCAAGGTGATGGCCCATCCTGCAGCACCGCCACCACCACCACTCTGCCGCCACATTCTCCGCCTCCCTGTTACCTCCATTCGAATATTAGGAACGATTCTCCAGGTTTAATCGGAGCACTTCTTGATGTCGTCGGTTACAGGGTATCAGGATTGTGGGTATAAGAAGATACATTTACAAGAGAAATGGCTGCAAAAGGGACCGAATAAGGGTTCGCTTATGATGCTGGAACCACTTTTGAATCTTACGGCATTCTCACGGCAACCATGGTGTATTGTATTAATTTCTCATGATTGTTTGGTGTGGATAATTTTATGCTTATTTGATTTGGGTTTTCCTTTGTTTGAATTGAGATGACATTTTGTCTGAAAGTGGTGAAGATAGCAACGACGGTGTGGGGTTGGTGTTGATGGCGGTGGTGAGAAGGGGAGGAGGTGGCGGTGGTGGTGGTGCTTTGGCAGGTCACGAACAACAGAGAGAGATGGTGGTGGTGGTGGTGGTGTTGGCGGCAGTGGGATGGTGGTGGTGGGGGTGGTAGCGGTGGTGGTGTTGGCGGCAGTGGCATGGTGGTGGTGGAGACGATGTTGATGATGAAGATGAGATGATGTTGATGATGAAGATGAGATGTTGCTGCCGTTGTTGTTCTGGCAGTGGCATTATATTATTTATTAAATTTGAGATATAATATTACAAAATACCCAAAATACCCCTGAGGATAAGGACAAAACAGGGGGTCAAAAGTGGGAAATCTGGTCAAATTTGGATTTTGGACTAAAATGGCAACAAAATGCAAACCACAGGGCCCTGGATGTAATAAGTTTGAGATTTGGACTAAAGTGGCAAAACTGGCCAAACCACAGGGACCAAAATGGCAGTTTACTCTAAATAAATTGTACAATGTATACAATTAAAACCAACACCTTTTTAGCCACTTGGTATTTTTTATTGATTTTTTTCTAGGTAATTAAAAACTGATTTCATGCGTGGAATAACATAACACTTACAAAATTTTCCTTGATCAAAACTCAAGCCATTTTAATCAGACTCAATGAAACCGACATAAAAAATCAATGATAATGATAGTACATTACGTGTAGTTACATAAAATAAAATAAAATGTAACCCAACATGAGTTACTGGCGGTGTGTTTTTCGTAGGATATGACGCCGATGGCAATAATCATAGTTTAGGACTGTGGTTATCATCGGGTGGTAGATTGAAGAATACACTGTTCCTACTTTTAATGAAATTGTTGAATTGGGCTAATGTTGCATTGCAAAACAAAACACTGGCCTAATTGAGTTAACTAAATCCGTCTTCAATCTTCAATCTTGATAGCTTTTGCAACATCAAACTGGGGAATGTTAAACCCTAATCAGTATGAAATAAACATCAATTAGTTATTCAAATCAACATTGTTTACCAATAAATAATCATAAACAGTTTGTTTAAACAATTATAAACATGAATAGCCAATATGAAACGTCCCCAAATAAAAATGAGAAAACCCCCTAACTTTCCATTTTAATTTGTAATTTGATCTTGACCATAATCTTAGATGAGATATTTTTTTACACTGATAGGATATGCATAAATTCTATGATAAATTTGTTTTTTAGTTTATCAATAAGCCTTGTTAAAGACAAAATATAACCCAAATTAACTCATTTATGTATAGATATCAAAGTCGCCACATCTAGATATGGTAAAAGAAGTAAAGTTGAAGTATTAAAAACTGGAAGGGTTAGTTTGTATAATTTGTAAAAAAAGCAGGGGCTAAAAGTGTTTATTCACAAAGTTGGTGGTTGATATGTTGGCGTATAAAAAGGGGTTGAATCTATCAAAGTAAAAAAAGGGAGGGTCTGCGATAGAAATATCACCGACATTTATGATTAAGATTTTTTTTATAAATCTCTTCAATTTACCAACACCTGTTCATTCAATTCACCAAATCACAATCTTGATCGATCAACACATTCACAATCTTCAATGTCAAACAACAGGTTTCGGAGAGGCAGAGGGGAAAGAAATCAGATTACCGATCAAGATTCCGATTCTTTAGAATCTATGGGAAACATTCGAATGATGATCTTGTCTACCCTATTATGTAATGAAGGTGAAGGAGACTTGTTGTTGACACCACAGAAGAGGCTGCTGAACTCGATCGAGATTGTTGAGAAGGTTGTGATGGAGGAGTTGAACAGATTGAAGAGAACACCTGCTGCTGAAAAGGCAGAGAGGGAGAAGAAGGTCAGAACTTTGATGTCAATGAGGTGATTGATTCACTGAATTTATTTTGTTGATCATGTTTTGTTTGATCATCTACTGATGATTGGGCTCCTAGTTTTTTACCTTTTTTTCTATAAAAGGTTTTGGGTTTTATTATTATTATTATTATTATTAATTTTTTTTATTTTTATTTTTTGGTATAGACATAAAGAAGGCTCTACTCTTGTTGAGCATGTTTTGTTTGATCATCTACTGATGATTAGGCTCCCAGTGTTTACCTTTTTTTCTTTAAAAGGGGTTTTATTATTATTTTTTTGGTATAGACATGAAGCAACTGCTGATCATATTTCTTGTGTTGAACTAGAACTTTTTAGTCTGAGGGTTATCATAAGTTTTTCTTCTCTGTCGGTTACAAATGGGGGTCTAACTCATGTTTCTTTCTTCTTTTTTTTTTTTAAAAAAAACTTTTGTTTTATATATAGAAATTTACCAAATTATGGTGACCCTCTTGGCCTCTTGATCAGCAGATCATACTTCTTTGTTTTGTTTTGGTATAAGTATTAGTTTGTATTTTGGGCATAGTTGCTACAACTAGTAGTGTGTTAGCAGATGGATTAACAAGTGTTAATTTTTTATTATGGAATGCTGTTTTTGGTTGTCTGGGGTTTATAGTTATAGTGTTACAAGTATCAGTTTTATATTTTATATTTGTTGATTCTTATATGGTGGTTTTATTTTTACATGCGAGATGGGTTGATTCATGTTGGCTAAATGCAAAATGGGCTGATGGGTTAGACGCTGGTGCTGGAGTTATGATTGCCGGGTCGCAGCGGATTGCAGCTATTGCGGATGGATCAGTTTCGGATCAGTATAAATAAGTTTGTTAATAACTATCATCTTCGGTCTTTTTTAGTCTTTGTATTCATCTTTTGTTAGCCTTTGGGGGCATTGGTATTCTGTTCTCATAAGATTACTTCTGAATCTTGTTTAAATTTGTGCCGACTTCTTACAGATATAAATAATACATTCAGTTTTGTGTCTTGATTTCATGATATTAATCATCCTTCTAGATCTAACCCATCATCAATATAAGCTTGTTACTGAATGCCACAAAACATATTTTTCTGACTACACAAGTGGTTCTTGATGCTGCAGCCACAGAGAGAAAAAAGTTAATCCCGCAGTCAGTTTTCAGTTAATAGATTTTTGACATGTTTTCGGTGTGGTTATGGGCCGGCTAGCCGATGCTCCTGGTTGGTTTGGTGTCGCTTCTGGTACATGTCTTATGATCACACACAACACGAAGAAAAAATGATGAAGCAAAAGCAAAACTTGAATTTAAATGCGTGTGGGTTAACATAGGGTAAGGTGGGATTTCAAGAGTTAAACTAAACTTTGAGTGACCTACAACTTGTTAGACATATAATACTGCAAGCCATTCTTTACTTGTTGAACATATTTGACCCGTTTTATTTTTTGATCAATTTTTTTATTTTCACATGTGAACGGTAATATCTTAATCAAGTTTTTTTAAGTTCAATCATTTTTTTCACGTGTGAACGATAAATTCTTTTATTCCCTGTCGTTTGTAGGTTTTGAACCCAAAACCTCCTCTTTCAAAACCTAGATGTTTAAAAGTTTCGCATTTGTCAATGTAGGTGTTTGAGATTCCTTATTTTGAAGCTACTTTTGATCTATTAACTCCTTAGAAGTTAAAAGGAATCCCAACACCCTATGAGAATAACTTTTATGGCTAAAAGGAATCCCAAACACCATCTAAGAAAGACTTTTATAGCTTGAAATGGTTTGATGAAAGAGAAATTGAGAAGTAAGAAATTCTAACTTCTCACTTATAACTTCTTAGAAGTTATAAGTCATAATTTAAAAGTAATCCCAAACACCCCCAATATCCACCGCTTAGATTGGTTATGAATGGTTACCACTTGTTCCACATAAACATCAGGGGGTGTTTGGGATTCCTTTTAACTTGTGACTTATAACTTCTAAGAAGTTATATATGAGAAGTTAGAATTTCTTACTTCTCAATTTCTCCTTCAAGCAATTTCAAGCCATAAAGTCCTTCTTAAAGGATGTTTAGGATTCCTTTTAGCCATACAAGTTCTTCTTAGAGGGTGTTTGAGATTTCTTACTAGGGTTGTTATCGAGCCGAGCTGAGCCGAGCCAGGCTTAGCTCGAGCTCGGCTCGAATTAAAATCGAGTTGGCTCGGCTCGGGCTCGAATTTAAAATCGAGCTAAGGTTTGAGGCTCGAGCTCGACTCGAATCAATTCGAGCTAGCTCGGCTCGATTTAACCAAGAAAAATAAATTTATTTACTAGTATAAAAGTTGTCCAACATGATTTAATTGCAACATAATTAAGCCAAAGGGCTATAATAGCAACTTTCTTTCGTCAGTGGACCAATTATGCAAGTATAGCTTATTAATTTTTTAGTTGACTTCACCTTAACTTTTTATAGAGGAGGTGCTCCCTCACACATTGTACTTCAACGATGTGGGACAAGATGATTTGAGATTGAAGATTGAGCTAAACATTTGTCTTAACGACTTCAACAAACAGAAAATATTATACATTAACAAACATCTGTTACTTATATGTCTATCGAATTACGAGGATATTACAATCAACAATTTGACAAAACTTTAAAATTTCCATCTTTTGAATATAAAATAAATAAAAGTTATGTTTATGTGACATAATTGTTGTACAACTATCGCCGCTAGATCCCATGACAATAGGTTTGTTTTTAATATCCATTATACATATAGAACACAACAAACGCATACACATAGTATTAGAACATAGTATTAGAATCAAAGTGTATGCATCTGAATCATACAATAACTCTCAAAATTGCTAATTGTAATAACCAACTAATACTATGATTGGAATATGTAAGCTAACAAATTCACAATTTTATGTCTCCAATAAAGTTAGAATATCTAATCTAATCTAATCTAAGTTAGGCCATGTGTAGTCATAACGCCCCTTTGTGGGCGTTATGCGACACGTGGCGCGCCACGTCAGCGTGTGGGCGTTATGGGGTCTTATGCATTTTAACCCGTAGTCATAAAGCCCCCGTCTAATCATTACTCAAATTATTAATTTCTAATTTTTTTTAAATTATTTTCTAACTTTATAAAATTAAAATTCATTTCATTAAATTAAAAAACATTACACTAAAATAAAAATAAAAACATTACACATAAAAAAAACATTACACTTAAAAAAAAAACATTACACTAAAAAAAAAACATTACACTTAAAAATAAAAAAAAACAACACTTCAAAGATTAATCTTCGGCTTCCTCTTCGTTTTCGTTCTCTCCTTCTTCCTCTTCGTTTTCTCCAGCATCCAAACCTACGTCTTCAAAGTTCCCGGTTTCGAATTCCTCAACCTCTTCTTCCTCGGAAACTTCTTCGTCGTCATTGTTGTATCGAATTGGGCGAATCGCCCAAGCATGCTCAACCAAATCCGCCTTCAACGTGTTATGTATTTCCTTAGATCGCAATAGTTGAGCATTTGTGAGTCTCTCTTCCATTGTTGCTTGGGTTCCTTCGACTAAATCTTCCGGAATGTAGTTTTGGCATATCGCTTTTCCATCATCCTCAATGATCATATTATGCAAAATGATGCAAGCATACATGGTCATTCGTATTCTATCCTTATGCCACATGCGACAAGGATTTCTGATAAAATGCCATCGTTGCTGTAGAATCCCAAAACACCTCTCGATATCCTTTCTTGAAGACTCTTGTAATTTTTTAAAATACGTTCTTTTCTCATCGAACGTTTCAGAAAACGTTTTAACAATAATCGAATACTCCGGGTATATACCATCGCCCAAATAGTAGCCATGCTCGTAGTCGTTCCCGTTCGCATGAAAACCGGCCTTTGGTATAGTTCCAGAAATGTAGCTCTCTATTAATGGTGAAGCCTCTAACGTATTAATATTGTTAAAACACCCCGCTACACCAAAGAAGGCCGACCAAACCCAAAGGTCGTATGACGCAACAGCTTGTAATACCATAGTTGGCCCTTTTTGATCACCCCGTGTATGTTGACCTCGCCATGCGGTTGGACAATTGTACCAACGCCATTGACGACAATCCAAGCTACCAATCATGCCGGGTATTCCATGCTTTTCTAGATGCACCTCATATATTTGTTGAAGGTCGTTCCAAGTGGGATTTCTCAAATAACGTTTTCCATATAACTGGCATATACCTAAAATATAATTTAATATATAAAAGTTTTACTAGTAAGGTACTAAAAAATCAATATATAAAAGTAAGTAAATAAATAAATAAAAGTCAATAAAAAATACCATAGCAAAAATGTTCCACGCAATCTCGGGTTGTTTTCTCCGCCATCTTCAAGTACTCGTCGTTGATGTCGTACGTGTTTCCGTATGCTAATATGCGTAACGCGGATGTGACATTTTGAATTGAGGTGAAGCCTAAATATCCTCGCGCGTCCATTCTTTGCTTAAAGAAATCATACTTATTTTCCAAATCATTAGAAATGCGCAAAAATAACCTTTGGCTCATACGAAAACGCCGTCTAAAAACATTGGGTCCGTGAACCGGTGTCGCATCAAAATAGTCTCTCATCAAACGCGCGTTCGCGGCTTCACGATCTCGCAAGATATAGGTGCGCCGCAAGATGGGTCGTGGAGGGGGAGTAGGCCGAACGTGCTCAAGTGCTTGTATCATAAAAGTACACACACTCGTAACCGCTTCTTCCTCCTCCGCATCTTCTTCGGGTGAAAAAAATCTTCGGTAAATATCGGTGAACGAGTCTTCCGACGGGGTACCCATTTTTTTTAATAGGATGGGAGTAGCTTCAAAACTTTTTAAAAAATATATAGAGAAGAGGAGGGTATTTGAGTATGATTTGTAAAAAAAATGGAAGAGTGGGAGTTATTTATAGTGTGAAAATTAAAAAATTGATTTTTTTTTTATTGGATATGACCGTTTTGTAACGGTCAAAATTATTAAATAACATTTCATCAACGCGCTATACACATCGCGCCTCCTCCATTTTTCCGCTCGATGGCGCCCTCCGTGGCGGTGTGCCGGCGCTATGAGGCATACCGCCCCTCACATGCCGCCCACTACACATACCCTTATAATAAAAGACTACAAATAATGACACATGTCATTCTCTCCTTCAACCTCATAAATTTTATTTATATTTGTTTAATAAAATTCTTTTAATATTAATATGAATTAATAACCAATATATGGATGTCACTTATTTTTTATCCTTATCTTTATCTAAAATTAATAAATAACTTCAATTTTGCAATTTAGACCCGTTGTTTTTTTTTTTTTTACTTTTATCTCAAAATTTTTTATCTTTTGCAATTTAATCACAACTCTTTTTTATTTTCAATTTTGATCAACCATATTTTTCATCTTTCCTAAGTTTTTTGTTTCATTCTAAATTTTGTGAGTTAACGCACCGCAACGTGCATGTGGGGTTCAACATTTTTTCGTATATTTTTTCCCGTTTGACAGGCCCGTCACGTCACATCTATTTTTCTGCGTTTGACAAGTTCGTCCAACACGCGGGTCCTGGATGGACTTAGTTATTTTTTCTGTATTTTATGTTTCGGTTTAATTTCTCAGCAACGAGCGTTTTATGATTCAAAGATTTTATGTCTGCTTTTCGCTCGCCGTTATTTTTTCCCCGTTTTTATTTATTTTGTTTTTACCAGCTTTTCCGGTGTTGGTGGTCGCTGACAATGGTATAGTATTGCTACTACTTAACACAATTTTATGACAACCGCTGCAACGCAGGGGGTTAATACTAGTATAAAATAAATAATTCGAGCCGACTCACGAGATCACGAGCCGAGCCAGGCCTAGCTCGGGCTCGGCTCGTTTACAAACCGAGCCGAGCCGTTTACATCCGAGTTTTTTTCGAGCCGAGCTTTTTTTGAGCGAGTCACGAGCCGCGAGTTTTTTGAACACCCCTATTTCTTACTTCTAAGAAGTTAATAAAGGACTCCCAAACACCCACATAATCAGAGACCCGACCCGAAGGGTCCTAGGGTTATTGTTTTGGCGCCAAAACCAAAGAACACGCACTCACACCATTTCGAATTATCGATCGGAAATGTCTACAGTCTTCATCGCCGTTCAATGCTTCCAATGCTCTACCATGCAGGCAATCATCAATCACTCTCATCACACACAAGTAACCGATTTCGGTTTCAATCTCTAAAACCTAAATCCCATTAATCTTATCTGATCTTTCAACAGGTAAAACAGAGGAAGAAAAGCAGCAACAAATGGACCTGCGTCGTCTGCAACGCCAAACAATCCGTTCGGAAGGTGTTTTCGCAAGCATTCATGGCGAAAGACGTTCGCAAATTCGTGCAGACCTTCAACATGTCGCGTCAGTTCGTTGAACAGCAGCAGGAGCTGCGAGAACAACAAACCCTAGGTCACGACCACAGTGAAATTCAAGTTCATCAACCGAGTAACAAACGCACTGACTGGAGCGAGTATCTTGACGTTGAGGTTAATGAGTTTGGATCCGGTGATGATGAAGGTTAGTTGTTGGTTGATGTTTTCTAGTTATGAGTTATGACCTAATTTGTTTATGTCTAGTTATTGTTGCATAATTAGAAGATGAATATGGTTAGGTTTTGGAATTAGTTATAGCTTTTGTGGTAATGTTTGATGTAGATTGGATATTGATTGTGTTTAGAAACATGAAGCCACACATTTGCTGCTAGAATGCACAATTGGAGAGTGTATTTATTTTATACGAGTAGAGTGTGTGTTATGCGTTGTGAGCGTGGAGAGGGGAGCGTGCCATGTCAGCTCAGTCACGCTTTAGTGTTGCGTGAACGCTGAGTCTGTGAGTGAGCTCACTAGTGTGAGAGCTCCTTTTTGACCATTGTGAAACAGCTAGAACTAAAAAAATAATTTTAACTCACCACTAAGACCGTGCGTAGTCGTTACATTATGGGGCGTTTTTATGCCCAATAACGCCCAAACACGCCCGGCCATGCCCCCGGGCGTTTCTTTGACAAAATCTGCTTTTGGCGTTGTATTTTCCACGCCCAAGATAGATATCAATTGACAAATCACTGTTTTAGTTGAATATTATTTGTTTTAGTAATTAGAAAAATAATAATTGGGTAATTATGGGAGTGCCACGTGTCGAACAACGCCCAAGGGTGGGGGCATCATCCCACTACGCCCTTTTCTTCAAAACGCCCCTTGGCTGACTAGGACAACACGTGGCGGACAACGCTCAAGGGTGGGGCATTATTCACCATAACCACTACGCATGGTCTAACTAGGTATCACACATGGTGAGTGAGTGACTTTCTTGTTGATGTGGCGCCTATGTGGCAGTGCCCCCCTCACCACTCACTAGGTATAACACATGGCGAGCGAGTGACTTTCCTGCTGATGTGGCGTCTACGTGACTACGTGGCAATGCTCCCCCTCACCACTCATCAGGTATAACACATGCCCTCAGGCTGTGTGTTGTGGTAGAAGAGGAGTGCGTGGGGGCAGTGGCGTGGAGGAGCTCGCGGGTGTGGGGCGGTGGTGGTTTTTTTTTGGTGCGCTTTTTTAGCATTTCACATTCACCACAAAACATAGTTTTAGAGCTATAGTTTGTGATAGTTATCTTTCAGTTGCATTGTTAATTATGTTGTTAGTTTTTGTTATGTTAGTTGTGTTCAGGTTCCTATATATAGGAGGCCTAGTATTATACCTGTGATGTGATGAGATTATTGAACATATTACACACACTTATCTCAATGCTGATATTTACAACTGATACAGGGGAGCTGTGTGAGCCAAATTTTGTGACAGAGTTGCCAAAACCACTGTTTAAGAAGCCAAAATTGAGGAATAACTACTCTGCTGATTGTGAAAATGGGGAAAAACTTCAAAGGCCAGTTTTTCAAAAGAGAAACTCGAAGAAGAACTTCAATAATCCAGGTTAGATGATTTTGTTTTCCTCCCGGTCTAAATGCTTATCTAAACGCGTATCCTGTTTTTTAAAAGTAGTTCAAATTGGTTATTCTTATCTTGGCTTCTTTCGAATAAACATTTAACTGCAGACAAGGAGCCCGGAACAACTGGGAAAGGAAGGTTTGGTGACAATCAACATAACGATGATACCGTTGACCATTGTTCTGTGTACGGAAGATCAAGCTCAATGAGGACGGATATAATGAAGCGAAGTTCAAAGTGGGGTTCCTGTGATGTTGATGATGGTGACCGTGGTTTCACAGATACTGGATCAAGTTCTGTGATGGCAAAACTGAAGAGACCAGTTTCAAAATGGAATAATTTCATTGATGATGATGATGAAAGCAGATGTGAAGACATCGTTAGTGATGCTGCATTTGAGACAAAGGTAAGCGATGAGATTGTTGAAGATGATGTTCATCCTGATTTCATGTGAATTATAGCATGTTTTGAGTAAATAAAACTTTAATTGGGAACTGTAATCAAGTCATAGTTTGTTTGACCATGAAAATCAACCTGTCAAAAGAGATTACAGAACATGTTAATATGTGAGAAGTTATAATCCATCCATGATTGCAGCTCCATTAAGATAGTTAAACAAGATTGTGTTTTGTTCTGGCATGAAAGGTTGTCTCCAAAGCTCCTCTCTTGATTGTGTTTTAAGAATGAGTATATATTTTGATATATGAATCATTTTTTACTCAAATTAATTATTAAGTTTTTCATAACTTGTTTTATCTAACTTAAATCACATGCTAGTGCTGTATGTAACTTTTCTTAAGAAATATATTATACTTCAAATCATAAAATTACAGTGAAGTTCAAGCAAACTTTTTTTGGGCTCACTAGTTCAATTTGAACGCAAGGGTAGCACCGCTTGAACCATCAAATGCTCGGTGTAGATACGTATAGAGTAAGAATCTGTTCCCTAGTCATTGTATGGAAAATGAAACTTTTCAATGACAAACTATTAATAGCAACTAGTTGTCAACAACAACTGCCATAAGCGAATCATCTGAAGCAGTGTTGTAAGAATCGTTAGGCGCTAGTCGGGCGGTAGGGTACCGACTAGCGATTAATCGGGATTAATAGGGATTAGTCGGAATTAATCGGATTGAGGTTTTTATATGTAATTTTTAGTTACATATATACACACACATTTTTATATGTAGTTTTTTGAAATAGACATGTTTTAACCCCTCATTAACCCACTTTTTTAGTAATTGGAAGGAATTTGTATGGTTTGGTTAAAATTTGGCCGGCATCTAGCCAAAATTTGGCTAGAATAGGACCGCCATTGACTGCCTAACTATTAATCGGCCATTAATCGGTGAACCTCCGATTAGTGATTAATCGGCGACTAATCGGAGACTAGTCGGGATTTTTGCAACCATTTCTGAAGGAACCCCTTCAACTATAATTGTGTTGTTGACACTAACTACCATCACTAGATTGCTTCCCACTTTGGATAATTTGGCAAGAAGAAACGTACACGTTGACTCGACGTGGTGCAGTTTGTGTGGTAGTGATGGATCAGCCGAGCATATTTGTACCACATGTGAATTCGCACAAACCATCTGGGACTTTGTTGGTCAGTGGTGTAAATGCCCAAGGTTTATCCTTTTCAGTATCAAGTATTTATTTGAGGTGCACAAACAAGCAACGGGTCCCGAATCTGGAGAAAGGTTATGTATCCGTTGGTGCAAATTTCCGTTTGGTGCCTGTGGAAGTGCAGGAATGACGCCATATTCAACCAGAAAACAGCTAATGTGGTGGGCTTTAAAGAACAGATAAAGCATCTTGGGTTCATTTGGATCATGAAACGGGAAAAGGCTAGTGCGGTAACGTGGTGTCGATTCGATTTATCCTGTATGAATGTTTAAGTTGTTTTTTTATTCTGATGTAATGTGGTGAAAACTAACAAGTTGTTAGTTCTAGTCTAATAAAACTTTGTTGGCAGTTCAAAAAAAGTAAAAAAAATAAGGGGGAAAACAAGAATCAGGTAAATGAGAATTAAACACCCCACATGAGGTATTCTTCTGAATACAAGGGAAATGAGCCTCTCCTGTCATGGTTGTTTTAAATTTAATCTTGCAATTTGAATTCCTTATAAGATATTAGTTATTTTAGTTCGAGTGAAGAAAAAAACAGAAAAAATTAAACTGATAATCTTTTATGGAGATATCCCTTTTACTGGAAAGATAAATAAGGCATTTTGATTGATACTACCAGGAGGGGGAAAACAAATTTCCAAAGAATAAAAAAAATTGAAAAATTGGCTCTGTATCCAACGAATGAAACTTTCCAAGAAAAAAATATTTTGTTTTGGTTCAACCCGTAGTCCTTGCGGGCACGTGTGCCGTATAACGGTGCTTAGTAACCAAACGCTGAATAAAACTGGGAAAAATCATGAAACAAAAACGTGAACTATACCGGCACGTGATGTAAAACGTAGACAAAGACAAAAGCAAACCTATGCCACGAGCTAAATGTGAAACGTAGACAAACTCGAATTTATACCGAGAAAGCCTTAACCAAAAGAAAAAAAAAAGAGGCAAGCACGTCGAAAAATGAAACATACAAACTTAAGGGACTGAAAATGTAAACCACCTTTAGTACAAGAGAACAATAACAGACAAAAGAAATCACTACAACACAAAAACAAAAAACATAACATTGTTTCTAAGAAACTTCGTGTATTGTTACTATACAGTAGTGGGTAACTTTTACACATTATATAACTCTACAAAAAGTAACTTAGGGTACCTTATACTAACTCAATAGTTGTGTATCTTCATATCACACCCTTAAATAATACCTTTGCCTTAATAAACACATACCATATATTAAACACATCTTATGCCAAGTGCCAACCCAAACCAACATGTCCCAATATACACACCCCTTAAATAATACCCTCCCAAACTGAAGGGGTATGGTCCCAAAAAAGCCGCGCAAAGCTCCGTCAAGGTTGCGCGCGGGACCATACTCCTTATTCAACAAACTGCTTATCATGATCCTCGCGCGAGATACATCATATTCTATTGTACACGGCGCGAGGCCTAGACAACAACAAGCTCTAATAACAACACTTAGCATACTAAAAGAGCACTCAGACATCCAAACCCCCGCGCGAGGTAGTTGCATACCCAGCAAGAATCGCGCAGGGAGGCAACGCAAGGCTGTCCAGATAGTACACAAGGTACACGTGGCAGAAGAAAAGAGCCAATCAACGTCCTTCTGGCCCTGCTCAATCGTGCTCCACGATCATCTGACATGCAGGAGACAAAAAGTACTTAAGGACGCCTACATGGCACCAATCATAAGGCAGAGACAACTGCCCCACGATCTCCACTTACCTGCTGATGGCAGAAGGGCGGTCAGGCCGACAACAGTGACACGTGGCTCCAATCAACTCGCGCCAGCTCCAGAAAGCTCCTAGAAGCCACTAACGATCGACACCAGTGAGACAAGGAGCATACCCTCCATGTTGTCGCCTTCCGGCCCAAGGCCCATCAGCCCACATCCTCTTACACCACTCCGGCTATAAATAGAGACCTCACTTCACAGGTTAAACATTCCATTCCATCTACTCTCACACTTAATACTTAATTATCTCCCCAAAGCAGTCGCTTATTCTCACGCCGGAGCCCGGTTAAGAGGGAAACCCCCACATTCCCCTCTTAACGAGTAACGGTGTTCTGTTTTGCAGATAACCCAGTCATTAAGGAGCTCAGGAAACCATAAAGAAGATTAACCACTATGGTAGGAACATAAACCAAACTGGTTAGTCCCTTAATTAGTTCTGTGTTTCTTCATTGGCGCCCACCGGTTTTTTACAAATCACTTTCATCTTCTTTTTCCTGAGTTTTCGTTGTTTTCCCTTCCTTCGACCATGGCTGGTCAAGGAATCATTCCTGAGTTTGTTGGTTTCGGAGCAAACCCTAATGCAGCGTTGGGGGAGGGTAATCAGAACGCCCAACCTCAACACATCGAAGAAATTGGCGAAATCGAAGTAACCAACACGGGTGGACTGCGCGGAAGCACCACCCGCATCACTCAAACGGTAACCCCAGGAAACAACGGCGCTGGACCTTCAAACCCAGCTCCACCTCAGAACATTTCGGCGCTACTAGGGCTACCAGAGGGCGAAACCCCAGCCTTTTGGTACGCCAAGCAACTTGCCACCATTAATGAGGCATGTCAATCTTTGAGCGCACAACAAGCAGTCTTAACGGCAGAACCGTCCTTGGTTACACCAACCGGCCCCAGTCACGGGGAGCGCCAGATACCACCACCGCAAAACATCCAAGGAAGAGCTAACAGACCTCCCCCTACCCGAAGACTAAGCGTGCAGGACACACGCGATACACGGGAAGAAACAGAAAGCTATTATGAGTATCCGTCAAACGTCCAAAGAGGCCCAGTTCATAGCCGGCTCACGCCGCGCAACATGAACAATGAATGGGACGATACTGACCCAAACGATCCAACTTGGCAAAACGATGAAGAGTCTTCAGTGTTCAATCGTTTACAAAGGAACCATGAAAATTACAGACCACGACAACACGTCGGGTACACCGAAGAAGCGGAGCGCGACTTTCGCCTCGCCTACCGACCAGCTGAAGCTGTAGAACATTCGAAGTTCATTCCAAAGATCGCGCTGGCGCCACTTTCAAGAGAGAAGTTACCTCCGACAGTCGGAAAGTTTAACGGATTGACTGATCCTGATGATCACGTCAGAGTTTTCACAAGCGTGGGCTGCATGGGTGGATGGAATATGCCCATGTGGTGCCATCTGTTTATTCAAACGCTTACAGGGGCTGCTCGCGCCTGGTTCGACAGCCTTCCTCCGGGAAAGATAAAGTCATAGGTGGATTTCAGGACTCAGTTTTTGAGTCACTTCAGTCAACAAAGACGATACCAGCGCGACACAGCCGAGGTTGAAGACATCTGGCGCAGAGATAACGAGGATCTGGAAGATTTCATCACTCGCTTTAACAAAGAGTGCTTGGAAATCGGTGGCGTAAGTGAACAACTCATGCGTTGCCACTTCAAGAAAGCCATTCGCTGTGATAGTCTCATCAGAACTATCACGGGGAAAGATGGAATGTCCAAAGAGTGGGATAAGCTCATGGAAGCCGCGAAGATCGTCGCGCAAACTGAAGAGTCACTCGCCGCAAACAAGAATCATTATGCTGAAGATCGATTTTCAAAAGGGGGTTATTCGCGCGACAACAACAGACGAAACAAAGGCAAAAACCCTGGGTGGAAAGCCAATCACTCCAGCGGTTATAGTGAACGACCTCGTTATGAAGAACGGTCCCGCTACAAAGAAGACGCGCGAGATACTATTGATCGCATCGGTTATCGGAAAGCAGTCAGGGATGACAATCGAGAAAAGCACTGGACTCCGCTCATAAAAACACCTAAAGATGTACTGATGACGGAGAATCACGATTTCAAGGCTCCAAGGCCTATGACGAACAAGAAAGGGCAAGACCCCAACCTGTACTGCGACTTCCACAAAGATACCGGACACCTGACAGATGACTGTTACAGTTTACGTCAAGAGATAGAAAGAGCGCTAAAAAGCGGGAAGCTAAGTCACCTGGTGAAAAACATGCGCAAGGAAACTCGACAGCTCCAACGCCACGATGAGGGGAATCACAAGAAAGTCAGACGCCTAGAAACCCATATGGTCAACGGACCAAGATACAACGCAAAAGAGAAAGGCAAGCGCCCTTATGAACCCTCATGGCAAGAGCAACAGGTCATCTTCCCGGTAGTGCGCGGCGGTCCTCGCGCCACTCGACCCGTCGTCATTACCGGTATTATTGCCCATTATGAAACGGAGTACGTGTTCATTGACCCAGGAAGTACGGCTGACATCATCTATGAGCAATGTTTTAATCAGTTTGATGAGGATGACAAAGCGAGACTCGAGCCAGTTGATTATCCACCGTCTGGATTTTGCAACGAAATGGTCTTCCCGCTAGGCCAAATCAGCTTCCCCGTCACGCTCTCTGACGGGAAGCATTCGAGAACAACAAATGTAAACTTCATGGTGATGCCCGTCAAATCGAGGCATGATGTGTTGATTGGGAGAGAAACCCAAGGCGAATTGAACATGGTAACCTCCACGCCCCACTCAGCATAGGATTTCCAACCAAGACAGGGGTGGCGATTATTTACGCCAAGAAGGAAGTAATGTCCACAGAAGAGATGCGCCAAACAAAAGCGGCGAAGGTTTCAACAACCGAGCCAGAAAAATGGGTTTTAAACCGCAAGTACCCGGAGCAAACGGTGACGATAGGCCACGCAATCTCACCAAACATCAGAACCCATCTCAAGCAGCTCCTGTTCAAGAATATGGATATCTTCGCCTGGACCCCGGCTGACATGACCGGCGTCCCGCGCGACATCACAGAGCATTGTTTAAACACATACCCCTCTGTTGAGCCGAAAGTTCAGAGAAGGCGCAACTTAGGGGCAGACAAAACCAAAGCAATGAATGAGCAAGTATGTGAACTACTCAAAGCGGGAATCTTGCGGGAGGTCCGTTATCAAAGTTGGGTTGCGAACCCCGTGATGGTAGAGAAGTCTAGTGGAGGATGGCGAATGTGTGTTGACTATACCGATCTCAACAAGGCATGCCCTAAAGATTGCTACTCTTTGCCTGAGATCGACAAAAAGATAGACTCTCTCGCGCCGTACAGATGGAAATGCTTCTTAGATTGCTATAAAGGGTACCATCAGGTTCAAATGAAGCTAGAAGACGAAGACAAGACAGCTTTTCGAACCGATCTAGGGATCTTCTGCTACACAAAGATGCCTTTCGGCTTAAAAAATGCTGGCGCAACGTATCAGCGCCTGATGGATAAGACCTTCGCTGGAGATATCGGGAAGCATATCGAGGTTTACATCGATGATCTGGTGATCAAAAGTCCTGAAGAGGACCAAATGTTGGAGGACATCGAAAAAACATTCAAGTCATTGCGCAGCGTGAATATGAAGTTGAATCCAGCCAAGTGTTCTTTTGGCATGGAAGAAGGGAAGTTCTTAGGCTTCATAGTCACAAATGGCGGCTTTAAAGTGAATCCAGAAAAGGTCCAGGCAATAGAGCGAATGCCATCGCCACGAACAATCAAAGAGATGCAAAGGTTGGCCGGCCGCCTAGCCGCGCTTAACCGCTTTCTATCAAATCACACCACGAAGTCATACCCTTTTATCAGTACTCTGCGCAACTGTGTGAAGAAACAAGAGTTCAGGTGGACCCCTGAAGCAGAGAAGGCTTTTCAGCAAATGAAGGAGTGTTTGATTGAGCTCCCTACCCTGACTGCACCGTTTGAAAAAGAGCCACTCGTCTTGTACTTGTCATCATCGGACAAGGCAGTGGGGTCAGTATTTCTTGTAGAAAGAAATGGAGTTCAGACTCCTATCTATTACGTCAGTAGAGTGCTAACGGATCCATAAACGAGATACTCCACGATGGAAAAATTGGTGCTTGCGCTGCTACACGCCTCCCGAAGGCTGCGCAGGTATTTTACAGGGCATGTGATCACCGTACTTACCAATTTCCACATTGGCACGATATTGCAAAAGCCAGAAACATCCGGGCGGTTAGCAAAATGGGCCATCGAGCTGGGGGGCCACAACATTTTGTACAGGCCGCGCCCAGCCATCAAGGGTCAAGTTCTAGCAGACTTCATCACAGAAGTCCCAATTGATAAAATCAAGGATTGTGAGCTTGTGGAGACTCCCGTAAAGGACACGACAAATGAGACTTGGATGCTTTATACTGACGGGGCCTTAAACGAGGACGGCGCGGGAGCTGGATTGCGCCTAGTGAGCCCTGAAAAGCATGAATTCACTTACGCCATCAAGTTGGATTTTAAGAATACCAACAACGAGGCGGAGTACGAGGCATTTCTGGCAGGCTTGCGTCTCGCCATAAAAATGGGAGCTAAAAATTTACAAGCACACGTTGATTCACTCTTGATAGCCAGCCAAATTAACGGTATATACGATGCAAAGGGCGAAGTTATGGCCCTATATTTAGAGCAGGCAAAAGAATTGCTTCAACAGTTCCAGTCTCACAAGGTAGTCCACATCAATCGCTCTGAAAACAAACCAGCTGACGCTTTAAGCAAGCTTGCTTCAACTTCCTTTCAACATTTAGCAAAAGATGTAAGGATTGAAGTACTCAAGAATCCATCAGTTCTGCTACGACAAGTCAACGTGATCGAAATAGGGCAGCCATCCTGGATGACCCCTATAATTTAATATTTGCAAGAAGGAATACTCCCTGAGAGCAAGGCAGAGGCAAGAAAGATTCAGAACAAAGCTCTGCATTATGAAATGAATGGTGGTATCCTATACCGCAAGTCCTTCTTGGGGCCATTACTGCACTGCGTGGACCCCCAAGATGCGAATTATCTGATAAGGGAGATTCATGAAGGGATCTGCGGCATCCATGCAGGGCCACGCATGGTTGTCGCGAAGATTATGAACGCTGGATATTACTGGCCAGGGATGCATGTCGACGCCCTGAAGGAACTGCGCAAGTGCGACTCCTGTCAGCGACACTCTCCAAAAACCCTGCGCCCTAAAAACGATCTTATCCCTGTATCCACTGCTTGGCCTTTTCAGCAGTGGGGAATTGATATGGTGGGACCTTTCCCAGAGGCTCCTGGCGCCGTCAAGTTTATAATCGTGGCCGTCGATTACTTTACGAAATGGGTGGAGGCCAAAGCCCTCGCTTCAACTACAGCCATGATGGTGCGTAAGTTCATTTGGGAACACATCATCTGCAGATTTGGCCTACCACTCAAGATTGTAACTGACAACGGCACCAACTTTGCGTCTGAGGACCTCCAGAAGTGGATGAAAGAGATGAAAATCGAACACACTTTCTCCTCCGTTGCGCATCCTCAAGGTAACGGGCAGGTTGAAAGTGTAAACAAGTGTATCGTCGATGGGATAAAGGCCCGACTGGGCACAAAGCGAAGAGGCTGGGTGGATGAGCTCCCGAGTATCTTGTGGGCTCACCGAACCATGCCGAAGACAAGTACCGGCGAAACCCCTTTTAGCCTAGTCTATGGCTCAGAAGCGGTTATCCCGGCAGAAGTTGGCCTGCCCTCTCCGCGTTTGACAGCAGTCAACGCAATCGACAACGAGGCAGAGCGTCATCTTGACTTGGATTTGCTAGAAGAAAGGCGCGAAATTGCGCGAATTAAAGAAGCCAAGTACAAAACACACCTGGAAAGGTACTACAATGCGAGAGTCCGCATCTGTACCTTCACTCCAGGAGAATACGTCTTCCGAGACAATGAAGCTTCAAATGCTGAACGCCCAGGAAAACTAGCACCTAAATGGGAAGGCCCATACTTGGTTCACGAAGTGCTAGGAAAAGGGGCTTACAAATTGCGCACCCTGGATGGTCACATCATCCCGCGAACGTGGAATGCGCAACAACTGCGCAAATGCTATATGTAATTGCTCTCGGCCTTGCGCCTTTACCCACTGATGTTGGCCATGCGCCTCTCTACTTTCCTATGTTGGCTAAACGCCCTTTACGTTACAAGCAATGTATGTTGGCCTAAGCGCCTGTTTCTTAGTCAAGGAAAGCACACGACATGTTTTCTTTTATCACGATGACTTCTTTCGTTACAAATGCATGTTAAACTTCTGATTAGCATGAAAACACTCCAGTAACTTACGAGCTCTTGAGTTATGCCTCCAAGGTCCTCCGCGAACATAGCGCGAGACCGGGCAATTACACTCACACAAGAGCCACACTTACATTTATTCGCGCTAACTTAACCAAAGTTTCTAACAACAGTGCAATAATTGTAACGGGAAAGAATAAACGAGCATCATATTTAAAACAAGCGCGACCGCGCAACAGTTACAAAGTGTCATTCATTCGACCCAAAACTAGCACAACCACGAAACTACTAACACCGCAAAGATAGAAGAAAAATTACAAGGCAAAAAGCCTGTCAAAACTACCTACTCAAAACCATCACCAGCATCATCATCATCGTGCTTGTCGCCACCATCATCGCCTTCATCACCACCATCATTGCCCACAACTTCCTCTTCATCAGATAATTCAACGGTCTCCGGTGGGTCAAGGATAGTCTTCAACCGTTGACACCAGTCATCATGCTTCAGCGCATCAGTAACCAAATCCATCACAGGTATTGATAGATGGTCATAACCATGTTCAGCGCGAGCTAGCTCAGCCTCAGCTTCATCAGTCACTGAGCAATGACTAGTATCGAACTCCTGTCCGAGCATAACTGTAGCATGTTGTGCACATTCAAGATAGCCTTTACGGTGACCAACTGCGAGGGAAGCATCTATAACGGCCGCAACAGCCTTATCCAATTCTCCAGCATTTAGGATGGAGTTGGCCATCTAGAACAAACGCAATACATAAGCCAACAGGTTTTAATAAATCAAAACAAAGTTAAGAGGAATCATACCAGAACTATTCCACGCCCGCGTAACCACTCGGCTTCAGAGACCAAAGTATCAACGATACCTTGAGCTTCGGAGTAGTTGCTTTGCGCTACATTGAGAGCAGTGGTGCTAATGTCTCACGCCTCCTCAGCTTTTTGTTTGGCCTCTTTAGCAGTGGCAGACTTAACCTTCTCAGCTTCAAGGTCGATCTCTAAGGACTCGCTTTTGTCCACTTGCTCTTGCAAACGACGCTTCAGCTCAGCGATCTCGACGTCCTTAGCAGTCAAATCCTTGTCTTTCCCAGACAGTTGTGCCTTCACCTCAGCCAATTCAACCTGCAAGGGATAAAAGACTCAGTTAAAACTGCTAAACAAAGGTATAAACTGAAACAGAAGTGTCTCGAACCTCAGTACGCTCCTTAGCAGCTTGCGCATCCTCAAACTTCGCCGTCAGCTCAGCAACCTTGCCTTCAAGCTCAGTAATCTTGTTGCGAGCGGCGAAGGTGCGTTGGTTGTCCTTCTCATAGATTTTCTTCCATTCCGCTCGCTCCTTCGCCAGCAGATCTTCGGCAGCTCGCAGCTTAGCCCTTAGGCCCTCGCGCCCCCACTCCTCTGATTTCCGGTCAGCTTCGAATTTTGTTCTCTCCTCATCAAAAGCAGCTCTCGACTTTTCCAAGTCAGTAGCACGCCTTAATATCCGATCGCGGTATTTCTCCCAATCATCCCTCTCCCTAACCATTGTCCGCCACTCGTGAACAATTTCTTGGTTAGCAACACGGGTGTTGGCCTCACCAACAACATAGGCATGATACAACCCGCTGTGGGTTCGCGCCCTTTGACGATCAAACTCACCAGGAGGAATGGAATTCAGCAGCCAGTCGCGGCAAGGCGCGAACTCGAGGAAGGTATCCTTTTGCTTTAAGCCCCATGGCGGTTGGTGTGGAGCGTCACCACGGCTCTCTTCAGTGTAAGACTTGTAATAGATATCCCCCAAAGTATCCCGGGGGCCTATCGGAGAGCGCGGAGGCGCGCCATGTTTTCCCACACCACCCTGACCAGCCGCCGAGCCAGAACCCGCGCCTCGTGCAGAGGAAATCCCAACAGACTGGTCGGCAGCGGGTTTTTCCTTCTCCTTCTCCTTAGTTTTCTCTTTTTCCTTCTCTCTTTCAGCAGCCTTTTTCCCCTTCTCCTGCTCAGCTAGCCTCTTCTTCTCCTGCTCAGCTAGCCTCTTCTTCTCCTGCTCAGCTAGCCACTTCCTCTCCTGCTCAGTTAGCCTTTGCTTCTCTTCCTCAGCCTTCTTCCGTCGGTCTTCATCGGCTTTCCTACGCGCTTCGTCAGCTTTCTTCTTGTCTGCCTCAGACTTACTCTTCTCTGTCGCAGCAGTTTTCTCCTTCTTGCCCACGGCAGCCTGTTTATCCTTCTCAGACTCTACACTAGTCTTCGGCCCAGTGACTTTGATCCTCTTCGGCTCAGGCTCCAAGGGATCTTTAAACACGACGCCCTTCTCAGGGGTCTTCTTTTTGGCCTCTGCAAGAATAAAGTGTCAGTAAAGACAAGACAAGGAAAGCAAAGAGCGCAGCAATCAGAGAAACTAACCCGGAGAAACTTTGTAAAGGGAGCGCATGTAACGCCCCAAAATCTGAATGTTAATAATTGTCGTATGTTCTTATGTGACACGTCATGAAATAAATAACTAGGCTATTTAACCTAGTTAAGGGTATGGTCAAAAGTATTAAATGATGAAGGTAGTGTCAGTTATGTTTTAAAGGTAAACCCGAGGGGCTAAAGTGGAACAAATGAAAGTAAGTTATAAAATAACTTGACACACACAAACACACACATACGTGTGTGTTCTGGAAAGATCGAGCAGGGGCTCTCAAGAGCCCCAAAACCCTAGTTCTTCAAAAGCTTCAATTTGAAGAATGAATCAAGGCCCAAATCCATAACCGAGCATGGATTAACGATCACCAACACGAGAGGATCATAAGGTAGGTTTTAAATCTAAGATTGGTGATCATGGGTGAAGTGGGTTATGTTCTAATCCGTGAGTTAATATGAAATTGATCATGTACAAGGGTTAGAATCCTTGTATAGAACATGGGTTATGTATGATTTGCGTTAATTTGATGATTAGAGGTGAAACCCGTTAGTTAGGGTGAAGATGAGGACTAGAATCACCTCCTATGTTTAAGTCTTGTTGAATGATTGATGTATTATGTGGGTATGATGAATTATTGTTAGATGAAAGTATAGGAATATGATGATGTTATGTTTAATGTTCATTTGGAATGATATATGATGATTAGTAGAAGGATTTGACGAGTTATGTATGAGTTTAGAAGATTCGTGCATGAATTAGTTGTACGTTATGCTTAAAAGGTAGTACTCGCATCAAGTGTATGATGAAATGTATATAGTGTCATTCGTATAATCGAATATGATGTTACGAGTATATGATGATAAGTCGATGGTTAAATATGGTATATAGTTGACTTTCAAAAGTCAACTAAGCATAAGAAACATGAATTGACCCGTGGTCGTAAAGGCAGGATTATAGGAATTCGTATGGTACATGTTATGTCAATATGCGTTGTTTGTGATTATATGATGAATTACATGAGTTTAAACGGATATGAATATAATCATATGAGTTATGTATGTTAGAAATGAATAATGAAAGTTAAGGGTGAAATATGCGATTGATATGATGTTAACATGTACGAATACATATACTAATAGGAGCGTGATCTTGATGAAAAGAGAGTATAGGAATCATGTCAAGACGGACGCAAACATGAAAGGATAGCGGGTCAAGAAAAGGCGAGGAATCGGATACGAGCACGGACGCATAAGGTAAGTGATTTCCGTAATCACTTCTTAGTACAAGTAAGTAATACAGTGTTGTAATGAATTAAACATGATGTTTGAGGTCAAATATGTGTTAAAGTCTTTCGTCGTAAATGATGGGTTTAAGGTTGACCAAAATGCCCTTGATGGGTATTTTGGGGTAAACGATCTTAAAAGTAGTTTAGAAACAAGTTATTCGATTAGAGTAATGTTTTGGACAAATATGGAAGTGGGGATGATGGTTTGGTTAGTCATAGACCAATTAATGCGCGAATACCCTTAACGGGTCAAAATAAGCATATGAACGATAATGTGTTAAGAGGATGCAAGACATCCAAGAATTTAGTAATTTATGATAGACGTCACTGATATTGTTAGATTTATAAGAGGTTATGGTAAAATGACCAAGTTATGTTGATGAATGCATGAACGGGTCGAATAAATCATAAACGAATAATAAGACGATAGCGTGTAAGTTAAGAATTTCCGTAATCCGGATGTGGGATTTTAAGTTTATATGATAGAATGTGAATTTACAAGCATGTAGGAAGAAACGGGAGGTTAAACGGGTAAACGGTTCGAAAGTTATGCGCGTTTTAGTGCGTTCGGACGATGAAACGAAACTGCAGAAAAAATGCACTTTAGACGGGCAAGGAGGCCGTCGCCGACGGGCAAGGGAAAATCAGTTTTTCTCCGACGGGTTATCTTCCTGTCTACGGGGTTTTGGCTACGGGAAAAACTACGGGCCGTCGCCGACGGGCCCTAGGGCCGTCGCCGACGACCTCCCTAAGTCCAAAAGTCTGAAAATTGTTATTTAAGTCGATTTATGTATCGTAGGCTTCGGTTTGTTGTCCGTGGACTACGACAGACTTTCTAAACATGATTTTGATCGATCTTTAGATGTTTATGGGCTATAAATCAAAGTTTAAGTCTCATGTAAATAACGTATAAGTATATAAGAGGTATGCAAGGTGTTGTACACGTATGTAGACGCGTAATTATGTATATATGTAATGCTGTAAGAAAGGTATGTACGTATGCAGATGAGTATGCATGTAAGTATAGAGATATGTATGAGTGTATGCATGTATGAAATGCTGTAGGAAGGGTATGTACGTATGCAGATGTGTATGTATGTATGTATGTATGTATGTATGTATGTATGTATGTATGTATGTATGTATAAAGATATGTATGAGTGTAGGCATGTATGTAAAGATGTAGAAAAGGTATGTACGTAGGTAGTTGTGTATGTATAAAGACATGTAGGAGTGTATGCACGTATGTAAAGTTGTAGGAAGGGTATGTACGTATGTAGATGTGTATGTAAGTAGGTATGCAAGTACGTATGTATGTATGACTTAGATATGTTGAGTGTTAACGTTATTGATGGTGTACCTTGAGAATGAAAAAGTGATGCAGGTACATTACTGAAGCCTCACCAGGAAATGGATACGCAGATGAAATGCTTAAAGTTTGAAAGATGACGAAATGTGAAGTTTACATGAATGTATCTTGTTTATATAATGTGTGCTAATGTTTATGAATGTATGTGGTGAGTGCAGGTTGTATGGATAATGGGCGATTATAACAAGGATTAGAGATCGAAGATCGAGTCACAAGATAGATTGTACGGGAATAATTGAGTATGTACTATTAGGAAACAAGACTGATGCTTTATCTTTGTAGAAGACACATATCAAAACGAACTTTCAAGTAAGTCAAAACGTTGGTAATGAAAGAAATTTTATGGTTCGTGTTTTCCGCTGCGACTTTTGTCATGTACGAATTAGGGTCTAACAGCGCAAGTTGCTCCGTTTCCCAATCAGGGGAACCCCACCAGCTTTGGGCGTAGTTGACCCACAAACTGTGGTCTCGCTCCTACTCCGCTTCCTAAGAACCAAACTTGCAGCAGGCTCGTCTTCTTCTTCTTCTTCCTCTTCCTCATGCCCAACAGAGGAAGGAGTAGCACCAGCATCTGGGTTGCGGGAACCCGCGCTACCGAAACTTTTTGAGCCACCTGCTCCAGTCTTCTTCTCGCCTATACGCGACAAGCCTTCAAGTGAGTCACTAATTATCACATAATCTTTCAAGTCACTTTGACGAAGCCGAAGAGTACCTTTATCAGCAGCACCAGAAGCTGCGCGACTACTCCCGCCTTTTTTGCTTACCACCTCAGGCTCAAGGTTGATCACCTTCTTCTTCCTAGAGGGTTTCTTCTTCTTCTTCTTCTTCTCTTCAGGGTCGATACCCAGGTGGCGCAACACACCTGCAAAGACGTTAGACCACGAACTTAGCTCCCCATTCGAAGACCCTACAAACTCCTCGCTGGAAAGATAGACAATCTCTTTCCCAGCAGAAGTCACAGAGCATAAAGGACGAGGTTTAGGAATGTGCGCACCTTCAGTCGCAGTAGGCGGAGCGGCGAATGCATCAGCAACTGGGTACATGAAATTACCCTTAATCTGTTCATACCAATACTCTTCCCCAGCTTGGAGCGGGCGCACGCCCATGGAACCACCAAAGGTGGGAAAGGCAGCTTGATACAGACGCGCCTCTACATGACAAATTATATAAATAAACAAAAAGTTACGAAGCAGGAAGTCAACAAAACAAAGGAAATTACTAACCTCTATCGTCAATCATGAGAATGGGAACGTCCTTGCTGTCAGGCAGCCATTGATCGCTCATCCGCGCCGCCACCAAGACATTCTCTCCAAACACTCGGTTTGGGGTGGCAGTAAGCTCCCGATACAAAGCCTCAGTCTTGGGGATCGCCAGATCTTCTTTCACAATCGGTTCAGACCAGGCGCGAAACGTCATGGCGATCGGAATCACCTCCTCGCGAATATAAAAGAATTTTGGTTTCCAGTCATGGAAACTCTTGGGAGGGTTCAGAAGAATCTTTTTTGCAGCTCCTCGGCTGGCAAACGAATAAAATCCCATGTTTCGAATCAACTGATAAAACGCTCTAAATCTCTCCACAGTTGGCTCTATGCCATGGGATCGGCAGAGGAACTCGAAGTGTCTAACCCGGACCATCCCGGAGGGCTCATCTGCGATATATGAAACCCATAAAACTGAAGAATATGGGCCATGAAGTTCGTCGCCGGCAATCGGAAATTGCCTTGGTGAAAGAAGTCTTCAAACAATGTGATGTACCCCGGCGGTGCGTCGGCAGCCGTTTGATTCTGGCCGGGGTACTTGGCATCCCATTCCGGTGGAAACCGGAAACCCCGTACTATTTGTTCAAAGAGACCTAGATCCCACCGGAGAACGGGGACAGGGCCTTCTTCTCCGGGAATATCCTCTTGATGCTCTTCAGCCATGGATGACAGAGTTTGAATATCTCTTCAAGAAACTTGAAGATCTGCTACTGTGTTCTTCGAAAGTTTGAAGATTCGAAGCAAATCAGAGAGCAAATAGGAAAGATTGCAGCAGAAGACGGAAAGTGATTTAGTCTCTCCATCTCTTCGGATATATATACCCATCGCATTTAATGCGATGGGTAAACGTGCCGGGATCGCCGCGCACGTGACCAATCAAAAGACGACACGTAAGGCGAGAATCCCGGAGTGATGGTTACCACGCGCGCGTGGAACCCACTCTCCTGACGGAATGACCAACCGTCAGAGACAACTTGATGACAGTCGTGTAAGCGGTCAACTCAAACGTCACCATCAATGACGTTTTTCACCAACTTGTCAGAATTCAAATTTCGAGGGTTTCCCGCCCAAAATTGCTACAAAGATTCATGTCGAAGCTACCAGGGTCGCGCATTATTAACCACCTGAAGCCATACCTGGTAGCCGCGCCGTAGTAACCAACAAAGCTTACACGCGCGCCGTCTACCGACGTCAAGAAAACATTTTCTACAACTTTATTTTTCTAAGTCCAGAGCTCCAACCACTTGCCATGCGCATGGTGCAGCACTGGACTGGGGGGACTTGAAGGGGTATGGTCCCAAAAAAGCCGCGCAAAGCTCCGTCAAGGTTGCGCGCGGGACCATACTCCTTATTCAACAAACTGCTTATCATGATCCTCGCGCGAGATACATCATATTCTATTGTACATGGCGCGAGGCCTAGACAACAACAAGCTCTAATAACAACACTTAGCATACTAAAAGAGCACTCAGACATCCAAACCCCAGCGCGAGGTAGTTGCATACCCAGCAAGAATCGCGCAGGGAGGCAACGCAAGGCTGTCCAGATAGTACACAAGGTACAAGTGGCAGAAGAAAAGAGCTAATCAAAGTCCTTCTGGCCCTGCTCAATCGTGCTCCACGATCATCTGACATGCAGGAGACAAAAAGTACTTAAGGACGCCTACATGGCACCAATCATAAGGCAGAGACAACTGCCCCACGATCTCCACTTACCTGCTGATGGCAGAAGGGCGGCCAGGCTGACAACAGTGACACGTGGCTCCAATCAACTCGCGCCAGCTCCAGAAAGCTCCTAGAAGCCACTAACGGTCGACACCAGTGAGACAAGGAGCATACCCTCCATGTTGTCGCCTTCTGGCCCAAGGCCCATCAGCCCACATCCTCTTACACTACTCCGGCTATAAATAGAGACCTCACTTCATAGGTTAAACATTCCATTCCATCTACTCTCACACTTAATACTTAATTATCTCCCCAAAGCAGTCGCTTATTCTCACGCCGGAGCCCGGTAAAGAGGGAAACCCCCACATTCCCCTCTTAACGAGTAACGATGTTTTGTTTTGCAGATAACCCAGTCATTAAGGAGCTCAGGAAACCATAAAGAAGATTAACCACTATGGTAGGAACATAAACCAAACTGATTAGTCCCTTAATTAGTTCTGTGTTTCTTCACAAACCAACATGTCCCAATAGACACACCTCTTAAATAATACATATATAAATATACTACAAAAAGTAACTTAGGACACAATGGTTTGGATAAAGACACAATGGTTTGGATGAAGGGTTACCACCTTTACCCATTCTTTTTTAAACCTTTTCGAAAAGACACAATGGTTGATTTACTCATTCTTTTTTTAAACTCTTTCGAAAAGACACAATGGTTGATTTACTCATTCTTTTTTTTAAACCCTTTCGAAAAGACACAATGGTTGATTCATGGTCATACTCTATGAAAGGTTGTGATATTTAACATCTCTAGCAATTTGATCTGTTCGAAAAGACAATGGTTGATTCATGTTTATATGGTTCTATGAAAGGTTGTGTTGGTTCATTAGCAGTTATCACCGAACGATCACGTTGGTTCATTTCAATATGATTCCAAACAACGTGACTTTTCAAGAATAGAGAGTATATATCTTAGCGCAAGGTGTGTGTATAATATATATATATATATAGAGGAAGGTTAACGTACATTACGGCTTAACGTACATCATGTACGACAGGTAATTACGCACGTTCATTTTAAAATCACGCACGTTATAACTCAATAATCCAAAATCACGCATGTTGAAACACAATAATCACGCATATTGAAAACATTAATCACGCATGTTATAGAACAAATCACGCACGTTGTTGTACGTGAAGTACGTTAAGCCGTAATGTACGATATACTTTTTCTCTCTCTCTATATATATACATATAGAGAGAGAGAGAGAGAGAGAGAATGAGTTGGGTAGAAAGTGGGTTTTTCCTAGAAAGTCTAGGAAGCAATCAGAATGCGACATGTGGCATTGTGTACTTTAATATTCTATTTTTATTTTTGGAATTTATCTTCATTAACTAACTATCCACGTCCATATTTGTAAGTTGTAACCGTTTTTCTCCATGATTTTCTGAATAATTTGTTTTCGAAATCTAAACCAATCGCACATTCCATTGTTCAGAAAATTACTGGAAACTATCAGCATGTTCTTGGTGCTGTGTTTTAACATTTTACAGGGCTAAAGTCAATTTTTTATAGATCCCATAATAATAATATACAGGTGGTTTTGTAATAGGCAGATTACTGTTTTTTTAGATATTGTTGTTGTGTTTTTAACTTCCATCATCATGTTTTTCTTCAAAGTTAACTAGTTATCAGTCTGGAAACCATCAGCATGTTCTTGGTGCTGTGTTTTAACAGTTAGAGTGCTAAAGTCAATGTTTTTTATAGATCCCATAATATAAATGATTGTCTGATCTTCCTGGCCGCTGGATGCCCAACATTTTCCAAATACACTAAAAGCATCGCCCTGCATGATAAACATTTTCATCAGATTGTGTTTTATTTTGATGTACCACCCTAGATTATCCAGATTGTGTTTTAATTTGAATTGTGTTTTAAGTGCACAATAGTGGTGATGGCCAATCATGTAGTATCACATTAACCTGTGTTTTAAGTTATTAATAGTAGACATAAGGTATCATTCAGTATGCACTGTGTTTTAAGCTCATAACTTTATACACAGAGGACTTCATACAGTATCAAATCAAATTGTCTTTTAAGTTATTAACAGAGGGCATATGATTTGTAAAACACACCCACATAAACACTTTAGGCTTCAGATGTACCCAACTCCAGTATGATTGTAAAACACACCAACATAAACACACTTACCTTAAACACAACTACAAGTCATTATGATTGTAAAACACACCCATATAAACACATTATAAAACACAGTTCACTTTTGGGGTTTCAGATGTACCCAAATCAAGTATGATTGTAAAACACACCCACATAAACACATTTATCTTTAAACTTTAAACCTACCATAATCATGAGTAAAAACACATTTATCGCTATTGAAATTTAAACCTACCAACCTCTTTAAGTTGAAACACATACCTGCGACTACGGGGTCTTTCGAACGGCTTCCGGCAAGTGATCCGGTGCTCTCCATCCTTTCTAAAGTTTTCTGCTTTTTGAATCTCTTGCTTGCAACCAAGAAATCACGTCAATGTCAAACACCAAGCACCAGTAATCGCCTTGTAAAACACGTAGCACAATGATATCTTGATCTTACGTATATAGAACATGGAAAAACTATTATCTTCATCCATGATTTTAGGTATATGTGGTATGATTTTGGGGGTTATCGAATGTGGGTTTAGAGAGAGAGGGAAATTCGCATAGAAATAGGAGTTGTGATTGCCCTGACAGTTATTTTGATTGATTTAAAACATTGTTATTGACAAAATTGCCCCTACTCATTTAAAACAATCAATTAATTAAAACTATATATATATATATATATATAGGGGACCGCTAGAATGAGAACCACCTCGAGTTATGAGAACCGCGAGAACCACTTGATTCCGTGTGAGGTGGACCAAAATTTTTTTTTTCAAAAACGTAGGTGCATGTATTAGAAACACATTCGTAAAAAAAAATAATTTAAAAACGCCGTGTGGGTAGTTTTTTACACCACAAAAACGTGGTTTACGAGTTCCGTAAATTTACGGAACTCGTAAACCACGTTTTTGTTACGGAACTCGTAAACCACGTTTTTGTGGTGTAAAAAACTACCCACACGGCGTTTTTTTTAAAAAAAAATTTACGAATGTGTTTGTGATACACTAATCTACGTTTTCGAAAAAAAAATTGGTCCACCTCGCCCCGTACGGTGTGGTTCTCGCGGTTCTCATAACTCGGGGTGGTTCTCATTCTAGCGGCCCCCTATATATATATATATTTTTTTTTTCAATAGTAAAATTTCATTCCAATCATCAGGGCAAATTACATAAGGATAGCAGGTAGACGAGCAACAAACTGCGCCGCCATCCCTTTTTGAATAGAAAACCCTAATCTACTAAAAACAAAGCCCCGCCCCTGAGGGGTCGAAAAGTTGCTATGGACCACACGCTGAACTCTAGACAAGAACCGAACTGCCTCATCATATTTACGTTGTATCCAGGGGCGCAGGATATGAGGGGCCGGGAGGGGGCGCCCGACCCCCCGAACTTTTTGCGAAGTAGTGTTACGTATCTATTTTTCGTATAGAAATTTTTAGGTTTACATGTCTTCACCCCCCGGTTTAAAAAAAAAAATTAGGTATATATTTTTTTGGACCCCCCGGTTTAATTTTTTTTTTTTTTGTATATACGTTTAAGACCCCTCCGGTTTTATAAAAAAAATATTTATATAGCCTAAATAAAATTATTTAAATAGCCCATTATAATTATAACTTGGATTGTATGTTTATTACTTACTACTTAGCCCATTAATGATAAGCCCAAAAAAACCCAATATAACTTGAATAGCCCATAACCCATTAGTATGTTTATTGCTGCAACCGGTCAAAAAAAAAAAAACAAACAAACAAACTGCTTCCTTGTTGCTGCTAACTGGATACCGAGAACAGAAGAAAAAAACGCAGGTGAGGTGCGGCCGGCTGTCTTCTTCGTTCGGGATTTAGGGCTGTCTTCTTCGTTCGGGATTTAGGTGCAGGTGCGGCTGTCTTCAACTCTTCAAGGTATGTGTTTTTTTTTATCTTTAGGTTTAAATTAGGGCTTAATTTATGTGATTTAGGTTTAAATTAGGGATGAAATTGGACCGATTTTTTGCCATAAACTTGTTGAAATTAGGGATTTAGGGGTGAAATTAGGCTGTAACCATGCTAGATATTAGAAAAAGAAAATGCCTTGTTGATGGTTAATTAGGCTGACATGATGTAACTTGTTGAAATTAGGGATTTAACTTGTGTTGTTGACTTGTTTCTTGTTAGATTACGCTATGGAGAAAAACAAAATCATAACTTCTTTTTTTAAAAGAAAGAATGAAGAACAAGTTGATGGAAACAATGAGCTGAATAGTAGATTCAATGAGCAAGCGACATAGTTGTTATCTCTTAGTGCGTCTTTATGTTCAAAAAAGATTAATATTGATCAGATTGTTCTTCTTGTTGAGAAGTATTATCCTAACGATTTTACAGAGAAAGAAAGGAATCTATTACGTGGTCAATTGGATAATTTTCAAGTTGAAAGAAAAAATAATCCCAAGCTAAGTGAGGTATCAACTCTTTCTGATCTTTGCAAAACTCTTGTGCAATGTCAGAAAAATAACACGTACAAATTGGTTGAAAGAGTGTGTCGGCTAATCTTGACGCTTCCAGTTTCGACTGCAACAACGGAGAGAGGATTTTCAGCGATGAAAATATTTAAGAATCGACTTCGCAATAAGATGTCAGATCAATATCTAGCAAACAGTATGGTGATTTACATAGAAAAGGAGATTGCTGAGAGCTTTGATTCGGAGTCCATAATTGACGAATTCAAAAATCTTAAAGGAAGACGAGCAGAACTATAATTCTTCATCCAGGAGAACCGGCCACCGGGTACCCACCTTCCTCTTCTTTTTAATGTTTTCGTGTCTTTGTTCAATTGTTTGTTAAAGAATGTTTACGTTTTAATGTTTGAGAACGTATTTTATTTGATATTAATATTTGACCCGATCCGACCCGAATCGAATCACCGACATCCGACCCAAACATAGAATTTTTTTTAGGTCCGGTACCTTCCACCCCCCCGAACATTTTTTTCAAGCTTCGCCACTGGTTGTATCTTCAACTATTAGTTACGTTGTATCTTCAACTATTAGTTATTCTATCAACATATAAATTATCCAAGCGGTGATCCACAATCTTCATAGTAAGCATCCTTCTTATTTCTTAATTTCATTGTATGATGCGTTTTGTATACTTAGGGGGTGTTTGGGGTTCCTTATTTTTATGACTTATGACTTATTTTGAGTGAAAAGGACTTTTGAAAGTGTTTGGGGTTTCTTCTTATGTGAGGGCAGAAGTTCAAAAGTCAGGAATTCCTGACTTTTTTTCTCCAAAAGGACTTTTCAACTTTTGAAAATAAGGAAAGCCAAACATGCCCTTATAATAATTCTGAATGAAATATGATCTCAATTTCAACATTAAAGATATATCTCTTTATATTATATTCAATCCATTCAAACATTCCATGTTTATCATCTTACCCTCCTTGAATCGCAAATTGTAAAATTAATTCCAGAAAATCGCAATACGCCACTGAGATTTATTCGGTTTGTAGTGACCACAAATTTCTCTAACCTACAAACCCTTTGCACATAAATCTATTTGTTTTGGATCTGATTGCAGAACAAGAGGCACATCACTATGAAATGAAAATTACTATTTGTGAATTGATCTCATCCAATCCATTGTGTTAATTATTAATGACATCAAAAATATGTTTGCAATATTATAATGGATTTCATAGGCATAATAATTTGGTTAAATTTTCCAGTTCAGTAGCTCAAGTTGCATCATAGTCGCAATTAGCGCAAAAATTAATAAAAACTGTTCGACATCCTTATAAACAACCCCAGAAACAGTCGAACCATCAAAACCATTTGTAATGGATCTGAGAATATATCAAGTACTGAGTTGTGTTATGTTCATATAAAAAAACTAAAGACATTTAAAATAAACATCCCGTCGCAACGCACGGGTTAACTTTAACTCGTTTACCCGCAGATATTAACGTATCAGTATAACATAATGAGCAATGGATATATTTAATTGAAATATGTTATTAATTGTAATACAGTGCAATGGGTTCGTCATATATTACAACTAAAAAAAAGTTAATTAAACCCAACATTCCTCTATGAACTAGGCAATAACCATGGTGCTCAATATGCATAATCTTTCAGCTTATTTTATCTTTTCCTCCTTTCTTTTACCTTAGCATTGTTGTGAATATAGTGTTCCATGCCCTAAGAATGATAAAATTGGCCAAAATATTATACATCTCGAACACCGTGGTTTTTTTGCCTTATTCTTATACGGATGTAGGGAGGGGCGCCATTGATGCTGAGGTGACTGGAGGCGGTAAACCACACCCCCTGGTCTAATAAACAAATGTATATAAAAATTAAAGCGGGGATCAATAAACTGATTAGCAGATTAAACACGGCGTAGCAGTTGATCGAACACATTTAGAGCCTGAATATTGTTGAGGACAAGAGAAGCAATGAAGTCCGGTCTCGCAATCTCGGTCCGCTTCACAATCATCCCCTAACTTCAATTCATAATCATTCAAACTTTCAGTTGTTGTTGTTCAAGATCAATAAAAGAATATTTATATTGTTACAAATGTAACCCAACATCATCATAAGTTTACGATATACAAAATATATTTCTGGTGTTAATTATTCAGAGTGAGTAATTAACGGACGTACCTTGCATGTTCAGTTGGAAAAAGCAGCAACGAAACGATCGATATGAACAACAATGGAGCTAAGAAAATTATAAATAAATGGAGGTGTTCATTTATAGGGGAGAAAGTGGAAATCCAAAGGGGAGGGGGAGATGCAGGGATTTTCTGTTTCTAGTTGAGAAAAATAATGTAAAAAACAGCTTTAATTAGCTGAAAGGATATTTTTTTATCCCCACATTTTTTATAGTTTATAAATTGTCACAATAGAGTTAATTCATAGACTTAAAAAATTGTGAACGTTTTATACGCGATGTAGAATTCACGAGAAAGTTGCCATGATGTTTGATAGCAAACATGTGTCGTTGACATTCTTTTAGCAAACATGTGTACCGTTGTTACTATACAGTAGTGGGTAACTTTTACACATTCGATAAACGCCAACGAGAAAGTTGCCATAATGGTGTACCACTCATGATGTTTGATTGCAAACATGTGTCGTTGACATTCGTTTAGCATGTAGACGTGATTTTTATTTAATTCTGAGGCAATATTGTAGAAGGTATCCAAAACCACCAAGTTGCCACAAGAAAGAGCCGTCGTTTTCATTATATTCACAAACACCTCGACAACGCCTACCGAAATAAGCAACCCTAGTGATGAGGATAATCTCCCAGTTGATGAGGATAAACCCGTTTTTATCCGTTAAAATACAACTTAAATCAACTTGTAAAAGTTTCGTCATAAAACAATAAAAGTGATTAAAGTTTAAAGGTGAAAGGTACACGTCTTATGATCATTTCATCAAACACCATGCAAAAGTATTTGTTTGAACAGGTTAAAAATAGTGTAAAATCACCAAAAGACGATCAAATGCAAAACCAAGAAATAAAAATTAAGAATAAAGTAAAGGCAAAACTGGAATCCAAATGTGTGTTTAAATAGGGCAAGGTGGGATTTCAAGAGTTAGACCCGCTTGAATCTGTCCCCAACCGATCAGTCGCCAATGCTTCTCAACTCTCCTGCTCAGAGCGATCTTCTCGCCTTTGCTAGTACACACTGGCGATGTCAGCTGCAGTTTTGCTAAATCATTCTTGACCGCCAAAACACGCGCCCCGGTAGACATAGAACCTATGTTAAGCATCAGTATTTCTGCCTTCGACAGCTTTGATACCTTACCCTGCTTTTCTGTTCCTTTTGTCTTCACACCCAGCAGCCGACGCAAAAGAAAAAAGTTCACCTGAAAAAAGAACATTTTTTATCCGGTTTCAGTACGGGTCAGAAAAGGTTGGGTACCTGCCAAAAACTTATTTCTAAATTTTAAAGTAAAATGCCATTTTTGTCTCTGAGGTTTGCTCAGTTTGGCGACTTTCGTCCAAAGGTTTGTTTTTCCGCATTTGGATCCAAAAGGTTCGAAATTTTGCCATTTTCATCCTGCCCATTTAACTCCATCCATTTTTCTTCGTTAAGTGAGAGGTATTTCCGTCTTTTTGTTAACTTAAAGAGCAAGGGGTATTCGGTCTTTTTACATAAAGTGTAAAAGAGCAAATTGCCCTTTAAATTGGCAAAAAAGACGAAAATACCCCTTGACTCAACGGAGAAAAATGAATGGAATTAACAAGCCGGATGAAAATAGCAAGATTTCAAACCTTTTGGATTCAGATACGAAAAATCAAACCTTTGGACGAAAGTCGCAAAACTGACAAACCTCGGAGACGAAAATGGCATTTTACTCTAAAGTTTTCAATAACAATAGTTATAGTAACAAATAATAGAAATCCTTGAAGTAAGATGATTGCATGCTACGAAAGGTTACCTCTAGTTCGACATAAACATCGGGAAGAGACCCGACTTCACCAAGAACCTGACCCACCAACCGATCAGCACGGGTCAACATAGGGTCCATTGTTGTTCCAACTCCAATAAGACCTCCAGGTACAGCATATTGAAGCTCATTTTGCTCTGCATATAGCGACACTATTCTAGAGTAAATCGGGGTGCACTTGATGTTGCCACTCTCGTCTTTAACAACAATCCCTGGACGGACCTCGATATTCTGATTTACCTTCAACACACCCTTTATAAAACAAACATGCTTGTTTCAGTAATAATTTATAGTTTTATAATTTCTATGTGATACTTTCATGATACAAAAGATAAAATTAATATGAATAAAATGAACGGAGAACGAACCTTGAGAATACTTCCACCAGCAACACCACCTCTGATCTCGTCAACCTCAGATCCAGGTTTGTTAACGTCAAATGAACGGATTACTATCATGTTTGGAGGTGATATGAAGTTTCTCTCAGGAATGGGAATCCGCTTGATTATGTATTCGCAAACAACATCAATATTATACCTAAGCTGAGCAGACACTGGGATGACTGGTGCACCATCAGCAACCGTTCCCTAATATCATTAAAAATAAACAAAATTAGCCTAGATGACAAATAGAGGTTAATAAAAGTTTCACAGTAATCAAGAAAAATTGGGAAAAAGAGGATGGCAGATAACCTGAATGAATTTCTGAATTGCCTCGTGCTGATTAATGGCTACATTTTCTTGAATTAGATCAACCTTATTTTGAAGGATTATGATATGTTGGAGCCTCATAATTTCCACAGCAGCCAAGTGTTCAGAAGTTTGAGGTTGGGGACAGCTTTCGTTTGCGGCTATGAGAAGTAATGCTCCATCCATGATTGCAGCTCCATTAAGCATAGTAGCCATGAGAATATCATGTCCCTGTAGAAATAATAATAACAAAAAGATTATAAACTGTCCATCAGCAGGAACACAGAAGGTTTTAGAGACAATATTATTGAGAAAACATGTTGTAAAATATATGTTCACTAAGAATGCAGCCACGATGATGTTTTAAATACACCAACAGTCTAATCCTTTTTTTTTTGTGCATGAATGTTAGTTGCTACTCTGCTAGCATGACTTTATATAGTTCTGTATTCCTATAGACTTATACTTCACTTTGTATTTTGTAAAACTTTTTGCAGCCTATATCATAAGTGATAAGACAGATGCTGTTATCATTGCTTCTTATGTCTCTTAACGATTATAACTCAAAAAGCTAGAAATTAGTCAATGCCATAGTTGTCAATACGATAGCGACAAGCTACCTATACGCTACATAGCTATAATATACCTATTTTATACCTATAATATCCCACTATATATATTAAAGCAGGAAAAAAAATTCTAAAATCCCGCTATTTGCCCGCTATGGAGGCGCGAAAATCAAATAGCGACACATGAGCCCTACGCCAATAACTATGATTCAATGCTAAATCTAAAGTATAGCAAAATAGAGTTATGTTGTCACCATATACAAATCTAATCACATTTATACCAACTTTGAAGGATAGATTCTGCGCATACTAAATACTTACCGGACAGTCAACAAAAGAAACATGCCTCACCAACTTCATCTTGCTGTTCTCAAATCCAGGCACGTCACAAGGAGGGCTATCTTCTTTCCCACTTCCATAGGCTCTGTGAGAAATTCAAACCAATCTTTAATAACATGCAGGTGACACTAAATGGCAAGATGCAATGTTATTAAGTTACTTGTACTCTTACTTGTAACACATGGGTCGAGGACACTTTTCATCTTCACATTTGTATATCTTCGCATTGGCATACCCAAGCTTAATGGTAATGTTACGTTCCAATTCATTTTTAAATCGAACAGTCTGGATATGAATGGCAACCAGGTTAGTAAAATGGTTGTCTAGAAAATATGTGAAAAGTACATGAAAGCCTTGCTTCATTTAGGTTATATTAAATAACCGAGCTTGCTATTCTAGTGAGATATACGCAATTAAGATAACTTTCAAGTCCAAAAAAGTTATCACTTTGCAAATTTTCCCCCATCACAGAGGGAATCATGTACTATAAATTAGTCTCAAAGTTCAAAGACTTCTGTAAGAGAAATTATCTCTCGTACATTGGGCAACTGGACTAGTGGGTAAAGAAAATAAGGTGATGTGTATACTGATCACAAAAACAATTCCAAAAACCATAAGCAAAATTGCAATGTATACATAATGGAGAAAATAAGTCTACAAAAAACTGTGAATTACACACTTTAAGGTTAAGAAAATCAGTAAATTTAAAAAAAAAAAAAAAAGATTTATTGACCTTGTGCATCACTATGGTTGGACACATACTTCAGTTGCCCATCAACCCATGCAAGCAATTTATAATTTGCAGCTGTTGTGTCATGTGTGGTTCACAAAGATTACCACTTACTACTTTAACACAAAAACAACAACAAACTTTACAAGTGGAACATGACTTGTACAATACCCAATTTCTGTTCGGTTTTCTTAGACCACCCATAGCGGGGGGTTTTTGGCGTTTTTTCCCCAAACAAAATGCTTCAACCGCCCCCATGGGCGTTTTTCTTGATAAATTGGGTTGGGGTGTTCCAAATCAAACACCAGATCGAGATATGTTGGGCCAATCAGACCGTTCCAAACCAAATATCATTAGTTTTAATTAAAAAAACAAAAAACAATAATAATTGGGTAATCATTGGATTGGCATTATTGGGCATTATACCACTACACCCATTTTAAACAAATGCCCCGTAATGCCCCATTGCTGACTGGACCGCCACATAGCGGATCATGCCCAAGGGTGGGGCATTATCTTCCTTCACCACTACACATGGTCTTATGTTTGAACTTTTTGTACAATATATTAATAAATGCACCCCTCTATATTTATAACAACGATAAAGAGCAGTGGGAGAAATACGAGATTGAACAAACTTATCAAAAAACATGTAGTTGTAACAAAAGAGAACAAACAGAAAGTATTGTTATTTCTTCCAACAGCTAGTACTTGTTAGGAATCAAGTGGCGCAGCGGAACCAATCATTCACGATACAGAAACAATCATTCACGCATAGAACAAAAAATAAAATAAAAACCAGAACACGATAGCTTAATGTGGTTTGAATTTGATGTAAATCCTACGTCCACGGGCTGCAACTAGGGTTTCCTTAAAATGCTCAATACAAATATTACAATCACATCACATGGGATTTATAAAAACATGACTAGTGTTAATAACTTAATCAAGAAGTTAACTAAATAAGCCGAAAAAACAATCTAGGGCTGACTGCCCCAACTAGTTTTCGGCTGACAAACGCCTACGAACCTATCAGTACTCCGTAAGTTGATAAACTTTCAGTAATTACAAACAAAAAAGAAAAAATTACCTGCACACCAGATATGGCTTTTACAACTGTTGATTTTCCATGAGCCACATGACCAATAGTACCTGTTTAAACAAAGAGAAAACACATAACAAACACCATTAATAGACATGAGCAGATCAAAAAACAAGCATTCAACTAAAACACATCAATTTACCAATATTTATCGTAGCCTGGCGAGATATAACCTCCGGAGAAAGCGGATGCAGCGTCGCTACGTCCAGCTTGCTCAAATCCTGCTCCATTAAACCTTTTCGAGCCATATTATCACTCTTCTTCAACAATTTCGCACTATTCGGAACCAAAACTTGTTTAAAAAAAACCCTAGATTAACACAATAACACACAACCTGCGTGAAATAGCAAGTGTCAGATGCTTTAATCGAAAGTCACAAACTAAAAACAAAAATTCTGAAATGAAATTACAGCTAATGTTTAATAAATCGTGAATCTACGTTTACGGATATGGAAATATCAGTTATAATTGAAACCTGAAGTGAGGAATCACCGAACCGCTAAGATGTTATAGAGATTCGGTGATCGTTAGACAGCGGCGGCGGTGGTGGTGGCGACGGTGGTGGTGACTGGTGGTGGATAATACTGAGTAGAAACGTTAGCTAGGGTTTCAATGAGGGTTCTATAGCAATCACATCACATGAGAATATTGTGACTTGGCCGGTCCGGGTGGGTTGAATAGTCCGGCTAAAACGGGTCGGTTTTGTGTTTTTGTTTATTTTTTTTATTTTTACGTAAGTTGAGTTTTTAGAGAGTTAGAGTTTGGCTCGTTTGAGCTATATTTTTAAAGCTCGAGTTAGGTTTGTTTAGATTTGTGAATCGGTTCGAGCTTGATAAAAGAAGTTTGAGCTCGATCTCATTTATTAAATTAAGATTACTTTGGATTTTAGCTCGTTTAAGCTTAGCTTAAGGTTTACTTATTAATTAAATCAATTTATAAAACTTATTACATATAATTTTATCCTTTAAGTTATAGACATAGACAAACAAAGATTTTTTCATGTTTGTTGGTTTAAACTTTAATTAAATGAATAAGCATGATAAGACGTAAAAGAGACACGTGGGTCGGATAATGGATAAAAAATCATTCAAGTTATACCAAACCAAAATGAACCTGGGTTATAGAGTGAGTGAGTTACATAAATTTAACGAGTTTTGAAGTTTAGAAGATGTTGCTTGATTGTACAACAACATTTGATAATTAAACGATGTTTTAAGTTTAGAAGGTTCATGAATGGTTCACATTTTGTTGATAGCTTAAAAACCATAAGACATCTATACGTAGTGCATTAATAAGATAAGGTAAAAATGAAGTGAAACTTACAACAAAAACGTATATAAAAAAAATATAGGTCATTGGAACGAAAGACCCTCTTTAAATTTAAAAAAAATGTGATTCTTATTCTTATTATTATTATTATTATTATTATTATTATTATTATTATTATTATTATTATTATTATTATTATTATTATTACTTACTGTTGAGCATATTTTGTTATTCTTTTATAACTTTTAAGATATGATGTCTCATAAAGTATGATGTTGCAGAGTGCTTATTTCTATCTATGTCAGTGTATAAATTTTATCAAAATCGAATTGTGAATAATAATTTACAAGTGACTGAAACATAAATGCACATATCAAAAGTTGCCACGTTTAATTCTTCTTATATAATGTGAAGTCATTTATCTTTTTTTAGTAATATAATATTAGGTTTTATAAAATTCCAAATACACTGTTGATACGTGCTTATTTATATATAGTTATTTGAATGGGTCAAATATAACTATTTCTTTTTTTACTATAAGAAACCGAACTGATATTGTCTGAACAGTATTGGTATTGGTACACTGGTATCATATTTATCTTATGGTTTCATAATGTGACGCTAAAAAATTAATTGAATACGAAGTTGTATTTGCAACAAAGTACCTTTTTGATACCACAAGCTATAGCAAGCGCTAATAGCGATACCAACGAACAGAATCAACACCAGCCAAACACCATCACATCAGTATATTTTAATAAATGTAAAACATCTCCTTAATATCGTATCAAGTCAAACGACCCAAACATGGTAATCAAATCGAAGGTTTGAGAAAGAAAAAGAAACCCCTCAAAACGGCACCGTTTAGAACGAAAAGCTTCTGGAAACGTCTGTTTTGCAATTTTAAACAACCCCCTACCCACTCCACTCCAAATCGTCTCTAGGGTTTTGTTATCCTTTCCATTTTCAATTAACATCGTCTTCCTCCTCCATTAAGGTACGTAAAATCAATTTCAATTTGAATTCATATTGATTTTGTGTGACGATAATGATTTCAACTGCTAATTTGTTCTTTTATCAAATCAAATAACCGAATGAATTTCTCTTCAATTTGTGTGTTCGTACAGCTGTAACTAATGGCTGCTGCTCAATTAACATCGACATGTATTCTCCCTTCGTTTGAAGGTCTAAGATCTTCAACATCCAAAGCTTCATTTACATCCGTTGCACTGTCTTCACCGTTTAGAAGCTTGACTCTCCGGTCCAGCCGTGCTCTGGTCGTCAAATCTGCCACCACTGTTGCTCCAAAGGTTGACCGTTGCATCATTTATTGATAGTTGTAGCCAACGAGTCAAGCTGATTAGGCTCGAGCTCGTTTACCTTACGATTATAATTATTTTTAAAGTAAATTACATTTTGAGTCTCTGTTTTTTAGTGGTTTTAACCGTTTTAGTTCAAAATCAAAAAGTTTAACGCCTCCCTAACCACTCATTTTAACGTTTGAGTCCATTTTTTAACATTTGTACTTTTGGTTTTGGACTCAAGTGGTTAAAACTGCTAAAAACAGAGGCTCAAAATGTCATAAAATATGCGGTTAGGGTATCACCGCGTTAAACCATTAAGACACAAGGACTTAAAAAGTATTTTACTATTATTTTTATATATTTTTATCGTAATTTTATAGTGTTAAAGATCAAATGCAAATATGTTTTATTGTTCGAAGCATAGGGAGCTAATGAAAAAAAAAAACACGCAGGCGCGTTTTTGTAAATAGTGTAATTACGCTACAACAAAACTGAAGTAGAATAAGTATAATTATGCTACAGTTTTGAAGTAGCGTGATAACTTTTACGCTACTTAAAAAGCGTAGCGTGGTTATAATTACTCTAGTTTAAGTTTTAGAAGTATAATTAGAGGTTTTTGCTAAAAGTTGTTTGTATCGGATCCCACCCATAATTTAATGTATAATAATTTATATATAAATGTGTATTTAAAATATTTTATAATTATATAATTAATCATAGGCTCGATTAGGCTCGTGGTCTGGCTTGAGCTTGATGAGTGAAGCTAGGTCTTCGGTATGCTTATTGTTTTAAGCCTGGGTTTGAGTTTGCTTCGATTTATGCTTTTAGCGAGTTGATCTCGAGTAGCTTGAGAGCGGCAGGCTCCGTTTACACCCCTAGTTGAGCCTAGGGCTTTGGCTCAGTTAATAAACATGCTTATATTTAGGCTCTGGCTCCGGCTCGCTTCAATTCACCCGTTTAGCGAGCCACTTTTGAATATATTGAGAGCGGCAAGCTTGTTTACACCCCTAGTTGCTTATCCATTTCTTATAATTACTGCATTTTGCAACATCGCAACTGTGCTATGGCAGCATGTTAAAGCTCATAGGATGTATAAAGGGTTGAATTATTGTTCATTTGTTCTTTTTTCTGTTCATTCTGGTTCATACATGTTCTGAGTCTTCATTTGGCGTGCAGTACACTTCATTGAAACCGTTGGGTGATCGAGTGTTGGTCAAAATCAAGGCGGCGGAGGAGAAGACTGTAGGTGGTATCCTATTGCCGTCAACAGCGCAGACAAAACCTCAAGGGGGTGAGGTTGTTGCTGTTGGAGAAGGTAGAACAATTGGAGATAAAAAGGTGGAAATTGGTGTGAAGGTAATCATTTGAATCATTCAAAATATTCAACATTTTAATACGTAAATTGGATATGAACTGACTGATATTTATGTGATTATATTGAAGACCGGCACCCCAGTTGTGTATTCCAAGTATGCAGGGACCGAGGTCGAGTTCAATGGTTCAAGCCACCTCATACTGAAGGAGGATGACATTGTTGGTATCCTTGAAACGGATGATGTTAAGGATTTGAAGCCTCTTAATGATCGTGTTCTTATCAAGGTCATTTACCATCATACTTTAAAGACATATGGACTTGAATTAATATTACCAAGCTTGGAGCTTGTTCGTTGGTTTGATGCGTATCTTGGTTTTAAAATGCACGCATCAGGAGTGCATAATGCGTGCATCACATGATGTGGTGGTGAGATCGCACTGCTCAATGTGACTCCATGATGCGTGCATCACATGATTTGGTTTGAACAAACCTGACTATCGATTAAACAATGGGTTCGAGTATTTGAACTAGTTAGACCATCAAGTGAACAAATCTGACTAGAGGTTAACGAGTTAAAATACTATATATAAATAAAAATTTTAGTCTCTTTTTAATATGAACGTCTCAACACATGATGGGCGCGCATACCTTATCATGCATCGGTTTTTATGATTAAATCGCATCGGATTGCTACACACTTTTTAAAACCAAGATGTGTATATGCTTTACCAAAACAATTATGATACAAGATAATTACGAATCTTATTTTGTTTGATTTCAATAATTTTGCTTTACATTCTCAGCAAGTGACAAAAAATATTTGCTTATTTGGATAACAGGTTGAGGAAGCTGAGGAAACAACCGCTGGTGGCTTATTGCTAACACCGGCAAGCAAGGAGAAACCATCCATTGGCACGGTGAGTTAAATACCTCTACATATGGTTTTGTCATAGATGTTACATATGTGCTAGAGGTGGCAGCTTTGACCTTTGTACTTATCAATGTCTCGATTTGGGTTGTGCTTTATCCTATACAGGCCAGATAAAAACTTTAGCTGAAAGTTGAACACATGACATGTTGAAAGTTGCCAAACACGTTCTCTTGATTTTTTCATTTGATGAGTTAAGAGTGTTATTGTTATAATGATCAATGTGTTCTAATAATGAAAGTTGTCGATCTGGCTGCTTTAACCCCCCCTAAGCAATGAGCTGTTCGACCCGTCACCCAACCAGCCCGACCCTTTCTTGTCACCTCTAACATGCAACAAGTGTTTGATTATACCTTGTGCTAACTACATCTTTGTTTTCTTTGGAAGCACAGGTGATTGCAGTGGGGCCGGGCCCTCTGAACGAAGAAGGAAACAGAACAGGAGTGCCATTGTCTCCAGGTAACACTGTTCTATACTCGAAATTTGCAGGGAACGATTTCAAAGGGGCTGATGGTTCAGAGTACATTACTCTTCGTGCGTCCGATGTCATGGCTGTTCTTTCCTAGTTCTTAGGCGTACGCGTAGCATTGCAGGCTTTTTATCGAGCCTTTGAATCGATTAGGATTCTTGGAGTCGATTAAGTGTGAGATTCGGTTGGGAGAATTCCAGCATGTGTTACTCGTGTTCATGTTTTAGTGGTTACTAGAAAATAACTAGTTTTGCATCAAGATTTCTTTTGTGTACAATTTTGATAAATTAAGAATGGTTTTATTAAAGATGGATCACTGAATACAAGGGGAAATAATGGTTTTGTTAAATATGGATCACTGATTTCAAGGGGATTTGGATGTTTCAAAACTTCTCAACCAGTATTTTTTCACGCACACGTATGCACACATATATACACACACGTAGTGTGTTCTAACACGACGTATTAATCCATTGTTAGGGAGGCCAGCTCCCGTACCCGCTAACCATCACAAACATCGAGAAAAATTGACTGTTTGGATTGTTTTTTGGCCATTTGGTCAATTTAAAAAAAAAAAATTCATTTCAAATGATTTTTCACATCTCTATATTAAACCATCCATACCTTGCAACCAATCCACAAAATTCTCTACATTTTATATTCACATTCACCAACCATTTTCAATCTTTCACATTCACAATTCAACACGAACGCACATCTCCTACGAGACGGTCCACCTTTTGGAGTCTGGTGCATGGGCTATTTGCAACCTATGTGGGTGACACGAATCGAACCGCGAATCAATTAGATCCACGATTCACCTAGATTCGTTACTAAATTTCTAGATTCCATGCCACATTTTCGAATGTGCCAAACACCAACAACGAGCTCTTGGAGGACGAGCTTATTCAAGTTGCTTGTATCGACTACAAGCACCACTTCGACGAGGATTTCACGAACGTAGCGGTCTGGGTCTCACAGAATATTTGATGTTAGTTCTTATAACATATGAAATGTGATACTCATCTAACATGTATGATTAAAGCTAATGTTTGATCATTAATCACCATACTTTATTACATTATATAATCTTACAAAAGAAAAAAAAAACTAGTATTATATATAATCCATAATACAATACATCATATGAGCTTAAACAACATTAAATTCACCACTAGCATGAACCTCTTTCACCCTTTTCTCATATTCATCCTCTTCTTCTACATCTTCCTCATTAACTTCTTCCTCCTTTTCATCCTCATCTTCCTCTGCTCCCCAACCAAAATACCCGACCGATTTTGACGATGGCGGAGGATTTCTTGCCTCGGCTACAATCTTCATGATCTCATCCACGCTTTGAACGGAAAAAATGGGGTTGTCTCGTTGATAATAGTTGGCTTGAGCCGCTTCCGTGAGCTCTTTTGGCAAGTTCTTCAAGAACCATGGATGATTTTTTATTTCCTTCATTGTAATCCTCTGTTTGATCATAATGAAATACATGTTTTAGCACAAAATTAAAATATCTTTCAGAGTTATTTTTATTTTTGTTTCTCACCCGTAAAGGATTCGCGACGAATATGCGTGATAGTAGTTGTTTGCATTCCTGAGATATGTGAACATAGTCCGGGATCTTGTACTGAACCGCCATAATACGCTGCAAGATAAACAACAAGTTAACTTGTGGTTCGGGTCAAGTAACGGGGTCAAAACACCCCTTGTTTCTAAGTAGAGTTGCGTTGACCACTCGATACTTTTTTTAATATGTCGCATTTCATAGACATCTCACTTATTAAATTTTGGATTGTAATTTAATAGACCGTGTGACTTGGTCAGTGATCCTTGGTCATTTATGTGTCAGTCAAATACATCATACGACGGGCCTTATGATTCGGCCCTCATACAAACTGTATGACTCGTCATATGATACGGCCCATATGACATATTAGTGGGGTCTGAAAAGTGCGTTAATGGTGTTTCTATAGCGTCGGCCTTTAAATAAGTAAAATAAATAATCCTTGAATTTTAATAGATTTTGATGCGACTTACAGTGATGGTTTTTCTGAAATTTTTGGGGTCAGATGGATCTTCAAAAGGGTATGCTCCCACTAGCATCACATATAATGTCACACCAATTGACCACACATCAGCCAACTACACAAAAATATAATAAAAATAAATAAAATATAGATATAAAATTTAAACAAATAATATTGATATAAAACTTGGGTATATTGTACCTTGCCATCATACTCTCGACGAGAAAGAACTTCTGGAGCAATATAAGCCGGAGTACCGACTGTTGATTTGGGTCTCGAATGTAAAAGTGACGACTGTAACGTATATAAAAATTCGTGTAATTGAATTGGTTATTTTTAATTATGTTGATTATATTGAATTGTGTTAAATGTGTCGCGTCACATGTTTATTATACATGCATCTGTTAACACTTTTAGTTAAACGTGTCGTGTTTAGGTCAGATAGCTGTGTCAAACATCATGAGTTTAACACACACGCCACATTTTACAAACTTCAAATGATAACAATGAACAAAACATGAAAATAACCTTTGAATAACCGAAGTCACATATTTTGAGGCGAGGTGCTCGACTCCCATCTAAAAGCGTATTTTCCAGCTTCAAATCTCGGTGACATATTTGCTGCACGTAACAAGATCGAAACCTTAAACAAGGAAAACTTTAAGGTTGATTGATTGTTACCTATGGAACATTAATATGTAAACTTTAATGTACCATGGAATGGCAGAATGAGACTCCGGAGATCAATTGTTGGAAGAAATACCTTGCCTGTCAAATTAATTTATACACATAAATAATGACTCAACAAATGTACATATATATATATATATATATATATATATATACACATATCAATATACACACATGCAAAGTATTCTACATTATACATTGAAATTTATGTTTTGGGAATATTTGATATTATAAACTTCGAGGGGTATATGAAATTATCCCTTAAAAAATATCTCACTTTAAACTTGTAAAATATCATGTTCTTATTAAATTAAGATAACTAAGAAAGACTTACCTCATCTTCACTAAATCGACCTGCGGTGCAAATACGATCAAAAAGTTCTCCCCCGGCAGCATATTCCATCACTATTGCTAGATGTGTTGGTGTCAATACGACCTATATGAGAAAGTATGTTGGTTTTTTTACGTGAAAAAAATGTTGAGGGACTTTTATGAGGAAAAATGAGAAAGTATATTGTTTTTTTTTTTATGGTATTTGCCCTTTAAACTTAGGGGTAATTGCAAACAACTGAGTTGAAGTAGTATAATGAATGATGAAATTACAACTACTTGAACACGAGCTTTCCGATTTTATAATTTTAAACGAAAACTTCATCATTTAAAAAATCGATTTCATCTTTTTCAGGAATGAAGCATCCTTTAAATTGAGTCTCATAAACATAGTAGGGGTGTTCGTTAATCGGTTTAACTAGTGTCGTGGCCTTTTTAATCCAAATCATGATTCGCATTTATATAAATTCTCAATGCGAATTATCCAACACTAAGGTTATAAGCCGGTTTTGTAAACATTTTTGTGTCACTTGAAAAGGTCACCCATGGTGAATGACAGAGAAAAAAAGTTAAGAATAAGTATTATATAAAGGACACAAGATATATAAGTATATCACTCCAAACAATGAGAAAGGAAAGGTTGGATTTACTATGTAATACATATCCTATGTTAGTAACTTTTCTTTATGAATTGAGGTGTGTTTATGTATATATATATATATTTTTTTTAAAATAGCCTTTCCTATAAATATTTTACATAGTTTGGTCCACACCAGGGGCGGAGACAGCATTAAACCAGCCGTAGCACGGGCTACGGCTCAAAGTCGTGTTCGCAGTGTTTTGCAGTGTTAATTTTTTGTTTTTTTTGGATTTTATCTAAAGGATACCCCTAAAAAATTACGAGGATACCTCTATAAAGGATTTTATATGAATACACCGTAAAAAAATTTTTTTGGGATACCCCTGGTTTTAAGGTCTAGCTCCGCCACTGGTCCACACATTACTTATGTGATAACTATCATGTGTATTTTTTTATATCCAAACTTTACATTATTATTGGAAATTTGGTAACCCAAACCAACCAATATACAAAAAAACCTCTTAGATTCGTCACTGCTTATTTACATACAAGCAAACGCTTACCTCCTTGAACCGGATTATATTAGGATGACGAAGGGATCTATGGTTGATAATTTCTCTAGCCACATTTTCATCAATCTGCATCATAACTTGTATACATAAGAACATTAAAAACCTAATAAACATACACACACGCGTATAAACATACCTTTTGACCGCGCATGATGTATTTCATTGCAACAAGTTCTTTAGTCTCTTTATGTCTCAAGAGCCTAGCCACACCGAAATTACCCGACCCAAGATCCTTCACCACCTCATACTTGTCCATGGAGACGACGGATGAGTTTTCGACGGGTCTTCTATACTTTGTGTATGTATGTATGTTGAAATGTATAGATGCAAAGTATGTGTGTGTGTATATATAGTAAGTACATAAGTGTTAATGAAGATGGGGTCGAGAACACGTGGGAAGGAGACTTGCATATATGGAGGTCGGCATGGGATCTCACATGGACTTCCACGAACTCCCATGACTCGAAACATAAAATAATTAAGTTTGATTTTTTAATGTTAGATGGTCTGTTACTTAAATGTTCAAAAATAGTTAACTTTATCATTAGTTTTATAAAGGCATATTATCCATTGCAAATTTCATGTCAAGTTGATAGCTTTACAGTTGGCGGGTTGTAACAAAATGTTGTAAATGGATAAATGGGTTGTAAATTGTAATAAACGGTTAAACAAGTTGGTGAGTTGGTCTTATGAAATATATAAGGATAATGAATTTTAATAATCCCTACTATTGTCTGTTGACTGGTAATGATCCTAATTTTAAAAATTCTTATTGGCGGTCACATCTTTTCATAAATTGGCCTTTAATGGATCCTGACTAACAGAACCCTAACGCCGTTAGTCGCCGGAAAAAACGTTTTTGGTCGAAAAAAGGTTCATAAAGGTCCGATCTATGGTTACAAACAAGTTTGGGACGAAAACCTTGAGTTTTACGGCTAAAAAATTGAGCTTTCCGGCCAAAAAGAAGTTTTCCGGCAAAAAAAGAGTTTTTTCGGTTACTTTAATAATTTAATTGGGGTTTTTTACTAGAAAATGTTCCTAATGGTGTGTAATAGGTTTCAAAGAGGTTTCAGACGAAAATGTTGAGTTATCCGGCCAAAAACGCTTTTCCAGCGACCAGAGACTAACGCCGTTAAGGTTCTGTTAGTCAGGGTCCATTGAAGGCCAATATGTGAAAAGTTGAGACCGCCAGTGAGAATTTTTAGAATTGAGACCGTTGTTGGCTAATAGACAATAATTAAGATTATTAAAATCCATTATTCCAATATATAATACATTTTAGAACTTTTATTCTAATATTAACATTCTAACTAAAGTGATTAAACAAGCCAACTTAGACACGACCTATTTGTTAAACAAGTAAGAAATGACAATCTTGATTATTTACATGTCAAATTCATGGCGTGTTCGACTCCTATCAAGAAATATTAATCTTAAAGTATATAATGTAAAGAAGTTCTATAATAGTTTTCACTTTTTTTTTAATAATTTGTAAGTTATGAAAGTACTGGCCACACCTAGAGGTGTACAAATCGGTTTTTTTCATCAAAAACAAAAACCGTTTTTTTATATCCGGTTTCGGTTACTAACCGTTTTTTTACTCAAAATCATAACCGGTCCAACCGGTTAGTGTCGGTTTTTAACTGGTTTATTCCAAAAAAACCGGTTTTTTACCGGTTTAAACCGATTTTTTTTATAACCGGTTTCGGTTTTAAAACCGGTTTCGAAGATAAATATCTCTAAACGGTCTACAACCGGCGGTTCGGTTCGGTTCTAAAACTGGTTAAAAAAAACCAGTTTCGGTTTTTTTCTCAATTTCGGTTCTATATGGTATACCAAGTAATCTAACTACTATAATAAAATAAACCAACTTTTGGACACGTGTCATTCATTGAAGGTATCCTCAAATTTATATTTATCTAAATAAATAAATAATAAATTAATATTAAATCTTATCATACTTTAATAAAATATTATCCTCAAAGCTAAATTGTTAATTTAATATATTTTTAAAACAAATACCCCTGTTATCTACTTATCTTATATATGAAATCTTCCTATACTAATAAATGAAAATCTTTTTGTACACGTGTCACTCTCTGGTGCCTCCTCCCTTTTAATAATAGTATTATATATTAATTTTTATACACATAATATAATATTAATTAATATAGTTAGAGATAAGCGTATAAATTCAAATTTAATTAATAATTATCTATAACAAATATAAATGTATCAAATAATATAATAAGTATAATATTATTTAATATAGTTAGAGATCAAACGTATAATTTCAAATTTAATTAATAGTAAATTACTTTTTGAGTCCCTATGTTTTAGTAGTTTTAACCACTTGAATCCAAAATCAAAAAGTTTAACACCCCGAGTCTCTAACTGCTCATTCACACCCCCTGTAAAAAAAAAAATCAAAAACCCTTTTTTAGGCCGAGTTCTCTAAGTTCTCACAACATAGAAGTTTTCATTTTACCTAACCATATATATTTGTTAAGATAAAATATATTATTTGGATATAAACAATAATTACTAATAAAATGTCAAATCACATGTACAAGTACTTGTAGTATATAACTTAGGAGACTAAAATTACAAGCGGATTATCTAAATAAAGTACCAAATTATCTTTAAAACGAACACTTTATAGTTTAAAAAACTTTAGTCCTAATTTTTTAACGTATACTTTAGTTTTAGTATGATTTTTTTAATAAGTAATATTTTCTATACAATGATGATATCCATATCTTGTCTCATGATCCATATATCTAAAAATAGTATTTAAATCAAGTATTTATTATATCATTAATATACACAGTAGAATTTAATTACAATTCATTTACCATAACCCCATAACTTATAATTAGTTTTAAAAATACTTACAATTTTATTATCATTATTTTTTAGTGTTACTTCTTTTTAAGACATAATAAATGGATTGTAGTATCTCAAAAGAGAAGTGAAAACTTAAAAAATTATTTTGAATAGCGAAAATATAATTGTTCTTTTGTTTTACTATTCTATCTAAATAAGTCATTTTATTAATAAGGATTATAACAAATTTATAATTTATATCTTTCGTCATTCAACCCGTGTAATACACGGGGTTGTAAGCTAGTATATAAATACAACAACAACCATACCCAGTAAATCCCACAAATAGCAGAGCTACTTATAGGGTCTGGGGAGGGTGGGATGTAGACAGGCCTTGCCTCTATCCCTAGGGATAGAGAGGCTGCTTCCAGAGAGACCCTCGGCTCGAAAACGAACAACAAACCAACACAGCAAGTCAAAGAACATAGAAAGAGTACAGAGATAAGAAGTCGCCCATTTCCAAGAAAGTGATCAGAGTGTCACAATATAATGTAAATCATGTATCATAGCATATGACATCATTTGGGCACAAACACAATGTAAATCATGTATAATAGCATACAACATCATTTGGGCATAAACACAAGAAGGCAATCACTAATTATTTAAAAACATAACTTTTTTTTATTGTTTGGAATACAAAATTATGTTTATTCAACTCGAGTAAAACGCGAGGTTTTTAAGGATATAATTTTTTTTTATTATTTGGTAGATTTTTCAACCCGACTATACACGAGTTATTTTAAAGATACGACGTTTTTAGTATTTAATATATAAAATTACGTTTATTTAGGATATAATTTTTTTATTATTTGGTAGATTTTTCAACACGACTATACACGGGTTTTTTAAAGATACGACGTTTTTAGCATTTAATATACAAAAATACATTTATTTAATCTGTGTAATACATATGGTTTTTAAAGATATAACTCTTTTTTTATATCTATTCAACACGTGTAATATACGGGGGTTTTAAGGATGTAATTTTTTATTATTTGGTAGATTTATTCAACCCGATTATACACGGGTTTTTTTAAAGATACGACGTTTTTAGTATTTAGTATACAAAATTACATTTATTTAATCTGTGTAATACACATGGTTTTTAAAGATATAATTTTTTTTATTATTTGATATATAAAATTACATTTATTTAACCCGTACAATATACAAGGTTCATAAAGATATAAGTTTTTATTATTTAATATATAAAATTACATTTATTCAACCCGTGTAATACACGGGGTTCTAACCTAGTAATGATAACATATAAATATCATCTCTTTTGATTTAATATGCAAATATTTACGTATAAATTATTATTGACACAAACCATAGATATTATGATTATTATTGAAAATTTTGTATTAATTAGATTTTAGGCTCAATATCGTAATTTGGGAACAAGTGGATAATTTTTTATAAACATTGGGAAAATATATCCAAATAGGTTAACTACTAACTCTGTCCTTTGATACAAAAGCTATTTTATATGACAGTAAGAGTTGGTTGTCAGCAGTGGCGGATCTAGAAAAAATCTAAAGGGGCAACGTTTCTATAAAAAAGGGCAGTGAAATCGAAAAAACGTCAAATTTTTCCAAAATTTACACTGCCGCCGGAGCGTCAAGGGGCAACGGGGGTTGCCCCTTGTTCTATGCTAGTTCCGCCCCTGATTGTCAGCACCATATAATATGTTAACTTGGATCAGACTAGTTTTTCTATTTGTTATTGACATTAAATAAAATAATAAATGACCGAAAAAGAAAACTATTTTATAATTTTCATAAAAAAATGTATTTCTAATCATTGACCAGAGTTTTAGGTTATTTTTACATAAATAAACTAGACTTATTAATCAAACATTTCATCATTTCTCTAGATCAAGTGGTGGAGAACTTGCATTTCTCTTGAGAGATGCAGGTTTGACTCCCACTTGGTGCAGAGTGAGGCACTGGTGGGTAATGATAGAAGACCCGGGAAACCTGGGTTGGATCTTTGAGCCAAACGGATTTTACCGGTAATTTCACTGTTGTGTCTACGGACGGGTGGGTTACCGGGTTTTCCCCGGAATTGATGGTGGACTCGGGTTACTCTCGGAGTACTCCGTTTGTCCAGTGGGTGCCCCGAGAGTGCTCGGGATTGATTCTGTTGGCCGTTAAAAAAAAGGGGGAATATAATATTGAAGCGAATAAGTTTAAACTAAAGACAGTTAGAAAATAGAGTTTGTACTAGTACAATGTAAATAAAAAAAGTAATAATATTTTATTATAATTATAAATAGAAAATATAAATCCAGGTTGTTGATTTTATTCATGATAGGAAACACATGAGTGTGTTGAGAGTCTTGGATCTACAGAGTCGCCGGCTGTTGAGGAAGAAGAAACACAACTGTCCATAGTTTGACTTTCTCACCGTTTCTCCAATAATTGGTGATTTAAATATCTTCTAAACTTGTATTCAAATTTGTTATCTAAATAGTAAGTTTTACCCGTTTGATGCGGCGGGGAAAATGCGGTTCCAAAACATTGGTATATATCGGTTATATTCGATAGGTAAATATTGGTGTAACCTAAAAAGATATTGACATATATTTTACATCGATCGAAAAATATAAACATGAATAATGAACTGGTTTGGATAATTCTGATACCTTGGTTAGTATTGGTTTGATTTATTATGGTACCGATCGAAAACAATAAAACTGAATACCAATATCGGTACCAATGTTGTTCGGTTAGTGTTGGCTCGAATCGTTACGATACATGATTACATGTAGTTGGTATAATTTATGATTAACAAATCACATCTGATGTTTACAATTAAGTAAATATAAGTTTTTTATTTTATATCTTAGACATTCACAAATTTTAACTAAACCACTTAAAATGTCTCCCTCTATGTGTATGTTATAAGGTATCATTAAGTATGTGTGTGAGAAAGAAAACATAAGTCTAGTTCATTCTATCATTTGAAACAACTCAAACATGGCTCTAAGAAAAACAATCATCATCATCATCATCGTACTCAGTATATCCCACCTATAGCAAAGCTAAGGTAGGGTCTGAGGAGGGTGGGATGTAGACAGCCTTACCTCTACCCCGTAGGAATAGAGAGGCTGCTTCCAATGAGACCCCCGGCTCGATTGTGGTTTTGCATCAAGCCTTGGACATAAGGCACATAACACTCAGCAATTGAGACAAACGCCAATTGGTGCATGTACCCCCTTGTCTTTCGGCTATCAACGCCACCACATGATGCCTGATTAACGATCCCCTCTTTTTAACGTTATTTTCACGAAATTAGTAAAATAACGTTAAAAATTAGTGCACTTTTGCTTTTGCCCCCCCGAGCGCCCACACATATATTACATTATATGAGCAGACCGCAAGCGGGGCTCCTCTAAGAAAAACAATGTGAATATAAATATTATAAAAGAAATGGTGACAAGTTTCTTGGTTTAGTTTAGTTAGGTTATGTTTGTTTTTAAGAGGTAAAATGTTTGCAGTCTGCAGATCATATCCGCAGACATCTGTAGAAGAAGTGGTGGACCAAACCTCTGCAGTCTTCTTAGTCTTCAAGAAGAAGACTGTTTGTTTTTTAAGAGGTAAAATGTTTACAGTCTTTGCGGACCACATCTGCAGACATCTGTAGAAGAAGAGGTGGACCAAACCTCTAAAGTCTTCAAGAAGAACACTGTTTGTTTTTTAACGTATATAGATTTCTAAAATAAACTGGTGGTGGACGTGGATGGTGTGTGGTGGTGGTGGTGGATAGTGGTGGTGGTGGTGGTGGTGGGTGGTGGATAGTGGTGGTGGTGGTGGTGGTGGTGATGGTGATGGACAGTGGTGGTGTTTAACCCTTTGCAGACCTTAGAAGATCTTAGAAGTAGCTGAGCCAAGTCTGCATCAAGAAGAGCTCGCGCAGACGTTTTTTAATGAAACGTCTTCAGAAAAACAAACAGTCTGCAGATGTCAATGTTTGCGTGTGGTCTGCGTAACGCAGACCGAAGAGCCGTCACTCATCTTTTTTAGAAAAACAAACACCACCTTAGTTGTGAGACAAAAATGAAGTATTTGAATTAGATGATAGTTAACTTTGCATTCCATCCCGTCCAATTGGCATGTGAGATCATAAATTGGAAGAATATTTTGCTAAATTGACTCATGAGATTCCATTTTAACATGCAACTGATCAAATCATACTCCTACAATCAACATTGATATACATCAACATTCATAACATATCATTTGCGTATTTATTTTCTAGAATATTTCACTTCCACATTAAGGGAAGTTTGGATCTACTTTAATTTAAAATGAAAACCTATGTTAATATTAGATGTTTCATTAGACTGGAATATGCTTTTGTAATTTAATAATTTATCAGAACACTTTTGAAACTTGGTTACTATTCTGTGACATATTCCCTTAATCAAACCATTAGTTGAATAAAAATAAGAAATCTTGCATTTACCTTCATAACATTTTTTTTCTACAACAAATGTTATTATTTTTAGGGAATATGTCACAGAATAGTAACCAAGTTTCAAAAGTGTTCTAATTAGGTCACTCGTATCGTTTTATCCCAATTAGATAACTTAACATTCAAATCGAGTCATGTCCTTTTTTCTCTGTGTCAAGAAAAAAAATGAAGAATAAGATGTTGGGGTCGGATTATTTTAATATATGAAATTATATTTATTAAAAATAAAAAAACTTTAATTACATTAAAAATTAAAAAAACAAGTTACAATTCACATCATCACTCAAAGTTAGTATCAAATTAAAGGGAAAAAAGAAACAAAAATCCACATCATCATGGTGACTTATGAAATGGATGAAAAAACCCTTAATTTTAATGAAAAATGAATGTTAAGTGACTTAATTGGAACACTTTTGAAACTTGAGTGACTTAATTGGAACACTTTTAAAACTTGGTTACTATTCTACAAAGTTACCCCTTTGATTAACACGAAAGTCTTACAATTATATTTATAACGAAATCTTCATGAGAAACAACATGGGCATTACATTCTTTTAGCAATAAAAGTATCGTTTTTAACAAAAACATAATATTCGTTACTTATCAAAAAAAAACAAAAAAATTGCCTATGAAGTTAAGTTGGTGTTGGGATTGAGTGCATCATTACGTATTTGTTTTCTTAGTCTGTGATTGAAAGATTGGCTTGTGTTCAGTTTGTATCATCCAGGGCTCCAGGCTAATTGTTAAGACGTTACATATAATTATTAGAGGAGAAATGAATGTTTTTGAATGATAGACATCTAACGTGACCTTTTTTGCTGATGTGCCATTTATTTGATGATGTGGCATCTGAGTAAGTTAACTGGGTTAAGATTCAGTTAGTTTGGGAATGCCAAAGAAAAATAAGTCGAAAGTTAGGAGCAGTGGCGGATTCAGGAATTTTTTTCAGTGGGTTCATTGTTTTTAGATACTTTAGTATCATAGGACGGGATGTAAAAAATTCGGGTCGGTTCAACAGTTTGGATCGGGTAAAATTCATCACATAATAAAAAATAAGATAGAACAATAAAGAAAAACATGGTAATTCTTCTTTGGCTGATCTAACCAACCCAACTGCATTCATAAATCTATTTTCTAGGGTTTACTACTTGAAGATGACGATGGTTATCTTTGAAAAAAGTTATCGATTTTCTTCATACCTAAATATCGAATTCAAGTTTCAACAAATTAACAACACTAATTGTCTAATTCATATTCATATATTCACATAATCGTTCAAGTTCAACAAATTAACAATTTAAAATCAATGATTGTCTAATTCGCATTCACATTTTTCATATAATCATTCAAGTTACACAACATATTAACATTTAACAGCATATGTTCATTGAAACTTATCAAAGAATGAAACAAAGTAAAGAAATTATAAGTTTACCTTTCATTCTTCCAAAAAGGTTTAGAAATTGAAGCCAAGTGGTTTCCTTGTTTCAGAATCAATGTGACTATGTGAGCCGTCAGCCATGAGAATGTGAGAGACCTATTTGCGATGGGAGATGAGAGATTTGGGATAAATTTTAGTGAGGGATTTCGGATTTGGGAGAGACGAAGGGTGAGAGGGAATGAGGGTCTGAGACTCTGATGTGCTTGCAGCGAGTTTCAAAAAAGGGATATGGGGGTAGAAACTAGAAAGTTAAAACAACCCTAGTTATTTTATTTTTCAAATTTAAAAAACAGCGGAAAAACAACTGCAAAAGGAGTCGAACACGTGACCGTTCGTTTGGAAGGAGACAGATTAACCACTCAGCCATCTGAAAATTTGATTAATGGTTTCATCGCGTATTTATTTTATGTGTTCATTCAAAATTTTCTATTACCACTTCTACTAAAAACTCGAAACCGAGTGGGTTCGTGCGAACCCGTAACCTTCCATGTGGATCCGCCCCTGGTTAGGAGTGGCATAGTATAATACGTAAGTTGAGAGTACTATTGGTCAAATGGTAGCTTAAGGTTATTTATATCCAGTATCCCTAAAAGAAACAAATATTTATATTTATAATCCATTTGAATCATTGTATTTCGTTATTTTCCCTTTTAATCGATCATATATTTGAATCATTGTACTTAGCTTTTTTTCCCATTTAATCGATCATATAGAATTGTTAGATTTTCACGGATCGCAATATCATTACTTTTGTCCGGTTATCTAATGCTCATAAAAATGACTTATCGAGCTTATAAATAGTATGTTTTTTCCTCTGGGACAAAAATAACATGTGTGACAGTTGGAGTATTTTAAGGAAAAAAAAAGGCATATGGATACCGGTTCTATGTTTTCATGTTATAAAAATTACAAAATTTGTTTTTACCAAATTAGAAATGAAGACACAATACCAATGATTATTTACTCGATACTTCAATTCCACAATCACGAACTCACAAAGTTTCATTTATACAATGTGAGGATGAATGTCATATCAATCCAATTGCTAATGTTTTAACTTCAATATATATTTTTTCTTTACATATAAATGTGCTAACATGGACTTATCTCTAACAGAACAAGTAGTGAAGTAGAACCCGATGAATCAATCTATCCTTTGTATTTATTTCTTCTTATCTTTAGCTTGGATGTGCTTTCATTCATTGACCCGTTAATTGTTTCACAAGAATCAATGATTGTAGATAAACCTCTTATCACACATATAATGGTTTTATTTTATATTTTTTTAAGATTACATAGTAGGGTTTAGAGTTTTGACTTTAACCATAAGTTATAAAATTATTACTACATTTCAGAGATAATTGCCCGGATAGTCCCTGTGGTTTTACGTTTTTTCATGTTTAGTCCCCACCTTTTGAAAATAGCAGGTATGCTCTCTATAGTTTGTTATTTTGTTACTCGGATAGTCCCCTGAGTAAATGTCAGTTAGTTTGATCAGTTAAGTTGGTGTGAAATTACTAAATTGTCTCCGCTTTCACCACCATCTTCACTTTTACCCCCTACCCACCCCCACCCACTCTTCCCTTTCACTTTCGTCTGCAACAAACCACCATCCCCACATTTCTTTCTCTCTTCCTCATTTTCTGCAACAAACCACCATAACTGGACGCCATCATCACCACCACAAATAAACCACCACATTTCTTTCTCTCTTCCTCCTTTTATGTTTAGTAAGGACAATTTAGTAATTTCATACCAACTTAACTGACCAATCTAACTGGCATTTACTCAGGGGACTATCCGAGTAACAAAATAACAAACCATAGGGAGCACACCTGCTATTTCCAAAAGGTGGGGACTAAATGTGAAAAAACGTGAAACCACAGAGACTATCGGGGAAATTAACTCCTACATTTCATATATGAAAATCTAAAAAAAAAACCTGCAAATTGATACAAGCATGGAATAAATTCTATTTAGGGCACCAATTCTATTTGGGGAATTTTTTTTGAGAAACACATTCCTTTTTCTGAGCTTTCTATGAGGTATTTATACCCTTGGTATGAAGTGACATACGCAAGGTGCTGATCAGACCAGTCGCTTTCTTAGTTAGTTATCAAGTGGGGCCCAGGCAGTTAGAAATATAAATTACTTGCAGGATAACCCTGAGTTTAGGTTACAGAGTATGAGGTACAGAGTCATCTGGTTCGTCCAAATGGGAAATTCACCTATTCAATATACATGATATTGGATATTAATCATGTTATAAATGTTGTGAGCTAAACTGATGTAAATTTGATGATCAAATTGGTAATTTCTATAACAAGTAAAATGGTGTGGACATTCAATTTGAAATGCTAGAAGGCTTTCTAGGATTACATACGATATTGAAAACTTCATAGAACATTGTTGAAGGTTGAGGTGCACAAAAAAACTGTATTCGGAACCGGACCCGGTAAAAAAACCTGAATCTGGTTTTTTTAATACCTGGGTATTCTATACCAAAAACCGGAACCGACCCTACCCGTAAGGTATAGATAGGGTATGCATTTTGATCTCAATACCTAGAACCGGAACCGATCATATACCCGATTAATACCCGAAACCAGACAAGAACCGGAACCGGAATCTATCATACCCGGCTATACCCGATACATGATTCTAATATCTTTCTTTTAAATTTATGTTAATTTTCTTACATTATACAATGCTTATTTAATAATAATAAACAAAAAATACTAGAAAACAGGATAATAAAAACGCAATAGAGTATTAAAAATTACGAAAATATAGAACTAAAAAACTCGAAAATAGGGTATTTTAATACCCGTTTCTTAAGAACCTGAACCGAACCCTACCCGGAACCGGACACATAGGGTATGGTTTTTTGGTCAAATAACCAGAACCAAACCGATTATAGCAATAACTGGTTCCAACCTTTAAAACAAGAAACCGAAACCGGTTCGATAATTAGAACCGGTTATTAAAAATCCCTGGTTTGTGCACCTCTGGCTCTAGTTGAAGGCAATGTTAGATTTTATGGGCTGGAAATTGTGGGTCAATAATTAATTAGTGGGCTATTTTTAAGGCAACGTTAGATTGCTATCTGATTCTGACGCAAGTCTCCTCAAAACGGGGGAAGTTCAAGTTTTTCCTCAAAAAAAAAAAAAATATTTTCTATTTTACACAGCGTTTTGTTTATCACCTTTATATTAATTTGTGAGACGGCAGGATGACAAATGAACCTGAACCTCACAGGTAAACCCGAAAGCTTAAATATTTGGGACGGTTATTCTGGTATGAGACTGGATATGAGATTAGTTTTAATAAGAGAAAAATGCCCGGATAGTCCCTGTGGTTTCGCCTTTTTTCACCTATAGTCCCTAACTTTCTAAAACTACTTGAATAGTCCCCAAGTTTTCAATTTTTGTTCTCGGATAGTCACTGGGTCTAACTTCAGTTTGTTTTCTCTGTTAAGTGGGTGTGAAATTACAAAAATACCCTTAATGTAAAAACAAAACAAATTACACCTCCCCTGCTATGTAATCCCTCCCTCTCAATCACAACACAAACCGTCCCTCCTAATCCCTTCCTCTCGATCCTCTCGGTCAGGTGACCGGAGCAAGACACCGGCATATCGACGGACCTCCTCGTCCGTTCGACTTCATCGTCGAGATACACACCCCCAAATCACACCTCCCCCCCTCGATCGACGGAACGACACGGCGACAAAGATGTCGGCAAGTTGATGATGCGATGATGATGAAGATGACACGCTGGAGATGGTGACGGCGGTGACGTCTGACGTCACCACCGTCTGTCTCAGCCGCTGACGCTTTTGCTCCTGCTCCGGCACCGACGTCTGACGTCACCACCGTCTTCCTCTCCACCGTCGTCCGCCTCCGTATCCAGTTCCAGATCTGAATCGGATTCAAACAGCCGCTACAAATCGAAATCAAAATTGTGTTTTTGTTGTTTGTTCATCAGAGTAGATGAACTAGTTCTGAATTCTGATTGTTATTATTTGAAAATAGGAAGTGGTGATGATTTGTGTGCATTTAGATCTGAGATAGATAAACGATGGCTGTGAGATAAAGAGATAAACAGATTGGATTGTTGTAGTGTTCGGTGTAGTGTATAAAAAAGTTGCAGATTTGATTCAGTGTTGAAGTAAAATCGATAGTGCCTTTTATGATGAAAAGGGATGTTAGGGCATAAATGACAGCTAGTATGTTGTTTGCGAGTCTTTATTGCTACTGAGATTTAGAAAGTATTAGATTGTTGCTGTTTGTAGAAGAAGAAAAGAAAAATGGCAGCTTGAAGAAGATGCCCGGATAGTCCCTGTGGCGGTGATGGTGGAGGGTGGAGGAGGGTGATGGTGGGTGGATGTTGAAGATGAAGTGTGGTGGTGGGGTTTTATAAATAAAAAGAGAAAAATGCCCGGATAGTCCCTGTGGTTTGGCCTTTTAAGGAAAGGGTATTTTTGTCATTTCACACCCTCTTAACACCCACTTAACAGAGAAAACAAACTGAAGTTAGACCCAGGGACTATCCGAGAACAAAAATTGAAAACTTGGGGACTATTCAAGTAGTTTTAGAAAGTTAGGGACTATAGGTGAAAAAAGGCGAAACCACAGGGACTATCCGGGCATTTTTCTCTTTTAATAATTTTTATAGGTATGAGACGAGTTTGGTATTAGGTGAAACCCGACCAGAATACTAAAAAGATAGTTGTAAACATTTTTTTTATATTCCTTTGTCCTTGGTTAATAATGTAGTCTACTAATCCACTTATTTTTGGTTTTATACTTCAAATGTCCTTGAGTAATATGATTATATAAAATATTAAAAAACTAAAGTGATAGAACGGGTAATCTTTAACAAACTAACGGGTATACTCAATAGAAGATACATGAGAGATGTATGATGGGTATGAACACATTTTTTTACAATCCGGTATGAGATTGAGTTTATCTATAAGGTGGTGTGTTTCGAATTCACGATGACGACATTACCCAATAGAGGTTTGAGGGGCTCTATAAGGCTGTACTATGCCATGTAATCCTGCCCATGAGTTTAGATTTTAGTTGAATTTGACTTTTCATATAGGCTTTTGGGTTGAATTAGACTGTATAATATTTCCAAACAGGTCAAATTGGGTAGAAGTTAAAATAAGAAACAACAAGAATCGGTCATGTTAGGTGGTATGATGAAAAGGTACATTTCAATTATCAATGATATCGTTCAATCATGGAAAGACAGTAATGTTAGGTGGTATGATGAAAAGGCACATTTCCCTCTCCGGGGTCATCTGTAAGGTGATTGCAAAAACTCTCGCTAATTGCCTGAAGGGTGTGATGACCTTGGTAACTTCCCAAACGCAATCGGCTTTCTTTGAAAAAAGGAATATATTTGACAGCCTGCTATATGTGAACGAGGTTATCTCTTGGGCGAACAAACAAAAGGTCAAGTTATTTAAAGTAAACTTTGATAAAGCGTACGATTCGGTAAATTGGGATCTTCTTTTGGATAACATGAATATGATGGGGTTCCCGAAAAGATGGAGGTGATAGATAAACGCTTGCCTAAAGTCGAGTAAAGCTTCGATGCTTGTAAACGGGTCCCCAACGGAAGAGCTTTATTTCAAACGTGGCCTCCGTCAAGGAGACCCGTTATCTATGTTTCTCTTTATCTTGGTACTAGAAGTTCTAGAGGTATTTATGAAGCGAGCGCTTAAAGCGGGCATCATTGAAGGGGTCCAACTTCCAAATGGTGGGCCAACAATTACGAACTTGTGTTATGCTGATGATGTAATTTTTATAGGAATTTGGTTGAAGAGGAATGTTCTAAATCTCAGGAGGATTCTTAGATGTCTCTTTTTGGTGACAGGGCTCAAGGTGAATCTTTCGAAAAGTAGTTTGATGGGGGTGGAGGTGGACACAAGTGAAGTGACGGAGATGGCAAATCAAATGCGTTGTAAGACGGGTTGTTTGCCTTTCAATTTCCTTGGCCTCCAGAGAAAATATGAAGCGTATTAAACCTTGGCGACCCATTATAGAGAGATTTGCTAAAAAAATTGTCGAGTTGGAAAGCTAAGACTCTCTCAATGGGCGGAAGAATCACTCTCGCAAAAGCAGTCCTCGGTAACCTCCCGTCATATTTCCTATCGGTGTTCAAAGCGCCAGTAAAGGTTATTAAATCCCTTGAAAGCCTTAGACGTGATTTTGTGTGGGGGATGTCGGGGAATAATGGAGCCGGATAAGCTGAGTTATGAAGTTATAGATGGCACTTTTTTCAGTTTCTCAATTTAGAGGGGAGGTTGCAAATGTTATAGGGGAGCAGGTGCAACTATTATAGGGGAGAAGGTGCAACTGGGATTTTTAAAATGGAATAAATGGGTTCCACACAGGGTTGGATAATTCATGTGGAAAATGGCTTTGGGATGCATAGCAGCAAAGTCTGTGTTAACAGCGCATGGGATTTCGATCACGGATTCGAGGTGTGGTTTGTGTGGTTTCGGGGAGGAGACAATGGAACATCTAGCCGCTTCGTGTGTGTTCGTTAGATCGGTGTTATGGACCAGACCACTGGCCCAACAGCCCCTATCGAAGCCAGGCCCAAAAGGCATGCTAAGAGGCCCAGACGGTTCACAGATTGAAGGCCCAATTGGATTACAATTTGTTCAACAAGCTGCACGTTTACTTTTCAGCATGTGTCTTTTGATTATTTGCATATGTTCAATTAATTGTTGCATGATAGGTTAGTGGTAGTGTATGATAGGATAGTGGCATAAAATAAGGAGAACATGGTCATGAACCTAGGCTTTCTTGCATGTTTAAATTCAGTTGTTTGCATTGGAAAAAAAAATACACAGAAAATTGCCCCAAAAATTCTCTTGTTCTCTCTTGTTCTTTTGGAGTGTTTGCCTACTAGAAAAAGGCTCTATCATCTTGGTGCTTTCATTTACGTTTCACCTTCCGCCATGCCTCCTCGTAAAGACTCGTCGGTTACCGATGATCTTCCCCCTACCATCACCGATCAACTGAACCAATTAATCCAAGTCTCCACCACTGCAGCCAACGCACAAACCGATATAAAAAACACCCTCGCCACCCTCGTTCAAGCCACCGCAAACCTCAACACCAAACTCGACTCACAAACCGAAACCACCGCTAGACTCGTCAATCATATGACGTAGTTAACGGACAAACTAGCCGTCGGACCCTCCACTTCCGATCTCTAAAACACCGGTCCCAAACCCGTCCAAACCCCCGGTCCCAAATCCGCTAACCAGAACCCACCGAACACCCCACGTCCACCGAAAATCGTCTTACCTTTATTTGATGGTTCGAACCCACTAGCCTGGATCTTTCAAGCTGACAACTACTTCAATTACTATCGGATTCCGCCGGACGAACGAATTCAACTCACAGCCTTTCACTTCATCGGAGATGCGCTCTCCTGGTACCAACACCAAGCAAATAACCACTTACTCGGAAATTGGACCTCTTTTTAGCGATCCGTGGAGTTGCGCTTCGGCCCTTCTACGTTCGAAAACCATGAGGCAACTCTTTTTAAGCTCCAGCAGACATCTTCAGTGGCAGATTATCAAACCGAGTTTGAACGATTGAGCAACCGCGTTACAGGGCTTTCTCAACAAACCCTACTCAATTGTTTTTTATCTGGGCTTAAAACTGAGATCCAATCTGAATTGGCAATTATCAGGCCCACGTCATTGTATGACGCTTGTGGGCTAGTCCGTCGTATGGAGGATAAACTGGCCCATTCCACCAAACCAAAATCCTACTGGCCTCCAAAATCTCACGTTCCATCCTCACCTTCATCTTCTACGGTCACACCATTTTCCTCCCAGTCAACGCCTTCAACAACCCTTCCTAAAAATTCGACCACTCCGCTACCTCCACTCCTTCCATCTCCACCCAAGCCTTGTAGGAACTAGGTTCACTTTGTATTAAAATATATTCCAAAATAAATAATAAATAATAACGAGACTCTCGTTATTTATGGGAAATTCGACTAGTACAATACCGGTTACAAAATTAAAATAAACGAAAATAAAAACAATATAATTGTACCAATCTTGATTCAAGTCAATGTCTTTGGAAACTTCAACCGCACCTACGAGATCGAAACTCCACTGCAAGACAAGCAAAATTGTTGACGGTTTTGGTTGAGGCACGTGTTCTACACGCTTCCCTTAAAACAGATTCCGCGCCTCATCTCAGACGGTCTGTCTCCCAGGGTACAACAACCGGAACAATATGTGTACTGCCGGAGATGACACTCACGCCCGAGATTACACCGGGTATAATTTGGTGTTCATACAAATAGGAAAATATGAAGTTGAGAAAAGAATAATTTAGAGAGTGCTCCTCCCTAAATTTTCCATGGAACAAAGATGAATATGAGAAATAATTTAGAGAATTCTCTTCTCTAAATTTCCTTGGAATCGTAGGACTTCTATGTATGTGTCTGACTTTTTCGTGTATTTACAAAATGAACTTCCATGTTCATTTTATATTCATACAAAAGAAGACTTGGTCAAACCTATTAAACAAGATAATAAAACTTGTAATGAATAGGGTTTAATTTCTCATTAATCTTGTACTAAACAAGATATTTAATATTGTAACAGACAATATTAAAGTTCAATCAAAAGGATTAAAGTGGTCAACTCGAAACGTCCATTTTCATTCATGACAGAATTAAATGAGTTGAGACCATTTAGACGTTAACTTACTAGTGGTTGACCAGTTTTCCTGGTCGCGCATGCGCGTAGCCGGACCTGCACCAAGGCTACCGTCCTACGCGTGTGCCATAACTGATCCTCAAATCCATGCAACACTCTACATGGACCTTACGCCACGCCATATGGACCCGCGCGCCACACATATGCCATTGCGCATACCAGGATGCCACCTGGTCATGCGCCATCCAAACTCATGTGTCATTTGCAGTATTCGCCATGGCATCCGCCTACGCCACCCAAGGGTGCACCATAAGCAGACCCGCAATGTATCTGACCACGCGCTCATGGACAAAAATACAAAGGCGGTGTGCGAAGTTCAAAGCGCACTACATAGGGCCTATAGCCCACGGCACGCGCGCATATGTGCACGAGTAAGGGTGCTCCGTACCCTTTAGGGTCCCCACTGGTGTTTGTCTTAAGGAGTGCTCCTCCTTATATACCACTTTAAGTTTTGTCATTCCACCTATGTGGGACAAGATGACAAATCTCAATCCATTTTTCTCATCTTTGTTTTTCCAAACATACAACTTCAAGCTTCGATATCTCATTCATCTCAGCTCTATTTGGACATAGTTTGAACACAAACCCATAAATAATTATTTATACAACACATATATAAATATTATTAATGTCCAAAATATTTAGTGAAAAACTCATTTTCACTAAAATTTCCAACAATCCCCCACATGAATGGAGATCGATTAAAACACACAAAATTCCACGATGAAAACTCGACATTCGAGTATTGCAGGATAGGTAGGTTTTGCCTTTGAACCTTCCTTTGTGAAGCATACTTAGTCTACTAGGGTTTTGTAGACGTGATGTCCTTGAACAACCCCCCATTTGTGTAAACGACAATATACATTCACACAATACTTTCCCTAGCCGGGTCATCCCCTCACTATCGTGTCCTATAATGGTCATGGAGCACTTTCCTGGTTCTGCGGGAGCTCTAGGAATTATGCCCTAATTCCATTCGAAGCGACCACACTTCTCTCCAACATAGGTGATTTCCCTTTAAATCATTAAAAGCATTATGGTTTACTATGATTTACACAAATCATAAAACCACATATTATGCTTAACCTCACAACAATGTCACTGAATATTATAGGAATGGTGTTACAAACCTGCTAATTCAAATCTGGATGGGCTGAATTTTAGGAGAGTCAAAGTCAAAAGGCTGAATTTAGGGGCTGAAGTTAGGAAGTAACTCTTTTATTTTTCATTTAAGTATTTCATTTCATGTTCTAGTTTGCAATGTCTTGTTTATTTGGATTATCTAGTGTTTTTGTATTGGAGATTAGCCCCTCTCGAATCGGGCCAACTATCTTATTATTTCAATAAATTATCCTCTTGTTTTCGAGTATCTATCAATGGTTCCATTGCCGGGAAACTCGAAGAAGATGGTGAATACCCGGAGTAGCACAAGTAGCACATTAAACCCAGATCAGATTGCTTCTCAATTGGCTGCGATTGCAGCCAAACTTGACACCATAGTGTCGCAATTAAGGGGCGATGTTGCAGAACTCAAAATCATGATGTTTGGAAAACCAACCAGCAACCAAGCACCACCACTCGCACCATCTACACCTCACACTCCCCCTGATTTGAGCACCAAAAACCATCCCAAAACCGGCCTTCAAACCCTCGCACCACCACCATGCCATGAACAGCCACCAACATCACTACAAAGTCCAACACCAAACCGGGCACCAATACCAAACTCGTTAATTGCATCGTCTCCACCATTACCAAAACCAAATGTGGTGCACAATCGAAATATTTCATCTATGCGCCTCGCGACCAACTCATCAAGTTCACTACTCACCTTCAGGCCCAACCAAAGTATTAAATATGCTCTTGTTTGGTACTTTCTTTTGAAACCCACGACACAACAAAAAGCCTCATTGAAGACCATGTGTCCTTCTAGAAATGTTATAAAACTTGTTCATACATATCCAAGTTATGGTCTTTATGCGGTTCATTCTTTGCTAACCGGGTTCGGAGGACCCATGCGAAAGACTCCGAAGGAAGGTGTAGCCGGATGGTGCGAGTGGCGCCCACCATGGTGCATCGTAGAAATTGCAATATATGTTATGGTACGACTTGAATGGCGATCACGGGGGGGGCATCCTTTGAAAGAAGTGACTCCAAAAAGTTATGGCTTGTTGGCGCATCAATTATTTTCTTTTCGACTTGAGGACAAGTCGATTTTTCGGGCCGGAAGTATTGTTACAAACCTGCTAATTCAAATCTGGATGGGCTGAATTTTAGGAGAGTCAAAGTCAAAAGGCTGAATTTAGGGGCTGAAGTTAGGAAGTAACTCTTTTATTTTTCATTTAAGTATTTCATTTCATGTTCTAGTTTGCAATGTCTTGTTTATTTGGATTATCTAGTGTTTTTGTATTGGAGATTAGCCCCTCTCGAATCGGGCCAACTATCTTATTATTTCAATAAATCATCCTCTTGTTTTCGAGTATCTATCAAATGGACTAGGACGTATTTAAACAACCTTTTTTAGTTTTAGGGGGATATATGAAACATATAAACTAGCTTATATATAAACATATATATTAGCTACGCCCCCACAGTGACTACCCTTCGGTTCATGATTAAGTTGGCCTATTGAACCTAGATCTTGGGATCTCCAGTCAACTAGGTTAGGTTTCCCTCATGTCCCTTTTTCCATGGCTTTAGTCCCATTCCACAACCTGATCTCTTATCAACCCACTGGTTGTTGGATCCAAAATTATCTTTGACTTCGCTAAGTCACCAACGACAATTTAAATTGAGATCAGTTGTTCTAACGTGTTCTTGACTCGCTAGTCACCTTTGCCTTTTAGTCGATTCATAAGACTTATAACTCGTGATCTCAACCTGGATCCAGTTATGTACCTTGTCTTAGAATGACATGAAACTCAATTCATGGCCAAACACGTTTTCACCATGCCTTTGGTGTGTCATGACTGACATCTTACTAGATTTTGAATCTAACCAATTGGCATTCGAGTCCAATCTATTCGATTGACTCCATATAACCATTGTATACTCCACTTGGTCATGTGTTTACAATGTATGCAAGTCACCCCCACATTTAAGTGTAATTGGATAGCATCCAAATGGGGCGATGAAAGGTTCTCCCTTTCATTTCGAGTTTGAGAAAACTTCTCAACTACCATTTCCACATACCCTAAAGGGTTTGTTTCTTAAATGGCCTCCTCCCCCCACATTTCTTGTATTTTAATGAAGTTATATTTATAGTTTTGTTTAGCACAAAATTCATTCTTGTGTCATCACATATTTTGAATGTTTAAAGTTAATTTGATCTCCGTCGAGCATATAAATTAACAAGTATTAGTCTAGCATGCTTTAGACCACAATACTCTAGCATGTGAACAGAAGATGCATCATTCTGATTCTTCACAGCCTTAAGAGATAACGCACTATCTTTTCCGAACATTCGTGTCACAACCCCCGTTCCCTTATCTGTCCCGGGAACGGGCGGCCGCGAGCTCAGAGTTTGGTGGTATCAGTTATTTAATCTTGCAGCGGAATTTACATCAGGACCGTAGTTAGGAAATGTTTATCAGAGTAAAACCACCATATTTTATTTTAATAATCATATGGGTAAAACCCAAGTTTCTTATTACAACATACTTATAGGGATAAACCCTACTTTATTTCATTTAAACCATCGTATTTTAGATAACTTTTATAGCCACAGTTTAACAAGCCGTCCGTGCTCTCGAGCTGGCTTTTTACTACTTGGCTTTCACATTTTGTTACCTGAAACACGTGTTTAAAAACATTTGTCAGTGGGAAATACTGGTGAGTGAATCCCAGTTTAATCAAGAAACATTTTATCAATTAAAACAGTATTGAGAGCGATCACATTGTTTATTTCTACACAATTACTCATTCAGTATTTGCCACTCGACCGGATCTATGGCTATGGCCAAATTACCCATTGGCTAACTCGTCGTCCAATGGTAATGCACTGTCATTCAGACTTACTACTACTCGTAGTAAATTTTGTATACAAAACCCCATAATACCGGCAGTAATTGAAGAACTACAAAGACTCAATCACCGCTTAATCACATTGTAAACATTTAAGGTTTTGTAAAACATTCCAAAAACATTAACAAAAAGAGGATAAACTCACTTTGCTATCTTAGACTTCGTGTAAGGGTTTCCTAGGAATAAGCTATAATTTACACAATTGCACATAGGTTAGTATCATAACCCTTTGAAAATATTAATGATACCCTCCCCGAGACGGTATTCCAACAACTACGTCGGGCAGAACCACGACAGTTGTTACGGAGCCCTAAATCAATCGAACAGCGTATCTATTATGAAACTGGGGTTATAATACTTACAATGGAGCAGAACCTCGCTAATTAGGGGTATAATACCCGAGTATAATAACTCTAATTCAGAATTTTGAGAGTGAGAATGAATTGTGAACGAGTTTCAGCTGAGACCCGAGGCCATCTATTTATAGTTGCTGATTCTAGGTTTGTCGCGGCCCGCGTAACATACGGGCAGGGCTTACGCGGCCCGCGTTGACTCCAGGTCAACGTATAGCTATGCTGAGTCGATGTGTAGGCTTGATGGGTGTTGGGCCACGTGGCCGCAACGGGCTGCGCCTCCTTTTTAGTCCCTCGCGGGTCGCGTAAGTGTTAAGGGTTAGCTTACGCGGCCCGCTTGAACTTAATAAAATCAAAGGGATCAGGTCTTAACCTTCATACCGCCCGCGTAAGGATTGGGGTGGGTCTACGCGGCCCGCCTCAACTTACTATTTCTTGTTTTTTATTATTTTTAATACTATTTGGTATTTTGGCTTTCACGTACGAGGTATATTTAAAAAGATATGGGGGTATTTAGAAATATTTTGGAGGGTTGATATATCTTGGTACAACTCCTGGATTATTTAATAGAATATATAGTGTACTCACACTAAGTATAGTAACCCAATTCTACTTTATCCCTTCGTCATGAGACAGAACCCCAACGAATTTAGGCAGAGCCTTGACATACGTTACGGGGCCCTACGTCACTTGGACAAGGTATTTGTGATCAGGGGCTACAATACTTAAAACAGGACAGGACCTTATTACCCTAAAGACTTAAAGTACAAAGTCGGTGGCAAAGGCCACCGACAACCCTCTCAAAATCACAATTTTATCCTTCGATGAAAAACCAACAACAAACCCTCAAATCTCCACCGGAAAATTCATGGCGAACAACAGAAAACGACACCGTCCTGATCAAGATCGCCGGAGCAACCAAAATCGCGACCATTCAAGATCTCCGGACCCAAATCACAATCGGGTCAACCACCAATCCCCAAAAGGTAAACAACCAGTTTTCATTTCATACATTGACACCCTTAATTTACCCCCTAAAGTCAAAATCCTATGTGAAATCATTGCAAATACACCATCTTTAGAACTAGATAGATCTTTAGACGATACTGCAATAAGGGTCTCTACAGAAGACGTTGAAGATGTTTTGAAACTATCTTACGCATACCCGGCTGCTGCCGTTTAGTTTTTTCGGTGGGCAGGGTATCAATTAGACGATAGACATAGCCCGTACGCTTGGAATTTGATAATTGATATGTTGGGAAAACATTGTTTGTTTGATGCAATGTGGGATGCGATTAAATCGATAAAACAGGAAGGGATGCTTTCTTTAGCTACTTTTGCGTCGGTTTTCGGTAGTTATGTGATGGTGGATAAGGTTAAGGACGCGTTGGCAGCGTTTGGAGTGATGGAACAGTACGCCTGTGTTGCGGATGTTGTGGCGTTGAACTCGCTGTTTAGCGCGATTTGTAGAGACCGGAAGACGGCAGACGCTAGAGATTTTTTGAATACCGTGAGGAGTAGGATTAGGCCGGATGCGGATACGTATGCGATTTTATTGGAGGGTTGGGGGAAAGAGCAACACGCGGTTAACGCTAGGGAAACGTTCGATGAAATGGTGTTTCAAACTGGATGGGATCCGAACAATTTTTCTGCGTATGATTCGTTTTTTAATGCGTTGCTTAATGGGTCGGGTGGGCTGAAGGAGGCTATGAAGTTTTCCGTAATCTTGAAGGGTAAAAAGTGTTATCCGGGGATTAGGTTTTTTAAAGCTGCGTTAAAAGAGTGTGCGATGATTGGTGATGTAAAGGCGGGTAAACTGTGATGCACCAGGGAGGGGGTGGTCTCTGTTTGCAACCCAAACCACCGTTCTAACCGGGATTTTTTTTATACCATATACCAACATACCTGTTCCCAGAGTTACCTGGCTTAAAAATCCTGGTTCGAAAATTCCAGCATGTGAGACTAGCGTTTCTCCATCTATCAGAAACCTTGATTCTGAAATGGAACGGAGTTCAGCAGCGTAGCTTCTGTGAACAAAAAGTAAGCAAAACACAAGTATGGCTACCGCCTCCATCAAGAATTGAGTTCCTTCTTTGTTTTCAGCTACTAAGGGTTTAGCATTATATATTTAATTTGGGGCGATACTAATGATTTAGCATGTTATAAACTGAACTATTCGCTCAACTGAACCGCTAATTCATAGTTCCTACACAAAACAGTTACGGACATAGTTTAAGTTAGCTCAACGGAGAGATGAATTTTTAGTTAAGAACCGCCATTACCATGGCTCCAGCAGCGGCGACAGACGATGGCGGCAGCGTTGGAGGATCTAGCGTGCAGAAGGTGTTCTTCACATATCCAACAACATCAACTGTCATACGAAGCCCGATGAGCGGCAGTACGATGTTTCGTGAAGAAGTTCAACCACCGCTGATGCACTTAGCGGTTAGCTGGTCGGTTACAGAGGACGGCGCCCGCGACGGGGTGAGACTTCTCTGGCGAAGCCGTCTACGAAATTGTGTTCGTTGTGTGTTCTGATGTGGAAAGTGGTTAGGAGTGTCAAATTAGGGTTTCGTAGGTTTCAGAATTGGGCAACTGGGCCTTCACTTCAACTTCTATTATTAAAATTGCAACAATGAAAGGGTGTTGTTGTAGTAGGAATCCTACCGACGAAGATAAAAGATGGAAGGGTAACAACAGTCAACAGATGCATATTGGCGTCTGCAGAACCACATTGACGTCTTCAGAACCCATGTATCATCCGTATTCCACAAGACCACTGAGTTGAGGTCTGCCGTTTGCCTCCCCGTCTCATCAGTTTTGCTTCATGTTGTTTCGTATCAGTGACAACAATGAATGGCATTATGTTTGACCGACAAGAAACTACTAGGTTACTGCAGCTTTGATTGCATAGAGCATGAAACCACTCGCTTGCAAGCATAGCACTGAATGAACTTTTGAGATCTGTATGTGAAGTTTATTATGCTTAGGCATCCCTTTGAACAAAACTAAGTGTAAACTTTTAGTGTTTGTTTGTCTTTTTTTTAATTATCTTTTACGCATTGTGTTTTACGAATTGTGTGTAGCGTATTGTGTCTTACGCATTGTGTTTTGCACGTGTCTTACTATACATTTCCACCCGTTGCGCGCCGCCGCAACGCGCGGCAGGCAAAATACTAGTTATTATTAAAAGGGTAGATTTCTAGAGAGAGAGAGGAGTTCGAGAGTAAATGTGCACATAATATGTTGATAGGAATCTATATTTATATTAGACTTTGTGAACTTGAATTTTACGCCAAGTTGATCTGATCCTAATGAGCCACGTCCCCTTTTCATTTACTTCCTTCAATTGTGAGGCTTCCACATATATTCATGCATTTAATTTCTTATGCATACTCATGCATGTATATTTTATTTTCCTATTTTGCTTTTTATTATTATTAGCTATAATTGTATACGTAACATATGTATAAATTTAAATGTTATATTTTAATTATTTAATTATTTATATATTTTAATTAATTCAGCTGCTTTACTTATTTGGCGCTTATAACTTTTAAAGTATGACGTTTTATAAAATAATAAATATGCCATTAGAACGAGAATAATTTTATCTACAGTTTGAACCAAGTTTTATTAAAAACAGAGTAGGTTCAAATATAATGTATTTATTTATTAAATGGTTCCTACGCTTGCCAAAACACCTTATATTTTCATTGGTCAACTTACCCATGATGCATCTTTTTAGTAACATAAGTTTATATATATATTTCATATAAAAATTTTGGGAATGTTACAATTCGTTTCTTAGTTTAGACACAATAATAAAATTTTATTTCACCAATCCAAAACCATCGGTTTTAGGAAGGCCTCAAAACCATAGTTAACTTCATCCATTAGGATCATAACTCGTTTGCCTTTTTACCTCCAAGGCTTCACCATAGACTTCCTAAAGACTTAAACATAAGTCTTAATCCAAGTCACTTTGATGAAAGATCTTTGTATAAAATCACTTGAGTCTTGAGATATAGCCAATTAGATTGACTCTCAACAACAAAGCATTCACGTATGCCTATAGTGATATATACATTTACATTGTTGTTTCATTAATACCGTGTATTGGGATACTCTCCCAAATTGAGGACCATGCCTCCACATAGTTTAAACAACATTGATGGTGGTAGAAGCATCTACAAGTCCATCACTATTGTAAATTTCCATTAATAAATTTCCTAAATTTAATAAAACATTTACAATAATAACATATATTTCTTTCATATGTTATATTCTTTGAAAACTTACATGTGCATTTCCATGTTGATGCTCTCAACATTAGATGACATATCTCGTGTTCGTGTATTCCATCTCAAACCATACACCACGTTTCCCACGACGCCGTTATGCATTTGATGTTTGATTTGTGACTTATTACATAAGTCATGATCACAACCCGCTCGTTGTGTTTGTGTAAATTACTTTTTACACTTTGTATCAAAATGTGTATCCTTTTGACAACTTATTAGTAGTCCAAAATAACGGATACACCAATGATATCTAAACATCAAAAGCCAAAGTGTTATTATCTTCAACACTTTTTTACCGAAATAAACGCAATTATTTCGTTCGGTGTCATGTTTTGAGGTACTCCCTCATCTTGGAACTCTAAAACTTGAATAATCACAAGTTGTCCAAAGTATAAAGTTGTTTACAATTAACTACTCGCAAGTAGTTAAGCAACTTATTATGTCTATAACAACATCGAGTTGTTTTTCATAAAATAGTCTCTCCAAGACTATTATATGGTTCAAGACGTTATACTTCTCGTGGAAGTATCGAATCACTTATACTTCGCAAAGACATGTTTTATTCGTCCAAAACATTTCTCGTTTTTGCAAGTGTTTTAATATTAAACTATATATTTATGTTTTGATTACAAATCAAGACAATAAACCTTATAATAGTTTAATAAATAAAACAATTTCAAACTCGCTCGTTTGAAAATAAAACGAATTCACATCGTTTTAATAAATGGTTTATCATATTCCAAGCATTTTTAACCGCTGTTAGATAATAACGATTATCAATCGTTAAAAAGAGTGGTTTGTATGATAACCAATTCTAATATGCTAATTAGAATTTAAATGTTGAACAAACATTCAAAATATTCGGTTTTTATAAAGTAAATCGGTTCTAACGCGCTCGTTAGAAATAAAACGAATACAATTATTCACTTTTGGTTTAAATGAACGTTTTCTAACACGCTCGTTAGAAATGAACACAAATCTTTTCTAACACGCTCGTTAGAAAATATATAAACCGATTACAAATCATCTTAAATAGTTTATCATAGTTAACCCGGTTCTAACCCGCTCGTTAGAAATTAACGATTGGAAATCGTTAAAATAGTTGGTTATAAGATAAACTAATTCTAATACGCCCATTAGAAAATTAAACGATTATTTATTGCCATAAGCCGTTTTTGGTTTATATAAAATAAACGTTTTCTAACCCGCTTGTTAGAAATAAACAATTGACAAAGTCGTTAAATCGTTTCTAACACGCTCGTTAGAAAATAAACAACTATCAAACTCTTTAAATCGTTTCTAACACGCTCGCTAGAAATAGTCGATTACAAAATTTGTTTCGAAGTTTATAAAAAAAATTATAAACAATTTCTAATACGCTCATTAGAAATAAACAAATAAAAATCGTTTAAACATATGTGGAAAAAATCTGTTTCTAACTCGCTCGTTAGAAATTAAATAGTTTAGACGATACCGTTACAAGGTTTATTATCCAAAATAATTGTCTCCGACACGTTCGTCGGTAATTATTTGAAATAATAATATTTTCTAAAACGCTTGTTAGAAAATCTAAACGTATATTTTCTAGCATGCTCGTTAGAAAATCTAATCGTTTTATAACCAGTTAGTTCTATACAATCATCGTATCTAACACGCTCATTAGATATAAAAGATGATATTAAACTTATTATTCTATAAAATTCTAACACGCTCGTTAGAGATATAAAAAGTTTAATCTTGTTGTATTTCCACCAACAATGTTTCTAACACGCTCGTTAGAAAATATTAAAACTTGTTTAAAAAATAATTACTTTCTAATATGCTAATTAGAAAATAAATATATTTCAAAACTTTTAAAACCAACATTAATATCAATTATGGTTACTAAAAGCTTATAATTAAGAAATTAAACGTAACACACATTTAATTTGTAAGGGGTTACAAAATAAAATTTTCTAATACGCTCATTAGAAAATTTAGTATTTCAAAAAACCTATTGAAATACATATTATTTTGTATATGTTCGGTTTTATCTAAACACGAACAAAAACCATGAACTCCAAAACTTGAATCAAAAAGTCGTTTTGTAACCCGGTATTCGGATTAAAGATTGTACTCCAATCATAAAATTAATCCGACTCATTGTACTAAATAAATATTTCCCAAAAATATTTACAAGATTTTAACAAAAATCCATTAAATATTTTAACTTTCGTGAACCTAAATCCTCGTAGAGAAGGGATTTAAGATTGTAGCAACAATCTTCACGAAAGTCTGTTTTAAGATTGTAGGAACTAGGTTCACTTTTTATTAAAATATATTCCAAAATAAATAATAAATAATAACGAGACTCTCGTTATTTATGGGAAATTCGACTAGTACAATACCGGTTACAAAATTAAAATAAACGAAAATAAAAACAATATAATTGTACCAGTCTTGATTCAAGTCAATGTCTTTGGAAACTTTAACCGCACCTACGAGATCGAAACTCCGCTGCAAGACAAGCAAAATTGTTGACGGTTTTGGTTGAGGCACGTGTTCTACACGCTTCCCTTAAAACAGATTCCGCACCTCATCTCAGACGGTCTGTCTCCCAGGGTACAACAACCGGAACAGTATGTGTACTGCCAGAGATGGCACTCACGCCCGAGATTACACTGGGTATAATTTGGTGTTCATACAAATAGGAAAATATGAAGTTGAGAAAAGAATAATTTAGAGAGTGCTCCTCCCTAAATTTTCCATGGAACAAAGATGAATATGAGAAATAATTTAGTGAATTCTCTTCTCTAAATTTCCTTGGAACCGTAGGACTTCTATGTATGTGTCTGACTTTTTCGTGTATTTACAAAATGAACTTCCATGTTCATTTTATATTCATACAAAAGAAGACTTGGTCAAACCTATTAAACAAGATAATAAAACTTGTAATGAATAGGGTTTAATTTCTCATTAATCTTGTACTAAACAAGATATTATTAATAAATTGTTCGCCGCGAAACAACCGTCAGTCAAACCCACGTTCAAGTAGATCCTGACCGTAATAATTCAGGTGGTTACCTTCAAGATTTAATCTCATCCGTTCACACCCAAAAAATTTGGCAGTTTGTTTTTTCAACGCCAGTTAAGTTTTTCTGTGTTTTATGCATGTTTCTCGCTTCGTGGGTACGCTCCCTCAACCTTGTCGGTTCATCTTGGATAACTTCTACGTGGTAGTTAGCATACAAGATGTATATATATGTCCGTGCATGCTTTGCATTACATCATTTTCAATAAAGCATATCACTGTAAGGTGGTTACATATTTTAAGTGTTTATGATGTTTGTTATATTTCGATAATAGTTTCTTATTTAGTTTGTTTGTTTTGCTTTAGTTATGATCGATGGATAATGCTGTGTATGATGAGGATTCAATTACGGGGAAAAATGTAAGTTGTTAATTTATATGGTATTGTGTTTATTTAACCATGTTTGTTCATTTGAATAATGATGCTTTGTTTTTCAGTTTGCTGGGTTGGACAGCGTTGTGGAAATGAAGCAGCCAGCAGATATGAAGTCTTCTAATATAGTTGGAAATGTAATATCATTTTGTTTTGTCAAGTATTGTGATTTAGATAGCATTGTGTTTTTTACAATCGTTTTGTGTTTGTAGGAATCCTTTGTGTTATTATAGTAAAAAATCATTGACATGCTTTTTTTGTCAGGTTGTAGCTGACAAGTGTGTGGATGGTCATTTGCATGAATTTTCTTATTGCTCTAATGAGAATGTATATTTAGAAGCATGTTTATGATGAAGTTTCTGTTATTATTTATGATATTGTGTGTTACTTAGAATCATTGTGTTATTTACAGCTATTGTGTTTTTTGTGATGGTTTTTTTGTTTTTTTTTTTGTAATATACTATGACAACAGTGGTTGACAATTGTTTTTTTTCTTTTCCAGGTGGTGGCTGACAACATTTTTGTGGATGATCATTTTCAAACGTTGAGCAGGACATGTGATGAAGTTGGAAACGTGCGTAATAATTCTTGTAAAATATTTTATCATGTTGTTTATTTTTAAAAATCATTGTGTTTTTTTACAGATACTGTGTTTTTTGGTTTATTTTTGTAATATTCTATGACAACAGTGATTATCAGTTTTTTTTTTCCAGGTTGTGGCTGACAACATTTTTGTGGATGATCATTTTCAAAAGTTGAGTAAGATATCTGATGAAACTGGAGATGTATGTAATAATTCTTTTATAACTGTAAGATAACATTGTTTTAGTTCAACATGGTAGTTTATTTTATAAATGAGTATATTGTTTTTCAGTTTGAAGAATTGTTTGGTGTACTTCCTGACTTGACTATGTCTTCAATCGGAGCTGCAAAGGTAAATCGTTTATGTTAAAGTATGTAAATTATTTTGTTAGTGATAGATGGTGATGTTTATGCTGAATATTATTATGTTTGCTTATATTTTGTTTTGTAAATTTCAGAACAAACCTAAAGGCTTTGACTTGGAGTTTGGTGCTTTGGTTGGATGTCCCGACAATTCTATAAAGCATGAGATCAACAAGGTTGGTTCCATATCTATATGTTTAGTTGTGTTTAGTTAATATTCTAGATGAGTGAGTGACATATTATTCTCTAGCCTCGTAATTTCAGAAGAATTAATCAAAGGGTAAAGGCGCTGAAGAATTGGAAGTGGGATGAGGTGATTGAAATCGACAGTTTTGGCGAAGATTAGTTATGTTGTTTTTTTATGTATGATGATGGTTATTATATTTTGGTAATGATACTCTGTTGAGTTGGAGTTTTTTTATGTGTGTATTTTCTTTTCCCTTAAACATGCATGTTTTTCTTTGTTTGTAATATTTTCGTTATAATTTAAAGGGTAATTAATATTTTCGTTGATTGATGCATAGTTAGCCGTGTACCAGTTTAAGTTTCCCGTGTTTAATTAATGGTTTGTGTGTTTATAGTAATAACTGTATGTAAACGTGTGTCTCTTCAGTTTTTTGTATGATTGTATCGTTTCCCGGACCAATTTTTATATCATGTAACCGTTGATGCCATTAATGGTTCCGCGTTAGTGTCCATAAGCCTTTTATATATATATATGCAGACATTTCATGTATATCGTATCTCAAGTTATTTAAGTTTTACCGATTTCTAATTAAAAAGTTAACTTTTTTCAATGGCTTCATCAAGTAATCAAGGAGAAGATTTGAAGGAACTGTTTTATAAAGCAGTGATGGAAGATTTGGAAGCTGAGTTAGAGTTTTCTAAAGATCTGAGGACATGCTTTCATTCTTTGAAGACTGGAGTTGGCTCTCGTGATGATGTAACTGAGACGTTGCGTTTATTGCCTCCAACTGCTGTTCGTGACCTGGCACTTTTGAATAATGGTGAGAGTGGGAACAAAGATGTTCAGTTAATGGCACAGATGTTAGAGATATTTAGACAAGTTAATGAGCCAATGGAGTTGAAGCGTAGGTTTTTACTTTCCTTATAAGTAGTTTTGTTAAGTTTAGTGATAGTTGTTATAGTGAAGTGGTTTGTATTCAATTATTAAGAGTTATTGGTGGTATTTTTATTTTAATGGAATGTTTTGTTTTGTTTCTTGAAAGTTAGTCTGAATTTTCTTATTGCTCTAATAAGAATGTACATTTAGAAGCAAGCTTATGATGAAGTTTCTGTTATCATTTATGATATTGTGTGTTACTTAAAATCATTGTGTTATTTACAGCTATTGTGTTTTTTGTGATGGTTTTTTTGTTTGTTTTGGTAATATACTAAACAGTGGTTATTATATTAAATGAAATGTTTAATATGTGTAATTTTAATATCTTCACAACTGTTTTCCCATCCATGTTTCTGACAGTTAGTCTGGATGAACTGTGTTTTTTATTATGATCGTTTTTTTATTGTGGTTATTTAATCATATATTATTTCAAACATTTAATATCTTCAGTTTAATTTCTTCGAGCGACCATCTAGAGAATTGTAATTGATTTGGTTTATTTTGATGTTAAATTGTGCCTGAATATAGAGTTGCACTTGCACACATGAAAAAAAAACACTATCTATATCATAAACATCTAACTTTGATAGATCTCATCTATCTTTATTTCATTGGATATCACTGTTGTTCAAAATCAGTGTTTTCATCCACTGATATGCTATCCACTGATAGTTAAATTCACCCACTGTTTTCATTATAACAGTTGCAACCACTGATATTGTTCAATCAGTGGTATTCATAAAACAACTGAAAAATCTACAAATGTGTTAATCTTGATAATGAGGATTTAAGATGTGTTTTGCAAAGGATGTCATTTTTGCAGATATTTCATAGTCACCATCACCAGATGTTGGACATGATATTATGGTTTCACAAGACAAAATCATTTACTTCATCTGAGTAGCAATTGTTCAAAACAACTATCAAAGCTTACCCACTGATACAGCAACAGTTGCAGACCAAGTTAGCCTCAAAATCCTTACCATTACTTTTCAATCAGACATCAGCCTGTGAAGGTTTGCTATGAAAAAGGTTTGATTTTTCTGACTCATATTCAAACTATGAATCAACTGTAGATGTGCTAACATAAACATTGGACATATTTACCCCTGAAAGGTTGATTACTAGGACTGATATGCCTTACATGGATAAACAAGCAAAACTTGTTTAAACATGCATTTTAGGCATCAAAATGTTTTCAGAAAATCAAAAATCCATCCTTATAAATAGTTAAAATGAATTTTTTTCATAAACCTTAAAAGTCTGACTTAACCACTGTTTTTGGTTCAAACATCTGTTCTACAAAATGCTGTCCACTGCTGAAAGTCAACCCCTGTTCTCTCATTTTATTGATAATCACTGTTGTTAAAAATCAGTGTTTTATCCACTGATATAGCTATCCACTAATAGCTAAAATCACCCACTGCCTTCATTTTGTCCGTTGTAACCACTGATATTTGATTCATCAGTGGTTCCCTAAACAACTGTCCTCCATTATTCATCCTTCCATCAGAGGTTGGCACGTGGTCAGTTCTTCGCCATCAGATCTTTGTACCGCTGCCACGTCAGCATTCATTTTTTCATTTTATAAAACCTGCCCTAAACCCCCAAACAGGGTTTTCACTCGAATCGAATTCAAAATTCCTTTCTTAAAACAGTTTTCCCCCAAAACAAATTCTCCCACAACCTTCATCGTCTAAAGCAAATCTTTTCAACTCTTTTCAATCATGGTGAAAAAGGCCAGCAAATCTAAATCAAATGAGCCAGCCACGGTTGAGATTTCGTACAAATGGTCTCACAATTACTTGGGTATCTTTGAAAAACCCAGTGACACCAAAACCTTCGATTCCATCATTGACACATTATCATCCACAAAGTACAAAACTTTGCTCACTTGCAATGCAACCGTCTACATCGGTACTCAACGAGAATTTTGGAAGAATGCCACTCTTGAGAAGGTGGACAAAAAGGTTGTTGCCATCAACTCCACAATAAAAGGTGTAAAAATCTCTATCACACCTCAAGCCATATCTGAAGTTTTTGAGCTCAACGATCTTGAAGGTAAAAATTCTTTTCCGAAAACAGAGTACCAAAGAGATTTTCTTGAAAGAGGGTATGGAGAAGAGATGAAAATAGATACTTTACAAAAGGGCAGTTTTCCATCTGCTACAAGGTTTTTATTTCATACCCTCCTTATATGTGTTTCTAACAAAACCACTGCCTTCAATGAAATCCCGTTGAAGATACAATATCTGGGTTATGCTATACTTCAAGATGAAAATTTTAATTATTCACAGGTAATCTTCGATAATTTGGTCAAAAATGTTGAGAAAAAGGCTTTTCTATTATTTCCAAGATTTTTGAGTTACTATTTTGATAAAAAAAAATTCAAAAGATAATGCCCGTGTACTTATACAGGGTCCTCCTTTTCAAATAAACTGTTTAACTGCTGAAACATTCACAAGAATGTTAAAACCTACAAAAACACAAGCAGAGGTGCCTGAGCAGATTTTAGCAGTTACCACTTCTCCTCAGGTATCTACTGCTGAGTCCACTGCTCCAGGTGATCATAGTAGCACACCCACTGCTATGAAACCCACACCTGCCATTACCAAAAAGCCTATAAAGAAATCCAAAAAGCCCCCCAAACCAAAAGCAAAGACAACTCTGGAAGATGAGATACCAGAGCAACTGCCAGTGACTGCACAAAAGTCACAAGAAACCACTGCTGCTACTTCCTTACAGCAGATGGTAGAAATTTCTCAACCCATGCCTCAAAATCCTCCTGCTTCTTCACAAAAAGAACAGGTTGTACACATCGGGACACCACAATATGATGCTCTAGAATCACTTGATTCTATTATCCACAGCCCACTTCCCGGGGCAAATTTTCTTTCCACTCCTATCCTCACTTCACAAATTCCACCATCCATAAAACCCTTGTTGGATGCAGTTGATATTGCCCAGACACAAATCAGTTCTTCTCAAACACCTGTCAATGAGAACATACATCAACAAGTGACTGAGTCTGGTGTTTTTATCTCTGTTAACCCACCAACAACAAATGAGGAGGCTACACTGCTGGAATTGCCTGAAATTCCAGTCAGTAGTTCAAGTGGAGCAGCAACTACAAATGTTGGATCAACAGATCTACATTTGGCCAGTTGTTTCATCAATCAGACTCCCTTGAAGGCAATTCCTTCCATAGCGCCTCTGATATCCACCAGTGAGTTTGTTATGACCACTGGTACCATCAAAAGGTTATCAAGTGTTGAAGGAAGAAGACCCCAGTACCAAGAACAAGGGGCATCATTGGGTGACTTTTGGAATTCGTTCCCTAAATCACACATTGATACAACCACTGTCGGTGGGGAATCAGATGATCCCATTAAGTTGGGTGATGATTTAAAATATCAGGAATTGACGGCTAGAATTGATAGTCATGATACATCTATTGCTGAAATAAAAGATATGATGCAACAGTTTTTGAAAGCTCAAAAGGTCCCAACCACTGCTACTCCAACTCAAGCACCTGCACAACCTGTACCTGCTGCAAATGAGTTATGGAACTTATTTCAACCACTGCTCCAACAACAAAGACAATTGGCTGATCAGCAACATGAGATACATGTTCAAAAGCTGAGAAACATGTTGGAGTCAAGGTTTAAAGATACCCAAGCTGACATCAAGGCTATAAAAGCCCACATTCTAAACACCACTGGCACTACTCCTCCCACTGTTATCTTCATTGATAACCCACCACCAGATAATGCCAAAAAGGGGGAGAAAATGAAGCAGTGGAAGAAGAAGGGAATTGAAGATGGTCTTTATATTGAACCAGAAAAATCAAGCATGACTAAAGACATTCCCTTGCCAGATGGTAGTAAAAAGATTGGTGTTACCACAAATGCACTTGCTGAAGCAAAAGCAAGTGTAAAAAGGGATAGAAAGGCTAAGGATGAAGCCAGGTGGGAATAGGAGAAAAGAGCTTTTATGGAGCTGAATGTGCAAGGTCTTTCTGAACCAATGGATGATGAAAATCCTAAGGATAATAATAAGAAGCCCATTAGACAAGTGAGGCAACCCAAACACACACCATCCAGTCCCACAAAGCATGTCTCCAAACCACCTTCCAAAGGCTCCAAACATCAAACCTCCACACAAAAAGCTGTTGAATCACCTGCTGTATCAACAACTGTTGGTACTTCAGTGGTTTCAGCAGTTGTTAAACCAAAAACCACCACTTCAACACACACCATAACTACCGCCATACCACCACTACCAGAAATCACTTCACCACCAAGGCTACCATCACCACCATCATCTCCTGCAAAAAAGCAGAAGACACCAGATGTTAAAACATCTGTTGTAATGAGAACAGGGGTTGAAACACCAGTTGTTTCAACAACTGTTAGTCAACCACCTTCCACCACTCAAATCAATACTTTACAACCATCCAACACACCACCTGCCTCTCCTAAAGTAAAAAGGAGAAGGGTAATTTTACCTGATGATGATTCTCCATCATCACCACCTACATCTTCACAATCTCATGCACTTGTCAATATTCCAAATCCTGTTTCTCTCTCTTCAGCCCAAGTTCAACAACCAATCACTGTCATCACTCCTGCAGGTATCCAATATCCTCTAGAACTCGCAGCAGTCAGAGAAGAGATCAAATCCTTCTACTTTGAGGATGACCCTGCTAAAAGGATGTTGCCATCAGTTGAAGGATATCCTAGGCCTAAAAATATTGAAGAATATTTGGAAGTTAAGGCTCAACAAGCAGAGGATATCTCTAAAAGAGATTCACAAGGAAAGTCTGACAAAGAAATTCAAAGGTATTATCAATTTTTGCTTACACAAGTCACATCTTTAGAGCAATTTGCAAAGAATGTATGTCGACAAATTTCAGAAAGAGCAGATGAATCCTTGAGAAAAGATTATATTGAAAACATTATGGCCCATAAGAAATACAAGGGAGAAAAATACATGTACAAAGATTGAACCATTCCTGAGCTTGAAAGTGAAGCAGCCAGGATTCAAGAAATGATTAAAAACAAGGTCAAACACACTCCTCCTGATTGGGCAAAGTATAAGAAGAATATACCTGAAAAGACATTGGAGCTGAAGAGAATGAAAGAGGAACTAATTGCTGCTTATTATGGTTCTAAAAATCAAGTGATGAGATGGCAAGAAGACAAAGTCAGGACCACCTACAAAAGGTTGGAGGAACTAAGGAAGAAAGATCCAAGGGTTCTACAAAAACCTGACTATCCTGAAGCAGAGGTTTCAACAAGACCACCAAAGCTGCAAATAAGGAAATCCACTGCTCCAGCTGGTGCTGCCATCTATAAAAGAAGACAACAAAAACAGTTGGATGCTAAAACAGTGGATGAGTTAATGGCAGGAGATGACCTTGTAAAAGAGGGTATTAAGAAGATGATAGCAGAAACTCTTGGATTGAATCAACCTGCAAGCACTGCTCAGTCAGTCATCACCTAAGTACTGCTGAAGACACAAGCCCTACCCATTCAAGGACTAATCACCTTTGAAGAAAGCACTGATGCTCACCATCAGTGCTTAGACTACAACAGTGGAAAGTTGAAGCAGTAGTTTACTTAAGTTTTGTATTTTTCTTATAATTAGTAATTTGTAATCAGTGGTTGTAATAGATGTAAGTGAAGTTGTCCTACAAACCTGATAACATGAATTGTGTTTTTTACAATGGTTTGTGTTTTATCAACGAAATTGTATATTATAGTTTATATTGTGTTTTTTTGGCTTTTGTGTAATATCGTTGGGAGATATTGATAACATCAATTGTTTTTTTTTTCTGTATATGTAACCTGCATGTTTATCATTTATTACAACTCATGAATGTGTGTTATAAAGCAGTTGTAGAAGAGTGAAAACTGTTAACATTAACAATTTATTTTTATTACTTTTACTATAGATGTAGGTGAAGTTGTCCTACAAACCTGATAATATGAATTGTGTTTTTTACGGTGATTTGTGTTTTACTTACGTAATTGTATATATATCCTATCTTTTATGTTTAAAGGATGATGGTACTGTGCGATTTCCAAACGAATTAAAAACTTTGGTGGATAAATTGTTTGCTTTTGTGTAGTATACATCGTGTATTTTTTGGCTTTTGTGTAGATTCTGATAACATCAATTACTTTTTTTTGTATATGTATCATGTATGTTTATCATTTAGTACAACTCATTCATGGGTGCTAAAAGGCAGTTGTAGAAATATATGGTATGTTTATCATTTGGTACTATCCTTCTTTTGTATAAGATTGTGTTATTATATTAAATGAAATCTTTAATATGTGTAATTTTAATATATGGTATGTTCTAGCGGTTTATAATCCAGGATTTTAGGTTAATAAGTTGTTGTAGTCTTTCTTGCATGTTCTCCTACAAAGATGGAAAGGTAAACTGCTATGTTCATTTATTAATAAACCTCTCTTAACCGATTCTAACTAAATTTTGATGTAGAGGTAGCTAACTGAAATGGTTATTATTGTGTAATTTTTTTAAGAAATTGTGTTGTTTTATGAAGAGTGATATTTTCTCTTATTATATGACAATGTATGTGTTAGAACTTTTGTTTTCAGGTTTAACTATTCTTTTGTAGTTGTGCGTCTTATTTTATCTTATTGTATATCATTAAATGCTGTGTTTATAAAAGATTTTGGGTTAATAAGTTGTTGTAGTCTTTCTTGCATGTTCTCCTACAAAGATGGTAAGGTAAACTGCTGTGTTGATTTCAAAATGTTTGTAGAAAGGTCAATATTTGCTAACATCAGCAGTTGTTTAAGATTGTGCTAATACAATGTTAAACTGCTTTCATTAAAAGTTTTTTTATATAAGTTACGTGGTTGGTTAGTCTTATTTTATCACCCGGTTGTGTATGAAAAGCGGTTGTATACATTGTGTTTATATATAAACATTTACATATCAAATTGTCTCAATTGTATTTGATTTATTATATTTTATATTGTAGCCCCATAGATTATAAAATGGAAAAGTTTGGGTTTGCATTGATCGTCGATGAAATATTCACAAGGCTCCCTGCCAAAGCTATTGGTTGTTTGAAATGTGTTTGCAAAGATTTCCGTAAGGAACTGTCAACTCATTTTTTTGAGATGATGCATTCTTGTCGAATTGGAAATTCACATAAGAAATATGTCTCCTTGCGAGGTATGTCAATTGTTGTTGACAACGTAATAGGTGGGAATTTGGATGTGTTTACAAGCAAACAGATCACTTTTCCTGGCAATGTTGACCCTATATTCTTACGTATTCTAGCGTCGCTTAATGGGCTGTTGTTAGTGTCTTTTAAAGCGAGATGCTGTGAGCTGATCCTTTGGAATCCAACAACCAGGTGCCATAAGTTGTTGTCCGTCTCAGACTTTTCTCAGCGGAATGTTTAAAACTGTGATACAAGTGGAATGTATTTTGATGAAACCAATGATCTTAAAGTGCTTCACATCAAATATTATTTGTTGAATAATGTCGTTACTGCTCGTGTTTATTCACGACGTCGTGAGACGTGGAGAGAAATAGATTTCTTGAGGGGAGGTAATTTCGGTGGTCGGGGTTATTCAATGTCTTCCGGAATTTATTCCGGCAAATCCATATATTTCGTGTGTTCAAGAAGTTGGTATCCTGGCCCTTTCGAGAGGTATATAGTTGCTTTCAATGTTATTTCCGAAACTTTTAGAAGCATTCGTTTTCCTGAAAGTTTGGAAGTTACTCCTTGGCCAGGAAAATTTCTGAGCATTGCAAAGAAGCTCCATTTTATTGTTGTTGAAGGGTCTCCCGAGTTATCTGTTGGTTTGTACAAAGTTGAAGATGAAGCCTTCATCAAGATGTTTTCTATCAATAATATTCATATTATTAGTTATGAACAAAGTTTCCGTTGGTCTAATATATTTCAAAACAACAAGTGGTTGCTTAGAAACGTTTGGATTCGTCCTGTTGAAGCTAAGCTGAGCAATGAAGTTTTTAATTACCTTCAACATCTTGATTCCTGCATTGGTGCGGAACAAGCATTATTTATCGAGACCGTTGTTTCGCCGATTGATTAGAAATTATTATGCTATATTATAGGGAATGGTGGTCGTTTTTTCGAATTTTGTTTATTGTTTCAAGTAGTTCCGTATGTATAAGTGTATTAACAATTGTCTGCATGGATATTTATTTCCGATTGGTGTTATTTAATCATATATTATTTCGAACTTTTAATATTTTCAGTTTAATTTGTTTTACTATATATTTAGGTGAAGAAGTCCTACAAACCTGATATCATCAATTGCTTTTTTTTGTATATGTGTCATGTATGTTTATCATTTAGTACAACTCATGAATGTATGCTAAAAGGCAGTTGTAAAAATAGATGGTATGTTTATCATTTGGTTCTATCCTTCTTTTGTATAATATTGTGTTATTATATTAAATGAAATCTTTAATATGTGTAATTTTAATATATGGTATGTACTAGCGGTTTATAATCCAGGATTTTAGGTTAATAAGTTGTTGTAGTCTTTCTTGCATGTTGTCCTACAAAGATGGTAAGGTAAACTGCTGTGTTCATTTGTTAATAAACCTCTCTTAACCGATCCTAACTCAAATTTAATGTAGAGGTAGTTATCTGGAATGGTTATTATTGTGTAATTTTTTAAGAAATTGTGTTATTTTATGAAGAGTGATTTTTTCTCTTATTATATGACAATGTATGTATTAGAACTTTTGCATTCAGGTTTAACTATTCTTTTGTAGTTGTGTGTCTTATTTTATCTTATTGTATAACATTAAATCCTGTGTTTGATGTGTAATAAATATTTTGTGGCAGAGAAATTAATAAATTCCCTTATTGGATTATAAGCTAAGTATCCGGAGTGTTTATGATTGTGTGTTTATATAGTATTGTGTTTTTTATTTTATATGGTATTATGATTGTGTTTTTTCTATATTATTGTTTTTTTTATTTTACATGCTATACTTTATGTATTATTTGTTTTACATCATGGTATGTATTAGCGGTTTACTACTTATGTGCTGTCGCCCATGTTCCTACAAATCCGGTGTCATCAACTGCTTTTTATGGTGTATAAATATCGTATTACTTGATTATTTAATAAACATATCATACTCGATTATGTCCAGTTTTATTCGCAAGGTTTGTTTAGTTCATATTCTTTCTGTTTTGAAAACAAGTGCATTGCATTATGTGATAATTGTCTGCATTGTTTTTGTATTACATTCTGAGTTACTGACAGCAAAGTTGATGCATTACTGCTTTCTAATTCTATCGGGTTGCAGGTGGTTATGGATGATTTTCTAAAGAATGTTGTTTTTAGTAACATCGATGATGTGTGGGAAATTAGTGAGGTAATCATAGACCATTTCAAGTTTCGTATTTCAATATTTACATTAGATGTAAGTGGATATATTTATATTTTTTACAGCCACGATCTGTTATCATACTGGGTACCGTAAAGGAAATATCCAAGGAGGTTGGTTGGTTTTCTTTGAATTGTCCTAATTGTTTAAATGAGGCATGTACAAAAAACATGGGTTTAACTAAATCTGACGGAGGTTGTGATCAAGACCAACATACGTTGTATGTGTGCACTAATGAATTTTGTCGAAAAAATGTTATTGATGAACCGGTTTTAAGGTATTGTTATTGTTCTGTTGTTATTTACGTTGTCATTTTGACATTGTAACTTTCTTCATTAGTTACCTTATTTTAGTTTATGTAATCCGTTTGAATTCAAATTTATTTGTTATGTTATCAATTAGATTGAAGGTTCGTGTTGAGGATAGCAGTGGTGATGTATCTCTTATTTTGTTTCATAATACGGCTAACCATGTTATCGAGAAGTCTGCAAAACAGTTGATTCAGGATAACACATTGGTAGTATGCATGTGTATGATTTATATTTAGTTTCTATTTCTCAAATTATATTTTTTTGTAAGCTAACTTTTTGGTTATATATCCTATCTTTTATGTTTTCAGGATGATGGTACTGTGCGATTTCCAAACGAATTAAAAACTTTGGTGGATAAATTGTTTGCATTCAAGATTGAAGTCAGTAAGACTAACTTGACATATTGTGATGAAGAATACGAGATTCAAAGAATAACTGACGATGAATCAGTTGTTGATGTGGTTAAACAAATGTCTGGGATTAGTCAGGTACTATGAATTTTTAACTGAAGTATTATAGTTGTCTTTAGTTAATAAACTTTTTCAATTTTGGTTTAGAGCTGTATGCTTGATGATAAGAAGAATGGTACTCCAATTTCGCTTGTGATGAGTTCCGATGGTGATTCAATTGATAAAAAAACATGTTCAATGGTTTGTAAAGATACGACGTCTAAGCGTAAATTGCTTGATCTTTACAATTTGGATGTCATTTCAAACTCGAGCATCTGTGAAAGTACAAGTAATAATATTGTGGAGAGCGTGAAAGATGTTGGTAAGAAAGAGATTAAGTTTACCCATTTTAATGAGTGAGATGTAGTTTCTTTTGTTTGTTGCATTTTAGAGCGATGGTTTTTATGTTTTGTGTTTGTTCAATGTTTTTTTTTCTGGACATAAACTTTCTCTTCTATTTTTTTTATTCTCGTATGTTTTGATACTGTTCAGATTTCTTATGTGTGAGTATCTGAAGTTCAGTTTAGATATTGGTTATTTATAATAATATGCTACATTAGTTAAGTTGTATATATAAAAACTTATAAGAGGAACATAAATATAACCATCATTCATTGACTAAATTATAGATAATAACAAAATTTGTCAATACATTAGATGTGGAATCATGTTGGTCGTTAAGTATGAGATCAAAAAGTGAAAACATAAGGAAGATGTCCTACTATCATGGAAAGAAACCTCATACCAACAGCTACATGCACATCAAACAAACTAATTTGCATTCAGTCTAAGAAGCCAGAAATTTAGTAAGAGCTTGCTTTCCTTGGTTGGTTTTTGCCATGTATTGGTCAGCTAAGCTGTTTGCTTTATCAAGTAGATCCTCTGTCTCCCTTTCTTCATCAGACAGAAGCAATCCAACAATGTATTGTTCATGTGAAGGTGGGTTGCTCATGATCTTCATTCTCATCTTCTTATTCTCCCGTAGTTGCTGTTGAAGTAGTCATGTTATGTCAATCAAGCTGTCTCTGATCTATCTTTCTGTGTCTTCATGTTGACCTTTGAATTCTTCATAGATATCCCTTTTAACTTGGGACAGTTCAGACCAACCTTTGGAGTTTGATGTATTCATTGTAGTTAGAATAGAGAAGAGTTGAGTGAAGATAGAGAGTCGTTGAAGAGGTTAGACAAGGATGTAGTTAGGAGGTATTATATATAATAGGATTAACAACTTGTGTGAAAGAAGAGTAATGATTTCTTATTGGCATCTGAGCTTAGATGCAATGATGATTTATTGAAATGGTCTTTTCATTTGCAGTTGAGTCTTTTCAAGTAATTAATGTAAAGTGGTTTAGAAAAATATAAGATATAAATATATAAATTGTGTTTTTCCAATGTCAGTTATTTTTATAGTCTAGATAACTTAAGTGATGATTAGTTACATGTTATATTTTAGTTGTATATATATTCTAAATTATAGTTATGTTTTTTTTTTCTATGGATTGTGTTATACGCAAGCCAATTGTTTGTTATGGTATGATGTTGTGTTTTTATTTCTAATTTTTTTTTTGTTCTACTTCATTGTGTGTTTTATTGTGTGAGTTGAGTGAAGATAAACAAAGGTTGAAAAGATGATAAAAAAAGATGTAGTTATGAGAAGTATTATATATAATAGGATTTAAGATTGGGTGAAATGATTACTATCGAATTTACGTTGGGCTAAGGGTTATATGCAATTATCGAGTATGGAATGGTCTTTTTTATTTACAGTTTAGTTGTTTGATAATACTTTATGTAAGGCGGGTTTTTTTTGTTAATATATTGTTGGTTTTTATATTCAAAACTTATTAAGTCAAGTGCTGTGTTTTTTATATGTGACGTGGTAGTTTAGGAGTTACTACAATAATTGAACGTCTTTTACTAAGTAGAGTCCCAGTTAAGGCAGTTTCTTACGGTTATTTGTGTATTTACTTTATGTATAATTTTATCTTTTTAATGTAGGTTATAGAATGGCAGACCTTGGAATCGAAGTTGTAGTTTCTGAAATACTATCCAGACTCCCAGTTAAGGCAATCGGTCGTTTCAAATGTGTTTGTAAACAATGGCGTGATGAGTTATCAAGTTGTCAGTTTGCTGCTTTGCATTCTAGCCGAATTGGTAGTTCAAAATGTCGAAAACGAATCACCATTCAACCACTATCAATATTTATTGATAGCATAGTGGATGGACAGGTAGACATTGGTGCAAGGAAAACTATTTGTTTCCCTGGTAAAACTCGGCCTTTGTTGTTACATATTATTTCTACTGTTGGTGGGCTTTTATTAGTTTGCAACGAAAGGCCTTCATATCAGATGATGCTTTGGAATCCAACTACTATGAGTTTCAAAATTTTGTTCGATGAGGACTCTGATCGTATATATGATTGGCAATCGGATGCAGCTGGTATGTATTTTGATACATCCTCCGATCTTAAAATATTACACATTAAACGTCGTCATAATTATGATCTTGCTCATGTTTATTCACGACGACTCGGCACTTGGAGAAATGTAGATTTTTTTTATTGGGAAAAAATATGCAGCGGGGTGTTATATTTGGTCTGTTGGCTCTTTTGTGAACAATACCTTATATTTCACTGTTAAACAAGTGAGGGTACGGGGCGACATTCATATAATTGGTTTTGATGTAATTACTGAATCGTTTAAGAGGTTTCCTTTTTCACCAGTTAATGACCTGTATGTTTATGACGAACATTTTCTCACTGTTAACAATAAGCTTCATATGTTTGTTGTTGAAATCTGGCCTAATGTTAATGCGGGTCTTTTCAAATATCAAGATAATTTATGGTCTAAGGTGTCGTCTTTCCCAAATGTTGAAACATTCTCATTTGTGGAATGGTGTGGAGCATCGGATGTGGCAAATGGCAAATTGATTTTGCTCCCCAAATTTGGGAATATTGCTGAAGTATACATGAGTGTACAAGATTTTGAATACCTTCAACATGTTGATTCTTTTTGTTGGCTTAAAGGAGCATTATTTGGTCGTAAAGGAGCATTATTTTTAGAGACTGTTGATTCAGCTATTGGGTAGTGCTATTTTCTTGTATTTTTATTTGCTGTTATATTGTTAGCAATTTTGTTTATTGTGTTTATTATTTTAAAAAGTGTTTCAATTTTATTTAGTTTTATTTTTCTATTGTTATTGGGAACATTTTTGGGACTCCATTGTAGTATTAATTGTGGTTGGCTATTTTTATTCGTTTTGAATATGTATTATTTATCATTTGTTTGATGATTTATGTAAAAGTAGAAACATTTGTAAACCAGTATATATTTTTTAATCCATCACACTTATAGACGTGTTTACATATTAAACAACCATTGGCATCAAATGCAGTTTATTACTGCTATTGGGATATAGTAGTTGATATATGTTTGAGTGGTCTATATTTTGTGGTGATTATTACAGTGGTCTATAGCAGATGCTATATGTTACGTTAACATGTTAGTTCATACAAAATTATTATTTACTATTTGTTTGCAAGGACATATTCGATTTGAAACAATATGATAAACAACAATGTAAGTAGAGCAACGATGATTATCATTGTGTACGGGTATTACCAATACAAAATACATTGTTTTTTGAAGTTTAGGGAAAATGTTATAAGCCTTCATGATTAACGACGGTTAATTTAAACAAAAAAAACTACCACCAACCATACTGCATATTAGTTGTTGCAAAAAGAAGTCAAGTTGGTTCTGAATCTGCTTCTGGCTGTGTGAATTAATTTAACCTGCAAACGTTTGAAAGTAATATCATACCTTCATCTTCTAAGATCTTGAAAGTGCACTGATCTCCAAAAGATATATCATTCTCTGCCATAAATTCCAGCCATTCATTCACCAGATATTCCTTTCGCGCTCTACGTGAATGAATTTTGACTCCCAGGTTATAACAACTTCCTTCTTGATTTTTTTATTATCAAAGTGCGTGTCTGAGCAATTTTCTTCTTTTTAACAACTTCATCTGGGATGAACTGTTTTTCAAGTAGTATAATAAACAATGTTAGTATATGGAATAGTTGGTTAGAATTCAACGCATATAAGTGAACTGTGATTATAGTTAAAAATTGTATCGGATATCTTACGAATTTCTCTGTGGCAATCTTTTCAAATGTGCTGTTGTCTGCAGTAGATGATGGTGCTTTGTTGTGGCATCCTTGGTTATGTGCGTGCGCTTCTTTTTGTTCAACAGGTTCTATTTTTGGGATTATAAATTCACTTCCATCAGGATGGAAAACAGTCATCGTCAGCTTTGGATTTTGAATTATGTCAAACACGAGAATGTAGCCGAATTTTAGCTGCATGTCTTTTATAACATTAATCCATCCATTTGTCAAATAGTATCGTCTTCCTCTTTTCTCTATCTTTAATTCCCATGTATGTCCTTCACCTGCAGATAGTTGTATTGACATGTTTGGGGGTTTATTTTTCATATTGTCTTTGAGAAAGTTTTTAGGGAGCCTCTGCAATAATTATATTAGACAGATGAGATGCAGTTATTTGTTATGTAAATTATAACACATTTGTGGTTTTAAGTTATTTTGGGAGTTCATCGTTGAGAGTGTACAATGTGTTTCTCCGATCGTTTGGATATTGCATCGCAGAATGATGGTCCCAGTTGACGTGAATCTTTAAAGGCTTTGATTTTGTATTTGCATTCACTGTGAGCTTCAAATACTATCAAACAAACATCATCAAGCCCTAAATCATCAACAATATTTTTCCAGCCATCTGCAAAGTAATATATACTCTGTTTATTTTCCTGATGTTGACGTCCCAATGATGCCCGTTATCTGCCTGTATACAAATTTTGCTTTTGTTTTGTAGTTCTTTGTCATGAAAGAACCCAATTGATGGAGGTAGTGGCTGAAAGATTTACGATATAAGTGTGTGAAAGATAAACAAAACCAGTAAGCAATTATTTATATTTAATTGTATTCTCAGAGGATGTGTACCAGTCGAGAACGTGATGGTCGTTTTAACACTACGCAGAAAGATGGTGCCATTTGCAGACTACAATTCCAAATGCACGCAAAGTCATGTCGTTTTGTAAGATATATGTTGTAGTTGTTATAGTCAGCTAATAAAGTGTAATGCTATAAACTAAATTTTTTGATATATTATGTTGTGACAACTAAACAAGTGTTTATACTGTCAATGTATTTTGCACTATTATGTTAAGTGCTACGGGTGTCCTTATGCATTGTTACTTGCTATGTCATATATCACATTGTATTTTATCAAATCTTTAAACTTTATATCATTTTCAAGTCTATGAATATCCTTATTATTCGAATTGTTCAGCTCAGGAAATTCTAACTGCATGCAATAGTTAACTAAAGTTTATTCCTTTTAGTTTGTGCCTATGTTATAAGTTATCAGTAAAAGTAATTCATTCATACATCCATGGTTAAGACATATCTTATCAGCTATCACTAAAAGTAGTACAAACATACATCCATGGTTAAGGCTTGTATTGTTAAGGGTTCATAAGGGCATACTTGATTGAATGGTAAGGGCATGACAGGTTTTAAAAATCACAAGAGTGTTAATGAAGTATTAGAGATATATGTTCTTTAATCACGGATAAAAGTGGCTATAGTTTTTGACATTAAACATTGTATGTATAGGTCAAAAAACCAGCAAACTCAAGGTTGTCATAAACATAGAAAACCATATCATAAACCATTCTAGCAATAAAATCAACAAATATCGAAAACCTAATCTATCATAAAACACTCAACCACACATCCAAAATATGAGAGTCAGAGTGCAATATACAAAAAAAAAAATCAGATCCCTATATCCAAAAATAAAAAATAAAAATAAACGAAAAGCATACCTAAATACGGAACAAAAAATCAAAAAAAATTATAATCGGAGTAGAATCTTCACATATACGACAAAGATAATAACATAAAATACATGAACTTCACACAATTGATACAAAATCTTACAAGTCTTACAAAAAAAAAACATATACGGTAACCATAGTTTCTCGGGGAAGAATCAACAGATGCAGATTGTGAAGATAATCCTCACTTAATCGATGTAGATAATTAGAAATAAACCATGAACATCATCCAAATCATAAAAATCTTGAAAGACAAACATATAAGGTAACCATACCTTCTCGGAGAAGAATCAAGTGATGAAGATTGTGGAGATAACCAGGTTTAAGAGAAGAAATGTTTCTTTTGTGTTGGAAATGAAGATTTGATCAATTGAAGATTTGAGATATGAAGTGTAGATTTGGTGATGATGAAAGGTTTTGTGGGGAAACGTGAAGAAGATGTGGGGATTGTTAGAGATGAACAAATATTTAGAAGACTTTTATAGGATCCGAAAAAATGGGCCGGGTTTTTAGGCCGGATGCTCCATTCCATGTTAAAAGATTGAGAAGGGAGTTTTGGAGCCAAAAACCATATTTGATGCCTTATTATTGAGTGCCACATCAACCCAACTTATTTTCAAATATATGGTAGATATATATATATATATATATATATATATAATATAAGATATAAGATAATATAATCCTTAATGAAATCTTTTGTGAATTTCCTGTATAAATTTTTAAAGTTATATTTGTTTTTAGTTGAATTTTATTTTTGGCCTTGTAGTTTGTTTAGTTATGCCAATTCAGACCAAACTTCAAGTTTTTTTTATCATTTTTGTCCCTGTCATTCTTGAAAGACGCCATCTTTGTCCAAAAAATTTAAGGTTGAATCAAATGATACAATTTTCAAGTTTGACCTGAACTGTAATAATTGGTCAAGGTGTAATGACGATGAATAAAAGGGGGTTTGTAAATGTAACTGTTAAAATGAAGGAAATAAGCGATAAAAGTTGAGTTTTCTGTATGGGACTACTAAAAAGAGAAGTAAATAAATGATGGTGTGAGAGAGAGTCGATGTAAATGGGGGAAAGTCTTGGTCGTATGAATATGTTGCAGGAGTCGATGTAAATGGGGGAAAGTCTTGGTCGTATGAATATGTTGCAGGGATCTTAAATAGTGCTGGTTATTTTTTAAAAAGATCTTAAATAGTGCTGGTTATTTTTAAAAAAAATCTTAAATTCGGTTAATTTTTTTTCTTTTCTTTATTGTTTAAAAATTATTAAATGGATGACATTATGGTTTGAAAATTTGAGATAATCATTTTGAAATTTGTGTGTTAGACGTGGTGAGTTTGACTTTGTTGCGCCAACCTTTATCGCTATTTATTAGATAAAAATGATGTTACATTAGATTGTTTTACCCATTTAATATTAAATTATGGTAATTTTGTACGCTGTTGTGCTTTTATAAATTGTTGATAATATATTCTTACGATGTTTTTGTTAATGGTTGTTGGTATACACTTGCAACTAATATATAATATATAAAGTAAAATATATATGTTAATTAAAATTATATAAATTAAATTGTAATAAAGTGGTATTTTAACAATAGTTATTTGTATTTATTCCGAGCATGATATTACGTTAAATATATAGCTAGATTCATATAACACAATGTTCTGATAGTGAGACTATGTATATATAATTTATAATTGGAGACTTTAAGCTGATGTAGGCAATCTCTAACATTTGCCACATGTCAATGCTGATGTCATAATTCCTTTTGTATATGATAGGATTTTATTATTATGATAAATTAGTTTTATTATTATGATAAATTGGTTTTTTTTGGAGGGAATTTTGAAATGCATGGGATATGAACCGGGCATTTAATGCACCTGTGTGAGAAGTATTCATATCCCAACTCCCTCTTTCTTCTTCACACTTTAATCTCCATCTCTTTCTTCTTCACACTTTCTTTTCATTCCAAAATCGCAGCCAATTCTAGGGTTTATTTTCCTCATCTTCCACACGAACCATGTCATCCGCAAAGAAATCCCTTGGTGAATCACTATCTTTGTTACTCAGACCGTTGAAGATGATTTTGTCATCTGAGGCTACGATGACGAGATCTGGTGGTTCCGATTGGGATTATGACGGTGACTCGGTAGGTAAATCGAATTTGTTTTTTTGTAGATTTATATCTTCAATTTTACTTTTTTGATTTTGATGTGACGATGATGGAAGCCTTTTGTTTCAGTATCTGATGGTGATGATGGGTAGCACAGACCCGCCGCCCCCACCTTTTTGTTGTTCCGTGTTCGTCTTCGAACCCTTTAGGGTTTCTGGATGGTGGCTCTGGTTTCAATTGGTAATTTATGGTTGTTTAATGTTTGAATTTGCAATTTGATTAGATGAGGCATAATTTAGATGAATCATTTACTATTGTAGAATACTTGCTAATTTTGCAATTTGGAGATTATTTATAATTTGGAAATTATTTATAATAAATTTTGATGCCATGAGGTAATGAAAGTAATTGATAGTTGTTTTGTTAGTATTTAGCTGTATCTGAGGACGCTGGTAAGTTTTCCATTTTTTCGTTTGTAGATCAGTCATATAAATTGACGTTTGGACCTGATTCCTGTGAATTTGTCACATTCTCCTACAGATCAGGGCGGTTAGTCTCAATTCTTTATTGTTGTTCACTCTGAAAGATAAGGTACTTTTACCATCGCTGAAGATGTTCTTGGTCTGTTTGTTCTTACTCGTGATTGGTCATATTTAGGTGTATCTTTTTTGGTTGGTTTTGTTTGTGGTGATGATTTTTGGGTTGTTGTAGATGATGTTTATAGATTCAATGAAGGCAATCTGGATGATGTTTATAGATTCAATGTTGTTTGTTTGTTTTTCATTCATTTTTCTTTTCTCTTAAATGTGTTTTCATGATAATAACAATTTGTTGATTACGATGACAGTTAGTTTGATAAGCAACAAACCGGTGTACACATGTGGAGGTTGCGGTGCAACACTTCAAGGTTGGTAGCATATAACTAACAATTTGTGTTTTGTTTATTTTTTTTGCAACATTTTGTTTGTTTTTATGTTTTAAGATTTTAATGTGTTAATACAGCGAAGAAGCGGAATAACAGTACAATTGACACCACATTACACAGAGTGGACAACAATTCTTCAGGAAAAACCGGTTAGTGCATTCAGAAGTTAATAATCTGAATTATGGAATGCTATTAAGATGTTTGTAAATTGGTTCTTTGTTGTTAGGTGATGTTGAGATTCTTGAATCAGTGAAAATCCGGTGCCATATAATTAAGTACAGGTTATACTTCAAGCTTTTTCGATTTCTTTGCAGGCGGATAGGTGGCTTTGGGAGGTATGAAAAACAGAATTGATAAATTTAGGGAGAATGTGATTAAAGGATGATTAGCCAACAGTAGAGGATCTCATTCTATAGCCTCGATAAATTCAGGGGTGTTTTCAAATAATGCTTCCTAGATGTTTGAAGACCGATAAATGTCCAAAGAAGCAGCACTGTGGACACTTGTCATTTTTTGTCGGTTTTCAAACATCTATGAAACCATTATTTGAGAACACCCTTGCATTTATTGGAGTTGTAGAATGAGATCATCTACTGTTGGGTTATAATCTTTCAAACCCATTTTCCCTAAATTTATCGATTTTGTTTTTCATGCAGGGACATAATCTATTTTTTAGTATTTCATTTGGCCAATGACCCATGTTCAAAGATAACTTATGTTTCAGACTATACAAAGATTGCCTCTTGGTTATCATAAGGTTACATTTTAAATTAATATGGTCTCATTTGTTAATAAGTTTATAATTATACTTAAGCAATCACATTCTTTTTGTTAGGTGTCAATGCACCTAATGACAACAACCATCATTGAGCCATCACATTCTTTCCGTTTACATATTAGGTAATGGTTTTCCTTAATACATCTCGAAAACTAGGTTATGTATGATTTTTCAATGTGGTTTTGAAACTTATTGGATAGTAATTGTCTCCACAAAAACATAGAAATATTTTGGTTTTGTGGCGCAGATTGTTTACTACATTATCAAGCAAAGAGAAAGAAGAAGACTTTATGGCAATGAAAGGGTGTAAACTCCCTTAAAGACCTAAGAAAAGAGCCAAGATGATTCAAAGAACCTTACTTGCAATGGAGGTAGAAGACAGGTGTGTTATTACTCGTGTTCAAGATAACTTCTTTCGAGTTCATGTGAGCAAGAAAAGAGGAAGACACAAAGGATGTGTCAAACACAGTTCAGATGATATAGGTTCAGGTAATAAGAAGAAACCCTCTGTTTAAGAAGCAACCGTGATAGTGTTTTGGTGGAAAACATGGAGGGGTCGGTGACATTGTCGAGGGTTGTCAGAAATCAAATAGCATTTCCTGACAACGCTCGACAATATGACCAACCCCTCCACGTTTTCCACCAAAACACTATCACTGGTTGCTTCTTCAACAGAGGGTTTCTTCTTATTACCTGAACCTGTATCATCTGAATTGTGTTTGACACATCCTTTGTGTCTTCCTCCCTTCTTGCTCATATGAACACAAAAGAGATTATCTTGAACATGAGTAATAACACACTTGTCTTATACCTCCATTGCAAGTAAGGTTCTTTGAATCATCCTGGCTCTTTTCTTAGGTCTTTGAGAGAGTTTACACCCTTGGCGATAAAAAGTAACGGAAAGAAGGTGCCCATGTTCCATATTGTGATAGCAAACTTACGCGCCTCTTACATGGAATATTGTGTTTTGATCAAGTGAATGAGGCTCCGTTAAGAGTGTGAGGGTTTTTTTATAATAACCTCCCTTTTACCCTTTGATCTTCTGATCATATATGAGTTGATGATCTTCTTATATTGTGTTTTGTCAAGTGAATGAGGCTCTGATTGCTTTACTGTTTTGCTGCTTTTAATTGTTTGAAAGTAGGAAGTTGTGATGATAAAATGTAACATCATATTTTACATATAGATGTAGACAAAAACTTTTATCATTATACTTATAATACTAACACATATTGTTTTTAACATTGTTTTATAAATATATGTAACTAAACACAAATAATTTAAACGATGTATTATAATCTATTTTTTAGTATTTGATTTCGATGGTTATTAAACCTACCCGTGTGTTCACATGGGTCCTACAATTAGTGATCTACTATAGTAAGTATTTTATTTTAGATAGAATGGATTGTGTTTTAACGAAAGCTTTTGATTTTGATGGTATAACATTGTGTTTTTTCTTTTGTGTCTTTTGTTTTTGTTAATATAATTGTGTTTTTATATTCAGACGCATCAAAACTTATTACATCAACAGCTGTATATTTTTTTATGTGACACGGGAGTATAGTAGTTACGGGTAAATGAGCTTTTGCCCGTAAAACTTTTGATAATGAATAGAAATATTACATGTTAACAAGAGGTATACTCTAGAACTATCTAAATCCCATTGGCTTTCAAAAATCGGATAACATGGGCCTTGAAAGCGTCATCCTTATTAGGTGCAACATAGGTTTTAAAGAAGATAAAAGAATAGGTCCATCTCAAACCAATCATTGAGTGAGCATTGGGTTCATCTGGTTTAACATGAGAGGAAAAAATGGGCTGCCAGCTCATGCCAAACGACAGTCCAAATCCCTATATGTAAGAATCTTTGTGTAACTAATAGATGAAGTGTTCTTTTATTTTTTAGAAGATTAAATAAAACAAGGTATACCTTATGAAAAGTAGTCTTTATATCCTTCCCAGTATGTATGATTTCTATCAATATGGTTACTTAGACTGGCGGGTATGGGGGCCGGCCTTGCCTCGGCGAGCCCCGGCGCCGGTCACCCACACCGTCTCCTGAGGATTGTCCTAGCTTCTCAGTCGCCTGAAGACGACATCGACGGGCCTCTTTTTCTCTCCTCTCTCTCTCTCTCTAAAATCAAATGAGTTTATTTTTTGTTAAGTGTTTCTATAAATAGTGTGGGAGCCCATCCTCCACCCCCTTGGTGTCACGGCCCCCGATCCGGTTTTACCCGTTTCAGGAGCCGCGGTACAGAAATCCCGTGGTATTTTTTTAATTGAGTTTAACAGCGGAAGTTTATCATCAGGATCGTTGTAAAGCTAAAATTTTCCCAATTATTTTATTTCACAATTTGGGATAAAACCCCAGTAATTTACTATACTATGATTTCAAGTAGAAATCTTTATTTTACAAAACATATTTCTTTATTTTAATAGGAGCCACTTTCTTAAGCTTGCAGTGCTTCCTGGCACTTTTCCTGGATTACAACAGATCACCTGAAACATGTTTGAAAAAGGTTTTGTCAGCGGGAAATACTGAGTGAATCATTCTAGTTAATAAAACAGACCTGTTTGTTATAATTTAACAGTATTAAGGGTGATTACATTGTTTCTATATCAACCAACTACCCACAGTATTTGTCACTCGACTTATTTCTGTGACTGTGGTCAGACCACCCATTGGCTAACTCGTTGTCCAATGGTGGCAGGAAAAAATAATGTATACAATACCCCACATACCGGCTGTAATTTGGTGATTACAAAAACTTAATCCCTGTAATTATAACCTTGAAAATAAACATGCTTTTGAAAGTAATTTGATAAAAAGAGAATGACTCACTTTGCAGATTTAACACGGATAGAGTCTAGTATAGAGATTAGCCTTGTTAACCTAATTTAAATAACAATGCACACAAAACTGGGTTAGTAATCAATACAGCATTTACGATAACTCACGAGATCAAACCCTCACAACGAATGACAAAGTGCAATCACTTAAACATCCATCGGATTCACAACGAATGACAGAGTATTCCCCGAGTTCGGGTGGCACTCAAACATCCTGTCGGAATCACAACGAATGACAAAGGATAACCCTAATGTGGGCAGCACTTAAACATCCATTGGATATATTGATCGATCGGACAATGAATCGTAATAGCGATCGAGTTATTACCCTGTTTTGCGGCAGCGATTCAGGATTCGTGTGTGTTGTGGGACTGTTTATGCTATAACTCAACGTACAATTCGAATTTGAACGTCGAACGAACACTCAATTGCACGAAACAGACTGTTCTATTTATACTTGAAAATGGTCTCCCCAGCGTGTCGCGAAGGGTGACCCTGTTTCTGTCGCGTGTCGCGGGAGGTAATAATCTACCCTAGGGTAGCCTTGTGTCCCAGTAGGCTTGCTGAGTTGGTTTCGTGTTATTTCGAATTTTTGACAACGAACTGTCTAGATATTACCAATTAGGGTTTACCCCCCTGAGTTTTAGGGGCCCTAATCCTGATTCCAATTGTTCTGAAAATTTTAGGGTTTATGCAGAATCACTTGGGTTTCTCAATTAGGGTTTCCTAATGGACAATTAAAGTAATAATTAAGACTTTTTAATGAGAGTTGTTACATTCTCCCTACCTTAATAAAAATCTCGTCCTCGAGATTTACTGGAATAAATGAGGATACTTTCACTTCATTTCTGATTCCAGCTCCCAAGTGTATTCAGCTCCCCTCTTTGAATCCCACTTTACTTTAACCAGCACTAGTCGTTTGTGCTTGAGAAATTTCACCTTTCGATCTTCTATCTGAAGAGGTTTTTCTACAAATTTTAACTTTTCATTTACCTCTATGTCTTGAAGAGGTACTACCAAAGATTCGTCTGATAGACATTTCTTGAGATTGGATACATGAAATACATCATGTACTCCAGCTAAATCTTCTGGTAATTGTAAACGATAAGCAACTGGTCCTATACGTTGGATCACAGGAAATGGTCCTACGTATCTTGGACTTAGCTTTCATTTCTTACCAAATCGGAATACTCCTTTCCAAGGAGAAACTTTCAATAGTACTCTGTCTCCAACTTGGAATTCTAATGGCTTGCATCTATTATCTGCATAACTCTTCTGGCGATCTCGAGCCGTCTTAAGCCTTTCCTTGATTTGAGTAATTTTGTCGGTCGTCTCTTGCACTATTTCAGGACCCGACAATTGACTTTCTCCTATTTCTGCCCAACAAACTGGAGTTCTGCACTTTCTTCCATATAGTGCCTCAAATGGGGCAGTTTCAATACTTGAATGATAACTATTATTATAGGAGAATTCAATTAATGGTAAATGATCATCCCAATTTCCACCAAAATCTATTACACATGCTCTGAGCATGTCTTCTAGAGTTTGGATTGTTCTTTCACTTTGCCCGTCCGTTTGAGGATGATATGCAGTACTTAGGTTTAGTCGAGTTCCCATTGCTTTCTGGAAACTTGTCCAGAAATGAGAAGTGAAACGACTATCCCTATCCGAAACAATGGAGAGTGGAACTCCATGTAAGGATACAACTTCATCTACATACAACTTTGCCAATCTTTCCATGCTAAAGGCTTCTTTCATAGGTAGAAAGTGAGCATATTTGGTTAATCGATCCACAATTACCCAAATCGCGTCATTACCTTTTCTGGTTTTGGGTAACTCAGTAACAAAATCCATTGTTATGAGTTCCCATTTCCATACTGGCATTTCTAACTGTTGTAATAGACCTGATGGTTTCTGATGTTCTGCCTTAACTTGTGAGCAAGTAAGACACTTAGAAACATAGCTAGCTATATCCCTTTTCATGCCTATCCACCAGAAATTCTTTCTTAAATCTTGGTACATCTTATTGTTTCCTGGGTGTATGGTATACCTAGATTTATGAGCTTCTTCTAAAATTTTATTTCTGAATTCTCCCTGCTTAGGTACCCAAATTCTGCTTTTGTGGAATTTCCAAATTCCATCAACTCCTTGTTCTAATTCTTTTATTCTTCCTTTCATTCCTTCAGCATCTTCCTTGATTGCTGTTTCCTGAACCTTCTTTATTTGTTCCATTAAATCTAACTGTAGATTTAATCTGAGAGCACGAACTATTCTTTTCTTCTCATGGTACTTACGACTTAAGGCATCTGCAACTACATTTGCCTTTCCTTCGTGATATTGAATATCACAATCGTAGTCACTTAGGATTTCCATCCATCTTCTTTGTCTCATGTTTAACTCTTTTTGCCCAAAAATATATTTTAAACTTTTGTGATCGGTATAGACAGTAAATTTACTTCCGTAAAGATAATGTCTCCAAATCTTAAGGGCAAAAATTACAGCTCCTAATTCTAAGTCATGAGTTGTATAATTTTCTTCGTGCTTTTTCAATTGCCTCTTGTGTTGCATTAGCACACATCCTAATCCTAGTTTTGAAGCATCACAGTAAACTTCAAAATCTTCAGTCCCTTCCGGTAAAGCTAGGATTGGAGCATTTGTTAATTTCTGCTTCAATATTCTAAAGGCTTCTTCTTGTTTAGGTCCCCATTCAAACTTAATGGCTTTACAGGTTAGCTTAGTTAATGGTACAACTATCTTGGAAAAATCCTTAATAAACCGTCTATAGTAGCCAGCTAAACCTATAAAACTTCTAATTTCCATTGCAGTTTGTGGAACCTTCCAATTGGTAATTGCCTCTATCTTTGCAGGATCTACATGAATCCCTTCGTGATTCACCATGTGTCCTAAGAATTGCACTTCTTGTATCCAAAATTCACACTTCGAGAATTTGGCGTACAACTTTTCTTTTCTTAACAAAGTTAAGAGTGCATGTAAGTGCTCACAATGTTCTGTCTGACTTTTGGAATAAATAAGTATATCGTCTATAAAAACAATTACAAATTTATCCAAATACGGTTTACAGATTCTATTCATCATGTCCATGAATGCTGCAGGTGCATTCGTTAACCCGAAGGGCATGACTGTAAACTCGTAATGACCATACCTAGTTCTGAAAGCAGTCTTCGGTATGTCTTCTTCTTGTACCTTCAATTGATGATATCCAGAACGTAAGTCGATCTTAGAAAAATATCTAGCCCCTTGAAGTTGATCAAACAGATCATCAATCCTAGGTAATAGGTATCGATTCTTAATTGTAACCTTATTCAATTCTCTATAATCAATACACATTCTCATCGAACCATCCTTTTTCTTTACAAACAACACTGGTTCTCCCCAAGGAGATGAGCTAGGTTGTATGAATCCTTTACTTAGTAATTCATCTAATTGTGTTTTCAGTTCTAACATTTCGGTAGGAGCTAACCGATATGGTGCCTTAGCTATCGGTGTAGTTCCAGGAATTAGATGAATCCTAAATTCCACTTCCCTATCAAGTGGTAATCCCGGAAGTTCTTCCGGAAATACATCTGAGTATTCTGAGACTACAGGGATTTCCTTAAGTTCTTTGTTCTTAGTATTAATGATTACCGAACTCATATATACTATTCCTTGCTTTCGTTCATAGCTAGCAACTTTCATTACTGATATGAACTTCATGGGCTTACGTGGTTTATCTCCTGTAATCACTATTATTTCTTCAGTAGGTGCTTGAATTTCTATGGAATTCTTATCACAAAGAATTCGAGCATGGTTGGCTATTAACCAATCCATTCATAACACAACATCAAATTCAACTAATTTCATAGGTAACAGATTTGCAGAAAATTTATGACCTGAAAGTTCTATTTCTACTTTTTGCAAAATCTGATCTATTTTAACTGAATTCCCATCTGCGGTTTTGACTGTAAAAATCTGCCTAATATTGGTTAAAGGTAACTTAAGAGCTTGATAGAATAAAGTATTAATAAAACTTTGGTTTGCACCAGAGTCAAATAATACTTTTGCGTATACGTTGTGAACTAAGAATGTACCAGCTATCACATCTGGAATGAGTTCTGCTTCTTGAGTAGTTAGCTGGAATGCTCTGACATTCTTCTTAGTAGCTCCGTCGATCGCCTTGGTTTTGTTGTCTGTAGGTTTAACCAATTTAGGACATTCTGGCTTAATATGTCCTGTTTCTCCACAGTTGTAGCAGATTCTGGTTTTCTTCCTGCAGTCTTCTTCACGATGTCCTATGGCTTTGCAAAAGTTGCAAATTACGTTACATCTTCCATAATGTTTCTTTTTGCAATCTTTGCAAAATGGTAAAGTTGAAGATTGCCCTGTTCCTCTTTTCTTGAAGTTGCTATTCTTACCCACCCGAAATCCTTGGGTAATTTTCTGAGCCAGTTCTTTCTTCCTGTTTTCATCTCTTGTGCGCACTAGTTCATCAGTTAGGGTGTTGGCTAGTTCCACTGCATCGTCAATAGTGCGAGGTCTCGCAGCCTTAACAATGTTGCGGATTTCGCTAATTAATCCCCAAATGTAGCGAGAAATGAGTACCGGTTCTGGCGAAGCCAATGTTGGTACCACCCTAGCATATTCGAAGAATGTCGAAGTATATCCTCGACAGTCTACATTAACCATCCGATGGTTTAGGAACTTATTTGCCATTTGATCTTTTTCATACTCGGGACAGAATTTTCTTTCTACAAGACTCTTAAATTCTTCCCAGTTCATGGCATAGGCCACAATCCTTCTTTTAGCTTGTAATACTGTGTTCCACCATTCTAATGCCCCTTCTTTAAAAAGATTGGAAGCATACATAACTTGATCTTCCTCAATACATTTACTTATAGCAATTACTGCCTCAGTTTTCTCTATCCAACGTAATGCTGCAATAGCCCCTTCGTTACCTGCAAACTCAGTTGGTTTACAGGCAAGGAATTCTTTATAAGTGCAACCAGGTGTTGCAGCTTTCATTTTCTTGAAAATTGGGGTTTGCAGATCATTATTGTTATTAATATGATTTCCGCCTCCGTTTATACTGTTACTAAAGTTGTCGCCTTGAGTACGTTTACTAGGAATGATTGATTGAGGTTTAACAGGTTTTTGAACAGCAGCAACGATTGCTGGAATAGCATTGGCTATTCCTTGTGCAACAATATCCTCTATATCTTGTCTATTTAACAATTGTTCTTCCTGAATTTGCTCAGATTGATTTTCTTCATTTACTGGTTCATTACCAATGTTTGCCATCTGATAATTAATTTATAGATAAATAATTAATATAAAAGAAATATTCCAATGTCACAATTAATTGCACATAATCACGTAAACAATTATTCAAACAAAATTGTAAATTTTCTAATATTCCATTTTTATAGATTATATCATGCCTCTATATACAACCGTTTTATCATTTCTTTTACACATACTGATTTTACTTATTACTATTACACCATCATAGTCTTACTACCCACTTCTCTCTTGTCACTTGTTTCCCTAAAAACGAAGCTCCCTTTCATCATATTTCCAAGCAATTTGTCCCCCTATCTCCCGGATTCTATTTCCTGCATCCATTAACTCTTCGCCAAAATGGCAAAGTTCTGCTAAGTTTTCATTACTCATGGGTGGATTGGGTAGGGGTTCTGGATCAAATTGTGGGAGAAAGGAATAAGGACTGTTGACAATGTTTTGAAATTGCCAATCATTTGTCCACCATTCATCCATTTCTACAGGTTGGGTATGGATTATTGGTTCTGGAATTGCTGGTTCAAGATTTATAGGGATTTGGGTTTCAATAGGACGAGTAAAAACATTTGTATTGACAGGCTGAATAGTCTCATAGCTTGCCAATATGAAATCTATTTCCTCCTGAAAAGTCATTCCCTGGTTTTGTTTGGAGCTTTCTCCAATTTCCATCTGAATTGGTCTAAAACCTTTTCCAACCTCCATTTCTATTTCCTTAGAATATTCCTCAAACTGCATTCCCATTTGCCTAGAATCTTCCTTGACTTCAGTCTCCATCTCCTGCTGTTTAGAATTTTCCCCAGTTTCAATTTCTTTTCCTTTTTCTAAGGGATTATTTATTTTAGGAAGTCTCTTAGCTGGCTTTTTCTTACGTAGACGACTTCCCCACACGTATCTCCTTCTTTTCTTTGGTTTTGGCTTTTTCAGAGGTGGAGCATTGAATTCTATTGGTTGTTCTACATCAGGAAAGTACCCAGTAAATTCTTTGGAAACTTCTATGTTTACGGGGTAGAGATTGAGATTCTCTAGGGCTTCAGATAGCTCATTCATGCTGTTAAAATAAATTAAAAATTTTATAACAACTTTTAAAATAACCTTTACATATTATTGCATACCATATGATTACAAAACAACTGATATTTAAAACACACTTATGTTTTATTGTGAATTTATTTATTTACTGGATGGATTTTCTAACTTGTAGGTGATAGTGTTTGCTAGTCAATTTATTTAGAGATCTGCATTTACTGCTACTGTAGCTAACATATATAGATCTGCCCATTTTTCATCTAAATTGTCTTCCCATGGTGATTTACTGATTAATTCCTGAGTTTCCTGTTTAACTTTCTTCTCTCTGGCTTTCTTTATTTTCTCTTTACTTTTCCTAATAATCAGACTTCTTTTACTAGGAGAAAGTGGTTCCTCATATTGTGCTTTTCGCACAAATATTCCTTCATCAGAAATCACAGATGGATTTGAGGATTTTGTTTGGGACGGACTTCCCTTCTCGTTAGCTGACCTATCTAATTTAAGATAGATATTTGAAAGCTTTTGCTTACCCATACTGTAAGTAACAAATAGTCAGTTAATAAAACACATAATCACATAATAGTAATCAGGAAAAAATTAAGTATTTCTAAATACTTAATTAGCTTAACTCAGTGGCTCTGATACCACCTTTTTCTGTCACGGCCCCCGATCCGGTTTTACCCGTTTCAGGAGCCGCGGGACAGAAATCCCGTGGTATTTTTTTAATTGAGTTTAACAGCGGAAGTTTATCATCAGGATCGTTGTAAAGCTAAAATTTTCCCAATTATTTTATTTCACAATTTGGGATAAAACCCCAGTAATTTACAATACTATGATTTCACGTAGAAATCTTTATTTTACAAAACATATTTCTTTATTTTAATAGGAGCCACTTTCTTAAGCTTGCAGTGCTTCCTGGCACTTTTCCTGGATTACAACAGATCACCTGAAACATGTTTGAAAAAGGTTTTGTCAGCGGGAAATACTGAGTGAATCATTCTAGTTAATAAAACAGACCTGTTTGTTATAATTTAACAGTATTAAGGGTGATTACATTGTTTCTATATCAACCAACTACCCACAGTATTTGTCACTCGACTTATTTCTGTGACTGTGGTCAGACCACCCATTGGCTAACTCGTTGTCCAATGGTGGCGGGAAAAAAATAATGTATACAATACCCCACATACCGGCTGTAATTTGGTGATTACAAAAACTTAATCCCTGTAATTATAACCTTGAAAATAAACATGCTTTTGAAAGTAATTTGATAAAAAGAGAATGACTCACTTTGCAGATTTAACACGGATAGAGTCTAGTATAGAGATTAGCCTTGTTAACCTAATTTAAATAATAATGCACACAAAACTGGGTTAGTAATCAATACAGCATTTACGATAACTCACGAGATCAAACCCTCACAACGAATGACAAAGTGCAATCACTTAAACATCCATCGGATTCACAACGAATGACAGAGTATTCCCCGAGTTCGGGTGGTACTCAAACATCCTGTCGGAATCACAACGAATGACAAAGGATAACCCTAATGTGGGTAGCACTTAAACATCCATTAGATATATTGATCGATCGGACAATGAATCGTAATAGGGATCGAGTTATTACCCTGTTTTGCGGCAGCGATTCGGGATTCGTGTGTGTTGTGGGACTGTTTATGCTATAACTCAACGTACAATTCGAATTTGAACGTCGAACGAACACTCAATTGCATGAAACAGACTGTTCTATTTATACTTGAAAATGGTCTCCCCCGCGTGTCGTGAAGGGTGACCCTGTTTCTGTCGCGTGTCGCGGGAGGTAATAATCTACCCTAGGGTAGCCTTGTGTCCCAGTAGGCTTGCTGAGTTAGTTTCGTGTTATTTCGAATTTTTGACAACGAACTGTATAGATATTACCAATTAGGGTTTACCCCCTCTGAGTTTTAGGGGCCCTAACCTGATTCCAATTGTTCTGAAAATTTTAGGGTTTATGCAGAATCACTTGGGTTTCTCAATTAGGGTTTCCTAATGGACAATTAAAGTAATAATTAAGACTTTTTAATGAGAGTTGTTACACTTGGTCCATCCTCTTTAGGTCCATCATCACTCCTGTTGACGTGGCGTCCTACGTGGTGGCCCACCCTCATGGGGATGACCCTCCCCATACCCTCCAATCTTATTTTAGTAACTTCCCAATTCCTATTCTCCCATTCTATTAGGTCTTTATGTTAAGTGTTTTTTTGTCTCCTTTACCATTTTTAAATAAATGTGCTTCTTCTAAATGACGTCAATATCTCATTCTTTTGAATAACAGGTATGATGTCTATAAATTCTTTGGTTTTTTGTTCTAATTATTGAATTACGTTTTGGTGATATTGTTAGTTATTGCTTATTTTTCGTGAGTACTTAGTATGTTGTATATAGGATGATGAATGAGAATAAGAATGAAGTTTCAAGTAAAAAAAAATTCTATATTTAAAAAATTGAATATATATTTAAATAATTATGTTTTTTTATGCATGTTATATTTGGGTTTGGTTTATTAAATGGTACTATTTTTTGTAATAAGATTTGAATAAGATTAAACATTCATTTAACTGGTATTCAGTGTGTGTGGGGGGGGGGGGCAAAAAGGTAATTTCTTATTATTGTTTTGAGATTAACTGTATAATAGTCAAGAAAAGGGAAAACGATGAACATTCGGTTTTAACGGAAACTTAGGGCTCGAAGTTATACAATTTGCGATTGTGTTTGTTGCTTTGTGTACTAATCTTAATCATTTGGAACTACATTTGCAATGGCGTCTACTGCAAACGTTGACTTGCGATTTACAAGTAAGTTGTCATGGTGTTGTTGATTGCTATTTTCATTGTGTTTTGATTTGTTAAAGTCTATTGGTTAAATAGGTACGAAATCGTCAAGAAATTACAGTGAAGATGAAGTAGGTGATACTGTTAGAGGAAGTAAAAGCCAAGAGGTTGAAGTGGAAATTGCAAAGAAACATATAAGTGGAAATAGAAAGAAGTCATTCTGTACAAGCAAAGCTAATAGATTCGTAAGAAGAGGTAAATGCGTTTCATATATTTTTGGTATGGTTTATTTCTTATTTTTTATTTTTAATGTTTAAACAGAAGTTGTTCAAGTATATTGTGTTTTTAGATTTGTGATTTTGTTTGGAATATTGTTTCTACAAGTCGGTTAGTTTTTGTATCACTATAATGTGTATGTAGACGTTTGTTTTTGTTGTATAAAGTTGTATCCACTATGTTTTTTATATTAATTATGCTTTTGTTTTTTTTAATATTGTGGTTTTGGTAATCATTGTGTTTGCATATGTTACTTGATTATTTGCAGTATCTTGGTGCATGTTGTGTTTTTTACATATGTGGTAAACTATAGGATTGTGTTTTTGTATTGATTTTGTATGTTGAATATTATGTGTTGTTTTACAACATTGTAATGTTATAGTTCCTGATAGTATTTTGTTAAAATTGGCAGAATAAGTTGGAGAAATGTAATCAAACTTGGGTCTATCAAGTTTAAAATCATCAAATCAAGTGTAGTTGTGCTTTCTGATTGTGATGACTAGATAATAATAAAAAACAGGTTGATAAATATAACTCAATGTTTAAATTGTAACACTGTGATATATTAACAAGACAATGTTGTATTGTATGTTGTAGTCATTAGATAATGTCAATAGTAGAATTAAATAACGTGTTACAATTAATATTTTTTATGTGTTTTGTTTCTAATAAAATGTGGAGAGACATGAAGGATCTTTGTCAGGTGCTGCTGTGAAACGAAAGAGTGAAGGTATGTTATAGATCAATTTAAAATGATTAAATATAATATACATTTTTTTCCCTTCATAGTTTATTATTTTATTTGATTTGCTGCTGCAGTTTTACAGGCAGACTGTGGTGATGCTGATGATAATGATGATGTTGATTTTGTTAATCCTGCTGCATCAAAAGTAAAAAAACCAAGTATTCATTTAAACATGAAAATCTTAGTTGTAGTTTGTTTCTAAAATTCGTTAAGTTATATAATAGTTGATGATACCTTACCAAAGAAGAGACGTCGAAAGGACCAACCTGAGGAATCAAATCACCATGAATGTCAAATGTTTTTCCCATATACTGGTGAGAAGATTTTACCAAGATGCTCACCAAAAACTCTATATGATTGGATGCTAGAGTTTAATGACAAGCAAAAGAACGTTGTAAGAGATATTGGTTTTAGTCCTATTCTAAATCTGAAGATTCAGCATGTTCCTACCAGCTTGGGACTTTGGTTGGCTAAGAACTATGATGATTCAACAAGAATATTAAATCTTGGATCTCAGTCAATAAAGTTAAGTCCATAATTGGTTCACAAGGTATTGGGAATTCCGAACGGATCAAGAATAATAACAGAGAACAATAGGCCAAGCATAAAAAGTCCTGTTGTTAAACTGTGGATAAGTCAATTCCCAACAGGCTTCACCAGGTTTCTTATACAAGAAGCACAAACTTATTTGGATAGGCGATGCAATAGAGAACGCAATGATTGTGGAATGTTGTTTGTTCTTAACTTTTTGGTGTTGATGTTTACACATCTAGGCGAAGGAACGAAAAGTGGCACTGTCAACCAAAGATTTTTGCCATTAATAATAAAGGATGTTAACATAAAAGAACTGGGTTGGTGTGATTACATGCTAACTTTGTTAGACAGAGCGAGAAAAGGCTGGCACCCTGCTCAAGTTTTTAATGGGCCTCTGTTTTTGCTTGCGGTAAGATCATAAGTTAAATATTAATTTGTCATTCGTGGCATTTATCCAAACAAAATGGAGTGACAAATATTTGTTTTGTTTACAGCTTATCTATGCAGATCATACAAGCAAGTTGCATGATGTACGTCTTAAACGTAAAGGTTTGTTTGTTATAGAAAATATTGAAGAGCGTACATTATGCAAACTGGAGGACATAAAGAATAAAGGTCTGAAGTCTGAGAAAAGAAGAAAGAAAGGTACTTCAAAGTCTAAAACAGTATTAAAGACCAAAAAATCAAATGAAAGCGAGGTGCGTCAACATTCTTCAACTGGTGAACCAATGCATGAAAAGGCGGAACGGCAAGTCGATGCTGACGAGGGCAAAGACAATGATGGTGCTGGTGTCGAGGAGGATTTGATTCATGAAGATATACATGGAGAGGATGAAAGGCAAGTGGATGATGATAAGTGTAGAGACAATGATCGTTATACTCGAAATATACATTTGAATGGGCGGGATGAGAATGCAGATGTTGGCAGGGAATCAAACATTCCCATGGCAGAAGAACAAACGGAGGAAGCATAATCGGTAAGAAACAAAAACATATAGTATTTAACTCTGAATATATGATATATATATATATATATATATAGAAAAAGTATATCGTACATTATGGCTTAACGTACTTCACGTACAACAACGTGCGTGATTTGTTATATAACATGCGTGATTAATGTTTTCAATATGCGTGATTATTGTGTTTCAACATGCGTGATTTTGGATTTTTGAGTTATAATGTGTGATTTTAAAATGAACGTCCGTAATTACCTGTCGTATGCGATGTACGTTAAGCCGTAATGTACGTTAACCTTCCTGTATATATATATATATATATATATATATTGTTTTTATCATCTTTTATTATTCATACTGAAACAGGTTTTTGTCAGAAATTTGACTGTAGAAATTGAAAAGGCAAAAGAGTCTTTGAAGAATGTAGAGACAATGCTGAATGAGGGGTTTACGGTCTATGCAGATAATCATGTGATTAAAGAAGCTAAAGCTCAATTGGATCCGTTGATTTCATTTGCAAAAAATGCAGGTTTTATGAGCAGAGATCTAGATTCATCTCCAAAAGATGATAATGAAATACAAAGTTAGGGAGAAAAGAAGACTCAAAGTCAAGAGACGAAAACTGATTGTAATACGGGTGTAAATGTAAATTCAGTTGAAAACATGGAAAGTGTGCATGCTGTCCCGTTGGTATCTGCGTGTGTTTCAAATGAAACAATGTATCAATCTGCATCAAGTCAACGATCATGTGGTCAAAATATCTCACACATCATATCAGATGAAAAGGATGAAGAAAATGTAGTTGATTCTACGGATGAGACTTTGGTGCCAGCATCACCTTACATTAACCGGGTGGTGGAATTGAGTGAAAAGTTGACATTTGTAGAGAAAATTTATTCTGATTGGATTTTCTCTGCCAGAGGATTTGAAATGTATGTGTTTTAACTTCTTTTCTTATAATGTGCTATGATTATAAGTTAATCGATGTTTTAACTCGTATTCATTGTAGGGACGTTGTTTTTCAAATTGAAGATCAGCCAGATTCAGGTCTAACAATGATAGTGCTAGAAACATTGAGTCATGATGAGTATGTCCATTTTGTTGTTGTTAATGTGTGGGCCAGAATCTTAAATCATGAGGAGAAGTTTAAGGCTGATGACAAAATTAAGCGATTGTTTTGTACATATCAGATGTTGGTAAGTAAATAACATAAGTGAATTGTTTATTTATTTATTTATTTATTTTAGTAACGTTATTATAACTGATACACAGGATGGTGGCACATATGGTTCAAGCTATGAGATGATGCAAGCTGAATTTTTTGGAAATATGATTAAAGTTCTAAAAGAAGAACAAGTAGCATCGTTGAAAGAAGTTGATCTTTTATTCATACCTGTTTTGCAATCTGATCACTTCTACTTGGTATGCTTTCATATGAAAAAGTGCCAAATAGCTGTGATTGATAACAACAGTCTATATGATGATAGTTTTGACTTAAAATACCGAGGTTGGCCAGAAAAATTGGTACATTCCTTGACATTTAAAAAACATAATCATATGGAAAAGATAATTTGTTTATATTTATTATCGTTATATTGCAGAGGCATTTAGTAGCAGATTTTATGTTAATTCACGGTGTTGTGGGTGGACGTAAGATGCACAAAGCTCAGATAAGTCGACTAAAAATGTCGTGGAGAACCGTAGACAACAAAGTTGATTGTGGTATATTTTTAATGAGGTATATGGAGACATTCGAAGGGAGTTCTTTACGATGTTAGCGATGTGGGTTTGTGAAAGAAGTAGATTGTGGGCAGAAAGAACAATTAGATGAATTAAGATGCAAATATGCAACCAAAATATTGTTGCATTATCTTAATGCTCGAAGGCAGTTTGTGTATAATGATAGTGAAACTTACATTGTGCTGGACGCAATTGAAAGGGAAAGGTTGAAAGAGCAAGCACGAGGAAGTCGTTTGGAGCGAATGAAACTGTATTGTCCTGTGTGATGTATTCCTGTTGCTTAAAACATTTGGATATTAGGTTGATTGTTTATATGTAGCTGTTGTTGTTTGAATGTGGTCTGGTCAAATGAATGTTTAGGTTTAATGCTTATGTATGAATGTTATAAGCTCTATGTTGTTGTGAAAAGTGTAATGTCTATAAACAAAAATAGTATATTTATAAAAACAATAAAAACATTTTTTTATTTAAAGCACAACATCTGATAAGATTTGAATTTTCATTCATACAAATTACAATGTTATAATATGGTTGCATTTCAATTAATAAGTTAATCTATAGTTGTAAATCAACTAAAGTATTTTGTTTTAGATATAATGGATTGTGTTTTAACGAAAGCTATTTATTTTATGGTATAACATTGTGTTTTTTCTTTTTTGTTTTTTTTTCTTTTGTGTTTTTTGTTAGTATACTTGTGTTTTTATATTCAAACGAATCAAAACTTATTGAGTTAATTTTCGTTTTGCTCCCCGCCTCTAACTCCATCCAATTTGTCTGTTTTTCCATTTTACTTCCTGTAGGGAGCAAAATGGAAAAACCATAGCAAACTATTGGTTGGAAATGGCTATTTTTGAAGGTTTCGGGCAAAATCGTTAAAGTGGCCAAACCACAGGGAGCAAATCGGAAGTTTACTCAAACTTATTATATCAACTGTTGTATTTTTTTATATGTGACACGGGAGTGTAGTAGTTATGGGTAAATGAGCCTTTGGCGGGAAAACTTTATATGTTGACAAGAGGTATACCCCTGATCTATTTAACTCCTATGATTCCTGTAACATGCCTTGGGGTTGTAACACAAGTATTGTGTAGAGTGCCGACTAAAGCTAATTGAACTAGGCACATGAGTAGGTGTGATTTTTTTCCTATGAAGCTAACTTGTGGTCCACAACTTAAAACAAATGATAATTTATCTATAATTTTTAGATAAATTCTTTATGCTTTATCAGTGCTTTGACTTAACAGTTGTTTACAGGATCAGCAGTGCTTTGACTTAACAGTTGTTTACAAGATCAGCAGTTGTTGAGAAGAGCAATTCTTTATGGGAAGTAACTACCCACTTCCCATTCTCGCATATTATTTGTACCTATTTGGGATGTAGCCTTATAATTTTGATTAGGATATCAATTGGCGGTTTATTATATAAGTTAAATTAAACTGTTTTTTGTTATGGCAGGATATTGGTAATGATAAGAAGCATGATGACAGTGTTGGTCAATCTGTGATGAAGGTGAATAAATTGTTTTATTTTTATGTTATTACGTTGGTTATTTTTTTTAGTGTAACATGTTGGTTTGTTGCATTTAGGGTATTGTTGGTACTGAGCAATATGAGGGCTCTGCCAGACAAATCAATAAAGAGGTAATTGATTTTTTGTATATCATTTTAATAATTTAGAAATTATAGAAGTGTTTCATGTTGTCTATGTTTCATGTAGGGTGCTGTTCAATATGATCAAATGACTGATTCTAACAAAAGTCATATAGGAGTGCAAGATGCTGTCAACAATATGTCTAATTCAACGGTTGGTGGTTCTATGGTTGTTAAACAAATTGGAGGGAACTACAAGAAGAGACTTAGGAATAATTCGGAGAAGGTGAAACGCGTTAAGAAGTGGTTCGTTTCCGTCGTTGTCTGTTCACATTCCATAAACGGTTTATGCTTATGTTTTTTTTATTTTAATGCAGTTAGTATGTTTGTGTGTTCAAGTAATTTGTTAACTTTATGTTTGTACCTTGTAATGCCGTTTTCGTGATTGCGAAATGTTTTGTTTTCTTTGTTTTTTTTTTGGTATTTACTTTCAAAGCTTTTGACTGGTGTATTTTGTGTGACTATTATTTGTATTAAGCTGTTATTAATGTTCATAGATGTCAATTTGTGTGTAGATAATAGTTAATTACTTTTGTAATAGAGAAATTTATATTAGATTAATATTTAACAAATATAACATATAACAAAAATGCAGTACTTATGGTAATGTTTCCCAAAACCACATTGTTATTATTAACACAATGGCAATAACACAATGGTATACGTTAAATACAATTCTTTTGAAATATCAACAGGCATTTGTAAATTAACAAATACGTTTCATCTATTGTCTAATATTTATTGATATTTTACACGTAAAATAATCAACCTAAATATTGTAGAGCAATCTTACACAAGTTATGTAAGAAAATAAACGTTTATTAACTATAGCTGTGTTAATACTTTACAATCAGTTAGTATACATACTTCTATATGTTACTTGATCATGTGTTTTGTAATATGTTACTTTATGTAATACATCTAAATTCTAAGCAAAACAAATACAGTAAAATTTTTGGTAAAATGGTAAAATAGAGTCATTAGGTAAATTTGTTATAAGACAGTGTCAATATTTAAATATGTTATTACATTAAGTAGATAGGATACACTTGTAGAAGGTCAAATACATGAGTGATCAAAAAAATAAAAGTAATCATGAAACGTTTCTAATAGTTCTTCATTATAGTAACCCTTTCGTTCTTCGTCTTCATGTACTCCGACAAGGTATCCTTGAGTTCTTCTAACGAAACTGCTATGTTTTTCTTTATCTGTAACTATTTATCCAGATATTGTATAATCTTTATTTGATCTTCGTTCTGTAGCCCATTCGAAATATACTGCAGAACGTTGTAGTTCATGTCAGTATTGTTTCTCTCTACATCTGCAGTGGCGGTGTTATGCATTCTCTGTAGTGTTCGTAAGATTTCTGAATCCTTTTGATCCTCTACAAAGTGTGCAGTGGTTATAATTTTCTTGGCCTCTGTTGTGTCTCCGAAATGGTAGTGTGATCCAGGCATGATTGTAGTTGTGTTGAATGTAGAGATGTTTCGAGTTAGTGTTAGAAGATAGGTGATGTGTTATGGACTTCTGGGTTAGTTTATTTTATAGGTGGTCAGGGGTATGGAATTGAATAGGCGGTAAAGCGATTAGATTATTCCGTTTAAAAAAAGCGATTGGATTATTATGTTATAATTACAAAGGTTATTAATATTTTTCGTTGATTCATGCATAATAAAGCGTGTATCAGTTTAAGTTTCCCGTGTTAACTGAATGGGTTTGTGTGTGTAGTAATAACTGTGTGTAAACGTGTGTCTCTTCAGTTATTCACATCGTTTCCCCAAGCAGTTTCTACATTATGTAACTGTTCCTGCCATTAACCGTTTAGTGTACCCAGATCCAGGTTTATCTAAGTTTACTAACTTTTAAATTGTTTCATAATTTATAAAAAAAAACCAAACGTGTATTGGTTGTGTACAAATATGTTATACAATTGTGTTTTTGTCATTGTGTTTTTATGTCATTATTTTTGTGTATGTGTGTGTGTCATATATTACATGTGCAGCTTCACCTTTTAAAAACATCAATCCTTTCCAAGTCATTCATTTCACCAAACACTTGACATCTTCAATGAAAAAGGATTCTTTGAAAAGGTCAATCCTGAAACATTTCCCTTCTTGCTGGCTTTCTACCATCTCATCAACAAGTCATGCACCTTGGGGTACTAAAAAGACAGAAAGTTGGGTAGATGTCTTGTAAGAGGGGCTTCTGCAGTTCAGTGACAACAAGTTTGAAAAACTTGTGCCACTCTCAAAGAACATAGCATATGCTAGGAGCATGGTTGTCAAGATTTATCATATACAAACAAGTACAGATACCAAGAGTGTGAAAAGCTTACATAAGGGGGGATATCAATTCCTAGGCAATAAGCTTAGTGTTTTGACCGTACACATGCAGCATATGTTTTCTCAACCACTGATTGAAGAATATTATGATGCTGCTGCTGTTGCTGTAAAGTCCAACTGATAGACATGTAGCTGAAATATATCATCAAAGATTCAATATCTCATTGATTCACCATCAGACATCACTGTTTTTGTTCAAACATCTGTTCTGTTAATACTGTCTACTGCTGAAAGTCAACCCTTCTCCTCTCATTTCCTTGGTAATCACTGTTGTTCAAAATTAGTGTTTTAACCCACTGATGGCTGTCCACTGATAGCTTAGAATCACCCACTGTTTCCAGTATAACCGTTTGCAACCACTGATCTTGCTGCATCAGTGGTTTCATAAATCAACTATCTTCCATTATTCATTCCTTCACCAAGGGTTAGCACGTGGACTTTTGTAATCGTTGCCACGTCAGCATTCACTTTTTCCCTTTATAAAACCTTGATCAAAACCCCCAAACAGGGTTTTTAATGAGAAACATGTGTTTACGAAAACTATTTTCCCTTAGATTGTGTTTACAAAGTTTGATTCCACTTCCGCTGCATTTAATCTCATTTTACTTTCGTTCATTTGTTCAATTATGACAAACAAACTCAATCATAAGAAACTCAGATCCTAACAAAAATAAAAGTAAATGTGAAGTCTCTGTGTTGTGTGTAATCATATATGTTATACAATTGTGTTTTTTGTCATTGTGTTTTTTATTTTTGTACTTTTTAAGTAGTTTGTATGTTATGTATACCATTCTTTTAAGTAGATTTGTGTTACTTATCATAAACGGACTGTACGGATGAAATTATCATGGCAATCTGAATTTGAATATTAAAAAAAACCAACGCATTGTACTACAAACATAAAAAAAGGGGGATCGAAAAGTAAATGTAAGATATATGTTTTTCGGGTTTTCAATATAAACTGAAACTCTATTGCTGTAACACTTCTGCTTGCTGGAGTTTCGTAACCAATAGCCTCGAATTCGTTTTAGACCAGTTGAAAAAGCAATCGTCACCTAAGGAAATATGTTCAGCTTGAAGTATATGTTTCCATCCAACAACACCGTACCTATGGTAGAAAAAATATGAAAAATTTTGTTAGTGATATATACACATTGGGTAAAAGAGAAATAATAACTAAGATAATAAATTGATTGACAAACCTTATTTGACCATCAATGTTGTGTGTACGAAGATTCGTAACCCAAATATTTCCTTTAACAACTTTGATCTTTACTTCAGAAAACTCATTTAAACCAGTTAAGTCAGTAATTAACTTGGGAAGGATCTACATTTTTTAAAATGTTAAAAATATGTAAATGTTATTAAATGAAAAACACTAAAAAACAAAAAAAAATTAACATAAAACAGGATAGTATAATACCAATTGATGAGTTACTGTCATTGCAAAAAAAGGATAGTTAGGATCGTCACTAACTTGTCGATAACCTTCCACATTGCTAATATGTTCATATTCTGGCTCAATCAAAGGAGTGTTGTTTAACAAAACTTGACGACCATCTTTATTGAATATGATAATATTAATATGATTCACGTCTTTTTTTTTTAAAACACAGAATATCCCCAGGATTTAACCTTAGATCTTCAATAAATTTAAACCAACCATCAACAATACAATAATTTGGCCCAATCTTTCTAATACGGACTTCCCATTGATGATACTCGGATACATTAAGTATAACCATGTTATCCGATAAACGATAATCATAATGTTTTGAAATAAAAGTATCTGGTAGAACCTGTAAAAAAATAATTATTACAATTTTATGCGTATTATGTTTTTTTAATACATCGTAATAACAAAAAATAAAAAATAAAATGTATAAGAAAATTACGTACAATTGGACTTTGTATAGGATTTTGAATAATTTTACAAAACGATTTTCAAAACCCTTTATTTGGATCATGAGAGAAGAGGTTGAACTTGAAAGTATGATCACCAAGGTAGTTGAAAATCATGAAGAAAGATTCATGGCCGAAGTAGTTTAAAACCTCACACCATCCATACGTAAAGTAGAATACATCTTTTATTAATTTGATAACAACAGACCATGAATGCGTTTCATCAAATTTAAGACTAACAGTTGAAGATTCTAACTTATTCATCCATATAAATCTACTCATACATATAGGTATAGCCTGAAAACCAAAAAACAAAAGGCAAATTTCTTTTGAATAAAGGATGAAACAATAGGAATCGTTACTTTAAACAAATAATTCAGAAAGGTATGTACCTGTTGAAGGGATAGCGGATCAAGTATAGTTATGATAAAATTCGGACCATGACGATACATGTTAACCCTGTTAGACCCAATCCAAGCTCAAAACAACTTCTTTTCACGTAATATGGCAAGTGATTTCAGTAGATGTGAAAAAGATGTGCGGAAATGGAAATCAGACTTTCAAGAAACAAGACCTACAGAATTATCAAGTTTATATCACTTTGAAACAAAAATGGTTTACAAGGTGATTGTAAGATTATTATCTAATACAAACGAATCTTGAATTCTGTGGGGGAGAGAGCAATGGAGTTTAGATGTATGTGTGAATGCTAAGCTTCAAACTCACTTTGCTTCTCCTGGTTGAGCCTTCTATTTATAGACGGCTTGTATGAATAAACAATAGTTTATTCATACAATAATTCCTGCAAAAAGTAGCCAATTGACATATTCATTGATTCCAACGTTCAAGTTGCCTTTTTCATCATGATATCATTAAATGTCAACTTGCTTCGGTAAGTGTGGCAGGACAGAGCCAATTTCAGACAAGTGGGTTATTTCATCAGAAATTCTGATAAACCACTTCATCAGAAATTCTGATGAACACATCATCAGAAAATCCTTGATGATCAGAATCGTCAGATACTGATGATATTTCATCAGAAATATCATCAGATCCATCAGAAATGACCTTTTCTGATAATCCAATTCAGCTCTTGATCAACTTGTGATTCTTTGAAGTAGATGCTATGTATTCCGGTTGTCCCATCTGATCTTCTTTTTCTAGTTCGTGATCTTTAGGACTGTGATCTCTTCATAGACACAGTTGATTGTGCTTTTCTTCAATACTTACAAATAAAGTTTCCTAACAGTTTCCCCCTAAGTATTGTAAGAAAATGAACTACCTCATAAATAGAAAAATTTCCAAACAGTGAAAATATAATACTTGAAAATATAAACCAGTTACTGAAGTTAAAACGAATTACATAAAAGATGAGAAGTTAAATAAAATTGTTCTTTCAGTTAAGTTTCACTCTCTTATGCGTATCTCCTGTCTTTAGCTTCTTTTTGTAGGAGATATAATTGTTGCAGCTGACATACATGTCTTTATACCATTCTCTTGCTTGAATCCATTCTTCAATCATCTGCTCAATTTCTTTTCTGCTTCCTTCCATGTTCTTTTCTATCTTCTGAAGATGTTCTTGTCTTTTGTTCATGGTTTTCAAGATATACCTCAAAGTTTGATTTGAGTACTTGCAGATGTCAACACCTCTGAACATAGCTTTGTTTTCATCCTGATCTCTAAAGATTACACCATAATCTTGTTCTTTATTTGCGTTTGTCAGTATGATGATGTCTCCAGATCTTGCATCTTCAACTATGTCTGAAGGAACTTTTGTCTTTGGTGATCTGACATATACCTTTTTGTTGTGTACATGCTCAAAATTTATGCATAGATCAAAGTCTGAAAAAGCTATTCTTTCAAACAGCAGTATTCCAGCCTTTGAAATGCCATTTAATGCTCTTCTGACTTCTTGATTATTTTTCTTTTCCTTTTCATAATGATCCTTCATAAACAGAATGTCTAAAGGATGCAACTGGTCAGCTATTTCTTCATCAGTCACCTTCTGTTCTTCTCCATTCTCCCTCTGAAGTGTGTATCTGTTTTGCACATGAGTTCCTCCAATATCATCAATTGCACTCTTTACTTCACTCACGTTTAGAATACTTTTTACTGGATTCCAATTATGTTTGTGAATGCTGCTTGGCCCTCTTTTTATTCTTTCTTCTCTTAAGTCCAGTCTGGTAGGAGATAGTGATCTTGGTGCTTTATCTTCTTTTGTTAGATAGTAACTCACAAGATTGGTCTCAGGAAATATCATTACATCTCGTGCAATCTCTTTAACCATGATAGACTTGGTTTCAGAGATCTTTCTCTTAACAGTCTTTGATTTTGTTTCTGACTCTCCTTCTTGTTCCCATTCATTCATTATTTGTTTATTCATATACTTACTTATTGCTGAGTCATCAGATATTGTTGGATTTGGGACAGATGCTAGCAATTTCAAATTTGTAATAACTTGAGGTTTTGCAGTTGCTAACCTTTTCAGTATTTCGTCTTTTGGAACATTCGGAGGAGGACCCATCACTGTGGTTCCAGCTTTTGTGATTGGTGAGATTGATGATTGTTGAGGAGTTGACTTTGGAGCTTCTTGATGTGAGCTTTCAGCAGGAATTTCTTTCATGAGTTCTTGTGGATTCACTTTGGCTAGTTTTGCAATATTGAATTGCATCTTCTCTACCAGTTGTTGCACTTCTTTTACCTGTTTTGAGTTGCTGTGTATGTTTTTTCTGAATATTTGTGAATTCTGTTTGAGTTTTTGTTTGAATTTCAGCCCATTCTTTTGACAGCTTCTCAAGGGCATCTGTGATACTATTATTACTTGCCCTTAGTATGGTAACTTCTTCCAAAACTCTGTTTGTACTACTTGACTGCCTTGATTCAATCACTTTTGCAACTTGTGCTTTGATTTTTTCTATTTCTGTGAGAATCGTTTGGATTTCTGATGCAGAGATGTTGGATTCTGGTACCTTTTCTTTCATCTTTTGAAGAGACTTTAGTGCTTCAGTGTTTTCTTCAGTTTGTTTCTTCATTTCCTTCACTGACTCTGACAAAGTCTTCATATCAGCCTTTTGACCTTGTATTTCTGACAGCAACATATCAAGTTTTTCTTCTACTGGATTTCTATTGCAAACTTTGTAAACATTTTCCAGTATTGCTTCTATATTTTCTTGGTTCATGGGTTTTTCAGGGATAATTGGAACAACAGATGTTCCTTCTAACATTCCAGCTACAAACACATTTGCAGCTGTTTTAGAGATGATAGGGTCATTCTTGGCCAACACACTTGGTGCAGCTTCGAATTTACCAGAATTATCTCCACCATTGATGAAAAACTCATTCTCATTCTGGGTTTCCTTATTTCCTTGAATCATATCAATATATGATCCTCCATAAGTTTTTGAGGTAAACAAATTACCTTTAGCCAGATTTCCTTGATCAGTTTCCTGATCTCCATCTGTTGGGATCTCATCCTCTTCCTCATTTTCTGATTCAGAGTTGAGATTTATGGAACTAGTAACCTCTTGATCAACATTCGTTGTTCTGTATTGTATTTTGTAAGAAACATTAACAGAACTTTCTGATTTTGTTTCTTCTCTGTGAGTTTCTACTAGAACAGTGTTTAAAAGGGATGTACCAGCGATGTAAGATTCATCATGATGAATGACTTCAGTGGCTTCAATTTCAACATCGTGTGTTTCTCCAGCAATGTGTGATCCTGCATCATGTGTTTGATGGATTTCAAATTCATGATGAATTCCTGCTTCATAAATCTGTTGACTTTCAGCATGCTTTTCTTCGTTTTCTGGTGATTTGGCTATCTCCAAGTTAGCTTTTTCCAGAATTCTTCTTTCTTCTACACCCTCATTTTCTGATGGTGAGGACTTCTCATCGTCTCCTTTTTCTGTTGATGAAGAGCAGTTCACAATTTCTCTGCTTGGTTCTTCTGTGGGAGAGGTTGATTTTGTCAGAAGTTTTTCATGTTGTATTCTGTATTGTGAGTCTGGTGCAATGAAACATAACATGCTTTCTGGTAACACAGGGATATCTTTGTCTGATTCCCATCCATGATTTGAACTCCAGGCCTTCATTGTTTTTGATCTCCAGATGTCTTCTAAGATTGGAATCTCCATGTTTCTTTCAATAAATGCTTCAGAAATGAAAATTGAGATTAACCTTGGATATGGCAAATGAGATGTTATTCTTCCATTTCTGGTGATGATTGATCTTTTGAGAAGATTAAAGATTTCTGACCCATAATCAATCTTGAACCCATTTATGAGTCCAAACATGATCGTCAGAATAGCTTGATTGATTTGATCAGTTCCTCCTATCTTTGAGGTGAGACATTTGTTTAACACTTCCATCATCACTTGCCAGATGGCTGGCAATTCCCTTCTTCTTATTGCTCCAATTTTGTTGACATCTCTTTTCTTGTATCCAAGCCCAATGACGAAATCTAATAAATCTTCTTTGCTTGGGGCTTCAGTGTAACTGCTAAGAATAGGCAATCCAAGCCATTCTCTTACTCTTGCTGGAGTTAATTCTACATAGACACTTCCCTATACATGAGCAGACACCTGATTTTCTTCAACTTCTTTAAAAGTGTAAACAAATTGATGTAGCATCCTTTCTGGTATTTCTCTTTCTTTTGTCAGTGCTCCTGAGATTGGGCATTTTGTAAGATATTCTACCAGAAGGTGACATCTTTTATCATACTCTGAATACTCTGTATTCATCAGGAGATTGTTTTCCTTCATTGGTAGAAATTATGCTTCCTCGACAAAAGGTACTTCATGTTGAATAATTGGAATATTGAGGTTAACTTCTGCCATTTTTGGTCTCTGTGAGTTAGGGTTTGAAATTTAGGGATTTTTGATTTGTGAGAGAAAAAAAAACAGGGGTTTTTAGGATATGAGAAAATTGAGAGTATTGTAGGTGTATGAAGTAGAAGGAGTTGAAGGAGTATAAATCGTGGTATGAGATAGTGATAAAGAGATCATTAATTGTCTTTATAACCGTTAGATCGTGTATGCTGAGTTTTTGGTTCAAAAAATAACCGTTGGATCGTGGGTGTTAAGACATTAATGAAATTGTTTATCATGGAATCGTGGTTATGCCCTTACAACTTGACTCTTCAATTTGTAGTTTCTTCAGTCATTTCTTGAAAGTGTTGCACTGAATTTTGATTGGAGAAAACTATCGGTTCTATGACACCTTTTCTTCTTTGTGGACCCCCTTTGATAAAAGGTCCAATTATCTTTCTTCATATGTACCCTCTTTTCTTCATAAGTCAGAAAGTCCCATTCTGATAAAATCATCAGAAATTCTGTTGACCATATGTGTTCTTTTGTTTTGACTTCTGTTGACTTTTTGAGATGTAGCTAACAGAAATAATTAGTCTTTTTATCAGAATTTCTGAGATTTCCCCCTAAACTTATGAGTGCCTTTTTTTTTTTTTTTTTTGAGATGAGAGGGAATAAGGAAAGATCAGAAGACTTACATTTGTTTTTCTGGTAGCATCCAAGTTTCTTTGACTTTTCTGATATTTTCTAAAAACATTTTGTTATCATTGAAGTTTTATCAGAAAATTTTGAATAACCAGATTTTGTCCCATTTTATCAGAAAATTTTGAGTTTGATTTCTGATGTTCATTTTATCTTTACCTATTTCCCAAAACCACAAACTAGAAGATTAGTAAGCAAAAATATTAACAAAAAAAACTTTTACAAGCAAAACAGATAAAACCTAATCAATATCTACTCCTTCACCATGTTCCATTTCCAACAGTAATAATAGATCAGTTATCATCCCAGAGTTGTTGTTAGTGGGTACAAGCACGCTGAGACCCATGTTTTCTTGAAGTCTCATATCAGCCCTTGGATAACTTGCAGGAATGCCTGCAAAGTCTAGCTGACTCGTAATTATCTTTGTTAGAAAACGAGGATACATCAAGAATGGCTTGGCAACCCACATGTTACTTACAAAATCACTCATCAGATAATGAGAGAAGTTGTAAGGTACCTTAAGTACCAGTGCTAGTATAGGCTCCATCAATTTCAGAGATATTCCATGATGATTGATGACCTTCTTTGAAAAACATGCACCCATCTGGGTGACCAGATATTGCCATGGCTTTTTAAAGCCATTTTTGTTGATTGCCCGTTGTTGGTTTGGTGTGTGATAACCCATTTCCCTCAAGACATTTTCCTTCTGATACCTTGTGAACATCAGAACATCATTATCATCATTTAGTTGAAGAGCAGTCCTGATGGTGGCTTCATTTAACAGAATTTGCTGATTTAGCACCTCACTCTTGATGATCATCTGCTCCCTGTTATGAAACTCAGATAGTGTTGCATTTTTCCAGAAGATTTGAAGAATCTCTGGATGAACACTTATGTGAGCAGTGAGGGCATAGCTCAAGTTGCTATTCATGAGCATCTTGAATACAACTTGACACCCTTCCCATTGAGAACCTTCCAGATTTGTCCTCAATCTTAGATTATGATATGGATAAAGAACAAGTGGAAAACATTTATCTTTGATGGAGTTCATTTTGTGAGTGTGCGTGAATTTGTGATGAAGAAGAGAAGTGAAGATGACAGATTAACTCAAAGTGGTGAATATTTATAGTAAATTTAATATTTGCTATAAATGGAAGCTACCAACTTGTGAATTTTCCTCACCGCAATCTTTGTTATTTTAATGATTATCAGAGAACAGAAAAAAAAAACAGAGATATGTTCCTTCTCCACTACAAATGCATTGATTTATCTTGGTGGCTAATTTCTGGTAATGTATCATTGTAGCCTACCAATATGTCACTTCAACTTTCTTAAGCATGATGGGGTGTAATAAATGAAGGAGAGAGAAATATCTATTTTAACGAGTTCCCAGAAATTTTCTGTTTGAATGACGTTATCAGCACTAACATGGGGAAAAATATAAAAAATTCAAACACACAATAAAAAATTAAACAAGAAATATGAATGTGGATGTTGTCATGCAGTACATTGTTTTAATGAACTATAATATTTCTGATTATCAGCATTTTTACTTATGGTTCACCAGAATTCTGATAACTTATCAGAAATTCTGATAAAATTGTCAGAATTTGACAGATTTTCTGGTGATTTATCAGACCAAAGCAAATTATGTGATAAGCCTTTTAACAAAGACTACTCTCTTTTATGGTTAGACATCCGTACCTTTAATGCATCCATATCCCATGAACCTTCCTTTCACTTCATTTAAAAAATTTACCATTCTACCCAGCTTTGAAACAAAGTTGCTGAATAAGCTCCTGTCCCCAGTCATGTGCTTGGAGCTTCCTGAGTCGCAGTACCAGATCTGCTGCACATGATGGTCCTGAAATGAAATGATTAGAGGGTTTTTGGTACCTAGGCATGCTTGGGTACTGTTTCTGATGAAATTTGAAACATTTTATTTTTATTTCTTCTTGGTTTTGCATCAGAAACTCTGTTATATGCTGAGCCATTAACAGATTTTACATTTCTCTTTTGAAGATGGTGTTGGACAAGCTTCAGTATGTCAACACACATCCAAGAGTTATCGGAATTTTCTGATAGTTCCTCTTGTAATGGAATGATTGGATAATTTTGAAAAGATGAGTGAACTGCTTCTGGAGGTTTTACAGATTCTTGACTGCATTCACTCTTATTTGTTTTGAAGTTTGGTTTGTCAAAAGAATATTCAGAACAGATTGATTTGCAAGATTCAGATTCTGATACTAAATTATCAGAAATCTGATGAGTTGCTTTTACAAAGATAGTGGGTTTATTTCTATTTGATCTTGTGGTACTTGTATAGCCTAAACCCTCTCCTTTGTTCTTTGGTGTGGACTCAATAAAATTTATGAATTCTTTAGCCTGTTGAAAACCTCTTACGTTGATTTCTTTGTCATTGATTTTCTTGTAAAGATCTTTTCTTTCATTTTCATAAAACTCAATTTTTGCTCTTTGATCTAAACTGTCCTCTATAAGATGTTGGTTTTCAAGAATGATTTTATTCAAAGTCCTTTGCAACTCATCAGATTTTCTAATATCTGATTGATGTTTTTCTTGCAGACTTAGAAAATCTGACATGAACTTGTTTAGTTTGTGTTCAAGATCAAGATTGTCTAAATTTACCTTTTGTTCTGAAGTTTCTGGTAGTCCTTCAGAGAGTGCCATGAGGCAAAAATTTGCCAATTCTTCTTCTTCATCATCAGAAGAATCATCAGATAACCATGTATCTGTTCCAGCAATTAAGCTTACTTGTTGCTGCTTCTTTGCTTCTTCAAGCTTTTTCTCATAATAGGCAACATCCTTTAGCTTCTTGGTCTTGCATTCTGATGCATAATGACCTCTTTGCTTGCACTTGTAACACACAACTTCAGCCTTCCCTTTATCCTTAGATCTAAACTCTTCTTTAGATCTTCCATCCATCATTCCTTTGTCACTCCTCTGGTATCTCTGGTTACTTCCCCTCAACCTCTGCTCAAATGTTTTGGTGAGCAGTGCTATTGCTTCAGCAAAAGCTGAAAAGTCTGATGATGCATCAGAAGTTTCAAGATTTTGGCTGTTTGATGGTTGTGGATCATTTGTTGTTGTTGATCTTTGTGAGTTTGAGATTAGAGCTAAAGATCCCCCTCTTTGAATGGTTTCTTCAAATATTTCTTCCTCTCTGGGGATCAAGATGCTGTATAAGTCATGAAGACTCATGTTTCCTAGTTCTAAGGTTGATGATAAAGTCATGGTTAGACTTCTCCATTCTCTAGGAAGGGCATCAAGAAATTTTATGTTTCTTTCATCGTTTGATTTTGTTATACCAAATTTCTTCAGCTCGTTTAAAAGTTTTGTAAATCTTTGATATGTATCATTTAACCTTTCATTTGGCAAACTTTTAAACCTTTCATAAGATGAGACATTATTTGTTCTCTTGTTTCTTCTCATCCTTTCTCCTCCTTCACAAAGGTTTTCCAACTGATCCCATATTTCCTTAGCTGATGCACATGCATCAACTTGTGAAAATATGTCATTGGGGATGGCCATAATTAAAAGTGACTTAGCCCTTTCATCCCCAGCCACCAGTTCCTTGTCTTCCGCACTCCAGTTTATTTCACTTTTAGGAGTGCGGGAGGCAGGGATTGCTGGTGATTGGTCAGTTGTTGGAATAGCAGGTATATCAGTCATTGGTGTATGTGGACCCCTTTCAATGGATTGAAACAGAGCTCGGTCATGACCATTAAGGAAATTGACCATCCTGATTTTCCACTGGGGGTATTCTTCTCTGACCAGAGTCGGAGGTTTAGACATAGAACCAATGTTAAAAGCATTATTCCAGGATTGAAAGCTGGCCATATTTAGAGAAAAGAAGATGAGCGATTGATCGTTTGAAAATAGTTTATTAAATCTGCTCTGATACTAATTGTTAGACCCAGTCCAGGCTCAAAACAACTTCTTTTCACGTAATATGGCAAGTGATTTCAGTAGATGTGAAAAAGATGTGCGGAAATGGAAATCAGACTTTCAAGAAACAAGACCTACAGAATTATCAAGTTTATATCACTTTGAAACAAAAATGGTTTACAAGGTGATTGTAAGATTATTATCTAATACAAACGAATCTTGAATTCTGTGGGGGAGAGAGCAATGGAGTTTAGATGTATGTGTGAATGCTAAGCTTCAAACTCACTTTGCTTCTCCTGGTTGAGCCTTCTATTTATAGACGGCTTGTATGAATAAACAATAGTTTATTCATACAATAATTCCTGCAAAAAGTAGCCAATTGACATATTCATTGATTCCAATGTTCAAGTTGCCTTTTTCATCATGGTATCATTAAATGTCAACTTGCTTCGGTAAGTGTGGCAGGACAGAGCCAATTTCAGACAAGTGGGTTATTTCATCAGAAATTCTGATAAACCACTTCATCAGAAATTCTGATGAACACATCATCAGAAAATCCTTGATGATCAGAATCGTCAGATACTGATGATATTTCATCAGAAATATCATCAGATCCATTAGAAATGACCTTTTCTGATAATCCAATTCAGCTCTTGATCAACTTGTGATTCTTTGAAGTAGATGCTATGTATTCCGGTTGTCCCATCTGATCTTCTTTTTCTAGTTCGTGATCTTCAGGACTGTGATCTCTTCATAGACACAGTTGATTGTGTTTTTCTTCAATACTTACAAATAAAGTTTCCTAACAAACCCAAACACGAAAAATCAGAAAGAAGACTAACAATCAAATAGTACTTGCAACACATACAAGGAAACAAAATATTTCGAGTACGTATTTATAAGAGAAAGTTGCCATATTATACTTAAAAATACGATTGAATCAAAAGTTGTTATTACTATTTATGTAAATTATTATTCAACTGAATATTGGCCAAAAAAAAATACTGTAAATGTATACTAAAAATTTAACCGATTTAAAAAATCTTGATAGTTATATATTTAATAACTACCTATTACTCGTAATTGTAGGAGCTCTAATATACGTGTGTTAACTACTGCTTGTGATAATATTTGTTGGACTTTCATCTTCTTAGGAATCTCTTTTCATATTTGTTGTATTGATCGTCAAAGTGTTTGTTATTTAACCTACATTGACAATGATTGTGAAGTTTCTTCCGTCTCTGCTGATACTGATGAATATAATCCCAAGACTTCCGTCAAAAGTTGTTACACAGTGCAAGGTTGTGTGTAAAGATTGGTTAGTCTATCTTTCAACACCTGAGTTTGCTATGAATCATTGTCGTTTCATGCGCAGATTAGGTGATCATAAGATAATTGCCGTTAACCGATTATTGTGTGATATTCGTTATGTGGATAATGAATCCCCTAAATGTTTCTTAGGTAATAAAGTTCACATTCCCTTCACCGCTCATCCGTGCAATATTTTATTTCTAGCAAGTTTGGACGGGATGGTATGTGTTTGCCTAATCAATACTGGTGAATTGGTAGTTTGGAATCCATTAACTCGTGTGTTCAAGATGCTATCAAATTCTAATTCACAGGGTTTTTTTTAATCCGGATCAGTATAGTCTTGGGATTTGCGTCAGGTCTTCTGGTGATTACAATATTATGCATATTAAACGGACACATATGATGTTGGCTGTTAACATTTATTCTCTCAGTGAAGGGTCATGGTCAACTCCAATGTTCTCAAACTATAGTCTGTTTAATGTTGACGTCTATAGTTGGTCTGTAGGCACGTTTTGTGCAAATTGTTTGTATTTCGTATTGACCAGGTTGTGGTGTGTGGGTAACGCATGTGTACTTCGTTTAGATGTTGATAGCATGGTAATTTCTGATGTTGGATTCCCAGATACAATGGATGTGGAAGCTACAGGTCACTTGGTTAGTATTCGGGATCAACTCCATATGTTGGTTAGTATCGGATTCTATAGTGTGAATATGGAATTATGGAAACTTGAAAATGAAAAGTGGTCAAAAGTATTTTTTTTGTCCACCTGCTATTTCTATGCCACTGATGATTGGGTCGTCTGTGCACTATATCAACAGAAATAAGAAGTTTATTATAGTTCAAGAATGGGGTGATATTACTGATGTAACTGTAGAGGCAGAGGAAATGCATGTTTTTTTGCCTATCATCTTTACTCAAGGTGTGAATGGATCTGTTTATTTTGAAACTACAATTTCACCAAATGTTTAGTTATGCTATTTTATGTAGTTCTTTTTTTTTGTTCTTCGTTGTTTTGATCAATTAGTAATTGATGTTTGTGGTTGTTTTTATGTGTGGTATAGTTTGTCACAATGAGATTGAATCTTTATGAATTAATGTGCTTATATTATCATGTTAAATATTCATTGAGAGTGTATGATTTTAATATTTGCTTTGTGCGAATTTAATTATGATTACATGTGATTGTGGTTTAAAAACAAAAAGGTCTACAAAAAAAACACAAAGGGCCCTTGGAGACCAAGCCCTTAGAGCAGCTTGGAAGCCCTTACCATTGTGCAGTTACATAGAATTAGAAACTTCCCACGTTGTAATAGGTGCAGTTAATGATTAGTTTTTAGTTGAATGATTTCTTTTAGTATAGTCATTGTGTTTTTTGAGTATCATTGTGTCATTGTTTTTCTGTTTTTTTATATATTTGATTTCTTTTGTAGTTGTGTCACACCCCAAAATACCACCTAGGGAGTGTCCCTGTTGGGCGTGTGACCACTAGCAATGAGCCACCAATTACATTGAATCCATAAGTTTAAAATAAAGTTTCATCATTTAATAATAATAAAATCCAAACATAAGTTATTCAAAACCCATCAAGTTCAGCGGAAGCGTTAACGTAACATAATGTAAAGACTTTCCAAACAACCATAGGAAATAAATGTTTGATAAACAAACCCATCAGAGTAACCATGACCACTCACGCCCTCCAGCCAGCAAGTTCCTGTTCCCAAAGTACCTATCGACCTGCGAGCATGTAACAAGTGTATCAGACAAAGCTGGCGAGTTCACAGTTTTAGAAAACGTTTGTTACCAGTTGTATGTAAAACAGTTCACTGACACATGCAAGTAATATTGTTAATATCTCAATTCCGAACAAGACGGCTCCTGATGTACATGACTGCCCTTTCCCACGTACTCCTATCCAGTACTGGGCCCCGACTGGGTCATTAGTTCACATCCGTCCTATCTAGGAGCGGTGTGAGGGTGCCAAACCTAAGTAGCGCTACCAACTAATACCCGTTACCCTCCAGGTAACATAATAAGGGACTTACAAAAATGATAGGTGAGAATATTAACCAATATACCCGTTATTACCCAGACCACTGACTGTCCCCAACCACTGGGACGCATGCTCGAATGTAGTGAACTCACCTGAGAGTGCTCGGTAGATTCAATCACTCGCTTAATCACACAATATGTTCAGTCCTATGAAAGATACATGTTTTCAGTCAATACGCATAACCATTCGGTTCGTGTCATTCATTACCCACTAAACAGTTAGTGCACATAGTATTCACGTAGCCACATTGTCAACTCTAGTATCTATACATTTAGTTAATCATAACATATAGGCCTGCTACTCTCGCCCGGCCCAATAGTGTTATCCGATCCTTCAACCGAATCGGCTCTTTACCCGGCCCAACTTGCAACATTATGTCCGATACTAGCGGCCCAATGACTAGGATGCAACCCAACTGTTTTACCCATGTATGGCCCAACCCAGATTGTAATTTATCAACTCACTTTGGCAGCCCATAGTGGTTATTTTATCATCGGCCCAAATCGAGATTCCATAATACAATTTCATTCTTTAATAAACCATGAATAGCAATTTACTTATACGAAATCATCCGAATCAGATTATCACAATCACATTAACCGACCCACATAATCAAATCACGACCCGCGAGTATCATCTTATTGTCACTAAAACTATAATATTTAACATGTTGATTCCACTTAATTAAATAAAAGGGATCGGCCCACCAAAGAACTTCAGCCCACATATCTTGATGATTATAGAAAACAACACAGGTTAACATAATATCATGACCATTCTATAATCTCATGCATCTACTGACATCACCCATGTACAAACCAAGGAAAACATTATTACATGTGCTTCCTGTTGAATGCAGACCCTTAATTCAAGACATCAAGTAGACAACTTTTTCCTTGTCATTATTTCATGCATGTGAGATGAATTAATATGCAGCCAATATGAATTACACGTGCAGACCAACAACAACTGTTTTATTATTTTCCTTATATTATATTCGGACTTCTGTGCATGATAACACAATTACATTCGGACCACTACCAATAAACAAGTTCAGCGATTTCTATGTGATTAAGTTCTGACATTCATCAATGCAATTTATATTATATGCGCAGACAACCTTAGGAGAGAGAACAAGGTCGGACCTTTATTAATCAACAACAACATGTGCGGACATAATTAATCTACCAGTGATTATGAACAATTGACAAGAGACTGAAATCATATTTTCATCATACATTATGATACAAATATTGTCTATAATCAAGAATTATCATCAAGCAATCAGTCAACTATCAAGATGAATCCTAGGAATCCCTACACACACTACGAAATCAGTTGACATTACATGAATTTTGTATTCATCGAGAACCTATTATCACCACATAACATCGAGTATCATGCACACAAATAACCATGGCATCACATGTCAAACAATCAAACTTCAACAAGAGGACTCGAATCAAACAGTGGAATTAGTGCACTAACCGAGAAGAACCTGATATAAGTCACGAAGATCTTCGAGGGAAGGATTGGGTTGCCATCGGTTATGCAAGGGAGAAGAGAGGAGTTAGGGTTTGTTATATTTTTCCAAAAATTACGAACTCACAATTACACCTCCTTACGTATACGCATAAAAGACCGATTGGGCCTAGCTTTGGGCTTTTCTTGAGCCGTGTACTAATGCACCATGGGTATGGGTTTGGACTGTTTGGACTCGGTTTGGGTTTAGAGACTTTGGGCCCATAAAATTCATGTTCAAAAGGACGTGCGGCTGGTGAAAAGGGTGTGCGACTCGGGATCGTGTGCGACTCGACTTGACACTTACATAAATACACATCTCATTCACATAATACACAAACTTGTAGCCGTTCACTTACAACCAAGCATTCGAATCGTTCAGACGATATACACACGAGTTACATCAAGCACAAGTCATAGAAAGGAATCAATCATTCAGAAAAATTCTTGAATTTACGAGTTGTCACATCATCCCCAACTTGAAAGAAATTTCGTCCCGAAATTTGATAAGTAAGCACAGAGGAGTGAAGTAAGATTGCTGCAGATTTTCCTCAGGTGCCACAAGTTGACTATATTTAAATATAACATTGTGTAATTAATTCATACTTTTTGCTGTCTTTCTCATTCTTTTTTTAATAGTGGTTACATATTGTGCAGTTAAGGACAATTAGAAACTTCCCACTTTGTAATATGTCCAGTTAAGGAATAGTTCTTACTGGATTTTTTTTTGCTGGAATATTGTCATTTTATGTTTTGTTTATCATTGTGTTATTGGTTTTCTGTTTTCCATATATTTGATTTTTTTTTGTAGGTGTCTATTTTTATATATTGTATTGTGTAACTAACTTCCTATTTTTTAGTTGTGGTTCTCATTATTTTTCAATAATCCTATTATCATAAAAAACAATATTTTTATAAAAAGGACAAAATAATATATAAAACCCAATGCCAAAAAAAATCTACGATGTAATTATTTTCACAATTGTAATAACACAATGTTTGACAACTAACAAAGTAATTTATAAAAATAAGATTAATTAATAAAAAGTATATTCGTGTATGTGATTGATTAAAAAGTATCTCCATGTATGTGTATATGTTTACCTGTAAATTAGAAACAGTTTCTAATATATATTGTTATTTAATTTTATTTACCCCCTATCGCCCATAGTGTGTGAAAACCGTTTACCACAACTACTCGGAGTTTTAGGAGTTTTTACTCACCTGTGTCAACTGTTAATTGGGGTAGTTTCTATGTAGGTATTCATTTTTCAAAGGAATCGCTTTTCTTATGTGTTTTCATCCTCTCTCTATCAACGTCAGTATTTTTAATTAAAGTATAATCGTAGGTGAATATGAAGGATCTTCCATCTCTGTTAATATTGATGAAGATTATTCCAAGACTTCCGGCAAAGGAGGTTATACGGTGCAAGGCTGTGTCTAAAGAGTGGTTAGCCTATCTTTCAACTCCTGAGTTTGCTAAGAATAATTGTCGTTTCTTGAGAGTATTAGGTGACCAGAAAATAATTGCTCTTGACAAATCATCGTGTGCGATTCGTTATGTTGATGTTGCATCTCCTAGAAGTGTTTTAGGCAATAATATTCACATTCCCTTCGATTGTCATCCATGTAATGTGATCTTTTTAGCAAGTTTGGATGGCATGGTATGTGTTTGCTTATGTAATACTGGTGATTTGGTTGTTTGGAATCTACTAACTCGTGTGTTCAAGATGCTGAGAAATTCTAATTATCAGGGATTTTACAATATGGATGATGATAGTCTTGGGTTTTGTGTTGACTCTGCTGGTGATTACAAAATTGTGCACATTAAACGCACTCATTTTAGGTTGACTGTTAACATTTATTCGTTTAGTGAAGGTTCATGGTCAACTCCAAGGTTCTTAATTGATAGTCCATATGATATTGCTGTTTATAGTTGGTCCGTTGGGACGTTTTGTAGGAAAAGTTTGTATTTTGTACTGACCAAATTCTGGAGTATGGGTAACACAGCGGTTCTTCGTTTGGATGTTGAGTCGAAGGTAATAGAAAATGTAGGTTACCCAGATACATTGAGTGTGGAATCTATAGGTCAGTTGGTGACTATACAAGATGAACTTCATATGTTGGTTAGTATTGGAATGTGTAGTGTAGATGTTCAATTGTGGCGTCTACAAAATAATACTTGGTCGAAAGTGGTGTCTTTTGTACCCCGTGTGTTTATGCCGTTGATGATAGGGTCATCTGTGCACTACATTGATGGTAATAACAAATTAATTATAGTACACGAATGGGGTGATGTTGCTCAGATAAACGTAAGGGCAAAGAAGATGCATGGTTATTTTCCTATCATCTTTACACAAGGCATTGTAGGTGCAAGCTATATTGAAACTGTAGTTTCCCCACATGTTTAGTTATGGTTTTGTATTTAGTTGTTTGTTGTTATCATTGTGTTATATACATAGTATTATGTTTGTGGTTGTTTTTGTGGTTGGTATTTTTTTTGTATATGGAGAATCAGTATTCGAAATTAATGTGTTATTTTAATTGTTCTATTATGTTTATAATATGTTTGGTGTGTAATATTTTATGCCAGTAAATATAATCAATGTTTGTTTGTCATTGGTAGTTCTTTCAACACTTTGAAAACATCTAACTTTCATATATCTTATCTAAGTTCATCTAATGGTGTTATTAATTTCTACGTTTATCAATTTACAAATAACTAATTCATTTTAAATTGTGCCAATTAGATGTAAGATTTTAATTTACTATGTTTGACAATTCGATGTATGGCAATACAAGAATAGTTGTAGTTTCTAATTGCAATCGCATAAAAAAGTCATTATTATCTTAAATATGGAGACACTTTTTTTATAGAGTCACTTATTGATGTTCTAGATAGTTGTATAAGAAGTCATTATGATATTAAAATATGCAGTGCATTTGGATGATGGAAATATTACCAATAAGACTTCTAATGTTGTATACAGGAAATCACAACTAAATTTATAACTAAATATGAACTTCGACTACTGTTTACAAATTATAATTCTAAACAAAATATGTCATCCATGCCCTAATATAGTAAAATAATTGTCATCAAGGTTAGGCTACCAACCAACCAAAAAAACACAATAAGCTGTTCCAACATGTCCCACCAAAAACCATCAAACGATAACGACAAAAGGTATTAGTTTATATACGCAGACATCTGCATCATTAGCAGATAACGTTAACTGCTAAGCTTGGCTGACTGCATCCACATGCGTCAACATGAAGAGGTTTCCTGATTTTACATAAGTTAAATGCATATTGTCACCCGTGTTTTCCTTTATGAAACTTGGCCACCCTTCAATCGCATACCTAAATCCATTTCCATCCTTCTGTCGCTTAACTATCTTCACAACTGTTTTCCCATCCATGTTTCTGACATTCATTTGATGCACCTTCTTTGTTAGCCTTGCTCTGTTTACAACTTCTACAGGTAATCGCTGCATTGATGTTAGAGTTAACAAGTATATTAGCCGTGTTGGATATAATTGTCAGCAGCAACAAATATCAGTTATTAATTTTCGAATAAACATAATTTAGTATCTATTATCTATTATAGTTATTCTATGAAGGTTATAAGTGAAGTTATACTTTATTGTTTAGAAAAAAAAAACAACTGTTTTAAGGTTTTTTGTTGCAAACCAAGTTCAATTGTTATGTGTTTAACTGGTAATTCTATACGTATAAATAGCCTCATGAATGGTGTTGTAAATTGTTCTCATTAAATAACAGAAATGACATACCATTCGATAATTTCCTTTCCTGTTGAATTGATACGCACCACTTTCTTGATCATAATTTTGATGTGCAACACGTTTTTTGTCTTCATTGCTTACCTTCAACGCCATCTGACTTCTTTTCCCGTTTTTGTTAACCTTATCATTTCAAACATGCATTTCCTTTCAATATATATATATATATATATATATATATATATGTTAATGTACAAGAAATATTTATTGGAATATTTTCTTAACTTATGCTTAACTTACCAAACGATCTCGTGTTTGTCGTCCAGTTGCTGACATGGTAGAATGATCATAAGTTGTACAACATATCAGTTGTTTAGGTTCTTCAGATGTAGAATCGGATGCAATCTGTTTACCTTTCTTTTTAACCTGTTATTACAGCCCGTAACATTAAAGCAAATTAAACTACAATCGTCAACTAAGTATGTATAATAATATAAACAAATAACTTATCCGTTATTATGTTTCAAAGACTTACATCTTCTTTTGTCTGGTTGTTATTTCCTTCACTTACAAAACTCTTTCTTTCAGACTTCAACTTTTCTTTTTCAACACTTTTCTTATTCACTTCATGTTTCTCATAGTTCATCTGCATCCAAGATTTTTAAAATTCATTAACATCTGAGGATCAATATATTGTATTGTAAAAATATGTAAACTCATTACCCCAGTAATGAATTGGTCGATTGAGTCTTCTTGATCAGTGAAGATCTGTTATACGATAACATCTGTAAATAAGTCGTATTGACTAGCAAACCATTTTAACTTACTTTAAATTACTTAAAGAGTTGAAGTGTTCATAGTATGTGTGTTTAGGTATTTCAACAACTGAGTTGTCTTTAGTTGCCTCCTTCTTTCTAAAAACAACCTCAACTCCGCTATGAAAAAGTGTCAAGTCAAACGATTCGCTGTCTGTTTTCATCAACATCAGTATATCACCGTCTTCTATGTCAATATATTCAAACATCTCCGGACACCCTTTAGCAAAAACGTAGCATGCATTTATTTTTTCGGTCTCAACTTTCCAACACTGACCTGCTGCGTATATGTTATAAGAATCTTTTACTGGCCAGTAACAGTAAAATTTGTTCACATAAGCTTCTGGAATGACCTGAAAAGTTGTGTAATATTTTATAAACATATATTCATTTATTCCATTTGCTGACAAGTATAACAAAAAACAAATTCCTACTAACATATAACTATACTTACTATGATCTTTAAATCTCCGTAACGGTTGACTGTCAAGAACGATTCATCACAAACGTTTTATATGAAACAATGTATTTGTAGACATTTTTCTTTGATTATCATCAAAACCAAAAAGGTGTTCTTTGTCAATTTAAGACCTTTTACAATACTTATCCATCCGTCAGTGACAACACTTTCACCTCTTACACTTCTCAGCCATGCTGTACAGCTTATTCCGCTTTCATGATTTATCGTTACCTTTGTCCGGTTCCAGTAATCTCCTCCCACAAGCTTTACAAACTCAATTGGTAATGCCTGTAGTTACATTTACTAATTTCAGTTTACGTAATGAAGTTTACACTTACTTATTGAAGGCATTACAGCATACCAGTTTCAATGATTTAGGGTCTTGTAATAGAGACAGGCAGGACGTAATCATTTTTGTATACCTGTGATATATAACATTTAATATTAACTGTTAGTATTAATACACAATGTGTTAAAATGTAATCTTATGTCATGAGAATATTATTCATAATTCATAATGTGCAATAGATCTCTTCTGTATACCGTTTCAATATATCAATATATATATATATATATTCGTAAAATATCTCTTTTTGCGTAATCGCACATGGGTTAGGTTATTTTGGAGCAACTTATATCTTATTGACTTATAAAATTTAACAAGTTGTGTTTATAGTTTTGGGTTAGCTTAATTAAGTTATTTTTGTGTGTTGAGAAGTTGTTTTTGATAAGTTCGTATTTGTATCTCCTCACTTATGACTTATATAAATTAATAAGTACTTTTAGAGAAGGAACCCCAAAAATAAAAAAATTTATAACAGAATCATATGTTTTCATCCGTGTGTGTTTGGGATTCCTTCTTAAAAATGTCTTATTAACTTATATAAGTGACAAGTGAGAAGTTAGAAATTCTGACTTCTCAAAAATGGCTTGTCAACACACAAAACCCTTTAAAATAAGCTAACCCAAACACTCAAAAAACAACTTATTAACTTTTATAAGTCAATAAGTCATAAGTTGCTCCAAAATAAGCTAACCCAAACACCCCCTGTTTAATTGCAACTTTTTCATATATTATTATCACATTATACTGTAAACATTAGTTCGACAATGTCCATAATATGAAATACATAAGATATATATCAACTATACATAACATATGAGAGGTTGAAGATGATTGAAACCGAAAATCAGATTTGACGTCTACAAACAAGTTATTCGCTGTAGTAACCATCATATGTCGCTGATTAAGTATCTAACAGAGGTTTAGTGTCACACCCCAAATTTCCACGGGTCACCGGTGGGCCCGGTGGGGAGTATCGTGACGTGGTTGGCAACATCATAGTCAAACAACACAATATTTAATATGCACAGCGGAAGCAATTTAAAAGATATAATTCAACCGAATATAATATTGTAATATCATATATCACAACTGTCGATTGTTTATCCACAGACGGATCGAAAATAAAATGGAAACAATAGTTCAACAGACTTTAGGCATCTAAGCTTGCGAGACTCTTTAATGTTGCTAGGAGTAGCCAGCCAATTCCGATTAGTACCTGCACTTAGCCTTTTTGGAAAATACGTCAGTTTACACTGGTAAATACAATCAACCGACTCATTTTGAAAATGATTTAAAATTTGTTTGGATGCACATGGCATAAATGTTTTATAATTTGATTAAAATGCACAAAGGCAAAATTAACCTTTTATAACTTGGGATAATTATTTAAATATAATACTTGTAGGGATTTACATGTTCCTTATGCGTTCAGTAGCCCGGATCGAGCCGGGTTAAAGATCAATAGACACACCACTTTAATTATGAGACACTGACAGGTGTACGCCTACACCTGTGTGCTAAGGTCGTGGCCATTTCGTAAAATGATGCCAGGGATATCCGGGACACGGTCATTAACCCCCCAAAGGCTTTAAGCAAACAAAACAATATTAAACGAGACATCTCAATACTTTAATTATCATTCATTCAATTAAAGATTCAACGCCCCGACCAAGCGGTATTTTATATACCGTACCCCAAGCCCGTATAGGGAAAATAAGTTAAAAGTATTTACCTGAGCTAAATATAAATTCAATCCCAGCCGTATCAAATCAGCAAGTACAGATAGCTTTTACTGGGCTCCTAAATCTGGAACGAAGGTTTTTAAATAACCTATTAGAATCCTAACGAGTCTTTTATTTAAGCTTAAGCTTAGACCGGCTAGTTTCAAAGATACGGTTCGTACGCACGATTAATATGTGTATTTCATGCACACTCTGGATTTTGAGATAAAACCGATAAGGTTTGACCCGTTTAGGCTAGTTTTTGTAAACTAGTTACATAAACCGAACCGAACGCGTAATAAGCGTAACGGGTAGTAATGAGAGTCATTTACAGGTTTCCTAAGTTAATATGATTCATATATGTTGTGACATCAGTAAGATGTCTTTTATTATGCCCGAAATGAATTTAATCGCAAACTGTGCCCCGTAGGGGTAGTTTGGTAATTTCACATAAGCCGAAAAGCTCAAAACTGAAGTCTGAGTTTATCAACCTTTGCTTACTGTTAAAATATTATAATTTGCCTCAAATATCAGTAGGTATCACCCATGGTATGTTTAAAATACTCTTAGTACATACTATGCGTTAAAAACGCTTAATTAGGCGATTAAAAGCCGTTTACGGGTTCGATACATAAAGCTGATATTTTACCATTCCAGAAGGCTTAAAATAAACTATTTATCATTTAAGATCAGTAGCAAAAGGTTTGGAGTCGTTTAGATATGTAAAACTCATTTTATAGCCCGTAAGGGCAAAACCGACAATTACCGGATTAAGCCTACGACTATAAGTTATGCTCAGCCTAAAATTTATTAAAAATCTTTAAAAATCCCAAAATAATATATTACATCAGTGGGTAAAAGATTTGGTATCAAAAAGTAGGCTTAACTAGGCTATACGCTAATTACGCCGTTTTATTAACATAAAGCTTTAATTTTTACGCTAACGAGCATAACTCTTATTCTACACCTCAAACTGATGTCAAACTTTGCATACAAGTTTATATATCAGTAGTTAAGGTTTCTACTCTTTTACATTTTCATAAATCACGTTTTAAGGTAAAAAGGCATAATGGTCAACATATGAGCAATTAACGGAATCATGCATATTAATTGGATAACTAATGATCCGAGGTGTATAATCACAGAGGATTATACTAGCATGTAACCTGGTCCAAATGAAGCTCTAAGGTATTTCTAAAACATACCATAACGGGTCAGAACTGAGAGTCGAAGTATAAGTCAAACTATGCGACTTTCGGTTCCGAACCGGGTCTAAACAGGAAATTGTCGGGTTGAACATGTTTAGACATGTTCTTACACTAATTACCAAGTTATATTAATGATCAAACAGGTTGTATGTGTTCTACATTGCTAATTATGCATAAATTGCAATTTACACATTCTGTTGATTTTTTAAAATCAAGTTTGACCCGACATTTGACCTAGTTAGAGTGGGAATCAGAGGGTACCCTTTTAAGGGTTTAATGCCCACATAATATAACAAAATTCGAATCGTTAAAAATTTTACCGAGCCTCGTGTTGACTGCGTTGACCAGCAGTTGACCACGTTTGACCGATGTTGACCAGGTTTGACCGAACCCAAAACTGAACCGAGGCACTAACATGACTCAAAACTTCCCCTTGACCAGTTTTGACCACGTTTGACCTGTTGACCAAGTTGAACCGAGCCCGAGAGCGTCCCGAACTTAAATTTTTCACCCGAGTCGAAAGTGGTTCGATGGACTCTACAGGTCACTAGGAGTCCAAAAATATATTTTTCTTCAAAAACTGATGGCTGGAAATTGCCAGAACCATGTCAGAAGTCGAGCCCGAGAGCGTCCCGAACTTAAATTTTTCACCCGAGTCGAAAGTGGTTCGATGGACTCTACAGGTCACTAGGAGTCCAAAAATATATTTTTCATCGAAAACTGATGGCTGGAACTCGCCAGAATCATGTCAGAAGTCGAGCCCGAGAGCGTCCCGAACTTAAATTTTTCACCCGAGTCGAAAGTGGTTCGATGGACTCTACAGGTCACTAGGAGTCCAAAAATATATTTTTCATCGAAAACTGATGGCTGGAACTCGCCAGAATCATGTCAGAAGTCGACATTTCGCCGGAGAATAGAATTTCTTGAAACTGTGCAGGAATGCTCCTAAAGTCCCGATCGAAGCATCTGCAAAGTCAAAAGTTCAAAACGGACTCGCCGGAATTTGACCGGAATGTCGCCGGAGGTTCCATAGAGCTCAAACCGCTAAGAATTAGCTAAAACTAACCACACCACGCGATCCGGAACGTCGGATATAGTCGAAAAAGTGTACTCTTGGCCGGAAAACGGCCGCCGGAAAAATCGCCGGTCGCCGGAAAAGTCGCCGGAAAGTTTCTAGAGAGAGAGAGAGAGTAGAGGGAGTTTTAGAGAGAGAAAGAGATGGTGAAATGATTTTTTTTTTTTTTTATTTATATAGTGGAGGTTTTGTGGGCTTGGGCCCAAGGCCCACAAGCCCGTCTTCGCACCCGAACATCATGGAAGCATCGTAGAGCATAATATTAATACTAAAATACGCAAATTAGGATCGGTAGTTGATGTTTGCGTGTTCGTTCGTCGGTTGCGTAAAAATCGCGAGAAATTAAATCGTTGACGTTTTTAACCCCTCGTATACGAATATTGCCATAACTTTCTCATACCTTAACGAAACCTTGTGAAATTTTTATCACACATTCTTGTGAGTATAATTAAGCATTACAAAGCTTCGGGTTCGCTAAAAGGTCACTCAGAGGTATACCTTTAAAACATGTTGACACATTTAACCCCTGTAGTTTGTAATTCCTCACTTTCTTTCACAATTGGCTTCGTACGATCCATGATTTATTCGGTTGAGGTTATGAACATCATGTAGGGTCACTGTAAAGTATATTTATCCCTTGTTGACATTTTGAACCCTTATTTTCACATACTTTCCATGTTTGTCAACTTTAGTCCCTCTAAATAAAATTTCACACGTTCAAGCTTATGACACGTGTCAATACATTATAGGACGTGAATTTTCGAGGTGTTACATCCTCACCCCCTTAAAAGAAATCTCGACCTCGAGATTTGCTAAAATGATGGAAGTATTTTTTGTCGCTTAATGGACTTAACTTCCACAACATATCTAGAGTCTTTCCAAGCTCCTAAAGTGACTCCTATATTAGGTACATATATCCTTTTTGGAGCTTCTTAACCTGTCGATCCTTAATCGATACAGGATGCTCATCACATCATAAATTTTCATAACATTATGTGATAGTGCTTCTTGACTTATTGGCGAAACACACCTTTCAGTCACTAGTGTGTAATGTATTTCGAGCTCCGCCAAGCTCCTTAAATAGGTTTTAGCTTATAAGCTACCTGATCTTGATATATTCGATTTCCTTCGAATGATTCTATATATTCAGAGCTTAACTAGCCTGATAATTTAACAGATTTGGCACACCCTTCCTGGGTGATATCTATTGTTGAACCTTATTCCTTAATCAAGAATTTAGGAGGTTTGCTATTTTCATTAATCCTTGATTTTCTGCCGAATACTGGCACCTAACAGATGATTATGAATTTGCGTGATCTTATTTGTTGTTTCCAATGCAACTTTCAGATCCTGATAATTGGACTTACCAATCTATTGTCCTAACAATAGATGTTTAACATTCCATTTATACAAGGTCTCCAAAGGAGTATCCTTGATACTTATATATCAACTATTATCGGAAAGCTTATCTTAAGGTGAGATGGTTATTCCAACCACTGCTTAACAAATTTTAAGGAATAGCTAATCCTTATAGCTAGTCGAACAAGTCGACGATCCTGGGTAGCTGATGGCAATTTCTTAATTGTTGCCTAATTAGGGTTGCGGTAAAAATGCATAAGCAAAAAAAGAACCGTCTTTCTTATTTAACAATATCAAACTTTCGGAATATCAAGTTAGGCTATATGAACCCTCTATTTTAAAACTTAGTAAATCAGGGTTTCGATTCTTCCAATGATGGTGCTAGCCATCTTGGAGATTTCATAATAATACAGCCTTAAATGGGATATAAACCTTAACTCTACCTGCCCCTCAGGGGTAAACAGGGTAATCTTAGGAGAAGATAATTAAGGTACAAGGAGGTTACAGAGATTTACAAATCTCAGGCTCCAATTTATCCATCATTGCTTGTGTCAATTAAGTGACACACTTATGTTACTAGTCCACGAATTCCTTAATCGGAAACATTTTCTTGGATAATTCCATTTTGGATATCTTCCTTGAATACTACTAGTCGACTTTGGTACAATATGATCATTGGGATATCTCAGGGGTTCCATGCATTAAACCTCCATACTGATCAGGCATGGAAGCAATCTATGGGACACACTAGGATACGCCAATTCTCATATGGCACTTTTATCAAACATAATTTGGCATTCGCAGTCGATAGAAAACAATGAGAAAATAATAAAATAAAGTAATATATATTGTCGTACTCTATTCGAAGAATGAGTACTCTTAGATTTTTCAGAAGGATCCCTTGCCGATACTTAGAAGAATCGGTTACTATGATTTCCTTGGTAAGTTATACCTTGTGGATAATATAAAAGTTTGCTAAGCTTATGGTTTATGAAGATTTATTATTGCCTGTATTAAATCAGGACACTTAGCAGAAATTATCATTGGTAAATGATAAGGAATGTACTTGATGACATCGTGAACTGCCTCTTGGCATTCATCAGGTGAGTTCAGGCGTTTCCTTTCTTAGCCTTTCCAGACTTAGCTGCACCTTCTTTGGCAGCTTTATGATATCTAGTTCTGATGCGGCCTTACTCACCACAGTCGTGACAGACTGCATTCTTTATGTCCCTACATTCATGGGAAAATGATGACCCGTTCCTTTGCAGATGTCACACTGCTTTGGTCCTTCCAACTGCTGCGTCAACCACAGCTTGGAGATTAACTCCATTGTTATTGAGGTTTACGTTTGTAGCTTTATTAACTTTCGTCGCCTTAATAGTATTGCGACTGTCGTCTACCTCATCCGAGTTTTCCATACTTGAACTTGGTACCAATCACCAAAATTTAACAATTATTAGTCATCATCCTGATGACCCGACTTAGATTAGCCACGGCATTCATAAACCGTATGGGCTATTCTGTTCCGAACATTCCTAGTGAATGTTATTTGAATGTATATCCATTATATTTAGCCTAGGTCACAAAAGGACAATCAATGGCATTCAAGGTTTGGAGTGAGTCCAATACCTGCTTGACAGGGGACCATAATGTCACAATTGTCTTTGTCACAAGGAGGATTATAAATAGCTCAAAGGCTAGCCTTACATGACTTTGGTTATATATATACATATATGGCATAGAAGCCTGTTGCGAGGGACGTAGAAAGATATGGCATAAAGTCTAGTCATGAAGGACATAAGTAATCATATGGCGCGTAGGCCTTGTCGTAATGACATTCAGATACGGCACAAATGGCCTTGTCCTAGGACGTTATAGGATATGGCACTAAGGCCTGTCACCAGGGATGTTAACATTTAGTATGTTAACTTGACACGAACGACGAATTATAGCTCGGAGGCTTGTTATGGGTGACTTGAAATATAACTTGTGGATTTGTCACAATGACATCAATTCATAGGCTGCAATCCTATTAGATCAGGAGTTTTAAGGCTTGAACATAGTTCTTCACCTTTGGACAGGGAGTCATAAACTACAACTGTCATCGTCTTGAAAGGCGATTCACTTAACAGAAAGGTAAACCAATTAACATCACTAATGGATGTCTATATATAATTATAGTATCTAATGATATTAGTCATGATCACCTCGATCATATTGACTATTAGGTTTGGGTATAATCCCACCATTTTGAATAGGGGATCATAAAGATCACCACTGTTTTGTCTTATCGGCAATAGAGTATAGTATAGCCCGTAGGCATTTCATCACTAGGGATGTCAATATTATGAATTTATGATCATCATACTGATGATACTAGTCAGGATCGCAATGATCACATGGACTATGGGATTTGAGCGTAGCTCACCCCCTTGGGCAAAGAATCACAAAAGATTACAATTGCCTTGTCTTAATTTAACAATATAATATAGCCCTTAGGCAAAACATCATTGGGGATGTTTAAATTTTAATCATCGTACTGATGATTTTAGTCATGATCGCATTGATCATATAGACTATTAGGCTTGAGCACAGCTCGCTACCTTAAATAGGGGATCGTAGAGATCACAATGTTTGTGTCACAATGGACAATATAATATGGCCCGTAGGCGAAACATCACTAATGGATGTTTATAATAGGTTCATCGTATTAGATGATATAAGTCATTATTTTATTAATCATATTGACTATTTGGCTTGAGAATAGCTCATCACCTTAAACAAGGAATCATAAAGATCAAAATGTCAATGTCTCAAATGGACCATTTATTATAGCCCGTAGGCAAAACATCTTTTCTTGACAGGGAGTTGAAGGCTACCATTGTCTTTAGTCTCGGAGGACGTTAATTATAACCCGTAGGCATTTCCCTCCTAAGGGATATTTATGGTATGATCATCTTTTCAGATGATATTAGTCGAGATCGTATGGATCCTACCGACTATTATGCTTGGACGTATTCCAACATCTTTAGACAGGGTCAAAAACCACCACTGTCGTTGTCTTATAGGACAACCAATTTAGCCCGTAGGCACTTCATCACTCACGGATGTTTATAATATGATTATATTATTAAGATGATATAAGCCATGATTTCTAGATCATAAGGCAAATTAGGAATTAAAATTTTTTTTTTCCAATATAGGGATGACTGTTGTGATTTTATCGAATCACATTTGTCAGGAGTGTTAAAACGTTCTCAGGTGTTAACAAGGATTTGAATCCCTTGAGTAGGTTTCACCATCTTGGTCGCGTAGGCTAGGTTTCAACTTTAAGACTCTTTTTAAAATGCATACTGATAGGGAGGAAGGATATTTATTTTATTCAGGATTTTTGTCATAAATCCTAATTTATAAGTTAATAATAGCACCAATGGCCTAGTCGCGTAGACGAGTTAATTTATAAGCCATGATTTCAGAGAATCGAGGCATAAAGGTATACTGGCACAATAGGCCTAGTCACAAGGACATTTATAAATTATATGCTAGGATTTCAAAGAATCAAAGCATGAAAGTATGTTGGCACAATAGGCCTAGTCACAAGGACAATTATAAATTATATGCTAGGATTTCAAAGAATCAAAGCATTCGAGGTTTGAACCTAGTTCATTACCTTTATCTGACAGGGAGTCATTGCTACCACTGTATTTTGGCTCATATGGAAATGAGCAGGGCCCGTAGGCATTATGTTACCACGTATGGTTTAAAATATGATCATCTTAATTAATGATGTAAACCCAGGATTCAGAGATCATTAAACTGGGTTAGGAATCTTTTGAAGAATCCTATATAAAAATGACGTGTGTGATTTTTAATCAATCACGTCTGCCAGGAGTGTTAACAAGTTTTCAGATGTTAACAGTGATTCGAATCTTTTAAACAGGTCTTACCATCTTGGCCAGGTCTTTATAATGACACTCAGGCTAGGTTTCACTCTTAAGATTCTTTTAACATTTAACGCAGAGCAGTCCTAAATTGAAATGTTAATAAGGATCTGAATCTAAATTGAGGAACTGCTAACTTAGCCGGTCTTAATATGACCCGAAGCTAGGTCTTGTCCTTTTAAGATTTTGCCATTTTATTATAATGGTAGATCTTGCAAAAGGAAATGTTATTTTCCATTTATTTAATATTTCTTGTTTAGAATGAAAGTTTAAACTTAATCATTCCACTATATGAAAATAAAAGTATAAAGTTGCCCTAAGCGGGACTTGAAAGGAATGATGTTGTCCTCGTAGGGACTGAAAGATAATTGTGTCCTTATAAGGACTTATTAAGGAAACGATCTTCAGCAAGAGGAGTTTCTTCTTTATTTATTTCTGAGTGTCCTCTCCTTAGATGCTCGTTTCATTCTAGCCGCGTTACGAAGCTCAGCATTTCAAGGCTCCGGATGTGGAGAACTCCTATTACGGCTTCTTCGCTTGGCGACGTATCCAATAAAAATTTGGAAGTAAAAATTTATAGATTAGGATTGAGAACATTCCTAAGTTAAGTCTAGACTCAGAAGGTCAAGGAATGTGCTACTGTGTCATTGAGATTAAACACCAAAAAGCTAGTGTTTAATTCACTCAATGTTGGCTCTGATACCAACCTGTCACACCCCAAATTTCCACGGGTCACCGGTGGGCCCGGTGGGGAGTATCGTGACGTGGTTGGCAACATCATAGTCAAACAACACAATATTTAATATGCACAGCGGAAGCAATTTAAAAGATATAATTCAACCGAATATAATATTGTAATATCATATATCACAACTGTCGATTGTTTATCCACAGACGGATCGAAAATAAAATGGAAACAATAGTTCAACAGACTTTAGGCATCTAAGCTTGCGAGACTCTTTAATGATGCTAGGAGTAGCCAGCCAATTCCGATTAGTACCTGCACTTAGCCTTTTTGGAAAATACGTCAGTTTACACTGGTAAATACAATCAACCGACTCATTTTGAAAATGATTTAAAATTTGTTTGGATGCACATGGCATAAATGTTTTATAATTTGATTAAAATGCACAGAGGCAAAATTAACCTTTTATAACTTGGGATAATTATTTAAATATAATACTTGTAGGGATTTACATGTTCCTTATGCGTTCAGTAGCCCGGATCGAGCCGGGTTAAAGATCAATAGACACACCACTTTAATTATGAGACACTGACAGGTGTACGCCTACACCTGTGTGCTAAGGTCGTGGCCATTTCGTAAAATGATGCCAGGGATATCCGGGACACGGTCATTAACCCCCCAAAGGCTTTAAGCAAACAAAACAATATTAAACGAGACATCTCAATACTTTAATTATCATTCATTCAATTAAAGATTCAACGCCCCGACCAAGCGGTATTTTATATACCGTACCCCAAGCCCGTATAGGGAAAATAAGTTAAAAGTATTTACCTGAGCTAAATATAAATTCAATCCCAGCCGTATCAAATCAGCAAGTACAGATAGCTTTTACTGGGCTCCTAAATCTGGAACGAAGGTTTTTAAATAACCTATTAGAATCCTAACGGGTCTTTTATTTAAGCTTAAGCTTAGACCGGCTAGTTTCAAAGATACGGTTCGTACGCACGATTAAGCGATGACCGGATAGAATGTGATTTAGACCCTACAAGTTCAGGGACTTGTTTAATATGGGTATTTCATGCACACTCTGGATTTTGAGATAAAACCGATAAGGTTTGACCCGTTTAGGCTAGTTTTTGTAAACTAGTTACATAAACCGAACCGAACGCGTAATAAGCGTAACGGGTAGTAATGAGAGTCATTTACAGGTTTCCTAAGTTAATATGCTTCATATATGTTGTGACATCAGTAAGATGTCTTTTATTATGCCCGAAATGAATTTAATCGCAAACTGTGCCCCGTAGGGGTAGTTTGGTAATTTCACATAAGCCGAAAAGCTCAAAACTGAAGTCTGAGTTTATCAACCTTTGCTTACTGTTAAAATATTATAATTTGCCTCAAATATCAGTAGGTATCACCCATGGTATGTTTAAAATACTCTTAGTACATACTATGCGTTAAAAACGCTTAATTAGGCGATTAAAAGCCGTTTACGGGTTCGATACATAAAGCTGATATTTTACCATTCCAGAAGGCTTAAAATAAATTATTAATCATTTAAGATCAGTAGCAAAAGGTTTGGAGTCGTTTAGATATGTAAAACTCATTTTATAGCCCGTAAGGGCAAAACCGACAATTGCCGGATTAAGCCTACAACTATAAGTTATGCTCAGCCTAAAATTTATTAAAAATCTTTAAAAATCCCAAAATAATATATTACATCAGTGGGTAAAAGATTTGGTATCAAAAAGTAGGCTTAACTAGGCTATACGCTAATTACGCCGTTTTATTAACATAAAGCTTTAATTTTTACGCTAACGAGCATAACTCTTATTCTACACCTCAAACTGATGTCAAACTTTGCATACAAGTTTATATATCAGTAGTTAAGGTTTCTACTCTTTTACATTTTCATAAATCACGTTTTAAGGTAAAAAGGCATAATGGTCAACATATGAGCAATTAACGGAATCATGCATATTAATTGGATAACTAATGATCCGAGGTGTATAATCACAGAGGATTATACTAGCATGTAACCTGGTCCAAATGAAGCTCTAAGGTATTTCTAAAACATACCATAACGGGTCAGAACTGAGAGTCGAAGTATAAGTCAAACTATGCGACTTTCGGTTCCGAACCGGGTCTAAACAGGAAATTGTCGGGTTGAACATGTTTAGACATGTTCTTACACTAATTACCAAGTTATATTAATGATCAAACAGGTTGTATGTGTTCTACATTGCTAATTATGCATAAATTGCAATTTACACATTCTGTTGATTTTTTAAAATCAAGTTTGACCCGACATTTGACCTAGTTAGAGTGGGAATCAGAGGGTACCCTTTTAAGGGTTTAATGCCCACATAATATAACAAAATTCGAATCGTTAAAAATTTTACCGAGCCTCGTGTTGACTGCGTTGACCAGCAGTTGACCACGTTTGACCGATGTTGACCAGGTTTGACCGAACCCAAAACTGAACCGAGGCACTAACATGACTCAAAACTTCCCCTTGACCAGTTTTGACCACGTTTGACCTGTTGACCAAGTTGAACCGAGCCCGAGAGCGTCCCGAACTTAAATTTTTCACCCGAGTCGAAAGTGGTTCGATGGACTCTACAGGTCACTAGGAGTCCAAAAATATATTTTTCTTCAAAAACTGATGGCTGGAAATTGCCAGAACCATGTCAGAAGTCGAGCCCGAGAGCGTCCCGAACTTAAATTTTTCACCCGAGTCGAAAGTGGTTCGATGGACTCTACAGGTCACTAGGAGTCCAAAAATATATTTTTCATCGAAAACTGATGGCTGGAACTCGCCAGAATCATGTCAGAAGTCGACATTTCGCCGGAGAATAGAATTTCTTGAAACTGTGCAGGAATGCTCCTAAAGTCCCGATCGAAGCATCTGCAAAGTCAAAAGTTCAAAACGGACTCGCCGGAATTTGACCGGAATGTCGCCGGAGGTTCCATAGAGCTCAAACCGCTAAGAATTAGCTAAAACTAACCACACCACGCGATCCGGAACGTCGGATATAGTCGAAAAAGTGTACTCTTGGCCGGAAAACGGCCGCCGGAAAAATCGCCGGTCGCCGGAAAGTTTCTAGAGAGAGAGAGAGAGTAGAGGGAGTTTTAGAGAGAGAAAGAGATGGTGAAATGATTTTTATTTTTTTTTATTTATATAGTGGAGGTTTTGTGGGCTTGGGCCCAAGGCCCACAAGCCCGTCTTCGCACCCGAACATCATGGAAGCATCGTAGAGCATAATATTAATACTAAAATACGCAAATTAGGATCGGTAGTTGATGTTTGCGTGTTCGTTCGTCGGTTGCGTAAAAATCGCGAGAAATTAAATCGTTGACGTTTTTAACCCCTCGTATACGAATATTGCCATAACTTTCTCATACCTTAACGAAACCTTGTGAAATTTTTATCACACATTCTTGTGAGTATAATTAAGCATTACAAAGCTTCGGGTTCGCTAAAAGGTCACTCAGAGGTATACCTTTAAAACATGTTGACACATTTAACCCCTGTAGTTTGTAATTCCTCACTTTCTTTCACAATTGGCTTCGTACGATCCATGATTTATTCGGTTGAGGTTATGAACATCATGTAGGGTCACTGTAAAGTATATTTATCCCTTGTTGACATTTTGAACCCTTATTTTCACATACTTTCCATGTTTGTCAACTTTAGTCCCTCTAAATAAAATTTCACACGTTCAAGCTTATGACACGTGTCAATACATTATAGGACGTGAATTTTCGAGGTGTTACATTTAGAAATCTAATAGAAATTAAACCGTTAAGATTTACAATCGGAAGTTACCTTTTTTTCGATCAAATCTTCGGCGGCGATGATCTTCAAGGAGATATGAAACGCCGGTGATGATGAAGTTGTTTTGATTGTGATAGATATGATGTTGATTGTGTATCTTTTTATTATCTTTTATATATTTTATTGTTTGTTTAATTAAATAAAGAAATACTTGAATATTGGTGGTATGGATAGTGTTAATATTAGCCATGGTATTGCAACTGATTCTATATATTGTGTTATTGCGTCTGATTATTGTGTTTTGCAACTAGGTGGGTTTTCTATACATTATGTTATGTGTTCTTGTCATTGTGTTTACTTTGTATGCAATGGATATTAATTTTATTAAATTAAATATAAAGAAAGATTAAAGAGTGAAATATGTATAAAATATTATACGCTACAATTAACACTTCCAAAGATTTCAACGACTCTCGCCTTCTTCCACGCGATTTTATTCTTTCTTTTGTTTTGCAGATCGGCCAGGATGTCGCAGATTTTCTGATCCTGTTTCAACAGTTATGTGATAAACTCTTCTGCGTTGTTCTTGAAATCTGATGGGGGAGAGTGGAGGACTTCATCAAGCTATCCGATGCTGCTCCAGGTTCGCTTGTAATTGTTATCACTGATGATGCCGACTTTTCTGTTTAGTTCTTCATATGCTCCCTTTTCTTCGAGCGACCATAGAGAGAATTGTAATTGATTTAGTTTATGTTGATCTAACTTTGATAGATCTCGTCTATCTTTATTTAATGGTGTTAGCAATTGCTATGTTAATCAATTTAAAAATAGTTACTTAAAATTTTTAAATTGTGTGAATTAGATGTAAGATTTTAAGTTAGTACGTATGACAATTCGATGTATAAGAATATAAGAACAGTTGTAGTTACTAATCGTAATCGAATAAAAAGTCATTATTATCTTAAATATAGACATGGTTATTGATGTTCTTAATAGTTGGATAACAAGTCATTGTGTTTGTTACAATGGTTTGTGTTTTGCCAACGAAATTGTATATTATAGTATATATTGTGTTTTTTTGGCTTTTGTGTAATATCCTTGGGAGATCCTGATAACATCAATTGCTTTTTTTGTATATGTATTCTGCATGTTTATGATTTATTGTATATTATAGTATACATTGTGTTTTTTTGGCTTTTTTGTAATATAGATCTTGATAACATTATCTGCTTTTTTTTGTAGATGTATCCTGCATGTTTATCATTTATTACAAGTCATTATTATCTTAAATGTAGACACTGTTATTGATGTTCTTAAATAATATTCTCATGACATAAATATATTCTACGTTTGGTTGTGTTGATAGTTTTTTTTTAATACTTTTGTAAACATGTAACATTGATAGATCTCATTTATCTTCATTTAATGGTGTTAGCAATTCCTAGGTTAATCAATTACAAATAATTAATTAAATATTTTAAATTGTGCGAATTAGATGTAAGATTTTAAATTAGTATGTATGACAATTCAAGAAGAGTTGTACTTATTAATCGAAATCAAATTAAAAGTCAAAATTATTTTAAATATAGACATAGTTATTGATGTTCTTAATAGTTAGATAAGTAGTCATCGTGATATTAAAATATACAGTGAGTTTGGATATGTTAATCATATATACCCGGACAACAGTGAGTTTGGATGATGTTAATCATATATACCCGGACAACGGACGGGTAAACTACTAGTTTAATATTGTAACAAACAATATTAAAATTCAATCAAAAGGATTAAAGTGGTCAACTCGAAACGTCCATTTTCATTCATGACAGAATTAAATGAGTTGAGACCATTTAGACGTTAACTCACTAGTGGTTGACCAGTTTTCCTGGTCGCGCGTGCGCGTAGCCGGACCTGCACCAAGGCTACCGTCCTATGCGTGCGCCATAACTGATCCTCAAATCCATGCAACACTCTACATGGACCTTACCCCACGCCATATGGACCCGCGCGCCACACATATGCCATTGCGCATACTAGGACGCCACCTGGTCATGCGCCATCTATACTTGCGTGCCACACGGATGCTACTACGCATACCAGGACGCCGCCTGGTCATGCGCCATCCAAACTCATGTGTCATTTGCAGTCTTCACCATGGCATCCGCCTACGCCACCCAAGGGTGCACCATAAGCGGACCCGCCATGTATCTGAACACGCGCTCATGGACAAAAATACAAAGGCGGTGTGCGAAGTTCAAAGCGCACTACATAGGGCCTATAGCCCACGGCACGCGCGCATATGTGCACGAGTAAGGGTGCTCCGTACCCTTTAGGGTCCCCACTGGTGTTTGTCTTCAAGGAGTGCTCCTCCTTATATACCACTTTAAGTTTTGTCATTCCACCTATGTGGGACAAGATGACAAATCTCAATCCATTTTTCTCATCTTTGTTTTTCCAAACATACAACTTCAAGCTTCGATATCTCATTCATCTCAGCTCTATTTGGACATAGTTTGAACACAAACCCATAAATAATTATTTATACAACACATATATAAATATTATTAATGTCCAAAATATTTAGTGAAAACCTCATTTTCACTAAAATTTCCAAGAAGCCTTTACCCTTTACCAAGCTATCGCCAGAGGCCATACAACAATGACGCAAAGACGGCTTATGTTTTCGATGCCCTGAGAAGTTTTTTCTGGGTCACAAGTGTTCTCCACCTCAGTTTCTCTTGATTGTCGATAACGATGATCTTGTGGAGATGCCGGAAAATCCACCAGATCCTAATGATACGGCCACCCCACAATTCCTTGCATTCTCCGATGCAGCGTATTTCGGACTCTCTTCGGTTCAGACCTTACGGGTTACTGGCTATATCAACAATGTTCCGGTCACTGTTCTGATCGACTGTGGCAGCACTCATAACATTATCCAACCTCGCATCGCAACGCAACTTCGCCTCTCCTCTAGTCCGCTGGAACCATTTTCGGTTATGGTTGGCAATGGTCAATTCATCCAGTGCCAGAATTATTGTCCCGATGTATCTTTACAGTTGCACAAATCTCAGTTTCAATTTCCATTTTATATATTACCTGTTGAGAGCGCAGACATTATTCTGGGTATCGCTTGGTTGCGAACTCTTGGTTCCATCACAGCAGATTTTTCGGTACCGCAACTTTCCTTTCAAAAAGATGGTCATACTTGTACATTGATTGGTGAACCACTCACAAAACCATTAACCTCGAGCTCACTATCAACCCTCATCCGTCACGGATCCGTCGCGTCCATGCACGCTCTCACCTTCGTCAACCCAACTCCCATGCACGATCATGCTCCACCACCATTAGACCCCCCAATTCGCACCTTATTGGACCTCTTTCAATCCATTTTTGCTGAACCACAAACACTTCCCCCCAATCGCCCGCATGACCACCATATTCCACTAATAACCGAAACCCAACCCATTAACGTTAAACCTTACCGTTACCCGCATTTTAAAAAACAAGTCATGACACAACTTATCAATGACATGGTACAGAATGGGGTCATTCAGCCCAGCCAAAGCCCATTCTCTTCTCCGATTTTATTGGTTAAAAAAAGATGGATCCTGGCGCTTTTGTGTTGATTACCGAGCGTTGAATGCGGCTATGATACGTGACCGGTTTCCTATTCCCACGATTGATGAACTCTTGGATGAGTTGCATGGTGCCACAATTTTTTCGAAGATCGATTTGCGATCGGGGTATCACCAAATAAGGGTTGCTAGGGTAGATTTTCATAAAACGGCGTTTCGTACACCGGATGGTCATTACGAATTTTTAGTCATCCCGTTTGGTCTTACGAATGCACCATCAACCTTTCAGTCCGCCATGAATGATCTTTTCTGAGAGGTACTTTGCAACTTTGTTTTGGTTTTTTTTTTTATGACATCCTCATTTATAGCCACAGTAAAGAGGATCACTACAATCATCTTCGATATGTATTTCAAAAGCTACATGAACACCACTATTTTGCTAAGGCCTCGAAGTGTGTTTTTTGGGTTGAAGAAATTTCCTTCTTGGGTCACAAGATATCCAGCAAAGGGGTCGTGCCCGAGCCTGATAAAATTCAAGCAATCCAACAATGGCCCTCACCTAATTCGTTTACGACTCTACAAGCTTTTTTGGGATTAACAGGCTATTACCGACGTTTCGTTCAAGGTTATACTCAAATCGCTTCCCCATTAATCGATATTTTATAAACCAAAGAGTTTAAATGGAGCCCACAAGCTCAGGCAGCCTTCATTCAGCTTAAACTGCACATGCAAAACCTGGTAACCTTGCCCCTTCCTAATTTCTCAAAACCCTTTGATGTCACCACTGACGCGTCCGGACAAGCCATCGGCGCCGTATTGTCCCAAGATAACAAATCAATTGCCTTTTTCAGTAAAAAACTTTGTCCTACCATGCAAGCCCAATCCACCTATACCAAAGAATTGTATGCCATTACCGAAGCCGTTAAAAATGGCGACAATACTTACTTGGCCGCCACTTTCGTATCTTTACGGATCACCATAGCCTTAAACACATCCTTACCCAAACCATTCAAACTCCCGAACAACAAAATTGGGTTACAAAACTTATGGGTTACGATTTTGAAGTACATTTTAAGCCCGGAAAAGAAAACAATGTTGCTGACGCATTGAGCCGTGTTAACATTCCTTATATGTTGGCTATTTCTCATCCTATGGCTACTTGGTTAAAGGAATTACGATCCTACTTTTCGACAACAACATTTGGCAAAGCTCTGGTAGACAACATAAAAAATGATCCGACCGGATTTCCTAACCATGTTTATTGTGATGGCTTAGTTTATATTCATAACAAACTCCTGGTGCCCCCGATTCCCGATTTACGGAGCAAGCTATTGCATGAATTTCATTCATCTTTTTTAGGTGGCCATGGTGGTGTGAATGCTACTGTCAAACGGGTTGGTGCTTCATTTACATGGTTAGGCTTGAAAAAGGATGTCTCAAAGTTTGTTAAAAACTGTGAAGTTTGCCAGACGGTTAAGCATCCTACTCACAAACCTTATGGGTTGTTACAACCCTTACCCACGCCCGAATACCCGTGGACTGATATCTCTATGGATTTTATTACGCATTTACCACCGTCCAAAGGCAAGAGTACAATTTGGGTTGTTGTTGACCGACTGTCGAAGTATGCTCATTTTTTCGCGTTACCGTCATCATTTACCGCTATATCAGTGGCTGCACTTTTCATGCGTGAAATTTATCAATTACATGGGCTTCCGAAAACTATTGTTTCTGATCGTGACCCATTGTTTGTCAGTTGTTTTTGGAAGGAGTTGTTTCGTATCATGGGAACAAAATTACTGCATTCCAGCGCATACCATCCACAGATGGACGGCCAAACCGAGGTGGTCAATTGGTGTCTTGAAATGTATCTTCGATCTTTTGTTTATGATGAGCCGAAGACATGGGAAAGGTACTTATATCTCGCTGAATTTTCTTATAACACAAGTTATCATACTTCGATCAACATCTCTCCATTTAAAGCTTTGTATGGCCGCTATGTGACGTCAATTCACGATTATACTTCGGGCTCAACGCAAATTGGAAGTATCGAATCCGCCATGATCGAGCATCAACGACTTTTGCAGGACTTAAAAGCTTCCATTGAGAAGGCGAAAGCTCGTATGGTAAAGCAGGCTAATAAGAAGCGGATGGATAAGGAATTCTCAGTCGGTGATTATGTCTACTTACGTCTCCAAAATTACCGACAAAAATCAGTACATACTCGCCAAAATCAGAAGCTCTCACGTCGGTTTTACGGACCTTATGAAGTGCTCGAACGCATCGGCAAAGCAGCGTATCGCTTAGCGTTACCCGCTGGCTCCAAAATACACGATGTCTTTCACGTTTCTCTACTTAAAGAGTTTTATGGAACAGCAATGAAGAACACAGGGGATTTAGCACCATTTGATCCGAAGGGTGACATTGAATACTTGCCGGAACTGATTCTGGATACGCGCTTTAATGACAATGGGGAGCAACAACTACTGGTGAAATGGGAGAAACAAGCTATTGAAGAAGCTACTTGGGAGGATGTTGACTATCCGCGGCAACAATTTCCGGGTTTTGTCGACATTGGGGACAATGCAGGTTCATAAGAGGAGGGGGATGTTATGGACCAGACCACTGGCAGAACAGCCCCTATCGAAGCCAGGCCCAAAAGGCATGCTAAGAGGCCCAGCCGGTTCACAGATTGAAGGCCAAATTGGATTACTACTTGTTCAACAAGCTGCACGTTTACTTTTCAGCATGTGTCTTTTGATTATTTGCATATGTTCAATTAATTGTTGCATGATAGGTTAGTGGTAGTGCATGATAGGATAGTGGCATAAAATAAGGAGAACATGGTCATGAACCTAGGCTCTCTTGCATGTTTAAATTCAGTTGTTTGAATTGGAAAAAAATACACAGAAAATTGCCCCAAAAATTCTCTTGTTCTCTCTTGTTCTTTTGGAGTGTTTGCCTACTAGAAGAGGCTCTATCAATCGGTGTGGTGGCATGTATGTATTTGGACGAAAATACTGATTAACATAAACACAAGTTCGATGCGATATTTATTAGAGAGCCTGTATTCCTTGGAGGGTTTGGCAAAATGGAAGAAGGTTATGGAGATGATTTCGCTGCAACTTTATGGACGATCTGGAAGGCCCGAAATGGGTTAGTTTTTGAAAAAGCGCATTTAAATGTGATAAAAGTCGTGGAAGCTATAAAAGAAGAGTCCTCCTTTGAGTGGGTTAAAAAATAGAACCCCTTTCAGCGGTATAGTATGGGAGAGATGGCGAGATTTTAATATTCGGGAGATTATTATGTAATTTTGGTTTTCTGATCGGGTCTCCTAGTCACTTGTTGGCCCCTTGTTCTATTTTGTGATTTCGAATAAAATAGTTGTCGTTCCAAAACAAATGTAATTTGTCAAACGTTCAAGTGACATTACAAGCTTATGCATGATTGATTAGACCTTGAAATCGAAAGTGATCATGTATTTCTTATTTTGTGTTCATTGTGTCTATTGTTTCATAGTTTAATTGCCACTTAGTTTAACATTACATTGATTCAAATCAATCATCATCTTTGGTTTTACTTTTCATAATCATATAAACCGTATAATACCAACTACCAATTTTTCGTGAATAAAATATCCAACTTACCATAGTTATCTTAGTTTATTAGGATCCTGCATGACCTGACGACATTAGACATGCAATGGTTCGTTTGGTGCTTACCTTATCGAGCATGAGTCGTGGTACGCAATGATTTTCCTCAATTGTTGAACACTAGTATACGTACTTAAAGAAAAGAATTACCCATAACTCTAATTAACAAGGAAGCTAGTCTTGCTTGTTTGATATTCATAACCCTAACTTGCAAACATAATCTAGTAGTGATAATGAGAAAGTGATCTTAAATTATATTACTTCACATGTTGACACTCGTGGTTCTATTTTTTGAATGGTGTGGATTACTCACGAATGTCAGGATGTCTAGCATACGTTGTTTTAGCAGAGTCCGCGCTAGAGAGCCACTCACACAATAGATCCCCAATTTAAAACCCCTCAATAAGAAACCCCTATCATCAGACTCGAACCCGAGACCTGGATGAAAAAACTCACCCGGACCCACCATAGGTGAAACTTAAATACCCGTAAACACCACTAGAGCACTAGTGATAGTTATGGTTCTAATTGATATCATCTAATTTATCATTGAATGCTATAGCAAAGTAAATATGTTATTGTACAAACCCTTTCTACCATTCATATAACATTGAAAATTGTTCAAATAGGGGTATACATAACATAATATAAAAAGAGTTAATATTCACACATCATTCCTCTATCACTCTATACATACATAGATATAGAGAGAGATAGAGTGAAAATGATATGATAAGATGTAAGGATGTAAGAATAGTGAGAGCCTATAAAAATGTTCAAAATGGGTAACATCAACGTTAACCCTTCTAATAATTATTCCTCATTTTCGAGGTCAAATTAACCTTTTGTAAATGCTAGGCACTAGGGGCACCCATCACATTCGTCACACTACCACACTATCACACTCAATCACAATTTGACACCTCATTTCATCACACCACCACTAAAACACTTACAACGCCCATCAAACCATCACATTCCAACACCATCACATATAAACCCACACTCAATCATAACCGTTGAAACAACCCACACTCAAACATCACGGTCGTGATACCCATGACTACCGTGATCTCACCACTTGCGGTGGTGTAATCACGGCATCACGGGGTGCCCCAACCCCCTTATAAAATAAATTACTTCTTTCACTTATAGAAGTACAATAAACCATATAAAAACTGAACCATGTGATAAACCTTATCAACCCTTAAAAAACAAAAAAATGTTTTTCACTTATAGAAGTACAATAAACCATATAAGTACTGAACCATGTGATAAACCATAAATCAACCCTTAAAAGACAAAAATGTTTTTCACTTATAGAAGTACAATAAACCATAAAAAAACGAACCATGTGATAAACCATAAATCAACCCTTAAAAAACTATAACTTATTACAAATGAGTAAACTAAAAGAAATCATTAGGCACACAAGCACCAAGTATTCAAAAAGAAATATTAGAAATTGTATGTTCCGTGGGAATTTGTTGCAACAATTTTGAAGGGCACTACAACACTATTTAGGCACCCAACCACTCAAGTATACACAGGGATCTTTGGTTAGTATAAATTATTAGCAATCATCATAATGTAAATGGCTTAACAATTTAAAAACACATAAAACGTAAAGGTTAATTTATGTCTTATATATATTGTTAACTTTAAGCATATGATTGTTTACGCTTTACACTTAGCACTAGTGCACCACATTATGTATCCATTAGATATCTTATTATAATAGCTTAACAACAAATTTATTACAACCATTAACAAACTTTTCATTTCACGTTACATAGTTGAAATACAATTCATAACACAACACGATATTTTAATGTTGTATGTTGTCACTTCAAACCCAATCTATCTATACTTTTTATAAAAGGAGAAATCCCAATGACATAAGAAAAGCTGATTTGTCAGCAGGAGAGCATGTCCAACAATGTTTTTCTTATGTCATTATTACATCAGAATGCCTAATATTAAAAGACTTTGAAATTCAAAGTTGGCCCACATCCACCTTTTCAAAGGTCTGCCCATTTGTATAATGCCTTATACTCAAAGGTCTGTCCTCATTCATAATTTAAAGTACTGATGTTTATTGAAAATTCAAAAAACCTCTTCTCACATTTAAAATTCAAAATTCTGGCTCCACATTCAAAATTCAAACCATATATATTCTAATTCTAATCCTATAAATAAGATATAATTATCTGGCTCCACATTCAAATCTCTTTCGCTCATATCTACATATGAATTTGGCTCCACATTCAAATTTCAATTTATCTCTCTCCTTTATATTTGCGATCATATCTCTCTTACTCAAATGCATAGCTCTCATGATTGAGCCGGTTAATCTTCATATACAGTTCTTTGTTCCAATATCATTGTTCGAACATCGTTGTTTCACGGAAGCTCTGTTTCACACACTCACATTTGACATCGGCTTTGCATATTCAGTCTGTTCATCTGCGATTACAGCTTTTTGTACTTCACGAAAATTTTCCAACATCATTGTTGCAACATCGTTGAGGGTATGTTTTTTTCTCTTATTTTGAATCTTAAAATTTGAACTGATCTGTTTCTAATTCTCTGTTTATATTTCAGCCTAATCAGAGTTGTTTAAAATTCAAACAATCAGTTGCGGGTTATTTTAGGTTTGTGGATTCTTTTAAACTGTTGATATATGTTGATAATATTTATTTTAAGGTGTTGATATATTTCAGCTTTTTTTTTTTCGAGCGAGCAGTATGGAGTTCTTCTGCACCATTTTTGAAGTCTGAAGTGCAGAAAGTGGAGTACTTCTTTATGATAAATGAAGAAGTTAATGGTAATTATGAGAACCTGTTTTTTTTTTTTTTTTTTTTTTTTGTTCTTCCGGTTTATTGATATTTAACTTTTTACTACGATTATTATATCCTTCTTTTACATGAGACTTGAAGAAATATACAAGTTAAATAACATATATGAATTTCGCTCCACATTCAAGAGTTAAAAATGTCATCATACCCTTCTGTAGGTTCTTATGATTTAAAGTATCGGTTTATCAAGCAAGTTGAGGATCAAGTATATGAGGATAGGGCTACTGTTCAAGAGCTGAAGAGCTGAAGAGGTGTTTTGGTGATGTCTTTCTGCACTTCAGAATTCAAAAACAATGCAGAAGCTTTTCATCATGTTTTACTACCATTATATCCTTCTTTTACATCAGAGTTGAAGAAATATACAAGTTAAAAATGTCATCATATCCTTCTGTAGGTTCTTATGATTTAAAGTATCGCTTTATCAAGTAAGTTGAGGATCAAGTATATGAGGATAGGGCTACTGTTCAAGAGCTGAAGATTATTAAATTTCGTTGTTCAGTTCTCAATGTAATTGTTGATCTATCGTCATATGTGATATGTAAATTGCTTCAACCATAACTCTAATTAGCTTCATGTGGGAATTAAGTTGAATCTCAGCCAGTTCCCTTTGAGCTGCAAGAATGGGTTGTACTGAATTCCAAAGCTCTTGGCATAACTGCTGATGAGAAAGTCGACTTTTGAAAGCATCCACCAACTGCTTCAATTGATCTTTCATATCAGCAACAGTTGTTTCCAAGTTAGATATCCTGTTTGTCAAATCCTGGTATTTTAATCCATCACCTAACTTAATAGGATCATCTGAATTCCTACCAGAGGTGGTTGTATCTGCTTTTGAAAGAGGAGGTATCTCTAAATTTTCATTAGCAGATGCCCCTTGTTCTTGGTTCTGGGGACTTCCCTCTGCATCAGTGGTTACCTTAGTGATCTCACCCATGGTTAACTTGAACTCACCAGTGGATACCTTGATAGACACAGCAGTGGTTGCCTTCAAGGGAGTTTTACTGATGAAACTACTGTCCAAATGTAAATCAGTGGATTTGACATTTGTAGTAGCTGCTCCACTTGAAATACCATCAAGAATTTGCTGAAATTCAAGAGGTGTAGTCTCCTCAACTATTTCTGGGTTAGGTAATTGAAAAGGTTCAGACATAGCTATTGTTGAAGTTAAACTCTCAGTAAAGTGTTCGTGAGAGGGATTGCTATCACTCTGAATTTCAATAGCTTCAAGCAGTGTTACAAACTTTGGTGGAATAGAAGATGAAGGGATTGCTGTCGAAAGAGACATTGCCACGGGAGAAGGGCTTTTAAGTATACTCTCATATGAGGGTATGACATCATATTGTGGTGTCCCTGTGAATACAACATGTTCCTTTTGTGAGGAATCATGAGGAGTTTGGTTTATGCGTTGAGATCTTTCCACATGTTGTGAGGAAGTAGCAACGGTGGTTTGTAGTGACATATGTGTTGTCACGGGGTTAACCTCTGGGATCTCATCTTCCAGAGGACCTGTTTTGCTGGTTTCGGTGGGCTTTTTAGATTGTGTTTTGGTCTTTTTGAGTTTTGTTGGTGGGGGTTTCACAACAGTGGTTGTAGTGCTGTGATCACCAAGAGCAGTGGGCTCAGCAACAGACGTTTGAGGAGCAGTTGTAGACTCATCTAAAATTTCCTCATTCCCCTCTGCTTCAGTTTTGAAAACATCTGACTCTTTAGCCATAAGGCGAGTAAAAGTTTCAGATGTTAGACTATTCATTTTAATAGCTTCACCTTTTTCAAAAGCTTTTTGAGAAACATGTTTTTGCATGTAGTAGCTTAATAGTCTAGGAAACATAAGAAAACCAGCAGTTTTCCCCTTTTTAATAGCAGCAACTTTCCCCTTTTTAATAGCAGCAGTTTTGCCCTTTTTAATAGCAGCAGTTTTGCCCTTTTTAATGTTTTCTAAATTTGCAACCAAATCAACAAACAGTGCTTGGGAGTAGTTAAAATCAGTATTTGTCAAAATTGCATACCCCAATGACTAAATTTTCAAAGGTATTTCATTAAAAGAAGTAGTTTTATTTCAGAGACAGATTAAGAGAGTATGGAACAGGAATTTCATTGGCGGTGGAAAATTACCTTTAAACATAGTTGCCTGATTCAACTCTCCATCATATCCCCTCCCCATCAAGTATGTTTGAATCTCATTTTTCGGCAAAGAGATCTTACCTGCCAAGTCGTTTACCTCAAATGTTGTTGATATGGTACTGGGGGTAATAGCAACCGATTCACCTCCGACTTTCGACGTTATACTTACGGCCACATTGTTTTGTTCTTCAATATTCGCATTAGCCCTAAAATCGCAAAGCGTCTCTTGGAAAATGGGTGCGTCGGCGGTAAGAATGACCTTATATTTTGATGATGTAAGAACATCAATCATTGAATGATAGAGAGTATTGTTCTCAGTTTTCTCAAAAATAGCAAGGTAGTTATTCTCAGTTTTCATCACCAAAGTCATGATCGGAATTGAAAGTTGCGAGAGGTTGACGAAGAAGTGTTGAAGAAGAAGGTGGAAACCGCTCTGCTGAATTTTAAACTCGAGACGAAAGTAAAACCTCTGTTGGGGGATAAAACAGGGGTTTATAAAGTGAAAAGGTGAATGCTGACGTGTCAGAAGTTAGAAAGATCTGATGGCTAACATCTGTCCACGTCACAACCTCTACTCTGATAATGGATGACAGTTGTTGCAAAAACCACTTTTGGCCAACAACAGATGTTAGGCAACATTAGTAACTCAGCAGTCCTCAGATTAAACAGAACCTATGAGAATAGACAATACCCTTCAGGAATATTTGGAAACCACTGTTGGGTAACAACAGATCTTATACAACAATAGTAAGTCAGCAGTCCTTTCAACAGACTTTTAATATAAACGAATAAATTGATATTAAATATCAGCAACCATTTAATGCAAAACATTTAAAAAAATAAATTTTCATGGGAAAACTATAAAATTAAATATCAAGAAACTGAAAGGACAAATTTTAAACCTCTGCCATAAAAAAATTTAAAAAAAAACCACTTCATTTAAAGACCAAGAATAATCGGACACAAATGTTGTAAACAGTGGTAAATCAACAGTTGAGCAATAACAGATGTTCAGAACTGTTGAGCAGTGGTAAATCAACAGTGGTAAAAAAAACCTCTTCATTTAAAGACGTTGAGCAATAACAGATGTTCAGAACTTCTATTGTGTTAATCATTGACAATTCTTTGGAAACTGCTGTTGGGAATAACAGATGTTCGCACCAGTAGCAATGGATTTCTGCACTTCAGACTTCAAAAACAGTGCAGAAGAACTCCCCACTGCTTGCTCGAAAAAAAAAGCTGAAATATATCAACACCTTAAAATAAATATTATCAACAGTTTAAAAGAATCCACAAACCTAAAATAACCCGCAACTGATTGTTTGAATTTTAAACAACTCTGATTAGGCTGAAATATAAACAGAGAATTAAAACTGTTGTTGGGAATAACAGATGTTCTAAACAGTCGTTACAAAAAACAGGAATTATCAGAACAGACAATACCTTTAAACAGTGGATGAATATTTTGCCAAACAAATGTTTTAAAAACAGCTGTTTTCAACAGACTTATAAAGATTTTTGTCAAATTTTTTTCAAAATACCTATTTTTTAAGAATGTTCAGAACTTCTATTGGGTTAATGGTTGACAATCCTTTGGAAACCGCTGTTAGGAATAACAGATGTTGGCAACAGTAGCAACTCAACAGTCGTTATAAAAAACAGGAATTATGAGAACAGAGAATACCTTTAAACAGTGGATAAATCTTTTGCCAAACAGATGTTTTAAAAACAGATGTTTTCAACAGACTTTTAAAGATTTTTGTCAAATTTTTTCAAAATACCTATTTTTTAAGAATGTTCAGAACTTCTATTGGGGTTAATGGTTGACAATCCTTTGGAAACCGCTGTTGGGAATAACAGATGTTGGCAACAGTAGCAACTCAACAGTCGTTACAAAAACAGGAATTATGAGAACAGAAAATACCTTTAAACAGTGGATAAATCTTTTGCCAAACAGATGTTTTAAAAACAGCTATTTTCAACAGACTTTTAAAGATTTTTGTCTATTTTTTAAGAATGTTCAGAACTTCTATTGTGTTAATGGTTGAATATTCTTTCGAAACTGCTGTTGGGAATAACAGATGTTGGCAACAATAGCAACTCAACATTTACAATAGCAGGTATCAACACTAACAACTGTTGATGCTCAAATCAGTAAAAATAAAACGCTCTACAAAGATTAACAGATAACCGACTTTTCATGTGTCAAACCTCATAAAGTGCCTGGCTGAGCAGAATTTACAAGGGCCACTTGAGGATCTACAAGTGGACGAAACATTACGCTTCGTGGAGAAGCCGGTCGAGATCATGGATCGAGAAACCAAGAAGCTCAGGCGCTCACGCATTCCCATTGTGAAGGTTCGGTGGGAAGGCAAACGCGGCGCAGAGTTCACCTGGGAACTCGAAAGTGACATGAAGGCAAAGTACCCGCAGTTATTTGTTATGCCTATGGCCTAAATTTCAGGACGAAATTCCCTTAAGAGGGGGAGGCTATAACAACCCGTGTTTCAAAAGTCAAAGTACAAGTCAAAGTTCAGAGTCAAAGGAAGAAAAAATTGCTAATTGCGATTTGTCACTCCTTGCTTAACTATTGAATGTACATCTTTGACTTGTAATCGGATTTTATTATTTGTTTGTTTTAGTTGTATTATGTGGAGTATCTATGATAATCGAGGTTTAATCGATGTTTATCGCCAATCTATTTATCACTTTACCGCTAATCGTATCGCAATCACATTCGCAACATGATTTATAGGTTCTGTATATTGTTTTACGTGTGTATGCTATTTATGTGTTACTTGTGCATGTTTACTTTATGCTTGGTGGTGATTAATCGAAACGCAATCGCAGTCCTTTCGCAACACAATCTAATCGCAAACGCTAAACGCAAGGTTATTTATGTTGTTGTATATTAGTTATATTACTTGTGTGACTATTAAATAAACCTATCGCATCGCTTAATCAACACTCGCTTAAACGCATCGCAACGCTCAACACGCAAAACGAAACATCGAAAACCGACTCGCGGCAACCTTCGATCGAATGACCATTCGATCGAAGGCCATCCGTACGGATGACCATCCGATCGGATGGCCATCCGATCGGGTTGCACTTGTGCACACCTTTCCTCTTTTGGTAACCTATAAATACCCCCTGTCACATCATGAACAGTGATGTGACAGCTCTCTCCTCCGACCAGCACGTTCCAGCCCTCTTTTCTCTCGATTTCTCGCGATTCTTGTAAGTTTTCAACTTCAATCTTGTACATATATCATCTACACACACTTCTTCATCATTTTCACCTTTGAATCTTCACTTTTAACCATGAAATCAACGGATTTGAGGTGTTTTAGGATGATGTCATCATGAGGTTCTTATGAATTTCAAGGTTTGGCCTCATTCCACCAAGAACAACTCAGATCAAAGAGATTTCAACATGTTTTAACACCGATTTCATTTGGATCTAAACATTTTCAAGGTTAAAGGATGTTTTCATACCTTCCTTTCAACTCTTTTACACTCAATGCACTCAAAACCGATAGGATCGGAGCTGATTCAGGCCTTCCACTCATTTCCTAGTGAAGTGTCGGTCTGAGATCTGATTCCTATCAACAAGATAACTGACTTAGCAGGCTGAACATGAACAACCATCACGAACAGTTAACTAATCAGACTGGGGTGATTCCCATCCGATCGGGAACTTGGACTTGATGGGGTTTTCCGTTGTTTAACACGTCGTCATACCGTCTCGGTCAAACCGCAAACTTTCAAACTTTAGCAAAATATTTCAAATTTTCAAACGATCAGGTTGTCGGAACGGATTACCGTTCGATCGGATTGCCATCCGATCGAACGACAATCGGATCGGATTGACACTTGGTCTTCAACACCTAAACATTTTCCACATTTTCAAAACATACCAGTTCTAACGGATTGCCATCTGATCGGAAGACCATCCGATTGAATGACCATCCTGCTGTGAGCTTGTTCTCACTAAAATGTCTCGTTGATCGGATCGCCATCCGATCGAACGACCATCCGATCGGATGACCGTTCGATCGAATGACCGTTCGATCGAATGACCTGAAAGGTAGAGATACTTCTCTGATTTTAAAATGCTACAACGAAAACTTCAAAGCCATCATACATAAACACATCCATCCGAAACGAGTGGCAATCCGACCGAATGGCCATCCGACCGGATTGTCATCCGATCGAATGACCATCCATTCGGATTGTCATCCGATCGGATAACCAATCGTCACTCAGTCACTCATCCTCGTTTAACGTGTCGTTCTTCGCTTATGCTATCGTTCTGTAATCAGGCTAAATTTCCAGCGCTCCCTTCAATCCAACCTACTAGCTTCTCTTTGCTACATGTTACATGCTGGTTATGCGTAAACAATTTTCGCTATCTATTATACTATTAAACTTGTATGCTCACCTTTACACTATGTGTATTGACCTCTATTTTAACGTGTGTGACAGGTGTTTGAATGATGTGCTTGCTTTCATGGAATCGAGCTTAGGAGAGTCTAGAAATGAACAAACAATTTATATTTGAGTTGTCGGAACAATTTATTTGTCTTTGGGATATTATGTCTGTATTAACTGATTTGCTAAGTATGTTATGGTATGGGATGTAACTTTAAATATTTGGTAAAATTAGTTGTTATGGATTTCTCTTGGACAATCTGTTTCGCTCAGTGCCTCACCCCGATGTTTCCGCCATAGGTTGGGGTGTGACATTAACAATTCTAGCAAGTGTACATGTTATATTTTTCAAGATCTGTAACAACAACACTAAGTCCATGACAAAAACAACGCAAAAATCACTTGTTTAAGTTAGATTATGTTGTTAAGTTTAGGGTTTTCACTTGTTTTTATTTTTGGTTTCATGATGAATAACTTGTACTTTTGTGATCTACCTATGATGAGAAGTAAAATAAGATGAACAAGAACACTTAAAATCTAGCACAATGCTAGGGAAGAACATAAGATGAAATGAAGAAGAAGACGAAGAGGATAAAAGCTCCAAGTTGTGGATAAAGCTTCCTTATACTAGCATACACCTTAGACCACCTTGGAACACATTGGAGAACACTTGAAATGGCTTGAAATTAGGGGTTTTTAAGTGTTTTAAGGTATTTAGTGAATTTAACTAGTGTTACATTGTTAAACAATGTTAACTAGTCTACTAGTTTATGTTTTGGTGTTTGTCGGACAATAAACGGTTCATAAATTCGCTTGCGATTCGCTTAACTATTAATTATGGGACTTTGTTTGGAAATTACTGTTTTGATATTCCTAGGGAATTTCCAATGCATTGGACATTATTTATGATGATTAATATCATCTATGGATCTTATATGTTCTCAACAATTGTTAAATTGTTACCGTTTTCATGCAAATTGCTAGTTTATGGCTCAGATCGGACAAATTAAATCCTTGTAATTTTTCTGGAAGGTTATATCATGTATACTTCTTTCCCAACTTGGGGTTTTATGTATATATCATGTTAGACATGATTATAAGTCATATACTTGGCGTTTAGGGGAGTACTGGAACCCTCCTGACACGACTAGTCTAATCCGGACAATCTACCAACGGTCTTGGAAATAGTTTGTATCGCATCGCGACGCGGCAAATATAATAAGGTGATATGCAATGTATATGTGTTTCCTGGAATTGCTAGACTTACGAGACTCAATCACATTATAATTAAGTCTAATGCACATATTTGTATATTTAAATAGTGATTAAGTTGTATGGAAATTACCAGTTATTTTGCCGGTTGTCACACTTAGGATGCTTTGGACCTAGACGAAATAAATCAAACTTTATTTCATGTTTATGTGTTGTTGCAAACAATTTGTTCTTGTATGACATTTGGAATTTGGTTTGATTAAATATTTAAACTTTAGTTAGTGTCATGAGTTATAAGCAATCTCTACGCTCCGACGTAGTCCCCCGTCAGGTGGAGTGTTACATAATATTTAGAAAATTTTATAGTATAAAACCCTACTTTGATAAATAAACGTTAAATAGTTTCATGTCACGAACAAACAACGATTAATAACCTCATCAACACTATGTGCACTTTGTTTAGGTGGGGAGTCCTAGTCATGTGTTAGTCGGATTAGATCTGATATCTTTTTTATGCATATAACTTGTAGGTAGACGAGTGACATACTTGTTCCACGACTCCAAGGAGCACTACTTAACAATGAGTAAAGCAGCCCCATTTTTATAATTGTTTTATAACTAGTAAAGCCATGGATATTGTAAATAGTCTATTTAGTTTGACAAGCTCTTCATGATTGGTCGCGCTAACTATCCGGAATGGTAAATGAAGGCATGATATCCATAACGTATTGAGTGTTTGTGGTAAACATTGGTTTGAGGGCAAAATAAGGTCGAGGTTTGGTTACATGACTCATGGTTATTATAAATAATTATGTATCATATATTCACATATAATTTCAATTGCTTATATATATATATATGTATGTATAAACCCGCGAGCTCACCAACCCTTTTGTTTGACACTTTTAAGCATGTTTTTAGGTAAGTAATCATGCAAAGGATACTAGCATCGGGTCTAAGAAACGCTACTTCTAGATAACTATTACATGTCTTTGTTTTTGTTGAACTAATTCAAACAAATTGATGTAATAGTGACTAGATAATTACTTTTGTGCTTGAATGGAAGTTGAATGAATCAGCTGCAACGTAGGGTGTAACAGATTGGTATCAGAGCCACCACTGATTATAGAGAATTAGGAAGCCTTAACAATCCTAGACAACAACCTAACTTTTAAGTATTTTCTTTTGGTATATCTAACGTACTTACACATGTTTTAACGTGTTACAAGAATGCCTTCCTCTAAAGCAATCTCAATCAACTCGAACTAAGAGGAACCAAGCATGGATGACTGATGAGGACTCAGCAGATTCCTCACAAAGCACACCAGTCCCATAAGACGTTTTTTTTCATTTGCATCTAAATTATCTCATAGTTGTTTTACACAGGTATGCCCTCAAAGACTATTGAATGATACTTAAAACCTTGTCATTAAATAACTTTATTTAAAAATCATTCTTAACAAAAATAAATAGTATCATTAATGAAAGAACCAGCCAACAACCCAAAAGAATACTAGTAGAAGTAGAAGCATGGGCGGAACTTTGTTTGTGCCCCGGGAGTCCCAGCCCCCTCCCCTGTTTTTCGCTTTGTAGTGTATGTTTTACTGAAAAATTCATATGGATTAAGTCCGGCTCTTTTTTTTATCTTTAAAATTTTCATCCCCCCACACACACTATTTAAAAGTTTAAACACTAAGTAGGAGTTACTGGTAAGAATAAACGTATAAACTTAGGTTTTGCAAGTGTATTTTTGCTACCTGTTAATGCAACAAATACTAGACCGATGGTAGTAGCTGGGCTAGTTAGGCAAAAGGGTTGGAGGGTTCCGGTTTGCCTAACGCATGTCGTGGGGTCCCCCCACATTTTCAAGACGTGGAGAGAGGTTCACTAGTTAAGTTTTGTTGCTTGCACAAGATCCTCTACTGAAGTGTGTTCAACTTCGGATGTAGGAGCAATGGAAATGTGTGTGTTGAATGTGAAGAAGAGATATTTGCATGGAACAAGTACTCGAGATTAAAGACCAGAGATCCCAATGGAATCAGAGTTGATCGAAATGTCCCTTAGCACTAAATGAAGTGTCATTTTATAGGGAAGGACATCGACCAAAGAAGAAACCATTGACTAGTGAAACATACTTGCAGTGGGGGACTTACTCTTTTAGGGGTTGAAGCATTTGGACCTTTAGTTAAAAGACTACACTTTATGCACATGTCTTCTTTTACGGCCGTGAGATGTTGGACAAGTAATCAGAGAAGTAATGGATCACTGTTCACATCCTTTTTGCTGCTCACCCGGGTTCACGGGATCCGAACCTTTTAACCCTTTAACCTTTTAAGCGTTCATATGTCTAAGTCATTTTATTTGGTCTTGGGCTGCCCCCGTCATCAGCCCCCCCAAGTCAGAGGTTTTAGGGAAATGAGCTCAAAGAGATCTGACTTTTACACATTTATTTGTATTGCTTAAAGGCTTGAAGGTTTGAAGGCTTCAAAGGTTGAGAACAGTTGAGAATTTTGAATTTTAAAACTGACAAATGATGTGATTGATGTGTGGCAGTTTTTCAGTTGGCGGTCCTTATACACTAGGTAATAATAACCTCTCATTTAATTACTTTTTCGTTTATTAACATATTTTGGTGAGATTTTTCACTTATCTTCTTCCGAGAATTTCGATTTCCTCTTCTAAACTCAGGTTAGTTCCCATTTCCTTGTGTGTTTTGCTTGTTCTTTACTTTGATCATGGGTGCACGGAAAGATCTTTCCGTTAGTTTTTCACGCCTTACTCAAGAGGAAGTGGAGAATTTTTGTATGGAATGGGGCATTGGTCTTAAATTTAATCCGGTTGCATCGGGTTGTGATAAATCCGTTGATCAAAGTCCCTCCGGTTCTGTTGCTTTGTACTGTCGGCATTTTGAATTTTCCAACCTTCGTCATCCTTTCTCTCTTTTGTATTAAACGTTTTGGAGTACTATCGTGTTTCCTTTGGTCAAATTCATTCGAAGGGCATGGCTAGGGTTTTACACTTCGAGGTTTTATGCCGGCTTGTGGTTATGACCCTTCGTTGTTGTTACTCCGTCGATTTTTTTGTTTGGCGAAGAACGGTGATTGGTTCACCTTTGAGACATCCAAAGTTGACACTTGCCTAATCTATTCCATGGTTACCACACTTGGTACTTGGAAGGATCGATTTTTTTGGGTTTCTGATTCTGTTGTTCCTTTTAAAATGGTGTGGAGACACCCGGTGTCACACCCCTATTTTCCACGTATTACCGGTGGGGAGTATCGTGACGTAGTTGATATCATCATAGTCAAACAACACAATTTAAATGCACAGCGGAAGTATTGAAATATAAAATATTATTACAAACACAAATGTCTGATAATATAAAAGTATTATGTACAGGCTAGCTTGTAATAATCCACAGGCGGATCAAACACCAAAAGAAGTTATCAGACTAATGGCTTATGTGAAGGAGTTGCAAAGTCCTCAACTAACATGTCCTGAGCAGCTTCCAGCCTATTACGTACTTGTACCTGTCACTTAGACTTTGGAAAATACGTCAGTTTTCACTGATAAGTACACTCAACTGACTCATTTGAAAAGAGTTTAAGAAAATTGGTTTAGGTGCACAAGGCACAAAAATATTTTGACACTTTGATTAAAATGCTCAAGGCAAAATTAATCTTTTATACTTGGGACAAACTATATCTCATGTTATCAGTTTTACATAACTTGCTCTACATACGGGGCCCGGTTCTATGCCGGTTCAAGATTAACCGACACACCACTATTCCCTTATTGGGAATCCCTTATTGGGTATAATTAATTAATAAGCATATTGCATCTGTCAGGTGTATGCCTACACCCTGTGCTTAGGTCGTGGCCATTGCAATTAATGAGTCAAGGATATCCAGGACACGGTCGCATTAACCCCCAATGTTTCAGTCAAGCAATACGAATTAAAACAGGTTATTTGGATTTCCCGACTCATTGGTCTTCGAATCCCATACCTGACCATGCGGTATTTATATTACCGTATCCCAAGCCCGTAATAGGGAAAATAAGTTAAGAGTATTTACCTGAGCTAGCTCCTGTCTTAAATAGCAAGAATTTTAATAACTCAGCCGTATTCACTTAAGTAAGCGTAGGTACAATTTACCGGAAGGCTATAGTCTGGAATGATGGTATAAATAACCAATTAGAATGCTAACGGGTCTTTAATTAAGCCTAAGCTTAGACCGGTTAGTCTTAAAGAAAGATACGGTTCAAACGCATGATAAGGCGAAGACCGGTTGAGAACGTGGTTTTGACCCGACAAGCTTGCATGCTTGTTTAATATGGGTAACTTATACACATTCTGGATTTTGAGACAAAAGTGATATGGTTTGACCCGTTTCGGCTAATATATGCGAACTAGTCACATAAGCCGATCCAAACGCGACAAGTGCGTAACGAGTAACCAAAAGAGTCATATACCGGTTTCCTAAGTTAATATGCCTTTAATATGTTGTGATATCAATAGGATATCTTCCATTATGCCCAAAACGAGTTTAATCTCAAAATAAGCCCCGTAGGGGTATTTTGGTCATTTTAAAGATTATAAAAGAGTTTATTTATAAATCTGAGTTACAGGTCTGATTTGTCTAGTAAATATACTTAATTTACTAAGTTATATCAGTAGGGTATGGCCTATATGTGAAATTTACCATTTAAAACCAAATTATGCACCTTAGGGGTATTTTGGTAATTTCACTTAGGCTTAAAAGGTCAAAACTGGAAACCTGAGTTTAAAAACTTTTACTTACTGTTAACATATAAAAAATATACTAAAAATATCAGTAGGTATCAACCTTATATGTTTAATATGGTTTTAGTATATACTATGCGTTAAAAATGCTTGAAAAGGCGATTTGGAGCCATTTCCGGGTTTTCAAAGGGAAGCTGATATTTTTATAATTCCAGAAGGCTCAAAATATTTTATTTATCATATTAGATCAGTAGAAAAAGGTTTGGGGTCTAAAGGATTTGTAAAACTCATTTTATAGCCTAAAAGGGCAAAACCGGATTTTAACCGAATCAAACTTAGAGACCTATGTTATACTCAGCCAAAAATTAAATAAAAATCTTCAAAAATCCCAAAATATTATATTACATCAGTGGGTAAAAAGTTTGGTATCAAAAAGTTGGTTTAAATGGGCTATATGCTAATTACGCCGATTAATTAACATAAAGCTTTCAATTTACGTTAATGAGCATAACTCTTAATCTAGACCTCAAACTGATGCCAAATTTTAGGTGCAAGTTTATAAATCAGTAACTAAGGTTTCTACTCTTTTACATTTTCAGAAATCACGTTTTATAGTCAAAAGGGCATAACGGTCAACATTTAGGCATTTAACGGAAACATGCATGAACTAGGATTTCTATGGAACCAAGTTGTATAACCTCGGAGGGTTATACTAACTTATAATATGGTCCTAATGGAATCCTAAGGCATATCTAAACTAAGCTAAATCGGGTCAGAACTGAAAGTCAAAGCAAAAGTCAACTTTTGCGACTTTCGGTTCCGAACCGAGCCTATACTTAGAATTGTCGGGTTGAACATGCTTAGACATGTTCAATTAATAATTACCAAGTTATTAATATGAGAAAACTAATTTTATGGCTTCTATATTAATAGTTATGTATTTATTTAAAACTAACCCGTTTGACTTTCATTTGACCCGACAATTTAACTAAGTAATCGTGGTAATTAGGAGGCGCCCTTTTGAGGGTTAATTACCTACCTAATTACGGTCACGTAGCCATGTTCGTTACGAACCATGGCTTAGCCGTTTAAAAGTCAAAGCGTTTATCGAAACGCTTGACTTTTCGGTTTTAACCGCTAAATAATTAAACTAAACACGAAAGGAGACTTACAAAGGTCCAATGGACCGAAGGAGGTTCTCAAAAAGGGTTCAAGATCCTCACAACTTCAGAGAATAGATCAGATTAGAAGGAGAGGTGCAAATGAGCCAAAAATCAAGTGGGTTTATATAGGAAAACAAGGACCGTTAGGAGGGTTTCTTGATAAACGTGATCGAATCTGGACCGTACACCTTTACCCATGGTTTTAGCAATCTATGGGCTGCCCAAGGACTGAAGAAAACCATTTTCAATTGATTAAAACAGTTGTAACAGCTGGTAACAGCTGGAAATCAAGTTTCAGAAATGGCAGTTTTGGTCCCTGCATGCTTCTAGCCCCTTTCTGATGCGTTTGAGGCCCGTTAAACCATTTTTAAGCCTCTACAATGATGCCTAAACATGAGGGACATGAAACATGCTCAAAAACATGTCAGATGACGGTTCGTTTGGCCGTACGGTCACGTTGTTCGTCTAATTACGACGAAACACGAACGGACGCGAAAAACGGTCCAAATTACGCGACGAATGAAATTTTATCAAGGCTATCACTAAAATAAAATATTTTAGTGCTTACATAAATTTTTGGGTGTCCGAAGATATACAGAATGTGAGATATGCGCGAAAATGCAAACTTGTGCACTTTTTGACACTTTTAGTCCCTGCATGACATAAAAGTTTATTTTTGCGCACCGAACACCTTTAAGCCCATATCTAAGCTATAAAAAGGATATTTAGGTCATTTTTAACTTAGGGTCATCTTCCGGAAGGTCCGTTACCCTACGAATCGACATACTTTTGCAGTTTGACGCAAATAGTCCTTAAATTGCGCAAAGTAGCGCGAAATGCCGTTTAATGTTATACAATCCTTCCATGGCCCATATTTATCCTTCCCAAGCATATAATTAAATATTAATACGCTCTCGTTCGCTTAGATGGTCACCGAAAGGCATAGATTCAAAAGTTGACGCTTTAGGTCCCTCTATTGCGCAAACTTGCGCATTTCATCATTTAATAGTATTGAAGCCTCATCTAATCCATATTAGACATTCTTGAAAGTATTATTAAATATCACGATGCTTCGGATTCGCTAAAAGGTCATTCAGAGGTATAATTAAACATATTGACACTTTTAGCCCCTCTAACTTGCAAAGTTGAGCGTAACTTTACTTATAGGCATAAAAACCTTAGATGGCCATTATTTGGCATTCCCGAGAGTATAATTAAATATTATTAAGCTCCCGGTTTGTTAGAAGGTCACTCAGAGGTAAGAATTAACATGTTGACGCTTTTAACCCTTTATTGCGCAAACTTTCAATTAATTACGCAAACGACTACACTTATTCATCAAGTGGCACATTTGTGAATATAAACATCGTGAGAGGTTATTTGGAAACTTATTTTAGGTATGCTAACACTTCCAGTCCTTTTATTATCAAAGTTTTCGATTTTTCGAAAAATTAGTCCCTTAAATTCAACATTGGACTTTATTAGGGTTTATTACACGTGTCAATACATCATTGGACGTGATTTTACGAGGTGTTACATCCTCACCCCCTTAAAAGAAATCTCGACCTCGAGATTTGCTAAAATGCTGGAAGTACTTTTTGTCACATGACGGACTTAACTTCTATAGCGTATCTGGAGTCTCCCCAAGCCCCCAAAGTGACCTTTTTAATTGGTACATGTATCCTTTTGGAGCTTCTTAACCTATCGATCCTTAATCGATATAGATTGCTCATCATATCATTAATCTGCATATCAATATGTGATAATGCTTCTTGACTTACTAGTGAAACACATCCTCAATTCCTTAGTGTACAATGCATTGTATGCTCCGCCAAGCTCCTTAAATAGGTTCTAGCTTATAAGCTACTTGATCTTGATACATTCGATTTCCTTCGAATGATTCTATATATTTAGAGCTTTACTAGCCTGATAATTTTAACAAATTTGGTACACCCTTCCTGGGTGATACCTTTTGTTGAACCTTATTCGTTAACAAGAATGTAGGAGGGTTGCTACTTTCATTAATTCTTGATTTTCTGCCGAATACTGGCAACTTACAGAAAATTAGGGATTCGTATGATCTTATTCGTTGTTTCCAATGCAACTTTCAGATCCTGATAAGTGGACTTCCCAAAGTCTCGTTCATCCAACGGATGTTTTAATATTTCATTTATACAAGGTCTCCAAAGGAGCCACCTTGATACTTATATAGCAACTATTATGGAAAAGCTTATCTTAAGGTGAGATGGTTATTCCAACCACTGCTTGACTAATCTCAAAGAATAGTTATTCCTTACAGCTAGTCGAATAAATCGACGATCCTGGGCAGCAATTGGCGATTCCTAGTTATTGCCTAAATAGCGTTGCGGTAATCAATGCATAAGTAAGATGAACCGTCTTTCTTATTTACTAAAAATCAGAGTTCTTAGAACTTTGAATTTTGGCTTTATGAAACCTTCTCTAAAACTTATTGATTTGGCTCTTAGTTCTTCCTATTTCGTTGGTACTAACAGATATATGATTCTTACAATAACTGCAGCCCTAAGCGGGATGTTTGTCCTAACATCCTCTTGCCTCTCAGAAGGTAAACATGGTAATTCTTATAAAGAAGCTAATTATGACACATAGAGATGTCAGAGATTTCCGCATTCTCAGGCTTTGGCTCATCTATCGCTGTCGGTGTCAGATAAATGACACATTCCCTTTACCATTGCAAAGATGCCCTAAGTAGAGATACTTATAAGGACATTTTTATATTGGATATCTTCTTTGAATACTACTAGTCGACTCTAGTACAATATGACCATTGGGATATCTCAGGGGTTCCATGCATTAAACCTCCATACTGATCAGGCATGGAAGCAATCTATGGGACACACTAGGATACACCAATTCTCATATGGCACTTTTATCAAACATAGTTTGGCATTCGCAGGCGATAGAAAACAATGAGAAAATAATAAAATAAAATAATATATATTGTCGTACTCTTTCTGAGGAAGAGTATTCCAGATTCTTATGAAAGGATTATCTTCGAGGATGGGAGAGATGGTCATTATGGATTCCATTGATAAGTTATACCTCACATTTAATATATGGAGTTCTTATGAATGTAATCAAGAGTTTGCTAAGCTTATGGTTTGCTAAAGGTTTATTATCCCTTGCATCAATGCAAAATGGTAAGGGACGTACCTAATGCTATTATCGATGTGCACTGTCTCTGGTATTCAACCGGTAGTCCAGGCGGTTCCTTTCTTATCCTTCCCAGACTTAGCTGCTCCTTTCTTGGCAGCCTTAGGGCAATTAGTACTGATGTGCCCCTTTTCGCCACAGCTGAAACAGTTTGCATCCTTCATGTCCCTACATTCGTGGGACTGGTGGCCAGCTCTTTTACAGATGCCACATTGCTTTATCTTTTGGTTTAATCGACACTGCCCCCAATGTCTTCTTTTGCAGGTTTTGCATGTAGGCTTTTTGTTGGAATCCTCTTGGTTATTGTTGAGCTTCGATTTGCTCTTCTTAGGATTCTGAGAGTCATCCTCCTCCCTTTGTCTTTTCTCATTAGTTTCATTCTCGATCGACTTTTGTCTCACTATATCTAGAGTGAGAGACAAGGATAGATCTACAGCTGATCTATAGTTGATTGGCCTTGAAGCTTTAACATTCCCTTTTATTTCTGGTGCCAAACCACCGATGAAACGCGCAATGCGTTTTGGTTCCGGGGTAATTAAATAGGGTACCAGTCTAGATAGGGAGTTGAAGTCGGTAACATATTGCTGACAATTTAGGTTTTTCATTGTGAGAGTCAGAAAATCTGTCTCCACCTTTTCCACTTCGTGTTGTGGACAGTAGTTCTCTTTGATAAGATCCACAAACTTGGACCATCCCATACTGTATAGGGAAATTTTCCCCGTGGACTGCATCATGGCCCTCCACCATACAAGAGCCTCTCCCTTGAAAGATTGTGAAACAAATTTTACTACGTCCTTATCAGCACAATCGCTGATGTCCACAACAGTTTCCATTTCTCAAGCCATTCCATAGCATCAATTGCTCCTTTTTCGCCATTGAAATCTCTGGGTTTGCATGAGACGAAATATTTGTAGGTGCACCCGCCTTCAGTTGAACGGGGCTTATCATAGAGTACTAACTCCTGAGGTTCGCTCTTTTCATCTGAAGAGTGAACGGAGCTCTCCTTATGAGCTGATGTATGTGTTTCCGTATGGATCTTTGAGTGAGTGACACTCGGTTCCTTTTTGTTCTCTAGGACCTTATCCACAACTTCACTAATTGCTGCGCTAATCAAGGCCTGAAGAGTAGTGCCATTAACATTTATATTTATATTTGCATCCTTGTTTTTAGCCGCCGTATTGCTGTGTGCTTCGTCGGAAACCTCCATTCTGGAGCTTTGGTACTAAACACCAAAAATAACATATGCTTAGATGAAAGTTATTATGGAATCATCGTAATGGATGATTTATAAAGTCATGGTATTACTAAACCATAATGACTGTTAGGTTTATAACTTCCTTATAGTATGCTACTAGAAAGTATGTCAATTATATTTAGCCTAGGTCAAAAAGGACCATCAATTGTGTTTATGGTTTGGACCGAGTCCATTACCTTTTGACTGGGGATCACAATGTCACAACTGTCCTTGTCATAACGACAATCTTTAGATAGTTGGAAGGCTTGTCATGAAGGACATTAATAATCATAGGCCCGAAGGCCTTGTCACAAAGGACATACAAAATATGGCACTTAAGGCATTAATATATAAGCCGCAATCTTATTGGATCAGAAATCTTAAGGTTCGAACATAGTTCTTCACCTTTGGACAGAGAGTCAAAGACTACAGCCGTCATCTTTTTGGAAGATAATTTATTTTGCCACAAAGGCTAGTCAATGTACATCATTCTGACTAACTGGATGATTGTGAGCCCCAGAGGAGTCAGCCGTGGTGAAGCTTTGAAGGCTAACTAACCAAGTAGTAATAATTTGTTTAATTATATAGCGAATTGTCGAACTTGACGATTAAATAGCCATGGTGTAACTCAACCATATGGACCAATAGATAGTATTAAATTTATTTGATTATGCTTGGCCTAGGTTTTTAGATAAACCATCTTTGGCGTTTAAACGGAATATAATCCTTCATATTTATTAGACAGGGGACATACGTCACGACTGTCAATGTCGTACCGACATTTTATATAGTATAAGGGCTTGTCCAAAGGACTTTTTGATGGCACAGAGGCTTTGTCACTAGGGAAATTTTAAAACATAATCAATGATTCCTTTGGATCAGAAAATTCCATAATTCATTGTCTTGACAAGAAGTTATGAAATAAAACTATCGTTTTCATGTATGCATCTTTGCCCGTAGGTATATATCCCAGGTGGATGTTTAGATGTGTACATCATGTTCGACGTTTATTAGCCATGATTCCTATTGATTATATAGGCTAAATAAGGGGTTTGGAAGTTCCTAATATAGAGATGACAAGCGTGATTTTATCGCATCACTGTTGTCGGGAGTGTTAACACGTTTTCAAGTGTTAATCAGGATCTGAATCTCTTCTAAACAGGTTTTACCATCTTAGCTAGGTCTTCAATGACATTCAAGCTAGGTCAAACCTTTTAAGATTCTCTTTTAATACATATACTTAACAGAAAAGGAATAATATTTATTTTATTCAGGATTTTTATCATAAATCCTCATTTATAAGTTAGTAATAGCACAAATGGCCTAGTCGAGTAGACAAGTTTACTTTATAAGTCATGATTTCTGAGAATCGAGGCATTATAATTTATCCTAGTTATAAAACATTACGGATATTAAGGTGGCACAAAGGCCTAGTCACAAGGACATTTATAAATTATAAGCTAGGATTTCAGAGAAACAAAGCCTTGAGGTTTGAACCTAGTTCATTACCTTTTTCTGACAGGGAGTCATAGCTACCACTGTATTTTGGCTCATGTAGAAATGAGCAAGGCCCGTAGGCACTATATTACCACGTATGGTTAAAATATGATCATCTTAATTGATGATGTAAACCCAGGATTCAGAGATCATTAAACTGGGTTAGGAATCTTTTGAAGAATCCTTAATAACGTGTGTGATTTCCAACGAATCACATCTGCCGGGAGTGTTAACATGTTTTCAGATGTTAACTGGGATACGAATCTTTTAAACAGGTCTTACCATCTTGGCCAGGTCTTTATAATGACACTCAGGCTAGGTTTCACTCTTAAGATTCTTTTAATATTTATCGCAGAAAAAATTCTAAATTGAACTGTTAATAGGGATCTGAATCTAAATTGAGGAACTGCCATCTTGGCCGGTCTTAATATGACCCAAAGCTAGGTCTTGTCCTTTTAGATTTTGCCATTTTATTATAATGGTAGATCTTATAAAAAGAATGTTATTTTTCATTTATTTCTTATTTCATGTTTAGAATGAAAGTTTAAACTTAATCATTCCACTATAAAAATAAAGGTATAAAGTTGCCTTAAGCGGGACTTGAAAGGAATAATGTTGTCCTCGAAGGGACTGAAAAGATAAATATGTCCTTATAAGGACTATTGAGGAAACGATCTTCAGCAAAGGAGTTTCTTCTTCATTCAATTCCTGAATGCTTTCTCCTTGGTTGCACGTTTCATCCTGGTCGCGGTACGAAGCTCAGCATTTCAAGGCTCCAGACGTGGAGAATTCCTATTACGGCTTCTTCGCTTGGCGACGTATCCAATAAAAATTTGGAAGCAAAAATTCTAGATTAGGATTGAGAATATTCTTAAGTTAAGTCTAGACTCAAGGAATGTGCTACTGTGTCATTGAGATTAAACACTGAGGGCTAGTGTTTAATTCACTCAATGTTGGCTCTGATACCAACCTGTCACACCCCTATTTTCCACGTATTACCGGTGGTCCCGGTGGGGAGTATCGTGACGTAGTTGATATCATTATAGTCAAACAACACAATTTAAATGCACAGCAGAAGTATTGAAATATAAAATATTATTACAAACACAAATGTCTGATAATATAAAAGTATTCTGTACAGGCTAGCTTGTAATAATCCACAGGCGGATCAAACACCAAAAGAAGTTATCAGACTAATGGCTTATGTGAAGGAGTTGCAAAGTCCTCAACTAACATGTCCTGAGCAGCTTCCAGCCTATTACGTACTTGTACCTGTCACTTAGACTTTGGAAAATACGTCAGTTTTCACTGGTAAATACACTCAACTGACTCATTTGAAAAGAGTTTAAGAAAATTGGTTTAGGTGCACAAGGCACAAAAATATTTTGACACTTTGATTAAAATGCTCAAGGCAAAATTAATCTTTTATACTTGGGACAAACTATATCTCATGTTATCAGTTTTACATAACTTGCTCTACATACGGGGCCCGGTTCTATGCCGGTTCAAGATTAACCGACACACCACTATTCCCTTATTGGGAATCCCTTATTGGGTATAATTAATTAATAAGCATATTGCATCTGTCAGGTGTATGCCTACACCCTGTGCTTAGGTCATGGCCATTGCAATTAATGAGTCAAGGATATCCAGGACACGGTCGCATTAACCCCCAATGTTTCAGTCAAGCAATACGAATTAAAACAGGTTATTTGGATTTCCCGACTCATTGGTCTTCGAATCCCATACCTGACCATGCGGTATTTATATTACCGTATCCCAAGCCCGTAATAGGGAAAATAAGTTAAGAGTATTTACCTGAGCTAGCTCCTGTCTTAAATAGCAAGAATTTTAATAACTCAGTCGTATTCACTTAAGTAAGCGTAGGTACAATTTACCGGAAGGCTCTAGTCTGGAATGATGGTATAAATAACCAATTAGAATGCTAACGGGTCTTTAATTAAGCCTAAGCTTAGACCGGTTAGTCTTAAAGAAAGATACGGTTCAAACGCATGATAAGGCGAAGACCGGTTGAGAACGTGGTTTTGACCCGACAAGCTTGCATGCTTGTTTAATATGGGTAACTTATACACATTCTGGATTTTGAGACAAAAGTGATATGGTTTGACCCGTTTCGGCTAATATATGCGAACTAGTCACATAAGCCGATCCAAACGCGACAAGTGCGTAACGAGTAACCAAAAGAGTCATATACCGGTTTCCTAAGTTAATATGCCTTTAATATGTTGTGATATCAATAGGATATCTTCCATTATGCCCAAAACGAGTTTAATCTCAAAATAAGCCCCGTAGGGGTATTTTGGTCATTTTAAAGATTATAAAAGAGTTTATTTATAAATTTGAGTTACAGGTCTGATTTGTCTAGTAAATATACTTAATTTACTAAGTTATATCAGTAGGGTATGGCCTATATGTGAAATTTACCATTTAAAACCAAATTATGCACCTTAGGGGTATTTTGGTAATTTCACTTAGGCTTAAAAGGTCAAAACTGGAAACCTGAGTTTAAAAACTTTTACTTACTGTTAACATATAAAAAATATACTAAAAATATCAGTAGGTATCAACCTTATATGTTTAATATGGTTTTAGTATATACTATGCGTTAAAAATGCTTGAAAAGGTGATTTGGAGCCATTTCCGGGTTTTCAAAGGGAAGCTGATATTTTTATAATTCCAGAAGGCTCAAAATATTTTATTTATCATATTAGATCAGTAGAAAAAGGTTTGGGGTCTAAAGGATTTGTAAAACTCATTTTATAGCCTAAAAGGGCAAAACCGGATTTTAACCGAATCAAACTTAGAGACCTATGTTATACTCAGCCAAAAATTAAATAAAAATCTTCAAAAATCCCAAAATATTATATTACATCAGTGGGTAAAAAGTTTGGTATCAAAAAGTTGGTTTAAATGGGCTATATGCTAATTACGCCGATTAATTAACATAAAGCTTTCAATTTACGTTAATGAGCATAACTCTTAATCTAGACCTCAAACTGATGCCAAATTTTAGGTGCAAGTTTATAAATCAGTAACTAAGGTTTCTACTCTTTTACATTTTCAGAAATCACGTTTTATAGTCAAAAGGGCATAACGGTCAACATTTAGGCATTTAACGGAAACATGCATGAACTAGGATTTCTATGGAACCAAGTTGTATAACCTCGGAGGGTTATACTAACTTATAATATGGTCCTAATGGAATCCTAAGGCATATCTAAACTAAGCTAAATCGGGTCAGAACTGAAAGTCAAAGCAAAAGTCAACTTTTGCGACTTTCGGTTCCGAACCGAGCCTATACTTAGAATTGTCGGGTTGAACATGCTTAGACATGTTCAATTAATAATTACCAAGTTATTAATATGAGAAAACTAATTTTATGGCTTCTATATTAATAGTTATGTATTTATTTAAAACTAACCCGTTTGACTTTCATTTGACCCGACAATTTAACTAAGTAATCGTGGTAATTAGGAGGCGCCCTTTTGAGGGTTAATTACCTACCTAATTACGGTCACGTAGCCATGTTCGTTACGAACCATGGCTTAGCCGTTTAAAAGTCAAAGCGTTTATCGAAACGCTTGACTTTTCGGCTTTAACCGCTAAATAATTAAACTAAACACGAAAGGAGACTTACAAAGGTCCAATGGACCGAAGGAGGTTCTCAAAAAGGGTTCAAGATCCTCACAACTTCAGAGAATAGATCAGATTAGAAGGAGATGTGCAAATGAGCCAAAAATCAAGTGGGTTTATATAGGAAAACAAGGACCGTTAGGATCGTTTCTTGATAAACGTGATCGAATCTGGACCGTACACCTTTACCCATGGTTTTAGCAATCTATGGGCTGCCCAAGGACTGAAGAAAACCATTTTCAATTGATTAAAACAGTTGTAACAGCTGGTAACAGCTGGAAATCAAGTTTCAGAAATGGCAGTTTTGGTCCCTGCATGCTTCTAGCCCCTTTCTGATGCGTTTGAGGCCCGTTAAACCATTTTTAAGCCTCTACAATGATGCCTAAACATGAGGGACATGAAACATGCTCAAAAACATGTCAGATGACGGTTCGTTTGGCCGTACGGTCACGTTGTTCGTCTAATTACGACGAAACACGAACGGACGCGAAAAACGGTCCAAATTACGCGACGAATGAAATTTTATCAAGGCGATCACTAAAATAAAATATTTTAGTGCTTACATAAATTTTTGGGTGTCCGAAGATATACAGAATGTGAGATATGCGCGAAAATGCAAACTTGTGCACTTTTTGACACTTTTAGTCCCTGCATGACATAAAAGTTTATTTTTGCGCACCGAACACCTTTAAGCCCATATCTAAGCTATAAAAAGGATATTTAGGTCATGTTTAACTTAGGGTCATCTTCCGGAAGGTCCGTTACCCTACGAATCGACATACTTTTGCAGTTTGACGCAAATAGTCCTTAAATTGCGCAAAGTAGCGCGAAATGCCGTTTAATGTTATACAATCCTTCCATGGCCCATATTTATCCTTCCCAAGAATATAATTAAATATTAATACGCTCTCGTTCGCTTAGATGGTCACCGAAAGGCATAGATTCAAAAGTTGACGCTTTAGGTCCCTCTATTGCGCAAACTTGCGCATTTCATCATTTAATAGTATTGAAGCCTCATCTAATCCATATTAGACATTCTTGAAAGTATTATTAAATATCACGATGCTTCGGATTCGCTAAAAGGTCATTCAGAGCTATAATTAAACATATTGACACTTTTAGCCCCTCTAACTTGCAAAGTTGCGCGTAACTTTACTTATAGGCATAAAAACCTTAGATGGCCATTATTTGGCATTCCCGAGAGTATAATTAAATATTATTAAGCTCCCGGTTTGTTAGAAGGTCACTCAGAGGTAAGAATTAACATGTTGACGCTTTTAACCCTTTATTGCGCAAACTTTCAATTAATTACGCAAACGACTACACTTATTCATCAAGTGGCACATTTGTGAATATAAACATCGTGAGAGGTTATTTGGAAACTTATGTTAGGTATGCTAACACTTCCACTCATTTTATTATCAAAGTTTTCGATTTTTCGAAAAATTAGTCCCTTAAATTCAACATTGGACTTTATTAGGGTTTATTACACGTGTCAATACATCATTGGACGTGATTTTACGAGGTGTTACACCCGGATGCCGTTCTCAATGAACCGGAACCTTCCGAGTCTGATTTGAATGAAGTTTTTCTTAAAGCCATCCGAGAGTGCCCTTCAAGGGTTCGTCCTTTTCCCGAACATTTGCTAGTTCTGTTAGGTGTTAGCAAGTTGTGGGATAAGGCTAATCGGGATCCGGTTCTTATTAGGAATGGTCAGGGTATGCATTTTCCCTGTTCTGCCTTTTCGTGATATCTTTATTTAGTAGCTTATTTTTTTTTGTTTTAAAATGTTTTGCGGTTATGTCTGCTTTGGATTTTATCAAGAGTGATGATACGTCTGATGTTGCTTTTGTGGATGCTCAAGCCGCTGAAGGGGATGGTGTTGTTTCTAGGGGTGTAGAACAGAGGTTTGAGGATGCTGGCTATGTTAGTGTTTCTAACGTCAAGGGTTTTACTAAGCCTGGTGCTCCCAAGGCTTCAACCCGTCGTTCTGCTTGTCGTTTGTTAAGGAGTGCACCTCAATCTAGTTCTTCTGATCCAGTGGAATTAAGTGATGATATTGAGGCTTCCGAAGGTCAAGATGTTGATGTTGAGAAGGAGAAAAAGTTAGTTGTTCATGGTAAGAAGAAGGCTTCGGCCAAGAAGGTTGTGACCACTCCTATTCAAGGTTCATCAAGCAGAGACGTTGAGGGGTTGAACGAAGATGAAGTTTATGTTCCTGATTGGATTGTGAAGGTTGGTGATAGTTTCAAAGATCTGAATGTTTGTGCTAATGTGTTAGCTCACTTTGCTCCTCCTGGCGTTCGTGGTGCTATATCTAAAATGGAAAGTGACCACTTTATATCAAGGTTGATGTTGAGTTCCTGCAACCTTTCTGCCTTGATAGCCAAGGGTGTTACCCGTTTTTAGAAGGGAATGCAGGAGTACGAGGAGTTTTCTAAGAAGAAGGAAAAGATGAAGTCTTCAATGGCTGCAATGAAGAAGGAAATTGATGGTTTTTCAAAGAAGGAAGAAGCTTGGGAAAAGAAGGTAGGTGAATTGACAAGGAGGCGCGAGATTGAGATAAATGATCTCAAGAAAAGTTTTGAAGCTGACCGGTTGAAGTTAAAAGCTGATAGGGAGGCCTTGACTGTTCAACATAGGGCCTTTGATGAAGAGAAAGAAGGTCTGAAGGCTTCAGTTGTTCAAGCCACTGGTGATAACCAGTGACTCATTGAGCAAGGCTTTCACCAGGTTGTTACCTACCTCCTTCGTTCCAATGAGTTCAACTCTGCCCTTGGAGAGGTTTATACGAAGCTGCTGAATTTGAGGAAACATCAAGGCCTTATTGCTGGTTTTAAACTTCATGAGTCTGGCCGGACTTTGGAGCAATCTCCCCTTTTCCGCCCTGATGCTTCCGAAGTGTTTAAGGCATCTGTCCAGCAGATGGAGAGGTTGACTTACCCATATGTAAGTCAAGTTGCTAATTGCTTTGGTAAACCTTTTTCTGTCTTATAGGAACTGAAGCCGGCTGGGCTTAATGAAAAAGTTTGTGCTGAAGTGTTTGCTTCCCTGTCCAAGAAACGTTCTCATTCAGGAGATAGTGATGAAACTTTTTCAGATGATGCCGATGTATCTAAGGAAGCAAGCCTCCAAGGTTCAGCTGTCGGGAGTGATGGTGGGTCAAAGGCTAAGAAGGCCAAGAAGGTTAAGGGTGATGGTTCTGGGGCTTCTCCCCTGTTGATGCTTGAATAATATTCGTAGCTTTCTTAGCACTACTAAACAATTTAATGGTCTGTATGTTACTTTGAACAATTTTAGGTTTTGTAGGAACCCTTAAGGTTCCTGTTTTGTGGTTGTGGTTTGGCCTTGGTGGCCATTTGAACAATTCTTAGGTTTACAAGCCGTTAAGGTTTGTTTTAACTTGTTTGGATGCTTGGAAGCCTTTTAAGGCTTCCTTTCTTATGTTACTAAGTTTCTACTACTTGCCTTGTGTTGTGATTTCTTGTGTTGGTGCCTGTTTTTGTAAGGCAGCTTGCTTGGCTTCAAGCCTTCAAGGCTTCTGGCTGTTTGTTGAATGTAGCTTGAAGCCTTCAAGGTTTCCGGTTACTACTTTATTTTTGTGACTTGATGTCTTGGTTTGTATTTTTGAGATTGGGTTGTATGCAAACTTTTACCGTGTTGTTGTGTTGTTACTTAAGTCATTCTTTTTTGCCATTGTCTTTGTTGGGTTTGTGTTGTCTTTATGTTTTTTATACCTTAAAGGGTTCAGTGCTGCAGTCACTTAGCCTTGGTATTTTTAACAAGAAGACATAGTACCTATCCTATTCATTACTTTCCTTAGTTTGATTTCATTTCGTAAGCCTGTTTTTGATAAATTTTCTAAGTCCTAAGGAACATTTGGTGTAGGCTGTTCGGACCCGTCTATGAGACAACTTTGTTTTTAACTATAAGTCTCATGGAGTTGTATTGTTTTAGGAACTCACCCCTTATATAGGTTCATTAAACCCTTGAACCTATTGAGCGATATGGCCTGGGAGCTCATCCCCTTACATGGCCCTTGCCATGGAGTTTTTTGCTAGGTTCTCAACCTGATTTTAGGATAGAAAGACAAATTTGATAAAACATCATCATTCATTCAAGAGATATTGCTTTACAAAAAGTAATCATAGGACAACTCTTGAAATACAACCTTTGAAATACAAACCAATCTTTCTTGATCAGACATGGAAGCTTTTGAGGGTCTTTCTGTTCCAATGTCTAGGAAGCTTTTTACCTTCTGTGTCAGCTAGCTTATAGGATCCGCCCTTATGTGCTTCGAGGATTGTATATGGCCCTTCCCATTTAGGGCCAAGCTTTCCTTGGTTCTCTTTTTTACTAGCCTTATTGTTTCTAAGCACCAGGTCTCCTGGCTTGAAGCGTTCATGCTTGACTCTTTTGTTGTAGTAAGCTTCCATCATTTGTTTGTATTTGGCTTCTTGAATTGCAGCTTGGTCTCGTGCTTCCTCTAGGAGTTGTAAGTTCAACATGGTCTCTTTGTTGTTTGCTTCGGGATCCATGTCGACCATTCTTTGGGTTACAACTCCTACTTCAGCTGGAATCACGGCTTCAGATCCAAATACCAAGCTGTAAGGTATTATTTTGTGGCTTGTTTTTTCGTTTGTTCTTATAGCCCATAGGACACTTGGCAACTCTTCAAGCCAATTGCTTTCATGCCTTCCCAATCTGGCTTTGATCCCTTCAACTATGCTTCGATTCATCCTTTCAACTTGGCCGTTTGATTGTAGCTATGCAACTGAGCTGAAAACTTGAGCTATTCTGAATTCTTTGCACCAAACGCTGAAAGGCTTCTCCGCGAATTGCTTTCCATTATCAGTGACCAGCACTACCGGCAACCCATAACGACAAATGATGTTTTCCCAAACGAAGTCAATGACATGTTTACCCGTGATTTTTGCAAGTGGTTTAACTTCAGGCCACTTGGTGAAGTAGTCTATGGCCACTAGTAAGAACTTCACTCCACCTTTGGCTGGTGGGAATGGGCCGACAATGTCCATTCCCCACTTGTAAAATGGCCATGCTGAAGATATCGGGACAAGGTCATGCTTGGGGCTCTTTGGGACTGGTGCATGAATTTTGCAAGAATCATATTTTCTCAGTTGTTCAGTGGTGTCTCGGTGCATGGAAGGCCAAAAATACCCAAGGTTCATTAGTTTAGCAACCACCGTTCTTGCTCCAAAATGAGCTCCGCATATTCCTTCATGAACCTCTTTGATCAAGTACTTGCTTTGTTTGGGACCGACACATCTCAGCAACGGTGCAAGGTAACCCTTTTTGTAGAGGATTTCACCTTGCAACACGTACTGTCTGGATTTTATTTTAACCCTTTTAGCCTTTGTTTGATCAACAGCTAACTCACCGTTTTTAAGGAACTTTTTAATTGGAGTCATCCAATTGGGGCCTTCCTCGGTGATTACGTCTTGAACTTCCAATTCTTCTATTGACGGAGTTTTCAACACTTCCACCAATACCTTTTTGGTGAGGTGGGCAAAGGTGAGAGAGGCGAGTTTGCTCAAGGCATCAGCTCTTTAGATTTTTATTTGTACCTCTTCATATTGGGCTCCTTTGCAACATAACTATCATTCACTTGACTTGACACCAGCAACGAGTCTGTGAAGACTTGAAGCTTTTGAACCTTCATTTCCTTGGCTAGCCTCAAGCCGGCTATCAATGCTTCGTATTCAGCTTCGTTGTTGGTGGTCTGAAATTCAAATCGAAGAGCATACGTGAATTCTAACCCTTCAGGGTTGATCAGGGTGAGCCCAACCCCTAACCCTTCAACGCTTGAAGCCCCATCGGTAAAAAGCTTCCAGGCTTCAAGGTTAGAAGGTTCAGTGGCAGCTGTGTTAACTTCAGTGATTGTTTGTTTCGGGACTACTACAATGAAATCGGCCAAGACTTGGGCTTTGATGGCTTTTCTTGGAACATAGGTGATGTTGTGTTCACCTAGTTCCACAGCCCATTTGGCTAATCGCCCTGAATTTTTCGGTTTTTCAAGCACACTCTTAATGGGTTGGGCGGTGACCACCTGTATAGGGTGTGCTTGGAAATACCTTCGAAGCCTTCTAGTCGTTTGGACTAGGGCTAGAGCAAGTTTTTCCAAAGGAGGATACTTGATCTCTGCCAGTTTTAGAGTTTTGCTGAAGAAATAAACGGGTACCTGAACTCTGTCTCGTTCGATGGTAAGAACCACACTTATTGCTTCTTCAGCAATTGAAAGGTATACAGAGATCAACTCTCCCGTTTCTGGGGCTGCAATGCCTGGGAGCGAAGCTAGGTGTCGCTTCATCTGGTTGAAGGCTTCCTCAGCCTCATCAGTCCACTTGAAGTCCTTCTTGTCAGAGCACCCCTTGAGCGTTTTGAAGAAAACCAAAGATCTTTCAGCCAATTTTGAGGTAAAACGCTTCAGGGCTGCAAGCTTCCCGTTTAAGCTTTCTACCTCCTTTTTGTTTCGTGGTGGCTTGGTTTCAAGAACAGCTTTCACCTTGTTTGGATTGGCCTTTATACTTTGTTTTCCCATAATGTGCCCCAGAAACTTACCTTCTTCAAACCCAAACGAACATTTCTCAGGGTTGAGCTTCATGTTGACCTTCCTTAGGTTCTTGAAGGTTTCTTGGATGTCATCCATCAATTGGTATTCCGTTTTACTTTTGATTATCAGAGCGTCGACGTATGCTTCCATGTTTCTACCAATTTGACTAACAAAAGCCTTGTCAACTAGGCGTTGATAGGTTGCACCTGCGTTTTTTAGGCCAAAATGCATCTTTTGGTAGCAAAAGATTCCTTTGTCCGTGTGAAAGGTGGTTTTCTCTTCGTCTTCTTCTTTCATGAGAATTTGATGGTAACCCTTATAAGCATCAAGAAAACACTTGAAAGGGTAACCGATGAGGGAATCAACCTTAAGATCGATTTCTGGCAGCGGATAACAATCTTTAGGACAAGCCTTGTTTAAGTCCTTAAAGTCGATGCACATTCTCCAAGAATTATCGGGCTTTCGGACCATGACTGGGTTTGCAACCCAAGATTGATACTTGACTTCTCGGAGAATTCCTGCTGAGACAAGCTTTTCAACCTCTTGGCAGGCTGCCAAGCTTCTTTCGGGTGCTAGGCTTCGTTTCTTCTGGACAACAGGCTTGAACTCGGGTGGTATTCTCAGCTCATGTTCAGCAATGCTTCGAGGGATACCCGTCATGTCTTCCGGGCACTAAGCAAAGACATCACTATAGTGTACTAGCAGCTTTTCAAGGTATGAGAGGGTTTCTTGAGAAAGGCTTGGATTAACCCTTATCCTTTGTTCAGGATGTTTGGGGTTTATGATTAGCCCTTGCTTGTTGTCTTCATTTTTTGAACCTTCCCCTTCAAACATGTAAGCCTCTTGAGTAGGTTGAAGGGTTACAACCCCTCTCTCGGTAGGAAACTTGACTGTGCCATGACCAACAGAAACAGCCATGTAGAATGCACACTGCCCCAACCTTCCTGTAATGACATCATAGTTTAAAGGTATATTGATAACCACAAAAGTGAGAGGTTGGACTCTCTCCATCTTTCCTTCACTGAAATGAACATCAAGGGTTAGTTTCCCTAAACGCTTGAGGGGTATGTCATCAATACCTTTTATGGAGGTTCCAGAGGGTTGAATCTTCGAACGTTTCTCATTGCTCAAACGGTTGAAGAACTTCTCAAACATGATTTCAGTGGCTGCACCAATGTCTATGTACGCTCTGTTTGTCTTTAGTTTACCCACAGTTGCTTCAACCACAAGGGGGTTTGAGAGTGGGTTCTTTTCTGTTGGAGGGAAGCAGACACACTGAAGCTTCCAACCGTTGTCATTTGTGGGGGACCTTTCCATCAAAATCCACCATGTTAACTTCCTTGCCTTTTCCCTCGGCTATCTTGTCCCTTACTCCCTTTACTAAGTGGGCAAGCTCCCCTGACTTGACGGCCTCTTCAATCCTCTTTTTGAGTTGAAAGCAATCATTAGTGTGGTGGCCCTTCTCTTCATGAAATTCACAGAACTGGGTGGAATTTTCATTTCTTTTGCTTTTGGGGAGAGGTCTTGGAGGTCGGAAGCTTTGTTTCACTTCCTCTGTAGCAAGAATTTCTTGAGGGTCTTGGTGAGGGGTGTGAAGTTCACACCCTTCACCCTGCTGGAGGGGTTCCGGCCTTCAGGGCTTCGTTGTTCTGAACCCCTTTGGCATCTGTCATTGGAATGAAAGTTTCCCTTTTTTCTAGCTGGACTGTTGCCTCGCCAGCTCGATCCCCTTTTTCTTTGCTCTTTGATGTCTATAACCTCCTCCCCTCTGATGTGGGCTTTAGCCCTTTCGAGAGCTTCTTCCAAGGTCTTAGGCAGGGATTTGTTGAAATCTCTTGTAAGTATTTGGATGTAATGGCGTTCATAAAACCGGCCACTCTCATCTTCTTGTCTGCCCCTACATACGTGAGACCTTCTTTCTTGTACCTTTCTATGAACTCTCGAAGGCTTTCTTCATCCCTTTGTTTTATCTGAAAGATTACAGTAGCATCTTTGACGTACCACCTTTGTTGTGAGAAATTGGCTAGAAACCCTTTGCTCAGATCATCGAAGCTTCGAATGCTTCTGGCTGGTAAATCGTTGAACCATATCCGGGCTGATCCGACGAGGGTTTGCATAAACATGAGGCAGCATTCAGCATTTGACCATTTCTCAATTCTAGCAGCACCGGTGAAGATCTGAAGGTGATCTTCTGGATCCTCAGTTCCGTCGTATGTCTTGATATGGGATGGCATCTTGATCTTCGTTTGAAAATCATAATCGGCTATTTGTTGTGAGAAGCACGAAAGATTACTTGGTTTGTATGGTTTGGCCAAATCTTCTTCTACCCTTGCACCCGTGTTGTTGTTGTTATTCCCTTGAGTGGCCAGCACTTGATTAATGAAGTGCTGCCACGGGAAGCTTGCCATCATCTGAGCCATCATCTGAGGCATAAGGTTGAAGCCTTGGAGGCTTCCAGGTGCAACTGGGCATTTTACCCCTAAAGGAGTGCTCATAACGGTACTTCGTGCCAAGGGGAACACATACAAAGCTTGTTCCCATGTAGTAGTTGCTGAGGGTGGAAGGCTTGATACTGGAGATTGTAGGAGCTGGTCCAAAGTCAGCTCGTGTCCCAGTGGAGCACCGGTTGCAGCTGGTTGGGAAGAAAGGAGAGGAAATGTTGTCGGGTCTGGCCTCGTGTACAAGAATGGGTTAGGGTTTGGAGGAGGATTGCTGGGACCAGCCTCATTCCTGGACACAGTAGGTTGTGAGCTTGCAAAAGGGGGAATGGGAGGTCCAGGAGATAGTGATGGTTCTGGCTTGTCATAATCCAGACGAATCCTCACTCCATTGTCTCTTTCCCTACTCACATATAGGTTGAGGAGAGACCTCAACTCTAAGAAGTTGTTGGCGACCCCTTCAGGAGTAAGGTCAACACGTGAGGGGGTGTTAGAGACACCGACATTAGGGGATGGAACCCCTGATCTAGATGGAGTTGGTGTCTGGAAAGTGAGGAACTCGGGGTATGTTGCTCCAGTATGAGTGCTCCCCGGTGTTGAGAAGGACGTCGGTATAGGCACATGAGCTTGGCTAGTGCTTGGGGTAGAGGTATTCGGGACTTGATTTACCTCTCCTGGATATTCACTTTCCGACATGGTAATTTTGAGAGAATGGAGCTACACTACTAGGTATTTTGAAGAAAATTAGTGGTGTAGCCCCACGGTGGGCGCCAACTTGTTGATGCAACAAATACTAGACCGATGGTAGTAGTTGGGCTAGTTAGGCAAAAGGGTTGGAGGGTTCCGGTTTGTCTAACGCAGGTCGTGGGGTCCCCCCACGTTTGCAAGACGTGGAGAGATGTTCACTAGTTAAGTTTTGTTGTTTGCACATGATCCTCTACTGAAGTGTGTTCAGCTTCGGATGTAGGAGCAATGGAAATGTGTGTGTTGAATGTGAAGAAGAGATACTTGCATGGAACAAGTACTCTAGAGTAAAGACCAGAGATCCCAATGGAATCAGAGCTGATCAGAATGTCCCTTAGCACTAAATGAAGTGTCATTTTATAGGGAAGAACATCGACCAAAGAAGAAACCATTGACTAGTGAAACATGCATGCAGTGGGGGACTTACACTTTTAGGGGTTGAAGCGTTTGGACCTGCGGGTAAAAGACTACACTCTGTGCACATGTCTTCTTTTACGGCCGTGAGAGGCTGGACAAGTAATCAGAGAAGTGATGGCTCACTGTTCACATCCTTTTTGTTGCTCTCCCGGGTTCGCGGGATTCGAACCTTTTAACCCTTTAACCTTTTAAGCGTTCATATGTCTAAGTCATTTTATTTAGTTTTGGGCTACCCCGTCATCACTACCCTTTACAAAATTCTATTTATATTTTTTACTTTAAAAAATTATGTATTGTATGAACATTAGTTGAGTGCACTAAAACAAGTTTTGACAAAGTGTTTTTTTTTTTCTAATTATAATTGATTGAGCCGAAATAAAGCTTGAGAGTACTTGGCTTTGCATTTATTTAGAAGCATAAGTCTCAATTATATAGAAACCCATTCTTATATTGAAAAAAAAAAACAAATAAATTTTGGGAAGGAGGTGAAGTAAATAACATGCAAAGGGTGATGGCTATTTTGGATCCCATTAAATATGGCCATATATATCACATGTCTTCAAAATGGGCAATTGCTATTGGGCATGACCTATTTTCATAAGAAAAAGCGTATATCCATGTAATATATATACACGCATACACATTCAAAACGGGAAGAATCCACTAAAAAATGAGTTTTGCCTAAGTAGCCTAAAAAGAATTGTGATGATTAATGTCCGGTTCTGAGAATTCATGTACCATGTTCGAACTCACTAAAGGTCTAAACCTAATGTCAATGGGCTAGTAACTAATCTAAACCATAACAATAGTTTTGTAAGTGTGCCTATATTGGTGTTTGTATGAGTATACCTTATTAATTTATTTTTTTACATATACATATCGATTATAAATAATTAATTATATTATGATTATCAATTCCTAATATAGTTCAACTTGTTCTCCAAGACTTTCCCCCTTATAAATACTACATGTATTCTAATGTAAAAGCATATCTTATCATAGATGCAAATAACAATAATGTTTTAAAATCCCGTTTTTATACTGTACTAGATTTTGCTTAGGAACGGTCTAACCGGGTGTATCGGACGATTCAACCGGGTGTACCGGGCAGTTTGACTATCAGTATTCTGTCAAAGGATGGCCGGAGTTCATGCGTTCAAATCCCATATCAGTTGGTCAAACTTGCAATTTTGTTTTCCTCCCAGAAGAAGGTACCTTGGTCCTTACCAAAGTTGATTAGCATTGCCTCCTTTTACTGCTAGAAAGAAAACACCTTTTAGTCTGTAAATGAGATGCTACTTTTAGGATCATTTTTGTTGGTTTAATTGTTTATTACCAACTAGAATGTAACTGCGTTATTAGCAGGCTTTAATGGATGCACACAAGCTTATTGAGTGTGAAATGGAACGGTTTAAGATTCATGAAATGTAACTGTTTGACCCACTTCCTTCTAAAGTATTTTTTTACCTATTACCTTGAAAGTAAAAATAACTCGAATCAAGTCATTCATAAGTAATATGGTCAAAATTGTCGCCCCCATTACTTCCATATTATTCTCATCCAGCATCTTGACATGTATTAATTCTCACCATGCAGGAAAATTAGCAACGCAGAGAAGGTAATGGGTTGAGCACGCTTAATCTCTTTGGGGTGATTGTTCTTGGTACCATGTTAAAGTATGTTTGTTATTAATCTATTATTGAGATCCTATCGATCCGTAATTATTCCATTTCGTTTCTCTAAATTTTTATCTATGATTGTATTTGAAGGAATATGACGGTCTCACAAAGTGGATTCATTTCATTTGTATAGGAAATATTTCATCTTCGGTAGGTACGTTCATATGGTACGGGGGTTAATACGGGTCATATATCATTGTTATCAGCCCGATAAATGGGTATAACTAAAAAGTAGCTGATGAAGGATTTACAACCTTCTATATATTTCAAACGTGCACTACAATGGAAGACAATTTACTGGCAGTTTTTTTTTGCATATTAGTGTTTTTATATATGTTTACAAAATTGCTGCAACCATGGTGTTTCTAACCATTTCCACCATTTATCTAAACCTGACAAGTGAGTGGGTGGGTCGAAATGGGTTCAGGTCAAAGTAGGCCGGGGTTCAAATGGCGTCAGGTCAAAGTGTCAAACTGGGTTGGGTAAAAACAGTCTGTCTTACAAAAAGTAACTATTTGATTCAGGTCAAAACCATTCGTTTTAAAAAAGTACTAATATGGTTCGGTTTGGGTCAAAACAGGTCATTTAAAAGGTCTCGACTTGGTTCAACTCAAAATGGTCCATTTTAAAAGGTATAAATTTGGTTCGTCTCACACAAATTCTGGTTAGAATGAGTCTTTTATAAAAAATAAGTGTCAATTTTGTTCGGGTGAAACTGGGTTCAGGTCAAAATGAGTTATTTCAAAGAATTATCAATTTGGTTTGTGTCAAACTGTGTTCAGGTCAAAATATACCATTCTTAAAAAAGTGTAAATTTGGTTCGGATCGAAAATTGCTGTCATCATTATTATTTAAAACGGTATTGTCCACATCAATTTCTATTCAACAACAGTTATTTGTGGTTCTTAGAAGATCTCTAAAAAGAGCAGATTCCTTAAAATTAAAGCGACTTGTGGCTTCCAATCAACTACCTTAAAATTAAAGCATCTTCTCGCTTCCAATCAACAGGTATCATGTTAAATTTTATTTAAAGGTGGGTATAGATATGAGTAAAGGTGGAACATGGGTGTCTTGGGCAACGAATCCTACCAGTTCATGTCAAAATGGGTATTTTTTTTGGTGCGGGTCGAAACAGATTGGGTCAGCTTCACCTGCAACGCTTACGTCCAATAATTTTTATTTTTTCATTAGTCTTTTATTTAGAGAGTCAATATCATTACGAAAGTTTTATTTTTTTTAGAAATTATCTAATAAAATAATATTAAGGACATTTTATTTATTAAACATTTACTTTGGGCATCTTTCGACAAGTTTATTTTTTAGCTATTTTTTAAGTTTCACAATTTGACCCGTTTGAGATAAAACATAACCTGATTCAACATGTTCCTAAATAAAAGGGTTGAAATTGCTACGTCTCCTCGACTTATACTTTTTTTCTGTTTGGCGTGCTAATGCAACATGTTCAAATACCATTTTTAACCTTTGGTCCTAATGCTTCAATTTAACTCAGAACTAGCCCAACTACATGCAGGTACTATGATCTTACATTGTTGAACCTAACTTCGCGAAAATCTGGATTAAACTAACGTTGATGCCTTGCTTTCATTGTTGTTGTAGAAACTTATATCAACTTTTCAGTTGATACACCGATTTGATAATGAAAGCTCAGTAGTGACAATTGATTGTGCTTTGAGTACTTCATGGCTTATTAATCAAAGGAAACCATCAACTACAATGGTTTTTCCTCCAGAGTTCGACCCGAGAGGAATCGTGACACATTAATTTTGTGTTCTGGGAATCTAGGGTTCTTACTTCTAAACTTTGTCATTTATATATATGTATATCATGTTGTAGAATCAAATTAAACATTTAGGAATGAACCATTGTGATTTGAAATGTGAGTACATACATGACACGGGGTCAACAGTAAGGTATGTTTCACGAACCCTAGCTACTGAGTTTTCGGTTAATTGTGGTGGAGTTGGGTTTCGTGAGTTGCTTATATGTTTTTTCGATGACTTAAGTTAGGTACACAACTGTGGAGATAATAACGGGTCATTATGGTGGTTGTGGTGAGGTTTCTCGGCGGTTAAGGCAGACTGCATGCAGCTATTTAAGGTGCTTTTCAGCTTTGCTTTACTAAAATTTTGACGGACACGACTAAATAGACTGAGTCTTCTGTACATATAAGGTACGGGATTTTTTTTTATAAAACATTTAAAGTGCCATTGAATATAAGAACATGAATGAGTTTTTGAATAGAAAATAAAAACTTAGTTAATGGTACAAGTATTCTTTTTTAGCCGTACATAAGCGATGCCAAATTCTCCTTCTTAGTTCACTGCCAAGTTTCTATTCATCTCTTAATTGTCGTTTTGTTTCTCCATCGCAGGCTCTTAAACAAAGTTAGATTATGCTCTGTTTATTTTCCATCAACTTCTTAAACGAAGTCATGAAAATGTAGGGAAATTGCTAGGATATTGTACTTTCGACCCATTTAGTTATGTTTGAGTTGATTTAGGTTATGTTTTATCCCAAACGGACGGGTCAACTAAAACAGTTTGGCTAAATAGGGAACTTGTCACACAGATTTAAAGTCACCCTGATTGTAAAGTTTTATTCAACATGCACCTACTTAGATCGTTATCATGAAAGTTTTAGATTATTTCTTTAATACTATAGTTTCTTTAATCATATTTTACACATTAAGTTTTATATAATTGTTTAAAGAAAATGTGTGAAAAGTTTGTTTGTGAGTCGGGTCGACCCGTAACAGTTTTGACCCGTTATCTACCGTCATCAATCAGTTCATTTTGTTAACTTGAATAATCTGTAGAACCTGGTTTAGACCTCAACATGACTGACCTGTACTCCACCGTTTTGACCCGTTATAAAATGGTTTATTGCAGAGCTTTGTTTCCAGGCTTAATAGAGGGCTTGCTGCTAGCGAAGAAGATTTGCAGAAGGCAGATTCTACAGCCAGGGAAGTGTTATAAATGGGTCAGGTCATCCGATTGATTCATTAACTTTGTCGGTTTAGTTTATCATCGTGTAAGGCCTGAGATTATACGGTGGAGGGTGATTGGGATTACCGTTTTGGGGTGAATGTGTAGGATAATGTCTATACCGTAACGAGGTTGCGTGTGTTCGGGTATATCAAGTGTGCAATAACTTAACAGTTACGTAAAGCACTTCGATTTGTGTGGGGGCATATATTTGTTTCGGCTATAATATTTCTTTTATAATCCAATTTTTTTTATAGATTTAATACAACATTTCTTTCATTTCAAAAAATTATTTATAGACGTATACATGATAATTAATATGAAATGTAATCGTTAATTAATTTTTATAAGATATTATTTATCTTAATATTCGAACAAACCTGTAATAAAGTATTTACATATTAAAGTATAAATTTTTTGTTGTTTAGCCACCCGTGTATTACACGGGGACTTAGACTAGTGGCCATATATATCACGTCTTCAAAATGGGCAATTGCTATTGGGCATGACCTATTTTCATAAGAAAAAGCGTATATCCATGTAATATATATACACGCATACACATTCACAAGGGGAAGAATCCACTAAAAAATGAGTTTTGCCTAAGTAGCCTAAAAAGAATTGTGATGATTAATGTCCGGTTCTGAGAATTCATGTACCATGTTCGAGCTCACTAAAGGTCTAAACCTAATGTCAATGGGCTAGTAACTAATCTAAACCATAACAATAGTTTTGTAAGTGTGCCTATATTGGTGTTTGTATGAGTATACCTTATTAATTTATTTTTTTTACATATACATAACGATTATAAATAATTAATTATATTATGATTATCAATTCCTAATATAGTTCAACTTGTTCTCCAAGACTTTCACCCTTATAAATACTACATGTATTCTAATGTAAAAGTTGCACCCATTAAGACCACCCGTACTGGGGCGTCTTTTTTTAAAAAAATTGAAAAAAAAACGCCCGGAAACGCCCCGAGCCCCACTACGGCCGGCGTTTTCCGGCGTTATTTTTGAAAAAAAAATGTAGCCGGCGTGTTTATTAAAACGCCAAAATGGGATTGTGATGGCTTGACTTTGGTTTGACTGGCCAATGGGAGAATAGATTGGTTTTTTTTTTTTTTTTTTTTTTTTTTAATGATTGGAAGGGGCATTATTAGGCATTATTCCCACTACGCCACTTTTGCAATAACGCCCCATACTGACTGGGATGACACGTGTCGGATAATGCCCCATGGTGGGGGCATTATTTTTCTTAACCACTACGGGTGGTCTAATAAAGAATATCTTTTCTCTCCCAATATATATTCTCATTTTCTTGCTATTAGGCTTGTTCATAACACGTTATCAGCACGCTTGCTTTGGATCACACAATCATATTCTCATTTTCTTGCTATTAGGCTTGTTCATAACACGTTATCAGCACGCTTGCTTTGGATCACACAATCATAAGGTATATCATATTCTCTAACTATTTTATCATTATTTATCACAATCATACATAATTCATATTGTAATTCATACAATTTTGAGTTGTGTTAGAGATTCATGTTATTATTCTTTTGAATTTCCAAAAGAATCATAATAATAAACTTATAATAATATTGTTATTTTTTTAAATGGTCGTAGAGTTAAACTTATAATAATAAACTTAAATGATTTTTATCTTATGGATATATTTTGATATGATTTTTATCATCCCTGCTAGCGAACATCATCGTCTTTCTATAAAACATTGTCACATCCATGTCAAAAACTAATTTTCAAGCTTTAAATGCCCACTAATCTCGAGAAATCCATCTATGTATTGATGAAATTATTATAAAATTTAAAGTTATAATATTTTATAAGGATTTAGGCATATGAACCTAAATTAAAAGATAACAATTTTTTTTAATTTATTGTACTTTAATTGCTAATCTGGCATATTTTATAGTCTGTTTTTCAAATTAATAAGGTTTTTCAAATTTAAAGTAACTTATATATGATCCTATTACACAAAGTGTAATATTTTTTTATTTTTTTTGTATAAAAAAATACCTTCGTCACTTATTTTGCATTCAAACATACTGATCTAAATCTCAACCAACTTATATTTTCTAGAAACCCTACATCATCCGTTTATTTTATAATTAAAATATTGAAAGAAAATTGATACTAGTTGATATTTATATCAACAAAGACCAAAAAATATCTTATTTAATCAAGAGTGATACAGCCGACAATGTTTTGATTTGTATTATTCAGTTACGTTCGGAGTATTTTTCAAGCTAAAAGATTTTTTTTAAATAGTTTTATTTATTTGCAATTTTTTTTAGATGAACATATTATTATAATATGAAGTTTAATAATATTGTTATTATTTTTAACATTATTCAACTGTTAGAAGAGACATCTTATTATTTCAAATAATCATAGTTACAGTAAATGTTGCTTTTAGGTTTGATATATATAAATTAGAGTGACATATATTAATTGTGCCTTTAACTTTGATATATATTAATTTATAAATCAAAAACGTATATTAACTCATATGTTTTATTATAACATAGTTTATCATGACAAATCTTGCAAAACTTGAGTTCATAGCTCTAGACATTACTGGAAAAAAAATTATTTGTCATGGGTTTTGGATGCTGAAATACATTTGAATGCCAATAATCTGGGTGAAACAATTAAAAAATGAAATAAAGCAAATACCCAAGATAAGGCAAAAGCCATGATCTTTTTACGTCATCATATTCATGAGGCTTTGAAAAGTGAGTACCTCACTATCAAGGATCCACTTGTCCTTTGGACCAACCTGAAAGAAAGGTATGACCACCAGAAAACGGTAATATTACCGAGAGCTCGTTACGAATGGATCAATTTAAGGTTGCAAGATTTTAAGTCTATAAGCGAGTACAGCTCGGCAATGTTTAGAATCACATCACAATTGATTCTATGTGGTGAAAATATTACTGATAAGGAAATGTTAGAAAAAACATTCTTAACCTTTCACCCCTCGAATGTAATACTGCAACAACAATATCGTGAAAGGGGCTTCACCAAATATAGTGAGTTAATATCATGTTTGCTTGTGGCCAAGCAAAACAATGAGCTCTTAATGAAAAATCATGAGACTCGTCCGGTTAGAGCAACCCCAATCCCTGAAGCTAATGTGGCAACATATAATGGCCAAAGTGAAAGTTACGGACGTGGTTGAGGTTATCATTGTGGTCGTGGTCGTGGACGTGGCCGAGGAAATTATCATTCAGTTTAAAAACAAAGGGACCCACCAAAAGTGGCATAATAATGAAAATAAATCCAGTGATAAAAAAATAAAAAGAAGGTGGGATCTTCATCGAATGCATGTTACCGATGTGGAAGAAACAATCATTGGTCGAAGACTTGTCGTACGGCCAAACACTTGGTGGAACTTTATCAACAATCCATCAAAGACAAAGCAAAAGGAATAGAGACAAATTTTACATATGAGGTTGCAAATGTTGATGGTCATAAAGACCATAATGATACAACTAATCTGGATTATGATGATTTACTTATTGAGCCAACTAACTTGGATTCTGGTGATATCGTGGCTGATACAACCCAGTTGGATGCTTGCAATTTTCCTTACATATGAATTATTAGTTTTAAAGTGATGTTATTTCCTTCATTTCTTTAAGACATTTTGTTTGAGTTTTGTTTTGGGATTTGTTATGTTTGAAGCATGTTAGACATTTTATTTATATGATTTTGTTTTGTTTTGAAGCATATGGAGTGTTTAACTAAGATTCCTATTATTGGAGAAGATATATGTCTAATAGACAGTGCATCAACGCATACAATTCTTAGGAACAAGAATTATTTCTCTACTTTAACCATGAAAAAGGCAAATATTGGTATTATATTTGGTAAATCAAAATTAATTGAAGGCTTTGGAGAAGCTTATGTAGTGTTGCCAGGTGGAACACCATTTAAAATAACCAGTGCGTTATTTTCCCCAATGTCTCAAAGAAATCTAATAAGTTTTAAAGATGTTCGTTTAAACGGATATTATCTTGAGACTACATCTGAGGGACATGATGAGTACCTTCATATCACAAATATCAGTTCGGGTAAAAAGCATGTTTTAGAAAAGTTGCCCACACTTGCCTCTGGTTTGTATTATACTAAAATTAATGCAATTGAATCAAATGCAGTCATAAACAAGAAGATTATAGACCAAGAAAATTTTATCACATGGCATGATCGGATAGGCCATCCTGGATCAACAATGATGCGAAAAATTAAAGAAAATTCATTTAGGCAATCTTTGAAGAACCAGAAGATTCTTCAGTCCAAGGATATTACATGTGTTGCATCTTCACAAGGGAAGTTGATTACTCGCCCATCACCAATGAAGGTGGGGACTGAATCACTGATTTGTTTGGAAAGAATACATGGGGATATTTGTGGACCTATACATCCTTCTAGTGGACCATTTAGATACTTTATGGTCTTAATTGATGCATCAACTAGATGGTCACACGTGTGCCTACTATCAAGTCGTAATATGGCATTTGCACGACTACTTGCTCAGTTAATAAGGCTAAGAGCACATTTTCCCGATTACCCCAACAAGAAAATCCGATTAGACAATGCTGGTGAATTTACATCCCAAACATTTAATGATTATTGCATCTCTATTGGGATAAATGTAGAACATCATGTACCTCATGTGCATACACAAAATGGGCTTGCTGAATTGCTTATCAAGCGACTTAAAATGGTTGCAAGACCAATGATTATGAAATCAAAACTACCAGCATCTGCTTGGGGACATGCAATTTTACATGCAGCAACACTAATTCGCATCAGGCCAACGAGTTATCATACTTCCTCCCCATTAAAGTTGGTTCTTGGTCAGGAACCAAATATTTCCCACCTAAGGATTTTTGGTTGTGTTGTATATGTTCCAATCGCTCCACCACAACGCACACAGATGGGGCCTCAAAGGAGGTTAGGAATATATGTTGGGTATGAATCACCATCGATTATTAAGTATTTAGAACCTACAACGGGTGATTTATTTACAGCTCGTTTTAGTGATTGTCATTTTGTTGAATCAACATTCCCAACATTAGGGGAGACAAAAAGCAGCTGGATAATTGTATTATTTGGAATGAATTATCATTATCTCATCTTGATCCTCGAACTAAACAATGTGAACTAGAAGTTCAAAGGATAATTCATTTACAAGGATTAGCAAATCAATTACCAGACGCATTTACTGACCCAAAGAGAGTGACTAAGTCACATATACCAGCTGTTAATGCTCCAGTAAAAATAAGTGTCCCACAAGGACAACCACATGTTGGTAATGAGTCTAATGCATGCCTAAAACGTGGTAGACCAATCGGTTCTAAAGATAAAATCCTCGAAAGAAAAAGGGAGCAATTAATGTAAATGGTCAAGTCGAGGTAACAATAATGCAAGAAAAGGAGTCTCCAGAAGAGATACTAGACATGATGGTTCTAGAAGAACCTCAGGTACCTGAAAATGAAGAGATCTCAATTAATTATATCATGTCTAGAAAGGTATGGAACCGAAGTGAACTCGACGTCGATGATAGTTTTTCATATAATGTAGCGCTACAAGTAATGGAAAACTATGAGGATCAAGAACCAAAATCAGTTGAGGAATGTAAACAAAGAAATGATTGGCCAAAATGGAAAGAAACGATAGAGGAAGAATTGAATTCCCTAAATAAACAAGAAGTTTTTGGACCTGTGGCTCATATACCTGAAGGTGTAAAGTCTGTTGGATATAGATGGATCTTTGTGCAAAAACGTAATGAGGAAAATGAAATTGTACGATACAAGGCAAGATTAGTAGCACAAGGATTTTCGCAAAGACCTGGAATTGATAATGAGGAGACATATTCTCCAGTGGTGGATGCGACAACTTTTCGTTATCTTATTAGTCTGGTAATACAAGAAGGGATCGATTTACGTCTAATGGATGTTGTGACGGCATACCTCTATGGCTCACTTGATACTGATATTTACATGAAACTTCCTGAAGGATTTAAATTGCCAAACTCATGTAAATCTAGTTCTCGAGAACATCTTTCAATCAAATTAAACAAATCATTATATGGGCTAAAACAATCTGGGCGTATGTGGTATAATCGACTTAGTGAGTATTTGTCGAAAGAAGGCTATAAAAATGATTTTGTATGCCCGTGTATATTTATAAAAAGGTCAGGATCTGAATATGTTATAATTTCCGTATATGTTGATGACATGAATATAATTGGAACTCCAGGGGAGCTTCAAAAGGCAGTTGAATACTTCAAAAGAGAATTTGAAATGAAAGACCTTGGAAAGACAAAGTTTTGTCTTGGATTACAAATTGAACACCTTAAGGATGGAATCCTTATGCATCAAGAAACTTACATAGAGAAACTACTTAAAAGATTTTATATGGAAAAATCACATCCATTGAGTACTCCAATGGTTGTAAGGCCTCTTGATGTAGAAAAAGACCCATTCCGACCTCCCAAAGATGGAGAGGAAATCTTTGGTCTAGAAGTACCATATTTAAGTGCAATTGGTGCACTATTGTTTCTTGCTAGCCATACACGACCTGATATATCATTTTTGTTAAATTTATTGGCAAGATATAGTTCATGCCAAACAAAGAGGCATTGGAATGGGGTAAAGCAAATATTTAGATACCTTCAAGGTACAAAAGATATGGGTTTGTATTTTACAAATCAATCGAAAACAAGTTTGGTTGGTTTTGCAGATGCAAGGTATTTGTCTGATCCTCACACTGGGCGATCTCAAACTGGATATTTATTTACAAGTGGAGGTACTGCAATTTCATGGCGTTCGGTAAAGCAGACAATCACAGCCACATCATCTAATCATGCAGAAATATTGGTGATACATGAAGCTAGTCGAGAATGCATTTGGTTAAGGACTGTAATACAACACATTTGTGGATCTTGTGGTATTTCTTCAGGAGATGAGGGACCAACAATCTTACATGAAGACAATGCAGCATGCATTGCTCAACTAAAGGAAGGATACATCAAAGGTGATAGAACAAGGCAAATTCTGCCAAAGTTCTTTTTTACACATGATCTACAAAAGAATGGTGAAATTATTGTCCAACAAATTCGTTCCAGCGAAAATTTGGCAGACTTGTTCACTAAATCACTTCCGACCTCAACATTCAAGAAGTTAGTTCATGGGATCGGGATGCGTCGACTCAAGGAGCTTAAGTGATTATCATCATGGGGAGATAATACTCGCTGCACTCTTTTTCCCTTAGTCAAGGTTTTGTCCCATTGGGTTTTCCTGGCAATGTTTTTAATAAGGCAGCATCAAGCGTATGGAATTGATAATCATGGGGGAGTATTATAAATAATTAATTATATTATGATTATCAATTCCTAATATAGTTCAACTTGTTCTCCAAGACTTTCCCCCTTATAAATACTCCATGTATTCTAATGTAAAAGTTGCACCCATTGATAAAGAATATCTTTTCTCTCCCAATATCTATTCTCATCTTCTTGCTATTAGGCTTGGTCATAACAATATCGAATTTTTTTTCGGATCGTTACTTTTCGATGTTATTTCTTCGTGAACGCTTGTACTCTTGGGATTCAATTAACGCTATGGGCTAAACTATATTTTCAATGCATTTTAAACGCATATTACAACGCTTATTTAATCATAGTTGTCGCATTTAAACGCTACTTATAACGCTTACTACTTAAACGCATTTGATCGCATTTTACATCACTTATTTAGACACTTATACTAAACGCTTATCACAACGCAATCTCAACGCAAACTCGAAACGCGGATTTAATTATATTATATGTGATTATTTGTTTAGAATGTTATGTGGTTATCAACGCAATGCTTATACGCTCAAACGCTCACTCGCAACACGATAAAACGCAACGCAATGCTTAGCAAACGAACCAAAGTTAGAAAACTAACAAACGCAAACCCCGCCGTCCGAATGGCCATCCGCCCGGATGAGGCCCATCCGCCCGGATGGAACCTACCTATCCGGATGGAGCCATCCGGACACCGCCACACGCCACCGACTTAACCCTCGCCCTCCCTTATAAATACCCACCGTACACCCTCATTTCAACACTTTGACACCCCCATCAGCTCCCAAGTCTCAGACGCGATTCAAGGCCTATTTGTAAGCTTTTTTTTTATCTAAACTCCTTTAATCTTCACTTTATTCCACTTCCACTCCATCTTCTTCCTCATAATCACACTCACACACACGCCTACTTTAATATTTTCTCAAAAAACCCTAGATACCAGACACTCCGAAGATGGTTTCCACTCAGTTTGCTTAGGCAAACTGTTGTGGAGCATCAATCACTCGAGGTGAGATCAAGTTATGAAATATTTCGACGTTTTACAACTTATTTTCGAACTCCTTTTCAGTTTTACACAATATTGGAGGAATCAGGACCCTGTCAGACTCTCGACTCTTTCTATAGTCGAAAGCCGGCTCGAAAACTGATTTCCACCAAAGAGATGGATCGCTTGACGGGTTGAACATGAATTTTCATCAAGAACAGGACATTCAATCAAATGGGCGAGACCCATCCGTTCGAATGGACTGCGCTTGGTGTTTTCCGTTGATCGAATCCGTCAACATGTCCGACTCCGATAACTAAAACCGTTCTTTAAAGAAATTTTTACAAAAATTTCAACCACAGACCATCCGCCCGAATGGCCATCCGTCCGGATGGAACCCATTCGTTCGGATGACCTAACCCTGATAATATCTGTTGTTTAATTTTGTTGCCACGACTGTAAAACATTTTAAATCAAAACTTCAAAAATTTTAACGGTTCACAAACATCCACAGACTATCCGAATGGCCATCCGTCCGAATGGCCATCCCCATCCGTCTGGATGGAACCCATCCGCCCGGATGAACTAGACCCATCCGTTCGGATAGACTGTTGAACACTTCACTCGCGTTTTACCCCACTCAACACTAAGATTTTGACCATGTCAGCACTTGGAAGACTTATGTTTCTGTTCCCGTACGCAGGCTGATCCAGCGCTCCCTTCAATCCAATCTAGATTGTGTTTACTTGCTAAACACACACTGTGAGTATACTCGAACCCATTTTCGTTTAACGCACTTTTGGGTGTTACATACGTTCTCTATCCAACATGTGTCACGCATACTCTACATCGCAGTCTCGCGGTTAGGTTGTATCATTGTTGGTAGTTACATGTTGCGCCCGTTACGTGTTACATGCTGGTTATGCGTAAACGCTTTTTATACTATTATCTATGCAAACTTGTGTACTCACCTTTACTTTATGTATTGACTTTTATTTTAACGTATGTGACAGGTTGATTGGATGTTATGCTGCAAACGAGTTAGGAAGTCTAGAAACCCACCAAATAAAATATGAGTTATCAAAACGGAATTTGTTTTTGAGACTGAATATTTGTAATGACTGTTTTGAATTATTTGTTTAATAGTATGGGATATTAAACCTTATAAATATTGTCATTTAATAGTTGTTATGGATTCTCTTGAACAATCTGTTTCGTTCAGTGCCACACCCCGATGATTTCGCCATCGGTTGGGGTGTGACAGATTGGTATCAGAGCCATAACTATAATGAATTAGGTCGAGACGTGTAGAACTGACCTTGTCTATAGTCTAAGTACCAACATACCAGCTTCGTGCGAACCCAGTAGGGGTTTCGAACGAACACACTTTTGATACTCTCACTCGAACTCGCAAAGATACACCTTCGTACGAACCCATATACTACAGCATCGTACGACGGTAGCCTTCCCTAAGGCTGAAAACTATGTTGCCTTTCCTAAGTCTGACACAATACACATGTTTTGAAAATGCTCGCATAACACAACCGAGTGATTGGGTCGAGATTAGGTGTCAAAACCAAGAACTCTCGATAAGATCACTCAACCCGCATATTTTACTCTCAGCACGAGTTTCTTCGTCGAGTTAGGAGTGACGTCCATATCTCGACGAAGTTCTCCATCTCTGTCTCGTGGTTTTACCACAACTTAGGAGTGAAGTTGTTAAGTTAGGGGTGCAACCCGCATCTTAATGACCAGTTCCAATCCCTACTTCGATTTTACAAATCTCACCAAAGTCTCGATTGTTCCGACAAGCCGAGTCATGTAGTAACTGGAAGGATGTGTGCCGTTCGCCGTATTTCGGTGAGAGCATAGTCTATTAGGCTAAAGCGTGTATACGAACTCGTTGGGAATAATCGAATCACTTTGGGCAGTCGATGTCTAACACCCAGGACACTCCATTTAGCCTGCAATCGCCGATTTTATGCGTCATCGATTTTATGTGTTTATATGTTTCGATTTTGGAGATTTTACGCTTTCTGCTCTCCGCTTTACAAAACGCGCACAACTCGCACAGCCCTTAATCGAAAACACTAACTAATCATGAACAAACTAAGAAGCCTCATACGCTAAACTCGTCGCTTAGCTACCTGCTATCGCTCGCAACTCTCGAATACCCTACGCGACCTTGAAAGATAGGTGAATACGTGCAAAATATGTAGGTGAATACGTGCAAAATATGTGCTTACGTGAATTACGTGCTCATACGTGGTTATGTGTATACGTGCTTAAGTGGACTATGTGCCTATGTGTTTGACGTGTTACTGTTCTTTACAACATAATAATAAGTATGCTGTGTGCAATGCTAAACATTCAAAACAAAACCCGATATAATCGAATCTCGTCTAATCCCGTTGGGATGATGTATGCTGCAGAACCTGCACTCGACAATGTCTTCCTTTGGTTCCCACACTCACAACAATGTTCAGAGGAACAAAGCTGACAAGCGTATCGCTTCACTTGTGGCCAAGGAAATAGCTAAGGTCATACCTCAGATTGTTAGTGAAATCAATGAGGTTAGCAGCAAATCATTTGTCGAATCAAAGAATGAAGCGCCTAGAACTCCTTTCAGTTTCAAACAATTCAGAGCATGTGGTCCCGCAAATTTCACTGGTGAAGATGAACCCAGTGCTATGTTTCAGTGGTTTGACTCAATCGAAGTCACCTTCAGGCAAAGCGGACGCCCAGAAAATCTCCACACTGTGAATGCTACCGGTTTCTTCCAGTCCAGGGCACTGGATTGGTGGACCGCTGAGCGTAACAGGCGCAGTAACGATGCAGCTTATGGCCTCTCATGGGAGGAACTCAGGGAGCTTATGATAAAGGAGTTATGTCATCTTCACGAAGTCCAGAAGCCGGAGAATGAATTCTGGCACATCAAGCAGGAAGGAGGTGACAACGCTGGTCTCACCACTCATTTCAAGCAACTGAGTATCATCTGTCCTAGTCAGGTAGACATGCCTGATAAGATAATCAAGAAGTATATTCGCGCTCTCCCTGATTGTGTAGCCGACTTTGTTCAAGCAGCGAGACCTGCTACTATTGAGGAAACTTATCAGCTAGCAGCCGAGATCAACGACCAATGAGTCTTGGCTGGAGCTTTCAAAACCTCGACTAAGAGTCTCAATCAAGCCACTGCTACACCCAACACCGACAATGCAGCATCTCAAGGTTCAAAGTCTTCACGCCAAAGCCGCAAGAGAAAGAATAACAACAGCAAGAACAACGCGGTTGTCACAACACCGCTTAACGTAGTCCTCGTACAGCCCAACAACCAGAATCGTCAAGTTGTTGTTACCAACGCACCGCCTGGCAAGCATGCGTACACTGTTATTCACCCTCTGTGCCCAACTTGCACTTACCATCATCTGACAGGTGTCAACTGTCGTTTCTGTGCAAACTGCAACATCTATGGGCCTTTCACTGCTCACTGCCGCTCAGGCCCCCGCTAGCAAGCTGCCCAAGCTCTTCCAGCACCACTAGCTCAACCTCTTGCTATCCAGGTTAACCCAGCAGTTCCAACGCCCGTTGCTAATGCTCGAACTTGATACACTTGCGGTGACCCTAATCATTTTGCTAATGTCTGCCCACACCGAGTTGTGAAACAAGAACCACAGCAACAGTAACCACCACAACAGCAGCAACAACAGCCTCAGCAGCAGCAGCAATAGCGACAGTAAGCAGCCCGCGGAAAAACCTTCAATATCAATGTCCGCCAGGCTCAGACTGACAACAATGTTGTCAATGGTACGTTCCTTGTTAACGGTATTTATGCTTCTTGCTTATTTGATACTGGAGCCGATAACTGCTTTGTGTCGTTTGAGTTCAAAAAGCTCCTAAAATGTAAACACGCTAATCTCCCAACGACCTTCGACGTAGAAGTTTCCACCGGAAGAACCATCACCGTCAGTTCCGTTCTCCGTGATTGTACCCTCGAACTCAACAATCATGTTTTCCCGATCAATCTCATTCCTATGCAGCTTGATGGTTTCGATGTCATAGTAGGCATGGACTTTCTTCATGAAAATCATGCCGAAGTAGTTTGTTTAGAAAAGATGATTCATTTTTTCCTCTCAAATGACGGTCAATTATGTGTTTATGGCGAAGTATCCTCGAAAGAACTGAAACTAATGTCGTGGATCCAAGCAAGCAAGTATCTCCGCAAGGAGTACTTGGCTTTCTTAGCCCACATTGTAGTAGCGGAGGAGGAAAAGAAGCCGATGGAAAAGGTACTTGTGGTTTCTGATTTTCCTAGTGTCTTTCCTGACGATTTACCTGGTCTACCCCCTACCCGCGACATCGACTTTCGTATCAACCTCATTCCTGCAGCTAACCCTGTTGCTAAAGCTCCTTATTGCCTCGCACCGTCTGAAATGTGTGAACTTTCTAGCCAACTCCAGGAGTTACTTGATAAAGGCTTCATACGCCCTAGCACTTCGCCATGGGGTGCACCTGTCCTTTTTGTGAAAAAGAACCTACCCGCGACATCGACTTTCGTATCAACCTCATTCCTGCAGCTAACCCTGTTGCTAAAGCTCCTTATTGCCTCGCACCGTCTGAAATGTGTGAACTTTCTAGCCAACTCCAGGAGTTACTTGATAAAGGCTTCATACGCCCTAGCACTTCGCCATGGGGTGCACCTGTCCTTTTTGTGAAAAAGAAGGATGGATCGTTCCGAATGTGCATCGATTATAGGGAATCCAACAAGCTTACTATCAAGAATCGCTACCCTCTACCCCGAATAGACCATTTGTTCGATCAACTTCAAGGCGCTACCTGTTTCTCTAATATCGATCTACGTTCTGGTTATCATCAGTTGTGTATTCAAGAGCAAGACATCCCGAAAACCGCTTTCCGTACCCGTTATGGCCATTACGAATTCGTGGTCATGGCTTTTGGTCTCACAAACGCACCTGCGGTCTTCATGGATTTGATGAACCGTGTGTGAAAACCGTTCCTTGATCGTTTCATTATTGTGTTCATCGATGTTATCCTTATCTATTTGAAGTCGAGAGCCGAACAAGCGCATCATCTTCGGTTAGTTCTCGAGCTTCTTCAAGGAAATCGACTCTACGCCAAATTCTCCAAGTGTGAATTTTGGCTCGAGGTGGTTCAATTTCTCGGTCACAACGTTAACAGACTAAGAATTCATGTCGATCCCACAAAGATAGAAGCCGTCAAGAGTTAGATTACACCGAAAACTCCGTCTGAAGTCCGTTCTTTTCTCGGATTGGCGGGTTATTACTGCCGATTTATCGCAGACTTCTCTAAAATCGTCGTTCCTCTCACTGCATTAACGCACAAAGACAAGGCTTTTATTTGGGGAACCGAACAAGAGGATGCCTTCCAAAATCTCAAGCGTGTGCTTTGCAACGCTCCCGTTCTCGCACTTCCTGACGGAAACGACGATTTCGTTGTTTATTGTGATGCCTCTAACCTAGGTCTTGGTTGTGTTCTTATGCAACGAGACAAGGTTATCTCGTATGCGTCTCGACAACTCAAGGTCCACGAGAAGAACTACACAACCCATGATCTCGAACTCGATGCGGTTGTTTTTGCGTTAAAGATTATTGGACTCATGTGCTTGATATCGATACGTGTATATATATATATATATATATGATGAGATTGTTTTGTTTGATGACTAAAAGCATGATTTGATCCAGATTGATTAAGACCGATTGCATAGATTGGATTGATGAATTTCGAGTATGTGGTTGGTTAGTTTGATTCATGTTGTTAAATCATAAGTTGCATGTTAGTCCTTAAATTCGTTAGTGTGAAGATCCAGTTGAAAGTTAAATTGTTGTTCTTGATTTGTGTGATGATTAGGGTTAATCAGGGTTCATGAGAATTGATGGGGAAATGCTCAATTTGATCGATTAACACAAATTTGGAAACTGTTAAATTGGTCTTGCAAATTGAATGGAATTAACGAAACTGATTGCATGATTTAAGGAAACATATAACTAATCGCACAAGGCCAGTCGCACAAGTCATAGGGTACAACTGTTAAAGCACACTGTACAACTTGTTATTGCAGGATCGCACAACATGTTGTGAGTCGCAAAAGGTTGTGCTGGTCGCACAACATGTTGGGCCACACAATTATAAAACTGTAAATGTCATTTGGGCCGCACTAGATGTTGGGTTGCATGTTATTGGGCCAGGCACGTTTTGGATCGCACTACCCTTTGTGGATCACACAAGTTTGTGCTGATTGCACAACAGGTTGGGCCGGATTATTCGTTGGGCTTTATTTACCGAATCGCACAAGATTATTGGGCTCGCACAAGCTCACCAGCCCAATCATCTGAATCGCACAAGTGTGGGCCTTATATGTACTTGACTGCTACTGTTAACGTGTTCTATGTGTATGCCATGATCGTTATGTGTTCGTAACTTGTTAGTTTATGTGTAGTCTTGCGTGCACTACTTGAACCTAGACCAGACTTGTATGGTAACCATGTTAGGACGTGGTTGACCACAAATAGCTCGATTGACCTTTTTGCTTATCTGCCGAGCTAACCTAAGGTGAGTTCACGTTTTCTACAAGGCATGGGATTTCCGGTGGTTGGGAATGGGTAATTAATTGAAAGGAAACCTGTGTATTCTTCTTGGGTAGAATACGTACCTCCACCCTCTTAATTGAAGGGTGACAACATTGGAACCTGCGTGATCTCCTTGTATCGGACACGTACCTCCACCCTCTTAACTGAAGGGTGACAACATTGACACTAGACAAAAACTCTATCATTAAGTCCCTCATTTTTATATCGACTTAATCGTCGGGCCAATGGCGAACGGGTCATTAGTTAAATAGCGTTATTAGGTTTGACAAGCCTCACACCGTGCCGCAGAGGACGTGAGTGGACTAATGGATCTGGGCACGTCAATGATGATAGACATTGACTTAGGGCACCCAACTTACTCTAGTCAGTAGTCGATATGGTAACGGGTCTCGTGGGATATTCATGGGGTAGCACCCACGGCTGGGAGCCAGAGTAAAAGGAAAGGAATGAATATGTTTTAAACTATGGGGCAATGTTGTAGAAGGCGCTAGGCGCTAGTCGGGCGGTGAGGTACCGCCTAGGGATTAATCGGGATTAATAGGGATTAATCGGATTGGACTTTTTAAGTATAATTTTACAATTTTTTTATATATATAGATAACTTTATACTTTTTATTAATAAATTTAAAAGTTTAGGAACCATATGTAAACTAGTGAAAGATAGAGGGGGTTAAATGTTAAAATACCTAAAATTAAATGTTAAAATAGGTTTATAAGTAATATTTGGGCTGTAAAACAATGGGCCAGATTAAAAAATGGGTCAAATTTTGTGCTTAATGGGCTGTAAAACATGGACCGATTAGTCCGATTTTGGCCGCCTGGGACCGATTTTGACCGCCTAAGACCGATTTTGACAATATCCGCCTAATTGGACCGACTAGCTAAAAATTAGTCAGTAACTCACCGCCTAGCGCCTAGGCGCCGATTAATCGGCCGCCTAGGCCGATTTCTGCAACATTGCTATGGGGTAACCCCCACGGCAAGTAAGCCAGCCAAAAGAAACTTACGTTTTTGAAACAACTTAAAACGAATACCCAACTGTGAACTAGCTCAACTTTGTTGTTGATTCGTTACTATATGCCTTGCAGGTCGTTAGGTGTTTAGATGGAGCTTGCACAGGAGGACGAGGTCGTTGTGGGACATGGACTGTTGAGTTCCATGTTAAACTTATGAACCTTATAACTTATGTTTTGGTATTAAACTTTATGCTTCCGCTGATAACTTGAACTTGTTGAATTGTTTTGTCACTAATTATATTGTTTGGTTTAGACTTTTATTTACTTAATTTTTATTGTTCAATATGATTGGTGGCTGGATCCTTGTCATGTCACGCTCCCTGCGGTGATACTCCGCGTGTGGAATTTGGGGGTGTGACAGATTGGTATCAGAGCCATTGGTTATAGTGAACTTGGTTTTAAAAAGGGGAAAAGCTTTTTGACAAAACCAGACTATAACCTGTACAGTGCTCAACGATCCATAACGACACTTCGCTCCACGTGCAAGACTCAATACAATAGGGGATATGGTTTATATTTGTATTGCCTGCCTGTTAGTTTACATACTGCATTGTTCATAGCATGCTTAGTTGACATAGCAACTGATTGAAACCTTGTGTGCTTACTCTCATCTGTCATCCCATACTTACGCACTTTCGCGACACCTTTCTCACTTGTGTTTACTTCGATATGAAGATCATGAGTGGACGTCTCAACTTGACTCAAGCCCAGCTGACCGCTCTAATCAACGAACGAGTTGCTGAGGCTCTCGGAGCAGCTCAAGCAGGAGGTATAGCCTGCTATTTCGACCTATCCTAGGATGTTTAGATCCTACTCTCGTGAACCTACTCTCGTGCTTAAACTTGTCCTTTCTTTCTCGCACGACAGGTCAGAATGCTCGGCCTCGAGTGTGTACATTCAAGACCTTCATGGATTGTCGACCAAGTACCTTTGACGACACTGAACGAGCCATAGGTCTCCTCCACTGGTTCAAGAAGATAGAATCCGTTTTCGAAATGTGTGAACGCCCTGTTTCTAGTAGGGTGAAGTTTGCTACGGGAACACTAGAAGGCGGTGTGTTAACTTGGTGGAACGCACAGGTGCAAATGCTAGGGTTGGCAGCTGCTAATGCCACCCCATGGAATGACTTTAAGGATCTGATCAAAGAAGAGTATTGTCATCGTGATGACATTCACAAGCTAGAAGTGGAGTTTTACAATCTAAAGCTGACGGGGTCTGAAATCGAAGCGTATACAAAGAGATTGAATGAATTAGCTGCTCTGTGTCCTACCATGGTAGATCCTCCCTACAAATGTATCGAGCTTTACATCAAAGATTTAGTGCCAGAGATTCAGAGCATGGTGACTTAAGCTAACCTCCCTACCATTCAGCGTGTTATACGACTATCCCACCGTCTTACTGATCAGGCAGTTGAGCAGAACAGACTGCCAAAGCGTATTAGTGCTGCCACTACTTCTGATGCTCCTAGCGACAACAAGCGCAAATGGGATGGAAACTCAAGCAAGGGTTCAACTTCTGTTCAGTCTCAGCAGCGAAGGACTGACGACTACAAGAGCCTCAGCCAGCAGTTTTCAGGTAATCAAGGTCAGGGTGGGTACAAGGGAAGCCACCCTAAGTGCAATCGATGTAACATGCACCACAGTGGGCCGTGTAGCAAGGGCAACTATCAGAGATGAAACAAACCAAGTCATGAGCCAAAGATTGCAGGAGTCTTTATCCTGCAAATTAGAGGCAACAGCAACAACAGCAGACTCCGCAGAACCAGCCCCAACAGCAGCAGCAGAGGGGTAACAATAAAGGGTGTTTCCAGTGTGGTGCTGAGGGCCACTTTAAAAGAGACTGCCCCCAGCTAAACCAGAACCAGAACAACAACAACAACAACAACCAGGGAAATAGGAACAACAACAAGGATAACAATGACAGAAATGGTGCCAGGGGACGGGATTTTGTGATTGGTCAGGGTGACGCGAGGAACGATCCCAACGTCGTGACGGGTAAGTTCCTACTGGATGATTTCTTTTCTTCTGTCTTATTTGATTCGGGTGCCGATACTAGTTACGTGTCTTTAAAAGTTAGTCAGATGCTTAAGCGTACCCCAATTCCCTTAAACACCAAGCATGTTGTAGAACTAGCAAACGGTATAAGTCTTGAGGCCACACACATAGTTAAGGGTTGTAATCTCGCTTAACTGGTCAGATTTTCTCTATCGATCTTATCCCTATCGTTCTTGGTAGCTTCGATGTTTTCATTGGGATGGACTGGTTATCCCAACATCGAGCGGAAATACTCTGCAAGGAGAAAATTGTCCGCATTCCTCGGTCTGGTGAGGAAACTCTTGTTATTCATGGTGATAAGAGTGGTGCTGTCGTGGGTATCATCTCTTTCCTTAAGGCCCAGAAGTGCTTGCGAAAGGGCCACACTGCTATTCTAGCTCTCGTTACTGACACTTCAACGAAAGAGAAGAAGATAGAAGACATCCCGATCGTACGCGACTTTCTTGAGGTATTTCCTGAGGAATTACCTGGTCTTCCGCCTCATCGTCAAGTCGAGTTTCAAATCGAGCTAGCTCCTCGAGCAGCGTCTACAGCTCGTGCACCTTATCGCTTAGCCCCATCAGAACTAGAAGAACTGTCAGCAACTACAAGAGCTCTTGGACAAGGGTTTCATTCGTCCTAGCTCTTCGCCCTGTGAATCACCAGTTCTGTTTGTGAAGAAGAAAGACAGTAGCTTTCGAATGTGCATAGACTATCGTGAACTCAACAAAGTGACCGTGAAGAATCGTTATCCTCTTTCGCATATCGATGACCTGTTCGACTAGTTACAAGGGTCGAGCTTCTACTCTAAGATTGATCTGAGATCAGGCTATCATCAGCTGAGAGTCCGAGACGAGGACATCTCCAAGACATCATTCAGGACTCGTTACGGACACTACGAGTTCCTGGTCATGCCTTTTGGGTTGACAAACGTACCTGCAGTCTTCATGGATCTTATGAACCGAGTGTGCAAACCTTATTTGGATAATTTTGTTATTGTATTCATCGACGACATCCTGATCTATTCCAAGAGTCAGGAGGATCATGAGCGTCATCTGCGACTCATTTTGGAACTTCTTCGAGCGGAACAGCTTTATGCTAAGTTTTCGAAATGTGACTTTTGGCTTCGTGAAGTCCATTTCCTAGGCCACGTGGTTAATGAGGATGGGATTCACGTTGATCCATCCAAGGTTGACTCGATCAAGTATTGGCCTGCACCTCGAACACCAACTGAAATCCGTAAATTCTTAGGTTTGACGGGTTACTACAGAAGGTTCATTAAGTATTTCTCGAAGATTGCGCAGCCTCTTACTGTTCTTACTCAGAAGGGTGTCACCTACGGTTGGGGTGATGCTCAGGAATCCGCATTTCAGCAGCTGAAATTGAAGCTTTGTAGCGCACCTATCCTTTCGTTACCTGAAGGCACAGACGACTTTGTGGTTTATTGTGACGTGCCAATCCAAGGTCTGGGTTGTGTGTTGATGCAACGTGAGAAAGTCATTGCTTACGCATCACGCCAACTTAAAGCTCACGAAAAGAACTACACTACTCATGACTTAGAGTTGGGAGCAGTGGTGTTTGCGCTTAAGATATGGAGACATTACTTGTACGGTACCAAGTGCACCATTTACACCGATCACAAGAGTCTTCAGCATATCTTTGATCAGAAGGAGTTGACATGCGACAGCGTCGATGGGCTGAACTCCTTAACGACTACGAATGCACAATCATGTATCATCCAGGCAAAGCCAATGTGGTGGCTGACTCCCTCAGTCGGAAGGAAACCAAAACTAAGCGTGTACGTGTGTTACAGCTTACTATTCATTCCAGTCTTCCTGCCCAGATTCGTGATGCTCAGGTCGAAGCATTGAAAGAAGAGAACATCAAGGCTGAGTCCCTGCGAGGATTGGAGAAATGGTTGGAACTAAAGGAAGACGGTGCTTACTACTTAGCAGGGCGCATCTGGGTCCCATTTTATGGTAATCTGCGTGAGAAGCACACAAATCTCCTTACTCGGTACATCTTGGCTCTGATAAGATGTACCACGACCTCAAAACTACGTACTGGTGGCCCCACATGAAGGCTAACATAGCGACCTATGTTAGTAAATGTCTTACCTGTGCTAGGGTCAAGGTTGAATACCAGAAGCCATCAGGCCTACTTCAACAACCAGAGATCCCGACATGGAAATGGGAGCAAATTTCCATGGACGTTGTTACTGGCTTACCTAGATCTCAACGAGGAAACGACACCATTTGGGTGATAGTGGATCGAGTGACAAAGTCTGTACACTTCCTTGCTATCAAAGAAATGGATAACTTCTCTACTCTAGCAGACATCTACTTGAAGGAAGTAGTTTCCAAGGAACGGGGTGCCAACTTCCATCATTTCTGATCGTGATCCACGCTTTACATCTGATTTGTGGCAGGTGATGCACAAATCCTTTGGCTCGTGTCTAGACATGAGCACAGCATATCACCCACAGACGGATGGGCAAACTGAACGCACAATCCAAACTCTTGAAGACATGCTTCGAGCATGTGTTATCGACTTTGGTAACGGTTGGGAAAGGCACCTACCTTTGGTGGAGTTTTCGTATAACAACAGTTACCACACTAGCATCCAGGCTGCTCCGTTCGAGGCGTTGTATGGACGGAAATACGGATCACCCTTATGCTGGGCAGAAGTTGGTGACAGCCAAATCACTAGCCCAGAACTCGTCGTCGACACGACGGAAAAGATTTCCCAAATACGACAAAGAATGGCGGCAGCTTGTGACCGTCAGAAGAGCTATGCTGATAAGCGCAGGAAATGGCTCGAGTTCCAGGTTGGGGATCGAGTGCTACTTAAAGTCTCACCTTGGAAAGGTGTGGTTCGCTTTGGCAAGCAGGCAAACTAAATCCACGTTATGTTGGACCTTTCAAAATCACTGAGAAAATCGGCAAAGTGGCGTATAGACTGAAGCTACCCGAAGAACTCAGTGGAGTTCACAACGTATTCCATGTGTCAAATCTGAAGAAGTGTCTATCAGATGAGACCCTCATAGTCCCTTTCAAGGAACTCACTATCAACGATCAGTTGCGATTCGTCGAGGAACCAGTGGAAATTATGGACCGAGAAGTTAATGTTCTCAAACGTACCAGGATACCTGTTGTTCGAGTTCGTTGGAACTCCCGTCGTGGCGCAGAGTTCACCTGGGAACGAGAAGACCGAATGAAACATAAGTATCCCCAGTTGTTCGAGAAAAGTGAGACCACTACTGAGGCTGAAGCTACTGCGAAATTTCGGGACGAAATTCCAAACCAACGGGGGATGATGTGACACCCCAGGAAACCACGTAACTTAACTAGCTTCCTCAGTGACTACGTGCTAAATTTCGGGACGAAATTTCTTTCAACTTGGGGATGATGTGACAACTCGTATTTCAGAACCTATCTTTGTGCTTAATGTAACTTGTATGAACACTATGTGACTAATTGATATGTTGATTTTAATGGAATGATTGTGAGTTGAATGTTACATGTTATGTGTGATTGTGTTATAAGTATAAGTGTATAATAAATCTCGATCGCACAACACTAGTCCAATTGCACAAGCCCTTTTGGGCCAAACTCCTTGTACTCGAGATCAAAGGGCAGCCCATGAAGGGGTTCGACCCACTTGCTTATACGCATAACTCTACGGGGAGTGTGTATACTTCTCATAATTTACAGAATACTCAACACCCACAAAACCCTAAGCTCTCTCTCCTCTCTCTTGTTCGACGGTAATCCTCACACCCGAGCCCTCCCAATCTCGATCAATCTAGTCCTTCGGTTTCCTGGTTAGTGTTCATCATTTATAGATTGCTATATTCTTGATGTTGTTTTGTGGTGTGTTCGATTAGGGTTTCATGCTAGCAAATATGTTGTTAAAACTACGATCATGAATTAGACTCATGTGCTTGATATCGATACGTATATATATATATATATATATATATATATATATATATATATATATATATATATATATATGATGAGATTGTTTTTTTTATGACCAAAAGCAAGATTTGATCCAGATTGATTAAGACCGATTGCATAGATTGGATTGATGAATTTTGAGTATGTGGTTGGTTAGTTAGATTCATGTTGTTAAATCATAAGTTGCATGTTAGTCCTTAAATTCGTTAGTGTGAAGATCCGGTTGAAAGTTAAATTGTTGTTCTTGATTTGTGTGATGATTAGGGTTAATTAGGGCTCATGAGAATTGATGGGAAAATGCTCAATTTGATCATTAACACAAAGTTGGAAACTGTTAAATTGGTCTTGCAAATTGAATCGAATTAACGAAACTGATTGCATGATTTAAGGAAATATATAACTAATCGCACAAGGCAAGTCGCACAAGGCCAGTTAGGGGTGTTCAAAAAAATCCGAAACCGAATCCGAAATATCCGAAACCCCGTATCCGAAATATCCGAATTTTCGGATATCCGAAAATCGGATAATCCGAAAATTCAGATTCGGATAGTGATTTTGAGAATTTTCGGATAATCGGATTATCCGAAAATATCTGAAAATTTAATTTTTATTTTTTTCGGATATCCGAATATCCGAAAATATCCGAAGTATCCGAAAAATATCCTAAGTATCCGAAAAAATATCTGAAATATCTAAAAAATATCCGAAATATCCGAAAAATATCCGAAATTTATATTCGGATATCCGAAACTATCCGAAAAATCTGGTTCCAAATATTAAAAAATAATAAAAAATAAAAATTAAATAAAAAATTGGATATTCGGATATCCGATTAGATATCCGAACCCGAATCCGAAATTTCGGATATCCGAAAATTGGATATCCAAAATTTCGGATTCGGGTTCGGATGTCAATATTTCACTATCCGAAATTTCGGATATCCGATTTTCGGATATCCGAAAACCGGATTATCCGATCTTGAATACCCCTAAGGCCAGTCGCACAAGTCATAGGGTACAACTGTTAAAGCACACTGTACAACTTGTTATCGCATGATCGCACAACATGTTGTGAGTCGCACAAGGTTGTGTTGATCGCACAACATGTTGGGCCACACAATTATAAAACTGTAAATGTCATTTGGGCCGCACTAGATGTTGGTTGCATTCTATTGGGCCGGGCACATTTTGGATCGCACAACCCGTTGCGGATCGCACAAGTTTGTGCTGATCGCACAACAAGTTGGGTCGGATTATTCGTTGGGCTTTATTTACCGAATCGCACAAGATTATTGGGCTCGCACAAGCTCACCAGCCCAGTCATCTGTATCGCACAAGTGTGGGCCTTATGTGTACTTGACTGCTACTGTTAACGTGTTCTATGTGTATGCCATGATTGTTATGTGTTCGTAACTTGTTAGTTTATGTGTAGTCTTACGTGCACTACTTGAACCTAGACCTGACTTGTATGGTAACCATGTTAGGACGTGGTTGACCACAAACAGCTCGATTGACCTTTTTGCTTATCTGCCGAGCTAACCTAAGGTGAGTTCACATTTTCTACAAGGCATAGGATTTCCGGTGGTTGGGAATGGGTAATTAATAGAAAGGAAACCTGCGTATTCTTCTTGGGTAGAATACGTACCTCCACCCTCTTAATTGAAGGGTGACAACATTGGAACCTGCGTGATCTCCTTGTATAGGACACGTACCTCCACCCTCTTAACTGAAGGGTGACAACATTGACACTAGACAAAAACTCTATCATTAAGTCCCTCATTTTTATATCGACTTAATCGTCGGGCCAATGGCGAACGGGTCATTAGTTAAATAGCGCTATTAGGTTTGACAAACCTCACACCGTGCCGCAGAGGACGGGAGTGGACTAATGGATCTGGGCACGTTAATGATGATAGACATTGACTTAGGGCACCCAACTTACTCCAGTCAGTAGTCGATATTGCAACGGGTCTAGTGGGATATTCATGGGTTAGCCCCCACGGCTGGGAGACAGAGTAAAAAGAAAGGAATGAATATGTTTTAAACTATGGGGTAACCCCCACGGCAAGTAAGCCAGCCAAAAGAAACTTACGTTTTTGAAACAACTTAAAACAAATACCCAACTGTGAACTCGCTCAACTTTGTTCTTGATTCGTTACTATATGCCTTGCAGGTCGTTAGGTGTATAGATGGAGCTTGCACAGGAGGACGAGGTCGTTGTGGGACATGGACTGTTGAGTTCCATGTTAAACTTATGAACCTTATAACTTATGTTTTGGTTTTAAACTTTATGATTTCGCTGATAACTTGAACTTGTTGAATTGTTTTGTCACTAATTATATTGTTTGGTTTGGACTTTTATTTACTTAATTTTTATTGTTCAATATGATTGGTGGCTGGATCCTGGTCATGTCACGCTCCCTGCGGTGATACTCCGCATGTGGAATTTGGGGGTGTGACAGATTGGTATCAGAGCCATTGGTTATAGTGAACTTGGTTTTAAAAATGGGAAAAGCTTTTTGACAAAACCAGACTATAACCTGTACGGTGCTCAACGATCCACAACGACACTTCGCTCCACGTGCAAGACTCAATACAATAGGTGATATGGTTTATATTTATATTGCCTGCCTGTTAGTTTACATAGTGCATTGTTCATAGCATGCTTAGTTGTCATAACAACTGATTGAAACCCTATTTGCTTACTCTCATCTGTCATCCCATACTTACGCACTTTCGCGACACCTTTCTCACTTGTGTTTACTTTGATGTGAAGATCATGAGTGGACGTGTCATCTTGACTCAAGCCCAGCTGACGGCTCTAATCAACGAACGAGTTGCTGAGGCTCTCGCAGCAGTTCAAGCAGTAGATATAGCCTGCTATTTCGACCTATCCTAGGATGTTTAGATCCTACTCTCGTGAACCTACTCTCGTGCTTAACCTTGTCCTTTCTTTCTCGCACGACAGGTTAGAATGCTCAGCCTCGAGTGTATACGTTCAAGACCTTCATGGATTTCCGACCAAGTACCTTTGACGGCACTGAAGGAGCCGTAGGTCTCCTCCACTGGTTCGAGAAGATCGAATCCATTTTCGAAATATGTGAGTGCCCTGTTGCTAGTAGGGTGAAGTTTGCTACAGGAACACTAGAAGGCGGTGCTTTAACTTGGTGGGACGCACAGGTGCAAACGCTAGGGTTGGCAGCTGCTAATGCCACCCCATGGAATGACTTTAAGGATCTGATCAAAGAAGAGTATTGTCATCGTGATGACATTCACAAGCTAGAAGTGGAGTTTTACAATCTGAAGATGACGGGGTCTGAAATCGAAGCGTATACAAAGAGATCGAATGAATTAGCTGCTTTGTATCCTACCATGGTAGATCCTCCCTACAAACGTATCGAGCTTTACATCAAAGGTTTAGTGCCAGAGATTCAGAGCATGGTGACTTCAGCTAACCTCCCTACCATTCAGCGGGTTATACGACTAATCCACCGTCTTACTGATCAGGCAGTTGAGCAGAGCAGACTGCCAAAGCGTATTAGTGCTGGCACTACTTCTGATGCTCCTAGCGACAACAAGCGCAAATGGGATGGAAACTCAAGCAAGGGTTCAACTTCTGTTCAGTCTCACTCTCAGCAGCGAAGGACTGACGACTACAAGAGCCCCAGCCAGCAGTCTTCAGGTAATCAAGGTCAGGGTGGGTACAAGGGAAGCCACCCTAAGTGCAATCGATGTAACTTGCACCACAGCGGACCGTGTAGCAAGGGCAACTGTCAGAGGTGCAACAAACCAGGTCATGCAGCCAAAGATTGCAGGAGTCCTTATCCTGCAAATCAGAGGCAACGACAACAACAACAGACTCCGCAGAACCAGCCCCAACAGCAGCAGTAGAGGGGTAACAATAAAGGGTGTTTCCAGTGTGGTGCTGAGGGCCACTTTAAAAGAGACTGCCCCCAGCTAAACCGAAACCAGAACAACAACAACAACAACCAGGGAAATGGGAAAAACAACAGGGATAACAATGACAGAAATGGTGCCAGGGGATGCGCTTTTGTGATTGCTCAGAGTGATGCGAGGAACGATCCCAACGTCGTGACGGGTAAGTTCCTACTTGATGATTTCTTTGCTTCTGTTTTATTCGATTCGGGTGCCGATACTAGTTTTGTGTCTTTAAAAGTTAGTCAGATGCTTAAGCGTACCCCAATTCCCTTAAACACCACGCATGTTGTAGAACTAGCAAACAGTAAAAGTCTTGAGGCCACACACATAGTTAAGGGTTGTAATCTCGCTTTAGCTGGTCAGATCTTCTCTATCGATTTTATCCCTATCGTTCTTGGTCGCTTCGACGTTGTCATTAGGATGGACTGTTTATCCCAACATCAAGCGGAAATACTCTGCATGGAGAAAATTGTCTGCATTCCTCGGTCTGGTGAGGAACCTCTTGTTATTCGTGGTGATAAGAGTGTGTCATGGGTATCATCTCTTTCTTTAAGGCCTAGAAGTGCTTGCGAAAGGGCCACACTGCTATTCTAGCTCTCGTTACTGACACTTCAACGAAAGAGAAGAAGATAGAAGACATCCCGATCGTACGCGACTTTCCTGAGGTATTTCCTGAGGAATTACCTGGTCTTCCGCCTCATCGTCAAGTCGATTTTCAAATCGAGCTAGCTCCTGGAGCAGCGCCTATAGCTCGTGTACCAAATCGCTTAGCCCCATCAAAACTAGAAGAACTGTCAGCGCAACTACAAGAGCTCTTGGACAAGGGTTTCATTCGTCCTAGCTCTTCGCCCTGGGGAGCACCAGTTCTGTTTGTGAAGAAGAAAGACGGTACCTTTCGAATGTGCATAGACTATCGCGAACTCAACAAGGTGACCGTGAAGAATCTTATCCTCTTCCGCGTATCGATGACCTGTTCGACCAGTTACAAGGGTCGAGCTTCTTCTCTAAGATTAATCTGAGATCAGGCTATCATCAGCTGAGAGTCTGAGACGAGGATATCTCCAAGACAGCATTCAGGACTCGTTACGGACACTACGAGTTCCTGGTCATGCCTTTTGGGTTGACAAACGCACCTGCGGTCTTCATCGATCTTATGAACCGATAAGGTGCACGAGCTATAGGCACTGCTCCAGGAGCTAGCTGGTGATCATGTACTCCTAAAGGTTTCACCTTGGAAGGGGGTGATCCGATTCGGCAAGAAAGGAAAGATAGCGCCACGATACGTGGGTCCCTTTAAGATTCTGGAAAGAATTGGCAAGGTGGCCTACCGACTCGAATTACCGGAGGAACTCAACAACGTACATCCGACTTTCCACGTCTCAAACCTCAAAAAGTTCCTAGCCGAAGAAAATCTTCACGTACTTCTCGAAGATTTACAAGTGAACGAGACTCTGAACTTTGTGGAAAAGCTAGTAGAAATCATTGAGCTAGAGACCAAGAAACTTCGACGCTCACGCATTCCTATAGTGAAGGTTCGTTGGGAAGGCAAACGTGGCGCCGAGTTCACTTGGGAACTTGAAAGTGATATGAAAGCTAAATATCCACAACTCCTTGTTACGCCTGCTCCTTAATTTCAGGACGAAATTTCTTAAAGTAGGGGAGGCTGTAACAATACGATTTTTCAGATCATTACCTGTCTCTGTTATTTCTTCGTGAACGCTTGTACTCTTGGGATTCGATTAACGCTATGGGATAAACTATATTTTCAATGCATTTTAAACGCATATTACAATGCTTATTTAATCACAGTTGTCGCATTTAAACGCTACTTATAACGCTTACTACTTAAACGCATTTAATCGCATTTTACATCACTTATTTAGACACTTATACTAAACGCTTATTACAATGCAATCTCAACGCAAACTAGAAATGTGGATTTAATTATATTATGTGTGATTATTTGTTTAGAATGTTACGTGGTTATCAACGCAACGCTTATACGCTCAAACGCTCACTCGCAACACGATAAAATGCAACGCAATTCTTAGCAAACGAACCAAAGTTAGAAAACTAACAAACGCAAACCCGGCCGTCCGAATGGCCATCCGCCCAGATGAGGCCCATCCGCCCAGATGGAACCCACCCGTCCGGATGGAGCTATCCGGACACCGCCACTCGCCACCGACTTAACCCTCGCCCTCCCCTATAAATACCCGCCGTACACCCTCATTTCAACACTTTGACACCCCCATCCGCTCCCAAGTCTCAAACGCTATTCAAGGCCTATTTGTAAGCTTTTTTCTCTCAAAACTCCTTTAATCTTCACTCTATTCCACTTCTACTCCATCTTCTTTTTCATAATCACACTCACACACACGCCAACTTTAACTTTTTCTCAAAAAACCCTTGATACCAGACACTCCGAAGATGGTTTCCACTCAGTTTGCTTAGGCAAACTGTTGTGGAGCATCAATCACTCGAGGTGGGATCAAGTTATGAAAGATTTCGATGTTTTACAACTTATTTCTGAACTCCTTTTCAGTTTTACACAATATTGGAGGAATCAGGACCCTGTCAGACTCTCGACTCTTTCTATAGTCGAAAGACGGCTCGAAAACTGATTTCCACCAAAGAGATGGATCGATTGACGGGTTAAACATGAATCTTCATCAAGAACAGAACATTCGATTGAATGGGCGAGGCCTATCCGTCTGAATGGACTGAGCTTGGTGTTTTCCGTTATTCGAATCCGTCAACATGTCCGACTCCGATAACCAAAACCGTTGTTTAAAGAAAATTTTACAAAAACCTTAACCACAGACCATCCGCCCGAATGGTCATCCGTCCGGATGGAACCCATTCGTTCGGATGACCTGACCCTGATAATATTCGTTGTTTAATTTTGTTGCCACGACTGTAAAACATTTTAAATCAAAACTTCGAAAATTTTAACGGTTCACAAACAACCACATACTATCCGAATGGCCATCTATCCGAATGGCCATCCGTCCGGATGGAACCCATCTGCCCGGATGAACTAGACCCATCCGTTCAGATAGACTGTTGAACACTTCACTCGCTTTTTACCCCACTCGACACTCTGATTTCGACCGTGTCAGCACTTGGAAGACTTATGTTTCTGTTCCGGTACGCAGGCTGATCCGGCGCTCCCTTCAATCCAATCCTGATTGTGTTTACTTGCTAAACACACACTGTGAGTATACTCGAACCCATTTGCGTTTAACGCACTTTTGGGTGTTACATACGTTCTCTATCAAAACACAACACACAACGCAAACACTTTATAAACGCTAACCGCTCCCGCATGTTATACGTGATTTGTTGAATGCTTGTTACTATGCTTATACAGTGTTACACTAGACCGCCTCTAGCAACGATAGTACTATAGTTTGGACTCAACACCTATGTGACAGGGGTTGCTAGGGATCACATTACTTTACTTCACGTGTTCGCTTCGGTGAACATGTGTCACGCATACTCTACATCGCAGTCTCGTGGTTAGGTTGTATCATTGTTGGTAGTTACATGCTTTGCCCGTTATGTGTTACATGCTGGTTATGCGTAAACGCTTTTTATACTATTATCTATCCAAACTTGTGTACTCACCTTTACTTTATGTATTGACTTTATTTTAACGTATGTGACAGGTTGATTGGATGTTATGCTGCAAACGAGTTAGGAAGTCTAGAAACCCACCAAAAAAAATCTGAGTTATCGGAATGGAATTTGTTTTTGAGACGGAATACCTGTAATGACTGTTTTTGAATTATTTGTTTAATAGTATGGGATATTAAACCTTATAAATATTTTCATTTAATAGTTGTTATGGATTCTCTTGAACAATCTGTTTCGCTCAGTGCCACGCCCCGATGATTCCGCCATCGGTTGGGGTGTGACATTGCAATTATACTGTTGCGGGTGTTCTTTTTTCTACAATTTGCTGCGAATTACCACCGCAACATGCGGGCTTTTTACTAGTTTGTTTGTGTGTGTATAAATTCACAACGAAAAATGATGAAAAAGGATGGTTTGAGTTTTTTTTTTAACCGGAAGGTATTTCTGTAATTTTGTGTTTGAAGTTTATTAACAAATAAATATATATTAAAAAGACAAGAATACCCTCACATATTTCGCGTGTGAGGGGAGTTAACACAGATAACTAACTCAGTTTGTGGTAAATGTTAATTCTCCCAACGAAAAATGAAGAAAAATGTTGGTTTGTGTGTTTTTAAAACTGAAAGGTATAACTTGCAGTATTAAGCAGACATTAATAAATGGTATATGGTGTTTTTATCATAATTAACTAATTGTCTAATTTACTTTTGTACCCTCCACCCTTAACCGTGATGATGGCCACATGTCTAATTCCTATAACTTCTTAGCCTTCTTAAGAATTTTACCCGTTGTAGATGAACCCTTATCTACACATATGCACTTTTTATGTAGGAATATTACCTTCACATAGCATAACACATGTGTAGGAAAACGTTTAAACCTTAAAAAACCATATGAACACATTAATTTATTGGGTTTTTATGTATATAACATAATCATTTGTATTTAAAAAGTAAAACCTTTAAAATATATGAACTATTAACAAAAAAAAAATTAACAATTTAGGTCTCTTCTCACACTATATAGGTTGTTTATTTCATCTACCCTTAACATGGAAATATAAACACTCGTTTTCCAATTTTAAAAAGTTCTAAAATGAAAAGGAAAGGGTATTGATAGAGAGATACAATGGTTATTATTTCTCAATCATGGAGTCTTCTTAAATTAAAAAGAATTATGTATGAACATATTAATTTGATTGTTTGTATATGCGTGTAATCTACATGTGATTTAATATATACATTTGTAAGTAAACACCACATTATATATATAAGTGGTGCCACATTATATATATAAGTGGTGGGACACCTGTCATCTCCTGGTGCAATCATTTTGTAGATAGTTTTTATTTTTATATGGGTACAGCGTGGCTTACCAAACCCATTATTTTGACCCGGCTATATAGAACTTCTAAAACCTAATAAATCCCTCATTTGTCTTCCCAACCTGGATCTGAAACCCTAAATCAATCGACGCCACACCACAATCATTCAGTTCTAAATAACCTCCAAAAACTTCATCTTCAAGCTTCATGTTTTGGAACTGTCAAGGTATGTTCTCTGTCGTTCCATTTTAGATTATTTTTGTTATTTTGATTTATCATCCAGATGTGCTTAGAGATTGAGTACAAAGTTGATTTGATGAGAATGGAAACTCTAATTGCGAAATCTGTTCTGGTGGTTAATTCACCTATTTGTTTTTTTCGTGATTAAACTAATTTCTAGATTCATGATTTTTCGCTTCAATCTAAATACGGTTGGTTGTTGTTTTGCTTAGATAAGTGACATGATGAGCGAATGGGGTTTTGTCGAATGAAATATTATAGGGTTTATTATAGAAATTTATTCTAGTTTATAGTAAATATTATTTAAAAATATGATCGCCCCTTTTTTTTTGTCGAATGAAATAATAAAAAATTACCACACTAACTTATTTCAAAAACAAATACTATAGGGTTTATTATATAAATTTATTCAATGCAAAAGTTTCTATAACATTTCCTTTCAATTTTTTTTTTAAAATTAAAATTATTGTGAAATATTTATTAAACACTTTAATCAAATATCAATAAAACTTCCTTTTTAAAGGTTTAGTTAAATATCGACAAAAACTTCCTAATTCTGACAACATTTTATAGTTAACCAAGCGAAAAATAGTTTTTAAAATTTAAACCTTAAAGTGCACTACAAAATTTAAAGTGCACTACAAAATTTTATCTATACTACTATATAATATATAGGACGGATAAGATGGTAATTTCACTAAATCTCATAAAATTTGGAAAGTATAGCTCTTTGTACATTTTATACAAGGGGAAATCACGAAAATAGCCAAGTCAACGCCGTTTTTTCAATTTTGGCCAACTGAAACGGCTCCCCAAGCCTTTACACGAATTCCAACCCGGCTTAAAAGATCTTTTCTCACCAACCACCCAGCTTTTGACACGTGTCCACCTGTCTTCTTTGGTTGTTCAGTCCCTGTCTTCTTTATAGTTCTTTCCTGACACATTTAGGGTATGTTTGGCAAAAGTAGCTGTTGGCTGCTAGCTGGAAGCTGTAAGCTGTAAGCTGGTAGCTGGAAGCTGGTAGCTGTAGCTGGTAGTTAGTAGCTGTAGCTTTTTAGATATATTTGGTGTTTGATAGAGTAGCTGGAGCTTTTAATAAAATGTATAAAATGACCAAAATGGACATAACTAAAAATTTAGAAAGTTGATGCATTAAAAAGTTTCCTATTTTTAGAGGTTAAAATAGTCATTTTTTCCCTAAAAGCTTGTAGCTCCTTCTAAACGCTACTAGTAGTAGCGTTCAACCAAAAGCTTGAAGCTCCTAACCTAAAAGCTTAAAGCTCCTTCAACCAAACAAGACTTTTTATTGATTAGGAGCTTTTTCTTAAAAGCTTAAAGCTAGAAGCTTCTAAAAGCTCCTAAAAGCTTCATGCCAAACATACCCTTAAAAGCAATATAGGGAAAGGACACTGTAACCGTATAATAGGGTTTAGTCCCTGTCTTCTCAACACCCACCAGTCCACCACATTTAAAAGCAATTAAATTATTCCTTTCACTTACATATCAGTTGCTTCAAGTTTAAAAAAAACGAATGGCTGATGTATGATGGTGATTCGATGAGTGGTGATCGGAGGAGGTGGATGATGGTGATGGTAACCGGAGGTTGCGTCGGAGAAGGTGAATGATGATGTTGCACGGTGGTCGTTCAGGAGGTGTTGAACGAAGGTGGTGTTGGATGTGACGGAGTTGTAGCGATGAGCGGAGAATAATGATGGTGAACGAAGATTGACAGATGTTTGGTGATGGAGGTTAATGTGATGATGAATGATGAAGTGGAGAAGACGATGTATCGCGACAGTGATGAACGTTGGTGAAGATGATCGGACAAGAAAGTTGGTGGTGGTGTAAGTGGTTGCGAGTCGGAACAGTGTGAGTCGGAACCTCTGATATGTTGAAGACGAAACACCTCTGATATGGCTGAACAGAGGTGCACGTTCACTGACATGGTTGTGGTGTGTCACACCCCTTTCTACGGCGGAAGCACGAGGTGTGATCATGAAAGGTTCTCATTGCATACGAAGAGTAAACATGCTACATGCTCGTAAAATAACATTCAAATACCATAATTTGAAAACATACGTTAGCGTTTACATCGCTAAGTCGCATAAAACATTGTCTTAAAAGTTTACAACTTTATTTAAAGTTAAACACAAGCGACATCCACGAGCATAAGCAAGACCACGCGCACATCCATCCTAGTTACCTGAAATACATGTGAGTTTTTGGAAAAAAAAAACGTCAACATAAAGTTGGTGTGAATTCATGCAGTTTTGTATTTCATGTTTGTATACTTTGTATGAAAACATAGTTTGTGAGTAAATCAAGTTTTCATATATAAATCCAGTTTCATGTGTACACCACGTACCCATTTATAATTCAATCTTCTCTTGAGTACCCCACGTACTTCAAGTTACATATCAATCCTCTTGAGTACCCCACGTACTTCAAGTTATATATCAATCTTCTTGAGTACCCCACGTACTTCAAGTTATATATCAATTCTGTATGGTATGAATTTTATGTAAATACAGTATTTCTGTAATTATCAGATTGTTAATGGGTTGCAAAGCCATTAACCTGTGGCACGTCATAGGAAGTCACCAAACCTAAGGCATTTAATTGGTATATTCTGAGACACAAAAGCACTCCTCGATTCTCGCCCCGACCAGGAGTGTGGCTGCCAGGCACCCGTTAGATCTAACCTTTTGTTCTGCGGTCTAGGTATATTGTTGATTAATGGTGCTTCTGTACCCTATTCGTGACACTATTTCTCATAACGCCTCCTACTTGGTTCTCGTTCTCACCAAGCGCGTTTCTTGTTATCATTTCTCATAGCGCCTTATACTTGGTTCTCGTCTCACCAAATGCGCTTCTCATATTCATATATTTCGTCGCACTTGGTTCTCGTTCTCACCAAGTGTACTTCTTGTATTTATATCATACCATTTATAAATATTGTACTTTTGTACATGTATTTCACCCCCGAAGTTATAAAAACTGAAAACAGTTAAAGAGAAAAGGGGGAGCATGAACTCACAACTTTGCGTTCCTAGCGTCGTAAACTCCACCGGATTTGCTTAATTAACGTCGTAACCTATACGCGTTTTCTTAACGTTAGTCACTAGACTTGCGTCGCACAAGTTCAGTCACTCTCTTGTATATTTTCTTGTGTTAAAAATATTCTTATATTTTTAACTACGTATCTTACTTATTTTATTTTCTCCAAAAATAAATATAAGTCTTTTGTGTTTTGCACTTTGCACCCGAATTATGTATCTTGTATGTTGTGTGTGTATTTTTATGTTTATACTCCTCATGAGCATTTAGTGTATTTTTAAGTCTTAATACACTAGCACGTATAACACATACTTTATACACTTAGCACAAAAATTGGTGATAAAATAATATATATTTTTCTCTCACAAAAATATATACTTATTATCCATTTTTACTCTTGAAGAAATCCTCATTTCTTATCATCAAAAATCAGGGAAACCTTAGTAATACACTTAAACACATTTTTAGGGAATAAGTTTCTCAAAAACTTATATTTTTCTAAGTGTCAAAATTTATAAAAATTTTGACAGAGTTTCCCCTAAAAATGGAGGTTTCCCACGTTTTCAAAACGTGTGTTTATTTTCTTTTAAATCATCATCAATCATCAATAATCAGCAACAACAATTATCAACAATAATCACTACTTTTCCCCACTTCATGAACTTGGATATTTACCAAGATTGTGTAGTATCTTACTAGCACATTTAGTAAGTCTTGTTATCTTTAAAAATAAGTTTAATCTCTTAAAAACTTTATTTTTAAAGAGTATGAAGTTTTACAACTTCTAGTCGGTTTTTACGAAAATTATTTCTTTGTTAAAACCCTTGTTACACAAGTATCCATACACTTGTTTGTTCACAAAAACCACTTTTGTTTGTGTAAGACCCGGGTTAGAACATGTGATTTCTTTAAAGTGTGGTTCTTCAAAAATACCACTTGCAGATACGTAGATCCGCTAGTTTTAAACACCAATGTACAGGTTAAATTACTTTTACACAAGTAAAATATTTTACACAAGTTCATGTCTCTAGTGTGGTAGAGTTTCGCCTTTTAACACTTGTAGTAACCAAAAACGAGCTTATGTGAAGATCCATGATCTTACAAAGTCGGGTTAAACGATGATCCGAGCTACCACATCATAGATCGGGTCTCAAAAATCTCATATTCCAAATACTACAACTTTTACACAACACATGTGTTATTAACCACCATTTTAGTATTTTTACTAGACTTTATAGCTTCAAAATGTAAGTTAACGATATTTAACCGACAATATTCCTTTTAACCACCTTAGATAAGCTTAAATATGAGTTTTAAGTGTTATACCTCTAGCTCAAGGCTAGGGAAGATTCTTGACGGAAAGTGGGTGGATAAAAGCTAACGGGAGTGGTCCTTCGAGTTCCGAGTGCACCAAAGCTCCTAATACGTGACCCTTCAAGCTTGTATAACCTTGGAATGGCAAGATGGAAATCGAAAATGGATGTGTGTAAGGGAGGGGGTTCGGCCGAAGGTAGGGGAGAGCAAGAGAGTATGAGTGGAAGTTGGTTTATGTTGAAGTGATTATGTTATGTAACCATCTTTAACTTATAGGCAAATGTTTGGTGATTAACCAATGGGTAATGTGTTGTTTAGATATCAAACATTAGGGATTTAATTAATAAACAAGTACATGGTATTGTCTCCCCCTAGTTGGGGCCGAGTACAATGGGGGGGGAGGGGGGGTCTTGGTTCGGCTACAACTAGCTTAGTTAGGTAATGGTTACGTTAAAAAGGTTAGTCTAGTGTTTAACCTCGTTAGTAGTATGTAGTGTGTTATGACGGGTGTTAGGGTAATCAGGGACCCTAACTGGCTCAGAAAAATATAAATAGTGAAAATAATAATATTTTCATATCCCGGGTATAGTCCGGTTGTTCGGTTACATACCGATTCGTTAAAGTGCTAAATTACACCTTTTAGTGTCTAATAAGTGTCTTTTTGTAACACTATCGGTTCCCAACACTTAGGGAAATATTCCGGATAATAAAACGACATTTCTGCATAATATTTATATGTTCAAATGCTGAATTATTGCTGATTTGTATAAATTCTGCACTTAAAGTGCGTTTCGGGTGTTTTTTAGTGCATATTTTCGCTTTCGAAATGTCCATAAATTAAACCCTTACACATACTCTAGGGTTTTAATGTATTTTTGTCGTCGGACCTACACCTAGGCCTCAATTCTGATGTCTAACTGCTTTCTGCAGTTCTGTTGACACAGTGTGTCTTACCGGTGAGTTTACTATTATTTTTGACGCAACGCTCTTGTTTATGCATAAAGCAATATTTTGTAGTATACAACGTGCATGAATTCACTTGTTTAATCATGTGTTCAGACATTGCTGACAATTAAACTCATAATTGCAGTCATTAAGCAATAATTATAGTGTACGGAAATTACCGGTTTGTGCCAGTTGTCACAGTCTCCCCCCGTTAAAAGAATTTCGTCCCGAAATTCAGACTGAACTAACTCTCGCTGGAGTCTTCTTGAATAGGTGGGGATACTTTTTCTTGAACTGGTCTTCACGTTCCCATGTGTACTCGGGTCCGTGCTTAGAGCTCCAACGTACTTTGACAAGTTTCACACTGCTCCTCCTGGTCTTGTTGACTTTCCAGTCAGTAACCTCAACGGGTTGTTCTGTAAATCGGAGGGCTTCATCAATATGCACTTCATCCAACGGGATGGTCACGTTTTCTTGCGTTGGACTCTTCTTCAGGTTGGATACATGAAACGTATCATGTACTCCATTAAGTTCTTCCGGTAACTCCAACTTGTATGCCACGGTACCAATTCTCTTCAGTATTCTGAATGGTCCGATATATCGTGGATTCAACTTTCCACGCTTTCCAAATCTGACTACGCCCTTCCATGGTGAGACTTTTAACAACACTTTGTCTCCCACCTTGAAATCTACCGATTTTCTATTTGGATCCGCGTAGCTCTTTTGTCGCTCTCGAGCCGCCCTAATGCGCTCTCGGATCTGCGCAATCTTGTCGGTTGTCTCTTGTACAAGTTCAGGACCAACCATACGTTTATCTCCGGCATCTGCCCAACATAAGGGCGATCGGCATTTGCGGCCATACAGAGCTTCGAACAGCGCGGCTTTTATGCTCGTATGATAACTGTTATTGTAGGAAAACTCAACTAAAGGTAGGTGAGTATCCCAGCTGCCGCCTAGATCCATGACACATGCGCGAAGCATATCTTCTAACGTTTGTATTGTCCGTTCGCTCTGGCCGTCTGTTTGCGGATGGAATGCCGTGCTCAGATCTAACTGAGATCCAAAGGCTTCCTGAAATGATTGCCAGATTCTTGAGACAAAGCGTCCATCTCTGTCTGAAATGATTGAGATTGGCACTCCATGACGTGGAGAGAGAATGATGGGAGATGACAGTGGAGAGAGAAACAGGAGACAGTTAATACGTGGCAAAATGTGATTGGCCTTTGAAGAAAGTTCTTACCCTATGTCTTGAGCCGGGTTGGAATTCGTGTAAGAGCCGTGTCAGTTGGCCAAAATTGAAAAAACGGCGTTGACTTGGCTATTTTCGTGATTTTCTCTTTATACAATCCTATTTAGCTTTGTACCCCCACCCACACTTGAAAGTTCAAACACGTGGCCCGACATTCAAAATTTAAACGCTGGTTTCACTTCCATAGTCGCCCCCCCCCCCCTCAAAACCCTAATCCCATTTCACTTCCTCCGTTTCATCTTGTTTTTGTTTGTTGTGTTCTGATTTTTTGAGGATTTTGATTATGTGAAACTTGTACGTATCAAGCTGGGCCTCATTCGCAAGAGACGGTAAGGATTCTGCTCTCTCTCTCCCCCTCTCTCTCAATACTCAAATTTATGATGGTGAAGAACGGTAAAGATTCTGGTTTTGCATTTTTCTTCCAATCTCACTTTCATATGGGGTTCTTGCAACATACTAAACAAACACTTAGTTGGGCAGAACAATGATAGTAATTTGTTCCCTGGTTATGCTTCAATTTGTGTCATATTCTCTGATTATACAAAGCAACTAACCCTAAATCGATATATTTTGAATCTGTAGTGAAGTTTTGTTTTAGAACTGAAAACCAAAACCATATGATTTATCACGGAAGACCTAACCTAAGTTTAAATTTCTGGTTTCGATATGACAAAAATTTGGGTCTTTGGTTTCCCAAACTACTCTTACTGATTCCATCACTAGATATTTTTATTCAAATTAGGCTACCCATATCAACCAATGCTCCAAAGATATGCAACACAATGATTTTAGCATAAGATGATGCATCACAATGTTCTTACTCACAAGTGCCAAATCCATTCGATTAAACTAATCCGCTGCTTAATTATGGTTCCGTAGTTGTTTTTGGAATTAAAAATGATATATATATATATAGGTACGGAATCAGGAGAAAACGCCCTAAAGTGTGAGAACGGTGAGAACGGATCCTGGCCTAACACGTGGCATGTGACATAGTGAAGGGCGGAGGGGCTTTTTTGTCCTTTTATATTCTTTTTTTAACGCGTCTCACAACACCTCTCCATTTTTTGGCGTTTAACAAATACATGGCGTTTTTATTGTTTTTTTAATCAGGAGCATAGTAAATATTTTGGCGTTTTATGACGTTCCGAAATTGAATAAAATCATTTAGTAATTATAAGTTATTTTCCTCTATGGCATTTCCCAAATTCATTAGGTGTTTTTGTAGATTTCAACAGTTCATATAGGTTATCAAGGTAAATTTCTTGGCGTTCATGGCGTTTTTTAAATTCATTAGAAATTTAAAAGAGTATAACAAAGACGAAATCAAACAAAAACTAATAGTCTTCTGTGGATGGTATTACATCTGAGATGTAACCATCACTTTAATCATCACTCTCCTCAGACTCATCATCATCATCTTGTTCATTGGCGTATAACACCATAATCTCGTCTCTTCTTTGTTCCATCCTATACTTGAATGTATTCACAAAGCTGGATCTAGCATTGTTCGAAGGTGCTAAATCACAGACCTGTTTGATAAGATGTAGTTTATCTGTGTTCAGCACTTCGTTCATTGTCAATGAATAATCCCTCCCGTGTTGAAAGCTCACCCTCACCGTTCTTGCTTGTTCGTCCAGAATCTAACTGATAACTTTTGGTAGATCAGTATCTTCAACATCATCATCATCATTTTTCGGAGATTTTCTTTTTAATCTTCTTATTACCGTTCGATTCCTCTCACAATCGTAGGCCATTGGGACCTCAAGAGCTAGAATATTCCTCTGAACGGATTCATCCTTACCAAGTATGGTCTTAATTGTTTTGACTTTTACCCTTCTCCTGTCAGAGAACTTTATGACGAAACGTCCCTCTGAGCTCTCAAACCTCCATGCAACAACCTGCGCCATTTTTTAAATTGTATGGCGTTTTTAGACAAGGTGTGGCGTTTTTAATGAATGTGTGGAGTGTGAAGCTTTTTTGTTTAGCTGAACAATGGCAAGACCTTTACCAAACCGTTCCCTTAACCCCCGACCAGGTAGCCAACATGTAACAACTCTTATCAAAAGTCCTAGTTATTAAATTAATTTGACCAATAGGAAACCCTATTTGAGACACCCAAGTAATTTTGCACAAACCCTAAAATTTTCAGAACAATCGAAATCAAGATCAGGGCCCCTAAAACTCAGGGGGGGTAAACCCTAGTTACGATTATCTTAAAAATTCGTTGTCAAAAATCGAATTTACAAAACAGTTAAGTCAGTAAGGCTAGTCCCAGACGTGGCTGACCTAGGGTGAAAACGTGTCCCTTGCGCACCGCAAGGAAAAAGGCTTACGGTGAGCAAGCCTGGCCAAATTTTAAGTATAAATAGCAGGCATTGGCAATCGAATTTTGGTATTGAAACGACGTAAAACTTCGCTACATGCACTGAGATACGTTCTGTTTACCACAATTAACACACACAGATCACTAATCGACGCCGCAATCAGGGTAATAACTCGATCGCTGATACGATTCATTGTCCGATCGATTAAACTATCCAATGGATGTTTAAGTGCTGCTCACATTAGGGTTTATGCTTTGTCATTCGTCGTTAATTCGATGGATGTTTAAGTATCGCACTTTGTCATTCGTTGTGAAGGTTTTAATCTCGTGAGTTATCGTAAATGCTGTATTAAGTTACTAACCGAATTGTGTGCTTGTTATTAATTTAGGTTAAAAGGCTAATCAGTAGGCTAGGCTCTGCTCAATTAAACCTGCAATGTGAGTCATTCTTTTTTTATCAAATTACTTTCAAAATCATGTTTATTTTCAAAGATTATAATTACAGTGATTAAGTTTATGTAATCACCAAGTTACAGCGAGTATGTGGGGTTTTGTATACATTACTTGATAACCGTCACTATTGGACAACGAGTTAGCCAATGAGTGATATGACCATAGTCACAGACACCATTGGACAAAGAGGTTACCGATGAATGTCGAGTGACAAATACTGTGGGTAGTTGGTTTGATATCTGAAACATTATAATCTCTTTTAATACTGTAAATTATAATAAACGAGTCATTTTTATAAAAGAATGATTCACTCAGTATTTCCCGCTGACAAAACCTTTTTCAAACATGTTTCAGGTGATCTGTTGTGATCCAGGAAAAGTGTCGAGTAGCACTACAAGCTTAAGGAAGTGGCTCCGTATAAAATAAAGAAACATGTTTTGTAAAATAAAAAGATTTCTCCGTGAAATCTCAAGATTGTAAATTACCGGGTTTTTATCCCGAGTTGTGAAATAAAATAATCAGGAAATATTTCAGTTTTAAAAAGATCCTGATGATAAACTTCCGCTGTTAAACTCAATTAAATAAATACCACGGGATTTCTGTCCCGCGGCTCCTGGAACGGGTCAAACCGGGTCGGGGGCCGTGACAGAAAAAGGTGGTATCAGAGCCACTGATTTAAGCCTATTAAGTATTTAGAAAATACTTAATTTTTCTACTTGTTATTTGGTGATTATGTGTTTTATTAACTGACTAATTGTTAGTTATAGTATGGGTAAACAAAAGCTGTCAAACATCTATCTTAAATTAGATAGGTCATCCAACGAGAAGGGAAGTTCATCCCAAACCAAACCCTCAAATCACCTTGAAATCCCTGAAGAAGGAATATTTGTGCGAAAGGCACACTATGAGGAACCACTTTCTCCTAGTAAAAGAAGTCTGATTATTAGAAAAAGTAAAGAGATAAGCCACGTAAACCCATGAAGTTCATATCAGTAATGAAAGTTGCTAATTATGAACGAAAGCAAGGAATAGTGTATATGCTTTCAGTAATCATTAGCACTAAAGGTAAAGAACTTAAGGAAATTCCTGTAGTCTCAGAATACCTAGATATATTTCCCGAGGAATTACCAGGGTTACCACCTGATAGGGAAGTAGAATTTAGAATTCATCTAATTCCAGGAACTATACCGATAGCCAAGGCACCTTATCGGTTAGCTCCCACAGAAATGTTAGAATTGAAAAAGCAATTAGATGAATTACTAAGTAAAGGTTTCATACAACCTAGTTCATCTCCTTGGGGAGCACCAGTGTTGTTTGTAAAGAAGAAAGATGGTTCAATGAGAATGTGCATTGATTATAGAGAATTGAATAAGGTTACAATTAAGAATCGATACCCATTACCTAGGATTGATGATCTTTTTGATCAACTTCAAGGAGCTAGATATTTTTCTAAGATATATTTACGCTCCTGATATCATCAATTAAAGATTCAAGAGGAAGATGTACCTAAGACTGCTTTCAGAACCAGGTATGGTCATTACGAGTTTACAGTCATGCCCTTTGGGTTAACGAATGCACCTGCAGCATTCATGGACATGATGAATAGGATCTGTAAACCGTATTTGGATAAATTTGTAATTGTCTTCATAGATGATATACTTATTTATTCAAAAAGTCAGGACGAACATTGTCAGCACTTGCATGCACTCTTAACTTTGTTAAGAAAAGAAAAGTTGTACGCCAAATTCTCGAAATGTGAATTTTGGTTACAAGAAGTGCAATTCTTAGGACATATGGTAAATCACGAAGGTATTCATGTAGATCCTGCTAAGATAGAGGCGATTACCAATTGGAAGGTTCCACAAACTGCAATGGAAATTAGAAGTTTTATAGGTTTAGCTGTATACTATAGACGGTTTATTAAGGATTTTTCTAAAATAGTTGTACCCTTAACTAAGCTAACCTGTAAAGCCGTTAAGTTTGAATGGGGACCTAAGCAAGAAGAAGCTTTTAGGATCTTGAAACAGAAGTTAACCAATGCCCCAATCTTAGCCTTACCAGAAGGAACTGAAGATTTTGAAATATATTGTGATGCTTCAAAACTAGGATTTGGATGTGTGCTAATGCAACGCAAGAAGGTAATTGCGTATGCCTCAAGACAGTTGAAAAAGCACGAGGAAAATTATACGACTCATGACTTAGAGTTAGGAGCCGTAATTTTTGCCCTTAAGATTTGGAGACATTATCTTTAAGGAAGTAAATCTACTGTCTATACCGACCACAAAAGTCTAAGATATATATTTGGGCAAAAAGAGTTAAACATGAGACAAAGAAGATGGATGGAAATCCTAAGTGATTACGACTGTGATATTCAATATCACGAAGGAAAGGCAAATGTAGTTGCAGATGCCTTAAGTCGTAAGTATCATGAAAAACAACGAAGAGTTCGTGCTCTCAGATTAAATCTACAAATAGATTTAATGGGACAATTGAAGAATATTCAGGAAACAGCAATCAAGGATGATGCTGAAGGAATGAAGGGACGAATAAAAGAAGTAGAGCAAGGAACTGATGGAATTTGGAGATTCCACAAAAGCAGAATTTGGGTACCTAAGCAGGGAGAATTAAGAAATAAGATTTTAGAAGAAGCCCATAAGTCAAGGTATACAATTCATCCAGGAAACAATAAGATGTACCAAGATTTAAGAAAGAATTTTTGGTGGATAGGCATGAAAAAGGATATAGCCCGATATGTTTCTAAGTGTCTTACTTGTTCACAAGTTAAGGCAGAACACCAGAAACCTTCAGGTCTACTCCAACAATTAGAAATGCCAGTATGGAAATGGGAACTCATAACAATGGATTTTGTTACTAAGTTACCCAAAACCAGAAAAGGTAATGACGCGATTTGGGTAATTGTGGATCGATTAACCAAATCTGCTCACTTTCTACCAATGAAAGAAACCTTTAGCATGGAAAGATTGGCAAAGTTATATGTGGATAAAGTCGTATCTCTACATGGAGTTCCACTCTCCATTGTATCAGATAGAGATAGTCGTTTCACTTCTCATTTCTGGAAAAGTTTCCAAGAAGCCATGGGAACTCGACTAAATTTAAGCACTGCATATCATCCACAAACAGACGGTCAAAGTGAAAGAACGATCCAAACTCTAGAAGACATGCTCCGAGCATGTGTAATAGATTTTGGTGGAAATTGGGACGATCACTTACCATTAATTGAATTCTCCTATAAAAATAGTTATCATTCAAGTATTGAAACTGCCCCATTCGAAGCACTGTATGGAAGAAAGTGCAGAACTCCAGTTTGTTGGGCAGAAATAGGAGAAAGTCAATTGTCAGGTCCTGAAATAGTGCACGAGACGACTGACAAAATTTCACAAATCAAGGAAAGGCTGAAGACGGCTAGAGATCGCCAGAAGAGTTATGCAGACAATAGATGTAAGCTGTTAGAATTTCAAGTTGGAGACAGAGTACTGTTGAAAGTTTCTCCTTGGAAAGGAGTGGTTAGATTTGGTAAGAAAGGAAAGCTAAGTCCAAGATACGTAGGACCATTTCCAGTGATCCAACATATAGGACCAATTGCTTATCGTTTACAACTACCAGAAGAGTTAGCTGGAGTACATGATGTATTTCATGTATCCAACCTCAAGAAATGTCTATCAGACGAATCTTTGGTAGTACCTCTCCAAGATATAGAGGTAAACGAAAAATTAAAATTTGTAGAGAAACCTCTTCAGATAGAAGACAGAAAAGTGAAATTTCTCAAGCACAAACGACTAGTGCTAGTTAAAGTAAAGTGGGATTCAAAGAGAGGAGTTGAATACACTTGGGAGCTGGAATCTGAGATGAAGCGAAAGTATCCTCACTTATTTCAGTAAATCTCGAGGATGAGATTTTTATTAAGGTGGGGAGAATGTAACAACTCTTATCAAAAGTCCTAGTTATTAAATTAATTTGACCAATAGGAAACCCTAATTGAGACACCCAAGTAATTTTGCACAAACCCTAAAATTTTCAGAACAATCGAAATCAGGATCAGGGCCCCTAAAACTCAGGGGGGGTAAACCCTAGTTACGATTATATTAAAAATTCGTTGTCAAAAATCGAATTTACAAAACAGTTAAGTCAGCAAGGCTAGTCCCAGACGTGGCTGACCTAGGGTGAAAACGTGTCCCTTGCGCACCGCAAGGAAAAAGGCTTACGGTGCGCAAGCCTGGCCAAATTTTAAGTATAAATAGCAGGCATTGGCAATCGAATTTTGGTATTGAAATGACGTAAAACTTCGCTACATGCACTAAGATACGTTCTGTTTACCACAATTAACACACACAGATCACTAATCGACGCCGCAATCAGGGTAATAACTCGATCGCTGATACGATTCAATGTCCGATCGATTAAACTATCCAATGGATGTTTAAGTGCTGCCTGCTTTGTCATTCGTCGTTAATTCGATGGATGTTTAAGTATCGCACTTTGTCATTCGTTGTGAAGGTTTTAATCTCGTGAGTTATCGTAAATGCTGTATTAAGTTACTAACCGAATTGTGTGCTTGTTATTAATTTAGGTTAAAAGGCTAATCAGTAGGCTAAGCTCTGCTCAAGTAAACCTGCAATGTGAGTCATTCTTTTTTTATCAAATTATTTTCAAAATCATGTTTATTTTCAAAGATTATAATTACAGTGATTAAGTTTATGTAATCACCAAGTTACAGCCAGTATGTGGGGTTTTGTATACATTACTTGATAACCGTCACTATTGGACAACGAGTTAGCCAATGAGTGATATGACCATAGTCACAGACACCATTGGTCAAAGAGGTTACCGATGAATGTCGAGTGACAAATACTGTGGGTAGTTGGTTTGATATCTGAAACATTGTAATCTCTCTTAATACTGTAAATTATAATAAACGAGTCATTTTTATAAAAGAATGATTCACTCAGTATTTCCCGCTGACAAAACCTTTTTCAAACATGTTTCAGGTGATCTGTTGTGATCCAGGAAAAGTGCCGAGTAGCACTACAAGCTTAAGGAAGTGGCTCCGTATAAAATAAAGAAACATGTTTTGTAAAATAAAAAGATTTCTCCGTGAAATCTCAAGATTGTAAATTACCGGGTTTTTATCCCGAGTTGTGAAATAAAATAATCGGGAAATATTTCAGTTTTAAAAAGATCCTGATGATAAACTTCCGCTGTTAAACTCAATTAAATAAATACCACGGGATTTCTGTCCCGCGGCTCCTGAAACGGGTCAAACCGGGTCGGGGGCCGTGACACAACATACCTCCATATAGACCGTGGAGATATGAATGGTGAAAATCTTTTATTTTATATAGACAGTAAAATAATGCCAAGACACCACGGACAAATGATAAGGAAAGATCACTTTCAACATAAGCAACTAGTTATTAAAGTCATTAATACAAAACCAAGTAAAAAGTGCGAAAAGATTAGAAATAAAAAGTATTACACTAGACACTTTGTCTTCACCAAGTGATGTAAGAGACTTAGGCAAACATGGCCTTGATTGTCAAGAACTCTTACGATCAATCTTGGATCCCGAGACGACTCACACACTCTACGATGGACAATGGATGATGGTGGTGGATGATGGTGTTATGGTGGTGGTGGGTGGTGGGTGAAGTGTGAGAGAGGTGGTGTGCCAAGGGATGGTTTGAGCTTGAGCCAAGCACTCCTATTTATAGGCTGAACAGAAGCTCGGGCACGGCCCCGTGTCCAGTGGGCACGGCCCCGTGTCCACATCCTCTCTTTCTTCATTTAATGCAGCTTTGTCTTATTAGTTGACCACGCCCCCGTGTCCGCTGAGCACGACCCCGTGTGCAGAAGAATCTTTGTACTATGAAGATTTGCCTGGATTGTGCGAATCTTATAGTTGACCACGGCCCCGTGTCCGCTGAGCACGGCCCCGTGGTGGGCAATAGAAGCTTCTACCACTTTGTCTTTTCTGCTGACACTTGGGCACGCCCCCGTGCTGGCTGAGCACGGGGCGTGTTCAGTCCTCTGTTGCCTTGTTTTGCTTGGGAAGATGCTGTCGTGGGGTCGGGCATGTCACGTCTTGCTCCTTTTCTTGTATTTATGTTAGATTTTGATGTCTTTTTGCTTCTTTTGTTAATTTGAGCTCATTTAATCCTGAAAATACAAAAGGAAGACAAAAGCACACTTTTTCCAACATTAGTACTAAAAAGGGTTAGTTTTATGCCACAATTGATGAAATTTATATGTTGCATTTTGAACACATCAAATACCCCCACACTTGAATCTTTGCTTGTCCTCAAGCAAAACTCTTTAATATGTGGCTATTACACTCCCAAATGGAATTGGTAGAAAAGAAGGTTTTGGGCTTGTCATAGAGTGTCGGGATTTCCAAGATTCTTTATTTAGTTTTATTTTTATTTATTTACAATCCTATTCGTCATGATTTATTTAAAACTTTTCATAAGATAAATTACTTATTAGGGCATAACATGTATTTTTTAAAATTCTATTTATATACAAGTTCACATACCTCACGGGGATCACTCAACACTCGGCCGAAAATGTATTTTTGTGGATCACTCGAGAGCGGCATGGAACTTACTCCTACCATAAGCTTGCCAAGCAATCAATCCTCCTCCTTTTTAACTTATATACCTTTGTAAATATCAAGAGGACTTTGTGGGTGAAGGGTTAGGCTTGGGTTAAAGGTAGGTGGTTGGGTTAGTGGTTAGTGGTTAGTAGAAAAAAGGCGAAAAGCGTAACAAGTGTCGGTTTTCGTAAGACTTTCTACTTTTGTAACTTTTATTTTGATTAAGCTATTATTCAAACAAAGTTATTTTTGATGAACTTGTTTGTTTATTTTCTTTTGCTTCATCATCAACACAATTTTTTTCTTTTTTTTTGGAAAGTCGTACGAAAAACCAAACTTGTTACTAAAACAAAGGGTTGAAAATAAAAAGGTTTTGGTGGGTAAAAGGGTGTTTGGTTTGGGTTATGAAATGAAAAGGTTTAGGCTCAAAGAGGTTAACTAGGGGGGTTTTGGGTAGGTGGTAAAGAAAAAGAAAAATAATGGTGTAGAAATAAAAAAGGTTAGTCCTAATGCCTCCATCATTTACTTACTCGGGTTTAAGTTGGTAAGGACCGTGAATGTATCGTCATGGCAAGTTCTAGAGTCGTAAGAACCAAGCGGCTATTCACACAAGAAACGAAAAATGAGCATTTAGTCTAATGATATGTAATTGTATGCTCAATAAGGGCTCAAAACTCACTTTTGTGGGAATGGGTTTTTATGTGATCAAGTATATATAATCAAATTTTAACTAAGTTTGTCATGCCTTTTAATAATTTTCTTATGTTGGTTCTTTTTATCACGACGCTATCGGTTGTAAATTCGTAAAAATATAACCTTTTTAGAACTTGAATTTCCCGAGTTAAACCTAGACAAGTAAAAAAAATGAAAATTTTTGAAAAAAAATTGGGGTGATTAGCGGTTCCTATAGAGTTTTGTGTAAGGCTTGTATGATGTTTTTGGCGCGTAATGGCGTTTTATTCATGAGTTTGGCGTTTTGGGTAGAGAAGTCTAAATACCCTTTTACCCTTAATGAAGCGCGTCCACTTAATAGAATTGGTGTTATTTACGAAAACGCCATCGCGCCAATCTAGTCCATATACTGTTTTGATCGGACGTTCCATAACCATTGTCACTGTTCTCACACTTTTAACCGTTTTCTCTAAATCCTGGCCCTATATATATATAAACGGGATCAGGAGAAAACGCTCAAAAGTGTGAGAACGGTGAGAACGCTTCCTTGCCCAACACGTGTCACGCCGCTTAGAGAAGGGCGGAGGGGCTTTTTTGCCCTTTCATCTTTCTTTTCTTAAACGTGTGTCACTTCGTCTTTCCATTTTTTGGCGTTTAATAAATACGCGGCGTTTTTATTGTTTTTAGATCAGAATCATAGTAAATATTTTGGCGTTTTAAGTTTTGTTTTGGTGTTTTTATTGTTTTTTAGATCAGGATGCAGGCCTTTAATGTAAAAAAACATCAGTAATTTTCTTGATTTTATTATATCAAGTGTTTTGCCATGTAGGATACAGGCCTATAATGTGACAGGCAATTATGGCGTTTTGAAAAGATAAATAAATTTCAATTTTCCATGTAGGGGCATTAATATAACTATAATGTTTGGCAATAATGATACCGTCTCTTTATTTTACTGTTTCTTTCAATTTTTATCTCTTAATTAATGTTGATTTTTCCAGTAATACTTTGTTTGCGTTTTTTGGCATTTTATATAGCAACATCGTGCTTTGCTAGCATTCGTTCTCACAGTTTTTCACACTATCAGGCGTTTTTGTGTTTGTAGTTTTTGGCGTTTTATACTCATTTTTTTAAAAATAGTATAGAATTAGATGATAAACAACAGACAATTAGATAACAAACAATAGAAAATGAAAAAAAAATAAAAATAAAAATTATAATCTAATTTCTCATCCAAATCTTCACTGTCATCAGCCTCTTCTACTTTTGACATTTTTGGCGTTTTGAACCTGTTTTTGAATACCTTATGTAGATCCTTATTTTCCTACATAACGGTCGTCTTTAGAAGATGCTTATTTTTTGTGGCATCCTTTATTATGGTGGATATATACTTGTTTGATGACATGTTGAAGACCAACGCCTGCTCTAATGTATTGATCCCTTCATGCCATCAATATATCCATCAAGAACAAAGTGACATGATGTCATATTAGTGTTATCGGTCTCTTTATCTTGAATATTTGTCCATCTCATTCAGCAAAAGATTATAAAGATACCCAACTCAGAGAATAATCCATTCAGTGAAACTTCATTCATATCAATACTCAATATAGCAGAATCGAGCTTTTGCATCTGTGGCATTTTTAACTATTATTTTTGGCGTTTTTAAAGTGAATGGTTTCTAGGAAATATGGCGTTTTGTTTCTGGGGTTGTGATAAGTTGATTGTGTAGAGACGTCTCTCTTATAGGATATTTTTGGCGCGTAGTTTAGACGGGATTTTATTTATAATATATGATATTAATAAAGTAGCCGTCTTTTCAGTTACTGTGTATTTTTACTGTATTAATATATGATATTAATAGACTTTCCATCTCCCAAGTTTGGCGTTTTTGAATGGGTTTAAGTAGTTTTTGGCGTGTTTTCCATTTTTAGCTTTTATTAATAAATACTTCTGCAAATTACTTTCATTATAGTTTGGGAGTTTTTGGCGTTTTTACTCCATTTATGGCGTTTCATATGCATTATGACTGTTTGGCGTTTTATTAAAATAATGTATTTTTTATTCTAAGTTGAAAAATACATAGCAAACAATAGAAAAAGAAAATTAAAAAAATAAAAATAAAAACAATTCATCTTCCAAATCTTCACTGTCATCAGTCTCTTTCTTCTTTTAAATCATGTTCGCTGGTGGTTTGGCTTAGCCATGCTTGTGTTTTTGTGGCCGTTTGGAAAGACAAAATGACATGAGTTTTTTTGTTTGAATATGTATCTTCAAACAACTCATTAGTGTTATTCGTCTTTTCATGCCATTAAAATATTCATCAAGAACAAAACACAGAAAATGACATAAGTCTGACCCCAGCATTTTTTTGTTTATGATTTGTCCATCTCATGCAGCAAAATGTTATTTGAGTCACAGTACCTCAGGGAAGAATGCATTATCCGAAACTTTGGCGTAGAACAATAATTGAATATACAAGAAACGATATTTGGCATTTTTGGCGTTTTACTGAGGAAATAGTGTATCTGAAAGAACCGTCAATTTTTTTTGGAATATTTGATGTTTGAGTGTTTTTGCGTTTCTAAGATGAATGGTATATAGTAGAAAATATGGCGTTTTTTGAGTAGTTGTGTTTGATGTTTTGGGGATTTTGGCGTTTTGTAAAATGAATGGTATATAGTAGAAAATATGGCGTTTCAGGTTCTGGGGGTGTGTGTTTTTATGTCTGGGATGTTTTTGTTTATATAGTGATGTGTTTTGGTCCGTAATGGCGTTTTATTCATAGTATGGCGTTTTGGTATAGTGGTGTAAAGACGCTTTTAGCCTTAATGAGGCGCGTCCACGTAATAAAATTGATGTTATTTACGAAAACGTCACCGCACCAATCTAGTCCATAGATTGTTTTAATCGGACGATCGATAAGCGTTCTCACCGTTCTCACACTTTCTACCGTTTTCTCTAAATCCCGACCCTATATATATAGGGGATGGTTATCTTGAGAACGCTAAATATTGCGAGAACCGTGAGAACGAATGAAAAAACCAATCAAAACCAATTTTTTTAATACAAACCTTATTGTAATTAAAATACAACATCAAAAAAAGAATTTACAACATCAAATAATTCATTTCTCCTTTCAAAATCACTCTTTTTGGATTTTTTACACATGTGTAAATATAACACATTTACACATGTGTAAATGGCAAACTTACACATGTGTAAATTTTCTTTATTTACGAATTCACGTAAATTCAAATGTGTAAATTAAATTTCTAACATTGTATTCGAATAATAATGATAAGTGTAGAAATTTTTTTTGAATTTGATTCGTTTTTGACCAAGTTCTCGCGGTTTTTTCATTTGTTCTCACGGTTCTCACAATATTTAGCGTTCTCATTTAAACCCTTCCCTATATATATATATATATATATATATATATATATATATATATATATGTAGGGAAAAATGTGTAACTAACGGATCAATACACCTAAATTTTAGGTGGAAAGTTATCAGATCAGTTGCGATCTGTAAGGAATCAACAAAGTAATTGTTAAAGCAGGTCGACATACCTTGCCTCCCTAGTGTAGATCCATACAAAAAAATTTTTTACCTATTTTTTATCCGAACACGCGATCTGGTTCTTTCACGTATACTCTGTGTAAATTTAATCTTTAAATTTCATTAAAACATGTTATTTTACAACTTTAAGAATTCTAATCCTTTTATTTCCATTTGCGTATTGTTTAAGTGGGTCATGCTATCTCATTTCCGAAAGTTATTATCTTCGAAATTAATCCAACTTTTCTTAATTTTGCATGAAAACTTGAGACTGGAAAAGACCGCCATGGAAACTTTGTAGAATACCAGGGTATGTTTTGTATAGTTTAAGTAGATCCCACTTGTTGGTTATATTAGGTTATATTGGAGTATCATCAACTTTCTCCTAATTCTACAGGAAAATTTGGAGAATATATTACCACTAAAATGGAATCAAACATTGGTAAAGACAATCTTATAGGTACTCCGCAACATCATACGTCTTCCGAAACCAAAATTGCACAACTCTGTTTATGTATCCTTATGAAAGCATGTCGCATTGACCCATTTTAAGCGCATGTATAAGAGTATGAGTATGTTTGTATTCGTCAACATTCGAAAGTACCATGACGACGTGCTCATTTTTAATAACTTTTAGGTTTAAAACTTATTTTTCGTTATTCGTGTGTTACTTTATTGAACTTTTATGTTTAAGATATATTTTTATTTATTCGTGTGTCACGTTATTGTATCAATAGTTTCTTGAAGTACTTGATAATTTAAATGCTAAATTTATTAGTTGCATGTGTAACACTTATGACGTATATCTACCACAATGATGCTTCAATAAATATTATACGAATAAGGATACTATCAGAAACGGGTGTCACAATGCAAAGTGTCATCTCCATCGCATCACACAGGCACCCTACTAGTTATTCTGTATGCGTAGAATGGTGCCCCACGTGCCTTTGTTGTTTGAGTGTCCAATTTTAGAAGTGTGGTGGATTTCCAAGGGTTTGTGGTTTTAAACATTCATGAAATGATAACCCTTATTTTTTTTGGTGTTTATAACACTCTAATATAACAACTCATCTGAAGTTTATTTTTAGTCTAAATCACATCAATTGGTTTTTATCCTTGGTGACCTCGGCTTGTGTTTTATGACCAATGGATAAATATCTCCCTTAAGATTGATTGCAATTTAGGTTAAATATTATACATGTGATAATGTTGACATTCTTGTTTGAGTTGCCGCATGTAATAAGTTAATAACATGTGTTGACACACGATATAATTAATAAAAAAGAATCGAAATCAAATGTAATGCTAGATGTGAACCTATCTTAATGTTCTTAAGTTTTGATCTTATCTATAATGTTTAATAAAGATTTTCTTTATATCAGTATTTCTCTTCTAGATAGTTAAATTATATCCTATAAATTTCTTTATCTAATTGCTAACAGCCAAATAAATGAAAAATGCTAATAAGGTGGTTTTATTACAAGGGATATGATCAAATACAAAGTCTCATAAAAATAAGAAGTCATAAAAAGAGTATCAAACGACTTAGATTGATCTTATTCAAGCGGCATTGAAACTGTCTCATCGAACTCTACGATGTGAGATTTTAGGTTTTTGTGTTTCGATGTTTAGCTTTTGTTTACATCATTATGTTTTTTTTCATTGAGGCATTCCTCTACATGATAGCAATTATAAATTTTCGGTCTATTCTAAGACTATGTGTTGTGGGTTAGCTAAACTCATTGCTACATCATCGCCACGTCACTACCACATAAGAACTCGTTAACAATGTGTTATGGATTAATAAAACACCAAATACCAATAGCTAAGAAAAAAAAGATGGCATGTTATTGGTTAGAACATCCATGAGCCCCACCACCAAACCATTATTCCTCTGTTAACACATTAACTAGCCCCATTAACCTCCCGTGCGGTGTTCCCTTTGTTAACAGCTTACGTAGCACTGTTAACGGTGCCTTGGTTTTTTTTTTAACAGGTGACGATGCCTTAGCTAACCTACAACAACCCTCGTAACTTAGCATGTTAATAATTATTTATGTTAAAGATTTAGACTATATATACACACATATTGGTCTATATAAAGGGAATTTGATTATTATTTTAAGGCAATTTAATTATTTTTTTAACTATTAATCATATATGTAAATATGTAGTATTAAATTCAAAATATGACTTTTTAATAATAGGAACAGTTTATATCTAAAGATAAGAGTTAATGTACAAACTCAGCCATTGATCTCTTAAGATCAATGGTTCAAAGCTAGAAATTTTTGTAAATATCAGGTTCAAACAATTGAAGAAATAAATAGAGAAACGGTATTCCGGTTCTTTCTCATTTGAACTCTCCTACCTTGATTTTTTCAAATGACTATAACTTTTTTCATACATTAATATTTAAAAAATACAACGTATTAACGAGCATTTAATTCTCTTTAATTCGAGCAACTTATTACTATAGTTTTCTTTAAAAAAAAATTACATGATTTTGAATAACCATTACGTGATTTTGAATACCCAACACATGACTACGTGATTTCGAATACCCTTACATGATTACGGATTTCATTATAATTTGTGAAACGCAGTAAGTGATTACGTAATTACGTAACAATAATTGAGTATGTATTTATCACCTGACTACATAATTTTGAATACCCATTTCGTGATTACATGATTTCATTAAAGTATATTTTACGTGAAACCACATTGAGTGATTACGTTATAATCCTAAGGTGCTGTTTGTTTTTTCATAAAACCTCTGCGTAGGCTCTCCTGTCTGCGCGGCGCAGACCACGCGCAGACATTGTGATGCGCAGACTGTTTGTTTTTTCAAAGACGTTTCATTAAAAAAGGTATGCGCGAGGTCTTCTTGGTGCAGACTTGGTCCAACCACTTCTAAGATCTTCTAAGGTCTCCAGAGGGTTAAACACTAGTTTATGAAAAGGATCAATGGCGGCCAAACTTTTACAAGTTGGGATTATTGGAGGAAATTTTTAAAGTTGGGATTATCATCGGGCAACTGGTGAAACTTAGGATTATTAAAATTAAATAACCCTAAGTATAATTGTAATAACATTAGTTATAAAAATCATATTGAATGTGTAATCACGTGATGGTTTATGTTGAATGTGTAATCACATAATAAGCATTCAGAAATACGTAGTCATGTGCTTGATATTCAAAATCACGTTATCACGTAATGAACTAACGAGTGTTCAAAATCATGATTTTTTAAGAAAACTATAGCAATAGGTAACTCAAATTAAAGATAATAAAATGCTCGTTGTAATCCTCAATTACACTTCATATGAAATTATTGTGTTATACAAGATATAACCTCTTATATCTAATACCAACCAGAACACTTGAAAAACACAACTGTTTTATTTTTATAGAACAATAATATTTATTTTATTAATTTAACATTTGAAAATTTGAAACACAGAGTTGAGTCACCCATATTTTCCAGCTCAGTGCCGACAGATTGGGGATTTGAGTCCTGCCACGCGTTATATTTTTATTGGGAGATATGTGCTGGCACCAACACCACTCTTCTATTTTTAAACTTCTCTTTTCATATTTGGTAAAGATATTATATATTTTAAATAACTAAATAAATAATTAATGTCTTTCAGTTTTAGTAAACGTTTTTTTGTTTTGTCATTAATGAACAATAACTCGAGATAAAACAACCTGAACCGCCAAGTAATATATTCATCAAGATTTATTAAATAAATTTATTTTATAAATAATATTTATTTTTTTCTTCAAGCTCTATCATCAATTTTGTTAAATAAATTTCTTTTAAAAATAATATTTATTTTTTCTTAAAGCTCTGTCATCAATTTTAAACAAAATATATATAAAACCAAAAATCCGTATAGTAGGGATGAGATCGTATCATACCATGAGCCTGTGATTATCTCTATCCATGATTTGAATTTGCATAATATTCAAATCCTTAAATTGTTACATTTTACAACTTAGAGATAAACCTAAACAAAAAATAACTAAAACAAGAGATAAACAAGCGATAAAAAAAAAGAATTAATAGATAAACAATATTCAAATTCAAATCATGGATAAAAAGATAATATACCGAAAAAGTACCAACTCCAAAAACGAGTAAAAATATAAACCGATACCGTACCAATTCAAAAAACAAGTAAAAATATAAACTGATACTGTATCGATTATGCCAGTACGATACCAATAGCGTAAAAATACCGAAAACCACCGAAACCATAAAAAAATAAATACCAGTACTGATTTCGCTGATATCGGTTAAATATAGTATCACTTTTGACATAACACAGCCTTGTTTTTTACTCATGAACATCTATAAATTTATAATTATAATTTAATCAACCGTCTTAACTTTAAATTCTAGTAATACCCAATTTGAGATAGAATTGAGTAGAAAAATCGAAAACCCAAATTATTTCTTGAATTCATACGAGTGGGGCTGTGGGGGGATAACGGCAACACAGATAGATCATCGATCAACCAATAAAAAAACCCCAATTTTGTTATTCAAATCGCCCACAACACTGCAAATTCAACAGCTTTTTCAAATCTTCTCGATTGATTCACAGTATGAGCAATTCAAGACTCTAAAGATCACCACTTTAACAACAATCTCAAGAAACAGAGATATTCAGGTGCTGTCAATTTGAATTTTTTAAAGTTTAGTGGCTGCCCCATATGCTTTTATCTTCTTTTTATGTAATTATTTATTATTATTCTAGATCCCTATCGATTTGTTTGATTAATTCTTCATATGGGTGTTTGATGTTTAATGGGTTTTGTAATTTGTGAAAGTTATGATTGAAAAAGAAGGAAGATCAACGTGTTTACTGAGGCAATTGTGTCTTGCACGTCAAGTGTTTGTTGTTATGTGTCAATGGGATTCTTTACGCCTGTCTTCATCAATTGGGTATTGGTTATAATGGAGAATTACTTGTAACCAAAGTGTAAAAAAGTATATGTTTCTAGCTGTTTGTTTTGATCTGTTGTTGGGTATTTTACCTTCTTGGAACTCTGTGTTCATTGACCGTTGTTGTTCGATCTATAGGTGATGATTGTTTAAGCCCGTTGTACATTGTGTTTCGTTTGATGATCGGATTTGATGCAGGGATATCTAATGTTGGAATTGAAGATAATTTTTATCATTTATTTGAATTTCTAGTTTATCTTTTTGTTTTCTAATTGAATTATGTTTTAGTTTGATTATTGTTAATTGTTAACTGTTGTGTTCTATGAAGAATCTTTAAGGTTTCTGATGCTTTTTGGTTGATTTGAGGTTCTAGCCATTTGATAGCTTTTGTGTCTGCATCAAGATTGTTTAAAGCTCTTTCAGGAAACTATGCTATATAGCCTATATGTTGAATGAATTATAACCAAATTTTGTTATTATTTGGTTGCAGGATTTCTTGTTCTAAATCTTGTTCTTGAGTTCGTCTGCGGTGGTTAATAGTGGACCAAATTGATGTACAATGCAGAGATCACGTAAAGCTCTTCTTTCCAGAAGAGCTTTGGGAAAGCCTACCCTTTGGATAAATCACTTTTATAAGGTTTCGTTGTCTCTCGTCGTCTTTATTTGGGGGCTTCTGTTTTTGTTGAATTTATGGATCGGCCATGGCGATGGTTATAGAGGTCAGTTACAGTTATACTTTTGTTAACCGTTTTTCGTACACCCAATTTGGACTTGTGTAGAATAAACTGCAGAGCTAATTCATATGCAGATATTATATTCATTCTATAAGTGTTTAGTACTTGAAGTTTGTTACAATTACATGTTGCAATTTTGGGCCGTTTACTTTGGGTGGGTCAGTGTCGGTTGTCTTTGATCTCAAATGGGTCAAATAAATTAGCCAAAAATGGATCGGGTTAAACTTGTTGAAAGCATAGTTATCGGTTGCGAATAGCGGATGATAGCGACAAGTTACCTATTCGCTAAGTAGCGATAGCGATGAATTAACAGGCACTATTTTATGTTTAGTGATACACTAGAAGAAACGCCCCGCCTGCGGTATGCGCATATAATGTATATATGTGTGGGCGCTTGGGGGGCAAAAGTGAAAGTGCACTAATTTTAACGTTATTTTACTAATTTCGTGAAAATAACGTTAAAAGAGGGGGATGGTTAATCATGCATCATGTAGTGGCGTTGATAGCCGAAAGACAAGGGGGTACATACACTAATCGGCAGTTGTTTCAATTGCTGAGTGTTATGTGTCTTATGTCCAAGGCTTGATGCAAAACTACTATCGAGCCGGGGGTCTTACTGGAAGCAACCTCTCTATTCCTACGGGGTAGAGGTAAGGCTGTCTACATCTTACCCTCCTCAGACCCTACCTTAGCTTTGCTATTGGTGGGATTTACTGAGTATGATGATGATGATGATGATACACTAGAAGAAAATTATAGAAATATCTTATCTGTATATTTTATCAAAATACGCTGGTTTTTTCATCTAAATACGTATTTTATATTAAATAGTTATATTAATACGAAAAAAAGAAGCCTAAAATCCTGCTATTTATGTTAAAATATGAAAAACCTATAATCCCGCTATTTTCACGTTATGGAGTCGCTAACAATCAGATTGCGAGATAGGGTCGCTCCGCTATGAAGCACGCTATAGCGAACACTACCTCCTAGATCTTTTAATGTAACATGTAGATTATTATTTTGTAATTATAGGACAGAAAAGTGTTTGCGAGTCAACTCAACCCCACCAGACCCGTACAAAAAGCCAGTTGCCACCTCTAGTTATCGATTGTTATGGTCATTTTATTTGATTATAACCAAAGTTTATGTTCAATGTTCCACAGAAGAACAAGAAGATTTTAAGATTAAATCAAATGTATGAGATTATTGTTACTTACAAACTTTGGAAATTACTATGCATGTAGATCTTCTGATACGAAGTTGTTTATCGTGTTTCATAGATGGCCCGGAATATCATCCAAAAGGACTAAGAACATGGAACGATCTAAAACTTGAGCCCGACAGAGGATCATATTGCTCGTTATCTCCATACGAATGTCCCGTAGAGCTAGACTTCGGAAACCTTCTCAAAAGCCGTTTAATTTATTATCCTGAAAACAAGGAGGAGATCGTCAGTCAACAACTCGAAGTTGACCAAAAAGAACCAAACCCTCTTTCCGCCGCTAAACCAGAACCAAAGGGATCGTTCAAAGCCGAACGATCAAGATCCGTGCCTCTGGGTCTTGATGAATTCAAGAACAAAGCTTTTAACGCAAAAACCCGACTTTCAAACGGTAACGTGGGAAGTATAATTCACAGACTTGAACCCGGTGGTGAAGATTACAATTATGCTTCTGCCGCAAAAGGCGCAAAGGTTTTGGCGTGTAATAAAGAAGCAAAAGGTGCATCGAACATCTTGACGGTAGATAAAGATAAGTATCTACGAAACCCGTGTTCGGCTGAAGAAAAGTTTGTGGTTGTAAAGCTTTCGGAAGAAACGTTAGTTGACACCATAACGATTGCGAATTTCGAACACCACTCGTCAAATCTTAAAGATTTCGAACTTCTCGGGAGTTTGGTTTATCCTACGGAAACTTGGGTGAAACTCGGAAACTTTACCGCAGGAAACGTAAAACACGAACAAAGATTCGTTCTACAGGAGCCAAAATGGGTGAGGTATATAAAACTGAATCTTTTAAGTCATTACGGAACCGGGTTTTATTGTACGTTAAGTTTCGTGCAAGTTTACGGGGTTGATGCTGTTGAAATGATGCTAGAGGATTTGGTCTCTGTGCAAGAAAAGAAGTTTGCATCGAAAGAAGCTGAAACGGATCCAAAACGAGAGGAGTTTAAAACAAAACGTGATTTATATGATCAAAGTTCCGTTGATGATGTGGAGCACGAGCAAAGTTTTGATGAATTTGAGGGTATCCGTGCGGCTACATCGATCGATGTGCCGGACCCACTTGTGGAAGTACGACAACAACAACAAGCGGGAAGGTCGCCTGGTGACAGTGTTATCAAGATTTTGATGCAAAAAGTTAGGCTTTTAGATGTTAATTTATCGTTGTTGGAGAGATATCTCGATGAGTTAAACTCGAAATACGGGTACATTTTCCAAGAAATCGATTCGGAAATTGGAGAACGAGATGTCATCATGGAGGAAGTCAAACGAGACTTGAGAAGTTTTCTTGAGAGCAGTGAGGCCTTGGTACGTCTTATTATTATTAACTAGTAAAATTACCCGCGTGTTGCGTTGGGAGTTTGGTCGGCATCTGTTCGGCTCATTACGGTATCGATACGATACAGGCACCCGGTATGACAACCGAAAGAGAAAAGCATAAAACAAAGTCGAAAGAAAAGTTTATTGACGTTTAGGGGTTGTTTGATACACGATATAACAACCGAAAGAGAAAAACATAAAAATAAAATCGAAATAAAAGTTTATTGAAGTTTAGAGGTTGTTTGATAACTTTATTATAGTTTAGGGGCTAACAAGTAAACTGAGTAAACTACATGGGGTGTAAGTGTTGAAGGTGTGGATATTATTCATCAATCCACACCTTTAATATCTGCTTAATTAATTTTATTTGTAAATTCTTCTAGATTGATGTAATATCTTGCATTTAACTGTTATTGCAGACTAAACGGGTTGATGATCTAGAGTCGTGGAAAACATCCGTGTCTAGTCAGCTGGACGATATCACAAAGAGCAATGCTTTCCTCAGGTTAAAACTCTTAATCTATCGTTGTTTTTCAAGGGTATTTTAGACAACTAACAACCTTTACGACGTTCTTAAAAAGTGAAGTTTATAAAGAAACAATGTTGTTTTATGGTCCGGTTCTTTTACATATGTTCTGTTTTTTTGCGTCTGAATATGTGCGAATGTGGATGCAGATCGGAGGTGGCAAAAGTGAGGGAGAATCAAGTACATATGGAGAATAAAGGGATTGTTATATTTCTTGTTTCGTTAACTTTTGGATTGCTAGCCGTTGCCAGATTATTTCTGGATAAAGTTTTGTTCGTTTTATATAGTAAACATAGATCAGAAAAGACAAGTAAGACGGGGGATCGTTCTTGGATTTTCCTGCTTTTAAGTTGTACGATTGTCATCGTCATCCTTTCATTATAAATCATGTTTTTATGTCTCTCTTTTTCGGGTTAAATGCAAAGAGGAATATCGCGTATATGACCTTTTTTCGATAGTCGTGAGTTTGTCTTGAGGTTTTGAAGTGTTGTACTGCAATTTTGTAGCTAAAGTATACATTTTCAAATGATGAAAGTGTTTGAAATGATTGAAGAGAGACTTTAGTGAGGACTTTTGGCTGCATAATTATTAATGTAATCAATGAACTTGAGAGGGAATTTGTTTGATTTTGATGATGAGGTTTGGTAAAAACATTTTGATTTGTTGAATTTGTTTTAAAATTATCATTTTACTCCACATGGCATTAAAAACAATAAATATGATCTAAAATCCTACAACATATGATATAAGAAACAAGCATGAGTTTGTTATATATGAGCTAACTTGCTTGTGTATTAATCATCTCCAAACTTATAATATAATTATTTTGTCACGAGAAAAACAAATATTAATTCTTAATAAACTTTGTTTGTCCTAGAATTATAACCTTGGTAACTAGCACATGTAGCTCATTTTTTTTTTTGTTTTGAACGGCTAGCTCGGTCAGGGCGTAGCTCATTTGTTTCATATAATTGGTACAAACCTTGATATATGTCTTGCTCATTTTATAAGAACTCCCCTTCAAACTCATAATATTTTTTTTACTAGATAATCCTAAAACATGATAAGTTAAGTGTGTATAAAGATTAAATTATTAAGTCGAAACAATGTTATTATATAGGTTAGTCACATCCTGTCCATTTGCAATTTGAATGATTGTCACCATCATTTTCATAACTTAACTACAAAAAGAAAGAAAAGAACTAATACAAAAAAATATACAACTAATATAACTACAAAATCAACTCATGTTTTAAATGTGAGTTAATACCATAATAAACAAACATATTTTATCATTTTTTCATAAAAATATTTTATCTCAACACAATATTGAGAATACTTAACTACAAAACAAAAACAACAAAAGACCAAAAAAACCACTTTCCCTAACATTCTACCTAAATTGTATATATAGAGTAATTTGTCAAAATTTGTGCAAGTGACCAACGAAATTTGATAAAGCTTTTTGTATCAACTGAAAAATATCCTTTTAAATACGTATTTTTCCCTTTTTTTTAACTACCAACGAATACAAGCCTAGCTACTCGGGTAACCCAATGACAAAAGACGATCCCATACGTCCCGTAATTGCAAACAATGCTGGTTAGCCCAAGCCCAAAAACCGAGTACGTATTTTTCCCTCTTTTTAACGACCAACGAATACAAGCCTAGCTACTCGGGTAACTCAATGACAAAAGGCGACCCCATACGTCCCGTAATTGCAAACAACGCTGGTTAGCCCAAACCCAAAAACCGAGTACGTATTTTTCCCTTTTTTTAATGACCAATGAATACAAGCCTAGCTACTCGGATAACCCAATGACAAAAGACGACCCCATACGTCCCGTAATTGCAAACAACGCTGGTTAACCTAAGCCCAATAACCGAGTGACAGAACAAACAAACGGGTTACTTGGATCAATCGACCGTGATCCATTTATAAAACGGGTTAACCATTACCCAACACGTAACCCTAATCAATTTATATTCGGTTTGAACTTTGAAATAGCATTTGAGCCAAATTGTGATTCCCACTTTCTCCACAACCTCCCAGAAACCTCCAGGATTCGCTCTATAAATCACTGCGTCATCTCCAAAAACCCCAAAATTTGCTCTCTCGCGCTTTATCAGGTTAGATTTTCGTAAAATCCACTTGTTCTTCTTTATATCTGTTAATTTATACGGTATATCTGCTTCATTCATGTGTTGTTGTAGAGTTTTGTTTGGATTTTGTGTAAGTTAGGGTTTATAGACGGTCGGATGTTGTGTTATTTTGTTAAAATTGGTGAGGACTGTCGTAATTAGCAATGAAACCCTAGAAACTTGTTAGTTTTGATGAGTGTGTATTGGTGAGATTTGAAATTTAGTGTTTGTTGCCTCGGTGACTAGCAATTAATAGTGATTAATGGGATTGGAATTTTTTATATGTGATTTTCCTAACTTTTATATATTATACAACATTATATATATAGGTTTGCAAACTTATTAATTGGATTGGACTAATAAGCATAGTTGTTAAAAGCCATCGCCTCTTGCGCCTAGGCCCAATTTCCTAGCTAGGCGAGGCAATTGCGCCTTAAGTCAAAGCAATTGCGCTTTAATTCTCCAGGTGATGGTTCATGCGCAAATTCTGGCGAAATTCCTAGATTCTTGAGACTTGAGAGTTTTCGGCCAAATTCTCTAAATTCTGGCAAGATTCTTGCTAGATTTCTACTTTTATCTAACGAAACTACTTTTCTACACTAATAAACTAGCATTTTATAACTTTTGGTACTAAATAGACGATATTAAATGTTATATAATAGCTTTAGTTTATTTTATTTGAAGAATAGTATTAATTTTCTATTATATAAAAATATTTTAAGTTTTTTTTGTGGTATGTTTTTTTTTCTCAGGCCCGCGCTTTTTTTGCTCCTAGGCCTCGCCCTTTAATAACTATGCTAATAAGTATCAAATACTTTAACGGTTTTGACCAATTTTGACTGCCTTTGACCGATTACTGATTTTAGGTCTGACTAGGTGAAATGTAATCAGCAAACTAACGATTGATCCCTTTTTTTACAACGGTGGTGTTAGGAAGCATAGGCATTCATTATTCATTTTGGAAGAGCTATCGAATACTTATAAGCTCTTTGCTATATGACTTATGAAAGCTAGATAGTTGTTAGATTTTTATTATAGGGGGAAATTTGCTTTTAAGAAGGTCTTTTTTTACAGGGAGAAATGTGCTTTTAAGAATCATAAATTAAGTTGTTTGTTAGGATTGATAGTCTGAAATTACTCTTGAAAGTTACAACCTAGTTGTCATGAGTCGTACGGTCACGATGCCTCTTGCCTCTGGCTGTGAACGGCTTCTTGGTGGAAGAACCTGTCCTGTTGTTGCACGAGAGTCTGCACTCACTTGGTTCACTTTCCCAAGGGTACTAAGAGCTGTTTTTGGCAGTTTCAGTTAGCTAGATTCTCCCCTCATTTGGATCCCTTTTTTCTTCGTGTGAGTTTGCGTGTGATTGTTTTGTTAAACCAGGAATAATCCGTGTCTAGTGGATATGAGTTTTTGTATTGTACTGCATTCCTTATGTGTAGCCTATTGGTACGGATAAGGATACCTAATACCCGGGTATTAAAAAACCCGGTTCCAGTTTTTTTTAATCGTGTTCAGGATTTTTTGTACACCACTTGTTTCGGTTACTTATTAACCGGTTATTTTGTTTACCTCTACATTTATAGGTCCGATTGCAATTATATATTCATTTGTATTATCTGATCTCAAGCCCAGCCCAATACAAATTAATTCATTCGCATTATCTCAAGCCCAGCCCAATACAAATAATAAAAATCCGTCATCAAAACAATAAAAAACCAAGCAAGCCCTAAAGAAACTGTTCTTTTCTCAAACTCAATCTTCAGTGAAAAGCAATCGATCTTCAGACGTATATTTCTCTCCCTGTTCACCGGTGCCCCAATTGCTGAAGGTTAGTTGTTGTTGTAAATTTTACTTCTTACATTTAAATGCTTTGCAGTATTGAGGTATCAAAACCATACTGCTACTGTAATTACATTCATATGATACATAGTGCGTTTTTGTTTTCTAACTATATACATCTCTACTTTGAAATCTGATATAAGTTTGATGAAATTAGGTATATTTGATTCTTGACTTCTTCTTGTTAAGCTATAAAGGATATTGCTTTAGCCTTGAAATTTGAATATAGCTAAATGATTGATGATCTGTACAAAGATATATGCAAAAGATAACAACCTAAAGGCTTATTCGTTTAAAATTTGGTTTTTAATCGAAGCTGAATCGGTCTTTTATTCTGTTGTTCAGTTTGGTTTTTGGTTATGACCAAATAAAATCCAAAACCGATGAAGTCGAGTCCCCTTAATCCCTTTTTCTCCTATTATTTTTAGCGTTTTTTTAATTCAAAATCAAATTAGATCTAGGGTTTTAACTTTAGCTCACCCATGCCCCTTTCTTCACAAAACACGACAAAAACACGCTCCACAGCCAGTCTTCAGCCTTGTCTCCACTCTCCAGCCACCATCGCCGCCGTGGCACAGCCCTCGCCGGACGCCGGAGTCACTTCAGCCTCCACGCAACCCCTCCAGCCTCCTCAGTCTCACTCAATCACTCTCTAGTCTCTTAATAATTCAGGTTCGTTTCGTAATATAAACCCTATTAATGTCGAATTGGATCTACTTTGTATTGGAAATTTTTAAACCCTATTAATGTCGAATTAGATCTAGTTTGTACTTGAAATTTGATGTAGCATTGTTCTTACTTGAAATTTGATGGGATTGCTAGTTTCTAACATTATTTTTTCGGTGAAAGTTATGGATTTTTCTAGATTTATAGCGTACATCTCAAAAACACTGTAAGCGCATAGCAGTTATAACGTGTTACTCTTCTTTAATAGTTTTCATATTTGATCTTGGCCTTTATATGGTGTTTGGGAGCATGAAGTTTGGGCGTTTGCAAATTGACCTGGTTGTTGGGATATTGGATATTGTTTTAATATTAAAACTCTATTAATTTGATGTAGTTTGCAAGTCATTCTCGCAATTGTTGATTTTAGCATTTAATTTGATGTAAATTTGTAATCTTTTGAAACTTTTTGAACCGACTAGAATCGTCGATCCGACCCGTTTTTTATGTCCGGACATATGATATTGGAACATTTAAAAAAGCGAACCCCTTGGAAAAAATTCCTGGATCCGCCACTGTGCACAGAGACCTTGAGCATGCTTGCAAGGGTTCATTCTTAGTGACCACTTTCACTTTCAGTTATTAACTAACTACCTCTTATTTCAAGATCATTCTGATAAAACTGTATTACTGTTGATCGCAGGGTAGTTGAGGAAAAATCATGGCGAAACATCATCCCGATTTGATCATGTGCAGGAAGCAGCCAGGAATTGCCATTGGACGGCTTTGTGAAAAATGTGATGGCAAATGCGTAATTTGTGACTCTTATGTGCGTCCATGCACCCTCGTGCGGGTCTGTGACGAGTGCAACTATGGCTCTTTCCAAGGTCGCTGTGTCATATGTGGAGGTGTTGGTATTTCTGATGCGTATTACTGCAAAGAGTGCACACAGCAGGAGAAAGATAGGGACGGGTGTCCGAAGATCGTTAATCTGGGAAGTGCTAAAACTGACCTGTTTTACGAACGGAAAAAATACGGTTTCAAGAAACGTTGATGAACAACTTTGTTTAATGGTTGTAACCAAGCATGAGATGAAGTATCCTCTCATTTATCCAAAATAATATGCTTGTATTAGAGTGCTTTTGGTTGTATTTTGGATTCATGAGACAAATTGCAGGTCATACAACACTGTTGAGTTAGAATCTGTGGATTTGATGATGTTTTTTTTTTGTTCTTTACATATCTTGTCTTCTGATTGGTAATATTTAGGGGTGTTCATAAACCGTTGAAACCCATCTAGCCTTCTGAACTAAAGCAAGTTGGCTGGGAGATACGGTTTGGTTTTGCGTTTCCTGAAACCGTAGTTAGTGTTTTGTGTAGAATTCTTTTTAGAACTGGCTGAAGCAAGCTGTGAACACCCCTAGTCGTTAGCTGTACTATATTTTTTCGGTTGGCACAAGTACTTATTTTGTACTATTAGTTCGATCCCATAATTTGTGGGTCGGATCTTTGATCATCCAGCAATCATGAAAAATGGACCGGGTCCATAGAATAGATTGAAAGATGAACGAAACATCTCAAGAGATGTATCTATATGTGGCGAGTTTTCGGTTTGAACTGGTACTTATCTGTATGTTTAAATTATGGACGAGGGATTCCTACACTATATGTGGCGAGTTTTCTGTTGGTATCGGTATGCTTCGTTACAATAGTGACACCGGAAGAGAAAACCCAAAAGATTAAGTTGTGATACACTTGAAAGGGTACCGAAACGTGTTTTTAATCAGTTTGCGATCAGAAAAACGAATACCAAGACCGTTGTTTGGTCAGAATCTTCGGTTCGTCATGATTTCGATTATGGTAACATAAGTATGTTTAGATTACGATACTGAATAACACTGTATTGAATGCAAATTTATACCAAAATGTTTAGAGCAAGAATTAAACAAAGCTCCATTAAATTTTTTTATTTATTCAACAAACACAGGTTTAGAGCAAATTTATACCAAAATGTTTAGAGCAAGAATTAAACAGGTCTTGATTAAAGTTTATATTAAGTTGTAAACAAATATAAGTATGTCGAAACAACACACTCGAAATTTTTATATCAAATAATGAAAATGATCACGGCGGTTATTTCATACAAAAAAGAGTAAATGCGTCACTTTATATAAAAAAGCTAATCCTTGAGGCTAGGGGTGTACACAAGCCCAGAGGCTCAAGAGCTGCTCGTTATTGGCTCGGTTAAAATCTTGAACGAGCCGAGATTTAACGAGCTCGAGCCTGAGATATAGCTCGTTTAGTTATCGAGCCCCAACTCGAGCCTGGAATAGAAAGCTCATTTAGGCCCGCGAGCCTAAACGAGCCCAAAAAATTTTTTATTTTTTTATATAAAATATAGTAATAATGATGATAACATTGGCGAACCGAGCTCGGGTTGAGCTTTGGCTCGTTTAAGCAATACTGAAGCGAGCTCGAGCCGAGCTTTTAGCTTGTTTTAGGTTGTTCTCTCGAGCCAAGCTCAAGCTTTGGGCTTTACTCGCGGGCCGAGCTCGTACTCAAATAAGTAGGCTCGAACCGAGCCGAGCTCGAGCCTAGTCGAGCTCGGGCTCGGCCCGGCTCGTTTACACCCCTACTTGAGGCAGCTTTCATAAGATGCACCTTTATACTTTGAACACGTGTACATTATTTTTTTTATCACTATTCGTAACCAGGGTGATCACTACAAGTGTGTAAGAGTTTGGTTATTATGAGGTTGGAAACACCGACTCATCTCATCGCCAATGGGAGGGGCAATCACCCCACTTTCCTGTGAACTAGCATGCATTTTTATAAACTCATTGTCATTTGAATCAACAATCATCATGACTAATCGCCAATACAATGGCAATGGCGATGAGTCCTTTCATGCATTTATACAAACTCGGCCTCCACACACCCATTGTGAATGGTGACAAAAAACAATCCCTTGTGATGATTGTTTTATTTTAGCCTCCTAAATGCAAAAAAAAAAAAAAAAAAAAAAAAAAAAAAAAAAAAAAAAAAATCTTGTCCCTTCAACGAATTCATTGCTAGAATATTTTTAGTGCCCAACTTCTAAACAAATCGAAATGAACCATTCTTTGGAATTAATGAAAAATACAAGTTCATTGTTCATTGTTTTTACATTTCAATTATATCTATATGATTGGTTAAGGCTCTATAATGCCAGCCTTTATTAATTGGTTAGAGGGGCGGTGAGTAATTAACAAGTCCTGCTTTACATCCCTACCACGTTTTGCTCACATTCATGCTAGTTGTTTTTATAAATCAACAAACCAATAATCTCACTCAAATTAAGTGGAATGAATGAATTCAGTTTTGTTTATTTAAATCCGTTTCGACAAATTATATAAATACCATATAACAACTCAAAACCACTGTAACGTTACAAATGTTTTATCTTTTTCTGTGTGTTTTTTAAAATTCCAGTTGCACCCTTATACTTTAAATACCTTGCGTTCGTTAATTATACCGATTGTCGGTACACGATATTGTACCGGTAACGAAACATACCAGACCGATACTGACCGAACAAAGGTATCGATATTTGTTTCTATTATTCAAGTCGGGTAATCGGATGCAAAAAGATAACGGGCATGTCCTGGTGTCCAAAACCTGTGGTTTACAAACAGCAAACTATCGCAACCAACCACCACCGCCATGACAATGGCGACGACGAGCCTCAAACTCTTATCCTCACAACCACCACCGCACGGCAACCACCACCACCACCGCACCACAACCACCACTATCCTCAGCCACAACCGCCTTCCAGTTCCGCTTTCTAACCGAACATTTTACAGTCTACAACCTCATCACTCTTCCAACAATAACAACAGTAGAACTCACCGGAGGAGATATCGTGTGTGCTGTAAGGCCGTAGATGTTAAACCTAAAGACGCTTATGACTTCGAAGCAACTGCTATCGCCGGCCGAGATCGTCTGTTGAAGGTATGATTAATGCGAATATACGGTTGAGATTACGAGTTATGTTAGTTAATTCCGTGATTGTCTTGTTTTGGTGAATAGATTAACGGCTAGTGTATGTTTAGAGGATTGAATTATTGAATTGTGTGGAGATTGTACTCGATTGGATAATTATGTAGGTTTGTGAAGGAGGATGAGTTTGAATTAGGTGATTTTAAGTTTTAACATCAAATTGATATGATAAGTTGATAGCTAACAGTTTTCTAACGAAAGTAATGTCGATTAAGTTTGCACTCGTTTGTTTTAGTAGTAGGCTCTGTAGCTTGGCCGTTAGGTTACAGTTCCGTTAAATCCGCGAGTTTCTCGTTTTGATGAATGAATTTATGGTTAGGTTAAGTTTTTAGGGTTGAATTATTGAATTGTGTTGCTATTATACTCGATTGGCTATTTATGCTAGTCTGTGACGGAGGTTGAGTTTGAATTTAGGTGATTTTAACATCGAATTTTTTTATGAAAATATGATAACTAACAATTGTGTAACGAAACTAATGTCGATTAAGTTTAGACTCGTTCGTTTCAGTTGTATGCTCTGTAGTTTGTCTGTTAGATTACGAGTTCCGTTAAATCCATGAGTTTCTCCTTTTGATGTACAAACTCACGGCTTGTTGAGGTTTAGAGGATTGAATTGTATTACGATTGTACTCGATTGGCTATTGACGATTTGATGCTAGTCTGTGAAGGAGGTTGAGTTTGAATTAGGTGATTTTAAGTTTTAGCGTCAAATTTGATATGGTAAGTTGATAACTAACAGTTTTGTAATGAAACCAATGTGAATTAAGTTTACACTCGTTTGTTTTAGTCAAATGCTCTGTAGTTTAACCTTTAGACGTGTCATTACTTGTATGAACTTCAAAACTGATATTGACTTTGGAATATAGATGGTAGCTACTTGTAACTATGTAGTGGATGCTATGAATCTAAAAACTTCTTGCTTAAGTTCTTGACAAAATTTTATATGTCCTTTTTGAGATTGAAAGGAATTAGGTTTGACCTGAAAAGTTAATATGTATAGTTTTAAGAATAGAGTGTTGCATTGTTGATCAGTTAGAGAGTGTCGTGACGTGTTTCTACGTTAAAAGGATAACGCAAACGAGACAAAATAGAAAACTATGGTGTTAAATTTGTAGAATCTCTACTTAATATTTGAAATTTGAGGGGCATTCGACTTGATAATGAAGGTAGAAATATATGATTGTCTCCCGCTCTTTCTGGAACTGATGGGGTTGCTACCTAAACAGTAAACACCTATTTGGCAGTAGTATGCTTCATAGTGAAACATACATTTTCTGAACAAGTTAACCAACATATGTGAAGACTTTGTATCGTAGTTAATTAAAGTTTTCAGGTCCCAACTTTAATGCTTAGTGTTCTCAGTCATGCCAGAGAACAATTTATATGTTTATGTAGTTATTTTGTGTGGGTCACATTCTTGCAGGTATTCGTTCTTTGATACAGGTAAGGTTCTAATTATATGTGCTTTTTGAACATGTGATTTTTAATGAATTGCAGGTTCCCACAGAAAAAATTAGGAATTTCTCTATCATTGCACATATTGATCATGGGAAATCGACATTAGCAGATAAGTTGCTGCAAGTGACGGGTACAGTGCAAACACGTGAAATGAAGGAGCAGTTTTTGGATAACATGGATCTTGAGAGGGAAAGGGGAATCACTATCAAATTACAGGTGCATATTCTTAAGTCATACCCTTGTAGATGTTGTGCATTTCTACATGAAAAGGATGTTAAAAGGAATAACATTTTAAAAAGGTTCCATCTTAGTATTCTGCTATAGGACATGCCACTTGGCTTATTACTGTTGTGAGCAGGTTGATACTCTTTATATTATTGAAACGAGTTATGGTTTCTCCGTGGCCGATGTACCTACATGTTATGTCATTTGAGATGACCATCTTTCCCTATTCAGTTGTAGATTATGTAAGTTCAGCTTTAGATGATTCAGACAAACTACTTAACAAAACCTTTAAATAAACGATCCCGGAAAGTCAATAATTCCACAGATGTATCTGTTAAACAAGATGTATAGCTAATAGCGGTACGTTAAATATTGGGGGCAGCGGGCTGTTTGGAGTTTTATAGACTTACAGTGTGAAGCCGGGGTTTTCTTTTGGTATATATTGCTATACTGCAGAATCAGGCTCGTCATTTATTTTGTATATAATCAAGATATATTAATTTGGCAAATTAATTGCGGTTTGGAGTTTTGGGTTGAGCCATTACGCCATGTTATACCTAATAGTCATTAGTCAATACGGTTAAACATGGTAATAAATAATTGACGAGAGGTGTAAAAGCAGAAGCAACATGATACTACTTTTATGTGGTTCCCTTCTTTGCTAGTTTGCCATTCATGTATATCCTGCTAAATGATTTTTTGCTATTTTTTCTTCCAGGCTGCTAGAATGCGTTTTGTGCAAGACGGTGAACCTTATTGCCTTAATCTTATTGATACTCCAGGGCATGTTGATTTTTCTTATGAGGTATGACTTACACACTTGACACTTACACTGTCGTATTAAACAGATTGCATGTTAGTATTAGGTTCAATTAGCATGTGCAACTTGCAAGAAGCTGAGGGCGCGAGTGCCTCAGCAGGTATATTTAGGCATGTTTCTTCACTTACCCAAACCCAAACACACATACATGTATCTTGTTCAAATGTAAAACCCTAAGTAGTCAAAGTGGAATCCAGTGATACATACTCATTAGTGCATCCTTGCGATTTCGTAGCAATAACTACCCAAATTTGGGAGCAAATACATGTGGCACACACTGTTGTTGAGTGGAGTTCTATTTGGCGAATTTCTGCTTGTTTATGAAATACCTAGCAGTTGTCATATTTTTATGTTTGTTTAGTATAATGATGAGTCTTTCATTGCCTGTCTTCTCAATTGCAGGTTTCGCGATCCCTTGCTGCATGTGAGGGGGCTCTTCTTGTTGTTGACGCCTCACAGGTATGTCTTTGACTTTCACATTTTTATACAGCTGGAATTTTTTTTTAGCTGAATTACCTGTGTGATCATGATCTGTATTAAAAGTGCTCTCCTTGTTGGTTATCGTTGATAATTGAGGTCTATTTCTCTTAGTCCAATAACCTACTAGTAGACAAGTAGTTAAGTAGATGACGAGAACATATGAGAAACCTACCACAAGGACATTGTGTAATTAATCTTTTCATTTAACCAATATATAAAGGCTTCCTTCTTCCCAAATCCTTACTGACCTGGGAAAAAACACGTTAGCTAGAAATAAAACAAGAATAATTATGGAATTCATGATGAACAAATTTCTATCCATGATATTAGTATTTGTTACAATTACAACATATATGACCTTAAGTCTTGACACGATCCCATTGCACACACCCATAGCCAAAGAATGTTGGTCTACCTATTTCAAGCTCTACTAGAAGACTTGCCACATCATCCATGATAATCATCACTCTCAAAACAAATTTGAGTTTTGTTACATATCTTGTACTTCTGCCACTGGTGACAAATTGAATTTATTGTGAGATCAACCTTGTATTGTAGGGAGTGGAAGCTCAAACGTTAGCTAATGTTTATTTGGCCTTGGAAAATAACCTTGAAGTGATTCCTGTAAGTTGATCATAACATATTGCCTGTTTTTTGTCATCATCATAATTCATAAAGTTTTCATTAAAACGTCCTGCAAGTTTTATTCTTTTGTATGTAGCGAATTGTTAACAATGCATTATGCCATGATTTTTAACTCTATCTGACATTTCTCTTACCACCACAGGTGTTGAATAAGATAGATCTTCCAGGTGCCGAACCAAGTCGTGTTGTTCAAGAGATTGAAGAGGTTAGTTTGCAGAGGCAGTTATTATTCTTTTTATAGTTGATGTCATTTTGCTCTAGGCCTCTAGGATAGATTATTTATTAATCTCTCCTAATAAATATTCGATGTGAACTTCTTTATATAATTAACATGTGTGAAAACCTTTGGGTTGAATAAAGTTCCAATATTTCGCTAGTTCCTTAATTCTCCGTGTAGGTTATATGGTGTGAAAACCTTTGGGTTGAATAACATGTGTGAAAACCTTTGGGTTATTGGTTCATTGGAGCTACTTCTGCTACTTACTTTCTAATTCATTGTATTACTTTAATAGGTTATCGGTTTGGATTGCAGCAATGCTATTTACTGCTCAGCAAAGGTACTTTGGTATATATATCCTGTGTATTCTTTGACATCCTTTAGTGTTGTAGAATGCATATGATCAATAGTAAAATAAGTTAAGCATGTTCTACAATGTGCTCCTTTTTTACTCGGTGAAGAAAGCAAAGTTACTTAACTTCTTTTTCTCAACATGACAACCCTACAGTTCATCTACTTAAAGTCATATTGTCTGTTTGTTACAGGAGGGAATTGGTATAAATGAAATACTGACTGCAATTGTTCAAAGGATTCCTCCACCGCCTGATTCAGCTGGAAGACCTTTGAGAGCTCTTATATTTGATAGGTATTGAATCATATAGCACATTCTTACAGGAGTCTAGATAATATTATTATTATTATTGTTGTTGTTGTTGTTATTATTATTATTATTATTATTATATCTGTCACTGTATATTTTTCTTCTTAAGATATGATATTTTTCTACTATCGTAGTTTCATGGGCTTCGTATTAACAGGAATAATTGTGCTAGTAACAGTTAATATCTATGAATTTTGCAGTTACTATGATGCGTACAGGGGTGTTATTGTATATTTTCGTGTTATTGATGGAACTGTAAAGAAAGGTGACAGAATTCTTTTTATGGCTAGTGGGAAGGTAAAACAACATTCTTCAGCTTCGCAATTTCGTAAATTTGTTATGTTGTTTTATGTTTAATACAATTTGTGCATTAAGGCTGTTTAATCTAATTTGGTGAAACCTGCAATGTTCACATTGCTTCAATTTGTGCATTAAGGCTGTTTAATCTAATTTGGTGAAACCTGCAATGTTCACATTGCTTAATTCTTAAAAGAGTAAAATGCCATTTTCGTCCCTGAGGCTTGGCAAGTTTTGTGACTTTCGTCCAGAGGTTTGTTTTTCCGCGTTTGGATCCAAAAGGTTTGAAATCTACCCATTTTCATCCTGACTCGTTAACTCCGTCCATTTTTCTTGTTAAGTCAGGGGTATTTCCGTCTTTTTTTTGTTAACTTAAAGGGCAAGTCGGTCGTTTTCAGGGATATTCGGTTTTTTACATAAAGTGGAAAAAACCGAATTGCCCTTTAAGTTAACAAAAAAGACGGAAATACCCCTGACTTAACGGAGAAAATGGATGAAGTTATCGAGCTGGATGAAAATGACAAGATTTCAAACCTTTTGGATCCAGATGCGGAAAAACAAACCTTTGGACGGAAGTCGCAAAACTGGCCAAACCTCAGGGACAAAAATGGCATTTTACTCTTCTTAAAAAGACGTATTTAGCTGACAATAGGTTTATTTTTTCTTTCTTCTTTAACAATTGGCATGATGCAGGATTATTATGCCGATGAAATCGGAGTTCTATCTCCTAATCAGCAGCAGGTTGATGAACTATATGCTGGTGAGGTAAGCATACGTTTCAATGATACACTCCTGGTATTCTGTATACTTGTAAGTTAATGACACAATTACTAAAAGCTTATATCATAACTTTATTGTTTCAGGTGGGCTACATGTCAGCATCAATAAGGTCAGTAGCAGATGCTCGGGTGGGTGACACAATAACCCACTATGGTAGAAAAGCAGAGGAATCTCTGCCTGGATATAAAGAGGCCACTCCAATGGTGTTTTGTGGCTTGTTTCCTGTAGATGCTGACCAGTACGCCTCTTTTCTTTCTTACATTCCCATCATCCCATGTCATATTCTTTTAATTCTTCTTTACACTACATGTGGTACTGATTGGCGTCATTGGCTGTTCAGATTTCCTGATTTACGTGATGCCCTGGAGAAACTACAGCTTAATGATGCTGCATTGAAGGTTAATTTTTTTATCCTGTGTTGATCACCTCATCTCTGTATAATATAATTCGTTGACACACATCTGTGCTGTTTGTATTTGTTACTCACCTAGGAAATTGTTTGTTTCTTTGTAATCAATGTTTCAGTTTGAACCAGAGACATCAAGTGCTATGGGCTTTGGTTTTAGATGTGGGTTTTTGGGTCTTCTTCATATGGAAATTGTTCAGGTATGTGATGTCATTCATCCAAGGTTATGATTATCACATTATGACAGTTTTTGTCTTCATGGATATGATAGTTTTTATTGCACAGGAAAGACTTGAACGCGAATACAATCTAACTTTGATAACTACTGCACCAAGTGTTGTATACAGAGTGCACTGTGTTGGTGGTGAAATTGTAAGTTCTAAAAATATATCTTCTTTTTTATCCATTATGTATTGATTTTTTTTCTAGGGTTTAGTTTTTAGGGTTTAGGGTTTATGATTTAATTTTTAGAGGTTAGGGTTTAGCTTTAGCATTTAGACGTTAGCCTTTAGGTTTTAGGGTTTAAGGTTTAGCTTTTTGGGGATTAGGGTTTAGAATTTAGGGTTTAGTAACGTTTAGATAGAGTTTTCTTGAGTTTTCTCATGATCCCTTACCTATATAATAGCTGGCGTACATATTTAATAGCTGGCGTATATTTTGTATAGTGATTTGTTATATTTATAGGAATGATTGATAGGCAATCAATAGAGATATCATTGTATCAGTGTTTATACTCTCGTATGTAATGAGTAGATGGCATATATTTAATAGCTGGCGTATATTTTGTATAGTGATTTGTTATATTTATAGGAATGATTGATAGGCAATCAATAGAGATATCATTGTATCAGTATTTATACTCTCGTATGTAATGAGTAGATGGCATCTTGAATACCAATTCTTACATGGTATCAGCCTTCCCTCGATCCTCCTCTCCCTAAACCTATTTTCTGCGGCTGTATCTTCTCTGCCGCCACCTTCCCCCCATCTCCTCTCTCCAATATTTCTTCTAATTTTCCAGATTTCATCCTGTCACTCATAATGGACAGCAAACTTCATCCTGCTATGACAGTGTCCAACGTCAAAAACCTCGTACCCATAACCCTAGAAGCCGATGCTGCTCATTACACCACTTGGGCAGAACTCTTCCAGAATTCTTGCAAAGCATACCAGGTTTATAAACACTTGCAACCCAGAAAGAAAACACCAGCCCCTACCTCCTCTTCTGATGCCGATAAGGCTAAGGACACTTCTAATTCAGAACCTTCCCTTGATGCTGAAGCCCTCTGGTCTCGCCTTGATGCCATTGTCAAACAGTGGATCTACGGTACCATATCCACTGACCTCCTACACACCATCCTCACTCCAGGTCAAACAGCCTACGATGCCTGGACCACCCTGGCTAATCTCTTTCAAGACAACAAAAACACCAGGTCTGTCTTTCTTCAGCAGGAGTTTTCCAACGTCCGCCTCGAGAACTTTCCAAACATGTCGGCCTACTGTCAACAAGTTAAACTTCTGTCAGATCAACTTGCTAGTGTGGGGGTCCCGGTTGACAATCAGAGACTTGTTCTTCAACTTTTAACCGGTCTTACCGAACAGTATGACGGGATTTCCACGATCCTACAAAATAGGGATACTCTGCCTGACTTTAATGAAGCACGTTCACGTCTCACGATGGAGGAAAGTAAGAAGAAACATCAAGTTGCTCATGCTGCTCATTCCTCCGCCACTGCACTGGCGGCTGTCACAACCAGCCCTTCACCAACTGACAACGCCAATCCTCCTTCTGATCGCAATCGTGGACGGGGTCGTAGCCGTGGACGTGGCAGGGGGCGTGGCCCCAATGGTCGCGGGGGCCGGGGGTACCATGCTCAGCACCCGTACATTGTGTTTCCGCAGGGCTGGGCATCGAATCAGTGGGCTGGCCTTATGAATAATCAAGCCCAACAATGGGCAGCAGCAAACGCGAGTCCACCATGCCCCTACCCATCTACGCCACGGCCCAATACGGGTGCAGGATTGCTTGGCCCAGCGCCGTCTCAGGCCTACACTGCAGGACCAGTTCCAACCGACATCGCGCAGGCCCTTTATACTTTATCTCTCAATCAACCAGACCCGGTCGGCATCATGGACACGGTCGGCATCATGGACACTGGAGCCACAGACCACATGGCAAACCAGCAAGGTAACATTTCCCCGTCTGTTTTTAATAATGGCACTCCTAAACATATTATCGTCGGAAATGGCATGACCATTCCCGTTCTTGGACAGGGCAACCACACCTTACCACCCCCATTCCCCCCACTTAAACTTAATAACGTTCTCTATGCCCCTCAATTAATTAAAAACCTTATTTCTGTGTGTCGTCTTACCACTGATAATCTAATATCTATTGAATTTGACCCATTCAGTTTTCTTGTGAAGGACCTCAAGACCAAGGCCCCTATCCTACGATGCAATAGCTCGGGTGATCTCTATCCTCTCACCACACCTCTTCAGAATCTCACCTCCTCACCTTCCACATTTGCTGCTATCACCCAGGAACGTTGGCATCAACGACTTGGGCACCCGGGACAAAATTTATTGCAATCGCTAAAATCTTCTTCTAGTATTGATTATGGAAAACCTAGTTCCACTATTTGTCAACCATGTGTTTTTGGCAAAAGTGTTAAATTACCCTTCCATGATTCCTTGAATAAAACTTCTTTACCTTTTGACATTATTCATAGTGATTTGTGGACATCACCGGTTCTTAGCACCGGTGGGCATCGTTATTATATATTGTTTCTTGATGACTTTACTAACTTTCTATGGACATACCCCATCAGTCACAAGTCACAAGTTTTTGAGATATTCACACGATTTAACAATTACATAAATACCCAATTTGAGCGAAAAATAAAACAGTTTCAGTGCGACAACGGGAAAGAATATGCAAATAATAATTTTCAAAATTTTTGTCACAACAACGGCATGTACTTCCGTTTTTCCTGCCCTCACACCTCCTCCCAAAACGGAAAAGCGGAACGCAAAATCCGCACTATCAACAACATGCTACGCACTCTTCTCGCTCAATCTTCTCTCCCAACAAACTTCTGGCATCACGCGCTTGAAGTTGCCACCTACCTTCTTAATATTCTTCCAAGTAAAAACCACAAATTTCTCTCACCCACTTCCCTTCTTTATAATTGCCAACCCACCTACGAACACATACGCATTTTTGGCTGCTTGTGTTATCCCATCCTCCTCTCCAACACAATTAATAAATTAGCTAATCGATCCCAACCTTGTGTGTTTCTTGGTTACCCTACTAACCACCGAGGCTACAAGTGCCTCGACCTTCACACTCACAAAATCTTCATTACCCGCAATGTTCACTTCGAGGAATCCATTTTTCCATATTCCATCCGTTCCCCCACCCCTTCCCATTCGTATGACTTTCTTTCTTCTCCCTTACACCCACTTCTATGGTCTCATGTCTCCCAACCAAACACTCAATCCTCTGTCTCAGCCCAGCCCAGTTCTCCCCAGCTCTCGGCCCATCTTCAGTCCGCTACACAAACCGCCGCCCAGCCCACTCAACACAACACAGCCCAAACCCCATCAGACCTCACGCTCCCAACCCAACCCAGTAACACCGAAAGTGTTTCCCAAACAACCCCCCCTTCTCCCTCTCAACCCAACTCCCCTCTCCTCATTCACACATACACCCGAAGACAGCCTGGTACCACTCAACCTAGGTCTGTCTTCTTCCCAGGTCATTCCCCAACTGTCCCTCCACCCCCACCGTCGCAACCTCCTACCCGTACCATGCGCACACGTGCTATGGATGGATCTGTAAACAAATTAGGCCGAACCTTAACCTTCACACTTCCACCATTGCTCCTATTCCCAAAAACCCACAGGTTGCTCTGTCCTCACCCGAATGGTACAATGCTATGAATGACGAATTTCGTGCCCTTATTAAAAATGAGACTTGGGAACTTGTTCCTAGAACCTCAGATATGAATATTATTCGCAGCATGTGGCTTTTTAAGCATAAGTTCAAATCTGATGGAAGTCTTGAATGTTATAAGGCTCGCTTGGTATGTGACGGTAGAAAACAGCAGGTTGGCATTGATTGTGGGGAAACGTTTAGTCCGGTGGTCAAACCCGCCACCATTCGCTTGGTGTTATCTTTTGCTCTTTCCCAGTCATGGAAGATTCACCAACTTGACGTCACTAACGCTTTTCTTCATGGGAATTTGGCTGAAACAGTATACATGTATCAGCCCATGGGGTTCCGACATCGAGATTATCCGGATCATGTGTGTCGTCTCAAGAAATCCCTGTATGGCCTGAAACAAGCCCCGCGTGCGTGGTATCAACGCTTCACGGATTTTGTTCTAACGCTAGGCTTCGTTCAGAGCAAGTCCGACAACTCACTTTTCATATATCATCAGGGATCCCACACCGCCTATTTATTGATCTATGTGGATGACATAATCCTCACCACCTCGTCGGATGATCCCACACCGCCTATTTATTGATCTATGTGGATGACATAATCCTCACCACCTCGTCGGATGATCTTCGTAATCGCCTAATGTCTTCTCTTGCCGGCGAATTTGCGATGAAAGATTTGGGACCCTTGACATATTTTCTAGGTATTTCAGTTACTCGCAGCGGGGATCAAATGTTCTTATCCCAGCATGCTTATGCTAAAGATATTCTGCATCGGACTGCCATGGATTCTTGCAAACCTGTTCCCACTCCCGTCGACACTCAATCTAAACTAAGTAGCTCCTCCGATCCTATGTTTGATGACCCGTCTACCTACAGGAGCCTCGCGGGAGCACTACAATATCTTACTTTCACACGTCCAGACATTACATACGCGGTTCAACAGATTTGCATGCATATGCATTCCCCCCGGGTTGATCATTGGAATGCCCTCAAACGGATTCTGCGATACATTCAAGGCACTTCTGACTTTGGTGTCCTTCTAGGACCCACGCCTCAGTTATCCTTGCGTGCTTACACCGATGCCGATTGGGCTGGATGTCCCGACACTCGCCGCTCAACCTCTGGCTACTGTGTTTATCTCGGAGACAATCTTATCTCCTGGTCCTCTAAACGGAAATCTACCATCTCTCGCTCCAGTGCAGAAGCTGAATATCGCGGGGTCGCCAATGTTGTTGCCGAAATTTGTTGGCTTCGAAACCTGCTACTTGAGCTGCACCGTCCCCTCTCACATGCAACGTTAATCTACTGCGACAATGTCAGTGCCATTTACTTATCTGGCAATCCAGTTCATCATCAGCGTACCAAACACATTGAACTGGACATTCACTTTGTGAGGGAACATGTTCAGCGTGGCAATGTTCGGATTCTCCATATGCCATCTCGTTACCAGATTGCCGATATCTTCACCAAAGGTCTCCCACGGATTCTATTTGAAGACTTTCGTTCCAGTCTCGGCATCCGCTCTCCTCCCGCTTCGATTGCGGGGGTGTAATAGCTGGCGTACATATTTAATAGCTGGCGTATATTTTGTATAGTGATTTGTTATATTTATAGGAATGATTGATAGGCAATCAATAGAGATATCATTGTATCAGTGTTTATACTCTCGTATGTAATGAGTAGATGGCATCTTGAATACCAATTCTTACACTATATATGGTGAAAGTTTTAAATACAAAAGGGTCTTAATGTGCAACGGTGCGGGAGTGAACAATAACGTGCGTATTTTAAAAATGAACATGCGTAATTCACTTCGCACCGTCGCACGTTAAGGGACTATTGTACGTTAACCTCCATATATATATATATATATAAGGATACTGCGGTTATCTAGGAAGGGGATAACACTGTTCTTATGGCAAATTGGCAATATGTTTTAACAAAATTCAATGAACTCTCTTTCTCTTCACTTATTTAGGTTGAATGTTCAAATCCATCAGCACTTCCTGAACAAGGTAAGAGGAAGTCGATTGAAGAGCCAATGGTGAAGGTTTGTTTCCCTCTTATGATATTGTAATATCTTGCCCAACTTATGGTCCATTTAAATCTTGATGGTTTATATCCTTTCTGCAGATTGAAATGCTAACCCCAAAAGACTACATTGGTTCACTTATGGAACTTTCTCAAGATAGACGCGGAGATTTTAAAGGAATGAAATTTATCACAGAGACCAGAGCTTCACTCACCTATGAGATGCCATTAGCTGAGGTTATTCCACGACTTATATATAAGAACCTCTTGTTTGAAAGATGAGATATTTCATACTATTTATTTAAAGTGGTCATACTATTTATTACAGTGTCTTTCCTTGTAAATTCTCTAAAAAAACAAGTGTGACATATCCTTTTACAGATGGTAGGGGATTTCTTCGATCAGCTAAAATCAAGGAGTAAGGGCTATGTTAGTATGGAGTATTCTTTTACTGGGTAAACCTTTCATTTAATCAATCTACTTTCTAACGAATGCAGCTTTAAGAAACTTGATATGCATCTATCATGTAACAAGGAAGTACATTTAAAAAATCTTTTAATGAAAATATGCTTTTGTATTTTTAGAGCCTCATACGTAAGAAAAAAATGATGTGAAATTGTTGACGGGGGTCCTAGATAATATTCATCCATCTAGTGTCTTTCAATGTGTGATCTATTTGTGACTGCAGGTACAAGGAAAGTGATTTGATAAAGCTAGATGTGTTGATAAACGGTGATGGTGTGGAGCCTTTGTCTACAATCGTACACAAAGATAAGGTATTTAGTAACGTCTCCTTCAAATTGGACCTCATAATATAAAAAAGGATTTAAAAACTTTTGTTTCTCATGACAGGTTATAATGTTATCAACTTACTTTCTCTGTTTATAGGCATATTCTGTGGGAAGGGCTTTGACTCAGAAGCTAAAGGAACTTATACCTAGGCAAATGTTTAAAGTGCCCATCCAAGTAAGCCTATATTTTTGCAGCAGATATATAATTAAATGAACTTTGTGTTTAGCTACTTCCGTTTATCAACTTTTAGCGCCTTCAAAAGTTAATTCACTAGTTTTATTGCATCTACAGTTTCATTATTATTAAACGCTAATATATTTTTAACCATATTGGGTACCTAGGCCTGTAAATGAACCGATTGAACGCGATCGAACACATGCATGTTCATGTTCGTTCATTTAACTTTAACCGAACACGAACATATAATCGAACACATTTTTTTGTTCATGTTCGTTCATTTAGAACCTAAACGAACAGTTCGCGAACGTAAACGGACATAAACAAACAAACTTAAACGAAAATTAAACAAACAATAAACAACACAATTGAACATAATTGAACAAACATAAATGAACAAAAATGAACTTAATTAATTGAACATAAAGTAATTTTTTATATATATTAGTGAATAGTGATTAATTACGATTAATTCCATTGGAAAACCCCTTTTTATTACTAGAAACCCAATAAGTAGTTGAAAATTCCTTTTATGTTTAATATTTATATAAATATAACTACTTAGGGTTAGGTTCATTAGTGAACAACCCCCTTGATTGTGAACACTAGTGAACTAATCCTAGCCCTTGATTATCAATACACAAGTGTAGACACAAATGTAAATCAATGGTCAGGATTTGATGATGAAAATACGCTAGTGTATTTTACGATTTGATGATGTAAATCAATGGTCAGGATTTGTTCACTCAGTTCACAAATACACTAGTGTTCACTCTAGAACCCCACCCTAACTACTTATGTATTTAAACTATAAACATAAATGAACGAACATAAACGGACGTTCATGAACATAAATGAACGAACAAAACTTGTGTTCATGTTTGTTCGTTTATTTAAATGAACAAAGAATTGTGTTCATGTTCGTTCATTTATTTAATTTCGTCCCTCTGAACAAGTTCGTTTACAGGCCTATCGGTACCCGACAAGTATGGGACGTGGTTTTACAATCGGGTATGGGACTGGGATTACCAAAACCCGGCTCATTTCCATCCCTAGTAGAATTGCATCTAGAGTTTCATTATTATTAAAAGCATAGTTGTCAATAGCGATCACTACGCTCGCTATAGCAAATAGTGTAGCGTATAGGTCTAGTCTCGCTATAGCCTGTGTACCGATAGATAGCTATGGTAGTGACCTTTAGTTTTTTCTTTTTGTTTGTTCTTAATATAAATAGCAATTAAATATAGCTATGAAATAGCTGGAATTTAGGTTTGTGTTAAATATACATCATACATGTAAAATAGTGTATATACCAGGGTATTTTGATATAATATACATATAAATTTAAAAAAAAAAATTCTAGTATATCGCTACCAATTAAATAGCGCCCGCTATTTATCGCTATTTGCTATGTAGCATATAGGTACCTTGTCGCTATTCGCCGTTAACAACTATGATTAAAAGTTAATATATTTTTTCCACGATCAAATACCTCCAAAAATTGGGATTAAGTATGTCTATGTTGATCATCAAAAGAGTGAGCATTATTAAATCATTATCTCGGAGAGTTGCCTATTTCTCGAGTACCTGGTGACATCTTGTTTGTTATATCGTTTATTGTTATTTCTCGATTACATGGTGGCATCAGTGTTTTTTAGTTTGTTGGCCATGGCCCACATATGTAAACTGTAATGAAATATCTCTTTATGGAACATAAGTATAGCTTTTTAAGAATCGTGTACTTGTTAACCTGTTAAACCAGGCATGCATAGGCACAAAGGTGATTGCGAGTGAAAGTTTGTCTGCAATTAGGAAAGACGTCCTTGCCAAATGCTACGGTAAGTGCGCATTTAAATCTTCCTTTACAGATTGATTTTTTTCTCTCGATATAACATTACTTAATATCTCTGTAGGTGGTGACATATCAAGAAAGAAAAAGTTGCTAAAGAAACAGGTAATTTGTTATTATTAATATGTTCTTTTATTTGCTTTCTCAGAAGGCCATGTTTGAGTGTATGATATCTGCGGGTTACAAATATTAAATCTTGTACTATACGGTTATCATTTGTAGGCTGCTGGAAAGAAAAGAATGAAAGCGATTGGAAAAGTAGATGTGCCTCAAGAAGCATTCATGGCGGTTTTGAAACTTGAAAAAGAGGTGCTATAATCAGTCACACAATGCCTATGTGACAGCATGCTGCAACACATGTACATTGTATCTATATCACATGTACAGTGTATCTACCAAGGTAGAAAGCAAAATTTTTAAATGGGCAATCAACTTCCTTGATGTCATCAGGGATTTAGTGATTAGAGACTATACATACCATTGTGGGTTTTTAATACAGCTGCTTCTGAAAGGAAAAGAATGCTGAATTCCTCTTCGTTTCTTCGCGCTTATGAGACAGTTTTGTGGCATGCATCGGCTTCAAGCTAACGCGTCCAAAGCAGATAAGTGTTAAAAGTAGCTTTTGTTGCCATATGTGTGTCTGTCATAATAGATATTTTGATGTACGAACAAGAGTTTATTCATGGAGGAGTTGTTGGAAGACGAAAATTAAGGGTGATAGGCGGTACTCGAGAGTATATTTGTGCCCATTTCATCTTGAAATTTTATTAAGAGCCGAGAGGTGATTTTTGGACATGCATCTTGAAATCATCTTGTAATCACCTCAAAATTCTGAATAAAATTTCAAGATGAAACGGGTACTAAAAATACTCTCATGAGTACCGCTTATCACCCTTAAGTTTCGTCTGCCAACACCTCCATGAATAAAATCTCGTTCGTGCATCAAAATATCTATTACAACTGATGCAGCAAGATATAGATTTGGTATTCCCGAAATCAATAACAAAGTTACCGTATTCATCAAGAGATTTGACAAGAACCATATGAAATGTATACAATCTCCTTCAGAGATATATACGATTCATCATAGACAAACTCACAAACGCCATGGCCGTAGTTCTTTTGATGCCTCGCGCAAACAAAACCTAATCACCCCTTCATGTTACGAAAACATCACCGGAACATAGGGACTGAATTGTAGTGCATCAAACTATCACAGTAAGGAGAGTAGAGTGTTCTATGATAGGTTGCAACGAACTTAACTCTGTGTAGTGGATTTAAGGAGGACATCCTAGCCATCAATTTTGAAAACAACAAAGTCTGAATGATAGAGAACACAGTCGAGCCATGAGAAGCTGCCGAACCAAAAATCGAAACAATACACAAATGGCAACAAAAGCTATTGAACACTTATGTTACACCCTTACAACTAAATTTATAGCATTTGCTCGTAATAAGACTTGAACCCTCAAAACACTTTTGAGAGTGGAGCACAATTTCAACATCTTGATACCATTGAACTAAATGCTCTTTGGACTTTGATGATTTTTATTTTTTTGAATGGCCAACAATAATCAATTCCGAGCACTCTCAGGTCAAGTTCCAGTTGATACTCAAACGAATATAAAATTATGGCCAACTCTCACAATATTATTAGATCAAGTAAACTACACAAAAACTTGATTACAAATCCCTACCCAATACGTGGTATATATAGCTAACCTAACGTGTTAGACCATAACTAGGATTGTTCACATAATTATCTTAAAGATATCTAAACCTAACTCGTTTAGGATACTAGATAATTATTTAATCAATTAAACAGGACATGATAATTACGACTAATTATTAAATCATAATCACATTTAATAATCTATAATTATTCACTCGAGTAAATTGCCATTTTAGTCCCCGAGTTTTGACCAAAATTGCCACTTTAGTCCAAATAGTTTTTTTCTTGCCATTTTAGTCCAAATAGTTTTGTTTTCTGCCATTTTAGTCCCTGAGTTTTGTCATTTGTTGCCATTTTCATCCAACCCACTAACTCCATTCAAAAAAAATTATTTAACTTAGGTGAATTTTGGTCGAACCACAATTTTCTTTCTTTTTTTGCAGGTGTGATGGTATGGGGATGGTGTTGTGCCAGTTTACAGTGAAGATGATGGCGGTTGTTGTTGGTTTTACGATGATGACGGTGATGTTGGTTAATGACGTGGGTGGCGTAAAAGTGCCCGGTGGTGGTGGAAATGGTGGGTGGTGATGGTGGTGGGGTGGGTGGGTAGGTGGTGACGGTGCAGGGACTAACCTTCTATCATCGCCACCACCTGCCTGCACCGTCACCACCCACCCACCCACCCCACCACCATCACCACCTACCAGGGACTAAAATGGCAGAAAACAAAACTATTTGGACTAAAATGGCAAGAAAACAAAACTATTTGGACTAAAATGGCAAGAAAAAAACTATTTGGACTAAAGTGGCAATTTTGGTCAAAACTCAGGGACTAAAATGGCAATTTACTCTATTCACTCCTTAAAACCCTCCTTGAGCCTTGCACGCCAAGTCGGTTACATGTTACATACCAAACGAGAGAACTCAACCCAAAAGATTAGTCTGGTGGATGAAAGAGCCCATTTGGTATATGAACCCCACATCAGTTGCCCATACAACCGATGTGGGACAAGTCCCATACCTTGCAATGGTATTAGTCCAAAACATTACATAACTCGAAATTCCCAACATCGGGGAACCCACTTGACCGAACGGAGTACTCCGAGAGTAACCCGAGTCCACCACCAATTCCGGGGAAAACCCGGTAACCCACCCGCCTGTAGGCACGACGGTGAAATTACCTGTAAAACCCGTTTTGGCTCAAGGATCGAACCCATGTTTCTCTGGGTCTCCTATTATTGCCTATCAATGTTTCAATCTGCACCAAGTGAGAGTTGAACCAGCATCTCCCAAAAGAAATGCAAGCATTCCACTAGATGTAGAGATCATTGGTAAGTTTGGTGATTACTACAATGAAATTAAAATGACACCACTCTTTCTGTTGATGCAACAAATAATAGACCAGTGTTAGTAGCGTGGCTGGTTAGGCAAAAGGGTTGAAGGGTTTGGTTTTGCCTAACGCAGGTCGTGGGGTCCCCCCACGTTTGCAAGACTTGGAGAGAGGTTCACTAATTTGATTTTGTTGTTTGCTCGGGATCCTCCACTGAAATGTGTTCAGTCTCGGATGTAGGAGCAATAAGAATGTGTGTGGTGAATGTGATGGAGAGTGACTTGCATAGAACAAGTACTCAAGAGCAATGACCAGAGATTCGCGTAGAATCAAAGCTGACCCGGAATGTCCTGAGCACTAAATGAAGTGTCACATTTATAGGAAAGGTTATCGCTCAAAGAGGAAACCATTGACTAGTGAATATGCTTGCAGTGGGGGACTTACCCTTTTGGGGGTTGAAGCCTTTTGACCAGCGGATAAAAGACTGTATTCTGTGGACTTGTCTTACTTTTGCGGCTGGGAGAGTTGGTGAGGCAATCAGAGATGTGACCATTTACTGTTCACGTGTTGCTTTATCTTGGCTCCTGGGTTTTCAACCCTTGAACCCTTTAACCTTTTGAGCATTCATGTATTTAAGTCACTTTATTTGGTATTGGGCTACTCCCGTCATCAGCCCCCCCAGTCAGAGGTTTTTGGGGAAATGAGCTCAAAGACTTCTGACTTTTACACATGTATTTGTATTCCTTAAAGGCTTCGAAGCTTGAAGGGTTGAAAACGGTTGAGCTTTTTGATTTTTGAATTTTGACAAGACAGTTGATATGACTTGTGGCAGTTTTCTTTTGTGTCAGGCGGCGGTTTTAATTCCCCCGTTTAATTATATTATTTTCTTATTCATTAATTTACATTAACTTACACTAAAGATCATCATTTGCTCTCTTTCTCTCAAGTTTTCCCCTTTTTCGAATCAGGTTAGTTCCGATTGCTTACTTTCTTCTTATTTTCTTATATCATGGGTGCTCGTAAGGATTTAGTGAAATCGTTTTCTCGATTGACTCAAGAGGAGGTCGATTTGTTTTGTATGGAATGGGGGATTGGGCAGAAGTTTAAACCGGTTGCACCGGCTTGTGATGTTTCAATCGATAGATGTCCCCATGGTTCCATTGCTCTCTACTGTCGCCATTTCGAGTTTTCTAACCTTCGTCACCCATTTTCGAACTTTGTTTTGAATATCCTTGAGTATTATCGCATATCTTTCGGTCAGATTCACCCTCATGGCTTGGCTAGGGTTTTACACTTTGAAGTTTTGTGCCGTGCTTCTGGGTATGACCCAACTCTTTTATCGTTCCGTCGTTTTTTCCGACTGGCTAAGAATGGTGACTGGTTTACCTTCGAGACGTCTCAAGTTGACACTTGCTTGATTTCATCTATGGTTTCTACCCTTGGTGTCTGGAAGGACCGGTTTTTCTGGGTATCCGAGGAAATTGTTCCTTTTAAACTTGTTTGGAGGCACCCGGATGCCGTTTTGAATGAACCTGAGCCTTCTGTCTCTGATATAAATGCTCGTTTTCTAGAAACTCTTAGGGAGTGCCCTTCAAGGCTTCGTCCCTTTCCCGAGAATTTATTGGTGTTATTGGGTCTTAGTAAGTTGTGGGAAAACGTGATCGAGACCCGGCGCTTTTGAGAGATGGGCAGGGTATGCATTTATTCTTGTTGTGCTGTTATGTTCCTGTCTTCGCTTGCTTACATGTTTCATTTTTGTTTATTTTACAGTCATGTCTGCACTTGATTTTATCAAGAGTGATGATACTTCCGATGTTGCTTTTGATGATGTTGCTGCTACCCTGGGTGAAGATGCGGTTGTCAGGGGATCCGATTATAGGTTCGAGGGTTCCGGCTATGTGAACGTCCCCAATGTCAAGGGTTTTACGAAGGCTCCGGGTTCCAAGGTTTCTGTTTGTTGTTCAAAACGTTATTTGAAAGGTGCTGATCAACCATCTGGCTCGGAGGCCATTGATGTTAGTGACGATATTGAAGTGTCAGCAGAGCAGGCTATTGAGGTTGATGTGTCAAAGGGTAAAGAAAAAGAGTTGGTTGTTTTCGGCAAGAAGAAGAAGTTGGTTAAGAAAGGTAGCACTCCTACCATCCAGGGTTCATCTGCTAAAAGTTTTGAAAGCTTCGAGGGTCCAGAGGCTGAAGAGGTATATGTTCCCAGCTGGGGGGTAAAAGTTGGAGATAGCTTCAAAGACCCGGCTGTTTGTGCTGAGGCGTTGGCCCACTTTGCTCCTCCTTCCGTTCGAAGTGCTATTTCTGAAATGGAAGCTGATCATCTTATTTCGAGATTGATGTTAAGCTCCTGTAATCTTTCAGCCTTGCTGGCTGAAGGTGTTACCCGTTTTGCAAAGGGTATGCGGGAGTATGAGGAAGCTTCCAAGAAGAAATAGAAGATGAAAGCCTCTATGGCTGCTATGAAGAAAGAGGTTGACCGTTTTTCCGAGAAGGAGTTAGCTTGGGCAAAGAAGGTGGGTGAGTTGACGAGAAGGCATGAAATTGAGATAAACGATCTCAAGAAAAGCTTCGAAGCTGATCGGTTGAAGCTAAAAGCTGATAGGGAGGCCTTGGCTATTCAACAGAAAGCCTTTGATGAGGAAAAAGATGGTTTGAAGGCTTCGGTTGCTCCAGTGGCTTATTGAACAAGGCTTCCATCAGGTTGTAACCTACCTTCTTCATTCTAAATAGTTCAATTCTGCTCTTGGCGAAGTTTATACCAAACTGCTCACCTTGGGGAAACATCAAGGTCTCATTGTCGGTTACAAGCTTCATGAATCTAGTCATCCCTTGGAAAAGTCTCCTTTATACCGTCCTGAAGCTTCTGAGTTCTTCAAGGGTTCCGTTGAGCAGATGGAGAGGCTGACCTATCCGTAGGTTAGTCAAGTTGCTGCTTGTTTTGGTAACCCTCTTTCTGTCTTGCATGAGCTAAAACCGGATGGTCTTAACGAAAAGGTTTGCGCCGAAGTGCTCGGTTCCCTTTCAAGAAAACGATCTTATTCAGGAGACAGTGAGGATACCTTTTCGGGAGAACCTGATGCTTCCAAGAATGCGAGTTTGGAGGGTTCAGCAGTTGGTGGTGGTGTTGGTTCGAAGGCTAAGAAGTCAAAGAAAGCCAAGAAGGTCAAAGGTGACGGTTCCGGGGCTTCCAAGCCTCCTGTTGATGTTTGAAGATCATTCGTAGCTTTCTTAGCACCAAAAACAATTTAATGGTTTGTATGCTATGTCAAACAATTTTAGGTTTTGCAGAAGCCCCTAAGGTTCCTGCTTTGTGGTTGTGGTTTGGCCTTGGTGGCCTTTTGAACAATTTCTTAGGTTTGCAGGCCATTGAGGCTTGCTTTAACTTGTCTGTATGTTTGGAAGCCGGTTAAGGCTTCCTTTATTATGCTACTAAGTTTCTACTATTTGTCTTGTGTTATTTTTTGTGCTCGTGCCTGTTTTGGTAAGGCAGCTTGGTTGGCTTCAAGCCTTCAAGGCTTTTGGTCGTTTGTATGTAGCTTGAAGCCTTCAAGGCTTCCGATTACTAGTTTGGTCTTATGACTTGATGTCTTGGTTTGTATTTTTGAGTTTTGGTTTGTGTGTAACCTTTTTACTCATGTTGTTCCATTGTTCGTTGACTTATTTCTTTTCTTAGTGGTTTTGTCTTTGTTGGGTTTGTGTTGTCTTTATGTTTTTCATACCTTAAAGGGTTCAGTGCTGCAGTCACTTAGCCTTGGTATTTTTATCAAGAAGACATAGCACCTATCCTATTTTTTCTTTAGTTTGGTTTTGGTTCGTAAGCCTGTTTTTTATAAATTTACTAAGGCTTAAGGAACATTTGGTGTAGGCTGTTCGGATCCGTCTATGAGACAACTTTGCTCTTAATTACAAGTATCGTGGAGTTGTATTGATTTAGGAACTCACCCCTTATATAGGTTCATTCAACCCTTGAACTTATTGAGCGATATGGCCTGGGAGCTCATCCCCTTACATGGCCCTTGCCATGGAGTTTTTTGCTAGGTTCTCAACCTGATTTTAGGATAAAAAGACAAATTTGATAAAATATCATCATTCATTCAAGAGATATTGTGTTACAAAAGGTAATCATAGGACAACTCTTGAAGTACAACTTTGTGAAATACAAACCAATCTTTCTTGATCAGACATGGAACCTCTTCAGGGTTTTTCCATTCCAGTGTCTTGGAAGCTTTTTACCCTCTGAGTCTGTGTAACACCTCGAAAAATTTATGTCCAATAAGGTATCGACACGTGTCATAAGATTTAAATGTGTGGAAGATTACTTATGAAGGACTAAAGTTGACAAACAAAGAAAGTATGTGAATAAAAGGATCCAAAGTGTCAACATGCCCAACTTATGCCTCTGAGTGACCTCACACGACGTTCGTATTCATTAACGAGTAAATTTACTAACATAGAAAGTCATTTGTACATAAAACAAGGATCGGGTGAACCACAAGGGTTGAAAGTGTCAACAATGGATAATTATATCCTTAAATAACCCCACATGATGTTTACACTCTTAAACGAATAAGTCATGGATCATACGAAGCCAATTGTGAAAGAGAGTGAGAGATTTCAAATTACAAGGGTTAAATATGCCAACATGTTTAAGTTACACCTCTAAGTGACATTTTAGCAACCCGAAGCTTTGTAACGATTAATTATGCTCATGAGAATATGTGATAGAAATTTCACAAAGTTTCGTTAACGTATGAGAAAGTTATGATAAAATTCGTGTGTAAGGGTTAAAAGCGTCAACGTTGAAAATTAGGGCTTTTCGGGTGATCACAAAGTTAACCACGGACTTGCCAATGTTTAAATACATCTTGGAGCCCTTAAGAATCAATTTAGGAGGCTGAAATTGCAAGAAAATAACTTAAAACCGCGTTTAGAAGGACCAAGGACCAAAACATCAAAGTATGAAAAGTTTTGCAAGTCAGACAAGGCCAGGCGGCCCGCGTGACCTGCCCAGCGACAGAAACAAATGGCAGCTGCCATTTCAGGTCTGTTAACCGACTTATGAGAGTTGTTTTCAATACCTGGAGCTTGTTTGATGGTTTTAAGGGGCCTAGGGACACTTGTACTGATCCCATAACATCTATAGAGTTGTTTGGCATGATCAAATTGATCCAAGAAACCTATATAAAGGCCATGATCTTGGGTTCTTCATTTGCTCATTCACTTGGAAGTTCACAACTCACTTCTTGGAGGTTCCTGGAGCTCAAGGATCATTCCTAGTGATCATTAGTCGTGCTTAGGACTATTGTAAGTATGCTTAACCTCCTTTAATTCAGTTTTGCTTAGTTAATTAGCGTAAAGTCAAACCGTCGTAATTAAGATTTGACTTCGTCATTAATCTTAATCCCTTCAGTCAAAATTGAAATTGAAAGTACCTATGAGTTGGTAATTATGTGGGTAATAAACCCTTAAAAGGGTATTTCCAGATTCCCACTCTAACTATGTGAATTGTCGAGTCAAACTTGTAATCAAAAAGTCAACAGAATGTTTATTTGTAAATTAATGCATAATTAGCGATATAGGTTACATGCAACCTGTTTGATCATTACAATAAGTTGGTAATTAATGTAAGAACATGTCCCAACATGTTCAACTCGACAATTTTCAGTATAGGCTCGGTTTGGAACCGAAAGTCGCATAGTTTGACTTCTACCTTGACTTTCAGTTCTGACCCGTTTAAGCCATGTTTAGGATTTCCTTAGAGCTTCTTTTGGACCTATATACATGTTAGTATAACCCCCTGTGATTATACAACTTGGTCCATTAGATATCCTATTCACATGCATGTTTCCGTTAATTGCTTATATGTTGACTATTATGCCCTTTTGACCTTAAAACGTGATTTTTGAAAAAGTAAAAGAGTAGAAACATTAGTTACTGATTTATAAACTTGCACCTAAAATATGACAAAAATTTGAGGTCTAGATTAAGAGTTATGCTCATTAGCGTAACTTGAAAGCTTTTTAGTAATTAAATGGCGTAATTAGCATATAGCCTATCTAAACCCACTTTTTGGTACCAAACTTTATACCCACTGATATAAAATAATATTTAGGGATTTTTGGAGATTTTTATTTATTTTTAGGCTGAGCATAACTTAGAGTTCTAAGTATAATTCGGTTAATGCCGGTTTTGCCCTTTTAAGCCATAAAATGAGTTTTACAAATCCTTTTGACCCCAAACCTTTTTCTACTGATCTAATATAATAAATAAAGTATTTTGAGCCTTCTGGAATTATAAAAATATCAGTTTTCCTTTGAAAACCCGGAAATGGCTCCAAATCGCCTTTTTAGGCATTTTTGACGCATAGTATGTATTAAGATTATGTTAAACACATAAGGTTTGATACCTACTGATATTTTAAGTAAATTATCATATTTTTACAGTAAGCTAAAGTCTTACACCCAGGTTTCCAGTTTTGACATTTTAAGCCTATGTGAAATTACCAAAATGCCCTTAAGATGCATAGTTTGGTTATAAAGGATAGATTTCACATATATATGTTAACCTACTGATATAACTTAGTAAAGTAAGTATTTTTACTGATTACATCAGACCCGAAACTCAGATTTATATTTAAACTCTTTTATAACCATTAAAATGACCAAAATACCCCTACGGGGCGTAAATTGAGTTTAAATCCATTTTGGGCATAATAGAAGATATCTTACTGATATCACAACATATTTAATGCATGTTAACTTAGGAAACTTGTATATGACTCTTATGGTTACTCGTTACGCACTTTTCGCGTTCGGATCGGCTTATGTAACTAGTTTACATATATTAGCCGAAACGGGTCAAACCATATCGTTTTCATCTCAAAATCCAGAATGTGTTTAGATTACCCATATTATACAAGTCTTCAAACTTGTCGGGTCTAAAACACATTCTATACCGGTCTTCGCCTTATCATGCGTTTGAACCGTATCTTTCGGTAAGACTAACCGGTCTAAGCTTAGGCTTAATTAAAGACCCATTAGCATTCTAATTGGTTATTTATACCATCATTCCAGACTAGAGCCTTCCGGTAAATGGTACCTACGCTTACTTAAGTGAATACGGCTGAGTTATTAAATTCTTACTATTTAAGACAGGAGCTAGCTCAGGTAAATACTCTTAACTTATTTTCCCTATACGGGCTTGGGATACGGTATTATAATAATACCGCTTGGTCGGGTATTGAATATTTAGTCGTATTGTGATTAAATTATTGAGGTAACCCGGTTTAATCTGTATTGTTTGAAATAAAGACCTTTAGGGGTTAATGACCATGTCCCGGATATCCTTGACATCATTGTGTTATAAAATGGCCACGCCTTATACACGGGGTGTAGGCATACACCTGACAGTTATTTAAGGAAAAACGGTATCTCACTCTCTTGTGGGCCTATACTTGTGGTGTGTCAGTTAATCTGACTCGGTTTCTACATCGGGCCCTGAATGTATAACGAACATGTAAATCTGTATACAAGATTATAAATATAATTGTCCCAAGTTATAAAGAGTTTGTGCCACGTGCATTCAAATCAATTTTTATTAAACCTTTTCAAAATTAGTCGGTTGAGTGTATTTACCAGTGAAAACTGACGTATTTTCCAAAAGGGTTAAGTGACAGGTACTGAACGTAATTGGCTGGAAGCTCAGGGCGTTTATAAGGAATCTTGCAAGTTCTAGGCGCCTAAAGTCTGTTGAATAATGTTTATGTTTTAAGATCCGCCTGTGGATCCTTTACTTTCCGTTGTAATACTCTGATATTACGTTATATTCGGATTGTAATATAATTTATCTTTTGCTTCCGCTGTGCATTTAAATATTGTGTTGTTTGACTATGATGATATCAACTACGTCACGATACTCCCCACCGGGCCCACCGGTAATACGTGGAAAGTCGGGGTATGACAGTCTGCTAGCTTATAAGATCCACCCTTATGTGCTTCAAGGATTGTATATGGCCCCTCCCATTTTGGGCCAAGCTTTCCTTGGTTCTCTTTCTTACTAGCCTCATTGTTTCTAAGCACCAGGTCTCCTGGCTTGAAGCGTTCGTGTTTGACTCTTTTGTTGTAATATGCTTCTGTCATTTGTTTGTACTTTGCTTCTTGGATTGCAGCTTGGTCTCGTGCTTCCTTTAGGAGTTGTAAGTTTAACATGGTCTCTTTGTGGTTTGCTTCGAGATCCATGTTGACCGTTCTTTGAGTTACAACTCCTACTTCAGCTGGAATCACGGCTTCGGATCCAAACACCAAGCTGTAAGGTGTCCTTTTATGGCTCGTTTTTTCGGTTGTTCTTATTGCCTATAGGACACTTGGCAATTCTTCAAGCCAATTGCTTTCATGCCTTCCCAATCTGGCTTTGATTCCTTCAACTATACTTCAATTCATCCTTTCAACCTGACCGTTTGATTGTGGTTATGCCACTGAGCTGAAAACCTGAGTTATTCTGAACTCTTTGCACCAAACGCTAAAAGGCTTCTCGGCGAATTGCTTTCCATTATCGGTGACAAGTACTCCCAGTAATCCATAGAGACAAATATTGTTTTCCCAAACGAAGTCAATGACCTGTTTGCCCGTAATTTTTGCAAGTGGTTTAACCTCCGGCCACTTGGTGAAGTAATCTATGGCAACTAGCAGGAACTTTACTCCACCTTTAGCTGGTGGGAATGGACCAACGATATCCATTCCCCATTTATAAAATGGCCATGCTGAGGATATTGGGACAAGGTCATGCTTGGTACTCTTTGGTACCGGTGCGTGGATTTGAGAAGAATCACATTTTTTCAGTTGTTCAGCGGTATCTCGGTGCATGGAGGGCCAAAAATACCCAAGGTTCATTAGTTTGGCAACCACCGTTCTTGCTCCAAAATGGGTTCCGCATATCCCTTTATGAACCTCTTTGACCAAATACTGGCTTTGTTCGGGACCAACACATCTCAGCAAGGGTGCAAGGTAACCCTTCTTGTAGAGGATTTCACCTTGCAACACGTACTGTCTAGACTTGATTTTAACCCTTTCAGCCTCTGTTTGATCAGCAGGTAATTCACCATTTTTAAGGAATTTTTTTATTGGAGTCATCCAATTGGGACCTTCTTCGATGATTACGTCTTGAACTTCCAATTCTTCAATTGATAGAGTTTTCAATACTTCTACCAACACCTTTTTAGTGAGGTGGGAAAAAGTGAGGGAAGCGAGCTTACTCAAGGCATCCGCTTTTTTGTTTTGGGACCTGCGGGTTTGCTTGATGGTACACGTTTGGAATGTGTTCATCAGCTCTTTGGATTTTTCCTTGTACCTTTTCATGTTAGGTTCCTTTGCAACATAACTGTCATTCACTTGGCTTGACACCAACAACGAGTCCATGAAGACTTCAAGCTTTTGTACCTTCATTTCCTTAGCTAACCTTAAGCAAGCTATCAGTGCTTCGTATTCAGCTTCGTTGTTGTTGGTCTGAAAATCAAATCGAAGAACATACGTGAATTCTAACCCTTCCGGGTTGATTAGAATAAGACCGGCCCCCGACCCTTCAATGCTTGAAGCCCCATCGGTGAAAAGCTTATAGGCTTCAAGGTCTAAAGGTTCAGTGGCAGCTGTGTTTACTTCAATTCTCCAGTTTCCGGGGCTGCAATTTCAGGTAGAGAAGCTAGGTGTCGTTTCATCTGGTTGAAGGCTTCTTCAGCCTCATCAGTCCATTTGAAGTCCTTCTTATCAGAGCATCCCTTGAGCGTTTTGAAGAAAGGTAAAGACCTTTCAGCCAATTTTGAGGTAAAACGCTTCAGGGCTACAAGCTTCCCATTTAGGCTTTCTACCTCTTTTTTGCTTCGTGGTGGCTTGGTTTCAAGAACAGCTTTCACCTTGTTTGGATTGGCTTTTATACTTTGTTTTCCCACAATTTGTCCCAGAAACTTTCCTTCCTCGAACCCAAACGAGCATTTTTCGGGGTTGAGCTTCATGTTGACCTTCCTTAGGTTCTTGAATGTTTCTTGGATGGCATCAAGCATTTGGTATTCCGTTTTGCTTTTGATTACCAAATCATCGACATATGCTTCCATGTTTCTGCCAATTTGACTGGCAAAAGCCTTGTCAACTAGGCGTTGGTAGGTTGAACCCGCGTTTTTGAGACCAAAGGGCATCTTTTGGTAGCAAAAGATTCCTTTGTCCGTGTGAAAGGCTGTTTTCTCTTCATCTTCTTCCTTCATGAGAATTTGGTGGTAACCCTTGTAAGCATCAAGAAAGCACTTGAAAGGGTAACCGGTGAGGGAGTCAACCTTGAGATCAATTTCTGGCAACGGGTAACAATCTTTAGGACAAGCCTTGTTCAAGTCCTTGAAGTCTATGCACATTCTCCAAGAGTTGTCGGGCTTTCGAACCATGACTGGGTTTGCAACCCAGGATTGATACTTGACTTCCCGGAGAATGCCGGCTGACACAAGCTTTTCAACCTCTTGGCATGCATCCAAGCTTCTTTCAGGTGTTAGACTCCGCTTCTTCTGGACAACAGGCTTGACATCGGGCGGTATTATCAACTCGTATTCAGCGATGCTTCGAGGGATACCCGTCATATCTTCCGGGCACCAAGCGAAGACATCATTATAGTGTACCAGCAGCTTTTCGAGATATGAGAGGGTTTCTTGTGAAAGGCTTGGATTTATACTTATCCTTTGGTCAGGATACTTAGGGTTTATAATCAGTCTTTGCTTGTCTTCTTCATTCTTGGAGCTTTCTCCTTCAACCAGATAGGCCTCTTGAGTAGGTTGAAGGGTTGCAATTCCCCTCTCGGTAGGAAACTTGACAGTGCCATGACCAACAGAAACAACCATGTAGAATGCACACTGCCCCGGCCTTCCTATGATCACATCATAGTTTGGAGGTATATTGATGACCACGAAAGTGAGAGGTTGAACTCTTTCCATCTTGCCTTCGCTGAAACGGACATCAAGGGTTAGTTGCCCTAAAGGCTTGAGAGGTATGTCTGCAATACCTTTTATGGAGGTTCCTGAAGGTTGAAGCTTTGAACGTTCCTCATTGCTCAAACGGTTGAAGAACTTCTCAAACATGATTTCAGTGGCTGCTCCAGTGTCTATGTATGCTTTGTTTGTTTGTTTGTAGTGTACCCACAGTTGCTTCAACTACAAGGGAGTTTGAAAGTGTGTTCTTTTCTGTTGGAGGGAAACAAACACACTAAAGCTCCCAAGCTTCCAACCTCTGTCGTTTGTGGGGAAACTTTCCATCAAAATCCACCATGTTAACTTCCTTGCCCTTTCCTTTGGCCATCTTGTCCCCTACCCCCTTTACTAGGTGAGCAAGTTCCCCGGATTTGACGGCCTCTTCAATCCTCTTTTTCAATTGAAAGCAATCATTAGTATGGTGGCCCTTTTCTTCATGAAATTAACAGAATTAGGTGGAATTCTCATTACTCTTGCTTTTGGGGAGAGGTCTTGGAGGTCGAAAGCTTTGTTTTACTTCCTCTGTAGCAAGAATCTCTTGAGGGGTCTTGGTGAGGGGTGTGAAGCTCATGCCTTTTTCCCTGCTGGAAGGGTTCCGACCTTCAGGCCTTCGCTGCTCTGAACCCTTTTGGCGTCTGTCATAGGAATGGAAGTTTCCCCTTTTTCTAGCCGGGCTGTTGCCTCGCCAGCTTGATCCCCTTTTTCTTTGCTCTTTAATTTCTACGGCCTCCTCTCCTCTGATGTGGGCTTCAGCTCTTTCGAGAGCTTCTTCCAAGGTCTTGGGCTGGGATTTGTTGAAATCTCTTGTGAGATATTTGGATGTAATGGCGTTCATAAAACCGGCCACTCTCATTTTTTCGTCTGCCCCTACATATGTGAGACATTCCTTCTTGTACCTTTCGATGAACTCTCGAAGGCTTTCGTCATCCCTTTGTTTTATCTGAAAGATTACTGTAGCATCTTTGACGTACCGCCTTTCCAATGAGAAATTGGCCAAAAACCCTTTGCTCAGATCATCGAAGCTTCGAACGCTTCTAGCGGGTAAATCATTGAACCATATTCGTGCTGAACCAACGAGAGTTTGCATGAACATGAGGCAGCATTCAACATTTGACCATTTCTCGATTCTAGCGGCACCGGTGAAGATCTGAAGGTGATCTTCTGGATCCTCAGTCCCATCATATGTCTTGATATGGGATGGCATCTTGATCTTCGTTTGAAAATCATAATCGGCTATTTGCTGTGAGAAGAACGAGAGATTACTTGGCTTATAAGGCTTGGCTAAATCTTCCTCCGCTCTTGCACCTGTGTTGTTGTTATTGTTGTTCCCTTGGGTGGCCAACACTTGGTTGATAAAGTGTTGCCACGGGAAGCTTACCATCATCTGGGCCATCATCTGGGGCATAAGGTTGAAGTCTTGAATGCTTCCAGGTGCAACTGGACAGTTTACCCCTAGGGGAGTGCTCATAACGGCACTCCGTGCCAGGGGAAGCACAGACAAAGCTTGTTCCCATATGGTTGTTGTTGAGGGTGGAAGGCTTGCTACTGGAGATTGTAGGAGTTGGTCCAAAGTCAGCTCGTGCCCCAAAGGAGCACCGGTTGCAATTGGTTGGGAAGAAAAGAGAGGAAAAGATGTTGGATCTGACCTCGTGTACAAATATGGGTTAGGATTTGGAGGAGGATTGCTGGGACCAGCCTCATTCCTAGACGTGGTTGACTGTGAACTTGCAAAAGGAAGAGGGGGAGGCCTAGGAGATAGTGATGGTTCTGGCTCGTCATAATCCAGACGGATCCTCACTCCCTTGTCTCGTTCCCTACTCACGTGTTGGTTAAGGAGAGACCTTAACTCGAGAAAGTTATTAGCAACTCCTTCAGGTGTAAGATCGATACGCGAGGGAGTGTTAGAGGCACCAACATTGGGAGATAGTACTCCGGAACGAGACGGTGTTGGCGTTTGGAAAGTGAGAAACTCGGGGTATGTTGCTCCAGTTGGAGTGCTTCCCGGTGTTGAGATAGAAGTTGGCATAGCCATGGGAGTTTGGCTAGTGTTCGGGGTAGAAGTACGAGTGACTTGGTTAACCTCTCCCAGAGACTCTCCTTCCGACATGCTGACTCTTGAACAGAAAAGGAGCTACACTACTATGTCTTTTGAAGAAAATTAGTGGCGTAGCCCCACGGTGGGCGCCAACTTGTTGATGCAACAAATAATAGACCAGTGTTAGTAGTGTGGCTGGTTAGGCAAAAGGGTTGAAGGGTTTGGTTTTGCCTAACGCAGGTCGTGGGGTCCCCCCACGTTTGCAAGACGTGGAGAGAGGTTCACTAGTTTGATTTTGTTGTTTGCTCGGGATCATCCACTGAAATGTATTCAGTCTTGGATGTAGGAGCATGAAGGGGTAAGGTCCCAAAAACCTCATAAAAAGGATTTGAGACCATACCACAAACCAACCTTTTAACCTTTTGACCTTGCGCGGCCACGCATTGGTCTCACAAGAGGAAGAAGAAATCAGCAATTTATAGTCGCGCGCCCAAAGGAAAACGTAAATCCTTGCGCCTTCTCCCATTTAACAAAGGATCAAAATCCTTTGTTCGATACCTCCGCCTAAATATCCAGACTTGAATATTATTTTACCCAGACCTGGGATTTATTCATCTGTGTCCACACAGCAAGATGTCACACCAGATTACAGCAATAATATTCTAGAAAGAAATACAATCGTGCACCACCCAGACGGTTATAACCGTCTGGACACGTGTCATCACCACAAGCAACCCTGAAATCACAACAAAGGCATGCAATTGGAGAGTAATCTCCACTTAATCACTTTCCACATGGCAATCTCCTAGCCATAGATCAAATCACGATCCGTGTGCATTCACATCGGATCGAGTCAACTTGACGTTGGATCAAAGAACTTAAACGGAAGAAAATATAACCGCTACGACGTTAGCATCTTCCGTCATCTTTTCAATAACAGGTTTTCCCTCCCAAACTCCCGGTTATAAATAAGAGAACTGTTCAGGTATAAACTCAGATCACACTCACTTCTCAAATACTTTCTCTTCTCTATTACCAATACTTATTCTCACACCGGAGTCGGGTCAAGGAGAGAACCCTCTTCTCCCCTTGACGAGACTAACGGTGTTCTTTTTTGCAGAACCACCGGAGAAGAAATTCAATTGCAACTGAACCAATCGAGGGAGAGCTAACCTTTTTATGCGGATTCAAACCCCCTAACTATCTCGGTTCCGACCATTTAGTTGGTGTTTCTTCATTGGCGCCCACCGATTTCTCAGTTTTTCTAGTTTCTACCTCGTTTCGATTCAGTTCATTCCGTTTTCTGTTTTTTGCACATGACAGAAAATTCGTCATCCCACCGGCAACCTGGTCCTCGACCAAACGTCGGAAACAATCTACCAGTAGAAGAATCTCCGGAACATTGGTTTAACAGATGCCAATCTGCCTTAAACACAACCGTTATTCAAATCGCTAGGTCTGATTTATCAAACATCAGATCTGGAAAAGAAATTGATACCACAGTATTGGACCCACCAACACCACGTAGGGGGGACATCCAATCCAGCCAATATAGAAGTTATCGAAAACAAATACACATGATCCAGGGAGGTCCATCACGGAGGTCAAATAAACGAAATTATGATCAACATTGGAGAGAACAGCAAGTCATATTTCCTGTTGTTCCTGGGGGCCCTCAGGAAGAACGACCAGTAATTATTATTGGTATTTTCGGTCATTACCGGACGGACTATATGTTCATAGATCCAGGAAGCTCGATGGATATCATATACGAACAGTGCTTTAAGCAGCTCGATTCAGAAGATAAAGCACGTCTAGAACCAGTCGATTTTCCCCTCACCGGATTCTGTAATGAAGCTGTATTCCCATTAGGGAAAATTGCTTTCCCAGTGACTTTATCAGATGGCGAACATTCACGAACAGTTACGGTCAATTTCATGGTCATGCCAGCAACATCACGACATGATGTCCTGCTCGGGAGAAGGTCACAAAGGGAATTCAGCATGATCACTTCCATTCCACATGCTGCTTGCGGATTTCCGACAGAGACCGGAGTTGCAATCCTCTATTCAAGCAAAGAAGTCATGTACGTGGATGACGAACCACCAGCAAAGGTAGTCAAACCGTCGGAACCAAACGAACCAGAGAAATGGGTTCTGAACAACAAATACCCAGAGCAGACCATTCTGCTAGGACCCGCCATTTCACCAGCAACACGCATACAACTGAAAGAATTATTGTCTAACAACAAAGATGTATTTGCCTGGTGCCCAGCAGACATGACTGGAGTTCCACGCGACATCGCGCAACATTGTTTAAACATCAAACCGTCCGCGGAACCTGTCGCTCAGGGGAGACGCAGTTTTAGCGAAGAAAAAGCAAAAGCCATGGACGAGCAAGTGGCAGAATTACTGAATGCGGGAATCTTACGCGAAGTAAAATACCATACATGGGTGGCTAACCCAGTCATGGTGCAAAAACATAGCGGGGGATGGAGAATGTGCGTCGACTTCAAAGACCTGAATAAAGCATGCCCAAAAGATTGCTACGCGCTTCCAGAGATAGACAAAAAAGTCGACTCTCTAGCATCATTCAGATGGAAATGCTTTCTTGATTGTTACAAGGGTTATCATCAGGTCCAGATGAAAGAAGAAGACGAAGACAAAACGGCGTTCCGCACAGATAAAGGCATTTTCTGTTACACCAAAATGTCGTTCGGCCTGCGCAACGCAGGCGCAACTTATCAACGCCTAATGGACACAATTTTCAACGACGATATAGGCAAGACTGTCGAAGTGTACATGCATGACCTTGTCATCATGAGCCACGAAGAAGACACAATGCTTGACAACATTCAGCGCACATTCGACTCTTTGCGCAGCGTGAATTTAAAACTCAACCCAACTAAATGCTCCTTCGGCATGGAAGAAGGAAAATTTTTGGGATTCATCGTCACAAGAGATGGCTTTAAAGTCAATCCAGAAAAAGTGCAGGCTATTCAGTTAATGTCGTCACCCTCAACAGTTAAAGAAATGCAAAGGCTCGCCGGACGCCTAGCGGCTTTGAACAGATTTTTGGCTAATCACGCAGCAAAGTCTTATCCATTCATCAGCACGCTACGAAATTGCGCAAAGAAAACTGACTTTCAGTGGACATCTGAAGCAGAAAACGCATTCAAACAAATGAAAGAATGTTTAATTCAGCTGCCGACGCTGACCGCACCAAAAGAAAAAGAACCACTGATTTTATATCTATCTGCCGCGGAAGTAGCGGTTGGTGCTGTATTGATGGTAGAACGCGAGAACATCCAGACTCCAATCTATTACATCAGCAAAATGCTTACCGGCCCGGAAACCCGTTACTCAATGATAGAAAAGCTAGTCCTAGCACTAGTGCATGCATCCCGACGCCTACGCAGGTATTTCTCGGGTCACGTCATCACAGTTCTTACCAATTACCACTTAGGCCAGATCTTATCTAAACCCGACGTGGCGGGACGACTGGCCAAATGGGCAATTGAACTAGGAGGATACAACATTTTCTACAGACCAAGACCAGCAATCAAAGGGCAAGTTTTAGCAGACTTCGCCACTGAAGTCCCCATCGAAAAAGTTCAAGAGTGTGAGGCAATCCAGAATCCTACACCTGTTTTCGACGATAGAGTCTGGACCTTGCACACAGATGGAGCGTCCAATGATGACGGAGCTGGAGCAGGTCTCCGATTAATCAGCCCAGACAACCACGAGCTCACATATGCTATACGCTTAGATTTCAAAAGCACGAATAATGAAGCTGAATATGAAGCCTTCTTGGCAGGTCTTCGCTTAGCTCTAAGAATGGGGGCAAGAAATCTTGAAGCTAACGTTGATTCAAAACTGGTAGCCGAGCAAGTTAATGGCAATTACGACGCAAAAGAAGCAATGGCACTATACCTTGAACAAGCGCGAGTTCTAATCAGCCAGTTCCAGACATTCAAAGTTAACCACATAAACAGAAGCGAGAACAAGCACGCAGATGCGCTAAGCAAATTAGCCGCTACCAGCTTCAAACACTTGGCAAAGGAAGTACGTATAGAGGTACTATCCAACCCTTCTATTCATTTCAAGCAAGTAAGCGTCATAGAAATGGGAAATCCATCGTGGATGTCTCCGATTATCTTGTACCTTCAACACGGAAAACTTCCAGAAGGAAAAGCAGAAGCTCGAAAACTGCAACACAAAGCGATAAATTATGAAATGGCGGATGGCGTCCTTTATCGAAAATCATTTATGGGCCCATTACTACGCTGTGTTGATAAAGCAGACTCCCAATACTTAGTCAGAGAAATTCACGAGGGTTTATGCAGAATACACGCCGGACCGCGCATGGTCGTGGCAAAGATAATGAACGCCGGATACTACTGGCCGGGCATGCACATGGACACAGTCGATTTATTAAGAAGATGCGCAGCTTGTCAACGTCACGCACCAAAGACACTCCGACCCAAGAACCCGCTAGTTCCCGTCACTTCCGCCTGGCCATTCCAACAGTGGGGCATCGATCTTGTCGGCCCATTTCCCGACGCGCCAGGAGCAGTAAAATTCATCATCGTCGCAGTGGATTACTTCACAAAATGGGTGGAAGCTAAAGCTTTGGCCTCAACAACAGCAATGGTAATCCGCAAATTTATATGGGAGCATATCATTTGTAGATTTGGATTACCATTGCGCATTATTTCCGACAATGGTACAAACTTCGCCGCAGAAGATCTTCAAAAATGGTTCAAAGACATGAACATCGAGCACAGCTTTGCCTCCGTCGCGCATCCTCAAGCGAACGGCCAGGTAGAAAGCGTGAACAAACAAATCGTTGACGGCATAAAAACGCGACTCGGGACAGCGCGCAGAGGGTGGGTCGACGAACTTCCCAGCATCCTCTGGGCGCATCGAACAATGCCAAAGACTAGCACTGGCGAAACTCCGTTCAGTCTAGTCTATGGGTCTGAGGCCGTCATTCCAGCTGAGATCGGTTTACCATCACCGCGCATGATAGTCATGGAAAAACAGAACAATGAACAAGAGCGAAGAATGGATTTGGATCTTCTGGAAGAAAGGCGCGAGAACGCCGCCATAACGGAGGCAAGGTACAAATCTAAGCTCGAAAAATATTACAATGCGCGCGTCCGCGTTTGCACCTTTGTCCCCGGAGATTTCGTCTTGCGCGACAACGAAGCTTCAAACGCTGAAAAGCCGGGCAAATTAGCGCCAAGATGGGAGGGACCATACGTTATTAGCGAGGTCCTAGGCAAGGGGGCATATACCCTAAAAAGAATTGACGGAACTCTAGTTCCACGCACCTGGAACGCACAACAGCTGCGCAGGTTTTACATGTAGGTCAAATCATTCACAAGCAATGTATTTCCTATTTGCACTTGTATTACAAGCCTCACGCGCTATCAATACAAACACTATTTCTATACTTGTTACTGTTTGTTACAAATTGCATGAAATTCTTTTGGTTTACGCGAAAACAAAATGGCAAATATTGTACAACTCATGAACGGTCTGAGAAAAGCGTAACAAAAAGCGCAGTTTTTTGACAAACGTTCACACATGAGCACAATGCCAAACTCTAATTCGCTCCACTCAATCAAAACAATTAAAGCACATGCAACACATTATAATCCAAACATGTAAACATAATCAATGTATATATCATTAAGTGTAACAAAACACTTCATAAACATGATCATGGCAATGATCTTCAAAATTTTAGTTCCAGAAACTAAAATATTCACAAAAGCAAAAAACCTTGTTTCTACAAAATGGCAGGACGATCAAACAACAGCCATTAGCAACGATCACACCTGTGATCTTCAAAAAGGAGTTTATACTAACAGACTAGTATAAACAATCAAAAGAAGGGATGAACAACTCCCAAACCTAACCAACAACAGGTTCGTCTTCAACATCCGCTTTCCCCCGGAAGGTTTTTCCGACGTTGGTATACCAACCGGCAATCTCCCCTCCGGATCGTCGAAAAACGAGCAGTTAAACCATCTGCATCCAGCACTATTAGCAGCAACTTCCCCTTGCTGAAGAACTTTATCATCAGAACAAACCACCATAGAAGGACCAACAAGGATAGAATCCTCTCCGGTAGCCGTCAACGGTAGAGAACTAGCAAGTAACAAGAGAGCTTCAGCAGCATCTCGAATCCTCAAGATATCTGAAAGACGCCGGGAACGAACGGTACTTTTTCCCTTCATCTTTTCCAAATTAAAGATAAACAGGCATCCCAAAACATATATATATACAAAACAAAAACTCAACCTCGAAAAACGAGAAACCTACTCATCATTAACTGTCAGAATTACATCACATCCAAACGGCGCTACAGGAACCAGGGTCATATCCTCATTAATGAAATCTGACAAGCGCCACTACAAATTTCAAGACAAAGAGAAAAATACCCAATTTTACTGCCAGTTGACGTCATTACATGTCAGAGCATGATTACAAAGAAGTTTTTTCCTTTTTCCAACAAGTTAAAACTTCCAAGAGAGGACTTCTTATTTTTTCGCGCCCAAAAACATTTCCCTCTCATAAGTCAAGTGCTCCACTTACTTGCATAAGTACAACACTAGACTGGGGGGACTTGAAGGGGTAAGGTCCCAAAAACCTCATAAAAAGGATTTGAGACCATACCACAAACCAACCTTTTAACCTTTTGACCTTGCGCGGCCGCGCATTGGTCTCACAAGAGGAAGAAGAAATCAGCAATTTATAGTCGCGCGCCCAAAGGAAAACGTAAATCCTTGCGCCTTCTCCCATTTAACAAAGGATCAAAATCCTTTGTTCGATACCTCCGCCTAAATATCCAGACTTGAATATTATTTTACCCAGACCTGGGATTTATTCGTCTGTGTCCACACAGCAAGATGTCACACCAGATTACAGCAATAATATTCTAGAAAGAAATACAATCGTGCACCACCCAGACGGTTATAACCGTCTGGACACGTGTCATCACCACAAGCAACCCTGAAATCACAACAAAGGCATGCAATTGGAGAGTAATCTCCACTTAGTCACTTTCCACGTGGCAATCTCCTAGCCATAGATCAAATCACGATCCGTGTGCATTCACATCGGATCGAGTCAACTTGACGTTGGATCAAAGAACTTAAACGGAAGAAAATATAACCGCTACGGCGTTAGCATCTTCCGTCATCTTTTCAATAACAGGTTTTCCCTCCCAAACTCCCGGTTATAAATAAGAGAACTGTTCAGGTATAAACTCAGATCACACTCACTTCTCAAATACTTTCTCTTCTCCATTACCAATACTTATTCTCACACCGGAGTCGGGTCAAGGAGAGAACCCTCTTCTCCCCTTGACGAGACTAACGGTGTTCTTTTTTGCAGAACCACCGGAGAAGAAATTCAATTGCAACTGAACCAATCGAGGGAGAGCTAACCTTTTTATGCGGATTCAAACCCCCTAACTATCTCGGTTCCGACCATTTAGTTGGTGTTTCTTCAGAGCAATAAGAATGTGTGTGGTGAATGTGATGGAGAGTGACTTGCATAGAACAAGTACTCAAGAGCAATGACCAGAGATTCGCGTAGAATCAGAGCTGATCCGGAATGTCCTGAACACTAAATGAAGTGTCACATTTATAGGAAAGGTTATCGCTCAAAGAGGAAACCATTGACTAGTGAATATGCTTACAGTGGGGGACTTACCCTTTTGGGGGTTGAAGCCTTTTGACCTGCGGATAAAAGGATGTATTCTGTGGACTTGTCTTGCTTTTGCGGCTGGGAGAGTTGGTGAGGCAATCAGAGATGTGATCATTTACTGTTCACGTGTTGCTTTATCTTGGCTCTTGGGTTTTCAACCCTTGAACCCTTTAACCTTTTGAGCATTCATGTATTTAAGTCACTTTATTTGGTCTTGGGCTACCCCGTCATCACTTTCCATTCCAACATGTTGCATTTGGCCCGATTCTTCAACCATACATAGGCATTCATTCGCTTTGATCCCCTCAATGATTCGTGTGTGATGATCTGTTGTTGAAGATAAAATGGTTTCTCAATGTCTCATAACTTGAGAGAAAATGATATTAAATGGATTTGAAAGATAAAAAAAAAGACAAAATTTGAATAAAGGTAATAATGTTCTCGTTGAACAGATGATGTGCCCTATAGGTGTTTAACGGATTGAAAGGAAAAAAAAGGTAAAATAAAAAGAGTTTGAACCGAAGGGTTTAAAGGTTTAAAAATGTCTGAGCCCGGGTTCGAACCGGGGACCTCTAGTGTGTGAGACTAGCGTGATAACCGACTACACCACCCAGACAATTGTGAGTTAGTTTGTTTAATGAACTTAATATCAAACGTCTGTTTCACTTGCAATATAAATCAAATAAAATTATAATTCCCATGAGAAATTTACAATCACAATAGTTCATGCATGTAGAATAGACGTATAGTACGACACCCAACATGTTTGGTACAAGTGAAGCATATATACAAGAAAATGGAGTAGATTATAAATACAAAAATAAAAATAAAAGAAATTGGTTGGAGTATAAGTTTTCAGATTGTTTCATTAATCATTTTAGCGTTTTTTTTATAATGGATATACGTGTGGGCCCTTGAGGGCAAAAGTGAAAGTGCATTTTTTTAACGTTATTTTACTAATTTCGTGAAAATAACGTTAAAAGTGAGGGACGGTTAATCATGCATCATGTGGTAGCGTTGATAGCCAAAAGACAAGGGGGTACGTACACTAATTGGCATTTGTCCCAATTGTTGAGTGTTATGTATTTATGTCCAAGGCTTGATGCAAAACTACAATCGAGCTGGTGGTCTCACTGGAAGCAACCTCTCTTTTTCTACGGGGTAGGGGTAAGGCTGTGTATATCTTACCCTCCTTAGACCCTTATTGGTGGATTTTACTGGGTATGATGATAATTTTTATAAACAAAACCCCTCAACTTTCATCGAGTGTTCTATGATCGTACGCAAGGTGTTGTGCATTGTCTACATGTTATACCAAGCATGCGTAGGCACGAACAATAGTATGGTTAATTTACAATGTCACATGACAGGGTTAATTTACAATGTCATTAGTGTCATGAACTATAGCATATAACTAGTATTTGGTTTTACGAGAATAAAATACTTGATTCATAGTATAATTTAAAAGGTAATAAGAATGAAGTATACAAAAGGTGTCATCCGCAGTGAAACCATACAAGAAATCGATAAATGTAGCTTTTCCTTGTTAATTATGGGTTTTATGCAAAAAGCACACAACATCCAACAAAGAGAAAATTAAGAATTGAGGCTTTTCATTTATAGTTATAAAGCTAGGGCCACTACAAGTACTACAAGCTAGCAAAACTTATGAGAAATCATAGGTTTGAACAAGTGATCAAAGCGACCTTAGTAAAAGATAGTGACTCGGCACAGTGTAAGACTGTGCACTAGATATGACTCGAGACATGGCATGAAAATAATCAGGTTTTTGAGTTGTCATATCTGACATGTTTAATAAGTGTGTCATGTTTGGGTTTATATGTTAAAATCGTTTAACTAAATAGGTCAACCAGCTAACCTGTTTAGCCCACTTTTTTCACAACCCACCAACCCGATTAACATGTTTATAATTTGATTACTACTCACCATTTGACAAGTTTAGATAAGTGGAGTTGATGGATTGTGTTCATGTTACATGATTTTAAATGTGTACCGATTACAATTGATGTTTTTGATGCGAATAAAAATATGAGTCGTGTTTAGGATAAATAACTCAACACACTAACCCGGCATGATTAATTAACACCCTATCAAATACATTTAACCCACTTTTTTACAACTCACTCACCCGATTAACACATTTACAACTTGATTATTACTTCATTTACTTGCCAACTCGTTTAATGTGTTTAGATAAATGGGTTAGACATATCGTATTCACGCTACATGATTTTAAGTGTGTGCTAATTATAATTGATGTTTTTAACACAAATGAAAATGTGAGTCGCGTTTGGGTTGAACAATTCAATACTCCAACCCGATATAATTAACACCCTATTAAATATATTTAACCTACTTTTTTTACAGGCCATAATTAACACGTTCACAACATGATTACTACGCGTTAACCGGTTGACACATTTAAATAAATAGCTTAAATAAATCATGTTTAGGTTATCTGATTTTAAGTATTTTAAGTGTGTGGTGATTACAATTGTTGTTTTTGACAAATATAAAAATGCGAGTCGTGTTCGGGTAACACAAATCAACGCTCCAACCCAATAGGCCAATATGATTAACACCGTATCGAACACAGTCATCGTGAAAGAACCCCACAAACCCCATTGCTATCTACCTTCAAGTATCCTCCAAACACACAAACACAATTTTATCATTTAAAAGGACGATCATAACTTCACTAAGGATACCCAGTCGTTATTAGCAAAAAGAAAGTCTTTATTTGTTCAGTTTAAATTATACGGTTTGTCGGTTAACGGTTCAACTTTCCGTTTGGAACTTAGTTACGGTTATGTAAACCGGCCGTTTATCCTTTATTGTTTAAATTTTTTGATTTTAAAAATATAAAACTATGCATAAATATATTATACTGATAAAATTATCATTTTTACAAATCAAATACGAAACTATATCATTTTTTATATATTCTATTTCTAAATCCGGCCAAACTTACAAGGTGTGAAGTTATTTGAAACTAAAATAAAAAGTAAAAATAACAACAAAAATGTCTGAGCCCGGGTTCGAACCGGGGACCTCTAGTGTGTGAGACTAGCGTGATAACCGACTACACCACCCAGACACTTATTAAGTTTTACGGTCAATTAAAATATAATTCTAACAAAGTAACGATTTCTTTAAAAAATTATCCTTCCGTTTTTTAACATGTAGATTATGCATAATCTCTTAAAATGAAATATCTATAAACATATTTGTTAAATCATTTAAAAATATCATTTAGTATCTTAACTTAAAGAATTTCAACTTGTTTAGAGGTAATTGATGACAACATACACGTATAAGAAGAATGTATGGTCACTTAGCGAAGCTTATACACAAACGAGCTTCAATATATCAATACACTACCTTTGGAAACACTATTCCCCCAAACAAAAAAACCAAATAATTATCGATGATCACAATCATAAACTAGAAATTTGATTCGAAACACCCAAAACAAAAAACCAAACAATTATCGATGATCATAATCTTGAACTAGAAATTTGATTCGAAACAAATACACAATATAGAAAGATGAGTGTGGGATACTAGAGATACTGAAACCACAAAGAAAGAAAAAAGAGGTGACGTCAGAACATTATATGAGTAGGTTCTAACGTCTATGTTGACAAGTAGAGTACCAATCTTTGGATAACGGATTTCAATATCTGAATCCAAAATTTCATATTCGGATATTGAAACAGGTATTCAAATTGTAAAAAAAATGTGTTTTTTTAATAATTTTCAAATATAGTATTTATCATTTATATGAAATATTATTTTAGATATCCAATATATTCAAATTTTTTTACTAATATTTATTAATTAATAATTTTTAGAAATTTTTTTCCAATAATTCAAATACCGTCCACACTTTATCAATCTTATAACAATTTAAAAGTTGCAAGGTATACAAAAGTTAGAGTAAACTTCTGTTTTGGTTCCTTTGATTTGGTCGTTTTAATAGTTTTGCCTCAATCCTTTAAAAATAGTCATTTTACTCTCTGATCTATGAAGCTTATCTCTATTTCACTCCCCACCTTTAACGCCATCCAATTCAACTGTTAAAACGACTAAACCATAGATCAGGGAGTAAAATGGCTATTTTTAAAGGATTGAGGCAAAACCGTTAAAACGACCAAACCATATGGAGCAAAACGAAAGTTTACTCCAAAAGTTATTTGCCCTCAAACTTTCAAATTAAATTCTAAAAGTACCTTTATACATATGTCCTTTGGACCAATGTTGTAGAAGACATTAGACGTTAGTCGTGTGGTGGGGTACCGCCTAAGGATTAATGGGGATTAATCGGATTGGGTTGTTTATGTATAATTTTATAAATTTATATATAAAAAACATTAATTTTATACTTTTTATCTGCAAAATTGGAAGTTTAGGGATCAAGTGTAAACTAGTGAAAATAGAGAGGTGTTAAATGTTAAAACACCCAAACGTTATTAACCCTAATCTCACCATCGTTCTTCCGTCTCCCTTGTCCTTCGTTCATCAGACCCCCCAAATTCTCCTTCATTAATCACAACGACATCAGGAATCTTTTGGCTGATGTTGATTTTGCACAATGGAGACTCCTTTTAGTCTAGAATGAACGAAAACATTATCCGTTAGAATGTTAACGGGTCATTTATAAGTGTTTGACTTTGACCGGTTAACTTAATGGATACGCTCGGTTCGCTAGATTAAGCATTGACCAGATAGAATGTGGTTTTTAGCATCCCGAGTGCAAGGACTCGTGTAATATAGGTTTAATAACTAAACATTATGATTAGAAATTATTTTGACCCAATTCAACTAGTTTATATATTTTATTTTATTTAAACTAGCCGTACACGTATATACGGTATCGGGTGGTCGAATGGGTCATTGACGAGTCCATTATGTCAAAACATATTTCATATTGTTATAAAATCAGTTTCAAAGTCAGATTATATGTCTTGTTGGTTTTAAAACCATCTTTATGCCATAAGGGCATTTTCGGCATTTTAAAGCATACAATGTTGACTCAACCATAAACCCATCAAACGACATGACCGGAAAGTTTACCTCAGAGGATTATTCCCCATAATATTATGGTCACATAAAAAGTCTTAATTGGGTTCTAAACTTAACCAAACGGGTCATAATCGAAAGTCAAATAAGAAGTCAAACTATTTGACTTTCGACTACGAAATGAGCTCTAAACACGACATGACGAGTTGGACATGATAAAACATGTCCTAATATGTTATATAAACTTTTATGGTGTCAAAATTTAGAGTTTTGATACTTAGAAGTTCACTTATCGTAATCTGCAAAAATCTGTGTTTATGACTTTTTATTTTATATATGTTGACTCGTCATTTTGCCTACTTAACATGATTTAAATAGGGTATAATCACAAGGTATTAACACCTTCATTATTGCGATCATGTTTCAAAGTTCAATTTGAACTTTGATTTATTCAAAATGGTCAAGACCGAAAGTCAAAGCAAAAGTCAGTTTGCTTGACTTTCGGCTAATAACTAGCTTAATAATGGAAAAGAATTGAGGGAGAACACTTAAAAGTGTTCAAGAGGAAGATTAAACTTCAGAGAAGGAGGCCTTTATGAAGAGAAATAGCTCCAATGATAGAGAGAAAGAAATACTGAATGGTGCAATGAAAAAGGATGAAGAACATCCTCTATTTATAGTGTTAGAGGTTGAAGGAGGTTGTGCCAAGTGTCCCTGAAGTTCTCAGGTGTTGATTAGTGGCAGGGAAGGTGGAGGAAGGAGGTTAGAGGTGGCACAAGTAAGAGCTAGGTGGTAAGAGGCAGCAGCTGCAGCTGCATTCTTCTATCTGCAGACCCCTTACGGACCATAAGGGTCATGTCTTACGGTCTGTAAGGACCTTGTGCGCCTACTGTTTCAAATTGCCTGTCACACCCGGATATTTCCACGTATTACCGGTGGGGAGTATCGTGACGTAGTTGATATCATCATAGTCAAACAACACAATATTTAAATGCACAGCGGAAGCAAAAGATAGATTTCATTTCAACCAAATAAAATTGTAATATTAAGTATCACAATAATAGTTGAAACAGATCCACAGGTGGATAAAAAAAAGAAAACTGTTCAACGGACTTCGAAATCTAGAGCTTGCAAGACTTGATTATTGATGCCTGGAGTATCCAGCCTATTACGTATAGTACCTGCACTTAGCCTTTTTGGAAAATACGTCAGTTTACACTGGTAAATACAACTTAACTGACTCATTTTGAAAAGAGTTTGAAAATTGATTTGAATGCACTTCGGCAAAAATATCTTTTATAACTTGGGACAATTATTTAAAAATAATCTTGTATACAGTTTTACTTATTTGTCGTCCATTAGGGCCGGTTTGTAGGGCCGGTCTAGATTAACTGACACGCCACATGTATAATGCCCACAAGGATTATTTCCTTTAAGTGGATTACCAGTTTTTACATATGCAACTGTCAGGTGTATGCCTACACCCCGTGCTTAGGTCGTGGCCATTTCTTTGAATGATGCCAAGGATATCCGGGACATGGTCATTTAACCCCCAAAGGCCATACACCAAATAATACAGAATAAAACAGGTTATGTAAATACATTAATCACAATCCAATTTAAATGACTACATACCCGACCAAGCGGTATTATTATAATACCGTATCCCAAGCCCGTATAGGGAAAATAAGTTAAGAGTATTTATCTGAGCAGTGTATAAATCTAATACAGAAAGTGCACGTAGCTTTTACTGGGCTCCTAATCTGGAACGAAGGTTTTTAATAACCTATTAGAATCCTAACGGGTCTTTAATTAAGCTTATACTTAGACCGGTTAGTTTTAAAAAAGGAAGACACGGTTCAAACGCATGATAAAGCGAAGACCGGTTTAGAATGTGGTTTTGACCCGACAAGCTTGTATGCTTGTTTAATATGGGTAACTTGAACAAATTCTGGATTTTGAGAAGAAAACGATATGGTTTGACCCGTTTCGGCTAAATTATGCAAACTAGTTACATAAGCCGATCCGAACGCTAAAAGTGCGTAACGGGTAACCATAAGAGTCATATGCAAGTTTCCTGAGTTAATATGCCTTAATTATGTTGTGACATTAGTAAGATATCTTCTATTATGCCCTAAATGAATTTAAACTCAAATTAGGCCCCGTAGGGGTATTTTGGTCATTTTAAAGGTTATAAAAGAGTTTAAATAATAACTGAGTTACGAGTCTGATGTAATCAGTAAAAATACTTAATTTAATAAGTTTTAACAGTAAGTTATCACATATATGTGAAATTTATCATTTAAAACCAAACTATGCACCTTAGGGGCATTTTGGTAATTTCACTTAAGCCTAAAAGGTCAAAACTGGAAACCTGAATTTAAAACTTTTACTTACTGTTAATATATAAGAATTTACTGAAAACATCAGTAGGTATCAAACCTTATATGCTTAAAATAGTTTTAGTACATACTATGCGTTAAAAACGCTTAAAAAAAGGCGATTTGGAGCCATTTCCGGGTTTTCAAAGGAAAGCTGATATTTTTATTATTCCAGAAGGCTCAAAATATTTTATTTATCATATTAGATCAGTAGAAAAAGGTTTGGGGTCAAAAGGATTTGTAAAACTCATTTTATAGCCCAAAAGGGCAAAACCGACAATTAACGAATCAAGCTTAGATCTCTAAGTTATGCTCAGCCTAAAAATAAATAAAAATCTCCAAAAATCCCAAAAAATTATTTTATATCATTGGGTAAAAATTTTGGTATCAAAAATCGGGTTTAGATAGGCTATACGCTAATTACACCGTTTAATTATTAAAAACTTTCTAATCACACTAATGAGCATAACTCTTAATCTAGACCTCAAACTGATGTCAAATTTTAGGTACAAGTTTATAAATCAGTAACTAAGGCTTCTACTCTTTTACATTTTCAAAATTCATGTTTTAAGGTCATATGGGCATAATAGTCAACATATAGGCAATAAACGGGAACATGCATATGAATCGGATAACTATTGAACCAAGGTGTATAATCACAGAGGGTTATACTAACATGAAACCTGGTCCTAATAGGGCTCTAAGGCATTTCTAAAACATGCTACAATGGGTCAGAATCGAAAGTCAATGCAAAAGTCAAATTATGCGCCTTTCGGTTCCGAACCGAGTCTAAACTGAAAATTGTCGGGTTGAACATGTTTAGACATGTTCTTACATTAATTACCAAGTTATATTAATGATAAAACAGGTTGCATAGCTTCTACATTGCTAATTATGCATTAATTTGAAATTAAGCTTTCTGTTGACTTTTTAACATCAAGTTTGACCCGACAATTGACCTAGTTAGAGTGGGAATCAGAGAGTACCATTTTAAGGGTTTATTACCCACATAATTACCTACTTATAGGTACTTTTGATTCGAGATTTGACTGAACAATTATTGATTAATCTCGAAGCCAAACCTTAATTACGACGGTTTTGAGTTTTGGCTATTAACTAAGCTAAACTGAATTAAAAAGGATTAAGGACACTTACAAAGGTCCTAAGTATGATTTGGGACTTAAGGGAACTTGCTTGCTGACCAGAGGAGCTCCAGAGATCAGCTTGAAGTGAGTTGCAAATGAAAGACCAAATGTTGCAACAAGGGGTTCTCTTATATAGCAACTTTGCTGCATAAAGATCACTCCATATCAGTCTACAATTGTTGTAAGATATTCCCAGGTGTCCCTATGATGCTAAAAACCAGTTATAGGGCCCCTGATTTTCGAATACCACTCTTATAAGGCGGTGTAACTTGTTTAACATGCATCTGTCCAAAATTCTGCCCAGATACACCGTAAGCCTTAGGCTTTGCTGTCCGTAACCGTCTTTCAGAAACCATCGCCCAGCTCCGCTCTCTTACGGACCGTAAGGGTTAGCCTTTGCAGTCCGTAAGCCTTCATCAGAAGATAAAAACTTGCAACTTTCAAGCTTTGACCATGCAATCCTTCATAATTCGAACCTTGGGTCTTTTGCAACAGAGTGGGGCCATAAGATCAGTTCTGAAAGGGCATGCATGCCTAGCCATGCACTTATGTTGCCTTGGATCCTTGTGTTGCATGCTTTTAAGGAGCTTGGATTCTTTTGAAAAGAATTTACCATATACTTTATCGTAACATTATTTATTTAAAATTCAATTCCTTATAAACTGAATTTATTTAATTTAGGAGTAACCGGTTAAATACATCAGATGTTTATCATAACGATTTAAGGTCTTGGGATTTATTATTTGGTCGCTCAGAGGTGTTTATTAACATGTCGACCCTTTTAAATCCTACCATACATCTTTTACTTGATCCGGGTTCCTGACACGTTTATCTTACATGACACGTGTCTTTATTTTATTGGGTATGATTTTACGAGGTGTTACATTGCCTTACGGACCGTAAGTCACATACCTCGCGGTCTGTGAGGGACCTCCAGAAGCAAAATTTTGGAATTTTCCAGTATTGACCCATCAACTTTGTTTCATCTCCCATTTTGATATAATTGTCATTATCCTCCAACAAATCTGGAATATTGGGGAGTTTCCATACACGTGTTGCCTTGTTATTCGTCATAAATTTCCGAGGTGTTACTGTCTTCCACATGATCGCCACATTATTTTTTTCATTTCATCCTTAAACCATGAAAATGGTCATCTCTCACATCCCTAAATCATTGGCTTGTATGATATAAATAAAATGTAGTACATTTTGATAATTTTGTCAAATAAAAATAAAAACAAAAACAAATTACAAGATGTTGCGGTTATTGGGGGAAAATATCGTCTAGAGGATGGAACGGTGTTCCCTAGTGATACCGCATGCCACTTCAGTTATACCGCTTGAATATCGCAATCAAACCCACCTCTCTAACAAAAAAAAGTTTATGCTTATCCCCACAATCAATGAAGACACACAACTCAAACTATAACAACCCAAGTAAACTGTGCCAAGATATTGTCCGCTTTGCCCCCGATGGGTTGCCCATCCAGGAACTCACGGTTTTGTTTCCACCCGACAGTTGCTCGCCCAGGCAAAACGCGTCATGGTAGAGAAGGTTTCCCACCCTCTTATAAAGAAGGCTTTTGTCACACCCCTTTCTAAGGCGGAAGCACGAGGTGTGATCCTGAAAGGTTCTCATTGCATACGAATGGTAAACATGCTACATGCTCGTAAAATGACTCCAAAAGGACCATTGTCATTACGTAATCAAAACATAACATAAGTTTAGTGTTTACATCACACGACTAATAATTGTTTAAAATGGTTTACAACTTATTTAAAAGACAAACATCAAGGATTTGATTCTTATATCACCACACATGATGGAATATAATAACCAAATCCCACAAAAGAGGCTTTGGAGTCTTGACACAACTTGACTAAAAACATAAACAACATTCTTGAGCAAAAGTGAGACCGCACGTACATCCACTTTAGTTAATTGAAATACATGTAAGTTTTGGAAAATCGTCAACATAATTTTGGTGTGAATTCATGCAGTTTTGTGTAAACATTTAAGCATTCGTTGTAGAAAACATGGTATGTGGTTGTACTGAAATAAGTACTTCTGTAAATGTAAGGAAATCGAGATCGCTAATGGTTTGCAAGGCCATTAACATGTGACACGACATAGGAAGCATCCAAACCATAGGCATTTTTACTTGTCGATTCACGACTAGAGACACAAAAGCACTTCTTGGTAAAAGTGTGGCCAAGAGTGTGGTTGCCTGAAACTCATTAGATCTAATCTTTTGTTCTGCGGTCTAGGTATGTAATTGATTAATGGTGCTTATGGCACCCTATTCGTGACATGATCTATAGTATCATTCCTTAGTTTTGTATTCAACATACCATAATACATGTATTTTCCCCAAGTTTAGAAAACAAGTAAAAGTTTAAAAGTGGGGACATGAACTCACAACTTTGCGTATCCTGTGCCGTAAACTTCACTGGTTGGTTTTTGTAGCGTCGTGACCTATACGTGTTCTATTAATGTTAGTCACTAGACTTGTATCACACAAGTACAAGTCACCATCTTTGGTTTATGTATATGCTCTTTGTATGTTCATTCTTTCATGAGGGTCGTGCCCTTGTTTGTCGGGTCGTGCCTGTACGTTGTGTCGTGCACTTTTGAATATGTATTGTGTTTGTAAAAATATATATTTCACATCTTAGAATATATATTTGTTTATGTAGACTTTTCGAGGTAACAAGTTGTTAAAAATAATTTATATTTTTAACTTTTCATGTATGTTACTTATATTATTTTCCCAAAAATAAATTTAAGTACTTCGTGAAATAATATCTGCAATATTATTTTTGTACAAGTATTCTTAGGAAAGTATACTTGTATTTTATGTAAATACTTGTGCATTTTGTATTTTTCACCAAAAATCAATACTTTGATTTTTATTACTTTCCAGAATTATATTTCTTAAAAATAATATATTTTTAAGACTTGCAAGAAATATATATATTTTGCCATGTTATAAAATATGCATATGGTTATTCTTGTTATTCACCGATTTTCGTATAAATTCCGATACTTGGTATAGGTTATATATATTTGTCCAAAAATATATATTTAAGTCCATAGTGTCTAAATTCAATAATATGTTAGGAAATATATTTTCATAAATATATTTTCTTGTATTTGTCCATGTATTTCCTTGTGAGGAATTTTTGTATACTTGTATACTTATGTATTCTCATGTATTTGTATGTGTATTTTTGTATTCATACTCCATGGGAGTATTTAGTATATTTTCAAGTCCTAATACACTAATACATATAATACGCATAATATACACTTAGCACAAAATTTGGTGATCACTAAATATATATATATTTCCCTAAAAATATACATACTTAATATAAGTTTTAACTTGAAGAAATCATCATTTCTTAACTAGTAATTTCTTACAAAAATTAGGGAAACCTTGGTAAATATTTTTAGGTGAATTTTTAGGGAATAAGTTTCACCAAAACTTATATTTTTCTAAGTGTCAAAATTTTATAAAATTTTTGACATAGTTTCCCCTAAAAATGGAGGTTTCCCATGTTTTCAAAACATGTGTTTATTTTCTTTTCAACACCAAACAATTTTCAACAACAATTATCAACAACATACACTAATTTTTCCATATGAAACATCATGGTGAACTTGATTCTTGTTGAAAATGTGTAGTCTTTTAGATCTACACTAAACATATTATGATCTTTCCAAAAATAATTGTTCTTGAGTATTTTAAACAAACTTTTATGAAACTTTATTTTATTAACCAACTCATCCATGAGTTTTATAGTCTTTAAAGTTTGTGAATCATGTTCTAAACCACTTTTATGTCTATTAGAAAGATCATCATTTTTAACATCATGATTAACCATGGATCTTTCAAGATCCATGCTTAATAACTTTAGATCTTTCATAAACAAGCTTAATGTTAACTTTTTAACAAACTTTCCATGAGATTTAGTTTCAAAAATTAGTTCTACACACACTTTATTACTTCAAAATTACAAGTTTATGTGTAAAAATCCATTTTTCATGTTCACATAATGCTTCATATGTTCATCTTCAAGTTTAACCATGGATCCTTCAAGATCCATGCTTAAATTTGTTAGATCTAAGCTTTTAACAAGCTTCTCATACTTGATCTAAACATAATCACAAGATATAACATCAACAACTTCATTACATATACTAAAATTTCATATAATCACTTGATTTCTTCATAAATATGTTAGATCTTCTTATTTTTAACATTAAAAGTTAAGTTGTTTAGATGGTGAAACTTGTACATAACATAAACATGACTTATTCTAGTGATCAAGAAGCTTACTACTAGCTCTAATGGCTAGGGAAGTGGCACAAGAATGAAGATGATGAAGATGGAAGAAGGTGAGTGATTAAAAGCTCCACAAAGAGGTCCTTCAAGTTCTAGCACATCACACCTTCTTAGATGAGCTTCTTACACCTTGTAGTAGCCTTGGATTGCTAGGAAATGAAGTGAAAATGGGTTATGTATGGGTGGTGAAGGTGAGCCGAGAGCAAGGGAAGCAAGGGGAAGAAGATGGTGAATTTTTGTGAATGATGGTTAAAGTATACACACTTAGGGTTATAAAACAAAGCTCCAACATAATAATCTTTAGGTAGATTTTATGAATTCTAGTTAGGGAACATAGTTAATTAAAATAATAAAAGTTATGTGGGGCCCTTTGGGGCCGGTTATGGTGAGGGGGGGTTAAAGTGTAAATTTTGGGTAGTTAAGGGTTTAAAGTGCAAACGAGGGGGGTTAAGTTAGTTTAAGTGTGTTTAGTTGTTTTTATGATTTTTAAGGTGTTCTAGTACCAATACTAGTTTAATATCATAAAAACATTACTTCTAGTCAAATTTTGATGTCCCGATTATTGTCTGGTTGTTCGGTTCGTTACGGTTCGTTAAAGTGCTAACTTGCACAGTTTCACTAGGTATGAAGCACCTTTTGTGGCAGTTTTGTAACACCCTTCTTTTAATTAATGTGAATAAGCGATATATTTAAAATTTATGATCATTTCATACCATAAGATCCAAAAATAGAGTATTAAAATAACAAACATTAGTTTTCTACTGACTAATTTAAACATCCAAAAGTTTATTAGCAAACAATTTACATCATAAACATTGTTTAAAACGAGTTAATTTATGCGAAAGCTTCAAAAGTCGTGTTCGGTTCTTTGACATTGCTTGACCGCCATCCGTAAGATCCATTTTGTCACCTAGGGTCAAAACCATTAAAACATTAGTTTTGACATTGTTTATATAGTACATAAACACAAGATCCAACATCAATTTGTAAAAAAAAAAAATACTAATTTTTCTGGTTCCACCGTAACTTACGGTGTCACCGTAAGTTACGGCAGGTCCTGGAAGTTTCTGTCTACCGTAAAACAGGAGTAATCCACCGTAAGCTCCTGACCTCTACCGTAAGTTACGGTACTACCGTAACTTACGGTAGTCCCTGGAAATCCATCTTTTGTTTGTTTTGTTCATTACACTCAAACCCGAATCTCGGATTTCGCTTTTCTAATATACCAATACATTAAATTCTCATATTTCTAATAAGTTACATATGAACCAATGTCAAAGATCAATCAATCATATTCCGGAGCATTAACCATGCTTTATTTGATTATTCGACCCATTTGGCTCGTCTAAGGGATCCTCCCATATGACGACTACCAACGAGTTCCAACCAATTTTGACCAATCATTAAATATAGCGACATCAACGCTTTAATTCAAAACAACTCTTGTTCTAAAATTCAACTACGCATATTATAATCATCAACATTCACTTAACGTAACGGGTCAAGTTACATACCTTAGTGTACGCCCTTCAACCGCAAATCACCACCGGCTTGTCCACTCGACGTTCCGGTATCCTTTCCTATAGAGTTCAATTCAAGACATGTTTAGAACTCTCTTTAAACCTTACATCGCATAATACACCGAAACATCATAATTATGCGTTTAATCTTTAAATTTCTATCTTAAGCCTTCTTTGAGGCATTTTCACAAACACCTTAAGGGCAGATTTTTCACATGATTATATGACAAGTTTCTAGCTTATCATTTAGCCCTAATTTCACCTCAATCAACATTTTACATGATCATTAGCTTCTATTTTTCTGAAATCACTTCCAAATTGTCAAATTACACAAGATTAACACCCAATATCCTAGTGTTCATCAATTTATACATAACCCATTAATCACCTACAATGGTGTTCATAATCTTCACTAAAATTTAACATGATTTCAACTTGTATTTGCCTAGGGTTTGTCCTTAGACACTATAGTTGTTCTTAGATCATCATAAGACATACATGCAACTATATTTTCAGATTTTCCCAATTACATGAGAAATTCAAGTTGAGGGTTTTCATGAAATTTTACATACCTTGCAATCCTCTTGTGATGAGGATCAATAATCTACACTTTAATTTCGATTTCAACTTGGATTGAGCCTTCAATTTGCAAGTTTAGTGAGTTTTGGGGGTTTGAGAGTGGGGAGTCGCCCCTGCTCTTGTTCTGTACGACCAACACCTCCTTTTGGGGGTGTTTGGTTTGTTTTATTTGTTTAATTAAAACTTAAGTTTCAATTTTTACAAATTAAGCCCCTCCATTTTAATCAACATTTTATTTAGTTGCTTTTAACCCTACTATAGGTTATTTCTAAACTTGTAATTAACTAGGTTAAAATTCTTAGTTAGTAAATTCTCATTTATTTATACTTTATAATTCTAATATAAAGTTTTATATTTTTCGGGGTGTTACAAGTCCACCCCCCTTAAAAGGGTTTCGTCCCCGAAACCGAAGTACGTACCAAATAATGTAGGGTGGAGACGTCGCATCTCCTCTTCGGACTCCCACGTAGTGTCCGAACCTTTCCTATGCTCCCATTTGATTTTGACTTGGTCAATTTGTTTATTTCGTAAATGTTTGACCTTTCGGTCTTAAATCTCCACCGGTTTCACCGCATAGTTCAGACTATTATCCACTTCGATATCATCGTAATGGATATAGGCCGTTTCATCTGCTTGGCACTTTCGTAATTGTGACACGTGAAACGTGCCATGAATCCCACTTAATTCCTCCGGTAACTCAAGGCGGTAAGCTACCTTGCCAACCATTCCGATAATTTTAAATGGCCCAATAAACCTCGGGCTTAGCTTCCCCCTTTTTTCTGAATCTAATAACGCCCTTCCAAGGGGAAACTTTTAGCCTGACCATGTCGCCAACTTGGAATTCGATTGGCCTATTCCTTTAATCAGCATATGCCTTTTGCCTGTCTTGAGCCGCTTTCAAGTGTGCCCGAACTATATCGATCTTTTCATTCGTGGCTCGTACTATATCTTGGTGAGCGAGTTCACGTGGACCCACTTCACCCCAACATACCGGGGTTTGACACTTCCTACCATAAAGCATTTCGTACGGTGTCATCTTAATACTAGATTGGTAGCTGTTATTATACGAAAACTCGACTAACGGTAGGTGAACATCCCAACTTCCTCCAAAGTCGATTATACACGCCCGTAGCATGTCCCCCAATGTTTGTATCGTTCTTTCACTCTGTCCATCCGTTTGAAGATGGTACGCAGTGCTAATGAACAATTTGGTTCCCATTTGCTCTTGGAAATCTCGCCAGAAATTTGAAGTAAACCGGGTATCCCTATCAGACACGATGGATACCGGCACCCCATGACGTGCTATTATTTCATTCGTGTAAACCTCTGACATCTTTTCTGACGTATAACTCTCACGGATCGGAATGAAGTGAGCATTTTTCGTCAATCTATCCACCACTACCCATATAGCATCAAAACCACGATTTGTTTTAGGCAACTTGGTTAATAGGTCCATCGTAATATGTTCCCATTTCCAAACCGGAATTTCTAACGGTTGGAGTTTGCCGTATGGTTTCTGATGCTCCGCCTTGACTTGTAAACATGTCAAGCATTTTTCCACATACTTCGCCACATCCCTCTTCATTCCAGGCCACCAATAATTTTGTTTCAGATCATTGTACATCTTGGTCGCACCCGGATGAATTGAATATCGAGATTTATGAGCTTCATTAAGTAGAAGCGCCTTCACCCCACAAGTATGTGGGACCCATATCCTTCCGGATCGAGTCTTCAACCCGTTATTCCCATCCGATAAATCTTTCAACTGACCGATTATTATTTCTTTCTTCCAATTCTCTTCTTTCATTGCTTCTAATTGCGCCTCTCGAATACGTTCAAGTATACCCGATGTCACCACGAGTTGCATCGACCTTACTCGTATTGGGACATAGTCCGCTTTTCTGCTCAGAGCATCCGCCACCACATTAGCCTTTCCGGGGTGATAATGTATTTCACAATCGAAGTCTTTCACCGTTTCTAGCCATCGCCTTTGTCGCATATTTAACTCCTTCTGATCGAAGAAGTATTTCAAGCTCTTGTGATCGGTGAATATAGTGCACTTTACCCCATATAAGTAGTGCCTCCATATTTTTAAGGCAAATACCACCGCAGCCAACTCAAGATCATGCGTGGGATATTTCTTCTCGTGTATTTTCAATTGTCTCGAGGCATAAGCTATAACCTTGCCCCGTTGCATTAAAACGCATCCGAGCCCCGATAGTGAAGCATCCGAATAAACCACCATATCTTCGACTTCGTCCGGCAATGTCAGTACCGGAGCTTGAGTTAACTTTTCTTTTAGCGTTTGAAACGCTTTTTCTTGATCGACACCCTAAATGAATTTCTCTTTCTTTTGGGTTAGTTTTGTTAGCGGTGACGCATTCTTGGAGAAATCTTGAATGAATCTCCTATAGTATCCCGCAAGCCCCAAAAAGCTTCTAATTTCCGAAGGGTTCTTCGGGGGATTCCATTTTGACACAGCCTCGATCTTGGACGGATCCACCAATACTCCGTCGGCACTTATGACGTGGCCAAGAAATTGTACCTCTCATAGCCAAAAGGCACACTTAGAGAATTTCGCATACAACCTTTCTCGTCTAAGTGTCTCTAACACTTCTTGTAAGTGGTGTGCGTGTTCAGCTTCACTTTTCGAATACACCAAAATATCATCGATAAACACGATGACCGACTTATCCAACATTGGCTTGCAAACCCGGTTCATGAGGTCCATGAAAGCCGCGGGTGCATTTGTTAGCCCAAATGACATCACAAGGAATTCGTAATGTCCGTATCTCGTGCGGAAAGCCATTTTCGATACATCTTCTTCTTTGACCTTTAGTTGGTGATACCCAGATCTAAGGTCAATTTTTGAAAACCAATTCGCACCTTGTAATTGGTCAAATAAATCATCTATCCTTGGAAGCGGGTATCGGTTCTTTATCGTGAGTTTGTTTAACTCCCGGTAATCGATACACATGCGCATGCTTCCGTCTTTCTTCCTCACGAACAATACCAGTGCGCCCCAAGGAGACACACTCGGCCTTATGAATCCCTTGTCAAGCAGGTCTTGAATTTGGGACATCAACTCTTGTAATTCTGACGGTGCGAGTCGGTACGGAGCTTTCGCTACGGGTTTTGCGCCCGGAATCAATTCGATCCCGAACTCTATTTCCCGTTCAGGCGGTATCCCCGGTAAATCCTCTGGAAACACATCTTCATAATCTCGTACTACCGGTACATCTCCAATCTTTCGTGATTCCTTTTCGGGCTCATTGGCGTATATCATGAATACCTTGCATCCTCGCTTCATAAGCTTGTGAGCTTTCAACATTGAGCATACTATAGGGTTGCCTCCTTTTTCGCCATAAATGGTGACGTGTTTCCCGCTCGGAGATGTTAGTTTTATCTCTTTACGAAAACACACGACCTTTGCATGGTGTTGAGATAGCCAATCCATCCCAACGACTACTTGAAATTCTCCCATTGACATCGGGATTAGGTCTATCAAGTATTCCTCATCGTCAATGCTTAATTTACAGCCTCGACAAACATCACAAACTATAAAACTTTTGTTGTCCCCTATTTCAACTTCTAAGGGCACAGATAATTTCGTCAATACAAATGAAGGATGTCGAATAAATCCATGTGAAATAAAGGATTTATTCGCACCCGTATCAAACAATACACGTGCTGGAATTGAGTTAATTGTGAATATACCTGAAACCACATCGGGTTCTGTCTTCGCTTCAGCCGCGGTAAGTTGGAAGGACCTAGCCTTCGCTTTGGGAGCTTCTGTTGGAGACTCTTTTGTGTCTCTCTTTCCCACCAACTCGGGGCATTCAGATTTCTTGTGACCGGGTTGATAGCACTTGTAACAGACAGAAACTTTTCCGGGACATAGTGATGCGGTGTGCCCCGTCATCCCACATACCGGACAGGGCTTGTCTTTGAAACGGCACTCACCCTTGTGCCCCTTTCCACATACTTTACAGCTTGGCGACCCGCCTTTAGCCTCTACCTTCTTCCCCGATTCCGCAGTTCTAGCTTTCTTTGTAGGGCTTGGATTCACATCATGTGCCCTTCGTTCACCTCTTTCAACTTGTTTCTTTAACTCGATTTCCCGCTCCCGGGCGGTGTTGATAATCTCCGTGAGGGTTTCATACTTTGACGGAGTCATGAACTCACGATACTCGGCACTCAACATGTTGTAATAGTAGTATATCTTTTGCTCTTCAGTGGTGACTAACTCGTCACAAAATCTCAGCTTATCCATGAAGATGCCCGTGATCTTGTCAATTGTTTCACCCTTTTGTCTTAGCTGGATGAATTCTTCCTTGATCCTGTTAATAACCGCTTTGGGACTGTGGTGTTTAAGGAATGGTACCTTAAACTCGTCCCAAGTCATAACCTTTGCCGCTTCGGCTCCCATTTCCTTCTTTTTGTTATCCCACCAATCCTTGGCTTGATTTCTCAATTGACCCGTTCCGTAAGCAACAAAGTCACCTACGTCACAATGGGTTCGTTCAAACACTCCTTCCACATCACTTATCCATCTTTGGCAAATTATCGGGTCAACCTCCCCGTTATAGATTGGCGGTTTACACGCCATGAATTCCTTGTACGAACATCCTTTGCATTCTCCCGTTTTCTCCTTCATAAGGTTGACAATATCCTCCAACCTTTTAACTCGCTCTTCAACAAGCGACAACATCGTGCCTTGAATTTTGTCTATGAACCCAGTTAGACTTCCTTCAATTGCCTTCCCTACCTCTTCGGCAATTATCTCTTTCATTTGTTCGGTGCTTGTTTGCACCGGATTATCATCATTCCCATCAGACATCTTGAAACTGAAACGTTTACATTTAAACATTAAACATTTCATTCATAGCATTGCTTCATTTGTTTTGGTTTAGCCAAGTTTCCAACTTGCTTTAACCATTCACATCTAATGCACTTTCCGGGTTTGAGTGTGTTAATACACTCTTCCCATGCATTTCAATTCGTTTCTTATTTCTTACGCAAGGTATAATCTACTAACATAATGAGTTAATTCTTACCGGACGATCGATCAAGCTTGAACCGAACACTTGTTGACAACCTTAAGCTCTGATTACCTTTGGGACTGTGATGTTTAAGGAATGGTACCTTAAACTCGTCCCAAGTCATAACCCTTGCCGCTTCGGCTCCCATTTCCTTCTTTTTGTTATCCCACCAATCCTTGGCTTGATTTCTCAATTGACCCGTTCCGTAAGCAACAAAGTCACCTACGTCACAATGGGTTCGTTCAAACACTCCTTCCACATCACTTATCCATCTTTGGCAAATTATCGGGTCAACCTCCCCGTTATAGATTGGCGGTTTACACGCCATGAATTCCTTGTACGAACATCCTTTGCGTTCTCCCGTTTTCTCCTTCATAAGGTTGACAATATCCTCCAACCTTTTAACTCGCTCTTCAACAAGCGACAACACCGTGCCTTGAATTTTGTCTATGAACCCAGTTAGACTTCCTTCAATTGCCTTCCCTACCTCTTCGGCAATTATCTCTTTAATTTGTTCGGTGCTTGTTTGCACCGGATTATCATCATTCCCATCAGACATCTTGAAACTGAAACGTTTACATTTAAACGTTAAAAATTTCATTCATAGCATTGCTTCATTTGTTTTGGTTTAGCCAAGTTTCCAACTTGCTTTAACCATTCACATCTAATGCACTTTCCGGGTTTGAGTGTGTTAATACACTCTTCCCATGCATTTCAATTTGTTTCTTATTTCTTACGCAAGGTATAATCTACTAACATAATAAGTTAATTCTTACCGGACGATCGATCAAGCTTGAACCGAACACTTGTTGACAACCTTAAGCTCTGATACCAACTTGTAACACCCTTCTTTTAATTAATGTGAATAAGTGATATATTTAAAATTTATGATCATTTCATACCATAAGATCCAAAAATAGAGTATTAAAGTAACAAACATTAGTTTTCTACTGACTAATTTAAACATCTAAAAGTTGATTAGCAAACAATTTACATCATAAACATTGTTTAAAACGAGTTAATTTATGCGGAAGCTTCAAAAGTCGTGTTCGGTTCTTTGACATTGCTTGACCGCCATCCGTAAGATCCATCTTGTCACCCAGGGTCAAAACCATTAAAACATCAGTTTTGACATTGTTTATATAGTACATAAACACAAGATCCAACATCAATTTGTAAAAAAAAAAAAATACTAATTTTTCTGGTTCCACCGTAACTTACGGTGTCACCGTAAGTTACGGCAGGTCCTGGAAGTTTCTGTCTACCGTAAAACAGGAGTAATCCACCGTAAGCTCCTGACCTCTACCGTAAGTTACGGTACTACCATAACTTACGGTAGTCCCTGGAAATCCATCTTTTGTTTGTTTTGTTCATTACACTCAAACCCGAATCTCGGATTTCGCTTTTCTAATATACCAATACATTAAATTCTCGTATTTCTAATAAGTTACATATGAACCAATGTCAAAGATCAATCAATCATATTCCGGAGCATTAACCATGCTTTATTTGATTATTCGACCCATTTGGCTCGTCTAAGGGATCCTCCCATATGACGACTGCCAACGAGTTCCAACCAATTTTGACCAATCATTAAATATAGCGACATCAACGCTTTAATTCAAAACAACTCTTGTTCTAAAATTCAACTACGCATATTATAATCATTAACATTCACTTAACGTAACGGGTCAAGTTACATAACTTAGTGTACGCCCTTCAACCGCAAATCACCACCGGCTTGTCCACTCGACGTTCCGGTATCCTTTCCTATAGAGTTCAATTCAAGACATGTTTAGAACTCTCTTTAAACCTTACATCGCATAATACACCAAAACATCATAATTATGCGTTTAATCTTTAAATTTCTATCTTAAGCCTTCTTTGAGGCATTTTCACAAACACCTTAAGGGCAGATTTTTCACATGATTATATGACAAGTTTCTAGCTTATCATTTAGCCCTAATTTCACCTCAATCAACATTTTACATGATTATTAGCTTCTATTTTTCTGAAATCACTTCCAAATTGTCAAATTACACAAGATTAACACCCAATATCCTAGTGTTCATCAATTTATACATAACCCATTAATCACCTACAATGGTGTTCATAATCTTCACTAAAATTTAACATGATTTCAACTTGTATTTGCCTAGGGTTTGTCCTTAGACACTATAGTTGTTCTTAGATCATCATAAGACATACATGCAACTATATTTTCAGATTTTCCCAATTACATGAGAAATTCAAGTTGAGGGTTTTCATGAAATTTTACATACCTTGCAATCCTCTTGTGATGAGGATCAATAATCTACACTTTAATTTCGATTTCAACTTGGATTGAGCCTTCAATTTGCAAGTTTAGTGAGTTTTGGGGGTTTGAGAGTGGGGAGTCGCCCCTGCTCTTGTTCTGTACAACCAACACCTCCTTTTGGGGGTGTTTGGTTTGTTTTATTTGTTTAATTAAAACTTAAGTTTCAATTTTTACAAATTAAGCCCCTCCATTTTAATCAACATTTTATTTAGTTGCTTTTAACCCTACTATAGGTTATTTCTAAACTTGTAACTAACTAGGTTAAAATTCTTAGTTAGTAAATTCTCATTTATTTATACTTTATAATTCTAATATAAAGTTATATATTTTTCGGGGTGTTACAAGTTTCAATTCCCGACACTTTGTAAGTTATACAAGACAATAAAACATAAATTCTACATGATATTAATGTGTTTAAAAGCTGATTATAGCTGAATTGTGCTGATTTATGCAGAATTCTGCATTTAAAGTGAGTTTCGGGTGCTTTTTAGTGCATAGTTTAGCTTCAGGAAAGTTTATATGTTAACCCTTGTATCCACACTTGGGTTTTAATGTATTTTAGATGTTGGACCTATTCCTAGGCCCTAATTCTATTATCTGACTGCTTTCTGCAGAATTGCTGACACATCGTGTCTTACCGGTGAGTTTACTAGTCTTTCTGATGCAACGCTAAAAGTAATGCATAATGCAATATTTGAAGTATAAAATGTGCATGAATTCACATGTATAGCATGTAATCAGACAATGTTGATGCTTAAGCACATAATTGCAGATAATAAATAATAATTAAAACTGTACGGAAATGACCGGTTTTGTGCCAGTTGTCACAGCTTTGTTCTCCTCCTCAACCGATGTGGGACTTACATCTCCACCACCCCTTAGGGAGCCCAGCGTCCTCGCTGGCACACCGGCCCGGCCCCTGACTCTGATACCATATGTAAAATCTTGTCCCTCTCACCACCAATATTGTACATATTGCCCTCGATGGGTTACCCATCCAGGAATTCATGGCTTTGTTTTTGGCTACCCTCAGTGGAGACTTCCTAGAAGGTCACCCATCCTAGTACTACTCTACCTGAGCACGCTTAACTGTGGAGTTTTCATGTGACACACAGCCAACTAAGCCCAAAACGCGTTGGCAATTTAAGAGGCATTGGATTATTATTAACCCGGGATCTCTCCTGGCCACAGTCGATGTGGGATTTTCCTAGGGTGTCACAATGATCCATGTAAATCTTTTGGTAGTCGGTATAGGTATCATTACAATCACCCCCTTAGGGACTCATCGTCCTCGATGAGGTTTGCCCCACCATCCCGAACGGCTCAGGAGTGGCTCTGATACCATTTGTAATATCCCAAGTAAACCGTGCCAATATATTGTCCGCTTTGCCCCGATGAGTTGCCCATCCAGGAACTCATTGATTTGTTTTTGGTTACCCTGATGGAAATTTCCTAGGAGGTCACCTATCCTAGCACTACTCCTACCTTAGCACGCTTAACTGTGGAGTTTTCATGTGGCCAACTAAGCCCAAAACGCGTTAATGATTTAAGAGGCATTGAATTACTTATGAACTAGGGATCTTTTCTGGCCACGACCGATGTGGGATTTTCTTTGGGTGTCACAATGATCCATGTAAATCTTTCGGTAGTCGGTATCAGTATCATTACAATCACTCCCTTAGGGACTCATCGTCCTCGATGAGGTTTGCGCCACCATCCAGAACGGCTCAGGAGTGGCTCTGATACTATTTGTAACATGTCGCCCCTTTCACCACCAATATTATTTGTTTTGCCCCTGATGGGTTGCCCATCCAGGAACTCACGACTTCGGTATCATTACAATCACCCCCCTTAGGGACTCATCGTCCTCGATGAGGTTTGCCCCACCATCTCGAACGGCTCAGGAGTGGCTCTGATACCATTTGTAACATCTCGCCCCTTTCACCACCAATATTGCCCGCTTTGCCACGATGGGTTGCCCATCCAGGAACTCACATCTTTGTTTTTTGTTGCCTTCAGTGGAGACTTCCGAGAAGGTCACCCATCCTGGTACTACTCTCACTTAAGCACACTTGTGTAGTTTTCATGTGCTCCACAGCCAACAAAGCCTAAAACGCGATGGTGATTTAAGAGGCATTGGATTATTTATTAACCAGAGATCTTTCCTGACCACGACCGATGTGGGATTTGCCTAAGGTATCATAATGATCCATATAAATCTTTCGGTGGTCGGTATCGGTATCATTACACAAACTGTCTATCTAATTAGTTACAATCCTAGAATTTATCTTTTCTAAATTGCATCAATACATTGGGTGTTGGGAACAAACTCCTTACGGACCCCTTAATTGTTTCCACCACATAGTCCACCATCCAAGCTTCATTACATGTTGCGATTATTAGGATGTATTTGATTTCTTGAATATTGTTAGTGATAACTGTGACATCTGTGCATTTTAATCCTTGTACTGTTCCGAACAACTTTGTATTTAATAAAATATGGTGTTTTAATTTCAATATTTGTTTAATTATTTGAGACATTAGTACGTTTTCAATCATTGTTTAATTCCGAACTCTCAAACCTGTTCTGGAAGTAAAATCATAAACCGTTACGTAAACATAATCAGTTTAACGCGACGTACACTCTGGAACTGTGACATAAGCTAATCATACCCTAAATACCCTTTACATAACTTAGAAATAAGTTTCGAAGGATTCTGTATGGCAAAAACATGTTTATTTGAACTTTAGAACTATTTGCGACAAAACTGCGAAACGAACGTTGGTGACCGCCCGGATAATATTTAAATCCTAAAAATATTCTGTTATGATTAAAATTTTATTTTTAATCATGTTCGTGTTGAAAAATAAATTAAAACGCTTAAAACCGTTATTTTTCAAGTTTAAGCGTGTACCGCGTGTTACTGCGTAACACAGTGCTTCTACTGCAAAACGCAGACAAAGCCACCAGTCTCGGCAACTGACATTTATTTCAGTAATAGTTTGGCAAGTTTATTTTTATAGAATAATAAAAATAATTTAGAACGCCATAAACCGGGATTTAAACGCTAGATAAAATACCCGGTATCCAGTTTAATACCTGTTTTTAAGCTACACATAATAAATATATGTATGTATGCATATATAGAAGTGTGTTGTCATATGCATAAAATTGAATTTGCCACTTCTCTTAGCATCTTGCCACTTGTTGATGCATGCTATCTCTTGCACATCTTCCATATCTTATAAATATCCTCCATAATCTACAAGATCACAACACAACACAAATCAAAACAAATCTTCTCCTCTCCCTCCTCCCCCATAACCGTCCACACCATCACCATCACCATTTTCATTTTTGCAACCATGTTCTTGAAGATTAAACCCCATTCCAAGCTAGTTTTAAGTTGGTGTGAAGATCAAAAAGAGTTTCCAAGGTGTTTTCAAGTGATTTCAAGCTCCATATCATCAAAATCTCATCAAAAACTCACTTGAATCTTGAAGGTATAAAGTTTATGTTTAAATCATACACTTGATTCTTGGTTGTTCTTGTTGATTGGAAGTTTCGCTTGAATCTTGGAATTTTTCACAAACTTGAAATCTAAAAAAAAAGAAATGAGTCTTGATACAAAATAAAAATGGTAGTGTTTATGGTGTATATATAACCGTACATATATATATATATATATATGTGTATGAGATTTGAGTTTGATTTTTTTGATAAATACTTGCTTAGGATATTTGCTTGCATGAACAAGATTATGTGCAAGTATGTTAGAGATATAAAGGAGTGATTGAATCATGAGTTATAATTTGAAATAATTTTAGTATTTTGACATGTAAATGGCCAAAAATTTATTAGACATATTTGGGAATTTTTAAGTTGTTGCTTGTTCTTGAATGATAGTTAAAATACAAGTGTTTGATGATTTGTGTATGATATGATAAATGTTCAATTAAATTAGTAAGTAAACATGAATAAATTACATGTTTGATGCATTTAAATTCATATGAAAGGATGATGATATGATAGTGTGCTTTAGACACTTGTACATAAGAATACATGTTGATTTAAAGCACAAGAAATGATAAAAAAATGATTGTATGACAAAAATGTTTTAGAACAGATTATAAACACTAAAAATAACATTATTTGGTATATTATAATGGCATGAAACTTTGTCATGGGTTTGATAGCTCTGCATGTTGTACATATAGCTTAGAAAGTGGTAAAATATGTGAAATTTGCATGATTTATGTGTTTTATGTGAGACCTGCACTATCATGAGTATAACCACTATTTTATTCAGTAAATAACATGGGTTATGTTAAAATATCAATTCGTTACGATTTGGGATGGTTAGAGTAACGTTTGATGCAAAACTATGCGGTAAAACGGTTAAAAATCGGCTTTTCGGATGATTTTTATAAAACTGTTTTAGATCAGTAACCAAACTGATATTTTTGATATAAAAATAAGTATTTTAACTTATATTAAGTTTACTTGGTGTTTGGTTAGTCATACGTGACTTCCGACGCCCAAAAACGTTACCGAATCGCTAAAATACGCGTTTTTCAATGTACACTAGAATGGGTTGTTCATGGGTAAATTTTATGTGTTACAAGATGTTATGTGATTTATAATATGTGTATGATGACATGTTTATAGTTGACATGATTATGTATATTACGATATTTATTTTTATGTCACAATAAGTATATATATTACGACGCGCAAATCATAGATATATTGCTTATAACATGATGAGGGTCACCAATAAAATCGTTCAAGTCGCAAAGTTCTTAAAATATATATGTGAACGCATATATATATATATATATATATATATATATATATATATTCACACCAACATAATAAAAAATAATAACGTTTCGAGAAAATCTTGAAGTTATGTGAAAATTCTAAGTATCGGAGAAACTTAGGTATTTTTGTGAGTTTTTTATTATTAAATCGTTCTTATTTAATTTAGGACGAATAAACAATTTGAGGGATTGTGTTAACATATAAAAACGCACCCAAAGGTGAGTACATAGTTCCCCTATTTTACGTTTTCAAATGTCTTGGGGTGAAGCATATGTGCATAACTTTACTTTTCTTTTTCATGACATTATACATGTTTTATTACATATTACATATAATACATTATTTTAAAGACATTTTTATGGTATATTGACTTAGTATACCTAACATATGGTTTCAAAGACATTTTACTTGGCATATTGACTTAGTATGCCTATTACATGGTTTTAGAAAGACATTTTCATGACATGCTTAAATTGAAAAGGACATTTGGTATGTTTAACGGGTTAGTAGTACATTCATTAACATTGATCACGCCGCTCGGTAGTATGTAATAGCGTTATAGGACTTGACAAATCCCGATCCCGCTTTCTAGATATTTCGGAAGGGGAATAACAGAATCCGAATGCATTTTTTTTTTTTTTGATAAACTTTGATCCTGATAAGGGTTTATCCGACAGTCTCAAGGCTTGAGTGTATGCGATAGACAAACCACATAAATGTTCATATCGTTAAAAGCAATGGTTTTCAAAACATAACTTTTGTTTTAAACTTTTGTTTATTCAAAAACCTTGTTTTGTACATGACATTTTGATTACATAAGACATTTGTTTATACATAACATTACGCATTTGGCTTGAGTAGATACTATTTATTCGCCATACAAGACATGGTTTATACTGGACATTTGACATTTAACATTGGACTTTGACGTTTAAACAAGACATTATTTCATAGTTATTAATAAGTGATTTAAATTACGAGACGTGTACAATATGATAAAAGCATGGTGGTTACGCCGCTGGTATTTCCTATATATATATAAGTGCTTTTATTGTATTGCATATCATGGCGTTATCTAAACCACTTCAACAAAGACAAGACATGACATATTTTATACATATTATTTTCATTTGGTTATTTACTTAACCATACATCATTCTTTTATATCATTTGATTTTCATATGATTTTATAAAAGAAAATATTTTATAAGGTTCATGACTACTTTTCATTAAACATTTCTTTTAACATTCAAAGTCATGAATCATCAACACTAAACCTATGTTACTCACAGGCATTTTTATGTTGACGTATTTACTTTCACATATGTTTCAGGAGCGAATGTTTGATGTGAGCAAGCTACACTAAGTTATCGTCTTTTATGTTATGTGTTTTGTTTTAACTAAGACAATGTAATAATTTAAGCTTGTAAAACTTAACTTTAATTATCATGTGTTGTGAAACAATAATTCTGCCACATGACTCCTCGACGTTTCCGCTGCGGTTTGTTGTTTTACGTAGTCGGGGTGTGACAGAAGAGTTGGTATCAGAGCCCGTGGTTATAGGGAATTAGGTTATTAGTAAAATTTTGACCTAGACTATAACCTTTCTAGGACCCTAACACAAGTTACCTTGTGTTTAGATCTTAAAACAATACCATCACCTATCCTTAGGTGATTACCAAAACAAGTACACAAATCTCAATTCCATTTGAAAATCAATCATCTATCCTTAGATGATTTATTTTTAGGCTTTACGCCTTTAAAGTTTTTAAATCTCGTCAAAGTTTGGGTTTTAATAATGTGAACACGTGCAATCTGGAAGGGTTGGTGCATGTACCCTGAGTTTTCTGTCCAAGGCTAGAGTGTTCGTACAAATCCATATAATCGGACCAGACACTCTTACCTGGGAACTCTTGGGGTGAGTGTTCACTTATAGGCTAAAGCATGTCTTCATTATGCATTTATATAGACCCATTTACTTTGATTAGTCACTGTGTGTCGTTTGTTTGTTTTATGTAATGAATTAATGACCACCTTCCTTTGTTTTGTCGATATTTTCAATACTCCTTTTTATTGTCTTATGTCAATCTCACACATTTCCTTGTGTTCCATTTCTCTTAGATGCCTCCTCGACGTGATCAAACTCAAGACGTCGAAATGGCAGCCTTGATCACTCAGCAAATTGCTGTTGTACTCCCGAACCTAGTAACTAAGTTAAACCAAGCAAACAACAATAACAATGCACCTATTCCGTGCAACTTTAAGACTTTCAATTCGGCTAAACCGCTTCAGTTTTCTGGGTCAGAAGGAGCAACTGGGCTCCTACAGTGGTTCGAGAGTCTCGAGAGTACGTTTCGTCACGTTCAATGCCCGAATGAGCGAAAGGTTGAGTTTGCATCAAGTGTGTTTCAAAAAAGGGCGCTTACTTGGTGGAATGGTGTGATGAGGGACATAGGTGCCAACGTGGCAATGGCTCAAACATGGGAAGAGCTTCGCGCACTTATGATGAAGGAGTTCTGTCCTCGTCATGAACAGAGGGCACTGGAAAACGAATTCCACGATCTCAAGCAAGATAGTGGAGAGCACCGTGCCTACACAGACCGATACGAAAAACTGAGCCTGCTGTGTCCCACCATGGTCACGCCTTTGGACAAGGCAATTGAGAAGTACATAGATGGTCTTCCTGATCTCGTTCAGGATATTGTCACCGACAGCAACCCTACCACGGTAAGACAAGCCATTGAGCTAGCTGCAACTTTGACTGAGTCTCAAGTCAAGAAGGGTAAACTCCATCGCAAGGGTGACAAGAAACCATCTGACAAGACAGAGAAGAAGAAGGGAAAGAAAGCTGAAACCTCGAAGAAATCTAGGAAGCGTCAGGCTTCCAAGAACTTTGCCGTTGTTGCACAGACCAATCAAGTTGCTCCTACCCAGCCAGCACAACCACCTGCCAAGAAACAGTGTGTTGGTACTGCACCTCTTTGTAACAAGTACAACTGTCATCATCAACCACATCTTCAGTGTCGTCTTTGCAACAACTGTGGAAGGTATGGCCATTTGGCTAACACATGTCGCTCTCCTCCTGCTCCGAATCAAGCGGCACAAAACCCTGCCAAACAGCCAGCAAATCCTGCACGTCCTCCTTTTCTGCCTGGGTCTTGCTACAATTGTGGAGATCTGACTCACTACAGGAACAAGTGCCCGAAGTTGGCTAATGCGAACTCGGCTCGTGGACGAGTATACAACATCAATGCCAATGAAGCGCGTGCCAACAATGAGGTGGTGAACGGTATGTTCTATGCATGGTTGTAAAAGTCCCGCCTAGGCTCCGAGTACTCTCCGAGTACTCGCTACAAGGTAGGCTGCCGAGGCACGAGTACTCTTCTCCCAGGCCAATTACTCCCCGAGTAATCTCCGCCTAAGCCGAGTACTTCCTGAGTACTCCCGAATCCGACTAGGGAGCGCCTAACGACTTTTTGCAACCATGGTTCTATGTTAACAACCAACTTGCTTCTATTCTTTTTGATTCGGGTGCCGACAAGAGTTTTGTATCCCTAGCCTTTGAACCTTTGCTTGCAAAGCCTAGAACAAAACTAGGAAAACCCTTAACATTAGAGTTAGCTAGTGGTGAATCCTTGGTACTCGATTCCGTCATTCGAAATTGCCAGTTGAACCTCAACGATCATCTTTTTCCCATTGATCTCACGCCAATGCAACTTGGGAGTTTTGACGTTATAGTAGGGATGGATTGGTTGACCAAATACCGTGCAGAGGTGGTTTGTTTTGACAAGATTGTTCGTGTGCCTCTTTCGTCTGGTGAAGTCTTAGAAGTTCGTGGAGAAAAACCCGCTAGTAGCCTCAAACTAATGTCTAGCACCCAAGCTCATAGATATCTACGAAAGAATTATGTGGCTTTCTTGGCACGTGTCGTAGAGGAGAAAGACAAGGGTAAAACTGTTCAAGACATCCCTGTCATTCGGGATTATCCTGAGGTTTTTCCTGAAGACTTACCTGGTTTACCCCCAGCGCGTCAAATCGAGTTCTGTATTGACCTTGTACCTGGTGCTAACCCGATTGCTAATCTCCATACCGTCTTGCACCGTCTGAGATGCAAGAGTTGTCGAAGCAGCTGCAGGAGTTATCAGACAAAGGATTTATTCGTCCGAGCTTTTCCCCTTGGGGCGCGCCTGTCCTATTTGTAAAGAAGAAGGATGGATCTTTCCGAAGGTGTATCGATTATCGTGAGCTTAACAAACTCACCATCAAAAATTGATATCCCTTACCTCGCATTGATGATCTCTTTGATCAGCTTCAGGGTGCTACCTGCTTTTCGAAGATTGATCTACGTTCTGGGATCCAAGATTGATCGTAAGAGTTCTTGACAATCAAGGCCATGTTTGCCTAAGTCTCTTACATCACTTGGTGAAGACAAAGTGTCTAGTGTAATACTTTTTATTTTTAATCTTTTCGCACTTTTTACTTGGTTTTGTATTAATGACTTTAATAACTAGTTTCTTATGTTGAAGGTGATCTTTCCTTATCGTTTGTCCGTGGTGTCTTAGCATTATTTTACTGTCTATATAAAATAAAAGATTTTCACCATTCATATCTCCACGGTCTATATGGAGGTATGTTGGCTACCTGGTCGGGGGTTAAGGGAACGGTTTGGTAAAGGTCTTGCCATTGTTCAGCGTTTAGAGGTCCTGCAATGGACCTGGGTCAAATTTAGTAGGACCTCCTTCAATACTTAACGGTATTGGATGGCGGGGGTCCAAAATCTTTGATCCCCTCATAAGTTAACTACTATTAATACTATAACCCGGCTATTTAGGACTGTATCCCTGCTGACTCAGACTACTTAGTCGAGGGTAACGTCACCTCCAAAAGAGGGGCCTACCATAATTTGCATTAATAACTTAAGAGTAAACTGCCATTTTGGTCCTTGTGGTTTGGGCATTTTTTCCATTTTAGTCCAAATCTCAAACTTTTTAAATCTGGGTCCCTATGGTTTCATCTTTATTGCCATTTTAGTCCAAAATTCAAAATCCCCCTTTTTTTTACTGTTCCAAAAAGTTTGAGATTTTTGACTAAAATGGCAACAAAAGTGAAACCACTGGGACCAAAATGGCAGTTTACTCTTAATTTTGGACTAAAATGGCAATAAAAGTGAAACCACAGGGACCCAGATTTAAAAAGTTTGAGATTTGGACTAAAATGGCAAAAGTGCCTAAACCACATGGACCAAAATGGCAGTTTACTCATAACTTAATTAATTATCTTCCAATAATCCACCCTTTTAGGATTGTATCCTTACTGACTCAAACTACTGGGGTGAGGGTAACGTCACCTTCAAAAGAGGGGCCTACTACAATAACTAAGATAATCTCTTAATAAGTGCAAAAGTGCGGAAATAATCAAAGGTTACACTAGATACGAGTCAGAACCAAGTGATTCATCTTGTCTATCTGTTTTTTCTTTTTATTTTTATTTTCAGCATTTTTAGTTAATTTTTATTTTTCTTAGCTTAAAACATTTTTCTAAACTTTTTGATTTGATTAGACGTTGAGGATAAACCGGTACTAAAAGCTCTTGTGTCCTTGGACGACCTCGGTATCTTACCAACACTATACTACGCTCACGATGGGTGCACTTGCCCATATGAGTGTCTAGTGTTAGTGAATATCGTGTTTTATAAATTTAAAACTTGACTAAAAAGTGTTAAAGGGGCTTAAAATACACACCTAATATATATAACACTTGACACCCATCAAGTTTTTGGCGCCGTTGCCGGGGACACAAAGATTTTAAGAAAGCTTAAAATCGACGGCCTAATCAGTTTTTCAAAACCTTTTTAAAACGCGCGCACATTTTTCTGCATTTTAGTTTAGATTTGCATTTACAGTAACCTGTACACGAGGCCGTGTTCACTGAACACGGGGCCGTGCTGCACATTTTCATAAAAACACCCAGTAACAGTAGCTTGAACACGGGCCGTGCTCACTGAACACGCCCCGTGCTCAACGAAATCAGTAAATTTAATTAAAACACCCAGATACAGATTCTGAACACGGGGCCGTGTCCACTGAACACGGGGCCGTTTCCAGCCTCTGTTTCCGTTTTTATTTTTGTTTTCTGATCTCGAGACTTGGTTGTGGTCTGCTGAGTGATTCTTATGGATCAATACTCAGGAGGTTACAACTACACCTATGAGGAGGATGATTATAGGGGTAACTATTGCACTAATTGTCGTAACACACACTCGGTTCAAAATAGTCACTCATATCAACCATCCAATTCATACACCTACTATGAGGAGCCCAGGTACGAGCCATCAACTTCATACACATCCTATGAAGACCAAAGGTATGAACCTCCTCCCTCATACTCATATTTTGATGAACCAAGGTATGAGCCTTCTTACTCATACTTTGAGGAACCAAGATATGAGCCACCACCTTCGTATGCTTATTATGAGGAACCATGGCGTGAACAACCCACCTCATATGAGTATTATGAAGAACAAAATTACGACCCTTATCCATCATATGCTTACAATGAAGAACAATGGTGTGAACCATCTACTTCATATGGGTATTATGAGGAACAAAGGATCGAACAACCGGATTCAAGCTTTGAAAATTCCGATTCTTTTTCTATAACCGAAGTAACCGATAGGATATTAGAACACATTAGAGTTATCGATCGATGTATAAAAGAATCTCGCACAAGGGAAGAGGAGTCCCGCGCAAGAGAAGAATTAAAAAAGGAAGAGATAACCGAAAGTGTAAAAATGGAAGAACAAATAAGTGAAAAACCGACACATGAGTTAAACAACGATAAAGGTGAGTCCGACAACGTTAAAATTCAAGAAGAATCTAATTTTGAAGAAATTAATCTCTTGTCACCTTCTTTTGAAAATCATTGTTTAGTACCCACTCATGCTAAGTTTTTAAAAGAGTTAAACACTAACACTAAAATTGACGAAACAGTAAGTGTTAAGTTAACTAATGATCAAACCTCACTAATAAAAGAAGACCCATTTGAAATTAACATTACACCGGTTCCATGTTTCTTTCAAAATTAATTTATTAGTAATGTCACTATTGATAAAGATCTTTGTGTTAACATAATGCCTAACTACATTTTCGAAAAATTAAGTATTAGTGATTTTTCTCCACTTCAAATACCCATTTTTTTATCCAATCGGAAAGTAATAAAATCAATCGGTATAGTTGAGGATGTCTTGGTTCAAACAAATCAAATGGTAATCCCGACCGACTTTGTCATCCTTGATGACGCTCCTCTAGTGTTGGGATGACCATTTGTAAAAACTCACGAAGCTTTGAAAAACCGGAAGTTCAACAATCTACCTCTTCAATTAGGGTCATTTAAAAGGAGTGTCGATCTCGAACGGTCAATGAAATATCCTTTCGGCAATAATGACCCCCTAATTGAATATGAAGATGAACCACCCGATACAAGTGAAGAGATTGACCACTTTGTTGAAGAAGAGGTCGCCATAGAACAAACTTTTAAAGTTCTTGATCGAAATGAGCAACCAAATAAGGAGTCTCCTAAAGACCCACCACTTGAGCTCAAAGAACTTCCAAAAGGTTTGGAATATGCTTTTCTAGACAAAGATGGTAATTTACCTGTAATTATTTCGTCTAAATTAGATAACTTAGAAAAAGAAAAATTAATTAGCCTTTTGAAAAAACATAAAAACGCAATAGCTTGGAAACTTGTTGACATAAAAGGAATTAGTCCTTCCATGTGAACACACAAAATTTTAATGAATGATGACTACAAATCGGTAATACAACCACAACGTCGTGTAAATCCGAATGTTCAAGAAGTGGTTAAAAACGAGGTCATCAAATTACTTGACGCCGGACTTATCTATCCTATCTCCGATAGTCCTTGGGTGAGTCCCGTCCAAGTAGTTCCAAAGAAAGGAGGTATGACGGTAATAACTAACGAAAAGAATGAATTAATACCAACGAGAACCGTCACAGGATGGAGAATATGTATAGATTATAGACGATTAAATGAAGCAACGAGAAAATATCACTTTCCTTTACCCTTCATTGATCAAATGTTAGAAAGATTATCCAGTCACAAATTTTACTGTTTCTTGGATGGTTTTTCAGGTTACTTTCAAATCCCGATAGCACCCGAGGACCAGGAAAAGACAACTTTCACATGTCCCTATGGAACTTTTGCTTATCGACGCATGCCGTTTGGTCTATGTAATGCCCCCGCAACATTCCAACGTTGCATGGTGGCTATCTTCCACGACATGATAGAAAAGACAATGGAAGTCTTCATGGATGACTTTTCTATCTTTGGGGATTCATACGACCAATGCCTCGGTAACCTTGAATGAATGCTATCCCGATGTGAGGAAACTAACATCGCCCTTAATTGGGAAAAATGCCATTTCATCGTAACGGAGGGAATAGTATTCGGTCACAAGATTTCAAGCGAAGGAATGGAGGTGGATCGAGCCAAAATAGATACCATTTCTAGATTACCACCTCCATCCTCCGTAAGAGCTATCAGAAGTTTCCTAGGGCATGCCGGATTTTATAGGCGGTTTATCAAAGACTTTTCTAAAATCTCAAGGCCTCTAACAAAATTACTTGAAAAAGATGCTCCTTTCATCTTTGACAAGGATTGCAATCAAGCATTTCTAACCTTAAAGGAAATGTTAGTCAATGCACCTATCATGATATGTTTCCTTTCGAAATCATGTGTGATGCTAGTGACTTTGCAGTTGGAGCTGTCTTGGGGCAAAGAAAAGAAAAGCATTTTCACCCAACTTATTATGCTAGTAAAACACTTAATGATGCACAAGAAAATTACACAACAACTGAAAAAGAATTACTAGCTGTGGTATTTGCTTATCCTGTTCTTTCTAAAACTATAGTCTATACAGATCATGCTGCCATCCGATATCTCTTCAAAAAGCGGGACGCAAAACCACGCTTGATTCGGTAGATTCTACTCCTCCAAGAATTGGATATTGAAATCAAAGACAAAAGAGGAGCAGAAAATACCGCAGCAGATCACCTTTCACTCTTAGAAGACCCAGCTTTGGAGGCAACCAGGGACGAACAAATCAATGAAAAATTTCCAACTGAATCTCTGGAAATGGTGGAATATAAGGAAGAACCATGGTACGCCGACTATGCTAACTACCTAGCTAGCGGTATAGTCGCAAAAGGTTGGCCACATCATCAAAGAAAAAAATTCTTTGCCAATGTGAAACACTATTTTTGGGAAGATCCGTATCTTTTCAAAATGTGTGCCGACCAACTTGTCCGACGATGCGTACATGGTAGCGAAGCAAGAAGAATTCTCCGCCATTGTCATGAAGGTCCATACAGAGGGCATCATGGTGCCGCTAGTACCGCACAAAAGGTATTTGATTCAGGATTTTATTGGCCAACCATTTACAAAGACGCCCAAAGTCTTGTCAAGACATGTGATGTTTGCCAAAGAACGGGTAATATTTCTTCCAAAAACGAAATGCCACAAAATGGCATTCTTGTTTGTGAAATTTTTGATGTGTGGGGACTCGACTTTATGGGACCTTTCCCACCGTCGAAAGGAAACAAATATATACTTGTGGCAGTGGATTACTTGTCTAAATGGGCCGAGGCCGAGGCACTTCAAACAAATGATGGAAGAGTCGTGGTAAGATTTCTGAAGAAATTATTCTCTCGTTTTGGCACACCTAAAGCATTAATAAGTGATAGAGGTACCCATTTTTGCAACCATCAACTTGAAAATTTTTTAACAAGATATGGGGTCTATCATAGGGTCTCGACAGCATATCACCCTCAAACAAACAAACGGACAAGCCGAAGTGACTAATAGAGGTTTAAAACGAATTCTCGAAAAAACCGTAGGGTTAAATAAAAAGGAATGGACAGATAAATTAGATGATGCTTTATGGGCTTTTCGAACTGCTTATAAAACAACAATAGGTACAACCCCATATAAGCTAGTCTATGGAAAAAGTTGTCACTTGCCAGTAGAAATTGCACACAAGGCCTACTGGGCAATTAAAAATGTAAACTTAGATCTAGAGTTTGCTGGTAAAAATCGATTTTTTCAATTAAATGAATTAGACGAGCTTAGAAATTATGCATACTCAAACTCCGAAATTTATAAGGAAAGAATGAAAAATTTGCATGACAAAAATATTAAACCTAATGAATTTCGAGTAGGAGATCTAGTTCTTTTGTTTAATTCACGTCTTTGATTATTTCCTGGTAAACTAAAGTCTAGGTGGTCAGGACCTTTTTCTATCACCCATATTTTCCCACACGGTGCTGTAGAAATTAAATCTCGAAATGGGCCTCCATTCAAAGTCAATGGCCAACGGCTGAAACTCTATCAAGGATTCATTGAGGATGAAGCGGAGGAGATCTCGCTCCAAACGATTGAAGAATGAAACCATCATCATACCTGGTAAGTTACGAACGATCGGGACGATGTCTAAAGCGGTAAGTTTTCTAACCGAAGCTTAGGGGAAACAAAGGGCACTCACACGAGCACTGAAAAAAAAAATTCAAAACTTTGCTCGGCACGGGGCCGTGTTCACGCTGCAGACGGGATATATCCCCTTTTTCAAAACAGTTACTTCATTCCACACGCCCCGTTTTCCCGAAAAAGCTCTGGTTCCAGGCGATTTTTCGCAGATTTTCGACGTCTCCTATCACTCTAACAACATCAAGGTATGATTCTATCACTTTTAGTAGTTAGATTAGTTACTTGCATGTAGTTAAAACACCAAAAATTTGGGGAAAAATCTAGGGTTCTTGAAGTTCATCCGGATCGAACCTCAAATTTTTGCTTAGATCTGTTTGCATTTAGTTAGATTAGTGTTATGGGAAGTAAATACACTTGTATTGTTCATAGATTCGCCCGATTTCATACAAAAACCCCAAACCCTTGCTCTAGAACCGAAAAAGATAAAATTGATAGGGAAAACGGGTTATTATGGGAAAACGGCACTTAGGGTTTCATTTTCGGGGGAAACCACACCTATTGGACCAAAAATTGTCAAGTTTTTCAAAACCGGGTCGAAAAAATGGAATTTTTGTGTAACAGACGCCTGGACACGGGGCCGTGTCCGCTGAACACGGGGTCGTGTCCAGCCCACTGTTTGCAGTTTTGTCCGAAAATACTTTTGTTTCGTGCTAACTTTTGGTGTATTATTTCAAATGGCTAGGAAGTTCACAAGATTTAACGCCAATGAGCTCGATGCTAGGGCTAGGTACGAGATACTTCAAACAAGGCCGGAGGAATACCCAAGGCAAGCATGCACGGAACTGTTAACTATGGTGAATCAAATCGACCGTTTCAACAACCTTGTCACGGGACCACTCAGAGTCGCTTTAACAACTCGACTCCGTTCCGTCCACGAATGCACTTTGGAATTCTATAGCACCTTCACATTCAACTCAAGGTGCGACCCGTTCGACAATGATGGGGTAGCATTCCGATGTGGCAGAACGAAGTATTCGATCTCTATGGCACAATTTGGATCGATTGTCGGGTTGTATGCGGAAGAGGATGCGGGAAACGAGGAAAATACTGGAGGAATGCGAGAGATAGGTGAGAACGAACGCCAAGCCATTTGGGCTCAGATTGGTGAAGGGTACTACAATCCGAGCAGCACTAAGAGTACAAAGTTGAGAGATCCGCTCTACAGATACATCCATAGGCTCCTCGGCTACTCTCTTAGCCAAAGGCATGATAGTAGTGGCATCGTTGGGTTAAGAGATCTTGTTGTCCTCCACTGTATCCACACCCGCAGGCCGCTTGATGTTCCGTTCCTTATGCTCCGAAACATGCATCACAACCGCCTTGCTAGTGCACCGACTCCTATCTTCTTTGGGGGATGGGTGTACCGTCTCTTCAAGCACTTCACCAGCATCCCTAGGTCATTTGAAAGGATTCCATGGTCAGGTAGGGTAGATATACACATCTGCCATTCGATGAACCTACTTTATGAGGCAGAAGACGGGACGGTAAGCTTTCAAAGGATGCAAGGTCATGCATGGAACCCGCAAGAAGCACTTGTCCTCCACGCTCCACAACATCATCAGTATCAATTTCAACCCCAAGGTGATCCGGGCCAATCCTCCTCAGGAGGCGGTTTTCCTAATTTCCAAAGTTTGCATGATTTGTTGCAGGAAAACCTTATGTGTACCAGGAACACCTACAACATGGCAAGCAACACGTACCACCGGGTCGGAGCTATCGAGAGGAACATATCCGATATCCAAGATGATATTGGATATATTCGGGACCACATTGTGGGCCATGGAGGGGATGACGATGATGATGAGGACATGGAGTAGGCGGGAGGAGCGGAGGAAGATGCGGTTGGTTGGTGATTTCCCAGGTTAACCTTTTTAATCTTGAACAATTGATGGCCTGCGTGCCAAGTGTTGAACAATTTACTTTCCCTAACTTCTTTTATTTTCTGCACTTATTTTTTTTCTTTTAACTTTGACATGGATGTTGAATTTGGTAAAATTAGGATGTTTGCTATGGTATGGTATGGTGTTTATTGATTAAGCAGGTACATACAGGGCTTAGAGTACTAAGCATTAGTACTACTAAAGTCGGGACAGGAAAACCGAAGAAAGAAACCTGTTTTTCAACCTTGCAGATTGTCCACACAGGGCCGTGTCCAGCAGACACGCCCCCGTGCCCACTTCCCTGAACCTGCTGTTTGTTTTAATTCTGCAGACCTTGACAGATACGGGGTCGTGTTCAACCAACACGCCCCCGTGTTCACCTTCTGTAAGTTTTCGTTACTGGCATCTGAGCACGGGGTCGTGTCCACTCAACACGGGGTCGTGCCCAGGTAACCAGTAACACAATTTTTTTGCTTTTTCACACCTTTTACACATTTAATCAACCTAAAAACTTATTTTTGGGACACATTGAGGACAATGTGTAATTTAAGTGTGGGGGGATGCTAAAACCTTGAATCTTGCAAGTCCTAAATACAAGCCTTACACAAAACTCTATTGGAACCGCTAATCACCCCAAAAATTTTTCAATTTTTTTTTTTCATTTTTTTTACTTGTCTAGGTTTAACTCGGGAATTTCAAGTTCTAAAAAGGTTATATTTTTACGAATTTACAACTGATAGCGTCGTGATAAAAAGAACCAACATAAGAAAATTATGAAAAGACATGACAAGCTTAGTTAAAATTTGATTATATATACTTGATCACATAAAAACCCATTCCCACAAAAGTGAGTTTTGAGCCTTTATTGAGCATACAATTACATATCATTAGACTAAATGCTCATCTTTCGTTTCTTGTGTGAATAGCCGCTTGGTTCTTACGACTGTAGAACTTGCCACGACGATACATTCCCGGTCCTTATCAACTAAAACCCAAGTAAGTAAATGATGGAGGCATTAGGACTAACCCTTTTTATTTCTACACCATTATTTTTCTTTTTTTACCACCTACCCAAAAATCCCCCTAGTTAGCCCCTTTGAGCCTAAACCTTTTCATTTCATAACCCAAACCAAACACCCTTTCACCCACCAAAACATTTTTTATTTTTAAACCCTTTGTTTTAGTAACTAGCTTGGCTTTTCGTATGACTTTTCAAAAAAAAAATTAAATAAATAAATAAATTTTGTGTTGATTATGAAGCAAAAGCAAATAAACAAACAAGTTCTTCAAAAATGACTTTGTTTGAAAAATAGCTTCATAAAAAAAAGTGGAAAAATAAAAAGTCTTACGAAAACCGTCGCTTGTTACGCTTTTCGCCCTTTTTTCTACTAACCACTAACCACCAACCCAACCACCTACCTTTAACCCAAGCCTAACCCTTCACCCAAAAAGTCATCTTGATATTTACAAAGGTATATAAGTTAAAAAGGAGGAGGATTGATTGCTTGGCAAGCCTATGGTAGGAGTAAGTTCCATGCCGCTCTCGAGTGATCCACAAAAATACATTTTCGGCCGAGTGTTGAGTGATCCCCGTGAGGTATGTGAACTTGTATATAAATAGAATTTTACAAAGGCATGTTATGCCCCAATAAGTAATTTATCTTATTAAAAGTTTTAAATAAATCATGACGAATAGGATTGTAAATAAATAAAAATAAAACTAAATAAAGAATCTTGGAAATCTCGACACTCTACGACAAGCCCAAAAACCTTCTTCTCTACTCATTCCATTTGGGTGTGTAATAGCCACATATTAAAGAGTTTTGCTTGAGGACAAGCAAAGATTCAAGTGTGGGGGTATTTGATGTGTGCAAAATACAACATATAAATTTCATCAATTGTGGCATAAAACTAACCCTTTTTAGTACTAATGTTGGAAAAAGTGTGCTTTTGTCTTCCTTTTGTATTTTCAGGATTAAATGAGCTCAAATTAACAAAAGAAGCAAAAAGACATCAAAATCTAACATAAATACAAGAAAAGGAACAAGACGTGACATGCCCGACCCCACAACAGCATCTTCCCAAGCAAAACAAGATAACAGAAGACTGAACACGCCCCGTGCTCAGCCAGCACGGGGGCGTGCCCAAGTGTCAGCAGAAAAGATGATGTGGGTTAAAATACACATATTTATCCCGTGTAAAGTGTGTAATTATTGTATAATTTTATTTGCTTTTATTTAGTTTTTAGTACTTTATTACATTGTTTTGTGTTTTGGCAGGTCCTGGTGCAAATGGAGCGGAAACGAGTAATAAACAAATAACCAGCCAGTTGAATGGAATAGATCACCAGAGACCGAATAAAAATTACAGCCATTTTTCGATAAATATGGTTTGTACCGGAACCAACCCCTATGCATAATAATATCATAATAGTGGGCCGCAATTATAAAAAAAAATGCCACCATGCAACTTCACGAGACATCAGATGGGAATTGAATTGGTTCTTTTGGGCTTGAACTATTTTCTCATTTATTATATAAGAAAAAAAAAACCCTAGAGGATATCTAATATATTAGGGGGGTGGTCTTCGAGATAACGGGACAGCAGCAAGCAACAGTAGGCAACAAGAGGACAACAACGAGCAAAAGGAATTCATTGGCTATTTTTTATTGTTGTTCGAAAATAAAAGAGAGAACAACAGTGGGTTCGTCGCACGAAGGAAAAAAAAACAGTTTGTTTTGGCGCAAGGAAAAGAAGCACTCGGTTCGTATTCGTATCACTGCGGGTTTGATATTACGCGTAGTTTTCTAATCTTTTGCATTGAAACCATGTCTTGTTTGATTTTTAGAACCGAATTTGTTATGTTTTTGAATATTATGAGTAGCTAAATTCTCTAAACTACCTAGGTTTTGAAGAACTAGAGGATTGTAATGCGGTTGTGACATGTTTTCGGTTATTTGATGTGATTTACATAACTTTTCCTTGAAATTGATCTTGATATTGCATGTTGGTATGTTTTGGTTATTTTATTAGTCAATAAATTCAGCGGTTTAGGCACGAAGAAATTCCCCCTAGACTTAGAATTTAATTTAATTCGGTTATCTTAGGATTTTCGGGTTAGGTATTGTGTTGAGAAATTGACCAAGTTGACTAATAATTAAAATCACTATATTAAAACTTGCATCCTCGACTCGAAAGACGATTAGGGTGAGCTAGGTTATTAGCTAATTATTGGTGGGTAGATTGGGTGACCGATAGCTCGGGCTCGTTTATTGCATCGTAATTAAGGTTTCCTAGGATTTCAATTATCAAAGTTGGGTTTGCTTTGCGATTTTGGGATCTTCTCTTAACATAACTGTCTTTGAGGTCAAAAGGATTCTATTTTCGTAGGATTTGGTATCGATAGCTCGAGCCGGTTCGTTCTAGCACTTCACATTTAGTCTTGCTTCTTCATTTGGGACATCTCTAGCGGGGGGTCAATTGAGGGAAATAGATATTTAGCCGTTATCATTGTCACATTAGCATTGCATGATTCTAGGGATTCGACACCTAGGTAGCCTTTATCTCATATATATTTGATCACAATTTGCTCGCGTGTTTGCTTCGTTTTGCTTGTTTTGTCTCCTACGTCTTCTTATTTAATTTAGTTAATATTTAATTATTAAAAAAAATCACTTCAAAACAAATCTAAAAGTTTACTACTTATTCGATAGAGGTTCATTATCTAAAGTTTGCATATAGTGTCCACGGATTGATATCCGGTCTTGCCATCTACACTACACTGCGACCGGTGCACTTGCCGATTGTGTGTGGTTTAGGTTGTGATTCCATTTTTAAAACTTGTTCGAATTTAATATACACATTTTCACACATCAAAAGACAAAGTGGTAGAAGCTTCTATTGCCCACCACGGGGCCGTGCTCAGCGGACACGGGGCCGTGGTCAATTATAAGATTCGCACAATCCAGCAAATCTTTATAGTACAAAGATTCTTCTGCACCACGGGGTCGTGCTCAGCGGACACGGGGGCGTGGTCAACTAAAAAGACAAAGCTGCATTAAATGAAGAAAGAGAAGGATGTGGACACGGGGTCGTGCCCATTGGACACGGGGCCGTGCCCGAGCTTCTGTTCAGCCTATAAATAGGAGTGCTTGGCTCAAGCTCAAACCATCCCTTGGCACACCACCTCTCTCACACTTCACCCACCACCCACCACCACCATAACACCATCATCCACCACCATCATCCATTGTCCATCGTAGAGTGTGTGAGTCGTCTCGGGATCCAAGATTGATCGTAAGAGTTCTTGACAATCAAGGCCATGTTTGCCTAAGTCTCTTACTTCACTTGGTGAAGACAAAGTGTCTAGTGTAATACTTTTTATTTTTAATCTTTTCGCACTTTTTACTTGGTTTTGTATTAATGACTTTAATAACTAGTTTCTTATGTTGAAGGTGATCTTTCCTTATCATTTGTCCGTGGTGTCTTAGCATTATTTTACTGTCTATATAAAATAAAAGATTTTCACCATTCATATCTCCACGGTCTATATGGAGGTATGTTGGCTACCTGGTCGGGGGTTAAGGGAACGGTTTGGTAAAGGTCTTGCCATTGTTCAGCGTTTAGAGGTCCTGCAATGGACCTGGGTCAAATTTAGTAGGACCTCCTTCAATACTTAACGGTACTGGATAGCGGGGGTCCAAACTCTTTGATCCCCTCATAAGTTAACTACTATTAATACTATAACCCGGCTATTTAGGACTGTATCCCTGCTGACTCAGACTACTTAGTCGAGGGTAACGTCACCTCCAAAAGAGGGGCCTACCATAATTTGCATTAATAACTTAATTAATTATCTTCCAATAATCCACCCTTTTAGGATTGTATCCTTGCTGACTCAAACTACTGGGGTGAGGGTAACGTCACCTTCAAAAGAGGGGTCTACTACAATAACTAAGATAATCTCTTAATAAGTGCAAAAGTGCGGAAATAATCAAAGGTTACACTAGATACGAGTCGGAACCAAGTGATTCATCTTGTCTATCTGTTTTTTCTTTTTATTTTTATTTTTATTTTCAGCATTTTTAGTTAGTTTTTATTTTTCTTAGTTTAAAACATTTTTCTAAACTTTTTGATTTGATTAGACGTTGAGGATAAACCGGTACTAAAAGCTCTTGTGTCCTTGGACGACCTCGGTATCTTACCAACACTATACTACGCTCACGATGGGTGCACTTGCCCATATGAGTGTCTAGTGTTAGTGAATATCGTGTTTAATAAATTTAAAACTTGACTAAAAAGTGTTAAAGGGGCTTAAAATACACACCTAATATATATAACACTTGACACCCATCATTCTCCAAGTGTGAATTTTGGCTTAGGGAAGTTCAATTTTTGGGACATATTGTTAACGAACAAGGTATACATGTAGATCCCGCCAAAATCAGTGCGATTAAGGATTGGAATACACCAACTACTCCTACCGAGGTTCATTCCTTTCTAGGTATCGCGGGTTATTACCGCCGCTTTATTGCAAACTTCTCCAAGATTGCGGTTCCTCTCACAGCCTTAACTCAAAAGAGTAAACATTTTGAGTGGGGACCCAAACAAAAAGAAGCTTTTCAGACCTTGAAACATAAACTCTGCGACGCTCCTGTGTTGTCTTTACCTGAGGGAAACGACGACTTTGTCGTATATTGTGACGCATCAAATCTAGGCCTTGGTTGTGTTCTCATGCAAAGGAACAAAGTCATAGCCTACGCGTCAAGACAATTGAAAATCCATGAGAAAAACTACACAACTCATGATCTTGAGTTAGGCGCTGTGGTTTTTGCTCTCAAGATTTGGAGACACTACCTTTATGGAACAAAATATGTGGTTTTCACAGACCACAAGAGTCTCCAACACATCTTCAATCAGAAAGAACTAAACATGAGACAACGGCGTTGGGTAGAACTTCTAAACGACTACGACTGCGAGATTCGCTACCATCCTGGTAAGGCGAATGTCGTAGCCGATGCGTTAAGTCGAAAAGAAAGAGTCAAGCTTCATTGTGTTCAAGTTCGATCTGATATTCAAACCCACATCTTTCAAGCTCAACATACTTGTGTTGCATAAGGCTTGATGGGTAAAGAATTACCGTGTCACATTAAACCTGAGCTTGAATTGAGAGACTTTGGGATATTCTATTTCATGGGCCGTTTGTGGGTCCCAAGTATAGACAATCTTCGCACCTTGCGTATGGATGAAGCTCATAAGTCTCGTTATTCTATTCATCCTGGTGCAGACAAAATGTATAAGGATCTTCGAACCCAGTACTGGTGGCCGGGAATGAAGAAGGACATTGCCTTATACGTATCAAAATGCCTTACTTGTCTGAAGGTTATGGCAGAACATCAACATCCCTCTGGATTATTGGAACAACCAGAGATACCGGTTTGGAAATGGTAAAACATTGCCATGGATCTCCTTACCAAACTACCACGCACTAATAGAGGTCATGACGCCATTTGGGTAGTAGTTGATCGTTTGACAAAATCTGCTCACTTCTTGCCAATCCGTGAGGATCTCTCTGCTGACAAGCTTGCCAAGATCTATGTAGATGAGATTGTATCCCGACATGGTGTTCCTTTGAACATCATATCAGACTGAGATGCTCGATTCTCATCTCACTTTTGGAGAACCATGCAATCTGCTATGGGAACCCAACTCAATTTGAGCACAGCTTATCATCCTCAAATGGATGGACAATCTGAAAGAACAATTCAGACATTAAAGGATATGCTTAGAGCTTGTGTGATCGATTTTGGTGGTAGTTGGGATTCGCATCTACCGTTGATCGAATTCTCCTATAACAATAGTTATCACTCCAGCATCAACATGGCTCCTTTCGAAGCTTTATACGGTCGAAAATGTCGTTCACCGGTCTGCCGGAATGAGATTGGTGAAGCTCAGCTCACTGGACCTGAACTCATTCTAGAGACTACAGACAAAGTCAAGAAAATTCGCTACAACCTCTTAACAGCTAAAAACCGTCAAAAGAGTTACGCGGATAGACGACGCAAGCCTTTGGAATTCCAAGTCGGTGATCTCGTCCTACTCAAGGTATCTCCTTAGAAAGGCGTAATCAGATTTGGAAAGAAAGGAAAACTTGCACCACGATATGTCGGACCATTCAAGATCGTTGAAATAATCGGAAAAGTAGCCTACAGACTTGAGCTGCCTCCTGAACTTGGAAATGTTCATCCAACTTTCCACGTGTCCAATTTGAAAAAGTGATTGGCTGATGAAAACCTCCACATACCCTTTGATGAAATTTGTGTCGACAACACGATGCTCTTCGTCGAGAAACCTGTGGAAATATAGGACCATCAAGTCAAGAAGCTCAAGCGCAAGTGCATACGGATAGTCAAAGTTCGTTGGGAATCCAAACGTGGCCCAGAGTTTACTTGGGAATGATAGGATCAAATGAAGGCGAAATATCCACACCTTTTCCCACAAGTTTCCTCTAATTAAATTTCGGGACGAAATTTCCAAAAGTAGGGGACACTATGACATCTGTGCATTTTGATCCTTGTATTGTTCCGAACAACTTCGTATTTAATAAAATATGGTGTTTAATTTCAATATTTGTTTAATTATTTGTGACATTAGTACGTTTTCAATCATTGTTCAATTCCGAACTCTCAAACCTGTTCTGGAAGTGAAATCATAAACCGTTACGTAAACATAATCAGTTTAACGCGACGTACACTCCGGAACTGTGACATAAGCCAATCATACCCTAAATACCCTTTACATAACTTAGAAATAAGTTTCGAAGGATTCGGTATGGCAAAAAACATGTTTATTTGAACTTTAGAACTATTTGCGACAAAACTGCGAAACGAACGTTGGTGACCGCCCGGATAATATTTAAATCCTAAAAATATTCTTTTATGATTAAAATTTTATTTTTAATCATGTTCGTGTTGAAAAATAAATTAAAACGCTTAAAAACGTTATTTTTCAAGTTTAAGCGCGTACCGCGTCTTACTACGTAACACAGTGCTTCTACTGCAAAATGCAGACAAAGCCACCAGTCTCGGCAACTGACATTTATTTCAGTAATAGTTTGGAGAGTTTATTTTTATAGAATAATAAAAATAATTTAGAACGCCATAAACCGGGATTTAAACGCTAGATAAAATACCCGGTATCCAGTTTAATACCTGTTTTTAACATACACATAATAAATATATGTATGTATGCATATATAGAAGTGTGTTGTCATATGCATAAAATTGAATTTGCCACTTCTCTTAGCATCTTGCCACTTGTTGATGCATGCTATCTCTTGCACATCTTCCATATCTTATAAATATCCTCCATAATCTACAAGATCACAACACAAATCAAAACAAATCTTATCCTCTCTCTCCTCCCCCATAACCGTCCACACCATCACCATTTTCATTTTTGCAACCTTGTTCTTGAAGATTAAACCCCATTCCAAGCTAGTTTCAAGTTGGTGTGAAGATCAAAAAGAGTTTCCAAGGTGTTTTCAAGTGATTTCAAGCTCCATATCATCAAAATCTCATGAAAAACTCACTTGAATCTTGAAGGTATAAAGTTTATGTTTAAATCATACACTTGATTCTTGGTTGTTCTTGATGATTGGAAGTTTCTCTTGAATCTTGGAATTTTTCACAAACTTGAAATCTAAAAAAAAAAAAAGAAATGGGTCTTGAAACAAAATAAAAATGGTAGTGTTTATGGTGTATATATAACCGTACATATATATATATATGTGTGTATGAGATTTGAGTTTGATTTTTTTGATAAATACTTGCTTAGGATATTTGCTTGCATGAACAAGATTATGTGCAAATATGTTAGAGATATAAAGGAGTGATTGAATCATGAGTTATAATTTAAAATAATGTTAGTATTTTGACATGTAAATGGCCAAAAATTTATTAGACATATTTGGGAATTTTTAAGTTGTTGCTTGTTCTTGAATGATAGTTAAAATACAAATGTTTGATGATTTATGTATGATATGATAAATGTTCAATTAAATCAGTAAGTAAACATGAATAAATTACATGTTTGATGCATTTAAATTCATATGAAAGGATGATGATATGATAGTGTGCTTTAGACACTTGTACATAAGAATACATGTTGATTTAAAGCTCAAGAAATGATAAAAAAATGATTGTATGACAAAAATGTTTTAGAACAGATTATAAACACTAAAAATAACATTATATGGTATATTATAATGACATGAAACTTTGTCATGGGTTTGATAGCTCTGCATGTTGTACATATAGCTTAGAAAGTGGTAAAATATGTGAAATTTGCATGATTCATGTGCTTTATGTGAGACCTGCACTATCATGAGTATAACCACTATTTTATTCAGTAAATAACATGGGTTATGTTAAAATATCAAGTCGTTACGATTTGGGATGGTTAGGGTAACGTTTGATGCAAAATTATGCAGTAAAACGGTTAAAAATCGGCTTTTCGGATGATTTTTATAAAACTGTTATAGATCAGTAACCAAACTGATATTTTTGATATAAAAATAAGTATTTTAACTTATATTAAGTTTACTTGGTGTTTGGTTAGTCATACGTGACTTCCGACGCCCAAAAACGTTACCGAATCGCTAAAATACGTTTTTTTCAATGTACACTAGAATGGGTTGTTCATGGGTAAATTTTATGTGTTACAAGATGTTATGTGATTTATAATATGTGTATGATGACATGTTTATAGTTGACAAGATTATGTGTATTACGATATTTATTTTTATGTCACAATAAGTATATATATTACGACGCGCAAATCGTAGATATATTGCTTATAACATGATGAGGGTCACCAATAAAATCGTTCAAGTCGCAAAGTTCTTAAAATATACATGTGAACGCATGCATATATATATATATATATAGTAGGGTTCCTGCGGAAAGTGTGTTTTTCCTAGAAAGTCTAGGAAGCAATAAGAACGCGACATGTGACATTGAAGGATTTTAACTAAAAGAGCAATTGTGTAATTTGAATATTATTTTAATTATGGATTATTTTATTAGGATAACTAACTATGGAAACTAAATATTCCATTTAAATCAAATTGACAGTTTCAATTTAAATGATACAAGACGCTGTGTTTCTTGACAATGTGTTTTAACAGCAAGCAGATTTCTTGACGCTGTGTTTTAACAGTAATCAGATTTCTTGACGCTGTGTTTTAACAGCAAGCAGATTGCTGGAGGATTATTGACACTGTGTTTTAACAGCAAGCAGATTTCTTGACATTGTGTTTTAACAGCAAGCAGATTTCCTTGACACTGTGTTTTAACATCAAGCAGATTTCTTGACGCTGTGTTTTAATAGCAAGCAGATTGCTGGAGGATTCTTGACACTGTGTTTTAACAACAAGCAGACTTCTTGACACTGTGTTTTAACAGCAAGCAGATTTCGTTGACACTGTGTTTTAACAGCAAGCAGATTTCTTTACGCTGTGTTTTAACAACAAGCAGATTGCTGGAGGATTCTTGACACTGTGTTTTAACAGCAAGCAGATTGCTGGAGGATTCTTGACACTGTGTTTTAACAACAAGCATATTTCTTGACATTGTGTTTTAACAGCAAGCAGATTGCTGGACACACTGTCAGTGTCTTCGTCTTCAACACAACCCAGTGTCTTCGTCTTCAACACACTGTCATCAATCAACATTAAAATGGTAAAACACATAAACCTAGAGCCCACTCTAACATGTCAAACATTGAGGTCCATTGACTAAAAATAAGAACCCGATTCAATGATAGATAAAAAAATTGAAACAAGTATGAAAAACAACCGATATATGATCAATCGGAGAATAATATTTGCAGGAAAAATGGTTGGTTCTTCTTTGGTTACGTTTAGGGAGAGAGAGAGAGAGAGAGAGAGAGAGAGAGAGAAAGAGGGGAAATCCCATGATTTTAGGGATTGGTTATTGATATGGCAGTTTCTTGACTAATTTAAAACACTTCCAATTACCAAAATACCCTCACTATATTAAAAGTCTCTAATTATATAACTCAAATATTACGAAAATGCCATCCATTTGATCTAAGCCGTTAAAAACACCAATCGGATGGCCCAGATCGCTTCCTAGACTTTCTAGGAAAAACACACTTTCCGCAGAACTCCTACTATATATATATATATATATAGGGGAATGTTCATTTGAGAAGAAAACTTTATTAAGAATAAAAAGAACAAAAGGGTACAATTGTAAAACATTAAATAGTTTTTTTCTCATCTCATTTATTATTATGTTTGACTAATTAATTAGTCATTAAGACTATCATCCTCCACACTAAAAAAATTTGCCTACACACATCAAAAGTTATCCTACACATTTCGAAATTTATCCTACACATATTGAAATATATCCTACACAACTCGTAATTTATCCTACACGCCTCGTATTTATCCTACACTATAAATGAATTTTTATTTTTATTTTTTGAGAAAAATATATATCTTAAAAATAAGTTACAAATTTAATATAGTTAGTTATTAAAGATGAAACTACCAATTAATGATGTATGTAAGTTTACCAATATACCCTTATAGTTACATTAAGTACAAATATTAAATGAAGTCTAATGAAGCATTACTATTGGTTGAAATTTCTTCTTTTTTCTTCTTACAAAGAATTTCTTCTCATTTGAACTCTCCACTATATATATATATATATATATATATATATATACACATTCACACCAACATAATAAAAAATAATAACTTTTCGAGAAAATCTTGAAGTTATGTGAAAATTCTAAGTATCGGAGAAACTTATGTATTTTTGTGAGTTTTTTATTATTAAATCGTTCTTATTTAATTTAGGACGAATAAACAATTTGAGGGATTGTGTTAACATATAAAAACGCACCTAAAGGTGAGTACATAGTTCCCCTATTTTACGTTTTCAAATGTTTTGGGGTGAAGCATATGTGCATAACTTTACTTTTCGTTTTCATGACATTATACATGTTTTATTACATATTACATATAATACATTATTTCAAAGACATTTTTATGGTATATTGACTTAGTATACCTAACATATGGTTTCAACGACATTTTACTTGGCATATTGACTTAGTATGCCTATTACATGGTTTTACAAAGACATTTTCATGACATGCTTACATTGAAAAGGACATTTGGTATGTTTAACGGGTTAGTAGTACATTCATTAACATTGATCACGCCGCTCGGTAGTATGTAATAGCGTTATAGGACTTGACAAATCTCGTTCCCGCTTTCTAGGTATTTCGGAAGGGGAATGACAAAATCCGAATACATTTTTTTTATAAACCTTGATCCTGATAAGGGTTTATCCAACAGTCTCAAGGCTTGAGTGTATGCGATAGACAAACCACATAAATGTTCATATCGATAAATGCAATGGTTTTCAAAACATAACTTTTGTTTTAAACTTTTGTTTATTCAAAAACCTTGTTTTGTACATGACATTTTGATTACATAAGACATTTGTTTATACATAACATTATGCATTTGGCTTGAGTAAATACTATTTATTCGCCGTACAAGACATTGTTTATACTGGGCATTTGACATTTGACATTGGACTTTGACGTTTAAACAATACATTATTTCATAGTTATTAATAAGTGGTTTAAATTACGAGACGTGTTCAATATGATAAAAGCATGGTGGTTATGCCGCTGGTATTTCCTATATATATATATATATATAAGTGCTTTTATTGTATTGCATATCGTGGCGTTATCTAAACCACTTCAACAAAGACAAGACAAGACATGACATATTTTATACATATTATTTTCATTTGGTTATTTACTTAACCATACATCATTCTTTTATATCATTTGATTTTCATATGATTTTATAAAAGAAAATATTTTATAAGGTTCATGACTACTTTTCATTAAACATTTCTTTTAACATTCAAAGTCATGAATCTTCAACACTAAACCTATGTTACTCACATGCATTTTTATGCTGACGTATTTACTTTCACATATGTTTCAGGAGCGAATGTTTGATGTGAGCAAGCTACACTTAGGGCGACTTGGGCCTTAGCAATCTAAAATCAAGAAAGTTATCGTCTTTTATGTTATGTGTTTTGTTTGAACTAAGACAATGTAATAATTTAAGTTTGTAAAACTTAACTTTAATTATCATGTGATGTGAAACAATAATTCTGTCACACAACTCCCCGACGTTTCCGCCACAGTTTGTTGTTTTACGCGGTCGGGGTGTGAAATCACTGACTTTTTAACTTGTTACTACTAGATAGGTGTAAAACCTAACCTTACAAAAAAAAGATAGGTGTAAAACCAGTCAAATCATTTATGAGCTACTCAATATCGTCGATCCAAGCCTTAAATGAGCACCAACCTAAACTAAATCGAAGCTTGTTCGACAAATATAGATGTACTAATTTTTGTTTAATATATATACATTACATAATAAATATTATACATGTACAATGACGAAAACAAACAAATTGTATATATATTATGTTATATATCAAATAACAATTCTAAATCTATACAAAAATAATTATGTACAAAACTAGTAAATTTCCCCGCGCATTTCGACAGTGTTGAAATGTAAAGTAATTCGAATTTTATAGCGTCTAGTGAAAGTCAATTATATTTGACCCGACTCGTTTCTGAAAAAAATTATGTCAAAACGTAGACCAACTAAAAACTTATATAAGAATAAGCACGAAAATGTATTGTATCTTACGCGACTTATTTGTGAAAAAAAAATTACGTCAAAACGTTAACCAATGTGAATTTATACCGACACGTATATAAAAAATAAAAATAAGCATGTAGGAAGATTATGTTTTTTTTAAGTTAAAGAATGACGTGGCGCATTGCGACGACGTCAAAACGTGAAGTAACTCAAATTTAACCGTCTAATGAAAACGTATTATATTTACCGACTGGTTTTAGAACAAAATTTATGTCAAGACCTAAACTAACTAAAACCATACATAAAAATAAGCAAAAAAAACGTATTATATCTGAGCGTACTCATTTAGGAAAAATACGTCGATACTTTAATGTGTTCCGGTAAGTACGTAAATTAAGCATGTAAAACCAATCACAATGTCTTTAGAAAGTTGAGTGGTTGTAAATGTTAATGTTAAAAGTTGAGGGTAAAATAAAGAAAAGATAAAAAAAAGAGACCAGTCAACGAATACTGTAGATGCCACTTGAAATTGCAATATATAACTAGTAAGATTAATCGTGTTACGCTGCGGAATTTCAATCAATATCTATTTTGGTTAAGTGTACGAAGTGCTCAGAAGAATATTGATTATAAAGCCTTTAGAAAGTTAATGGATTGTAACTCCATATTGAAAGTGAGATGTAAAAAAAAATAAACAAAAAAATAAAGTTTTGAAAACTTTCTGCGACCAAGGGGTATGGGGGCCGGCGAAGCCCGGCGCCGGTCCCCACACCGCCCCCCTTGGCCCGGCGTGTGATAATCGGCGTGCTCAAGACGATGTTGACGGGCCCATATTTGAAAATGTTAGCCGTTGGTAACGGCTATAATATTAAAAAAAAAAAACTTTTTCACTTTAAATATTGTCACACCCCCAAAATCCACCATGCGGAGCATCACCGCTTGGAGGCGTGACATGACCAGGATCGAGCCACCAATCATATTGAGCAACGAAATTAAGTAAGTAAGACCAACCACCATACAATTTGGTGACCTTAAGACAGTAACCAGTTTTAAGTTAACAGCGGAAGCATAAAACGTAAGTTCAAAACATAAGTTTGTAGTTCATAAGTTTAAAGACCCCAAACATAAGTTTCATAAGTTCATAACGTTTATTTAATAAGTACGGGACATATCAGTTCGCATTCCACAACGACCACCTCCATGTGCAAGCTCCATAGCATCTAGCGACCTGCAAAGCATGTAGCAACGAGTCAACAACAAAGTTGAGTGAGTTCACGGTTGGTTGTCCATTTTAGAGTTGTTTCCAAAAAACGTAGTTTAATCTTAATCAGCTATCTAGCCGTGGGGGTCACCCCATAGTTCGAAAAACGTTTATTAGTTAACCATCCCATGTTCACCTTCCCTGGCTATCCAGCCCGGCACTCCGGCCGTGGGGAGCTACCCCATTATTTTAAACTACCAGACTCGTTTATCATATCGACTACTAACAAAAATTCAATTGTGCCCTAGCGTCAGTGTCTATCATCACCGACGTGCCATAGTCCATTAGTACACACCCGTCCAACTGGCACAGTGTGCGGTTTGTTAAACCTAATAGCACTATTAACTAATGACCCGCTCGCCATAGCCTCGGTGATTAAGTCGATACAAAAAGGGAGGGACTTCGCTGATAGAGTTCTAGTCTAGTAAGTCTAATACGTCCCAACAGGACGAGGAATTTACATTCCTGAACACGTCTCAAGGACGAGGAATCCCTATTCCTGTACCCATTCCCATTCCCACCGGGAATTTACCATGCTTTGTAGAAAAGTGTGAACTCACCTCGGTTGCTCGGTTTGACTCTCAAAAATAGCGAACGGCCAAGGTCGGTCAATCACGTCCTAGTATGGTTACCAGTTAGTCATTTAGGGGCTGTTTGGCAACATCTGAATGGTTAAGTGCTGAATGAATAAGAGGTCTGAATGGTTAAGAGACTCTGAACCAATAAGTGCTGAACCAGTAAAGTGCTGTTTGGTTGCACATCTGAATGACTGTGTAAAATGACATTTTTACCCCTCTGAACTACTTTGTGCTGAATGAAATATAGCTGTTTGTTTAGTTCTCTGTACTGAACGATGAATAACTTAAAAAAAATACAAAACATACTAGAAAATTCAAGTTACACATAAATTCTTCAAAGTTCATGGAAACATAATACAATCCAAATAGAAATTAATATTATGCGTACAATTTTAATTTGAACCATTTGACCATAGTTGACTAGCAATCTGGTTACGTAAGGTATTCATATACTCAATGCCTTGTGAACCCCATTCTATGTCATGAACGAACTGCCCATCACTTTCCCCACCTTGTATTTCGGAAAACAAAGTGTTCTCGCCATAGGCCATAAATAATTGATCATGAATATTGCATTTCCTTATAAAATTATGGACGGCGAAACAAGCAATCACTATGTCTCTTTGTATTGGAAAAGAAAATGGAGCCATTTGCTTTAGGATTGGGAATCTTGCCTTCAAAACACCATATGAGCGCTCAATAACATTTCTCAGTTGTGCGTGTGCATGATTGAATTTTTCTTCCTTAGTTAACGCACGTTGTCGTCGAAAATCGGCTAACCAATACCTCGTATTACGGTAGGGAGTCATAAATCCACGAGTGTTGGTGTATGCAGCGTCACAAAGGTAATAATTATCTGTAAACGTTAGTATCAGAACTATTACATAAAAAACACATAAAAAACACATAATGTATTAAATAATCAGTGTTAAAGAATTGTTAAAAACCTTGTGGGGGGAAAGGAAAGCCGGAAGTCTGGTTAAATGCTACTTCTTTTAAAACTCGTGAATCATGTGCAATGCCCTCCCATCCGGCCCATACGAACGTGAATATCATATCGAAATCACAAATTGCTAGTACATTTTGAAAGCATTCACCTTTTCCTCTTCCCCTATAACGAGTCTGTTGATCAGCAGGCACGATTGCATGTACAAGAGTGCCATCTAACACACCTATTGCTCCAGAAAATATTTCTTTTAGCTTTCTATGTCGTTCTGATGTATTGGAGTTTGCATTAGAAGATGTTGGAACTATAACTTCTCTTGCGAAATTCATCATTGCCTTTAAGACCTCGTGAAAACATCTATGAATCGTTTCAGTCGAGTGTTGAAACCTCCGTTTAACCATTCAAAATCGTTCATTATGTCCTATGACCATCAAAAACATAGCCAACTTTTCTTCCAAGCTTATTGATCTACTACTTTGCAACCAATTTTTTTGTTTAAAATGGTTGCACAATAGTACAAATGCATCACGCGAAAGACGCATCATCTCAAGACATTGTGTGGAAGATCCATGCAACAATTCTTGTGTGTATGCATGACCGGTCAATGCCGAATTCAGATCTCTTATCCTTCCATTCCTTTTTGAGTATAACGTTACCAAATGGCAACAAAGAAGCATGAAAAAAAAATCTCATCATCCGAATCCATACGAAACCTGTGATAAAAATTCAAACATATGAAGCAAAACATCCAAACATAAGAAGAAAAACATCCATAACATAAGAAGTAAAACAACCGTAACAACAAGTTCAACAAAACCACGAAATCCCTAACAATAGTTTCAACAAAAGGATGCATAACAAGTTCAGCAAAAGCTTATCCAAAAAGGATGCATAACAAGTTCAACAAAATCCTATTAGAACAACCCGTACTTCGCTCCCTCATTTTTAACCCATAGCTCACAACTCTGTGGCTTGAGTCGTAACCAAACTTTCCTAATATCAGCACTTTCACCAAAAAGCAAAAGCGCCGTTTGATGTTTTGCATCTTCTTCTTCCCATCCCATTGTTTCCAACTTCTCCATACATGCATCCATATCAGCACTTTCATGTTTGTCAATCAAAATCTTTGCCACTTTCGTAATACAGTCTCTAACTTCTAGTAGCGCCGAATCTTCTGCTGCCTTAACTTTTCGTTTCTCTCCTTTTTTTTTAGACCGAACAGTTGACTCCTCACTAACGCCTTGAGTCGGGGGCTCCACCTGAGTGCACTCGACATCCTCAATACCATTTAAATTCCGCTCGCACACTTCCTCATTAGGGTGAGGAAGTGTAGAAGATGGCCCCCAACTGTCAAAACCATTCGATGTAGACCCCTCAAACAATTGAATACAAAGCTCGGGGTAAGAGAGTGGTGCTCTTCGCAAAGCTTCTACGAATTTGTTGGACTGTGTGAAAAATATTATAGAATACTATAAGATTATTGAGATATAATAATTAATAACTATTATTTTGAAAAAAAATACCTTGATCTCAGTTTGCCATTCTTCTTCTGATAAGTTAAATGTGTTTGTTATAGGATCATAAACATTGCCGGTTTTGCTTTTAAGTTTTAACCAGGCTGCAAACTTTGATTTTGTATAGTCATATCGATTCTTCATTTGTTTTTGATCCGCTATAAAATTGTGTTCTACTTTTAACTTTTCAGCTACATTCTTCCATGAGTATTGTTTAAGACTGCTTCCTTCACGTCCACGAAGTGTGATTTCTTGAAGACATGTTTCAAGAAACGTTTTCTCAACACCCTCTAGGTTCCAGTTAATCCTACCCTTTTTTGGTTCCATTTCTTTGAACAATTTAAAACATACACACATAAAAAAGTTAACAAAAAACTCAAATCATACAAGTTTCAAATAAGTATACAGAAGGCCAAAAGCACCATGAAGAACACCAATCAAACATATAAAGAAAAGCTACTTAAATAAAACAAACTGAAGAACACCATTTGAGCATATCTTCACACCATTTTGAGCATATCTTCACAACATATAAAGAAAAGCTACCAATTTATGAAAAGGATACGTTTTACCAATTCAAATGTGTGAAAATGTCAACTTAAACACCATTGAATTTATGATACAAATATAAGAAATAATGTCACAATAAATCAAATTTTGGCTATTAATTGTGTAGATATGAAATCATAGTGTTGGTGGCAGCCCTAAACATACATCTCTTCTGAAACTCTAATCCCCTGTTTTATGTATAAGCACATCAATTTCTAACATCAATTTCAACAGCACAACAAAAACAAAGAACACAAAAGATCAAAATTTTATCAACACAAAATCAAATCAAGATGGCTGCGAAGAGAGCCGGAGCAGAAACCTTACTTGCTTGTTGAACCCCAGATGGCTGCGAAGGAGATCCGGAGAAGGTGCGACAGGGCGTCTTCGAGCCGGAGCAGGGGCGACAGAGCCGTCTTCGAGCCGGAGGAAGGGTATGGAGGCGGAGGAGGCCGGTGGAGGAAGGGTATGGAGGCGGAGGAGGGCGGAGGAGGCCGGTGGAGGAAGGGTATGGAGGCGGAGATGGAGATGGGAGTCGATGGAGGCGTCTGTGTGTTTTTTTAGGGCAAAGGGTATGATGGAAAGAACTTTCATTCAGCGGGTTATAATATCTGAATGATTCATATCTGAATAGAACCATTCAGATGTGGCCTTTTTTTCGAACCAAACACATAAGGCTCTGACCGGGTCAGAGGTTCCCTCTTAATGGGTTCATTCAGTGCCAAACAAACAGCCCCTTAGTGGTTTCAAATAGAGCACAAAGTTCCTACACGTATCTATCACATAACATGCATTACTTTAACGGTTTATGCCCATATAAGTTTCCCATCCATTCCCCACTCATAAATAAACATATGATAATGCACATAACACATATAACACGTTATATCATTCACAGATAACCTACCCGACATTTAGACATGCGAATTACAACTTATGTCATTTCAGCATTAATATTCAAAACCGGGCTGTTTTCGGACATTTTAATAAAATAGTTAACTTATTCTAAAAATTCCCAAATTTCTACAGAATGTCTTAAATGTTCCAAGTTTTATTGTGTAAAAATATCGGGGTCCAGTTCATTACTAATATTTTATAAAAATTCATTTTCCGGACTGAACTCAGATTTATCTTTTTCTGACCACAGTCCACGGAATAATTTATTTAAAATTCATCGAGAGTCCGATTTACGAAATTCCAGTGAGAGAATTACAAATACATCGGTGGTCATCTACAATACAAGTTTCATGATCTAACTCTACACAGAACTCAAGTTATGACAGAAAACAAAACGCATATTTTCAGCAGAAAAATGCAGCTCTAGCTTCTGTTACGAAATGACACTTTAAAAATAGTAAACGAAGTCCAAAAATTATGATTCCGGTGCCATTAGAACCGTATTTCATAATACATAAACCTAGACTTCAGAAAATACATTTTTCATTAAGTTACGGTCCTGTTACAGCCAACTGAAGTTGGCTGTAATCACCAACAACCTACTGTTTCAGCTTTTATCTTTCTAACTTGTGTTCGATTGATTCCGTTAACATGTTTAGTGATCACAACAACATCAAACATCAATATTAACAAGTAGATCAGCAAGTAATCAGCAACATAATCAAGACAACTTCATATTATCATCACTTCATTATATTTCAACAATATTTCATTACAAAGTTAGTTTATATGCAAGACTTTGTTCATGGTTCTTTAGTGTTCATGGATTCTCATCATCAAATAACTATTAACCACTCTAATAACATGAAAAATGAACGGATCTAAGTTCTTACCACTAGTTCAAGACTAGGGAAGTTCGAGTGAAGAAATGTGGTGGTTAATAGCGAATGGAGAAGGTCCTTCCACTTCCGAGAGCACCGAGCTTCGTTGTTAGACCTCTTACACCTTTGTATGTATGAGGAATGATTGAACAAGGGCTTGATGATGGTGGTAGTATGGTGGAAGGTGGCGGCCGAAGGTGGGGAGAGGAGAAGAGAGAGTAAGTTCTTGATGTTGTGTTTGTGGAAAGAATTGATCAAACTCATGGACTTATTTATAAACCAAGTGTTACTAATATCCAACATATAAAGTGTTTCTTATTGTCCAACATAGCAAATAAAATATTCAAAAGAAGTGTGGGTGTGTCCCCTACTTCCATAACCGTGAGGTGGGGGGGGGGGGGGGCGTATAGGGTTGGGTTGTGATGATCTAGTTACTTGTTTAGTTAGGATCTAAAGGTGTTTAGTTAGTGTTTTTGTGTGTTATTTAATATAAGGTGTGTTAGGATGTTCGGGGGCCCTAACTAGCTCAGAAAAATAAAACAATGTGTCTGTCAATATTTTTATGTTCCGGGTAAAGTCCGGTTTGACACTGTTCCGTTAAAGTGTTTTATTAATCCATAAAGTGTTCTACATATATATTTTTGCAACGTTTTTAATTTTTAACACTCAGGAAGGCATACCGGACTATTTAGTAACTTTTATGTATACTATTAGTATGTTAACAAATACATGTAAGCATAACACAGTAATTAGAGAGCAGTTAAATGATTCAGCACAGTCATCAAGTACTTTAATTAACATTAATAGATTGTACGGAATACATGGAATTTTGAGGGTTGTCACAAATATAAACCCTCTTTTCATCCATTTTTATACCATTTCACCAATACTTCTCCCATTCTTCTCTCATTCTCATCCATTAAAAAAAACACTCCCCTTTTTTTATACAAATCATGAATTCATTCAACCCAAACAACCCCAACCCGAACCAACCTAACTTTTTTTCGAGTCCCGCTTACACTCCGACTATGGATCCTTCGTGGGGTCTCCACAATTTACGTTTTTTGGTTACCAACAATCACCCAACGCCTTCTCACAAATGTCCCAAGTTCAACAAATGCAACAATTTCAAGCACTCCAACAATTCATGCAATGCAACTCGTTTCAACTTGAACAATCTCAACCGCAACCCCCGGTTCAACTTGATGATGATGATGAAGAAGTCGTCCCCGAATCACCACCTAAAGAACTCAAGCGCAAAAAAAAAAAACACGGGGAAGGGGAAGGCGGTTGAAACCGAACCCGACACCGCAAAAAAAAAGCGGTTCGAGAGGGAAGCAGAGACAACAGTGGACAAAAATAGAGGAGGAGGCGCTAGCAATTGCGTATGTTAAGGCCTCAACTTGCCCGATTGTCGGTATGAACCAAAGTTATTTTTTTTAATTTAAATTTAAAAAGATTTATTTTTTAGTTTTACTAATGCATTTTTTTTTTAATTTTAGGGAACAATCAAACGGGTTCTAGTTTTTGGAAGACGACAACGGATAGATTTAACGAGCTTATGGGGCAAGGCCCGATACGTGATATCGATTCCGTATCGGGCAAGTGGCGGAAAATGAACAAGACCGTGAATGAATTTTGCGGGTATTATAACCCAATTTACAACAATTGTCCTAGTGGGAGTAGCGACGAGGACGTTCTTAACCTTGCAATGGCTAAATGGGATACAAAAAATCGGCGCATTTCCCGCACCTCCGAGCATGGAACATTTTAAAGAAAGAACCTAAATGGGCGCCGGTTCCAAATGAGGTCGCAACCACCAAACGGACTAAAACTTCCGAGTCCGGAAGTTATAGTGCGGGAGGCTCCACCGCTCGTTGTCAAATCGACATAAACGACGACCCGATATATGACGAGGATGTGTTGCCCGTTCACGAGATCGAACGTCCCACAGGAAGGGACAAAGCAAAAAAAGAGGCGGCCGGAAAGCGCAAAGGGGCCGGCTCGAGTGGAGGGGGCGGCTCGAAGGCGTCTTCGAAAATGGACGAGTTAATTTCCGAATTCCGTTCGTTCAAAGACTTTGCGGCCGAAAAATATAGTCACAAGAAAAACGTGTCGGTCGACTATGCTCGAGTGGAGGATTTTAGGATAATGAGGTTGGATCTCGACTCGGTTCCGGAGGATGAACGTGAGGTTTATCGGAGGATGAAGGAAGAGGTGAAGAAAAAATGGACGTCGTAGTTTGTTTAGGTTTTTAATCGTATCTTAATTTTTTTTCGTTTTTATGTTTTCCGTTTCTAGGATTAGTAATTTTTATTTTTAGAAAATGTAATTTTTTTTATGTTATGAAATGAATTTATTTATCTTGTTTTATGTTGTATTTTTTAATTTTTATGAACTTTTTATTAAGTTAACAAAAAAAAAATCTTTAGAAAATTATAAAATAATTACGTGGGGTAGCCCCTTCATCTACCCCTCAAATTGGGAAGAGGCCCATCCTCCATGAGACGGTGATGTGGCCCTACGTGGCGGCCGATCCTCATGGGGATGAGCCTCCCCATACCCATTAGTCTGAGTAGCCGAACTCAAAATATAATAACCCGAGCGAGCCGAGCCATCTAAGGGGTTTTGGTAGCCTCTTAATGACCATTCAGATGTTACCTCTTAATGGTTTAAAACCTCTGAATGAATAAGAGGTAACCTCAAGTCTGAATGGTTAAGAGGTAACCTCTGAATGGTAAATCATCACATGTCATATTCTTCTACCTTCTCATTGGTAAAATTCTTAATGGTTCCATTAAGAGGTAGCCTCTTAATGACCATTCAGAGGTTACCAAACACCCCTAACTCGAATCAAGTCGCTTTAAAGTTTAAACCCCAAAGTAATAAGTCTTGGTATTATTATTTTACAACAATGGAGAATCGAGAAGATCTAAACTCCGTTCTGGAGTTTCTGCCGGTGGTTTTCCGGTCACCGGCGCTCTTCTGGCCGTCAAAAGTGGTGGAGGCACTCAAAGCACTCTCTAAAGGCCCCGAACACAGCAAGGTTGACTCCGGCGAAGTCCTGTTTCTCGCAATTTCCGATCTCCGTCAGTCTCTTTGCTTATCCGCCGGTGCCCTAGCTTTCTCAACCGCTGACGGTTTCTCTCTCTATTTCGATGATGTAAGTAATAAACCTAATTCTCGATTATTAATTGTTTGTTCGTAGTACAATTATTCAAATATTGCAGTTATTCTGTTTTCTAGTGTGAAGAAACCTGTACCTAAGGCTGTTAACAAGCCGAGCCTATCGTTTATCCTAATGAGCTGAAATGTTGAGCTTGAGCTCGTTTATCATTTTTTAAACTAGTTTTATATTCATAGACAGACACATGTATATATAGTGTTTGGATCAGTTACAAATAAGTTTTAGCGTCCAAACCGTAAGAAGTGAAGGAAAAATTCATGTGGTGGCATTTTTGTAATTACTTTGTAATAAAATTGTACTAAAGTAATAAAGTTACGCTATAGTTTATAAGTAGCGTAATTCTATCACTCTAGTACAATTTTGTTGTAGTGTATATGTTTGTTGAATAGTGTTGTTATTCGTAATTTATCTGTAACTATATTGTACTAGAGTGTCAGAAACAAAATTATACTAGAGTGATAGAACTACGCCACTTATACAATCGTGTTGTAGTGTAATTATTTGTTGAATACAAGAAAATGCCACCGCGTCCTTTCTTTTTTTCACTTGGTACATTTCGTGCTAAATCTTATTTATATCAGATCCCACCACTACAGTGGCGGAGCTTGACCAAAAGTTCTGAGGGGGCGGAAAGTCATGGGACCCGATTTATATATTGTATAAATATTTAGGCAAAATAAATGGGGGGACGATCTATATAATTTTAAATTTTTCGTACGAAAAATAGGAAATTTTACACTTCTAACCGAAACCGGGGGGGGGGGGGGGGGGGGGTACGTATATTAATATATCTAACATACATAATACAGAATTTGTAAACAAAAGAATTTATAATTTATGTATATATTAAAATTTCTGTTTTGCTTTTGGGCATTACTACTTCAAATGAGGCGGGCTTATCTTGGCTCAGCTCGTTTACAAATGACCCAACTGCAAACCTAGCTGTACTGTTGTAAGTTCTTCGTGCTTGACATATAAGAGCGTGTGTACGCTTCTTGAACAGTTGATGTCGCGAGCTGAAGCCAATAAATGGTTTGGAGAGGTACTTCCAGCTTTGGCAGATTCTCTGTTGCGGCTTCCGGTGATGCTAGAAGATCACTATAAGAGTGCAGACTCTGTTACTTGTGTGGGTGCCAGGGATGGACTCAAAACTGGTCTTCGCCTCTTGAAGTCACAAAAGGCTGGAGTAGTTGTACTCAGTCAGGTAAGAAACCGCACTGTTCAAGCCCATTTACAAATGAAACAGTTAATGCATATTGCATAAGCTTTTGAGCCTTTAGCCTCGTAACATATAATTTTACGAAGTGAACCATTTAATAGTGATGAGGATTGAGAAGATATCTGAGTGCAACAAAAAATGTGGATAAACAAAAAAGATAAATTAAAGAGGAATATAAGTCACTGATTGCTAAAGTACAAAGACTATAACTATAAGGATGTTTAGTAAAAGTCCATTTACCATTTACCTTGATTTTCTACCCATCTAAGCAATTAATGCGGTAATTTTAATATCATGCAGAATTTAAATATGTAGCAATTTAACACTAACAATTGAATATACTCTCCTACCATTAACAAATTAACCTTTTGCAACTTGCAAAACACTAACAACTGTAGCAAGTCGGAATTGATTAAGATTTAAAACACTAACAATGAAGACTTAAAACAATAATAGCAGCAATAAGAAGAAAGAGCAATAAGAAGAAAGACGAATGGTAGAACTAAGAAGAAAAGTATCGGTAATATCTGTGATATATTGGTCAATAGCGCCATTATCGGTACCGATTTTCTTACCTGTATTTGACATTGATATTTTGCATGGGGACCGATCACCGATATATCACTGATATCAACTACATAGCTACCCATCACCTAGATAAGAATGATGGCTCCTTTTTTCTGGTTATGTTGCGTCCCTATATTAAGCAGTATTTTTGTAATCAAAAACATTGTTGATACATATTTGAAATTATTTACCCTATTTATGTTTTTGGTTATCTGCTTTGAGCATCAATACCTTTTCAAACTATTAATTGCATGTGGTATATGAGTATATCTTATATTATTATTAAATTACAGTTCATAATTTTATGAATCAGGAACTGATTGGTGCTCTTCTTGCATGCGCTTTCTTTTGTCTGTTTCCGGACAGTGCTAGAGGTGCCAACCATCTTCAAGTGATCAACTTTGATCATTTATTTGCGTATGTTGTTTTTTAACCACATTCTCTTAAGCCATTTCAATCTTACGCATATGCCACCCCTGTATAATTATCAGCCTATCATAATGCAAAGTAATAGACAACTACTTTACTTCTGTGATCAACGATTTATGTTTGCCCAAAGTCTGTTGATGCTTTCTCATATATGATTCATTACTTTGGTTTACACACCTGATCTGCATGTCATCAGGAGCCTATATGACAACTACAACGAAAAACAGGAGAACAAAATAAAATGCCTCATTCATTATTTTGGGAGAATTTGTTCAAGTATACCAGTAGGCAATGTCTCCTTTGAGAGGAAAGTGCTTGCAGTTGATCCAAATGTTAACTACATTCCTCATCCTGAGGCTGAATCTTGGAGTAAATCTGTGGCCCCCCTATGCCTGTTTGAGGTACGATCCAATATCTCAACTCTATGAAGTACTTACAGCTTTTCTTCGATCATGAATTTGTTGGGGCAGGGGTTAAATGAACCCATCAGTTAGTTTATTTCAAGGCGTTTTATATTAGTTTGATTCAGTTGTGTACAGTGTACGCATTTTTTGGTCCAAAAGAGTCTGCATTTGACAAGAAGATTTGAAGAAAGTCTTATGATTGTTATAGATTTAGGTGGCAATTTCGACCTTACTTATGAATGGGTCAAAATCAAATACTTTATAGTAGTTTAGAAGCAAACAGGTCAATTGGGAGCATTCTGCATTAGGTGTACAATATTATCATTATTCTATAGTTTTGATTATCATGTTGGGAGCATTCTGCATTAGGTTTGTATCTATGCAGTTAATGCGGTAAAAAATCGGATATTGGTCAAGGACCGATATTTGAGATATCGGTTATCGCGGATTCGCGGTGGGATATCGGTAATTTTAATATCATGCAAAATTTATATATATAGCAATTTAACACTAACAATTCACTATACTTTCCTACCGTTAACAAATTAACCTTTTGCAATTTGCAAAACGCTAACAATTGAAGCAAGTAGGTACTGATTGATTAAGACTTAAAAGTTAAAACACTAACATTTAACACTAACAACTAACAATCAAGACTTAAAACACTAATAGCAGCCATAAGAAGAAAGACGAATGGTAGAACTAAGAAGAAAGGTACTGATATTTGGAAAATCGGTGATATATCGGTCAATATCGCTGATAATGTCGGTACCGATATTCTGACCGATATTTTGCACTGGTATCTCACCAGGGGACTGATAACCGATATATCAGTTATTATACTTTGCATGTTCTGTTGGTTTTGGGTCTGTTTATATAGAGCGGTGGGATAGTAATTAATGACATTCTTTTCATCCTTATAGGTTTGTAGCTCTGGCTTAATAGAAGATCATTCCAAGGAAGCTCTCGAAGTAGATTTCGCAAATAAGTACTTAGGCGGTGGTGCTCTAACTAGAGGCTGCGTTCAGGTTCGCTTATTTCTTATCTCTAATAGGATGTATTTTTTGTCAATGTGTTTGATGACTTGTGTAAACTTATCTTCATGTTGCTGATTCTAGTTATAATCCGTTAAACGCTTGTTTTTTACTTTATAACCTTATATTCTTGTAATTATATGTCTTAGGAAGAGATTCGTTTCATGATCAATCCAGAATTAATAGCTGGAATGCTTTTCTTGCCTTGTATGGCAGATAACGAGGCTATAGAAGTTGTCGGTGCCGAAAGATTCTCTCAATATACAGGGTAAGCATCATCTAGTTGGTTTACTTCAAAAATTACCGTGCTTGTTCTTTTATATGTTTCAGATGATTGTATATTGATTGATGCTCATATTTTTTTTAGATATGCTTCTTCTTTTCGGTTTTGTGGTGACTTCGTGGATAAGAAAGATACAGATATCATGGGAAGACGTAAAACCAGGATAATTGCAATCGATGCTTTAGTCAATCCCGGAAAGAGACAATATAGACATGAATTTCTTGTGAGGTGTGCATATTTTAGTTTTGCCAACTAATTGAACAATCTAATATTAAATTTTATGTATTATTGTTGATTTCTGCTAAAAGATTAATGTGAATTATGTTAACTAGGGAAGTTAACAAGGCATTCTGTGGCTTTTCTGACCCCTGCAAGTCTCATCGATATCAGTTACTATTTAAAGATGATCGCTTTTCAGAAGCTGAGCTTGATCATGATCTTAAAAGCGTTGCAAACGATTCAGATAATATTTTGGTGTGAGATTTTTCTACCTTTAACTTATATCTGAACGTTTTAACTAGAGGTGGCAATTTCGACCCATTTATTTATACATGGGTCGATTTGGGTTATGTTTTTATCTATGTTGTCAAAGACGCAAGGCTCAGGCGAGGCGCATCGGCCTCGCCCGGAGCCTAGGCGCAAGGCGCAAAAAAAGCGTGGGTTTTTTTAAGAAAAGCGCACATAGAGAAAAAAATATGTTATGCTTTGAAAATAAATAAGATTCCACAAATATAATTAAAAAAACTATTATACATGCCATTTAAGATCATGGAGCTAATAGTTAGTAGCAAAAGTTTAGGACTTATATGTTGTAAGTTTTGGGGGTGTGAATAAAAGTCTCAAAAGGTGGTAAATACTTTGTCCCACATCGGTGTGGGGACAAAGTGAGTGGTTGTTTATAAGGTAAAGTCTTCACTCTTCACTACTCTATTGTAGCTTTATGACATGTTTTACCACAAGTCCTACCCGCGCGCAAGGGGGGGGGGGGGGGGTGCAAAAATGAGTTTCTGAGCTGGAATTTGGTTGAACTCATGCGTGCCCGCACCTGCGGACACGAATAAAGCCCGGGCCCGCGTGAGGCAGTTTTTATTCAGTTTCGTTTTTTTTTCTGCAGCGCTGCGCCTCAGGCCGTTTTTGTGCGCCTTTCTTGCGCCTCAGGCCGCTTTTTTCAAAAAAGCCCATTTTTGCGCCTAGGCTGCCACCAGGCGCTATTGGTGCGCCTCGCTGCGCCTAGGCGCGCGCTTTTTGCGCTTTTGACAACATAGGTTTTTATTTATATGGAGTCAAATGGGTTAGGTTAAAGGATTCAACTAAAATGGAAGTGGGTCAAGTTGTATTAGGTTCAAGAGTGAACACTAGTGTATTTGCGAACTGAGCGAACTAATCCTGGCCATACACGTGTGTAAATCAATGGCCAGGATTTGTTCACTCATTTCGCATATGCACTGATGTTTACTCTAGAACCCCACCCTATATATAGGGTGGGCTTCAATGGGGAACACTAAAAAAGTGTGGAACCAGGGAACAGTGCATTTAGTTCATTATACATGTTAAAAGTTATTTTTTTTTAAAAAAAATTTCGGACTTTTTGCATATAAATACATGTAAAAATGTAAAATGCTTTAAAACAGTTAAAAAGGTAAAAAATATACAAAAATGCTTTAAAACAGTTAAAAAGGTAAAAAAATATACAAAAATGATTTTTTTTTATTGGAATAGCTTCTACGCATCTTTATATGCAAAAGCTCTGTAAAAAAATGAAAAAAAAAAATATTTTTTAGCATTTTAAATTGAATTTTTATGATATATTCAGCATGTTAAATGCACTGTTTCCCGGTTCCCCATCGAACCTCACACTATATATACATATATACATACACACACATATATTACAATTATCAAAGGGTGAACAGTAAAGTCTCACAACAACATTTTATATCTATAGGTGCAAGTAAAGTTCAGTTTTTTTTTAACTTATACATTTCGCCCCAGTATACTATATAATATACGTCTTTAACCTATTGATTTCTTTCTAATGTGATAATTCTCTGATAACTTTCGTCCGTTAACCTTTTAAAAAAACTGAATTCGCAGTCGTGTTAATTTTTGTCGACAATTCCTTTAATCATTAACTAGACTATGTTGCACAATTGTTTTGCACATGGAAGATAAACTATTTTTAATTTGAACAGGGAATTGGTCCGTCTGCAAGCTTTGAAGATGAAGTAGGGATTGCTACAGGAAACTGGGGTTGTGGTGCGTTTGGGGGAGACCCTGAACTTAAGGCTATAATACAATGGCTTGCTGCTTCTCAGGTAATATATCTCCTTCAAATAATGCATATTAAGAATTCATACTTTTATATTTCATTTGAAATATAACGTTTTTAGAGTTAATCTTGGGATTGTTTTTCATTGCATGGCCACTGATTGAGTATTCTTGTTAGTATGGGTGTTCACTCTCGGGTTCAGCCAGTTTTGACGAAAATTTTGAGTCGAATCGCTAACTATGTTTTCGGGTTACGAGTTACGACAAACCAAATTGGTTGGATTGGTCGGCCGAACCTGCAGATTTTACCATTTGGATGTTTGACAGTTCGGTTTTAGCAATGTGAATTTTTCTTTTTCAAAGTCATTAATTTGTATTAAAAAAGTTAAAATGATAAAGATGGTTCATGATTATAATACATATACATAACTACATAGTTCAAAACGAAACGTTTTTTATAAATTGTATATTTCAAACAGGTGGTTCCAAGTTTCAAACTGAACCGTTATAACTGTGAAGACCAAACCCTTTGGATCTTAAACCGGACAAACTGGCTAACTTGCTTCGTTTTGGGCGGTTGGTCAGTTTCAACGGTTTCTAACACCCCTACATGTTAATACTTCCTTTTTTCATATTTGTGTACTCTAATAGTACCATACAATTATATTCAGGCATTGAGGCCTTTCATGGTATATTACACATTTGGCTTGGAGGCATTACAAACATTGGATAAGGTAATTCTTTCGATAACACTTTAAACTATCTGACGCACGGTTGCATGATATGAAATATAGCCTTTTCGCTTCTGGATTAAAGGTGTCAATTTTGACCCAAACCTAACGGACAAATCGGTAACCTTTGTGAATTCAATTAAAAGTGAAACAAGTCGAATGGGTCAAAAGTGAACCAAAGTGTGTTTAAACGCTTACAACTTCTTAAATATCATGATTCAAAGAAATTAGATTAATATCTCTGTAATATATTTATGTACTCACAGCTAGTATTTAATTATTTATGAAGTTCCAGTGAAAAGGAACAAAAATATGTTGACCCATCTGTACTTACAAAAAAAGTTACACATCCCGACCTAAACCCATTTTGACCCATTACCTAACCCATCCATTTTGCCGTCTAAGCACATGAACCCTTGATTTTGCAATCTTAATCTCATTTCTTAGAAACACAATCTTTTTTATGTACTGGTGACAAGATTTTTTAAATTGTGGGCAGGTAACAAAGTGGATTACTTCACATAGATGGAATGTGGGTGACCTTTGGAATATGATAGTTGACTACTCATCACAGAGATCAAAAAAGGAAACTCAAGTTGGCTTTTTCAACTGGCTTCTTCCATTACTATCTTCTGTTGATCCCATGATATTGGATCCTTAGCGATCCCGAGTAGTATTACTGTATGATTAGTTGAATATTATTGGGTAAAAACATGAACCTCTGCTAAACTTTTTCGGTCACAATGTTAGTTTCATAGTTATGATTTGATGGAAGCGAATGAGTGAACTTGTTATCACTATCAGTGCGCCAAACGCGACAGCACATTTTTAATCATGTTCATGCTGAATAAAATGGTATAAAAGATTCAAATGTATATATATCATGTACTTGTATTGAATAAAATAATATTACTAGCAGTTATCAAATATGTAGTCACCCCCCCCCCCCCCCCCCCTTACAAACACACACACAAGGGATGATTTTAACAGACCCAGATCAATAGACACTACACACAGAGATATTTATAAAGAACAGGTGTAAGCAATGATGCCTAAAGTTTCAAATTTCAATTATTCTCAAATTAAGATTTTTTTTTGGCAGACAACTCTATTTACAGGCATGTACTTGTTCTATACTAGTATACTCCATAAAAAAGATTACACGTATCAAAAAAGTAGGTTTTGAGTTTGAATGGTCAACTTAATTGCTTATGAATTTCAAAGATTGGGTTTAATGTCTTTTTCGGATATTTAGTAATACTTGCGTATAGATCTGAAACATCATTTGTCTAAAAGTTTTGTATCTTGTCTAAAGAACTTGTGTGAAAATAAAATCACATTATTTCTATTATAATCTAGGTTTTGAATTAAAAAAAAAAATTGATTTAGAAGGTTTTATACATTAAAAAAATCATATTAAACTAATTTCATCAACATCGAGCATGTAGTTATTGTGAAACAACCTCTCGGCTCCCACATGCCATATGGCATGCGAGGATTCTCATGGGTTGGGAAAGACCCATGAGTGTTCCTATTGTTAGTAGCATATTATAAAGAACAAGTATGGGTGGGTTATTCTAAAGTAAGGATACTATATATGGGGATAGCTATGGTACAAATCATATTTATCCTATCCTAATAAAGAATTGATTGTTTGTTAGCATAATTATAGGGAATTCAATATAATTGATATTATTTAGCTTATTATTTTACAATTTCTCTATAATTGATTTGATGTCACATGACACTTTTTAAATGGTTTTTATAGTTTGTATTCTGTATACGAAATGTGGTTTGTATTTGATCCTACTTCTACTATATATGGCTTGATTTTTGTAACTATGGTTTAAAAATCCCTAGTTCTTAGTTGGTTTTTAAAAAGCACACCTAGGCGCGAGATGACCTCAGACGCAAGCTAGTTCACTTTTATTGGTGAGGCGCGTTCTATACAAAAAGCGCACAGGAGGCACACGTGAGATGGGCTAGAGGCACACTCTTGAGGCACACCTTTTGTACATGTGAAGTTTTTGTGCATTATGATGTACCTATAGTTTTTAGGTTGTACATATAGTTTATTTAGATCTGGGTTATTGGATTTAAATAATCTCAACTTTCATCATTTGATCGGTAACACTCCCAACTTACAAGTTGTATCACGTCACTCCCAACTTTCAACTTATTTTCCTCTGACACTCCCAAACTAACTGAACACTAACCTACTTAGCTGACGCCAGATACCATGTCACTAAACAAGTGTCACATCAGATGCACGTCATAAAAAAAGCCACGGCAGATGCCATGTTACTAAACAAGTGTAGTAAAAAACTAATTGGATCAGGGTTCAGTTTTTGGGAGTGCCAAAGGAAAATAAGTTGAAAGTTGGAAATGACGTGGTACAATTCGTAAGTTGGAGTGCTATCGACCAAATGGTGAAAGTTGGAATTATTGAAATCCAATATTCCTTTAGATATTAAACCATATTTAGAGTTTATTTTTTTTTTGAAAGGCTAAATTTTATTAACAAACCAAACTGTACAACAAGCCAACGGCCGATAGACGGTCAACCCAAATTTACATATAAAGAAACTTTTAGAAACTAAAGTTACACCATTGCTCCCATTCAAACGTTTCAATCTTTGACCGATTCTTGACCCATAGGTATCCCAATGTTTTTAGATCAGCTAACATGTTTCAAATTTCCAAGTTTTTGGATTTGAAGATAACTTCATTCCTTGTTCTCCATATCAGCCAACACGCTAATAGAATTACCGTTTGTATTAATTGCCTTTTGACTATGGAGACATCACCTAGGTGGATGGAAAACAGATCTTGCAGCGAGAAGGCGTAAATAGGAGGAATGTTGCACCAAGATGAAACTGCCTGTCATATCACTGTTGCCACATAGCATGAGATCAGAATATGATCGAGAGACGTTTGTATCCCCAACCCCCTCGAGTTTTACGTGCTATTTTTAAGTATTTATCGGTATAAATTCAAGTTGGTTTACGCTTTGATATAATTAGTTTTTTCGAAAATCAGTCATATTAAATATAATACGTGTTTATGCTTATTCTTATTGACATTTTCAGTTAGTCAACGTTTGATCGATAAGCAATTAAAAAATTTAGTACGCTCAATAACGTTAATAAAACTGACCCCGCAACACGGGGAATCAATTCTAGTTAGGATTATTTATAAATATTATATACATGGAAGACGACAAACATACCGAGTCGGATGGGTCGATGAGGAGGCCGGTTTTACCAGTCCGAGCAATTTTTTATTCTTTTTATCAAAATCGTTGGTATTTAAAATCTTGCGTAAACTTCCGTTTTGCTCCCTGTGGTTTGGTCACTTTAACGATTTTGCCCTAAACCTTTAAAAATAACAATTTTCCTCCAATAGTTTGCTATGGTTTTTCCATTTTGCTCCCTGCGGGGAGCAAAATGGAAAAACAGACAATTTGGATGGAGTTAGAGGCGCGGAGCAAAATGGAAAAACCATAGCAAACTATTGGAGGAAAATGACTATTTTTAAAGGTTTGGGGCAAAACCGTTAAAGTGACGGGGAGCAAAATGGAAAAACAGACAATTTGGATGGAGTTAGAGGCGCGGAGCAAAATGGAAAAACCATAGCAAACTATTGGAGGAAAATGGCTATTTTTAAAGGTTTGGGGCAAAACCGTTAAAGTGACCAAACCACAGGGAGCAAAACGGAAGTTTACTCTAAAACCTTTTGACTGATAAAGTTGGTTCACGATTAGAGGCATTATAATTTTAAAACTGACAAGTTCGAAACTAAATAGAGCCGTTAAAACTGATAAGTCATCAAAAACTGATCTGTAAATCAAACCATTTGGATCTTAAACCTCCTAAACAACCTGACTTGCTTCAGTTTATACTAGTATTAGCTTATTCAGTTAGTCATAACATATTAATAAACATCTCATAGCCGTCCTTGAGAACTCACAAAAAAAATTGGGTCTCGGGCGACAGAAAGAAGTGATCCCAAAATTGTGGTTAAGGGGGAATGAATTAAAAAATAAAACCTTAGTGATGGTGCCAAGACATGAACTTAAGACATCTACATTATCTTAAAATGGTTTTTTCCATTCCACCACTAACATTTTTTTTGTATAACAAATGGATAAATATACTAAATATAAGGTTAAGTTATTCTACAAAGACTCCTAATTGTAAGAAGGCTTTATAGAGTGATAAGTGTCCAATAATCTAAAACTTAAACCCACTACACCACCATCCAAAACCTAAACACTCACTCACTCACTCACCCACCCACCCCACCACCACCCAAAAACCTCCACACCCCCCTCCCCCCCCCCCCCCGCGCAAAAAAAAAAAAAAAAACACTATACCTCACCAAAAACTTAAACCCCCACCCCCAAAAACCTAAAAAAGCCTACCCCCCCCCCCCCCCCCCCAAATAAAATAAAAAAAAACCTAAAAAAAACTAAACACCCACCCCCACTCCACCACCACCCAAAAGCCTAACACCCTCTCCCCCCCCCCCCCCCCCCCCCCCCCGCAATTTTTTTTTGGTGGGTTGGGGGGGGGGGGGTTAGGTTTTTGGGTGGTGGTTGGTGTTTAGATTTTTTTGTGTATTGGGTTTATTTTTAGGAGCCTTTATACACTTCTTATTTTTAAATAGCCTTTGTATTTGATCCTAATCCACTAAATGTATAATATAATAAATGTATATAAAAGCTTTTAAAACCTTTCAGGCCCTTTAAAAATTTGGGCCTCGTGTGACAGCATGGGTTAGCCGACCCTGAAACATCTCTAAGGCTAGGTGGTGACGTGGTGTGGGCTAGCGCCCCCAGCCACCTCAGCTACCTCAGTTGGGTGACGCTAGGGATGAGCATTTGGTACCGGGTACCGGTACCGAACCGTACCTGGTATATTCGGTACCGGTACCAGTTCCCATTCTCCCAGTTTTTCGGTACCGGTATCAGTACGGTACATGTATTTACGGGCAAAACACCGGTAAGTACTGGTACCGGTACAGGTATCGAAATGGTGTATTTGATACCGGTACCACTTTTTTCTGTTTTTCAGTACCGAACGGGTACCGTGCTCATCCCTCCCAACACCATCCATGCTCCACCAAGAGGAGGGTGCTATGATTGCATGGCTAGCGTTAAAGGGGGAGGGTTGGGGAGCAGCTAATCACATTTTTGTAAATTTATTTTTCCTTATAGAGTTAATGGAGTTTTTAAGAAGGCTTTATTCCACACTACACTATGCAAGTTAACAATAAAGACCCCACTTAGATGACGTTGAGTTAACGCAATAAACTCTTCTAAAAATGTAACCTTTTAGAAATACATCAAATCTAAACACAAAATTAGTATATTCTGTATTGAGTGGGTTAGTTATCATGCTGTTGTTTTGAATTAAATAAAATAATGAAAGCAGTCAACTTTGTAAAGATGAATATACATACATACAATTAATATAAACAAATTGTTTATTAGCTAATCAAAAGATAGATAAAAGATGAATAATATTATTAGAAAGGATACAAAAAGTACACCACCCTTTTTCTCCTCAAAATTCCAAACCCCTCTCTTTCACACACACAGCTGCACCAGACAGACAGAGCACAAACCCAAATAGATAATATTATTATTCACCGGAAAATCGGGTGGAATTGGGGAAAATACTCACACCCGACTGCTCTCCGGCGAACTTAATCGTGGAATTGAAGAAGAAGAAGAATGACATCCACGAGGCTGTTATTGTTGCCTCTTTTGATCCCTTGTACTACTTCTGCTGCTGCTTCTTCACGTTTATCTTCTTCTTCTTTCAGGGTTTCTGGTCCACAAATTCCGTTCAACAGGAAGCAGGTAAATGTTAAACCCTACTTTCTATTTAGTTATATGATTGCTTGAATTGATTTTTGAGTTTTTGTTAATGGGTTTGATGTAATTTGTGGTGGGTATGTTGTTTGATTAATTTGCGAGTTGAAATTTGTTTGGGTTTGTATGATTGAGTGGTTTTGGTTGGATCTTGATGGAATTCTTGATTTCTATTATTGATTTGGGATCTTTACCCCTTGTATTTTTTTTTTTTTTTTTTAAGTTTGTATGAATTGAATGTTCTGTTAAGTTGTGTTAATTTTGTTTATTTGTTATGTGGGATTGTTGGTTTAATTTGCTTAGGCAGACTACTTAGACTTGATGCCCTTAAATCACACAATTCTTCGCTATTTGGTCATAGTTGTCAATAGCGAGCGTAGCAATCGCTATAGCGCACTACGTAGCGTATAGGTCTACGCTCGCTATTAGGGCTGTAGTGATAGATAGCAACATTTTATTTTATTTTTTGTTTTTTTTAAATATAAACAGCAATTAAATATAGCTATAAAATAGCTGGATTTTAGGTTTTTGTTAAATATACATGTAAAATAGCATATATACAAGGGTTTTTTGATATAATATACTTATAAAATTTTTAAAATTTTCTTTCTAGTGTATCGCTATTTGTAAAACAGCAGCCCACTACTTATCGCTATTCGCTATGTAACATATAGGTACCTTATCGCTATTTGTCACTATTCGCCATTAACAACTATGTATTTGGTGCATAGTTGTCGAAGGCGTAAGGCGCACTCAAGACGTGATTGGTGAGACTTAGGCGTAGGCGCAAGGCACTTAAAAAGTGAGGGCCAGAGATGAGCAATTTAGGGATTTTACACTTGTTTAGGCTTTTTTAGGGCTAATTTCGGCTGGTTCCATGTCATTTTTGGATGTTTCAGACCATTTTGGCTGGAACTTGTAGATTTTTGCCAGAAGTTACAGAAATTGGCTAGAACCTCATCGGAACGTCACCGGAGCGCTGGATGGCCGCAAGGCGCTTTCCTTGCGACTAGCCTCGCCTAAGAACCTAGGCGTGCGCCCAAATCGCTTTTGACAACATAGATATGGTGTTTATGTGAAAGTTCACCTTTAATAAGGTTGTGAGAGCTTGCACCTTACGCCATACCAGTGATACCGGTCATCCCGCTTTTATTAATCTGAGTATTTAGAGTTGGGGATAACCTTTCAAGTATACGTTTTCTTAAAGGCTCAAACTATCTACACACCAAGTGTGTAGATAGCCAACCTAAAAAGGTGTTTTTTGTCCTATGTGTATACCCTGCAGTGTCGAGCTGTGGCTAAAGCGCGGCGTTTTGGTCCGGTCAACCAGACAAAGACTGACGGGTCTGTTGACCGGACCAAAACGCCGAGCTTTGGCCGCGTTTTTGTTTGGTTGACCGGACCAAAACGCCGCGCTTTGGCCACAGCTCGACACTGCAGGGTGTGCATATAAGACAAAAAAACACCTTTTTAGTGTGACAATAGGCAAATAGGTGTGCAAATAGGTACACCCTTCTTAAAATGACTTATTTGCGGTAAATTCAAGATTATGGAAGCATTGTATGTCTTAGGTTGCAAGATTTGTTCAAGATTACATATTTACATGCATAGAGGACGGATGCAGTTTTCTTCACTTGAACTGATTGTTTGAAATGATAACTATATTTCCATATTTTATTGAATTGGAGAAAAATTTTTCTACAAATTTGACATTTAAATAATAATGGACCAAATGAAAACTTGTACACAAGGTGGTCATACAAAGTCAACATGTATGCAAGGTTAGCTAGTATAATTGATTAATTTTAAATGTTGAATTGAATGTGTGCTGAGACTATAAAAGGATAGAAGTCATAGAACTGAAATAAAGATATACAAGAGTGGGGTGAGAGCATTTTAAGTGGTTTGGTCATCTTCAATGTAGGCATGTGCATCGGTTTGAATAGGAGCAAGAGGACATCATTCGATTAGGTGAAGGCAATTTGGACCCCTTTAATGATGAACAGGTCAATGTAGGTTATGTTTTATTTCTAAATGGTGAAACGGGTGGAAAGAAAACATATTTGAGTAATTATTTCCGTAAAAAGGTTCTATTTTGCTTGTCAATATAGTGTAGTTTGTATGATAGAAGTTTGCTTTGTGTTGGCTAGATACATTTGTTAGTTATTGTGCATGTGACATGACCATTCTGCATAAATACATCATGCTCCATGAACATGTAGAAACTATTTACCTTTGCACCTTTTCTGTATTGCACCACCTATGTTTTGATGTAAGTTGTAACTGTAAAGTGATCAAATTCACGTTAATCAACTAACCTGCCTAGTTTCCAAACAACTTCGTTTGGATCGTCTATACAACTGTCTTTTGGGGGTATTTGGATGCTTGTTTGCAAGTGATTATGTTATATGGAGTAATCAGAATCAAATAGTCAGCGAAACTGCTGTAATTGAATGATTTTTTGAATGCTCAGTTGGTTTCACTGATAATTTACTACCAGGGCCCTCTGTTTTTATAGTGGCTTTGTGGTAATAAAAGACATCAAGGTGTTTGCTTAAAGATTGATGATGGGAATGAAGTAAACATGCTCGGTTCTGATGATGAATTTGGAACTCCAGTTCCAACCCAAGCTCAAACCGTTGTGGAAGGGTCCGGTGCAGTTCTTGTTTCAGAATATAAACCTTCCCCTGATGTTGATTACCTACAGGTTTGTGTTATCTTGTGCCTTGTCGATTGTTTATATAGTTAGCAGAAATTGTTGGGTGGCTTTATGCATTAAAGATGCGCGTTGGATGACTATGACCCGTTACTAGGGGTGTTCAAAAGCTCGCAGCTCAGCTCGAAAAAACCTCGGTTGTAAACGAGCTGGCTTGGCTCGACTCGATCTGTATACGAGCCGAGCGCGAGCTAGGCTTGGCTCATGAGCTCGCGAGCCAGCTTGAATTATTTTATATTGTATAGATTAATTTAAATTTTAAATGTATTCAAATAAAAAAATATGTGGGAGGGGGTTGAAGTGTTAACATTTGAAGTTTATTTAATCAATAACATACAATACATGAGAAAATAAACAAAAATTATACATATAATACTTTTGATATGCCTCGTGGGTCATATTGTTTTTGTTTAAAATCAATTTCAATTACTAAATCTTTTATTGTTGAATATCAGGACTGGTTTTTGAAATCCGGGTGCATTTTATATTTCTGATTGTTTTAATTTTAATTACCTTTCAGGAGTTACTAGCAATTCAGCAACAAGGGCCACGCAACATTGGCTTTTTTGGAACACGTAATATGGGATTCATGCATCAAGAGCTCATTGAGATTCTTAGCTATGCTATGGTCATAACGGTATATGATATATATATCTGTAACTGCTTTTACTTTATCTACTTTAACTAGAGGTCGCAAGATGGGCGGATTGGGTAACGGGTCAAAGCGTGTAGTTTTTTAGCAACTGTCAAGATGGGCCTGGTTGGATTGGACTGACCCGCAATTTTTTTTAAAATGCATTAGTTTATGGTTTCGTAAGCAGTATTGTTACGTTAATAGTATGGTAGATATGCGCAGCGGAAAATGATATTTGTTTGTGTTGCAGAAAAATCACATCTTTACATCAGGAGCTTCTGGAACTAATGCTGCTGTAATCAGAGGTGCACTAAGAGCGGAAATGCCAGAATTGCTTACTGTTATATTGCCTCAAAGTTTGGAAAAACAGCCTCCTGAGAGCCAAGAGTTACTCTCAAAAGTAAGACTTTAGTTATTTTCTCATACTTCTTGATTTGTAGCATCGTAAAATATATGTTTAGCTAGTCTTATTGTTTAAATTAATACGCTTATCATGTAGCATGAATCTAGTCATATTGTTTAAAGGGGCAATTTCATATATACCCCTACAAACTTGCAAAATATCATATCTTATATACCCTTACAAAGTAGTTGAAATATCATATATATACCCAATTCATTAAAAACAATTTAATAAATGACAAATTTACCCTTATTTTTGTAAAACTTTGAGATCTCATACACGACCCTTAACTTTAAATATTATATTTACTCATTTCTAGCTTAATTTGTTTAGCTTAAATATTAAGAATACTATTGTTTATGAAAAATAAAATAGAAGTAAAAATGGGTAAAAATAAATTTAAGCTTAAAATGTGTTATATAAAAATATGAAGTCAAAAGATGAGCATATATGAAAACTTGAAGTTAAAAAAATAAGGGTAAACTGATTATTTGTTTTTGATAAATTGGGTATATTTGATACTTTAACTATTTTGTAAGGGCATATATGATGTTTTTAGTTTTGGTTGGGTATATATGAAATTTTAAAGTTTGTAAGGGTATCTATGAAATTAATCCTTGTTTAGTTTAAATTAATACACTTATCATGTAGCATGTATCTTTTTTGTTGACCTTCACCGTGTCATGAAAAATGCACATTTTCGGTCATCTCAAATCATCTTTTTTGATCGTTACGTGATAATTAGAGTATAAGTTATGCTGACCCTGTGCAAAGTAAACTCTTTATGCATTTACGCGGTTCTTCATAGAATATTTAGAGGTTAAAAGATTTTTGGGAAAAGTTACAGTTTCTCTCTTGGATATGCAGGTAAAAAATGTGATCGAAAAACCTCACAACGATCATCTCCCATTGATTGAAGCCAGCAGGTTTGTCAAATCTTTCAACGAACCACCATTTTTCTTTTACTCTTTATTAACACAATTAAGATGTGACTGGATATGTTGAAACCTATCTCATTAGTTATTACTATCACATTTAATGTGATTATTGATTATCCAATTCTTAGGTGTCAAATAGTAAGTTTTGAATAAACAACTTCATACTAGTTGCAACAAAACTAAATTTACCTAATTACCGATTTACCCCTAGTTAACCTATTTTTAGAGTTTTTTTACTCCCATCTCACTTGACACATCTCTTTTATTCACCAGAAGGGCACTCAAATAACCGATTATTTGAGAATTACAACTTCATACAACGAAAGCACATCTAGACAATATCTCTTATAGCCTTATCTTATTATAACCGATCATCTGATTCCAATTATATATATATTAAGAAGCAACCCCCTCTCTCTCTCACTATTTACTCCATCCAACCATGTGCTGCCATGTGGCAGCCAACTTTTTTTTTCTCTTTTGTCTTTTAGTGTAACTTTTCATTCACACCCCTTAAACTTTAATAAAGTTCTTATGCAGCCCTCATACTTCAACAAAGTTACTTTTTTTTCTTTCTTTTTTTGATGAATACACCGAGTGCCAGTACTGTTCAAATACCACCGCAACGCGTGGGGTAAAATACCAAAGTTATCATACTGTCCCTAAAGTTAAATAAAGTTGCTTTTTTTTTTTCCTTTTACAACTATACTGAGTGCCAGTACCGCACTGATTCCGCCGCAACGCACGGGGTAAAATACTAGTTATTTATATAACTGCCAAAACGCACATCCGAATTCTTTCTTAGCACTACATCTAAGAAATTATAAATCTTCAAGTGGTGGCGTACTGGTAAGCACCTAATTCCCTCTAGCATAGGGCTCAGGTTTGAATCTAGCTTCCACTCGTCTCCTCCTGACTCCTGCCTTAACCCCTTGAAGGCCACTTCACAGCGTTTAGTAGAGTATTGGTGGGACCCCACATGGTTTCCTTAACGGGTTCTCATGTTCGCAAAAACAAAAGAATCTCATCACGGGTCATGCTTAAACTTGTTTAAACACACCGTTTTCAAATAAAATCTCGGCTTTGATTTGCATTACGATATAATCTTAAAACAAGGTTTACTTGTGGCAGGTTGTGTAACATGGACATCATATCGCAAGTGCAGCAAGTCATATGCTTCGCTTTTCATGACAGCCGTTTGCTTATGGAAACATGTCAAGAAGCAAAGAATCTTAGGAAAATTGTAACCCTTTTTTACCTAGATTGAAATATGTGCACACATCATATGCAGCAGCACACTACTCATTTCTGCTGATTTTTCTTTGCAATCATTATAGAGAAGTCAGCCCCTTTGCTATTGGATCACCTAAAAGCAAAGGTTGTTTATTGTTATCGTTGTCGTTATCGTTATTGTTTATTTATATGTGTTAGACAAATAAAACAATTGAAAGGTGTAGGGGATCATATAGAAATGTGCAATATACATTTTCTTGTCCATACACACAACATGTGTAATTCACTAATTTCATTAAGCATGTGTATGCGTTGTAGGGGGCCGAGCATAAAAACCGAGTCTAACCTGTAAAAACTGATTCTAGGTTGAAAATCGAAACGGACAAAATGAGATAACCAGTTTTTTATTTTGAACGACCAACAAAAGTTCAATCACTCAGGTAAACCCAATGGTAAAAGGTCACCCACGCTTGCAAACGCAGACTGCTCAGCCTAAAGCATTTTTGCTCCAGTTTGTTATTTTTAAGTAAAGTGATCAAACTGAACCATCAAATTACTAAAAACAAATAGTAAGTTAAGTAAAGAAATCAAACTGAACCATCAAATTACTAAAAATAAATAGTAAAGTTTTCCGTGATTCCGTGTATGTTTAGGTACACGGGTGTGTATGTTTCGGGTTCAGGTTAGGTTCAGGTTCGTTTCTCATCCGACAAAATTACTATTTTTACAAAAAAACACCCTGAAATTACGTCCAGATTTAATATTTGCATGGCAATGAGAGACCTTAGCCACATTCTTTGTGATCCTTCCTATGTCTATGATCAAATCACTTTTCTGTTTCTGTTTCAGTTTTTCAATCTGATTGATTACTGTTATCATCCATTCAAATTCATCAACAAATATTCTTTCGATTCATTTCCAAAATCATATAAAATGAGCAGGGGGCTAGATGACGCTGATGCCGACGCCTTATCAGCTCTGGCCACCGCTCCACCACCGTCAACCTCCGCCAACCGCAAATCACATTCGCAACAGCTCCGCACCAACACCGGCACCAACTTCAACTTCAAACGCCATCATAAACACCGCAAACACAGCCTTGACGAGGCCAGCATGACCGCGGCCATGCACGGGTTTCACGATCCCGACGAAGATGACGACGGAGATCATGACTTTTATCCGTACGCCACCGTCGACGACTCCATGACTCAACATTATTACTTAAACAACCCTGGCACAAACAATAACAGTAACAGTATCAATAATAATGATGATATAAATAATGATAATGATTATTGTAATATTATTAATATTAATGACATGTCATCTTCATGCAACGAGCACCATCCGTTGCCGGAGTTTTCGTCAACGGGTGGTGGATCTGGATATTTTAAAGCTCCGTCGCGGTCGGCCGTGCATCCGGGGCGGCCGACCGCGGTGGAGCTCAGACCGCATCCGCTACGAGAGACGCAAGTAGGGAGATTCATCCGTACGATTGCGTGTACGGAGACTCAGTTATGGGCGGGTCAGGAGTGCGGTGTTAGGTTTTGGAATTTTTGTGATGCTTTTGAGCCTGGGTTAGGGATTGGGGGAAGGGCTAGACGTGGGGATGAAGACGCGGCGCCGTTTTACGAGTCGGTGAATACGCCGCCCGCCACGTGTTTGATGGTAGACCGCGCGAGTAAGTTGGTTTGGAGTGGTCATAAGGATGGGAAAATTAGGTCTTGGAAGATGGATCAGCAGGCTATAGATGATGCTCCTTTTAAAGAAGGTCTTTCGTTTCAGGCGATTCACCGCGGGACTGTGCTTTCCATGGTGACTTCTTCGTATGGTAACTCAGTTGTTCAATCACTTGTAATGTTTAAACTGTATTTGTTGATTTAGGGGTCGGAGAGACTGTATGAACACCCCCTATGTTACTAATTAACCCCCTGTTGTTTTGATGTTATATGGGCGTATAGGGCATTTTATGTTACGGTATACACCTGTATAGGCCTATAGGGAAGCGAATGTGATGGTATATGCATGCATAGAGATATACGGCCATATAAACGTGCTATACGCTCATATAACATATGATTTATGGATTGCTGTGATGGCTAGGGGGCGTGTATGCACCCCTAAAAGGGGAGTTCATTTAGCAGCACCCGTTATGAGTCTTCGGATTCCCGTTTTTTATATATGGGTTGATGATTAAAATCATTTGTTTGGATTGTGCAGGTGATATATGGGCAGGGTTTGAGAATGGAGTGATAAAGGTGTGGCCATGGGATTCGGTTGAAAAATCGCTCGCTTTATCACCGGAAGAACGCCACATGGCTGCTTTGCTGGTCGAGCGGTCGGGTGTTGATCTTAAAAGCCAAGCAACTTCTAACGGTGTTTGTAGCATATCTTCTTCGGATGTCAAGTATTTGCTGTCTGATAATGTAAGGTCTAAAGTATGGGCAGCTGGTTCTCTATCCTTCTCATTATGGTATGATATTCTCTCGATTATATTTCTAGAAAAGATATTCATTTCGACATATAATTGAGGGTGACGATTTGTCCATAAAAATATTAAAAGTTGATTATTGCGACTACAGGGATGCTCGTACGTGGGAACTTTTGAAAGTTTACAATGTAGACGGACAAATCGAGAACCGAGTTGATGTATCTTCAGAGAAAGATCAACCCCTAGAAGAAGAAGGTAGTGTAAAAGGTGGTTCAAAATCCAAAAAGGAAAAACAAGGAGGTGGTTTCTTACAAAGATCACGTAACGCATTAATAGGAGCTGCAGATGCAGTTAGGCGAGTTGCAACAAAGGGTACGGGTGCATTTGCAGCTGAAGACGCTAAAAAAACCGAAGCCCTTTTGCTCGCTTACGATGGAACGATTTGGACCGGATGTTCAAACGGTTTGTTGGTCCAATGGGATGCTAATGGAAACCGTTTGCGTGATTTTCATCACCATCGATGTGCAGTTCTTTGTTTTTGTACTTACGGGCCACGGATATGGGTCGGGTATGTGAGTGGTATGGTCCAGGTGATAGATCTTGACGGAAACTTGATAGCGGGTTGGATTGCGCATAATGGTCCGGTAATAAAAATGGTAGTAGGGAACGGTTCAGTTTTTAGTTTAGCTACCCATGGTGGTATACGCGGGTGGTACATTTCATCTCCCGGGCCTCTTGATAATATTTTAAGACCGGAATTATCGAAAAGAGAACATATGTATAATACAATTGAAACTGTTAGGATTATGGTTGGTACATGGAATGTCGGCCAAGGAAAACCGTCTCCCGAAGCACTTATTTCTTGGTTAGGATCACAAAGTTCTGATGTTGATATTCTGGTTGTCGGCTTGCAAGAGGTCGAAATGGGGGCGGGATTTCTTGCAATGTCTGCCGCTAAAGAAACCGTAAGATCTTTTAATCTTGTCATGGTTTCTATCATGACTGCAAGTGTGTGTGTGTGTGTTTTTTTTTTTTTTTTGCATTTTACGCTCATTTGTATGATGTCGAGTGCAGATAGGCGTGGAAGGGAGTCCCAACGGACAGTGGTGGCAAGATGCCATAGGGATAGCTATCGGTGAAGGATCTACGTTTGAACGTGTAGGATCTAGGCAGCTTGCCGGTCTACTAATAGCTATCTGGTATTACTTTCACAAACATAGATTCATACAAACTGATGCAAAAATAAACTTATTTGAGACCAACTTTTTATATTTGTATTTTTGTCTTGTACATGCTACATTATTTTAATATTTCTATTTTAGGGTACGGAAGAGTCTTAGAACACACGTAGGGGATCTTGATGTCGGAGCAGTTGCGTGTGGCTTGGGTCGTACATTTGGTAATAAGGTAAGAATGTTTGTTCACTAAAGCGTCTTATTTTTTTATTTTAGGTTGTACTTTCGACTCATTTACTTTTGAAAGCACGAATTCGGATTGTTACATCTCTAACGGGTAAAAAAGTTAAAGGAAGCAGGTCAAATGGGTCAAAAATTATACATAATGTATGTTTAATGCAGATAGAGGATCCTGTACATTAATCCAGAAGTGTGAAAAGTGTGAGAAGTGTATTATAACACTATATATAACACTATATAACACCATATATACACCGTATAACAATATGTAACACCATATAACACTATGTAACACTATATAACACTATATAACAAATGTAACACTATAGTTTGTCTTATAGCATGTCTATGATAGATGTATAGTGTTATATATTGTTATATAGTGTTACATAGTGTTATATGGTGTTATATGGTGTTACATAGTGTTATACGGTGTTTATATGGTGTTATATATAGTGTTATAATACACTTCTCACACTTCTGGATTAATGTACATGATCCCTACCCGTTTAATGCATCAACCTACTAAAGCCATTTTGTAAAAGAATAGATAATCATTGTCATAATTTTTTTAAAAAAAATATGGCACTAATTATTTATAAACAAGTAATAATTTTGGACAATAAACGTTTCGGGTCAACCCAAAGCGTTTTGATTAGTACCAACACATTTTGACCCATTATCCAACCCGCTCAAACAACCCTTTTTGCCACCTCTACCTTTCATTTACAAGAATCTTGACGTAAAGTGGTCCTACAATATTCATACTTTTTTTAAGTTATTATCATGCCACAATGAAGTTACATCTCGATGTTATTTAACATATGATATAACTATAGACAATTAGAAATATATGTTTCTTTGCTCTTCATACTCTTTCGTATCATCAATTGAATACAATGTAACATATGTTACAACTAGTGATCACGGTCATTTACTTTTGAGCAGGGGGGTGTAGGGTTGAGATTAAGAGTTTACGACAGAATAATGTGCTTTGTAAACTGCCACCTGGCTGCGCATTTGGAAGCAGTCAACCGTCGGAATGCTGACTTTAACCACATTTACAGAAATATCACATTCGGGCGATCAATCAATAATGCATCTGGTATGGCGCGATACCTGTTTTTGTGTTGCTCTCTTGCCTTCTCCATATATTTATTTTCGGTGCTTGAATTTGGCTTGCTATGGTTGCTCATTATTCTTTCAGTTGGTGTCTCTTCTACTGCCCAAATGCTTCGTCCCGCTACTGTAAGTATACAACAAAACTATACATCCATGTGTGCATATGTATGTGTAGGGGAAGGATCATGAGAAAACTCATTATTTTTGAGAAAACTAGAAAACTCTATATTACATATATGTAACGTACCATATGTTGTATATGTGTAATATATCATATGTTGCATATATGCAATATATATTACACATATGCAACATATTACATATGTGTAATATAGAGTTTATAGTTTTCTCATTAAAACGAGTTTTCTCATGATCTCTCCCCTGTATGTGTAAACCACTAAACTGTAAGTTATTTATGTTTTTGAGTTATGAAATTATTTTCTATTTCAACAGCCTGTGGCTATCAATCCTGATGATGGGAAGCCAGATCTAGCGGAAGCTGACATGGTTGTATTTTGTGGTGACTTCAATTACCGTCTTTTTGGAATAACTTATGATGAAGCGCGCGACTTTGTTTCGCAACGGAGTTTTGATTGGCTGAGACAAAAGGACCAGCTAAGGGCCGAAATGAAAAACGGGAGAGTTTTTCAGGGAATGAGAGAAGCGCTAATCAGATTTCCGCCAACTTACAAGTTTGAAAGAGGAAAAGCAGGTTTAGGAGGTAATATTGACGAAGACCAAATTTATATAACGATAATAGGGTCAAATATGATTACTAATGATCTATTTTTCTATTGATTTAAGAGGTTTTATGCATTAAAATACAATTTAGACTACTTTCAAACTAGTGACCCGCTGTGGTGTTTGCTTCTTAGCTTTTCTTTTTTCATTTTACATGATCTTAAAGATAAAACATTACCCGAGTTGACTCACTCATAAGTAATCCACCTATAACGAACAACATGCAATAACGATATCTCTAAATTTCTATTTAGAGTAAAGTACACGGATAGTCCCTGTGGTTTTTCAAAATTTTGGATTTGGTCCCCAACTTTTGCCAAAAGTATACGGATGGTCCCTATGGTTTGCACTTTGTAACGAATTTAGTTCCCAACCAACAAATCTAAAGGTTTTAGGATATTCAAGTTAGGGACTAAATGCGTTACAAAGTGGAAACCACAAGGACCATCCATGTACTTTTGCCAAAACTTCTGGACTCAATGCGTTACAAAGTGCAGACCATCGTTCTTTTGGAAAGCTAGGGACCTAATCTAAAATTTTGAAAAACCAAAGGGACTATCCGTGTACTTCACTCTTCTATTTTTAATTAGAATGTCAAATATGTAAAAGAACAATAACCTTTCAGTAACAATCTATATTTGTTGCATTGAATGATTTAGAAACATTTGGGCGATCTTCAAGCCGTTAGATCCATTTGACCCGTGTTGATTATTATTTAACTTTAACCCGAAAAGATAAAACATAACCAGAATCGACCCATTCACAAGTAAATTGTCACAGAAGATTGCCTATGAGGAACATATGAAAAGTTGCCTTACTATTTTTTTTCCCAGGATATGATTCTGGAGAGAAAAAACGTATACCCGCATGGTGCGATAGAATACTATATCGAGACAATCGTTCATCACCAGCATCCGAATGCAGTTTAGCATGCCCCGTTGTTGCTTCAGTTTGGCAGTAGGTTTCTTTGGGGAACTTCCCTTTTTTTACACTCCATTTTATTTTATAAAATCATATTTCTTTGTGATAACATCTACAGGTATGAAGCTTGTATGGATGTAACCGAGAGTGATCACAAACCCGTTCGCTGCAAATTCACAGTCCAAATTGCCCATGTTGATAGATCAATAAGAAGACAAGAATTCGGGAAGATATTCATGTCAAACGAAAAAATAAGTTCCATACGTGAAGAGTTACGTTGTGTTCCAGAAATTTCACTCAGTGCAGACAAGATAGTCCTTCAAAGCCAAGAAACATGTCCTTTAAAAATCACTAACAAAAGCAACAAAGACGATGCCATTTTTCAAATTTTATGTGAAGGTCTGTCTGCCGTTAATGATGGTGAAGAACCGGAGCATCGACACAGAGGTTCATTCGGTTTTCCTAGGTGGATTGAGGTAATCTAAGCAACTGCTGCCCTTTTCTTGTTTTTTGCAAGTGTTTTTCAAGATTTAGGAGTTGACACTAAAGGTGGTAAAAATGGTCTGTCGAGTTGGTTGGGTAACCAACCAATATGGGCTCAGTTCAAAGTTCAAAATACGGTTGTGGGTCAAAACTTTTTTGTCCGATTATTCGAATTTTAAAAGATAACAAATAGTCTAATAGTATCTTTTCTTAAGAGTAAAGTATACAGATGGTCCTTGTGGTCTACCAAAATTTTGGATTTGGTCCCTAGCTTTCCAAAAGTACACGAATGGTCCCTGTGGTTTGCACTTTGTAACACGTTTAGTCCTCTAACAAAAAATATAAAGGTTTTGGCGTGTCCAAGTTAGGGACTAAATGGGTTACAAAGTGCAAACCACAGGGACCATCCATGTACTTTTGGAAAAAGCTGGGGACTAAATGTGTTACAAAATGCAAACCGCAAGGAACATACGTGTACTTTTGGAAAGCTAGGGGCCAAATCCAAAATTTTGGTAAACCAAAGGGAAAAATATGGGGACTAAATGCGTTACAAAGTGCAAACCGCAAGGACCATATGTGTACTTTTGGAAAGCTAGGAACCAAATCCAAAATTTTGGTATACCACAGGGACCATCCATGTACTTTACTCCCTTTTTAATGATTTAGGACAGCTATAAGCATTTGAATACAAGAAAGACATCTTTTGACCCGTTTCATTTTTAGCTAACTTCTTTTTTTCTCGAAATATATTTTACACGTCAGACCAATGTCAAACGAATACGACTTGGATTGACCCGTTTTCATATAATATGGTTGAAATTATAATGTAGGTGGCCCCTGCAGTTGGCATAATAAAGCCAGGAACCGTAGCAGAAATCTCAATACACGTTGATGACACACATGAGACAGAAGATGAGGGGGCCCAACAACATTGGCGTTCCGAAGACATACGTGACAGGTTAGCTATCTTATCAGTGGTAATTAGAGGCAGCAAATCAACTGCAACAAGAAGTCACCAATGTCATGTACACCACCGTTATTCTCCCAACTGTTGTACGGTGGTGCAGCATGAACCATCAACAAAAGGCCTCGGTTCTAAAAAACATCAAAGTTCAAATCACCGGTCTTCTGCTAAGTTTGATGATCATCATCGAAGTAGACGTGAATGTTGAATAATTTAACTAGCTAGCTAGTAGTACAGAATGGAAAAGATGTAAATACTACATGCTGATGCATTGCCAGATTCCAAGATTCTTTGTGTTGTTTTGTGCAATAGATAGGTTAATTGTAATCTTTTTTGTTGAATTAATGGATTATATGATTATGTAGTGCAATCATGCAAAAAAAAAGATTCCAACTTGCATGGAACGTATCAACGTAAGCCTGCGTAAATGGGCGGATCAGTCGGGCAACGGTCCAAACGGTTTTTAACCAAAAATGAGCTTAGGTTCAAACAGGCCGCTTTAGGAAAAAAAAAGTATCAAAATAAGTTCACCTGCTATAGTTGTTTATATGCTAGCTAGTGGCAATGGCGGGTGGGACCAATATGCCGTAGTGGACAGTATGTGGTGGCAATGGTGGTTATGGCGACTGTTAGGTGGTGGCGACGGTGATTAACTAATATAATAAGAGTAATTTATTTAGATTGGTTGAAAAATCTCTTACTAACCCAATTAGTTATGATGATTGCCCATAACCTTCCTAATTACCTAATCATGTGTAATGATCTTGTAACAATACGCGTCTCCAACAACAACAATCGATGAGTTGCTAAAGGAATTGTAGAAAAAAGTACATTTTTTCGACCCCAATGGCTTATTTATTTGTAAGAAATTATATCTATTTATTTAATTTTCTTACAAATCCGTGTTCAAGATTCATAATGTCAAAATGTTTATAATTTTTAGGACAATTATTTGCAAGTAGCTTGGTCCAATAATGAAAGTGATTGTGTTCAATACATTCAATCAAATTATTATTGATATAATATAGTTTTTGTAATAATTTCTGCAGTCTGCATACCTTTTATTTTCCATGTATTATGCAATTTGTTCAATTGAATTATTACAGAAATAATATAGTTTCTGTAATAATATTTTGACACACTGATTACTTACTAAAAATAAAAATAAAAAAAATCATCGTTACGTTAGGCCTGTTTTGACACGTTACCCAACCCACTACCCGCTCAGTTAGCCACCAGCAATTTCATAATGAACCAATCATGACACAAAATTACTTATTTAAGGAAAATGCAAAGAACACAGCTTTTCCTGCAATGAGATAGTACTCTTAATTATATACATACTGTATAAACTCACAATAAGGACAACCGATAGTCCGATACTAGTCTTTTGACCTCTGGACCTTGTCTGTGTTCGAGTCTCGGTTCGGGCCAAAAGTAGCTCGGAAAACAGTGTCGGTCCACTTATCGACTGAACTCAAAATTCCATAGATACCCTCGACTCGATTTCTTTTAAACGGCATACATTCTCTTGTTGTATCTCTCACTATACATCTCAGAATCAGATGCCATTGACATTGAAAACGAATGCGAATGAGTCTCCGCCCGTCTTATATTCCTCAACTTATTCTCCTCGAGCCTATGCCTTATAACACAATAACACATTGACCCGATCGTAGTCAACATAATCGTTGCACCAATCACAGTGGCATAAACGGCAAGCCACTGTTCATGGCTTCCCACAACGATATAAGTCAGAGAAATAAACGCGATCGATATAAAAAGACATGCCAGCCACATAAGCTTATTGATCACAAACATAAGTTGTTGTTTAGCCTTCTCTTCGATCACCACAATAGATGTTTGAACCACCACAACCGCCAACGAGATGAAAAGGGCTAAACTGTCGAACAAAAAGAACAAAATAAACGCAGCGTTGTTGGCTATATTGGCTTGCCCGAGGGTAAACCCGTCTTTTGGTTTCTCAACGTATTGGCCCGGTACAGTGAAAATGGCTGCGAAAGCTACTGTGGCGATAAGAACCGCAACAACAGTGGCTGAATTTATCGCATTGTTGAGCCCGTTGATGTGGAGCTTTTTCACCTTTTTCGCGATCTTGCGAACCCGGAATCCGGTTTGACGGGTCTGCTTGATTTGAGATTCGACATCGTGTTTTATGTCACTGACTGTTTGCTTTAGTTGCTTGGCGGCACTAGGTGGTTTTCCGTAGTCTTTCGAGTGAGCAGCCCCTGCTTCTTTTAAGATATCGATCATTTCGGTAATTTTCGAGGTTTCGGCAATGTCGAGAGGTGTTTCTCCAGCTTTGTTGACTGCGTTGACGTTAATGTCCTCAAATGATAGCAGGCATTTCACAATCTGGCGGTTACAAGAAGTCAATAACAATTTTTTTTTTATATATTATTGTTATATTATTAAGAGTGAAGTACACGGGTGGTCCCTGTGGTTTGCTAAAATTTTGGATTTGGTCCTTAGGTTTCCAAAAGTACACGGATGGTCCCTGTGGTTTGCACCTTGTAACGCATTTAGTCCCCATCCAACAAATCTAAAGGTTTTAGCAGATCCAAGTTAGGGACTAAATGCGTTACAAAGTGCAAACCATAGGGACCATCCATGTACTTTTAGAAAAAGTTGAGGACTAAATGCATAACAAAGTGCAAACCACAGGGACCATCGTGTACTTTTAGAAAGCTAGGGACCAAATTCAAAATTTTGGTAAACCACAGGGACCATCCGTGTACTTTATTATTTTATTAGTGATATACATGTTTGGAGTAAAATGCACGGATAGTCCCTGTGGTTTTGTGAAATTTCACATTTAGTCCCCAACTTTTCAAAATTACACTCTTAGTCCCTGTGGTTTGACAAGTTGTTACTCGGATAGTCCCCAAAGCGGATGGATGTTAGTTTTTCTAGTTAAGTGTGAAATGACAAGGACTATCCGAGTAACAACTTGTCAAACCACAGGGACTATCCGAGTAACCTTCATCCGCTTTAGGGACTATCCGAGTAACAACTTGTCAAACCACAGGGACTAAGAATGTAATTCTGAAAAGTTGGGGACTAAAGGTGAAATTTCACGAAACCACAGGGACTATCCGTGCATTTTACTCTACATGTTTGTATATATTTTCATGTAAAGCCTGCAATTAGAGGTGTCAATTTCTATCCATTTAATTATAAATGAGTCTATTCGTGTTGTGTTTAGCTCAAACGGGTAAAATGGGTGAAGTAAAAAATTTTCGCTAAAAGGTTAGTGGTTCGAAAGACGCCCAAAACTATATTATTGATGCAATACAGCCTCCTAAAATTGTTTTATTTCAAGATTTAGATCGTTTTTGTAATAATGTCGGGTCCATCCAACCTGACCCACTAAAAGATAACTAGCTTCAACCCAGGGACCCGTTAACCGGCCCGCCTGTTTTGACCCCTCTACCCGCAATGAATGGATAATCAAGCTGTAAGGGGGAAGGAAAAACCTTAGTACGGCTCTTTTTCGTTGCGATATGAAGAGGTGTATTCCCCTTATTATCTTCGAGACTCAAAACAGTTGGATCGGGTTTAATCAATTCAACCACCATATCCATGTTTTGGCCCTTAACTGCCATATGCAGAGCGGTTTGGCCTTTCTTATCGATCCTGAAACCGATACTCGGATCCTTATTCAATACAGCTTTTGCCACTTCCAAATGACCCATTCGTGCTGCGGTATGAAGCACCGTTTTACCGTTGTTTCTGGCTATTTTGGCAAGATTTGAATCAGCGTCAAGAAGCAGGTTGACCACTTCAATGTGTCCTTGAGCTGCCGCTGTGTGTAAAGCGGTTGAATTGGAAGAATCGGTGGTCATTACCAGATTCGGGAAAGAATTCAGAAGTTCGCGCAAAACTTCTGCAAGATCAGACAATCAGAATAAGTTAAAGCAGTGACACAAGATGTGAATAACTTTGAAAAAAGATACACATTATTAAAAATCATTATTTTGCCCCCTAGTTTTCTGGTTCTTAATTGCAGACATACATATTAAAGATTTGTTAGAAAGAAGATGATGATACTATAAAATCAAGATAAAAAAGTAGGGGTGCAAACAAGCCGAGCGGCTCGCGAGCTGCTCGAGATCAGCTCGAGTAGGGGTGCAAACGAGCCGAGCCTAGCCCGAGCTCGATCAGGCTCGAGCTCGATTAACTTATGAGAGTTCGAGCTCAGCTCGTTGGTAGTTTCTCAAGCTTGAGCTCGGCTCGTTTATAATCTATTAATTAACATATTAAATAAAATAATATAAATAATAGACTCGTTTAGGCTCGCGAGCTCGATAAGTGAAGCTCGGGCTCGTTTATTTTTAGGTTCAGCTTGTTTACTATACAACTTTAAATAAGGGGTAAATGTTATTAAACATTAACAGAAACTACAATTACACTAAGGCTCGACGAGTCTGACGAGCTTCGGGCTCAATAAATAAACGAGCTTTATTTTAGGCTCAAGCTCAGCTCGGGGCCTCGGGCTCGATAAGGCTCGGCTCGTTTCGAGCTTTTTTTTAAATAAAAAAAGTATTAGCCTAAACACCCATTTAGAGGGTTTGTGGATTTTCATTCAATAACTTATCTGATTACTAAAGGTATAATAACTAGTTTCATTATAGCCTAAGCCTGGGAAAAGGGCAGGTCAGGTCAAAAAGGGTTCGGATCAACGCGTCCCGTTTAAGAAAAAAGTATTATTTTGGTTCAGGTCAAAACGGGTTCTAGCCAAAATGGGTTATTTAACGATTGAAATAAATCTATCTTGTTACAAATTTCACGCAAATGCCCTTCTAATCATTTCATCGTTAATTTCTTGAATAATCAACATGTGTCAAATACTCTGGCATTATTTATTACAACTACTAAGTATTACAATATCCCAAAGCATTCTGATTATCTAATGATCACATTATCAATTTCAAGATATAAATGGAAACTTATCAAAGCAAAGAACTAATATTCAAACATAACAAAGGGTGAAGCATACCTATATGTCCCTGTTTGGCAGCAATATGAAAGGGATCATAACCGTTATTCGCAGCAATAGAAGCCGTTTGCAGATCAAGATGTTTCAGCAGCTGAGCTACAACATGAGCATGCGCATTCTCTGCAGCCACATAAAGAGGAGTTTCCCCTTCTTGATTTTGTTTCGATAGCGCATCAAGTCCAAGACTTTGAAGGATTTCGATGACTTTCGATAAATTTCCGCCCCTACAAGCCAAATGAAGCGTCGAATCCCCTCGTTTTCCCGGTGAATCTTTCGTTTTTCTTCGGTCAACACCAAAGCTCATCTGTCTCCCCATGGCTATTCTAAAACTCTTCTGTTTTTCCATTGCGGAAGCGCGAAAACTCTGCTGTTTTTCCATCTTTACCGATCGGAAACTAGTCTGTTTTTCCATCTTTCCCAACCGGAAACTAGTCTGTTTCTCCATAATTGTTGATACCCAGAACCGAAAAATGAATCTTTTTTATTTGTTACCAAAAAAACACCTTGAAAAAATCAAATTTCCATGTGCCAATGTGCAGAAAGACCTAGATTCTTGATGAAAAGCGAAAAGGGGTCAATAATCAAGAAACTGCAAATGGGTTAACACCCAGAATCAAAGTTTGAATCTTTTGTAGATCAAACACCAACACACTTAAAAAAAACTCAAGCTCTTAATGTTCTAATGTGCAGAAAGCCCTAGATTCTTGATGGGTATTGAAAAAGACTGCAATTTAGTTAACTCCCACAATCAAAGATAGAATCTTTTGATGAATTAGTGAGCAAGAACCCTTAAAAACATCAGATTTCCATTTTCCAATATGCACAAAACCCTAATTCTTGATAAAAAAAAGGGGGTTTGGGGGGGGGGGGGGGGGGGGTCAAGATTCAATACCCTGCAAATCAATCAAGACCCATGATCCAAAAATCAAATCTTTTGACAAATCAGTAAGAGCACTGCAACTGAAAGAGGGAAAAACTATGATAAATATAAATATATATAATAAACTTATCTAACTTGAGCACCTGAATCTAAAGATAGTTGTTTATGAGTTAGGCAGATGAAGAAAGATAACATGGCTGCCAATAGATGTAGGAATGGATGGAGAAGAATGTTGGAATCTGAAGGTGGGACCCACTTGGCATATGATTGATTGGTGTTGAGACCCACAGCAGCCATCATTCTATAAAACAAACAGAAAAAGCATTGTATTATAGTTGGACAAAAGTTGATGCAATGATCATCCAGAAGGTTCATAATGGGGGCACTGTGGAAGATGGCCTGCATAGATTGAGAGAGATGAAACAATAAACAATACGATAATATATAATATTTATTATAATATATAATCTTACAATGGTTAAATTCATGGTTGTGTCATGTCACATGTGCATATTATCTTATTTCCAGATTAAAAAAAACCTAATATTTTTAAGAAATAATAGATTTTAATAATCCTAATTATTAGTTGTTGGTCGACAACGATCCAAACTTTAAAAACAATCAGTGGTGGTGCCAGCTTTTCTTATATTGCAAACCAATGGACCTTTACTAAACCGAAAAGGATAAGAGAATAAAAAGAAATTAATGTTCTGTTAGTAAATGTCAATTAGTTTACAATATGTAAAAAAGTGAGACTATTACTGGTTATTTTTGAAATTAAAACCGTTGCTGGCTAACGACTAATAGTTTGGATTTTAAAATCCAGTGGATTTTAATTTATATTTTTAAGGGTTTGTTATTGTTTGGTGGGAAAATGATTGAACCCACCTAGTCTTGTTTTTTTCTTTGAATTGTTGAAAGATGGAATATAATAATAATAATTATAAAAACCAAAACTGAAGTCAATGTTGGTGGTAGTAGTAGGATATTTTTAGGGGGAAATCATACAATAATAAAAAAGTGGCCTTTTATTTTTAATAAGTTTCCGTAAATGAAAACTTGACACGTGTCTTAAGGAATTGTACTCGTTCGTCAATCAGTGCATGACTTTCAAACTTCTACGCCAAGTACGGAAGTATATCGTAAAAAACGTGAATAATTGATGTGTTTTTTTTTAATCTTGATTTTGTGTTAATGGTATTTTGCAAAATGAAAGAACGATAAGAACGGGTATGAAAGGTTGGCTTGGATCAGAATATGCGGGATTCCGGTTAGTCTTAGAAACAACGAGACCTTCAACATGATCGGGGAGAGACTGGGCAGGGTGATTAGAGAGGCCGATGCTAGTAAAGAGGATAGCAATTTGATAAGTGCTCATCTCGGTGTAATAGTGAAAACAGGTAAAGTAATCAACACTGAAATGAACTTACTACATAAATCTATTCCTTTCAAGTGTTGGATATCAGAGGTTTCGGGAAACTGGGCACCAAAATTCGTCGAAGATGAATCTATATTCATCAATATTCCAGAAGATACATCCTCCACAGATGAAGAGGAGGATGAAGTGACACCTACACATGATGATGGCGAAAGTCCGACGACAGGAGACGATGGTCCAGAGATCATGAACGTGCATGAAGACGAACAGACAGACAGTGATGGATCGGAGAAGTTGAATGGACAGGAACATGAAACATTAGGCGGCGACAGTGGTAACAATGGAATTACAATAAATTTCGGTGGGAATTGGAGAGAGATCTTCGCGGAATGTATGTGGAATGAAAAGTCGACAGAGGTACAAGGATCGATGCAAAGTGGAGACTTTAATCTCAATGCGACTACAGGTGGGGCCAGAGGTGTATTTAATTTTCAATCTGAATTAAGAAAAGAAGGGGTGACAACGATGCTGGGCCTGTATCAGTAGGTGAAGGATTGTCTAAGGGTAGCAGGCCCAGTCCTAATAAAGTAGGAATTGCTGATGGACTAGATGACGACCCATTTAACTTAAATGAGATAATCTGGGGAAAGAGACATGCCGCAAATAAAAGAAAAAATAGGAGGAACTCAGCTTTCACGTTCACCAGACAAGGGAGCTCAACTAACAAAAGGATAAAGACAGAGGACGGTGCTGTAGATGTTGGCTAGTATATAAATGACGAGGACTTGGACTCAATTGATCGAACGTTTGATTTAAATAAAGAACCGAGTTTGAATTCGCATGAGGAAACAGAGGCTACGATAGCAATCGGAAAAATGATCGGAATAAGGGTTTCCAAAAACCAGCAAGAAGTGCTAAGAGCTGTGAGCGAGGAATTGGAGTCCAATGGTGCACCATGAATTACTTGGTAGTAAACATAATGTGACAACCCTCATAATTACAGGTACTGTACAATTAATTAATTCTAATTACGTGCTTAATGACTGTGCTTGATTTACAACTGACAATTTAAACTGCTTTATGATTTTGTATCATACATACATGTGCTTCATATTTCATACAGTCACTCCATTTATTACACACAAACATTAGTGACATACTTGATGCACACAGCACAGTTAACACACTGAACGGTTGATTCAGAAACAATGCTGACAATACCAACACATAGTCAGACAATGTTATTTGGCCAATATGAGCCAGGGATAAGGCACTACACTAGTAGGGAGTGTAGGGAAGTGAGGACCATTAAACTGTGTCACTAGGTGATAATTATAGTGCCGGGAAGTGCCAAAAACACACTATAAATGCAGAAAATTCAGCATTGAAATATGCTAGTAGAGTACAAAAATATGGCAGAATGGTCCTGTATACTTTCCTAAGTGCCGGGAATAATTTGTGTTACAAAAATATGTATAAAAGACATTATTTGGACTAATTAAACACTTTAACGGGACGGTACCTAACCGGATAACCGGACATTACCCGGGACATTAAATTTTTGTCAATGACATTGTTTCACTATTTTTGGCTAGTCATGATCCCCGTTTACCATAACACCCACTAAAAACCTTATAACTAACATATAACTTCAAGTTACTTACAATTTAACTATCACTTACCATTTAGTTGAAATTTTGCAAACAAGCCCCCCCCCCCCCCCCCAACCGAAATTTCGGTCCCCCATGGGCCCACAAATCATCCTCCATGCCTCCAATATTTGATTAGATTTTAACTCATTATTTTATTTGATTTTGCTTGTAAACATGGACATAATATGGAAGAAATCTTATAAGAAGCATGGTTCATAGATTTCTCATCATTCTTCATCTTACACTCTCACTCCTCACTCACTCTTGCTCTCATTTTCGGCTCCCCAAACCGCCACCCTCACCGCCACTTAACATCACCATCTTCATCCAAGATTCAAGTCCATTCAAGCTACAAAGTTGATCCATGGAGGTTGCATCTTGAAGAGCATTCAAAGGAACTTTATTCTAGTCATTTTCATCATCTTTTCTCAACATTTTCTCACTATAAATTCTACCCTAGACTTGTGCTAGTAGTAAGTCTCTTCACACCTTGTTTCATCTTGTTCTTAGTCAAAATATGTAGTATGATGATGTTGTCTATATCACTAAAGAACAAGAAGACTAGAAGATGTTAAACAAGAATCATGAACATAAAAGTTTACTTGAAGTTGAAATACTACTAGTTTGATATTGTTATGAGTATGTTGTTATTTTTATGATGATTCTTGGTTGTAGGAGATTAATCACCATAAAAGTCTTGTTAAATAAATTTAGAAGTATGATTTAACAAGAATAGGAAGTGGTTATGTATTACATAAATAACCACCTCTTAGTTTAGTCATGAACTTGTATAAAAATAGATTTTTCTAAAATATGAATGAACTAGTTGATTGGTGATCATGTTGATTCAAGTTTACTAGAAGCTTTTTCTAAGTAAACCAAGTTAGAGAACTGGGTTTTTGGAAAAATCATAACACTACATACACTTACTTTTTTTTTAATAAACAAAATAAGTGTAAAAAGCTTTTATTTACAAGAAGAGTTCAAGAAGTTAATTTTTGTAAATATTGTTTACAAGTTGTGAAAACGTAACTCGTTCAAGAAAGTGATTTTTAACGAAATAAATACACTTTGGAAGGTAACTAAGCCTACTAAAAGCTTCACTAAGTTACTACGCGTTTTCGGGAAATATCAAGTTCATGAATATTATGTAACAAGTATATTTTTTGCTCTTGGTGATGTAAAGTCGTTTAAAAGATTGTTTGTTGATTGATTTTGAAAAGAAAACGATATGCTAGTAAGCATGGACACTCCCGTTCTAGGGGAAACTCTGGCGAAATTTTCTAAAAATCATAAGACTTAGAAAAATTATTTTCTAACAAGTATATTTTATGACTTGTGTTTCAACTATAAACTTCGCCATATTTTTATTACAAAACTCCAAAGTATCGGAGGTGGGTTTCTAAGATAAAAGCGAATAAATATATATTTAAAATATATATTTGATAGTAAAACACTTGTGTGATTATATTATTTATTTTGGGTAAATATTAATTGGTTACAAAATATGAAAATATATTATTTTTGAGAGAAATATATATATTTTGGGATATATTATTTTCGTTGAATATGTTGAATACATTTGTCTAAGTGGGACTTAAGATATATTTTTTTCGGAAATACAAGTGTACATGTATAAATACCCCCACCCTTGGGAAGGAAATACGCATAAATACTTGAGAAGTGTGGATACAAAATAGTTGCCTAACTATCTTTCTAAAAATAAAAGTTAAGTTAAAATAATGATTATTATTTGACAAGTATAATATCAAAGTAACGCAACTCAAAACACTAAACCCTAAGACAAGTCACGGCCCGTTCGTCTAATAGACATTAGTACATGTAGGTAGTCGCGCAGCAGATCGAGTTTGAGGTTGACGTTACCGGTTACGCACTTCAGTGAGTTCATGTCCCCCTTTTCTCTTAACTATTTTCAGTTTATTACTTCGGGGGTGAAATACATGTTACGATTATTACAGACATTTATTTATATGGTACGGTTAGCTTAAGGAGGGTTTTTACTACGCGATCATGTGAGTGGTGGGCATGACACTTAAGGACATTAATCCTCATTGTAGGACCAAGGGACATGAGTGATAGATCTATTTGGGTGTAGCGAGCCCACACCTGTGAGGCCGGGGCGGCCCATAGTGGTGACTGTGTCTTCATACCGGAGACAAATTTGCTAGGTTTGAGTCTTCCTGCACCATTTTCACACATACCATTGGCTTTGCAACCCATTGGTGATCAGGTTTTCCTTAATTGCTACATACCAGGGACTTTTACTCATACATACATTTTAAAGGTTTTTACATACTCACTTACACATGAACTCGCTCAACTTTTGTTGATTTTTCAAACTACATGTATTTCAGGGAATTAGTGGATCTGGCGGTGTGTGCAATCATGTCAAGCTGCGTATTGAATAATGATGTCATCCGGGTTTCGGAGGTGTGACCCTTGCCTGGACGGGTTACGCGTCTCTAAACCATGGTTTCTATTTCGAGTCTTTTGTGGTGGCATGTGAACACGTTTCAATATGTAATGGTTGTAACTCGTTTTATATGTCGACTTTTAAAACAACAGTGTTGTGGTAACATTTAAAACTAAATTAATGGATGACTATCATGTGTTTTAATTCATATAGCATTGTTGTGATTGTGCTATGGTATTAAGAAGTCACACCAAATAAACCCACGCTTCCGCAAAAGCCAGGGTGTGACAGCTTGGTATCAGAGCCTCGATCATAGCTAACTAGGATTCTTTCTCGAGTCTAGACTATGATCACTAGGGCTCTCACGAAAACATTTTTACATTGCATACACTAAAACGTCCAGATCCAGTGTACAAGACATTTTTACAAATAAAAGGCACAAAAACTCTTTTTCAAAATTTGTGGTTCAGTCTTAGAGACTGAGGGAGTTCAGCCTTAGAGGCTGGGGAGGTTCAGCCTTAGAGGCTGGGGAGGTTTAGTCTTAGAGACTGGGAGGTTGGTCTTAGAGGCCGGGGAGTTAGTCTGAGAGGCTAGGAGGTTCAGTCTGAGAGGCTGGGAGGGTAGTCTGGGAGGCTAGGATGATTACTTGTTTGCTTTATTGTGGCTAACGTGTTTACTTGACTTTATGATTGATATATGTGCATATATGTGATTGTGTTACAGACATCATGGTTTCATCGTCAGACACAAGAGTATCGGACACACTAGACCCCATGGCGATCGTGTCAGATGACGAGATTCCGTCAGAGCGAGAGGTCTACACATCAGACACCACCAGCACTGACGACGATGATTTCCAGCCGTTCGCGCTGCCTGACATCGGAGTTGAGCCTGCTGATGGCCTTCCTGCCGGGGATTTATGATGTGTGTAAAATGCAACATATAAATTACATCAAATGAGGCATAAAACTAACCCTTTTTTAGTACTAATATTGGAAAAAGAGTGTTTTTGTCTTCCTTTTGTATTTTCAGGATTAAATGAGCTCAAAAACGCAAAAGAAGCAAAAAGACAGCTAAATCCAACATAAATACAAGAAAAGGAACATTAGTGGATTGCCCGAACCCTCAACGGCACCTTCCAAAGCAAAATAGAGAAAACAGAAGGCTGAACACGCCCCGTGCTCAGCCAGCACGGGGTCGTGCCCAAGAAGCAGCAGAAAAGACAAACCTATAGAAGCTTCTATTGCCCACCACGGGCCGTGCTCAGCGGACACGGGGGCGTGCCGAAAGTACTGCAGGCGCATTAATTGTAATTGCGAATTACAATTAATGAAGAGAGAGAGTGTCAGACGGGCACGGGGCCGTGCCCAGCGAACACGGGGCCGTGCCCAGGCCTCTGTTCAGCCTATAAATAGGAGTGCTTGGTTTCATTGCAACTCATCCCTTGGCACACCACCTCTCTCACACTTCATCCACCACCCACCACCATCACAACACCATCATCCACCACCATCATCCATTGTCCATCATAGAGTGTGTGAGTCGTCTCGGGATCCAAGATTGATCGTAAGAGTTCTTGACAATCAAGGCCATGTTTGCCTAAGTCTCTTACATCACTTGGTGAAGACAAAGTGTCTAGTATAATACTTTTTATTTCTAATCTTTTGCACTTTTTATTTGGTTTTGTATTAATGACTTTAATAACTAGTTACTTATGTTGAAGGTGATCTTTCCTTATCGTTTGTCCGTGGTGTCTTGGCATTATTTTACTGTCTATATAAAATAAAGGATTTTCACCATTCATATCTCCACGGTCTATATGGAGGTATGTTGGCTACCTGGTCGGGGGTTAAGGGAACGGTTTGGTAAAGGTCTTGCCATTGTTCAGCGTTTAGAGGTCCTGCAATGGACCTGGGTCAAATTTAGTAGGACCTCCTTCAATACTTCACGGTATTGGATGGCGGGGGTCCAAACTCTTTGATCCCCTCATAAGTTAACTACTATTAATACTATAACCCGGCTATTTAGGACTGTATCCCTGCTGACTCAGACTACTTAGTCGAGGGTAACGTCACCGCCAAAAGCGGGGCCTACCACAATACTGCATTAATAACTTAATTCATTATCTTCCAATAATCCACCCCTTTAGGATTGTATCCCTGCTGACTCAAACTACTGGGGTGAGGGTAACGTCACCTTCAAAAGAGGGGCCTACTACAATAACTAAGATAATCTCTTAATTATGTGCAAAAGTGCGGAAATAATCAAAGGTTATACTAGATACGAGTCGGAACCAAGTGATTCATCTTGTCTATCTGTTTTTATTTTATTTTTATTTTCAGCATTTTAGTTAGTTTTTATTTTTCTTAGTTTAAAACATTTTTCTAAACTTTTATTTTTGGTTAGACGTTGAGGATAAACCGGTACTAAAAGCTCTTGTGTCCTTGGACGACCTCGGTATCTTACCAACGCTATGCTACACTCAACGATGGGTGCACTTGCCCATATGTGTGTTTAGTGTTAGTGAAATATCGTGTTTTATAAATTTAAAACTTGGCTAAAATAAGTGTTAAAAAGGGCTTAAAATATACACCTAAAATATACAACACTTTATCGCACATCAATTTACCACTTGCGGTGATCCCTGCTCCCATACCGCTTGCTGCTTTTCCAGTAGTAGATATGCCCCTCGATGTCGTTCCTGACGACGACATCGATTTATTCGAGGAGGATCCGCTTGAGGCTGACCATGAGGGCGGGGCCCCTATTGTTGCTGACGTCATTCTTCCTATTGCTGAGGCCCCTGTAGAGGAGCTTCCTGTTGGTTCACCTGCCCCAGATTCATTGGAGTCTGTGGCATCTGCGTCTTTGCACGACCATGATGTGCAGCCTCACTCTTCTGACTCCGACATGGCGATGTCAGCTGCACCTGGTCCAACACACGAGTTCGAGTTCGACCATGAGGTCGATGATGATTTGGATCCAGTCTTTCCCCCTGGTTTCGATCCTGACCATAATATCGAGTTTATTCACTTGGATCAGCCCTTAGAGGCGCCCGTAGCTCCTATTGATCCTCTGTTTGACGTCCCTGCTGATTTTGACATGGATCTTGTTGACCCGGAGCCTGTTGTGGCCCCAGAGCCTGTAGCTGCTCCTGATCCTGCATTAGAGCATGACCCTGTTCATGATGATGCACCAGCCATTGCACCTCTAGTTGATGACATACCCGTTGCTGACCTTTCCGTTGTTGCTCCACCCTTGATAGATGATCCTGTTGTTGATGCACCATTACCCGATCCCGTGCCGGTACTGTTCGACCGTGCGCCTTTTGCTGCTCACATAGATCCACGTTACGCCGACACCCTCAACGGGTGGATCGAGGAGGATGACTATCCACCGTACGTGGTACCCGTCACACCTGTTTATGCACCTACTGATATTCCACTCCCCCACCCACACACGACCGATGTCCAGTGTACCGATCTTCCGATTACTTTCCTTCAGGACATTCCTCCGCCACGTCCTGGGGAGGGTTCATCGCGACAGCCTTTTGGTCACGTACCTTTCATGTCAGGAGGTGACTAGTTTATACCACAGATTCCTCATCCTACTTTTGTTCCACACGTATCGACGTCTGATCCGGTCATGTCACAGTTTCCTCATGTTGCACCACCTACTGCACCATCTTTCATGCCATCGAGCGAGCCATTTTTGTGGACTACGCCCCCTATCATGCCATTTTCTGATCCGTACCACCCGTACCATGTTGCGTACTCTACGGAGGACATACTGACATCCTTGATGATACAGCAGGATGCATTGACGCATCGTATTCAGGAGTTGGAGGGAGCTCCACGTCTGCCTTGTCATTGTCCAACCCCCTTTGCAGCACCACACGCTCCTCGTCCACTTTCCCCTGATTCAGACGTTCGTTTCATGACATCTGAGCAGCAGATAGCATATTTGTTGTGCGCCTATCGTGTGTTAGAGGAGGACTGGTTACATATGCATCGCTTGCTTTTCTCTCATTTCCCCCCTCCTCCGCCATCAACATAGGTATTTTGGTTTTATGCAGGTTGACATTTTGGTGAGAAGGTCGCTATTGAGCCAGTTTACGAAGACTTTTGGAGATCACGCTTTTTGTATATGATGGTTTTAGTTTGACTTGTATTTTTGAGGGTGATGTAACCCATTGATATCATTTGGATGTATGATGTACTACAAAACTTGTAAAAACATTATCGTGGTCGTGATTAATGAAAAACTCAATGGCAACGTTCTCACTACATGCTTTGTTGAAATTATTTATTTTATGTTATAACATGTGATGTTATGTGATTGATGAATGTTATTACGTACGCATATTTATTATACTTACTGATGCGTGTTAAGTGTTATATATATTAGGTGTATATTTTAAGCCCCTTTAACACTTATTTTAGCCAAGTTTTAAATTTATAAAACACGATATTTTACTAACACTAAACACACATATGGGCAAGTGCACCCATCGTGAGCGTAGTATAGTGTTGGCAAGATACCGAGGTCGTCCAAGGACACAAGAGCTTTTAATACCGGTTTATTCTCAACGTCTAATCAAAATAAAAAGTTTAGAAAAAGGTTTTTAAACTAAGAAAAATAAAAACTAACTAAAATGCTGAAAATAAAAATAAAAAGAAAAACAGATAGACAAGATGAATCACTTGGTTCCGACTCGTATCTAGTGTAACCTTTGATTATTTCCGCACTTTTGCACATAATTAAGAGATTATCTTAGTTATTGTAGTAGGCCCCTCTTTTGAAGGTGACGTTACCCTCACCCCAGTAGTTTGAGTCAGCAAGGATACAATCCTAAAAGGGTGGATTATTGGAAGATAATTAATTAAGTTATTAATGCAATATTATGGTAGGCCCCTCTTTTAGAGGTGACGTTACCCTCGACTAAGTAGTCTGAGTCAGCAGGGATACAGTCCTAAATAGCCGGGTTATAGTATTAATAGTAGTTAACTTATGAGGGGATCAAAGAGTTTGGACCCCCGCCATCCGATACCGTGAAGTATTGAAGGAGGTCCTACTAAATTTGACCCAGGTCCATTGCAGGACCTCTAAACGCTGAACAATGGCAAGACCTTTACCAAACCGTTCCCTTAACCCCCGACCAGGTAGCCAACATACCTCCATATAGACCGTGGAGATATGAATGGTGAAAATATTTTATTTTATATAGACAGTAAAATAATGCCAAGACACCACGGACAAACGATAAGGAAAGATCACCTTCAACATAAGTAACTAGTTATTAAAGTCATTAATACAAAACCAAATAAAAAGTGCAAAAGATTAGAAATAAAAAGTATTACACTAGACACTTTGTCTTCACCAAGTGATGTAAGAGACTTAGGCAAACATGGCCTTGATTGTCAAGAACTCTTACGATCAATCTTGGATCCCGAGACGACTCACACACTCTACGATGGACAATGGATGATGGTGGTGGATGATGGTGTTATGGTGGTGGTGGGTGGTGGGTGAAGTGTGAGAGAGGTGGTGTGCCAAGGGATGGTTTGAGCTTGAGCCAAGCACTCCTATTTATAGGCTGAACAGAAGCTCGGGCACGGCCCCGTGTCCAGTGGGCACGGCCCCGTGTCCACATCCTCTCTTTCTTCATTAAATGCAACTTTGTCTTATTAGTTGACCACGCCCCCGTGTCCGCTGAGCACGACCCCGTGTGCAGAAGAATCTTTGTACTATGAAGATTTGCCTGGATTGTGCGAATCTTATAGTTGACCACGGCCCCGTGTCCGCTGAGCACGGCCCCGTGGTGGGCAATAGAAGCTTCTATCACTTTGTCTTTTCTGCTGACACTTGGGCACGCCCCCGTGTTGGCTGAGCACGGGGCGTGTTCAGGCCTCTGATATCTTGTTTTGCTTGGGAAGATGTTGTTGTGGGGTCGGGCACGCCATGTCTTACTCCTTTTCTTGTATTTATGTTAGATTTTGGTGTCTTTTTGCTTCTTTTGTTAATTTGAGCTCATTTAATCCTGAAAATACAAAAGGAAGACAAAAGCACACTTTTTCCAACATTAGTACTAAAAAAGGGTTAGTTTTATGCCTCATTTGATGAAATTTATATGTTAATATTTGAACACATCACTTACTATGACCTGACCAACATGATCATCTTGTAGAAGATGCCTCCAAGACGCGAAGTACGCATGCCTACTACCCAGGCAGAACTCCAAGGGATAATTGCCGCGGCTATAGCACAGTATACTGCCTCCCAGGGAGGAACAAGCGGGAGTTTCTCGAACAACAACGGCAACAACATTCCACCCCATGGTAATGTCAAGATGCTAAGAGACATATTACTATGCATTTGGATATTCTAGCACGTCTGCTGATACCATCTGTAAATTTTAAGGTATGTGCAGGGTGCACCTACAAACAATTCCTCGACTGCAAGCCCGTGAATTTCAACGGCACTGGAGGTGCTGTTGCTTTTGTCCGGTGGGCTGAGAAGACAGATTCTGTTCTAAGAATGAGCAAATGCGCTCCCGATCAACAAGTCACCTACATTTCAGGGCTCTTTCTGGATGGTGCCCTATCGTGGTGGAATCTGCAAGTGCAAACTTTAGGAGAAGCTGCTGCTTATGCGTTAACATGGGCTGAGTTAAAAGAGTTAATGAGGAAGAAGTACTGCTCGCGTGCTGAAATACAGAAACTAGAGACTGAGTTCTGGCACCTAAGAATGGAAGGTCCCAAGATTGCAGAATATGTTCAAAGGTTTCACGATTTGTCTCATGTAGTACCGTATATGGTCACGCCCGAGTTTAAACGTGTTGAGAGATTCATCTGGGGATTGGCACCCCAAATCATGAGTATGGTTACCACATCCAAGCCTGTAACGATTACGGAAACTATCGACCTTAGTGTGGCGCTTACTGAGGAGGCCATTAGGTTGAACAAGTTCTCAGTTTCTGAACCAAAGAAGAAGGAGACTCATGCGGAGTCGTCTGGTGAAAACAAACGAAAATTTTCCAACTTCAAGCAAGGTACTAGCAACGTGAGCAAGAAAGGTGAGTCAAGTACACCGGCCAGAGCCGCAACCGGTGTCGAAAACAAAGGGAAGGGCTACATGGGCACTCTGCCCAAGTGTGGTACATGCCAGTTCCATCACCCCCGCCCGTGCCGATTCAGAAAATGCGAATCTTGCGGGAAGACGGGCCATTCAAAGGAGACATGTTGGGTTGGATCAGGCCAGGGTGGCCAAAGGGGTTTCAATAACAACAACCATGGTAATGGAAACCGGCCGCAAGGGAATAATGGAGGAAATGGTAATCGTGGGAATGTCGCAAATCAAGCTGGTAACCGGGGAACAAACAGAAATCGAGGCGGGAATGGGAATGGCCGAGGGCCAGGATGCTTCAACTGTGGAGACGTTGGGCACTTCAAAAGGGAATGCCCAAAACTAAATCAGGCGCAAGCCCGAGTCTTTAACATCGGTGCGAGGGAAGCGCGCCAGGATCCAAACGTTGTCACCGGTACGTTCCCTATAAACCAACGCTTTGCATATGTTCTTTTTGATACTGGTGCCGATTATAGTTTCGTATCATTAGAGTTTAAGAATATACTTGGGTTGGCCACTAGTAAGTTTGACGTTCTGTACTCGATCGAATTGGCGAATGGGAAACTAATTGAAACGAGAGAAGTCATCAGAGGATGCGCGATAGAACTGGGAGGGCACGAATTTACGCTAGACCTACTGCCAGTCGAGTTGGGAAGCTTCGACGTGGTAGTGGGAATGGATTGGTTATCGAGCAACAAGGCCGAGATCGTTTGTCACGAGAAGACCATCCGCATCCCAATGACGGATGAAGAAACGATCGTAGTGCACGGAGAGAAGCATGATACGCCACTGAGAATTATTAGCTGTCTAAAGGCTAGAAGGTGTTTACAGAAGGGATGTGTTGCATTCTTGGCACACATCGTGGATAAAGAGGCCGCGGAGCTTAAGGTAGAAGACATTCCGGTTGTGAGGGAATATCCTGAAGTCTTTCCAGAAGACTTGCCAGGATTGCCGCCACAGCGACAAGTCGAGTTCCACATTGACTTGGTTCCAGGCGCCGCGCCTGTAGCCAAAGCACCCTATAGACTTGCACCGTCGGAGATGCAGGAGTTGTCAATGCAACTCCAGGAGCTGTTGGACAAAGGATTCATCAGACCAAGCTTCTCACCTTGGGGAGCTCCAGTTCTGTTCGTTAAGAAGAAGGATGGTAGTTTTCGTATGTGTATAGACTACCGCGAGCTAAATAAGTTGGCTATCAAGAACAGATATCCTTTGCCAAGGATTGATCACCTATTTGATCAGCTGCAAGGTTCAAGTTTCTATTTAAAGATCGATCTTCGCTCAGGATACCATCAACTAAGGATACAAGAGGAAAGTATCCCGAAGACGGCCTTTAGGACTCGTTATGGACATTACGAGTTCCTGGTTATACCGTTTGGATTGACAAACGCACCGGCAGTTTTCATGGACCTGATGAACCGAGTCTGCAAGCCGTACTTAGATAAGTTTGTGATCGTGTTTATTGATGACATTCTAATCTACTCAAAGACGAAGGATGAGCACGAACAACACTTAAGGGCTATTTTAGAGCTACTTAAAAAGGAGAAGTTGTACGCTAATGTCACGGCCCTTAGCCCCGGTTTGACCCGGTCTAGAGTCGCGAGGCAGGAAATCCGATGGTATCTAATTTAGTGACAGCGGAAGTCTTTTTAAACAGGATCGATTAATAATAAAACTGCTCGTTTATATATAATATAGGGATAAATCCCATAATTTACAAATAAGTGATTTCACTAGGAAATCTTTTATTTCTTAAAACATGTTTCTTTATTTATTTACATTGAGCCACTTTCTAAGCTGGTAGTGCTCACGACACTTTTCCTGTGCTCACAACAGATCACCTGAAACATGTTTGAAAAAGGTTTTGTCAGCAGGGAAATACTGAGTGAATCATTCAGTTTTACTAAAATGACTCGTTTGTTATAATTCACAGTATTAAGAGAGATTAGAATGTTTCTGATATCAAACCAACTACCCACAGTATTTGTCACTCGACTCATTTCGGTAACTGTGGTCATATCACCATTGGCTGCCCCAATGAATGACGAATATCACTAATTAGGTTCGCTCACCTAAAGTGATAACAACAGTAGTAATGTGCACAATACCCCACATACCGGCTGTAATTTGGTGATTACATAAACTTAATCACTGTAATTATAACCTTTGAAAATAAACATGATTTTGAAAGTAATTTGATAAAAAGAGAATGACTCACATTGTAGATTTAACGAGCAGAAATATAAGCCTACTGATTAGCCTTGATTAACCTAATTTAAATAACAATGCACACACAACAGGTTAGTAACTAATACAACAGTTACGACAATTCACGAGATTAAACCCTCACAACGATTTATTAGTGCAATACTTAACAATTCAGCGGATTCACAACGAATGACAGAGTATAGTCCGAATTCGAGCAGTACTCAAACATTCAAGTCGAAATCACGATGAATTAATAAAGTATAAACTCAATTTGAGCGGCACTTAAACAATCGTTGGATAGTTAGAATCGATCGGACGTTGAATCGTAATAGCGATCGAGTTATTACCCTGATTGCGGTGTCGATTAGTGCACTGTGTGTGTTAATTGTAGTATACAGAACTTATTTCAGTCTACGAAACGAATTTCTTCGTCGAACTTACGCCAAATTTCAAGTACCAATGTCTGCTATTTATACCCGAATTTTGCCACCCCTTACGGACCGTAACAAATAAACCTTACGGTCCGTAAGGGTTGCCTATTTTTCATAGAGTAGCCACGGTTGGGACTAGCTATGCTGACTTAACAGTTTCTTAATTTAACATTTTGACAGCGAGTAATTCAGATAATCGTTAACTTAGGGTTTACCCCCTTTGAGTTTTAGGGGCCCTGATCCTGATTCTGATTCTTCTGAAAATTTTAGGGTTTGTTCAGAATCACTTGGGTTTCTCAATTAGGGTTTCCTATTGGCCAAATTAAAATAATAATTAGGACTTTTGATGAGAATTGTTACAGCTAAGTTCTCGAAGTGTGAGTTTTGGCTACGCGAAGTCCAGTTTCTTGGTCATGTGGTAAATGGAAAGGGAATTCATGTTGATCCCACAAAGATCGAGGCAATCAAGGATTGGGAGACCCCAAAGACGCCAACCGAGATTCGACAGTTCTTAGGTTTGGCTGGTTATTATCGAAGGTTCATTGAGGATTTCTCAAAAATCGCTCAACCTCTGACCGCACTCACCCAGAAAGACAAGAAGTTTGATTGGGGTGACAAACAAGAAGAAGCGTTTCAGTTGTTGAAAAACAAACTTTGTGACGCACCGATCTTATCGCTACCCGAAGGAACGGACGACTTCATGGTATATTGTGACGCCTCGCGTCAAGGTTTGGGTTGCGTGCTGATGCAGCGCCAGAAGGTTATAGCATATGCATCACGCCAGTTGAAGATTCACGAGAAAAATTACACCACCCATGATTTGGAATTGGGCGTGGTGGTGTTTGCATTGAAGATCTGGCGACATTATTTGTATGGCACGTAGGGCTGTAAACGAACCGAACGAACACGAACAAGGTTATGTTCGTGTTCGTTCGTTAAGGAAATTTTGATGTTCGTGAACTGTTCGCGAACACATGACGAACAGAAGTTTGTGTTCGTGTTCGTTCGTTAAGGAATTTTGGTTGTTCGCGAACAGTTCGTGAACACTAACCACAAACGCAAAAGAACACAAATGAACTTTAATTTTGAAAATTAAAAAAGGCACCGTTAATCTTAAACATTGTACACAACGAAAGTAGTTAAATATAACCATTTAAAGATTGAAGGGATGGATAATATTGGGTTCAATCGATTGGAGATAAGCTGAATGAAGGAACGTGATATCAAAAGAGGGAGAGGGCTAGAGAGAGGGAAATAATACATATGGGGAAAGTAAAAAATTAATAAAACATTAAAAACTTTTAGAAAAATAAACATAAAAAACCAAACACGAAAGGACATAAACGAACGAACACGAACGAACATATTACCGAACGTTCACGAACGCAGTCGAACGAACGAGACCTTTGTTCGTGTTCGTTAAGCTTATCAAACAAAATTTTTTGTTCGTGTTCGTTCGTTAAGCTTATCGAACGAACATAAACGAACTTCCCGCCGAACAGTTCACGAACTGTTCGCTGAACGTTCGGTTCGTTTACAGCCCTAATGGCACGCGATGTACAATCTTCACCGATCATAAGAGCCTGCAGCACATATTCAATCAGAAGGAGCTTAACATGAGGCAAAGACGCTGGGTTGAACTGTTGAACGACTACGATTGTGAAATCAAGTATCATCCAGGGAAGGCGAATGTGGTCGCCGATGCCCTAAGTCGGAAGGAAAGAATCAAGTCCATAAGGGTTAGGGCTCTAGAGATGATTGTCCAGACAGACCTCTCCTTGCGCATTCGTGCTGCGCAGAGAGAAGCTCGCAAAGAAAGGAATATTGAGGATGAGTACCTCCGTGGGATGGAGAAGCAGTTGGTACCAAACGAGGAAGGAACTTTGTGCTTCATGAAACGAATTTGGGTTCCTCTGTTTGGTGGATTAAGAAAGGTTATTTTCGATGAGGCTCACAAGTCATGGTACTCGATTCATCCAAGAGCGGATAAAATGTACCAAGATCTTAAGGATTTCTATTGGTGGCCAAGGATGAGAGGCGATGCTGCGGTATATGTTAGCAAATGTTTAACTTGCGCCAAGGTAAAGGTCGAATACTAGAAGCCTTCAAGTCTTCTACAGCAACCTGAAATGCCCAAATGGAAGTGGGAACAGATTTCCATGGACTTCATAACGAAATTGCCAAAGACGCCCAAGGGCCACGATACGATTTAGGTAATAGTAGACCGTTTAACAAAGGTTGGCTTGGATCAGAATATGCGGGATTCCGGTTAGTCTTAGAAACAACGAGACCTTCAACATGATCGGGGAGAGACTAGGCAGGGTGATTAGAGAGGCTGATGCTAGTAAAGAGGATAGCAATCTGACAAGTGCTCATCTCGGTGTAATAGTGAAAACAGGTAAAGTAATCAACACTGAAATGAACTTACTACATAAATCTATTCCTTTCAAGTGTTGGATAACAGAGGTTTCGGGAAACTGGGCACCAAAATTCGTCGAAGATGAATCTATATTCATCAATATTCCAGAAGATACATCCTCCACAGATGAAGAGGAGGATGAAGTGACACCTACACATGATGATGGCGAAAGTCCGACGACAGGAGACGATGGTCCGAAGATCATGAACGTGCATGAAGACGAACAGACAGACAGTGATGGATCGGAGAAGTTGAATGGACAGGAACATGAAACGTTAGGCGGCGACAGTGGTAACAATGGAATTACAATAAATTTCGGTGGGAATTGGAGAGAGATCTTCACGGAATGTATGTGGAATGAAAAGTCGACAGAGGTACAAGGATCGATGCAAAGTGGAGACTTTAATCTCAATGAGACTACAGGTGGGGCCAGAGGTGTATTTAATTTTCAATCTGAATTAAGAAAAGAAGGGGTGACAACGATGCTGGGCCTGTATCAGTAGGTGAAGGATTGTCTAAGGGTAGCAGGCCCAGTCCTAATAAAGTAGGAATTGCTGATGGACTAGATGACGACCCATTTAACTTAAATGAGATAATCTGGGGAAAGAGACAGGCCGCAAATAAAAGAAAAAATAGGAGGAACTCAGCTTTCACGTTCACCAGACAAGGGAGCTCAACTAACAAAAGGATAAAGACAGAGGACGGTGCTCTAGATGTTCGCTAGTATATAAATGACGAGCACTTGGACTCAATTGATCGAACGTTTGATTTAAATAAAGAACCGAGTTTGAATTCGCATGAGGAAACAGAGGCTACGA